>CM056993.1:343967383-346534883 GCA_029891345.1 Dryococelus australis
TATTGCTGTCAATGCCTAGCTACCATCTAAGCTTTCAAGAACTTCGCTAAAAACGAACAGAAAAGTAGCTCATTAGCTATCAGTAAATTGCTCATTTGGAGAAAAAAGTAAGGCCTAATTGCATACAGTAACAACTTTACTCTGACACCGCAACATATACCATTGGAGGTACTTTATTGTGACAAACACCTAAGGATATCCGAAAGAAAACGTATTATGATAAAATAATAGACCTCCTACCGAATATAGTAAAAATCAGGCTGGCTGTCAGCGTACCTTGTTTCCCTCAATTCCTGTTCAGTAATAGGTTTAGTTAAAATAATTCAGGAACATGCATTTAAAAAGCAACAACTTCTGTACGCAATAGATTTTATAGGTGTAGAACTAAAATACCAAAGACTTAGTTTCACTGAAAAAATTTTTGCATAGAGACTAGTATAATGATAAGAGTGCATAAAGCAAATAATTAAATATTCTTTGTATTTTCAAGACTACTTGTACATAAAACACAATTTTTTTTTCTTTTATTCTTAGTGAAATAAATGCAATGTTGCGACATTTTTCAGACAAGATAATTTCTGTGTATTTATTGGTTGTGTGCGTTGTAAAAGGAAAATAGCCATCATTAATGAGTAAACCTAACACAAACACAGTAGTTAGCTTATCATGATTCTTCGACACTAATACGCATCAATACTTTCAAAATCATAATGGAAACATTTGTTTACGTGAGTCTTACGTTTAACTTGCTCAAATAAGCTGTCAAATCATACTCTGTCATCATGGTGAATCAGTTATGAAACCTTTCGTCGATTAAACATCGAAGTCAAACCTTTAGCTCGTAATAAAATTGGGTGTCTTTGTTGTTAAAATAAATGAGAAAATATGTTAAGAGTTGTTTCTGTATAAAATATGACAATTTCCAAGTATTTTGCGTTGGGTACTGCAAAATTGTGAATAATATAAATGGAATTGTGGACATTCATTATGCCTAATTTTATTTACACTTTAATTACAGAACAGCGCTAACTTATTTAGTTAGTCAAATTTTCATTACTCTCCTTAAATAGCTTTTTTAGGCAAAGTTTGTCAACTATAAGAAGATTCAATTTTATGTGATATATAAAGCTTCAATAATATGATAAACATCCTTTTAATGTCAAAGTTATAGTATTTTAAAGTTTGATGCTCCACCCCTATCATATTAGTTGTGGATACACCAACACATTTTAACGAACTGTAATCAAATCTCATTATAGTATAATCAAACAATATAATTGTTTTTATGTTTTCATTATTTATAACTATGAACTTATTTTATTGCTTTACGAGTGATATTTTTTATGAATAATGTTGTATTATATCAATAAATATGAATTTAAAATTAATTTATTGCCGCATCCACTCTTGCACTAACCACTGGCAATATTTTTTTTCTAGTACGTAAAACGTATGCTGTAATTTCATATATGATATATATGATCTGCCAACGTAAAACGTATGCTGAAATTTTATATGCGATATATATGATCTGTTGTATTATCAACATTCCAGAAACGCTAATGCATACTTATCATCACCAACAACGGCGGGAAAATGTATAGGCTATAGCACGAGAATAAACATTCCGGCAATTCAATCATTTGGTTTTAGCAATGTGCACTTGTTCTAGAATATTTTGATTCTTTGTAAAAGTAATAATTGGTTTTGCAAAAAGTAATATAAATGAGGCACGCTACATGAGGATCAATCAGCAGCTGAGATATGCCTGGAACTGAAAACTAAGTAACTAAATAGACAAACCCTCCCTATAGCCATATGATTGATAGGGTAGCACTCACTATCCCACGTAGTTCTATTTCTATTTCTAGGAATAGTAATCAAGCAAAGGTTCCGCATTCGTATCTCAATATAGCTATCAAAAAAAATTAAAACTAAAATTAAAGAAATAGAAATTAGGCACACTTGAAAGGTGAGTTTGAAAAACTTTCGTATACTTGCATTCACTTAGTAGTTATATTGTTGTTAGCCGTAAATCGATTTTTAGCTCTTATATTGTAACTAAGAAGTTTATATAGGTACTTGACAAGTTAGCCGGCTAAGCCAGTTCCGTCTATAATTTAAGAGTGTAGAGATTTTGGGCGGCATCAATAGTCTTGCGGGAGAACCAGGGAGGATGAAATTGAGAAGGATGTTAACAAACGCTGGAATGCAAAGCCAAGAAAAACGAGACACTTCCGAGAAAATCCGCCCAACAGAAGCATTTTCGAACACTATTTTGCACATGCCAAAATCCGAGTGTAACCTCGTCGGGAGTCGAACCGAGATCGCCTGAGAGATGAGAACCCTAGCCACTGTAAACCGCGGACCCACGTTCGACTTGGGAAACACAACATTCGTCTACTTGTGTGTTTCAAATATTCTTAATTATTACGTCATACATACATCAAACTACGCTTCAGTAAATCCATTGCAACTAGTGGAAAGCATTTCTGTATTCAGAAATTTGATAAATTACAGCTCGAAAATGTGTTCCTAAATATTCGTTCTCAGAAGAAGGCGAGGAATGCAGCAGAGTGAATCACAACAACCCAGTACTGCGAACAATCTTGAGAGAGATCTCTCGGGTTGTCTCAATCCTCCAGCCCAAGAATACCTCCTCGGACTCCCCTAAAGCTTCTTACACAATAGAAAACTTTCACATTTAACTTCCTTTACTTTGACGAAATCACCAATACACGATAAAATTGTAAAGTCGGAGTTGAAAACAATTAAACATCGGTTTTGCGAGTTTCGTAAAGATGTGTATCTTGTTATGTAAATCATTATCATATTATCCAAGAATGCATTTTACGTACTTTTTTGTTTAAAAATCAGGCTTAAAATTTGTGTTAAATATTTATTTCAAAGCAAAAACTAACTTGTTTACTTTATTTAAAAATGTGAATTAATGTATTTCCTCATAACATATTCGTTTGCCATATATGTAATTTAAGACAAACTCTGTTTAATATACCGAGATTTAAATCGCCTTACAATAAAATAACACACTTTCCACATAACCTCTGTTAGGTTCTCGGCAGAATGGCTGCTTGACTTTGACTTTAAATTTCAACTTTTCGAAATCGCAAAGTCAAGAGTGTTTGACTTTACCTGTGACAGTTCCATAAGAAACAACATGTCGGAAAGCAAACGTAAAGTCAAATGGTAAAATTTTCAATTTTGTAAGGGCCTTAACGGTCACACCTGTCCTTGAGAGCAAACAATACCTCCCCTATTGTGGCAGGCCACTGCCAGCTATCCCCTCCCTTAACGGACCACACTCGGGACGAGAATAGGAAATCACGTAGCTAGTATAGGCAGCAGCATAAGACGGGCCTCTAAATGAGCAAAACATACTTATAGTCCATTCCCCATTGGAAGCAACTTTCTCGGTGCCCTGCTAAATATCTACTTGCAGGCCCGTTTCGTATCCTTCCGCCAAATGTAAACAAACATTGCCATGTGACTGCCATGTAGCATCTGTCAAAATCAATGTTTACATTCCGTTGTGTGTGTACATATGTTCATATACTTTCGCTACACCTAAAAATAAACATTGAAATGTGACTTCTACTTTTATACCTGTCAAATGTGTTGTTTACTGTTTACAGCTTTTCAAAGAATTCTGTCATATCCCAAAAACCATTCCCTATGAATATTCTTAGTTTAGGCCACTAACATTATTTAGGTCAGCTTTATGGAGTTTTAAAAATTCCTGAATTGAAGACAGTTCTTACTGTTATTTTACATTAATATATTTGTTTTCCGCGAAGTAGCTCAATACATGTAATGCACGTTAGTATTTTGCCGCGACTGTGTTAACACTGTTACAACTGCGAGGCAAAGGGCTGTACTAATTGTAATTATCCTTTTGTTATTGATATGTTTTGGGTCATTTCTCTAAAAGGACGGCCTCAGTTGGAATAAATATTTAAACGAAGGAACAACCTGTGGAAAAGGCACATTAAACTCATGCATGCAACTCGTGTTGCTCATTTTTGTCATACAAACTTTAAAAGATAGCGGTGAACATGTACACAAATAAGTCTACGATAACTTTTATCCCGCTAATATTTATATGTCTGGCTACTTACTCTTTATTAGGTTTATTGAAATTTATCGGGCTGAACTTAGTATTTTTCTTCTCGGATTGTGGCAAATTACGTTATACGACTGTGTTTCAAACCTCTCAGTGCAAAGGTACAACGTTGTGACAAATAAACAGACGTGGATGTAAATAATTAACTTCGTCATAAAAACGTATAAATAGTGCTAACCAAATATTTTAAATCACGCACACACACGGCCAGCGTATCGACCACGATGCACAAAGGCACGCCATTTCACAGACGCAATTATTAGCGCAACACACGTCACAATATACTCATTACTGCCGTGGAAACACAGATTTATCACAACATCGTAACTTGTCTAGGTAGGTTTTAAAAAACACAACGTCTACAAGCGTGATGATTTAAAGTATTTTTCGGAGTAAGAATAATTTACGTTTCGTTTGACAAAAAGCAACAGGCCATGTCATGGCTAGCCACGTCTGCCAACTTCACTAGGTAACTGCCCCGCTATAATATCTAAATATATTAAAATACGTATTGAAACTTTAAAATCTCTTTTCAGTTGTAAAATACCCATTCAAAAGTCATTATTTTGCTGTAATAAGTATGAAATATGCTACAATTGAAAACATGTACAACTTTATCGCGTACTAGCGAAATGAAACTTCCCGAGTGTGAAAGAGACAAATGCAAAAGCAGACAGTTGCTTCAAAGTTGCTCTCGCTCGATAAAATAACACGAAATTTTCCGCTGTTATTTTAAACTGTAAAAATGAGATATGTTGTCATCGGGGCTACCTAAATATTTAAATATTTCAATAGGCACCGTTTAATTTACAAATAATATACAAAAAAAATAGTTTAAAATAATATTTTAACTGTTAACTATTTCCTACCGCCCATTTCCAACTCGTCGCTACTCTCGCTGTTGTTAATTCATATTTAAAAAGAAATAAATATTACTTATAGAAGATATTAAGGTAAAGTTTCATTTATTCAATAATACAGTTCTCTAAAGCTAACCACAGTGTTATATGTTTGTGGAATACATGTTATTGAAACAACCGGTTGACATGTTATGCCTAGAGTGTTTTTTTCAAAGGTTGATTTTCATAAGAATGAACTATAGTTTTAGTTAAATTTCTTACAATTCAATACTGTGACAATACCTTCTTTTGACATGATTTTACTCAGAAAACTGTAAGTGATTCCACTATTATTTTTGTTTCAAGTATTTATTTTCCAAGTAACTAGAAATCATGCGCAAAGTTATGCAATTTCATCATATTAAATATATATTTATTTATTTAACACCGATAGAATGGAAAAGTATAGCTCGAACAATTTAGGTTTTTACTTATAAGGAAAAAAAAATTCGTCGCCATATCTTTAATACTTCCAAAATAATCATTATTACAAAACCACTGTGTGTTTCTCGCTCGAGATGGGACTATATACCAATATTAATGAAACTGCGCAGGAGGGCTATAAAAATGCGATTTTTTTAAACCATTTTAGCCATGTTTTTCGTCTTAGAATAAACTTAATATTACAAAAACATAACTACACAGGCATATATATATACACACACACTTATTTAATATTTCCCGGCAAAAGTCGTACTCCTAGGACATTTATCTGCTGAAATGCACGCAAATGCGCAAATTACGAATGTACAGAAATTATGTCCTGACTACCAACTCTTAAGGGCACGACTTACTTGGAGATTTTTAAACGTGTTAGAGGCTCAAAAGCAAATGATGGATAAGGACCTACAATAGTTTCCCTTCTTGAAAATGCAAAGGTATCAAAATATTTCGAACTTGTTTGAATTATATATCTAAATGCTGTTTTATAAACTTAAACAGATTTCATTAATATTTTTTCCCCATTTTTATAATTTATTTTAAAATAAATGAATTTTTAATAGAGGCGTAGGTTTATTAAGATGGATGGTATTATCTGTGAAATAGCAGCAGTGTGAAAAGCAGTTTATAAATATACTAGACGGCTCGAAAATATAATTTAAAATGCGAATGACGTATTGGGAGTATTGTTACGAGTCGCCAGTCGGCTCCGCGTGGGCAGGCGAGTACGGCGGTGTCCGAAATCAGGTATATACTAATTGCGTACTTGCATCCTTGTATACTTCACTTACCCTTGGCACCAAACTTGATGAATTCGGACAGGCAGTCTTGTTGGCTTCGGTGCCAGATATTAGCCAGCTAACCACTTTAAATGTCAATGTATTCCGACTAAGAATTTGATAATTGCCGAAGATTTTAGGGATTAAATAAAGAATTAAATAATATTTACATTAACATTTATTGTTTTGAATTATTGTAAGTGAGTGCAATTTGGATTGCTTTTTTTAAATCTTAGCTTCTGTAGGTTAGGAACACAGGCCTAATACGAATTTATTGGTTAGATCTTTTTCTAAGGTTAAACTTGCGATAATTATTTATTCAATTCAAAATTCGATGTCTAAGAAGTAGTACTGTTGCCCTATTAAAGTTTAAATCAAATAATTATGTCGGAAATCAATTGTAACCTACATAATGTTTCTTAAAATGGCGGCACATATTCCGCGAGAAGTATACAACTTCGTTTACTTGTATACATCACTTGCAGTTCAAACAGCACTTACGACGTCACTTCCGGGGACAGATACGCATAAGACTGTACTTCAGGCGAATTCGGATTTGGACAGTCTAAGAGGCAGGCGATCGAGCGACCACAGCGGCGTATCAGTTTCAAAGCCAGGCCGACAAGAGAATATTCTGCGACACAATACATGACCCTGGTTGTGCGGTTTTTCCTCGTTTATCGAAGAATGCTCTCGATTACTGACCTAGGCTCCGAGTTTGTTCAACCTTCCAGATGGTCGCCCTGACTATTTAAGTGTGGCGGGCCTCGTGGACGAGAGTTTTTGAGTTGGAGCGCATATGATCTTACACAAAAAACGGACATAACATTTACAGAACTAAATGCATGGTTTACTGCAAACAAATTAAATCTCGCCCTAGATAAAACATATCTTATGAATTTCCTCACAAAGAACAGAAAAAACATTAATTCATATGTTAGCAGCAACAGAGATAAAATTAATGAGACTGCAGTGATTAAGTTTCTTGGCTTAAAAGTAGACAATTTACTTCACTGGAAATCTCACATTGCGTATATTTTACCTAAACTAAGTTCAGCATGTTTTGCCCTGCGGAGTGTTGCAGAGGTCTTGAACAAAAATAAAGCAAAAATGGTATATTTTGCATATTCTCATTCCATCATGTGTTATGGTATAACTTTTCGGGGTAGTTCCACTGACAGCAAAAAGTGTTTCACGTGCAAAATAGAGCTGTGAGAATAATCAATGGCAAAAGAAAGCCAGACTCATGTAGACCTCTTTTCAAGAGCTCAGAGATTTTAACATTTTCATGTGAGTACATGTTTTCAGTATTTACATTCATGTCCAAAAACAGTCATTTATTTCAGAAAAATGAGTCATTTCATAATCATGACACTAGAATTTAAAAAAAACCACTTACACGTGGCTTCAGTTAACTTAATACTTGTCCAGAAAGGGCCATCCTACCTTGGTAGCCAACTTTTCAATAAGTTACAACACCTTCAAGAAATTTACTTCTCTAACCAAAAACTCTTTAAAAAACAGCTCAAAGATTTTTTTTCTAAACTAACATTTTATAGTGTAGATGAATATATAAACTATAAAAATTAAGAAATTATTGCATAACATGTCTTTGTACGCATTACTTGTTCCGGTTTTTCTCGTTTCCTTTTTCTTCTGTTTCAGCAAAACGACGACGCCCCACAGCATGTTGGAGGAGGGTTGGTCAAATTATGAGGAAAATATGTGATGCGTGTACGTGTAGTCTGACATATATATGTGTGTGTTTACTATATCCCGTGTATAAACTTTGTATACTGTAATTTAACTTGTCCAATATCTTTGTACAGCTATGTATTGAAAAGAGATCTTACGGATGCAATAAAACAAAACAAAAAAAAAAAAATGGATGAGGCGGGAATCCGAGCGAGCGGCGTGAACTGCTGTGAAGAAGGGAAGGCGGGAGGCGAAGACTGCGAGTGTCAACGTTTTGAAGGACGTGGCTGGAACCTGGACTATTGGATCAAGTGTGTGAGTGAAAGACATTATAACTGATGGAAACAGATAGACTGAGCACATACTAATTATAGGTATGAGTTAATTGACTGCAATCAATAGAGACATTAAGAAGGACATTAACTAAAGTTGAAATAAACATTAAATAGTGCGCATCAATGTTAAATAGAAAAAGTAAAAGCGGGGATAGCTAATTGATGATGTATATAGAAGCAGAGTGAATAAATTAGAGATCAAGTTTAGTTTCTTTTATTTATTTTTATTGTTAAGACCTCCAGCCCTTACGAACCCAGATACGCCCTACTCCCCCCCCCCCCCCACGTCATCCTTCACATGTAACAGTATTTATTGTTCGTACCTCGCCTGAAGTGTGTGTTCTTTTCGTGCATCGGTGTAATAGGAACCCGTTTAGTGGTTTGGCACAAAACCATGGATTTCAAACACTGCAACGCAATTTAAGCAACAGGCAGGAGGCGTCCTTAACTCAAATATTTTGAAATCAATTTTTAAAGTCGTGAAAGCGTACATTTAAATCTAAACACAAATTCGCTACTGGAAATAATGCTGGAAAAGACTTGTAAGTAAATATTTACTTATTATTGGAAGTGTAATTCAAAAAATGGTATTCACTCAAATTGGTTTGTATTTTGTACACATTGGCTTAAGAATGTATTTAACAGTGACAGATTCATGCGCCTTAATAATTTTACAGTAACATAGCTATGTTAAATGTTTGCATTGTGGCAGAAGACAGCGGTCAGAAAGAAAAACATCAGGGCTTTCAATTGTGTTCAGTTGTGTTTATTATACAGATCCATCTGCTAATTGTTGTGTGTGTGGTCTGTTGTGTAAGACAGCATATGGTTATCAGAATCTGTATTGATTATACATTAAATTCTATGATTAATGTAATTTATTAGTTTTGAAATATTGTTTTGCAGTATACTCCAGTCAACGAATTCCAGGATGATGTGTATATAAAACTCTATTGCCTGGAAATGCTTGTGCTTTTAGAAGTGACAAAATTAACTCAACACATTTTATATCTTATAATTCAAATTACAACATGCATATCTAACTATTTTTAAAATGAAAACGAGTCGTGAATTTTTACTAGAATTTTATTTACCTTTTGTTGGCATTTATGGGAAGATTACAATGTTGGTATAAAATATTATACAGTTTGTGATATATGAACGACATGACAGTAATACTGATACTACGACTGGCAGGGTGACTGCCTGTAGTGGCGGACCATGCCTCGTTAGCGGCAGCCTAGCCTGTTGACGAGACCTGTGGGCGGCACGTCCACATACTCAGGGTCGCAGACGGTGCCCTTCACAAGCTCGTCTGTGTAGCCCGAGAGGATCCTGAAGTTGTAGTCTTTGGGGTCGAGCTGCGAGTAGAAATAGATGGGCAGCCTGTCGCTCAGCACCCACACCGACTGTCGCTCCTCCTGGTCCACCTTCAGGTCGTTGGGGAACAACAGTTTCTCGCTGTCGCTGGCCACGATGCCCTGCAGGTCGCTGACGAACCCCCGCGCTTGCCGCGAGTTCCAGCAGCCCACCGCGTCCCGGGTCACCAGATTGTAGAACATCACTCCACGCCGGTCCATGGCCGACGCTGACGTCTGCGCCTTGCTCGTGTACCGCGGCTCGCCGAGCTCCACGAAGGCGTCGGGGTCCTCCTCGGCCGCCGTCGAGTTCCGCAGCACCGACGTCGGCACCGAGTACTCCCTGTTGCCCGACATGGAGTGGAAGTAGAGGGTGCGGTCCTCGTCGGCGCCCCCCTCGGGCGACAGGCACAGCCCGAACACGCCGTCCGTCCAGCGGAACGTGATGCCGTGCAGCTCGAAGCGGCACGAGGACGGGTCGGGGTAGAAGAGGTGGTGGTTCACCCTCCAGGAGCGGTTGTCGCGCAGACGGTACACGACGAGGCCGTAGCGCGCCACGTCGGCGAGGTAGGCGTGCGCGTCGTCACAGCGGCCGCTGCGGACGTCCACCGCGATGGTGCTGAAGAGAGAGTCGTCCTGCACCTGATCGGCGGGAAGCTGGTACCTCTGGATGAGGGAATCGTCGCGCAGGTCGAAGACGAACAGCTGCGGGGGGCAGCGCTGCGCGGCGTTGCCGGTGGCGATGTCGACGAGGCCTGAGTCGAGCACCCAGAGGCGGCCACACATGTCCACGGCGATGCGGAAGACGGAGGTGAGGCCTTGGCAGTCGTTGCCGTTGTGCCAGTCCCAGCTGGGGTAAGGCCGGAGCAGCGGCGACTCACCCCCACGAGCCCCGGAGCGAGGCACCGTCGCGAGCGTGACGGGCACGCCCGGCTTCCAGCGAGGCAGCGTGACGAAGACGCGATCGCGCCACGTGTCGAGGCCGAGTGGTAGGTTGTTTTCGGGCAGAAAGTTGCCCGAGGCGATGGCTGCGGCCCGCGCGGCGGGGCTGGGGTACTGGAAGTCGACCTGGCGCCAGCGGTACACCTCCTTGAGGGCGGTTGGAGACTGCTGGAGGGTGAGGGTTAGCAGCACCGCTAGCAGGCAGCATGCCAGCACCCCCGCACCTACACAGCACAGCACACACCGCCGCTGAAACACTACACAGCACTTTGTCATGCCCATCCCCCTCTCCAACAAACATCCCACAATTCGACTTTACCTACTTTAAGCTTGTAAGTTATAGCTACTGGAGTAAGTATTAAAAAGGGAGTGGGACAAATTGACTTTAAATACGTCCATTAAAGTCCACGGGTTTTTGGAAGCCAACATAGAACAATATGAAAGGGTAGTCCTAGATTACTTTTTACCATCTTTGTGAAGTACTAGATATATTACCACACTAGTGCATCATTTGTGTATTATCTTGCGCCGCTATAACATTACCACTACAACATAAGAATATATGTCGTTAGAAATGTTTCAGCACAAACACAGGCCTAGTACAATATTTCCTCACAAAGTTAGGAAAAACAGTTATACAGATTACCTTTTCTTAGTTTTTCTATATTGCCTCCCATTAAATTGTAAAATATTTATAATTTCTGTAGTGTTAATTTATGTCATAAGCTATCTTAAAATCCAAACTAACCTAAATTTGCATCTAGATATGACCAGCAGCTCCAACGTTTACTCGGAAACGCTTGGTTCCAGTGTGCCCTAATGAAATCAGCCAGCGATAATGAGAAAAACATAGTTAATTTATTTGATAAAACGTCCAGTCTTGAATACAAAGATCACTGAACAAATCGCTGCTCTATATATTTGCACTTCCATTATTGTTAGCAAACGTTTAATTCCATAACTTTTCAAAGTGCATCATTAAAATTGATACTGTAATGGTCAGAAACATCTCAGCGATAATGTAGCTAGCACGATAACTGAATGCCTCGTGACAGCGAAATAACTCAACTCGCGATCTTGAAAGTACGTGTTTTCGAGTTACGCATGCTACTGTAGCTTGTTCGGGAATCTTTGGAATCAATAATGGACGTATTATCAAATAAATAGCCCCTAAAATTCATCGCCCTTCATTTAGTGCCTTTAGAAACTTCGTAATGAGTCTAGGATATCCTGCGCGCAGTTTACTAATACAGTTGTACCGGCCCACAGAGACCCCTCATACTTCGGTTAACAGTCTGCGTTTGAGCACAACAATTCGCAGTCCTGATTCACCTAAAATAAAGTCCTATTTGTAGTTCCTTAAACTAATTACATAAAATTATCTACTATAATTGTCTAGTGGTCTCCCCTCCCTTCCACTTTTCTTAAACTACATAAAATGATCTACTAAATGCTGGAAAAATATTAATTCTCTATTACAAAATCGGTTACAGCCTTCGAAATGCCGTTTTATTTTTAAGCAAATTATTTATGTATATGAGTGATTTTAAATTCATTACGGCGGAGTGCCACGAAGTTATGCACTACGATGTGTAGAAGATGCAATGATGTATTCGTGTCCACATGGCATGGCTGCACCATCCTCCAAGATCTTTAAAGAAGGGAAACCCGTGTAATTCGCCGGCCGTATAAGAGAACGGGTCGGAGAGCTCCATTTGTCTCCCCCCCCCCCCCCCCCCCACCCACAACACCGCCCGTGGACGGCCCTGCGTTAAGCCGGGAACACAGAAAGCTTCACGGGCCGGGTCCGGCCCGTCCAATTTTGATAATACATGGAGAGACATTGGGCAGCACACACGGGCACGCGCCGGACCCGTCATGGTGCAAGACTAAAACAGGCCCTGCCGGGCGCACGGGGACGGGCACCGGCCTTAGAGATGGAGCAAGTTGTGCTCGGTGAAGAAGGAATCGGCTATGGAACCATCTCGGAATTCGCCTGGAGTGAATTAAGAAAACAATGGGAAACAGATACTTGGATGGCCGGGAATCGAACTCGGGTCTTCCCGAACTCGAGTTCAGTGTGTTACCACTGCGCCACTTCGCTCGGTAAAAATTCGCAATAAATGTGTATATTTAATATTAACATTACACATCAATAAAACTCACATATTAGAACTAAGGACATCATACACATATTTTCAACAACTTGTGTCTAGTTATTATGAACATAATAACACCCTTTCATTGCAATAGAAAAATTCGAGCAGCACAAATTTGCCATGGGGCATTTGTTATTGTAATTTTTTACATAAAAATTATTTTCTTTGCGGAAAAATAGTAGGCAAGGGGTAATTGCACTGTATTGCGTACCTGGCTGATAATAACCTACGGCATCCTTTCAAACGTTGTATGTTGTCTCGAGAACCGCTCGCCTGAGAACGTTACACCAAGGCAACGTCGTGTGTTCTTTTACTACACGCACGATTATTACTTCACAATAATCTACAAACAACAGCTGACACACTTTTGTTGATTAATCATACGGAACCCACTAATTTTCTCATGACGAGTGTTATCAATACACGCCAAACGTTCATAGATCAAATGGCTAACACTATTAACGACTTTGTTACTTCGTCTCCCGTACTTTTTGACATTTTGCAAATACGTAATTTTTATCGTCAATTTCAAAGGTTTCGTGAATTCCTTAATCACGTCAGATCATAGTTCGTTATGTCGACCTCCCGTAGCGCAGTCTGTTGGTGCGCTACCGCCGCCGGTCTGGGTTCGAATCCTAGGTAAGGCGCGGGTGTTAAGTTATAAGTAAGGTTATAAGTTAGTTTATAATTATGTCCCCTTATAAGCCTTCAAGCATAACACAGGGGGAAGTTAATAAGCCCTTTCCAATCCAATCTGTAGGTCGTCGTAATGATTTCTACCCCATTTCCCATTACGAAGCATCTCATAAAGTCTGTACTTGAAGACATGTATTCCTATAACTCAAATTAATAATTTAATAATCATAATAATTATTATTAATCCCTGAACACACTATTCATAAGCTTTACTGGAATTTCAATTTCGAATCCATGTTCTCCAGTACCCAAAATCACTATTCACTTATGAGTTTCACTGAAGAAAACAGAAAAATGTATTTACTTGGTTGGGTGCCACGTTTCAGTAAAAGGGCGAGCCAAAAATCGCGCAGTATAGGGATGCGGAGTGATCTGTTGATATAATTTGACTAAAGTGGTGTCTAGCGTTTAAACGGTATATTTCTTTTTCTCTTTTTGCTTGAAGAGCGAAGCACAGATAAATGCAGGAAAGTTATGCCAAAAATGCTGTAAGATCTTCATAATACATCCTGCCGCCACAGAACTGAGCATTATTTGCACGTTGAAGGCCAAAAGTTTGAACACATCGTCTATTAGATGTAAAATACCTTTAACATAGGCTACCTATGGGTTTCCAGTCAGATTCAACGTTAGGAAAAGTTGACCCTTCAACCCTATAGTGCGCGACATTTGCCTCATTCTGTGTAACTGATTGCTCCGAAATCTCCGAAATTAAAAATGTCAAAACTATGATAGGGAGAAATAATTTAACTTAGTATTATTGACATTTTTTTCTGGAATTAGGTCGTCAACCGTGATCGTTGGTTATTTAGCCAGAGTGAAAAACTGTAATTTTCTATTGCATTTCTTTTCATAGCAGTGGTGGAAGTACTCCCAGCATACTGAAAATGTGCAAGGACTGAAACAGACGAAAAATAGACCGGGTTCTATGAGTCATAGTAGGGAATTATCAGTGTTTAAACGACACTTGCCGTTAGTATCTTCATAATTCTATTTGAAAGAGTTCAAAGGCGGAATTAAGTAGATGATGGCCATAGTCAATATGGTCGGTAATAGCTTTGCTGGCGTGGTGTTACTGGTGTTATACCAGGTTGTTCAAGAACAAAATTAGTTTCCGAACAACATCGCATAACACTATTGTGCATTTCGCCATTGAATGGCGAAATGGGAAATGCGCACTGTTCTACAATAAGCTCTCCGTGTTTCCTAATGTACGGTGCCGATTGAAACGTGTATTATACCAGTTAAAAAAAAGCCACAATAACAGGAAACCTACACACCAATTTGCGATGTAGGTGCAGGTGTCGTGTTACCTACTCTCAAATCAGGGGAATGCACAGAGGTTTCAGTGCCATGCCAAAGTTATTCACTAGGATTCAGAAGAAGAAGAAATCAATGTCAAAATAATTACTAAAATGTTGCCGTTTGAAGAGTAATAGTTTTAATAAATCTGAAGTTACATTCATTGATTCTGATAAATTTCACAATTATCTATTTTAGAGTTTAGGAAATGCCATAGGAAGTGTTACAGTACTATGTGTAACACGCTGGAACAGCATGATTTAAGAGTCATTTTGTTGCACGAGTTAAAACCGTGACGTGCGGAGGCTACAACGACATTTTAATGTGTTGAGCGCATGTATCATAGACGCAACTTCAGGACGAAAAGTTCTTCGTTGGTTAGAACATTTTTGTGAGTCAGTGAGTGAAGAGATTTGGGCCACTCTTAACATAAAGGTCTTGAGAGCCGATAAGGGTGAAGCGAGGTGTGAGTATGGAGCAGGGCCGGGATGAAAGGACGGGGGAAACGGGAGATCCCCGAGAGAAAACCCACCGACCAGCGTCATCGTCCGGCAATATTCCCACATGCGAAAATCCGGGATCAACACCGCCATCGAAAATGTTCGTGCCGGTGACCAATGTCTCCAAGATGAAGCTAGAGGACGCATGCCAAGGTGGATAACAACAGTTTAAGTTGCATGTGTGGGGACAAATCCATGCGCTACCATCAGAGAATTTGCCGGACAAGTGGACATTTCCAGTCAAACCGTTTACAACAATCTGCAGTAAATAGGGAATTGAGAGAAATATGGACAACTAAGCGTCGCTCGAACTGACATAGTAGCAGCTGAACATCTGCAATAGTATGTCGGCAGGACGTATTGGCAGATGTGAGAAAAAAAACACTCAGCGTTGGCAAACAGGAAGAGAACTATGGTGTTGGCAAACAAGGCAAAAGTTACGAAACAGAACATGAGTGGCCTGTGGAATGAAGTAATGCCGCGCCTTCACAATTCCCGCAGTTTCCCAACTAGAAAGATACAATAAACATGTTTTCCCCGTAGTGTAGGCTATGTCCATCGATTTGCAGACCACGTATAGCTGTGGCTCCGAGAAAAAACACTACTAAACAAGGAAAGTTGCTCGTTGCTCTAGGCTCCTCTCACAAACCTATTGTGTCGCAACCTTACAATGACAATCAAAGGATGAACACTGCTTTACGGAACACTACCTTCTTCAACCCACTTTTAGTAAAACTCGTAAATTCGCAATCAAAAAAGCAGAATACTTTTCCTTTAATTCCTAAATACTTGAGCTTGTCTATGATTGTTTTTAAACGCATCCATCAACGTAAAGCGGTATTCACAATAGAACGACGCGACGCGTCGAGTATCAGCCAATCACAGCCATGACGCTAGCGTTGAACGTCGATGACTTTGCACGAGAGACGAACATTGGTTTTGACGCTCGTCGCCAGCGTCGAGGAATAAGAAGAATAACATTTGTGTACTTCATAATAAATAAACTGGGGAGAAACTGAGATAAAGAACAATGAAAATATCCATAACAAACGGTTTGCAGATATACTAATTAAAGTGTAAATTTATAATATTTTTAGCTACCTCTAAAAACAAAAGTATATTTTCTTTTCCGATGCATGAAGAATAATTCATGATCTACATCATTTCGAATTTTAATATAATACTTATAAAATATAAGTGTATATCACTACAAAAAATAATTTTATTAACTAAATAGCAAACAAATCCACTGTATTTCGTTCTCTTTTAGCATTTCATTACAAGCTTCCTTGCAGGATAACAGATGACAGCATGGTCTGTGTCGCCGGCGGCCGGCGTCAGAAGATCGCTTTATTGTGAAGACGCGAATAACGCTCGTCGCTGGCGGCCAGCGTCGGACGCGACGCGCCGCATCGCCACGCTCTACTGTGAATACCGCTTTAGGAGCTCTTTAAAGTGCGTCGTAGTGGACGTCACCAACCCTGCTGAAGTTTCGAAGCCTCGTAAGAAAAGTCCGATGCATCCTTCCGCTGCCAAGATATGCTTATCCTCTTGACGAGCCCGTGAATCCGTAACACGAAGCAAGTTCCGCGACGCGGCTGCGGCACCGGACCCAGCAGCGGCAGGCGGACGCCTTGATGAATGGTTTCCAGCGAAGGAAAGCAGGCGGAGGCCAACCCGGATTTGATGGTCGGCGTGACAAAACCTGGAAGTGTGGTGTGCCGTCACTCCGCTCGCCTCCGGCCTTGCACTAGCCGCCTGTCTCTCACCTCCTTGCGCGACCTCTTGCGCTAGCCTTCGCGCCGGTGAAAGTACGTGATCGCTCGCGGCTCTGCCCCGCGTCCGCGCGTTCAAGTCTCCAGCTAGTGTGTGCAAACACCGCAGCCCGCGCGCGTCGCTGCACTGCTGGCGCATTCTTTACACAAGCTCGGGCACTCAAGGCAGTTCGAACCATCTCTCGAGATGAAAAATAGAAGAAAAAAAAACTGTGTGTGACTGTTGGGGACACGGCCGTTTGTTTTGCGTGAATATGTCTACGTTGCAAGTTCGGACGTCTTGATGTTTACGTTCCCGGCACCACTTCACTCGATCAGATGGGGTTTTATGGGTATCAGTGGATTGCTTTTGAGATGCTCTTTCCAAACGTATACGATTTATGTATTTCGACTTGGGTTTTTGACGAGTATAGGCCGACATTGTGTTGTCAAGCTTTCTTAATTTTTTTACATTAAACGCTTATAATTTCACCATAACCACGCCATACAAATGTTTTATACACGTAATCGATTAATCTTGACGAGAGCTGACGATTGAAACTTAAACGAGCATCGTAGCTTATCCTAGTCAAAAGTTATACTATGCTGAAGTTATGAGACGCGGCGAAACAAACTCAAAATTGCGCCCCCCCCCCCCCTGTTCATGCGCGGTGATGCTTCTTAGTCCTCACTGAACGTAACTTAGTAGACGATAGATTCGGAGCTACAATGCCAAACTGTATCCCCCGATTTTGTTATCATCGGATTTTCTGGATTGCCTCCCACTATGGTCGTAAATTTAAAGACATATTCACGTCAAAAATTGACAAGTCCCTGGCACCGAAGACTTTATATAAGTTTTTTACGCCATTGATCGCACTTACGGAAGTGCCTGTCCACTTCACAGCCTTCCAGCACTGGTGTGGACGTGACCATGCAACGATCACGGCAGACTCGGAAATAGTGTGAAACTATAATAATTTTACGTAAAAATCGGGGGGTTACTGTAGGTGATGACACGGCTGTGGGTTTCACATAAACGCGTCTGCGTTAGCAGGTGATGTTTTCTTTGGGAGATGGGAATGGAGTGAAAGTACCAAAACGGATACTTGGCTTTCATGACTTAAATAGACATATCTATAGTCTACTCGCGGTTTCTTCACACTTTTTGAATCAAACGTTTAAAAAAAATCACCCCATGTACGATATGCTTGGTTGTTTCCTGTTTTGTATCACAAGCATATTATACTTCTGTTAACATACAAATTCCTTATGTTTCTATTGAATTTAACTTTTAATTGTATTTAATATATAAATTATAATATTCCTTTTTTTAATTACAACAAAAAAACGGGTAGAAAATATGCGTGTTGTTAATATCCGGTAGGGAATAGTACTTACGCGAAATATTATTACACTGAGTGCACACGAATGCGGTGTGTTGTCTCTTTGGTGTAATCTTCTAGACTCGGTTAAGCTTCATTTGCAAAAGGCGGAGGAATATTCTGGAAGCAGAACTTTGGAAGAACTTCAGAAAAGTTGGAAATAACCGTGAATGGACTACAGACGAGCTATTTTGTTTGGCGACAAATATCAGTGTCCTGTCACACGGGAGCCGCGAGATGTAAACTGGCCGGAGATTTTTGCCCGCGCATAAAATTGTCGCTAGTCGCCGCGGGCCCTCATCCAAGCCTCGTACACGCGCGACGCCAACTTAAGGTCATGCTCACATTTATTTCAATAGTATTTCAAGCTAAAGGCTGTTCATGATAAAGTGAGCACTTTTAAAATCAACCTTAGATAAAAGCCACAGCCCCTGCATGCATATATTTTAATTGGCGCACTGAGTGACATTCACCCAGTAAAGTTGGTAACGATGGATGGAAAGTAGTTCCATATCTTAACGTCGAATAAAAAATGTTAGGTATCCATTTGTAATACCTTTAAATTAATCTCTTCCACTTTTTGTTTTTTTTTATTTTTTATTTATCGAAGTGTTAAAATTAACAGATTTGTAAAGTATTTACATTATTATAATTTCACAGTTTAATTCGACCGACGCATTAATAAAGTGGTGAGGCCCATGGCAATGTTAATTTTACATAAGGCGGGAGAATACACAACGTGGATACAAGTATATCTTAAGCAGGGCTTTCGAAAGTGCTCATTTTACCGTGAACAGCCTATACGAAGTTGTAATGTCGGAATGTATCGCCCCTGTAAACGTTACATCGAGCGCCGTTCCCGTCCTGTACCCCGTGTGTCAAAGACGTATTCACATGAAAAGTTTGAATGGCCGCCAGTGTAAGCTTGAATAAGATGTGGACATACTTTCACTGTTCCCAAATCAGATGTGAAGTCACGAATATGTATACCAGGTGAGTGAAGTGCATTGAAGAGTATTCGAAATACACGTTACAAACACTACTGCGTTCTCAATTGGTTTTGTGAAAATAAATATGCACGTCTTGGTCAACAAAGAGATTTTTACACTGCTGTAACTTTTAATATAAAAATATGCGTTAATTTTGCGTAGGTGGCTTCAGAGACCTTTGGTTAACACTTCCCGGCAGAAAAATTATAATGGTAACGTTTTAAAGCCTCACAGTTGTGCGCAGCGTGAAATAGAAACACAGTAGGCAACGCAACTACAGGCAGTTCACGTTAAAGCGAGCTTTCTGAGGCCCTAGATACTTTATTCTTTCAGTCATTCTTTATCTTTAACCGTATTTTTTTAATAAATATTGCCATGTAAGTAATAAACATAGTTTGTATATTCCGCCGCACTCGGAAGTTAACGTCTAAGACTAAAATAAAATATATTTATTGAGTATTTATACAAATGAGAGTTCTTTCAAAAGTTGTAACTTTACCGTGAATAGTCTATATATAAGTGAAATCGGTGCATATGAAGAATTGACCACAGAACAATGAAATTATAGCAGCAGCCGAATTATTTTGTTTGTAGCGCATTTTACGATCAGCTCGTGCGGTTAGTGAGCTCCTATTGGATGGGTTATTATTAACCTGTAATCATTTACGAAAATAAGAAAATAATCTCTGTAAGCTGTCAATATAAAATTAAAAGTGAAGCGTCAACTTAAAAAATGCAATAAGTATCTTAATTGCTGTTAGTTTGAACTTTGATTGATATTGTTATTTTCGTAGTAATAAGTAATGCATAACTTACAAGTATACATAACTTTGTATAACAATTTTTGCGAAGGTGTTTAAAGCAATTACTGAATTCATGTCGTGAGATCCAAACAAAAAATATTTCTAAATACCTAAGTTGAAAACACAAAAACAAACTGTCTGTCTATTGTAGGCGGCCAGTCTACCCGTTAATCTGTTCGCCAACTTCAATGGTAAACGACCAACAATCTTTTCGCCATGTATTTTCCTGCTTTGGAAATAAATGCGTTTCGAATTAAACGGACACAATGGCAAACGAACAGCTTTCCTTTCGACACGAAAAAAAACTTCGTGCTTCAATAATAAATGGGTATTGTGCACTTTAACCGCTTTGGAAAGCTTAAAACATAAACTGTTAACTGGTATCCGACATTGATTGGATGACGTCTACTATAGAGCTTACCCCTATGGATGCACCTTCTCTCACTTTTCGAAAAATACATGTAAAACAGTGTTGCTATTGTAGAAAGTACGTTAGAAACTCGGCGCCACGAGAGAACTGCCTGTACAAAGATACCTTTTCGTGCGATGAAGCAATACGGCAATGGGCACATGCAGTTTATGCAAGGCGGTATATTGAAGAACCATATCAAGAACTGTAAGCATTCGTCTTGTGAGAACCAGCAAGTGATGTCGTCAATACCTCCTGCTGCATCGATGGGTACTGATTCCACAGACGATTATGATTGAACTGTTAATGATAATGACGGAATGAGAGACCTACGAGGTTTGGTATAAGCAGTACGTGTGGAATGTACACTTGCAATACGTTCACGTGAAATCGAATCAGAATAAACAGTTGTCGGCTCTAAATACTGATGATGACTGTGCGACTCCTACAAAGAAAAGTAAACTTGATGTTGAGGATGAAACAGGAGGTGAAGACGATCGTAAAGACATCATTGATGATAATGACTATGAAGACAGTGGTGAAGAATTATCTGATGAGAAAGATAATGATTCTCTATATGTTCCCCTAAAATATTTCACCAACTAGTTTCCTTTGACAAGTGGCTATGTCGACAGCACCTCTGGCGACTTAATCGATAATTAATACACTAGCATCACCTAGGCATTAAAAATTAAATAAATTACATATCTAAAAATAACAAGATGGCTGCATACGATGGGAAGAGCAAAGGTGAGAGTGTAGGGGAGGGGAATTTCAATACAATGTGATTTATTGGAGGAGGGGTAAGTCGTCTACTGGACGTGGTACTGTGGGAATCTTCCAGAAACATGCGTTTTTTTAAATAAACTTAAAAGAATAATTTATAATAATAATTTTTATTAATTTTTAAAAAATTCCTAGGGAATTTTTTGGACTTTTGACAAACTTTTGGGTTCAAGTTCAAAGGTCACCATGTTAAGGTCAAAGGTTAAGGCCACCTGGATCCAATACAGCGGTAGTAGTCATAATGTAATATGATCGCTGACTTATATGAATATATTTAATTTTTACCATTTTTTCTTGAGTTTTTGTTTTCAAGATCATCCAAAGTCACAGTTATAGGATCAAGGTCATGGGTCAAGGGTAAGTTCACCTCGGTCATACACGGCGGTTGGGTGACATCATAACCTGTTGGCTGGTCCAGTCCAGTCCCTCGTCCCCTCTAAGCCCGAATATCAAAAATTTAAATCTTATATTTTTTTATGATTTTTTTTAATTAAAAAAAATATTAATGATTTTTTAAATTTTTTTGGGTTCAAGGTCTATGGTCACTGGGGTCAAGGTCACCGACATCCGACATGATGGTTAAAATAGCTGATAGAACCAAAATGGCTGATGATCGGCTCTGGCTCCGATCCCGGATCCTGTGTATCTATTTGGCATACCCTATACCTATAAAACCAATATGGCCACCACTGCTCTAATCTCGAGAAGCGAGCCTCCCAAATCCTTCGGATGGATCGAAAAGTGCTTTTCTGCTGATTGTTTTTGCAGCTGGGGGATCGGTGCTTTTTTGAGGGAAAAATAGGAATTCTTGGCGGAAATAAAGGAAAATTTCGAGGGCAAAAAAGGAAATTTGAATGAAAAAATGAAATTTTGAGGGAAAATGGTCGATTTTAAAGGAAAAATTAAAATATCGAGGGAAAAATAGCTGCCAGGGGACCGGAATGACAGTGCGTGAACAGCTCCGACGCTCCTATCCCCCGTCCCCTTGGCTCCGAACATAATTTATTATACTACCTAAGCCACAATCCTCCAAACATCGTTTTATATTATCGTGATCTTAAACCTAAGAGAAAAATTTCATTAATACCTCTCCCAGTAATGAAAATAACAGTGGTGCCATCCTCATTGCAAAAAAAAAAACTTTTTTTACCATCAAAAAAATATGAACGTCTGATGTTGATTTGTTAAGCGGTCTGATATAGTTAACAAATACGGTCCTCTTGTTGCAACGGCCTGGGACCCACTGTTTTCGTGTAAGACGCACACAAAGCTTCGGTCGCAACGAGCCTAGCACTTATGCAATACTACACAGACGGGTGTATGGTATGCTGCTGCGTCTACTGCACAGACGATAGTGGAGGACATTTTGAACACTTACTGTAAAAACAGAATGTACGACACATTAATCAGCTTACAGTACTGAAAGCTGCCTGTTTGTTTCTGGCGACAGTCAGGGTGCAACTCCCTGCACGAAATATTGGTATAATCCATTCACGGTTACTTCGTACTTTTCTGAAGCCCTGCCGAAGTTATACTTCCAGGATATTCCTCCACCCCATGCTAACAAAGCTTAACTAAGTCATTAAAGGACAACGCGCCGAGTTCGTGCGCACTCACTTGTAATAGCACTTTACACTATTTCTTACTAGGCGCTACCAACACGTATGTTTTGTCACTGATTTTAGTCATATTTATTTGAAATGAAATATAATTTATAAATAAAATATACCCAACATTTCTATTTAACGAAAAATACGCTAATTTTGGTAACAGAGGTATAAAAGGCATGTGATGGATGGCATATTTAGGAAATAACTACACACGTCACACATGGAGTGATTTTTCAAAGGTTTGATTCAAAAAGTGTGACGAAACCGCGAACAGACTATATTGCTTGAGATTATATCGCTACCAGCAAATATGTTCTGTGCGTTTTACACGAAAACGATGAGACCTGGACAGTTGCAATAAGAGGACAATTTTTGTTAATTAGGCCACACTGCTCATTAAACCAGTATAAAAGTTCATATTTACTGACGGTAAAAAGTAGTACGTAAAAAGAAGGTGGCCACCCCTGTTATTTTCATTAGTGTTTGCGGTTGAAGATTCTAACAGCGTAAAGCAATGCTCGAATAACTGTAATTTAATTTCACTTCGTTTCCAATATTTTTTTCCAAAATTGCAGTTCAAAATTTCGATTTTCATGGGCTCGTATCTCTCTAAGTGTTAAAGCCCGAAGGTAGGGCGGGATTTTAATTCTCTCAGGGCTAACCCCTTACGCCTACTAGGAAAATCATGCAAGGAGACATGCATCGCGGCAAAGAGGGATTGGGCAGCCATGGCCTGCACTTTGGGACCATGACTACCTCCCTAAGTGTACTTAGAGTTAGTCTTAAATATGAAGAGCAAGGGAAAAACCGTCAAGAGAGACTTAAAAACCATTGCAACAGAGAAGTAAAAATTCAAAAATTATTGCACGCATTAAATTAAATTAAATTATATTAATTAGAATGCTACAGCAGACAGAGTGTTTGGAAAACATGCTCTTGGTTAATAGGGTTGCAAATACTAGTAGAGAGGGGGCGGGAGCTTTGTTTATTTTGAACTTGATGCTGACAGTAACCAGAGAGATGTTTGGGCGTCTCTCTGGTGGGAGAAGTGACGCTATTGGCCCTCTTCCCTCCGATATCTTCTATAAATCTGAAAACTAAAGGAGAGAAAGTGAGCTGCTAGTAAGTGTCAGCAGAACATTAAAAGGCGGCAAGGAGCTGTGGATGAAAAGACATATTAAGCTAGCCTAATTTACCTATAATAATATCCTAAATATTGCCTATAGCAGCATATGTCCTCGGGGACATATGTAGCTAAAGTAATGCTGTGCTACCTCACAGCGACCAGTCTCTGTAGCCATAGGCTGTGACAGAGCATATCTACGGCCGTATGCTGTAAGTGCACGGAGCTTCTCTGTATAAGAGGGGGGGGGGAGAAGTGACTTATAATTACGGGGAGGTCTCTCACCAATTGAAGCATCGAACCACATGACACTGCAAACCTCTACCTCTCGGCAGAGGCGACCTTGCAATCAGCTGCAGCGCAAGGCCAAGCATACTAGCAACTGGCTGGGATGAGAGGTTAAGTCTATGTTATCCAATAATATCCTAAATAAAAATATTTAAAGTGAAGTCGTATTGTTAATTAAGCTAGGCTGAGCTGTCCCTTCGGGACTGCTCAGGTTAAACTACTGTTAATATTATAAAAGGCTGCGTAGGGTCTATATTAATTGGCAACGCAGTGTGTTACACGCAAGGCTAAAGAGGCCTATGGGCTAGAGGCTACTTGGGTCGCTTATACCTTTGGGTCTCATCGATATCATAGTCCCCTATGACAGTGATGAGAGGATTGGAATGTTCGTTCAGAGATTTGTAAAAGATTTGGGCCTGCTTGAGAATTACTTCTTGCAGCAGTTCATGTTTGAGTTCTGCATGCAAGTTTCTGATGGGAATGTAACGTGGTGCATGAGCAGCCAATCTGAGGCATTTATTCTGCACCACTTGTAAAGAATTTAAGTGAGTGGGAGCACAATAAGCCCATGCAGGGGCAGCATATGTGATTATGGGTCTAACCAAAGACTGGTATAATTGTATCCCATTTTTCACTGATAATACAGAGTTGCGATTTAATAGTGGATACAGGACAGACGGCATATGAGAGATTACGCTTAGACTCCACATGGTGGCGCCATGTCAACTTACTGTCCATGATAAGGCCGAGGTACTTAACTTCATCCTTGAAATGAATATTTTCCCTAAAGAGGGTTAGCTGCAAATTAGGGTAAATAATACGGCGACGCGTGAAGATTACAGCCTCGCTCTCAACTATATTAATTTTAATGCGCCATTGGCGAAAATAATTTCCGAACTCACTGAGTTGAGCCTAGAGTCACTGAATTGCAAGTTCAGCTTTGCGTGAGTGGGTGTAAATAACTGTCTCATCAGCGTAAACACCCATGGTAATAAGTCGGTTATGGGTGGGGGTGTCGTGTGTATAAAGATATTATAGGACTTGACCCAGGATTCTACCCTGAGGGACACCAGCCCTAATGTATTTTTTGGTAGACAATGCTCCTTCAATGGATGCTGAGAAGGAGCTGTAGTCCAAGTACGAGGCCAGAAGCTTAATGTAACAGTCTGGGAATTCAGCCTGATATAACTTATGTAAAAGCCCTGCGTGGAACACCCTATCAAAGGCCTTCTCCACGTCTAAAAATACAGCTGCCGTGAACTGGCAGCAGTTGAATGATTTAGTTATGTGTTCCGATAAGCGGACGAGTTGATGCTCTGTTTAGTGTTTTTTCCTAAAGCCAAATCGCTCATTACAGAATAAGTTATTTTCGCGAATATGGTGATTTAACCGGTGCAAGAGTACTCGTTCGTGATTCTTAGAGAGCGTGGATAGCAAACTGATGGGGCGGTAATTTTGCAGTTGAGTCGGGTCTTTGCCCGGTTTGGAAAATACAATTACATTGGCACTTTTCCAGGAAGTGGGGAAGATTAAAACTTGCATTAATGCACTCGGCTATAGCCTCAAACATGCTGTCAGGCAGCTGTTTGAAAACTACAGTCTGGAGGGAGTCGAACCCTGGTGCTTTGCGGGGTTTCAAACGCTTGACCTCCTCAGGATGCATGGGGTCTGGTTCAGCCACGGTGGGCTGTCGCAGGCGCAAGGAGGTCTCTATAAATTTGGGCAACAAAAGCTGGATCAGCTGGAAAGTTATTAGGCTGGAAAGCTAATTCTAATTGATTTGCCATAGCCTCAGCTTTCTGCTGATGCGTATAGGCCACACCGTCATTGCCTTGAAGAGGCGGGATTTGAGAACACTTTTTAGTAAACGTTTTAGTCATATGCCACAAGCTTTGATCCTGAGTACATAGGCGGGATAATTTATTATTCCAGGCATTGGACAGCCAGGCAGTTATTTCAATATCAATACGCTCTCTAAGATTGTTAATGTGGATTTTAGTTTGCCTGGATCTAGTTCGTGAATAGAGCCTGCGCAGCCTATTTTTTGCGCGAGATAAGTTCCTTAATAATACCAGGGAGCTTATCTGCGTTAATTCTCGGTGTCTTTTCCGGGACATACTTATTTACTCCTGTCTGAATTAGCTCCGTGACGCGCTCGACAACAGAGTCTAATTAGTCGGGAGAACTAATAGGTGCGGTGAGATTTATTTCCTCATGTAGGTATTCTCTGAAGTCGGGCCAGTTCGCATGCTTATAATCCTTAATTTTTCGAATTGGTGTATTGTCTGTTTCAAGTTCATTGAAAGACAAGTGGACAGGATAATGGTCCGAAGCCAATTCGTGGAGCACATTAAATTCTAAGACCATGTTAAAGCCTTTATTGAGCACGATATATAATATATCGGGCCTGTAATTGATATTATGAGGGTCAAAGGTAGGTTCACTAGGGGCATAAATTATATAATTATGGTGCTCTTGGTGTCTAAACAAAGTATTGCCATTGGATGTGCGAGTGAGGCAGTCTCAGGCGGGATGTTTTGAATATAAATCGCCTACTGCGAGTAAGACTGGATAAGCATTTGTTAATTCATCTAGATCTGGGTGCAAAAGTGTGCGACCTGGCGGGCAGTAAACTGAATAAATGGCAACATGTTGATTGCCGAGTTTAACGGTAACTCCCACAGCTTTGAGTTTTTGAAGTTGTATTATTTTCGCGGGATTGCATACTATTGAATTATGAATTAATATCATGACACCTCTGCCGTGTCTGTCTCGATCTTTTCGATAGAATTTATAGTCGAGAACAGCAAATCGATACTATGGGTCTTGGTGAGTTTCGTTCATTGCAATTATAGAAATATGATGACGAGAAATAAAATATACCAGCTCCTGTTTCTTACTGCGAATGCCGTTAACATTCCAGTAAATTAGACTACTGACTTAATTAAACCTAAAAGGCAGAGCATTTGCCAACTGCAAATTAACAGTTATCAGGCTGCTGCTGCTGCCCTTTCACAATTGAGAGGGCTGCCCCAGTCAGGGTTCGCCCTTTCTCTTCAACTGACTTGGTTTGGTCAGTCCAAACCATCAACAAGTTACAGAGGTCCTCAAGCACTCCACTAAAGGCGGGGAATTTTTCATTCAAGGGGCTAGTCTTTGACTCCTGAATTAATACCTGCATATTAATTGGTTCCGAAGCAGCTGGGGTTGTGTCCATTTGTGACCCTGGGCGCACCAGTTTTGTCTGGCTGGCAGAAACCTGCTCTCCCAATGGGCGTTGAGCTGGCTCCTGATTGGCCGGACATGTGGCAGCGACTGCTGGGGCCGCTGCTTCTGCGTTGTCTGCACCCGAGACAGCTGGACCGATCAAAACTTTATTCCGCGCGCACGGCGCCAATGTTGCACATCATTCAGTGCCTGGCGCCCAATGCGATCAAAATGGACGCTACCGGCGAAAATGATGTACGAGAAAAAGGCTATCTTTGTGTTATGCATAGATACCTGCAAAAATCGCGTTATTATTTAAGAACAGACTAAACTCCAAGTTGCTGTGCGTTTGGCCATCTACAGCCGTTGGTCAGAAATATGTCTGTCTCGTCTCGGAGAACTCTTTAGCCAATAAGATAATATCAGCTGTGGAGTGACCAACCTCTAAGTTCAGCAGCGAATGAAACCACGGACTGTGGTCGCTTGTTTATAAGACAGTGGAGTCTATCCTGTCACTGAAAGATAGCGCGAATTTTGCAAATCTCTAGTGATGCAGTGTTATAATTGGTGAAAATGTAGAAAGGGGTGAAATTTTCTCATCGATATGCTCATGCATATACAGAATGTCTCGAAAATGTGGGAAGTAATCTGGGAGTGGATAGTGTACCCCCAAAAACACAAACTGTCTCGGTGTTACAGACCTTCCAACATTGTACCACACGTATCAACAATAGTCGATAGTCGATAGTCGATGATCAACAATAGTCGAGTTTTACGAGGCAAACCTGTTAATATAATAAGCTGGAATAACGTGAGTATTATTACTTGTCTCGCACAGGTGGCCCAATCGCCGAGCCTGCACGCTCCCCGGATCTCAATCCGCTCGACACTTACCTGTGGGGACATCTCAAGGACATTGTTTATTGCAACTCCAGTTCAAGATAGAGCAGTGCCTCGTCAGCGAGTGGAACACGGTTGGCAGCAGATACGTGCACTTACTGGAGCATTTGAACGTGTCAATACAATGACGCGGCATGTTCAGGTATGCCTTCAGGTACAAAGTTGACATTTTGAGCAGTTCCTATACAGTGACGTACCATTACTGGTACACGAACATGGCTACAGCTACTCGAACTGGAATGTGTCAAGAAGACTATTACGAATTCGTCCAGTACAGCGTTGGAAGGGCTGTAGCTCGGAAACTGTCGACTTTAGGACATGTGCTCATAGGGACATTTCATTTTTTTTTTTTGTGCTCTATCCACTACCCGATTACGTCCCGTATATTTGCGAACAATATGAACATTTTTATTTTTAACATATTAGCTTTTGAAGTTAATTGTTATAATGTCATGTATAATTCCTACTGCTTTTAACGTCCATTCTAGTTACTTTGGTATCTGCCACGGTACTTCGAATTTCTCCCTTTATATCTTACCTTACGACTTAACATCTATAGGCCGTTCACGGTTTCTTTTGAGTTTTGAAACGAGTCTTTGAAAAAGTGCTCTAGGAGTAACATGTCAATAACTTGTATACCACAAATATATAACACTGTGATTAACTTTAAAGTACTGTATTCTAGAATAAATGAAACTTTAACTTAGTATCTTCTATAGCTTGTAAAATTTATTTCGTATTCAATACGAATTAAAAACAGTGAAAGCAGTTTTGGCAACGGCTAGTAAGAAATAGTTCGCAGTTAAAATATTATCTTTAACCAAGTTTTTGGCATCATATTTGTAAATTAATCGTAGTTCATTGAAATATTTAGATAGCCCTTATGGAAACATATTTCACTGTTACAGTAAAAAATATCAACGCAAAATATGGCGTGTAGGCCTTACCGACATGGTGTTTTCTTTCGACCGAGGAAGAAACTTCAAATAGGCTGTCGTCGAAGTGGAGCGCGCGCGCGCTCGTGTGTGTATATATGTGTGTGTGTCTCTCCCTCTCCCCCTCTCTCTGTCTGTCTCACAGAAAGTTTCGCATCTCTAGTCGTAGCAGGGAAAACTGTACACGTTTTCAATTTTAGCACATTTCACACTTATTATAGCAAAAATTACGATTTTTGAATTTGTAATTTACAACTGAAAAGAAATTTTAATGTTTGAATACTTATTATAATATATTATATACTTAGATGTAATGGCGTGAGGGTTACAAATCCGAAGTTGGCAGAATTGGGGACTGGCGAGTGGCGAGGCGACTTGAGATGGCGTGTTACTGTTCAACAAAGCGTTCATTTTTCTTTCCCCGAAAACTACTTCAAATTACCATATCAAGTTTGTACGCGTTGTGTTTTTTTAAATCCACCTAGGCAAGTTACGATGTTGTGATAAATCAGTGTTTCCATAGCAGTAATAAATATACTGTAAAGTGTGTCGTGACCACTGCGTGTGAAAGCGTGTGGTTACGTCGTGGTCGTCACGCTGGCCCGTTGTGTGCGTGAGTGCAAATATTGGACGTGCGAAATTAATACATTTTAACAGTAAAAAAAACTCGAGTGTGGAGGGTACCCAGGGGGAGGCAACCCTCTCCAAGTGACGGGCTTTCTAGCTGGGACCCGTATGTGCCCGTCATCCCCGAACATGGCATAAAATGAAACCCTAGGATGAAGCGGCGCTGGAATGCAATGGCGGGCTAAACGGGAGTACCCCGAGAAAACCAGCCCGCAAGCGGCATCGTCCAGCACGATTCCCACATGCGAAGATCTGGGAGTGAACTCGGCGGGAATAGAATCCGGATCGCCGTGGTGGAAGGCGAGCGCCCTAGCCACTGCGCCACCGCTGCCCATTTTTATCAGTGAACTGTGTTTATGATGAATTTAAATATTTAAATTCATGTCTGTTTATTTATCACAACATCGTAACATTGCCCTAGATGTGTGAAACACAGTAGTGTAACGTGCGTATGTTTCTGTGAGTTGAATGTTTGCCACAATCCCAACAAATTACACAATCCCAACAAATTACTAAGCCCAGTCAGAAAATTTTAAATAAATAATTAAACAAACCTAGTAAAAACTAAGTACCTGTGCAAAGAATATGAGCGGAATAATAGTTACGCTAGGCCTATTTGTGTGCATATTCACCTCTATCTTTTACGTTTGTCGCTGCTATGTACAAAAGTTAAGCGACACGAGTTGCGTGTTTGAATTTACTGTCTTTTTCGTTGGACTAGTTGTTCCGTTTTAACATTTGTTCCAACTGAGGCCATTATTTTAACGAAATACCCTACTACACATCAATAACAAGAGGTTGAATACTACGATTGTTCCCCCCGCAGTTGTAACAGGGTTAAACACAATCGCGGCAAAATTTTATTGTGTATAAAATATATCAAAATGTAAGATAATAATAACCGTAAGAACTATCGTCAATACAGACACTGTTAAAATGCCATAGAACTGACCTAAATAACCACGGAGCATAATAGTTCCACAGCTGGACCGGAGGTTGGTTGTTGCGCAACATGACAATGCAGTAGTCACGGCTACTACACGAGCCGAATTCAACTGACCACAAGGCCAACATAGGTCGTTGACAGCTACATTGGCCACGTACTCTGACCTTGGGGAAATAAGCCTAGCATACGGGGAGGGTGCCGCAGAACAGCGAGACTTACCTACAGCTTTGCTTAACTGCAATAATTTAAGTGTCTACGTCCCAATACCACTGACTGAACGATGATTTCCGCTTATTTCCTCCGCAGAGTGAACGTGAAGTATTGGGCGCTACGTGACAATTGCCTTCCAAGTCCGCGTTTTAAGGCGTGAAGCGCGGAGGTGGTAAGGGCGACAATACCACGCACATCAAGTGCGCCATCGCCGCTACGTGCAAGGCTCTGAATTGACGCACCTTGTCATGCTACGTGTATACCTATGAGACTTCTGAGCTGCGACTCTATCATTCGACTGGGTGAAAGTCCGTAGCGATGTTCAACGCAGGTCCTTTAGGCTATTCACGGTAAAGTGAGCACTTTTTAAGGCCCTGCTAAATTTTTCCTATCAATTATTTTATATCTTTCCACCACTTTTTAATGTAAACATTGCAATGTGACTAATAAACATAGTGTACACATTACATCACTCTTAAAAATTAACGTCTGAAAATGAATTATGATATATTTATTAGGGGTTAATACCTTTTTGGAGAGCCTTAAAAAGTGCTCACTTTACCGTGAAGAGCCTATATACTAGTTTCGCAGGAATTATACCAAAATATTTTAAGCTATAACAGGGTGAAAATGCTGGTTTTGGCCGCGTTGAAGAGGTTCAAAATAGTGTTTGCAGTAAGCGAGAAGTATTAAAAGTTGTATTCCGCCTTAGTGCGAGGTGTTATTTATTTTCCCGTGCAAACAGATCGTGCACCTGTAAAATAGTTTGTTTTAAGAACGCGTATTACACACAACAACCCAGTTCGCGTACCAGGTGAACGATCGCCGTGACTGCTCTTTCGCCAATAGGACTGTCAGAACCGCGTGGCAATGACTCGCGGTTAGCATGTTCATGTGTATATATATATATATATATATGTGTGTGTGTGTGTATATATATATATATGTGTGTGTGTATATATATATGTATATATATATAATGTTACTGCATTTCTTTTGGCCGAGTTTTAATCAATTTTTCCCCTCCATTGAGCTCATGCAACTTGAGTGAAGGCATGGAGTTCAGTGTTCGCGCATTGAAATCCGCGTGTACGTAAGCCAGCGCAATATCCGGGATGTGCCACTGTGAAATACCTGCTGCAATGGTTAAAACTTCCGTCCAACTGGTTGCTCCATACATTCGTGACACACTTACGAGCCTGGCCCTAGCGGAATAATCATTAATTATATCTTCGACACTACTGTTTATTTACTTAAATGCAGCGTTTTTAAAGAACACGGAAAATCCCTTTCAGCGGTATGTATTTTATAACAACGAGAATTAACTTCCTAAGGAGAAAATGCGTGCTAAATATTTTTAAAATTTTCTGTTGTCAGTTTAGTAAGTTCTCTCGTGACGCCCAGGAAAATCCGTCATTTTGCAATTACCCTCCGTATGTTGATCGTCAAGTGCCGACCGATCGATACTGAAACGATAGTGGAAACTGCGGTGTTTTACGATAGCTTGTTGTTGCGATAAAATGACCGCGATTTTACGATAATGTTGGTTGTTACGACCGAACTGGAATTTAAAAATGGGAATTACTCCCGTTCAGTGAAATGTTACTCTAATCAAAATAAAACAAAATGTTTGTAATCAATAATGGTTATCAAGACAACAAAAACGATTATAACAATAACAACAAAGGCAACAACATTGGGCAGGGATGTGTGCTTCCTTGAGCGATGGAAGAGTTCACCGGAGTAAAGTATGGGTGTGCAAGAGAAACTTAATACAAACAAACTCCACTGCATTGTTTGCTCACATGATTTTGACATTTCTATCAGCAGTACTGGGAACACAAGCAGAAGACTAAAATCAGTCTATGACTGTAAGTGTGACGAAAGGCTACGCAACAGACTGAGAGACTTAGAAAGACTTCATAACGTGCTCACTCAACAGAAAATCAATTTTGTCTTTTCAGTGGTTAGAACAAAAAACATTTATTCAAATTTGAATTTTACTGATCGCATTCCAGAGCAGTGGGAATTTGCTCCTATGGCATCAAAAAAGCTGGTCCTCACTGAAAGATATGTTGTTTCAGATTTAGTTAGTTTTTAGGCAGCTATTTGTGGAGTATAAGTCACTCACTAGGTAGGTCCACGTCCACATCATCTCGATGATATGTCTTTATTTATTTGAGAATATTTCGAAATTGTATGTCCACATTCGCCGAACGTCGCGTGAATCTTCATACAAACTGGGACAAATATAAGCTTATTGAAATGTTTCAGGAGTCTGCAAGAGTCATTTTATCACCGATTTCGACATCGGCTCTGGAGAAACCAGTTAACAGCTGCGTTACGATGGCTTGCTTCGACGAAACTCGTTCCTGTTTTGAGGACGATCCATGTGCTGGGGGCGAACATAGTTTCGGTGTTCGCCACAACAACGTTCGTTTCACTAAGGCTGTTCCCTAGTTGTCTCACAACGGGCACGTTAGAGCAGTAAATCCTGAGAAAGTGCATAGCAGCGAACGCTGCCGTTTTCGCTTAAATCTTTGAATTTTTGCAAGAGACGCCGATGCATCCTTCCACTCGCCCGCAACTTCGTTTTTAAATAGTATGTTGTTATTGTGTTCTCGGCTTGTCACTGGCATCGTTCAGTTGTTGCATTTTGTCCAGTTTCTTCTCCGTGACTGTAAGCTTGTCAGAGGGATAGAACGTCGGGTTCTGAAGGCGCCTTAGCGTTCCCGGCCAGTCCTCTGCCACTGGAGACTCACTTAACTAGTAACTGTGTCACAGTTAAGCAATTTAAGACATACTGAGCGTTGTACAAAGCTCAAGTTAATACAAACAGCTATATGCTACAGATTTTTTATACCTCGTTACGAATTTACCACAAATATTACGATAACCGCGATTACTGAGTTCTTAATTTTAGGCATTTTCTTCATACTTTTCGTTGTGGTTTCTGTACTTGGGCAAGTGCAACTCCAACTGCATAAAAAAAAAAGTTATTTTCTGTAGCCTTGTCTTAATGACAATAAACAATAGTTGATCGTCGTAGTTCACAAAACTGCAATTATGCAGAAAAACTATATTCTTATTTTATATAATTCATCCATTTTTAAATCGTGAAAAGCGTTTGACATTTTCTTGCAACATCGTATTCAACATATTACGCACAATATTTTGCAGTTCTTTTTTTCTACGTGGAAATTCGTATTTAATAAGAGTGTGCAAGCGCAATTGTAGTGTTTTTCCACCCGATTTCATTATTAAAATTATATCCTAGCTAAAACCATTAATCAAGTGTGGAATCAACGTCACAAACATGTGTAGTGAGCATCGTTATTTACACATTTACACAATATCATCCCCGTCGTTTGGTTATGTAAACAACGAATTTTTCTCTTTTAACTTACTACGCTATTTGTTAATACGAAGTGATATTATAATAAATGGAATATTTCTAACAGAGGGCACCATTGAATGAAAACTTCGGAAAGTCTACTGAATGTGCTCGCTTTAGCTAACAAATTTGAAAGAAAAGGCAGACGGTAAACACATCCGTTATTACCACAGTGAAGTGTGTAAGCTGCGTGTGTGTCGAGAGAAAGTGTGATGTGCCTCACCTGTGTCAAACACCATGTTGGGTTGTCGCTCTGAAGGTGTCAACTGCCTCGACCGCCGTCGACGGGTGTTCTGAGGCGCAGCGTTGTATCAACGCCTTATGTGTAGTCCGGCCCGTCGTGCAGCGTGGGCCCTGGAGCGAGCATTACCCCACCCGCTCGCGTCAACATTCTAACACGGCGGCGCCTTGCGGTTTACGCCGGGTTCCGCTCTGAGCATCAGAGCACTCGCTCCAGACCAGGCCGTAAGCAGTGACTGGGGCGGGCACTCCCAAGATATACACACAGTAAACAACTTTTATTAGTGGACCTTGCGGGGTTTGTTTGTAACTTCACGCGTCGTGAGCGTTTCTTTGCGTTGTAAAACGACGAAGAAATTGTTAGAAATCAGCACTACGTAATCACTGATGGATCAGGCAAATGAGCCTACCATAATAAACAGTACAAATTATGGAACTAAGAATTGTGAAAATGGTGCCCAAGCTTCTTCATGCTAAACAGCGTGTCCGGTATTGGAATATGTTAGCTGATATTGTAGCAAGCTTTCACCTTATGGAAGTTTCTAACGTCAGTCAACCACAATGCGAAATTTCGCTCAGATTTATGATCGGAACAAGCAAGGCTTATGCAGAAAAATAATATAAATAATTCGAAGTGTAACTATGAAAACTTGTCCCGAACGTGACCTGACGAAACATGCCTGCCAGTTCGGCCATTCTAATGAGTAATTTTCTGCAAGTCATGTAGACGTGACGTCATTCTCTTTGAAATATATTTTCGGCACAGTCACTTGTTCTTGAAAGAATAATTTAGCCATTCACGTTGTAACAAAATGACGCCATAGTTTCATGTTCAATGGCAGACTTGAAATATTCCCATGCCACACAGCTAACCTAATATAAATGGCTGCTGTTAATTATTGTTCCCGACTCAAAATCTTTCCAGCTTGAGAGGATATTTTATATTGTGCGTGCCCTGAAAAACATGATTTCAACAGCAATGATTTTTGTTAAACCATTAAGAATTATACCAACCAATCTTCTATTTAACAGACGATCCTTACATTCTCGTGAGCACCGATTTCTCGCATTCGGAAGGCAGTGGGTTTTATCCCGGCCGTTGGTTTCCTGTCCTCTTGTCAGATGAATATTCGTGCAATTCTTTCATGGGACCTTTCGAAATTCCTAATCCGTTAAGTTAACATTATGATCATACTGAATTGTATACATGGAAATAAAGTTTATTATATCAACATCGCCATTAGTGCATATTGCAGATGGTATACTATATTGTGGTATTTTTCTATATATCTACAGTTGAAGTCATCTGCAGTTCATATGATGGTCAAATATATATTTTAGCGCCACGTAAGTTGCAGGTGGAGTGAATGCTATGATATGTTTCTCGGTTGCTATAGTCTATTCACAGTTTTTCTCACACTTTTTAAATCAAACCTTTGAAAAATCCCACTATGTATGATGTATATGGGGGTTTTTTTTTCCTAAGCTACCCTAATTTTAAGTGTTAGATATACGCCCGAGGTAGGGACGAGCTAGATGAGTCTTAGGACTGAGCCCCTTAACGCCTACAGGGAGGGAATCCATGCAAGGGGCATGCATCGAGGCAGAGAGGGATTGGGTTAGCCATGGCCGCGCTTGGGGACATGACTACCTCCCTGTGTGTAAGTATAATTAACCTGTGACTAAGAAGAGAGAGGGGAAAACCAGCATAGGCATCGTAAAAACCCTTTCGACAGAATATAATCCAAAATTATTGCATGCGTTGATAGAAAATGCTATAGGAGACGGATGGGTAGGAACTATATAAATTTGATTAGTGGGTAAATAAATACTAGTAGAGAGGGGGCGAGACCTATTTCCTTTATGATGTTTGCCGCGGCTTAACCAGAGTGGTACTGGAAATACCATTCTGGTGGGGGGAATGGCGTTATTGGGCCTGTCCCTCCCGAATCCCCAATGGATTCCCGAAAACTTAAAAAGGAAAAACAGGTTAATCGACGTATTTGGTTGTTTCCCATGCATTGTATCACAAACGTTTTAAACGTCTTTTAACATTAAAGTATATAATTATTGGTTAAATTGAACATCTACTTACATTTTATCTATAATATTTCCTTTATTATGAATATGAAAATAAACAGAAAATAGGTGCGTTGGAAATGCCTATTAAAGTGAGTGGGCACAAATGCGGTGCGCTGTCCCTTTGGTGTAATCTTCTAAACTCAGTTACGGTTTGTTAGCACAAGGCGGAGGAATACCCTGGAAGTACAACTTACCAGGGCTTCAGAAATGTTGGGAGTAACAGTGCGCGCGCGTCACTGTGAGGCCGCGCCAGTCACGCCCTGCCCGCGTCATCGGCCAATCACTGCGGCCTAGTTCACAAGTACACCGGACGTTCAAACACCACAGTCCGAATACGAAGGAAGTAAAGCTAAACAAGCAAAACGTTTCGCGTCACTGGTTTCCTTTGGAGAGGGAAAATGTGGCAGAGCGCTGACGCGAGCTGCTCATTAGCCAAAGTGTTCCAGCATTTCACTGCCTTTCTGCCAACAGCACTAGCAGAAATAACTTGTGTAGGACTTGAGATTATAACACTGCTTATATAGCCTAAGCAAGTGTTTTGAAATGTTTATAAATTTGTTCAAACCTTGTTTCAATACAGTTAGAATATATTGAAGATATAGTTCATTCATAGTTACTTCCAACATTTCCGAATGGAGTGAAACTGTAAGGAAAACAGCAGTGAACCGGGAAAACCCACAGGCTATTGGCAGCATCTGGCAATTTTCCCACATGCGAAAATCTGGGCGCTAACACATCGGGAAACTGACAGCCGCCGTGGAGGCAGCCGATATAATCGCTTGGCCACCTCTGCTCCGCTGGCAAGGTCACTAACAGTTCCTTGATTGTATGCAGCTTGACTAAACTCTACTTCATGATCTGACTCCCAAAAGTTCATTTGAATCAACACGTGAGTGCTACACTGTAAAAATTTGTTTGTATTTGTTACAAAACAATATTATTTGGATACTAATTGTCCAGACGGTTACCGTAAGATAACAGGCAAATAAGAGAAGAATTTGCAACACGTTTCTATGAAGTGTGAATAACTATTGTTGAGTTTTTATAATCAAGTAGTTTTGAGTTCAAAAAAGTTATGTTTCATTAAAAAAATGCGGTAAAAAGAAATAATTCAAATTGTATCATTAAAAATGAAAGTTTGGACGATTAGTTTTGGAAGAACTGTTTTCGAGAGGTACAAAACGTTTTACACATTATCAAAATTAATAAGTCAGAAACTAACTCGTCAGAAATTTTCCAGGGATGGAATTTAGATTATGCATTAACACGTCACAGTTGAGAGTAACGTATTATGAATATGGCAAATTTGAAATAATTTTTTCGTGCTGGTAAGAAAAATAATTTTTTAATTTTATTATTTTAAGATTAAGACCCTTCAGTGAACATAATCAAGACTAAATGAACTGAAGATTATGAGCACGAGTGTGTGTTTGCATGCGCACGTGTGTGTATATAGATATTTAGTATTAACATACATGCACACACTTGTAGGCTTTTATTTTTAAATTTTGTGATATGATCTTAAACATTTGCATAAAAATATTTTTTTAAAACAAATAAACTAAAATATAATAATGTTACGTATATATCTTTCTTCTTGCAGATTTTAAAGTAATATTAGGGCACAAATCAAAATAATTATTGAGGTAACCATAATGTCAAAAAAATGTCTTGGTAACTCAGTGCCATTTAAGAAACACTTCAGTCGAAATAAAATTTCACGTACAATAATTTTTACTGTTAGTTTGTAAGCAAATTTAATATAACAGTCAAAATGCTGGAAAGTTATTTTAAAATATACATTGAAAAAATGAAATCTCATTGACTTGGCTCTTGGGTTGAAAAGACCGTTGATTCGTCCCATAAAAATATTATATTTCCTCAGGCATAGAAAAAAACGTTAGACACTTGAATGCTTTTAAAGAATTTTCCTTTGCACTAGGCGAAGCTAAGTCACACTGTCTCAAAGAAAGCGCCAGTCATTTAGAGAACGAAATAAAAGCGTTAAGTGAAATGCACTTAAAAAAATCAAACTTTGTTGTGTGGTCAATACAAAACAGATATGCATTCAGCAACAAAATGTAACAACACTTCCAAAAAATCTGCAAACATCTACAGATGTTAGCTAATAGGTGCGTTGTTCTAATAAAATAAAGAGAAAATAAATAATTTCAGAACTAAAAATACTATTTATATGCTCTTTAGAGAAAACCAAACACATCGAAAGAAATAAATTTCATTTATCGTGCCTACACATACACGGGCTCCCAAAACACAATAAAGATTTTTTTTTCAAGCAAGTGGCAAGCTGTTTCTTGGACGTGTGATGGATCTTTGTTGTTCATACCACAAGTTTTTCGAGAATCTTGATTTGTGACAATAACCATTCCTTGTAAAATGTTTTGTGAGGTTTGCAAACATTCCAGTTACCCAAAACTCTCATTTTCACTTCATCGCTCAGGACACCTTTAAAAAAGTAATCAAAGTGTAAATGTAAAGACCTATGTGTTCATTAGGAAGCACACAAATAATTATGTTAATTTTTTCTAATTAATAATTGCGTAAGGTACTTCGTTTCCATTCTTATTTTACGCGATTAAGAAAAAAACGTTAAACTAATGAATGAAAACAATTATATATTATTTTTGATATCTTCTACAGTAAATTATATATAAGCTATTAATTTTTAAATGATAAAAATTGACTAAAGTTTAATTCAGTTGTTGTGTTATTTGTGTGCTTAGATTTATTTGCGATGGTTAAAAATTGGCATTTTTACCTTTTAGTGTCCACACAGCAAAGTAGAACAATTTATTTTTTTGTTATATTTAACTGCCTGGAGGGCGGAATGATTGGCAGCTATAGTTAATTCACAGTTACAGCACTTCCAGCTGTTCTGAAGCCCTGTTTAAGTTCTACTTTCAGGCTACTCCTCCGCATCGTGCCAACAAAGATTGACCTAGTCTAGAAAGTTACACCAAAGGAACAGCGCACCGCATCCGTGAGAACTCAGTGTGATAATATTTTGCATAAAAACTACTTGTTACTAGCCATTGCCAACACACCTGTTTTCTCACTGTTTTATTCATATTAATTATAAATAAAATAATATAACTTATAGACGAAAAAAAATTTAAATATTTTTGTATTAAGGGGAATGGTGCATGAAAGCAGCAAATTTTTTCCCGATTTTCGATATAAGTCGTTTTCCAAAGGGTTTATCGAAATTTTTGGCTCTACAAGACGTAAATAATAATTTTCAACATATATTTAACTTGTTAGATATTCACTGCCTTAGTTATTCTCGGAGCAATGATGGAAGAAAAGAAAGACATTTTCCCCCTTTTATCTTCAATCAGTGCTCCGAGAATATCGAATGCAGTGAATATGTAACAATGTAAGAAGGTGTTCAAAATTGTTATTTACGTCTTGTCGAGCCAAAAATTTCGAAAAATCCTCTGTAAGAAAAGTTGTGACAAAAATTATATAAATGTACGGTTTTCATGCAGCATTCCTCTAACAGTAGTCCCTATAAAACACTCGTGACAAATTAAGTGTTTCAGAAACACCCAAGCACGTAATACATGGAGTATAAAATTCAAATATTTGATTTTGAAAAAGTGTGTGGAAACCACGAATAGACTATATCTCGATTGGCGTCAATTTTGATAATCTCGTCTCCCGGCGCAGCCCGACGTGTGAACAAGATCGTGAGTCAGGAGGCCTGAGGTGGCGGTTGACTGCACAACAGAACAGTGTATTTGACTGGCGATAAAGCATAAAGCACCTAAAGAAGAAGACTTTTACTTAATTTTTGCGGCTAAATAATACAACACATTCCTTCAAATAATTATTAACAAACATTTAAATATGATGCTTTAAAAGATCGTTATTTCACACTACCTGTATGCAGGAAAAAAATACAAAATAAAGATTACTTTATTTACTCGACCTTATTTATACACTACAGGGCGCAATGATTGGGAGCGACACAGGTGGACATGTGACAAGTGTCATAGGCCATGTGAGCAGGCTAAGCGCACGGCTGAACATGGTGCTGCATGGCTGGATTTGGCGCTCGGCTCTCTCTCTTATGTGAGATGACAATTCTTTTCTTAATTTTTATTTATCTTTTGTTACTGATTATATACATTGCCGTGAGCATGTTTGTGCCCGTTTAGTATCGGCGTGAGCATAAGCAGGCGTGTACGTCAGCGACTAATGGCGTATTCCAATGACTGCTCTTGTATGCACTCGGTGCACGCTGGCCGAGTTCCGCGTGTACCAATTACCGGAACTCGCTCTGAGAGCAGTCGGATTTTCGTATTCCAACTGCGAGTTGCACTGAACGAGTGCGCATCCAGAGTAGTCAATTGGAATACGCCATAAATCATAGGCAAGTGAAGATGGCTAGAAAGGTATAAATAACTGTACTCATCTTCACCCACAAGTAATACACAGATATAAAATTATGACAAACAACAGTTTGCAGAAGGCGACAATACTTCAAGAAAAATAATTTTTAATCGTCAGTTCAACAAAGTAGTATAAGTATAGTAAAGCATTTTCTATGGAAAACTTAAGCATAAAATCTGACTAACGTAGTGACTCATAACTACGCATAGTATTTTGTGCATTCAAACCGGACTTTATTTAATTGCAACATAAATATATATTATTATTTTTATTTTATTTTTCTAACTTATGCAGCACCCATCACTGTTTCCGCGAATAGTGTGCACAATTTGTTTGCCTTGTTTACATGTTACCTACATTTCTGTAAATGTGACTAACAGTCATTTGTATACCATTGAATGGTTAGTATGGATAAGGGAATATCACCAAAAAATAATCTTCAGAAGAGAGATATTTTTGTTTCCCAGTCGCAAATAACATAATAATTTTAAAAGTGCCATTATTTCGAAAATTTTAGTTATCAGTGTTAGAACAAGGTATATAATAATAAAATAACATCGATCTAACACATTTTATTAAAAAAAAATTAAAACAGCGGCAAACTGTTTTTTTTCCAGTAAAATGAGACGTTATTAAGTACAACGCTTCATTTATTTACATGTCTTAAATTCAATTGTATGTCGTATACAATTAACTGTATATCTTAAATTCATTTGCATGTCTTATACAATTATTCGCATGTCTTCTGTTCATTTCGTTGTAACCTACATAATTTTCCATGTGATCTACATTCAATTGCATACTACCTGCATACATTTGTAGGTGACCTGCATCTTATTGCACATGCCTTACATACGGTTGCTTATCATCTACTAATTTCTATGCCATCTATTTCTTCCGCATTTCTATCTCTCATCGCCATCCATAATGTGGGGGCTGTTGGCTGGTCACCGAAAAATTCATTATTTGATATTTCTATATAATGATGTTCAACCTGTAGACGTTACTTACGAGAACTATACGTGTTCATGATATTTGTGTGTGTATATGTATAAATACATACACATACACACAGGATGATTATTGATGTGTTACCTCCCCTTACGGGGAATATTCTTTAAGTCATTTGGAGCAAATTATGTAATTTAATTGTGGCTCTTAGTCGTAATATTTACCTAATAATTCGAAAAAATTAGAAACGCATCACAGTTAACAGCTCGTGACAGTTTGCTAGACTATTTTGTATTCAAATTATACTACCGTAAAAATTTACATAAATAACTCTGAGAACCAACAAAAAATTGAATCACTCTCCCATATTTTTTTCAGTTCATTCCGTCATCAGAGTGTTAGTCCCAACTAAATAAAGCCACTTCACTGTTACTTCGAACTTTTTGTAAAGCACTGTTAAAGTTTTACTTCCCGGATATTCCTCTGCCTCATGCAACTATAGCTCAATCGGATCTAGAAAATTACACTAAAGGGACAAACACAACGCATTCGTGTGCACTCGGTGTAATAATATTCTGTATAAGAACTGTTTTTACTTGGCAATGTCAACACACCTACTTTCTGCCTGTTTATTCATATTAATTATACATTTAATATTATAATGTATTGATAAAATATAATTATAAATTCAATTTTAATAATAAAAAGGGAATTTTTATGTTAATCGAGTATAAAACGCTTGTGATAAATTATATTTAGGTAACAACAGAGCACGTCATACATGGGGTGATTTTTCAAAAGATTCATCAAAAAGCGTGAAAAAACCACGCATAAACTAGAATCAGAATTTCAAATATAGAAAAGTTAGTATTTCGTTTAAAACAAGTTTGTGTTCATGCATACATAAAACTTGACATTTAACATTGTATAACGAGGTTATCTCACGTAAAACGCACCTTCATTGTAATTTTAATGAGCAAAATACTTATTGCTATATTTTATAGTATTTGTAAATAAATTGGATTTTCCACTTTTTCTCATTTGGTTTCCAGTTTTATAGTAATCTACGTTATGTTTTCAGTGTTAACAAATTTTAGTTCGTGGCCTATTAACAGCTAACCATTTTAATTTTTATGGTATCAATTTATTTCTATGTGAGAAGAGATATTAATTTAAATCAGCATTTCCAAGACACTGAAGTTTCTCGTAAATTTTTTACCAACATACTATAACATTTCTGCAAAATGCATTAGTTACGTAATATGAGAAACCCGCATTAATGCACTAGATAACGACGCAACTCTACTCTGCGTGTGCGTGGCCCGCGAGAACAGCTGATCGGACGCACCAAACCAGCCTGCTCGCTGCCTGCCTGAGCCGTGCTGGGAAGCAAATGAGCAAGCGGGTAGCACAACGACCACAGGCAAGGACAGGGAGGTCTGGCAACATTGCTGCAGCAAGCTGTCTGACCCTTGAGTGGGGGTTGGGAGGAAGCTCTGATACTCGCGCAACTGCCGACGATCACTCGCCGAGCAAAGAAACACACCCACCCCGTCCCACAGCTCTCTCTCGACTGAAAGGTTTTTTTTTACTTCTGACAAGCCCCCAAATCCCACTACGCAAGCATGAACACCTTCACAGTTGTGCGTACCCTCCGGCATGCATGTTAGTAGCTCGTCACCAACCTAAGAGCGACCGGCATATCAAGACACCTCATCTGACTCATACTCTTTTTCCTAACCAACAGAACTTTCCAGGTCAAATTTCAGAACCACCTTTCCACGCATCACCCAGCAGAAGCAGGAGTACCACAAGGAGAAATCCTCAGCCCAATCCTCTTCGCTCTCTTCATCCGCCTCCTACCCGTACCAAGAGACGTCAAAATCACCCTCTATGCAGATGACACCATCATGCTAGCCACAGACAAAAACAAAACAGCTCTCACAAACAAACTCAAAGAGTCCTTCCACATAATCAACTCGTTCTTCACTACTTCTGGCATCTCCCTAAACATTCAAAAAACCAAGGCTATATATTTCTCACGCAACACAGAAGACCTCCCACCACCACCACTCCCACTGGGTACAAACCTCATCAACTGGTCCGACAATATGCGTTACCTGGGGGTAACACTTGACCCCAAACTTAAGTTTTCGCAGCATATTCATGAAACAGCCGGCAAAGCCAGAGGGGCCATCAGAAAAATAAACCACATCATCTCACCCACAAGCGAAATAGACCTGCACACTAGAATTACTGTCTTCGACGCCTTCATCCTACCCCTACTCACTTACGCAGCACCAGTTTGGATCACCGCACCTCCGATAACTCACCGACCACTCTACCACACCTTCTACACCGGACTCAGGAAAATCACAGGCAGTCACCCAAGAACACATCGGCGGACCCTGCTCCAACTCACTTCCTCCAAAAGCCTAGTCGACCACTTGAAAAGTACCACCAAATCCTTCACTGAAACTATGACTGAACATCCGAACCCGCTCATCCGCTACCTAGAAAACCACATCTCAGGACTCAAGCCGCCTTTTATAACAACCGACCACCTCTGCGAACGCCGACACCAGCGACTACTCTATTCAAGTGAAGACGACCAACAAGAAGAAGACAGTGGTGGAGATGAAGACAGAACATCAAGCGACGAAGAAAGCCCCTCACATCAATCCTCCGAAATATCCAACCAAGAATCCACAACAACATCAACATCAACGTTCAGCAGCAGTCACAGCTCTTCAGAAGAAGACTCAAGTCAAAATGAGATATAGAAGGTTTTTTACTGGGGGTACTCCCCTTTTTCCTTCTGACAAAAAAGTCAAATAATATCAAATAAAGATCCCAAAAAATGCCTAAAATATCTAAACAAACAAATGATCAATACGTGAATAACAAATCTTTTCCTTTACCAATTATTGCACACAACAGAGCACACTACCAATTAGAATTAAAAGTAAATAAGTTAATGTAATCAAGTAAAATTAAATAAGCCATTCCACTAGAATTAATTGAATAGCAAATTTTTCATTGTAAGTTTCACAACAAATACACAGTAGTACATAAGCCAGTAAGCTTAATGTTGCAAATGGCTTTATATATAAGTCGGTTGGAGAATAGGATGTGTCTCAGGGCAAACCCTTTGCGCCTTAGGTCGGGTTTAATTATTATAATGGGCGCATGCATCGCGGTTAAGCAGGGTTATAGTGCCAAAGCCGCAATTGTAGCCATGTGCACATCCCGAAAGAAGAAGGGTCTAGATGGAAGAGCATAGCAAACCAGGCAAAGCGGAGATGGCTGTGGAAAATCTATGCAACAGTTGTGGAGGATAAAATAATTCCTTTTAACTGGATTAGGGCTGGATAAAGTAGGGTACTTGTTAGTTCGGGAAGAAAGACTTCTGTTGGTTTTATGCGGGATGAAATGAAATGAGATCTCAGCTGGCGTGTATTGCGGGAGACAGAAAAGCCCCCGCGCCGATGCCAGTCATCGTGTGGGCGCAAGCGCCCTTGAAGTGGGGCTACTGTCAATACTGCAGTGTAGGCGAACCAGCACTGCAATACCGACAACAACTGAGGATGCAGGGCCCCCCTGCTTCTCGTCGAGTGCGTCGGAAAACTGGACAGCTCAGCCATGACACAGACTCCATCTTCGCCATTCCGCGCCGATGCTAGGCTCTCCAATCCATAGGTGAAGGTGGGGAGAGTTCTTTTGAGGAATCACCCCCTCCCCTTCCACCAAAATAGCCCGTCGGTCTGGGAAACACTAGACATCCGGCGCCTACCAGTGATGGTGGCGAATCCGCTGGACCAGGAGTGAAGGCTGACATCGGGGTGCTTCCAAGATCCAATGCATTCTAATCCATTCATCACGCACCCGCAGTCGGCAGCCCACAGAATCCAGTAGTGAGGAATGCTACACTTCGCATTTTTCAGCACCTCGAGATCCCCCTCCCCGCCTTGATCGTTGGGCCACCTCCAGCAGATGCGCTTCGCCATTTCGTACCGAGCTGCCCGACGTCCACGACGACGGCGCTCTCGCACCGGCCAGTTGGTTCGCGGGCTGGTATTTGATTATTTACAGCCCCCCCAGAGCCTGGGGATCCCCTATCCACAACCTGGGGGTGCGACGAGTTGCGGGTAGTCGCCACACCCAAGCTACCATGGTCCCATCGCACTCGCAGATGTACCTCGCTTTCGCTGGTCCTCAAGTCGCGGGCAGTTCCCAGCGAGCGAGCAGCCACGAGCGCTATGTTCATCCCACAACAGCTTAGCTCGTACTGAAAGGTTCCTGGAAGTAGCCCGGTTTATATACAGACCTGCGGAGTGGTGGGGGACACCATTTCGAGACCTTCTACCATTTTGTATCTTCAGAGTAACGATTTGTAAGAATGACTATTTTCATGGTGTGAACCATCCCCTTAAACACCACTGCTGCCGGAGGTTCGGAGAGTCTGTGACAGTCATCTGGCCAAGTACGAACTGACGGCAAGCGGCGGTGTCAAGAGACTGCGATGGAGGTGTGTGTATATTCTATTCGCAGTTTCTTCACACTTTTTGAATCCGACCTTTGAGAAATCACGCTGTGCATGACGTGTTTGGTTGTTTCCGATATATGCTGTGTATCATAAGCGTTTTATATTTGTATTAACATAAGTATAAGTTACCTTTTTTTTTTTTTTGGTAGGTTGAACTTTCACTCATGTTTTATTTATAAATTATATTATTTAATTTATAATTAATATGAATAAAGACATAGAGAAGACAGATATGTTGGTAATGCTTAGTAAGAAATAGTTCGTATGCAAAATGTTATTAAAGTGATTGCGCACGAATTCGGTGCATTGTCCCTTTGCTGTGTAATTTTCTAGGCTCGGTTAAGCCTTGTTTGTATGGGGCGGAAGTATATCATGGAAGTAGAACTTTAGCAGGGCTTCAGGAAAGTTGAAAGTAACCGTGAATGGACTATATGTGGCGGGGGACGAATGAGTGTGCGCCAGAGCTGCGAAGGGCGAGGTATAGGCTAATCACGATAAAACGAGCACTTTTGAAAGCCCCTCTTAAAATCTACTTCCGCCTTATGTAAGATTAACATTGTCGTGGGCCTCATCACTTTATTCATCAGTTCGTAAAGTGAAACTGTGAAATAATTTGAAAAGTAAAAACTGTGAAATTATTTGAAAAGTAAATATCTAACAAATCTGTTCATTCTTTAATATTTATGCATTAAAAAAAAAAATATAAAGAACAGAAAGCGAAAGAAATAATTTAAGTTATTATAGATGGTTACCTAACACTTTTCATTCGACGTTAAGATACGGAACTAATTCCCATCCATCGTTACCAACTTTACTGGCCGCATGTCACTCAGGGCGCCCGTCGAAATATATGCAGGTAGGGGCAATGACTTGTTTCGAAGGTTTATCAAGAACAGCCTTTATCCGACAAGTAATGTGTGTTTGTGTAAGCGAGTGCTCAGTACTCTCCAGTACGTAAGGGCGGGTGGACCGAAACAAGCCGGTAATAAATGGACGAGTGATATAGAATGATTGTAAACACTAGAACTGTCAATTTTCGAATATATAATTTTAACAGTAATTCAGTAGGCATTAGAAAATTGGTTTTGAAGGCTGGTTTCAAGCATTTGAGTGCGTTAATTTCAGCGAGGCTATGGGCAATTATATAAATTTTAGCTGTAAATAACAAGAGTAATAGGATTTGGGGCAGTCTGGGACAACGGCGTCTGGCACTGGAGCCAGGATCCGCCCGCCCGCCATCTTGTTACATCACCGTACGCCATTTTGGAAGTCACTGACCTTGACTTTGGACCCGTGACCTTGACTTTGGACCCGTGACCTTGAATTTGACCTTTGACCCGTGACCTTGACGTTGACCCCGGCGACCTCTGACCCCAAAAACCGCAAAATTGCGAAAAATTAAAAAAAAATCATTATAAAAAATTTATAAAAAATTTAGAGTGTGACTTTTGAATGCCTATTCTGCCAGATACATTTTTCTAGGAGTGATGTGTTAAAGAAACATTCTAAAACTCGTAGCACTGGTTCTCTGCAAGTAAAATTGGCTCCATCTGTTCCCGAAGATCGTAGTGGTAACATACGGATCGCCAAGCAAGATGTTACTCCACCCATACACATTCATGTTGGATATGAAGCCATCTCCCACGAATCGCGACATGGAAGCTTATTTACGAATACTGTGCGCTGCATCATCGCGGCACCATCGGGTCGTGGCAAGACATGCGTCCTACTGAGCCTGCTGGAAGAAGAGAACGGTCTTCGGTTCGAGAATGTGTACATATACTCCAAATCACTTCAGCAACCGAAATAGCAGCGGCTAGCACGAGTACTGCAGTCCGTGGAAGGCATGGGTTATTTCCCATGCAATGATAACGAAGCTTTCGTACCTCCGAGCGAAGCACTGCGAACTCGATATTTGTCTTCGACGACATTGCGTGCGAGAAAAAACTTGCATTCAAGACTACTTTAGCATGGGTCGACACGCGAATGTTTACTGTGTGTACCTCGGCCATAATTATTCGCGCATACCCAAACAACTGCTTCGCGACAATGCAAACATGTTGGTGCTGTTTCGCATGGACGATACGAATTTACGTGATATTTACGATGATCATGTTAACACGGACATACCTATATCAGATTTTAAATATATGTGAGCCTTGTGCTGGAAAGAGAAATATGGATTTTTGACGATCGTTAAGGACTGTCTGCTACATAGGGGAAGGTACAGGTGTTGGTTCGATCAGTTCATCACTGTCTGCCGAGAGGGTTCGTCTACTGGGAACCAGCAGTGATGTCATCAAAACCTCCTGCTACATATATGGGTACCGTTTCCTCAGACGATAATGACGTGACAGTTAATGCTAAAGTCGGAATGAGTGCAGTCCAGTCGGTTTGTGCGGAAGGCACACTTGCAAGATGTTCATGTGAAGTCGAAAAACATCAAAATAAACGGTCATCAGCAATAAATACTGATGAACATACAACATACAACGACAGAGATAATGTTGGAGGCGATGATTATTCCCTCGACGGTCCCACACATTTTCCCCAACGAGTTTCCTTTGACAAGTGATGTGAAGAAGGCAGAATATATCGAGTATACTAATGCTACACAGAAAAGTAAACTAGATATTGAGGATGCAGCAGGAAGTGAATCCGATCATAAAAACAGCATTGATGATGTCTTAAGACGACAGTGATAGTGTTGAAGACGATGATTATTCCCTCGACGGTCCCACACATTTTCCCCAACGAGTTTCCTTTGACAAGTGATGTGAAGAAGGCAGAAGATATCGAGTATACTAACGATATTTTTTACCAAAGATCCCAACAAACTTGTAGACAGACTAAAATATTTTCTTGATAGGCAATAACGTGGGGATTACTCGACCAATGAAAGAGGTGGTTTCGATAATAAGAGCACTTGAGGATCGGGGTTATATCAGATGATGTGATTTAGGGTTTTCTTCTGAAAATGTGTTTACAAAATAATAATAATTAATTATAAAAATATTTGTTTTTCTTAATTTGGGTGTGTGTAATATCCTCCTGGTGGCCTTTAAGTTTTTAATAACAACAATATGTATTTGAAATATTTAATAAATTAAGCATGTAGTCAGTCATTCATCATGCATGTAGCTATACCATATATTCGAAAAAATAATAATTTTTAAACATAGGATGGAAAAATTGCAATAGTCATCACCCACTAAGATGGTGATGCCTACCAATATGACGCCTTCCAATAATGTGTAAACAAATGACGAAGGAAAAAACTAATATGGCGGCCTTCAGTAACATATAAACAAAGATGGCTATCACCAGTAGCATGTAAACAAATGACGAATGAAAAAATCAATATGGCGGAATGAGTATATGCAAGGGGAGTGGAGAGGAGGGAGTCAGTCGTCTGCTGGCTTTGAAAAGGGAAATTCTAAACGAAACAAGGGGAAAATAGCCTCAGGTGTTAAAGACTTTTTAGGTCAGAAATTTTAAAAATTATGTTTTATAAAAATTAATTTTTAACGTTTTTTTTATTTTTTTTCCGATTTTTTTATTAAATGTTTCGTTGTACTTTTTTTTAGAATTCTTACGCAATTTTGCGGTTTTTGGGGACAGAGGTCACCGGGGTTAAGGTCAAGGTCACGGGTAAAAGGTCAAGGTCAATGACATCCAAGACGGCCGTGGCAGCCGGGCGGCTCCTGGCTCTTGTGCCATACACCATTGTCCCAGACTTCCCCTGATCGTACTACTAACAAGTGATAGCAATTTTTTGTCGAGTATTAAGTCTAAAGTATTTTTGGGTTATTTGAAAATAAATTAGGAAATTATTATTGAATTTTTTATTTGATTTTGTCCTCCATTCCTTAAAGAAACTCGTCATTTCCCACTGACATTGAAAAATCGTAAAACTGGTGTCAGAAGTGGGATGGAGGCATTCATTCAGTAATTGAATTGTTAAAATTTGCAATGTAGTAGGATACTGATTATTAGCAAATGTTTTTTTAAGTAATTAGAGCATTAGGCCGCATAATTAGGATTGTTTTCTGAGAATGATAACAAGGAGAATGTCAGCAGATATGGAAGAACTGCGTGTTTTAAGTGAAGGGCTAAACAGCCAAATAAGTAGTGTTTAGGATTCTGTAAATAGTCAAATGAGTAGTGTTAGTGAATCTGTAAATAGCCGAATTAGTAGTTTTAGGGAACTGGTAGTCAAGTATATAGACAATGTTAGCGAAGTAGTCGACAAGAAAATATACAGCATTAGAGATAGTAGGAATGAAAATCAAAATAGGAAAATTGAATATGTTAGTGCAGTAGTTAAAAATGTATTAAGTAGGTTGACAATGTCAACGATGTGGTAGACAACAAACTTAAAAGTGTTAATGAAAGAATGAAAAGTGTCGAGTGTAAGGTGAAACAGCCGCCAAGAAGGAAAGGCGAGAATTCCTACGCCAGCAGGGAAGAAGATACTCCAGGCCAGTGGCTGAGGAAGGCTGATCATACCTACCCCGACGAATGTCTGCGGCGCGTGTAAGGTATAGGTCGCCGCCAATACAGTCGGGGGTGGGTGAAAGCGTCACAATTTGTCCGGTCCCTTCGATGGACAGGAACCTAGGCGGTAATACCGGCACCAGTTCGAGATCGTCGCCGGCCCTGAATGGTTGAACTTATGAGCAACGGGCATACTGCCGTGATGACAGTGCTGAGAGGGTGCACATCCCTCTCGACAGCATCCCAGGTCTGTCCCATAGGATTGTGGTCGAGTGACTTCATCGGGAGGAGGGAGGCAGGCAAACAACCTCGAGAAGTCCCTGGAGTGTTCACCCAACCATTGCATGTATCCTGCAGGGTGCTACAGGCGCAGAAATGGATGCACATAATCTGCCAACAGGTTTCTGTATCGTTCGCAGGTGAGGGACGATGGCAGGTTAACCAGAGAACCCATTTGATCCCAAGTAAACGGTCCTTACATGAGGATACCACCACTGGCCTGAACTGTACTTCGCTGAAATGAGGGACCCATCGCTTCGTGTGCTTTGCGACGTACACGTACCATGTCATTGACGTGTACCAATGCGTACTTCATCTCATTCATCCAGGCAAACTTTTTACATGCATCGAGGATTCAATAGCAATATTCAGCCCGAATGTTCGCATGTGGGAAATGTGGCAAATATTGCCGATGGCCAGTGGATTTTTATTCCGAGTACTTCTTTATCGCTCACAATTACATCTGTCACTGCTGCATCTCCACATCAATTGGACCTCACCAGCGCTGAAAACTTTAGCTGTTAAGTGCTGCCAAAATCCCCCTCACTCCCAATAATACTAATTTATTACGATAATTTTTATCTTGACCGATTGAATTATTATCTTAATTATGAATTAATTGGTGTAGCTCATAAAGAGCACTATACTAAATATATTGCTGAATATGTAGTATAATATATACCATTTAAACTTTACAATTAAAGTGTAATTTTGTATGTTAGCAATACAGATTAGACATATACACAGACCTTAGCCGTATCGGTAACAATAATATTCCTCTCTATGGTTTCAATAAATCAATAATGTATGGTCTCTACAAATCTTATCGAAACTAACTGCAAATATTGTTATTTTCTCAGGTAAATTGATAGTATTCAATGCTTTTTGAACGATAATTGAACTTTACGATTGACTATAAACTTACACTTACAAAGGCCAACTTGAAGAATTGTAACACATAAGTTAAATTTATTATTTTTTTCTGGTATTTAACATATCAACAAACCTAACACTAGATGTGACATGGACTTTTACAGATCCAGCCTTCCATGGCACGAACAATTGTTACCTCCCGTAAATATTAACAGAATCGCGGAAGAAAGCAGCATTAAGTTAAAATATTCGTTGCAAAATTTCAGCGAAATATACTATTCATGCATTTTTTTTGTTTTTTTTTTTTTTTGCAATGTAACTTCTGCAATACTGCACAAACGATGCCAGTAGTCTCATAAATACGATAAGCAAACGAATCACTAATGGAAATCGTAGTTTGATACTTTTTTGTTTAATCTTAACGGATATAACTCAAGTGTATTTTGATACCATCCACTCACAGAGAAGTACGAGATATTTAATGGTTGCATCTACTCTACCATCACAACTGACGAGAAGTCACGAACCATAATTAATTTCAGTGGTGGCCAGCACAATCGGAAGGGAATATATAATTACTTATATAAAGTTGGTGGAAGCAACAATAGCGGGAGATTCCCTTTCCAGAGCCGCACTCCCCCCGCCCCTCTCAAATTCCTTTTCCTAAAAGTCCTCCAATGCTTTTTTTTATCTTCCCTCCGTGACTTAATTAACTTGCCCCACACCTACCAAACGAGCTAATCCTGCCTCATATACCTGATCCCCCGCCACGTTTACCTTCTACTGTAGCAGCGTTGAGAGGGGGGAATGAAAGCGGGTATTCCCTGCAAGGTGCCACAGGTCAAAAGCGTGTACCTGTGACGTCGTGCGAATGTTCCCGCCCTGCTAGCCATGACGTCACCACGCCGTCTGGGTGACCTTTTGCGCCGAATTTCTCTCCCCCCCCCCCTTCCCCGCCATCTACGCCGCGCCGTTCCACTCTAGTAACAACAGGTTTGTTCCCTTGGCAAGACCGTAATTTGAGAAGGGAGCGGAGGCAATTCAGATGGGTGGCCTTTGATTTCATTTACAAGTTTGTTTTCCCAAGGTCAATTGCGTTTACGGAAGAATGAAAAATTACAATTCGCAAAATTTCATTTGGCAAACTGGTCTTAGGCCAACTGATGTTAGGTCAAATGACTAGATAAGTCCAGTGACCTTCAGGTCAAGTGGCCGTAATTGAAATTACTTTTATACGCCAGATGACTTTTATAGCAAGCGAGTTTTAAAGCCAACATATTTGGGTGTGACTGGTTGTTGATACAAAGTTCAGTGTTAAGTTGTACGCAGTAACCAGCGTGCGCCCGTCCATGAGTACGAGGATGGTACCTGGTAGTAAACCTTACATCTTGTTTTAATTTTTCTTTCGCTGTAGTTTCAGGACTTTTCACACAATCAATGATTTCTTGAGTCATTCTATCTTTATTGAGTTCAAATTCCTGAATAATGTATGTCATCTCTTGGTGGTCATAATGGTGTCCAGTTTGTCTTTCAAGTCATTGGACGGCTCAAATTCCTTCAAAGATTTTCGTTTAAAACATGTTATATATTTTCTTGAATTCAGTTTTTCAACTTTCACTTTGAATTATTATAAAGGCGTAAATATAAAGTGAAATGTCTTAAGGCAGTATCTTATGTGGTATAAAGTAGTATAAAATAGCAGATTCCAGCGCAGGGGCTTGGGGCTGGGGATGAGCAGAATAGCCACTCACCATTTTAGCTATCATCATTTTGCACAGAAAACCTTGTTTTTCGGATAGAAAACTGGGAAATATCGCCAGATATGTCCACCAACCGCCTAAATTTCGCGAAAGAAACATGTCTTTTTGCACAATTTTGTACACCCAAAGTGATCACTTGCACTATCAGCCGGAATTTGCACAGTCCGACTGGATGACCACTCAATGTGGCTATGGCTCCTTGGGTGTGAGGATCATTCACTCTCTGTCATTCTATTTGAAGAATGTTTCAGTGCATAGCCTCCCCGAAGTTGGTCATCTCACACCAGGGCATGTTGGCGGGGCTGGTTTACCCATCTTCTGCAGTGGTGCACTATCATAATATAGTTCAAGTGGAAGTCACCAGGAATGCTGGGAATTAATGTATTTGGGAACTCAAAAAATGCAGGAGAGGAGTGGACGATCGCTCCGGCTTCCCTTGACTTACCAGTCCAACACCTTAATCACAGGACCACCATTGCATGGTAAATATGAGGAGAAGAAATATAATGTATATGCATGTATCGGCCTAATAATCTGTCTACTTAAAATCATAGTTGACTGTAATTTACGAATAATTTAACATATAGTTGCCAAATTCATAACACAGACATCACCCATGACGAAGAGAAGGGTCACAGGGCCAAGTATAAACTACGTCTACTTATAAGCATAGTTGGATGCAATTTCCGAACCATTTAAGATATAGTTGCCAAAGTCATAACATAGACATCGCCCACGAAGAAGAGAAGGGTCACATGGATAAGCGTATCCTATAAGCATAGTTGACTGTAATTTCCGAAAATTTTCAGATGCAACTATCAAAAAATATATAAGTATAACCTAAGAACACATATAAGCATAGTTGGCTGTAATTTAAAAACCATTTCAGATACACCTACCAAATTCATAACATAGACATCGCCCCAGACAACAAAACGAAGTGAGGGGCCAAGTATGAACGAAGTGTGCATATAAGCATAGTTGGCTGTAATTTCCGAACCATTTATGATACAACTACCAAATTCATAACATAGATATCGCCCAGAAAATGAAAAGGAGCAAGGGGTCAAGTATGTCATAAGCACACTTATAAGCATAGTTGGCTATAATTTCCGAACCATTTAAGGCACTTCTAACAAATCATAACGTAGACTTTGCCCCAGACAATGAAAGGTTCGAGGGGTGACCTATGTACACATACAAGCATATTGGCTGTAATTGCTGAGCCATTAAATAAATATATATAATTACCGAATTAATCATATCCGATGATGAGCAGGGTCAAGAGTGCCCTAAATACATTTATAAGCATAGTTGGCTGTAATTTCCGAACCAATTAAGATATACCTGCCAAATTCATAACATAGTCATTATCCCCAACAACGAAAAGGCAGGAGACAAGTCCCCTGCTCTACTAATCCAACAAGATTTCCTCATATTCCTTTCAAGATCCCGACACCCTGATGAGTCCAATACTCTCTAACTATGCGAAGCCAGCCCATGCATGCTAGCCTAGAGTTGCATGGTGTGCCCAATACAACCACCAAATTCAAAAACACCCGATGAGAAAAGGACTGAGGGTCAAGCATGCCCCATGTATAAGCAATAGGATACCGAACCACTTAAGCTATAGGCACCAAACACATTTAAAAAAAGGGAAGCATAGTCGACTCAACCACGAAATACCCAACACGGACTCCTGACGACAAGTAAAGGACTGTGGTTCAAGCAGGTCCCATGTATAAGCACAAGTTGCTGAATTATTTAAGCTATAGGGACCAAATGCATCGCCTCCAAATAGAGGTGGTGGTAGGGTCAAGTAAACTGGAAACTGTCTTATAGTCAACTGAACCGCCAAATTCCCAACATGGCTCAAGTGCATCCCCAAGAATAAGCATAGGTTCCCAAATCATTTCAGCTATAGGCACCAAATACATTGCCTCAGGTGAAAAAACAGAAGTGGTAGAGGGTCAAGTAAACTGGAATATGCCTACCCAGCTCATAACATTGCTGCCGGCAATGAACAAACAATTTGGTCGTTACATGTACCTAAGCCCTCACATAGTTGGCTACCATTTCCCATCACCCATTTGGCATTACTTCCACACCATAGCCCTTCGTATAAGCATAGATGTCCATCAGTCCCTTCCTGAGAAGCTACAGACACCTATCACACCCCTTATGAGCATAGTAGTTGCTACATCTGGCAGCTACATCTGGCAGCAATCAAGGACACGTAGTCCCGAATCTCTGTTACAAGCATAGTTGCTCAGTTTTCACCATACCTCGGAGAACATGCAACGACCGTCCGCATGTATGTAAAGAAAATATATATCAGTGAAGCATGCTACATGCCAAGACAAACAAAAGCATTTACCAATCAATGCATATTGTGCGAGCATCGAGTGCTGTACGTTAGGCGGAAAACTGAACCCCTTGTGAAGTGTAGGAATGATTATTTCTACACTGCTACTTACTAATGCAAAGGTAAAATATATATAAGTTCTTACTAATCAGCACAAGCACAGGGCAGTCATAACCTGCAACCGGTATATACTTACAAATATTCATACTTTATCTCCAACCTGCACTCACGTACCGAAGTTACAATGCTGGTAATTACAGTCAGTCATACCGAACCTTCAATGTGCATACTTAAGACAGTTATACTCTGTCCCCAACCTGCACTTGCAGTCATGATCTGACTCCAACCTGCACCCGTGTTCTGAACCTTCAATGATCGCTTCTAGTCTCTACCCCAGGCCCGCCAAGAGAGGGTGGCAAGGGGGTGCAATGCTCAGTGGCCCGAGTACCCGGGGGGGGGGGGTCTCCAGGTCGGGCTCGACTCGTAAATATTAATTTATAAAACAACGAATTACGTAAAAATCTAATTTCGACACTCAAAACTTATTAACTTCTTTGCATTGATGACAACTATTTATGTTGTTGTAAATGGTCGATTTTTGTGGGGAGGGGGTAGAATATGCCCGCAGCATATATTGCTCATGGGCCCGGAATTTATCTCTGCGGGTCTGCTGTACCTCCTCCCCCCTGGGGTACACAGACTGGCCTGCACTCGCAGCACTCGTTTACTGAGACTGCAATGTACGTAATGAGGTACATACTGTACGTAGCATACCTGCAATGGATATTCAGCACTCGCTGCTGTCACACAAAGCCACAGCATTTGATTTTCACTTACAGAAACTGTGTCACTTAAACCTTTCTACATTCAGCATTACATTCCCCCATAACCTCATTCCATGTGACCTTGACATTTATGTCCCATCTTAAGTCTACTACACCCTTAGTAATATTATCTATTGCACTTAGTACCTTGTCAAATTTTTCTCTTAAGTTGTTGAAACTCATATTTAAACTCTTTTTGTTCAGTCCTAGCTTCTGCCCTTTGTTCAGTAAATAATTTTGTGATAAAGCTTATTTGATCGCTCATTTCAGACATCTCATTCCTCCGAGTGTTCCCTGTCTGTATTCCCAAGGCTTGGACCTGAAGTGTTACTCCTATCTCCGATAAATTTATATCTGTTTCTGTCCAAAACCTAAAAAAACTTCACCTTCACTTGCCATATTATTTTTTTTTTTTACTTGCACAAGAATTCATTTAAACAGATACTTTAAGAATATATTGGTAAATATTAACAAACAACATAACCTATACATTGACGCATGCCACACTGCTGCGCAATGCGTCTGCACACCCTATGGGCAACTTCACCCCACAAACGAGCTAGCAAGAGCTCGCGGCAAGTTACAACAGTGGCAGACTACTCTTCACGTGCCGATAGAATTAACTCCACTCGTTGGACAGCCTCGGGCACGAAAATAATTAACATGTTTAATTATGTATTGTACTGCCCGCCCAGATTCCATTTATGTGGTCGCCACCCCCTTGAGTCCAGATTGTTTTACCCGAGGAGCCACCGCCCAAAGATAACGAAGAAGGAAGTTTCAACCGACACCACATGATCGCAGCACCTCTGCTGTCCTGTGACGCCACATCCGCCAAGCCTCGAGCAGAGGTGGTAAACTTGTCGTCGCCTCAACCAGTGGAGATATAAAAATACGTGCTGCCGCAACCCTATGATAACCATACCCCACACCCCCGGAAGAACCCTGACACAGAGATTTTCGACTATATAAGGAGACACGGACATGCCTCTAGCCAGAGATTGCCGGCTGCATAGGTCAGTAAGCTCTCCCTGGTCTGACCAAGGCCTCCTTCCTCTCCTGCAGCCTGCGAAGGCTCAACCACTCCTGCACCAGCTGACTGCAAGAGCCGGCACACCACTCCAGAGGTAAACCTCGACGTCCACTTCCTGCATCCCTTTACCTCAGTCACTCCTTTGACTCTGCGGTAACAGGTCGTCGCGACGTCCCCCTGGACAACCACCCCTCGGGAGGTTACACTGTGAATTGTGTAAAGTAGAGAGAGATTTATATATTTTTTCTTGTTCTATTACAGGCTGACCTTCACCTGCATTATTTAAATACACAATTATTTTCAATTAATTTAGAGTATAAAATCCAACAGGGATTCCCCATTGTTTTCAAACGTAAACATTAAATATTATGCTAAACTTGAAAATTGTTGACTACCTTTCTTTTAATAATAGTTCCTTGTTCGTTTTATTATAATTATAAATTGTAAGATTGTCGCTTGCATCGAAACCCCACTGAGGAATAATCGTGAGGGGTGCCGAGCTCCACAGGAGACCGGGCTTGAATAAGGCTACTTTAGTCCGAAAACACATACAGCTGCTCCTGGGTTTCCAGTGCTCACTCGCCTACCCTCGGTGGTATCCTAATTCCCAACTGCACATCTCACCGTCAGTTCCTCGGGTGTGTCTGTCGAAGACACACCCCCAGGACTGCACGTCTGCAGGAAGGACAGAAGGTTGGTTCCAATGCACAGTAGAAAAGGTGGGGTCCAGAGCCGAAACCGGCGTAAAGAGCGGCTGGCTCTGCAGAGACTAGCCAATACACAAGCAGAGGTAAAATACAAGAGTGGGGACACCCCCTCGCCAGTGATTCTAGAGATTAGACCGCGACCAATTTCACCCAGCATCCTAATTAACCACGAGTCCAAACTTGATGCTTACTTGGGTGCCTGTTGGCCATGACCAGACCGAGAATTTATTAGCTAGCAGCAGACAGAGACATCTTTGCTGCCCACGATCGTAGCACCACCCAAGCCAGACGAGAAGGAAATTGTACCAAATACGTGAACGATTCGTTTAGCCTCCAGGAAGGTTATTCCGGTTAGACTACCGCCGAAGGTTACTCCAAAACCCCACGTAGCTCTTTCCCCCTTAAATTACATCCCCAGTCGCATGCTGACACGACCGCTTCGGATAACGTCAACACCTCCGACGGGATAGTCCACCCCCACAAATACTATAGAATAAACAGTAAACATGACACGTACCCCCAGGACAACTGGCATCCCGTATTTTGGCAACCCTCTCAGTGAGGAAGATTGTACTCCCCGGACGGGAAACAATCACGGTTCAACTAACTCTGGTGTTTGATTCCCCTCCCCTCAGACGGTATCCACCCACTAAGCAGTACCCTGATGAACCTACCACGACCCACCGGGCTAAACCAGCAGAGAGCACGCCGCGGTAGGATCACCTACTGAACTCGGGAGGGCAGTCAGTGCTCTAACCATTTGACTCGAGAGAGGGACGTGGGTCAACATAGAACATATAACAGTATCGAATTTACTTGGCCTGGTGTCTTCCATGCTGAATTCCTGATGTGAATTGATGAATACATACTAGAGCTGGGCGAAAATGATAATTTGGAGTCGGGAAAATTCCGGGCAGGAAAAATAATTTCCCGCTATAAACGGGACTGGATCGGGGATTTGTTAGTACACTGTAGTCCATTCCCCACTGGAAGAAACTTTCTCGGAGTCCTGCTAAATATCTACTTGCAGGCTTGTTTCGTATCTTTCCGCCAAATGTAAACAAACATTGCCATGCGACTGCCAGGTAGCATCTGTCAAAATCAATGTTTACATTCCATTGTGTGTGCATATTTGTTAGTATACTTTCGTTACACCTAAACCTAAAACATTGAAATGTGACTTCTACTTTTATACCTGTCAAATGTATTGTTTACTGTTTACAGCTTTTCAAAGAATTCTGTCATATTTGAAAAACCATTCCGTATGAATATTCACAGTTTAGGCATCTAACATTATTGACGTCACCTTTATGACGTTTTAAAAATGCCTGAATTGACTATAGTTCTCACGGTTATCTTACATTAACATATTTGTTTTCCATGACATAGCACATTACATGTAATGCATGTAAATATTTTGCAGCGACTGTGTTTAACACTGCTACAACTGTGAGGTAAAAAACTGTAGTATTTATACTTTTGTTATTGATATGTGTTGGGTTATTTCTTTAAAAGGACGGCCCCAGTTGGAATAAATATTTGATCGAAGGGACAATCAGTCAAAAGAAAAAGGCACATTAAAATCAAGCACACATCTCATGTTGCTTATTTGTTGTCATACAAACTTAAAAGATAGCGGTGAACATGCTCACAAATAAGCCTAAGGTAACTTTTATTCGCTCATATTTATATTTATTGCTACTTACTTTTTATTAGGTTTATTGAAATTTATCGGGCTGGGCTTGGTTATTTTGTTGGGACTGTGGCCAACCACGTTACACGACTGTGTTTCAAATACCTAGGACAAAGGTACAACGTTGTGATAAACAGATGTGGATGTAAATAATTAAGTTCATCATAAAAACAGTTCATAGTTAAAACGTATAAATAGTGCACATAAAATATTTGTAATCGCGCACACACAGGGCTAGCCAAACGACAACCACGCAGCAATGCCTCGCGATTTCACACGCAGCGGTGGACGAAACACGCGTTAACAGTATATTTATTATTGCAGTGGAAACGCAAATCTATCACATCGCAACTTGCCTAGGTAGATTTAAAAAAAAAAAACACACACAACGTCTACAAACGTGATGTGGTAATTTGAAGTAATTTTCGGTGTAAGAATAATTTCCGCTTCGTTTAGCAAAAAAACACCACACCATGTCATGGCTCGCTACGTCTGCCAACTTCCGATGGTATCCGTCCTGTGATCGTATCTAAATATATTGAAACAAGTATCCAAATATTAAAATCTCTTTTCAGTTGTAAATTACAAACTAAAAAATCATTATTTTGCTGTAATAAGTATGAAATATTCTACAATTGAAAAAAAAATAAAATTTTTTTGTTTACTAGCGAAGCGAAACTTCCAGTGCGTGAGAGCGAGAAAGAAAGAGCGACAAGCCTCCCCCAGCCGACAGTTGCTTCCACCGTGCCACTACGGCCTACACACAATATTTGGTGCTGTTATTTAAAACCGTAAAAATTAACTATGTTGCCATCAGGGATACCTAAATATTTAAATATTTCGATAGGCAACCTTTTAATATACAAACAGTGAACTAAAAAACTAGGTTAAAATAATATTTTAACTGTGAACTATTTCTTACCGGCCATTGCCAACACGTCGCTTCTTTTGCTGTTGTTAATTCGTATTTAATACGAAATAAATATTACAAGTTACAGAAGGTTCATGCATGTCGCTTATACCAATTAACTGCAACCCTAGTTTGTACTACTTCTACACACGTGAGATTCAAACCCCGCGCCATTTCGTACACGGAAGTAACGGTCCGCCACAATCCTGGTGAGCGGGCGGACACGTGGATACAAGGGGTTGCGGAAGACAGCGGCGCGTCAACTCCCCCTCCACCCTTCTGATAACCCACAAGCCATCAGCCGCCTCGGGCCATGCACGAGCGACACCGAGGATACGCGAAGGCCGAGAGATGACCAGAGGGTGCTAACCCCACTCTGGCCTCGTACCTGAGGGACGTCGCACGCCCTCCCCCGCGGGAGACTAGCGACCAATCAGAGCGCGCTAGCAACATTTCCTTGAAAATACAAACATTGCGTATTGTTTTGGCCTTTTACAACATTCTTTTGCAACTGCAAGTTATTAAAAGCATATATTATTAACAAAATAACAGCTAAAATACTCACCATTCTCTATTAGTCAATATAATCGCCTTCTTTGACAAAACTAAACCCCGAAGCCGACCGAAAATTTTCCGATCGGTCCGGGACAAAAATTCTCTTTCTGCCCAGCGTGCACAAGCCATTTGCCTGCTGTCACTCGTCCATGCAACACTCGTGTTAACACACAAGCCTAATTAAGTACTTCAACCACTCTCCGAATCTTAACAGAAGTTTCTCTAATTAAGGCCCAATAATTCAAATTATTATCGAACACCATGCAAATTAATTTCCAATCAGATACAGCTACACTGGTTATATTCACCACTAAGTTAAGTACAAATTTCTTCTCTGTCTCGTTCCTAACATGCCTTGCAACTTAATCGTCTTAATGATAATTTTTAGCTTCAACTGGCAATAATAACAACAAATTAATTTTAAATTCAATTTTCAACAAGACCTGATTCTATTCAAAATTCTCGCGAATTTAACTTCACCAATCCCCCCCCCCCTTTTTTTTTTTTCAGGCAGGGGGCTGGGGGATTACAGCGAAAGCAGGAGAATTCAGTATTGGGAAACAGGCTCCGGGCACTACCCTGGAACTCTGAACAAATTAAAATTGCAGCTTGCTGTAAATTTTATCTGTGCCTATTGAAGACAGCCAGGCGGGGGATTATCCCCATCCTAATCTGGACTTTATTATGATAACCGTATGGGAGGACAAGGGCCTTGGTCTGTACCTCCCCCGCGCTGAGGGAGTAGCGTCCCTATGATGATAAATCGGCGGTGGAGCTGCGGTGTCGTCGGTGAAGGACCTGTCTGCAGCGAGCTCCGAGGAATAGGTGTCTTTAGTACTTTTTAGTGCTAAAACACCGCTCCAGACAAAGTTAAGCGCCTTTTTCAAGGCTACTTGAAAGGTTTAAACGGCTTCCCCATTAAATACAAAAATAAAACTTCTTCTTGAGGATAAAAAAACAAGCGCTAGTATCCCGTCCCTCCCTGGCCTTGTCTCCGGTAGAGGGGAGAGGATAGGAAGGCGCGGGCTTGGCGAAGGCGCACACCACAACAGAGATGTAGGTACACTATAGGAACACTTTCCATATAGGTTCCACTGCGATTTGAACTTAATTTTGTCATTTCCCCATCGCTCATTTTTGCTAAGCTGTCGTGGGATGAACATCGCGCTCGTGGCTGCTCCTTAGCTGGGAACTGTCCGTGACTTGAGGACCAGCGAAAGCGAGGTGCATCTGCAAGTGCGATGGGACCATGGCAGCTTGGGTGCGACGACTATCAGCAAATCGTCGCGACCCCATGTGGTGAATAGGAGATACCCAGGCTCTGGGGTGGCTGTAAATAATCAAATATCAGCCCGCGAACCTACTGGACAGTGCGAGAGCGCCGTCGCCGTGGACGTCGGGGACCTGGGTAGCCCAGTACGAGATGGCGAAGCACATCTGCTGGAGGTAGCCTAACAATCAAGGCGGGGTGGAGGATCTCGAGGTGCTGAAAAATGCTAAGTGTTGCGATCCTCACTGCTGGATTCTGCGGACTGCCAACTGCGGGTGCGTGATGAATGGATTGGAATGCATCGGTTCACCCCGATGTCAGCCTTCACACCTGGGCCAGCGGATTCGCCACCACCACTTATAGGCCCCGGATGTCTCGCGTTTCCCAGACCGACGGGATATTTTGGAGGAAGAGGAGGGGGCGACTCCTCGAAAGAACTCTCCCCACCTTCATCCATGGATTGGAGATCCTAGCATCGGCGCGGAAGGGCGAAGATGGAGTCGGTGTCATGACTGAGCTGTCCAGTTTCCCGACGCACTTGACGAGAAGAAGGGGGGCCCTGCATCCTCAGTTTCTGTCGGTACTGCAGTGCTGGTTCGCCTGCACGGCAGTATCGACAGTAACTTAACTTCAAGGGCGCTTGCGCCCACACGATGACTGGCATCGGCGTGGGGGCTGTTCTGTCTCCCGCAATACACACCAGCTGCAATCTCATTTTATTTCACCCAGCATAAAACCAACATAAGTCTTTCTTCCTGAACTGACAAATACCCTACTTTATCCAGCCCTAATCCAGTTCAAAGGAATTATTTTATCCTCTGGGACTGTCGCACAGATTTTCCACGGCCCTCTCTGCTTTGCCTGGTTAGATATGATCTTCTATCAAGACCCTTCGTCTTTCGGGGTGTGCACATGGCTACAATTGCGGCTTTGGCACTATAACCTTGCTTAGCTGCGATTCACGTGCCCATTATAATAATTAAACCCAACCTAAGACGTAAAGGGCTTGCCCTGAGACGTATCCCATTCTCCAACCGACTTAGTTACTAATGTGCATGCCGTAGGGCACACACAACTGTGGTGTTCACGCTGGTATAGTGGGATTTGGGGGCTCGCCAGAAAAAAAACCTTGCCAGTTGTTCCTGCAGTCTTCTCCGAGCACCTGGGTGCTGGATTCTAGACTACTACAAGACCTTCAACAGCCTCTCCAGAGGCTGTCGCCAACGACTTAACAGTCTTCAGCAGCCACCAGACTGCCACCATTGACGTCACTGTTAGAGCTCTGCAGCTCCACTACCAGATGCTCCAGCGATACCAATAGCAACCAGAAACTTTCTGTAGCATTATACATACCACACGTAATTCTTCTGTGTCTCCTACAGACACCCCCATATAGAGCTAGGTTAGGTTTGCAGTAAGTAATCTTCGACAGTTTTCAATTAACTTCCCCACTTAGCTTAGGACCAGGTCACCTACACCTGGATACCGTAGGATTACTTCCAATCACCGGTATGCTTGGCAGGAGACCACGTATCACCATTTTTAATAAACACGTCTTTGTTTCTCTTACCCTCGAGTCTCATTCATAGAGTAATCCGTCACCAATTACTGGGAGAACCTCGAGCTGAGTATCGCCGACCGGAAATGGGAAATTATTCTTATTCCGAAATTAGCTACAACTGGAGACTCCTCCTCAGGCTGTTCTAAGTTGAAAAAACAGCCATTAGACGGCCAGCTATCTTCTTCCTACCAAGTATACAGGTACTGGAGGAATAGAATAGACGAACAACCACTAACAACACTTTTCAATAAGGTAGAGAGAGTACATCTGAGTTGTATCCCTACCAGAGCACCTGGGTGATGGTGGGGGTATTTGCTTAGGTGCTACGGCCTGGTCTTGGTTGGGATTGCACACCCAGTGATAGTCGTGGCAACCCACAACAGTGGGGGATCTTCTGAAGCACCGAAGCTCGCATTGGCAAGACTGTTGCCAGGCAACACTAATTTAGGGCTATCCGCATCTGTTGTGCTGCTTTCGAGGTTCTCCGTAACTACACCCGCTCTATGCCATTCAAGGTGAGGCATGGCACCAGGAGAGAGGAGCAGAGTTGTACGCACTGCTGCCAGACAACTGGCTACTCTAACACCACTTATAGCTAGCTGACGAGCCGAACGAGATCAAGCCGTCTTACTCGGTCACTGGCACCACCTACGACGACTGACATTAACCCAGCTACTTTCCCGTCAGCCCCGCTACATACAGCCCCTAACTGTCATCCAGTGGTAAGAGAGTTACTGAACAAGACCGAGAACCGACTAGGCGTCTCTTAGTAACTTCTAGAGCAGGGCATCAGAGGACTGCAGGCGAGTTCTGCATTGTCTCACGTCGTGCCCTTGCTACCGCCCACGCTGAAGACGAGCGACGTAATCAGCTATATCCCGCTACCCCTCGCCCGTAAACCGACAAGGCATCAACCTCTAGCACCTCCCGCCCATCGTCGACTACGACTAGCTCCAAAACGAATCGCAAGCCAGACCCATCCAAGGGACTAGTAAACCGTTAAGTCGAGAACGTTGCACCAACTCGTAAGGCCATGTGTCCAACCACTATATCCAACCATAAGTAAGCATAAGCCAACCCGCACGCACAACCGACCTAAGTGCAACCAAAGCCACACGACCATGATCCAGCCTTATCTAATTGGACACGTGTCAAGATATTATGGGAAAGTTTCATTTATTCAATAATACAGTACTCTAAAAGTTAACAACAGTGTTATATATATTTGTGGAATACAGGTTATTGAAAAAACAGGTTGACTATTAACCTACAAAAAAAACTAAATTTTAATGTACTACCAAAATATATTTTCAATACTTTATCACAAGCCTCGCATTTTGCTGACACATTATCTGAATTTTTTTAAAAATAATGCCAAATAGGCACTTTGAACCTTGCCACTATTTTTTATTTTCGTAGTGCTTTTAACAAACTACATATAACTGTAGAGTAAATAATACATTAAAAAAAGTATAAATAATGTTTTGTACCAAATTAACTTGTAGGTGAAGGTTACTCCACTACAAATCACACAATATTAAAACTTTCATTCTGAACAGTTTATTGATAAAAAAAAATCTCTCAACAAACATTTAATTGTGTTACATCATGCAAGCACTCATGGGTGATTAGCAAAATAAAAATATGATCGGTGCTGTCCTAATGACTAAACATTGGACGACATTCTACGCCACATGTTCTGTCAATAACGTACCACCTTAGATGAAGATGTGTCGGTCCACAACTGTTCTGTGTAACCTTAACCTAACAAGAAGGATATGGCCATAAAAATGAAAAATCTTTCTGACTTTTATGAGATTACGTGGAAATCCAGTTGCATTCACGCCAATTAAGGCTATTTCCAGATTCTTAAGAAATGCATACTTGTACTTACCTGTCCCCGGAAATGACATCACGTGTTTATACGTGCACTGTCCAAGTTCCCAGTACAGCACACACCGACTTTATACTTGGCAAGTATTTTAAATTGTATACTTGTTGGGCATACTTGCGTACTTACGACAGTTGCCATATTGTATTTCAGGTGTGAAAATTAATGTGTATGTTTTGTGGTTATGAAGGTCGCAAGTTTTAAAAGTAAATAAGTATTTACAAATTGTTGTTCTGTTGTATGTGTAAATAATTATCAGCTTAATGAATGTGCTTCCAATTATGAATAAAATTCTGAGCATTGTATAGATCTCTGCAGCTTAAATTTGCTAGGTATATGCTTACAAACACTATTACATTTGCAATCTGCATTTCCAAGTTATTACAAACCCCATAGAATTTTATTTTTCTTTCATTTGCTATCAATGTGTATATTTCAAACACATGGTAAAGTACGTATCGAGGGATGAGGAAAGAATGCCAGTTTCTGCGTAATGCCCCTTTACCTACGACAAATAAATGCAGTAACTCCCATAAGAACTGTCCTAATTTGTTTATAATCTTCCAGCGACGTGATAAAGCAATATCCCAAGGCTATTGGTGTGGTATGAATACTTGTGAAATCAAGAGAAGCTTAACAGATAAACACAACCTTAGGATACAGATGTGCAAGAATTTTTATAGTCCTGCAATTTGTTTTTCTGGTGTACAATTTGTACTCTTGTATTAGTTTTTGTTCAAAACAACACACACCTGTTGTCTTGTTGCTCTGCCAAGCAACCAGTGTCCATCTATATTTCTGCGCCGCCTTTAATTTTCCTTCTATACATAATACTCACCCACTAATACTCCTATTAATTCCTCATTCCCGGCTAAAGCCATGTTTCAGTGCTTAAACTAGTAAGATGTCAAGATACAAAACCATGACACAAAAATAAATGTTGATATGGCTGTATGTCTCGTCTTAATGCATACCCACAGAATTTGTAAAGTATATGTAACACCATGCACCACACTTTTGCTGTTGTCATATAGTTTCTGATATTTCCATCAGAATGTGCAACCTGTCAAATCTATGTACTTACATGTATATACTGACAATCCAGAAACAGCCTTAAAGGTGATTTTGCATGTATGCGTTTGATATGCCTTTTGGCCTGTGATGGAATTATTTGGTAGCATTTATAAGAAGTTCGCGAAATTAAACAAAGTTACAAGTGCGTGAAGAGTAAAAAGACTGATTTCATAACCATCTCGATTCTTAAACAATACAGGCTTAAAATTAAAAAAATTATTTTCTTAATGCTTGTGAGCAGTGTTCATTAATTCAGCTGCAAAAATACATGTATAGGAAAGTATTTATTCACACACAACTGAACGACATTATATCGATAAAAATGACTTTTGTTAAAAAATATATAGTGTCTACTTCACGTTTCTGTAACAAATGTTTTACTTATAAAGCGATGGATGGCAGAAAAAATACCATTCGCAAAACGGAAATACATACCACTTATTATGTGGAATGAGTAGTTATTTATATTAGGAAGGAACACCGAAGTTTGTTTACGTACGATGGCCTGTGGCACACTTTGTATGCGCTATATTTATATGAAACCATTAATACTCATAGGTAGGTTGACTTGCATTTATTTATTATTTACCAGTGCTGGCAGGATTAGGGCCACAAAGGCCCACTCTTACATGTGTGTTTGTAGTACACAGAAATAATATAAAAATAGCCTAATAATTTTTATCGCAAAAAATTACGGGAAAATTATTTCCTGCCTGACCATTGGGAAAATATATTTCCTACACTCCCCCCCCCCACCACCCCTAACACCCACGTCTTTCCAGTTTATCAATTGCTGGCCCGTGTCATTGCATTGTTCACTGTAGTGTATGTAGTGTCGTTTTCGCAACGTTAAAGGACAGTTTAAACTATCATGGAAAAGTTAGAAATAACAAAACAATTTGAGCATGGTGAGTTATAAACAAAAATATTAATTCCGATGCCAAACAAATGCCAGGTTGCCTCATTTAAACTCCCGTCATAGTCTACTCTTTATTGCAATGCATTAAAAACAATAAAATGTAAATATGTATTTAATTACGGAAAAGAAAATTAATTCCGAAAAGCCAAAACTAATTTAACCCTGGAACTTGTTGCAAAAATCACGGTGCGCGCTATACACAAGAAAATTCTGTATGTTATATTTTTGTCAAAATTACAGCAGAATTAAGAATCTGCATCCACATAAATTGTTTTGAATAAATTGATGGAAAATGAGCTGTGTAAAAGCTTATGACAGGTAGTGGTGGGAAAAAGGCAAAGTAATAATCTAGTAGGTGTGGAAGTTCTATGTGCTTCACAAGTTAACATATAATACATTTAAATTAAACATTTTGCAAGATGTAGGTTTTCTAGTGTGCTGTTACTCTTATGTGAATCTTTAAAGTTCTTCTTTTACACTGCACAAAGCACAAATAATGATTACATATGGATACCACTGGCAAAGCAAAAGAAATGTCAAGTGATAATGTACTTTCAAGAAGTCTTTTATTACAGTACTGGAGCGTAACACAGTAGTCAGTTCAGTAAATTTAAAACATGATCAGACCACTCACTCGACGCAACCAAGAGTTTTACACAACTGTTACATCACATTACAAAAGGCAGTTTTCTTACAGAATTACTCCATTATGTGGAAGCCACTGATAATATGAATTCCGTATACAGACAGAAATTGAAGGAGTACTTCGTAACATGTTTAAAGTTACAGTTCCACACATAGTGTACGTAATATCTGAAAAGTCATCTATTTAGAACAATAAACTGATAATAAATAATTAATTATTTCATCAAGAAATTACTTTAAGTAATAATCCAATTTTGGACTTGCAAATATTTCTCAATGTCTTGAGAAAAGAGAGCACCAAGTGAGACATCATTAAGTTACTTCACTGCAAACTACAAAACACAAATGCATTTGTTACAATACCTCCAACTAAAAAAATACTCTTGATATTTACACAGTAGTCAATTGATTCCATTCACCAAGTACTAAATTACATTTTAAATGTAATCAAAATTGATTACATTAAATTTATTACTGTAAGTATTTTATAAGCTAAAACCAACACAAAAATCTTTCACACTCTATTTATATTCAGAAAAAATAATTTAAGTATCAATATCAACAATATGTACCATACATATACTAAAATTATTTTGCAAGGAACTATACCAACAATTTTCACACTGGGCAGAAAGATACAAAAAGGATGCCAAACAATCAACCACGTTACTTTCTCCTGAATACTGCTGTTGTACCTTGAAGCACTAGTTTCACTGAAAGTGGAATATCATGATCACATTTTCAAGTTAAGCCTAACTAAGAAATACGTAATGTAAGGTTTGTGTAATTGACAGCAACGGAGTAATTATCAAAATTCTAATTTAAAATTAAAAATAACAATAAAAATTGATGTGCATACCAAGCACCCTGCATAAATGCACCTGATGACAAATAACACAACATATATATTTAAAAAAATATCACGTATAGAACAGTGTACATACACGTATGGTAACACCTGACCAGTTCTAAATAATTAAGCGTTTCTTCGGTAGACACGTATTATATCTCAATATGATCATACTGCAGTCACTAATCACAGTATAAAAATAATAAAAAAATCTTTTAAACTACATTTGTATTATAATCTAAAAAAATCAAACATAATTATCATTCACATTTAAAACGCCAATAAATATAAATCATAACATCCACAACAATTTGATCAACAAAATAAAAACACAGAGAATATACACAGGTTGCTGTTTTACAAGATATATTTATCACAACCTAAACACAGAAAATACATGAAAATGTTGATAAAAAGTTACAATTTCGCTTCTTTTATAATCTTGAGAAAATCCCCTAAGAAGAGTGGGTTAACCTTTGCACCATTTTGTTGGAATAAAAATTAAGAATGTATGCTACACACATTTCATGCATACCAGAAACAATAAATTTATTTCATACATCAGCCCATCACAGAAACATACTCAGCATCAACACTAGAGTTAATCAAGACCTAATATGTACACAGCATCATTGTAATACTGACACTGGATCACAGCAAATATGTTCCTATTGCTCCAATGTGCATGGGAATTCCTGTCATTACAGTCTATTACTTTTGCTAAGGCAAAATATAAAAATATATGAACTCACAGAAAAAATGTCTCTGAATATACGCACAAACAAAAACCAATGTTTGTAATTTATACAATAATCCAATAAGGAAAATAATACTTATAGCTGTGAAATGTGCCATATCATAATTTCCTTTCTTTGCTGGTCACGGAAACTCACAAACATAGCGTTTTACATTTCTTCAGCCCTCGACTCGCACTCATTCTCATCACAATAGAACAGTGAACTCTTCATATGCAGGGAACTCGGCAAATGTTTCACTGATATTGCAGTTGCTGTTTCTGGTAGAACAGAAGATACCTGGTAAAGAAATAAAAAATTGGATGAACAAACCAGCTGTGCTTGTTTTCAAAACTTTACTGCATCACACGTCCCTTGGAAATTCAATTTATCATTATTATAAATTAAGGTTGGTCTGACAAAAATACTACTACACACACAGTAAATATGCAGTGCTGCCTTTTTTCCATCTGTATAAATTAATATTATGATGAAAACAGTTGCTATTTCCAAAAGCAATGAGGCAGTTTGTCTGTATTACTTAAGAAGAACCCAAATGTAAAATTGTGTAAATAGGAGGAAAGTGTAAAAGGAGGGAGATATTCACACTAAGACTATATTAAGCAGTTAATGTACATTAACGGGCAGTACAAATACTAGTTTAATATTTTAAGCTGCCACAGCACCGTAAATATATGTATAAATGGAAAAAGTGAAATGAATTCCTATATAAGCCCTGATGATTTTATCTAATAACTTTTAAGCACTTTTTAGTGTTTACTATTTAGATCTGTTTTGTCAAAAAACAACTTTAAGGATAAATTTTCCACTATTGTCTGTAAACAGTAACTGTTAATCTTTATTTAGGTTACAAGAAGGCTGCTAGACTATCAAAAATATACAAAAGGGCAGAAATTCAAGTGTTTACAGTCTAATACTTGTTGACAGGCGTACACACACGACGGATGACACATTTATCAAGCGGGTGCACGATTGTGACATTTCATTGGCTAGGCCAGCTTCATCAGGCGGCGAGTTGTATGACACTGCAACATGTTAGAATAGTGCTGTTGGTAGAAAGCTAGCAGCCAGGTGGCAAATTAGGGTGTGGCCGGAAAATAGAAAATTTGCCAGTATAGCTAACGAGTGTGGTTTGGAGCTGTGGTTATCTTATGTTGAGACCTGGTGGCTGCCTGGATTTTGTTATAAATTGATGAGCTAATTCCCAGCATCAGAGTTCTCAGCTATTGCTTGAAGGTGGTAGGGCTCTCACAACCCTGGTACTATAGCAGGAATCAAAATCTTTGTTGTGTGATGCTGCATGTGCTGCAACTGATTTGTTTTGTAGGTTGTGTATGTGACCTGCGATAGCTTGTTTAGAGTCTGCTGTGTGACCATTTATCCTCTGCCTGAGTGTGTTAGTGGTGAAGCCAATTTATTCTGACTTACAGTAGCTGATAAATCACATTTTCTGTTGCGTAGTTATAGTTGCTTTGGATAAAGTATGTATTGCTAGTGAGTCTGCTATTGAAAGAAGTTGAGGTTTGGTGGATGGCACAGGACCATAGAGCGAGCTATTGCAGCTGCTCTGAACGAACCAGTTTGTTGCAGAGGTAAGGCGACCCTTTGAAGACCAATCTGGTTGGTGTGGGAGCAGGTCTTGTATTTGTGGTGAGGAAGCTAGAATTTTGTATCCAGAGTGGAGAATGGTTCTGAGTTTACTTAGGCCTTCATGATATAGGACCGCCAGGGGTATATCAGAGTTGTTGATCTTGGTTTGTGTTCTGGTATTTGAGATGGCTTGCTGAATCTGCTTGTGAACGAGAAGCCAGGGGTAGCCCATGTCAAGGGAAGCTCTGGCTATTTGTTCACAATGTTTGTTGAGGTCACTGTTGGTGAAGCAGATATGTTTGGCTCTTGTGGCGAGACTGTAGGGTAGGAACTTTTTGACATGGTATGAATGGTAAATGTCAAAATAAAAGCACTGAAGGTTGTTGGTGGGTTTGGTATGTACAGCAGTTTGAATTGTGCCATCGTGGAGAGTCAGTTCAACATCCAGGAATATGGTGTGTATTTTGGAGTATGACCAGGTGAACTTGAGCAAAGTGTGTGCATTTGAGTTGTTCAGAAAGTGAATTACGCAGTCTTCAGTGGAAGTCCATATCATGACGATGACCCCGATGAAACACATCCAGCAGTGTGGTTGGGTTGGTTGGTGATTAAGAAAGTTTTCTTCTAACCTGCCCATAAACAGATTGGCATAAGATGGGGCCATACGTGTACCCATTGCTGTGCCTTTTATCTGAAGGTAGTGTGTATTCTAAAATGTGAAGTAGTTGTTACTGAGGGTTAACCTGGCACGTTCAACAAGGAATACTGTAGGTTTGCTCTGTAGGGGTCTTTGCTTGACAATCCAGACGAGTGGGGGATGTTGGTGTAGAGAGATGACATCTATGGTGACTATGTATGCATCTTGGGGAAGGGTGCCCAGGTGTCTCAAGCATTCAAGGAAGTGGTCAGAGTCTTGGAAATACGACGAAAGCTGCTATACCAAGGGTTAAAGGTGGGGATCTGCAAATGCTGAGATTCTTTCAGTGGGGCTGCTGTTCCCTGATATAATGGGATGCCTTAGGAGTGGCCACTGTTCCTTGTGCATCCTCGGAAGTAGGTATAGAACAGGCGTGGTGGGTTTATTTATGGTGAACGGTTTAATTGAAGCCTGTCTTACTCTTAAGCACAATCACTGTATGAAATGTTGCTGTCTGTTAGTGGATGAGGAAGTACTAGTGTCGGTAAAAGAAAGCTGTGCTGCTGCTAGTTCTTATGTTCCAGATTTTCTTCATGTTTACTCTATTCTACCTTGATGCATGACGCATTCCTGCGCACTCTACTTTATGATTTTGCCCCATCTTTGTACACGCCATTCATAATGGGAAAGGTCATCAACCCTAAATAGTACTGAAGAGGTGGGAACCATTGCTGCAGAGTATATTGGCCCTGTCAAGAGTTACTACAGACACGTGATCCTAGCTTGTACTGTTCACCCAGACTCGCCCCGAAAAGTCACACCAGCGCTCCCCTGCCACAAGATTGTATTGTTGACCAAGCCACTTGCTCCCTCCAGCAAAGGTCATGCTAGTGCCATAACATGCCACTGGATGACAGCACCTATTTTACCAGTGCCTTAAGAGGAGATAAAGGATGAAAGCGCTTCTCCAGCATCCTGGAATTCTCAACTCCTGCGAACAATGCTAACACCTCCGCACCTCCAAGCTCTTATCTGAAATTAGTATAAAAGGGCTGATATGGCCAATACTCTTCAGTCTTTGTTCCTCCAACGCCTTCTTCTACAGCAGCAGCTGAAGAAACCAACCACCACCAGAGTTTCCAGAAAACTTTGCTACGTCCACCACTCCAGTCCCTGGTAAGGTCACGATGAAGTCCTTTCTGGACCTCTCCCGCCACACCAGACGGTGTCAACAGTTTACGTCAATACCTTTCTAATAGACATTCACCTCTTAAGTTCCTTCATAAAACGCCAATAGTTAGACATCAATTACATAACTAACTAGCAACTATTTATTAATTTTAATTAATCGTCTTATTTTCACTAGCTCTTGCCCAGGTCACCTTCACCCAGTTTATTACATCAGGTTCATAACTTCCGTTGCAAGTCATTATCTTAAGAGATAGTACGGAGCCACAGTGTTTATTATTACTTCAATAATAAAAACACTTGTATTCAATTTATTCTCTTTAGTTTGATTTTCTTGAAAGTATTGGAAGTCCTCTGAAATCTAACAAAACAGGGGTCAAGTCGGCAGACGAGAATGTAAAGCTAACTATCCACACACTAAAAGAGGCCACTCGAGTTCTGCCACACTGGTAGTCCTTAGACGGAGCACAAGAGCCTTAAGTACAAATCCATTAGGTGAATTGAGCAGACTAAGTAGTTCCATACACCACCACCGCTCCTTTTGGGGACGGAACAGAGTTGGAATTGCATAGTCTGATCAAGCCCCTGTGGAGACTTCACATGGATATTCAGGCAGGAAGCAGCTTGAGCAATATTCATGTTCTGTCCAATGCCTCCTTTGGGGTGGGTGAAAGGAACAAATTGGGTGCTGCTCGCTGCAAGTTTGAATGTTGCGTCAAAAATGCAAATAATGAACAAAATAACGAAAATAACACAAGATGGCACTGTTTAGCAATGATAAAGGCGAAAAAAACGTGTGACACAAGCTATATGCTTACCAAACAAGGCTACAACGCCATTTTGACTGGTGTTTCCTGGTTGAGCAGGCTGGTCAACCTGGGTGGCCGGAATTTATCTGCTGTATGCAGGGTTGCTAACAATCCGTGAACAAATAGTCACACTTAATATCTACACTCAGTAAACTATATACACTCCAAACATCCCGCCCACCTTGAAATGAAGATTTCAATTGTCAGTAGGTAGGGGGCACAACTTCATAGCTGGACGCTTCACGAGTTCATTGGAAGTTCCCATGGCAGCCACTCTCGTGCAACCCCATCACTTCCTGGGTGGAGCTCAGCCACCCATCCAAGGAACCAATGAAGAGGGGAGAGACGGTCCTCCTTAATAAAAACAAGTTGGTTGAGCTAAACTGGGGTCCTTGGTGCTGCCACTTGGATCGCTGCTGGAGTGTGTGGAGGTAGTCGCGATGCCACTGGCGCCAAAAATCTTGATGTAAGCGCTCTACCAGTTGCCAGCGCTGGAGCCGGTTCACTTTAACTTTACCAAGATCGGTTCAAGCGTTAGGAATAGAACTGGAGTTAGAGCACAGAAATCGTTAGCATTGGAACTGAGAGGGTTCAGAGGCCTCGAGTTCAAAAAAGCTTCTACCTGGACCACCACTGTGTACAGCTCCTCGAATGTAAGAATTTGCTCACCAATGCTCTACTCAGATGACCTTTACCTGATTTCACACCAGCTCCCAAAGTCCTTCCGAGTGTGGTGCAGCTAGAGGATTGAAATGCCAGGTGATGCCAAGATAAGCTGCCAACCAACGACTGATTTCTGGTGAGCACGTGACATAAGGAGTTGCTGTAGGTCAACCAGGCAGTTGTGGGCCTCAACAAAGTATGTCCCGCAGTCACTATACACATCAGATGACCTGCCTCTGTGTGCAATGAAACGTTTGTATGCTGCCAGGAAAACATCAGTGGATAAATCAGATGATAGCTCTACATACACTGCCTTGGTGGCACAACAAACAAAAAGACATACGTAAGCCTTCAGCACAGGAGCCTTACGGGTTCTACTTGGTTTGATAGAAAAGGGCCCTGTATAATCAACCCCAGTCCTTGAGAAGGGTTTCACCTGCTGCACTCTCATGGCAGGCAGGTTCCCCATAACTGGTATAAACGAGGATGGTCTCGCCTTCCAACATTGCACGCAATGACGTAAGACACAGCTAATAGCATGTCTGTCTGACAGGATCCAAAATTGTTCCCAGAGTATACCTTGCAGAGTATGGAGGCCAGGGTGGTGATTAGTCTCGTGATAATAGCGAATGATCAAATTTGTCAATGGGTGCGATTTGGGCAGCAATGCAGGGTGCTTCTGCTCAAATGGTAGGTCGGAGTTGTGGAGTCTTCCGCCCACCCTAAGCAGACCAGCTTTGTCAATAAAGGGGGAAAGTTTGCGAATTCGTGGAGAAGAGTACTGACCTTTACTCAAAGCAAGCAAGCTCATTCTGGAAGGCAATAGATTGCACACGCAACAACAGAACCTGCAAAGCATTCTCTAACTCCTGTGGACTGAGATTCCCAATCACATGTGACCCAGTGACACGAAAATTATGGACAAACCTTAGTACAAAGGACATGACTCGAAGTAACTTTGCAAGGCTACTAAAATGTGCAATCAGTGTCTCAACATCATCCAATGGCACAAAAGTACTCAAAGACTTCACCTTGTGTTCGAGAACACTAGTGTCCACAATCTTGCTGGTAATATTTACAGGCCACTGATTAGAAGGTTCCGCAACCATGATGGACCTGTCCACCATAAAGGATGATGTATCAGCTGAGTAGGAAGGAGACCACGAGATGCTCAGTCTGCTGGGCTGCACTCAGAAGGTACGTGCCTCCACCAGGATGATCTGGTGAGCTCCTGTATTACACTCACCCTATTTGCGATAAACGATTTCAGCTGATGAGGTGACAAGTCAATCCATGACAAAACAACCTGCAAGTCTGTCCACAAATGGATGGACAAGAAGGTAAAGGCAGTGGCAAACATTTTCAACACACGATGGATCAATTGAGCTAACAGGGCACCGCAGAGCTCTAGATTAGGCAACGACAGAGTCTTGACTGGCACACACTTTGATTTACCAGCCAACAGATGAGTGACAATGATATTATCATGGTTGATAATACACAAATAAATAACTGCAGCATATCCAATCTCCAAACTGTCACAAAAGCCATGCAGTTCACAAGTTGAGCCATTTGGACCAGTGATCTTTTTCAGAACAGTAATAGATGAGAGAAGATGCAGTTCACCGTTGAAACGACTCCACTTTTCTATAATATCAGGGGAGGCTCGTCATCCCAGTCAAGATTTAACCACAGAAGTTGAATAAGATGTTTTGAAAACATAGAAAGAGGAGATAGCCACCCAAGGGGATCGAATATTCTTGCTATATCTGACAAGATATTTTTCTTGGTGGCCCTTTTGGAATTTGTTTGGGTCTTGTAGGAAAAGACATAAGCTCGAAGGTCCCACTGCAGTCCCAAAACCTTCACAACATGACTTTCCTGGTCCAAGAAGTGTGCTCCTGCGTTTTCAACATCGTCTGCAGGCAGCCAGTCAAGGAGAGCTCGATGGGTGCTCACAAATTTTCTCAGTTTAAACACCCCTGCAGCAAGAAGTGCAATCAATTCCTGTTGCAGCGCTAAGGCCGACTCGACAGAAGAAGACCCTGTGACCACATCAATATACATATCAGTCTGAAGGACACTAGCAGCTGCCGGAAATCTGCCCCTTTCATCCTCAGCTAATTGCTGCAAGGATTGAATAGCTAGATATAGGGATGAACAAACCCCAAACGTCACTGTCTTCAGCTAGTAGCCCTCCACTGGATTGCTATCATCAAAGCGCCAAATAATGCGCTGAAAATTCTGATGGTTAGAACATACAACAATCTGGCGATACATTTGTTTGATATCGGCCATAAAAATCACCTCATGCTACTAACCTTCAGTACCTCAATGGTATTACGCTGCAAACTGGGTCCCCTTAGCAAGGTGTCATTCAGTGATACACCAGTTGAACGCTTGGATGAGGCATCAAATACGACACGTAATTTAGTAGTCGAGCTTTCTGACAATCACACAGTGGTGTGGAATGTAGTAGGCTGGCGAGGAAGACAACTGGGATTCTGGAAGCTTTTCCATATGCCCGAGAGCTAGGTAATCCTGCATAAACTCATTGCATCTACAGTAGCCATTATTAGGAAGTACTTCTCAAAATCTGCTAAGCGTGCAGCATGTATCTCTAGGTCGACCGCTACACTCTCATTAGCGGTCTCAGCAGCAGCTAATTCTACAGTAACATAATAAGCATAGAACATTTTGCGAACCTTTGGCAGGTCACGACTGGTTGAAACAAACAAATTACGCTTCGACGGGTCATTTGTGACTACTTGCGCAAGATCATACGCTCATTTAAGACAACCCTCAGCCAGGCGAAGACGTAAAAGCACCGATTGTAATTCTGCCATTTTCAGGAAAACAATGACAATGCAAATAAAAAATGAAGAAAAATAGACAAAGGGCGGACAAAAATAACCGCTAGTGAGAACAGAAACACTACCTTCCCATCTCACTAACACAGAGGCAATCTGCGTACATAAAAAAATACAAGACAAACATGTGAAAAAATACTAGCCTGTACCAGACAATTCCAAACAAAAATTCATGTGATTAAAATGCTAACCACGTACACTCCAGTGACAATACCAAGCACTGCACAGTATTATAAACAAAGAAAAGCCACGCCACGTTCTCCGAACTGCTAAACCATGGGGAACAAAGACGAGCATAAATTAATTTCTTCACAGTCCGCTGATCGCCGAAGTAGGTAAGGTCTTGATTCTTAAATACACTAAATCCAATTACCAACATATTTTTCACAGAGAACACGAGTTCAAGCACTTGATCGGCAAGATTACCGCACGAGCGAACGAGTCAAAAATGATCAGCACGATAACTACGCGCACGAATGAGTAAAAAAATTGATTACAAACAAAAATGCCGGCACGAATCTGGCCTGGAGGACCAAAAATGTTGCGTCAAAAATGCAAATAATGAACAAAACAATGAAAATAACATGAGATGGCACTGTTTAGCAACGATAAAGGTGAAAAAACTTGCGACACGAGCTATATGCGTACTAAACAAGGCTACTGTGCCATTTTGACTGGTGTTTCCTGGTTGAGCAGGCTGGCCAACCTGGGCGGCCAGAAGTTCTCTGCTGTATGCAGGGTTGCCAACAATCCGAGAACAAAATAGTCCTGCTTCATGTCTACAGTACACTATGTACACTATATACACTCCAAACACTGAATATTCAGCCAAACATAGTAGGGGAAGAGTTACGGCTTGTCGTCTGTGAGGCTACCTAGATCCTTTCCTTATGCCATGCTCCTAGAAAGAAGAGGTATGGAGGAGATTGAAAAAGGTGATACATGCCTCAGAGAGCAATACCACTGCTTATCTCAGTCTAATCCATTGGGAAGAGTTAATACCATCTGTGAGGTACCTACTCCATTATCCCCCACTAGAAAAACTGGAAGGCCCTCCTCACCCTATTCTCGAGCCCTTCAGGCAAGGAGAGGAGCCACCCTTACGAAAAGCCAACCCCTGGTTATGCAAATATAATTTACCCATTACAACCACCATCAGCCCCCAAGTCTGTCAGAACCCATCACAGTTCTGTCACATGCCGAGCTGCTGAGCCAGCCATAGAGGAAAAATCTGCTTCCTCCCCGTCATCTCAAAGACGAGCGGTGAGAAAGGTTGTGAAAGTAGCTGTGGATTTTGTCGGGACTAGACAGTTTACCAGGCCCGTTTTATACACAGGCAAGGCACCCACAAGATATTAAGGTCCCTGCCTCACCCATGTTCCTCATGATACTGGCATTGCGATATAAAACCTCTTCTGCAACTACTTCTAGAACCACTCGTGTTAAAACCTATTCCACCATGATAGGAATTATATTCAGCTTCCCCCATTGCTGGTTCAAACCCAGCAATCAAAAGCCCAACATGCAGAACCACGTCCCAGCCAGGCATGCATCAACCTTTCTAGCTGAACATTTCTGCAGGTGAGTTATTATACTTTCTATCTTGCAACTTAAAGTCAATTCACAATTTTTACTTCTACATTCTGAATCACCACCAATTTTTTTTTACATCTGTTCATTGGTGACTGTGGAAGTGATATTTTTGTGACAGAACAAGGGAGTAACATCATTAATGTGTTATAGCTTTATAGCTGTCAAAATCATTTGAATGATGAATTCCATATCAGAACAGCACTCAATTTGGCCGATTGCACGCCTTATTAATCTACTTTCCAAAGGGGAAAGAAGGCCATTTGAATATCTCCTGTTTTATGTTTTCACCAGTGTTTGTGTTATGCGAGAAACCGTACAGTATGAGCACCCTGCTGATTAGATCCCAGTCTTTAGGTAATTGATGGTTATACAGACATAGGCATGTTTTGTCATGTCATCCGTCCACATGTCTGTAGTGAAAGCCAAACGGCCACAGTGTTACAAGTTACAAGGTAATACCACTACACTTCCCTTTCAAACTCTGATCATTCCTTGTAATAAACTGAATTATTCATTATATAGCAACACCAAAACTTATAATACCTGTATCAAATCGTTTGACACTTCAGTATAAAACAGTTTGTAGGTAACTGCTACATTACTGTGTATCTAACCAAATAACTCATGACTAGGGACTAGAGGGAAATTCCCTGCATATATACTGCCTAACCAATCAACTTCATTTGTATAACTGGAAAGGGGAACTTCTTAGTACTATATACTACTCCTCTGTCAGGGCGATATTCATAAACATATCTTGAGCTCTAGCTTCATCAAGACAATCTTATTTGGTGTCTCATGTACGTATTTACATTTCATGATCATCGCTTCAGCTTGTCTCAAGCACAGCTAAACAAGGCAGTTTTCATGAAGACTGTCATGTTTTTGTGTGCCTTAAGACTGATATTCCTGTTCCATAGTCACTGCTTAAGATCGCAAATTTTGAACCACATTTCATTGTCATCGAGACCTTACTTGAGATGGCACATAAGCTCATCTTTGCCAAGTCCACTATACAGGTGACTTGAGACTGTGCTTTTTTAAACTGCGAACGCTGATTGGATAGTTTTAAATGTGGAACTAGCGGAGATTGCTGCAAAATGGCGATAGCAAAACTTGTGTTAGGGTGAAATTAATGACTTATTTACACATTGGGACAAAAATCTAAATTTTTTTGCTCTGAGAAAGCTTTTATAGAACTGTAATTGTACAGATACCATTAATTTTTAAATGTAATTCACATAGTAGAACTTAAGTTCCATTAATGACAAAGTGGTAACTAGATAGTGCTGAACACAATATAAGTAATTAAAAAAACAAATGCTTTTCCTTTCCAAATTGAATAGTAATTTACAATAAGCGTTCAAGTGCTTAAAAAGAAATAAAATACAATCTTTCATACTGTGTTGAACTGAAAATAAAAGTAGATGTTTTGTAAATATAAATAAATTATACACTGCAGTTTTTTTAAAAACAAAACATCATATAAAAATTTCTTTGCCCGTTATTCGATTTTGATTATTTCCATTCAAAAGTGATGCTCTCGATAGTGTGCCAAGTTATTTTCTGCCTCTTTATGTAAACAAATCACATTATTCATACAGTTTCATTTACAATCTCTTTTTACACTCATCCGCAACATTTTGCTAAGCAAGAAACACAATTTTCTTATTTTTCACTACATTAAAGTCACTTCATTCGTTTTAATCTAGTTATGTATTTGCAATACTTATGTATACTTTTAAATACTTTATTTATTAATTTGCAGATAATATGCATATAATATCATGCATACATTACCCCGTGGTGACAAAAAATACCTATTTATTTCTATTTTGTGTCTAGCCGCCATGTTTAATTTTAATTCGAGCTTTTGTAGTACGCCTTAAGCTCGTACTTGACCAAGCCGGAAGTGATGAAATATAAGCTATGCCTTGAGCACGCCGCCTTCACGAAGATTGTCTTGTTTGTAGACTATGAAACACGGTGCGGAAAAAACACTATTTTGAGAAATGAGATGGTCTTGACCAAGACTATCTTGTTCAGCCATGAGACATGACTATGAATACCATCCTCAATCTGGTTCTCTAGCCGGGGAATCCCCTTAGGGAATATAGAAGGAATCCGCTTCTGCTTGCTGCTCAGTATAGATGACTCACTAATTTTCTGTTTATAGTGAGTGAAATTATTTACAGTGAATAAAATTAAATTTCAATATGTCTGAATATTTTATACAATAGCAAAAATTTAAAAATCTTGAAAAAAACCTATTTGGTGCCTTAAGTGGGGTTTTTCAAGTGCGCCCACCTATAAAAACTTGAGTGGGTTTTTTTTTAGGTGGGCCCATTTTGGCAAACGATGGTATTACTGGTGTACCATTAAAAATGACCAAGTTAAAAAAGTAGACTTTACACTTGCTGATATATGTGAGAATGCAACTGATCAGGTATGAATTTCTGGTACTTGTAATTGTTAAGTATTAATTTTAACACCTTCCTTTTCGTTGGCTGATATGTTGGAGTTATGAGGAAAATCACACTTGACTCACCAGTTTCATTTTCACATCTTTATGTTACATCTCGTCGAGAATAAGGTATACTTTACTCCTGTTAGGAACAAAACAAATCTTCTTATGGGAAAGTTTGGCGCAGGGGAAATTTCCACCATTAGGTGCGCTGTGTTCCAGAATCTCTTTTAACTAAAATTGAGAAAGAGTTTACTTAGTTATGTAGTAACTTTATATTTTGATTTATGATTATTGCAATTATTTTGCTTTTTTTTTAACGTAGAAAATAGAGAAAATCTGGTAGATATTTGACACTACCTACTAACGAACTATGTTAGTTGCCAAACTAAAAGCATTGAGCTTCCCAACCTGGGGAGAATAAACCTTATCAGGAATAAACACATTCATAATACCTCATTGTTAAGAGAAACACACCTAATACAACTGCAGCTTGCAGGTTACGAAGCGTTATGAGAGTATAGGCTCGCCCAATGCCCGGCCCAAACCCGATACATGGAAGGATGGCCCAACCAAGCCTGGCCCAATGTGATTCTGGCAGCTGGGCCCAAGCCAGAGCCCAACCCACCTTTGATTATGTGCCGGGCCCCTGGCCCAGCCTTATCGGGTATTACCTGTTCAGGCCCGACTGTTTCGGGTCAGATAATACTCGGGTATAGCGGGTGCACCCAGCCCATGCAGGGCATTGCATGTGCAACATGCTGCTATAGGATGTTATGATGATGCATGGTGTTATGCAGTTGTGTCAACTTCGAAGTATAAAATTACATTTAGAAAGCAAAAATGTCTACAAAGCGAGTGTACAATAACACTGAAAGAAATGACATATGGTAAAATTTGTTTACAATGATAATACAGAATGCTATAACAATTTTTCTCACAATCACCTGCTGTCATAGAGTGGTTCCAATGTAATCAAAATGTACACTGGTGCTTGAGACAATTCTCTTTATCTATGTCCTAAAAAGGACAGAGAGAGGAGAGCCAAACAGTAAACAATGACTCACCCTTCACTGTCAAGAACCTCTTGGAGGTTAGCCTTCGTGATAATGTGGTCATCACACTTAAACCAATGGTTGGACCGCTGTCGCACGAATGCAGTGTAGTGTCCAGCATCAAGGGACCCACTGTGATTCACCACCGCAAACAGGGAATACCTAAAACATGCACAATCACTTTACCTCTCCAGCAAGGAACTGTTTTACTCTAAGAAGCCTGATGCTGGCTTTTGCAGCCTTACCAGTTCTTAGAGTCTGCCTGCTGGTTGCTCGAACAAACTGGCCCATTGCTGTTATTGATGTTGCTATTACTGCTGTAGCTGGTGCGGTTGCGGCTGTAGAACATGAATGGGGTCATGTCCAACTTCTCCGGAAATGCTATGAATGTTGAGATCTTTTTGTCCGAACAACTGGAATGTTCAAACCTCTACAGAGAAAACACATTAAACAAAAACAATTATCTTCACAAACTCAAGGAATCTATTAAGCCTATCTCATTTTAATTCTAAAAATTTAAATGAACAGCCAATAATAAGTTTCTACATGATACTCGGACACTATCTGGTCAAAGTGCAATGGGTGATAGAAGGAACCAAAACAAACAGTTATTGCCATGGAATGTGGGTCTGTAATGCCACATTTAAACGCTGGTAGGTGGTGCTGGGTAGGACAGGCAATAACGGCTGGCAGCGGTGTGAGGCATCAGTCCCTGCTGGGAGCTTCACCAGCATTAATTGTTACACGAATATTGAGTTCGCAGAAATTCATTTGAGCCATAGTCTGGGTCTGAAGCATTCACTCACGTGGGAGAATTTACAAGATGAAGGAATGCACACATTCCATTTACAGCAGGTGCACGCATTGAGAGTGGAAGATTATCCTCACCGTGAAGTATTCGCTCGTTGGTATCTGCAACAGACTTCCCAACATATAGACATCACTTCATTCATGTTATTCAGGAATGAAGCTACATTTATGTGGGAGGGCATGTTAACCACCACAATGCTCATGCGTGGGCACATGAAAATCTGCACGTGACACATCCACTTTACTACCAGGAATGATTCTTAATCAATGCGTGGGCAGGTATGGTGCACAATTACTTGATTGGACCATACATCCTACCTCGTTGCTTGAATGGGCACACATACTGTATATTCCTGCAAGAGACCTTGCCAGAATTGATGCCAGATGTTCCTGAGTTAATTTAATGGCGAATCTGGTTCCAGCATGAGGGTGCACCTGCACACTTTTCCGCGTATGTCAGAACTCACCTGGACACTATTTATCTCCATTGCTGGATTGGTCGAGGTGGTCTTGTTACTTGGTCACCACGATCGCCCGATCTGTCTTGATTGGATATCTTCTTGGGGGTACCTGAAAAGCACCATGTACGATACCCCCACTGACTTGGAGTAAGAACTCATCGTCAGACTTGCTGCTGCAGCTGGAGAGGTTCAGAACATACCGGGAATTTATGAACCTGTATGGGCATCCATGTTCCAACAGTAGGAGCCTTGTGTGTGTGTTGGTGGTCAAAATCAGGATGAAATAAATGGTTTGTTATAGTGCTGAGCCGATACGATACCCGATGTAAAATATCTGCAGATATTGGTAATATCAGCACGCCCGAACCAATTTTATTTTGAGCCAATATGGAGACCCGATATTTTCCATGAAACCAGAGGATAAGGTGGCAATGTTGGAGTAAGAAGGTCTCAACTGCTGCCGTTTTTAGTCAGCAGTTGCCATTCTTATTTCAAGTACCAAACTGACAGATTGTCACTCCAGAATGCCAAAGGGAGGAAGGGATATGCCTCCCTGCGCTCTCTCTCTCTCTCTCTTTCTGTGACATATGTATATATGCTGCTCCCACCCCACTGTGTCCTGCTGTGACAGACACTTTAGGAGATAATCCTCTACAGCTTGTATTGCCCGAATTACCAGCTTTGCAGGTGTCACACTCATCTTCTACACCTTGTCACATCAGAATTAAAAATCTTTTAAAAGCAATGATTCTGACATTTATAACCCGGGAACTAGAAGTGCTTCAATTTTACTCTCAGTAAAATCAGGGTGTGCTGAATTAAAAAAACTAAGCGTATTAATAATTTTTAATTTTCCGAATGTGAACAAAGTTGAATTATGCTGAGAAATGTGATACACGACTTTGTAGCTTACATATTTTAAATTATATTTTTTTAAAACATAAATTGCTTAAATTGACATAACTTAAAAATAAATTATGTACTAAAGTATATTTTGAGTGCTGCTTTTAATTTGATTTTTTAATGCAAAATTAATTTTCTTAATGTTATGTATGTTTACTTACAGCATCTAGTAGTATATTGTGTGACACTGACTTTTAACACAGATTTTCATCAGATCCCCAAAATACTTTTAGTGCTAGTAGAAGTCTTTCAGTCCATTACTCATATGTCTATTGTATCGGTATAGGATATTGGTTGTATCAGCAGGAAGTATCGGTTCGTACCGGTATTGCAAAAAACCTGTGTCGGCTTAGCACTAGTTTGTGACATTGCATTTGGCCTAGCTTTCATTTTAGCTTTCTCACATGTTAAATGTGGCATTTCCGGACCCACATTTTATGGCAATAAATTTTTATTTTCGTTCCCTTTGTCACCCTTACAATTTGGCCTGATTTCACAGCATCATGTTTGATAGATTAAAATTACCCATAAATATTCCAAATTAAAAGTAATTTTGTAAAGATGCCACAAAAGGCATCATTCAGCATGGATGACTTCTTCAGATGCCATAATAGCCATGTTTGAGCTGAGGAGAACCCTCTTCTCATTGTGGTGGGCAATTACCAGACTCAGTGGAGAATGCATGAAGAAACATCACCTGTGATAGTAGCACAGTAGAACCTCCCTATATTGGCCTCAATTGCAACTGTCTTTTTTGATAATTTGTTTTTGAGGAATAATAAAAAATTTAGGTGGAAATATGCTAAAAATTTAAGGATAATCAGCCAAAAAATAAATATGTTGCACTTTTCTTTGTTGCTACACATTACATTTATCTTGTACTGGGCATAGTTTATATCTAAAAATAGATACTACCTTACCTAGACTGCCAGTGCTAGCCAATATCAATTGACTCCGCTTCTCTGCCCCCCTTCACCTCTCAACATGGCCTAATGTTTCCGCACAAGCCTACCATCATGTGTTTGTCCTGTCATTGTACTCTAGCTCCCTTGCCTTCTCACTTTGCTTATTTTGACGAAATTATTTGGCTTTTTATTACAGTTTGTTGACGACATATGTTATTTTTTATTTCAATTTAGAAATGTTTTTGGCTTGATTCTGTTAACGGTTGCTGATATCCTACACCTTTTATAAAAACTTGCAATTTGTTAAAATGAGTGGAATTTGGAAAGAAAGCATACTTGTTGCTCTATATTTAGACAGCAGTTTCTTCTTTTTACAGTTTGTGTATCCTTCCATTTCATGTACGTAATTTCATTTAATATTTACATTAACTACACAAGTCTGCTGTGTTTACTCAATAAATAAAAAAGCACATGGTGAACAAAATAAATGATAGATCACTTTGTTTTAACAACATATACTGCATACAATACTATAAAAATAAGGTTATTTTGCATGTGGAAGTGTTTTAAAGGGACACATGCATTTGATTTCAGTAGAGAAGTGCAAAAATCACATTTTTCCATGGCATTAAGATTCTATTTTACCTTCAAGGTCAGTCAGCCATGAATTTCAGTGGATTTGTTGACTATTTGCTCACTGTTTACTTGACCTGGGAGACATTTTTCTCCAAAGAGCAACCGCGTTAATCCTTGATATTTTTAGATTGTTTCTTCTTGTAAAAAAAAGACTATTGTAATTTATATTACTATATGCTATGGCTTAATTAGTAAAACTTAATTATCACAGCTTTAAAGAAGTTAGAACATATTTTTATATAGAGTAATGAATAATTATAACAGCATTGTAACTACAGTTTCGGATTCATAATGTCACTGTTCGTTTCCGAGAAAACTGAGACAGAAAACTCTTCTCCTTAGTGTTCAGTTGCTTCATCCCCGCAGTGTTGTTCAGCAGTCTTCCTCCAGGCAGCACCACAGAGGTATGACTTCCCCCACCCCCGACTCGAGGAGCAGCCTGCTACCACCCGGTGCACCAAACCTTTCCTTCACCTCCATCCCCCCTGCCATTATCAGGGTCAACATTCTGCTACCTTTCCTTCCAAACTGTCGTGTCCGAAACTGTGTTCCGATAGATGATATGCTACTGGCGAAGTTAAAGTTCAAAATGTATCATTCATCTCGATTTAACAACTTTTAAAGGGCAATATTGATGGCTGACTAGAATTTGAAATTATTCAATCTTCTAATAATTTAAAACACTTTCAAGACATAAAATAACAATTGAATACGATGGTTTCTTTATTTCACTGAATATTAATTATTTCAAATACACATTTACAGCATTTAAAAGGCAATATGATGACTGACACTAGTCTAAAACTCTTTCATTTGGACTGGCGGCAGCTATTGGGGAAGTATAGGGGCATGGTAACCCGGAAGGCCCAGTATCATCTACAAGCACTCTTGGGTGCCGACTCCTCTAATAAATTTATTAGATTCATAGATGAATTTGAACTGCCTGAAGAAATACTAATAACCTCAGGTTCCTCAAAACGTTCACTTTTAATAGTAGGTCTCCTTTCACATTCCCAAAATAGGCGATTGGCTTCTACTATAGCGATGTGTGATGAATCGAGAACTTATACGCACTAGTGCCTCTTAGTAGAAGTCGGCTTCTGTATTCCTGTTTAGGAGATGAATCAGGCTCTCCTAGAAAATAGGGGTTCAGTTTTGCGTGGGCACTGGCACTTCCCGTATGTACAAAACTGGCCTTTTGGCTACTCCGCAGGGCACAAAATCAGGCGTGGTTAGTACAATACGGCGTTTTGGTGATACAACTGTCAGTGTGATACCTGGGCGACATTTGAGAGTAGTAGTATTAGGGTTTGATGTAGCGACGGTAGGTGCAGCATGGAGTGTAGGAATCTCCTGTGATGCGTGTAGAAACGTAGGTAGAAGCATGGCGGGAGTAAGGCGTGCAATAACTAACAAGTGTTGAAGGCTGTTTGGGTCAGCGAAGGTACTACTGCACCCACGCAGGATATGCAGCAGAACCAGTATGCTCTGGTGGAGAGAAGAGATGCTGCAGCAATGGAGTCTCTCTTGGTTCTTGCCGATACCTAAGAGCTTGTGCATGTTCTCGTGGAGGTAGACTAGCTATCTGCTTAACTAACAAGGGTTGATATTCATGTGCTCTACCCGAGGCAATGAGTGTTAGCCATATTTTCTCTTCAGACCTCTCCTCTGGACAAAAGGCACCAGGAAGTGGAGATTTACCCTTATCTTACTATACCAGGTCTGCAGGTAGTCACTGTACAGAGTTACGTGTTCCCCGCAAAGGGTGCGTGGTCCAGTCCCAGTCTTCCCAACCTGGGGGACGCAACCTCCCCAGCGGAGTTCCACTTCGAGGAAATTGCAAACACCAAGCTGACAAGCTGATCTCAGGACAATGTACCTGGGTGTGTGGCTCCTCCTTTTCGACAATCTGGAATCCGGAATTGATGGGAAGGGTGGCTGGTGCTAGTGCTTGTACTGTGTAGAAAGCAGAGTTGTGGCTCGTATGAGTAGATCCCCAAGATTACCTGTAAATACGTTACACAAGGGTAACTAAACTACAAGGTACAAGGCTGCAAGGATGGTACTCAAGGTTAAAACCAACTTCACGTTTTATTTTGCGTGAAAATAAAAATGTGGCGAGAGCCCTCTAGCTTTGGGCCAGTGGCACGGGCTTCAAACCTAGAAAGCTAAAGTTATGTTGGTTGGTAGAGGCGAATGACAACACAGGAGTGGGAATTTGTTTATGAGTGTTGATCAACAAACTCTTGCATTGTTGAAAGTACGTGTTTCTGGAAACGACATCTTTATGATCACTGACACACGCTAGGAATACTAAGCAGGTAAATGACAGGATGGTAGCCTTGAGAAAGGCTTGGGATGGATCCACTACAGGGGGTGCAGGGTTGCAGGTTAAGTACCAGATATCTCCTAACTGACGTAGCCTAGCCTACAGCAAGCTTGCCTGATGTGTACCAATGGTGATTCTGAGCAACGTGTGCTAGAACTGCGGTAACAATAGCGTAGCTTAACGTGTAAGAACGGGGAAGTGCCTGAGCAACACATGCTGGACACTGTTGAGGAACACAGTGGTCGGATCTGAGCAGCTGGCGCTAGAAACGAAGAATGGCTAAGAGATGCGGGCTGTCTCAGCTTTTATACTGATCAAAGGATGCTGCCCAACTCCCTGAGCAGGGGATGTGAATGCATGGTCATCGGCCGGCTGGAAGGGGATGCGAAACAAAAGATAAGCGATAATTACTACTAAGAGCACTCTATCGGGAAGTAAATTAACTCCCTTGTCCTCTAAGTGAGGCAGACAGTACAATCACACATGCTTACGTAATAAAATTAACCTTCAAAGCTCTGTGCAAGGAACCTAAGGAACGGAGCTAAGTTGTTATAATTACATTATTCAAAAAGCATCATGCATCAACAGTTACACAATTAAGAAACCAATCCCTGTCTCGTGGAGGCTTATTTGACACAAACCAAATAGGTTTTTTTCCATTTAACAACAGCATGCAATCCACCCTTAACTGGAAGTAGTACTGACATATCTTCGCACAATTGCTTTAGGAAACTGCCACAATGGTACTCATGTTTGTACTCTTTCTAAACAATAACATCATAATAGCAATCGTCCAAATCCTGGAAGGCAAATTTCCCAACAGCGGGATTAAAAATTTGTGCCCCTGTAAAATCCTATTACAGCAACTAGTCTTGCCCACACTAGAGGGGCCCCACAAATAAAGCTGTTTTTTCTTATGAGTGTGTCCAGACTGTATCCAATCATTATGCCATCAATATAGCTATTTAAATGCTGTAAATTGTGTATTTTAAATAATTAATGTTCAGTGAAATAAAGAAACCATCTTATTCAATTGTTATTTTATGTGCCAAGCGCAAGAAAAGCAACGGTGCCCACCTGCTGGAGTACTGGAGAAATAAAAGGGTTCCAAAAATTGTTTATATAACCAGAAAGACAAATATGAGATTGTGAAAATGTATTTTAAAAATGCATCAAATAAAAGTGCTCATGACGAGGAATTCCAACTCGCAATAGTAAAATCTAAAAGATACGAAAGGGAGAGAAATATTTCATTACACAAGAATTGAAAAGTTATACATTTATGAAGGAAATATTTGCGTGTTGTGATCTCCAACATTTCTTACGAGCATTCTGAAACATGTAAACAAAACAAGTGAACATATCGGAACAAATTTCAGCTGTTCAACAATGATGTACCTGCAATTATTTGTGATGTTGCAGTAATTAAAAGTGAAATGAAACTACTACAGCTATGTGGCACCTTGTGTTAGTTACTGTGTAATATGAAATATATTCAAGCCAAAGTGCTATGACCAATTTGGATCAACCTTTCCCATATTGCTACAGATGCCTATGGCAGAAATTTCATGCACCTAGTTTCGCCATCTAAAATTAATGCTGTTATTATCTGATACATAGTTGATTGTACACTTAGTTATGGCCCTTTTGTATTTTCAAGTACCCGGTTTGTATAGTAAGATACCATGGTAACAGACATTTACCAAACCAAATACTTGATTTCATTTCGATATACGGATTTACGTACACATAAAGTTTGAAGTTGACGTTTATCCTGTTACTTTTGTACATAAGCTTTCCTGCTCGCATGCTGCTCATTACAAATAAACTTGAAACGTTTTGTTTTCCCCAGTCCGCAATACGTTTACACGTCAGTAACGCTGTGCTTATGTGCTGTGGAACCCAAACAGAAATGTGCCTTACAAAATGCTGTTTTCGCCAGACATACTGGTGGCTTGTAGGCTATATCTGAGATTTCCCTTTGTTAATCCTTTCACACCACTGGTAAAGTCCCTTTAATATAATTCCACCAAATTCTGACATTTCTAAGAAAGAAGTGCTAAGACACTTTGTATCCTTCTGCCACAGTAGTTCTGTCAGTGATGACACCAATTTTGTAAACAAGTATGATGTGACTCGCAGTGTTTGTGAACTCACAGTATGTGTTATTTCACATATGAAACTATGATACTGTAGTTATAGGAGGTAGTAATTGCACTGTCAGAGTCCATTTAATGTATATTCACTAAATTCTGAAAGAAATTGTGAACAATGTAAGAGCAAGCAAATTGGAAATCCTTCAATTTCTACAGTGCTCTATCAGGTGATAAGTTGCTGCCATATCTAGATTATGTTGCACAAGATGATGCTGATTACGCAAAAAACATTTAACACATTTTCTGTACTATGTAATTCATGCCAGCTGCTTTAAGCAGACAAATTCAGCAGTTTATTATGATTATGTGCAGGATAAATGTCATTTTGTTTCTAGCTATGGATATTTGTTTTCATATTTTTATGTTAGTATATTGATTATTGACTATTTTCTAAGAGATAAATATTTTAATTACGAAAAAAACCGTATAAGACCACGAGTACATAGTATTTATGTAAATGCTCTTACAACAAACATGTTTGTTTAGCTTTCACTGTTTTCTTTGAATATTCTGTCCGTAATAGTGTTTTTGGTGTACTACTATTCAATTTATTATAACATAGAATTTATTTTATTTTATAATTCATTATGTATGTACTTCACTTGCTTAGATTACTTTCAAAATACCATTCAGTGCACAAATATGGCTTTAATAGTACTTTCACATTTCTTGGGTTCATTGTGTGAAGTAACATTTTAGTCAAAAGCATTACACAAAAACTGTTTTTCTAATACAAAAGTCAAAGAAAACAATCAAAGTTGTCCAAAACACATACAGCAGAATATATCATTGTTAGTAAAACCATGCCACACACACTCCATGCTAATCCGAGATCCGGACTGTTTAACTACAGCACACGAGAGCGGCAACCAAGGACAGTAAAGAAAAAAGGGAAGAGTAAAACAAACTAAGTCAAGTGTTACATTCCAGAGAAGCATGTTATGATTGTTGTAGTGGAACAAGTAGTTTGAGATGAGTATAGTCATTTCAGAATATTTTTTAGGGTTTTTAGTAATTTTTTTTTAGCCATGGTTGGCAAATCTGGGTAGTATGGTCAAAGTATTGTTTAGTGTTTGTAAGGTGCATATTTTACTGTGTGATTTTTTGCTACATTTTAGGTTGGCTTATTCCTATCCCTACTCTTATTATGTATTTATTTATTGGAAATATTTTTACATTTTACATGGCGCTACTCTTACATATTAATGTATATGAATAATCGATACGCAAGTTGTATTGCGTGTGTTTAGTTGTAAAAGTCGCTGTCAGAATGCCTTCTATGCATGGCGTGATGTCGAGACCGCGTTGCGTAGGAGGGGATGCAAGAAGGGAGGGGAAGGAGACCAGCTGTTCCGCTAGAGAGGGCAGAAGCTGCCTTATCCTGACCTAGGGATGTGTGCACGTCGCCAGTGCAAATTAATCGCAAGTATGACCAGGACGAATTTTAAAAGACAGTGTGATGGGCGAGTGGCCAGCTGACAGAATATTGTAGAGATGTTTGAAGACAGTTTATTAATGTGGACCAGAGTATGAACGTGTTCATGAAAGTAACTTTTTCTGCTGGTTGCAACGTAGTGGAAAAATCGCAGGTGTAGTCATGGGACGGCCATTGCGAATTTACGCAAACTTTGTGGTTATAATATTAATGGGTGGCGCAGGCAAGTATTATGACAGTTTGTTTGCAGAGTGGAAATTGTGTTCACTTTAAAATTGCGCTAATGCCCGTGGGTAGTTTGACTGGGTGGTCGGCGTAGTAGTAAACTCTGTTAATCGTCCTTGGTGGGTGTATGAAGTTTGTTCAGAATATTTTTGCATGCCTGAAGAAATGACATTTTCAATGTGTGTCCTACTGGGAATGCAATTACTTAAAATTTAAATCGCGGGAATTGCCAAGGGCTGCTGCCGCCACCCGAGGCCCGATTCAATTGCTGCATACAAGGAGGTCCATATGGGGACCAATCATCACTGCTGCTGTTAGCGGTCACCAGCTGGAGGTTTGCTTTTTTCACAGTTCGTGTAGAGATTGATAAAGCCAGTACATGGCCCATTCAGAGGGCGACTTCCAATACATTTTGTGTGGTAAGAAATGGAGCCAAGAGTTTAATTCTTGTGTAGTTATGTGAACTTTAAAAATAAAGGTTGAGGTGCGATATTGGTCTGGTTACGATATGGTCAAATATTTGTAGCATTGCAGGTAGATATATGTGATTTGTATATTCGGGAAGTATTTCAAATGTCTATGTTTCAGTCAAGGATAGTAATTCATGTAATATGTGAAAGGTCGTGGCAATGACAACTTATTTGTATTTCATATATTTTCGTGTTTCCAAATTTGTTATTTTTCTTTCCTCATTTCATCAGTAGTAACTGACATAAACAACAGACATCGTCAACAACGATAGCGTATCCTTTCCTTTTCACTGGGTTAGTAAACTAAAAACATCGCCACCGCAAGGCACAACATGGTGAAACGAGGAAAATAACAGAGGTCAACTTTGACTGACATGACCAACTGTTTCAAAACTATGTTTTCAATGAGGAAACTTTCTACCAATATATAAGGAAGCACAACCTTTCGCGGGTATCACAACAGTTCGTCGCAACACGATCGTTTGTCAGCTGTCAGTCGGACAGCCTGCAGCATGTGATCACGTGACTCGCACCGACCAGCGCCCACGACTTTAACATTCTTTTTTATTTCGGACATTTCAAATAACTATTAAATTTATTTTCCGTCGGTGAGAGGAGTCAATAGGGTACCGGGAGAGAAAAGTAATGATTCTCGCTCATCTTCGTAACTCTCGAAGTGAGAAGTTTTCTTTTGTAAAGGCTGCAATTCTGTCTTTTTTTTGTTTGTCAGTTGCGAGTGTCAATTGTTTTGCCAAGACAATAAATCTCCAGTAAACATTTAACTTCTTTTATATATTGCCAATACTGGTATCAACAAACTTTCATTATTACGTAGTCGAAGTCTCCAACTCACACTGAGCTAGTCTGTTGGTGTTTACTGAGACGAGAGAACAGGACAGTAACCCGTTACATATTTTGTGAGTTATAAACTTTTGTCAGTATTATGAAAAATTATTGTGTTGTGTGAGAAATCTTTGCATCGCCGTAAAAATGAACTGGAATGGAATGGAACTTTGGCGTTGCAGTCAGAAAATATTTGACGTATGGTATTCATTTAACTTTGTTCCAATGATGAAAAATGGGTGTAAATCAAAGTAAATATTTTTTTAAAGAATATGGTAACCAAAAAATAAATTTTCAATTGACTCAATTATCATAGTGTAGACCTTAGGCAATTTTGTGACGGCAAAGAAAGACTCTGCTACTTTTAAGTTTTCTAGATAATGAATCATAATGTTTCTATTTGCAATTTGTCAAGAAATTAGTGCTCAAAAGTTTTGAAGCAGAGATCGCTTTTGCCCCGTGACTAGGAGTAAGATTAGTTGGTATAACTGGACAAGTGAGGTATTTTTGAGTAGCCTGCACCCTGGCGGGGAGAGAACCTCTTAAATTGCTAAATAAATATAATCAGAAAATTTGCTATTACATCAAACATTTTTTGTCACATAAACTGTGTTACTTAGGTCTGAATAGCACATCTATATGTGATAAGAGTAGAATGTTACTGTATATAATAAGAATGTGGCATGAGTCTTTGTTTCCTGTAAAAACTAGGTCTTGCATACACCTTGAACTGCGTGGTTGTGTTGTACGAAACCCAAGGGTTATTTTCATTTCACTATTCTTATTAATGTAACTGACAGCTCAAATGTATCATATTTAAAGTGATTGATAATCAAAGATAAGCAAACGCCTTTAAGCAAACCCTTTGAAATTAGATTACATTTAAATACTTTGAATATTAAATTGTACATTGGTTTAGTTTTACACAAGGGGATTATGGTTTGTTGTTTAATTATTATACGTAATTAAAATACTATGCATTTTATTAGCGATCTATCAATGAACTATAGTTATTTTGAATAACTTGCTTAAATATACTAATCAGCTGAACATATGCTGTTTTAACTGCAATATCTATTACATACACTACACAAAACTATTAAAATAGCAACTTATAGGCAAAGCAATACATTGCTTGCATGTGTGTCTATTTATATTATATTGTAGTTTATTATGAGAAATGTAAAATCTGTATTCATATATGTATGTATTTATATATTAAGCCAGACCTGCCGCTTTAACGGATTTTTAACTCTAGGATAATAGGACGGCAATGTTCGAGTAAGAGGGACTCAACAGATGCCATTTTTAGTCGGCAGTTGCCACCAGTTGACATTCTTATTCCAAGCACTAAACTGACAGATTGTCACTCCAGGTCAGCAAACGGAGGAAGGGACATACCTCTCTGCTGAGAGATAATCATCTACAGGAAGGAAAGAGTGAGGAAGAGAGAAATACTGCTCCCACCCCACTGTGTCTCGCTGTGACAGACTAAGAGAGAATCATCTACAGCCAGTATTGTGGGTCGCTGAATTACCAGCTTTGCAGGTGCCCCACTTCAACTCCACCTTGTCATATCAGTATTTAAAAGCTTTTAAAAGCAATGATTCTGACATTCATAACCCGGGAACTGGCAGTGCTTCAATTTTATTCTCAGTAAAATAAGGGAGTGCTGAATTTAAAAACTATACATATTAATAATTTTTAATTTTCTGAATGTTAACAAATTGAATTATGCTGAGAAATGTGATACACAAACTTGTAGATTTAATATTTTTTATTTTATAAGTTTATAACATAAATTAGTTGCCATGACATAAATTAAAAAATAAATTACTAAAGTATATGTTGAGTGCTGTATTTTTTCTCTGATTTCAAAGAATTAATGTGAAATTAATAAACTTAAATTTGTAAGTGTGAGTGGAGAAAAGAATTACCATGTTTAGTACATTTCAAACAAAAGCAATTACATTAAATATGTAGGTAAACGTTCTTCATATACACTTTTTTCTGTAATTTGCTGATCGTTAAGAAAACAGTTGACGTATGCCAGCATGCTGAGCACCGGAGATGCGCTCTCTACAAGCGACTTTGCCCCATCTATGAGCGAGCTGAGCTCGGGGCAAGTCACAAACAGTGGCAACAATGATTTCACATGTTGAGCAAACAGAAGCCAAGCATTGGACGGCCGACTATGTAACAATAATTAACATGATTAATTACGAAATGCATCGCATGCCCGGAATCCTGCATGCAAGCGCCACCCCTTTGAGTAATTATTTTTAAGATCCACAACCCTTCGGTTAGCCGTGGAAATAGTTCCAATAAAACCCAGAGATGACAGCAACCTTGTGACATCACATCCAACCAGTATCAGAGAGAGGTGTTTAAAATTATCATCGCCTTCAAGTGCTGAGATAAGAAATACGCGGCGCTCCAGCACCCTGATAAACCTACCCCTGCACTGGAAGGTTACTCTACCACACGCACCCTGAAGAATCGGTGATGCTGAGTTTTTCAAGTATAAATAGAGGTCCAGTAGAGACACCGGGCTCGCCGGCCGAATATGTTCGCGAGCTTAACCCAGTCTGCGAAGACTCTCCTTCCTCTCCACAGCCTGTGGTAGGGCTCGAACTCCAAACCAGCTGCTTGGGAAGGCAGCACTCTCTCCAGCCGGCAGCTTGAAAAGAGGCCTCCAGCACTTCAGCTTGCACAAGGCTTGTCCACACCAGCACTCTCTCCATACAGTAATCCAACCACCTATACCCCCTACCCTTTACCACAGTCAACTTCCTTTGACTCTGCGGTAGCAGGTCGTTGCGTGATTAGCATTCGCATGGAGAAAATCCCATGTAACGTCAAACGCTGTAAATTGTGTTACGTAGATTTTTGCATATCATCCTTTAATTAATTTATCAGGATCGGCCTTCACCTGTAACGTAATAATTAATTTATATTTTGGTACTGGCAAAACTTTTCTGTGTATTCATTTAGCCGGGACTTTCCGCAATATTTCCTTTTGGATGTAATAAATATTTCGTACAATTGAAAACCTCTGTTTCGCCTACAGTGATTGTAATCATAGTTCCCTCACTCATTATTTTGTGCGTGACTTAACTTTTGTGAAGTGTATAAATTATTGGTGCAATAATTTGACACATCAGTAAACAGTTGTGAAGTGTGCTGGACTCCACAGGAGATGGGGCCTGAAGCGATTGGCATTTAAGCCCGAAAGGGGCACACCACTGCTTCTGGATATTCAGTGCACCCACAGCCGCTGCTTGACGTACGACTCGATACCTTGACTGCCCATCATACGGCAGGTCCTCGGGAATTGCAAAGTCAAACATACCTAAGACTGCTACATCCACAGAAAGGTAGACGGCCTTCAGATCAATGCAACACAAATACGGCGGACTTAGGAGCCGCCAGAAGCGCCATGAGAGACGTGCCCAATGTAGACAACCTACTACTGATAATCTAATAGCCAATTCAAATCCACTTGAGTTGTTATCTAGTGAACCTGCTAATCTGCCCGTGTTATGAAACAATAATACTTCCTACACAAGAGAACCCTTTAAAACGTTGACTAGGTTGGTGTCCACCAGACGACCAACAGGAGGATACTCCACCAGAACAAAACGAGGGTGCATTACCTTACCTACTCCGGATCACTCAGTACCCCCCGTTCAAATAACCCCAGCACACTCCAGCATCATTAAACTAGCTTCTGGCAAATTGATACGGATTCAACACCCGCCCACAGAAGACCTGCCAAACTTCTGCATTATAAAGTTGGCATCTGGGAAAACAGCCAAGGTTCGACTCCCACCGAAGGCCATCCCCAAAACCACGCGGCAAACAAACCCCGGCCAACTTTATTCCTGCACGCCGGCCGACGAGGCCGCTACAGATAAATCCCGGCACCTCCGCCAGATCATCCACCACCATCACACTCGATTAATCGCCGACTGATATTCATTCATATTCCTGGGACCGCTGGCATCCCCATCTTCACAGCCCTAGTTGTGAGGATAGTGAAGCTCCCTGGGAGGGATCTCTTTCTGCCTTACCCTGAGGTTTGATTCCCTCTCGCCCGTAGAAACAGAGAGGGTGGTCAGCGTCCAAACCTCTTATCCACTAAGACCCAAGAGGGGTACGCATCACAGTCTTGCATTTGATTTTATTGGGTTGAGATTTGAGAGATTTGGGTGGTTCTTAATGAAGTCTTGAGAGCCAATGAGGGTGAAATAAGGTGAGAATGGAGCAGTACTGGAATGCAAGGGCAGGGGAAATGGGAGATCCCAAAAAAACTTGCTGACCAGCAACATTGTCTGGCAAGATTCCCACATGCGGAAATCTGGGAGTGACCCGCTGAGGAGTGAACCCAGATTGCCTTGGTGGGAGGCAAGCAGCCTACCCTCAGCCATGGCAGCCCAGATTTTACTGGAATCAATAGAGGAATTAAAATATACCTTGTATAACACTGTATAGTATTACTCTACAAATGTGTATCAGCATAGACAGAACCTCAAAACTGCTGGTACACAGAGTTCTATTCTTATTTGCAGACCTACCTTGAGGTGAAAGCTGGCTACAATGGGCAGTTTCTTCATGGTGAGCTGCTTTGTAGACTCCCGATAGTCATCACACTGGCTACACCTGATCTTTGCTGATGGACCAAGGTGTTCTGCTTGTGTGAATCTCTCCAGGCAATCCAAGAGTGTTGTGGGCACATTACTCAATGACTGTTTCTGGAGCACAGAGTCAGACTGATTCATTCGTGAAGACAATGCTGAGGCACCCAAATCCAGCGAGATGTCCCAGAATGGATCTATTGTGGTGGAAACACCTCTGTTTTGGAAAGAGAACACAAAAACTTAAAAGGTTGTATAAAATAAGCGTGAACATGAAATAAATATTGAATAAACAATTTACAAACTGATGACAATTCATAAGCAAAATTCAATATTTGAGTTGCATTTAGGAGTTGGGTTGAAACTAGTAGTTCTATATTAAAAGCTGTTCGTAATAAGTGCACACATTTGAACCCAACCTGAGAAAAAAAATCACTCCTCCTACCTGCATATATTTTAACGGGCACACTGAGTAACATGCACCCAGCAAAGTAAGTAATGATGGAGGGAAATTAGTAATGTACCTTTACGATAAATAAAAGATGTTAGGTAGCCATTTGTGATAACTTAATTATTTCTTTCACTTCCTCTATTTTTTAAAAGTATTGAAGCATAAAAATGAGGAGATTTGTAAAATATTCACTTATCTAATAATTTCACAGTTTCACTTCACCGATGTGATACGTGTCACATACTGACATCATTACTAAATACGGCTTCGGCTCATTTTCACGTGACATACCATCACCTTGAGCGTGGTATGAACCCTGATCGGCTTGCTACCAGAGCCCACCAGCATGCCCCTAGGCAAGAGGCACCCGAGGACACTGCAGTCAAAATCGTATACACAAGTCGGACGTCATGTATCTGTTACTAGACATCCAGGGCAGCCAATTCACTCCACCCACCACATTATTATTTTCGCCGGTTGGAGTGACAGGGCTGGTTCTGGACCACCCATCCCAGCCACAGTCTGGACATCCCTATCAGCCCACTACTCTATCACCGCGTTATCTTCACCGACTGGAGCAACAGGACTAAGACTGGGTGGCCTAGCCAAGACTGGGTTTACAAGTAGCTAGGGAAATTGTCGCCTGTTCTTCCTTAGGCGATAGACCATTGTACCTATCCATATGCCCTACACCCATAAGAATGGTGCAAGGTGAAGAGTTAAGAGGGCAGCTACTGCCACTGAACCTAGCCAACTGATCTGCAAACCAAGTACCAACTGTCCTCTGCAGTCTATCCCCACAGGAATGAGCTCAAGCCACCCGACAACTGGAGAGGCTTCACCTCCCAGTCCTCACGCGTTCCCTCTCAGCAACCCCACGAGACCGCTGGCGAGCCACACCTGTTCGTAGTGACCATTCACCTGGGACTTCCAGTGCATCTGGGCATTGCCAACCTGTGCTTCAGAACCACGAGGGCCAGCAGCCCACTGCAAGCACCGACCAGCCCTGCCAACCGCAGCAACACTACCATCCACGGAACAGGCCTGAGTTCCAAACAGCAGCAGTAGCTGAGTCAGGAGCTACCCCAGGCCATGGCACCAACAGGTAAATGAGTGTATGTGTCTACACCATAAGTGTGGAGAACCGCTAAACCCACACCCGACTGTACCGTGCCGCACTGCCACGCATCCCAGCCTATACAGTGGCCGGGGACCAAGCAGCAGCCAATATGTAAAACCTCACCCCAGTTAGTTAGCACGTGCCTCTGACTGGCACAATATAATCTTGTCGTACAGTGACATCGTTGTCAGTCACACAGATGTCACACGTCAGATACATGAATAAAGTGATGAGGTCTATGACAATGTTAAGTTTACGTAAGGCAAATAATACACAATGTGCTTACAAACATACCTTAAGAAGAACTTTCAAAAGTGCTCAGTTTACAATGAATAGCCTTTACACATCACTTCTGATTAAAATTTCCACAAATCCACAGATGTTTGCTCTATTATTTTTGTGCATTACAGTACTGCACAAATACTAATATTGTTTAAAAGATCAGAAATGAAACAAATCATGCTATTTTGCTATTATTATGACGCGTGACACACCTGGCTGGTTAGCTGCCCGCATCTTTGGGTAACTTACTCGAAGCTAGGCAAGTCACGTCTTTGGGTGGCTGGTCTCCTCTTGGCACTGGTGCCCGACTGGAATAAATACTGGCCTTGTAGGCTGCCGGCTTGGTAAGAAGTCCAACTCTAGCAATTCAACTTTGCGTGGTGCAGGTTTAGCGTGTGGGACGGAGTTTAAGTGAGCGGGACGGTGCGTCTGACCCATGGGCAGTTTTGCTAGTGTTAGGCCCTCAGCCCTGGTTGCGCTTGACTGGAGCATGGGGTGTGCATTTGAAGTACTGGGGTTTTCCAAGGTGTGGAGCTACTACCTACTGCCGGAGTGTAGGTGGACTCCTCGCCGAACAGGATCTCCTGCACCATTGCGATGGTATCCTTCTGCTATATGGGTGGGTGGTTTGAACAATGCTGAAGGAGTGACGGATGATACTGGTACGGTGAGTCATTGCAACAAAGCAGCTTGTTCACGTGGGCTCAGTAACCCAAACTCGCCGGGAAGGATGCTAAGCCCTTGTGGATCTCTAGGGATAGCCCTCGCCTTCTGAACACCATCCCTATGGATGCAAGGCAAATGGCTGTAAACTAGGATCGGGCCTGCAGGAGTTAGGCAATCAACATGGTGGAGTGCTAGTGTAGGTGCGGATTGCTACCGTCAACACCGCACCTCACTCTTGACTTCCCCACTGGAGGTGTGGAAGTCTCGAGCTGCCACTGTGTTGTCCCAATGGGGTTGGTCTCCCTTGCACCGGAGTGTAACCCCACTCGGCACCGTGAAGTGTGCACTGAGTGTGTTCACCCCAGCTGGCAAGCCGATGCCACCAGGAGCATACCTAGTGTCGTGACTCTACCGTTCCTACCACCTGGGTGCAAGGAACAGGTGGCCTTCCAATAGTGGTGAGATGAGTGTCCCGAGGTCACTGGTCTCCCCAGGCCCAAAGAAGTTCCCCTCCTCGGCACCGCTGAGCGTGCGGTGAGGCGGGGACGACTTCAAGCTGGCAAGTCACCTTCCAGGGGACTGTATCCTAGTGTCTTGGCTCTACCGTTCACTGCGCTGGGCAGAGAATGCGTGGCCTTCCAAGGATCTTTTGGTCTGTTGTCCGTGTGGATACGGAAAGATCAAACTCTCTCTTACTGTCCCCATCAGATCCGATGATGGTGAGGGTTAGGAGATTGGAGTGATGCTCAAGAAGTTAGGGAAGATCAATGTTTATTTTGCCGTAAATAAAATAAACAACGATGGTGGAAGTACTACCTCCTATTCACTCTAGCTTGGTGGAAGGAAAATCCCTACTGTAAAACAGGGGACAGCGCCCTGTACAAAGCTAAGGGATTAGGCAGTTATTGGTGCATTCAGAACATAACGATTTAAAAATTAATATGTAATGCATAAGATGTAATATTTTAATTGTAAGACTTCTTAAGACATAAGACTTAAGATGTAAGATGGACTTAACACTTAAGACATAAGATATAGGACTTAACACTTAAAGACATAAGATGTAAGACATATAACTTAAGATATAGGACATAAAACTTAAGACTTGGCCCGAAGGGCCTAACTTCCCATTGGGGGAGGGTGGAGCATAAAAAGACAACCCTCCCCCAAATCCCAAGAAAATTGGTTAAAATATACGTCTTCCAGGCAGAAAAGGTGAAAAACAATCCCCACTGGTTTCAGCAACTCCTTCCAGGGGAGGATGAGGGGGTGGTGGTTGGGGGGGGGGAGAGGTTTGATAGCCAAAGGTCCAAGGGTGTGCAGAGTAAAGCCCGCAACCCTCTACAATTTCGTCTAAGATTGTATCAATTTATCTTTAATAATGGTTTTGTTAGCACATGCTTAGAAAGCATTCAAGTAGCTCATTTTCCTCCAACTTGGTACACAAATTTTAAAATTTCTCAAGGAATTTTATTTCTTGAATTTAACATAATTAAACAGCAACACACAATAATAAAATTATTGAACGTTTATTTATTTCTGACTGGTTATTGAAGTAACAAATTAATGTAAGATTATTCCCAATAAAGCTACAGCTATTGTTGTACAATATGGCTTTCCTTTTTCAAAAATGTAGCTATAATCCATTCACGGTTACTTCGAACATTTACGAAACCTTCCTAAAGATCTACTTTCAGGCAATTCCTCCACCTCAGGCAAACAAAGTTTAACGAAGTTTGGAAAATTACACCAAAATAATGCATTGCACTTGTGCAAAATGAGTTTAGAAATATTTTGCAAGAGAATTATTTATTACTATGCACTACCCACACACCTATTTTCTCTCCCACTTTTATTCATATTAATTATACACAAATTGTTATAATGTACAGAAAACATAAGTAAAGTTCAATTTAAACAAAAATTACATACTTTCATGTTAACAGAAGTATAACACCCTTATGATATACAATATATTTAGGAAACAACCATAAATTTCATACATGAGGTGATTTCCCAATATTGAAAAAGTGTGAAGATATCGCAAATAGACTATATATGTAGAGTATGAAAAAAAATTGCATTTTGGCTTCCCACTTGACTGACTAGTGGTCTTACCAAATGAAAGATTAAATCCCACCAAACTATCTCACTTTCAAAAGGCACCACATCAGTACCTCCCATTGGTAGTAAAGATTAACAGAATGTACTCTTAATACCTGGAAAATTCAACTCCACCCTGTCCTGGACAAACCTAGTCAGCCCCCATTTTCAAAGTAATCTGTGTTGCACTCAACCTATATGCAACTACTCTCAATGGTATGACATACCACATTATAGTAGGCTGGCTCAGTCAGTCCAGTCAATATGGGCAATGGCTGGGACCACCCTTCGAAATATGTCTTTTCAGTCCTGGTACTCTCATGTTACACATGGGAATGGTAACTGTATTGTAAAATTATCCGACAGTATTGCTCTTTGGATACTTCCTTCGATGGCAATGATTTGTGTGGATGCTGGTGACCTATTATGTACGTTTGGGACAGAACTGTGGTTATGCCATATGTGAATTACCCTGCCTGGGTCCCTTTGCCACCACCCTACATTAACTTACGTCCTCTCACCCTAAACCACCCATCCTTGGTAGGAATAGATTCCTCATGCCACTGAGATCAGTCATACTAGCATAATAAACATAGGTTGATGCAGGGTGTGTTCACAGGATAGGGAACAGGTTGCTTATTTTTTCAGGCCCTCTTCAGGCATACCCTTATTATAGAGAAATCTTTTGATACCCATTAAAGCAATTACAAATTGTTTCCTAGTTGTTACACTGCGGGAGCTTAAGTGTTTTATTCATTTTTAAAAAATTATACATTCTAACAGATTTATGCAAAATAAAATCTTTGCCTCTTAATTTTTATTAAGCTGCCTGGCCATATTATTGCTGTTGATGATAGCATAACGCCAGGATAAGTTTGAATTTCTGAAATGCGTTGCAATTCTTGGCATAACCCCATGATCTTCTAATCACACCCATGATTAATTTTATTCCACTATTGAAGGTGGTCCACAAGTGTTGAAATTTCCTAAAGATATTGAACGGTACGCAAGATTATAGTAATATTTCTACTGCAGTTTTAAGAAGTTCAACGTATAACCGCCAGAAGCACTGTAAGTACTCAGTAGCGCCAACTTCGTAGTTCGAAGCGATGCAGTAGTTGTGCCGACTACGTTTGTATGCGTGGAGAGGGCCAAAAAAAAATTAGCAACAGCTCGATAACATTACTGTTGCCCCTCTGGTATACACCTTATTCACTCTATGGGTTAATACTTCTGACCCAATATGCTCTGCTCACAAGAGGATCAGTTTCACCAGCAAATCATTTCCATTGCTTACCCTAAGGGTCTCCTTCCAACCTCAGCAAAACTGTACTAAAGAGCAGAACCCTCCTGGGATACAGTTTAGGGGCAGAGCCATGCCAAAGTGATATTTATAGGCTGATGCTTCCACCAAATAATTTTGTGTTCTGTAGCTGAACCATTCCTGTTCATTCTATCTAGGTTCCTACTGGCTTCACAAATAATTTCTCTCAGGGGCAAATATCCCCTGAGTCAGGTTTGAGACTGGGTGCCTCCACGTGAGACCCAGGTTGATGCTTCTGGTAACACACACCCTAGTCAGAGATGAAATTATTACCACTATTTCAGCAGCAGGCAGAAAGATTTCCCAGAATAGATGACTCCAGAATAAGGAAGAGCAGTTTCCCCACTCCCCTTTTACTTTGAAGTGTTCCACGTACATCACTATCGCAGGGCAACCCAGGATGGTACCTATTCTACAATTATGTACCGCTGCCAGTGGAAATTTTATTACTTACTGACAGTGCTTTGCTAACCACACCTTGTAACACAACTGGATGTAGATGAGCCACCCATGCAGGACTATCCTCAAGGAAGACCATATTTGCTTTCACTCATTGCAGTTTGCAAGTTAAACAAAAGTTCCTGGCCAGATGTCAATGCTCTAAACAGAGTGTCAGGATGCTCTTCCATGGTGGAAAGACTACTCAGGATGGGGACATAAGAACACCAAGGCCAGTTCTTCCCACTGATGCAGGGGCCAGCCACACTGTAAGAATGCCTACTCAGCTCATCAAAAAGAGGGGTGGGCAAGATTTGTCCGAACATCACATTTTTTGATAACCCCATCACACAAAAAAAGTACACTTTTGTACAAATACACATGCAAAAAGTATATCTGTGACACTGCCTGCTCAAAGCATGTACCAATATGAACCATTTGCAGAAGTCTAGTAAAAATGGTCATTTATTAACTTTTTCTCTTAATCTCTAAAATACTCTGTTTTTCTGAATACAAATGGTTGAAGTAAGTGTTTCTTATTACTACACTACAGAAATTTCTATAGCTTGTTACTACAGTAGGTACGTAAATTTTATGGCAGATTTGTAGTGTTTAAAATTTATATTCACATGTGAACTCTCTCTATATGCTCTAAATCCTCACAAATTTAAAATTTTAGCACAACCATGTTTGAGGATTATTTCTACTAAATTACATTAAGAGGCCAGTTTTAATATTTTAAATTTTCTAATAAATTGTTGTCATTAATACATATTTTCCACAATGTATTTGCAAGTTGATTTACATTTATATATATATATACATTTTTTTTTCTTTGATATATTTATTACCATACATAAGCATTATATTCTTACGCACTGGTTTCTTAACCTCCTGCACGAGCAAAGAGGAGGAAAGTGTTGTTGTATGATAGCGATGGTGGATGCAAGGCAATGACTGGTTTCGAATTACAGACACACACCACTGACCCTGGTTGTATTGTTTTCTGAGTTTCTCTGAAAAATGCTCTGGATTACTGAACTCATTCTCTCAGCGTGACTCGGGGTGCATTGAACATTCGAGATGGTCATGGTCAAAGCTATAAATATTGCGACAGACCTCTAGGCCAAGAGTGGAGTTGGAGTTGAGTGGCTGAGTTTTCCAAGCAGCAGAAGAACGAGCGACCAGCGGAAGGGAAGACTGCGTACATCAAGCAGTGAAGGACGTGGCTGGCAGGTTGGACTGTTGGACTAGATGAGTAAGTGAAAGACACTATAAATGATGGCAACATATAGACTGAACATGTGGTAATAATGAGTGAGTTAATTGAATGCAACCAACAAAGACAATTAATAAGGATTTAATTAAGAGTTGAAATATACATTAAATATTGCGCTTACTGTTAAATAAAAAAAGAGTATGATGTTCTTCGCTAGATGCTCATCGACATAGGGGTGAGCATAACAGTGGTAAGACCAGAAATCCTCATGCCTTCCCCCAGCAATCGCCCAAAGACAACATGAAACAATGCTATTAGACTACAGTAACACGTGAGACCACACCAGTTAAAGGTAAGCAGAAAGTGATCTTGAAGTTTGGCGACCTTAGTATAAAGCATGATGTTTACATAGCAGAAATAGAGGATGAATATATTTTGGAGCTTGATGTACTACACAGGCTAGGGTGCTGTATCGATACTTGACTTAGTATATTACGGGTAGGCAGTAGAGAGTTGGTGGTGTCGACATGGCAAGATTTGTCTACCCCAATTAGCTGTCCAGTAGTAGGTGTTCAACCCACTGTGCAGCCCGCTTATAGTGAAATTATAATTTCAGACAGATGTCAAGGAAAGACTGTCAGATGTCTGGGTGTAATTGAACCAGTATATGAGATTGGTGTCCTGTCAGGTAAGGTTGTTGTAGCAAGAACTTTGGTCTCTTCTAACTCTGACAGTTTTCCAGTTAGAACGATAGATTTGTCCGATAGTGCCATCTGCCTTGAGAATGGGGCCGTGATAGATGTTTGCAAGCAGGTCACACAGTTAATTCCAAATGTTCCAGAAGATACTAGAGTAGAACAAATAGAATGTCCTCTATCAGACGTAGTGGATGAATTGCTAGCATGAACAAAAGAAAACAACTGGCGACAGGAGAAGGCTGTCTCTGAATTACTGCAGAGAACTAGGGATGCCTTCTCTGTGGACCAAATAACCTTGGATTGGATTAATGTAACCTGCCACCACATTGATACAGGAGATGCCAGGCCCATAAAGCAGTCACCAAGACGACTGCCATTAGCTTAGTATGAGGCAGTTGAGGATATTCTCAAGGAAATGAAGAAGTTTGATGTGATAGAACCATTAGTTAGCCCATAGTCATCATCCATTGTACTTGTTAAGAAAAATGGCTCTCAGAAGTTTTGTGTAAAATATCGCCAGCCTAGTAATGTGACAAAGAAAGAGTCTTGCTTAGATTCTATATTCCAGAAAGTAGCAGCAGCCAACCTGAAACTGGTTCCAAGAAATGCCACCTGTTTCAAAAGAAAATACATTTCTTGGGACATGTACTTTTAGCCCATGGGATTGAAATAGACCCCATGAAGACCAAACCAATAAGAAATTGGCAGATGCCAACTGACAAAACCGAAGTGCGGAGTTTTCTGGGATCATGTACCTACTACTGTCAACTTCTACCTGGGTTTCCCATGATTTCCAAACAACTACATGAATTGACTGAGGCGAAAAGATTTGGACCACCGAGTGTGAAGATGCTTTTAGTAAACTAAAGAAAATTTTGATATCTCCATCAGTCCTAGGTTTCCCGAAAAGTGAGGGTGTATTCATTTTGGACACTAATGCTAGATATATAGGCATTGGAGCTGTGTTATCTGAGGTTCTACATGGGAAGGAAGGACCACTTGAATACTTCAATAAGGTATTGCACAAGTCTTAGAGAAATTACTGTGTTACACACAAGATACTTCTGGCCATGGTTAAGGCTATTTCACACTTCCACCCCTACTTTTATGGCAGACAGTTTATTCTAAGAATCGACCATGCTTCATTACGCTGACTACTAAATTGTAAGAACCCCAAAGGTCAAATAGCCCGGTAGATACAGCATCTTCAAGAATATGGCTTTGAAATACAGCACAGATCTGGACGCCTTCACAGCAATTCAGGTACACTTTCTAGATGACAATCCGAGCCATTTTGTCATCATTGTGAACATAAGGAAGTAAAGAGTGGTGAATTGCTGAAGGTACGGGCGACAAGAATTCAATGTTCTCTATCTTGTGATGGGACACCTACCTGGAGTAATAAGGGTATTAGGAAAGACTAGATGAATGATCCCACTTTGCAGCCATTATTAAAGTGGAAAGAAGCTGGCTGTCGGCCAAAATGGGAAGAGATATCTAATCTGAGCACAACAGTTAAAGCATACTGGGCACGGTGGACATTCCTCATAATGAAGAATGGTGAACTTTATAGGAATTAGGAAAGCAGAGATGCCGACTTTCACAAAGAGTAATTAGTAATGGTTGGAGGGCGAGGGATTGGGAACACCAATAGCACTCAAACTTGCACTCAGCAAATTTAACAATGAAAAATATTTATAACAGATTTAAAATGCTCCAAGCCAACTACACTTTCTCTTCATAAACAGCTGCTTCTGTCAAATCTGTATCAACTGAAAAACCTTGGGTGGAAGTCGAAACAGCATTTTTAAAGTTGTACAGCCTAGTGGCTGGTTTTAAATCTTGCAATTGCTACTTTGTGAAAGTTGCTTGTTGACACGATTTCCCTAAGAAATTAGTTGCATTTTCTGAACTAGCAGAGAACCCAGAAGTTCTCTATTAATGTTTGCTCGGAACTCCATTTTGTTCTTTCCTACTAAACTAAAAATATTTTCTGTTGGCGAATTGCTATGTGGAATGAGGAGAACTGTCATCATGAGTTTACTGAGAGATAGGTACTTTTGTATTCCAGATTAATGAATAGAGGTACGTGAAACTAGCATTTTGAAATATGCCATGTAGCATTTTTAAAAAGAAATTTTTTAGCATTTTATAGTATTTTGAGAAGGGATTTTTAGCATTTTGAAGCATATATATTGAAAAACAGTAACAAATTATAGGAATTGTTTTACTCATAATTTTCAGTTGGCAAATATATTTCCACTAAGAAATTTGCAGTTGATATATTTGCTTAGTGTAATAATTCATGTTAACACATTACAAAGTATGTATATTTCATTACTGTACAAAGGCATTTCAGAAACTCTTTTAAGTCAGAATTCACTGATAGGAAAAAGAAAAGAAAAAAAAAACCATGAAGGAAGAAAATATGATTTCCTTTTCTTTTACTGCAGCTGAAGTGTAGCACAAAAAAAATTTCTTACTAACTACTGTGTAGAATATAGATGAAAATTTTCCCCCCCGAATAAAATCACTATGTTTAACTTTTAATGTCAATATATACAGTATTTTGGCATGCATAGGCCACACACAAAAAAAAAAAACTACAAAAAGTAGGGTGTGGGTTATATATGAGATATTGGTAAAAAAATTTTTTACCCCCAAAACATTGACAGCATAAGGTGTTTTCTGGACCATTTGAGAAGAGAGGTCATGTGGACAGGAATGGTTTCAGTGTGGTTTTACCAGGTTGGGTGCCAGCTCTCTCGTCTGCAGGGTTATGTGGTCGATTGTCCACGTGACTACTCCCCAAATATTCCACCGTCTCCTGCGAGACCGGAGATGGTGATGCTGATGACTATCTGCAATCCATCCGCCTATGCTAGTAAGGGCTGTATGCCGCCCCCAAATGCAATTCTCACTCCTGGAGGGTGTTTTGGGCCCCCTTACACCCAAAAATAAATCAACTGAAAATAAGTAGTCATGATATGGTTAAATTGCTGAGATGCAGCTATGCAAATAAAAGTAGTAAATTCAGTTACACATCTTTTATTCACGAGATTCCCATGCAGGGCACATACATAATGATTCTCCAGTAAAGCGCGGCGAGCTCCTTTACAGACAAAAAATAGTACTTCGGCTGACACGGTTTTAAGTTTACATGTAACGCCCCGGCCGTGTAAAAGACGAGCCGGGGTGTGGGGTGGCACGCTCTCCGGGTGATAAAACCAATTAAAAATTGTTCGGTAAATGAAGTTACTGAATCCTACATGATTGGTTAAAACAATGCAGACCTGGAGAGCGCCATCACAACGTCCACCCTATGTAGTATACGAGATGCTACTGCTTGCTGCAGAGCCCCCTGATTGGCTGGGCTCTGGCATGCTCAGCGAAAAAATACGTATTTTACATGAAATATTAAATGGTAAATTAAAAATGTGTGGTGATTACGTGATCTGAACATGGTGAAACGTACATAACACAGGGCTGAGGTGCCTATCACCCTGAGTTGAGACGGCGACAAGTTTACAGCCTCTACTCTAGGCTTGGCGGGTGTGATGTCACGTGGCAGCGGGGGTGCTGCGATCCTGTGGTGTTGGTTGAAACTTCCTTCTCTGTTATCTTAGGGCAGTGGCTCAGGTGAAGCAATCTTGACTCAAGGGGGTGGCAACAGCATGCCAGAATCTGGGTAGTATAATTCATAATTAAAAACGTTAATTATTTCTGTGTCCAAAGTTGTCCAACGCATGGTGGCAATTCAGTAAGCACGTGAAGAGTAGTCTGCCACTGTTGTGACTTGCCCCGAGCTCTTGCTAGCTCGTTTGAGGGGTTAAGTCATCCGTAGGGTGTGCAGACGCGTTGCGCAGCAGTGTGGCATGCATCAGTTTAAACTTAGTTTCAAAGGAAGGAAGGGATGGGAAGAAGAGAGGAAAGAAAAGGGGTGGGGGGAAGGGAAACTTTCCACTCGTGCAATTATTTGTTCACTCGCGTTAATAACAAAATAACCATTCCACAAGTGTAAAATGTAAACATGTTGGAGTTCTGCCACATATGCAGTACATGAGAAAATAATTTCTCTGCTGTACAAGATAAAAATATTTTACGTAGTTCGCACACCTGCCGCCAGGCTACAATTACACATTGATAAGATACCATTTTTGTGTAAAATGTTGCAGCGGTTTTGCTTTCTGAAGTCACATCACCATCTGTGGAATAGTAATTGCGCAATGTATATTTGTAAACATTTGCAAGTTAACACAAATTTCCTGTCTCAAATGTTTTGTAGGGGAGAAATTAAGTCGGGATTTACTATGTATGGAATCGTGACATAACAGTATTTACAGAAATACAAAAATTCAGTGCTGCCTATATTTGAAATATTAATTATCCCTAATTTTTCATCAAAAACTTCTGGCGCAGCCTAAACATGCCAAAATATGGTATATACATATTTTAAATATTTGAACAAGTCAAAATAAAGAATAGACTAAAATAAATTGTCTAATATTTTGAAGCACTGTTTTCCTAAATCAAAGTAAAACAGGAAAGGTTAGCTACTTTCTTTCATAGCCCTTTATTTGGTAATGGAGAGTATGTTGGCTTGATTTGGTATTACTTTAGGCATGTCTTATTTTAAAGGCAATTTCAGGCGATTTTAAAGTCACTTTTTGGGCATATTGAATTTGAGTGGATCTTAATTTGGGCAACTTGTATTTCATGAGTTACATTAGGGGTCTCATATTGGAAAGCATCTTGATTGAAAACAACTTATAGCAGAGTTAATTTTAATTTAGGGTATCTTATTTTTGGAGTTATCCTATAGGATGAGTTTTTTTTTATTTAGCTAGTTATAGCAGTTATTGAAAATTTAATTATTTATCACATTTGTTATTTTGACACACCTCTATTAATCAGTCATCTTGGACATCTAAAACCATATTTCATCAGCCCTGTGACTGTTGGCGAAAGAGAAAAAAATCAAACTTAAAATGACAACTCTGGTTACAGTGATTCAGTTTCTTCTTGAAAAAGCACCTTTGAAAACTGGTCAACAGAACTCAATAGATGGAAAGTTTTTGTTTTTTCTTTTGAAAACAAACTTTAAAATGCTCTAAAAAATATTATCTAACAGGCTACTTCTTAGCACTGTATTCACAAGTTGTAAAATGATCTGACATTAACATAAAACTCCAATTTATCATTATTTAAACACTCCCTTTATGTTAAACTCTACGACTAATTCTGCATCACATCACTCTTCTGTAACTTTAACACTAGCAAATTTCACCTGAGGCAAATCTTCCTCAGATAGTGAAACTGAAGATGCTTTAACAATTGAACAATTACATCAACATAAAAATTATTCAACTTGGACAGTTGATGAATGACTGGGTTTTCCTGCTGAAGGAATTCATTTAGAGAGTTGAAAAGTGGAAGAACAGAGTTCAGAAACAAAAGGTTAAGTTTGGTAGATGAATTTTCAAACTGTTCTTTAACTTTCTGAAACTTTGAACCAGTCATGCTGTGGTTCTATTCACAAAAGTACATTTTCAGGAGTTCCACTGCTCTAAGACTATAAAAAAAAACCCTGTAAAATTGACAGCCACCTAGTTGACACATATTTCAAAATTTTGTGATGCTTTTCACAAAAAACTTTTTACACAACTTCAAAATATTTTGTTTCTAGGAGCTTTTCTCCAAATAGCGTAAAGAATATGAATAAAAAATTGCTTAACATTAACGTTTTCCAGATCACTGCAGCCTTTCTGAGCAGCTAAGAGCACAAGATGACAAGCAGTCTTGCACATTAATTTTTAAAAATTCATTTTGGAACGCCAATCATGGTGTTCACATTGTCATACAAAAACACACACATTTCTCCCATGGAATTTCCCTATTCTTTATTTTGCTAAACTTCAAACTACTGCTCTAGTTTTTCTTCTAGCACAGCCATTTTTACAGGCAATTCCAGAATATAGGAACATTTTTATTAAACAACTGGAAAGTTGTAAAGAATAACTCGGCATTGGTAACAGCATTTTCATTCTTGGAGCTTCTAAAAAAGTTGTTACACACTTGTTAGAATCCAGAAGCTTAACAAAATCAGTATGCATTTGGCTACTTACATGTTTGTGACAGTTCTCTCTTCCCCCCATGTGCAACAGAAAAATCACAAGTGCACACAGCACAAAACACACGAGACAAAGACTTTGAAGAACACTGTTAACACAGCCACTCCCTCATTTGTATATTCTTCCCTAAATTTCTGCACAACCTTCGGCTTCTTCGTAGTTTCATCTCCATTAGTATCCGCATTACCCCCACTATGTACCAGAAATAGTTTCATTGTTTCATTTTAAACACATTGAAAATTCCTGCCACACTAGAAAAATATTGCACCGTACTTTAATTGTGCAATACAATGGTAAGAGCAGACACAGTTTCGTCATTCGTCAAAAATGCAGTAAAATCACACTATTAACTGGCAAATTATTTACACTCTGGTTACTTTCAATGAGAAGACATATTCGCCATAAACCAGTACACCACATGAAACAAGGCACTCCACTATGGCAGACAGGAAATGGCCTCCGGTAAAACAAATGCCTACAAGGGTTCTTATTGTCACAAGCCCACTGGGTTTACAATATAAAACTTATGTGTTAAAAATTATGCAGTAAGCACTGATCCGGCATATGGAAACATAAAGCAAATCTTCTGTGTTTGAATTGATCAATTTATGTTTTAGTTCTTAATTCCAGTCAATGGAAACGGATGAGAAGCCTGTCATGTTTACTTTTGTTCCTAACCTAACCTTGTATATCACAACCATATTCATGCAGATCATACTTAAAAGCTGACATTTTCTATCAAAGAAGCTTATTTTTGTGAACAAATATAATGGTAAACATACACCCACCTTTTTAGTATTTTTATACTGTACTTATGTTATTGTAAATATCAGTTTCCCGCCAACAACACCAACTGCTCTGTTCTGATTGGTCACTGCATAATAAGTTTCACTTAAGATATAAAATTTAACTATTTATTTTAACTATTAAGGAAGTCCCAAAAAACTCGAACAACCTGCTAAGTTCCATTGAAAACCAACACACAAGAGAACACATTTTCTGTTCTGCACACAAAATAACGCATAATTTAACACTCAATTTTCCTATTGTAACCTCAATTTCATCTAGCTATCGTTCGAAGGAAGCCGAACAGTCCTGAAAATAAACTACCATTTCCAAAACTCACACTTCACGAGAACAGCAAAAAAATTAAATCTTAACATTCCAAACTGCTTAGTGGCACACGTAAATTTGTAACAATTACAACCACAATTCTTGGTATGTCTGGGAAAGTAATGATGGAAAACACACCCTTATACAGTTGGTCCTTCCAGAATGCCAGGTTCCAGAAGTCTTAAGGGTACTTTGGAGTTATTAAGACACTTCATAGAATTAGGCAGATTGTACTGGCTTCACTGTCGGGAAGATGTTGAGAAGTGGTGCTGATTGTGCGACACCTGCACTGCGAGGAAGGGCCCAAGAACCAGAGGACAAGGTCACCTCCAGAAATACAATGTTGGAGCCCCATTCAAAATGGTGGCAGTAGACATTCTGGGTCCTTTGCCACTCACAAAGAGAGGTATGTACTGGTGGCTCAAGATTATTTTACTAAATGGCCAGGTGACGGGCAGCTTGGGCCTGCTACTACGAGTGTCGACTCCTAGCGTAACTAGGTTTATCACACAGACTTGCTTGGAAGCACTGGACTTCTGCCTTCTTAACTGCTCTTTAAGCTCAGTGTCTGCAGTTGAATGGCATAGGCTGATAGTGTACCAGATTTCCTGTAGGTTACAAGCAATCGACAATCCCTGACTTAGAGTGTAAACTGACAACGGCTGATGGTGCACTCCCCGACTGCCTAACAGTGCCAGCACCTGGAGTAGTGGGTTGTAGACTGCTTTCCTGCCACTGCCGGGTATAACCACAAACGTAAGGCCTCCAATACCCAGCAGCTATCTCTACCAGCACCTTGGCTAGGCGCTCCGGTCAGTGATACAACTTGGTTTGGCTGTCCCGCCTCTGTGGGGTGTCTCCTAGTGGTGGAGGCTCTACCATTCTGAACACTGAGGTGAACAGAATGGATGGCAGTCAAAAGATGAGGTGTGTGTACAACTGACAGACCCGTGAAGGGGGACTGACGTTCTACTCTAGGTTAAACACACTGTCGCTTGCTTGCCATTTGTCGGTCAAATGCTGGTGGTAGATAGGCTATACTACTACAGCAAAGAACTCGTGGATACGTTTCAGATAAAGAATTTATTCAATAATAAATACTTTGGTGACTTTTAGGTGCTACCAATAAGTCTGTGCTGTGGAAGTACCTACGCACATAACAGGTGAAGGTGACCCATTTTCTAGGCTACTTAGATACAAGGGAATAATTAACCTTCCTATCGCAACTAGCACTAACTGGGTTTGCCTAGCAGAGGCCCTAACCTTAACAGAGGAGCAACTACCAGCAAGTAGTGGCAGCTGAAAAACCAGGAGGTAACAACAACTAAAGTGTTAACTCATGTTCAATGTCTTCAGGTAGGAGAAGTTTCTTGTGACATCAATGACAAGAGGTGGTAGAAGCCTCTGGTAAGTGGTGGCTGCAGACACTGGAGAACTAAAAGTTCTTGGAGAAGACCGTGAGAGCCCAGCAGAGTCCCAACACAAGTGTTGGGCGAGCTACTGGAGATGATAACTCCTGACCTCGGCCGCACACTGACTTATATACGGTTTCTCTGGAGTGTGCGGCGAGCCCAAAGTGGGAGGTGTGACATGCCCTTGTGACATCTGCCTGGAGTGCGTGGGGTGGGAGAACTACCCTCTTGCGCTCGACGGCACTCTGCCATCTTCGGCGGTGTGGTGACACTTGTCTGCTGGCCGCTTCAAATATCTTTCGTTTACCATGAATCAAAAGTGCGTTTGAAATGAACCCACTCTCTACGCACTCATAACACATCGTGCTTGGTTTGCTCCTTCACATGTTTACACAGTAGAGGGAGAAGGGCACGCCAGGAACAGTCTGGGAAACCAAGTATCTTCCATGTCTCTGATGAGAACACTTCCTACTAGATATCTGGTAGTTGGTTCCAGTAGTTTGTAGAAGCTTGTAGGATGAGCTGTAGTAGTTTATAATATATTGGTGGAAGCGGCACGCCTCAATAATTTAAATTTATGACAGGTGAATGCAAACCTGCACAAGTGGAGAAAATTAAATTCAAATTTCTAAATTGTAATTTGATTTTCAATTTGGGGAGTGGCAGTCCAGAAGCACGACCTGTTACCATAAGAGTTTGAAAGATTGACTTGTGGGTAAGCAGAACAAGTAAGGCCTTTGGTATACCTCGGATTGGCGAAGGCATTCTCTGCTGCGCACGGCATCTTGGGAGACCTTCGGCTTCTGCAGGATTTTCTTCGTGTGCTTCTCTGGTGTAGAAGACCTAGTGAGTGCACAACCCTGGTTGAGAGAGGGAGATCTTATTCAGACTCCTGGACAGGGTGATAAGTCACTTCCTTGTTGGTGTTCTAAGATTTTGCTCATGCTGGCTGGTCTTCAGACTGGTGCCTTCAGCCTTATCTAGGCTAGAGGGCCGAAGAACTGTCCTGAGCTGTGGTTTCATGCCTCCTTATATATACTGAAATTTTCTGTTTGTAGGCTGCCAGAGAGGTGTGGGGATGGCTAGCCTCGCCACACAGGGGTGTTTAAATTAGGGTTATGTGCCACACCAACATTTCTTGTCTACCTGGTAAGAGGCTGTTGACATATCTATCACCTCTCCACTAGGCTCGGGTAGCAGTGACGACATTGTGCAATGGGTGCTGCTCTCCTACAGCATCCCTTCCAACTAGCTTCTCTGGTTCTGGCATTTCAGTGGCTAAGTGGATAAAAACAACATCTCAAGCGTGAGTGGGCAACAGCATGTTGGCTTTAAGTGGGCAGTAAAATTTTTTAAAAATAATATTCCACATGTCTGTAATTGTCCATTGAGCTGGGATCAAACCCTGTAGGCATGAGAATTAATTGTCTGCCGATAAGCGACTTTCCCATATGAGATTAATGGCTCGGTGATGGGGCTAAGTCGACGAGTAGAGTGCGCATGCCCAATGCACAGGAAAGCGACATGCATCAACTTGTAAGTGCCAGTAAATGCTTGACAGCAGGGCATTTTCAAGTATGATACAACAGCTTGGAATGTGGCTGTGCCATCCCCCACACTGATCCAATACCCAGATAATATGAAAAAGGTTGTACAGTAATATTTTTGTGGCCTGTTTACAACCAAACCGCAGAACAGGTGTAATTAGGGTCACATGATAAAAAGACTACTAGGAATTCTACCGTCAAAGACATTGCACCACGCCAACGAAACTGAATAAGGAAGAACATACAATATTGGCTGTAATGAATCAGTAAAATAGATCTCAATGCTGAAAGGAGGGAGAATGTACACCAGGTTCCTCTACCCCTCCACCAACGTCCACGATTCACGACCACCCGCCAACAGACCACACGCCTACCTGACTGCACACTTCCCACTTATTTATTCAGGTTAGGGGACATAAATTGCCCCACAGTATAACTGAATCTGCAGTATAACGGGCTGCGGTATTCCAGGCTTTCACTGAACTTTAGTTTATATTGAGTCATAACATAAAAAAATGTTACATTGTATAGAATAAAGTTCAAATTTTACTCTATAAATAATTTTTAAAGTCATCCTCAAAGAATTAATGCAAATCTTGTAAAAATATCTGTAATTAGGGACCCCAGATAATGGTGAACCGCGAAATACATGAAATACCACAAAATTGGAGGTTAATTATTTCACAGTTTTCACTAAATCTATCCCCTCCTTTTTTTTTTTACAAAACGTAAAATTTTTGCACGGAAAAGGCATTAACACGAATAATTACATTCTTCAGATATGGTAAATAATCATTTACATTAATTGTACTGCCAACACGGCAAATGTGTATCTACTTTGCTGTGCTACTAGTGATTATTTTTGTGCTGAGATACCAAGAAATAGCTACTATTTTTGATCATGTACATTGATCAGTCTTCATTCCTTCACCACGCTAGCCGCTGAAGAAACTGTCAGTCTGTAAACAACCAGTCTTCATTTCCTTTCACACAGAACAAACATAGTGTTAAGCCAGATTCAAGAATACCACGTTCCTGTACACACTGCACCTATCCCAGTTGAACTCACCCCTTGAGAGAAATGCAGGTGACCTGGGAACTCTACTCAATTGAGCCAACACACTAATTTCCAACTCTCACGCACTCACAATGGCCAGCCTTTCCGTATACTCTGGTAGGCAGAACGGTAGAGCCCACTCTCAGGTACTCTCACTTCAGACCAGCTTGTCAGTTCGGTGAATGCCCTTACCCCTGTACTTTCAGTGCCGGAGGGGACGTCCCCTGGATTGGGACGACTTTGCTGGGGCATACACCCACATTTTGAGACTGTTGACGATGAGCCTCACTTGCAGTGTTCACAATGTTTAGGCACCAAACAATGGGATAGAGTGTCCATGTCGTAGGCAGCTGCTCCACGTAGTACGACACTATGCAAGGAATCACATTCCCTGATTTTTGCCTCATGGACGTAAGCGTGTCTTGTGTGTTTCCAGATGCCTTTTTCCAAATGTACTGGTATTAGGGAGAAGGTTAAACAGATGCTCATTGCCTCTGGGCTTTTATAAAAGCTAACCCCATTCCTTGTCGCCTTCATCGACCAGCTTGCACTGTGGGAACAGGCACAGGCCCTGCACCATCTCTTAGTACCTGTCACACCAGCAATCCCGAAGGAACTGTTCAAGGCCCCAACTCATCTCAGCAAAGAGGTACACCCGTAGCTCCTCGAGTACCTTAGTCAGCTGGACCAGCCACCAACAGTCTCCATAGCCCATCTAAGACTCGACTTTGTTGCTCTGCCCCCCATCAGCAATGAACAATTATCTGCAGTCAGAATACGCACATATCTGTATCGCCCATATGCACCACTGTACAGCCTACAGCCTAACCTAGCACAGTACATATGTGTCACCCAGGCATCCCACAGTCATCCGCAATCTGAAGCGTAAAATCTCGTCGCCAGAACCTGACTTAGTGGCCTATCACAAAGCTACCAGGCCAGTCCTGTATACTGGATGCACTCCAGTGCCTCGCAATGACCAAGAAACTGAGAACCCCACCAGAGTAACATTCAACAAAACCTATACTGACTGACGTAGTGTTCTCCCAGACAGCCAGGGTATCATGCGTCAAATTTAGCGTCACTTTAACTGTAACACACTCCCTGTGTGTCCAAGACGGCATTAGAGAGAGAGAGTGGATGAACAGGGATGTCATATTGTGGTTCTTCCCCTGCAGGTAGTTGCGGGCTGTCCTCTTCTGATTTGTGCACGAGTGGGATTTCACTGAAGGCTAGTATAGGAATGATTCTATTGTGGAAGACCGCAGCTAGGAAGCTACTTATGGTAATTTACTATGATTCATGATGCATTTCAGCGCTTTCCAAATGGCAGACTTCGCCCCATATGAATAATGCAAAGTTCAATGGACAAGTTAACTCCATTCATGCCTGGTAATGGAGGCAGGACACGAGAAACTTCCAGACATTGACACAGACTCAACACACCTCCAATCTTGTGCTTCTAGCTTTTACAGTGCTCCAAATTTCCTATAAGCAATCATGTCAATGTAGCTACCTAAATGAAATTCAACTACGCTTCACTGCACCCGCTAGAGCAAGTGCACAATTTTCAAACTCCATCCTGCTGAAGAAAGCACGCTAATCAGCAAAGAGTCACTGCCTCCTTGAGTGCCTATGGACCAGACAGCACGCCACCACACGCAGAGAGGCAGGCAAGATAAGGATCCTGGGCTCATGCATGTGATGTCACACAAGCTCCACCCCCGAGAGGTGGAGCTAACTCCCCCAAATCCCTCTGAGCACTTATGGTCAGCAGACATTAGTATAAAAGCCAAGCCGACCGAGGTTCAGGAGTTGATCATCGTCCTCGAGGCTGCGAAGGCCGGGAACAATACTAAGGGTGGAAATCCCTCAACCGCAGCGATAACTCTTGTCTAGCAATGCCAATAGGCTGTGAAAGACTGGACATCCTGATAAGAGCTGGATGCCCTCAGCAACGCCGGTAACTGCAAGTGAACTTCCGACACCAACCACTCCAGAGGGCGCCGCCACCAGAGGGTGTCTACTTCTAAAAGTGTCTCCATCCTCCTGGGTTGTCTTCACTGCCAGCAGGTACCAACATTTTCCTCAACCTTCCTACCCCTCTACCTCTCTCCAGGTAAACCAAGGTCACTACGATGTCATCCCTTAAGGACATCCCCATAAGGCCTTAAGCCCGGCCATCTTTACAAGTTGGATACAGAACCTTGTACAATACAAGGTCCCTTCTGAACACCCCCCTAATTAGGATTAGAACTCCGCAGGGCTTAGTTAGATTTTGCATAATTTATTTAATTATCAAATCTTTCATTTCTATTAAACACTGTAAAGTAACATAATCAGGTTGCCTCCACATGAACTGCTTTGATTGCACCTCTGCAGTGTATTTATCCACAGTGAATATTTATGTTATATTTATTTAATGTAATTATTCATTACTTTTCACTTTATTTATTTACTTGCAATTTACGTAATTGTAATAAAAACCATATTGCAATTGCATTCTAGGACCCTCCCAATTCTAGAGAATAGGAACCCTATTGCCCAAAAGTGTTAGAAGTCAGGGTGGGAAATTTGATTTCTCGTTTATCTCGATTTTTGCTGTAATGGACATAATCGAGAATCGAGAGGAAGTATGAATTTATTAATTTTCGATTATTATTACAAAATATAAGTTTATAGTTTAATAACTAGGCCTGTGTGAATATTAAAATTTTTGAATAATTAAATATTCGTATTAGATTCTATGTCAAGTATAAATACTTTGAATTTTCGAATATTCAATTTTTTTCTAAATGTGAATGTTGATATTTAGAAACAGTAATTTCGGACGCAAAAGAACATCACATATGATATAAGGAATATAAAGCATGAGGGGTCGTCTACAATTCCGAAATAGTCTTCAATTCAAAACCTAGGGGATTTTGACAAAGGCTTTTCATGCTTAAATAAAGTGTGTCCTATGGTTGAACGTATTTTTGTAGTGCTGAGACTGTACCTGTCAACTTTGACAAGGTTCCCCTTACCTGATGTCGCCAGGCTCTAAAGAGTAACTGAATATGTTTGTGTGGCTCTAAAAATCAACAAATATATATCCAAACCTATACTAAAACATGGCGCCTGGGATGCTGCTACGTTACATTGGAAAGTTTGCAAAAATCTGAATCAGCCAATATGTAAACGCAAAATTGAAATGTTACATTGTTGAACTAATACAGCAATGTGAACCATATTAATTAGAAATCAAGACAATGTTCTATTACAAATTTTACTCTAAAAAAAATTGACGGTTATCTTATTTTTTAATAATAAAAATTACAATACTACCAACTTAGCAAGAATCTCAAAAACATTCACCTGTGCTTTTATTAGAAAAAATACAGCATGGACAATAAAAGTTCAACTTCCTGAGGTATTAATGTATTAGAGGTTTGCTGCCTGTATGTTATGCATGTACACATTATTAATTGCAAAGAATTTGACTATGTTAAACCTTTATTTAAGCACCGAGATTAAATAACCATGGTAAAAAACATACCCAAGTAATTTATGCAGAAATAAATTTTTCCTTTAGACCAAAGTAAAAATGCAAAGTTCATTTTGTTTTTGAGGTTGCGTCTATTCAGACAAAAAAATATACACTTGCCTACTTGAGCATCCAGTGAGTCACAAGCTCCATTACTGAGCAAGCACTATTCTCACCTTGTATACGCCTGAGGTAAAATTAAAATTTGTGTGTTTAGGTCCAACAGAAACAAAGGCAGTGACTTGCTACATGCTCTTGCACTAGTGCGCAATTTATTTTTACGCAGAAACAAAGGCAGTGACTTGTTACGTGTTCTTGCACTAGTGCGTATTGTAATTTATTTTGACATCACATGACCAGATCAACTTGACAATGCAAAAACATTCATGTAGTGAAATAAGGATTCCTTGTATTTTCTTTCTTTTCCTTAAAATATTATATTTTTCTCTGCATCCTTCATATTCCTGGAATCCCCAATCTATAGCCACCCTGCCAACTACTTCAACAAATTAGTTGCTCTAATGGTTTCGTTGTACAATACATAAGAAATTCACTACACATTATCCATTTGCCAGAAATGCATTCAATCATAAAGGCATTTACTAAAATTATTAATACATATTAACATCAACGACATTATGTGCAACACCTAATTTGATTAGAGATACAGAAAACAGTAACAATCCTGTCCAATACAGCAAAACTATTACACATGGTAAAATGTAACAAATAATCTTAAAATCCTTCCAAAAGAATAGATATAAAAGAAACTTTTACACAATATTTGACATTCAAATACAAAAACAGGTACAACTTAACAGTGTTATTTACTTTTGCATATCTAATTGATAGCAAAAAAAAAAGTTAATTTTTAATACATGCTTAAACACTGACACAAAATTAACTGGTTACACTGTAACATAGTCAAAATTTAATAGTGAGCTAATAAGCCTACACTGATTGCTCAATTTCATGCTAACCAGTGTCATCTGAGCCATGATTCAATAGTTTTAAAACAGCCTTGCAACAAACCACTTGTTTGTATTCTGATGTGTGTGTTCCACCCACCACCTCTTGCAACTTTGTTTTTACATAACTACTTTTAATGATTCATGCCATAAGAATAATCAGAGGATGACTTACATACCACCCTCTTGTGATTGTCCTCTCAAGTATACATATCAATTATGTTACAAAAAAACACACATTGGTTGTATGCATTATGAAGGAACAAAAGAAAGAAGATGTATACTTGCTGACTAACGAACTCTCTATCATTAATAATTTTTTTTTACAAATGAAGACCAAGAATGCTACCGAAAGTGAATACTACTATTTACTTTATACAGCCAAAACAGTAAACATTGCAAGACACGTCATATTTACACAAAGAACATTTAACTAACTGTAGCCCATCGTAGTTGATCATGTTTAATATTTTTGGTCATGAGTGTTGATTACTAAAGATGGGTAGGTTGAATGATTTTGATTACTAGGAATTGCCAATTCTTAATGCCGACATTAAAATCAACACTTTACCAAACATTTAATAAAACATACTTTTGGTATGTGGGCCTTGCGATGCAGCACTGTCAACAGGGATAGTGTGTATGTATTATACAGAGCTTTCAAAACCACAACAACACACACACAATTAATAGCCAGAAATACCACTGGAGTTGATAGTGTCTGACCATCATTAAGGGGGAAGCCCTATTAAATTACTGTCTGTAAAATGTGTATGTGTAAGCTTATCTCAGCAGAAACATGGTCAGAGAACACATTTTTCCAGGAAAGGTAAAATCAGTTATTTACAGCTGTCACTTTTTACTTTTTTCGATTAAATACATTCAAAAAGAAAAAAAATAGTGCACATGGTTAACACTTGGGGTTTACCTATGCAGTTCCCTTAAGGAAAAGGAGAAAATATTATATGAACGAGTTTGTATGAGATACCAAGAACAGTTATTTCTTTCACCACTACAGTTTAAAACTATATCAATTATGCAAACAATAAAGTAGAGCACCATGTTAACTAATTCCAAAATTAAATGTTTCATAATAACAACCAGTAATTTTTTATTTAAGTCTTACTTAAACCTATGCAAATTATAGGTTTTCTGTTTCACTTACATGAATTTTTTCATAATAGTTTTAGGTATATCTAAAATATTATTGTTATAAAAAAATTGTTTTTTAATTACGTTAATGTCAATGTTTTTTTTTGTAATAGAAATTGAACCATAGACAATGTAGTTTACAAAACTAAATTACATCCATAAAAATAGATTTGTATAACAGGGTGTAAGAATTACGTACATACTGTCGCTCTTGTAGCGTGTTTAATTTCTCAAGTTCAAAAACTATGGCCTGAAATTGTTTCATTTCAGTCCTGTAACTGTTTGGAATACAATTTACAATTTTGAACTGTGTACAGTAAGACCTAAAAAGTCAGTACCAAAAAAGTGACATGCTTCCCACGTTGCACACACACGTGTAATGCTGGCCGTCCTCTGTCTACACGCACTGTTCGGCTTGAGGAAGTGATACGTCAGCACATCAACGACATGCCCTCCACTAGTACATGCTCCATAGCATGCCAAATGGGCATGTCGCATTCAACCACGTGGGACATACTGTAGGTAGATTGCCACCATTCCTACCGCTGGCAGAAAGTACAAGGCATTCAGCGAAAAAAAGGTTATCAAAACCCAATTTTCAGAGGCTCACATCTCATTTAATAATCCGTTTAGGTACATGGGGTCCTGTATATTTTCGACTTTATTTTTTAAAAGGGATCACCTCTCACAGTTTGAGCGTTTAATTTCCGAACATCCTGTGTGTGTGTGTGTATATACGAGCGAGATAGCAATTATACCTGGAACAGGAGTATAAAAAGATTCCAATATAAGCTGGCACTCACAAAAAATTGCTGTATGAAGAAAAATGATACTACAAAAAACAAACCATGCCAACTTCCAACACTTTTGTAAAGGAAAGTATCTAGGACTGTCCAAAATAAATCATGAATGCAGAAGAATGATGGAAATGGGAATATTGTATCACGGTTTCACTGTATAAAATTCATGTGTTGTCTTTGTACATTTGATTTGTTTACCACAACAAGCTATAAAGTAAACATAGAGAGGGTGACCGAATGATTAGTGCTCTTAGCGGAAACCATCGGCAAACTGTACCACAATTTTCATTTCAGTCAAAACGTTGCCAGCTGATGCTTATTGTCATGTTACAGTGAATGAGACACAAGTTTTTGAATATTAATATACTGTTACGTGTGTTTCGTTAACAGCTGCGTGTAAAGTGGCGTTACTGCGTGTGTGCACGATTTAAAATATTTGATGTGCATTATTTATACATTTTAACTGTGAACTGTTTTTATGACGAAGTTATTTACATCCATGTCTGTTTATTTATCACAAAACTGTACTTTGCCCTAGGTGTTTGAAACACAGTCGTGTAATGTGAATTGCCACAATCCTGACGAAAGCCCAGCCCGATAAATTTCAATAAACCTAACAAACGGTAAGTACAAATACATAGAAATATGAGCGGAATAAAAGTTACCTTAGGCTTATTTGTGAGCATGTTCACCGCTATTTTTTAAGTTTGTATGACAATAAATAAGCAACACTAGTTGCATGCTTGAATTTAATGTGCCTTTTTCATATGACTGTTTGTTCCTTCGTTCTAATATTTATTCCAACTAAGACCGTCCTTTTATAGAAACAACCCAACCAATATCAATAACAAAAGAATAAATACTACAGTTCTTTACCTCGCAGTTGTAACAGTGTTAAACACAGTCGTGGCAAAATATTGATGTGCATTACGTGAAATGTGCTATGTCATGGAAAAAAAAAAAGTTAAACGTAACAGTGAGAAATATCTTCAATTCAGGCATTTTTTAAATGTCATAAAGCTGATCTAAATAATGTTAGAGGCATAAAATGTGAATATTTGTACAGAATGGTTTTTGAAATAGGCTTATGTCAATTTTTCTTATCAGGGAAATAGTGGGTAAAACGAGTGGAAAATGTGTACTTCATAATAATATATTACACATGGAAATACCGTAAAAGCCCGATATAACGCAGCTGTTGGGGAGACATAACTCAGACCCACGTTATAGCATTCCCTGCTATTCTGGGAGTGACCAAAAAAAAAAAAAAAAAAAAAAAACTGATAGGTACCACGCCCCATTAGAATCCCCGCATCCTGCTGGGGATTCTAATGGGGCATGGATGGAAGGAAGTGAGAATGAGAAAAGAATGCTCACGCACAAAGGTTGGATGCACGCTTGCAATGCAGATGGGATCTATCAGCACCTCACGTGCTGTGAAACATGTCAGATGGGATCTATCAGTGTCTCACGTGCTGTGAAACATGTCGCTTGCTTGTCTGATTTGCATTTATAATAATAATAATAATAATTATTATTATTATTTGTGGCATGTAAAGAAAGACTGCTTTTCTGCATTAAGCCTTGTCCACAATAGCTCGTCCGCCCGGAATTTTTTCCTTTTGAAAATCGCAAGACATACCTTATCGCCGGTGTATATATACATTATAATCAAAGTGTCTACATCATAATTATAATGATTATGGAGAGCTACACCCAGTACGAAATTAATTATAGCCCTGTAAATGACTTTGAAGAATGAATTTTGAGGCGTACCTAAAATTTCGGAATTTTTTTTTTAAATAGGAAGAGACACACACATACATTATATATATATATATATATATATATATATATATAGACACACACATAAGCCAAGTGTCTACATCATAATTATAATGATTACATAGAGCTATACCCCATAGGAGATTGACGTGGCAGCTTGCTGTTGTCGCTCATGCCTAGATTGTCGGGGCTGGCAGCTGTCCATCTGTCGCTACAAGATTATTCTGGTGGGCGGCTGCCAGACGGCCGCCACCACTGCCGTCATTACAAGGACGGTTCAATTCGTAACAGCGGCCCGGTATTGGGAAAACATGCTGATTGATGCGATTCACGTCAGTGTGTTGAATTTATATTAAATTTAGGCAGTATTTGGCCTCTAACACTGGCATGATGAGGTCCGGCAATGTTTACAGGAATATAAAAATCGAGTGCGGCCTACTTGAAATATTAACTATCCCAAATTTTTCATCAAATACTTCTGACGTGGCATATACACGCACATGGCCTTAATCGCCAATATGGAAATATAAGAACACATTTTATTAGCATACATGGAAAACCATATAATATTGGCTGTAATAAATCAGCAAAATAGATCTGGGCACTGAAAGGAGGGAGAACGTGCGCCCGCTCACTCCGCCTTATCCATCAATGTCCCTGACTCACGTCGACAGACCACAAGACTACCTGACCGCACACTTATCACCGATTTATTTATTTAGGCCGGGGGACATAAATTGCCCCACGGTATAACCGAATCCACGGTATACCGGGTTTCCACTGTACATGACATGCCAGAAAGATGTAACCAAACCAATACAAACACCTAAATTGATAGTGGGGAGGGCAATGAAGATCAGTTTTAAATTGTGGGGTAAATAAATAGAAAATATGTACATTTTTATTATAAACTTTTACCCCTCAATTTTCCTACAGTTCATAGCCCTCCCCATCAGGTGAAATATTGAAGCGCCTCGTAAAATCTGTGTTCTGTATTAATAATAAAGTGTATTTATACCGTTTTCCTCTGAAAAAAAAAAGCCCCTCTGCTTTACATTACCTCGGCAATATGTTTACATTTACAGGAACCTTGTAACTTAGAGCAAACAATCTGTGCTGCTCAGAATGTGTTGTGATGTGTTGCTTTATTGAGGATTTGTATTGTGTATACAGATTGTATTACTTATGTTATTATTTTAACTTTAACATTAACGACCTGTATTAACACCATCTGATAAAGTTGTGAATAGGAAAGCAAATTAAATGCATATTATGACTCACTGATACTGCCCGTTCGGCAGACTATCAGCTGCTCTCTGTGAGCACCCACAAAATATAATTTCCACGTCTGTCTCAATACACCAACTTTACGATTTGATGCCAGACTGCTGTAGTGTATAAATTATTTGCATTGCAGTTTTGAGCCGAAACACCACAGCCCATTGAACCTTTAATATTTCCGAGCACTCAAATGAATTCATAAATCGCTTACATGCTCCCAGGCATAGGCTTATACACTGCAATCTCAAACATGCAGGATAGTTTGATATTAATAAAATTCTTCACAAAAATAACATTCACAACACTACACTATACAACTTCCCAGCAGTTTGTTTAATGCCATCTTTAACCTTGCAAAGCAAAATCCGTGAATTACACTTTATTTCCAGCCAGCAAGTGCGTAAAAATGTCCAATTGTATTTTATTTGTAGATTATTTTGGGCACATATGCATGATATTCCTTACTGCTACACCCTACCACGGGCCTTTTTTGACTGAAAGGAAAATGGCGGAGAGAGGTTCAAGTGGCCTCAGTCTGGAAATGCTTCCGCCACTCTATGTTTACTATATAGCTAATTGGTTTACCATAAAGTCAGTGCGTCATCCGAAATTGAGAAAGAGAGAACTAAAGGGAAATTGACAAAGAGAAAATGATAGCGAATGTGACAAAACTCTCTTGTAAAGTAATGAAAAAGGAAATACTATGGTGACTGTACACTTTAAACTACAATATGCTCTTATACGGAAAATAAAAAAAATAACACATGCACGACCATGACTCTTCCCTGGATTGGAACCCAAAACTTGATTAAAGGAAAGACCACGACGACTGCAGACTTGCACCTGAATTCTGACACTTTATATTGCTTTGCACCATTATACGTCTTTGCATCAGTAATGTCGCCTGCCACTTAGCACACACGTATAACATACGACACAAAAGAATTATATCCAAAAGTTTGAACAAATAAAGAAACTAACATCTTTCATACCTTGTTAAGAATGGGGCAATTTTCATGATCACTTCTTCAAAATTTTTCAATTTTTTCAACTTTCATTATACGTACTCATTAAGATGTAAAAAAAACACGCCAAACTGAGAGGTCAACAATGATGATAAAGAATGAACAGAAACAGCTAACTAACATCTGTCTACTGCTCCTATTGCAGACTATTCACATCACATAAATACTTACACTACAAATGTTGTCAATTATTAATGTTCTTAATGCTTCAAAGCTGCAAATAGTTCTACAAACTTTTTGTTTTGTAAAAAAAAAAAAAAACCCTCCTGTTCTGCAGTGCACTCTGTCTTAACACACACAGCTAACTTCAGAGATTTCTGTCAATGTGTTCTGTTAGTATCCATGGTTAAATGGATGATTACAGCTGTACACCCGAGCCCTATAAGGCACAACAAAGCATGAATAATCACAGTAGGCTATTATAACTCCCTTTAAAATAATATTTTATTTTTGTGCAAAACTTTTCAAAAGAGATACTCAAATAAACAGTACTGCATATTTTATACACACGTAATTACCTAAAACTATCTGCAATGGGACTTGTACTCCATTTGCTTGGTTTTTTTAATGTGAAATACTTTTAGAAACCAGTTTGTGTTCTGTTGCAGGTGGTAATGTAGAAAAACTTACGTTGCTGTCATCCAGTTCCCTTTCAATAATCATATCATCTGCTGCAATACTTCTGCTCTTCATTTTCTGACTTTGTAGTTTATTTTTTTCTCTATATGAAAGATTTTGAAAATATAAATATAGAAGATACCTTCAAGACATTCATTAATACATATTCAGTTTATAATTCTAATTAATAACACTTGATTTTAGTAAAGTCTGTAGGGTTATATATTTTTTCCCTAAAACAGTTAACCAATATGAGCTTAATTGGCTAATAATGGCAGTAGCTCTAGTTATAGCATGACAGTGATAAAAGACAGAGGTAAACACTTACTTGCAGGCCTGACAGACTACATCCGACTGGAGACGGCCAGTGAAGATCTTGTCGATGATACAGTCGCACGTGCCTGTCGTAACGGAGACAGGACCCTTGCAGTGCCTGTGCAGCACGTCCAGGGTGGCCATGAAGAACTCATGGGCATCCTGCTGCTCATAGCCTGCCAGATGGCATGCGTGAGTCCAGATGAGATGAAGCAGGCGGTCCAGCGTCAGAGGCGCCGTGTTGCCCGAGTAGAACTGCAACCACACCCTCCACTCATGCAGCCACTTGCCGCACCAAGGAACACAGCCACCCATAGGAGCCTACCTCCTGTTTCCAGAAAGAGGAGAGGAAGAGGGGTAAGCCGTAAACTTTCTGTGCTCATTCCTTTGGTCATAATTCTGTCACTCTCCCTCTCTCTCTCACTTAAAACTGTAGACAGCTTACATTAAAAAACTTCATAACATATTTACTATTGAAATATTGCTGTTTTTCGTTACCTATAACGTACAAGTAAGATATATTTTACAAAGAATATGACAGCACTTTACCATAAGTTCCTATATTCACGTTGCAATCACCTGCAAATCCCCAACCGTTGAAATCTACAATCACTTGTTATTTCCAACAATCTGTTCCGTATCACTACCTTTATTCAGTTTGCAAAACTGCTCATCAAAAGTAGCTACAACTGCAGAAGAAAAGCCAGATAGCTCTAACAGACAACTGTATCAGGACATACTGAATGCTACATACAGAGCAGTGGAACTAGATGAGTCCTGGGTACCTGGAATATGGGGTTCACATTCCCCTATGTAGTGGAGCCCATAAGGGGCACAGAGAAAGGATGCTCAGCAGGTCGTAGGTTTGCTGGGTAGCACGTCACCAAAAACTAAACCAATGGTTCTTGATACAAAATATAATTATTCTGGTTAAAGTGATGAAGATTCATATACTGCATTCTCCATAACTGCTTCCATGTATTGTACATTATTTTCTTCTGGCCCCACTTATTTGCCTGTAAGTATAACGTAAAGATTTCTTGCAAAGTGAATCAGAGATTTTACTTTTCCTACAACTCATGTCACAAAATGTACACACTACCTACATCACTGGCAAAGGGAAGGAATTTTTTAAACTTAGTGCTAACCTAATTGGTGGAATACTGTTAATACCACCCAGTGACGTAAATAGTGTAATGCATGCGATGCAGCTGCATCTTGATCCTTAGCCAAAAGGGGGCCCGGTCCTGGCCCAATGTTACTAATTTTTCTATTTTATAGCCGAGCTGGCCACTTTAATATTCTTTATATACACCATTATGTTATCTGAAGCATCCATTTTATTTATATCATTGTAATTCACTTGCACTTGGAAGGGAGGAGGCCTGATGTCAAGATTTGCATTCGGTTATTTGGTTTGTAGTTACGCCGCTGTCACCACACAACACTTATGGCCTCTATCACACACAGGATGCAACACACTCTCATTAGCACAAACTGGCAATGATTACCTACCCCTACTGTCACCACCAGCACTGGTGATGTTTTGACCAGATACCTTTAATTTGTATTTTAAAAAGACAAAATCACAAGTACTCACAAGGCAGTATTCGTGGATAGAGAAAGACCGAGAGAGAGAGAGAGGGTGTTAGAGAAGGAGGAAGGAGGAAGAAAGAGAGGGAGGCTGGTAGAGAAGAAGTAGGGAAGAGGAGGGAGGGAGGGAGGGAGGGAGGGAGGGAGGTAGGAAGAGAGATGGAGGGTGAGAAAGATAGGGAGAGAGGGCAGGTGAGAAAGAGAGGGAGGGTGAGAAAGATAGGGAGAGAGTGCAGGTGAGAAAGAGAGGGAGGGTGAGAAAGAGGAAGAAACAAAGAGAGCGAGACAGACAAAGAGAGAAAATGGGAAAACAAAAGAGAGAGGGAGGGGAAAAGAGAAAAAGGGAAAAGAGAGAGGGAGGGGAAAAGAGAAAAAGGGAAAAGAGAGAGGGAGGGGAAAAGAGAAAAAGGGAAAAGAGAGAGGGAGACGAAAAGAGAAAAAAAGGAGAGAAAGAGGTAGGCGGAGGAGAAAGCGGGAGACGAAAAGGGAGAGGTATAATGCGGGTGAGAGAGAAAGATGGTGGGTGAGAGAGAAAGAGGGTGAGAGAGGGTGGGAAAGAGGGCAAGAGAAGATGTGAGAGAGAAATAGGGTGGGAGAGAGAGAGAGAAATAGGGTGGGAGAGAGAGGGTGGGAGAGAAAAAAAGATGGGAGAAAGAGGATGGGTGAGAGAGAAAGGGTGGGAGACAGAGAAAGAGGGCGGAGAGAGAAAGAGTGAATGAAGAGATTTGGGTGGCTTTTAACAGCAAGGTCTTGAGTGCCATTGAGGGTGATTGAAATGAGTATGGAGCGGAGCCAGAATGAAGGGGCGGGGGAAACGGAAGAACACTGAGAAAACATGCTGACGAACGGCATCATCCAGCACAATTCCCACTTGCAAAAATCTGGTGACCCAGCTGGGGATTGAATCCGGTTTGCCATAGTGAGAGGTGAGTGTGCTAATCGCTCAGCCACCGTGGCCCCTAAAGAAAGAGGGAGGGAGAAAGAAAGAGGGGGAGTGAAATAGGGAGAATGAAGAAGAATGAGGGGAAAGAGAGAGAGAGAAATAAAAAGAGAGAAAAGAGAGAAAAAGAGGGGAAGAGTGAGAGAGAGGAAAGAGAGAAAGAAAAAGACAGGAAGAAAGAGGGGGGAATATATATATATATATATATATATATATATATATATATATAGAGGGAAAAAGAGGTACAGAGAGGGGGGAAAAGACATAGATGGTGGGCGGCAGAGAGGGGGAAATACATGAGGGGGGAAGACATAGAAAGGGGGAAAACACAGAAAGAGGGAAAGAGAGACAGAGAGATAGAAAAAGAAAGAGAAATGTGCAGAGAGGGAGAAAGAGAGATGCATACAGAGAGAATAAATTATGCACAGAGAAAGACACACACACACAGAGATGCACAGAGAGCAAGAAACACACAGATGCGCATGCGCACACACAGGTCAGACAAATGCATTTTCCTCACAGATGCAATGTTTTGCTCTGACTGAGCCAGTTTCTTCAGGCTGGAAGTGATGGTATACTGCAGTCTGTTGTGTGGTGGTTGGGAAACAGTGAATCTATCAGCAAGTAGGCAAACTAGGATCAGGCAGAAAAGTTTAAATGTGTGTCTATATTTGGTGATGTATAGGTGGGCCAGCTTCCAGCATCGCAGTTCTGCACTATTATATATTACAAAAAGTGGTCGAATCCTCACCTCTCTGGTTGTGAAAAGCTACATGTGCTGCAGCTGGCTTCTCTTGTAAATTTACATTTACCCCAGCTGTGGCCTGTTTGGTTATCACACTATGGCTATTCATTCCCTGTGAGTGTTGGTAGTAAGGCCAGTGCTCTACATTGCAATGAACGTACTGTATCTGTATTTTCTCTCAGTTGTAGCTGTCCTGGATAGAATAACTCTGGTTGGTGAGCCTGCAACTGAAGGAGGTGGAATATTGGTGCCCAGCACAAGAGCTACAACGTGGAATATTGCAACGATGAGACCCAGTTTATTTCGGAGGTTTGAGGGGTCATTTGCAATACCAATCTGGGTGGTTTGGAGAAAAAGTCTTGAATGAATGATGATGAAGCCCGAATTTTGTGTCCACAATAAAGAATGGTTCAACCACAGACCCCCAAACAAAGATCAGCAACTCAGATATCCCTCTCGTCCCTTACCATGAGGGCATGGACAAACTCAGAACCATTCTCAACTGCAGACACAACATTCTGGCCTCATCACCACTCACTCAAAACTTGTTCTCCACACTACCCAGATAAGTCTTCAAACTATTCCCTGATCTCCGAAATAAACTGGCGCACCCCACATTTCCACCCAATACCAAAGTCAGTAATATCACCATCCCCAGGGGGGTCTCATCATTGCAAATAACCCACACTGTAGCTCTTGTGCTATGCACCAATCCTCTACCTCCAACAACAGGCTCACCAAATAGACATCCTAAACAGGACAGCTACAAATTTTGCAACAGAAAATCTCATTTACCAGCTACTATGTATTCACTGCAATGCAGAGTACATTGGTCTTACTACCAACACTCTCAGGCAGAGAATGAATGGCTACAATAACAGATGCCAAATAAACCATAAGTAAATACCAATTTACAGAAGAAGCCAGTTGCAGCACACAGCATCTCACAAACAGAAATTTGACACCTGTTACATAACCAGAGTGGTGAGGACCCTACCACCTTCTACTAATAGAACACAACTGTGATGCTGGGAAATGGACCCCAATACACGACCAAATCGAGACACACACCTGGCTTAAATATAAGGTAACCCTTGTGCCACATTTTAAATTTCCCGCCTTACCCTAGTTCACCTCCTGAACACTAGGTTCGCTATTTGCCAATCACTGCTCAACAGACTGCAGTGTACCACCACTCCCCGCCTGAAGAAACTGGCCCAGCCAGTGAAACGTCGTGACCACACATCTGCAGGGAAATTGTGTTTGTCTGACTTTTGTGTGTGTGTATCCACAAGTATTGCCCTGCGAGTACTCATATTTTCTCTCTACTTCTTAAAACGTGATTAGTAGTCTAGCTGACTATTCTTGTCATATCTTATTGTTAACTTTGTGTTTATCTGTTTCATATCCTTGTATGTATGGCAGAAATTCTTTGGTAAAAAAGAAGAATATGAAATTGTTGAGCACTGCATAGTACACAAATGATACATTATTTTTCTAGTGTAAATAAAAAAAGTACAATTTGTACTGATATCAACCAACTTCTCTTAGCTTAATAAGTAACACAAAAGTGTGTCACGGTGTGGGTGAACAGAAAGTACAATATTGGAGCAAGTGCAGTTGTAGGAGAGGATTCCTGGCTAAATTTTTTACTGCTGACTTAACTGGCTTGTGTTCTTAAGGGCTTCTACCCAACAAAAAAAATTATTGAGGTAAACTTGGCAAACAATGAATCACAGTTCTTTTGATAAACACTGCAGGCGGATGTGAAAATTTTTGTGGTAAGGTGAAAAAACTTAAGACATTTTGAAAATAAACATATTTCCTACAAAATATGCAATAATAACCAAGCCTGCATTACAAATGCACTATTTTAATGCCAGCTGCATGCATCTGATACAAAATTTTATTTTTAAAAATAGGAAAAATTGTTCTGTTATAAACTAATTTCCTGCTCCCTACTAGCACAGAAAACATTCATTTAATTTAGTAACAATGGGGAAGAAAAAAGTTTCTTCCCATTAAATTCAGCAAAGGAGAATTATACATGCTTTTAAAAGTCAATACCTTGTCAGCAGAAAAGTTACATGTTAAGACTATGTTCAAGATCACTCACCAATCAAGATACTGTAAATCTACCAATTGATTTGGTGGAAAAATGGCCTTTCTCCTCACAAAAATGTAATAATTTATTTTGTAGTTATGTACATTTTGTTTCATGTATTGGGGATCGTCTCGTTAAGAATTCAGATTGTTTACTATTTTCCTTATTGACAATCAAATTTAATTACAGTGAAACCCTATTAAGAAGTTTTCCTGCTTAATAAGGTGAATAATTTTGCACCTTGTCTATATACACATAAGTAATTTGACCCTTTTAAGAAGTTTTCTGAAAAATTTCTGATTATTTTACTAAGAAGGCTTGAAAGTTTCTATTCCACATATTGTATACCAAAACCTTGCATATTATTAAATCATGCTTGACTTTTTGTAACAAAACTTTATGTTATAAAGGTAGTGTTACAAGATAAATTATATCCTGTTCCACCCAAAGAGTATTTTTTAAGGGGGGAAAAATAGCAAATACAGTATACTGGATGAACGGAATTTTCAAAGTTTTCCCAAAATTCACACTTTCCCACTTACTTATGCATGTCAGAAACCCAAGAATTCAAAGGACTTTCAAATCAGTACATAGTTGTTTTCATGAAGAATATCACAGTTTTATTACTAGGTTGTCATATTTTGTGCATGTCTGTTAGCTACGAACCCAGCTTTATGCAAGAAAGTTGATTTCCATAAACCTCAGGGTACCAAATCCCTTAGGCTGACAAACTGGCTACCAGATACTGTGGGCATTATGAATATTTAATAAAACAATGTATTTTATGCATAGTCTTCAAATATTTCTCTATAAAAAAATTAGATTTTCATTGAACTGGGCAGCAGTTCATTCACAGAATACTATTTATAGCACTAAGCATACAAGCTCACAGTACATTAGAATGTAATAAACACAAAAATTGAAGTATATATTATTCAAATACAGGTTTCGTGAAATGTAAGTAGACATAACTTTCCACACCATTGTCTCAAATTCCCAACTTAAAAGGTCAGCCACAACAAGGGAACAGAGTGTAAGGAAGCACAGACCACTACACAACTTACACAGCTAACTGCAAGCAGACCAATTATAACTATAGTAAAACCCTCTGAAGGAGGTTCCTTTTAAAAAGTTTCCTTGCCTAATAGGTATACATAATTTTGCACCAAGTCTATAAACATCAAAGAAATGAAACCCTCTAAGTTTTCCTGGTTAATTGGCCTTTTCTTTTTCAAACTGTTCAGAAACTTCTCAAGAGAGTTTTACTGTATTCTCACAGAGAATGAACAGAAAAATCACAAACTAAACAAACTAACAGCAAGAAATTTATATAATACTGAATACAGTCAAGTAAAGCAAAACAAAAAAGACAAGTGATGGTACCTCTTGATATAGTCGGGTAAGTTCACAAACTAGGCACATGTTGGAGTTTTCTTTGAACTGGCAAACATGATTTTCTGTCAAGAAGTAGTTGGTGAGGAGGGGCGTGTGTGTTAGCGCCTGGACGATGCAGCTCATGAAGCACGAGTTGCCCAGGTTGATGAGGCCTCTCAGGCCTGCCAACACAAAGCCATTGCAAACAAATACAATACTGTATGTATTGGCCAAAACCATTACATCAGTGCAGGAGAAACAAACAAGTGCCCTACAAAGCTAACCAGCCTTGGTTATCACAGATTACCAAACAACTCCGTCTGCACCAAAATTAAAATAAGATGTGGTATAGGTACATGGGTATGGAAAAACTACAACTAGGTACTGGGTGGCCTTGAATGCCAAGACATTCTGCTCATTTAGCAAGAAGGTGTGACACAAAACTCACTTTAATAGAATATAATCAGTATCCATGTAGTTCCCAACACATCATTATCATGGCATCCTCCATTATATTTAGCCTTCTGTGCTCTCTGTAACTCAAAATCCTAACTTTAACACTGCCTTTACAAGTGGCAACACTAGTGTCATATGCTGAAAACTATTTCAAAAATTTCATTACATACAATTTACGCACCCAGAAAATTAATTATTACCAAATGCTTCTGCAAACATGACATTCTCCCCTGTGACATATCTTGTATACCCTAGCCTACAGGTGAGGGAGGACTAGTGGAGTAAGGCAATATGTTACCATAAAAAGGAAAATATCTTCTCTCTCAAATGCCCAGAAGGGACACTGGGGTGGCAGCAGCAACCACCTCTCTCACTCAGAGAGGGGTCATATGGTCCCAGTTGTTGGGAGCATTACTGCCTTCAACTAATCTACTGTCAACATACCAGTTCTTTAGCCCTGCTCAAAATGTGGTGATGTGGTGTGTGTGAGAAAGAAAAGCAATTTCCAGATCATCAAAGTGTGTATTTAATGGGGGAGTTTGCAGTGTTGGGCAATTGCCCTTTTATTACCAATCAAGCTATCAAAGAAACATATACTTAAAAAGAAAGCCACGGAAGAAAAAACATCACTGGGTTGCGTAACAACACTGTAAATGTATACTAATGTAAGATTTAAGGTGGAAACAGCAAAAACTATTTCAATACATAGACAAATTTTAGATTAATGTATACCGTAGTTGGTATAGTTGTAGGCTTATAACTATACCAGAGAACTTAAGCCAGTTACAAGTGTTAAGGAAATACAAAATTGATGTTTTGTTGAGGTAAGTTGTTTGCCAGGATTAAACACCCTTGGTGAACACATCAAGGAGTAATATTGTTGTGAAGTCATTTTTGTGTTATATTTTTTGTTAGGAACCATTTATTTTTCTGGGAAGCGCTCTATTTTTTTCTAATCACATGCATTACATAATTTTATTATTTTTAGTTGGAGTTTAGGATTTTTTAATTATGTTGTTTTGGATTATTATCTATCGATCCTAGGTATGGTTCAGTTGGTTATCATTTTGAGGTTAGGTGTGCCCTTTTTAATTGTTCGGATGGGAGTCCTTTTTGATGTTTTGGTAATAATTTTATTCTAATTTGGGTTTTTGGTTATAATATTGGAAAATGGTTTTGCTTCTGTTTTAATGTTCATGCAGTTTAGTACTTTTGCCCGTAACATGATAGACGTGGTTTGTTTGGATTTCAATTTGTAAAACCTTTTTAAATTCCTGTTATTTTATTTTGTATACAGGGGCCTTAATTAGTATTTATTGGAAGTCATTTACAATAATTTTTTTTTTTTTGTGAAGGGTTTAGGTCTTATAAATTTTTTCTTGTGCAGGATGGGTTTTAATTATTTTAAAAAGGTTTCAGATTGTTAGGTTGTTCACTTTGTCTTCCCGGGAATTTTCCTTAGACTTGCAATAGATAGTTCCAAAGAGCTGCTGCAGGAATTGTTTGCTGATAGTGTCGAACTGAAATCAGCCTCCGCACTCTTTGTATTGGCTACAGCTGTTTCCACTTTGTTTACCTTCGCAGCTGCATCTTCAAAGTGCTGCCATTGTTTCGGTTTATCTGTTTTTGCGGTGCACGTGTGCCAGTAAGTTCTCGGAATTGTTCTGATGGGGACGTTTTGAGGCAACAGCTGTGTGATTGTGGTCCCGCAAGGGGAAGAGAAGAGAATTTATGCTGTGCACAACTGACCGTAGTGCAGGGGCCCTCCGGGGAAAAGAGAGAGAACTTCGTGCTAAGTTAGTGTTTGTGAGCTGCTGCACATGTGTGCGGAGTGCTGGGATTGGGCGGCGACCATGCGGTGTGAGCGATAACGTCAGGCGAGGTCCGATAAGGAGGGACTGCAATGTTGATGAGAGGAAGAGTCAGCGTAGAGACCTTGGTATCTGCGGTTGGGCCGACGTCCCCAGCGTGGAGTGAGAAGTTCGGGGCAGAGACTGGAGGGGCCTCGATGGACTGAAAAATGTAGACGCTAGTAAAGCTAAGTATCAAATATGCTAGTTGTGTAGAATTTCTGTAGATTTGGTTCCAGACTACACTAAAGTCAGAAATTAGGTTGGTTAAATTCTTTTTGTAAATAAAAACTGATAGCTTGTCGAAAATTTGTTGAGTAGTTTTGAAAGCTAGTCGTTAGTCTCAGTCCTATTTGATGCTCGGGAAGTTGTAAGATTTGTTAGAGATTTTCTGACCTTAGTAATGAAAATAGTTTTGCCAGTTTACCAGTTTGCCAATTAGGACGTTTTGCCACTTTCCCAGTCGTCAAATTTGTGGTCCTGTTTTTCTATTCAAACGAAAGATTTGTTCGTTTGTAGAGCTTGTATAAGACAGAAATGAAACAGGAATTTACAAATTTTTATTTAGTCATTCCAGATGATGTATTTCTTTCTTTGAACTAAACAAAACCTTAAGTCATAAATGATATACTTGTTTTCAGTTCAAAATGCACAAGACTTTTTGTATTCATCTATTTTTGTTATACAGAGATACTCATATTTGTGATTAAAATTTTTGATATTACAATTTCATACATGTTAACTTTTTGTAACAGAATTTATTTTTGAATCGTTATAGTAAAATCACCTTTATTGAAATTTTTCCTCTTATTTCATAGTCAATAGTTTTCCCCTTATATATGGTACTTAATTAACTTCTCGTTTTATTGATTAAAATTCTATAGGATTATAAGAGTGTTTTCCTTTGTTTATTTACTTTATTTAATTTAATGCCCTTTATCGATTAACCCTGCACCGCATCTTCTCTCCTGCCTTCAAAGATTCAAGGCACCCACATGCAAGCCATGATGAGTGTTCCCATTCTGAGTTATGATCTACCATGTTACATGACGATAGTAGTGAAGGGTATCTAGGCAGCCCATAACTGCCTGGTGGTGGTAGTCCCCATGTATAGCAGATGAGACGTTTACTAGGGATACTGTGAGGCGCATACAAGTTCTTTAATTATGATGTTTACAGACCTACAGATTAGATAATGTTACCAAAGAAGATTGAGTAATAATTATGATTTGAGTGAGTAAGTGTTATTTTGGGGATTACACTATTTGAATAAGTCCCAGTTAGCACCCCCCCCCCCCCCCTTCTCATTTGAGGAAGTTGTCTGGTATTAGTCGTCGGAGCATTGAAGGTTGCTTCTCAGTTACTTCTACTTCCATTACCTATTCCTATTCCAGTTAAAGAATAAGGTCCAGTCAACCACTAACCAATTACACTTCATTGAGAAAACACATGAGATTACAAAAGCTTTCTGCCAAGTTCAGAGATTTGTTGAAGGGATTTTTTTAGCTTCACCAGATAACCTACTACATACAGAACAAATGTGTTGTATTGCTGTTAACATCCACTCAGTGACTTGTAAAAACTATTTTCAAAAAATTGCACTATACCTTGATGCATGCCGCTTATACTACTAACCAACTACGATTACGGTTCATCGCTCTTTACGTGAAGTATATCCTTACTTCAACCACCCACATGAGAGTTATGCATGCACCACTTTGTGCATAAATGCTCGGCCACTTAAATCTTCTGGGCATCTGAGCACATGGCCACAAGGTTACACAACCAGCGAGCACGCCGCCTCCCACAGCGTTGAGTGCCCACAAGCTTCGGGCACGGCCAAACGCAACCAAAGATACACGAACCAAGGAATGCTGACAAGAGGGTTCCAACCTCCCACGCCAGCCTAGACTTCGCACTATATAAGTCCGCTATAGCAGACATTCTTGCATCCTCTCTCGCGACATCACGAGCACTGCTCAGTGCTAGGACCTCCAGAGATCTACCAAGTCTTAAGTAAGCCCCCCAGCGGCTACTTCCAACAACGACGACCAGTCACCCAATGAACAGTTAACACTCGTTAACTTCACTTTGTCTCTTCTAGACACCCACTTTCTTTAGGTACAGTTTTAGTAGTAAAGTAGTTTTCACGTCTAGAACAATACTTCTCTTTTTAACATAGGACCATGTCGCCTACACCAGGCTAACGTAGATAACCTTCAACACTCCACTGTTAGGTAGGAGGTAGCACGAGCCACGTGTTATTGATTTTTCAATAAAAATAATTTTGTTCTCTAGCCTTAAGGTTTTTATTTACAGAGTATCTTTCTATTTCGCCCACTAGGAACAATTCACGCCATTCACTGCCAACAGGAACTGAGTATTTTTCTAAACCACACCCATTAGAAGGACGCCTGTTTCTTCCCAACCACCCGAACACTGGTAGTGCTGGAGGGGAGGAACAGAGGAGCCACAACCCCAGATTATTCTCTTGCTTCGAGAACTGATAGTGCTGGAGTGACCATAGCCGAGTCTTGCAGTTCAACTTTGCCTGAATTCACATCCAGTAGAGGCATTGGTGGTCTAAATGGCTCAACGTCTCTGATCAGCCAGCCAAGCATGGGGGATCAGTGGAGACTTTTACCGAGCTCGTGCCAGCAATCAGCTACTGGACTGACACTGTTAAATTGTTTCTTATCCAGGTTCACTATCTGTGTTGTTTAAGCAGCGACACACTATGCCTTACAAGGTAAGGCACGGCCAAAGGCGTAAGGTGCAAAACCTAACATTTCTTACTGCCAAATAGTGGTTTGCACTCACCCCTCCTACACAGAAAAGGCATGCGGAACAGGACCGTGCCACTGCACTAAGACGACAAGCTGTCCCGACCACTCGTGGTATTTGTATATTTTCCATTGCACCAGCCAAGAGTACTACCTGGTTCCAAGAGGACTGGTTCACAGGACCAAGGCTAGGTACGGTCTTGTCAATCCCACGTTCTGGAAGAACATGGCTTGCTAGCTTCTGCCTTGTAAACAAAAAGGGCTTGGCGGAATTATCGACCAGCAACATCTGGGTGTTTTCCAGGGTTTCGACCTACACATAACTGAAGGGTCACCCACAGAGAAACAGAGGAGTGATGTAAGAGCGAGATATGAGACAACAGACAGTCGCACCACTTCCCTCAACATCCCCGGACAATTTATGGTTACCACTCCCCCTTCCTTTTTTTTTTCTGCGTATAATACGGGAAAAATTTTTCCTTTGTTTTGGGGAAAAAAGGTGCGCTATACGGGAGTAAATATGGTATTTATTCTTATTGTTCTTTTTGTTTTAATGTGCGTCATATACAAACCAAAATACTGTAATTTTTTGTAAAATTCTAGTGGTTCACTGAACACATTACCAACTCATAAATTGAATCAACATGTGTAAGATTAATTCACTCATACATTGCCAATTTACGCATGGGTAGCAGAAGACCCTGCACACCTTATCTCATTTGCCATGAAATAAACACAAACTTAATTTCCCTCATGGTAAACATCAGTTTTGGTTTTCCCGTCCTTTTGTACAAGGAGACATTGCTTACTTTTCCCTAGTGTTTAAGTAGGGTCTTTATGTGTTAAATTCTTTTCTCCCTTTTCAGCAAATTGAAATTGAAATGTATAAGGAAAGAACTTTCTTGCTAAAATCTGTGAATTGACATGACAAAAAAATTGAAGGCAGCGGTCCTTACACGCCAGGAAAACAGAAATCCTACACCGGCAAACAAACTTCTCTTTCACGCACAGAGGCCTTGCCCTTCACTACCGTACCCTTCCCACACCCGCCTCTACTACCGCAAAATTGAAGCTAAGCTGCAGCCAACAGCTGAAGTTGAGATACTGCCACTGCCAGAGACTGCAGGCAAGGGGAGAGCATAGGTAAACAGAAAAGAGAAGGAGCGAGCGCAAAGAGACAGAGAGCAACCCAACAGGTGGCAGAGATAAGCCAGATGCCTCATTTCCGATCAGGGAGGGGAGATAACTGCATACTCCACGCTTCGCTCCCAACCCTCTCACATGCAGCACAGAGTAGCTACAGATAGATGAGAAACAGCTTAGACTGGGCCAGATCAGAATTGACCACTCAAACATTTTGACTTTCAACTTCCACATGAATCTTAGTTGCAAAGGAGGAAGGTATCTTACATGAACGACTTCGTCCCACCTAAAAGTTGCATTGACCAATGGGCAAGTCACCTTCAAGCAAATACGATAATAAAGGCAAGACATGTGGTCCAACCAAAGTTGACAGTGTCTCAACACAACCACGAGCTCTTTCTATTACAGTAGCTTATTCTCTACAAGAGGCCATCACGTCAACGCCCCTCCCCAAAGAAGCAACCAGTTTCACTTTGCTGCTCCTGCTAGAAGAACAGTGCACAATTCAAATTTTCGCCGCTGTAGGGTAGCAAGCCGCCTAGCAGAAAGTCATGGCTTCCACGAGAACATAAAGGCAAGATGTTTCATAGCCTCGCACTGCTCCTGATAAGGATCCAGAGACCCATGTGTGACGACATAAGCTCCACCCCTGAGAGGCAGAACTAATTCCTCCGCATCCTTCCAAGAGCCTACGAGTGGGAAAAATGAGTATAAATGGCACTCCAGCCTAGGCCTTATGAGTGATTCTGCTGCACCTCCTGGCTGTGAAGGCCAGTGGTGCTAGCACTGGGCAAAGTCCTTCAACGCCGGTGACCGTGGTTAATCAGTGGTCACTGATGACGCCGTCAGCTCCGGAGAGCCCTACCACCAGAAGGCATCAACTTCTTCGGCCGCCTCCCCAGCCGCCACCATCCAGAGGCTTCCACCTCTTTGGCCTCTGCCAGCAGCTCCATGCCGTCACCAACGACTCCCAGAGGGCATCACCAACATTGTTCCACCCCTTCCTCAACACCAACCAGGTATTGGAGGTCACAGCGACGTAGTCCTTTCTGGACTCCCCTTTAAGGCCCTGGCCGAGCCCAGTCTTTACCATTTGAGTAAAGAACCTTTTATGAAATACATGTTTATAGAGTTGCCACCTTTTCCCATTGGAAAATTCCCTGACATTTCTTTGATTTCCAGACAAAAAATCTTTTTTTCCCATGACCTTTTCCAACATTCTTTTTCTGTAAGGATCGACACCTTTGTATTATAACACACTTTTACACCAAATACTTATCTGATCTTACAAAATTGCTCACCACATAGATTGTAAACAAAAATGCTTAAGCAGTTAGTCCACAATACTTAAAACAATTTTATATGATTCTAGCAGTGGTGCACAATTAATGACAGAACTGCCAAATATAGCATGCATATCACAGAATATCCTGACATTTAGCTAACTTGTTTGAAATTCCATGACATTTTCCTGATTTCGTGACAGTTTTCAAATTCCCTGTTTTCCAGACTTGTGGCAACCCTGGTTTAGGTCACTTCAGGACTATTACCCTCCCTTAATTCAGCTACGAAAGACCCTGGCCACTTAAATTAATTACATAATATTTTCACGTATGAAATATACTTACTCTATTTAGACAGGGCACCTTCACCTGGCTGTAACGTAAAACGCTTCCACATTTACAAATTATGTCAATATTAAATTCCCAGTCATTAATATTATAATTGTGAATATGATGCCAAATGAATGAATAAATACAAATTAAACAAGTGCAAGTAAATTTTTCTGTTCTTTAGCTCTGAATACACCCTTGTTGCTGACCAGAAGAGTTATTATCTCTATTGGAGTTTACTTTTATGTCACGTGAGATAAAGCCGGCAAATACGTATTCGCAAAAAAGGCAGTACAAGTACACACACCTTAAGAGGCAATCCGTAAGTTGGTCAACAGATAAATTTCGGCAGAGCTCAAAGCATGAGGAATACTATTACAACCTTGGAATAGAGCTGAATTGGTGGCATCCTACTCTGTCTCGACTGAGAGAGAACTACATTCCTCACTTTACCCTCAGTGGAAAAATACTTAGGATTATCACCTGTTGCAGGAGCTTCCTATACTCTGTAACCCTCACCAGGCTGGAGAACAGTTTTGTGTGGGAGATACAGGTGAGTTTACATGTCAAGACATGCTCTTAGAAGTACACGTTAGTCCCGCTTGTTATTTACCCGGCTTTCCCTTATGGAATTATGATTAATCTGTGGCTTTTATGAATTTCCTTATGCTGCAACCACATAAAAGTGGCCAGAAACACAAATTGAAGTAAGCATTACGGAAACTTGAAGAAGAGATTAATAAAACCACTATTCCTGATACAGATACAGAGGAACCTTATTAACACCTCCCATCCGAGTAGGGAGCCTAATCTATTTTGAACACTTCTTGGTAGTTCATTGCAACATTGCTGTCCTGGACTCAATACCAACCTCATACACTGCCGTTCCTCCACACCAACCTCAGGAACCTACTAGCAGCACCAGCACTGTTCTGCCGCAGCCAACGTCGGCCCCTGTTCAGCCACCGGCTGCACCCCAGCAACCGCCAGCAGAGAAGGGTTCCAGCACCACGCGGATAACAGGTAAAGAGTCGGCGGATGCCAACGAGGCCCACACTATACACCGGTATCCTGTCCAAGCAAGAGTAGAACCTCCTTGGAGCATGATCCCTGCGATTCTGGCATTGCACTTACATTTGAAGGTAACCTTCTCCGCTAAAATTTGATCTGAATGCCGCAGGTCTTTGGAAGTGAAGTTCACACTAGGGGTTGTAATCCCCAAACTTCTGCTGACACGTCAGAATGCCCGCAAGGCATCCAAATAAATAAATCCTTTCAGAGTGGGGATGCACAACCCTCTGATGAGCAAGCCGAGGAACTTGCGTGCAATTCCAGTTGAAGCTAAGGTTGCATTCCCACTCATCTTCCTACTTTAGTGACATCCGAATGCAACGGGTACCAAGGTTTCAACCCTCGCTCACTGCCCACATACGATTGGGTACAGTTTATAACTCTTTCTACGTATACAACTGATATTGCATCATTGCACCAGGTGGCTTAAAATGCTTCAACTCTTTTGAAAACTTTCTACAAGGACATTTATTGCAGTTTTTACTGCATTTTGTTGCTCACTGATGACCTAAATTCAGTTTGACTTTCCTTAACCACACTAAATATCCGTTCACACTCAATTCGGCATGACTTTCTGGCAGCAAAAAGTTTACCAAGATGAGTTTATAGATTCCATCAACAAAACTTGTAAACAACCACATGTTATAAAAACAAAATGCTACGAAGCTATAAACATGCCAGCATTTGCTGTAAAATAACCACACCAAATAACTCTCAAGGTGTTTCAATTTCATTTCACACAACGTTTCCTGAATAATGTTACTACAATAAATCAGATTAGCACTTAAATTTGTTGGTATCATATTTAAACCTTAAGAAAATTTTTGACAGTTACAGATGAAATAGGCTGTTTACAGTAAAATGAGCACTTTTGAAAGTGTTGGTTGTGATCTACTTTGCTCTTAATTTTGAATGTCTCTGCAACACCTATATAAAATTTACATGGCCCTGGGAGTAATGAATATTCATGCATCAGTTGAGCAAAAATGTGAAACTGTTAGGAATCTACACGTGTTATTTACATGCAAATTCATACTTGGATGTGTATACGGAAAAAACCACCAATATAATTTCATAAATCTAAAAATTACACTCACAATAGAACGTCAAAACTTAGAACTGCTTTACTTAATTAGCTGCCAACTTAAACAAGAGACTATGCAGAGATTATATATATATATATATATATATATATATATATATATATATATATATATATATATATATATATATATATATATATATATATATATACACACACACACACACACACACACACACACACATATATATATACACACACACACACACATATATATATATATATATATATTGAAAAATGGTGTGGATCAATATTACTATTATAATCACACTGAACATACATTTAATAGGGGCATCACGACATTATACTACCGAACGTGATAGTGGGGAAGGCTATGAAGATCGTGGAAATTGTGGGGTAAAACACAAAGAAATTACGAAAAATTTATGTCAACAGGGTGGCTTTACCATGCTTAAAGCAGGAAGACATAACCTACCTTCATGGAACTTTACGATCGTGGAATCAAAATGTGTATGACAGCATGTTATTGCGCATCAGCACACACACATCCTGTTGTTCTTTTTACATGAAACTCCAAGCTTTGCGGAAGTTTGAGCGCTTTGCATTCATTACCTAAAATAAACTGCAGGCATGCCTTGAATCACTGTTTTGGGGATTTAATCCCCTGCTGGCATTGTGACTCTGGCTCGGTATGTAATGTTTGGCTATCTTTTACATGGACATGTCCTCTTTTTGCCACCTCGTAAACTGCCTGGCCGGATATCATAAAATTTTTTTTGAAAAATAAAAACCAGCTAAGTAGTAATTTCTTGGTTATTTTTTTGTTACCGGTATCAAATATTTAAGAAAGGTACCAGCAAGCTTCTTGCTAAAGTGCAATCTCTCGAGACAATTACGTTATTTTGCCTTCATTCCACTCGCACAAAAACAAACCATTTTTTCTGACTATTTATTTACATGGGGTATGCAGACAAGAAGTGCAATTACCTTACCTTAACTATAATCTACTCTCTGCAACTCAACATGGTTTCATGAAGGGTAAGAATACTGAGGGCCATTTGCACCAACATCGCCCCCGATCCGAGATTGAATGATCCTAGTTCCGAATCAGAATCCAGTTTGATCTTTACTCTATTGTAAAAGTGTTGCACCAATGAAATTTCATGATTCTGGATCTCTGATTTGTCGATCTTGGAGAGATCAACATTAAGTATGAGACAAATTTAGCTATTGGTTAGTAATATATGACGTCATAGAAGTAGACGTACTTTTCATAATAGATCTAGATGTGCAATCTTTTATCAGTTTTAAGTGAATTATTGTTGTACGAATTTTACTGAATAATATTCAAGTACGTATAATGATGTTTTAATTTCCCAAGAAAACAATTGAATGTAGTTTTATCTGTTGGCGTATTTTCAAACTACATTTGTCAACGATGGCTGCTGATCTCAGATCGAGATTTCAAACCGCCAATATTGGCGGTTCGAAATGAACTTAACCTCAATCTTCAGTCCAGGTTTGAACTCAAATGGTGCAACAATTTTTCAGTGTCGATCTTAGATACAAACTCAAATCGAGTTTCGAACCATGATGGTGCAGCCGGCACAGAGTCAGCCATTGGTGAATTTGTTGAACTTGTTACAGAATGCAAAGACAGATTAAGGATGCTCTTGGAGTATTCCTTGATTTGTCTAAGTTTTCGACATTGTTGATCACAAGCTATTAATTGATAAATTGTATAACTTATGGATTAGAGGAATTATAAATAATTTATTGAATTATTATTTAACAAACAGAAGTAAGGTAATTAAAGTGTGTGTGTGTCTCTACACATGCACGCACACACACACATACACACACACCTAAAATTGTAAATGTGGGTGTCGCACAACACAGTGTTCTAGGACTACTTCTTTTATAATATATTTAAATGATTTAAGTCTCCAATTTACAAATATGCCTGTCCTTTCTTTTGCTGATACGTTCTGATTCAGACTGACACTAAATTAGATGACTTTGCTACTAGTAACTTGAGTACATTAAATTCTTGGATTACTTCTAACAAGCTGTTACTTAACTTTGATAAAACTAATTACATGTTATTTTCTCCAAAATTAACAGGAAGAAAGCCAGACATTCTGTTAGACAGTAATAAACTTGAGTATACTTGTTTCCTTGGAATTGAAATTGATGAGTATGTTGGAACCAACACTCGTATGCTTAAAATTTAATAGTACTTGTTATATGTTTAAAGTGCTTTCACATATAACCACTAAAGTATGTGGGTGGTTTGCCTATTTTTGTTATGCTTATTCTCACATCAGTTATGGGCTAATATATTGGAGGCAAAGTAATTTGCATCATCTATCAGTTTTTACTATTCAAAAGAAATTAATTAGAACAATATTCCAAATGCAGCATTCTGACAGCTGCCGGGATATGTTTTAAATCCGCTGGTATTCTTACTAAACCATGTATATATTTATATAAAGTATCACATTTTAGTTTTATAAACCAACATAACTATTGTAAAAATAATGATATTCATGAACATTATAACCGAAGAAATATAAATTTTTATCTACAATGAGTCAATAAAATAACCTTTAAATCTGTGTACTCTACATTTAAACTCCAACTATTTAGATTCCTCATAGACAAGTCCTTTTAGAAGACTGGAAATTTTCTACAATCATGGATCGTGTATATTGTCCTTTTATTTTAATGATTTATTTTCAACATGTTGCATGTCTGTTTTGTTTTATTTTTAAAAATGTTTTGAATTTATATGATTCTAAAATATTTATTTTGTACTATTTGATAAGTTCTATAGCATGTATTTGCTCTGTGGAATGGAATGAATGAATGAATGAATGCCTACTATATAAGAGTTAAGAAAGAGAATTTTTTTTTAGTTTAATGTTGGAGTTCTACATTTATAAACCTATGAGAAAATGTTTCTTTGTGAAGTTATAGAAATAGTTTGAGAGCAGCTTTAAAACAATTATAGCACACACATTTTTTTGTCATCTTTCTTCATGTCATTTACGTGCAGGTGTACTATTTTTATTATACCCGTTTCTTCCATGTACCCTCTTTTTGGGTGCCAATGATTTGGTAACCCTAGCTATGATTGAAATGTATCTCTCAATGCAAGGGGACTATGCTTTAACATAATTTACTTGGGTCACAATAATTAATTAAAAACTGCAACATACTCAGAAGTTAGGAATAATTCACATGTCTTCTGCATTTGAAAGCTCGACACCAGCAGCATGTAAGCCCTTCCATTCCCATGCTAACATGCAATACTGCACTTTACAATTCACTACAATGAAAAGTTTTTTTTTGCCCCCAAACAGACGAATAGGATTTTATATGCTTCTAAGTTTGGTTAATTCGAAATTCACCTATTATGTAATTCGAAGTTGGATTTCACTCATAAGAGTATGTGAAGTTCAGATTAATTAATTAAAACTACAATAATTATGATCATAAATGTGCATCGCCTACACTGTCGCAGGTGCATGCACATAAACCAGCAAAGGGTGGCGGCGCAGCGATCAACTGATGCAGCCACTGCCACCGCCCGCATGGCACTTGGCTCCAGCACCCAGCTGGGCAGCGTAGGATTGAGAACTGGCAACAGCACGCAGCACTCTATTCCAGCGGCTGGCCGGCCAAGCAGCATGGGACTGAGAATTGAAAACAGCACTGTCACCGCCAAACACCATAAACAGTATCCACCATCTTGCAGGATTCCCTAGCCCCCCCCCCCTCCCACTACTCACAATGCTTTGAAACAATATTCTGGAAGTCGCATATTTGCGAAGATTAGAAGATTCCAAGGTCTTGAACGAGTTGAAAAAGTTCACAGAAGGCAAAATACTGTAAGAACATATTTTTGTGTGTAGTTTGTTTCTTTGTTTTTACATTATAAAATAATATGAACAAGATAAAGTGAAAGTACACTGCAAACACTATTTCAGAAAAATTGGAAATAATTATGAAAGTTGACAAAAACTAGAGGAGTAAGATGGAAATTGCACAAGCATACGGCATCCCGTTTTCAATTTTACCAAGATTTCTGAAAAATTGTGTTTCAATTGAAAACCAAGATTTTGAAGGGGCAAGGGTTTCCAAATGAAAAAAGAATTCACGGTGCAAAATATTCAGACCTGGAAGACGAGTTGTTTGAATGGTTTTGCCATTTTTGTGTCCATAACGTTGATAAAAGAGAAAGACAGCCAGTTAGCTCTGAAGATGGGGCTCGAATTCCAGTGTTCAAGTGGCTGGCTTCAGAGGTTTAGAGAATGGCGAAACATCAAGTGGCAGGCCATTAGTGGTGAAGCATCTGCTGTGAATGTCGAAACTGCAGACACATATCGTGAAAATATAAAGCCGTTCATCAAACAATATGCAACTAAAGACATATTTAAAGTGGATGAAACAGCACTGTTTTACAATAAGCAGCCCAGCAGAAAATTGGGACAGAAAGGCGAGTAAACTCCCGGAGGAAAAAATGTCAAAGACAGGGTTACACTAGTGCTATGCTGTAATGCGAATGGTACCGAAAAACTTACGCCAGTAGTCATTGGAAAATTTGAGTCTCCAGTGTTTGAAAAACATTAAGCACTATTCCAGTGATTACAAATCCTCAAAAAAAGCATGGGTAACAAGCAAAATGTTTCTAGAGTGGCTTATCACACTGGACAAAAGAATGACTTGCCACAATACAAACATCATGTTGTTTATGGGTTGCTGGTCGGCACGCAACAGTGACGGACTTGACCTGAAAAAGTCAGCGTACTGCTGCTACTGCAGCCCTTGGGTCAAGGCATTATATTAAAAGAGCCCACCGCAAGCGGTTAGTGCATTTCCTGTTGCGTGAAATCAAAATTAATGTTTTGGTCGGTGAAATCAGGAATTGGAAAGTGCTGGATGCTTTGCGAGGTGTTGCAGTAGCGTGGGATTCCATCTCCGCGGAAGTGATAAGAAACTATTTAACTAGGTGTTGTTTTGGACAGGGGAAAGTGGCAACTGATGAAGATGCAGGGGTGGACGAGGAGAATGATGAGTGGGTTGAACTGCAAACAACACATTGAATTGCCTGCAAGTTTCCATGAATACGTTGACAGGTGAGTCAGTTCCAGTCACTGAGGAAAATCCGGACATGCCAGTGGGCAACCAACAACTGTGAACACAATGTGGAAGAGGAGAAGGAAGAAGAGCAAAAGTAGTAGCCACAACCAGTGCGTGCATCTCAAAATGATGCTTTGGCAGCACTTTCCATGTTGGACAGAGTAGTCAGTTCAAGTGATGTCGACGAGAATGACATAAAATCAATGGCCGAAATTCACAACTTCATCGAAAAAGTGTACATGAATCCAAAAGACAAAACTAAAATCGGCTACTTTTTCAAAAAAGTAGCACATCGGCATGGTGGGGGAATAAATGTGACAGCATGACACACAGAAATCCACAGTGAAACGTACTTACACGCAGAATGTTCTGGTTATCTGGACACAATTTTGCAACAAAAATATGGTGTGTACATTATGCATTGAAGTCCCAGAACAGTCAATGTGGGCATGGCAGCTAGGAAGGACAAGTAAAACGTGACCTCGTTTCCTTCAATCACATTCTTTGCGAGGTAGTTTGGACAAGGGGGGAAATGTTGCCAGGCAACCGCTGGAACATCCTTGCGCCCTCCCTCTCTTGGCCGGCCAGGTAGGGGTAAGGAAACCCGTGGAGGCTTGCTTTCCCCTTCAGTCAGGCTGCTACAGCTGACCACCCCTTCACCCCCTCAGTCATACGCTGCATTCTTACATCCACTCAAGTTTAGTCTTTTTTATCCACAACACACTGCCTACTACCACAGCTGCAGTTTTGAACCAAAGTGTACCTTTTTTTTTTTTTTTTTTTTTTTTATATTTTGGCATAGCAATTAAAGACAACAATTACAACACCTATATTTTACCGCACGTGAACATATAATTAATGATCAAGATAAATGCAACAAATCTTATTCTTTGGGCTATCTCTTTCAAATTCTTGCCTTTTTAAACCAAAATTCTTATGGTTCTCCAAAACAGGGTTGTAACTCCCGTGAGTGTAGCTATTCCTGGGGCCATAGTTGTGTTTACTTTGGAAAGGGAAAATGTGCATTTCTTTAATACATATAAAAACCTTTTTTATATACGATCATTCGAAATTATGTAATTTGAAGTCAAAAAATTAGGTCCCAAGCACTTCCAATTAACAAGATTTTACTCAATGCATTTTAATTAAAAAAAAAAATAGTTTTATGCCATCTAGGTAGCCTCTTTTTTTACTCTCATATTCTTTGGCAAGTACCTGGAAATTTTTTCAGATCAACTCCAATTCACTACCATTATGTAAGAGGATGTGGTAACTCACACTTTCCTCTAAGTAGGCTAAAACTACTTTATAAAGGCACGTATCATAAAATTGCATAGTATGCTCCCACCTTCATGAAAACTTTAATAAAAATAAAACAGGAATAAAAATTTAATTGTATGAAAAATATATCATTACAAAAACTCTCTTAGTTATGTAATAGCACTGCCAAATAAAATCTGTTGTTTCATTTGCTCCCACCACTTGTTTAGCCTATTGGCGCTTGCATATACTAGGCCTACAGAAAAATGCATATTGTGTGTGAATAAATACACCAAATTGTGATATAGACAAAAGAATGCTTAAGAGCCTCATATTATGTCAAAGCCATATTTCTAGCCGGGGAAATAGTACCATTATTCAGTCCAGGAACTGTACCACAAGGCTTATTTTGCATAGAATGACAAAAAGAGCCAGGCAAAGTAAAAGAGAAGCTTTACCACAACCTATAGTACTGTTGCCAACAATTTTCCTCTTCTCTGGATTCATCTGCGCCAGGTAAACCTCCTTGTCAGATCTATGCAAAAACTCAGGTGGGTTTATTCCCAGCTGCTTCGCCACCTTGCTGCGGTTTGTTTGGTCTATCTCCAAAAATTCCTTGTAATGGACGTAATCACGACACTGGAAGCAAAGTACCTTCCCCCAGATCAAGTCGATCGCTAGGAAAAAAAATAAAAATAAAACTAAGCAATTGTCTCACTGCACTACCTGTAAGATGACAATTATTCTACACACATCATAGCAGTTAAAAGCTTGGCCTACAGAAAGATTTACAACTGCATAATTTTATTTTCATGTCAAAACACAAAACCTTAAAGGACCTGTAAGATATTGTCCACAATAGCTCGTCCGCAGTTGAATAGTCCGCAGACCTACTTCATCCGTGGGCGCATGTCCCAATGTGCGTGTACAAAAATAATGTAAAAATAACGTCCGAAGCTAAGCTTTTGGATACTGGCACCAGAGTGCACCAAAATTGATGCCATGCAAAGTTAAGCTTCCAGACACTGCAACTAGAGTGCACCCTAATCGGTGCATCAATAAACTGTATGAAATTACTTTTAAATATTGATATTTCTAGCTTATTTTATTTTGTTTTCTAATTTGATTTATGTGACTTAAGTTTTGATTCTGCTTTAATTCAACTTCATTTGGATATTTTTTGTTGCTCTTGACAGTGCATTTTTGTATTTATTTATTAAAGTTTTGTTTTAAACAAATAGTGAATTTCATTCATAATTTCAATCATCGCGTTTCAATATCAAAACTTCATTAATTACTTTTACAGTTTGCACGTGATAAAATGTAAACCAAACTAACAATTTGTAACACCTCCACACGTGCATCTGCGGACAAAAGTTGAAGATTGAGAATGATCTTGGTACATGGGGGCCTCCGGACAATGGAATGGCGAGCTGTGACATCAGGGTGTCACGCGCACCAATCAGGAGTTAAGAAGTTTTCACAATACAGTGTCGCAATGAGGTGGGTCCGACGCTCGCCGCCAGCGATGAGCATTATTTACATCTTTAAAATAGAGTGATGGTCTGATGCCGGCAACAGGCCGTGCTGCCATCTGTTATCCTCCAAGGAAGCTCTTAACGAAATGCTGAAAATAAACGAAATGCAGTGAAGTTTCTTGCCATTTAGTTACCAAATTGTAAATTTTTAGTGATATACACTTTTATTTAATAAAAGCATTATATTACAATTAAAAATGATGTAAAATGTTAGCGATTCTTCAGGCATCTGAAAACGTTCTTTTGTATTCCTAAAAGTAGGTAAAACTGATATAAATTTGAACTCCAATTAGTTCTGCAAACCGTTTGTGTATGTTTCCAGTTCTTTATCTCACCTTATCACCAGTTTATTAAGTAGTACATACAGAAATGTTACTCTTCTCATTCCCGTATGCTGATGACGAGCGTCAAAACTAATGTTCGTCGTTCATGCAATGTTCCTCATGCTCGATGCTAGTGTCAAGACTCTGACCGATGCTCAACGCAACGAGTCGCATTGCATCAGAACGCTCTATTGTGAAAACTGCGTTAGGCGTCCGGGGACCAGTTATTGTGGACTAGGCTTTAGTTTCTCAAGTTTGCAACAGCATCCATGTAGGCTAAGGCTTTTATTGTTTTCTACTTTTTCAGACCCAGATATTTTACTGTAACAAGGTAAATTCAACTTACCAAGGTAATGTTTCTCCAGCTTCGCATGTTCTTGTATATGTCCCGAGAAACAACCAAAATATATGCAGTGAAGGCATGAATGTAAACGTGGTCCGTAAGACTTGCAAACAAAGCAAAAACACGTAGTTGCCTGCAAAAAAAACTACAATATTAAAATACTATTACTTCTAATACACACATTATATATGACACACACACACATAATAAAGCGGTGTTTCCAATTATGCCTAAAACATTCAAAACTACTGTTTCTATTTATAGTTACAAAATAAATTTGTAGCAAACTTACCTTTTTAAATCGAGCTTCTGGTGTAGTACACGTAACAAAATATTTGCTTATAATTGCGTAAGGACAAACAATGTCAACATTTTGTTTTAAATCATTCAGGTGTGGACAACCATTTTCGTTCATCTCCAAGAGCCAATGAAAATGTACTCAAAATTTACAATCCACCTGGAAGTCAATTTCTAACCTGATGTTTCAATATTCTTTGCCGGCTGATCGTTTACCCCTTCCCCCTGGGAAAATCTATGAAAGGAGGGGTAATTTTACTACGTTTTGAGGATGCAGAATGTCATACCACTGGAATCACGTTACAAATTACAAATACGATTATAATGAGACCGCTTAAATGTCTCCCAGGCCATAAAATCATGTTAAAGCTAATCAACATTGCCCATTTTACAACAAGTAAAATGTCTATCCCTAAACTTCCACGCCATGTTCTCACACATGCTCAGAACACAATTATTGTAGTTCAACATTAACCCTCTAGATAGCAGCAAACGTAGAATTCTGGCCAAGGAGCATTGATTCTGACGGAATATTGTCATTTTGATCACTGTGTCGCTCAATATCTTCGATAATTTCACATCGATTATTGATAGCCCTTTACTTCGACAACATTTTCTTATTTACTTAATTCATTCGAACGGTGATTATACCGATGTTTTGGCAATCGTAATTGAATTTTTTTTTGTGGTGAGACAAGACGACATCTGCCGCTTCCTTAATCTATGCGTCTGCCAGGCCACACATCCTGCTGTATCGCAAAAACGAGTACAACGGGTGCAAAGACACAAACGCAAAGGTGTCGCGTAGTACAGGGTGAATGAGAGCACTGTAGTGCAAACTAGGGATTGGCATCGAAATAAAATAATCGATTAAAACTTAAGCGATAAAAGTTAGAATAACTATATGATTTATATTTGATTCCCTACAATCAAATAATCGATTAGATAACTTATTGTTTAATCTATGCATTTTTTTTAAATTGTTATTTGCAAATAAAGTTTAACCACCAGGTAGCACTGATATCGCATATGTAATAGTAGTTTTCAATTTCGTGTGATACTGCAATTTTCATAAAATGAATGTGATTGTGAAAAATCTTCCCGAGTTGTATTGTGTTAGACGCTACGTAAAAAATTAACTTTGTCTTTTGCACTAGAATATAAATATAACTAAATATATGTGCATATTTTTAATTATTACTCTATCAAATTTGATATAACAGAACAGTCTCATATAAATATATATATATATATTTTTAATATCACAACTAAATCGAAAAATTAAATAGTGAAATGGTTAATAATAAATATCATTTTTAGGTATTTCCTTCGCAATTTCCATAAACGAAAGGAGAAAAATTCAAATTTCCTTATAATGATGAATATACATTTTTCGAACTAATATGCGTAATGATTTTTTCTATTTAAATAGCTTGCTTATTACGCCCAATGCCAAACACAGATACGGCATGTTATTTACTGTTTGTAATTTTTTGTAAAAGCAATATCAGAGAGACTCGACAGTTTGGCATACTTAATCTATGATTTTCAATGTTGAATTCGCTGCAGTTGGAAATTCGGCTGCAAACTGCAATAAAAGAAGTATACTTATTTCGCGACTGCAAATTGAATCACTTAGCAAATACCTACACTTTCAAAAGTTCAAATTGCTTATAATTTCCCGATCAAAACTCATAACTTGAGATGACTGGTTGTAGCGATGCTTGCATATGTTCTTTATCTTAATGCCAGTATAGCTTTTTTTTTGGGGGGGGGGGGGAAGTAATAAAAAAAGTACACATGTATGTTACAGTGAAACATATATTGCTCAACTAATTTATTTGAAATTTAACTATTTCAGATGGAACATTCCCTTATCGACATGCCATGGCACTTCAAAGAAGAAATTCAAGTGTTTTTGGAGATTCCGCAAACATGTCTTGTTACCGCAATGTAAGAATATTTTTCCAAAATTCCAAACAGGTATTTGTAAAGTTCGGAATTACGGTCACTAATAGAAATAAACGAATGAAAATAATCGATTAATCGAATAAATAGTAATCGATTAAAATAATCTAACAATTGCAATGAAATAATCTACTAACTAACAATTCGAATTGTTCTCGAGCATCCTTATTGCAAACAACAGAGCACGGTCATAAAGTCAAGAATGAACAAGTGAGTACTCTGTCGGCAAAATGGGACATAGTCTCAGTAAATGCAGACGACGCAACATTGTGGCAATAGATAACAAGTAATAGCGTATTACAATTTCGGCTTTAAACTGCACCCAGGGCACACTACCGAGTTTCGTGTGTTCCAATTACAAGAACTCGCTCTGAGTGCAGTCGGTTTTTCGTATTCCAATTACGAGTTTCACTGTACGAGTGCGCACCGAGAGCAATTTTTTCCGTGTCGAGTCTCGACTCAGTTCTGCTCTTCAGAGCAATATGTCCGCGACCTGTGATTATTGAAACAAAACGAAAATTATTGCAATGTTGGGAATCGTACAATATCTAACATTTCAGCAGCTGAAAAATACATAATAGTTAATATGGAACACTTATGCTCTTAGTATATTGACGATATCATCTGTAATTACAGCGGCGATGAGGTTAATTCCACCCACTGACTCGTGAATATATTTGCCAACGTATTAAAAAAGTGAAATAGGAGAAATTTTTCTGTACAGAATTTCATACATTTAAAATTAAATCCTTTTATCAGCTTTGTATTTCAAGCATTTTATCCAAAAGATTATATCTTGTCGCAAATGTTTTGCACTGTTTTCGCAGTGTGTTCCAGTTGTCAATGCATACTTGTATCTGGCAATCATGTGACACATGCACTTTTTCATAGCATATTCCAATTACTGCTCACTGCACTCGGTACCCACGGGTTGAGTTCCGCGTGTTCCAATTACTGGAGCTCGTTATGAGAGCAGTCGGATTTTCGTATTCCAATTGCGAGTTTCACTCAGCGAGTACACACCGAGAGCAATTTTTTCTGCACCGAGTCTGGGAAAGTTCTGCATTTCAGAGCAAAATGGCAGTGACCTGTGATTATGAAAACAACACGAAAATTATTGCTATATCGTGAATTCTACAATATCAAACATTTCGGCAGCTGAATAATACATTATAGTTTATGTGGAACAAAAATGCTCTTGGTATATAGACGATATCGTTCGTAATTACAGCGGCGATGCGGTTAATTTCACCTAGCGACACATGCATACATTTCCCGATGAGTTAATAAAGTGCAATTGGAGAATAAAACTGTACATAATTTTATAAATTTAAATTTAAATCCTTTAATCAACATCGTATTTAAAGCATTTTATCCAAAAGATGATAAGTTGTCGCAAATGTTTTGCACTGGGATTGCGGCATGTTACAGTTGTTAGTGCATAAATAATAAACACTCGTTTCTGGCAATCAAGTGACACACACAATTTTTCACTTTACAGAGTGCTATGAGTGCGCACCCAAAGCAATCAATTGAAATACGCCAACAAACTATATAGTAAACATAGAGAGTGAGACAGTGTAATTACAGCACTCTTAGCAGAAGCCATCGGCAAACTGTTCCACTATTTTCATATCAGTCAAAACATTCTCAGCTGCTGCTGCTTCTTGTCATGTTCTTGCAGTGAATGAGAAATGATAAGTTTTTACAAAATTGAATGCGTGGTGGGTTCTTTTTTGTGTTACATCGAGTTCATTACACCTACATTTGAATGATGCATCAGAAGAGAATGTCGTCTTGAAATGTACATTTTATTGTTTTAGATATGTATAAAATATAATTCCGATTCCTGCTGTATGGTGAGCTAACTACAGTTACATAGCTCGTTGTAAGAGAGCATTACAACTGGTATGACATATGGTGTATTCCAATTGACTGCTCTGGGTGCGCATTTGGTGCACTCTGAAAACTGAAAAAGTGTATGTGTCATTGGATTGCCAGAAAAAAGTGTACGCTATTTATCCATTGACATCTGGAACACTCAGCGAAAACATTTCAAAACATTTGCGAACATATCATCTTTTGGATAAAATGCTTGAAATACGATGTTGCTAAAAAGATTTAAATTAAAATTTATGAGATTTCGTACGTATAATTTTCTTCAATTTCACTCTTTTTAACTCGTCGGCAAATGAATGCACGCGTTCCTGGGTGAAATTATCCTCATCGCCACTGTAATTACAAACAATATTGTCAACATACAAAGAACATATTTGTTCCATATTAAATATTCTTCATAGTTGAGCTGCCGAAATGTTAGATATTGCAGAATTTTCAACACTGCAATAATTTTCGTGTGATTTTCATAATTACAGGTTGCAGCCATATTCAAGATTGGATTAAAACTTAATATATAAAGTGTCTATAAAAATATTCTGTGAGTAAATTCTTTATATTTACACAAGGTTAGCTTTTATTTAAGTTATCACACAGCATAATTTATTACATTTTGTTCTTCATAAAGATTGTATAGGTTTTGACATGGAGGCACAGGCGTAACAATGGACTATAGGGGGAATGAGGTGTGGTGGATAGGAATATTAACTTTCAGGTTAAAGGGCGCCAGCCAGCAGTGCGAGCACTATGATGAACTTACTTAAGACTCTTTCTCTCAGGTCATGATGACCGACGACCAATGGCCTACCCCATGTCCACCATCTTGATGAATCCAGTACTGATGATGTTGCTGCAAATCCCACTAAATTCCAGATTGCCTTGCCTAGTCAGGGATGTCGCCCCCCCCCCCCGCCCTGATAGACCAGCTCACTCCCAGAGTTATGGTGGCTACCCAACACCATTATTCGGCACGTGAAAAATACATAAATGAAATGAGGAAAAGAGGTGAAGTAACCAATAGGCAGTTATGCCTAATAAAGATATAGGTACTTTACTGTCATGTATTTTATTACACTTTTTCCCCAGCGGGGCACATACATTTAGATTACCACCGTTGAAGCCAGGTGGGCTCTTAAATCTGTAAAACATGGCCTCAGGGCCTACAAGGTTATGTTGTACATTACGCCTCGGCCATGTAAAATAAGTAACGAGGTGTGAGCGATCGCGTACTCCGAGCTGCAAACGATGAACAGGTTCCGGTAAACTATGTTAAATAAACATAATTGCATTATGGTTGAAAGAACAAAGTTGAGGTGCCCAGAGAACCACGACGTGGTGATTGCTCACAAAGTCTAAAACGCTACCACTGCTCCTGTTGACGCGGAGGCTGCTCACTGGCCGACACTACCGCCAAAGTCATCACATGACTTAAATTACATAAAATGAATTAAATGAGATGAGATGATAAGAATCCTACAATGCCAATGAGTTGAACAATAAAACAAACCATTATTAGCAAAGTACAATTATACAAAACAGAAATATAAAAATTAATATGCTGGTGTAACCGGACTGAATTGCCGTGGCAATCTAACCTCAGTTGCTTTAGGAATAAATATGTAGCACCAGTGGCATGAAGTGATTTTTTTTTACAGGGTAAGCAGTACAATATACCAACATATTTGAGTGTTTTAGATAACATTTTCTACTACTGGGCTGTGGTTCCATTTTCAATTTCTACTAACATACACAACTTCCAACTTTGCTACCCTCCTCATGTATTTTCCATTTTATAATACCTAACATTACTCATAAAAATATAAACGAATTTAAGGTAATAATAAAAAACTGAATATTACTTAGAGAGCATAGGTATTACAAATTTAAGAAAACTCCCGTTTACCCAAACACTTTCATCTACTTTCCAAGGAAATGAGGACTGGAGGACACAAACAGAATGACTGCTTACCCTGTCGAAGGAACATGGCAGGATAACTCACTTGCGAGGGTGATTCATCGCTAGTCGCGCCCATTTGTGGAAATAAATGCTAGCTAGCAGCACTATGCATGTACAGTATGGGAGTTACGAAAGCTCTGTTTCTCGAATCGGAAATTAAATGTTTTTAAATTTAAAGTTAAGGCGAAAGCTTTCCATATATTGCATCTATGGAATAAACACCACTGCATAGCACTGTCTTTATTGGGACTCTCCCTAATAAAGTTTCATATGTCTACACGTTATCTATTCCTGTTAAAGTCTGTGAGTCCATCTTTAATTTACTAAAAACAAAGTTAAAATTGTTTTGTATTTAACAGAGGCATTTTGGCCATGTGCCTTTGAGCATCGATTAACCTTAGCGCACGGTTGCGGAATGCAACTGGTAATGTCAGTATTTCAATATTGTGACATATTGAACCTCGTGCTGGAATGTGTCTGTGTCCTGCCTGGGGGTAAGTTGATAACAGTAACTGGTGATGTGCCTGGCACCATGTTCGGTAGAGTGAACGATGTTGAATGGGGTCGTACAGCCGACGGCCTACAGCGACTCTCGATACACGGTCAAGTGAAGGATAGCTAATTTAATTGTCAGTTAAATTATGTCGAATGTAGAATATTTCCTTAGGGGCGAAGCTGTCGACCACTTCGCACACTTATATTATCACTGAATTTACCCTGCTTGAGGGAGGCAGGCCCCGTAAATATCAAACATACACTGAAAGACACTTTAAAGTTGATGCTCCTGAGGGTGCAGGGCCTGATGAACTCAGGAGAGTCAATACAATAAAACACGTCTAATTATGGTATGATTGTTTTATTACCGAAATATACAATGAAATGTTTCTGCACATGAAAATGTGTACCCTTGGTTAAGCTGACTCGGCACTCTGGACCTGCCGGTGGTCACTACTGAGGAAAGTAAGGCGTAAGCCTTAAGTTAGAGTAACTTAAAAATATGTCTCGCGCGTGAAGTCCTGGTATGCTACTACAGGATGCAAGGAGACCTCACCTTGGCTAAATAAAAGTAATTAAATATTCTTGAGTTATGTTAACTATTGTGATGAAAGAAAATACAGGCTAGATTGAATGGCCCAGGAGCTTACCATCTGCCCTGCCGGTTGTCTGAAGTGCTGAAATCTGACTAACGACATGGCGTCGGCTTCGCCACATGTCCTGCGAATCCAGCGCCAAAAATGAAAACATGAAAAAAAATGGAACTGACTAATTAACATGGTAAATGAAACTGACATTGTACATAGTTAAGATTATTAAACTAAAACACATTGGTGGCGTATTCGAGAACATCGGAGCCCCAGATATGGCTAAGAATGTGACGTCACGAGTATGTCACCGCATTTGAAAGATAATATTAAATTTAATGATGCCTCAGGTGGCTGATTCTCGATATATGATTACGTGTCCACTCTTATAATTAACATATTAAATCGGCATATGTCGTAATGGTTATGATTACAGGAATGCGTATGGATGTGACGACACACAGATTTCTCCACTAGGGGCGGAGATATGCCCGGTCTTCTATGGTATGTTATCTACTCTCTATGCAGGAGCGGGCGGTTTCCCTAGTTAATTATGGTGCAATCACCACTAAAAATTCCTATAAATGCTCCTATTAATTAATGTGGCTAGGTAGTCACTCGCCATTTTACACTGCCTGCGGGAATATGATTCCCCATCTTTTGGCACTATTTGGATCCACTTCGTACTTCAGATTTGGCAACGGGGCCCGTCGACATTGCGCACACATCGGAAAACTGTGGGAATAAGCGGCGCCACTTATCCCAGTGTTCCTCCAATGGTTGTTGCATCTAACGGTCGTGACGTCATGGGACACATTCATTTAGAGCACATATCCATTCATCACAAGGGCTATCTCTTGTGATGAATGTTGAATATTATGACCTGCAGCCACACATTACAGGGTGGCAAGACAAATGTAAATACCGTTCTTGTCGACCTGCACTGATGGAGACAGTGACCTAATATCAATCGGTCGAGTGTTGCTGTGTGGTTAATGCATCTGTGATGGAACAAATAGGCACAAGGGATACATGGACATCTAGAACACACCAACTGATTGGCACTGTCGCTACTGGCTAACACAATTTAACATATATGAAAATATATAAAATACCTCACAACTCTTATTATACATTAAAACTGACTGTGATTAAGTAGTAATAATGTGATTGAGCATGATACTCGAAATAGCAGCCTTGTGTGTGGCCGTTTCATGAACTATACAAGATGGTATTTCCGGGCTCAAACTATGAACACGTTAAATAAACAAACATACTACACATGAAATATGAAAAGCACTAAATAGTGATATAAATAAACAGGCAGACTATTTGTCTCATACTTACTTGTGGTAATATAATAAAATGGGAATAATAAAAATAATACACTGACATAACACTTGGCAAAATATACATAACACTGGAAACGTAATATAGTAAATACCAACTTTGGCACGTAGCCATCAGCTTTGACATTCATGACTTTGGAGATTAGAAAGTACGTACCTGTTTGGTTACGAATATCAAACCGTGTGATGTGAGCACCAATGCACGATGCGCAACACTTAACTGCATGTGACAACTATACGAAGTTACACTAGAAATCACTGACATGGTGGCATTGCAGGAGAAAAAAACATACACAAAAATTAACAAAAACTCACACTCCTTTATAATTTATCTACAGTCGTTCGATTTTCGTTGTATTCTAATGGTTTCCACTGGCTTATATTGTGTTTTGTTGGTTCCTATTATGCAGTTTGTTTCTGTTGGGTTCTAGTGGTTTCCCTTGGTTATTGTTGTGTTTTTTGTTTTTGTTTCTGGTGCATTCTAGTGGTTTACATAGGTTCCTGTGCATTTTGTGGGTTTATATTGTGCTGTATTCAATTGGTTTCTGTTATATTATAGTGGTTCAAATTAATTTAAATTGTGTTTTATTGGTTCCTATCAGGTTATGTTGGTTTTTATTGTAGTAAACTTAGTTGTTTTCTGTTGTATTTTAGTGGTTTCCATTATTTTTGTTGTATGCTATTGGTTTCTGTTGTGCTGTAGTGACCTTAATAGTTTTCCATAGTGTACTGTTGTATTCTGTTTCTTTATGTTGTGTTCTGTTTATTTCTATTGTGCTCTGTTGAGCTCTGCTGTGTTTTATTTGTTTCTGCTGTGGTTTGTTGATACCTGTTTTGTTTTGTTGTGTGTCATAATCTTTTGGGTTTTATTGTATTAAGATTGTTTATACTGAATTCTGCTGTGTTTAGTTGGTTTATGTTGTGTTGTAGTCAGTTTGTTTCTGTTGTATTATAATAGGGTCCATTGGGTTTTGTTGTGGTGTCGTTTTATTATTTCTGTTATATTATAGTGGATTTTTCTGGCTTCTTTTGTGTTCCATTGGTGTCTGTGGATTTTTATTACATTCTAGTCGGTTCCATTGGTTTCTGCTGTGTCTTTTTTGCACTATTTTGAATTCTGCTTGTTTGTTTGGGTTTGCTGTGTTGTGTTGGTTTCTATTGTGCGTTGGCGATTGGTTTCCATTGGTTTGTGTTGTGCTTTATTTTGTTAGCATCTATTGTAGACTTCTTTTTTTAAATTATTGTTTTCTAGCATGTTTCTTGTTTTATATGGTGTGGTTTTTTTTTTTTTTTGCATTTCCTGAGATATTTGCAACAGCAAAGAAACCTATATAGTTATCAAACATAATAATAATAATTGCATAGGCCTAACTGCCGTTCAGAGTCATTTCTTTTTTAACCATCTTTGTGATGTTGCGATGAGAATAACCGAATTGCAAACTAAAGTTAAACCACAGTGATAACAAAGATATAACATCTACCAATTTAAGGATACCACTGGTGAATTAAATTTAAAAAAAAAAATCATTTTCCTGGAATTAAATATGCTAATATTTACTTGAAATTCAACTCCTTAAAAATTCTACTTTTATTTTGGGTAATTTATAAGTATATAATTAAGTAGCCCATTACATTAAATATCAATACATAAATCTTCATTTCTATAGGTCTTTTTAATCCATACATAACAGAAACAATATAAAGCTGTGATTTTTGGAGGAAAATAATGCCAAAACTATGGACACAAAAGAATTCTATATCATGAGTATTTTAACACACAGCGTGCATACGAGAGAAACTAATTTTCATATTAATATAATATAGGCATAATATAATGAGCTGGATGGTATCAAACTTACATAAGACGAATTGAAATGAAAATATTTAGTCTAGGGGAAACAACTTCGAGAATTAAGAATGTGCTACATACATCATCTAAAAAATTCTGATTCGCGCTGTAGGAGGGGCGCGGCAGGGAAAGGAGGGATTGATTTTGAGTGGAGAGATTTGGGCGGCTCTTAACAATGAGTTCTTGAGAGCCGAAGGTGGTGAAATTAGGTGAGAAAGGATGAGCAGCACCAGAATGCAAGGGCGAGGGAAACGGGATATCCTCGGGAAAGCCAGCCAACAAGTGGCATTTTCCAGCAAGATTCCCACTTGCGAAAATCTGGTGGTGAGCTATTACAGTACACACTGTAGTCTGATCTCCTTCAAGTCTAATAACACACTGACCAATGGTTAAGACATGTATGTATATATTATCTTATCAGAGTTGCAACGTTGCAGAGTACAGAGTACATGGTTCAAGCAATAAGCTGTCAATACACATTATCTCATATGAGGTTATCAAAGTTCACATATTACGACGTTCAAGTCTATTACAACTGCATGAAATATATGGCTGCAATTGCCAATTTGGGATGCTTATCCTGACAGTGGCCTGACAAACTTAAAAAATTATGAATTCTTTAAACTGGAACTAATATTTTTGATACTGTGGTATTTAATGACAATGTAAAGCAACTTGGAATTTTGGATAATGGTGTTGTGTAATAATCGGATATATAAAATGTCTAATAGATGTTACAATGTTTAATAATGAAAACACAGAAACTACAATTGCACATACAGCAATACATACAAGCCCAATTGTATACACTAGACATATTGTGAATTACTATATGATCTGTTGTTCTGAATTAATTTGACTTAATGAGGTACTGGGATTGTTCACATTCCCACATTTATGCTGTTAGGTTAATCGAACGTAGGTAACTTATTTGTAAACTATATGTACTAACTTATAATTTAAAACAACTGAAAAATGGCAATGTCTCGCCCAATATTAAAAACCACAATCTTTCTCACTCTAATCATACACACGATAACTATTCTTTTCAGGTTATCTGTTTTCAATTATTTATCTGGCAGTATTGGTTAGTACTAAACATAAATTACTGATAACTATTCTACATCGGTGAAAATAAATTTTTATGAATTTTTTATAATATTAGACGCCAGGTATGCGTTGACGACTCATTGACAGCAATGCCATCAGTGATTAAAAAAACCATGTGAAAGAGTACCAAGACAATTAAAATACGTACACGAGTAACTTACCAGGGGTTAAAATTCAGAAAAACTCTTAAAATTAAGCTAAGTGCAATCAACTGCTTCATAAAGGCGAAATTCGGAGCATCGAATTCGGATGTAATAAGTCTAATGTTTTGAATGATAGGGTTCACTAACCTGGAATATTTAAATTGCAATAATTTTGAAATTAGTGTCTTAGACACTGAAGACACATAAGTTTACATGGACTTCCATAACGCCACTTAAACCCGTTTATTGGTTTCTAAGAAATTACATAAAAACAGTATTTTTTAAACAGGGATATCCCATAAAAATACCTAAAAAGAGTTTCTGTATAGGTGTACCCAATAGATACTATCAGCAAAAATTCTCATTGAATTTGGTTAAATTGTTAAATAGATACGCCAAACATATCTAAATATTTATATCGTCACCATTTTGAAAATCACTGGCTGGCCATATTTAAATCATGTAACTTTACATGGCTTCTGTAGCTGTCTCCAACTACTTGTCGAAGTCCTGCGTTTGTGGTCTGACCTTTCAACGCAATAATAGGTTTATGATTATAGTCTGTTCGCGGTATCTTCACACTTTTTGAACTAAACCTTTGAAAGATCACTCCATGTATGACATCATTGGTGGTTTACGAAATAATCCCATGTATCATAAACTTTTTTTATATGTTGTTAACATAAAAAAAAATTTTCTTGTCCAATCGAACTTTTTACTATATTTTATCTGTAAACTATATTATTTCGTTTATAATTAAATGCATAAATACAGGGAGAATGTGCATTGGTAAATCATACTAAGAAGTCGTTCTTATGCAAATTTCTACATTAAACTGAGTGCAGATGAACGTGGTGCACTGTCTCTTAGGTGTAATTTTCTAGGTTGGGTTAAGCTGTGTTCGCATGAGGCGGAGAAATATCCTGGAAGTAGTACTTTAGCAGGACTTCAGGAAAATTTGAAGTAACTGTGAATGGACTATATTTCATGAATGAAAAACAAGTGTGTGAGAACATGGATGACATTATTAGTGGTTGATCAAAGAATTTGCTCGTCTTGCATCCAACCAATCGCAAATGGTTGTATATTAACATGGTTTTAACATATGAAATGTTATGTACTGTACTAAAACCGATTTAATACTCGTGTGGAACCCGCAAACAACCGAATCCCAGCATTACTGTTCTCCATTACAAGCCAATCTTTACCTACAAACATTCCATGTGTACTATAAAGTAACCATCCCAATTGTTTACTTTGTTTACATTCATTCGCGATCTCGAAAAGGCATAGCGCAGTCGTGTCTTTCATGACCGGTTCGGCCGGCGGCAGATGCAATTTCATTCACTGTTACTTTCGCAGACTATGGACCTGCCAGTTTTGAGTGTTGAGATAATTAAAAAAAAAAAAAAGTTACTGGGTATAGATAAAACTTTAAAAACTATATGGTTAAATTTATAAAAAGTTGAATTTTTAACTGTGCATTTTTTTACCATAACCTTTTAGTGGTTGCATACGTATAAATATTTATATAATAAATTGTCAAAATTATTTTTAAAATGTTAATAATTATTAAATATTCTCTTTAAAAAAATTAAAAAATTATACATCACTAATTGCTTGTATTTAAACGGACGAGAAAAAGGCGAAAGAAAGAATTTTTTTTGGATACACGATAGTAAACTTTTAGCAATAGTTACTTTTGGCACCTGGATACACCACAGGAAACAAATGCGGTATTTTACCCTATATTCCGTTTCCGGTTTGGATACGCTATAGGAAATAATTGGGTGTAGGTCGAAATTTCTCCTTTGACTCGGTTGGATACGCAATTCGAAACAATTGGGGTGTGGCACCAATTTCTCCCCCTCCCAACTTGGATACGCAATGTCTTCCTTTTCGCTCCTGCATGTTTTGTCACCTGAATATGCAAAGGGTAACTATTAGTATAAACCAGCTTCTATAAGGTGCGCTGGATACGCAGGGGGGAACTTAGAATTTTTTTGGGCTTTTTCCCAGCCATGGTTAGATACATAATTGGCGGTTTTTTGTCTCGACTTTTTTTTATCATTGGATACGTAATACAGTGGTTTTTGAGCGATTTAGATGCACAATATGGAACAATCACCGGTATTTTGAATTTTTCACCCACAGATCCTTGGCGAATCTCTCGAGTTCCAGCCAAATGGAGGATGAAACAGACAAGGAGGATGTGGAGGAAATGGACTAGACGCTTTCGGCTACAGATAATGAGTCATCAACCTCTTCAGTCCATGACCCATAAACTTCTTCAGCCCCGGGACAATCAACCGCTTCTTTCCCTGGACCAACATCTTCTTTGAACGAATCTATATAATTATGATTGACATTTATTGTAATTATTTCTTCTAATGTGATTGTAATTATTATATTTGAGAATAAATTTTTTTTTGCCAACAGAACTGTTCGAATATCGCAGAAGCACAGATCTACAGCCCTTTCCCACCAGTCGAGACCTCAAACAACTTCTAATTTCCATCAACAGAGAGGCACAAAGCGCAAATGCGAAGCTAAAACAAGCCCCGAGTAAGTGTTCGAGACAAATAAAAACAACAGACGTTTGTATATATATATATATATATATATATATATATATATATATATATATATATATATATATATATATATATATATATATATATATATATATACACCTACTGGCATACCCATAAATAAAACATTGGCTTCATTTAGTCTTGTTTAGGGTTTTGCCCCATTTTCAATTAAAATTTCACAAATTTCATTCGTAGTATCCCACATAATTGCAGTTTCACCATTCTAATCCTCAGTATTCAGGAAATCTTCAATTGTTTCCTTGTTGTTATTCAATGCTTTTTTATGTTGTCCAAAATGCACAAAATTGTCGATTTACTTTTACTAGATACAGCTTCGTGTAATACTGTAATGTTATAACGTCCCATTAATAAAACATTTGCTCCGTTTTCTAGCAGATAATCTACCACTTCCACGATGCCATCTTGGGCCGCGAAATGTAGTAACATATCCTTTTCTAAAAAAACCGGTTCACCCAAACTTTTTTCAATTATGTAACGCACAATGTTTTGACGATTTGCATTAGCCGCTTTCACCAACAATTTCCAGTCTTTGCGAATCTCTTTCATTACCGCGTCTATTTTTTGCACCAAATACACAAGTACGGGCCAATTTTCAAAATAATAATTGGTATACCCCAATACGGTTATACCCGGTGAATCTTTAGCCTAAACGTTGACACCTTCTTCTATTAGGAATTTTACAATTTACAAATTCCCCACCGCTGCTGCTCGCTGAATTGGAAATTTACCACCAAAATCCATTTCTTCAAAATTCAATTTCATCTCCTTCATGCGTACAAGTTCACCTAGCCAACCACGATATGCAGCTAAACTCATTGGTGACAGTTCCTTCTGGCCAAACAAGTCTTGTTTGTCAAAACTGGCTCGCATGGTGTCTTCACTGGCTTTCTTGGTGTCTTTACTTGCTCTGATGGTGTCTTCACTGGCTCTGATGGTGTCTTCACTGGCTCTCATGGTGTCTGCTGGCTCTCATGGTGTCTTCACTCTGTAGTTTGCAGAGAGCGAGTGTGATCCCTTGGTTCAATCGTCTCTTTTTTGTACACGCACTGTGCGAGATTTGTTATTTTTTTTAATTGGCTTAGAAGGAATGTAAGTTGTTTTTAGTTATTTTTTATTGGCCGAGAAGGAATGCAAGTTTTTTAATAAGGTATTGTGAGTTTTACCGACCTTGATAAATCGAATAATATATATTTTTTTAATTTTACTTTCCCATACACAATTAATTTCAGATTCAAAAAAAACTTCTACGATATATTAGCACGATCTTGTCAATTAAATGAGCAAAGTGTGAAAAAATTTTTAACTTAGATTTATGCGAAATGTTAACATGTAACGCCGCTTGTTTTGTCCCTGCAATCATTTCCCAAGGTTAATTGCAAACTTTTTTATACATTTTGACTTTCAAAACATTTTCATGTAAACGACAGATGGACTCATGAGAGAGCAGTTTGACTCGCGATCTCGATCTCAGCAGTCGGGTAATCGGAGTCAGATTTTGTTTATCAAAGTTACCAAATAGCGCAGCGACCACTGATGAAACACATTTCATTTTAACATTCGCTTATTACTTTTAAAATGTAAGAATAGTTTTGGCATTAGTGACGAAACTGATTGAAAACACTTTGAGATTTCTGGTTGCCTCGGGAGATACAATCACGATCCATTTGTAATATCGGACCTGTAAACTAATCCGATTCCATTTTCGAAAGTCCATTCAATGTAAAATTGTTTGTAAATTAGCGGTTGGTCGAGTAAAGTTATGTAATTTATTTCATTGACAACCAACGAACCCTTGATTTGGCCGTCTTCATTATCGTTTAGACGAACCGTGAATATAGTTTGCGAATGTTCGTCCAAAAGGTCGGAAATTGTATTAAATGCTCCGAAATTTAAGCGTTTCAAATTCTTAAATATTAACCGAGTAAATACACATCTGGGAATATTCATAGTGTATCTCTTTGCCGTTTTAAAACGAATCATGCTTGGCTCTCCCGGCTTGATGATTGATGACTGCATAGATGCTATTTTTGCGTCAGTTAAACTATATTCGTCGGTATTTGTAAAATCATCGGTTTCGGTAGTAAATTCATTTTCCAGAGAAGCGGTCGTGGTGGAGATGTAGTTCTTTCTTTCCACCACACCACCCTCCTCGTCCAATTCTATTATAGATGTAGCGAAATCGTGGTGTTTTTTCCAAATGTATATACCGAGCGAAATTACAATAATCAAACTAACTATAACTAGACCCAATCCCACGTAGAGTTGTTTATTTCCTTTATTCATAGTTCTTATCTATATATTGGCAAACGATAGTAAAAAACTCAAAATTACATAGAGCGATTGTCGGCTGTATAGCTGTTCATCGGGTGCCATGGCGACCCAGCTTGGATCGCAAATGATTGTGGGCAAACCTTAAAATACTTGCCGCATCGATGTTTGAATGGTGTTTTCATCGTATTTTACCGTCAGGTAAGTGAGAAATACAGACATTATTTCTAACACCTGAGAATAATTCAAGGTATGGATAAGAGGAGCCATAGATATACATATTTTTTGAGGATCGTTTGTCTTTGGAACGCCCTCCCATAATGTCGCTACATCAGGCAATACATCTTTGTGGTAATTTGAAAATTAATTAATTTTTTCACGTGATTGAATATTTTTTCGTACTTGTTTTTTACAGAATCAACTTTATTCCTAAACTCCTCAATTTGAAATGATAGGGAATTATCTTTGTATAGTAATTTTGTCAACTGTTTAATATTTTCATTTTCTGCCTGTTGTTGGTCTTTCAGATATATTATATCATTTTTGCGAGTGACGTGCGGGCCCAAACAATTTTGTTGGATAGTATAGTGCTTAATACACAGAAAATTTAAACAATGGGTTAATTGCGAAATATTAAATTTTATCTCAGAAGCGAGTTTATCACGTTCAGTCATTAACGAATATATATCTACACCTTTTAACCTCAATATGGAATCGTAAAAATGTTCGTTATTTATGATGACTGCCAGATGTAAAAAATCCACGTACAGTGGCGAATTTAGTTTTATAAATTCAGCAGATTCCATAAATTCAGAATGCATCATGTTTTTATTTAATCTTCTACAAACTTTTAACTTTAGCAACTCTCTAATCGCCAAGATAAAATCACAAGATATTGTTGTTTTTTTCATAATGAAATATTAATTTACTTAATTACCAGCAGCTGCAGTTCCTGAATTAGCAGCACCTCCTAAAGATGTACTCGTGCCAAATTGTGTATGCACTGAGCCTTTGATTTTACTTCTAAATTTCCATAAAACAAACCCTAAAATTCCAATTAATAAAATAGAACCTATAATGGTAAATGCGTATATTTGCTGTTTTTTATTCATTGTCTTATATACAAATACATGTAAAAAAATGTTCCACATATGGTTAGGAAAAGTACGATAAAAAAGAATAAAGATAGAAAATTACAACATGTTAGGAACATATATATATTTTTTTATTAATTGATGTATTTACAATAGTTACAAAAAAGTATTTACACTTGAATAAATTTCAATTTATCCTTGTTTGTTGTTCTGGATATGACTACATAAATTTCTCTAGCATGCATCGCATCAAATTTGCATGAATGTCATTATCAATTGTTAATACTATACTGCTATGAACTGTATTTCAATACGTCATTTGAAGCGGGAAACCATATAACAAGAGTTTACTGTTTTTAATAACTTCGCATGCATTTTGAAAGGCAAATTTATCTATCATATAGAGATTCATCTTGAAGAAACATTCTGGTATCAGAAAGAGGTTGTTTTTTCCCTCGTCACACATGAGTATTTCGTTTCCAACATCTCCCAAATAATATAAAACTTCACCGATGCATACTCCATGACCATGAATTAAACTGAGGTAGGGAACACCAACGATTAGCAGCAAGTAGGCGGGTTTGAGATTTTCATTCTTCTCTGTTATCAATGGTTTTTATCGTTTGAAAAGAAAATCGGTGTGAACCGGGGACAATTTTTGAAAATACTCTGTTTGTCCATCTCAGTCACGTCAAGCCGGCAGCTACATTACTTTAGAAATTTTTTTATTTGAGAAATCGATACACTTAAATTGAAATAGTATGATTCGATGTTTGTAAAGTCAAAGAAGATAAATCCGGGAAACTTTACCAAGTTTTCCTGCGCCCAGTTCATAATCTCTTTTGCATGAGTACCAAACGTGAAGCCGTTTTGATTTTCGGTTCAATCACAGTTGCCGACAACTCTACTGGATACTCAAAATACAAAGTGAAACAACTCATGTTACGACTGTGTATGCCGAAATGATGTGTAAGCCGTTTCTTTCAATTCGGAGCGGTATTTAAAGTTGCCAGAAATTCCTGGTATGTCGAATCCAATTTCCTAAATTGTGTGGCAAGGAAAAAACTATCACCGCATAGTTCGCGAATAAGCGATATGTCATTGGGTTTGTTTGACACAAACGGTTTTAGCTGATACTGATCGCCACAAAATACAATCAATAGTTTACTAAAAGTGTGCTTCACCATTTGGAAACATTCAACCATAAATTTTGCTAGACATGTGCTGATCATACTGTATTCGTCAACAAACAAAACAATGGATGCATCGAAGGAAATTGAATAGTCTTTGTTGCATTACACAAAGAACGAAACCGTGTTGTATCCGAGATCGCAAAACTTGCTCAATTCTTGTACCACTGTAGATATTTTGTCAAGACCAATCAGTGGCAAGAGCAACACGAATTTCAAATATTCGTAGTAACTACATTTAGTCAACCGAATCAGGAGACTTGATAACGTCAAACCATTTGCTAGTTTGCCAAAAAAAAAAAAAAAAAAAAAAAAAAAAAAAAAAAAAAAAAAAAAAAAGGACCATTGTGATATTTTAAACCTTTCACCATGGATGTTGCTTACAAACTGAACCTTTTATAGTATATTTTTTATCCAAAAAAAATACGAACCAATGTTTCTTTTAGTCCGATATAGTGTATATAAAAAGGTTATGTGTTGCAAAAAAAAGGTAAAGTATATATTTTTTGGTATATAAGACATTATATTAAAATATGGGAAGTTCGCAGAGTTTTCAGAATAATAACAATTTAGGTAGTGCCAATTAAAAAAAAAAGGGCCTTTTACAATTTCAGGAGGTCTAACAAATGAATATTCTAAACATTTCTTTCTTATTAACACGATAAAATTAACCTATTATAAAAACCTTATTTACAGTTTACAAAATTTACCATCATTGAATGACTATACATTTTTTTTCTAAACTTCGAGGGAAAACTTCCAAATAATTTATATCAAGAAGAAGCGGGGGAAAAAAAAGGATATGGGATTAAACGTATTAAACAACATTTTTTGATTATATCACAATGTTTACGTAATTTGGAAACATATTATGCGACTTTTAAACGTTCGCACATTGGCCTATTGGCAAATGACCCACACCACATTATTTGTGCATTAACAAAAATTGCACTGAACCATTTGATTTTTATATAATGCGGATACCATTTCTTTCGAGAATATTATCGACTTGGCGTGAATCGAATCAGAAAATAGACAAATATTTCTAAATCTACCCGAATTCAAGTCACTTAAAGTTTCTCAACATCGTTTGAGATTTAATAATTCCGATATATTGGATAGATACAATAATTACATAATGGTTGCAGAATCGAATTCGTTTAAAGACCTTGCCAAAATAATTAATAGTTTTGACAAAGTACTCGATAGTAGTAAAACTGGATTCGTGATACTTGCGAAAAACCTACAACCTCTTGAGGCTGTATATTTTACCAGGTTGATGCGGGATGTTGGCTCTAAATCGGGTAAATGTGTAAAACACGATTTTGAAGGATATATAGTTTTCGTGATGAACTACACGGACGTAAATAATTATATTATTAAAATTAAAAAAAAAAAAAAAAACTTTACAATATAAGATGTCCACCATCAGCCAAATCGATAGTGATTTTACCTACGGGTTGGATGCTCAAACTCTGGCGGCGGTCAAGTCATATATCAAGGGTAAAATTCTAACACCAAATGTCATCAAATGTACTAACAAAGCGATCATAGCGAAAATGTTTGAGTACATGGATAAAGAGATTCGCTTACGACTCAATACTGGATTGGGGAAATTGTCAATTTCTGTCTTCGATAAAGAAAGTGACTAGTTGGCGGCACAAATCATTAATAATTTACAACACCTATCAAAAAAGCACTTGTTTTTTTTTTTTTCAAATGCACGTCTCAGTTTTATAAATCCGTTACTAATTTGATAAACCTTCCTGTCGAGTATTTCAAGCTAAAAAATAATTTCGTTTTCGTCGTGCCGAATAACTTAAAGAATAGTGTAGAGGTGACACCGAATAACGATTTGGTCAAAGTAGTGATCGATAGTTCTACATCACTAGCACTCAACACGGTTCAGATTACCATTCTCGATTAGTTAAAAGAAGAACACATAATTGTTTATGATCCATCTGGTAACAATTCGTACATTAATCCCTCTCGTAGATACACTATAGATTCTTCTTTCAAATTCCAAAATTACAATCGAATATCAAATACAAAAACTATCATGGTGAATGACGAAATTGAATATACTGATTTGAATAGTTTTAAATGCCAGTATTTTACACTCATTCGATCTGCTTCAGAGCTTTTAATAGGAGAGGCGATGGAATTGATCAATAAGTACAACATTACCATTTTGTTTCAAGTCGAAAGCAATTCAGTATCTCTGATGGACAATCCCAGGATCAAAAAGCACATTTCAGATGCGCAATATTAGCACGAAATGTTTGTTCTATCAAACACACATTATTTTATGATATGCTTTCCAAAAAATATGTCTGTTACTAAGCGACTAAATGACGATCAAAGTTTCCAGCCTTCCTCCTCTTCTTCCTCCACTCCTTCCACTAATACATTAGTGATTGGTTTTTCCAAATTAGTTTTAAACAAGGCAAAATGTTGGATTTGGATGTAAGTATAGCTAATGTTATCTTTTCGTTCGAACCAATTAACTACGAACAAAATAGTCAAGGGAAGGGGGGGGGGGTGTTTGAATCTTCGGGGGAAGCTGTTTCTTCAGCAGTAGATTTGAATTGGCACATAGTAAACAACCACGAATTAAAGTTGGTCGATCCTAGGAAAGTTCATGTAATAGCTATCAATAAAATGCAAAATTCGTTAAACTCGAATGATGCGTTAATCAATTACTTTGCGACACTTTCTCGTTCTCTAATTTTGATATTTTTTCTTAATGTTTCCAAACAATTTGTCCGCGTTTTGGTGACGAATTTGGCTACATTTAGAAGCCAATGGACCAAATACACGCCCATTTTTGTTATGACGGCTAGGCTAAACGATAATATTCAGGAAAACCAACTAAATACACAACTTACCGGTGTTTCGTATAAAATGCGCACCACATTCAATAATTCCATGTATCAATACATTTGTATAGGAGATCTAAACACATCCCTGCTCTACGAAAGAAACAAAAACGAAGCGATCGTCCAAACGACCAGGTCGAATAAAACACTACGATTTGTCATTAGTGAAAACCCTACAAATATGTGAATTCCAACAACAATGATAATTTTATGGTCATGGCATCTTTATATAAACCTTCGGTGAAAGAACAATTTCCATCAAATGCCGAATATATGTATAGTGCGATTGATGGTCGACATTATGTTGTAAACCTCTCATCCTTTGATGGTATTCCAGGGATTTCTGCCATTTCCGGGAGAAATAACCATCGACAACATGCATGACAAATACGAGCACTATTTTCATCGAATAGTACTATTCAAAGCAATTTTATCTGATTTGTATTATTTGAGCAACTATTTGGAAGCCATACCTTATGGAAGACACACTAGTGGTGAAGATTATCAATTCATTCACAGGAGATAGCGGTATCGTTTTCGAAAAAGATCTAGTCAATTTATTTAACGAAAGTAATTGTTTCCAAGTCATTGAAAATATTCAAAGGCATCTCGTCATCATTTCAAATGCTTCCTCCGAAGTTCTAAACGATTGTTTGCAATTTGAGGATGGTGCAAACACAAAAATTTTATCCCACAAAAAATCTAGCACGCCCGAAGAGGGCAAATTTGATTTTAGATACCGAACTTTGAAATTCACTGCTGAATCGTATGTAGATAATTTACAATTTATAGAAGAGAATTGCGAGTTGTTCAAGTTTAATACCTCAAATACCCATAACAATAATCATGGGGATGTGGCATATGTATATTGTGGCGATCAACAAAGTTCGAACCAATTTGGATACAGATCCAAGCTGGATACAGATTTGGACAATGAGATACTAACAATTATGATTTACTTTATACATGATATTTCGATAGCTTCCTTCAATACCATATTGCGATTTATGAAAAGTTATCCAACTGCTCTCTATAACAAGGTTATAATTGCCAGCATTACCGATCTGAAGAAATATAAATTAAAAGCATATTACGACAAAATCCATCATTATGATAAATGTTGAATTATTTATGCATATCTATTTCGAGTAAAATAATTTAAAAAAAAATGAAAGAGGAAATAGTTCAGATAGCATTTACATCAAAGGTTTTCATGGTATAAATGATAAAATTATGGTGTATGTGGATTCGACAAGGAACCCCATACTACCTACTGGTGAAAACGTTATTTCTATTTTGTATACAAGATTTTGCGGTACAGATAGGCTCGCATGTTTAAAAGGGTATACTATTTTAACCACGCAATATATAATCAAATATCCTTCCAATTTATATGGAACTAGTAATCTCGACACATTCAAACAAGAGTTGATCAGGGTGGCGAAAACGAGACAAACTTGTGTTTGTTACAATTCCTTTAATCCCTTTCCCAATTTCAATATCGTAGATGATAGACCATCTATTGTGGCTATGCATTGGGAGTCTGAAGAATATGAACTACCTGTAGGAATTATTTGGGTAAAAATTTGTGCAAAATATAACCATTCTTCAGTGTGTGTGTTTTCGAAATCGAAATACAACAATACAAATATTTGCTCGAAAGTATACTTTAATTTGAAAGAAAAAATCCAATACGAATAATAGAAGGGGAAACTCAAATAGAAAAAAAAAACCTTTAAAAAAAACTCCTTTATCTATTTGGTACATTCGGGTAAAAATGGTATTTTAACAGCCTGTATAGAGTACTCAGATAATGAAAATAAATTTTACTACAAAATTTTTATCCATCAAGCTGGGAGAAAAAAAACTTTACGACCACCTGCTAACATAAAATTATACATGTATGAAAACAACAAAGATTTGAAAGATATTTTATGTATTACAAATAACACCTTTCACTTTAAAAACAATATTCGGGTAAAATAAAACCGTAATTTAGATCTTTTTGATGAGGTTGTAAGTTGTGTTGTGCTTGAAGGCACTCAATAACAGTAAGACATGGCGGCTGCCGAGATATTTGCAGATGCTGAAAACAGTTCTATTTTTTTCAACAATTTGACTGAAAATGCAAATGTTACGAAAAGTAAAACTACTAATGCTACTTTAAACACTAAATATGGACGTAAAGAAATGCTGGAATTGGGAAACGAAAATTTACAAAACAACACCTTCGACTGGCAAAATTTTAAAAAATATGTGATTACTCCGATCCTCATGACCATCGTATTTATGCAAATAACGTACATAACGACGATTGTAAAAATCATAATCATATTTATATTTTTAGCACATATTGCATTTTATGCAAGTCATTATTGAAAAAAATAAATAAAAAAAGAATCTTTTCATTTTTTTCCTACTTTTTTTTCTTTCTCTCTCTCTCTCTCTCTCTCTCTCTCTCTCTCTCTCTCTCTCTCCCTCTCTCTCTCTCTCTCTCTCTCTCTTGGTATATATAGTGTGGTATTCACAGTGTTGTAGCAAACTTGTAGTTGGTGTAAGTAAAGAAACACATCAAAGTAGTCCAGATAGCTACGAAAATAAACGTCAACATTATAGCAGAGTCGACCGAAATGACTTATTACAAAGTCAGAAATAAGGATGATGATGAATCAGTTGCCCTTTGGATCGATAGGCTGACGAAAAAGTTTTATCATGCAAAGAAGATGGATATTTCTTTACCGTCATCAAGAAAGGTATGAAAAAAATTAGAAAGGTATATGTAAACACAGTTTGCAAGATTTTCAAATTAGCCAAGGATCGACAATTACATCACACAAAGTACTCACCTGATGAACTCTAAGACTTGTTACTTCTACCCACACGTGACGAAGAACAACTGCCGATTAAGAAAGTCTCTCAATTTAGCTATTATAAATTTTGATAAAAGGTAGACATTTCTATAAAAGTCGCCATTACTAATAAAATAATTGATTCAATAAATAAATGTATTGTTTAACTGGTGAAAAATGCAGTTATTCCCGAGATTAGTATGGAAACCCCCAGAAAATACAATCCACTATCGATCATGTTTATTCGAGAGTTTATTTTAGATGTGTAGAGTGTAAAGTTCAAAACTTGATCTGGATTATTTTGTGGACTAAAAGTATTCATTTGTTTTGACAACATCGTATTACCATCGTTGCCGCCCATATTGTTCCAATCGATACGAGATCCATTCGAGTTGACTTTGCGGGCAAGTAGGTATTGTAAACGAAATTGCAATAATGTTTTAAAATCGTCATATTTTACTACTTTAGTAGGATGAATACCTATAGTAGGTGGGTTAATTATGATATTTTTTTTTAAAAGTCCGCTAATTTACTGGCGTTGGCATCATTATTGATAGAAGATGGTTGGATGGAAACATGATTCGTTAAATAGACAACTCCTTCGTGAGCGTTCTTCCACATCATCACGGACATGATCGGTGTATATTCCATTGTTCGAAAACCCCAAATCTTTTGTTTTAGTTCCAATTCATGCTTTGATATATCATTTATGTAATCTTGACCTTGTAGGTTTTGCAAGTTGAATGGAATGAATATGGTCAAAAACACATCGGCGAATCCAGTCATGATCAATACAACATCAAGTATGGGCACCCAAGAAAGATAAACTGCAGCAAATGCTCTAATGGCGAATCCCACCATTTTCAAAGCAGTCGATACCACAGCTCTGGTAACAAATCCTATCGTCAAGGTTCTGAATAAATAAACTCCCAACAGACAATTCAAGATCTTTGCACCTGTTTCGATCATTGTGGGTCCGATATGTTTGAATAGGGTCTTGAGAACCATATTCAAACCGACCTCACTGAATAATTGCAGCAGGAACTCGTTACTACCCAATTCTTGGATGCAAGAAGTTATAATACTGGCAATTATGTCGGAAATATCTCCTGTATTCTGTGTCAGAAAACCACCCATTAAACCAAGCATTTGATATTAGTCGATTTGACGTTTACTATTATCTATATACTTCAAGTGGTATGGCACCGAATCGGCTTGCGGTCCGATTAGGACCCGAGTATCTTTATCGGAAACTATGGATTCAACATCGCGGGTCAGTATCAAAGGCTCCACGAGCCTACCCCCTCGCTCATACTCCATGGTCCAAAATAAATGTCTCTGTGTTTTTTCTGTGATGCCCATGTCGCTGAGTTTAATGTCTGGATTTATGCAGAACACCTTGTGATTGACGAAGTTATTCCATTCCGCGACGTAGTCAGGCATTTGTCTCATTGGTGGTATTTGTGGGCTTTTTACATCGTACTGGTCGATTCCATGAGCCAATTCCACGAAACTGTATTCGATAATCTTATATAAGTAATTTCCGATGAAAAAGCCTATAGTTTTATTATCTGAATGGTCTGTGCATTCGTCACCCGCCAGAGACATGATAAAATTATTGCAATAATAGGAGTTTACATGAAAGTGTAGTGTTTCATAACCCATATGTCACATATGGCGATGAATCGGCATCGAAACCAGTACCTATTGTGTTTACGCACGGAATAATTGTGCCTTCTTTTACGTGCCAATAATCATCTATTCCCAAACGGTAGGCTTCTTGATGAACCAATATACATGTATAGCAGTGGTCACTCCAAAAGTTATTTGATCGATTATTTTTAGATTCGGTATCTTTGGTTGTAAAACATGCTCCTTGGCACACAATATCATCTGAATTAACACTCTTGAATATTTTAGGGACATCTTGAGGCGTGCATGTTTTCCCCTTTGGATAATACAGATTGCATCGAATGCATCACAGAATCGTTTTTACCTTTAAGACAAACCTGATAGCAATAATCAAAAAAATTAAAGTTTGCCTTTTGTAACTCTACATCTTGGTGAATTTCTACGTATACATGAGAAAATATTTGCGGTACTCGCAGCAATTATTCGTTATATGTTAATATTTTTTTGTCTTTAAAAAACATTTCTCAAAGCAGTTGAATAATCCAAGTTTGTTGGTTTATTGGATTATTCAACTGCTTTGAGAAATGTTTTTGAAAGACAAAAAATATTAACATATAACGAATAATTGCTGCGAGTACCGCAAATATTTTCTCATTTATAAGTATAAATAAGGCAAGATGTAGATATGTATGCATATAGATATGTATTTATATCTATGTATATATATAAACACATATATATGTATATATATATATATATGCATTCACAGAGTCAACTTCAAACTCAGGGTAGTTCGAATATCTCAGTATGCATTCATAAAATAATACCATTAATCTCAATCAATCAAATGAAATTAATAGATATTATCCACTCATTTACATTCATCAAAACCTTAACCTCAGTAACGGTTGTAACATTTCCGTCGATATGGAATTGACGCCTATTTGTTTCTTGAATAACGAACGATGCGGTGCAAACACACCAGCAAGCGTACAGCTGTTGATTGATGGATTGTACAAGACTCACAAGTCAGATTCCTGCAATGTCGATTATAATTTATTTCGAAAATACAACAAAGCGATATTAAGCACCATCTCAAAGATGAGCATTTCGGTCGGCCATTGTCCCTTGTATCCCATCCTTGTCGGACGACCATTGAAAACCTCGGCTAAAATGTTCATGAATCGATTCCCCAAGAACAACGGTAAATTTATCGATTCGTCGAAAATGGCCATTTTATTCGAGTATTCTACATGTCCGAAAACTTTTTACCAAACACGTGATCGAACATGGACTAACGTGGGCTTCTGTTTTGGATCTAGTGTGTATCGAGAAGGCTAAAGTGAATATGTTTTTCGAACAAGAATATCTAGATATGGACATTCTCAAACAAAATTAATGGATCCATGAAATAACGACCTCTTTGCCAAACACAGAAGTCGCTACGGAGGATGGCAAGAAATGAAATAATATGTGTTTCCTTTGGCACAATTTCCCATATTTGACATTTTAACAATCCTAAGCTACCTCCCCACATGCGATATCAACATCAATGCGCTCGGATACATGGCAAACATCGAAATTTTCAACTCAACTTGGTTTACGTTACGGCATTTGGACTCAGGCATGATTTGGGCAACATGGAAAATGTCGAGTTGGACAATCGGTACCCAAAAGACGTCCAGACCATCATAAATTCCAAACCACTCCATTAAAACACTGATGTTTTGCGTTTGAACTGCATAGTGGTGGAGGGGCTAAAAGTACCAATCGTCAAAAGAAAAATCAACCAATGTTCCGAATACATTGCAACACTTTTGTAATGCTGTAAAAAATAAAAATAAAAATCAACACATTATATATATTTAAATTGCAATGTTGAAAATGAAATGAACTCGTCCAATTTATTCGTGTTGCACAAGTCAAATATTTTTTGTATAAATCAAATTTGACATTACCAGAAACATATTTTGTAGTGGTAAATTCCACGTTCTTTTTAAACGTTAGAAACATTTGAAGCAGTTGCTTGTTTGCTGTCGGTAAACACTTGTGCCACTCTATTGACGGATAGGCTCGCTGGAGAATATTGTAAATTGCAGCATTACATACGTTCATCTGCAAGTTGTTTATCGACAAATTGTCGAATTTCGTAAAACCGATGCTCTTATAATCAAATGCAGTGTTTTTCAACACCGCCGTCGACGATTTGCCGCAAAATAGATTTGTTGGGAATTTTTTTCTCGATTAATACTCATTTCTTTCAACTGCATCGGCAGCGATCGACCGATAACCGAGTAGATCGAATTGACGCAATCGATATAATCATCTTTCATGGGCATGGGCATGCCTTTTGCGATGATGTATTGCTCAATTTTAAACCATCGTAGAATCGATGCCGCGACTCTACAACAACCTCGAAAATGAGACAATTATTATGCACGAAATACACATTCATATTTACGTGTTCGATTTACGTACATGGAGATAGAATATCATTGTCGTCAACCACCAACGATATTCTGTATATGTTTGTCGAAATGCTTACATTAAAGTGTGGGTTATTGAAATATTCGAGCAGCTTGGTCGAATGAACCTCGCCACAATGCACGTGCATTTGAACAAAGATAGTCTCGGATTTATTAAATGGTAGAAGTACGGGCACCGAGTCCTTACTCAACCGAATGTGAAATCTGGTTTATCATGGTTAAAAATCATCCGGAAATGACACTGTACGGTCGGAATGTCTTTATTGACATTGATCGCGTACCCATCTTTGGTGAGTTGCGGATGTCTGGTAAAGACCGTTTTTTATTTCAGGAACCTCGGATCATCATCCTCCACCTCTAAATGTTCGCCTTCGCCGTTCTGTGATTTTCGTTCCACAATGTCCACGTTTTCTATACCGAGCTCGAAAAATCAAACAATAGGTTTTGTGTTTAGTTTCGTTTTCAAGTAGTTTATCGTGGTGAACAGCTTGGCCATTTTTCCATATTGGATTGTGGATCGTATTTGCTCTGTGATGTGCGGTCCGAAACAATTATCCAGAGTCAAAATATACTCCGAATCGCTGTCCACAGTCTATTCGAACGCGGATTTGGTGCATATGCTTCCCGTCACCTCGTCCACAAATGTCTTGAACGGCATACCTTGGAGATGATTCAAGTTGAATATACCTTCAAGGACAAGCACCTCGATGAAACCAAACCAGCATCGAATCTTTGAGCATAGTTTATTCACTTTCACTTTAGGATTCAACTTGTAATTCAAGGGAAATATCGAGTTGAACGTGCACAAGTGACCAGTAAAAGTACTGTTTTTCATATCCGCAATATCGCGTTCGTCCAGCAGCAACTAGTACCCTTTAGCAATCAGTTTGGAAATCAGTTTGTCAATCCTACACGAATCGATGCTCATGGCAAGGTTCACATCCGAGACTAGGGAGTAAACACAGTTGAACGAATCGATGGCGACAATTTCTTCGAAAAGACACAAAAATCCCAAATAATCGGTGTGTATCGGGGATGTGTCAATGTTCTTCGGTAGAGGTTTGACGAGCACAAAGAAATCTCGATCGCCGGTCTGAGGAGTCAATGGTTTATGGTTCAAGTTTGAAATATCTTTTTTTGTTTTGTATGTATTCGACATGGAAACGAGCTTGCACCAATTGCCAGTCACAACGATCTTTTTTGCCTGTTCTTCATTATTGTCGAATGAATATAAGACCAGCCGAATCAACAACATTGATGAGGAGAAAATTAGTTTATTGGAGAAACTATCAATCGGCAATATATGGCCGACAAATCGTTTTAATACATACCCGAAAAGTTGATGATTGTAGACAATGTATTCTTCATGCACTTCAAAAGATTGCAAAATACACAAATCGAGATCATTTTCAAAGTTTTCACCTTCAGGACTCATATGGATCTTTACCCACGGGCAAAATCAGTTCGAAACAATGTCCTTCATTTTTTTGGGTGTAACTGTATTTATTGATGCAACAGTTATGACTGCATGTTCAACTCACTCGAATGTGTGGTGATTCGCTATTATTCGTCAATATATAGGGAACCCAACACAAACTACCGTTTTCGACGAAATAACCCTGAATTTGGGAATTTATCGTCGAATAATCTTCCATGTTTAATCTCCTCTTTTTAGAATCTTTCACCATACATTATTCCATCACACATTTGCACAACAGTGTTGGCGATGAAGATGATGACTAGGGTGATGATGTCATTTCGATGCTATCGCAATAACTGCGGTAAAGATGGAGTCATCTCAAATCCAAATCAGATCCCAGCATCACGGGAAATATATTGCAGATATGACGATTCTCCATGGTTATACAAGTCGTATAGTTCGATTTGTGATAATGGCACAAGTCCAAATAAATGTGGTTGAAACAAGAACACAATGGAATACCACAGATGCCAATCAGTTTGCATTTAAAAATTGTATTTTGAGACAAGGCGGAAAAGTCACATTATCTTTACGAGCCAAGTATTCTAAACAGTCGTAGAACTGATGCAAGTAACTGCAAAATAAGAATTCTCAGTGCATGGTCGTAGAACAACTGAAATATTTTAAAAGGGAGGTGTTGTATTTATAGAGAGGGAATTTATTTATTTCATGTCTTTTTTTCAAGAGTAAAATAAAAGAAATCTTTTATCTCGTAATTTCTTCGTTTTTTTTTTCAAGAGTAAAATAAATAAAAAATATTTTACTGTATATATAACGACTGTTGTTTGGTGTATAATTTGGTGCCGACAATGACGGGTTTCTACAGCGCTCTCTTAGTGGGTTCTGAGGTGGTGGACGCCTACAAATCCCAGTCTGCATACATTCGAACTTACCACAGAAACCAGAGCAAGTTTCCCAAACTTACTTTGAATTTATGGCCGATGAAGGTTACGGCGTTGCTCACTTGATGATTTAAGTACTGTTGTAGGGTATACCGAGAAATAACTGTGTTAACGACAAAGTAGATCGATATATGGATGAAGATGTTAACATCCGTCGGTTCTACATCTTCGATGATGGTAGTAGAAACAATATGGTAGAACTGCATGGAAATTTCACCTTGAATCTCGAATCTATTATGTAAAAAAATTGCAACACCATCAAACTCCTTGTTTTTGTTCACAACAAAAATTGGTGTTGTCCCATATCGAAAAAAAAGATGTGCAATTTAAACCAGAAGATGTAAAGGAAGAAATTGAACACACATATATTCAAAGCTCGTTACGATTCAAACCAGGAACTATTACTGGGACAATATTTGAAAAAACCCACATGTATTGAAGACTACAACATTTATCCCATAATGATGTGCACTTGCTCTCGGATTTTTGGAATTCCTTTGTGAATCTTATGTAAAAAAATTATGATTATAATAAAAATAATTTTAAATATTTGAACTTTTTTTACCTACAATATTTACAAATGAACTAGTATTGAAATTAGAGGATTCAACCAGGATTGGTAATTATTGTACAAAACTAACAATTCATGTTTGTCTTCGGATTGTAAGTCTTAGCCAATCAGCATACCTATTTTAATTGGGAAATAATACAATGTCGATGCATCTATCAGATTGTGTAGTTTTGTGCGAAATAAAACTTGTATTTTTTGCCACTTCGATATTTGATATTTTATTCAAATATTGTTTCACTTAACAATGTTTTTTCAACTTACAGGCGAGCTAATTTTATGTTCCAAAGCATTTTCCACATCATTTTCTATGTCATCGTGATGGTAAAACCACAAATTCGCATTTGCAAACACGAAACCCACTCTTGGATCCAATAAAGTTTTTATATTAACGCATAATATTCTCTGTCACCACCACCACCCCCACCTTCACCATCGTTGTTTTTTTGTCCTTGGCACTTTGGCTCGAATTAAAATCGATGGAGTAAACGAATCTTCTAAATTGGGTTTTGAAAGGTTCTCCCCGAAACACAACGATATATGCGTCGGTGTTACAAACATTACCAAAGTTCAATTTTCTCATGGTTCGTCATCTATTTTAACATTAACTAAACACCTTGTTTGACTTCCGACAAGTGAATGTCGGCAAAAGGACATTGAATGATTAGAAAGTAAGGATGGCATTTACTCAAGTAACACAATAGCGAGAAAAGCATATGATAAAAAAGTTTTCAATTTTTTTCATTTTTGCGAATAAAGCAATGTAATTTCAATCGGTGCGACATTGGATCTATAAGTCGCGAACCAACCTCGGGTATCGATCGCTCTAAATGGCGGCATTAACGCCTCTCTTAGGTTGTGTTTCAGATATACAGATTTTCCACACATGAAACACAGCACTTTGCCGGGTTGTAATGAATCGTCATTTAATAGTCGCTGAAAATCTTTATCTGATATTTTTTTTTAAAGGAAACAATTTGTTTGGAAAATTTGTAGTTTTCAATTTATTGTCTGCAACTAGCGAACATCCGTATAATCCCAGCACTAGAAATATAATTTTACTGGACATTGTTTTACACAAACACACACACAATCACGAGAAATGAGTTTTTAAAAACATTATGTATGAATACTTACATGTACCTACTGATGAAATAATGCATGAAAATAATACATGTAGTTGCCGCATCATGATCTGCACAGAGTACATAATCCTTTTTTCTGACTTCTAGATCGATGACAAATATAAATGACGTAATGGTGCAGAAAGTAATAATGTTGCTCTCACAGCAATGAGAAGAAATAAAGTGAGCGAGTTAAAATGTCGGAACTCGGAGCAGAGGTGGGCGTGGCGACAATGTGATATCACATGTGACAACGATGGAAGGGGAAAAATTGGAGAAGGGTAATTGGGAAGCGGGGACAAAAATCAGTATCAAAGCAAGTAGAGGAGCTACTGTACATACAAGCAAGCAAGCAGGAGGCAGTGTAACAAGTACATATGCAAGTGATCAGGAGAATAAGCATGTAAATAACAAGCAAGTGAGGAAAAAAAGTTAGTGCCAACCACCTACTTGGTCCGTATGGGAAGAAGGACGAGATAGTATCACCAAACCATACATCTGTCACCCAGAGATGTCTGCAGCGACAACGAGGCCGGTGACGACATCACCCATGATGGTGCAATACCTGCCGAGCCCGTAGAGCAAGGGAGAGAGGAGGAGAGTGGGGCAGTACCTCCCACAGGAGCCCCCCACCAAGTGCTAGCATGTCACCGACGTCGGACGAAGCCACGTACCCAAGGTGTCAGGATGAGATCGGCCCGGATGACAGAGGGCATGTCGCAGCAAGAACCGACGCCACCTCAACATCCGCTGGAAACAATGCACAGCATCCAAGAGGAGAGATGCACGCACAGCATGGAGGAGACGCACGAGACCTGGAGGCACACGACGGTGCAATCGAGTATGAGCTCCAGGGGAGGAGTATAAGTACGAAAGGTGGGCCAGTACCTGCCCCAGAGCCACCAGTAGTGTGTGCCAAAGGCACGATGTAGCCCAACGTAGTGGTGTCAGTCAGGGCGCAACCAACTACTGGTTCTGCAGAGATCGACGATGCAGAGGTTACCAGCACAACCTGAAGAGATCCAGAAATGCAACGAAAGGTAACACCTCTGGGAGGGGGTCCCTCAGAAGACGATGTGACACCCATCAACAGGACGTCGGTCCTCGAGGAGGACAGCACGACCAAAGATACAATAGTGCCAACACCAGCTGGGGAATCACCCGAGGGTGACTCCAGCCCCCCAGTAGTCGCTAGTCCTCCTAGCTACTGGTAGCGACATGGGGTCGGGCACGAGGACAGCCACAGTGGTAGCGACGAAGGAGGAATGTCCGACTCATACGAGATTCGTCAATCAGCACACCGACGCTGACCACCTTTGGCATGTTGCATGTATGTGAGCAGGGGAGTACCACGGCGATGGCGAAAACATGCGGAACGGCAGCAGCCAGCAGTTCCAGAACATAGGGGGCTGGAATGAAGACCCTACGTGCTATGTCCATGAGGGGCAGGTATAAGGAGGTGTGTCTGTCATTATTGATGTGTGCAGCTTCAAATGGTCTCGCGAGGGAGGCGTATTATGTGCGCCCCTCGTGACCCCTTCCTCTTAGCCGGTTTGCCAGCCACACCAGGTTCCGTAACGTACTGTGCGTGCACACTTTACAAGCTAAAGTGCAGTGCAGTGTGGTAAGAAATGGTGCAGGAGCAGAGTAGCGTGAGCGCGACCACGTGCACATGGTGTAGGAATCCGAAAATAGACCGTGTGAAATTTATGTTTTTTAATTGGTGCAATTAAAGGACGAGGTAAGTTCACACAAGGGGACACAACCAATAAAGACCCTTGCCTTCGCAGCCCTAAAGCCCTCAGTGTTTTCGAAGTGTATTTTTGTAATTTACTGTAATGTACATTTATGTGTCTTTCATCTCTACATCATCCACGCAGTGCAATGTTTTGTTATAGTGAATAATATTTACTGAGTTAATTTTAGGAGCAATATTTAACAACTGGAATGCAGGGTATGTGTCCGAATTCTAAATGTGTGCAAGGAAGAAGTGCAGCATGGGGTGACAGCCCCCCAAGCCAGCCGGCACGCCGCTCAAAAAAAGTCAGTAGTCGTTCGTCTTTGCGAGGGGTGTGCTGCATCACATTGGGGCTAATGTTTTGCGTGCTCGGGCAGCCATCAATATGATGGACTAATCATTTCACAGCAGTAATTACTTTAGCATACCAGAACCTTCTTCGTATTTCAGCTGCCCGAAACTCCACCACCCCTCGCACCTACCATGCTATACTTCAATATCCTACATCCACAACCTCGACTTCCTTTGGTTATTGGTCGCGTGTCTGCATGAGAAGAAAAGTATTAAAGTACTCCGATACTGAACGTCAATGATTTACGGGCAGACACTTGAGGCACGCAACGTTTAAAACCATCCAACCATGGAAGTGTATTTCAACAAAAGTGTGTTGGAGTACAACTGGTATAAAATCTTTTCGCGAAAAACACCTGTTCCTACCTTTTTATATTGTTCTTACATTTGAATTCCTAGCAACATTATCATACCAGTTCAACTTTGTAGCTGTCTTTGAAAATGACTCATGCCTAGGACCCCCGATTTTAGGGAAAAGACATTGTGACCAATAGTATTTCATAACACTTCACCTCAGACCCATATCTTTGATTTGATGGTTTGCATTTTATGCATCTTAAATATCTGCGCGTGAATAATAGACTTACAATATTAAAGTTACTTAATTCTGATTGGCTAGTCAAGCAGGAAACTGTCTTCACACAAAGACAAACCATCAATAAGTGAAAGAAAACTACTGGCACACTCGTAGGGTATTGATATCTATAAGCATGTGTAGAAATTTTTTTTCCGTGATTCCGGTGTCCCTACTCATACCAAATAGTACATTTACGCATAAATTCCATGTGTAAAACACCATCTGTTTAATGTGTAGCTCATTTCACCTTGAACTGTGTGATATTCGGAACTTGTTTACTTGGAGATTTGTTATTGGTGTACAGGTCTTCACGGTGTAATTGAAAAAATTGCAGCCCACTCACGAATGTAACTTAGTTACATGCATCCTCAAATGAGCATATCCTCAAATGAGTCCCACAGAATTCTCACAATTCATTCCATTATCAAATTTTTAGTTAGACACACTACAAATAAGGTAGAAAAGACAATACGAAATTGATTATAGTTTGGTTCAAAAAATTAAACGATACTTATTCTTACATGATTAAAGAGTTTTCATAAATATCTTATTTTTAAATGGTAATCTAACATCGCATAAAAACAGATATTTTGTTAAAAGTGTCTTAGAACAATTAGGACACAATAAAATGTCACATACTAAAAAAAAAAACATGCATTTATTTAAAATGAAAATGTTAAAATTTATTGCAACAAAATTAAGTATTAATTGTGTGAGTTAAATAGAAGTAAATAATAATAATATCTACTACACCAAAGTAATTACGTTCGTATTTTGTACGAGGTAACAATTCAAATCACACTTGTTTGTCTGATATACATAACACTAAAGGCTGTTCACTATAAAGTGGGCACTTCTGAAATCAACCTTACAAAAACGTCACTGCTCCTACCTGTGCATATTTAAATGGGCGCACTCAGTGACTATTCGGCCAGTCAAGTTGGTGACGATGGAGGGAAAGTAGTTCCATATATTAACGTCGAGTAAAAATTGATATGTAAACATTTGTGATAACTTAAATTATTTATTCCCCCTTTTATTTTATTTTAATGCATGGAAGTGTAATAATTAGCAAATTTGTAAAAATGTTTATTTTGATGATAAATTTTACAGTTTCATTTGACCGAAGCATGAATAAAGTGATGAGGCACATGGCAATGTTAATTTTACATAAGGAGGAAGAATACACAATGTGCACACAAGTAGATCTTAAGCAAGGCTTTCAAAAGTGCTAATTTTACCATGAACAGCATACAGTTGTTAATATCACATTTTGGATTTTTTTACCCTTTGAAAGAAGGGTATTTTTCCTCCAAAAATATTATTCTTCGAGCATAAATAGTCGTGAATGCACCTTTAAATGGACAGATAATAGGGAGTTATTGATATTTTCTCTTCATCAATAGTACTAATGTTTTCTAATGGATTATCTGATTGTGTGTGTGTGATTCCTTTGGTAGTTCCTACAGAAGGCTTTGCGCTATGCCGGTAGCATTTTTAAATATTATTGGCCCATGAGACATGTAGTAACAGTGCAGACGTATGTGCAGCCAATCAGATTTCAGAATGTCGCCAACACAGAACAGCACTGTACTGTACTGTGTCAGTGCTTCCGGACCCCGACATTTCCCAAACTTTCCGAAATAAAATTTCTGGATAAATATGTATTCTATGTTTAAATAAATTGATATTTCTGTTTGCGAATAAAATCTTATTAATTGTAAATTGAGAAAGTTTACTCTTTTCCGTATCACTTGGCCAATTTCAATATGACCTCAATCTTAGACAGTGAGTTGGGATCAAGTGCTTTTTAAAATATTTTCCGAAGGAAAGAAAGGCTTATGAAAGCACTGTCCTGTCTGTGTGATTAGGTGAGAATAAGTGTGTGTATGTGTGTATGTGTTAGGGTCTGTGTGTTAGAATGTGACCCATTAAATTTTTGAACACGTGAACCGAATAACACGAAACTCGGTACACATATATTACTAAATAAGTTCACCTGACTGTTATATTTTGCGACTACACTGAGCACTTACTTTACAAATGGCGACCATAAAAATATTTAGTGTGTTACATCATATATCGAAAACTATTCAACCAATTTAAACCAAATTTTGTTTGCTGACAAGGAAAGGTGTAAGCATGAAATACCGAGGTTAATATTGACGTTTGTCCACCATTTTGGAAGATAGCACCACAAGAAAGAATAAAGTTTGTATGTTATATCTCGATATCTACTCAAACAATTTACACCAAATTTAGCAGGCGTAATACTATGACATGCTAGATAAACGTTAATAATTTAAATTATGGGGCAATGATTTTCAAAATGGTGACCACACCGTTTTTTAATGTTTATTTGGTGTAATTACAGTATTCAACCAAATTTTATATTACAAACAACCAAATTTTATATGTTGACACTATATATTACAAGCATCATATACGTCAAACAACAAGCAATTTTGCAAGCCATTTTGTAAAATAGCATTACATGAATAAATTAAGTTTATTGTGTAATAACTCGAGATACAATTGACCGATTCCTACCAAACATGGGAAACAAGTAGGCCTAGTACTGTAGAAGGTTATGTAAACTTATGTGTCTTAGGTATGCCAGACACATATTTCAAATTTTCATACCTATTCTAGTTTTATATGTTATATCGTTACAAAACCATGTAATTAATTCCAATGAAACTTTGTATGCTGCCTGTATATATTTCAACCATATAATGTGTCAATACAAAATATCTTTTGTCCGCCAGTTTGCAAAATAGTATCATGTGACAAATTAAAATTGCGCGATAACTCCGAATAAACAACCGATTTCTACCAAATCTGGCAAACAAGTAGCACTATGGCAGTCCATGTAAACTTATAAACTTCGAGAGTGTCCAACACACAATTTTTCAAATTGGAGGCCATATAAATATTGTAGCCCAAAATGATTTATTTACGAAACTGTAAAACAGATTTCAACTTACCTATGTATACCTATGTATTGTAAGATAGCGCCACAAGAAATGATACAGTTTTTATGCAGTTTCTCGGCAAATAATCAAACTATTTATTTCAAATTTGACGAAGATATTGTAATGTGGTAGACCATATTAATTAATATGTTTTAAGTGTGTGAGTCTTTTATTTTTTGAATGACACTTATACAAACATTTTAGTTTAGTGTGCTTTATCTACGAATCTATGGAACATTTAAATTTAACTTTGTATATTGCATTCATGACAATCATAGAATGTGCTAATATATACATTTTTGTCCTCCATTTATGAAAATCTTCACATTAACAATGGAGGTTTAATGCCATATCTCGAGGACCAATCAACCGATTTATATCAACATTTCACACAAGTATTGCTACAATAGGGTATGTAAAATAAAATTAGTTATGTTTAGCAGGCATCTTTTAATGGGGGGTTCATTTAATAAAATAAATTACAGTAATTTATTATATCTATCAATAGATTCAACCAAATTTTGTACGCAAACAGTATTAATTAGAAGTATCAATTATGCATACAGAGATTCTCTTTTGCAGGATTTTTTTGCAAAGTAGTGTCAGGTGAGTAAATTGAACATTTTGCCATATTTTCGGAATAATTCAACTAATTTTTACCAAATTTTGTACACCTGCAAAAGGCTCTGCAAAATTACATTATTTAAATGGGGTCAGATAACGATTTTCAAAATGGTGGCCATATTAACATTTTCATATGTTTGAATGCTGGGAATCCTACCTCTGTGATACAGTTGATAGCAAACTATATAAATTTTATGAGTTTTTCTGAATTTGAATCCAGGGCAAGTCACTCGTGTATTTTAGTTGCCTTGGTATTGTTTCATATCTTTCTGGTTTCATCTCTAATGATATTGCTGTCAATACGACATCAAAGCCTGCCTACCATCTAAGCTTTAAGGAATTCACTAAAATTTATTTCCACCAATGTAGAGGAAAGTAGGCTCATAAGTTATCAGTAAATTCTTGTTTTTTTTTTTTTTACTACGAGTCCTGCTCATTTGGATAAAGAAGTAAGGCCGTATGCAATTAGCATACAATAACAACTTAACTTTGACCCATCAACACATACAATTGGCAGTATTTTATTATAACAAACGCCTAAGGATATCTAAAGAAAAAATACGCATAAATATTTTCAAAATCATAATTATACAGGCCAATATACAAAAAATAATAGATGAACCTCAAAAAAATTGATTCAAAAAGTTTCTAATTTGATTTCGGCTCTTAGAGCTATGGTCAAAAATGTAGTAAAAGTCTAGTTTTCTGTGACCTTGAGATTTGTTGTTTTTTTAAGATGGCGTCCAAGGAGCCTATCATGAGATGAAACGTGTTGCATATCAAGAACTATTCAACCTTGGAAGGTACTTTTTGTGCCTAACCCCATGTTTATGGACCCAAGAAATTAGATGAAATCAAGTTAAATACTCTCAGTTTATAATTCACCACCATTATTTCCATAATGGAATTTCAGATGAATTTTTAATCATTTGTAATGGGCTGTTATTAATCGGATATGTACCTGTTTGCCGGCTATTTGCATGTTTGATTATTTTGTAAAAACAAATATAACATATAATAATGTAGTCAATAGGGTTTCTATTTACGTTATTTATATTGACTGTTCCAGGTTAAAAATGAGTGCATTCAGTACTGACGAAACTTGTCCAATTTGTAATATCCAAGTGGGTGATGGATATGATGTAGTCCAGATTTGACAAAAAGGCACAGATCGAATAAATGCAGCAAGTGCACCGAGAGGTGACGCTATTATTGTGACTGCTGGCAGTAAAGTGCATACAAACTGCAGCAAAGTGTATATAAATAAAACAGAAATAGAACTTCATTTGAAGAGGAAACATCTGGAAGAATCTGATAATACTCAAAGGCGTACTAGAGTGTCTGAAGGTACATTCAATAGCAAAACTGGCTGCTTTTTCTGTGGCATAAGTGTTCTGGAAGTGGGTAGTGGAGGATATAGTTCTGTGAAAACTGATATCTTTACAAAGACAATTTTGCAATGTTGTGATAGTCGTCGTGATGCGTGGTCATTCAAAGTAAAAGGTAGAATCGAATACTTTAATGGTGATCTTCATGCTGCTAACTGCGTGTACCCTCACACTTGTAGCAGCCATTTTCATTATGGCCGTAATGTACCCCAGCTATTTCGAAGTAGCCCTGAGATAAAGTGAAGCAAATCGGGAAGGCCTAATAATGAAGATAAAGAACAAGCATTCTCAAAAATGTGTGCCTACCTAGAAGCAAATGATGAAGAACAGCTAACAGTGTCTGACCTGAAGAGCATAATGAAGGAGAATTTGTTAGATATTGATTCCTTGCTCTATGGTAATCAGTACCTAAATAAACTGTGTGGGACTTCTATACATATTACAGAAGGAGATGGTTTACGTGATATAGTTATAATGAGAGAGAAAACTGCACAAATTCTCAGGACATATTTCAACACTTCAAAACAAGGAGATGAAGAGTCACAGAAGAGAGAAATAATTGAGGCAGCAGCAACGCTAATTAAAAGTGACATTAAAACAAATCTGCCGTCAGTGAAAGAACATTATCCCACACAGAGACTGTCGGTCTCCATCCAGCTATTTATTACATCCCCGAATCCCTTCGTATACTGTTAAACACAATGTTTGTGGGGAGAGATACTCAGCAGAAAGTGGCCAACATAGTTCAGGCAATATTTCAAGCAGTTCGTCCAAGAGCTGTCATTACACCATTGAAAATATATCTTGCATGCATCACTTATATAGGTCGACATTTCTTGTGGACAAATTGTGTAAGATGGGGTTCTGCTCTTCATATAGTGAAATACACAGTTTTGAAAAAATACTGCTATTTTTGCTACTCCGAACATACTTGGAAGCTATATTAATGTAAGGAACATGGCCGTGCTATTTGCAGCAGACAATGTTGATCAAAACATTATTATAATCAATGGGCAAGGACCTTTTCACGGAATGGGTATGGTAGCTGTACTGACACCACCACAGAAGACACTGTAGAGTTTCCCTTGGCACAAAAATATAATTATAACATTGTGGAGCTTTCAAAAGTTCCGATAATAGATCATATTTCAACAAAAAACTTCCACCAAGATGTCAAATTCGCAGTACTTCCGAGTCTTCCAGAATGTGAAAAGAAAGTTGATATATTGTGGGAATTATCATTCAGTCTCAGAAATGCACTGCCAGGTTGGCATGGGATGATCACATTATTCATCATGGAAACGAACACCCAGATCAGTCTTCAATCTACCAATGATAGACATGTATTCCGGGGACAAGACTTGTATTCTTTCAACATTGGAGTTCCTTTGTAGACTTGCGATCAAGCACCACCTTGAGCATATAGTCATATTCGATCAGCCTCTGGACAGGAAGGACGTAGAGATAATCACCAGCTCAATATTAGACAGCCATCTGAAATCAATTGCCCTGCTCCTAGAGAGCTTCCACAGGTTCATGAATTTTCTGGGAGCATTTGGTTCATTTATGGCCGGCACAGGACATACTGACATTCTAGGAGTAGTCTATGGTGAGAATGCAGTAGTTCATATGATGACCGGGAAATCGCTTCAGAGAGTATTTCGTGGCCATCTTCTTGTAGAAAACTGTCTAAATCATACAATGGTGTCCGACCCAGATTTTGCAACAATGGTTGGAACATGCGAAAAGGAGTATAGTGCACTATTGAATGGCGGGGTGATGTTAGAAACATTATTGCATTAAAAAACACTTAGTAAAATTAAAAGAAAGTTAGAGAAAAAGAAGATCGAACTGTGTGGTAGGCCTAGGACAAGTAAATTATGGTTATATTATTAAAGGATGGTTGCAGTTGCCAGGTAATTAATAATGGCAGATCGAACAGGTTCTTGGTTGAAGCACTTACATGCTGTTTCTGACTGCCTTACAATATTCTCTGCAGGAGGGCATTATAATTATTTGAAATCTGCAAACTTCTATGTTCAAGATATGACTCAACTTCACACAATCCATCCAGCTGTATTAAGCATTTTTTAGTATAAAGTAATTTAGGTGAAAAGATATGATCAGTCTATTGGGTGTAATATATGGCTTCTTAATTATTTTAAAACCATAATTTACCGCAAATACTTACAGAAAACTGTTTTAACTTTCTTTGCTCTTAAAATTTTGGCAACTTAGACGTCCATAACTTATCAATAACAGGCTGTGAATAATTCTAATTTAATTTGATTCTTATTTAATAATAAACTGAGAGTAATTTACTAGATTTCATTGAATATCTTTGGTCTTAAAACAAAAGCTTAGACACCAAAACCACCTTTCTATGCTAAATTGTGTTTCACATATCTATTTTTAAGCTTTTGGCAGCCACTTTGGGCGCCATATTGGAAATTACCCCTTTCTAATGCTCCGAGTAAACTAGACTTTTAGTATGTCATTTAATACATCTGTTGCAGTCATAATCAGTTGAAAAATCTTTTGTATAAGTTCTTTTGCTGTTCAATCGTATATTTACCTGTCTAAATAGAAACATTTGTTTAGGTGAATGTTATGTTTAACTTGCTGAAACCAGTTGTCCAGCTGTACTCTGTCATCATGGTGAGACAGTCATGAAACCTTTTGTCGATTAAACATAGAAGTCAGACATTTCGTTCGTAATAAAATTTATTTAAATTTGTTTCCGCATAAAATATGACAATTTCGAAGTCTTTTGCGTTTGGTACTGTAAAATTGTGCTTAATATAAATTTAATTGTGGACATTCATTTTTCCTAGTTTTATTCACATTTTAACTACACAATAACGGTAACTTATTTAGTTAAACAAATTTTTACAACCCTCCTTAAATAGCTTTTTTAAGCAATGTTTCGCAATTAAAAGAAGATTAAATTTTATATGATACATTAAGTTTCAATAACATTATAAACATCCCTTTAAAATCAAAATCATAGTCTTTAAGAATTTGATGCTTCATTTGATGCTAACATATTAGTTGTGTCTACACCAACACTTATTACGAACAGTAAACAAATTTCATTTTATTATGTTTAGTTTACGTGCTTTATAATGCTGAACTTGTTTTATTGGTTTACGACTGATATTTTTCATACATAATGTTTTATTATAACATTAAATATTCATTTAAAATTAATTTAGTGCGGCATTCACTCTTACACTAACCACTGACAAAACAAATTTTATGCAGGATGCAAAAAACATGCTTTAATTTCATATATGATATAGGGCCTACATGATCTGCCAAACGATTTTGTTTTGTTCACATTCCAGCAATGCTAATGCATGCTTGTTTTGATCAACATCGGTGGAAAAATATATATAGCACGAGAATAAACATTCCGACAAATCCATAATTTGTTTTTAGCAAAGTGCACTTGCGCTAGAATATGTTGATTCTTTGTAAAAGTTATCCTGGGTTGTGCAAAAGTGATATAAATAAGGCACGCTATTTTCAGAGGTACTTATAACATGAACAGCAAGAATAATACGAGCATCAATCAATAGCCGAGACACACATTGGATGTAACAAAAAGATGGAAAGTTATAGAATCATACATTTAAAAAAAATCTCAAATGTATCTGGAACTGAAAAGTGACTAACTAAATAGACAAACCTCCTTTACTGTAGCCATATGATTCACAGGGCAACACTCACTATCCTACGTATTTCCATATTTAGGAATGGTAATCGAGTAAAGGTTCCACATCTGTATCTCCATATAGTTATCTAAATAAATAATTTAAAAATGAAAATAAGGAAATATAAATTAGGCACACTTAAGAGTAGAGTTTGATAAACTTTCGTATACTTGCATACACTTTGTAGTTATTATATTGTTGTTAGCCCGTAAATCTTTTTAGCTCTTATATTGCAACTAAGAAGTTTGGATAGGTACTTGACAAGGTAACCGGCTAAGCCAGTTCCGTGTTTAATTTGAGAGTGAAGAGATTTTGGGTGGCATCAATATTCGTGTGTGAGGGCCAGGGAGGATGAAATTGAGAAGGATGTGGACAAAGGCTGGAATGCAATGCCTAAGAAAACAAGACACTCCCAAGTAAATGCATCCAACAGAAGCATCTTCTAACACTATTTTCACATGCCAAAATCCGATCGTAACCATGTTGGGAGTTGAACCAATATCGCCTGACAGAGATGAGAGCCCTAGCCATTGTGCCAACCATGGACCCACGTTCGACTTGGAAACATAACATTCGTCTACGTGTTTGTGAACTATTCTTCATTCATACATCAAACTATGCTTCAATAAATCCATCAGAACTAGCGGGAAACGTTTCTATGTTCAGTAGTTCGATAAATTACGGCACAAAAATTTGTCCCTAAATATTCGTTCTTAGAACGCAAGGAAAGCAACAGAGTGAAACATGGCAACACTCCAGCCAGTACTGCGAACACTCTCGGAATAACCCTTTAGTCGAAGCCTAGTTCCTCAGCTCACCTAACGGGACACACCTGTCCTTGAGAGAATACAATACCCCATTCCACCCGACCACTGCCACTCTACCACCACTCTTCCCATTGCACACTACAGACAAAATGAGGGAATCGCCTAGCTATAAGCTGTTCACAGTAAAGTGAGGCATTTCCAACAGGCTTTAATCTTTAATAAATATATTTAATTACACCTTCAGCCATTATTTGGAAAATTTAGTAGAAGTTGGTTGTTTTTCGGAGATACCAAACAATTTCGATTTGCAATGTGATACTATTTTACAAAATTGTGGACAAAAGAGATTTTGTCTGGACACATTTGATGGTATGTAATATATACCCAGCATACTACGTTTCATTGGAATTAGTTACTTGGTTTCGATTGATATAACAAACAAAACTAAAACAGGAATCGGTCAATTGTTTCCCGAGTTATTACACAAAGAACTTGGAGGTCAAAAGAGGCTCTGTGTAAAGACTGTGCACGATAAAGTGAGCACTTTTGGAATCAACCTTAGAAATAAGTCACTGCTCCTGCATATTGCAAGGGGCGCTCTGAGAGACATTCGCACAGTAAAGTTGGTAACGATGGATGGAAAGTAGTTACATATCTTAACGTCGAATAAAAAGTGTTAGGTGACCATTTGTGATAACTTAAACTATTAGTTTCGATTTCTAATTTTTTAATGCATTAAAGTGTAAAAATTAACATGTTTGTAAAATGTTTACATTTCTTTTAATTTCGCAGTTTCACTGGGCCGACATATGAATAAAGTTATGATGTCCATGGCAATGTTAATTTTACATAAGGCGGAAGAATACACAATGTGCGTACAAGTAGATGTTAAGCAAGTCTTTCAAGTTATTTTGAAAATAAGTTTCTGACATGATTTAAACATATTTGTAGATGCCAACTGCCGCAGTACTAATTGTTTGCCAAATGTGATAGTAATCTGCCAACTGTTTCCCGATATATTACAAAAATATTTTATTAATTCATTTAGTAATCCCTTACAAAATGACAGATAAAAATGATTCTTTTAGGTTCATATGATGCTTTGGTAGATATCAGTCAAATGGTATAACAGTTGTAGGAAATAAACATAAAGAATTTGTATAGCCGCCATTTTGGAAACAAGTGCCTAATTAAGTTCAACCATTTACATTTACCTGTCCTATCATAGTACTACATACTTTCCAAATTTGGCGAAAATTGGTTAAATAGTTTTCGAGACATAACGTAAAAGCTTTATATATTCATATGGTGCTATCTTACAAAATGGCGGACGAACAGCAATATTCACATATGAATCCAATGATTACATCTTGGGATGACAGAAAAAAATGGTTTAAATTGGGTGAATGGTTTCAGAGATATGTACTAACCTAAATTTTAAAATGGCCACCATTTTTAAAGTAAGTGCCTGGTGTGGTCAAAAACTATAAAAGTCAGGTGTCCTTACTTAGTTATGTATGTGTATTGGGTTTGGTGAAACTCTTCTGACGCTACCACAAATCGGCAATTGATTTTGGGAGGGGGGGGATACACAACAGACACACAGCACACAGCACACACATGCACACTGGTAGGAAAGTGATATCTTAGTAGGCTTAAAATACGCAGTACTCTTGACTTGTAATCAACATAAACCATGTTAACGTAATTTCATCTTTAAAATATTAATTGATATTCATGTTTGTATACATTTCTAGAGGTCCACTTTCTTGATGCACAATATGCAAGTAAACATGCGAAACGATCACAGGGGTAGGCCGGTGTGCCAGTGATGAGATTTTTGAGTTTTGCAACAAGTGTATTAAGTGTGCGCCGGTTTTTTAGTGTGGGTGAAGAATTTTTGGTACAGAAGTAAGTAACGTTGTCTCATAAATTCAGATGAAAGAATAGTGGTATTCTCCTAGCTAACAGCACAATTAAATCATACACAGTATTGCAATAATCAATGACATACCTCTTAATTCACAAATAACCGTGTAGGTAACGATACTTCCACTACGATTAATGCGAAAAATTATAAAAAGAACTAAGTATAACTAGTGATAAGTCATGGTTGCTAAATCGAAAACTTTACTGAAATATTTAAGTGTTACTAAAGGAAGATTTCTTTCGTCTATTGATAATCTTTGATTAAGAAAGGGCAGTAAATCAGGAGCTATCAAATTGTCTGAAGCCAGACTGAAATTAATCAAGGAAAATATTTTGTGTGTTATATTTTAGCACTTGAGTATAGACAAGGTATTTTAGATCATTCGACAAAGCATGCACATGAAAATATTTGGATGATAAACTGCTGCAATTTTAAATGGGGTAATTTAGGTATAGGACGTTCAAGAGCATACTTCTAGTTATGTGGGAAATAACTGACTGTCATTGACACATTACAAATATGTGTAAATGTGTGCAAAGCTGTCAAAGTCAAACAGACCACTTTTTGGAAATTTTGTCTGTACTTTGTGCTTTAGATTTAATATGATCTACTGCTCTCCATATCTTGTGGGGAGTGATTTCGGTTAAGATAGTTTATGTTTGTGTTAGAAAAATTAATACATTCTAAGAATTTTTCTCGTATGCTCTGGTTTGTACAATTTATACATATTGTGTGAAGTTGCGATTTGAGTCGTTTGGCGGATTAGTTGAACACATTTACTTAATTGTAAGCATGACTGCTACTGATTTACTGAATCTTCCCCATATGTTTGAATTCGCATTATTAGAGTTTTCTAACTTACACATAAATATTTCATTTTAACATTTTCTTTTAATCGGTCACACATATAACTTATTGGCTTGTACTGTTTTTTTCCCTCAATATTGGCTGCATAAATGTTTAGTTTCCTTACTTGGCTAAGCTTGGCCAGGATGATTCACGAAGTGGCATCAAGTTACAATCAGGGTATGGGCGGATGGCTGATGCGTTTCGTTGCCACGGGAATGTGTTTGTCAATCAGGCTGATTACATTTTCATTTAATTAATTGTAGTGTATGATCTATATTAGGGAGTGTGAAAATTTCGTTCCATTTGGTCTCGGTAGCATCTTTCATTAGTGCATTTATGTTGAAGGATAGTATGTTAAAAATTTCGGTAGGAGTTTGGTTACTCTTACAGAATACGATATGTATACTAGGCTGTGATGTATTGGTCTGCGAACTGAAGTTTGACCACTTGCAAGGATTTTATCTAGTTGAGTAGTATAACGTAAGTAGAATGATTTAGCGAAATTTGGCACAAGGGTACGGGGAACTGGGGACGAAACCGGCCATCGCCATCTTGAAATGTTCTTTTATCCCTGGACATTTCCCATTTTTCCCTAAAGAAAAAGCACTGCTCACCAATTTGAAAAAAAAAAAAAAAAAAAAAAACCCTAAAAGGCAGTTTTCGATCCATTGGAAGAAATTTGGGGTGATCGTTTTCGAGGGCAGAGCAGTGGCGGCCGTATTGGTTTTATAGGCATAGGGTATGCCTAATCGATACACAGGTCCCAGGGTTCGGATTCAGAGCTGACTGTCCACCATCTCGATTCTGTCAGCCATCTTAGTTGCCATATTGTATATCAGTGACATTGAATTGACCTTTTACCTTCACCCAGTGACCTTTGACCTTGAACACAAACATTCCAAGAAATTATAAAATAATTTTAATATAATTCTGCAAACTTCAACAAATATTTAAAAAATTAAAATGTGTACATATAACATTTTAAAAATTAAAATCTTGAATGCTCGGGCATAACAAGATCCGGAATTGGAGCCAGGGCCAAATGACAGCCATGTTAATGTTACCCAACCACCATATTGGGTGCAAGTGACCTTGACCCATTACCCTGAATCCAAAAAAATTAAAACAAAAAAGTTCAAAACTCTGAAAAAATACAAAAAAATTCCCAACATATTTACAAATTCTATAAAAAAAACCTATTTACAAAATTTACATTTGCAGATGTTCCCTCCTAGCACCATATACGTCACCCCCCTTCCAATCAATCACATTGTGTTGAAATTCCCCTCTCCTACACCCCTCACCTTTGCTCATTCTGTCGAATGTACCCCACCTGCCATATCTGTTTTTTTTGTTTGTCATTACTTCATATTTTCAATACCTAGGAGGCGCTGATGACTCCGACCACCATGTTGGATCTGTGTGACCTTCACCTTTACTTGAGATCTGTGACCTTGACCCCGTACTCTTGCCCTTGGATAACATTGAACCTAGAAAATCCAAAAATATTTAAAGAAAACTTTTTCCATCAATTTTCCAATTTCTTTCCCAATCTTCCAATACTTCCATATATCCTTCACAATCATTCCATCAATCATTCAAAATCCTCTCCAGTTAACACCATGTGTACCACAGTTAGCACCACACGAACCACAGTCAGCTCCGCACACTCCTCAATCGGTTCTGCATGCTCTGCAATCAACTCCGCAATCTCCGCAATCCTCAGTAATCTTTCCATAAATCTTCCAATATTTCCATCAATCTATCTCAATCCTCCTCCTTAACAATATTTCCATCATCTTTTCGCAATCTTTTGCAATCTTTAGATAATTTTTTTTCTTTCTACCATTCTCAAATATTTCCCTGTCTTCCAACATTCCCATCATTCTTTCGATGAATCGCAACACCTAGATCGAACCTTCTATCAATCCATTGGTTGGTTCCTACCCATATGTATATCAATTACATTCGTATGCCAACTGTGTCCAAATTTGTACATGAAAGACATAATATTTGGTATTCAGTACACAATCTATGCAATTTTTGTACTTAAACTCCTCATTAATATAATGTATGCAGTTCTTCACATTAATAGTTAATGCTTATAGCACCACTCTAAATTTGTGAGGAACCAAACAATACAACACACCAAAATAAAGAAAAAACAGTTTTCTTATAATAATATTTTATTATTATTTGGTAATTACAATTCCAGAAAAAAAAAACAGTTCATACCATCATGTAATACAACTCCTAACATTCAGTTCATCGATTATTGGATACATCTAAAAAAATGTGTGAAAGGTCCCCAGTGTTTTGCAGGTCAATCAAATGTATGAGTCTATCATCAAGTTACTTAGGGTCTACGGGAAATATGTAATGAGTAGTTTTGGCGCCTTCTGTCTTCTTCAAATAACTGTCGAAGGAAACTTGGAGAAATGTATGGTAATGTCGGGAGGATAATCATCATCTTCAACACTATCACTGTATTCATAGCCATGATCATCAATGTTGTTTTATGGTCGTATTCACTTCCAGTTTCATCCTAAATATCGAGTTTACTTTTCTTTTTAGAAGTTGCGTGGTCATCATTAGTATTTAGAGACGACGACCATTTATTTTGAAGTTCGTCGACTTAACGCTGGTGTCTTGCAAGTGTACGTTCCACACAAACCGAATCTACCACACCTCGTAGGTCTCTCAATTTTATTATATTTTTGTTTCTTAACTGTCTCGCCATAATCATCTGTGGAATCAGTACCCATCGAGGCAGTGAGAGAGTATTGTTGACATCACTTGCTGGCTCCCAGTAGACGAACCCTTGCAAATCTTGATGTGTTTCTTCAATGTATCATAAACTGAACGTGTCCATTACTGTAATGCCTCATCGATCGAAAAGATCTTTCGTACAGGTGGTTCTCTCATGTCTCCGAGCATGGTAGCTTTTGATGAAGATCCTTCCACAGTAGTATCACTGTTTTCCATTTAATTTTCCAGCAGTGGGATTAGGTACGTCCATAAAGGAAAACTCTACAGTAGACTTCGTACAAACATTGGCTTGCATCATCAGCGAGATATGAGCATCATTATGCATCCATTCAACAGGAAATTTTGTCTAGTTCCTTGATCACATTACCATGCAGTTACATCTTCAACAGTTTCTTTCAGTCAATTTCTTCGCTCATCTTGAAGCTTTAACTCATGCTCCGCAAATTACCCCTCATGTTCCGCAACTTACTCCTCATGCTTAGTAACTGACTCCTCATTTTCCGAAAATGACCCCTCATGCTCGGTAAATGGCACCTCATGCTCCACTATTAACCCCTCACACAATCCGGGCTTTGCATTTATGTTGTGGTTTGCTGATATTTTATTTTGTATTATCTCTCTTAAGGTATAAGGAAATAAGTAAGGGCCTATTTGTCAAGTGGATTGAGTCCACTTCTTCTCAGCTCTAGATGATTTACTGAAGCTAAGGTCAAACCCGAACCCTTGAAAACGTTTTCTTCTTCCTCTTGGCGTAACTTATGTGTAATATCGTCGACAGTGCTTTCTATTACATTCGAGATCTTGAATGCTCTAGTGCAATATTCATCATCGTGGCGCTCTGGTTTCGTATAGCTACAGTCCAGCAACATATTATATTTTGTACCGCCACATTTTTCCACCTCATAGATAAGTTGGTTTATCATATTAGGTTTCATACTTGACAGGAACCAACAAAAATTTTTCGATATAATTTACATATTGGGTGAAACATAATATTTAAAAAGATACTTGAATGCATATCACTTCAGAAAATACCATTGACATTAGGCTTGGATATGGAGAACACTAACGTATGTTGTGTTGTACAATCAGGTGACGTTAATGTAGGCCACATCTTCATGTTCATTGAGGTAAAAGGCAGTCCTTATAATCACAGTTCATCTTCGTTTTTGGAAATCTTTTTAAAATCTTTTAAAATAAATTTTAATAACTTTCTAGCAATACATTTTATTCGGAATTTTTAAGATTTTTTTTTATTTTTTGGAATTTTTTGGATTTTTGAGCAATTTCTTCTGTTTTTATTTTTTTATTTTTGGGGTCTAAGGTCCCCGGGATCAATTTCAAAGGTCATAGTCAAAGGTCGTGGTTCAGGGGTAAAAGGTTAATGACATCCAAGATGGCGGTCCGTGACATAACAACATGGAAGCTCCCCGGCTCCTACGCTCCCATACCTGATGCCCTTGTGCTCGAGTCATTATTTTCGTACTACTGGTACTATTTTTTGGCATATTTAGTAATTATTTGTCAATGGTTTTCCCAGATATGATAAAAACTTTACTGGTTCGTGTTGTGCTAGCTTAAAAAATGGCGAATAAATGTTTTTTATATAAAAATTTGATAGTTGTAATATATATACTCTCTGCATAAAATGTTAAGTTGTAATTGATTATGTTGTTCTGATGATATAGCATACTAAACTAAAATAGCATTTTGAAAATAATTGTCTGACCTACATAAACATACTGTTATATATCACCTGCCACGTTACTATTTGTTTGCAAAATTACAAACAAATAGGTTAGGGTACTTAATTATTTCCAGAGAAATGACATATAAACCTAATTCATGAGGCAATATCTTACAAAATGGCCGAAAAAGTTGCTATTTTTTACATATTTGATGCTTGTAATCGAAATTGCCAGTATACAAAATTTCGCCGAAATTGGTTAAATTGTATGGTATTTTTAACAAATAAATCTGAAATATTAACATTGCTATCATTTTGAAAATAAATGCCTCATAAATTTGAAGTCGAGTACTACTTATGTGCTAAATTTGGCGAGAGTTAGTTGAGTATTTTCGAGTTATAACATAAACTTTTTGCTTTTTCATGTTGTGCTATCTTCCAAAATGGCAGACATTTTTAAAGTAGGTGTCTGACGTAGTCGAAACTTAAAGAATTCAGGCGTACTTACTAGGTAATATATGTGTAGGTTTACCGAGTTGGTTAAAATTTGATTCACACATTCACAAATTGAAAGGTGGAACACATACAAAGTAACACATGCCTACCACACATTACCCTGTCATTCCTACGGAAAGTAGGCTTAAAACTGTTACGTATTGGAATCAAATATTTCATACCACTCATATTTTAAAAAGTATATCTGGTGTTGTTAGTAACCACTTAGCTTTGAACAAAGGAAATTAATAAATCTGGAGCATCAAGGTTTCATGATCAAATAATTTATTATTGGAGCTTTCTTTCGTGTTTTACAAAACACCTTATTTAGCCAGCGCAATATAAAAGCAGATGAAGACATAACAGCATATAATCGCAAAATATACATCACTGCATGGTTGTCAGATTTATCTCAACTACCGCACACGTATAGGTACATGAGCGTGTATCTCGATTTTAGAAATGACCAGTACCTACTTTTTTACATTAGTTTCATAACTTTTGAATTAATGGCGATAATGGTATGATGTAAAGGACATTTCTTATCTACATTAAACAGTTTTAATTATGAATTAATTTATTTTGATAAAAATAAGTTCTTCATAGTTATAAAATACAGTGAATTTTATATTTGTTTTTATTGCATAATTTAAATTGTAAATACGCTTATTACTACTTATCTATTAATTATAGATATATGCTACCACTGACTTTTTGTAAATAATTTAATTTTACGCCAATGTTTCGTACATGTTTTGTTATATCTCTAAAGGACTAGACAGCGAACTCCATAAGTGTGCACTGGCAGCAAACTTTTCTCTTGACTTGATTCCCTAATACCGTTAATGCTCAGCTTCTGTAAGTGCTAGGGCAATTTTTAATACGCATAATCCTTCCTCGATAACTGCAGATCATAACAGTAAAAACAGTATCCAAATCCGTTCAATTGTTCTCGAGATTAGTGCAGTCATACAGACAGACATGCTCGCCAAGGACTTCCTTTTATACTATGTATTGGTTTATGATTATTTGAAATTAATTAGTTTTTAACACAGATTATAAAAAAAATTGGTATGCTGCGACACTAGCGCTTACCTAGAGGAGAAAAATTTTAGTTGTCAAAATATTATCATTGGGCTTTCTAACCTGAGTAGAATTAACCTTACCAATACTAACGAAATGTATACTGAGAAACATTAGGAGACTAATATCAGTGATTAAAACTTGTGCTTGAAAATACCATGTGTTCAGATAACTAAATCTTTAGATATACATTTGCAATCGGCCCTTAATGTTTTATTTGCAAAAATATTTTTTGAAATCTCAATTATGTGGTCTCTTAGGCTTGAGATTATATGAAATACAGATATCAGTGATTCGCGAAACCGAAGCTACTCAGTGAGTAAATAAGATCACAGTAGAACATAAAAACACTTTAACCCATTCGGTCCTGGATTAATTGAGAACTCAAGAGTTGCATTCGTGAAATATCTTGCCATGCACTGTACTTGTGTGGGGCATGCTTCTCAGACCCAGTGAACAACATGCTGCCTGTGTGTTCACTGATATCAGGCCACACATGAGAGCAACAGAAACTTCGGCAAATCAGATTACACTCAAAGACAATGCCCATAACACAGTGAACTGATTATTGTCTCTGTGTACAGTACCAGTCATACACATAATTTATGTGCAACGTGTCCACGATCATGGACATGCGTGGGGTCTTCAAGGATTAAGGTTATATGCAAGATTATAATTAATTTTTTTTGCGAGAAAGAGAGTTCTATTGAATGACAAATAAAATTTATTCTCTTATGAGTTGATAAAATAGGATTTTACCACATACATTTTTTTAGTATATTATGATGCTAAGATGGGAACATCGTTAAGCCCCTGTCACACTATCAAATTTTTGCCTTCAACTATATTTGACAATAAAATTTGAGAACAAAATAAGGCAATCAAATTTTTCCTTCCAACAAATCTTATCGAATAATCTCGAATGTGTTTGAAAATGTGACACACTGTCAACATTTTTTATTGGAATAATCAAATTTGAAATATTATTTTAAAATTATTTTCATAGTGAGATATTGCTTTTGTTTTTCCATGTGGTCCATTACAGGAAGAAACGTAAGTAATATTATAATTTATTTTCGTTTCTTTACTAAATTTAAATTTAATTTATAAGATATGCTTCCTGTACAGAGAAATAATTGCCTCTGAGTTTGTAATATTATGAGCAATATTCACTTAAAATACCATTCATGCCCAGACAGTTTCTACATAAATTATCTTCACTACTTAATTCGCTTCCAGCAATTGTTCGTTATTTTAAGTTTATTGACGTCCGTATTTGTCATGCACGATTCAGATTGGCTGAGACCATCAAACATCAAATACATTTTATAACTGGTCCAATTTTCAAATGTTTGATGGAAACTGAACCCATCCAATTTTATCAGACAAAAATGACTGCATTTATGACGTTTCGATTATAACTGTCCAACTTAATTTGACCAAACATATTGGAAGCAGCTTGTCGGAAAAATTTGCCAGTGTGACATGGTCTTTAGACAACTAATTTCAAAAGAAAACTGATCACAAGGCAAGCGTGCTACCATTTTGCCAAAAGAACACTCGCTTACTTGCCAAACATAAAATTTATTTTATGTAAAACCTAAATGTCAATGTTTAAATCTCCCATGTGTACTACGAGACATTTTTAAGCATTAGTAATTTACAAACAATTCCGTTTTCGCAGTGAAAATGTTTAATATTTACTGATAAATAGCGTAGCATGCACAAGGCGCAGAACTTCTCGATCGCTCGTCAGCCGGTCTGCTTTGCTTCATTCCTTATCTATCAACATCGACGAATTCACGACCTACCAAAAATACCATCCACTGGAAAACACACAAAGTTGAATAATGTAATTTCTAAAAATGCACATAGAGTGAGCTTTGGAGCCTCTGACTCCGAAAGTGAGAAGCTAGAGAGAGGACGACAGTAAGACCGTATGGAAATATTCGCCACGAGCACACAAATAATATTTTTTTACCAATAAGGCCTGCATATCTTAGAAACATCAAAACCTAGAAAATCATAACTTACAAACACACAACTTAGAATCACAGAACTAAGAAACATCAGAATTTAGAAAATCATAACTTAGAACGATTATAACTTAGAAACACACAACCTAGAACTACCATAACCCAGAAATGTACAACTTAGAAACACATAACTTAGAACCATATCACTTAGAAACATACATACACTCGCAATTAGGCTACCAACTGGTGGCGAGCTCTCTCACCTCTCCTTCACCCAACCAACTCCTTTTCCACTCCCTTCCTGAACTTATCAATCCCTCTCACAGATACCAATTCCTCCCTCAACACATTCCACTCCCTCACAGACCTCACAAGCATGGACTGCCTACCCCGATCCGTTCTCCTCCACACCCTCTGAAGCTTCACACTGTTGTTTCCTCTTCCTATAAACACCCCCTTGCTCAGCTTGCAGTGTAACCCTCCCCATCCTCCCACTTCATTCATCACCCTATACATCCTGACTAAGCATTAAACTTTCCTCCTGTCCTTCAATGAGCTGCGCCTTCTTCCTCACCATCTTGCCCCTGCCTTCTCCACCTACCCTTCACCCATCTTGCTGCCTTTTTTTGCACCTTTTCCAGATCTCGCACCTCCACCTCCACATACGGGTCCCATACTGCTGCAGCATATTCTAACACTGGCCATACCATTGTGCCATACGCCTTCTCCTTCGCCTCACAACTGACTCCATTCAGCACCCTTCCCAGCATACCCAGAGCCCTTCTTCCCTTTGCAACTACCCTCTCTACCTATTTTTTCCATCTGAGGTCTCCCTACAGTACAATCCCTAGATACTTATATTCTGATGCTTCTTCTATCTCTTGTCCCTCCCATCTGTACATGTCCCTGCTTATCATCTTCTTCCTTGTGAACCTCACTACCTTAGTTTTTCTTACATTTATCTTCATTTTATTTTTCCTGTTCCACAACCATATCTTATCAATGTCCGCCTGCAAATATCCACCCCCTCTCCCTCCTCAGCATACACAACACAATCGTCTGCAAACAATCTGATTTTTCCCTTAATCCCCAAACCCACGCCATTTACCATTATGGTAAATGACAAAGGACCCAGCACACTTCCCTGTAGTACCCCTGATATAACATCCTTTTTCTCCAATATTGCCTCCCCCACTTTCACCCTCTGCCTTCGCCCCCTGAAAAAGTTTGCTATCCATTCCACTACCCTCCTGTCCGGTATCAGCGCCTCTACTTTCCTCATCAATGTCCCATGGGGCACCTTATCAAAGGCCTTCTCAAAATCTACGAAGCAGGAATCCACCTGCTTCCCCTCATCAACTACCTGCACTAGATCCTCTAATATCCCAGAAATCTGAGTCTCACATACGTATCCCCTCCTGAAACCATGGTGGGACTCAATCTCTCCTAAGGACTTTTAATCAGCACTTCTAAATATTTCACTAACTCCCTGCCACCAAACTTTAGTGCTGTGTTTCCTATCCCATCTGGACCCCCTGCCTTACCACTCTCCAAACCCCTAATTTCCTTTTCCATCTCCCACTCCCTCATTTTAGACTCACTAAACACTCCCCGAACCCTGTTTGCCCCCCTATTCCAACCCTCCTTTGCCTCAAACACTGACCAGTACTGTCCTTGCAGCATTTCCACATTTTCTTGGTCATTTCTCGCATGCCTACCATCCCTTCCTGTTAGCAGTGGGATCCTTTCCTCTCCTCCCCTTAACCACCTAACATACCTAAACAATTTCCCCCATTCCTTGCATTTTACTTCTTCCACCATGTTACCCAAAAATACATTCCTTGCCTGTTTGATCTTCCTTTCAAGCTCCCTACTCATTTGTTTCATCATTTCTTTAGATCTAATCATCCCTTCATTTCTCCACTTGGCATGAAATTTTCTGCACTTCCTCTTCACTTTCAAAATCTACTGCACATATTATGGCGGATCTCCCCCAGTCCGTAACCTTTTCATTGGCACAAATTTCTCCAACATTACCTCCATTAATCCTCCAAACTCCCTCCACAACCCCTCTACACCCTCCTCCATAGACCTTTTTGTAAACCTGTATCTCTCAGGAATATTTCTGCCCACTTCTTGTCTCCTCTCCCATACTGCCACACCAGACTTTCTGCCATTTGCACTTCCCTCATCTTGCCAATCCCAATTTCCACAACCAGAATATTATGGTCGCTTATACCATCCAATACTATTGCACCAACTACAGCATTCCTAGGTCTGACCAACACCACATCCAGCACTGACCCAACACCCTCCTCATTCCATCTCGTAGGTGATTCTACTACCTGGACTAGTCCTCTGTTGTCTAACTGTGCTGCCATTCTCTGCATCATGCTATCCATTCCTGTCCTTTAGTCTATCGACTATCTCCTTGATCATCTCAAGTGCCTGCCATCCCTGTCCTGGTGGTCTATACGCTGCCAGCAAAGTAATACTCCTATTACTACTTCCACTCAATTTAATTTCCAGTACCTCGACATCCTCACTATCCCATTCTACCGCCCCTTTTAGCCCTTTCCATACACACACCATTATTCCTTCTCCTCTCCCATCCCTGTCTCTTCTGCAGGTGGTGAACTTATCCTGCCTACTCTTAATGTCCAGTACTTCCTCAGTCAGCCAAGTCTCCACAACTACCACTATATCCGCCCCATATCCTACAACCTTTCCCCAGAAGCCCTCCAGCTTGTTGTACACACTCCTACAGTTCACCACCATTAACCATTATCTTTATACTAGTACTCTGCTTTACCATACTACATTGCTTACCTCCTATCTCCATCACTGCAGCCTCATCAATGCTATCCTCTCCATTTCTCTCCCCTTCAGTTTCCTTGCTTCTAACTGATTGCTATTTCAACAATTGCTGCTCTGCCCTGAACCTCTACATGCAGCCAGCTACTTCTCTACCTAGCATATCACCTAGAATCCTCTTTCCCTTTTCTGTCAGGTGGACCTGGTCTCTCCCTACACTTTCCCAGCCTACCCATTTCCTATTATCTATAAATGTAGCCCCAAATCCCTACGCACCCTCTCATATACCTCATCTGCAGCCACTGTCTTCCTATAGGATACTCCTTCCCTAACCAGCATGCCACTGACTACTGCCCTAGCTCTAGGGAACTTCTCCCGCACTTTCCTCAGCAATCCCCTGAGGTCCTACTGTACCTCCTGCCCCACCTCCCTATGTGGCAGGTCATTTCCCCCTACATGAATGAGAACAACCTTTGCCACCTTGCTACCTCTCATATCACTAACCCTTTCCTCCAAATCCCTGGTATTTGCCCCCCTCCCAAATGCTGCTTTATATGTAATTTCCTTCCTGATATTCCTCAGCTCCACCCCCTTTACAATAGAGCTGCCTAGAAAAACTACCTCTGGCTCCCTTCCTACAACCTGTTCCTGCTTTGTGGCTCTTCCACCCACCTGCCTACCCTTGTCTCTGGCCTCCTGCAGCACCCTTGTTTCCCTCCCCTTGGCCAGCTCTCCTCTCTCCCCTCTGGCCCTGAACTGTCCAATTTCTCCTCCTTGCTGGTCTTTGCTAATCGCACACTTGCAAGCCTCAGCATACTGCTTCCTACCTTCTACCACTGCCTGTTCCCTGCTTTCTGTTTCCCATTCCTCTATTCCTGATTGCTTCCTGCCTACTACTATTACCTTATCTCTTGTTACTATTTATTGCTCCTCTAACCTTATTTGCTCTCTTATGTCTCCTACCTTATCCCTTTTTACTGCCTCCAACTCCTCTATCCTTCTCTTAATCTTACCACATCTATCTCTGCCTCCCTCCTCCTCTGCCTTTTCTCCTGCAGTTCCTTCTGCAGCCCTAATTGCATTCTGCCTAACTCTTCCTCTCTACTCAGCTTTTCCTCCTGTGGACTGGCTTCCATTTTCCTTAACACCCCCTTTTACATCTTCCAACTCCTCCTGTAACTTATCCACCCTCATTGCTACTCTACTCTTACCCATCTGATTCCTGACCTTTTCCTCTATCCTCTCAATCCTATGCATAATTTCCCTCTCTTTCCTGCTCATCAAATCTACCATCTCCCCTTTCCACCTCTCCTCCTTAGCCACTTACATTGGCACTGGCACAACCTTTACAAAGCTTCCCCTCAGCATATCCCAAATCCAGTTTCCACCTTCTCCACTTATTTGTGTTTCCTTCTCTACCCTTAATTTGTTCCCTACCACCGCCACTAAACCCTTTCCCTCAGCACATTCCCTACACTTCCACTTATGTTCCTGTAGTGATCCCAGTTCCTACTCCCTTCTCCCTATACAGCCAACATGGTACCAGCCGCCACACTGGTCGCACTGCACACCATTATCTAACCTTCTCCACACCTTACCACAGCCCCTACACTTACACCTCCCTACCATTTTTTTACCCTCTATTTAAAAAATAATAATTTAACTAATTTAAAACTAAAACTACTCTCCCTTATAAAATACACCTAATACCTACATACACACACACTTTTCTTAATTAGCCTAACTTACACCATACACCCTTTACCATCGTAAAATAGCAAAGGCCTCGGCCTTGTGCACACAATTTGACACTACTCCCTCCTTATAACTAATTACCACATAAAACACTAATCTTAACTCTTAATTATATCTCAAACTACTACTCCACCTATATTTAAACCTATTGCTAGAACTAATCACAAGCCAAAACAACCTTAAATACGGAACGACACAACCTGTAGTCCGTCTGTGACGGCCATCTTGGCAACTATAACTCAGAATGTCATAACTTAGGACAGTCACAACTTCGAAACACACAACTTAGAACCACATAATTTAGAGACATCATAGCTTAGAAAGTCATAACATAGAACAGTCACAACTTAGAACCACATAAATTAGAAACATTGTAACTTAGAAAATCATAACAAAGAATAATCATAATTTAGAATCACACTACTTAGAACTATCGTAGCTTAGAAACACACAACTTAGAACTGTCATAAGTTAGAAACACATAAATTAGAACGTTTACAAGTTAGAACCCCATAACTTAGAACAGGCATAACTTAGAAAATTCTAACTTAAGTGCATAATGAGGGGTGTGTTGTTATATACATAAGGACCAGTAGGCCTGAATTCAATATAGATGCACTGAAGTGCTATTGTTGACATAACCAGGAAATATCATTTTTTGTATCAATTTTTTTTTCATAAACACAATAATATTTCTTAAACATTAAACATGTAAGGGTTGAATACAATGTGTTACAATGACAATTAACAGTTATAGATTACTTGTAGGTGGCACAATGTCGATATGATGTATTACGCTTGGTTCACCTAACCTTGCCGGTAAATATCAGTTAGTGCTTAAGGGGGAAATGGTGTGTCAAAGCAGAGTGTTACACCTAACTGCCAGCTCATTAGTTATGCTCGCCATAAAACCACAGTAGAGTCACCTGGAGCTCCTCGAGGCCTCGATGTCGTGATGTCCTCCTCTTGTTACCAGTTCAGGTGACTAACATGGCTGTACCTCGATCGTTGTGACATTGAGTGGTGGGTGGGTGGTCTCCTTAGCAGTTTTATATGCTTCGTTCAGTAGGTCTGCGGCGTTTATTTATTAAACAGTATCGAGATATAGTCTGTTGTAGCTGAAGTAGTATTCTCTCATCTGGCAGTAGTAGCTTAAGTAGTAATATTGTGAGCGGCCTTGTCTGGCCGCTACAGTGAGCACCCACAAAATATAATTTCCACGCCTGTCTCAATACACGAAAATAATGATTTTGATTACAAGGCCAATTCACCAACTTTGTGGTTTGATGCCAGACTGCTGTAGTGTATAAATTATTTGCATTGCAGTTTCGAGTCGAAACACTACAGCCCATTACACATTTAATATATCCGACCACTCAATTAAATGGATACATAAATTACTAACATGCTCCCATACATTGGCTTATACACTGCAATCTCAAACATGCAGGCTGGTTAACATTAACACAATTATTCACAAAAATAACATTCACAGCACTACTCTATACAACTTCTCAGCAGTTTGTATTATGCCGTCTTTAACCTTGCACAGCAAAGTCCGCGTTTTACGCTTTAATTCTAGCCAGCAAGTGCATGAAAATGTCCAATTGTATTTTCTTTGTTGTTTTTTTTTTTTTTTTTGGGTATATATGCATTGTATTCCTTATTGCTACACCCTGCCATGGACTTTTGTTTTGTCTGAAATCGAAAAGGCAGACAGGTGACAAGTGACCTCTGTTTGGAAATGCTTCTCCAACTCTATATTTACTATATAGCTAGTTGGAATGCGCCATCAGTTTTCAGAGCGCACCCAGAGCAGTCAGTTGGAATATGCCATAAGTTATGTGTTGTTATATACAGAATATGCGAATGGGAAGCATATTTTCACATTATTCGATCTCATCATCAATTGATGAGTCTTAATCAGACGAAAATGAAAATAAATAATATCCATCCATGTTTACAACACATTTAAGCCTATAATTTCCTATTATTCCTGCTGAAAACTGCTGACTAGATTTCCACCTGGTTCCAGTACTGAGCGCAAATTTTTACTGATGGTATTCCTTTTGGCATGCTACTAGACAGTGCTTTCAGTACCAAGTGGAATGTAGCCTCTGTTTACCCCATAGACTAAAGATGAGGTAGACTGCTTATTCGTCTTCTGTGCATGTACCCAATATTGAACTTTCCCGAAGGAACACAACTGTCAGTCACATTGTCAATAGTGAGGAACGTGTTGGTTTATATCTTAATTTATAAATTACAAGCATTGTTACATTAATAAAGTGTTTTTACCAGTTTGAATATAATCAAAAACCTTTACAAATTGATTAGAGGAAGTATAAGAACATTTCAATAGCTTTTTTATTTATCAGTTATCTAACCTCAAATTCAATACACGCCTTTTTTCTAAACTTGTACGTGTAGGCAGAGTAAAGCAGTTCAATGGTACACGGAGATTGCGTAAACCTCGAGATCAGTCTACCTCATCGTAAGTCTATGGTTTATCCTCCTATGTTATGTACTTATTGGCTCCATGGTGATGGGTTCTTTAATTTAAACATAGTTTGTTTAAATTAAAGTTATGATATCTGGAGTGCGTAATACTTTTAGTAAACTTTGGAAATCAGTAAATATATATAGCTTATTTCACCAGTATAAAATTACAGGCTTGTTTCCGTATTGGTGTCTAGCTGCTCTTCGTGTACTCTTAACTTTATTGCCACAAAATGGTTATATACATCCTGATGAGTATTTACAGTCTGTGGAAATTGTTGCAGGTACAGTGATGTAAAACCACTAGTTGTTGAATCTCATAATGAGTTGATGTACTAGTATTATGTTTTGATCAGTTCTGTATCCGTCGTCGTTCAGATCAGTTTTTTATTGTTCAGGGAGCAATGTTACATGTACAAAAGAGAGAGAGAGAGAGAGGAACAATAAAACTTATATACAACAATAAAATATCAGTGATATATACCTATAAAAAAACAAAATACACAAGAACAATAACATGTACAAGAGCAATAACCAGACGGTTCGGGTTTTTGGACTGGGTGTCGTGAGTGTTCGAAGAGATTTGGGAGACTTAAACCCACTTAACAATAGCGCGACATGATGTAGCGAAAGGCAGGGATGACATGAAGTATCGCCAGCAGTGCCATTCACAATAGCATGATGCGATGTATTACAGCTGATGGGTGAAAGAAAATTGAAGTAGCCTTACATCTGCCCAGTGATGTAACATAATAATACATAGGTACACTCACAATTAGGGTACCGCCCGGTAGCGAGTTCTCTCACACCTCCCTTACCCGACCAAACTCCTCTTCCACGCCCTTCCTGAACTTTCCAACCCCCCTCACAAATACCAATTCCTCCTGCAACACATTCCACTCTCTCACAGACCTCAAGTGTAGACTGCCTACCCCGCTCTATTCTCCTCCACACCCTCTGAAGCTTTTCACTGTTGTTTCCTCTCCCTCTAAACACCCCCTTACTTAGCTTGCAGTGTAGCCCTCCCCATCCTCCCTCATCATTTACCATTCTGTACATCCTGACTAACCGTTCAACTTTCCTCCTGTCCTTCAATGAGCTCCACCCCATTTCTTTCATCATCCTGCCCTTGCCTTCTCCACCTACCCTTCACTCATCTTGCTGCCATTCTCTGCACCTTTTCCAGCTCTCACATCTACACCTTCATGTATGGGTCCCATACTGCCGCAGCATATCCTAACATTGGCCATACCATTGTGCCATATGCCTTCTCCTTCACCTCACAGCTGACTCCCTTCAGCACCCTTCCCAGCATACCCAGAGCCCTTCCCTTTGCAGCCACTCGTTACCTGCTTTTTCCATCTGAGGTCTCCCTGCAGTACAATCCTCTACTTATATTCCGCTTCTTCTATCTCTTGTCCGTTTCATCTGTACGTGTCCCTTCTTATCACATTTTACATTGTAAACCTCACTACCTTAGTTTCTCATGCATTTATCTTAATTTTGTTTTCCCTGGTCCACAACTGTTTCTTGCTAATGTCCGCCTGCAAGTTCCTCCCTCCCCCTCCAACTTCTGCATACACAACACAATTGTCTGCAAACAATCTTACTTTTCCCCTAATCCCCAAACCCATGTCATTTACCATTATGGTAAACAACAAACGACCCAGCGTGCTTCCCTGTAGCACCCCTGACATAACCACCCCTTCCCACGATATTGCCTCCCCCCCTTTCACCCTCTGCCTTCGCCCCCTGAGAAAGTCCCCTATCCATTCCACTACCCTCCTGTCTGGTATCAGCGCCTCCACTTTCCTCATCAATGTCCCATGGGGCACCTTATCGAATGCCTTCTCAAAATCTATGAAGGAGGCATCCCCTGCTTTCCCTCATCAACTACCTGCACCAGATCCTCTAATAACCCAGCCAGCTGAGTCTCACATGAGTATCCCCTCCTGAAACCATGCTGGGACTCCAACCAATTCCTATTGTTCATAACCCTCACCACATACTGCACCACCAGCCTCTCCATTACTTCTCCTGTACTTGATGCGAGACTCACCTGTCTGTAGCTGCCAGGCCTCCCCCTATCCTCTCCCTGCTTGTGTATAGGTACCACCATCACATCCTGCCAACCTTGTGTTAACTTACCCTCTCCTAAGGACTTGTTAAACTGCACCTCCAAATATTTTACCAATTCTCTCCTACCAAACTTTAGTTTCCTATCCCATCTGGTCCTCCTGCCTTACTGTTCTTTAAACACCCCTCGATCCTTATTTGTCTCTCTTCTAATCCTCCTGTGCTTCAAACACTGACAAGTACTGGCCTTGCAGCATCTCCTATTTTTCTTGGTAATTTTGTCACACACCTATCATTCCTTCCTTTTAGCAGTGGGATCTCTTCCTCTCTTCTCCTTGTTTGTCAACACATAAATAAACACTGTTATATATAAAGAGATTGAAAGTAATAATTATATAACTACGCATTTGGATGAAAATCTAATTTTGTGGTATGAGAAATTTTTTATAGAACTATAATTCTACAGATACCATTAAATTTTTAATGTAATTCACATAGTAGAACTAAAGTTCCACTAAATACAAAGTAGTAACTAGATAGCGCTCCCTTCAATGCAACTTATTTACACAAAAATGTTGTTTCTTTTCAAATATAGCAGTAATTTGCAATAAGCGTACAGAAACATAACAAGATACAAAATATTTTCAATTAAACTGTGTGTTAAATTGAAAATAAAAGTAAAAATTTTATAAATATATTGTACATGGAAAATTTTAAATGACAAGGTCATATAAAATGTGTTGACCCTACACAAAGATTTTATCATTTTAGTTCAAAAGTGGTGCTTTCGTTAGTGTGTCAATTAATTTTTGGCCTGTTCCCGTAAACCAATCACATTACTCATAAGATTTTCTTTACAATCTCATTTTACACTGGTCCTCAACATTTTCCTAAGTGAGAAAAGCAATTTCGTTATTTTTCACCACATTGTCACTTTGTTGTAACCATGTTTTAATGAATTTGCAATACATATGTTTAATTTGGAATACTTTATTTTTCAATATCATGCATACATTGCATCGTGGTGACTAAACCATTTATATGTATGAATATGTATACACATTCATACATTACTATCTAGTTTTTTCATTTCTTTCCCCTTGTTTACAAACGTGACAATATTTACTTTTCTTCTTTTCAATACTTGCTCCTGATTGGCTGTTTTCTCTAATTTCATCAGTGATGTCGCCTCTGCAGCAAGTCAGGCCTGTTGCTAGCGCTCTTGTCATGAGCAATATGAATTACGATTGGCTAGTTTGGTGTAACACCACAGTGCTTCATGTCGTGCTATTATGAAGAGGGCTTTGGTTGGGTAAAATTCCAGAATAGGGGCTTTTTTGATCAAATGAAAAAAAATCTCTGAAAGTGGTATAAATCCATTCTCTAATTACACAGAACACGAATATATACTAGGTGCATCAACATTTGACCAATAGAAACCCCAAAAACGATACTGAGGAGGGCTATGAAGTTTAGGGAAATTGTGGGGTAAAAGGATTAAAAAATTTGTACATAATCATAATATTTATTTGCAAAAATACATTAAATTGCTAAAAGACCTAACCAAACAATATCTAAATTGACAATAATACCAATACAAGCTACAAATACGATAGTGGGGAAGCTAAGAAGATCAGGGAAATTGCAGGGTAAAATGAATAAAAAATATATACATTTTCATGATAAAATTTAACCCTACAATTTCCCTTTAGTTCGTAGCCCTCCCCACAGTCGTATTCATAATTTGTACTGGTTATATTGTCAATTATGGTATTGCCCACGTACATCTTTTTGCAATTAAGTGCATTTTCGTGATACAATATTACGATTATAAACGAAAATACGTTAAATTCCAAAAAAAATGCACTCATCATTTTGCAGTGCAAATGGGCAAATGGGATGAAAATCATTTCTGGGCAAACTCCAAGCTTCGCTGATGCGTGATGCTTCGCGTCACCACTTAAAAAAATTGCCGGTGAGTTTGAATCACTGTTTTAGGGATTTACTTCTCTATTGCCGCTGAGACTTGACTCAGTGCATAATGTTTGGCTACGCTTGAAAATTATTCGTACATTATCAACTATTGTGTTGTTGTCTTTAATTTGGTTAGGTCTTCCGCATTTGACATTACTCTCTGTAATTAAAACACTTACATGCAATACTACACAGTAAATTTAATCCTTGCAATATTATAAATGGGGCTATGCTTCAACATCATTTATACATATTGATTATTGTGAATTTAACTTTCATTTGGTTAGGTCTTTCACATTTCACATTACTCATGGCTTCAACATCATACATATATATCAACTATCATGAAATTAACTTTCATATGGTTGGGTCGTCCATATTTGGCATTACTCGCGGCAATTAACACACTCACAATACTACACAGATAAAGTAATTGGAATGTAATAAAGTGCAACACTACAACAAAATTAATTGTGTTAGTGTTACCCTATCAATCGCTGCTCGTACGCCTTCCATCACTAACCACTACACACTGTGTATTCGTTTTGACGATACTCTATACACACTCAAACTACCGAACAAATACTTCCTGACCATGACCTGCACTACCTGGCATTTAACTATCAAATAACGTTACACTATCAGCGTAGGCTTATCGTTCGTCAGTTTTTTGTCATGGTGGCCAAACGTTAACATACTGAGCGGGCAGCTCCAGTATTTAACTATTTTATTTTTTAAGTTCTACTTAATTTATCATCAAACCCCGTAGATATTGATCAACAGGTAAGCCGTGAGTAATTCACCAGAATTACATGTTCTTCTGACACTGTTTTACACCTGTGTTGTTTATACCTGAATAACCCTATTTCTGCGGCATAAATATACCATGTAAAAGACATTTTAAACATTAACTATTCATTTCAAACAATGAGCTCACATTTAATAAAATTATTTGACCCAATATAAATATATTCTACTTAAATTATGTGTGTTTTATTGCATAAACGCAGCAATCTTGATAACTCTCCTCCCTATCACATTTTATTTTATTTTTACAGAAAACTACTTGAAGCCCATCCAAAATTCCTAGTACTGTAATTATGATTACTAATAATCATAACTAACAAATCCAGGTATTATGTTGTCTATTTTCGAAATAGCCCCTATTCTGGAATTTTACCAGTGAATTTGTGTAGCCAATTGGAATTGAGTATTTGGTGTGTTGATATTCGTTTTCGTGACCATTGTGATGTACACAGCAATAAGTGCTTTGATTTGCCATGACGCTTATCATTTTTGTTTTAATAAATAAGTGTACATAGTTAGGCAGTAGTATTTATGTATTTTTAAACACTGTAAAAATATGCAAAATGAGATGTGTTATATTATGAAACCTGTATCAGTAATTTTCAACAGCTGAGAATTTTTTATTTCGTAAGTTGTGATGCATGCCAACATACTGTACTGTGCAAATGCACACTCTACGGGCGACTTCGCCCCATCTACGAGCAACCAGAGCTCAGGGGGAAGTCATAACAGTGACAAAATAAATTTACGTATCGAGCAAGGAGATTCCACAAGCCTGGACAGCCACATACGTAATGGTAACTAACCTGCTTAGTTACGAATTGAATCGCCTGCCCATAATCCTGCATGCTAGCACCACCCCTACAAATAAATTAAATATTTTAATTATCCACTACCCTTCGGTTTAACCACGGAAGAAGTTTCAACGCACCCTCGAGATGGCAGCACCCCTGTGACCTTGTGAAGCCACAAACCGCCAGCCTCAGAAGGAGGTGTTTTAATTTGTCGTCGCCTCCAAGCAGGGAGATAAGAAATGAGTGGCACTCCAGCACCCCAGATAGTATACCCCTGCGCTGGAAGGCTGCACTATTCGCCGCACCCCTGCAGAAGCCATGACCCAAACATTTTTGGTATATAAGGAAGTCCGCCACAGTGCTCCGGCAGAGACACTGGGCTCGCCGGTCGAAGAGGTTAGAGAGCCTGCCCTGGTCTGAACAAGACTCTCCTCTCCTCAGCCTGCAATACAGCTCATCACCTGGAAGCCTGCAAGACGGCCTTACACTACCTCTGCAGACTGTGAAGCCTGCAGCATCCCAGCAACTTGCAAAAGGCTTTACTGCACCCGCTGACCTTGAGGGCAGCAATCCACGTCAGAGGTAATCCTACTCAACGCACCCTGTAACCCTTTACCCCAGTCAACTTCCGTGACTCCGCGGTAACAGGTCGTCGCGTCCTAGTGTACCTCTTGGATAAATTCCTGTAACTTTGGTTACGCTGCGGATAGCATATATTTACAGTAAATTTTGTCAGTTTAGATTGTTGCAGTTTTTACTCAATTATATTCCCAGGCTCGCCTTCTCCTGATTTGAATACACTACTTGCTTTTATGATTCACCAGTTAGATATTATATTGTATTTTCCGTATTTCACGTAATAAAACTTACATCAAACTTATTTGTTCTTTTACCTTCATTTTTAATTAGTTCCCATTCATTAGAATTCTAGCTATCAGTGTTTAGTAAATTGTTTCAGGTAATTCAATCCTGCCAGAGAGGAGCTGTGTAGTTTACCGAACTCTACAGGGGTGGGAGCTTCCAGAAAGCCTTAGTTTACAAACGACATGCTGAGCTCCTGGGTTTCCGGTGGATCTGCACTCACCTCCGATCTGTGGCTGAATAAGCCTTGCCCCAGGGCTGCACTTTGGCAGGAGGGATCACGGGACTGGTCCAGATGTATAGCAGGAAGGGAGGAGTACAGTGTAGGCATCGGCGTAGGGAATGCTGTGCTCTAGAGAGGGCTTTAAAATCTGACACCCTTGAAGGGGACATGCAGGAGGTCGAACACCAAAACCGTCCCTCAGCCAATATCTCCGCTAATTCCTCTAGCCCACAAAACCCCCTTGTACAAGTATGTATTTAGGCACCTGTTGGCCCGGGTACGGCCCTGAGGGAGAACGACTTGCCCAGTTAGAACGGTCACCACCTATAGCGTGTGCTACTTCTGCTAACGCCATACCCAGCCAGGCCCCTACTATTCCCAGCATAATTCAACTATCATCCAGAAAACTCATTCGGGTTCGACACCCTTCGGATAAACAGCCACCCAACTTCTGCATCGGGAAAAACACACGCGGACATGCATCACGGTATTGGACACGTTACACAATCTACACTGACACACATGCGGACACTGATAACGTATGGATACACGTAAGAAAGCTCATCAATTCCCAACTCTTCCATGCCAGTGAATCCGTGTAGCCAATAGGAATTGGGTATTTGGTTTGTTGATATTAATTTCCATGGCCAATTGGGTGTACACAGCAACAAGTGCTTCGATTTGCCGTTGTGATTATCACTGTTGTTTTAATAAATAAGTACACATGGTTCTGCAGTAGTATTTACGCATTTTTATACACTGTAAAAATATACAAAATGAGATGTGTATATTATGAAACCTGTATCAGTAATTTGCAACAGCTGAGTATTTTTGATTTCGTAAGTTGCAAGACTGTACATTTATAGGTATTGTAGAATGGTTCAAATGCATCCCGAGTCACCGGCTTGTTCTGCTTGCATTTCTGAGTCAGTTTTCTTACATATCCATGCATTGTAGAAAGGGCCTTAACATTGAGGTATTGAGAGCAAATGGTGGTGAACCGATGCAAATATGGAGCAGCGACAGAATAAAAGGGTGGGGGAAACAGAAGATCCCTGAGAAAACTCACCAATCAGTGGCATCATCCAGCACGATTCCCATATGCAAAAATCCAGGAGGGAGCTCGCTGGTAGTCGAACCCAGTTTGCCTAAGTGGGAGGCTAGTAGACTATCAACTACATCACCGTGGCCCTGTAAGTGCGACATCGTTTTTGTTTTGTGCCATCTCAATTGTTTGCAAGCTCTCATGGTTTTGTTGTTTTCGATTTTGAGTATTTTTCTGACATATAAAGTATCTTAGTTTGTTTGAAATTGTTGCTTTTGCATATTAGTTGTTGGCAATCCTATTTCATTAAAAATAGGAAGATTTGATTTTCTACTACAGGAACTGTAGTTCCAATTAATCAATACCTCTGACAGCTGACACCATTTACACCTTTCACATGTTTTTTTAAAAGCAGTTGAAATTTGATTTATTCTCTGTCATAACATTTAGTGTGAGCCGTATTTAGAGCCTATTTCAACATGGTCTAAACTATAGCTATGATTTATATGATCATAGTTAATCAACTCACATTACATACTTTCATATTCTATTTCAGTCAGTGTTTAGCTTGACGTGGTTTACTCTAAACTGACTAAGCTTGTAATAAACATAGTGGTGACAGATTTTAGGTAGTAGATATTGAAATCGTTAAATAAAATAATGCTTCTGACTATGCTGTGATACTGCCTGTGTTTTTAGTTAGTCCTAATGAAATATCAACTCAAATATAAATTCATATGTACGCAGCCAAAACATAACTAACAATCTTCAGTGCAACTTTGTTACAGATTTTGGTGTTTATTGGAAAGCATGGGTAGGGAAACGATATTTACAAAATAAATACTGGAGCACAGAACTAGACCCATGATTTAATTATTCAAAAGTGAGCTTAGCAGGGAGCCATGGTCAACATTGTATACTTCTACCGAAGTAAATGAAAAATTCAACTCTTTCTTAACCAAGTTTTCCATTGTTTGGGGGCCACGGTGGCTGAGCGATTAGCATGCTCGCCTCCCACCAAGGCGAACCGGGTTCAATCCCCTTCCGGGTCACTGGATTTGTGCAAGTCGAAATCATGCCGGACGATGCCGTTCGTTGGCAGGTTTCTTGGGGATCTCCTGTTTCCCCCACCCCTTCATTCCAATGTCACTCCATATTCACTTTGCTGTGACCCTGCCAACAGGTCACACATTTATAAAAGGGAATGATGTAATCCAGTAAGGCAAATTCCTTTCATTACTAACTCTATATTTTATTGACTCCTTCAAGAATACAATAAAACAGTCGTCAGTTCTTTACGTTGATAGTTTAACTCAAATATTGGAGACTCATTTAACTCGGATTGCTGGAAGTCAACTAATTAAGTGATACAGAGTCTGCCTTGTGAAAGCTCTTAAATTGCCTCACTCGCCCTTGCCTCACATTACCCGAAGACGCCCTAATCAGGAAAGATATTTACCCATTGATGTTTCGGTCTCACTCAAGGCTCGTCTCGGCACCTACTCCCTCAAGGCTTCGAACTCGGTCTGCTGGGCTGGCGACTCTCTCAGCGACGTCGATGCAGGCAGCCCTCTGGAGTTGGCAGGAACAAATATGGTCGCGAGCCCCCAGAGCTCGCTTCTTTTATACTTGGCCGCCCAGCCTGTTTAGGATACCTTTCCGTCGCTGTTGCCAAAACTATAGTCTGCATGGCCTGGCAACCCTTGGCCTGGTGGTGCTCAGAGCACTGCTCCCCCTCTTTGACTCTGATGAGTCCTGCACGAGCTGACATGGGGAAAGACTATAGGGGAGGTAACTTATAAGGCTGGGTGTGGAACACCGCTGTACGCTACTCCACCGGAGCTGCCTGAGACAAGCTTCTCTTCCATGTGGTTGTCGAGTGGGTAGCAATGTTAAAAGTGTCCTTGCACACTGTTTATAGGTTTCCCTAGGGCCTTGAAAGTCAAGTGAGGTTTAGGTTTGCATTATATTCTGTGGTGTTATCACTTCATGTGTAATGTTATTATATGTGTGCTTACAACTGCACAATTATTATTCGTATATTTATATTTTTACCATTTATAATTCTTTTTACATAATATTTGTAGGGAAATAAAATGGGTATACTTTGAATTATTTCCATTTGTATCACCAATACTAGTACTAACAATAATAATGTTTTGGACTATAATAAGGTGTCTTCTGTGACATTGGATTATAATACAAGATATTCTGATTTTTTATTTACGTTATACAGCTTTCTTAGTGTATTAACACAGATGTACAAACAATAATTTGTTACTTCCTGTAATATTAATTATAATGTTATTAGAACCAAAATATTGGTTTGATACTGAGTATGTACCTGTATTTACTACTGTTTTAATGATTTTATTATTTGTGCTTAGTAATTTTTTAATTTATGCTGCTGTTCAATAAACAAAATGTGAAGAAACTTCGAAAATGATAGTACAACTTCGTAGTACTGTATCAATTTAAAATATGACGTAGCTCTGCTTCAGTTTGCAACAGCTTTATCACTACTGCTAATATTACTAAAATCACAAAAAAATAACCTTACTTTGAACATACAACAGTGGAAGTTTATATATACTTCCACTGTTGTATGTTTCATATGTGAATAACATTTTTTTTTAAAACCAACCACCTAGTATATAAGGAAAATAGTTCACTAGTGTTATAAGCTATAGGTTAAGAGAACAAATATTACCATTATTTAATGTCAGAATTATATTGCACCTAATAATAGTTCTAATTTATTGCATGTTATTAAACACTCCTAATGAGTATACCTCAATTGTCGTTGCTACCAAACATAACCAAATGTAACATATATTTTGTTTTGTAAGTGCACAACCAGACAGTATGAAGTGAATTTCAATATATAATGTTGAAAGAACTTTTTTTCTCAAAGAACTTAAAATAGTGTTAATAGTGAAAAACACTCCTACAGTGATTAAATGTGTGTAGTGACAGACACTCCAACCAATAAAAGTGCATCTCATTTATAAACATTACCAGTGACCTTACGAAATATGAACAGTGCTATAAATTTCACAAAACTTTCACTATCTTTCTTTGCCTTACTGCCAAAGGTGATTACAATGTTCACTTTGTACTTAATTCAAACAAATTGTATTTTGTCATTAGATAAATTCTTAGCTTAATGCTTAAGTATGATGGTAAGATTGTCTTGTTTATACAACAACCAGAATGAAGGTTAGCATTCACCATGTGGTGTCACATACTACTGTAATATCAATCAATTTCCTTTTAAATTTCCTAATGAGCATTTATGTTAAAGTGTAACGTATACTTATCTGGTTCTTTTTAACGTGGTATGTAACTCTAGATTTAAGTCACTTGAAGTTGTAAATACACAGGCCACACTGCTGGCAGGCTTAAAGTGCCACATCAGTGTGCACTAGATGCCGCCGCCAACAAATGTCGGCGTACCCATATGGCGCTGCCAACTAGCAAAAACATTACTCCATGTACTACTGATGTTACCTTTGCCAACATGTTCGAATGTTCCTTTTATATTTAACATCACATTAAAGTTAATTATTCATTTCTAATAGTCATATTTCAGCCAGCAGGCATGTAACTTGCTACTAGTATTCTCTTTCGAGTAATATTTCCCGGGCACGTTGTTGAGCGCCCTGCCACTTAGCACGCGCAATTCAAAAGTCCTTCCCCTCATGGTCTAGTTCTTGGGGGTTCTTTACAGTAACTAATAAATGTGGTGCTGGCCATTCATCCTTTCCCATGTGGTCATGCTATACAACGTGCTAGGTGTTGTGTTATTCAATCCTTGAGGGCGCCCACTTATTCTTGTACTTTTGTAACTTCATATATATATGTACATTCAACCACGTATTACTGCTATAATTACTCTTTAGCTTTGCCACTTGCTTAAGAAACTTACAAACAATCTCTTCTGAGTATAACATAGTTATTACCCTCCATTGTAAGATGGTGACTCAAACTTAGCCTTGCGTTTCCTATACTGTACATGAATACTACCGTGTATGTCCCCTTATGCCTACGTTCGCTGCCGCCCTGAGTTCCTCGGCCTTCCAGCGTCACTATATGCTTACCACGGAGAGTCTTATTAATCTGACTACCATCACTACTGCTGGAGCTGGGACGGCTGTCCTTTAGACGGGGGAAGGGGGGTAGTGTAGCGGCAACCAAGGTGCCGCACACGAACCTCCTAAGGTTGAACGGAGTATGGATTGTGGGCGAGTAAATTGTTTAGAAAACATGATCCACGTTGCCAGCGACTGGCTGAGTATTTAAGCGCCACTCATGGCGTCACTCTCCCCCCCCCCCCCCCAGACTCTCACGGATGACCGCCGCAACTTCAAGGAGTCAGTCAGAGTCTACTATCAAGCAGGAGGCATTCCACGGACCAGGCCTAGAGGAGCTCTAGACTATTCTGCAGTCAGTCAATTGGTGAGCATAATCCACGTAGCAGTCAGGTGCAACGCTATACTTTGAGTCCCTGTCACCCACTTAACGTAAACAATAATCTGGCAAGGTTAGACATTTCATTAGAATCTTGTTGATATAGTAAATTGTAATATTTGTAATCGGTGAGAGTCAGTACTTGTGTAATAGATATTACATACATACATACACTCGCAATTAGGCTACTGCCCGGTGGCGAGCTCTCTCAACTCTCCTTCACCCAACCAACTCCTTTGCCACTCCCTTCCTGAATTTACCAACCCCTCTCACAGATACCAATTCCTCCCTCAACACATTCCACACCCTCTGAAGCTTCTCACTGTTGTTTCCTCTTCCTCTAAACACCCCCTTACTTAGCTTGCAGTGTAGCCCTCCCCATCCTCCCTTTTCATTCACCACCCTGTACATCCTGACTAACCGTTCAACTTTCCTCCTGTCCTTCAATGAGCTCTACCCCATTTCTTTCATCATCACTGATGGCCTATAGTTCTCTTCTTCCTCATCATCCTGCCCTTGCCTTCTCCACCTACCCTTCACCCATCTTACTGCCTTTCTCTGCACCTTTTCCAGTTCTCGCACCTCCATCTCCACATACGGATCCCATACTGCTGCAGCATAGTCTAACATTGGCCGTACCATTGTGCCATACGCCTTCTCCTTCATCTCACAGCTGACTCCATTCAGCACCCTTCCCAGCATACCCAGAGCCCTTCTTCCCTTTGCTACCACCCTCTCTACCTGTTTTTGTGTGTTAATTGTTATCGCAAACGTGTAAGATTGGATATAATAAAAGCTGTGTGTAATGAATTCTAGACTACCATCAATCTTAGAGCCACGTATCCCCTTGAGTAGTCCCACTCCTAGTATGATGGCTTTGACGAATAGTAACTAAGCAGGACTCTGGGTGAGAATTATAGAGCAGTGAAAGGTCAGGAGGAGTAGGACTGCTACATTATGTGTATTTACGGTTTCAATCTTGTTTTGGCCTTGTCTGTGCATTTCAATGGAAATTGTCGAGGGTCCTAGAATATCATGCATTCTGTATGGTCCATGATATTTGAAGTTAAGTGCCTTTTTCTGAGCTCTATTCTTTACCCATATCTATTGGCCTATGTTCAGTGTGTTGACCCTGAATTTCACACCAAATAGCTGATTTGTTTTGCTGTGTGACGCAATTAGGTTGATTTTTGATAGATTGCGGTTCTTATTTAACTTCTCACACCAATTTTCACTGCATTCTGAACATTTGTGTACGATACGTTGTGTTATAGCTGAAAATTATATATGGGATGTATTCGTCCCAATAAGCTGGGTCTTTGTTCACGCACGCAGTTAGCTATTGCAATAAAATTTTATTAACCTGTTCCGTTAGCCCGTTACAGGCGTGATCGTAAGGGGTTGTTTGTAATTTTTTGATTTGCAACTTCTTTAGTATTTCAGACAGTAATTTGTTACTGAACGAAGTACCTCTGTCCATCAATATGGTCTTCGGACATCCAAATTGTAACATTACATTTTTGACAAAATTCGCACACATTTGGGCATCAATAGATTTAACTGGCTGCGTCATGGCATACCTACTGAAAAATTCGGTCATCACAAGGATATATTTTTTACCTTCAGCAGACGTTTGTAATAGTCCTTTTGTATCCAAACCCAATGACTCAATTTTTTTTTGGGGGGGGGGGGGGAATTGGTGTCATTTGGCCAATTGGTTTTTGGTTCGACTGTTTTATCTTTTGGCAAACTGGACAATTTTTTGTATAACTTTTTACGCCTTTATTGATTGAATCCCGGTAGTTGCGTTTTTAATTTTTGAGGGTGTTTTATATTGGTCGAAGTGCCCGCCACCGAGGAGGGCATCATTGTGCGCAGTGAAAATTTAATTCACGTAATATTTCGGCATGAGGGTTAATTTTTTTTCTCCTGTGGGCGTGTGTACTTTCATATAAATTTTGTCATTGCCTGCTATAGTGTAACGTCGCACTAGTCTCCAATACTTTGGGTTGGCCTTATCAGGATCTGTTAGTGCGATCTTAAGTTGTTGGATGTGTGGATCGTTTATATATTTGTCCAAGAATGGTGAGGTGTTGTTGACAATTTGTGTGAGTAATAAGTGGGACTCGTATTCAATTTTTATGTATTCCTGCTCATGGTGATATGTGGGAAAATAGTATGGTGTGTCATTGTGTGATTGTATTATGATTTGACAAGGAAGGTCCACACAGTTTGCTTTTATTTTGTTGTAGTGGTTTTCAATGGAAATATCAGTGTTTATATGATAAAGGGTGCTGATTATTTTAGCTATCACCTGCAATGGCAAATATTCCTCATTAATGATAATTTTCGCTACACGTTCTTTATCAGTTGAGTATAGTTCATTTTTCATAAAAAAATTTATTTCTGTTCAGTTGTTATTTGTGTTTTGCAATTGTTTTTTTTTATTTTGTCATGTTTTTGTGAGTTTAGAGAAAGGCTTTCCGCTAATATGTCGTAAAAGGAAGTACATTTTAACATCTTCTTTTTTATTTCATAGTTAATGTTGTTAAATTGTATAGTTGCGGTTTCGGCATTTCCTATTATAGGTATCCTGCTCATTGCATCAGCAAGTATATTTAGTTTACCTTTCACGATTTTTGCTTGGAAATCATATTCAGCAAGTTCTATTGCCATATTTTGTATGCGGATGTTGTGTTCCGCCATAGTTTTTAAGTAGCATAAGCTTGCGTGGTACAACTCAATGGTGAATGTTTTCCCGTATAGGTATTACCGGAAATAAGTAACAAAATACTTAATGACAGCTAGCTCTCTTTCTGTTGCACTCCAATGTGCTTCGTTGAGCGATAGTTTCTTAGAAGTAAATACTATAATTGCTCGTTCTTTAGTACCTGGAATTTCTTGCATAAGGACCCCGCCTATCACAGTTTGTGATGTATCGTCTCAGGATAACTTTGCGTCAAATTTTTGTAATATGGGTGAGTTACGAATGGCTTCCTTGAGTTCGTTGAATGCCGCTTGTTCCTTATTGGTCCATTTAAATGAATTTTGTTAGCTCTATCAGGAGTTCCGCTTCGTGTGTGTAATTTTGTATGTACCTTTGTAGGTACGGTGTTAGGCCGAGGAACGTTCAAAGTTGCTTTACATTCTTAGGTGGGCTCATGTTTTTGATTGTTTCGATTTTATCCGGATCTGTCATGGTTCCTTTGGGTGTTATGTAATGGCAGAGAATTTTTATTTTGTCTTGGGCAAATGAGTACTTTTCGGCATTGATTTTAACATTGAATTTATGCAACCTGTCCATTACCTTTTGAATGTTTTCTAGATGTTCTTGGAATGAATTACCGATTATGAAAATGTTGTTGGTGTAAGCTACTGCTATTTTCCATCTTGGTCGACCGAGCATGATTTCTACAAAATTTTGGAAGTAATTTGGTGAGGTTGCTATGCCCATTGGCATACGGGCATACTTGTAGAGTCCTGCGCTGTCAACAGAAAAGGCGAGTTTTTCATGATCCTCTTTCCTAACTGTTATTGTGTAAAATTCTCTGAACGTGTCAATAGAACTGATATATTTAGAATTTTGCAAGGTATTAATGATGTATTCTGTGCATGGTATTAGGTACTGGAGCTTTTTGAGGTATTGGTTAAGTAATCAAAAATCTGTCAAAAATCTAATCCCACCATGGCATTTTTTTATTACTAAACTCGGCATGGCATATGGTGATTCGGACAAAGTAACTATGCATACTTCCACCATTTGCTGTATTGGGTATAATACTTCCTCTCTTAACTTGGGGTTAATTCTATAAGGTTTTGTGTGGATAGCCTTATCTGTTGTCAGCTCAAATTTGATCTTAAAATTTTTTTTTTTTTTTTTTTTTTTTTTTTCTGTTAACTCAATAATAGTATTTGCTACCCTATCCTGATATTTATATAATAATTCCTGTAGCGATTTCGTTTCTTGGGTTGACAATTTATTATTGATGTTTCCTAGTTTAATATTTGGAGTTTCCATTTTGATGCTCTCGATACTATTAGTACAATATTCCATGGTATAGCTCGTATGTTTCTCTATGATGCTCATGTTTAATGGACTTCTAACAGTTTGTTATTGTCAGAGGCGTGTATAAACAACATTTTTGTTGAAAATCAGTACGATGTCATAATTATTTTTGAAATCAACTCCTAAAATTATGTCAAGTTTCAAGTTATCTATTAGGAGAAAGTTTTGTTTGAATGTGTGCCCTAGTATGCTCACATCCATGGTAGCTTTATATTGATGCACTTCAATTTCATGAGTTGCTCCTACTAGCGAAAATGTTTCAGTAACTGGCACGCGTTGTTGTTTTGTAATAAGTGATAAGTTTTGTAGCTATACATTATCTGGAACATTCTGAATTACAAACAAATTGGCAATGCTGAAAGTTTATTTTGAAAAACTACACTAGTTTTTAATGTAGAATGACCAGTCACTAAAGCCGGCCCTACACAATGCCCATTTCTGTAGCAGATTTCATACCCATTTTCTGCTAGCGTTTCTACTCCTGTGTAGGTTACAATCTAGCCCCTCCAGAGGGGTCTGGCTCCAAGTATAACCGTTTTCGTATCCATGGGCATGCTCGAAACAGTAATAGAACGTATTTTAAATTTCTGCTATACCCATGGAGCTGCGACAGACAAGATGGCGGATACCCGAGTAACAACCTCAAGGCGTATGTATCCGTTTAAGAAAAAATTGTGGGTTCTGTAAAACATATGTATGTACAAAATGAAACTTAATGTACGCGTAAGTAACGGAAAACGTTTCAACTAACTCCCATGGTCATAATAAATCAATAAACACAACTTAAAAAATATGTGATAACTATGGACTTATAACGTGTAGATAACCTTTTACACTGCTCATTTTGAAAGTTGTGTGTGTAGCTAAGTGGGTTGGAGCACGGGATCACACCGCAACATTTTCTGTTTTAAAGTTCAAATCTCCACCGTATAACAATTTTTTTTTTTTTTTGTTATGTTATGTGATACATTATTGTGGTTTATAATTTAAGTTATTGCCAGAAAATACTTATTTCTAGAATATCTTTGTCTAAAAGCAATATTACAAACCAAAGCTAAATACAAAACCACAGGCAGCTGATTGCACTGTGAAGTTATTTGCGTTTTATTGCTTTTATACAAAGAAATTCTAGAAATAAATGTTTTCTAACAAAAGCATAAATTATACACAGCAATAGTGTATCACATACAATAACTAAAAAATTTTGTTATATGATGGAGATTTAAACTCTAAAACCAAGCTACACAGCGGAAACCCGCACACAAACCCGCTGAGATACACACACAATTTGCAAACAAACAGTCTAAAGGCATGATTTAATATGTGTAACATGAGTGATGTTAACCCACATAGCTTTATTATTAGTATTGTGATATTTTTGCCTTATTTTAGTTTCCTAACTATATAAGCTTGTTTAGTTACGGAAAGCACAAGATTGATTATTATGCATGTTAAAGATAAATATTTAAATAATTAAATAATGTTTTAATTAGTCACGCAAATGTCCGTTGTATAAATGTGAATACAGTACCTTGTTTTTATACATAAGCAGTGCCTGAATACAGTACCTTGTTTTTTATGCATAAGTAGTGCCATTACTAATATCATTTTCCATACATTAATAGTCTAGTACTTGTGCTCAGAAACTTAAATAAATGCAGTCTTCAGGAAAAAGATAATCTTCATACTTTTTCGATATACCAAAAAGCACGTACATATAATAGTTGATTGCATTTGTACCCCTGCCAACCGAGGAATGTCTGCCATTTGCAAGTTGCTATGCCTGCCATTTACAATTTTCTGTTAACACTTAAGTTAATGTGTGGGTACGAACTGATGGATTCTTTCTTCTCTTCTGCTACAGAAACCTTATTTTGTGCCCATGGGTATAACAGAAGGTAGCAGAACTTGGGTATCATGTAGGGACGGCTTATGGAGGAAACATCTTCAGTGCAACTGATCAGAAGTGAAATTTGACCTCATCTCCTGAATGTGTGTCAGGTGTGCTAATGCTGAACCAAACATGCTCAGCATGAAACAGCTATGACAGTGCTTTGCATTTATGATACATCAAATTGAACTTTATTTTGGAGACCTACAATATTTGTTCAAAGATTTCCATATCTGTTTGTTCTCAGAAGTCTGGGGTAAGAGTGCTGTAATAAAATTTCAAACTCATGCTGAAGCCAAGCAGTTTCATAATATAAAACCTGTTTGTCTAGAATAAATTTAAACTAACAATTGAAATATGAATTTGATATTGGTTCAAAATCTAATCTTCATTCCGTATCCCTATGTTGTTATTTAGGCCCAGTTCCTGCTAACACACTTCATATCAGATGTGATCCACTTGTGAGTGTTCATTACAGAATTTACACAAATTGTGTAGGTAAATTAGCTTCAACTAGAACGTAAAGAACAGTTCCTGATGTTGTGTATTGCATTCCACAAGTGTTATGAACATGTGCTTTGCAGTATGTTGTGATGTGCCCTGACACCAAAACATGGACAAGACCTTTTGAAGTGTGCATCCTTATTTTAGTGATGTCATACACTCAGAGTGCTACTTCCTACCTGTCATGTTTTAAAGGCTGTTCACAATAAAGTGAGCACTTTTGAAAGCCCTGGTTAAGATCTACTTGTATGTCCTTGTGTATTTTTTCCGCATTATGTAATATTAATATTGCCATGGGCTTCATCACTTTATTCATGCGTCGGTCAGGTGAAACTGTGAAATTATTAGAAAAGTAAATACTTTACAAATCTGCTCGTTTTTACACTTCGATGTATTAAAAATAACAGGAAGCGAAATAAATAATTTAAGTTATCATAAATGGTTACCTGGCACTTTCTATTTGACGTTAAGATATGGAACTATATTCTCTCCACCATTGCCATCTTTACTGGGCGCCTGTCACTCTGTGCGCCTGTTAAAATATATGACGTTAGTAGCAGTGGATTTTTTCTTAGGTTGATTTCAAAAGTGCTCACTATATCGTGAACAGCCATTACAATAGTGGATTACTATAGAAAGCCAGTGTAATGTTATTTTTTGATACATTTCTGAATTCCCAATAAATGCTCAGATTTTCTGTGGGCACTTTGTCAGTCAATTTTATCATTGGTGTGAAGGCCAAGAAATATCTAACGCACTGTCCCTATATCATGTTCCTGAAACTGATGTTTTTTTTTTTTTAAGTGATGTGCCACTGTGTAATGTAGTAAGTTTACTACAAAGGAGGAATTTTCAAAAGCATTGATTGGCACTGTGTATGTCCTATCCCTGTCCCTCAGATAGTTATCAGTGCATCAAGTTGAATCTTAGTAAATTATTACGAAATGAATATTCTTTTCAGGGGATGTATTTGATCTTGAAGTGTCACGGCCTTGGGAATTTAATACCACCTTCCCTGTGCGCAGCATCGCTGTGCTGTATGGAGTGGTTGGTGCTCCTTTGATTCTTGTCAAAATGGTGTCGCCATTTGTGGCTCTGTGGTTCGGCTGGAACCTAAGGACGCCATATGTTTTATTAGTGGCACCCCGACTGGCAGCATGTCTACTGTCATTTGTGACAGACTATAGCTTGTATTGTATCTGCCGAGTGTATGGACAGAACTACAAGACTCGCCTCATCATGTTAGCAAGCTCGTTTGTAATGCTGGTGTATGGAACAAGAACATTCTCTAATTCAGTTGAGATGTTTCTCCATTCTCTGCTGCTCTACTATGTGGCAGACTGCATGGCTAATTCTGATCAGGTAATTGCATTATAAGTTTTTATTATGCACTTTGAGCCATTTTCTGGTTATACCAAGTTATTTGAAGTATCTAAACATAGGTCTTTGTATAGGGAATGTGCAAATGACACGAGCTGTGCTCTTGTGACAGGTTAGTTAAGCTTTTGGTGGGATGCGTACAGGAAGCTTAATATGTAAATATGACTTCAGTGTTTAAAATCTTCGTGACGAACCTCAACATAGCAGTCAATATAGTTGTGTTGTGGGGTACAGTGCCACATTGAGAAACAGTCCTTCGGTTATTAAATTAAGGTTTCCTGACGATAAACACCATAATTTCTGAAGACAACTTGGTTTGCTGCAGTAGAGCATGGCACCATTGACTGGAACACGTGTACTGTCATTTGCATAATTTTCTTTGCTTAAACAATGCAAAACACTAATTCTGACACTTTGCATGAATAGAAATTCTATATTTTTGTTGTGTTATTTTTACAGTTGCATAATAACATTGTTGCATCTCTGCAGGTAGCATATGAATGTAATTCGGTGGAATCACCGATGGTGGTAACTTAATACTGGACACTAAAAAATTGTACATACACACGGTGTGATCATTCTGATTTTGTAATTCACTAGTGCATTTAACCAATTTTTTTTTACAGTACCATCTATTACTTTCTATACGATCAAATCTGCATTTTAAAAAACGTTTGCACTCGCATTGTGCTTTTAACATGCTAATGAAAGTTCAATCAATGTGTTTTTTTGTTCATAAAATGTAATTTTGGCCAATAGTGTCAAATCATTATTTTCAGCAACTGCAAACCTATATTCTAACATTTCTTCAACTCTCGCTCCCTTTGAATATCATATTGCTAGCACACTTTGGTTTTCCCCATTGTTGTACTATTGTTGCCTTGGTAGGTGCCCTTTTCGCAATTAATAATAAAATACAGTAAGGCAATATATTTGTGACACTTTGACTGACTTACTTTTCATACACATTCACCTTTTATGATGTTCCAATTGAAACCAATCTACAATTAAATTTTAAGAACTATATATACAATAAAAGCTCAATAAACCGGCACGTTCAGTGTTGTTTAGGTTAGGAATACGACTGGTCATATTAACACTTGACTCGTCTGAAAAACACTGCATTCATTAATTTCAACTCAACATCATTACATATAACACTGTTGTGCATCTCTCATCTCATCTGTACCTTCAACTGATGCACACAGATGCATGATGGGTATAAAGTCATAGATAACACAAACATAGAAACATGCACTATGTGGATACAATTAATAAGTTCAAACTTTTGTGCCTCACACGTATTATTATTTATGTCGAACACTTCCCCCTTGAGGCACGATGTTTTGAGTCTTATTGTACACCCAAAAAAACATTATGGAAAACACATAAGATTTAGCTTCCTTGATAAGTATTTGGTGCGAGCTCCATTTAAGGCTTTTGTTAGCAGATCAACTGGGTTTTCCCTATCTGATGCACTTTTATCTTCCCCTTTTCTGACATATCTCTTACAAAATAGTATTTTATGTCAATGTGCTTTGTCCTCTCTGTCACCTTCCAAGTCTTGCTCATGGAAATGGCAGTTTCATTGTTTGAGAAGATTTGGGATGAAACAGGTGCAAGACCCTCCTGTCAAAGTTGTAACAAAAACTGCGATAACCATCTAGCCTCCTTTGTGGCTTCATAAATCGCGTAGTACTCTACTACAGCTGTGGAATCAGCCACACACCTCTGTTTCCTCGACAACCAAATGATTGCACCCCTACCCAAGGTTCCAATGACCCCAGTGATAGATTTTCTGTCACTACGGTCGTTCGCCAAGTCTGTGTCACTGTAAAAAAACAGCTGGTCCTCGTTTTGCCAACTTTAGCCTCCAGCTCTTAATTTGCTTCAAATATCTCAATATATGTTTGATGTCAAGCCAGTCCTGGACTGTTGTGTTCTCACATTTCTGGCTGGCCCTGCAGATTGCAAAGCTAATGTCAGGCCTAGTTGTCTGCGAAAGTTGGAGTAAACTACAAACTGTCATGCATTACAACCTTCCATCAAAACTTTTGGATCCTTCCCCTGTCCCATCGATTTGGTTACTCTCCACTGGAAATGATTTTCCTTATGCACCTGATATCTTGAAACGTCTTAGCAACTGGTCAATGTAATATGTTTAGTCTAACATGACAGAGTCACCATCAGAAAAAATCTTCACGGACAGGAAAGGTGTCATTTCCCCCATTGCCCTCACCTGAAAGGTATCGGCCAGGCATGTTTTTACCCATTCTACTTTCTCGCATGACCCATACATGCCTAGATCGTCAACATACACAAAAACAACAAGCTCTGTACTGTCGCTTACATATACACATGGATCCTTTTTCAGTCTTTTTAGACTCCAGCCTCGTAGCATGTTGTCGAGCATGTCGTGCCATTCTTTCCAACTTTGTTTTAAGCCATAAAGGCTTTTCAGCAATTTACATACCTTATTGTTTCCCCCTTGTTGGTACATGGGGGGTTGTTCCATGTTATTTTCCTTTGAGAGGGTCCCATTTAGGTATGCACACAAAACATCAAGGTACTCACTCACCCACCCTAATTTGCACCAACAGTGCTATAAGGACATGGATGATCTTCTTTTTGACCACCGGAGCATATGTATCACTGAAATCCACCCCTGGGACTTGTGAAAAGCTTCGAACTACTAATTGCGCTTAGTGTCTACGAATGCTCCCATCAGAACTCGTTTTCATTTTTAGTACCCATTTGCATCCCAAGACGTTTTTACCTTGAGGTCTGTCCACGATCTGGTAAGTATTTTTGCCAGAAGGGTTCTCCTTCTCTTCATCCATGGCCATTCTCCTCTATCTGTCAGCATCCTCACCACTCATTGCCTCCTCCAAATTATCTGGCTCATGATAACAGCCCTTGTTAGAAACAGTCAAACACCCGTACAGACAAGAAGGGATTCCTCGACTTTTATCCTGTAACCTAGCAGATCTCCTGACCTGGGGTTCTGACTTCTCCCCGCACCCATAAAATGGCTCATCATCCTCGATAAAATGGAGTTTTCAAAATCACTTAATGTAGGAGAGATTACCTGGGACATGGATTCTTCCCCCAGTCCTGCAAGAGTTTCATTATTCCCTGACACAGTGTTGTAAGAGTTATTACAATTCTCTATACCTAGTGTAGTTCTCGTTTTCAACTCCCACATTCACGCCCTCTACATCAAGGACATCACAGTTACACTCAGTATTTAGAATATCTCTCATACTAACCTTGTTCTGAATCCAAAAGAGGAACTAATCCTCCTGAAAAATAACATTGTGATCAATCTTGACTTTCTTTAACTCAAGACACCATAGGTGATAGATAACCTTTGACGAATGCCTCATATCCTATAAATACACATTCAACCCCTTTACAATCAAACTTATCTTTACCATCTGCATACATCCATGCCTTACACCCAAACACTTTCAGAAAATCAAACACAGTAGTCTTGACCTTCTCCCTTTTCCAAATCTCCATCGATATACAAAAGTGAGTGACACGTGACAGACAAAAGTTCCTAAAAACGGCATTGTGTTTGTTGCTTCCACCCAAAAGGTCTTTGGCAAACCTGACTCAATTAGCATGCATCTGACAGAATTCGCTATTGTCTTTTGTGCTCATTCTGCGATGCAATTCTGTTGGGGTAAACTTGCGACTGTTTTCCTATGTACTATTCCATGCTCCTTCAGATGTGCCTCGAACTCCGTGCTGCAGTACTTCTCGCCCCCATCTGTCTGTAATGCTTTTATCTTGGTTCCATGCAGCAGTTCGATTTCCCTTTGGTATCCTTAAAAGTTGTGAATACGTCACTTTTGGCACCTAGAAATTTAACGGTCAGATACCTGGAATAGTCATCAGTGAAGGTTAACAAGTATCTTGCTTTTCCAATTGATATTGGCGGCCTTCCCGTTAGGTCCGAGTGAATCAAATCCAGTGGTTGTTTAGACCTTATCTCACTAGTCTTGGGAAAACCTATCTTGGTCATCTTCCCCTTGATGCAGACTTTGCATGGCTCATGCATTTTGCCCACAATGTCCAGGTCCGGTATTTTCTTAATTGAGGCTTCGTTCAGGTGGCCAAGTTTCTGATGTCATAGTGAAACGCTCTCGAGTACAGTGCCATCCCTAACCTCCACACAATCGCTGGCACTGTTCGCAACATTTACCACACACCTTGTTGCCTGTTCCGCATATAGCATATACAAGCCATTTGATAAGGGGGGCTTTGAACAGAACTTCTCCATCATAACAAAGGGTTTCCTTACCATTCATCTCAATATTAACTCCTTTTGCCATTATTTTGCTTATGGATAGTGAATTAAATTTTTTAATCAGGTTCATATAAGACATCCATAACAGTCGGTGTCCATCCATCACACTCGTCTGCAACCTTAGCCTCAACAGCACCACATCATTTAACTTCTGCCACACCTTTCCCCATGGTTATTTCACCCTGGCGGGCCTTGAGGTTCACAAACAATTCCCTATTGTTTGCAATGTGGTCTGTAGCAGCGGAGTCAACCACCCAACACACAGCTTCCTTCTTAGTAGAAACTAGCCCACATGCACTCACCAGCACTTTGTATTTCTGCTTACCATCTCTTTGTCTGTCAGCTGCAGTTTCAGATATTTTGGTCTGCACTTCTTCCTTGCAGTCACTCACCCAATGCCCGTTCTTCTGAAACACTTAACCTTGTCACAGAACTTTGCGATGTGGCCCTACTCATTGCATTTATAGCATTTCTTTTCTGATAGAAGCTTGGGCTTCGACACTCCCGGTGGTTTCTCCATGTTTTCAGTCTTCTCAGAATGGTGCCTTCTCCTTCGCCTAACAGCCTCTCGACCAGTGACCACTTCCTCGGGGACCGCAAGTGCTTGTATTTCGCCCTTGTCACGGTCATTTCCCTCCTCTAAAAGCCTAGCCTTCACCAATCTCATGGAAAGATTTGTCTCCTTTCCCAACTCTTCAACCAGTGAACCATATTTATCCCATGGTAGGCCAAGCAGGATCAAACCAGCAATCTGCAAATCGCTATAGTTCCAACCGGTTGATTTCACTTTCTGATACTGGTTTTGCACTCTGGCAGTGTACTCGTGGAATTCTTCTCCATTGCCTTTGGATATAAGGAACAGACTTTTAAGTGATCGCAGTCCTTGGAGGAATCTAATCTTAGTGTCGATGTCGGTGAGAATCTTCCAAGCTTCTGTCACATGTAAGCACTTAGCAATATCGTTCAAATACGTGTCCGATACATTTTTGTACAAAAAGGAGAGCACCTTTCTATTAATTCTTTCTTGGTGAATATTAAGTTGTTCCGCGAAGCCAGGTTCAATCGCATTCAAACAGTTTATAATTTTTGGGTTGAGCCTTGGAATGTTGCTCCTATATTCTGGTTCGTTGTGATTCTCCATCTTTATAATCAAGTGTGGGCACGCACTCACAACTGCACACTTTCTTCTGTCCAAAAATGTCATTGGCCCATAACCTGTTGTTTAGGTTAGGAATATGACTGGTCATATTAACACTTGACTCGTCTGAAAAACACTGCATTCATTTATTTCAACTCAACACCATTACATATAACACTGTTGTACATCTCTCATCTCATCTCTACCTTCAACTGATGCACACAATTGCATGATTGGTATAAAGTCGTAGATATCACAAGTATAGAAATATGCGCTGTGGATATAATAAGTTCAAACTTTTGTGCCTCACACCTACGATAATTTATGTCCAACATTCAGGTCTTTGGTGGTGCCGAATTATTGAGCACGCCGAATCATCAAACGACCATTTACCGAAATCAAATGAGATGACTGGCAAATGTAACTTAAGAAAATAAATAATACATACATGTATAAGTGCATACAATGTTAATACCTTATTACTGCAATAAAATAAGAACTGTTATTTTTCCATGGCAAGTACAATATACATATATATGCAATCCTTCAAATATTTTACTTAATTTACAAACAAAAAACAAATAAGTTAGTCACAGTTTAAATTACAAACAAAATAAATACAATGTTTTCATTAAATATAAAAGGAAATAACAGTACTATATGAAGTTAAACATTCATCATATTTTTAAAACAAGTAGTCTCATATATCTTTTTGTTTGCAAGACTCTGCTCTCTTTTGAAAAATAGTCATTTCTTAAAATATGTCAGTTCATAACTTCTGCAGTATTGCAGAGTCTACAGGACTCTGAAAATTTTATACATGTGTTAAGACACTTGAAGCTTCACTCCAAGTAGCGTGATTTGAAGTACCTCCTTCTTCATCGTCAAACTCAACCTTCTTGGCCATTTGTGAATTTATATCACTGTGGATTATTGCTTTACTTGTCAGTTGTTCAACAATGGTTTCATCTTTATTTATGTCAACCCATTCCATCACTTCATCCTGTGACAGATTTTAAGGGGTGGTTTAATGGCATGTTTTTTATTGTGTCCATTACCTCAGAACAGCTATCAGTGTTAGCATGTTATTCTTCATCAACAATTTGTATCACAAGGCCAAAGTGCCAACTTCTCTACAGAGTTACTTTTTTCACTTTGCCCCATGTTAGGGCAGTAACAAACACTACTTTTTATTGTTATTATTATTATTATTATTACTATTATTATTATTATTATTAAAAAAAGCTCGGGGTTGAGCCTTGAAATTGTCCAGTAGAAGAATTGCTTTGCTTTCCTCTGCGAACCACCCATCAGAAAACACACAGTCTCGAACTGGCAAATTCATTTCATGTTGAAATTGTTTGGCCTTCTCAGTTGTCATAGGTCCTGTTATAAGTGTACATTCAGAATCTTTTTGCACTAAACCATGTGTACAACACACTGTCCAGCTGACCTAGCTTCTGTTTTATCATAGTTTGTCTTGTATCAATGCTTTTAGGGGTAACCTGACTGAGCTACAAACCGTCTCATCTGATCTTTTTGCTTTTTATATCATAAATATTTGACGATCATATGTTAAACTAATTCATAATAGTGTTTCTGTTTTCACCTTTCTTGAGACTTGTAATAATATCCAGTTTTTGATGAAGAGAAAGTGTCACGTGTTTCTGTTTTGCAGGTGCAGATTACTTTGAACTTGTACCCGGTTTTGAAAGTTTAGAAAATATTTTACATGTCGCTAAAAAACACAAAATTTTATTTGTACTCACAAGTGTAATATTCACGGGCACTACTACTCATGCTCCCAACAAGGAATGACTGGCGGAAAACGGTTGCAGTCACGCCAAGGTCAGAATGTGTTGAGCATTTCCGAGGTGTGCCGAAAATTTCTGGTAGTTCCGAGCTGATGCTGGATTATCGAGCTTGTCTAACTATCAGGTGCCGGATTATTGAACTTGTACTGTACTTAGGATTAAAAAGCTTCAGTACCTAATTTTCACTCTGAATAATGCAACACTTGTACTAAGAATTTAAAATAAACAAATATATCAAGTGCCATATTAAAACATTTACTTGATATTGTGCAAAACAGTGTAAAAATACTTTCATTATATGAATTTTGATATTTTAAAGAGGTTTGCTAACACTTGTTTCCCTCAAGCACTTGTTTATTTCACTCCCTTACATTTCTTTATCGTTGAATGTGTGCTTACTCTCATTTAAATTTCGACCTTCTTTAAAGTAAACTTTGGGAGTTAGACGAAAATTATATTTTCTGAAACACTTCAGAATTTACAGTATACGTTTCACCCAGCGACGTCATTGTACCATTCTCCCTGATCTGCCTGCTTGTTCTCTCCCACTCTGTTTCTACCGTAATCACCGCTAAGAGTGCTACTGTCTAGAAATAGCTCATTTGCACACTCCCTAGAGTTCATTGTTAATATCTATCAGTTACCTGCACTTATAACAGGAAGTACACACTTATTGCCTATACAAATGGGAAGTTAGGCTACTCTACATTGGATGCAGCCATCCTCTTGAATGGTGTAGGCTTTGTCCCAAGCATGCCTCCATTGTACAAACAAGGAGAGGCTCAGATGCCACTGCTGGGAGAAAAACATATTAAGTTGTCAGATTGGGAGGGGAGGGGACAGAATTGTTTAACCTGGAAGGGGAAGAGACAGAGGAAATAGAGGGAGAAATAATGTGGGAAGTTAGAAATAACTGCAGCCCAAGTTGTGTGTGTGTGTGTTGTTTTTTTTTTTTTTTTTTTTTTTTCAACAGCTGTCTCCCTCCTCAGTCAACCTGATCTGCCAACAAAAGCCAGTTATACTCTAGTTTGATATTATACTCAAAGACTGTTTTAAATTGGGCTGCTCCTGTAATCAGACTCTTTAACTTTTATGGTAGGAAGCGATTTAAGGACAAGTCAACATGTATTATTTGTTTGCATACATATTTTTTATGCCCTCAAAAATGATTTGTTCAGGTTTGACTTACCAACAAAAGTGTAGTTAAACAACTTTACAGTAAGCATTATTAGTAGGACTTGATGTGCTGTACTTAACAAATTTTTTGTAGTTGATGCAAAGCAAATATAGTACAGTACATTTCATATAAGTTCACTAAATGTCAACATTTCTAGAAATGTAGCACAGCAACCATGTATTGTTCCACCACAGCTTTTCCATCTACGAAGAAAACAAAGTGTGTAAACAAATGCTATGATCACCGTAGGTTACTTTTCTAGCTTACTTTTTATTTTGGTTATGGCAAAGTATACTGCTAGGGCTCTGTTGATTTTATTGTGGTTGGATGGGGTTGGGAGATACTTTACTTTAATGCCTTTCATAATACTGCATTGTTTTGTAGTACTTATTATGAGACTGTATCATTAAAAATTTTGTATTGCTTTAATGGACCAGTGGATAATTTTGTTTGTATGGAAGTAACATTCAAGTTGTTATAACATGTAAAGTTTTAACCTCACCGAAAGAAGAAAATGTGATAAATATTATGTTGTTCATACAGACGCAAATAATAAACACATTCTATATGTACGTAAATATTTTGGCGAAGTTAACCTTACACTAGTTGGATTTTCTATACAGTACACATGTTATTTTTTCACTACAAAACATAATTTAAATGGTGGTTTTCTAGGTCAGGTACATTTCGAACATTCTAATAACAGTTTCTAACTGTATTATGTACAAAACACACTAGCTTACAGTTGCTAATTCCTATTTGCAACTCCTGAACACATGATGTTCTGTGGCAATCCTTGGACATGTTTGTCTGCCACTGATACAAAATAATTGGTAGAACCATTCAGTAAGTACGACACGTCACTGATTTCCCAAAACTAATTAATTACAGAATGAAAATACATGTTGGCACTTCATGATGCTACCCAAAATGGACAAAGCTATACACACATCAACAATATTACATTTCACACAAGAAAACACACTAAAAAGGCACCTCTACAACCAATTATGCTTTGTGAAAGTAAATACGAAAATCATTAACTACCAATATAATATTCTGGTAACACCAATAAGACACTCGTATAACATGACAAAAAAGATCACATGCATGATTGCGTTTACAAGAGCTGGAAACTCTTTACTGTTCATAACTGTCAACATGCTTCGCCATAATTGCTAAATATATTGGTTAACCAATTCGCTAAAACCAAAAAAATTGTACAATACATTAAAAACATAATTTAAACCACAAATTATGCAAGTATAATTTAAATTTTTAATTACGAATTTAATTTCTGAGTACTATTTTCTTCTATAATCATCAATATCGCCAACATAACAACATACATCCCACAACAACTCATTAACTGATACAAGACTTTGCAAAGAACATTTATTGTTTAGATAGTGTGTAGGTTGGTCACATTGCCTATCAAAATTTAGTGTATTTGTATGAAATGCAGTAAAAATTTGTAAACAGTTGATAGCTAATGCATTTTCTCATAAAATTGTCATACCTTCTGGCTTTAGTGTTGTAAAACTTAGTGCATATTGTTTTTACAAAGACTGGGGAGTAGTTTCCTGAAAACCTCTAAATTATAGTATAAAAGCAGTTTTCTTATCGTAACAGGTTGACTCTTGTGGGTAGATTCCTTACTGTGCAAACTGCTAATAATTATAATGGTGTATAAAATGTGCATTGTAAGGGAAATTGTGAAGGATATAAGGTATATGTATGTATCATGTAAGTGGTGGTAATAAGATATGCATTAAAAAATTATTACCACATATTGTTCTTAAAATTGCTGCTTACTACTGCTACTTTTTCTATAACTTGTTACGCCCCTTTAGGGTGTAGCAGGGCTAAAGGAAGGCAAGAAGAAGAACGCACACCATTAAAAAAAATCAAGAACGCATGAACACAAAGATTCCGAAATCAAAACAAATATATTAAAGCCCATCTATACATTATCACCAAGAACAACTACTTTGCAACTTGATTTGAAAAAATATAAATTGCGTCTGTAAATTTCTGTTGATTGCTACCAATCAGTGAACTAAGGGAAGGAGAGAACACACATGCACTGGAACAAACAGAAAAAACAATAATATTAATATCTCCTGAGAAATCACCAAACCTGAATAAAAACTTGTGAAATCCCATTAAAAACCGTAAAATGACTCCGTGATGATTCACTAAAAAGTACAACATGGAATACTAATTTCAAGAATACCATTGGGAAGAAGCAAAAACCCTCATTACACTTAACCATGAGCATAAAGGTACGCCATAAAATATCCACTAAACTCCTTGGCAGTAAAATTATTTTGGCAAATCGTAGTCCAAGAGGCCATTCCTTCATCATGCAAAAAAAAAGGAAGAATTCACCTCTTACAAACATTCCCATAAAATACCATATTGAGAATTCATACAAGCAAAACAGTGCAGAAACACTTCCCTACAAAAATCTCTAAAAAACACTACTTAAAAGGAAACTCTACCCCCGGCATAACAACTACCACTTTCATTGCAATACTTAACTTGAGTAGTACTCATATTACGCGAAAATGCGTCTAGCATGGTGAAGCCCAGAAGTACGAAGATGTGTAGACATTATCTATCATCGGCCAGCCCTCGCAACTCGAAGAGGAACACTGCACGCTTGCTCGGGCTGGGGACGAACATTTATATGTGAAATCGCGACTCGGGAAGGTTAAGGAGGTGGCGGGAATAGTGGAGAGGTGTATGGAAGGTGCCAGAGTGTGCGAGGCTGAACTCATTGCCAGTTGTCGCCACAAAATAGCACTCGGCTGCGCCAGGAGCGCCACGTGCCTCTCTTCAGTATAGCTCAGCGCTTGGAAGCGTTCAGCCGTGCACCACCCCAGCGGGGGTGGGGGAGTGCGAAGAAAAACAATGTACCTTTTTCTGCAGCAAAAATATTGCCTCTTCAAATAGTAACCCCTCTTCAAACAAAATAACAGTTTATTTATATGTGCTACCAAATACAGACGTGGCAAATAACCTAGTGGACTTGCTAACCAAGTTCATTAACGTCATGTGCTTTTGTAAACACGCAAATCCCATAATAGCAGCATTTAATTGTACTACAGAAAATTGTAGGCATCACACATTTCACCAGCTGGTGGGACGAAAAATAAGTTGTTCACACAGGATAGTTTTTTGCAGGACAAGAGTACTCACATAAAATTGCTTGAGTTTGCTAATTGACACGTGTGTCAGACTTGAAGCAGGGCTTCAAACTTGTAAACTGCACGGTAAAATTTGATTGTGTGGTATTCAGTGTTGTTTTAATCTTTGACATTTCATTGAGATTCTGTAAGTTAATTACTCTTTTTTAAGAGCATTTTAAGTTGTATGCTTTCCCATATTATCTAATTGGTGTTAATGTATTCATGACAAATCTACCATAAAAGTCAACCTTGGAAACACAATGTTTTTAAATTTTGTTTTAGTTTAGAGGAAGTGTACAAATAATGCAACGGCAAACTTCAATATTTCTGTTGTGTTATTTTCACATTAGCATAATAAACTTTGTTTCATATCTGCAGGTCATACATTAATGTAATTTGATGGAGTCAACAACACTTTAAAGCTGGACACTTTAAAAAAATTGTACATATGCACTATGTAACAGTTTTGATTTTGTAATTCACCAATGCATTTAACAAAATTTTAAATTTTGCTTTTTTTTCCAACAGTACTGTCTATCTTTTTCTATACAATTGAATCTGCTATTACTGTGGCCAGCAGGTGTCTGGTCTCTCTGTGTGTGTGCGTGTGCATGCGCGTGTGCACGTACTGGAAGCAGGGTTAGAAGAGCAAGAGGGGGAGAGATGCACGTGCAGGTCTGGCTGTGCTATCTGCTATTCCACAAACATTAGTTATGGCGGGCTCAGTTATGTGTAAGACAATGGAGGGCAAAGGACATTTGCAGTACATTCTGTGCAATTTTGCATAAATTTATTTATGCTTACATTTTAACAAAGTATAACTAAACAGTAATTTTAGGTCAGTGCTTTTCTTTTGAAACTATAGAAACTTTTTTGTAACTTTATTTGTTCAAGGTTGCGAAAATTAGTGTTTTTACTCATAGTGGACTGACTCATGGTATAAAGAAAGTCCTACACACAGATTTTATAAAATAAGAAATAAAAATAATAAAAACTATACAATGCCACTGCTATGACATATTACACTCTACAGCATAGTGTCTATCTACTTCACAAATGCCACCCAATTAATTTGAGTGTAAGCATTCTTGCCGTGTTTAACGGTAGTTTGTGTGAAATTGTGGTCTACATATGCCAAGGTGTTCAAATTAAAAAACCCACAAAATCACAGTATGTCATTGAGAGTTTATATAAAAAGGTTTTAATTATCATGTCTATTTATGCATTATTTCTAGAATTCCAAATCACATGCAAAATAAATGCTACCTGTAAAGATGTTTTTCCAAATAATGCTGGCTTTGGCAGCATGGTGTAATCACTGTAAAAATATTTCTGTAGCTTTTATGATAAAATTGTTTGTACTAACTTAACAGCCTGTAATAAACTTTTGTATATGAGTTATGCCAGTAAATGTTATTCCAAACACAACGTTCATTAGGAGAAAATAATTCCTTGATAATAAAATACAGAATGTGTAAATATGTTATCCTATATCAAAAGCATTAAAAAGTAAAACGTTAACAGTTTTAAATTATATGCATCCCAAATTACTAGACAAAGACAATTAGATTCGAAACTAATGCTATCATAATAGTAATAAGTAAATTTGTTTGTTGGTTTTGAAGCTAAGTTCACACATATTTGCTAAAGAAGTTGCAGGTTTGATTTTGAGTTTTAACTTATTTTTTTTAAATATACTATAAAAGTTAATATTTGTATTACAGTTGTGGTATAAATTAATTAATTTTCAAAAGCATATTATATATAATTTTAGATTCACTACTTACCAATGGGATCAAAATACAAGCTGAACTGTAGTATCAAATATTTATATCTTGCAAGTCCACTTATGTCCGGTTGCACCATTGAGGATCAGCAATAATCTAGGTTCAAATACCAGTTTGATCCTGGTTCAGCGCATTTGGCTGTTGCACCATTGCGATCTGCGCATCGAACTAAGATCAATTTGAACCTCGCCTTTTGGCGGTTCAGGAGAATGATCTCGGATCAAGTACATACGAGTGCTTTATTTTAAAATGTCAAAAGTTATATTGAAAAGCAATTTTGTTTTAAAATGACATAAACATTCAGATATTCTGTATTTAAGCTCTGTTTGGTACTTAAACATACATTTTGTTAACAATTTGTAAAGTAAACAGAGAAGAATAAAAGTTTATGTTGAATGTAGTTTATGTAAAGATAAAAGCACTGTAAAATATTTTTATTTACTAGAAATAAACTTGGTAATATTTAAATTGTTTAAAAATGAATTTGGTTGTTTTTACTGTTGTAGAATGTAAATTGAGAACTTTTACAAAGGCTTAAGATGCAATGCACTTACTGAATTAAAGATGGTATTAATGTTTTGTAAAGATAAAACGGAATTCATGTTTTTTCCTGCGATCAAACAAAACGGACAACTGAAAAAGCCATTCAGAATATCAGAAACTCCTAATTTTCTGCACGAGCTAAGTCTCGTGTTGAATTTATTGCTCACGAAAGAGCAGCCGTAGCCAACATATGTAGTTTGAAAATATGCTAACAGATAGCGCTATGAACAACTTTATTTTTGGGAATTCAAAACAACATTTTACGTACTTGAATACTACTCAGTAAAGTTTGTACAACAATTATTTTACTTAAAACAAATAAAACATCATACCATCTAGTTCTATGTACACTACCTTCAATAATATTGGTATTAAAAATAACAATATAAATGTGTGCAAAGTATTTCCAATCAAGCAAAACAACTGAAACAGGGTTTTTTTTTCAGTGCATTCAATAAAATTATATAGTAAAACATCCTAGTCTTAAGAGATAATGTCCACAAAAACTTATTAATTGTCTCCGAACCTCAAACTAAACATTTGCATCATGAGTCACAAAATGACAGCCAATCATAAACAGTGTTTCATCTCAATCCTCATTTTGAACTGAGATAGGTGATCTACAATCAGAACTTGGCCGTTCGCATTGTTGCAACACTTGTACATTGAACTTGGGTCAAGCTGACAAATCATCTTTAACTCCATAATAACTTTTTTCTCGTGGTTCTCCTATTGGAAGTAACATTTCTCATGATAGAGTGACCCATACAGACAAGCATAAATCACACCTTTGCCTCACCCGGGATTCGAAACCAGAACCACCCACGCTCAACATTCAACCAACTGCACCACAGAGAGCAGCCATAGGTCAACCAGAACACTGTCAGAGATTATAATAACTTATTTGAAGTGAACAAAGAGCAACTTATTTGAGTGGAGATAATTTTTAAGTTACAATTTATGTAATATATTAATTGTTCCACATTGTATGATTCGCTGCCAGGTTGTTTGGGATTCGTACGCCTATATTTGCGCTAAATTTAATGCAGTTATTGCGGGAAAAGTTTTGAGTGTTGATTTAAAACATTTATAGTTTAGCTTGAATTTCATACATCACTCTATTCTTTGACATAAAAAAATTGGAAATAAATTATTATATCCTTTTTTTCAATTTTATTTTGTGTTATTGGTTAGCAGTGATTAATCTATATATTCTTGTGTCATTTAATGTAACATTATTTTAATTAAAGATGTTGCAAATTTATTATTCTTTGTTACAATTTTATTTGCAGCCCCAAAACTAAATATTGTATTGCAATTTATTTTGACAAGAGAGTAATATGAGACACAATTCAAGAATTGTATTCCATTAAAAATATTGTGCCAACAACTATGAATATGCCACGAATTTACATTTGGCATTGGCTAGATGACAGCTCCATACGACTTTGTGTGTATTATTTTCATGAGTTTTGGGTTTTTATATAAGTAAAACTGCTATGCTGTAAAATGTGTTGAAGTTGGCTTAACATTATGTTGTCTCAAATCCCTCAATGTTTGCAAACTTTGTGACCAAATATTGTCTTGAGTAATGCATTCCCGTCGAGATTTTTCTTACATGCTGCACAGTAAATCTTAACATCAATTATTTATATTCCTCCCCTTCCCCATTTTAAAGGTGTAAGAGTTTGTAATACATTTATTTTGTCTTCTTGTAATCAAAATGTGGAAAAGAAACAAGTAATCTGTTGATGCATCAAACCATAGAAAATATTCCATCTCCATCATTGTTGCTTTTATCTTACGTAATTTTAATTTGATGTTGAATATTTTAACATAAAATTTGCACTTGATAACAGAAAAGCAATTGACGTCTGTCGAACAGCACACAGAAGGTAAAGAAATCATCCAGCACACACTGTCACAAGAACACTATCTATTGTCGCTAATAAAAAGTCTCCATGTCCGGTTTTGCCAAATGTTTTTATTTTCGCACGTATACTGCTGGGCTGCTGTCTTGCCGCTCAGCTACAGACCAGTCTGTGCCGAGCCGCAGTGTAGGGAGTGTGACGGGACTCGCTTACACAGACGTCTGTGGGTAATAGTACAAAATTTTCACTCTTGTATTATGCTTTCAAAATTCTAGTAAAAGTTCAGTCAATGTGTTTTATTTGTTCATACAATGTAATTTTGTTGAAAGGTGTCAAATTGTTATTTTTGGCAACTGCAAGCGTAGATTTGAATATTTCTTCAACTTTTGCTCCCTTTGAATATAAATTCTGCAAGCATGTTTTGGTTTCCCTCCATTGTTTTGTTATGGTTTCCTTAGAAATGTCGCAATATATATGCAACACTTTGCATATACAGTCGCCTGTCACAGTGTTCCTATTTAAGTCAATCTGCAATTAAATTAAAAAATATATTCTTAGGATTGACAGTTTCAAAACTTGTAATGAGAATTTAAAACAGAGAAATTTTATTAAGTGTAATATTAAAACCACATTTTCTTGATATAGCGTAAACTAGTGTTAAAATACTTTTGTTACCTGAATTTTAACCTTTTAAAGCTGCTTGTGAGCACTCATTTCTCTCAAGCACTTGCCATGTATTGCACACCCTATAATTTATTTTTCATTGAATATGTGCCGACTTTTATTTAAATTTTGACCTGTCTTTAAAGTGTCTTTCAGAAGTTAGATGAAAATTGTATTTTCTAAAACACTTCGGAAATTACATTACACGTTTCTCCCAGTGACGTCATTGTACTATTCTCCCTAATCTGTCTACTTGTTGTTCTCTCCCACTCCGTTTCTAGCGCCATCTCCGCTAAGGGCACTACCAACTAAAAATCCTCTTTCGCAAGCTCCCTATTACAGGTGGTAGATTTGTTGGGCAAGTCAAACTATAACATGGTATGTAAAGTGATATTTATTGTTCATGATGTGCTGAAGAAAGGAACCACACAATACAGAATGTATAAGCATAACCTATAGAACTGATCACCTGAAAGGTTTTTCGAAGATTTTTATGAGTCAGCCATTCAACAGCAGCACAGTTAATTATTTTTTGGAACAATTTTTGCCAGCAGCATGTTTTTATTATACCAATGCAAACATAACTTTTGGTGCATACTTAGGTGATCCAGGAAGAAGAGTATTTGAACAAACAGTACCAGATGGCTGATACCCCAGTAGAGCGTGTCAGAGTGCATAAGCTACGCTCGGTGTTGCCAAGCCACTCACTGAGTCGTTGTTTCAAAGTTGCCACTATTACAGTAGTGGGAATTTTCAATCGGCCAACCTTTATTGTGTTTGCATTCCCGCCTGTGTTCTTCTGGCTGCAGCGGGGCCTGGGCTCGTCAACAGTTGGGATGTACGACTTCCACATCAGGATGTTGTCACTCGTCCTGGCAGGTGATCAATTAATCTTGATAGTTTACAACATTACAATACCAGCTTAAGCAGAAAAAGTTACTTTATGCTAACTTGTGCTTTGCGGTGTACTGAAAGATTCATCAGTAGCATTTGTGCCAAAAAATTGGTAACTTGCAGAAATTGCACGTGATATAATTTCCAACAATCACAAAAATTAAATTTCAGAGTTTTTTGTCCTGCCAAATGTCAAGATTACTGGTATTGGAATGTAACACTAAATGTAGCAAACCATTTACATAAACTAAAATTAGGAAAGCTGAAAGGTGTAGTCATTTTTTCATTTTGAGTTATGTGCAACAAAGTTGTTAAACAAAAATTCAAAGATATCTATAGATTAGAACGAAACAAATATTTATTGCATCTAGTCAAACATTTCAAAAAATGCAAAAAAATTTCAGTGTTATTACACAGATGTCTTGAGGTGGCTTGTGGCACTAATTTTCAATGTAATTTATTTCATTTGTACAAGTGAGTTTATTTATTTTTCTGTGGACATGTGACTAAAATTGTTCAGTAATGTAGGATTTTTTTTTTTTTTTGTGTGTTTGAAATGATATCACAAGTAAAACAGTTTTTGGTGCTAATATAAAATTTATAAAGGATTGTTTGCTATCATACACTTATTATTTAGGTTGAGTGAATCAACACCATTTGAATACATTAAAATGTGTCTTGGGAATTTTCTGTGTTGTCTGGTGTGTGTATATGGGTATTGTAAATGGGGCAAGTGTGTGTTTTAATTTATTTGGAAGGTTAAAGCAAAATCCTATTAATTACTGACTAATGTTAAAGTTTACCCAGGTTTCGCAGTAGTACTGGTCACTATGGCTGGTAAGATATCTTCTCACACATGTATCATTCTTTCACCTGAACTTTAAATTTATTTTGGTTTCTCACCATTCTGGTTTTTGTTGCTTGTATACAAAGTTTTGTAGTTTAACCTTAATGTTTTTGTAAATCAGTGTTCACCTCTCCATTGTCATGTTTACTCCTGTCTCAACAGTTTCTGTCATAGAACTTGAAGATAGATCTGTGTGATGTGACGTTTTCAAATACAGGTAAGACAAGAGAACCTAGTGATGTGATATGGTTGGTGATGATGCCACACATACGAGCAGGAAGTGTTTTACTTGTCTTCTCTTTTTTCCCCTCTCTCATTGCAGAAACTTTAACTTGCATTTTAAAACTGTTGCATTAGTATAACATGTACATGTTGTGTTGGTCTCACAAGCTGCACAGTTTGTGTAACTATTGTAAAGTGTTTCAACACAGTAGTGGTAGCATGTATAGGTGTGATTAATATTACTGTTTATATAATGAGTTGCACTCATACAGGGTGATTTTGACCACTGGGGGAAAACTGCAGGGAACAAATCCTGACTGAGAGGAGGGGAGAAAGAAGAAGAAGAAGAAGAAGGAAAAAAAAAGTCTAATGGACATACATTCCAAAATGTATTGGTTTTCTCACTAAAGGGCAGTACACTTTTCACCATGATGGCGGCATAATGAGGCATCCACTTCACTGCTGTTGCAGACTCACCCTGGAGTGGACATGTGTAGTGTAATGCAGCACTTTGAGATGAGATGATCGGCCAGTATCCCAATCGGGAACAGGCCGACATGGTCTTTACATATGGACATGCAAATGGCAATGGGCTGGAGGCAGCACGGCTGTACCAGGAAAAGTATCCCCACCGACTGCAACCACACAATAAAATGTTTGCAACAGTGTTTCACAGTTTCTGTGAGACGGATCATTTATGGGAATAAGTAACCATGAAGGACGGGTGCGCCATGTATGTACATCTGCCTTGGAGGAACATGCCATCAACACTGTGGAAGATGTCCCTGTATCAGCACCAGGCAGGTGGCCTGTGCCAGCATGGGGTAAGCCAGATGAACGTGTGGAACATTCTTCACGACAACTGCTGCTACCCATATCACTTGCAATGTGTGCAAGGCTTATGATCAATGGACTTTCCTTTGCAGGAACGGTTTTGTTGATGGTTTGTTCTACAGGCCACCACAGTGCTGGAATTTCTGTCATCCATCCTATACACAGATCTTTACAAGGGGCAGTAATGTCAACCTCCACAACACCCAATTGTGGGTTACGCAGAATTACCATGATGTGGTGGCAGCCTCAATATGTGGGCGGGGATTATTGGCGACTGCCTCATGGGACCAGTCCCTCCGTAGTGCCTCTCAGGTGAGGCATATCTGCACTTCTTGTGGGTGACCCTGGCTCTCCTGCTAGAAGAGGTGCTTGTGATGGTATGAAGTGTTATGTGGCTGCTACATGATGGTACTCCAACACACTTCTGCATTATCGTGCAGAGGCATCTCGACAATGTCTTCCCCGGGCATTGGATCAGATGAGGTGATCCAGTTGCATGACCTGCCGGGTGTTTAGACCTCAACCCATTGGATTTCTACCTTTGGGGGGGGGGGGGGTGGGCACCGGAAAGGTGTCGTGTATGCGGAGCCCATCTCAGACATGCAGACACTGGAACAACATATTCATGCTGCCTGTGATGCCATTCGGGTACAGGATGGCACATTTGAACATGTGCAGCACTCCCTGATGTGGTGTGTGTGCGCATGCTTAGAGGCCAGTGGGGGTCACTTTGAACACCTCATCTAAAGGTGGCCTCATGATAGCATGTCATGCATTGCTTTCTAGTGTACAGGAATGATGGATGAATTAATGGTTTCTAGTGTAGAAAACATGCATTTCCGGACGTGCATCCATATTATCTTTTTTCTTCCTTATTGTGTCAAGGATCATACCCTGCAGTTTGCCCCCATTTCTCATAATCTCCCTGTTTTTGTGTGTGTGTATAATATTGTAGTTTATAAATTGTTGTCAAATATTACGAGACTCGTACAGTTTGTGCCCAGTAGCTGCATAGGTAACACCAATTCATTCATTTTCCCCCTCCCAACACAAGAGTTGTAGTAGGGGAGTGTCCTATCATAGCCTTCTCAGCTGTCAGAGTAGAAAAGAGTAAAAAAAAATTGTAACTTTTTTTTCAGGAGTACCAACTCTGGTTCTTTTGATTTTGGTTGATTCTTTCTACTATGGATACCTCACATTTGGAGAGATTGGAGTTATGAAGTTGAGCCTAGATAATTTGGTGGTAACACCCCTAAACTTCATTAAGTACAATGTCAAAGTGAACAACCTGGCTCAACATGGCCTCCACCCATGGTATCTGCACATTTTTGTCAACATTCCATTGCTGTACAATGTGCTTGGGATTATTGGCATTGGTGTGGTAATCAGGTTGATTTATAGGTAAGGCTTAATTTAGTAACTTCATTGCAACGCTTATAAACAGTTTATTCATATAATTTTTGTGCTGTTGTGATGTATAACCATGTTTATTATACTGAGAAATTGTTAATGACTAATGAAAACAATATTTAATATAGGTACGCTACAACTAATTCTAGATACCTGAATCATTTTTTCAGGTGAATTTAATATTTCAATAGTTATCAAAATTTATGTTAAGAAAATTATTTATCACATTATTTTTGGAATAAGAATTTGTAAAAAGTAAGACAATTCTGTAAAAATGTGAATTTTTGAGAACTGTGAACTGAAAAGGATAGCTGCCCTTGTATTAGGAGAGGGAACTTTTATTCATATTCACACATCACATGTACAAGGAAATGCTAGTATGAAAGTCTGTAGGACAGAAAAACCATTTCAGTGCACCTTACTCTAACAGCAATACAGGCCAGAACTCTTGCATGGAAACACTACTAGAGATGAGGAATATTATGTGTGGATTGGGTTCCATGCACATTCCACCTGATAGTACAGTTGGGTAAGAATAAAATTGTCACTGGTGTTGGAAGACTGAGCCAGATGGCATCCAATCCAGTTGTTCATATGCTCAGTGGGCGATAGGTATGGTGAACATGCTGGCTATGAGATGTGACTTATGGCCACTTGCACCATCGTGTACACTACCTTCTTCAATAACATTGGTATTAAAAATAATGAAAAAAATGTATGCATAGTTTTTCCAATCAAACAAAACAACTAAAACTGAAAATTTGCAGTGCATTCAATATATTAAAAAATCTTCTAGGTTCTTCCATTCCTCATATTTCTGTTTCGAATCAAACGGGTCCGTTACTGTCCGTTTTTTTACATTCAATTGCATTCAGTTTGTTTTATATCTATTCAACGATTAATGATAAATTTTTTCTTCTTCTGTAAAAAATATTTAGTTTTGAACCACTTGCAGCTTCATCCATATTTTATCTCCATAAAATTAAATAATTAGCAATTGCAGAGACTAGATAGAGAACATTAGGTAAACATATAGATTATGAGTAGTCAGAATTTCTATAGTGTAAACAGGTCTGGACACTAGCTTGAAAAGTTAACGCCCTTATTGACCCGTTTAGTTCGTGAACCCAGCCGTAGAGCGCTGCTACCAAAGTAGTGCTATCGACATGTTATTGACATGGCTTGCATAGGGAGGAAAATTGCAATTTTTTCTTAAAATGGGAAAATGACCTTCATATCTCTATGGTGTTATCCCTATACCAGCAATGCTACCAACACTAGTTTGCTTGTAGCGATCTGCAGCTACTGCATGAACTATATCAGTCAATAAGGGCGTCAATTTGCTAACATTGTTAGATAGGCGAGTGTCCAGGTCTGTCTTCTACGGCTGTAGTGAAAACTATGCCTACATTCATGATGTATATTACAAACCAATATCAAAATTTGTCTCATACTTAATCTCAATCTCTCACTTGGGAACCAAGATTGACGAATTGGAGATCCAGAATCGTGCAATTTCGTTGGTGCAACACTTTTACAATGGAACCAAGATAAAACTGAATCCTGGTTCGGAACTAGGATCATTCAATCTCGGTTCGGGGAAGATGTTGGTGTAACCAGGCATTAAACACCTTGGAGAACATGCTGCATGTGCAATGGAGGCAAGGGTGGTTTTAGAACATGGTTTACGACGGAGAGCTCTTTTGTACATTTTTATTACAATAAATAGTTCCTTTCTTTAAATTCATAATAACTACAATCTAGCTATGCAATAAGTTTGAATCACATGTCAAATGAAGCTTAATTTGTAGGTGTAAGTTTGCAAGAACTAGTACAAATTACAAATTTTTGTGGATTTATTTTCTGAGTTGCAATAGTTATAATAAAAACAATTCTGTAAGGTAAATTCTTGGGAGGGAAAATTTACCCACTTTCCTTCCCCTTGTATCTGCCACTGAGTAGAGGAGCAAGAGCATGGTTTTTTTTTTAATAGTACATCTTCCTGTTGTTACAAGAGAATAGGTTAGATGGTGTTCAGTACTGTATACCATGCAGTGCTCAAATGTTGCCTGCAAAAACACAAGATGTGAACAAACACTGTAAGCTATGGCTTTCCTAACAATTGTTCCAGACTTAAGTTATGTGCATTGCTGCTGTATACATTGCAGGTATCATGTCATTCACGTGGTTTATGCCACACATGCAATTCTAGGCACTGAGTACTAGAAATGGTAGGTCATGAGGTGTGGTCGCTCCCTTCACTTTTTAGTCAACAGGGGTGTTGCTAGCCCCTTTCCCTTCAACCATGTTGGCCGCTATTTTCATTTGCTTATTTATATCTTACACCATAAACTTGTTGCCTCATTGTTTTTCAAATGTAAAGATAATGTGTTATAATTTATTTTGTTTTTTTGTAAAAGTTTTTATATTTAATTTAGAACTTACAGTTTTAGGATGCTTTTATGATTTTCATTGCCTAAACAAGCATAATTTCAGTACTGTGTTCTCTTAAATATGCATAACATGTTTTGTTTTGATGCATGCCAACAAGCTCTGCAGCGCAGATGTGTTCCCTGGGGGCGACTACCTCATCTTCAGCCAAGGAGAGCTCGGGGCAAGTCTGTAACAGTGGCAAGGTTATTTCATGTATTGAGCAAGGAGACTCCACGCATTTAATTATGAAATGTACGGCCCGCCCGAAATCCTGCATGCAAGCGTCACCCCCGCAAATAAATAAAATACTTTTGACGGACCACTACTCTACGTTTAGCTGTGGAAGAAGTTCGAGCATACCTACGAAATGGCAGCACCCCTGCAACCCGTGATGTCACAACCCATCAGCCTCAGAAAGAGGTGTTTAAATTTGTCACCGCCTCCAGGCGGGGAGATAAGAAATGAGTGGCACCACCACAACCCTGATAAACCTTCCCCTGTGTTGGAAGGCTACTCTACCTCACACTCCCGGGAGATCGTTGATCAAGGGATTTTATCACTATAGAAGTCCAAGAGCATGCCTTGGCAGAGACGCCGGGTTCACCGGCCACATAGGTTAGTGAGCACTCCCTGGTCTGTGGAAGATCTTTATCTCTCTCTCCTCAGCCTACGACATGGCTCAACCTCCAGAAGCCTGCAACAAGACTTCAGTCCACCTCTGCAGACTGCGAAGGCTGCACTATCCACCGCTGCACCAGCTGACCATGAGGGCAGCACACCTCCAGAGGTTATCCAACTTCCTGCACCCTTTATCCCAGTCAATTTCCATGACTCTGCAGTAGCAGGTCATCGTATCTTAGTTTACCTTCTGAATAATTTCTATAAATTGAGAGATGCTGTAAAATTTGCACAATAATTTCTGCACATTTGATTTAATTAATTGCCAGACTCACCTTCGCCTGTTTCAGTACCATCTATATTTTACTAACTCAATTTTAGCTAGCTAATTATTCTTGTATTGATTAGTCGGGACTTTCCCCTCATCTAGGAATGTATAAAATTTACATAATTTTGGATTGTTGCTTAACGCCATTTTAACGTTAGTTCCTGAGACATTAGTAATTCTAGAATTTTTTTGTGATTAAAGTTTGTGATAGGTGCAATAATTTAACCCAGCTGGAGACTAGCAGTGAGGTGCACCGAATTGTACAGGAGACGGAGCTTGGTAAAGCCTTAGTCTGCAAAAGACACGTTGTAGCTCCTGGGTTTCCAGTGTTCCCGCATCTACCTCCAGGGACGTCCCAATACAGGACTGCATGTCTGTGGAAAGGTCAGGGGACAGAATAGATGCATAATAAGAAGGTTGGATTTCAGTGCCGTAGACGACGTAGAGAACGCCATGCTTTAGAGAGAGCTCTCAAAGCTAACCCCACTAGCAAAACCACAAGCAAGGTTGAACCTCCCCCTGGCGGCATCTTGAGTTTATACCCCGGCCAAACTTACTCCTCCTACCTACCTACCACACGAGTCCCCCTATAACTATTTATTAGGTGCGTGTTGGCCAGAATACGACCCAGAGAGGACACTCCATACCCTGTCTGAGACTTTGCTACCAGTAGCAAGTGTTACTCCAACTGAGGTAGTTCCGGAGAAGGCCCCCACTAATTCTTGCTTAATAAAGTTTTCTTCTGGAAAAATCATCCGGGTTCGACTCCCACCTAAGGTCGCCCCCAAACCTCGTGCAAACCCCTTTTCCGCCAACTATATTACTGCACGCCAACCGACTAGGTCTATGCGGATCGCCCCTATATCTCCAGCCAGATCACCCATCACCACCATCACCCTCATTTGAATACCGCTTTCTTTACTTACCACTCATACACCCAGGGACAGCTGACGTCCCGCCTGTTGGCAACACTAGTTGTGAGAAAGGTTGAACTCCCTGGGAGGAAAACAATCACAGTTCGTCTCATTCTGAGGTTTGACTCCCCTCTTTTCCTACGAACCAGGGATGGTGGTCAGCGTCCTAACCTCTATCACCCAGAAAGCAAAGAGGAGTGCGCATCAGTTAAAAACCTTTGGTATTCATGCATAACTTTACGCACAAACATTTAACATATACTAAGCTGGAGAGAGAATGTGGTAAGATTTAAATGAAGGTGGGGAGTGGTTACAGAAAGTCTGAGACTTGTCCCTCCCACCTCCCCCCTGGAAACTAGAAGTTCGCACTTGTGCATGCAAAAAACTATAATTAACACTGAGACATAATTTGCTTGTATCAAGAAACAAAATGCTTTCCCAGTTATCCCCTCAGTTACTGAGTTGTCGACCTAGTGGAGCTAGGTGGTGGTGGAGTATGAGTCAAAGTCTTGCCTAGTGAGAGCCTTCATCTTAGTCAATCTTCAAGCAAATGGTCATGGATAGTACTAGCCAACATCTCTGGTGTGACAACTACTGTTACCTCAAATTATCTTATTGCCATGTAGTCCATTATGACCACTTGTACAGTGTGGACGGTTCATCTGTATGTTGTTGTGTCGCTGCTTTCTGAAACTTTGGAATTTGGGCACATAATTTTCCTCTGACCAATAGTTCTATCAGTGCAATGAGCAATGCATTGCACAATTCTCTAATATGACCATCCAGCTTCATGGGAATGTACTACCTATATGACTGTACTTAACCATTATTTGCATACATTGTGCATTCTTACACTATCCTGGCATGCCAGTATGTCTGACAAAACTTTGGAGCACAACATAACACTAGAAACTGCAGGTTATTACAGTCTGCACAGTTGCTGATGTGCCTCACATGTCTGATTTACAATGTATTCGATTCCTTACACTTCCATAGCACTGTGCTCTTGAATGTTGTATGTGCTACAGGTGTTCTTTTACTATTGTCCAGTTTTGTATATCAGTATATTGTTTCTGTATTATGAGTGTATTTATTTGTTCAAGTTTATTACTGGTTGTGCAGAGCCCTCCTGAGGACAGTTATATCTAAACAACTGTTGTAATTGGTAAAATGAAATCCCTATGTTGATGGTTTTATTTTTGGATGGTAAGTGCAAAGTTTTTATTTATTTTATAACCTTTCTTATGTAATTATTTTTTACAGTTGACCACATACTCCACAGAATTAACAGGTTTTAAGGAATATAAATTGCTGGAATTAATATTATAAATAATGATTACAGTGTTTGCAGTGACAATTTCTATAAATTAAGTTTGTTACAGGTACATATACCGGCGCTGGCGTGACCTCCCTCGTGTTCAAAGCATTGTGGGTTTGATGACAATGTCCTGGGTTGTTCCAGTAGTTCTGCTGTCTCTCTTTCCACATCAAGAAGCCAGGTTTCTCATTCCTGTCACTCTACCACTTGTATTCCTGCATACACAACACCTCCATCATAGATCGTGTCCACATCAGCATGAACAAGATGGTGGTCACAGCTCCAGGTTTAAACTGTATTCAACAAACATAGTTTTATTGTGTTGGTATGTTTCAAACATACTATTGACTTTATTTTTTGGTTTGCTTCACCAAGGAGGAGTGTATACACTGGCAGAACATTTTTCTTGGGAAATGGCAACCAAGCCACGGTTGACCACAATCCACGTTGTCACAAGTAACATATATACAATGCCTATGTTTCCTCTACTTCTCAGGAATTCCAAGAGACCATTGTTTAGCAGACAGACAAGTCAACATTATCGCCTGGCCAGAGATTTCTATTCATATGAAATGGGCTCCAGAAATTTAGATCAAGTTTTGGACACAGTGGAATTATTATTGAAATCATGTGAGCTTAAATATTTGGAAAAGAGACTGGATTATAAACTGTATTTAGCATTACCAGTGAGTTTGACTGAACAGTTTTATGGACTTGTAGATAGAACCAATTCATCATTTTCATATGTAACTCTGAAGACATTTTATCCACACATTTCTACTGAAGCATTCCCGAGTTTTTCCTCCACAATAAATTGTAAATACAGAGAAACTGCATCTTTTTTTTGTGAAGAAGAATATATTTATAAATCTCCAGTTAAGTTTGTTTCCAAATATGCCAGCCAGTTTGGCCTTGCGTTAATAAAAATTCAAAAATTTAATTGGTTGATGTAATAATTTTTTATAATATTGATAGTATTTAGTATACATATTTCACTTCCCCCCCCCCACTCGCCGTGATAGTGCTCAGTTTAGATGGCCACCACTTTTCAGAAGCCTTAAAGAAACATAGTTTTCAACTTTTGTGAGTCATGGTACATTTACATTATGTAAATGAGTGCAATGAATGAAGTTACTCGTCAATGATATGGCTACTTTTTTTACACAAAGTCAATGGAACTAAATAGTGAGAGCTAATAGGAAGCAGTTTGCACAAGACAGGAATTTGTGCCATATATTAATGAACTTGAAGCAGTATATATGCAGAAGAATTTAAGGATTTATGTGTAACAAAGATAACTTCAGATTTGGAAAAGAAACTTCATTACTTTGTGTGCATATGATAAACATAAGTAGCTTGAAAACTAATGCTCTGTCCAAAAGATTGGTGTATGTGTGAAAATCTTCACCATTCTGCTAGTCTACAGACATCATTGTTATCTCCAACAAAAGGAAAAGGCAGAGGGCCAATTCCAGGTGATAAGGGTTGGGGTTAGAGGTGAATACTCGAAAAGCATCTCAAAATATTAAAAATTAATTTTGTTTGTATCAAAAAGTAAAATTTGACTACCATTATTAGACAATATGTTAATTGTGTATGCAACTAGGTTAAGTACAAAGTTGTAGAGGGAAGAAAACTGGCATGTCTACAATTGATGCTAACAGGAATAAAATTGAAAAGAATGTAGGTATATATCTACAAATATTTTTGTTTGTGTTTGTAATTTGAAAGGAACCTTTTGTGAAAAAAAAAAAAAAAAAAAGAGAGAGAGATTCCGCAGACTTAACAGTTACACTCAATTATTTTTTAATGCATTTTGCATTATGTGTATATTAATTTCGTATAACATTACCAAATTAAATACATATGATGATAGTGGTGCTATCTGTTATCAATTGTCTGTAACATTTGTTTTTACTTGTTTGTGACGTCTTGAATTCTGATTGGATTGGCTGGCGCAAAACGCAAAGACTTGAAAGTTGGCAAACTTCTACTGCGTTGCGTTTTACGTTTAGTGTCGTGGCAACATTTAACGTTGGTTGTGGCCAAAACGTATACGATTCACGGATTCATGACTTATTGTAACGTGTTACTGTAGCATCAACGCGATTGTAAATGGGCCTTAAATGATAATGAATATAATCATTGAAGATGATAGACCTTCCATGATTACTTAGTGCATGAAACAGTTGATGATGATAACCAGTTATGTATTCATAAGTTGAGTCATGCGAAAGACTGGTGCAAATCCCCACCAGTCTGATAGTATGCAATGCTGCCATAGCCACTACGTAAAACAGAGAAACACTTGCTTAGTGGGATCTTGAACCCATACTGTCTTTGCAAAGAGGCAGGTGACTTCAGTATCGTGTGGAAATACACTTGTCTGAAATTGGAGGACTTCAGGAAGTTCAAACACTATCTCTTATGTGAAAATACTGTCAGAAGAAATATATTTCGTATTTTTTCTAGCTTATTGTGAGATAGTGTAATAAATTTTAAGATTTATGCTGTGGTCCATTCTTTAGTGGTGCATGTGTAGCTGTAAAATAACACATTTTAAAGGCGACTAAAATTTTGCACAGGAAAAATTAACACCACCATGATGTGCCTGTGGCATCACTGTACATGTCCTTTTGTTTGTTTACGTGAGTTGCCATAGCAGGTTTGTGTGCATTTGGAATTTGTATTTCCCCCACCTCCACCAGTGGATTTTAATGTTATTGCCACATCATAGGACACTAGCAAGTGTTGCATTGTTCCACTGTGTAAAATACAATGAAATGTACTCCGAATAAGATACCTGCAAATGTTACAAGTGAAAAAAACAAACTGTGAAGCATGTCAAAATGCAATAAGAGCTGTAAAACACTCTGCAATTAGCCACAAAAGTATATATTTTGTGTGTGAAGATAATTTCAGCATTAAGTAAACATATTGTTTTCTGTAATTGCACTGGCATGATCGTAAATCAGTAATTCTCAATCTTAAGGTGGTACCTGTACGTCCAACAGGACATTTTTTTTTTACATTTCATAAAAGTTTTTAGTATAGTTTACACCATAACACAGGAACATGTTTTGTACTTCTGCTTAGACTTGTTACATAGACCTGCATTTAAAACATTGGGAATGATAAAACCCTTATCATGCTAATTTTATCCACAGAGGCTTGATCTTATGCTTTGTTGTTTAGGTTTAATTTCAAAATGCTGGATATCAAAATAGCATGACTAGGTAATATCCATATGGAAAATGTGGTGAACAGTAATTATTCTCGAGAGTAAAATTTGTGAATAAAATATGTTATTACAAGTTATAAATTCACTTCATTGTCTAATGTACTAAAATTGTGTTTTGAAATGCCAACATTTCAAACTTTAATTAAGGTTACCTGAATAGAAGTGAAATTAGGTTAACAATAGTAATAGATGGCTTGACCAGGTGCATTCATGCACTGAATCATTTGTACAATCAACTGATTTTGTACAAACAATACCGAGAAATATATTTGGTAACACAGCTTCACCAGTTTATATATTTTGACTATAATTTATTTAATAAATTCAGAGTACATAAATTACTATATTTGCATGTGTGTCACTTGCAGATATTCTGTAACTGTATTGTGCTGTTGTAGAATTTTGGAAAGTTCTGCGGCACATAGTTTTCCAGTTTTGACAGATTTTGGTTTTCTGGTACAATTTTTAAGGTTTGTATTTCCATAATGTTTAAAGCAAAACCTCTGTATTTTAATTGTGAGCCTGTTTTGGTATTTCCGAAAGTCCTTCAGTTCTGTCTCTTTATGAATATGCTAGAACTTTAGTTGATTTCCGTTCAGGGGTAAATACAACGTTTAAATTAGGTAACAGATTTTAAAGGACACATAATACAAGTTTTTGTTACTGCGAATTTTGAATTTGTAAGGTTGATTTTATTTTTGAAAGCAAAGGTTAGTTATTCAATATTATTTTATATCTTGAAATAAGATTATATATATATATATATCTTGTATAATGTATAAGATATATATGTGCAATGTATAAGAGATATATATATATATATATATATATATATATATATATATATATATATATATACACACACACACACACAGGGTGAGTCATCAGCTCTGCGACAAATGGTGAGAGGACGTTCCTTGCAAAATTTCAGTTAGAAAATGTCTGAAAACGAATGCCAAGAAACCACTCCTAGGGGCAAGAAACCCTTGTGAAGATGAGGTTGCAGTTATGAACTTTATTTATTTACACTGAAACTTTGTGATATTAAGGTAAATAGTGAAAAAATGGTCTTCATACATCGTTACTTAAATTATGATCACGGCCTATGAATTACCATTGCAAGGCGTAAAAAAAAAATGTCCTTTTGGTAAGAAAACCTCAGACGAATGGTTTGCGAGAAAACAGACCTCCAAGATATTAAAGGCCCCATCTTCACAAGGGTTTCCTGCCCTTAGGAGTGGTTCCTTGGCGTTCATTGATATACATTTTCTAATTGAAATTTTGCAAGGATCGTCCTTTTGCTGTTTATCGCAGAGCTGATGACTCATCCTGTATATACAGTGGAAGCCTGGAATACTGTGGATTAGATGTATGGTCTGTCGGCAGGTGGTCGTTAGTCGGGGACATTGATGGATAAGGCGGAGGGAGCGCGCACACATTCTCCCTCCTTTCAGCACTGAGATCTATTTTACTGATTCATTACAGCCAATATTGTATGTTTTTTCCGTATTCAGTTTCGTTGGCGTGGTGCAAATATTTGATGGAAGAATTCCTAGTGGTCCTTTTTTGTGTGACCCTTTTATACCTGTTCTGCCATTTGGTTGTAAACAGGCCAAAAAAATGATACTGTGGTAACCTTTCCATCTTATCTGGGCGTTGGAGCAGTGTGGAGGGATGGCACAGCCATATTCCAAACCGTATATAATGCTTGCAAGTGTCCTGCTGTCACACATTTACTGACACTCAGAAGTTAACATTAAATGTGCTTGTGTTGTATGGCATAACACATTTAAGCAATCACAATTATTTAATGCCAAAATGTTTAACTAAAGTAAGTTAAAATATGCTGGAATACTGTCGTAAAAGGGATGCCGACTTCTGTGGCGCATTCTGTATAAAACTGGCTTGCATGCGAGGGGCTGTGGGTTCATATTCTGGATAAGGTGGGGACTAACTCATTTACAGGCCTATAATTAATCTCCTACAGGATATTGTGCTACGTAATTATTATAATAATGCTGTAGATACTTTAATTATAATGTGTATATAGCAGTTATAACAGTAGGTCTTCCCATTTTTGGGGGGAAAAATTCCCAAATTTGATGCGGGATCGAAATTCGTGATTCTCAAGTCATTTACACGCCTAAAATTAATCTCCTACAGGGCATAGCTCTACGTAATCTCTATAATTATGATATGGACACTTTATTTATAATGTGTATATAGCGGCTATTCGGAATGATTTCCCATTCTGGAAAAAAAAAAATTTCTGAAATTTGAGGCGTGCTTCGAAATTCGTGTTTCTATGTCATTTACGGACGTATAATATATCTCCTACGGGGTATAGCTCTATGTAATCATTATAATTATTGTATAGACACTTTGATTATAATGTATATATTACAGCTATTCTGTATGTATTCCCATTTTCGAATGAAAAAAATTCTGTAATTTGAGGCGCGCCTCAAAATTCGTGCTAAGTCATTTACAGGCATATAATTAATCTCCTACTGGGTATAGCTCTACGTAATAATTATAATTATGATCTAGACATTTTGATTACAATGTATGTATAGCAGCTATTCGGTATGTCTTCCCATTTTCAAAAGAAAAAAAATCCCAAATTTGAGGAGCGCCTTAAAATTAGTTTTTATAAGTAATTTACAGGCCTATAATCAATCTGTTACAGAATATAGTGCTACGTGACTATTATAATTATGATGTAGAGACACTGATTATAATGTATATAACTGGCTATATGGTATGTCTTCCCATTTTCGAAAAAAAATTCTGAATGGACAAGCTATTGTGGACAAGGTTTAATGCAGAAACGCGGGCTTTCTTTGCATGCGACAAATAATTGACTTTGTTTTATTTTTACTTTCTAAAATGCAAATCAGACGAGCAAGCAACATGTTTCACAACATGTGAAGCACCGATAGATCCCATCTGCAGTGCAAGCATGCATTTGACCTTTGGACTTGAGCTTCCATTCTCCTCCTCACTTCCTCCCAACCAGACGCAGCGGGGTATGAATCCCCTTCACCAACCTGCGTGACAAACAACTCGCAGTGAACACCACCCTTGGTGGAATAAGTACATCCTTTGCCTGGAAAATGTGGTATTTTTTTTAGTTATTCTTGCTTGAATGCATGTGACCCTTCATCTCAGCACATTTCTCTTCTGTTTCCCTCCCTTGGGTGCTGTCAAGTCCGGTGACTGGATATATTTTTGGTTCTCTTAGAATGTTTTGTATGTATTTTGTTTAATTCATTTAATTTGAACTGAAGTGTGTTCAAACCAGTAGTAGGGAATTCTAAATTAGTGGTTTTGCCAATCACACACATATTTTTCTGTGAGGCTTACAAAGTTAACTTTACACATTAGCCAGCATCCAAGGCAAGAGAGAGAGAAAAATCGTCGGGAAACTTCAGCTTCATCTGACGGCATTCGAGCTGGGCTCTGCGGCCACAGCATGGCATTAGACAATCCGTGGACTGTTGTCACATCCGTTTCTGTCACATTTACTCTTTAAATTTCATGCCGCACACAGCTCGGCAAAAAGCAGCTTCTCACTAGTGTGTATTCTAGCCATGTTCACTGTTTAGCGACAAAAAACAAGCGCCTGGAACTTATTGATGTGGCAAGTTCTCATCCTGGAGTGGCACTGGTGCATCGTCGCGCCATTTCTCGAGAGCGTTGGAACTACTCCTAGTTCGTGTTGCTGCCACGGAGTGCTGCTAACAGGCTGCATCTTCTCGTTGCACATGTTTTGCAGTAAGTTAATCGTCTACTGGCACTTGAAGTGACATACACGTTTTCTTTCGGCAGTCAGTGGAGTTGTGGTGTGTTACTGGAATGTAGTCGTCAAAGCACTTCAAATATATCTACAATGTAGCTGGTAATTTGGAAGATGCATAGTGCCGTAGAAAATATAGTAATGTGGTTAATTTTTTGTTGTCGTAGAAACGGCTGGTAGTAGGTTCGACACCTAGGCAAGTTTTTCCGACCTCCAGAATGGGTAAGTTCGACACTCTGTTTATATATATAGACACACACACACACACACAACCCCCCCCCCCCCCCCCCCCCGTATCCGCGAGCGGCTGAAACTAATTTTCCGTCCTTGATTAGTATTCCACATTGTTCTGTCCTGTCTGCTTTTGCTGTACTCGAGAAACTGATGTAGTCCGTTCTGTGTTATGGCTTCTCATTTCATCCCGTTTCCGAGGCTTTCAGCGCAGCTTCTCATTGGGGGTAACCTCAATTCTCACTATGTAACCAAATGGATCATCACCAGTGAGATTCTTCACAGCACAGATACAAGAATGATAGGTTTTTTATTTTTTATTTAATTTGGTGATAAAACACAAAAGGTAGGAATACATTTTGAAAGCTATTGCAGACACAGTGAAAGCGATAAACATAGATGGACAGAATTCGAAGTAAACAATAAAACATAATTTTTTAATTTAAAATGAATATTAATTATTGAGCTATTTCATTGCTAATTTCAAGTCATTATATGGGATCCCATTTTATATTTTTTATTTACTATATTTTAGTAATAGATGTTAATAATTTTTTTGAATCAGGAAATCTACATCTGTCGACGAGTTATATTCGTAAGGTGACATAAAAACTCACGTTTGCGTATCTGTGCTATCTCCGACCACACCAGTGTTTTGTACAAGGTAAAGTGTTGTTTTTTAATTTGTTTATTCTTTTATGTGAGTGAGAGTGATATTATTCTGGTCGCGTCATTACAAAAGTAGGGTTATAAACTTTTGGCTTCATATTCTCGGCACATTCTCTTTCTCTCGCATGGCCAAATCTTAGATATTGACGTTTGTCACCTAAGATTGTTTTAAATCTTCAGCGAATGTTTTGTAATGAAACTCAGGCAGTGTGCAACATTTGTTTATGTTGTGGTACCTAATTGTTTTTATGACTCGTGATTACTCTTGTCAATCAAGTGTTATTGATTTTAAAGGTTGTAGCATGCTTACAAATAACATTTTTGAAGTCCCAAACTTTAGTATATAGGTTTAGGCGTATAAAAATAAGTACTGTATGTGTGTACTTTGAAAATGGTTTTGTTGGGAATATTTCACAGTTAAAACTGAAGTTTCTTTTGAACTGGTATTGGCCCAATTTAAGTGTTTCTTTAATCCCACTGTCATTTGGAAGGTTTGTTAACATGTTGCTGTTCATGTGAAATTATTTTAAGTATTCTGTAAGTGTTTCGCAATGAAAGTTAGGCCCCGCGTGACTTCAATAATTATTACAGTAATTTGCTTTAGTACAACACTTGTGATTATACTGGCAGTTGTTTGTTTGGCATTTCAAGTATTTCTGTCTTGGCAGTATAAGTTCTTTACTGTTCAGGTTGTGTAAAAGTGTTTCTGTTTACAGTTAATTAGCGGGAGTGTGTTGTTGACAGTAGCACGTGTCAGTGGAACGCATTTGTTCCTTCCTACACTTCCATCTTGTTCGGCATAGTGCTGCCAACTGTGTGGAGTTGCATTCCACCAGTTTCTCTGCAGTTTGTTTACATTACATGTGAGAGAATGTTGTTTGCTCCTGTGTGTTAATAGTTATTCGGGAATGTTTTTAAAGTATTTGTGCATTAACTAAAAATAGTTTTGCAGGATTTTCAGTTAAGTTTACTGCTTATTCCCGTGTTATGAAACACAATTTTTCTATATTGGTTTTAGATTAGACTTGTGGTTTTGTCATGTGGACAGTTGGTTGTTAGGTCTTTTACCTGGGTTATTTATTTATAATGTTAGGAAATGTTTGCGTTGCGACGTTTGTGTGAGATAAATACTCTGCTTGCAATGTTTTGGGTACTCCCGTGGTTTATTGGAGTTTAGGCATTTCCCAATTATGAGATTCCTTGTGGTCTTGGTTTTCACTCGCAGTTAGATTGTATAGTTTTATACAAGTCCAAGGCTTAGTTAGTGTTTCGGCAGTTTGTTTATTTCTTGATTATCGGATAATGTAATTACTATGTATTTCAAATTTTAATACACAAGATTTCTTGGTCACAGTTTGAGTAAGTTAAATGTTTTGAAAATTTGGCATATTAAATAATTTTTATTTATGATTTTTGCTGATCTTGTGTGAACTCTCGTGTTTCAGTTTTCTGGAAATTGTATGGCATTTTTGTAAGTGTGGAATGGGACAAACTTGTGTTCGCTCTACCTTTTCCCTTGGAGCTTGACAACATTGTGAGTGACCACAGGTTTAGCAAGAATTTTGGTTAAATTAGTGTAGAGTATTGAGGAGGGCTTCGAAGTAACTTTCGAATGGGACTAGGTTGCTTCAGATCATGTCATCATGTTTTCATTTTTCACCTCTTTCATTTTAGTTTTATTTTGGTCTAGTTCAAATGTAGGTACACTCTGGTACACGTACAGTAATGTAATGTTGTTCATTCTGGTGGTGCACTCATTGATATAAAAGTAGTGTTATGGTTTGCAATTTGTGTTTGCATAAGGTTTTTGTTTGGAGTTTGTGACTTCCAGGTGATAATTAGTTTCTTTTTTTTTTTTTGTAGACAGTACTCATTTAAATTGTAATTTATTTAGGATCATCTTTGAATTTTGAGTCTTACCATAAATTTTGGTAGTGTTGAGGTATCTTGGTTAGGTTTTTTGCGGTAGCTTGGTGCTGACACTCTCGTAGCCACACGAGTTCCAGTAGAGGAGGCTGATCCCCTTCTCAGTAATTCTACTCTGTTGTTTTACGCGCTGGTAATGCTGATTTGGAGCCTAAGGTGTTGGCTGCTTTCTAGCAGTTGTTAGTTTTAAGTTACCTTAAGTTTATGATATGGTTTAACTTTAAGCTTAAGTTTAAGTTTAGTTGTTAAGAGGTGTCATCCAGAGTCAAGCGTCCTAGGACAGTCTTCAACCTAGGGATGCCTCTGACATGTTTGCTGGATTGACACACTGGCAGGGGTGACCAAAACTCCTGGCCACTGGAATGGGTAGTAGTCCTAAGTTGTTATACAGGGATTTCATTCCTAAGTGCTCATGTTTGCAAATCAGTGCAGCAATAAAGCCCCTTGATCACCATCAACATCACCTCATTCTGTCTCTTAAGTCTTTCTAATGTTTTTGAGTAGTTGATTTTGTGTGACCAAGAAATTCTTTATTTGTTGTTGGGTGTTGCTCTCAACTTATTACAGGTTTCGAGCCATAGTTTTTTTAATTCCTTTTAATCGTGGTTGGTGTGTTGTCTCTTAACTTATCTCATGTTTTGAGTCATGGTTTTGTGATTGTGTTGTTGTGTTTGACTCAGCTAACATTTAGAATTTTGGTTTTGGTCTTTGTTTTTATTTTGTGTACTTTCCTCAGGATATGTTTTCTTCAGAGAAAAGCTAGCATCCGCTTTCATGGGGGGAGTCTGTGCAATTGTAGCAGAATTTTGAAAAATTGTGTGGAACATTTGGTTGCATCTTTACATAAACACTTTTAAAAAAAAAGGTATGAGCACATTAAAATGTGTAACTACACAGCAAATCATTATTTAAAAAATCTAAAATTGGCTAAGTGTCTTGTGAACGAAGGCTAATTCTAACATGTAAACTATGGAAGTCTCTGTCTTCACCTATCATGCGAACTATGGTGAGTGTCTATATGTAATACTAATTATTGTAGCTTTACTGTCGCTGTGGAGAGTGTCTGTTCGTAATGCTACTTTTTCGTGGGCTGAAGCCACTGAAACACTTGAACCATGAGGTGTAGAATGTCTGTTCAAAAGTTACTGATGTACAACTTTTTACGGTTGTATAAAAAAAGTTAAATATCACGTAGCTGAGTGATTAATTACTTGCTCATTTACCTCATTGGTTCTTTATACTGGAACTGCTTCTTTTAATTTAGCCTAAATGTGATTGTTCTGCTTACGTAACTGTCTTTTGGATTTCGGCTAAATTAAATGCAATGGATGTGACCTGTGTATTACGAGTCCTTTTGTCACGTGCACATAGTAGCCGTTTATGTCTACAGCACAGTTTTTAAAGTGCATGCACTATTGGCGATCTTTGTCTTCCCCCTCATTATTACTGACCTTGGGACGATGGGCAGCATGCTGAGGGCACTGCTACAAGTAACTGGTTGTAGGTCTCCATGACGATTCTTTGTACTGGCCAGGTGTGTGAGCGGCCTTGGCGGTGCTTGGGGGCATCAGGCATCGTGGAGCAGCCTGGGGCGTCGTGACTTCTGCTTCTGCCACAACAAAGGGAGAGGGCACTCATTCAAGGGATGTTGTGGCAGTGTGGGGGAGGGTCAGTCCTTCCTCCCCGACTGCACGGGTTCCTACCTGTAGGGCAGGATGTTTCTTCGATGCAGCATTGCGGGGGAGAAAGGTCTCCACCCCGACTGTGGGCAGCACAGCTCGTCGTGGTTCCAGGTCATGGGTGGCATCCACGGTCTTGGTAGCCAGGTCCTGGGGCGAGGCAGTGGAGGGGAAGTTTACATCAGCCTCCACTATGGGTGATGTGCCTGTTGAGAGGTCGTGGTTGGCATCAATGGTTTCGACGGGTGCAGCTTCTCACGTAGCAAGATGGTAGGGCGGATCACTTCCAATGTGGCAGCTCGACGTCCGGGCCTATGCGTATTCCTGCGTCGCAGGACCTGGGGATGGAGCATGTCTGTTGCAGCTCGATGTCCTGGGTAGCAGAGTTTCCTGTGTAACCGTAGGTTGGGACAGAGCACTCTTGTCCGAGCTCGACGTCCTAACGCGGTAGTTCCTGCATGGCAGGTTCTGTAGGCAGAGCACTTCCAGCATGGCAGCTCGACATCGTGGTAGGTGGGAGACCCTGCATTTCAGGTTCTTGAGGTGGAGCACTTCCAGTGTGGCAGCTCGATGTCCCGATAAGCGGGTCTACCTGCATGCAAGTGGTTGAGACGGAGCAATCTTGTTGAAGCTCGACACCCCTTGTGGGGGGGGGGATAACCTGCGTGGCAGGTTCTTGAGGCGGAGCACTTCCGTTGTCGCAACTTGATGTCCCGATAAGCGGGTCTACCTGTGGGGCAGGTGGTTGAGGTGGGGCACTCTCGACTGAGCATGATGTTTCAGGTTCTGGTGGTCTAGTGGCGTCATGTACTTCGTTGTCTGATGGCGACCTCTCTGAAGTTGGGACAGTTGTAACTTCCAGTTTAGTAGTTGTACTAGATGAGGAGGTAGGCACCTAGGTGATTCCTAGCCCACTCACCGAAGGTACTTCCGATAGCTCATTTATGCGGCTTGATCGACGGGGTGTTTTATGGAGTTCTCTGTCACGGGGACTCCACCAGGATAATTCAGCTACGTGGTGTCGAGGACATTGATCTTACGGAAAATACTCCTCGAAGTTGTTCAACATCGGGTTTCTGCTGTGCGATGTAACTACGCGCATGTTGAACCACGATGGGCATTGGTTCGGGTCTCGCTGAAGGTCTTGGCTCGGTATCAGGTTCTATCCTCTTTTTGTGGCGGTCCATCTTCCGATTGGCCAGACGTGTCTCCTTCAGTGTTGGCATGTCCCCTGGGTATGGTCGTTTCTGACTGGAGGCCTTACGTATATCCTCGTATATCCCCTCCGTATATCCTCGGCCCCGTAATCATTATCATGTTTGCCTACTATATGGTACGCTCCATCTCATTTGTCAGCGAGGCCAGCGCTGAAATGGTTGCTGGCTTTGCTTAGTGGGTAACTTCGTAGGAGGATGGCTTCCCCCAGGTTGAACTCTCTTACCCCTGTGTTTGTTTGGGGATATTTCTTCGAAATATAAGTATTTTGAGCTCTCTGAGCATGTATGATTCGCGATAGCTGCTAGTCGGATGTCCTCAGACTGAGACATCTCAGTGGGCTTGCTTTTCCACTGCCAGTCGCCTGGTCAGCACATGGGTTTTCCCAGGAGTAGGATGCTCGGGGGGTTGGTGTCGACGGCCTCATTAGTGCGGTATCGAAGGGCAAACAGTATGGTGGGGATGTTTTTATCCCAGTATTTGTGGTCATTCCCTGCATTGATACGCAGGCACTTCTTGATCTTCTTGATCCTCCGTTCAGTGGGGTTGGCTTGTGGTTGTAAGGGAGGGGGGATAGGCCTGGTTTCTACTCCCCACTCTTGACAGCGGTTTGTCATTGACTGCTAGTAAACTGGGTGTTACTGTCTGTCAATATGGCTTTTCGTTAGCCCTGTCATGTGAAAATCTCAGCTTCCATTTTCCACATGATGGGGATGATTTCTTGGCTGGGTAGATGGAATTCCTCTGCCCACCAGGAGAATTGGTTGGTTACAATGAGAAGATAGCAGTTTCCCTTAGTACTCCGAGGATATGGGCCCATCAGATCGACTGCGATGTGGGTCCAGGCCATCTTGGGTCTCCGTGATTTTGCGGTGGAGAGGGAACCGGGTATGCTTTACCACGGCAGCACGTGACGCAGTTGCTAATCTACTGCCTGATATCGCTGCTTATTCCGTCCCAATTGTAGTGGGTTTTGGTGTCCAACAGGGACTCCCTCATACCCGGGTGACCAGCTTGGGGATGGTCGTGATTGTGTCTGCATATATCCACTTGTAGTTGCAGTGGCACCCAGATCTTCCATGGTGTATTGGTTTGCCCGCTGTTTATCCATACGATGTCGTCCCATAGGGCGTAACATTGGGGCTGTTCTTATATTAGACATCGGATATCGGGATCCTCCTGTTGGCTTACAGTAACTTAGTGATGGGTTATCTGTAGTTGTAGGAGTCGGATTTGCTCTTCCGGACTTCTTTCGATCTGGGGGTGGGGGGAAGGCATTTTCTCTTTCTCCTCAGCTTTTCCGAAGGTGTGGGCGTGCTCATCTAGGATGGCTTGTAATTGCATGAACACTGATCTGTCGAGTTCATGATTAGTGCTCATTGGATCCATGGGAATTGGTGGGATGTCGACTGGGTTTTTGTCCCAATTGACAGTATTGCGGGTGGTTTCACCCAAGTATCCTCTACATTGATTGTGATCGAGAATAGATTGATGGCCGATTAGCCATGGAGATCCTAGTATCACGAATTCGGGCATGGTTGGTGAAACAATAAGTTCTGTTGCTGTGACAATATTCTGGATTTTTATATCCAAGGTAATTCGTCCAGTTACTTCCGGAGTTGCATCGGGTTGCGCCATTCTTACCACTTTGTTCTGTGGTCGGGGTTCCGCGAGCTGGTTTGTGGTTAATAAATTCCGTCTAATGAAATTTCCTGTAGCTACAGATTCAAATACAGCAAGTGCTCTGTTATTATTTAATTTCACCTCTATGTGTGGGGCTACAGGAACCAGAGCTTCCTCACTTAGTCCTTGGAGGATGGATCCTTGTAAGCCGGGGTTTGCTGCCTGCTTCATACCCTGGCTTGGTTTCAGGAGTTTATTTGCTAGCTGGTCGCTGCGGGATATTTGCTGATGTGTTACCCGCTCGATTGGGTGGAACGGTGATTCCCTTTGGTTTCCGTGGGCAGTCTTTGTTCCAATGATTCTCCGGGTAGAACCAGCACTGAGGTACAAAGGATATAGGTGGGGTTGTGGTTGTTTCGTCTTTACGAGATGCCAAGGATGGCATTTGCATGTCGGGGGCCTTGGTGGAGACGGGTTTCTCGAGGCTCGCTTGAGTGGTGTAATTCTGCCCAACTTCTCGAGCTTGGGTGACCAAATCATCCACAGTCGTAGGGTTCGCTGTTAAGGTACATTGCGGAAACTTGACAGTAACATGTACCTGATTGAGCGAACGTCGGTAGCCTCATTGACCCCTGGAAATAGTCGTCGGAACATTTTCTCTTTTCTTTGTATGAAGATTTCCACTTCCTTGTTGAGTACCTGAGTCCGGCTGTAGAAGTGAGTGGTTAGCCTAACCAACACTTCCTCGCCCGTAAATTCCGTTGCTATGCGGTCGCAGAACTGTTTACAATTGGTTGAGAATTCCCCATAACGATCCCACTGGCGATGCCTTTTAAAAGTAGTTGAGTCCGGTCAACCATTGTTTTGGTGGCAGATTTTTTTCCTTAAATTCCTTCTCACACTCCAGAGTGAATACGACGAGGTATTTGTGCGGGCGGCCTGCAAATACTGTTATTTGTATGTCATCATCTCTGCCCATAGCTGGATGGCCAGGTGCTGTTCCTGGTTGGATGTATATTCGGAAGGCCTGGATCGGCAGGAGAAAGATATGTGTTTCCTCCGACATTTTTCTCACTGGTAGGCCATCTCGTGCATGGAGACGTGTTTGTGGGGACATCCTATACACAGATAGTGGTATATCTCACTACACGTGGAGTACCTGATATGGTTTATGCCCCACCCAAGGCATGTTACCGCATTACAGATGCTCGTGTATATGTAAATTTTTCAATGAAGCCATCCAGGACACAGACTATCATTGCCAGAAATGTAGTGGGCGCACAAGTCAACCCGAAGGGCATCGCACAGAACTCTTATCAATTCTGCCTGGCGTAGTGAAGGCTGTCTTCTCACTGTCCACAACTTTGATGGGTGCCTGGCAGTAACCACTTTTCGGATCTAGCGACATGAACACTTTGGCTTGTTTGGGCGAGTTGAGTGCATCTCTTATATTAATGTACTGGGGTAATGAACTGTGTGTCACCTGGTTGAGCAGTCGGAAGTCTACACAGACTCTCCATAAACAGTCTTTTTTAGGCACTAATGTAATAGCTGATTTGTAGGCTCAATCGCACCATCATTACGCATCTCCTGCACTTGTCTGATTATTTTTGCTTGAAACGGTTACTTGTTCCGAGGCAGAGTTCGGATAGTTCCATCTTTTCTAGCGGTATTTCGTGCTCGGCCACTGTCGTGCGACGCAGTGCGTCATGCTGAACGAAAACTTCCATATGCTTGTCTATCAGGTGTTGGAGAGTTACCAGGTGTTGTCGCGAATACCATTATCAATTTCACTGAGAGCAATTGCAGGTATTCTATCTACCGGGCGATGGTTTAAGTAATAAACTGTGTGTCGCTCTTTTGCACCGAAATGTATACGTCGAGCGGCATGTTCAACAATATTTTTCTGATACATTTACCAAGGAATACCCCATATTGTGTCTTCACGAATATCTGGGGTAATGACATCTGTTGTCGTCGTCTTTTTATCCCCCACACATACAGTTACTACAGCTTCTCCTGCAGCTTTACAACTTTATTGATTCGTGGCTAACCTGATAACCTGGCTCGCATGTGCAACATCGGCATCTTGTTGTGCGATGTCACTGTATCGATCAACACGTGACACAAACAGTTGTTGAAAGTTAACAAGATGTGATTAAATTTCGCCGATACACTATTAATCTGGTTTACTAGTAGTTGTTGTGGCCTTAGCTCCTGTGGTTTACATTGCGGGGGAGCCGGTGCGTCCAGCCCCCTCACCACACAGTACCCATTTCCATGCAGCTGGCTGGTTTCTTGCTCTTCCGGTGGAAGTGGGGGTTATTGGCACACTGTGTATGTCAGTGGAATTGCCTTCCCTGAAAATACTGGCATGGCTATGGGGTTGGTGTGCTCTTATCCCACTTTATTTTTGCACTTGTGGTTCCTGCACTTTTCCAGGGATTCCATTCCTGAGGCTGGAACCTGTCAATTTTCACTTGCTTTCCGCTCGGTTGCTGCGTGTTTCGAATTTTTGTTCAGTATTGTCAAAGTGGTTTCTCACTGTCCTGTCGCATGTCACCACTCATGGAATTTTTACAGTTGCGAGGTTGCTCGTTTCATCATCGTGCAGCACCAGTCTCGCCGCTTGGTTGTCCCAGCGTAATTTTCAACATGGTTGAGGTTGCATCACTTCTTTCAGGGTTCCATTCAACAGGGGAATCAGTGCTGCATGGTATTCTGGCCTGGCAGTCTCAGCCACAACCTCTAGAATTTTCAGATCGGGCAGTTCTGGATAAAACTGGCGTACATGCCACCTGCACTTTCCTAGTGGTGAAGGCAGTCAGTGTTTCATGTATTGTGTGCTCTTCCATTGTGAGCTGCATCTTGGTGCGCAGTGTTGCCACGACACTGCCGAACTTGTTTTAAAAGACTTGCTGGAATTCTTGCAATTGCACTCTGTAGTGTTTGAAGGATCACCACCAAGGGCGAGCGTCCCCGTAGAGTTGCTCTCCAATGCAATCCGCCCACGCTTCCTCCCAAACACCATAGCGGGTTCACATTGCAGTGCATTCCTCGACGAAGGCTACTGGGTCTTCTGTTGGTGCGCCCGTTAATTTGGGTAGTGTTTGGAACTTGGTGAAGGTCTTAGTTTGCTGTCGATCTCGGCAGTTTTTGCGGAGTTGGAAGTGCAATGGTTTCCTCCCACCTTTTGCGCTCTCATTGTGGCTCACTAATAGAGTTTGTTTCTACACCACTCTGCATGTACATGGGTGCAACCGGTACAGACAGGTACGGCGTAGGTATTTGTGGTAACAGAGGCGGGAATATGGGTGTTTGAAAGAGTGGAAATTTCGTATAGTATGGTGCCGGAGGCATGAATGTGACAGGAGTAGCAATACTGTGTGGGGGCGCAGACTACATGGGCGGTGCTTGTGGAGCGCTGGCCACGTATTCACTAGCGACGTGCAGCAACTGGGCTTCTTTGATCACCCGTATCCCCATTACTCTCTCCTTGTCACTCTTGCTTAGCAGGCTCCTCGGCCATGCAATTTACTTCCTTGCACACTGTCATTTCTCCCATCAAGTAATCCGTAACTGGTTCTGTTTTTATTCAGCATGCTGCTATTCACGTGGCATTGTTGACATCAAAACTCGAATCCAACCACTGTACTCCTCTCAGCTTCACCCATGCATTCACAGTGGTACTTCTCTTGACATAGTTGAAACTTGAGCATAGTTGCACCTAAGTCGGTGCACAGTAAGTGGTGGCACCAATTCGGTGTGCGGTAATTAGACACTGTTTGCACTGTTAAATTTTAAATTCCCAAACTGTTTTTCTTCTCCACTGCTGAGTCCAATTGTGGTGGAAACTACACTGTAATACTGTACTTGCTGGTTCTGTGTTTGTTCGCGGCGCGGCTGGTTGGTTGGGTCTTGCAGCTGAACTGGCAGCATGATGCGCCAAGATCGTATTTTGCGATTACATCTTGTGGTAGTGGACACAAGCATTGCATATACAGCAGTGCCAGGGCAACTACACTGGGTCTGGACCGAAATATTAGTCAACAGAAGTCCAAGTTGTGTGTAATGCAAATTCGAGGTTCCGGAGCATGACATGGAAGATGAGGGGAAGCATCTTCCCCTCCCACAGCTACCCCACTCGCACGTGCTGAGGGATGGAGCAAGACTGCATGATTGATACTTCCAGCTGTCCTGTGCTGAGTGGGTGGTGGGTGGGGCGATGTCACGTGCTCTCCTTTGTACCTCTTTAGCACATGCTCGCTGACTCTGCAGTAATGATTGCCATTTTCCATACTTCTTGCTTTCCTAGTAACCAACATGGCATTCTTCCTAGCATCTCCTAGGTGTCTGGAAGACATCAAGACACTTTGTTGGCACCTTCCTTCACTGTTCCTCCCGTTGCAGTTATCCAAGTGTTAGAACAAAGATTTACAAGGACGAAATTCAGAAGAACATATTTTGGCAGGATAAAATTCCTGGAATCAGAGTGATGGATTTTTGTGTCACACAGAAGGGCAACAATTTGATGCAATTTGGTAATACCATCAATGGGTGAAGGGAAATTTGGCTGGCGGCAAGGTTTAGGATGACGTGTGCCTGGCTATTGACTGTGTGGCCCAGGCATCGAGATTTTATGCATTAGACTAAGTCGCGGTTATAGGTAGCTGACAAGAGGTGTTAGAAGGTTACTTCCTCTCAAAGTTTTTGGTCAGTTGGTAATGTGGATTAACTGGCTGAATGAGACTGTTGCTATAGTTCTTGAGTTAATTTAAATTGTACTTCACATTCCAGTCTGCTGATTCTTGTCTTCAAAAGTTCGTGTTGGCAAAACCGTATCTGGCTTCATTTCGGTAGACTAAACCCCTCACTACTGGGTGATAGTAGGTATTGGTGGGGACGAGCAGTGGAAAATTAATATAATTCATCACATGGATAGTCGAGACTGCCTGTAATATCAATGAGGCAGCACGGTTCCGTTCTGCCTGTCCCCTTCATAGGAGGGGCTAAGGCACTCAGCTGCTGGGCAGCGAGATAAGCAATTTTTTGTTCCCTACGACTTCGGCCATGTCTTATCTTGGAAGCCATAGAGTTAGGTAACTGCTAAACAAGGTGCAGTGTGCACTTTGGACGAGAAACTATACTCTATAATAGTGTAGGTACAGTAACTGATTCGTAGCACAATCTCGGTAAGAGTCTTCACTGATCCCCACAACTGTGGGCGGATCAGAGACATTGAGCCATGTGGGCCACCAAAACTACTAGTAGATGTGAGTTTCCAGCCATGGCCAAGCCGGCTCATTCATCTCTGCTTATCCTGTACTTGGTGAGGCGGGATATGCAATCCTCCTAAACAGCCTCCGGATCTTCTGTCAGTGTGCCAGTGAACGCGCACAAGGTTTGAAATTTTTATGGGGTTTTTGCAGTGATTGGCCCTGGTGGATGTTGAGGTAGGTTAGACTCTGCGGTTGCGCTTCATGTTGAATTTTCCGTTCCTACTGGTTGAGGTATTATTGTCCTTTGCAGTTTGTCACATAGGACTTAATGAGAGGGAAATTTGGAAAATTTTACTGGTAGGTTGGTATGATTGATGGGTAAACAGCAGTGGAAAAGATGTGCAGTAGTGGCGGGAAAATTGCCTGGGTGGTTGGAATGCATACTGTGTGGGTGTTGAGGTATGTTTAAGTGGCGGGAGTTTGTTTACATTAGCCACATGCGTGGCGGCAGCACACAGAATCTCAGCTTCGTGCTGCCTTCCTCTGTTCTGTTCCATTCCACCAGTCACATTATTACTGTCCCATGGCATTCTCACTTGTAAGAGGTTGCTGTTTATGTTTACTACCACATCATTATCCCACTGTTCTAACAAGTCCAACACCTGGTCATGTGGAGTGCCTGTGGCTACGTTTTGCATTTTGTTTATACCCTGCTGAAACTTTGTTGAAGTCACGTGACAGAAGTAAATAAATGTAAGTTCCACAGCTGATATTTGTTCCGTGACACTGAGGCATTCTTAGCGATACTTTGTACCACACTGTACACTGAAGCACAATAGCACCCTGGCCATTACATAACAAATTGTCAGAGAATTTTGGAAAAATATAATTTCGAAATTGCTAAGCTTCAGATTTCTCTTGTGTTTCGAAAAATTTTGATTGTCCTGCATCATAATACTGGTACTGTCTCTTACTGTCTTGCGGATGTCACCGGCATGGCTGTTCACAAGGTTGGTCTTGCAATGGCATTGGCGATACGTACTGCTTTCATTCACTGATTGGTCACTAGTCACCATAGGGTGCAAACTATCAGGAAACCACAGCACCGGCGCACTGTCAGTTATCCTGCCAGTAATGCTTTGTTGATAAGCAAAGCTATGTGCGTGTGATATGTGCGTGTACCAACATGGTCATGCTGATCATGCTCTCACGATGCGGTGGCCTGCTAGGGGGGCAGGGTTTATCGTCCTGATGCGAAGCTGATGTGTGGCGCACACGAGGGGTCAGCTGGTTGTCGGAGCTAGAAAGTACTGGCGAGACAGGGAGGGATAGCATCCACCCTATCACTTCTCCTTCTCGCTGCTTCTCTCTGCTCCTCCCGCCAAGTGGCGTGGCGTGGTTTACGGTGTGACATCGCCTTCTGATTGTTGACATGCTTCTCAAGCATCTATGTGGCGTCCCTCGGCATCCCGATGCTGTTGTTGCCCCTGCTGGTGCCTTCCTGTTGTCCTCACACTGTTGCAGGCAGGAAAACATGGGAGAAATTGAATGCCCAGGAAAAATTGTAGAAAAATTGAGGAAATTTTTGAAAAAAGTTTTGGGAGGAAAATTTTTGGTGGGAGATTTAGCCACCTGGAGAGGCGCCAATTTTACATGGTCAAATTTGACATAGTGAACAAAAGCCGCACTTGGGTCGGCCAATTTGATGACTATGGTATTCTGAAAAAGGGTTGAAAATGCTTTTTGGGGGCGGTGAAGGTGAGGTCTAGTATGTGATTATTCCTGGTTGGTGCCACACACCATTGAGGTTAAGTCAATGTGAATGCTGACTGTCTTAACCTCGAGGTTGTGGACCATCTACCCAGACCCAATCTTCTCGCCAATAATGTTGGTAACCTCTGCCCTATTAATTACTGCTCCAGATGAATGATGTTTGTTAAATGGTAGCCGGTAAACTTGACTGAACGTTTATTATGAGGGCCCATCACATGATGCATAGAAAGATTGAAAATAAACGCTGATCTAAACAGTTCACAAATATATTTATTTCAATGAATTTAAATATCTCCCAAGTAGAGGATTTACATGAACACTGGGTGGCGATAACTGGCCACTATGGTGAAACTGAAAAAATATATTACGACATATAATGTATTACGGCAAACCTGAAGCTTCCCGGGGCAGTGCTAATCCCATGGGAAGAGGATGTGGCATACCAGGGGGTTAGTGATGAAAAGAAAGTTCCAGAGAATTAATGTTACAGTCTATTGCAGTGCATATCCATATCAAAAGTTGAAGACCATCCAGCACGCATAGGAAAACGCCGGAGCTCACGACAAACACATCACCTCCATCTGACACAACTTGGCTACTGACCTTCCTGCTTGATTCACAGGCTCGCCTCAGCTTACCCCGGCATCAGAGCGGCACTACCTTTTGCTAAAGCTTGCATTTCTTTAACCTGTAATATTCTATCAAATAAATATACATATTACAAATTACAAAAGAACCCTGCAATACAAAACAAGTATGAATGGAATGGACGAAAGACTATATGTGTAATGGAATAAATGATACCAATAAACACTTTAATAAGTTTAACAAATTATGTCTAACATAAGCCCTGGACTCGTAAGTTCAGTTATTATTAGTCTTAGTTCATCTCCTTCCGCCTCACAGCATCTTTGGTCGTCATGGAAACCACCAGCTGCTCTGCACTGGCATGTCCTTGGACTTGCACTGCTCCTGATGTGCCGGTATTCAGGTGATCGGAAGCGCGACAAGAAAAACTCGCAAGAACCAAACGCCCTCAAATACCGACACAAACCAAATGTGCTAACAAAACAGATCAGAATGGTATGTTGATCTGGATGTGACCAGCATGTATACTTACCCAAAATTTAATTTGCTGTAGGCAAGCCAAACTTAAATGTGGTTTCCAAGAAGCTGTACAAAATACCATTAAATACAGGGCCGACCACTGGCCCATTCCTGCAAATTTACACTAATTTTCATAATAGTTTTGTCTGCAATGAAGAAGTAGTTCTAAAAAATTAATTTTTTTTTAAAGGTAAGTGCTAAAAGGTGATTAAATTTAACTAAATAAATAAATAACAAGATGTCGTAGTGATACTCATTAATTATTGGAACAAAATAAATCTGTTATAAAAAAACTCGTTCATAAAACTCTTGTTCAATAGTTCTCTTAATCTCAAGGTTTTCTAGAAATGGGATCCTGATAAAAAAAAAAAAAAACATTTATTAAGTTACATTTTCCAAGGGTTAAGGTGAAAAAGTTCAGAGCTGAACAAAAAAAACTGAATAACATTGTATTTTCATAAAGGCTAAAGTGGCAAAAGGCCAGAACTGAACGTACTTTCCATTAATTTATAGCGACATTTTTACTCCTTATTTGTTATTATATTTAATGTTCAAATGTTCAAATGAAAACCATAAATGTTTGAAAACAAAAAAAAAAAGGTCTCAAAAGTTGCGTCGGACTGCAGACACTAATCCAAAAAGTTCACAATTAAGAAGTTGGTTAAAGTATACTTATGTGAAGTATCAATACAATTTTTGGCCTCTGAACACCAGCAGGAACACACTCCGCAGCCCTGAACAGTCCCTGGAAAGTAGATCGTCTACCAGTTCATGTCGAGAGAGACGATGGACACCTTAAAACAGGCTCATCACATCTTAGACTATGTTAGAGTCAGGCCCTACCCACGAACCACTAAACAAAATAGCATAAAACAAATAAAATAACCATGGCCAGCCAAAACTAAATGGAACAAAATGTGCCGTGCAAAAATGGTTACATGCCACACTTACCAAATGCGGAGAAAGTGCTAGCTTATCGAAGGATCATAGTGATGCAGTTGAAAACAGAATTTCAGAAAATGTCATGCCATATTTTAATGTTGTATAAGGTTGAAACGTGACCAGTTGAAGTGGTCGAAGACCAGATGTCGATACAAGCAGTTATTGCTAAAATATATACATACCAAGTTATGATAAAATAGTATAATTTACATGTATTAAATTTAACGAAATTACAATAGTATGGTAAACAATTAATAATATTTTAGCTGAGTGCAAAATTCTGATAGTGGTATTTCACATAAAACATGACTTTTTGGGTATTATATTTTTGCAGATACTTAGATAATTAAAAAATTCACTATTTTTTGTATTATAGAAAACATTACCAAAACTCTGGCCAATAAAATACATAGACGAGACAAATGACAAACAAGATAAATTAAGCTGAAATACTGAATAAAAAATATACCGACACAAAAGTTGGCCACTTATACAATATAACGGCCAGAGTAATATATTGGGTCATAGATACAGTGACTATCAAAGATAACAGTGATTAAGATTATTATATAATGTTTTGCATACATATGAGTCAAATTACCCAAAAATATATGTTGGAAAATAAAACTAAATTTATCTAAATATCGCACTAAACAAAATTTACAAAAAAGGGAATACTGAATGCTAAAGGACGAAAAAGGAATTCATTCAAATTAGCTCCATCCCACCCAGGCACATTCTCCACCCCTCCACACGACTCAGGCACATGCTCCACCCATCAGTAGATTGCACAGCTGTACACGCTCCACATTACCCAGCACAAGATCCACATGAAATTATATTTTATTTGTGCTTCTTAATGTAATTTTAATGGAACCTTTATTGCTTTTGCTAGCCCACAGTCAGTGCTACCTCATAATCCGGGTCATATTTTACACTGCCAGGATATTTATAGCACCGTAAGTTCGTGTAGGCCTATTGCCATCTTCAGAGCTCACCTTGCTATAATGGCTACCATGCAATGTAATTGTTCTGTATTGAGAGAGATGTTAAATTAATTTACGTGATGGAATAGTGGTGTGTTTATTTAGCTCAGCCGCATCTCAGCTGTTTACTACAGGTTCTTAACCTGAAAACAACATGTGTAATTATGGTGTTGCGAGGCCAGAACAGCCCAGTTTAATGTTTATTGGCACCTGTGGGATGCCAACAGCCCCCACTAGACTAAGCACCACTGGATATAATACTACGGATTTTGGGAGTAAATATGGTAAACACTTGTTTGAACTAGGATTTCTACAGGCAGAGTGACTACCAGAGAGGCCATGCGAGCCGTTGGCCTCCATGGCCCCCAAACTACTCTCGTGCTCACTAGTACTGGTGCCCATTCCCGGATTTTTACTGAGAACCTTCAATTTTTCTGTTACTTCCCCTTGTGTTCCAACCTACATGCCCTCAAACTACATTTGAAACTTACAATGTTGCAGTGGCAAACTAACCCTAACTTCTGTACAACTTTAAATTGAGCTGTAGCTCTCCGGGAACCTTTCCATGTAAAATCTAATGTATTCACTTATGTTAAACACTAGCAATTTACTATACAAAATACAAAACACATAAAACATTGCTTACATTAAAATACTACTATTTTGATGTTATCTGACTACATGTCTGGCTATGTTGCCTTGCAAATCAGTTGGTTCGAATGCACTCAAAAGAAAATATTGGCAAAGTCCAGTATTTTAATACTGGCTGTTCTGTTGTGATATCTTAAAAACTAAAAGGATATGCTCGCCAGACTAAATTATTAGTATGTAATAAAATTATGCGCACTCTGTCGCAAAGGATGGCAAAGTGCGTGATTGTTATGGCAAATTGCAACAGCGCATTAATGCAGGCACACCACAACTCTATATTTGAAGATAATGAATTATTTTAAAATTATAGTTCCCTCAGACACAATACACGGCAAGGCGAGACCCTTCAAATACTTACATGAATTAGAAAAAGGAAACAAATTGTAAAAATAAAACACATATCATATTACCCTTCCAAACACAGCAACATAACCCTAAATTTCACTTAATTAATATACAAGCACAGGTAAAAGAAAGATGTAAAAACTTAACACACATCAACTCTGACTTATTACACTGCTGCACTTCATGCATGATATCGAAAGTGAAATTGGAGCACACAAAACACTGTAACAAATAGACCATGAAGCATTGCAGGAATACAAATATTTTACATAAAAAATATACTTTACACTATATTTAAAAAGTCCCTCGGAAATTAAAACAAAAAATGAACCAAAATTTGACGCACTACTATAATGCACACTCATTATCACTAGAACACTGTGTGATGCTACTGCCCTCTGGTGTCGAATATTCTTGGCTGTTGAAGGTGCCTGGTGAAGTGAACTTGGGTTATATTGGTGAAATATTGGTGGTGAGATGTGTGTTTAGGAAAGATGTTAAGGAAATATACCCGGTAGGCACCAGACATCGCTTGGGCAGTGTCAAAGTTGATGTTACGGAAGAGATTGAAGATCATTTGGTGATCTCGGGGTGCTACGGGCCGATCCCAGGGCACAACACTCCCATCGTGTCATTGAAGTTTGCCTGGGTGTGGTTGGTCTCGTTAACAAAGGCTAATGGCGACCCAAAAAAGTGCACAGTTCTATAGATCGAGAAGAAAGACTCGATGAGTGTAACCTTTTTTTCTGTATAGCTATCTATGTGTTGACATTTTGTCAACTATCTTGTCAAGAATGTTTTTCTCAATGTGTGAGTACAATAATTAAAATCATCTCATTTTAATGTGTGTCATCCTTATTGTGTATGCAGTAGTTACAAATTGGTGACACCGATGTGATGCAGCGCGGAATGCTCATTTCAAGCGATGAAGATCATTCAAAAAACATGCAAATAAAGTCGCCGGGATCCTTTCATGCGATACATAATACGTAGTATAGTAGCATGGAAATGTTAGGCGAAGGAATAAACGACAATTACATTGAAGTATCACGAGTAGCTGTTAAGATGTCCATATTTTGGGAGAAAAAAGTCGATGTTTGGTTCCTCCAAGTAGAGTCTCAATTTGCGGTTGCGAAAATATCCAGTGAAATCACAAAACGACCACTATGTGCTCGAGTCCATCGGTAGTGAGATCTCTGAATTAGTGTTAGACTTAATTTCCAACCCATTATCGAAATATCCATATACTGACCTAAAAGAAAGACTGATAAAAGATTTTGCAGAATAAGTTCAACACAATGCGAAAAGGCTCTTTACGGATATTGATCTGGGGGATAAAAAGCCATCATACCTCCTACGTGAAATGCAGAACCTAGCTGGAAGATATCATTCAAGATGAGTGTTTAAGTACCATGTTTAGCTATGCATGCCAGTCAATGTACCTACTATCCTTTGTACTAATTGTGACGATCTCGAAACTTTAGCGACAGTAGAGGACAAAATTGTAGAAGTGAATGTTTCTACCTTTGCGTTCTCATGCAGTGCTCAACCAAACTTCAATAATACTGGTAGTTTGGACACTGCAAGCGCAATACACAGGCCTAACAATTATGATACAATTTCTTGCCTGGAAAAACAAGTGGCAGCCCTAGCCTCGCCAATTGAGGAAATAATAAGTGGCACTTTCCAACAAGGTAGGATCTGTTTTACTAATAAACAGAAAAATTATGAGACTTGTTGTTATCATTACAAATTTGGAGAGAATGCACAGATATCCATTTCACAGTGCAATTTTGCAACTAAGGCGGGAAATGTGGGCATTCACTGCTGCTGGCTGCAAATGTTGCCAACCGGAACTACTGCCACCTATTCATCACATACGCAAATTCGGGAGAGAAATTTCTTATAGGCTAAGGCATGGATATCTCTGTTCTACCTCCCACTACCTGTGAGAAAACTGATACTGATGAATCTAAGGATATGTACGCGGTGAATGGTAAGGTCCTTTTGGCGAGCGATTACACAAACTCGACCACGGCCAGAAATGTTCATACGTATTGCATTTGGTACTGACAGCTGTTAGGACACCCATTTGACATCTGTGGGATGCTGGAAAAGGATTAGAAATGGTTGACGTAAAACTTGACTGAACGGGTATTATGAGGGCCCGTCGCCTGACAAGGATATAGAGATCGAAAACTAATGCCGTGCTAACAGTTCACAAAGATATTTATTTCGATGAATTTACATCTCCACCCAGGAGAACACTTACATGTGGCGATAACTGGACACTAAGGAGAAACTGTGAAAAAGCATCTTACGACATAAAATGAATTATGGAAACACTGAAGCTTCCCGGTGCAATGCTAATCCCGCAGGAAGAGGGGGTGGAATACCGAGCGGCTGGAGGTGGAAATAAAGTTCCAGAATTACATTACAGTCTATTGCAGTGAATGTCCATATAAAAATATAAAGACTGCCTGGCATGTGAGGGAAAACGCTGGAGCTTAAGGCACTCCACCTTTGTCTGATACTACTCGCTTACTGACCTTTCCGCCTGATGCAAGGGCTCGCCTCAGCTTACCCACGTGCCAGAGGGGCACTACTTTCTGTTACAGCTTGCATTTCTTTACCTTGAAACATGCTATCAAATAAATATTCATATTACAAATTGCAAAAGAACCTAGAAATACAGAACATGTCTAAATGGAATGGACAAAACAATATATACGTAATGGAATAAATGATGATATGTAAACAATGCACTTTAAATCAAAAGAAATAACATTCAATAAATCCTTTATTAAGCATAACAAATTATGTCTAACATAAGCCTGGGGATCTGCCGCTTACCTTTTGCTATATTGATGGCATCCTCATTGTGTCAGTCGACGAGCAACAACATTGCGACCAACTTCGCAACGCCATGAAGAATTCCATATTCATAAAATGCATATTTGGGGCCACGGAAGTCACATTGTTGGGTTTTTTTAGTAAGTGCAGAAGGTGTTCTTCCAATGCCAGACCATGTTGCCACCATCACAGGGTAACCACTTCCGAAATACAGTATTGGAAAAGGCCGAAAAATGAGCGCAGCAGGAAGTACACTGATGGTGCGTCGTAGATGGCAGGCTGCCGACCTGTTCTACTCAACAGCCAGGGAAGTAGAGAGTGTATGTCCCCACATGTGCGAGGGATAGAGTTTTCGCCTATTCGCACTGTGTCAGCATGGCCGGATACCCAGCGGTTGAGCAGACAGTCCTGAACATGCACAACGATTTTTTTGCCAGCCCTTAGCAGGGATGCGAGGCGATTGTTGCAATAATGTCATGAGTGCAACGTATACAAGACACGTCGTGTAGACGGAAGGCATCAGCAAAAGCCATGCATGCCATGAAAAACGTTCGAAATGGTTTGTTTGGATCTGATGGGTCCTTATCTGCGGACAAATGGGGGTAAGCGATTTTTGGTTGTAACAACTTACATTTTTTCACCCTGGATGGAGGTGTGCCCTACCAGCGGGGCGAAACTGGAAATGTAGCAAGAATGTTGGAAGAACAGTTTTCCCTACTTTGCGATTCCTGCACAACCTGTTAACCGATAATGGTACACAAACTGTGCACAAAATGGTGCTTTAATCATGTCACGGTGGTCATGTATCACCCATGGGCCAACCCAATAGAGCGTAGAAATCAAGAAATAAATGGTCAACTCAGTCTTCGTTTGGGCGAACAGCATGCTACCTGGGCAGATCACATTCCCGTTATTCTCTATGTGCTTAGGAGACGAGTAAATGCAGCAACAGGGAGATCATCTGCTGAGGTATTGTTAGGCCATAATTCACGCCTACCAGGGGAAGCCAAATGCCCACAATCTGATGACAGCAGTGCAATTCCTAGCACAAATACGCAGCGACGACAGCATCAGATGTGCACACGTGACATTAGACAACAGCAACATCGCTATGCAGCAAAGTGGCTACCAGTAACGAACCGACACACTGCCAAAACTGAGTGAGGGGCAAGCAGTATATCTATGGATGCATTCCCAGTCCACAGCGAAGAAGGATTATTGCGCAGGATAAGTAGCACGCTGGAGTGGGTCGCATCACTTGCTACAAATGCATGCACTTACCACATACACAGTCCACATGGGAATAAGGAAGGTAAGGGTACATCGGGATGACATCCGACTAACCCCAGGTGCCATCGATGACGAAGTCTCTGCCGGTGTGCCCCAACTCCATGACGGCGAAGGTCGCGATGAGCTGGTATAAGAGCAGGAGGGTGACGCGTGGTGTGGCAGCACTTCAAGGGGGAGAACCTGTAGAGGACCCACCCATGCAAGCCAAAGAAAGATTACTACCAGTGGTGGTGTATAACAAAAACACTGTCGACGAGCTCGAGGAGGAGAGGAACCTGTCGAAAGGTACGTCAGCACTTCAAGAAAGTTTATGAGGAGAGGATGGGAATGCAAATTGGTTGCAACTGCCCAAAGATATGTCAAAGATAAGAAATTGATTGAAGTATCCAGCTGTAGGGCTGATAGTAAGAAAGCACTAAAACTTATTTTAATATAGCTCAAAAAGTTGGATATAGAATATTACAAAAATAAAAAAAAATTTATAAAAACATAATTTATACATTAGTAAATTGCAATTAATATTGGTACTCTGTTAATATGTTCATTTACACTTATGCCCATCAGATATGAAGCGTCCGATATAGCGGGTGCGTGGAGCGCATAGGCTGTTATGGCACATTACATTATTATGCATGTAATAAAAATACTAATAACATTAAACTGCACATTACACTTTAAAATAAATAAATGAGGACTGTTTGTCTCAGTACTTACGCGTAAATAAGGTTACAAGAGGAACATTAATAATAACAACACATAATATGACACACTGGCAAAGAATGTTCACGATATAGTGAGAACTTTTGAAATCAATCTAAGAAAAATGTTCCTGCTCACACCTGCATATTTTTTAATTAGCGAACTGAGTGGCATGCTCCCAGTAAAGTTGGTAACGATGAATGGAAGTAGTTCCATATCTAAACATCGAATAAAATGTGTCACGTAACCATTTGTAATAACTAAAATTATTTCTTTACTTTTTTTATTTTAATTTATCGAAGTGTAAAAATGAGAAGAATAATTAAATATTAATTTTTGTAATAATTTTGAGTTTTCACTTAACCTATGGATGAATAAAGTGATGAGGGCCATGGTAATTTTACTTTTACATAAGGTCGCAGAAGAGACAACGTGCTTAGAAGTAGATCTTAAGCAGGGCTTTTAAAACTGCTCATTTTACTTTGAATGGTTTATACATAATAATTCAGAATGAAAACAACACAAACATTGGAGAATCGAAATGATAACACGTGCCACGAATCGAATGTGCGATAGACAGGTGTAATGCACTCACAGAATTTAAATATTAAAATATTATGATTATTCTCAAAACAAAACATAAATACTTGCACTAAACTGCACTGCATGGCATGCACTCGTGTGCACACATAGGGTGGTGGATTCGGCTACAGCCCATACATGGTACAAGGTGGTTGTGGTGGTTGTCAGATGGTGGTGTGGTAAAGAGGCTTAGGTCTGGGTACGTGCTCCATGTCAGGTATTTTACTTTTACATTTTCTAAAAATTGTAGTTGTAGGATAACAAGAAAAGGGTTTTGTTTTTCACTACTCATCTGTATCTCAGCCAGCCATTTCATTTCGTTTACAAGCATTGTCTCATTTAATATCATGGTCACGTGATTTTCGGCGGGAGCCTCGGCCAACCAGCGAGCTCCGTGCCAATTCCAAGAGAGTAGCATTTCTGTTGTCTCACACAGTAGATGTGCGCCTTCCGTCCTTCCCGGATTTTGCTCTATTAGAACCAAACATGTAGTGTATCAAGAGTATAACGTAACTCACCAGAAATTTATGTATTTGTTCATCAGGGGAGTGAGCCACTCTGCATGTGCCTCATATTTTTAATGACTCGGGCTTCATTTTCAAGTTAACTAAGTCTGCCTAAAGCCATATTTGCTATTTAAATGCTCGCCCACTAGAACTGCGACTTTGTATTTCAATGCCTCTTCGCGATGGTGCATAGTAAATAAAATGTGTGGTAACAGGATTCACTCTTTTATTTACTTCGGCCACATCATGGCCGCATAATTTACCAATGAATTTCATCATAACATTTAAGACGTCACGTGGCCTGAACAATCTTCCGGGAGTGAGAATGAGCATTTGGTGGAAGCTCAGATAGCCCTTACTATACTAGGCCTTGTCTGGATATAGTGAATATTTTCGATCAATATCTACAACTACAGAGACATGGGGATATCAAGGACGCCACTTTAAGGTCGTCGGCCACAAGATCCATCATAAATTAGTGCTCTCTACTGTGAGAGATGGCACCCACCAGGGAATCTACGAAACTTTTGAAACCTATCCAAATAACCTTCATTCCTCAATGGCACAAACTGATATCGCATCAAATGGTACCCCTCCACATGATCTTTCCTTTCCTCCAACCATCCCATCATTTTACCGGACCTCAAACCGACCTCATTTTCCCCAGCAAATAACTCCATGCAAATTTCACATCCCATCTTGTGCGCTGTGTGTGATCATGTGGACGTGCATGCGATAAGTCATTTGAGCCTTGGCTCCGCAGTCTCGCTACTGGCGAACCTGCATCAAAAATTCAGCATTATCCTGGGCCAACATGCAGCAAAAGTAGAAGCGATAACAAGGATGAACAGCAAAAGGGAACTTTTGGCACCAAACACCATTGTGGCCGACAAGGCAACTAAGTTTGCTATCTTGAGAACAGGCAGCACCCATGATGTCAGTGGCACCACCATCTTGGACACGTCCAAGGCAGAGGGGTGTAAGACACCTGCCCCCCTCCATGCACACCATGCCATGCCAGCAGGACCCCCTACCGCGGCACATGTGGGTGATGGCAACAAACCACGAGGTGACTTTCCCACGTGCAAATATTATGGAACAACCAAAGGACGAGGCCAACGAGTGTCAGGAAATAGGTGAGTGGGGTAGGGTGGCCAGAAGCTGCTTGCCATGGATATGACATGGCAACACTGGAGATAGCGCCTCAACAAGTCGTCCTCACACAAATGATGGAGAAAAATTGTAGTTTCATCCACATACCTGTTAGTGTCGATGGGCATTCATGTCGTGCCATAATCGTAATCACCGCATCTCATAACTTAGGGCGCTTAAATTTGTCAATACATGCAACATCAAGCCAATTCAGAGAGTAATACAGAGAGCCATCTGCCAGCATGCAGGGGAGATAGCAGATGAGCTTAACATCCATGGTTTAATGAACAGGTAACAGTGGTGGAGCCCACAATCCATCATATCCACTTCGGAAAAAATGAAAAGCGAATGGTACAAGCTGGATCACGATGTACTACCTGAATTCTGGGACACAATGCAATGCCTGCTCAATGAGAAGTATAAAGTCTTTTCAGCCGCTGACTTGCTATACCAGACCACCATAGCATAGCACTGCACACCACTCAAAACTAACATGCCCATATAAGATCCACCCCGATTGTATTACCCATACCAATGCCGCATAATAAAAAAACAAAGCACAAAAATGCTACAGAAGAGCATCATAGAACCATACGAAACCGTATTCAACCCGTCCATCACCCTAGCTCCGAAATAGGACGGCTCATGGCGGTTCTGTGTGGACTTCTGCCGCCTGAACCTGATGACGAAGTGTACACCGCATCCGCACATCACAGTCAGGGTCGTGTTAAATACATTGGGACACACCAATGTAATGACCACCACAGATCTTCGAAGCGGATATTGGCAGGTGCCCGTAAAACAAGAAGACCGACATAAAACAGCATTCACTGCACCTGACGGATGGCGATTCCAGTTTTGTGCCATGCCCTATGGCCTAAAGTATGTGCCGTCCATCTTCCAGGCCATGATGGTTCACATCCTCCATGGGTTTATTGGTGAATTCGCCTTAGCTTACATGGAGTATGTGATAATATGGTTGGCATCATGGGACTATCATATCAGACATTCCCCCCCTTGTAGCCATAAACAAATTGACGTGTGCGAACAGGAAATGCCATTTGGGGAAGGATAACATTCGATTCTTGAGACACATCGTCGATGAGAATTGCATTCAATCGACACCAGAACAGCTCTAACTCATCGAGTAACACGCTGTTCCAACAACACAAAAGCAACTTCGTAAGTTCTTCAGCTTGGTGTAAGTTCTTCAGTTGTTCAAGTACATCGCTGACTTCGCGACTGTAACTGCACCGCTAATGCACCTTATGTCCCCGAATGTTCGATATAGGTGGACATCGCTTAGTAAACCAGACCAGCTTATAAGACTGACATTGGGTGCGTGATTCTATTGGACTTTGGGGGGGAAATGAGGTGTGGTGGATAGGAATTGTTGTTTGCCAGGGTTAAGGCAAACCGCAGTGCAAACTCGCTAGCCCGCAGTGCGAGTACAAATTACACTTGTTAGAGACTCCTCCTCTCTGGTCGTGATGGCCGACGATTGTTGGCCTGTCCTCATGTCCACATCTTGGTAGATGTTACCAGTTGTAATACTTTTCCACCAGTTGTGAATTACACTCCAATTGCCTCCTATAGTCAGGGATGTCGGCCCCCATGATAGGGCAGCTCACTCCCGAAGGTTATTATGGTTACTCCATGTCATTATTAAAGACACATATTCATTTCAAAATTACAAAAAAGTTTATGTAACCGATAGGCGGTTGATTACAATAAAAGTGTCGGCATCTCACCAGTACGGATTTATTATAATTTCTTCCCCATGGGACACTGAAGTTTACACAAAACCACAGTTCTAGCGGGGGGGCTCTTAAATAGATAAAATGGCAGTAGCGCCTATGAATTTATGCGGTACATTATGCCTCGGTCGTGTAAAAGACGAACCAAGGGTGAGAGACCGAGTACTCTGGGCAAGTAATAATCAAAGGTTCCGGTATACTAAAGTGAATTAAATAGAATTACACTATGGTTAATGAACGAAGATGAAGTGCCTGGAGCACCGCTTCACGTGGTGTTCTCACGGGATCTCAGACGCTACTCCCTTTTTTTTGGAGTGGAAGCCACTCACTGGCCAATGCTCCCACCCAAACAGCATGTGACTAAATTTTACTTAAGGTGAAACACAATAAATGAAATGAAATGGGTTCTACAATGCCAATGAGATGTACATATCAATAAACTCTCAATAACAAAATATAAAAGCATATATTAGACATATAAAAATACATGCACACGTTCGACCAGGCCTCATTGCCATGGCAATCTAACCTCACAAACGACACGTGTAAATTAACAATAATAACTTTAGAGGGGCTGTCCCCAATCAAGTTTATTATAACCATACAATTTTTGCTCGTGGCAACACATGTGAGTTCATCTTACTTGGCAGAAAAAGAGTTTGAAACTACTTTTACAATTTTGTAGTGGCTATTTGCCACATGCACTGGTCTACTTTGATGCGTCGTTTTGCAACATGGTAGGAAAGTCCAGCATTTCATTACTGCCAGTACTGGACGAGCACACTATAAGAATATAAAATATTAAAAAAAGGTGTGTAATGTTTAAAATTTGCATTAATAATTATTAGCAATATTAAAGCGACTTCAACGTGTATCACTAGCCTCGTCTGTGGCAGTTCAAATAAATACACAATATGGTGCCTCTAGAGCATGATCAGTAAACAGCTTAATAAGTACGGGCATGCAAGATTACACTCAACACACTGAAACAGTGATAATAAAAATATAAAGTGAGACAATTTGTCGCGTACTTACATGATATAGGTTATAAGGAAAAATAAAACATACATTACAGATGGCACAACATAACGCTGACCCTCAAAAATGTAAACACTAAACATAAACAAAAACACGTGGCATTCGGCCTGACACATGTACACTGGTATTCGTATTAGTATGTACCTGGTAGTGTGACAATCTAACTTTGCATACTCTTGCACACTGATGCAAGATGCGGAACATAAACACTTGTGATGTAAGAACACTTGACATTTCCACTAACACTATTTGCAGTGTAGATGATGATGTACACAAACAAAAATTAACATAAACTACACACTCCCTAACTGACATAACCCTAATTACAACTTTGTATGCCCCTGTACTTGTCACATAACACACAAACGGCACTGGTTCGCCGACTCAGGCGCTCTGCTGTGCTGTTCAGTTGCATCCTTGACGTCTCTTTTGGCACGACGTGGTGAATGGCCTGAGGCCTAGGCTCTATCGACGTCAAGACACGAAACAGCATTTCCGGGGATGCTCTGCATTCGCACAGTATGATTCTAGGAACACTTGTATGTACGAACTGTCGCGAAGAGCACGGTCTTGGTGTAGTGTTCTTCCAGATGTCCAACAACCAACATTTCACAATGTCGATTTCGAGAGCACAAAGTTAGATTCCATGGAGAAAAGATATGACGTTAATGAACATGATTGCTTGGCCGTGGTATGGAGTCTGAAAAAGTACAGGTAACTCCTTGAATACCAGTGGTTCACACTCCGAACCGATAACTGCTGTTTGTCATGACTGCTTAACATGCCACAAAGCCGCAGTAAGCTGACATGCTGGGCCCTCTTCCTGCAGTCATTCGACTTCAAAGTTTCATATGTCGCGGGTCAGGACAACTGACTGGCAGAACTTGCCATTTGCGCCAGAAGAGACATCACGATGCATTAGAATCGGTCCATTTTCAAATGTTTGATGGAAACTATTGTCATCAAACAATATCTGAAAAATATGGTGGCGATTATGACATTTGTATTCTATGTTATCTTTCCAACTTGTTTGAACAAACTTATTGGAAGCATTTTGACTGAAAAATTTGACTGTATGACAGGGGCTTCATACACTTTGTAATAACAAAGCTTTTTGTGGCCTAACATGTGAAAACGATGATACACATGATACCGTTGAAATTGAAACATTTGGTTTTATATACAGTAACAAAATGATCATAGATGTTTTGTTCGTGTTGCAGATGGCCAACATAAATTCATTTTCATGCGTTATTTAATTTTCGGATATCGATGATAGGCTAAAAATCTTTAAGTTCGATATCGATATTTTGTTTATTTGTAAATTTTAGTTCTATTTTAAAACATCTATATGGCTTTACTTTGGAATCGATCATATATTTCGATTATTATCTCCATTCGATATGATTACCGAAAATTTGTATATATTTTTTTGGTATAATCTTTCTATGGTGCGGTTCGTTTGAATTTGAAGAAAAAAAACATGGAAGATAAGTGTTTAGCATTGTATATATTTAATAATTTTGTTAATGACAGCAGTTCTGATAGTAATAGTGATTCCGATAGTGACACTTGTAATTCAAGCTCAAGTGAAGATGATTTTTTTGATGATGATGTTGAGACGATATGTACAATTTTAATGTTAGAGGATTCTTGCCGAGATTTTACATATAAACCAAGCATCACAAATTACGTTGAGCGGGTTGTTCCTACCTACTTGATTGATGAATTTAAATCCAATTTCAGGTAAATATTCCGATAAATGAGACCGAGGTGAAGTTAAAGCCAAGCTGCGATTGATTTAGCACAAATACAGCACAGGCACAAAAGTAGAATGTATATTAATAGTATGACACTCGCCACAATCACGCACAGCATGCGCACAAAGAAATTGCACAGGGGAAGCGCACATAAATTAGTTATATCCAGTGTTGCTAACATGGATAGAGGTGATTTCGCTACAGCTCTAGAAAGATTAATTTCAATGTGACCAACACATGCATGTGCAATTTACCCAGCAGCATTCCCTTTCAATTTTAGGACAGTTTTCTGTAAACATCTGTTTCTTTCTGTACGTGTGTTATATTATTGTAGCTTTCACATTCGAGCTGTGCATGTGTTTGTGGTGTAATTCTTAAGAATATGGGCTTTTCTGAAATAAAAAAATCTCGGAAAGTGGTATAATTCCACTCTACTAATTACAAAGAACATGAATTTATTAGGGGCATCAACATTTGTCCAATATAAAGCCCAAGAACGATAGTGGGGAGGGTTATCAACATCAGGGAAATTGTGGGGTAAAAAAAAATACAAAGTATGTACATTTTCACTATAAATTTTTCCCCTCAATTTCCCTCCAGTTCATAGTCCTCACACTGTCGTATTTGTAAATTGATTTGGTAACATCGTCAATTTAGGTAATGTTTCGTTCAATCTTTTTGCAATTAAACATGTTTTCATGAGAGAATATTACAAATAGTACAAAAATATGTTAAATTGCAAAACACACACACACATTATTTCTCAGTGCAGATAGGCTACACATGACAATTTATGGGGGAAATCCAAGCTTCCCTAATGCATGATGCTTTGCATCACCATCTACAAACAAAATGGTAGGTGTAGTTGAATCACTGTTTTGGGGATTTGCTCTCCTTCTGGCGCTGGGACTCTGGTTCTGTGCATAATGCTTGGTTATGCTTCTACAGTATTTTTAAGTGTGAGGGGGCTACGCTTGAAAATAATTTGTGGGGAAACTCCAAGCTTCGGTGATGTGTGATGCTTCGCCACAAAAAAAAATTTCCGACAAACACAAAATATTAAACAAACACTCTGTAATGACCTATTACAGCCTATGAAGAACTTAAGTGAAGGATGATAAAAATGGTTCTGTGAAGGTGAAGACTGCATAGTCAGGATTAGTCATTCAACAACTGAAGGCAAACATAACAAAGATGTTAATAAAGAAAAATGAGGATGTCTCAGATGAAGTATAAAGTATAACAGTGACAGGTACAATGGTATTTTGGAAAAGCTGAAAAGTTTAGTCACTTATAAGATGAATCAAAACTTTGGAGAAAAAACCATGACTGCTTTGGAAGGAAATGTACCTGAGACAAAACCACATGGAAGTTTTTGGGGTAGTTATGAATAAAAGGGGCTTTTTTTTTTTAATTCACAAGTATTTTATAAAATTGTATGTAAGAACACCACTAATGTTGAATCATAATTGCATAGGAACATAGTTTTATTTTTATTACATACCATAAGTCACAGTAGTGGTGACGGCCATGAATGTCATAGGAGTTGTGGGGTTAAAGTTGTAAAAAAACAGCAAAAACAACATTAAGAAATGTTGAAAGGCATCAAAAACATCCATAAATAGCTACAGATAGGGAATTCATGTAAAATTTGTACCACTTTGCTTCCCAGAGTGTGAACACTAAATCTGTCTGCTCTGCAAAATGGCTCGCACTCCACCAAGAGTGGTGCACATTTTGCATGAATTCACTTGTATCGAGTTAGCTGATAGTCAGTAAAATATCTAAACAGGTGCAATGTTGGAATAAACAAAGTACAATAACCTGCTACCACCCACAAGAGGAATCATATCCACCTTCCATCAAAACCATGACAAACAAACCACAACATGAATTAGAGAATTTGGCATATTGTACTACAATTCTAGTGTTGATACAGTGTAAGTTAACAACTGTTTTTCAGCTAACAAAATTACATGACCAGTTCCCCACAATTTGCCTTGTCAAAAAAGTTTTCTTAACCTTATCCTATGCTGCATATTACAATAATCGCTTGTCAATGACCAATTAGTTCTACAGTGACACATTGTCATGTATGAAATACTTGGAAAAGGTAAAAAATTACGTGTACAACTCTAAAAGTCACACACATCCACTCCAGAGAACACATGCAAATCTGGCAATCTCACACTGCACATCATTGACATATAAACATTCGCACTATCCAATAAAAAAAAACTACAAACACACACAACACCACTTTACTTGTTGCAAACCACTCATTGCAGACCATACATCCCAAAATCTGCAGCTATACTAACACTAATTTAATGAAATAACTGTCTTGCATGTGTGAATTTTGCATTTATCAAACAAAGGAATATTGTGGGTTATAAACAATAGAGGTTTACAGCTGCTAAACTACCAAATTCTTCATATATAAACCACAAAAATTTATAGGCACATGTGATGCGGTTAACAGCCAGCAACGCTAGAGCCCATGACCGCGCTCACCACACGTGTCACATGTCCCGCACGTGCGCAAAGAGGCCAATAGTTTTGAACTTTCATATAAATGTTATTTTCAGTGTCAAATATGTTATATTGTCTTTGCAGTGTTTAATATATTTTAAAATGTGTTTAAGTGTTTGTACTAATTTTAAATTGTTTGGTTATAAAATTCAAATTGTCCACGGCACCGAGATAAAGAACACTTAATATATCGACATGAACGCAGTCATAAAGAGACACTAAAATAATATTGAAATTCATAAGAAAATTACAGAAATGTAAAACAATACTTAATTTAATTTGTGCCATTTTATTTTCAATAATAAAATATTTTACTCTGCCTATATAGCACTTTTGCTTATGTGAACCTCATCGGCAGGCATGGTAGGTCCGTGCGATGCTTGTCTCTTGACAGTCTTTCGAGGAGAGCTGGCGAGGTAAGACACTTGTCACGTTTGCACTACAACTTTTGTTCATTGATTTAGGTTTCCATAGTTAATTTAGTTTACCGGTTAACCGTTGCTTGCATACGTTTTTGCCAGACATTTTCCCCAGCATTATGCTTCCGCTTTATTAATGCGTTGTGCCCTTGTGGCATTTTTAACTTAATCAAAGAGAAGGAGGAGAAAGATGTCAGAGAGGTCATGCGACCCGCACATTTTGAATCAGGCGCCATCCACCTATGTTTATGGAATTTCATTGTTACTTCTGCATTATTACTGCACACAATTTTAAGAGCTTTATTTTTATGTATGTATTTCAGGGTATTTTTCGTTCTTGAATATTTTACGGCAACATCACGTATAACCACGTGGCTGACCGACGCCAAGTCTATACGCCATCATTGCGTTTGGGAACTTATTTATGTAACATTGTATGTGCAATAATTTATTTCAGGGTTCTATGTCAATTTTATTCAGGGTTCAATGTATTTTTCACGTAAGCTGATGCTTTTATATGTGACCACAGGTTCACATTGTTTTATTTTACCACCATCAGGCATGTTACAAGCCTGTAAACCACTGCAATCGTAAAGAGAATAATTTTCTCAGCAGGAATAATCTTTTGTCTGACTTTAATTTGCAGTTTCCATACAGAAATATTGCAATTTCACCTGCACCACATGATCCGTTACGAACTTCATCCAGCAGCATCCGCGCCATCTAAGCTTGTTTTCACACGTGTGTGTTTATTGTGAATATTCATCTTGTGTCCCATCTTGTTTCATGTATCATTCAAGGGTTCATGTAATTTTGTAATTAGTGTATGGTGCAATTGTTCCCATCCTAGCCTGTTCTGTGTATAGGCCGTCACCACACTACCCACGTGCTGGAGGGCAAGCCCCGACGAGTTTGCATTAGTGATGCCGAGTAATCACACGTGTTAGTATGTATAAAGGGTTTCATTTGTAATTCACCATGTCCTGTCTTCAGGGAAAAACTGTTAGTCCACCCTAGCGGCTGTCTGCCGTCGGCCGTCTTCCCTTGTGAAGGCTGTGCTTTCATGCACCTCAGTAAGATCATCCATCTAGGCGTGTGCTAGAGTAATTGCAGGCTGGGGAGCACCCAAGCGGAATTGGCTAGTCATGACCGAGATTATCATAATTTAATTGGCACATTGATGTGTATGCATAGTAACAATAAAAACTAGTCCACAGTGAACTTACCTCTTTTAATCAGTAGTGACAGTGTCCTAGCCCCATATATTTTATTCAGTGTTTATTCCAGTGATGTTTAGTAAAAAGTTTATTATTGCCAACGTGTTTGTAAGTACGCACGGGTGAGACGGACACACAGAACCCACAGCATCCCTGAAAACCCCGAGTCTCAATAGTGCAGTGGCGCTCAAATTACCAGTAAGTATTTGTGTCATTGTTCGTCTCGTGTCTCACCCGACGGCGTCGGTACATATTGAGAAACGGCATAAGGAAATTCTGGGGGGACGGGGGGAATTAAAATAGTAAATATGTTTCAAATCGGCTCATTTTTACACTTTGATTTATTATACAGACACTAATTGGTATCAAGACAAATGCTAGAATATCTGTGAATGTTAAGTACAACAATAGCTCCAATTTATTCCACACATATCTGCATTGCACTGCTTCCCTGAGGATGAGCAAAGTGAGCGAGGGGAATGCACCAATGTAACTGCATTCTTTACGCGAGCATTTTACGTCACAGGTAAAAATAAGTGTATGTGACCCACTGTGCTTTCTTTGCTTTTGCTCCGAGAAGCAAAGAGTTGCAGGTTTTTAATGGATTCGCTTTTCTGGAACTAGTTGGTTATCTGTACAAAATTCATGAAAAATGCACAGCCCAAAAAAATTAACAAATTAAAATAAAAAACCAACACCAAATTTGTTTTTTGTGAGCAGGGGGGAACACACCGTTTACTCAATTCTGTAGGCTATGAATACAATAAATTACGTGGTAGTGAGAAAGAAAAGTGTAGAATAAAACTTGTTCTTCAGAATACCAGCAATTTTTAAGTTGGTGCGTGGATTTGGTGTAACAATAAAACTGTATGGTGGTTGAAAAGTAACTAGAAAATAAATTACTTTTTGCAAATCACATGCTTTGACAAAAATATTTCTTAAAATTTGCATTGCACTCCTATTATGTATCTTACTGCTGGCTAATGTCTTAATGGATTGTTTATACAGTTACAGTCCTGCATGAGCTGCACTATAGTCCATTCACAGTATCTTAGGGAAGTTTCTGAAGCCCTGCTAAATGTAGACTTTTGGTTACTGATTACGTATCCTTCCGCTACACGTAAATATAAACACTGCCGTGTGACATCTACTTTTATAACTGTCAAATGTGTTGTTTACTGTTTACAGCTGTCCAAGAGTCATATTTCAAAAACCATTTCGTAAGAATGTACACAATTTAGGCCGCCTTCCGTTACTGCTAACGAGCACTGAAATCACAGATGGTTTATCAGAGTTCGCCAGCAATAAGGGAATAGTCGTCAGTAAGCAGCAAATATTTCTCTTCGTCAGTAAACTGATTGTTTCGGAGTGTCTGGCAGTAGTAGTCTTGCGTACAGGAAAATATAAACAAGTTTGGTGGACACAATAACCTGCACTAATTTTCATACAGCATTTGGACTAAAACAATAAAAATGTTACTCGTCTTCTACTCCTTTTTGGGCATCTTTTAACAGCACCACAATATTATAAGTGATTGCCTCAGCGCCTGTACCTTCCTTCAGTATAATTTCCTCGAACATGACTTGAACTTTCCGCCAAACCTAGGGTTTACCTGACAACACTGACATTTTAAATGCTAGTAAAATCCACAATCTTGGTCACGGTTGTAGCCTCGCACAGGGTACCTCTCAGATGCGACGAACAGTGGCCATCAGTGCCTTCAGCTGTATCGGAACAATAGCTGATGTTTCTGAAATTACTGACGAATGAAATCCGTGAGTAGTGGAAGACGGCCTTAGGTCTGTCTATAACCATATTTAGGTCAGCTTTAGGACTTTTTTACAATGTCTATCTTAATTGTTGTACACGACATAGCACATCACACAAAATACTTATTAATATTTTGCCACTGTTGTGCTTAACTTTGTAGGAATGAAAATCAAATTGAAGTAACAACATTCCAACAAACAGAGGCAGTAAATTCAAGCCTGCAACTTGTGCTGCTTATTTTTTGTACGTAGCAGCAACAAACTTAAAATAGATAGCGGTGAACATGCACACTAATAATAGGCCTACAATAACTTTTATTCCACTGATATTTCTTTGCATGACTACTTACTGTTTTTTAGGTTAATTTTAATTTATCTGGCTGGGCTTAGTATTTTGTTGGGATTGTGGCAAACATTCAAATCACATAAACATAAGCACTTTACACAACTGTGTTTCATACACTTAGGGCAAAGGTACAGTGTTGTGATAAATAGACATGACTTTAAAATAATAAAATTTATTATAAATACAGTTCACTGTTAAAACTTATAAATTTCATGCATCCAATATTTGCAATCATGTACACATTGAGCCAGCTACTGCTACGATGCAGTCACACCCTTTCACGCGCAGTGATCATTATACACACTACAGTATATTTATTCCAGCGGTGGAAACACAGATTAATCACAACATCGTAACTTCTCTAGGTACGTTTAATAATCACAATGTGTACAAAGTTGAGGTAGTAATTGGAAGTATTTTTTGGAGGAAGAAAAATTAATACTTTGGCAAAAAGCTTCACGCTATGTCATGACGTGCCACTTCTGCGAACTTAGGATTTGTAACTCTCCCGCCATCACATCTAAATATATTTAAATAAGTTTTCAAACATTAAAATCTCTTTTCAGTTGTTAATTACAAATTCAGATATCATTGTTTTGCTGGAATAAGTATGAAATATGCTAAAATTGAAAACATGCATAATTTCCCTCCTAATGATGCAAAACTTCCCAAGGGGGAGAGAGAGTGAGCGCGCAACAAGCTCTGCCAAGCCAACAGTTACTTCCTCAGTCAAAAAAACAAACACTATGTCACTAGAGCCTACGCACAATATTTTGCGTTGTTATTTTAAATTGTAGCAATGAAATATGTTTCCATCGGGGCTACCTAAATATTTCAATAGGCAACATTTAATTTACAAATATCATACCAAAAAACTTGGTTAAAACAGTATTTTAACTGTGAACTATTTCTTACTAGCCGTTGCCAAAACATTGCTGCTCTTACTGTTTTTTAATTTGTATTGAATACGTAATAAATATTAAAAGTTATGGATAATACTATGATAAAGATCATTTATTCAAAAATATAATACTTTTTAAGTTAAATCAGTGTAATATACTTGTGGTATATATGTTATTTAAAAAATTGTTTACCGTATTACTCCTAGGGTAATTTTTCAAAGGTTTGTTTAAAAAAAATCAGAAGAAACCGTTAATGGACTATACACCTCAGATGATGACAAACTGTCAACTAATATTTAAGAAAGGAGTGGCTAGAATTCCATCATGTGTACATTCATAGACATCCAGGGAACACCCTTCACAACTACTTGTTTGCTGAGTACTGACTAAGCCTTGAGAATTTTAAGTGAGAAGTAACAGTCATAATTTCTCACTGAATATACTCATTATTTTGGTAATAAATCTGTTGCATTCTTGACATTAGTTTGTTTGATTGAGCATGTAAATGTGTGTGCTTTTATAAAAGTTCTAATCACTAGTGATTTAAAATAAAATTTAAATTTAAAACGACATACACATCCATGGCTTAACTGAGTCAAAACTGGAGTCTCATTGTGCGATGATAAAGCCTTAGTAACCTCAGATTCTTAGGTAGGTATCCTTTCTGAATTAAAATTAGTCTTAGTTCAGTGGGATTGGTTTTTTATTACCTTTGTTGATAAGTTATTTACAATGCTGAAAGAACATGGAACCACATCTTGCCTCTTATGGCTAAGTAAACAATGTGCAAAGTCATGATGTTGATGCAGGGTGTGGAACACACAGTGCCTTGCCATATAATGCACCCATCCAGCTTGAGTTCGAAGAAGAGACTCCCAATGGCCATCAGAAGTGGGGATACGAACCTGTGCTGGTAGTGGTGGCTCCATACAGAGCACGTGCATGGAGAATGAAGTGTGATGAAAGGAACACAGTATTATCACTAGTTAATAAAAATTTGCACGGGCAAAAAATTACGTACAGAAAAAATCTTACTAACATAAAACCTTTATTACTGTTGTCTTCAACTGTAGCCCAATTTTCAACACTCTCTACACAATGTACAGATGCACCGAACACACACACATCACATGACCCTGCGTCTTGTGTGTACACAGTCCATTACGGGCTTCCGCTGGTCGAGGAGAGAGGTCGGATGACAAAATATTTTAAGAGGTCCTGTCAAAAATGAGAATCATGATTTTTTATGTATAGTCCTATATTTTAGGTAATTCACTTTAAGCTCAGTATCATTTCAAAAACAATACAATTTATTTCTTCAACACATTCATGAGTCCTCTCATAATAATGTTCTGCTTGTATGATACCTTGCAAATGTAATCTGCATGCATATTTGTAGGCCTACATGATTATGTTTTAAGTTATTTCTGAAATTATTTCAGAATGCTCCCAAGCACATTTGAATTTGTGCTGTCTTTGATTGGACGTGCTATCACATCCACAGCTTCTTTCAGCGGCAGAAGAACCATAGATGCAGACAAGCAGCTGAAACTAGCACTATATTACATGGCTGCACCCAGTAGTTACAGGTACATAGTTTAGGTGTAGTTGACAACTCTTGGAACCCACTTTCCAGTTTAGTTTACAAATTTGCATTGAGAACATTAACATTTCTATCTTTTTTGCAGGTACTTGTGTGAAAAATTCAATGTGGGAAGAGCCACAGTTGTTAGAACACTGAGAAGGGTTGCATATGCTCTTCACTGTCTGGCCCCACAGTGGATAAGGTGGCCGAAAAGTAATGAAGCGCTTAAAATATCACAAGAATTTGAGGCCAGATGTGGCTTTCCGAAAGTTATTGGGGCTCTAGCCGGCACACAAGTCAATGTGCCTGCTCCAAAGGAAGATGCCTGCTCTATTGTCAACCGGAAGGGTGATTATTCATTTCACTTACAGGTGTGTGTCATTTGATTATTTTGTTACAAGTATTCTCATTAACCACAAACTGATATTTGAAATTTATTTTATTGGTTGTGTTCTGGTTATAACAATAATTGTGGACAGGGCCTCCCATCTATCTGTTTATTTGCCTCAAGATCTTAAGTCAGGATTTAAATTCACTTTAACATACATACCATAACAATAAGTTATGATTGTTCACTTGCATTACTGTAAGTGGTTAGTGTATTGTTGGTTGCCTCTTCTGGACTACACAGTAGAGAAGCAGGTGAGGAATAGTTTGATTCCTTATGAGTATTAGCAGAGAGACAATGGGCATATGAATATCCCTGTGTGCTTGACACCTTCCACCTTGCCCTGGACCCTGAGAGTACAAAAAGCAGAAAGGTTGTGTGGTAAAGTGTCTTGTTATTATTTGATTCTAAATGCTTATTTGCTGAGATAATGTTTTGATGTGCTAAGCTCAGTATTTGCCCTTTTAAATTCATTTATTTATTTCCATGTTCATCCTCCAGAAGTTTAACATTATTTTATTATTTGTTTATACTTATGTTTTGCATTGTGACGATGTTATTTACATTTTTGAGTAGAGTCGATATCATCTGTTTTGATTAATATGTGAAGTTACTATGACAAAAGTATTTATTTTAGTTCTGGACTGCTTAAAACAGTTTCCTCTTACGGCTTGGCAACCTACATTGGGCTAGTTTGTTTCTCTGCACAAAAATTCCTACAGTGATACTGTTATCTTGGATCATCGCCACAAGGAGGACATGTCACGGTAATTGTTAAGAGAACATGAAGGTAGTTTTTTGGAGAAAATTGTTCTTCTTGCTTGTAACATGGCCGTGAGTAGACGTGAAGGAAACTGAGGAACGGCAACGCTGATGTTGGCCTTAAGGAGATGGACCAGCGGTGCAGTATTATATCAGCTGGAGGTCCAGCTGTTCCATTCTATTGAGACGTCGATTCCCGGAGCACGTGACTGATGTCCGTGTTTTGGAAGGGCCCGAGTTTGAGTGGAGGCTTCGGCATTGCAACACATCCTAATGTAAGCCAGTTCCAATTTGAAATGCAGTAGTTTTTTCATCGTTCCTGTAGCCATCTACAAAATTATTTGATTTGAAAGTCTTGGGATCAATGTACAAAGAGAAGTTGAAACATAAAAATATTTAACCCTGCAATTGATGTGCTAGATAAGATATAACATGCATGAACGTACAACCAGTAGCCCAACACATAAAATTAACAGAATCTCTGATGTGATTGAAATTGCTAGCCGTAATAGTGCTGGAGGAGAAAAGGTGAACTTTATTGGAATCAGTCTAGACATTTTCATAAATGTTTGTTGCGCCATGTTCTTGTACACCAGTGTTTCAATGGGTAATTTTTAGCAGATCCCATCATTTTCACAATGATAGGCTGACAGCATAACATTTTTCTTGTTTTATTGAATTTGCATTTTGTATTGCTTGAACTGTTATGTAATGTTGAGTATGTTGATCTTGTATTAAAATACTAATCATTTTGTAAACGTAGTTGCATGTGATATCATTTAAGTAGTGTTGTAAAAAAATGTTTCTTGTGTTCTATGATAAGATGATTGATTACAAAACTCACCACAAAACTGTGCTGAATATTAAAAGAAAGGAACTCTGTCTGATCTCTTTCCAGCACATGGAGAAAATCAGTGTTATTGCTTACTCTCTCATGGCAAAGATAATATCGCAACACAGTTTAAGCTAAATCTCACATCTAGCAGATTCAACATAATTTATGTTACACTGGGCACTCGTACATGACTTACATTTATTTATTTCCTTCCGTAAAAGAAATATTTTCTTTTCAATTTTATATTCCTCACTTGACATTCTATTCCATCATATATATATATAATGATGATTATTATTGTTATTAATATTATTTTTCGGTTGCTTAATCAGCCATTGTGATTTTTACTTTTATTTGTGGCAGTTCCGTTCTAAGGAATAATATTACTGCTTTTCTTCAGAACCTTAATGCGGATTGTCTCATGTAGTGTGTTACATGTAGGCTACTACAACCATGCCTGGCCCAACTAGGGCTTGGTTTTGTGCCACTATCATAAATAAAGCCTTAACGTTTTTATTGTAATTGAAGGGGCAGTCTGTTCTCTACACCTGAGATATCTGGCTAGTGACTTATTACAGGAATAGGGTTATGGGAGAAATCCTTAATTGAACAACTTATTAGAAAAGGGATCCTTCTGTAAACAAGGCAGTTTCGAACATGGCTATTTTGAGTTATATATTTGTAGTTTCAGGCACTGTAAATGTGGACCTACAGTTATGTTTTTAAGCGCTATGTGTTCTGTCCTGTCCTGGCTGCAGGATTGGGCAGACAAAAATAATCTGCGTGCTAGTACAGGCAATATGAGCCTATTTGATGTATCGCCATACTGTTTACTGGTTACTGTTTGTCGCAATCCCTGACATCCTGATTCCTTGCTTAGTGTGTTGCTAGGTTCACATGAGTATCAATTAATGGCTCGCTCACACCGCAACAATACCCTCCTGCTTCAAATGAGCTGGTCCCCAGCTCTGGGACTGATGTATGGTGATGTGGTACTGTACTAGGTTCAGTCGACCTTATGGCATTTGTCTGTTTCCCGACAGCGGGAAGATGGTGGGGTTGAAGCCATCTTCAATATGGGGGGAAGCGAGGGTAGGAGGAAATGTTGAATCAAGGGAATTGGTGTAAGGAGCTGCGTTGCCTTCTTTCTTGAATCTAATGGCGTTAGAATTACCACATGTGACATGCTAGTTGTGTGTACTACAGCAGCCTGCGCTTGCATTAAATGGCTCGGCCATGCCCATGAACTTGGCTGAATACAAGGGGTGTACATGCTTCATCTAGCTTGACGTGGCAGCGCACTCGAAATGTGGACACAAACGCCTGCAGCCTGCTTGATGCCCTATCTATTTATGCATGTTATTGTGATCATCAAAATATTAGTTTAGTTATCAACCCATTAGGAAAGGATGAATATTTGAGAATGCAACAAAATTTACATTAATTGTTGTTTAACTTTAGCATTTCGAAAATTCAAAATCTCCCCCGTAACAATAGGTATTACAGTTGAAACATACATACATATTTAATGCTGTGAGAAAAAATTTTTTCCTCGCAATCTTAATTATATGTACTTGGAAAGAAACATAATTATACATAACATGCAATTGTATTTGTGAAAGACATATACTAGTTGACTTGTGGTTGTGCCACAATTAACACCTTGTATTATAGCTAGCATGTTTATTATAATTCACTAATTTATAAATACCATCATTGAGCTCATTTGGAAAGGTACGGGAAGGATGTGCATAATGAAACGTAGTATTTTCTATGCCTTAAGTTATTTCCTTGTATAAAAAATTTTCAATAATTCATCTCATTAACCCCGCTACATTTCGTTACTGAGTATGGGTGTCACTGGAATGTGTACCCTACTTATGTATAAACTATTCTTACAACTGCAATTTATATATTATTCTCTTAGTATACTGTGCGAACCGCATATTATGTGAACAAGGTGGCATTTGAAATTTTGTTTTGCCCAAAGTTGCAGCATATTTCTGTACTTAAATAACCTATGTTGCGTACAAATTTTATTTTAGGGTTGGCAACCCTATAGATTATAGTTCAGAATATGTCAATCTCTAGCCAGTGAAAATCTGACTAAACACAAGAAAATCATTCATGATGTCAGCTCATGTCACAGACATAATGCAAGTTTATTTCAAAGATTGTGAAAGTATTCAAGATTAAATCTATGTGCTATTTGAAATCAACTTTTGCATGTTTAATCTCATAGGTGTGAACATCTTCTGCGCCTTTATTTACATTCTCTGAAGCTTTGTTTAGTAAAATAATTAAATAATAATAGCTATATATACGAATATATAAAGTTTACTGTGAACAAGGACATATACTCAGCAATTAACAATTGATGTGCTTATGAACTTAAAAACTTTTGTGAAATTTGTTTTTTTCTCATATACTATACACGTGGGAGAAAAGTTTTCTATACATCAGTGTGTCCTGCTTACAGCTTATCGCACTTGTGTGAAGTGTGTCTGAGTGCTGTATGTGTGTATGTGTGTGTATTCATCCCGGCCGGGCTGCGCGTCAGTGTGGTGTAGTGAAAAATGGTGCAGCGTTACCTTGTGGTGACAATTTAAATGTGTGTTGCGCTGTGCTGCTTTACTGCACTCTGCTATGTACGCGTTGCATGTGGCACGTAACCCTGGGTGTGAAGTTGACCGCTCTCTGCTCTGCACTCTAGATGCATTAAGTCAGCGTTGTAGCTCTATCACCGTGTTGCTCCCGCTGGAGATGTCCGATGCTGTAGTGGCAGTGGAGCTTTTTATGTGCATACCCTGAAACACTTTCGGTATGGTTTAGCACTCAGACATAACAATTTAATTTAAGACATGCCGTTTTTGTCTAAAGCAATTAATTATTATGCATAATGTGGGGGCGTGTTGACTCTGGTTAATTTTTATTACATGTGTAATTTAACTAGTGTACATCAATTAAAAATTATATCTAATAATTACACTTGTTTATAATAAATTACAGTAAAACCCCTCCATTATGACCCAATCCTGAGGAACCGTGAAAAGTTTGGGTCAAAAAAGTCGAGAATTTGGGGCATGTCTAAAAATACAGTAATTCCTCCCAACCACAGTATCTTGAAACGCTGTTTCAGTTATGTGGAGATTTGGTTTTGTAGACCTTTTCTCCAACCGCGGTACAAGTTTCTATTATCCATGGTTTTCAGTCTATGGTAAATTAGCCTTTACTGATGTTAGTGGTCGTTCATTTCTCAAGCAGCGTGAAGCAATAAATTACTTCATGTCAGAATGGGTTGGGGGGGGGGGGGTTGGTTGCAGGGTCAGTAAGGATTCTTTGTCCTAGTAACATGCTGCCGCCTCTGCCTTACAATCCCTGTCTTTTTTCGCTTCCATTATCCCTCCTCTTTTGCTGTAAAAACAGCGGCACATTACAGACTAGTTTCTTAATCAGTGTATGTATAACTTATATATATATATATTTTTTTTTTTTTCCCAACACATTGACGTGAATCGCATCTATCAGCATGTCTTTATCAACAATGGGCCGTTACTTAGCAAACCAGCCCTGTAACTATGGCACTGGTGGCGGCCGGTTGGCCAGAATAATCTTGTAGCGACTGACCAACAGCTGCCCAGCCCCTAGGATCTAGGCGCTCGCCCAGCTACGTGTGCACTGCAATGTATTCACTGCTAGCCCCAGCACATGAGTGATCCAATGCATCTTTATATATAAATAAAGTTCTGTGTTTTGCTTCATACATTAGGCATCTCCAACAGTGTTTAGTTATATATTTTTAATACTACATGGTCTATAATTTTTCACAAACTTTCAATGGCCATGTCATACTGTGTGTAGGCCTCCTTTTTTACGACAAGGGATATGCCTTTCTTGGGTATCAAATTAGTCAGGAGACGTCCAGCTATCAAAATATACATACAGTTTTATATTTTATTTAATAAGTGGATTTTTGTGCACTAGAGATGATTGAACATGAACTTCGTGCAAAAAATGACAAGTTTGGGGCATAGGGGTTAGGGACTGGTCAAAACCGGCCCAAAATTTTTTATTATGACCCCCCTCCCCCTCTATTACGATCCTATTCTCAGGAACCTTGGGGGGTCGTAATAGAGAGGTTCTACTGTAATTGCATTTCTCTGCAATTTCGTAGTATGTATTATTCTTATAATATAGACTACAAAATATTTGTATACACTTTCCAATACTAAATTCCTTTGTCATAACTTGAGCTTTATTTCATATTCATTTGGCTCATATTACTAATAAACTTCTGCTTAGTTGTTTTGTTGGTTTAAGGGGTCTCTTTTGTGCAATTAACAGTAACAGCTGTTGGCTGTACGAGGTGATTGTGCACAACTCGTTTTGGCAAAATAAGGCGCGCATCGAACACATGGTGTTGTGACAGCTTTGTGCAATCGCGGGTTGCCGGCAGCGTCCCTTGCGCAATGCAGCATTATTGGAATGCAGTGAGGATGGGGGTGGTGAGGTGAGCTGAGGAATGTGGTGCCTCGATGCTGAGGAATGTGGTGCCTCGATTCTATAATGAAGTCAGTGCATTTTGACGCATCCTAGATGCCCGATTGCACATCAGCGCATGCAAGCGTGCATTTTTGCATACATCATTCCCTGCAGTATAAAAGTGTATCACTCCACAACTTATTTTCTTGCCCCTTTTTCATTGTAAATTTACATCACTGATAGCCCGTATTAATATAGACTTATATAATTACAACATGTATGTAATATACTCTTACTTATTTAATTAATTAAACTTAAAATAAGTTATGACTCTGGTCTACTGTGCTACAACTTATGTGTTTACGTCTTGCGTAAAGCCCTATATTTTACATTGAAGACTCTTATTAACGTGCACAGATAGCTTCCTTTATTTAGGTCACCTTATCAATAGGCTGCTCTATACTTTTTATTGACTTGTTGGCAATAACAAATTCAAATTGTTGCAATTTATTTATTATTTTTTTTCGTAATAGTGTTCATAATGAGCTACTTCATTCTATCATGTTAAGATATTTGCACAGCTTGAACCTTCTTTATATTGTAATTTAATAAAATGATGTACGTTTCTGCCTTTATTATATATTTTTTATTATTAAATGAAACTCTTTTTCTAACTGTCTATGGGGGCACTTGTATTCTTCGTTACATTTCTAAAGTCCATGCACTTCATAACAATATTTTCTTATATTACTGCCTTCTAGTGGTGCTGCAATTAGCTTATTTAATTCCTCAGTCTAGGATTAATCTTTAATTCAAACAAATACTATTCTAAGCATTTTACTGAATATTATTTATTTGTAATATTTTGGAGGCACTTACTAAATCCTTAGTTTACTAATCATGCATATTAGTATAACATAATATCTACATTAAATATTCTATATTTTAAGGCTTTTGTTTATCTCCTCAGTGTATTGGAAGTTACTCTCATCTCGATCGTTATCGGGGCCCACAAGTATCACTACAGGGCCTAATTGCCCTGCCCTCCTCATGGCACATTGCCGAGGACTGTGTAGAAGATATTTATGTGTGTTACAGTGGAAGTTCCTTGCTTCCTTTACGTCCTTATATGGCCCAGAAATACCCGTGATGATAGTGGCGCGAAGTGCAGGCTCGCAATATCGGTTCAGTTTCTCCTATTTACGTGCAATTGTTTCCACACTCAGGCATGAAACAAACAAGCTCGGGATGTGTCTGATAAGTATGGAACGTGAATAAGGAAATGATTGGCGACTATGGATAATGGATGGAGGGCAGTATGGCAGCTAACAAAGTGCCTGCACGGCAAGGACTCTACTAAGTTTCAGAATTCCTGCGTAACTGTGGCTTCACCTGGCCACCCGTGAGCCTAACATATGGCTTGCTTAAAAGCTATGGCTCGTTAATCTGATTTCTGATATGTACAAACACACTACTGTGTTCTGCACCTTAATACCTAATATTTGGCATAAATACATTTACTAACATGCCCTTCACACGCAGTGGCTTATAAATAGTATCTTTAACAAACCTTATTTCCTTTGAAATTGTACTCTGTTTCCTTAGTATATAACAAAATTTATACATGCACTCATGTTTTTTTTTATGGAAGGGGTTGCGTACTGTAGATGGAGGAGGTAGTTTGTTTTACTTATCATTCGCACACGTTCTAATTGCTGACTCACTTCTATATATTAACATATAAAATTATACACCAGTGGTGGAGCTTTAGAGCTTACAGCGTTAGGGTTGGGGACGACCCTAGCCTCCACCAGTTGTTCTGTCCTGTTCTGGCTGCAGGATTGGGTAGACAATACAAATAATCTGTTCGCCTGTACAGTACGAGACTGTTAAGAGTAGGTGGCATGCTCAAGCCAAAGATGGGTTCCTCCGTAATTGTCTTTACGTAAAACTCAATGACTCACAAGGGTACAACACTTACAGTTGTTACGTTATATAAAACGGGAGAGTAATTATGTTTACTGCTATTCATTTATTGCAAAAGCCACTTTGTTAAGTATCAAACTAATGTCTCCCGATGTAAATCTTTGGAACCAGTTCACCTTAATCCTTTTTGCAGAAGGCTGCATCTCTTTGTGTATCGGCAGCGGTGGTCCCTGGTCTCATAGCCCTTCTTTAGAGGTCGGCCACTGACTGACTTTCCACTGGCGTGTGGCCCCGCGACTAACCTCGCACTGGCCTATGTCGGCGCATTGTTTGATGTATTGCAATACTGTTTACTGGTTACCATTTGTCGCAATTCCTGTTGTCCTGATTCCCTGCTTAGTGTGTTGCTAGGTTCACATGAGCGTCAATGGTTCGCTCACACCACAACTACTGCCTACCGGCTAGCAGTTTAATAGGGAATCCCATGTTAAGAGCCCGCGCATCACCTGCATATTGAGCGTTTCATTTATTTCGTCCTGATTTAAATTTAGGACAGTTTATTTTTAAAATGTGACAATAGAAGCTGTGCTGATTTCCTTATCATTGAGGACATAGCATATGAACTTCAAACGCATATTTATGCAACAATTAACTTAATACAAAATTTTATATATTAATTCATTTTTGCCTTTTAATGACTACCAAGGAACACCTGTTGAGGTAGAGCACTAGTTACAGTTTTGTTGGCTGATCTCAATGAAAATTTGTGCACTATACTTTAAGCTTTTTTTGTTGCTTATGCGTGGTTTTGTTAATTTTTTTAAAAATATTTAGTAATCAATTTCATTCATCTGTTGCTTCATAATAGGAGACCTGTTGAAAATATATGTAAGAGGTTTTGATTATGTGAACATACAACCTTCTGCTTTGTTCTGATGAAATTTGGTTTATGTAAGTAAAATATTTCTGATTTTAATTAGTTATTTGTGTCACTGTATAAGGCCAATATGGAGACTTCTGAGAAATTATCCACTATACATTATACAAGACTTTGATACAAATAAAAAATAGGATATGACACGTTCAAGTCACTATGCTAGCATTGTATGGCTAGAAAATTCCTGTACAACATCTGAGAAAGTCAAACTAATGACAAAATAAAGTGTCAAATTTTTGCTGGCGGTGAGTGCAGGCTTTTAGGAATTTACTTCCCACTCCGCACATACACAGTGGACCAGGGTAATAACTACAGCATAACAAAGAAGTAAAATTAACCAATGTTTTTATTACTGCCACATATCAATGCCATGTCCAAACAAACTCTCATGAAAAGCATAAAATTGGTAGTTTTAAAGACAATTATGTTCAAATTTCATGACTTTCTCCTGTCAATGCAGTGCTGCTGGAAAAGATGGCAGTGGCAGGTGGCGAAACTTCTTCAAGGGAGTGGCTAGACTCAAAAGATGGCTCATTATTTCTTCTCCCGATTGTATTACTGTCTGGAAATGATTGCCTATTGTGGTTTCTGCAGCTTGGCTGTTGACACACTATTCTGCATGCAATGACCAGTCTCTGCACTCTGTTTTACCTAGTCTTGAATCATTTGCATGGGCTTGCAGCATTATTAAGTACTACAATAATTTTTTATGAAAATATACATTGCCCATTTCATTTGAAAGAGCTTAGGTATTTGCATTTGTTGTCCAAAATTTACAAGCATAAATTTAGTAAAAGGACTTGCGCAACTTTGTGTTTTACATCCTTTGGTTAAGTATAGGTTAGGTAAAAGTTGCAGAACGTCTTGGTTTTACTTATTTTAGTAAAGATCGAATCACTTGATTACCAATTATTTGATAAAGTCATGAGTTGCCCTGTGTGTGGGTTCCCAGCCATCACTGGTTCTGCTCTCTCTAGATGTGAGATAGCGTGGTCATAAGGTCCACAAAAATTACTGACTCAGGAAAATGAATGAAAAGAAAATTTTAAATGAATTTCTTCACAAAAATATTTAGTTTACAAACATTTACATTTACAATACATTTTTGATCTAATTTTATTTGAATTACTAATTAAATTTTCTAGTCGTCTAGTCTGTGTTTTTATCTTAATGAAACTTGCGTTTTTATTAAACCAATGATTACGTGCATTGCAGATGTATAATTTATGTGACAATATCAGTTAAATATTTAGCACTATTTATTAACTACAGAGGTGTTTTATATTAAAACTTTTGACAATATTTTATAGTTACAGGTTTTGTACCTTGTAATGGAAAGATATCCTAATATTTGAATAGTTTTTCTTGTACATATATGCCTTAAATCTTGAGATAGGCTATAAACAAAACATCTTTATGTGAATTGAGGATGTCTTCTTCCACACAAATATACCTTCTGCCATTAGTAGCTTACATACTAAAATGACCTTAAACAGACTATTCATATCAGGGAAAAAGAGCCACACCTTCGAATAAAGTGATAAATTTTTTTTTCCAAATGTGGAATTACTATGGTAAGAGTATTAATTTTTTATTATTTATGATGCTTATACATATTCCAATAGTATCAGAGTAGGTCTAACTTCTGCAGTTATAATACAGAGCCAATAAGGCTAAACATCTTTCTACTGGGACACAACCGCTTTTGATTAAAAAAAGTCAGTGGTTCGGCTATGCTCAGTACGAATATACTGGAAGAGACATGCTATTTGTACAAACTGCCGTATGAAATATGGACGTATTTGTGGATGTGTACATATATGCATATGGTTCAGTATATAACATATGTACATATATAGAATATCTAATAAACATTAATAGGAGTGACTTTGTGCACTGAAAGCAAACATGAAATACTAAAGTGTCCATTTCATATAAGTGGGGTAAAATCTGACAGGCAATGTGACCAACCTACACTCTATGTAAACAATAAATGCTCTCATTCGTACAGTATTTTATCAGCTGATGAACTGCTGCGGGATCCGTGTTGTTAAGTTGGCTATTTTTATGATGGCTATGGAAGAAAATAGTACTCGGAACTAAAAGTTGTAATTTAAAATCTTAATTATACTTACAACATTTATGGTTTAAATTATGTTTTTAAACCAATATTACATTTTCTTGGCTATTAGTGACTGGACTTTAAAAACATATTTAGCATTTATGACATAGTATGTCGACACATACGAATAGTAAATGTTTCCAGCCAATGGCTAGCCATGTTTACGTCTCCAATTTTCAGCCTGGTAAACAGCAGTTAGCGCATGCTGTTTTCTCATCATTTTTATTATATAAATATCTTGTTGGTGTTGTCAGAATATTTAATTAGTAGGTAATTATTTTTTATGTACTTTTTTCAAGCATAGTTGGTTGTACATACCGTTGTGCGTTTTCTTGAGTGAAATGTAACATCAGCACGTGTTACCGCGTCGCTTCCGCCATTTTCCTTACCGCCTTCCACAATGAAGTGATATGAAGATAATTTACGTATCTAAGTTTAAGCTAGTTTGTATTGGGAAAAGTACGCAGTGTTGATTTTTCTGAATGATTCTGCAAATCAATTTTTTAATGCTAGTGACGAGCAAACGTGATTTTAGTGAAAAAAACTTGGCAAGGATTGCCATAAAAAAGTGTTCAAGAGGTTGCAAATTTTACAAACAGTAAGTTTACGTCCTTAAAAAAATGTATTTATAAATTGTTAACAAAATTTGTTGAAATGCAAGTGGCCTGAAAAAGGCGCACTTTCAAAACGTGTAGTGAGTGAATAATATTTTGTTATTTGTCTTTATCGTGAATTCGAGTTGACGCCGTCTGGTGAGACATGAGACGAACAATGACACAAATACTTACTGGTGATTTGGGCACCAGTGGTGCTCCCAATCACCGTACTGTTGAGACTCAGGGTTCTCAGGGATGCTGTGGGTTCTGTGTGTCCGTCTCACCCGTGTGTACTTGCAAACACGTAGGCAATACTAAACTTTTACTAAACAACACTAGAAATAAACACTTAATAAAATATATGTGGCTAGGACACTGTCACTACTGATTAAAAGAGGTAAGTTCACTGTAGACTTGTTTTTATTGTTACTATGCATACACATCAATGTGCCAATGAAATTGTGATAATCTCGGTCATGACTAGCCAATTTCGCGTAGGTGCTCCCTAGCCCGCAATTAATCTAGCGCATGTCTTGATGGATGATCTCACTGAGGTGCGTGAAAGAACAGCCTTAACAAGGGAAGAGGGCAGACAGCCGTTAGGGTGAACTGACGGTTTTTCCCTGAAGATAGGACACTGTGAATTACAAATGAAACCCTTGATACATTAACACGTGTCATTACTCTGCATCACTAACGCAAACTCGTCGGGGCTCTCACTCCAGCACGTGGGCAGTGTGGTGACAGCCTAGACACAGAGTCGGTTAGGGTGGGAATGAATAATTGCACCGTACACAAATTACATACATCCTCAAAAGATATATTAAACAAGATGGGACATGAGTTGAGTATTCACAATAAACACAAACAAATTTAAATGGCGCGGATAATGCTGGATGAAGTTTGTAGCGGACGACGTATTGCAGGTGAAATTGCAATATTTTTGCTTGGAAACTGCAAATTAAATTCAGGCTTAAAATTATTCTCTTTACGATTGAAGTGGTTACAGGCTTGTAACATGCCTGATGGCGGTAAGATAATACATTAACATGACCGCGTGGTAAAGTACAAAATGCATCAATTTACGTGAAGTTACACAGAACACTGACAAAATTCAACATAGAACCCTTAATGAAATATTGCACATACGATGTTACACAAATATGTTCTCAAAACGCAACGATGGCGTATACAAGACTTGATGTCGGTCGGCCATGTGGTTATACGTGATGTTGTCGTAAAATATTCAAACATGAAAAATACTCTCAAACACATACATAAAAACAAAGCCCTTACAATTGCGTGTAGCAATAATGCAAAAGTTACAATGAAACGCCATAAACATAGGCGGATGGTGCCTTATGCAAATTGCGTGGGCCGCGTGACCTCTTCGACTTCTTTCTATTCCTTCTCCTCGATTAAGTTAAAAATGCCACAAGGTTGCAATAAATTAATAAATCAGAAGCATAATGCTGCGGGAAATGCCTGGCAAAAATGTACACAAGCAAAGGTTGACCTGTAAACTAAATTGACCATGGAAACCTAAATCAGTGAACAAAAGTTGTAGTGCGTACGTGACAGTATCTTACCTCACCAACTCTCCTTGACAGACTGTCCAGAGACAAGCGTCGCACGGACCTACCATAGCTGTCTGCGGGGTTCACATAAGCGGAAGTGCTATGCACGTGAGTAAAATGTTTTATTATTGAAAAGAAAATGACACAAATTTAATTAAATATTGATTTACACTTTTATAATTTTCTTATGAATTTTCATATTAATGTAGTGTCTCTTTATGATGGCGTTCATGCCGGAATATCAGTGTTCTTAATTTCGGCGCCATGGGCATTTTGAATGTTATAACGAAACGATTTAAAAATAGCGACAAACACTTGAACACTTTTTAAGACACATTAAACTCTGCAAAGACAAATATAAAACATATTTTACACTGAAAAATAACATTTATATGTCAGTTCAAAATTATTGGCTTCTTTGCGTACATGCGGGATACGTGACACGTGCATGGTGAGCGCCGTCATGGGCTCTAACGCCGCTGGCTGTTAGTCGGCGTCAGAGTGTAAGGTTAACTTCTGTCAAAGTAAGCGTGTGTATATATTGCTGCATCTGTACAAACACGAACAGTGACATGTTTCATGTTTGGTTTTTTCGTTAATGTTAAAATTTTCAAAGTGAAATAATTTAAATGTTATTTCCATACGAGCGAAATTTTCCATTGCTTCATCCAAACAATATGCAACCTAAAATGCCACACACTTATAAGAACATCAAAATGTCATCTCATGAAAGATGTAAAACTAAAGTTCCCCCCCCCCTTTTTTTTTTTTTTTTTTTTTTTTTTTTTTTTTTTTTTTTTTTTTTTTTTTTTTTTTCCAAAATAAATAAACAGAACTCCAACAAATTTAACTTCGTCTGTACAAAAATAAAACAAATTGGAATGCCAACCTAGCTGTAATATTCTACATTAATTACTGGACAGAAGTTAGCTTCCGTAAGATTTTCAGTGCAGAAAAATGCAAGTGTGCATTTGACTCAAAACATTTGTTTACATGCGTCATTTTCTTCAGTGACAAAACAGCTGCGGTGGAAGAGTACATTGTGACAGTGCTACATTTCTAGAACTTTTAAAATCTATGCCACTTACATGAAATGGACAATAATGATTATCTCATTACATGGATAGGTTACAACAGAGTGAACATTTATAATATTCAGCATTTCCTGCTGTTTAGCATAATTTACGAGTCCAAAGTTGTCTATAATTCTAGTTTGTGTTTACAAAATTAATAGAGGTATCAAATCCCCAACTTCTGAAATTATCATTAATAATTCACTATTGATCTATAATATGAGAAAGACAATTCAGTTCATAATATCTGGCATTCTGCATTACTTATTGTTACAAATATTTATTTTCATATAATATTTTGTAGGAATATGCAAGAAGCTGGGAACTTTGCGGCGGTTTATGTATTTTTCATTATATGAAGTTAAATATAGATGGTATTTTTATAGGTGCTCTATATACCCATGGTATCATACACTGAGTGAGATGTTGCAGTGGTGAGATACCAGACTCACTTTCAGGAATACTCTGTTTTGATTTCCGGTCCAGCCATCCTGAGGCTTTCCGTTATCACTCCAGGTGTATGCTGGGCTGGTTTATATGGCATTTATTTTGCACTCACGCTATAAACCATTCCCTGTCTGTACTTTTCTGAGCAATTTGTTCAGTTTCTGACAAGCCTGCTGCCAGCACGACGTAAAAATATACCTACCTACTGTAACAAACTCGCACTAAATAAATTGCAACAAATAATACAGAAATTATACCAGAATGATGGAGTAGGATGCACAACACCCTAGTAATGTCATTAACGTATAGCAAATTCATTTGGAATAGGTGTTGAAAATATTGAAAAAAGGAAGGAAGTTTGATGTGGTTAGAAGAGAAACTCGCACTGGATTCATACACATGTTCAAGTATTTGAGTACTTTGTTTCTTTCGAAAAACGTTAGTTAGAAAATTTAAGGGGAAAAAATTTAAAATGGTAGTCTTCTTCTGTATTCAGTTTCAGGGTGTCTACCGATCACGAAAGTCGTGAAAATGTAACAATTTTTAGGGGGTAGTTACAAAAGACACGTCAAGTCATTAAAACAAATCAGTGTAGTTTACAAAGTCACGAATTTCAATATCACTGCTCTATGGACGTGCCAGTTTTCCATGCAGAAAATAATAATAATTACAAAAGTATATATTTTCCAAATTTAATGTGTTTTAAAAATAATATTTGTGTGGAAAGAGACATGATTGTGCATGTTAATGAAGTAGAAAATGTTGGGGTGCGACACACCTACAATATTCACTCATAGTGGAGTAAAATCTAATAGACAAAGTGACCAACCTACACACTATGTAAACAGTAAATGCTCTCATTTGTAAAGTATTGGATCAGCTTATGAATTGCTACGGAATGCATTTTAAGTTGATGGTTTTGATGATGGCTTTGGAAGAAAATAGTACTCTGTTGTAATTAAAAATGTTATTTATACCTACAACATTTAAGGTTTGAATTATGTTTTTAAAGCAATATTAAATTTTTTGGCTATTAGTGAATGGTCTTTAAAACACGTTAAGCAATTATGACACATGTCGACATGTACTAACAGTAAATTTTTCCAGCCTATGGTTACACATGTGTATGTTTCTATAGTCCATTCCCCATTGGAAGCAACTTTCTCGGTGTCCTGCTAAATATCTACTTGCAGGCCCGTTTCGTTTCCTTCCACCAAATGTAAACAATCATTGCCATGTAGCATCTGTCAAAATCAATGTTTACATGCCATTGTGTGTGTGGATGTGTTCGTATACTTTTGCTACACCTATAAATAAACATTGAAATGTGACTTATACTTTTATACCTGTCAAATGTGTTGTTTACTGTTTACAGCTTTTTAAAGAATTCTGTCTTAGGTCTATTTCAAAAACCATTTTGTACGAATGCACGTTAATATTTTGCCGCGACTGTATTAAACACTGTCACAACTGTGGGGTAATGAACTGTAGTATTTAACTTTCTTTATTGATATGTGTTGGGTTATTTCTTTAAAAGGACGGCCTCAGTTTGAATAATGAAGGAATAGACAGTAATGAAGGAATAGACAGTCCAACAAAAAAGCGACATTAAAATCAAGCATGCAACTCGTTTCGCTAATTTTTTGTTATAGAAACTTAAAATATAGCGATGAACATGCACTCCAATAAGCCTACCGTAACTTTTATTCCACTCATATTTATATGAATTGCTACTTACTGTGTATTAGGTTTATTTAAATTTATGAAGGTTGGGTTTGGTTTTTTTGTTGGGATTGCTGGTAAATCACGTTACACAACTGTGTTTCAAACACCCAGGGCAAGGTACAACGTTGTGATAAATAAACATACGGGGATGTAAATAAATAACTTTGTCGTAAAAACAGTTCACATTTACAACGTATAAATAGTTAACATCAAATATTTGAAATCACGCACACACAGATCCAGCGTAACTATCACCAGACAGTCATGCCACACTATTTCACATGCAGCGGTTAACGAAACACGCCATAACAGTATATTTATTGCTACCGTGGAAACACAGATTTATCACAACATCGTAACTTGCTAAGGTAGGTTTAAAAAAACACATCTACAAACGTGACGTAATTTGAAGTATTTTTGGGAGTAAATATAATTTACGCTTTGTTTGGCAAAACAGCAACACGCCATGTCATGGCTCGCCACGTCTGCCAACTTCACTTTGTTTCTGCCCCGCCATCATATCTAAATATATTAAAATAAGTATTCAAACATTAAAATCTCTTCAGTTGAAAATTACAAATTCAAAAATCATTATTTTGCTGTAATAAGTATGAAATATGCTACAATTGAAAACATGTACAACTTTATTGCGTACTAGCGAAGTGAAACTTCCTGAGTGTGAAAGAGACAAAGGCAGAGAGAGAGAGAGAGAGAGAGAGAGAGACAGACAGACAGACAAAGCTTGCTCAGCAGACAGTTGCTTCAAAATTGCTCCCGCTCGATAAAACAACACCGTACCATTACGGCCTACTCACTATATTTTCCGCTGTTATTTTAAACTGTAAAAATGAGATATGTTGCCATCGGGGCTACCTAAATATTTAAATACGTACTGTTTAATCTACAAATAGTATACTAAAAAACTAGGTTAAAATAATATTTTAACAGTGATCTATTTCTTACCGGGCGTTACCAACACTTTGCTGCTCTCGCTGTTGTTAATTCATATTTAAAAAGAAATAAATATTACAAGTTATAGAAGATATTAAGGTAACGTTTCATTTATTCTATAATACAGTACTCCAAAATTAACCATAGTGTTATATATTTGTGGAATACATGTTATTGAACAAACAGGTTGACATGTTTTGCCTATAGTGTTTTTTCAAAGGTTGATTTTCATAAGTTGCTTCCAATCGGGAATGGACTATAGTTTCCAGACCGGGAATGGCTTTGTGCATGTGCTTTTTTTTCTCATGTTTATACGAGTATCTTGGTGTTGTCGGAATATTTTATCGGTTGTTAATAATTTTTTTTTTACTTTCTTTAAGCGTAGTTGGTTGTAGGTACCGTTGTAGTGCATTCTCTGGAGTGAAATGTAATATTATGAGCATGTGTTAACCTCTTTGTAAAACTGGCAACTGCTCATTCCGCCATTTTCGGTAACCGCACGCCGTCCGCATTGAAGGGACAGGAATATGATTAACGTATCTAATTTAAGTTTGTTGGTTTCAGAAAACTTGCACTGTGTTGATTTTACTGCATTATTCTTTAAATAATTTAATGCTAGTGACAATCAAAACGTGATTTTAGTGAAATAAACTTGCAAGGATTTCTATGGAAAAAAACATTATCAAGAAGTTACGAATTCTACAAACTGTAAGTTTGCGTGTTTTATAGGTCTAAATGTATTTGTAAACCATCACTGTAAATTTGCACTGCATATGGCCTGAGAAAGCCATACTTTCAACACTTTAGTAGTGTGTAAATGCCTGCTATATCGTAAATTCAGGTTAACTTTGGTCAATATGTGTGTGTGCATTACTCCATCTGTACGAATACTAACAGCGACGTATGTATCGCGTTTTGATTTTTCATTGGAGTTAAAATTTTCGGAAGTTAGAATAATTTGAATGTTATTTCCATACGAGGAAAATTTTCCAGTACTCTATCAAAGAATATGGTACTCAATATGCCACACACTCGTAGAAACATAAAAACAATGCCGTCTCACGAAAGACGTTAAACTAAAGGGCCTTCCCCTCCCCTTCACAATGTGTTTCCCCCCCCCCCCCCCCCCCAAAATAATATAAACAGAACCCCAACAAACTTAACTTGGAAATTACAAAATTAAAACAGGTTAAAATGCCAACCTACCTATAATATCCTGTATTAATTACTGGATGGAAGTTAGCTAACGTTAGTCTTTCAGTGCATACCGTGTCGGGAAACATGAGGAAAGAGGAAAATGCTAGTGTGCATTGGACTCAAACATTTGTTTGCAAACATCTTTTCTTCAGTGACAAAAGCTGTATTGGAATGCTATATCATGGCCATGCTACTTTTCTTGTTTATGCTTTGCACGCTGAGTTAATAGAAGTACTGAATGTTGAAATATTGCATTTTTTGGCAGTATATTTTATACATTATAGTATGCACTTATGTTACATTTTCGTAAGTTTCTGTGGTGAGCAATGAGGTTGATGTTTGCTAGTAAATAGGCGGGTGCATTTCACATACAATAGCTGTCGATAATCCCAGGAAATGTAGATTTCAAGAAAATTGGTATATTTTACCATGTGCAGAGCAATGGAAATTGTGGTTAATTACGCACCATGAAAGATAAGCATTGTGCCTTTTGCTCTGTATGCTTTGGTTGACAGAACGTACCTTAAAGTATAAACACTTTTTCACCCTGTGTTTTGATGTATGTTACATTTTTTAAATTCTTTATATTATGCATAACAAAGTTCCATGGACATCGTTTTGACATCACACAAGTACTGAGAATGGCCATAAAAGAGTTCACTAAAAGTTATGGGGGAAAATCACTAAAGGTCACTAAAATTACACTTTGGATATCAGTAGACACCCTGAGTTTTCTTGCGACATAAGCTAGTTGAGCGGATGATAATATTGTAACAGAGTAGGGGGGGAAGGAGTTATGGGAAGTTTCTAATTAACCTGAACACTACAACATTGTCTCCACCACCAGGCAAAAATACTAAATAATAATTCTGGTTTGCCTGGAATCCCAGAATTGAACAAACTCAAGAAATCAGAATATTCCCAAAAAAAAAAAGAAAATTAATAAAACATTTATTCTGAAAAAAGTTAATTCAGTCAACTTAAAACATAAGTGAGGGGGGTGCAAAGGGTTACTCATTGGGGGGGGGGGGAAGGAAAGGCTCTTGGAATCGTTTCGTGGTCGTCAAGTGTGTCCTGTGGTGGTGACTATGTTAATTACTAAAAGAAATAAGAACAAAACTTAAAATAAACAGTTGAACCCCACAAATCTAAAAATCCTGTGTGCGAGTCAATGTTTATAGTGATTAAACTAAAGTAAAACACTTCTCTTAATTTTTCATCAAAAATTAAAGTATCTAACTTAAGCAGCTCTCAGGTAAGTTGGCTCAGCTAAGGAAGTAATATCTGCCCTAGGTGAGAGATCTCAAAATAAAAAATTAATTAATTGATAATAAGGTACATTTATTACAATCCATCAAGAACAATCACAAATAAGTGTTGGGGATATTTACAAAAGTAATAATCCAGAATTTTGATTGAACATACATTTAAATATAAAATTTTGGAATATAAGGTTGGTTGTTATTTAGTATTAAAAGTATATTTGATCAAAATCAAAGATTCTTATTATGACAAAAGCAATGAAAGAAATTTTGTTTCCTCAAAACAAAACTGATAAGGTAAACAAACAGAAGTAGGTATTTTTAAATAATTTAAATTTGTTTTACAACCAACTTTGTTTTCTGAACATTAACTGTAGACACACTGTTGTCTCCTTAGTCTTATTCAAAAAAATATCAAGTGTACTCCACATAGGTTAATGATACTGAACCAGGCGAAAATTATTTCAATAATTCTTGATAGAGATGAACGGACCTCTGTGACAATAGGTTAAGTAAACACGCGCTCAACTAGTCAAGTGTTACCAGAAACAAAATAAAATAAATATACATTAGTCAACCTTTATTTCAGGAGGAAGGATTGGCATTTGAAATCATTTATCGATATTAAAAAAAAAAACTTAAAATAAAGAAATACAGATACCCTGAACATAAATAATAATACAATACAAGGTGACAAGCTCTCATGTCTTAAGAGTGTTATGGGTTACTTCTCACAACAACAAACACCATGCACTCTATAAACCAGATGTACCAACTAAGGCCAGTAAAAACAAGTAAAAAAAAATGTTTTACTTTAGAAGTGCTTAAATTCCTTTAACTTTCTTATTTAAACGATCACCAAGTATCCTACCTTCCCGAATCTCTGAGAGTGCCACGAAAATAGGCTAGGAAGAGAACTACTGAAACATACAACCACAGATTATTAAGACGTCAACACAAACGAGTTTTGAAACCCCACAGTCTGGAAGCGAACAGAAAACGCTAATGCCTACCCAGCCAGCAGCTTTAGCGACTTCCAGAGCTCTCAAAAACTGAAAAACCTAGAAAAATAATTATCACCACATAGAAAACTATCTTGCAAATGGGATAAATCAAGTTTTTAAAATATTTAAAATAAAATAAAATATAGAATTTAAAGTACTGACAATGCTTTTGAAAACAAACATGACTGTAAACTAAACATGCCTCTAACCAAAAAAAAATATATAATTAATTGCCAGAAATATAAGTAAAAATATGTGTATCTTAACACAAAAATAAAATTTCCCCAAATTTTGCGTTTTCACAATATTATGTTAACCTCTTGTGATTAATATGTGTTGGGTTATTTTGTCAAAAGGATAGCCTCAATTGGAATAAAAAAAATAAAAAAAAAAAGTAGTAACCAGTCCGATGAAAAAAAAAGAGCAAATTCTAGCACTCAACTCGTGTCACTATTTTTTATACGTAGCAGCAACAAACTTAAGACAGTGTTGAACATGCACACAAATAGACCTACCATTACTTTTAATTCTGCTCATATATCTCTGCATATAGTCAATTCCCAACTGGAACAGATCTAACTCTGAGCCGTACTAAATATCTTCTTGCAGGCCCATTTCGTATCCTTCCACCAAATGGAAATAATCATTGCCATGTAGCATCTTTCAAAATCAATGTTTACATTACATTGTGTGTTTGTGTGTACATGTGTTCGTATACTTTCGCTACACCTAAACATAAACATTGAAATGTGAATTTTGCTATTATACCTGTCAAATGTGTTGTTTACTGTTTATAGCTTTTAAAATAATTGTCATAATCAAAAAACAATTCGGTATGAATATTCACAGTTTAGGCCCATAACATTATTTATGTCAGCTTTATGATGTTTTAAAAATGCCCGAATTGGCGATAGTTCTTACGGTTATTTTACATTGTTGACATATTTGTTTTGCACGACATAGCGCATTACACGTAAATGCACATTAATATTTTGCTACCACTGTGTTTATCACTGTTACAACTGCGGGGTAAAGAACTGTAGTATTTAAGCTTTTGTTATTGATATTTGTTGGGTTTTTTTTTTTAAAAGGATGGCCTCAGTTGGAATAAATATTAACACAAGGAACAACCAGTCCAACGAAAAAGACACATTAAATTCAAGCACGCAACTAGTGCCGCAGATTTTTATATATATATATATATATATTTTTATTATTATTTTTTATTTTTTTATATTTTTTTTCCATGCACACAAATAAGCCTACCATAACTTTTATTCCGCTCGTATTTCTATATATTGCTACTTACTGTTTATTAGGTTTGTTGAAATTTATCCGGCTGGTCTTAGTATTTTGTTGGAATTGTGGCAAATCACGTTACACGACTGTGTTTCAAACACCTAGGGCAAAGGTACAATGTTGTGATAAATAAACAGACGTTAATTGTAAATAATTAACTTTGTCGTGAAAACAGTTCTCAGTTAAAACGTGTAAATAGTGCACATCAAATATGTGAAATCACACACACAGGGCCAACGTAACGAACACCATTAAGCAACGCCATGCCATTTCACACGCTGCAGTTAATGAAACACACGTAAAGCTGGTTCCACAATAGTGCAATGTATTAGGCTATGACAAGTTATATTTGCTGTTTCACAATTAAGCGATGATCTGCCAATGACGGACGCTGTCTGAGATGATGCTGCTATCTATTTTAAGGGTGGAAATTACATTTTCAGATCTCACTAATGTAATAAAAACTGTATGTTTTAAGGGGCAGAAGTTAAAAACAGGGTAGTATGATTGCAATGTGTGGCGAAAACTAGCGGGAATGAGACATAATATGACAAAGGATAATTATTTTGATGTTAATAAACTAATGTTATGACATTGTTCATATCTATAAGAAGCTTTGTCTTCTATTTTGCATATCCATGCAGCTATAATAAAAATAAAAATACGAAAACGCAGGCATAAACGTGATCGTCGTTTTCAAATTGTAAAAAGATAGGTGCTTTTATTCTCCTTGTAAACAAACACTTTTTCTTCTCCATTGCAGGCTGGTGCTGACAATAGCAATGGAAGAATTTTGCGCAATGCACTTGATGCCGATGCGCTGTGACTGAATCTGCTTCATCGTGATTGGCTACAGCTCATCGCAACACAACGCATCACACTATTGTGGAAGCAGCTTAACAGTATATTTATTACTGCAGTGGAAACACAGATTTATCACATCGTAACTTGCCTATGTAGGTTTAAAAAACACTTGTACAAACTGGATGTAATTTAAAGTATGTTTTGCAGGGAGAAAAATTAACACTTCGTTCAGGAACAGTAACACGCCATGTCATGTCGCCACTTCACCAGTGCCACTTCTGCCAACGTCGAATTTGTAACTGTCCCACCATCACATCAAATTATCCAAACATTGAACTTTCATTTCAGTATTTTATTTAAATTTCAGAAATCATTAATTTTGCTGTAATATGTATGAAATATGATAAAATTGAAAACATGAATAACTGCTTCTGCTAATGTTAGGAAATTTCCCGGGAGAAAAGGGGGGGGGGGGAGAAAGGAGGGAGAGAGAGCGTGCGATAAACTCCACTCCGTGTATTCAAGTTTCTTCCTTGGAAGAAAAAAAACGGCAGGTCACTAGGGCCTGCGCACCTTATTTTGCACTAATGTTTCTAACAGTAACAATGAAACATGTTATCATTAGTGCTTTCTAAATACTGTGATAGGAAATATTTAATTTACAAATAGCATACAAAAAACTATGTTAAAACATTATTTTAATAGTGAACTATTTCTTGCCTGCTGTTGCCAACACATTGCTGTTCTCACTGTTTTTAATTTTTATTGAATATGAAATACTTATTACAAGTTATAGAAGATTCTGCATTAACATTTCATTTATTCAAAAATTTAATACTTTAAAGTTAATTACAGTGTTACATATTTGTGGTGTACAAATGATGTAAAAACCAGTTTTACATGTTACTCCTAAGGTGATTTTTCAAAGGTTAGTTTCAAAACGTCCGAAGAAACCTTGACTGGAACATACTTTTCTGAATGTAGCAAGACGATATGGGGAGTTCATAGTTGTATGTGTTTGTGTTATTATTGGTAGACAATCAGTACATTATTGTTTTGTCCATTTACAAATATATTGTAGGTTTTCGTTCTTTTTATCAAAACTTAAATTAAATATTTTTGGTTAAGAAGATAGTACGTGCATCTAACAGTTTTGATCATAAAATGTAGTGCATTGAATTACTTAAAACTGTCAATAGGATTTCATTTTGGAAAACTTATTTGGATGGGGAAGAAGGAGCTTACCAACTGTTGTTAAATAATTAATGCAAGCATACATACACAAATGGTACACAAGTGCATGACCTACCTGGGATTTGAACCCATAACCTTGTTGCATTATGTAATTACTGCTTATATGAGTGCTCGGAAATGCTTCTCCAGTGGAGCCCTTCATGGCGGAATGCAACTACCATTCGGGTCTAAGCTCTTTTACGAGTAACCTTCCCGTGCCGTATTGGAATCTGAACGTATGCCTGTATCCAATGAGTTACCAACCATACACTGCGGTACAGACAAGACAGGGAACTACAAACTCATTACACCACAATTCTAATTCTGATAAAATTTTGCAAAATCAATCTTGTGACATAAATACAAGTTCATAGTTCAGTTGTTATGTATGCAATGCAGTGCAAGGTCAATAGCTGATTGATTTAAAAAAAGAAAAAAATAGTGTTACCACTGTTGCAGAATGTATTTTATTGATGAAAGTAAGTTTTTCTTATGAAATTACAGTTTTTAAGGGTTTTTATTGCGTACTGTAGTCTTATTATCAAGGATTTCCATACCAAATAATAATTGGAACCTAGTTACTCCTATAAATATCAGTTGAGTGTTTGATGATGATTTACAACTTCTATTCATCATCTGAAAGCTTTATATGTACCTGTGCCTATTAGATTTGCACCTAACTTGCTCATTGTATTATCTATGTTTTTATAGGCTGTGTGTGATACACGAAGTATATTCACACACTGTGTTGCTGGAAATGTGGAATCTGTTCACGACAGCTGTATTGAAGGTACCTCACCTTTGGTGAGGTATTTATCAAATCCCAGTGTTTTTTTCCCAGAAGACACTCATTTAATTGGTGACACTGGTTATGGGATCCACCCACAGCTGCAGGTTCCATTTGAAGATAATGGCCAGCTGACAGAGGCACAGAGCAACTACAACAGCTGTTTGTCATCAGGAAAAGTTACCATAGAAAAAGCGTTTGGCCTGTTGAAAGGGCGATTCAAGTGTGTGCAGGATAACCTTCCATTCTCAGACAGGAAGAAAATTCCAGAGTTTGTGATTGCTTGTTGTGTTCTGCATAACATTTGTTTGCTGAAAAATGATAATCTTGATGAAGAGGACTATGTAATTCCTATATTTGCTCAGGTACCTTTCTACAATGATATTGTTGCTAAATTGTTGGGTGAGCAAAAGCGAGAGAGAATAATGAACCAGTTGCTTTGTAAGCTTGAGCCAGTTGCCACATAGGTTTTAGTACCAGTGTAATTTTATTTTTCTTTGCTTTGAACAAGTTGTGACAGTTAAATGCTTTGGATAGCAAAAAGTATTTTTCCTAAACACATTTTATCTTGTACAAATTACGTTTAAAGTTGTTTCAAGCCAGAAAAAAAATTGTATGCCATCATTTTTACCTAATCATATGTCCCCAAAATTCTGAAAGTGATTATTATTATTTTTTTTTTTTTTTTAATCCCAAGTACATAGCCAGGGAAGAAGAGAAATTACAAATTCTTGTTTTTCCTATTTAAGATGTTGTTTAATGTGCCAGTAATCATAAATACTGTATTGTTATGTTTTAAATGCTTGAATTCAAAGTTGCAACAAGTAATTTATATTAATAGAAATAATAATTGCTAGTAATACAAGAAGCATTGTCAACATACATTTCTATTAGCTACAGTAGTATTCTCCTTTATTTCTTTTATGCCATAATGTAAAGTACTTTATCTAGTTCCCCAGTAATATCACAGTGAATTGAAATTGCAAGTGCACTCAGTCTGTCATCACTCATTACACAATGTGTTAGTTTTCACAGCTTTTGTTGTGAAAAATGATCTTTCGACACTAGCAGTTGGTCCTGGCAAATGGAAAAGGACCCTCCAACCTTCATGTTTCATCAGTAGAAGCAAAACCTGGAAGAAGCACCTGGAAACTTGGCCAGTTATCCTCATTTGATATTAATCTGTTGAATAGATGTATTAGACTCCCCACACAAGATATAAATATAGTTATTCTGTAGTATTGCTTAGCAAAAGTAATTATAGGGTTTGTACGTGCCAACTGCTATGATGTGTCTTGGAACCTGAGATCAGTTTAGAACACTGCCTTCCCAAGCTGTGAAGCAGTAGCAAATATATATTGAAAACAATTTTCTGCAAGATCTTGGGGTGTCTTTAAAATGATCAGAACTACTTTAACATGACCCAAATCAAGTGACTTTTCTTGAAGAAACACAGACAGTGGCAGATAAAGCTGAACAGTTTGTCACAAACATGTAGGCTAACAAAGAAATTACTCTTTGCACTGGCTACCAATAAAGTTGATGCAGTTTAGTAATTCTTAGAAATATCTTCCAAACCGAAACAAATGAATTTAAAAAACTGGACAAAAGTTAAAACACTGTCATGCCTTTCGAAGAACCTAATGTCACAAAGGTGGTCAAGTCATCTTTTATTACTCTCGGGGGAGTATTTAACCAAAAGAGCATTTTGAAGAGTTTTATTTGTATTTGGATGGTTTCTAAAAATGTTGCTACTTACTGACAGTTCTAAGACAGTTTCTTACCATAGGAGTGGGCATAGTATTTGAAAGCACAAGATTTAAGCAGTGATTTGCACAATGAATATACTTCATGTTAGCATACTGCTGCCTCAGCCTGGATTGGACACCACTAACATGGTCAGCTGTGTTTGCTGCTCCATCATACCCCTGTCCAACACATTTAAACGTATCCAGTCCTAGTTCATCACATCACTGCAAAACTAGTTTGGTCAAGCTTTCTGAAGATGTATCACGATTTGGGGAAGCCTAAGAAAAATTTTCATGAATTTCTGAGTTTTGTGTATTCTTCAGTAGGTCTACTAACACAGATAGAAAGTTGTGATCAATACTTGAAACATCAATAATTTCATCGATTAGTAGACATGAGCAACTTGCTGTAATGATATTACATATAATTAACCAATTAAGGTTAGCGTTATGTAAGAAATTGCCTAATTTATATTTTTTTATTAGGAATGCTTATGTGCAGATGAAAATTTAACAAACTTCCTCTCGTTTAAATTACGTCAAAACATAAGCAAAGCGTTTGAATAGCATTACTAGCCACTGCGTGTATTTATAATTTCAGTTTTGATTATTTTTTCTTTCTGTAAAACAACAAAACATATATCTACAAGGAAAATTTATTCAGCTGTAATGAAAATATTAAACTTAATTCCTTATTCACAAAAAGTTTTTAATATTATGAAAATCAGGTTCCTGTTAAATATCAAGACATGAGCAAGAGGCACCAGATTGCATAATTAGTTTGGAATTCATCTTTTAATACAAACGTTTGGAAGTTATGCCACACTTTGTAGTTCATCAATATACCAACCTTCAAACTTATGCTCAATGCTACTATACGAACAGATTTACTAGCCTGCAGTTAAATCATAATTTAGCAGACGCTTGATGGCTTTAATCGCTGCGGAGATGCTTCCAAATCAATCATATTCACACCACATTCCTTCAAGAGACTTGCTTTTCTAAAATTTAATTAGTCATTATACATAAAGAAGAAACATTCTTTGTGGTGGAAACTAGTGCCAAAAATTTATTTTGTTCATACTGTGGCTAATAGTCTTTCCAACACAGAGTTTATCAATTATAATTAGATGAATAACAACTCATTACCAGCATTGTTGGATCTTATTGTAAGTAGTAATTTTATCTAATTAAATATTAGAATGATACTGACACATGCCAACATGCTGCGCACTCTATTGGCGACTTCATATCGGTAAAGATGATTAACGCTATTAATTATGAAATGTACAACCCGCCCAGAACCCGGCATGTAATCGCCACCCTTTCGAGTAAATAAAATATTTTTGATGGACCACTACCCTGAATTTAGCTGTGGAAGAAGTTCCAGCGACCACACAAGATAGTTACACCTCTGCTGCCCTGTGATGTCACATCCTGCCAGCCTCAGGACGAGGTGTTTAAATATGTCGTCACCTCCATGCAGGGAGATAAGAAATGACCGGTGCTGCCGCAACCCTGTTAAAATCTACCCCTACGCTGGAAGGCTACTCTACCCCGCACCCCCATAAGATTGCTGACCACGAGATTTTCCACTATATAAGGAAGTCCCAGACAGAGACGCTGGGCAGGTAGGTCAGTAACCACTTCCTGGTCTGCGAAGACCTTTCTCTCCTCTCCTCAGTCTGTGAATGGCTCCAACCTCCTGCAGCTTGAGAAGGCACCACCTTTCCAGTGGCTTGCGAAGGCTGTGCAATCCCTGCAGCTTGCAAAGGCTCGTCCACACCAGCTGACCGCAAGGACGGCTCAACTCCAGATGTAACCAGACACCCTATACCCTGCAACCCTTTTACCCCAGTAATATTCCTCGACTCCACAGTAGCAGATAGTTGCGACGCTAGTGCCCTTCTGGACAAACCCCGTAATTGTGGAGATGCTGTAAAGTGTGTGACCTAACGTGAATTTAATTTTAATTTTTTTTAATTGCCAGGCTTACCTTTGCCTGTTCCATTGCGTATCATATTCATTAATCTTTTAGCTAGTTTTTGCGCTAACCAGGATTTTCCCACTTTTGCAATATCATCCCTAAGTCTCGCACAGTTTCTTCCCCCGCATCAGCCTATGAGGCCACTGCGGATAGCCCCAATCTCTATGGTCAAATCACCCACCCCTACCACCACCATCGTTTAAACATCCTCTCACCACTCTTGGGCCCCGGGACAACTGGCGTTCTGAATCTTGGCAGCCCTTGTAGTGAGGAAGATTGATCTCCCGGGACGGGAAACATTCGTGGTTCGACTCACTCTCGGGTTTGACTCCCCTCTCCTCCGATGGTATCCTTCCACCAAGCTGCCCTGCCCAGAACCTACCACGACCCACCTGGCCAAATTGATAACTAACATGCCACGTTAGGACTACCTTAAGAACTCAGGAGGGTGGTCAGCGCCTTAACCACTATCCCTTGAGATAGTAGTGCGCACCAATTGGCACCCGACATGGGACCAGCAGCTCCATACAACTTAGCCTTGGGAGCTGGGACTGAGCCAGTCCCCTTCCCCCCTTCTTTTAGACACCCACTTTGGTCACGTTGACTACATGTCAAATGACACTGAACGTGGGGCCAAACCAGCTCTAGGTAGCTGAGACTAGAGGGCTAGAACCATGCCAGTCGCTCCCCCCCCCCCCCACCCCTGTTTTTAAACGACTTCTTGCAGAGGAGCTCCCATCTGACTTTAGGGAGTCGAAATAAATACCCCGTGGCACCCAAATTTTAACACCATGTCAGATTCCGAAGCGAGTCTAGCGGAAGCGCGCAGTGCGCTAGCAGAAATAAATACCGCCAGAGCAAGCAACATGCCTTGCCCCATCTCATCGTGAACAGGCACCGGCATATCAGATGCAGCTACTGCCACCTTGAATACCACTGTGTGTGTCTTGGATGGTACAATACGCTACACAGACGGCCTTGAATATAGTTGCCAGTCCTGTAGACATGAGGACGCATGGGTCTGCCAACGGCCCAAATGCGAAGGAAGGACGGTATAGCGTCCATTGTATATTGTGCAACCGCGAAATTCACCATACATGTATAGGCTGGGTGGACGATCGCTTTCAGAACCCAGGTTAAGTATACCGTGTGAAGTTTTGAGGCCAGCTAACAGCCAGCAAGTGTTAAGACCATGACGGCACTCACCACCACGTGACACGTGGGAAGCATGTGTGCATAGAGGCCTTAAACTGGACTTTCCCGTAGCGGGAATATTGTATATTTCAAGTGTTAAATATGTTTTCATATAGTCCATTCCCGATTGGAAGCGACTTATTAAAATCAACCTTTGAAAAAACACTCTTAGGCATAACAGGTCACCTTCCCCCCCCCCCCAATAATATGTATTCCACAAATATATAACACTGTGGTTAACTTAGTGTACTGTATTATTGAATAAATGAACCTTTACCTAAATATCTTCTATAACTTGTAATATTTATTTCTTTTTTGAATATGAATTAACAGCGAGTTTAGCGACTGGTTGGTAATGACCAGTAAGAAATAGTTAAAAGTGTAATCTTAACCTCTTTTTTTAGTATACCATTTGTACATTATACTGTGCCTATCGAAATATTTAAGTAGCCACGATGACATCATCTCATTTTTACAGTTTAAAATAACAGCGGAAAATATCGCGAGTAAGCCGTAATGGTACGGTATTGTTTTATCGGGCGAGAAAGCAATTGAAAAACTGTCTGCTGGCGAGGCTTGTCGCTCTTTCTCTTTCACACTTGGGAAATTTCACTTCGCTAGTAAGCAAGAAAATGATATATGTTTTCAGTTGTAGCATATTTCATATTTAGTACAGCAAAATAATGTTTTTTGAATTTGTAATTTACAACTGAAAAGAGATTGTAATGTTTGAATAAGTATTTAAATATGTTTAGATATGATGGCGGAGCAGTTACCTAGTGAAGTTGGCAGATGTGGCGAGCCATGACATGTGGTGTTGCTTTTTGTCGAACGAAACGTAAATTATTCTTATTCCGATAAATACTTCAAATTAATACATCACGTTTGTAGACTGGATTTTTTTCCTAGGCAAGTTACGATGATGTGATAAATCTGAGTTTCCATGGGAGTAATAAATATTCTGTGACTTGTTTCGTTAATAATTGCGTCTGTGAAATGGCGTGCCTTTGTACATCGTGGTCGATACGCCTGCCCTGTGTGTGCCTGATTTCAAATATTTGATTAGCACTATTTATACATTTTAAATGTGAACAGTTTTTATGAAGAAATTATTTATTTACATCCATGTATCTTTATTTATCACAATGTTGTACCTTTACCCTAAGGGGTTTGAAACCTAGTCGTGTAATGTAATTTGCCACAATCCCAGAAGAAAAATACTAAGCACAGCTCAATAAACCTAATAAACAGTAATACATAGAAGTATGAGCAGATAGGCTTATTTGTGTGCATGTTCACAGCTATCTTTTAATGTTTGTATGACAAAAATGAGCAACACAAGTTGTGTGCTTGAATTTAATGTGCCTTGTTCACTGGTTGTTCCTTCGTTTTAATATTTGTTCCAACCGAGGCCCTCCTTTTAGAGAAATGATCCAGCACATATCAATAACAAAAGGATAATTACAATTAGTGCAGCCCTTTACCTCGCAGTTGTAACAGTGTTAAACACAGTCGCGGCAAATTACGTATATTGAGCTACGTTGCGGAAAACAAATATGTTGTTGTAAAATAACCGTAAGCACTGTCTTCAATTCCGGTATTTTTAAAACATCATAAAGCTGACCTAAATAATGTTAGAGGCCTAAACTGTGAATATTCATATGGAATGGGTTTTTTTATATGACAGAATTCTTTGAAAAGCTGTAACAGTAAACAACATTTGACAGGTATAAAAGTAGAAGTCGCATTTCAATGTTTATTTTTAGGTGTAGCGAAAGTATACAAACATATATATAGACACACACACACACACTGGAATGTAAACATTGATTTTGACAGATGTTATTACAAGGGGGCCCGGCACCGTAAACATGTGGCAGCCCCAGTTTTGTGGCCTGACAGGATGCTATTAGTTACGGAGGGGTGGGAGTGGGGTTTCCACCTACACATAACTGAAGGGTTGCTGAGTGAGAAAGAGCGAGGAATGATGTAAGAGCGAGAGATGAGACAACAGACAGTTCTGCCACATCCCTCAATATCCCTGGACAATTTATGGCTAACACCCTTCCTATTCCCCCATCCCCCCCTTAACCGCTGTGTATAGCTGCACCCCAGAATTTTTTCCCTTTATTTTGGGAAGAAAGGGTGCACTTCTCATGAGTAAATACAGTATTTTTCTTTTAATGTGCGGCGTATACAAACCAAAATCGGTAGTTTTTGTACCTAAAGAAAGTAATAACCTGACTTCATTGTCTACAACCGATACTAAAGTAACAGCCCGATACCATACCCGATACAGATAACTTCGGGAAAAGGCGAAGTATTGGTATCGGAACAACTCTAATTTTGTGTCTGAGGACTCAAGACTATATTATGGTAACCATTACAGCAAATAGTAAGGTTATTTTGCCCAAAGGTTAAATGTAGGGAGTTTTACAATGTTTAAAAAACTAGAGTACACACTGTTGCAGATGCTAGGGAGGTTAAAACAGGGTAAGCGATTACCTAGAAAGGAAACTATTACAGTTCTCATTCAGTTGTTTATTTAATAATTCTTAGAAAATATTTAGTAGTTGGTGCAAACATAGCCCAAATAATGTACAGATTAATATAAATTCGGGGTTTCCCAAATGTAAACAATAACATTCAAAAGTATGAAAATGCAATATAAATTACCAATGTAAACACTGACAGTGACTTGGCACACCACACATTTTTTGGACAATAAACTTATACAATGGTCAGCAAGGTTTAGCACTGCTTAGTACATAGAGATCATAGTTCCTCGACAACAAATTTTACAAATTTGGCCCAAGCCTCCGGCCAGTTCAATAAACCAATATGTAAACATCGTACGAGCAATCACTGACATAGGCCTAAATATGAAAACAACTATTGTGAAGCAGTTAGTCAATTTTATCATTAGCTCAACTTGCTTAACTATACACACTTAAACGAGGCTCCAGCCAGTTCAATACAACACTGAATATGTAAACATTGTATGAGCAATCACTGACACAGGCGTAGGCCTAAATATGAAAACAACTATTGTGAAGCAATTAATCAATTTTATCTTGTGCACAAGACTATTAAAAAATTTGATCATCATTCATTTGTATTGTTCATGGAGTAATTAAACAAAGAAATATTATTTTGTTGAATATATATATATATATTCATAACACAGCATATCTTGTGTTCACTGATTAATCTTAAAATGTCTCTTGTTTTCATTCATTAGGCTTACAATAAAAAAAAGTGCTTTCATATTTGAGTTAAATTATCTTTAAAAAATCAATCAATTTTTCTATCACTGTCTCCGATTTTGATGGCAGAATCGTGTGCTGTGTCATTTTCACTTCATTATATTGATTACTGTTCACAGATCCGGATCCAAGTTCAGCGATGGACAGGCTCTCAGCTGGTTTCCGCTGCTCTTTCTCAATTATGCAAATTATTGAATTATGTGTATCTGAATGAAACGTATTTTTGAGATACAATGACTGTTCTTTCTAAGTCGATTCTGGCGTCATAATAGCGGAGAAAATCGATTCCAAGTATTCCCTCGAAAGGAAGCTCTGATATGCACACAAAGAACCAATATGGGTAACATTGACCATTTACTCATAACTCAACATACTGAGTACCTGCGATCTGGAGAGAGTCTCCAGTTACGCCTTTCGCTCCTGAGATTCATCAATAATATCCCCGCTGATTCTAGGTCGAACTAGAGATATATCGGACCCTGTGTCAATTAAGAACGAATGAGACTGGCCCTCGACAAGAACTTATACTATGGTCTCTTTTCCCCCATCAATTGTAATTATCGCCGTGTGGTGCCTGGGGCTGACACTCGGCCTCGTGCGTTTGGGTGATTATTACCTACATTCTCGCTAGTTACTCTAATGCCTTGCTCTACGTTCCTAGGTACTTGGGCTCGTTGTGAGGTTCCCAAACTGCGGCATCTCTGATCATGTGCCCAAAACATCCACAATTAAAACATCTAATATTACAGTTATTACATTGTTCTTGTCTGTAACTCATGTTCTTGGGAGAAACACCTGCTCCCGATAGACTCTTTATACTATAACTGCTAGCAATCGAACTACGGTAACATGAGTTATAACCTCTTCCAAAACCTTTGTTGATGAAGTATTTTCACCACTTCTCACGTTACCCCATGCCACACTTGTTTGCTGGAAGACTATGTTATACACGTTTATCCTCTGAGGGTCATCAAATTTTGTTTTCCGTTCCTGATGCACCTCTGTAACCTCTAACGCTATAGCTATGCATTCAGCTTCGTCCATGGTTTGTGGTATTTTATATCTCAACTGCTGACCTACGTTACCTTGTAACCCGTCAGTGAAAGCTGCTAATAACCTCTTTTCAGTTTCCTGACTCAAAATTTCCTGTTTATCAGGCTCATCTAATCATCTAAATGCGGAACTGTTTTCTAACAATTTACGATACCTATTTGCAAATGTCTGCACATCCTCATTATATTTTTGCCTAACATTGTGCAGCATGTAATAATGAACTTGCAATGACTGATTTTCCTTGAATCTGTCGTTCAAAATTTTTAATGTAATGTCCCCTCTTAATCTAGGACATGTCGCAGTAAAAAGCGACGCTAAACTTTCAATTTCAATTTTGCTAATTCTACTTTGTCCTTATCTGAACGATTTCCTAGGCTTGCTGCGCTTTCTATGCTTTCTAGAAAGTCGTATACTGGTAACGAACCTTTTTCGCCAGTCCATTTTTCTACTATTGAAATAACCACCAAATATTTCATTTGAGCTGGTACTTTAGCTTGTGCTGGTATCGCGTGGGCTAGTTGACGACGTCTTTCGTCCTCCAAGTCAACCAGAAAAGTGCTACAACTTATTAAATTTTATTCATTCAATTTCGAAAGAAGAATCCAAGTCTTACGCTTGTGAGTCCGTTTATTCGGAGTATCGTAATGAGTACTACTACTTCTAGGTATAGTTTCATGAATCGTGTTCAATTTTTCTCTCTTAGGAACGGCAGTATGTTCCGAACGTGACTCGTTCGCATTTTATGTTCGCGTCTTACGAAGTCGAGGGCTCTGAGTTTGCAATTCGGTCAAGCATTTCTATCTCAAATTCTGGATAAACACGATTTCGAGGTATGGACCTCTTCACTATACGAATTCCAATTTCCAACACTACCCGTCCAGAAGCATTTTCGTACTCGTATACTCTATATGCGAGAGTCGGAAAAGATCGGTTTGGTATTCCCTTAAAAGCTATTTCCAATCCTGAACCAGTAGTTAATGCATTCAACTCAGCACGAAAAGGCTCTTCTTGAGACAAGTCAAAATATATGTGCTTTCGAAAAAATTTCTGTATCAATTGATACGAATATTCTTCTAAACACTTCAATGCCTCAGTACTACTAGTTAAAACTACGTAGATTGTCAAAACTGCACACTCAACTACATTCCCTTCTTGTCTCTGAAAAAATAATAAGCATCCTAGCATAATGCTTTAATGCTTTTGCAAAATATAGCAAAGAAGTGGAGCTGAATCCAGAAAATTTCTGCAATATTCAACTCTAACCCAAGTGTGCGGATCTTCCAAATCTATGTTACAATCAAAATTATCAGTTACTCTGTTAGTCATAGGTCCGTGGACATACTCAACATTAAAACAATATGATTTCCTACAGTACACGTATTCGTTATAATCCTGCAAATCTCCGCTTTCACGAACTATCGTATTAGATTCGTCAACTGAAATGTGCACGATCCTAAACGCTTCAGGACACGTTAAAAAGTCCCACTCAGCTACACTGCTCAGCTCAATTACTACTTCACGATTCACATTCATAACACAACGTGAGAATAAAATAAAACAAATGAATTTCAATTAGTCGGAGGAAAACCTAATACTGTTTTCAATGACCTATCACCTACAACCTATAAACCTATAACCCTTTGAAGTGGGTTCAGTTACAGCCGTCTGGAGTAACTATCCAAAACGCTGCCACCTGTTTGTGGTACCCGAGGGGTCTAGGACTGAGTACAAACACTCAATAAGAAATAATCTAAGTCAATTTAACACTTTTAATTAAATCAAACACTGAAACTGTTACACTTTTAGTTATATATCTACTTACTTGGTGATGTGGTGGAAGACGGCATGGGAATTGTTAATATGAAATAAAATAACGATAGAAGCAATAACATCATATAACTGTGGTGGTGAAGGAGAGTGGAGTCTCAGCGCAGCTCAGGCGAGTCGTCCCAAGTGCTGATGTACAGTCTCTGGTGTCCTTTGCTGAAGTCTCCCTTCTTCAGGCCATGCATGGCATAAGAAAGCAACATGAGTGTGGTGGGGAGAAGTCTCCCTCCACCAAGAAGTCGCGCATGAGCAGTCTCTCACCAATGAGAAGTTATGGCGAGAAGAGTCGCCAACCAATGAACTGTAACTTTGCACACGGCCCAAAAGTGTGGTATTGAAATCATGTGACGGGAAAATAGCACGTGATACAGCGCGTGATTCCAGGAGACATGGGATGAAACTATCGTGAAAAACAGGACGTATTTCCCGTCAACCGTGGTTAGCAATCGTAGTTACGCAGTGCTGAAATCACCACAGGCAGTACTAGAGCGGACACAGCGTCCTGTTGCAGGCACTGCAGATCCTGATAAGTTGCGAAAATACTTCACTAAAATGTTCCCTCTCTGAACTGGAATACTTGTGGAGCAGAGTGGCAACAATTTCGAACTGGTACTGGTATTCGCGCCAAGGTGTTTGTCCATCGTAGGGGACGGGCTTAATTGTGACTCCCTTACCCACCCCTGAATGGGGTGTACCCACACTGCAGAATTGCGGCGCCTCCCCTCGATAGCTGCACTGGCGGCGACTGGTACCTTCTTCTCGCTGCCCGCCTCTTCTTTTGGCAGTGACCAAACTCGGCTCGTCTTCCGCCCCCGCATGTCATCTCCCCTGCTGCTGCAAGAACTTACGCCATTGTTTATTAAGGGTGCTCACCTCTTGGTCCACTTTACACTCGACACTGTCCAACCTTTCGTTTACACTGTCCCTTACACTGTTGACTTTCTTATCCACACAGTATATTTTATTGTCCACCAACTCGCTCACACCATCTATCCACATTCTTATTCACACAGTCTATTTTTTCTATCTACATTGTCTATTTTCCTATCTACTAGCTAGCTCACTAGCACTATTAACAGATTCACTAACACTATCTATTTTAATGAGCGGAATGCTTCCATTTCTAGTTAGCCTTAAAAAATTGCAAAACAATTCCTTGACCTATTACAGCAAATGTGGTGATATTTACTAAAACTAATTACAATTGTTTAATTATTTTATTTTCATAGAATGCCTCCATCCCACTTCCGACACCAGTGTTACAATCTCTCTCTCTCTCTCTCTCTCTCTCTCTCTCTCTCTCTCTCTCTCTCTCTCTCTCTCTCTCTCTCTCTCTCTCTCTCCTCTCTCTCTCTCCTCTCTCTCTCTCTCTCTCTCTCTCTCTCTCTCTCTCTCTCTCTCTCTCTCTCTCTCTCTCTCTCTCTCTCTCTCTCTCTCTCTCTCTCTCTCTCTCTCTCTCTCTCTCTCTCTCTCTCTCTCTCTCTCTCTCTCTCTCTCTCTCTCTCTCTCTCTCTCTCTCTCTCTCTCTCTCTCTCTCTCCTCTCTCTCTCTCTCTCTCTCTCTCTCTCTCTCTCTCTCTCTCTCTCTCTCTCTCTCTCTCTCTCTCTCCTCTCTCTCTCTCTCTCTCTCTCTCTCTCTCTCTCTCTCTCTGGAAATTAAGTGGAATATACCAAGTTCGTTAAAGGACGCAGGTCTTAATAAAATAAAAGAATTAATAATAATTTCCTTATTTTATTTACAATAACTACAGCAAAATTCTCACAATAATTTGAAATCATTTGCTGTTCACAATTGACACCAATTTATAATTACGGCAACGAAATCAATGTAATTAAATATCAGCCCTAATAGACCGTATATCAACCAATGCAATTATTTTGTAATTTTGTGTCCATATTTGACAGTTAGAATATTTACAATAAAATCAGTATTACACTTCAATTCAGTCCATATCCCACCAGCTGCAATGTTCTAGAGTCCTCCAAGTGCACTCAAGCACACAGTAGGCTTCACTCGGTTTCACACCCTCTCGTCCATTCAAGCCACGAACACCTCACTTGCTGTCGTCCCGCAATCTCAAGTCGTTGTCCGCACTTCTCTTTGCTTGCACACACTCGCCAGGTGGCCTCCGTCAAAGACTGCCGGCCGCTGGGTTGCGGCAGTATATATAGGTCTTAGGCTGTGGCGTAGAATATTCCCCAACTCGCGTGATATGTCGCGGAGGGCTGAGGCGCCAGCCAGTCTCACCAGAACATTCTTGTGTCTTTGCTGAACATGTCAGAAACTCTAGCAGGCGAGAGGAGGTCTGTGATGCCAGCAAGTCTCGCCATTGTCAGCTTACCGACAAGTAGCCGAAAATAAGTGACACGCTTATGCCAGCGCCCCTAGCTATTTGTGATGTTCGTACGATAATAAACTGTGCTTTGAATGGGTAGTTTGAGAATTTAGGATGCATTTTAATTCAAATTTTCTCGTTTGCGTGATTATTTATTATGTCAGGAAAGATTTGTGCTGTTTTGGCTGCAATAATTACAATGTTGCGAACTACAGCAAGTCCTTTTTTAGATTTCCAAAGGATACAAGTCGGTAAGTATACGAGCTATAGTAGATAACTTTTTCCATTGCCTTATTATTGTCAGTGTGTTTTTATTGGAAATTCTGATCACACAATACTTTAATTTACTTAAATACTATTTTGTCATTTCGTAGGTGCAAGCAATGGGTGCAGAAATTTTAAGAGAGTAGACTTGGATGTAATAAAGAAAAAAAGAGCAAGACAGAGCTGTAGCAAATATTTGTAATTAAGTGTTTATGTGTAATGTTATCCAATATGTATATTGTGTACCGGTTTTTTTTTTTTTTTTAACAAAGGCGAACCTAAGTAATGAGGAAGGTGGCATGGTGCTCCCCATTTAAGTTCAGTTAAATTTAAAGTTATTTGATGGAAGAGTAATTACATAATTCCCTTTTATTAACTTTAAAGATACAGTTGACCACGAGTATGGAAGCAATTTCATAAAGCTTCAAGAAAGTAGACTCCTGTATCAACATTGCTGCTACACGTTGGCTGTTAGTTGGTCGACCGGAAAACCTAAGTTTACGTTGCTGGCGAGCCCACATCCTGTTGTTTCTGATAGAGCAGTTACAATCTCAGACTCCATACTTCAACCAGCTTCACTTTGATGACCAACTCACACATAGCTTTAGCCATATATCCTTCTAAAGTTTTGCTCAGCCCGAACAAAACTTTTCTAAAAGAGGGAGTGATGCCGAGACTCCGCAAGCATTCCAGTTCAGAGAGGGAACATTTTAGTGAAGTATTTTCGCAACTTATCGGGTTCTGTAGTGCCTGCAACAGGAAGCTGTGTCCGCTCTAGTACTGCCTGCGGTGATTTCAGCACCGTGCGACTATGATTGCTAACCACGTTTGACGGGAAATACTTCTTGTTTTTCACGATATTTTCGTCCCCTGATTCCTGGAACCACGTGCTGTATCATGTGCTATTTTCCTGTCACATGATTTCAATACCACATTTTGAGGCCGTATGCAAAGTTCCAGTTCATTGGTTGACACCCTAACCTTGCTCTCTCATTTGTTGCGACTCTTCTCGCCATAACTTCTCATTGGCGAGAGACTGCTTATGCGCGACTTCTTGGTGGAGGGAGACTTCTCCCCACCACACTCATGTTGCTTTATTATGCCATGCACGGCCTGAAGAAGGGAGACTTCAGCAGAGGGCACCAGAGATTGTACATCACCGCCTGGGATGACTCGCCTGAGCTGCGCTGAGACTCCACTATCCTTCACCACCACAGTTATATGATGTCGTTTCATATTAACAATTCCCATGTCGTCTTCCGCCACATCGCCAAGTAAGTAGATGTATTAATAAAAGTGTAACAGTTTCAGTGTTTGATTTAATTGACTTAGATTATTACTTATTGAGTGTTTGTTCTCAGCCCTAGAGTGCTCGGGCACCACAGCTGGACAGAATAGCAGCAGGTGTACTACCTGGCGGCTGTACTGAGGGGATTATCATTGAGCATACTGATGTCGCTGCCAGAATGGCATTGTCTAGAATACTCCACACTGGTGTCAGTTTTGGAGCTGCGATTCAGCGACCAGTACATGCAGCATGCCCAGTTGCGAAGCTGCATTCAGCGACCTGGCGAACCACTGCAGGAACTGTGGCAGGACATCGTGAGACTGCCGCAGCTGACTGGAGGGATGCTCGAAAGAGGCACAAGATGTAATTGCCGTCGGCTTCTTCATCGACGCTATCGCTGACACCAACGTGTGGCAAGCTGTGCGGTTAGCTGCCCTCACACCATGCAGGATGCCTTGGCCCGAGCACTGGAAGTGGAGTCAGCATGGCAGTCATCAGTGCCCCGACTTCCAGTACGGGCAGTGTTACCTGATGAAGGGGAGGACAACAGTGTCAAAAGGATGTTGAAGGACTTGCAGACGACAATGAGGAACATCGCCTCCAAGGTGCGCACTACGGAGACTCACCATCCCCCACCCAAATGGCCAGAATTTTGGACATGTGGACAGCCAGGGCACCTGATAGGAAACTGTCCGCAGAAGCAGCAGCAGCGACAGCCAGGGAGAAGGCACGAAGGGGCAGGTGAGCATTAAATGTCTTCAGAAAACTTGTAAACACCGGTCTTGAGGAGTAAAGGTAGGTGATTGCTAGAGGGAAGGCCCCAGTGCTTCTGCAGATGTGTTCTATGAAACAGGACTTAAATACCATATTGGTGGAGGGGAGCCTAGATGATATTTCTTGTCAGATGGTCGTTGACACAGGAGCACCTATAACAGAGGCATGACCCAACATTCTTGGGCCTTTCCCCCAGCGATCATCCGATAAGAGCATGGATCAACGCTACTTAACTACAGTAACAGGCGAGACCACACCAGCCAAAGGCAAGAGAAGGGTACTCTTACAGCTCGGTAACCTTGAGATAGAGCAAGATATATAATAGCAATAATAAAGGACGAATGCATCTAGGGTCTTGGTGTATTACGTAAGCTGGGATCTTGTATTGATACACTAGTGGGGGTGTTACATGTAGGTAATACCAAGTTGGTATTGTCTACACGACGAGATTTATCTTCGCCAATGATCTGCCGAGTAGTGTGTAATCAGTCAACTGCGCTCGCTGCTTCTAGCGAAGTTGTTATTCCAGACAGGTGCCAGGGAAAATTGGTCAGGCGATTGGGCATAATCGAACCAGCTCAGAAAGATTGCATTTTACCCGATGGTGTCATTGTAGCCAGGACGTTGATTTCTTCAAAATCGGACAGTTTGCCTGTTAGGGTTATTAATTTGTCTGACTGTGCTATCCGCCTTGAAGAGGGAGCCACAATAGGGTTTTGCAAGCAGGTCTCACAGGTACTTCCAAATGTTACAGAAGCTTCACTGTCGCAACCTACTGAGTGTCCTCTTCCAGATTCTCTGGGGGAAATGCTGACAAGAACAAGAGAAAACCTCTACAGGCGACAGGAGAGGGCAGTTTCAGAATTGTTACAGAGAAATAGAGGTGCATTCTCATGCGAGCCCAATGACCTTGGTTGGGCTAATGTTGCATGCCACCACATCGACACAGGGTGCCAGATCCATAAAGCAGTCGCCCAGGCGACTGCCGCTAACTTCATATGAGGTAGTTGATGGTATTCTGAAAGAGATGAGGGATTTAGATGTGATAGAGCCATATGTCAGTCTATGGTCTTCTCCCATTGTGCTTGTAAAAAAGAAAGATGTCTCTATTAGATTTTGTGTTGATTACCGCCAACTTAATAATGTGACGAAGAAAGATTTTTACCCACTCCCTAGGATAGACGATACCCTGAATAGCCTAGCAGGCTCACAGTGGTTTTCTACTCTGTATATGAAGAGTGGGTATTAGCAATGCGAGGTGGCCCGGGAAGACATGAAAAAGACTGCCCTTTGTGTCCAAGGGAAAGGAACCTGGCAATTAAAGGTTATGGCCTTTGGGCTGTGCAATGGTCCTGCCACCTTCGAAAGACTAATGAAGAAAGTTCTGCCTTTAGATATTTGTCAGGTGTACCTAGATGACATTGTGGTCACAGGAAGAACTTTTGAAGAGCACCTGGCATGTTTAGATTCTGTGCTTCAGAAAGTGACTGTGGCCAATCTGAAATTGGTTCCCAAGAAATTCCACCTTTTCCAAAAGAAAATTAATTTCTTGGGCCAGGGATTGAAACAGAACCTGGGAAGACCAGAGCCTCTACCAAAGGATAAAACTGAAATTCAAAGTTCAAAATTCATACCGTCGATTTGTACCTGTATCCGCCACTATCGCCAAACCTCTGCATAAATTGACCGAGGAAAAAAGAAAATTTTGTTGGACCCCAGAGTGCGAAATTCCTTTCAATAGACTAAAGGAAATTCTTATATATTCCACAGTACTGGGCTTCCCGAGTAGAAAGGGTGAATTTATTCTGGATACTGATGCTAGTGATGTTGGAATTGTGGCTGTGTTATCTCAGATTAAGGATGGAAAAGAGTGGCCATTGGAATACTTCAGTAAGGTGCTACACAAGCCCGAGAGGAACTACTGTGTGACATGCAGGGAACTTTTGGCAGTAGTGAAGGCAACTGCACATTTTCATCCATATCTTTATGGCAGACACTTCATCCTAAGAACTGATCATGCTTCATTACACTGGCTACTAAATTTTCAGAACCCCGAAGGTCAAATAGCCCGGTGGATATAGCACCTGCAAGAATATGACTTTGAAATACACCACAGGTCTGGATGCCTTTGCAGCAATGCAGACACACACTCCAGGAGACCATGTGAACCATTATGTCATCATTGTGAATGCCAGGAGGAGAAGGTTGGCGTATCGTAGAAAACAAGGAGAACAAGAATTCAAGGCCCTGTATCTGGTGATGGGTTATCTATATGGAATGAAAAGGACATATGAAATGAACAGCTAAGTGGCCCCACTGTGCGTCCAATATTGGAGTGGAAGGAAACCAGGCATCGACCGATATGGGAGGAGATATAGCCTAGATGTGACCGTCAAGGCATACTGGGCACAGTGGAATTCCCTTGTTATAGAGAATGGTGTGCCTTACAGGAATTGGGAAAAGTAACGATGGGAGACAGAGTCAATTACAAATGGTGCTACCAGAGTGCCGAATCCCAGAAATGCTAAGAGAACTGCACAACACACCAGCAGGTGGTTACTTCGGTGTAAATAAGACACTTGACAGACTCTGAATGAAATTCTTTTGGCAGGATGTTGAGAAGTGGTGCCGTCTGTGTGATGCATGTACTGCAAAGAAGAGTCCGAGGGTTAAGAGACGTGGTCCCCTCCAAAAGCACAATATTGGGGCCCCATTCGAGTGTATGGCAGTTGACATTCTCGGACCCCTACCAGTCACTGAGAGGGGAAATAGATACCTTCTTGTAGCACAAGACTATTTCACAAAGTGGCCTGAGGTCATACCAGTGCCAAACCAAGAGGCAGGCACAGTAGCTGATGTTCTTGTCGAGCATGTTTTCTCCAGGTTTGGAGTGCTACTGGAGTTTCATTCGGACCAAGAACGAAATTTTAAAGCAATTATCTTCCAAGAAGTAACGAGGGTTTTAGGAATGGAGAAAACCCGAACAAAATCATTACACCCTAAGTCGGATGGAATGGTTGAGAGGCTAAATCGTACCCTGGAACAGTATCTGGCTATCTTTGTAGAAGACAATCAGAGGAATTGGGACTCTAAGATACCATTATTTCTCCTCGCACATCGCTCGGCAGTCCACAAGGGTAACACCTTCATGGGTGCTGTTTGGGAGAGCCCCCCGCCTACCTGGTGGCCTGCTGGTCGGACTTCCAGTGGAGGAAGAAACAGCCACTCCATAATATGCTATTAAGTTACGTCAGAAGTTAACCGACATTCATGAGTTTGCCCGGAGGCACCTTAACATTAACAGTGACAGAATTAAAACACGATATGACCGAAGAATACCTGAGGAGACTTTTCAAGGACAGTTGGTGTGGTTGTACAACCCTTAAAGGAAGAAAGGATATTGCCCGAAGCTACAGAAATCATGGGAAGCCCCGTACAGGATTTTGAAGTGGATAAATGATGTCTGCAGGATTTGCCGACAGGGCTCTCGGGCGAAGCCTAAGGTTGTCCACATCGACCGACTGGCACTATACGAAGGTCCTGATTCTGTGGACTGTTCGGAACGAACAGGCTTAAGGAGGGGGCAGGGTTACGTGCTGCTGCTGGCGCCAACTCAATTGCTCCACGCTTTAATCGGAACCCCACCTCGCCCTCCCTTCTTCATGGAACAATTCACTCGTGGCTGTCTCCCTCCCTTCTGAGAATCCCGTGTAAGCCGACAATGGCGAGAGTTGCTGGCATCACAGACCTCCTCTCGCCTGCTAGAGTTTCTGACATGTTCAGCGAAGACACAAGAATGTTCTGGTGAGACTGGCTGGCGCCTCAGCCCTCCGCGACATATCACGCGAGTTGGGGAATATTCTACGCCACAGCCTAAGACCTATATATACTGCCGCAACCCAGCGGCCGGCAGTCTTTGACGGAGGCCACCTGGCGAGTGTGTGCGAGCAAAGAGAAGTGCAGACGACGACTTGAGATTGCGGACGACGACTTGAGATTGCGGGACGACAGCGAGTGAGGTGTTCGTGGCTTGAATGGACGAGAGGGTGTGAAACCAACGAGTGAAGCCTACTGTGTGATTGAGTGCACTTGGAGGACTCTAGAACATTGCAGCTGGTGGGATATGGACTGAATTGAAGTGTAATACTGATTTTATTGTAAATATTCTAACTGTCAAATATGGACACAAAAATTACAAAATAATTGAATAGGTTGGTGCACTGTTTTTGGGGCTGATATTTAATTACATTGATTTCATTGTCATAATTATAAATTGTATTAATTGCTGTCAATTGTGAACAGTAAGTGATTTCAATTTATTGTGAGAATTTGAGTTCAGAAAATTTTGCTGTAGTTATTGTTAATAAAATAAGGAAACTATTATTAATTCTTTCATTTGATTAAGACCCTCATTCCATAATGAACTTGGTATAGCCCACTTAATTTGTAAAGAGAGAAATTGTGACAATAGAAACATGTAATGCCTTAATGGTTGATTCATTGTTAACTGAATATATTTGAAATCTTTGATCTTGCTTCTTTCTACTTATTGTTCTTTGTTTCAGTATGTACTTGTACATAAATTTAAATATCAACTGATATAATGAATATACATTCATAATTAAGAATCACTAGTGTTTTTTTTAATATGTTACTGCTTTATAAATACAACCAGGGGAGATTGATAGAGGCTATGAGGTTCTCTGCGCGCCTGCTGCAGTCACTCATCGCTCCTCCATTTCTGTGCCTCGGGCGCAGAAAATAACTGAAGCTGTAAACCACTCTTAAGATGCGCTTGATGATATCCCAACTTTACTGTGAGTATGAGAATTAATATTTAAGGCGCATTCAAATTAAATTAAAGGTTAGGCAGTGATTATTTTTGAACGGTTGGTTTCGAACATGTTCAGATTACTGTGACGGCAGTTTACAGTATTTTGTTTACCATTCATGACATTTAATTGTATTATTTTATACAGAGAAGACTAGAGACACAATGCAAAATGAAAATATTTGCAGACATTCTACAATATTTTAAGTCATCTTCGCCTGCTACACAGGAAGCAGCTCCTTTTGCAAGAGCTTGGAAAGAGCTGCACACCTACAGATACTTCTGGGAATTCAGAATGTAACGATACGTGTACATCACAAATCTCTGCTCTGGTGGAGAACCTGGAAGACAAGGATACATATGATTTAGTAACTTTGGAATCTGGCTCCATGCAGCCTAAGCCTGCGAGCTTCCCAAAAATACAAGATGGGATACAATCCCAGTGCTTTTCATCGAAACACTATGACACCCTTAGCTTGAGTACAGTGTCAGTTCAGACAAAATATTTTGTTTTGTGTGCAGAAAGTTTTCCGTTTCTTCTGATGTTAGAAGTTCATCACAAGTGGCTTTAATAAATGGAGAAATTTAACTGAGGCATTGAAGTCTCATGACAGTTCACAGAATCATAAATGATTCTTCGAAAAATACATTGCTCATTCTTCGAAAAATACATTGCTCATAAGCAAGACTGTTGCTGATTTATTAATAACGCAAAAGAAACAACAGCAGGAAGTAACACATGAGAAGTTGTGCGACATTTTTTTTTGTTTGGGTAGGCAAGGGCACTCCATTCGAAGTTATAGGGAAGGTACAGAATCTGACAATAGAGGAAATTTCCTAGAGTTTTTTCATCTGTCTGCCAAATATGATTCTTTATTTCATTTCAAAGTAAGTTGAACCAAAAAATCAATTACATCAATTCCAAGATATAAAATGAGCTCGTTGAAACTACTGCAACTGTAATGAAAGAAGAAATCAGCAACAGGATCCACACGTCTGGTATGTTTTCAATCAACGTTGACAAGGCTCGATGTTTCAGACAGGAGTAAATGTCTGTAGTTTTGCATTATGCGGAGAACCTTCATGCTCAAGAGTAATTAATTGGTTTTATGTATTACTCTAAAGTTAGAGACTACCAGGCTTGCAGCTGCTATTACAGATGTCCTAAATAACCTTCATGTCGAGGGCATGGTAATGATAGCACAGTCGTATGATGGCGCATCTGCGATGAGCGGCAAACATAATGGAGTTCAAGTTAAAATAAAAGAACAGCACCCACAAGCAACATATATTCACTGCATAGCTCACAGAGTGAATCTCGTTATTACAGATGCCTGCTGCCACATCCGAATGGTCATGGGAATCTTCAACATTATTGAATCTCTGTACATTCATTACAGCAAACCTAGTAGTCACAGTAAATTTCTGGAAGTACAGAAATAACTCGAACTCAAGATTAAGGAACTCGGCAGCCTAATTACCACCAGGTGGAATTGCTGGTACAAAAACTAGCTATATCATTGCAATTGTTGTCCTGCAGAGGCAAAGTAAGACAACGGACACGTTGCCCTTTCTCCTGCCATCGCTACTGCTGGTACTTGGATCTCCTCGCCTGCTCCTGCTGTTTCTCTTCCTCCTGCTGTTCTCCTGAATTCCTGTGTCCTGCTGCTATCTCCGGGCTCGACCCGAACGATCCTCCTCTGCCGCCTGTCTTCCTGCATAGTTTTCTCCTGCTCTTTCTTCTCCTGCTGATTTTTCTGCCATGCTTACTGGCCTACTTTCTGCTGTCTACCTTTTCTGAGGTGCTGCCACAGGAATGGGTGCACTATCACTAGCGACAGCGCTTGTAGGCGCTACACCTTTGGAGAGACCTGGGTAAGCGCTCCATCGCTCCCTCTCGGGCGTAGTGACACCGGGCAACGGCTGGTCTTCTACCCCCTCTCCTTCACTTTCAGCAGAGGTACGGGTGTACTTTCCCTTCCACTCTCTTGCTCAGAGAGCTCGTCCTCCACGAGGCCATCTTGGGGCTCACAAGGTGGTTCCTTCAGATGCAAAGTTTGTGGCGGATGTGAAGCTGCCTCTTTTCCTGAGGTGAGGTGCCATTGCACCTCCATCTTCTGTTACTGCTTCGGCGAGCTCGGCAGCGCCATCCTGGGTCGGCAGCAAGATGTTTTGGCCATTTTGCATGGTGTTCGCCCACATGGAGGCACAGCTGAACTTTCAGTTCTTGGTTTCGCCTCTCTGTGAGGTTGTCTCACAGATGGTACACCACCATGGTCATGTGTCTCACGCCCCACTCCGTACATAGCTCACACCACTGTTTTCTGGTAAACTGTGTTCCATTGTCAGTGAGTAAGTTCTTGGGAAACCGCTAACACGGGAAAAATCTTCTTTGAGTACGCACACAATGTTACTGATACGTGCACTGCTGACAGCATGGGTCTCAACCCATTTGGAAAAATCTTTTTCCATTCACTGATCTAGGATAGGACCCCATCAAGTCAAGACATGCAGTATCGAAGGGCTTTCTCGGCAGGCGTGGCTGTTGTTGCAGGCCATCAGTCCTTAGGCTTTTGAACATTGCACTTATTGCATTGTTGCACTAAACTGCATGTTTGCTTGGTTAGCCTTGGACAAAAGAAATGCTCCATAATATTTTGTACGGTCTGGTCTATGCCAGGGTGCCCTGCTATATTGTCATAGTGCGAATGGGCAAATACCTGATCCCACTCACATGTAGGGACAAATACCCTCCATTTCCCTGGGTTTGTCAGCGATCATGTTACTAAGAGGCCATTCATAACATGCCAGTTGTCAACCATGCCTAGTTCGCATTGCCGAATTTTTTCCTGCGAGAATTGCCAACACTGCTGCACTCGTTTCACCTTCTCGAAAAGTTAAGATATCAGCACATAATTTTCTACCATGCTCACTTGCTGTACGTGAATTTCAGAAACAGTTCCATCGTTACCTGGCAGAAGGATTTCTTCCTATTCAGCCTCGTCTTGCAAAATAACGTGCTTGTTTGGTGCACAAAGTGTCGTGCAACTGGTTTTCTTTGCCTGGTACAAGTTCTACACAAAAATCAAATGCAGGGCCCAGCGAGTTAATTTACTTTGCATCTCATGCATGTTATGTAGCCACAGTAAACATGTTATCGGTGCGCAAGGTTGCGTTGATACTTCAGATATGCCCGATATTTCTTGATCGCACATATGACATTGATGCACTCGCGCTCATTAACATCATAGCGCTGCTGGGTAGGGCCTAGCTTGGCGTTAGTGACGTCAATCACATTCATCTTACTTTTGATGGCTAGTTGACATAGCACTGCGCCTGCTCCTTCCTGGATCGCATCGGTATGTAAGTACAAATGTCTGCCCATGTGCGGAATTTGGTTTTTACTTCTTGGAATGTCTTTTCTGCTTCATCTGACCACTGGAAACGGGTCTGCTGCGAAAACAAACTTGTTAACAGTGCTGTGATTACTGAAAATGTTTGAAATTGTTCCCTAAGCCAGTTTATAAGTCCAAATAATTTGCGCAACTGTTTTCTTATTTTAGGCCTCGGATACTTTGCAATTAATTTAAAATGTTCTGGGTTTGGGTTTGACTTCTTACCTTCTGCATCGATTACATGACCCAAAAAGTCGATGAATTTTCCTGATATTTCACTTCTCTGGTACACACATGAACACATTGATTGCTAATCGTTCTAACACAACTAATAGGTGATGCAAATGTTCTTCCCACATGTTGGACCATACAATCACATTGTCCAGGTAGGCCAAGGTGTACTCGCCTATTAATCCGTTCAACAGATGCACCATCATAGATTGGAACATAACTGACGCATACTTAAACCCAAAGGTCATGGCGCAAAACTGAAATCGGCGCCCTCGTGGCACAATAAAGGCTGTTTTCTTGCGTTCTTCCATTTTTACAGATAGTTGCCAGGAGCCATTTTCTAAATCGCGAGACGGCATGCTTTTTACTTGTACTAGCGAACTTAAAGTGTCTTTCTCAGTAATAAATGGCGGCAATGAATTTTTAGTTACTTGGTTGAGCAGCCTGAAATCCATGCAAAAGCACCACATCCCATCCTCTTTAGGCACAAGCGTGGATGCGGAATTATACATGCTGTCCTTAGGCTCTATCGTACCATCCATTCAATATATCCTGGATTTGTTGTTTAATTATTTTGGCCTCATGGGGTAAAAAACTACGTGGCGGCATAGGAACTGGTTCTGTCTAATAGGATTTCATGTTCCGCTACTGTAGTCCGGTATAGAGCATCTTGCATACCATACACACATCTGTGCTCATTCAAGTAACACTGGAAGGCGGCCTGATGTTTGGGCGGTATGTCATGGTCAAGGTTACCTAGCGTAACAATCGATAAATTATCGGCTGGCTTCCTATCAAAGTTGTACACCGTGCATCTTTCATTTTCTCTGAAATGGATTCCAGGTTCTGCCTGTTCTACAAATTGTATTTCGCTCTGATAAGCATGAGATTCCCAAAATAATGTCCTTCCGGATTTCCAGTGTGATAATAGCTGTTACAGTATTGATGTCGCTAAAACTAATGGTGATTTTAGCTTGGCCTAATGCAGTACAATTTTTATTTTTTGTGGATAATCTGATAACAATATTTAAGGGTTGCACTTCTTGAGATTGAACAAATTCAGGGCATATTAAATTGTGCGATGCTCTGGTATCGACTAATCCTTGTCATTTATGACCGTTCACACTCACAAGAATCCGAATAAACTGCTGTTCATGCCTGTTGTGGTGTCTGGTCCGGTATCTGCTTGGTGGACCAGGGGTGGTAGAGATGTCTGGCCTCTTCACCCCTGCATCCCATTACCCTGTTTCTTGTTAGCTGCTGCTTGAATATTTTCAAGTGCGGGTTGTTGGGGCATTTGTTATGCCAATGATATGTTGATGTGGGACAATACCAACACGGATGTCTTGGTGGTTGATTTAGGTCCCATGCACGAAACTGCAATGTTAGTTGCACTTTTCACTTGTCTTCTGTCCTGAAATGGCTGCCCTTTACTTGTGGCACCATCTAACTTCTCCCGAATAACCGTGTGGTTTTTCGCAGTTGTGTTGCAGCAGTATCGCAGCATACATGACGTCCTCGACAGTTCCGTTCAGTAGTGGAATTAATGAAGCTCTAAATTCCGGTCTTGCTGTTACTGCGATTATCTCTACGATTTCCCGTTCTGGCAGCTGCAGGTGAATCCGGCAAATCAGGTAGGTGTTGCGAGTAATGAATACAGTTAAAAGCTCGTTTGGCTTTTGCTGTTCTAGGGAAAGACGACTTTGTGCTTGTATAGCGCTACATACGCCTCGAAAATAGCTCTGAAAAACACTGCGAAACTCCTTCCACTGCGGCCCATAGTAGTTTAAAGAGTACCACCAGAACCGTGCGTCTCCTTGAAGCTGAACACCAACACAGATAGCCCATTTCTCCTGACTGGCACCATATCTAGCGTGCCCGCTGGCATTACCTGCTAGAAAGGTGGATGGGTCCTCCCGACGATGTTCCCACGAATGTGGGCAATATCTGAAAACGACTGGGTGTCCTCGTATGTGCTTGTCCTGGCGGTGTTATGCTGTGGTTAGGCTTTGTGGTTCTCATATCTCTTGCTGGCTCTAATGTTGTTGTTTTCATTGTTAGTGTCGCTCCTTCTGCATGCATTCCCATGTAGGATGGTGAATGGTACTGTCTGGTATGGTGTGGGTAACTGTCCTGTTTACTCCATTTCCTGCTTGCCAGTTAAAATTCTGCCCATTTCTCCTACTGTTATCTGCTTGAATATACATTTTGTCAATAAATCCTGAACTTGTTGTTGCACGTTACATTGTACGTCACTGTGGTGACATGTACCGCATGTAAACATTAGCCCACTTGCTGTTGTCTGTTATTTTCTCTCAGACATTCTTGGTGAAATTTGGTTTTGCAGTCCCGACACTACAGAATAATTGCTCCTTGCCATAACAAGTGAGGTTGTCACAATAATGTAGCACTTGGTAATTTGAAGTGTCTGATTCTGCCTTCCCTGTATGTGGTTACGTGATTTCAGATTGCAAAGTCCCATCTAACACCACTGCCACGGTTGCTCGCGATTGGTCGTGGCACGGTTGTCTGCTGGCATGTCGGTATGACAGTTGCAACAGCAACATTGCGTGCCCCGTTTGAACTTGTCCACAAAATCCCTTGGCAGTGGTTTCAAACACTGTAGACACAGCAGTGTATGTGTTCCCGCGAATGTAGTGTGGCTTGCCACGTTGATTTACACATCCATGTGCATGGCATGGATGACAGTTCAAAGACATGTACGTGGCAAGAAAGGTCACATCGCAGCTGTCACGTCCGAGCGTGTGCGGGGGTCAACGATCCAACAATGCTCAACTGACCGCTGTCATTCGGCACGAGCAGTGAGCTCAGGGAAGGAGAGGAACTTTTTCTCTCCTTGTTCTTCCCTCCTGTCCTACTTCACAAGCTGGTGTTGGTGGAGGGGGTGGCATGGCGCACCCACACTCCCTCTCCTTTATCATGTTTCCTGCCTGGTGGCGTAAGCCCTTACATCACATGCTGCACCGAGATGGCTGCCTTCTCGGCCTCCTCCTCTACTTTCCCTACAATGACAATGAATCAGCTTTGCATGCCATTTTCCTTGCAGAGAACATGGTCAACTTTCCAACGTTTCCCAGGGATTTCGAAAGTGTCTCGACACTGTATATGGGCTCCTCTGCTTCTCCTCATTGCAGATAAGCAGTTAGACAGTTAGGATGGTGTAGGTGTTTAGGTTCATGCCGAAAAAATTAGGAAATTTTGGTCAAAAATTCAGATGCAGGTTTTGGCGGTAAATTTTTGTCAGCACAGAAGGGCAACAATTTGACACCATGGAGTCCGATGATACGACGTTAAATATGAAAAGGAAGTTATAATGACTTGGCCACACTTGGGCTAGTCAATTTGATGGCTGCCGTAGGATGGCATGGGGTCAATTGAGGGTTATAAAGGCGGTGAACAATTTGGTAGGAGATTGGTTCCAGAAATTATTATCCGGTTGGCGCCAGACGTCGCCATGGCGGCGTCAATGATGATGATGATGATGTAGAGCTGAGATCTTGGTGCTCCCCGGCCTAACATTCCTGCGACGATCTTGCTGTTGTTCACCTCTGTATTGGGCCTCGTTGTTTATTAAAATTGGGGCTCTTCAGGCGGCCCAATCACCGCATGGTATTGCATATTATTGAAAAAATTGAATGGCGCAATCAGACTTCCTATGTGTGGATTGTTAGGTCAAACCATATACCTATAAATGATGAACACGAACACTTTAAAAATACATTGCAGTACACATGAAAATAAAATAATTACCCTTGAAAATACACATAACATTTACATTAAAAAATGGCGGGCTTCAGGGGACCTGTTTCTTGAAATGCCTCTTGGCGGCCGAAACAAAATGCACTGGTCAGTTCATGCTATTTTATTCAATGATTTTACAGTCTCCTTCAGGATGACAACTGGCAAGGTTGCTAGCTTATGGTCTGCAGCGAAGACTACACTGATAAAGAGCTTTTACGCAATATGGTAATTATGTGTGCTGTTGAAATTATAAACTCCCCAGGTAATGCAATTCCTGGGACGGCGAGAGGAAGTGTCCTGGATGGCCGAAAACGAAAAGGTTCAAGAAAACTACACTTTTGCAGAGAAGTTACAGGTTATGATGAAGCTGAAACTGTCTGGGCAGGAAGGCGGGATAAGCGCGAGCACGTTTTCACATAAACTTCACCCTCTAGGAGCGGCTTGCTGACTGACTTCCCACCGTGGTGGAAGGTTGGTGTAAACTTGGCCCTGCACCATGGAGGGATCTATTTGCACATGCGGAAGAAACTCGGCTGTTATATTATGGAAAATAATACTTTAAAAACCTGCAGAATCATAAAAAAATATATACAAATATAGACCTACATCTTTAGCAAGGTGAAATGAAGTGGGCAAAACACTGTTGGCAAAAAAATTAAACATTACAAAAACAAAACAACTGGTCGTATGAGGTTTTTTGAATGTCATTCTTAATTCCCTCACATGTCCAAAAATACATTTTAAAATGTTACCGAAACCCTTGTATGTCTAGTGTACATAGTAGTGTATAATTCCACCCTTACTTTGGAATGCTTAGCATACATGAATCTGCACCACTCACAATTTCCTGCATGTGCACTTGCATGCACCACACGTTACTAAACACACAATCGCTGCTGATCAGACGTCGAGTGTGGGTGCGTGCTGTGCTGGTGAAACGGCCAGCTTGACAAATGGCCTTAGGCAGGGGGCAACACATGTCACACCCATAAAAAAATAAGAGGGTAAAACACTTGATAATTAAAGACAAAACAGTACCCTAATAAAAATATGTTGCAGTTGACGAGAAGGTGGGAACCCGCAACCCTTAATGCCCGAAGGCTACCCGAACGAAAATGTAGACATTCTAGCGTAAATCAATGAGTTTATTGACATATTTCTACAAAGACAACTAACATTGATTCCGGGCCTCAGATGCTGGTAGGGTTACATTGTTAAAAAGGTGCTAGGCCACAAATAATCACTGTGGATACTTGAGACTTCCCAGGCGATGTAAACCATGAGGAGATGGAGAGTCTCAGGTGACAGACAAAACAATTCTAGATTAAATTAAGCTATTGCAATGAACATGATCGACACTAAAGTTGATGGCCGCCCAGGTGTGTGAGATTGCGACAATGTCATCCCTAATGTCCACACTCTTAAGACACTGAGAACTGACTGTTGATGCCACGCGGCATGCCTGCCAGTGAAGGCATGCATGCAAGCTGCGGGAACTGCTGTCTCAAACTGCACAACAAAACATATAACACTTGCTTCTCTTACCTTGCTTATTTTCACACATAATGATGGCACTTGACTGGACCATTGGGGGAGACAGTAACTGTATAGATACGATGAAGAATACTATGATATTTTCCGGGTAGGGAGCCAGCTCAGGGAGAGCACGATGGTGCCGGGGTTGTGTGGCAGATGGTCTGTGGCTTGTACCTCAATGTCCTATGCCTCTAGATGTACTGCTGCTGTAGATCTTGTCGCTCTAAATCCTGTAAAATACCTGGTCTTGTGGGTCTGTCGGCTTCCCCAAATGCCACTCACTCCCGAAGTGATGTAAGCCTCCCCACACTATTAATAAATATGTACTTTGGTGTATCTTGCAGGTTAAATGGTCGAGAAGCGACCAGAGATAAATAATAACGCAGTCTATATCACATTTTCATTTATTTACCTTAAACCCCTTTATTATGGAGTGAAGATTTCGAATAGTAATTTAAAAGGGCGACCACTGATACACAACCAAAAGGTACATGGCCTGCATGAAATTATAAGTGCCTAATTATGCTTTTGCTGTGATCAACCGGACCAGAGATGTGGGGTGGTGCTCGCTCCAAGCTAGAAAAACAGAACGTTCCAGTAGGTTCTTAATGGAAATTAAACAAAATTACATGATGAATGGTGGGGAAAAAAATGTGCTGGCCTATAGCATCATGGCGACACGACACACCGTGACGTTCCAGATATTATCGGGTTGACAATATCGTGTAGTCGAAGAGCAGCTGTGGACTCATTCATCAGGGTCGTGGAAACGACGACCACAGCAAATCCTCCAAGTGCAGTTGTCTCCACGTAGAATAAAATTAATACTGACTGAATAATTCCCTTGTTGCATTGTGGGATATCTGGGCTCCGCACAAGCCCATATGAAGCACTGTTACATATTACACTGACTCGTGACTATTTCTGACATACTTGCTCAGTTACACTTAGAAAAAATTGGCGGTAGATAGCCCGTACCGCAAATACCTTGCAGTGAACTGGTAATCAACCACACATCGTAACTTGTCAGTGCTGCGATTTATTTAGTTGCATGGTTACATTCCCATCTGGAAATTCTTACACTTGGTGCTGCTTACAAACCTGTCAGCTCAGATAATACTGTGCAAAATACACGTGGTTACATGAAATAACATAAGTATCATGTGGTGTCCTGGTGCCTCAGTGGGAAGATACAGGATTTAAGGAGCTGTGACATTTGAAGGTCATTTTACCCAGGGTGCCAGACATTGTGGATGATGTCGTGTGAGTTGGTAGAGACAAGGTTTCCTCCAAGATCGTTCGGCCAACGACCAAAGCTATCCTGGACCGCTGCTGCTTATAAATGCGACATACAATTATTCCAAATGCGTAGAGCGCAGTGGCCTGTTCGGGCGAGCTCACGAAACCGATGTTATGTAATGTTGTGCCATACAAAAGCTCGACAATTACATTGATGCAGTGACTTATCGGCTAGTCACACACCTATGTTTCCATGTATAACTAATAAAGAAAATACATATTAAGACACTGGGTGATAAAGGTGCGGGTATTCTAAGGGCCCGTGCCCAAAGAACCTGAAGGCCACGAAATAATGTCCACATGAACAGTTTTCAATGCATAAATTATGAAGTTGATTTACCAAGGCTCTCAGGCCTACACTTTACATACATAATCACACTTCACGGCTTATACCTGCTGGTGAGGTAACACTGTAAAAAAGACGCGAAGCTGATCAAATAATGGGCAGGGTTTTAAGCTTCCCCAGGCGATGCAAGCACTAGAGAAGAGGGGGTTCGTGTCTGAGGTAGCTAAAGAACAACGGTTCTGGTGAATGAGAAACTATGGAGATTCAATGATTGAAAAACTAAAAAAGAAGACTGCGCGAGTGCCCGAAACCCGAGCTGCGCTTACACACAACCACAAACACCAGGTGTTCGTAGCTGATTGATTTTCAAACCGAGGTGTGTCGGCCGAGTTTCGTGGATCGGCAGGCCACGTGAATCTACTTTCTTAACATTGCAATATACATAATAACCCTTGCATTCCTTACGTTCAACTGGAACATTCATAAATGATCTCAAAAATAACATTTCATATGGGACACTGTTTACATTTGGGTGAAAGAGGTGATGATGACACACGTTGTGAATGATACATAATGAAACACTGAAACACAAATGTTTCGTACTCCGAAATGCTCTAGGGTTGTTTCCTTACCTAAATAATGTTAACACGGGTACACCCATGATTACATAACCCACACAACCCTACATAAAAGATATCAGTGAAAAACAAGTTATATTTTATTTTACTACGCTACATGGGGAGCTGTGATCTCATGTGCTCAAGTTTGCATTCCTTTTATCCACACTTGCACTGCACTGCACTTGCTGCTCCGCTCGTCGTGTGCGCATTCCAACTGTGTAGTTGTTTGTCCGGCGTCTATCAAATGGGCTTCGGATGAGAAACATGACACACATAAAGTATAATTTAAGCCTACCCAGGCGATGCAAAAGATTCCGGTTGGCTAAATTAATTATTTCTGTTAAAAATATAGTCCTGCATATTGATGGCTACCTGGATGGGCAAAACACTAGCCCCCGATGTGAGGTGGTACACCCCACGCAAAGATGAACAACGACTGCCTTTCTCCATGCGGCATGCCAGCTGCCTCGGCGGGCTGGCACTTTGCGCTGCACTTCTTCCTCGCACACATCATTTGCAAATCGGATACATACCCTGCGTGGCAGTTGTTACATATTACTCCTAAAATTATCCCTTTAAATATTTATCATATCAAAACATTGCACCAGGAGGATGATGTGGAGATGAAATAAAAGTGATAGAACATTGCACAAAATTACAGAAAGACACTTTGAATACAATGAGGGCTTTAGGACTGTGAAGGCAAGCATCTTTATTAGTTGCGTCCCCTTATGTGAACTTGCCTTGCCCTTTTATTGCACAAATTTAATAACAGATATTTCACAGGGTCTATTTCCGGATTCCTGCACCACACACACACATGGTCGCGCTCACTCTGCTCTACACCTACATCGTTCCTTCCCCTACTGCATTGTACTTCTGCTTGTAGATTGTGCACACACACAGTGTTATGGAACCTGGTGCATTGGACAAATGGGCTAAGAAGGAGAGGTCAACGTGGGCACATATCAAATGGCCATCTCACCTCACAAGACCTTTTGCAGTCACACACATTACTGATGACAGATGCAACACCTTGTGTCTGCGCATTGTGGATGTAGCAAAATGGGGCTTCTAGCTACCCCCGACGTTCTGGAACTGCTGGCTGCTTCTGTCGTTCCGCATGTTCTTGCCATCGCAATGGTACTCCCGTGCTCACTCACATGCAGCATGCCGCATGTGGCCGATGACGGCATGACGAGCGACGAACCTCATACAAGTGGCACAATCCTTCATTGCTGCTGCCACTGCTGCTGTCCTCGTGCACAACTCCATGTCGCTGCCGGTAGCTAGGCGAACTAGAAACTACTGAAAAAAAAAAAAGCTCCTCTGCTTTACATTACCTGGACAATATGTTTAAATTTACTGGAACCTCCTTTCTGTGTTCACCCACAATATATAATTTCGATGTCGGTCTCAATATACAAAAATAATGATTTTGATTATGAGGTTAATCCACCACCTTCGTGGTTTTATGCCAGGCTGCTGAAGTGTATAAATTATTTGCATTAAAGTTTCAAGTCGCAACACCACAGCCCATTGCAACTTTTGTGTGTGCCATATGCCCTCACCCCTAAGACCGCTCATCCCACTGTGACCTGCAATGCCACCACAACAGGGCTGAGCATGGTACAGGAGGGCAGTGCATACGCCCGGTAGCCGAAGAGCTCAGGATTGGCGAAGCACAGAACAGTGCATAGGCACGTCGATGAGAGCAGCCTGACGTGTGTCACGTGTCCCGTCCGAAGCCTTTGATAGCCGCAGTGATATTAGTCTGAACAGTTGGGATGCGCACTCGACGAGTGGAGCATTAAGTGCAGTGCAATGCAAGTGTGTTCGCAACACAAAGCAAACTTGAACACATGATGTCAGAACAACCGCTGTAGGGCATTAATGTAAAATAGATCGTTATTTTCAGCGATATCTTTTATGTAGGTATTTTGCATGTAATAAGTAATCACGAGAGTTCACGTGTTTACGTCATTTCGGCAAGTAACCACAACAGTGCATCTAAGGGTTAGTGTGTTATCCTAACCTCATTTACACGAATGTAAACATTGTTCATTTTTCAATGTTATTTTTAAAAATTATTTACATATGTTCCAGCACAAGGTAAGGAACTCAAAGCGTTATTATGTATTTAGAATGTTAATAAATTAGATCCCCGTGGCCCACCAAACATGGCCAGTGCACTACAGCGTGCAAGTCAGTCAGCTACGAGCATATAAGGGATGTGGTCGCATGTTACCGCAGCTCGGAATTCACACGCTCAGTCAGCCTTGTATGTTTGTTTTTCAATCATTCAATCTCCATAATCTTTTTCACCGGAACCGTTGTTCTTTAGCTGACAGAGACACCACCCCCTCTTCCACAGAACTTACATCCCCTGGGGAAGCTTAAAACCTTGCACACTATTTTTATTAGCTTCGCGCCATTTTTACAGCGTTACGTCACCTTCAGGTTGAAGACGCAAAGTATGCTTATGTATGTAAAGTGTAGGCCTGAGAGCCTTGGTAAATAAACTGCACAATTATGCTTTGAGAATTGATCATGTGGGCATTATTTCATTGCCTTTTGGCTCTTCAGGGCACATGCTCTTTGAATATAGCACGTTTTTTTTTCACCCAGTGTATAAATATGTATTTTCTTTATTCTTTAATGCGCGAGTATCGTGTGTTTAAATGTAGGTGTGTGACTAGCCAATAAGTCACTGTGTCAATTCAATCTGCGAGATTAAGTATGCCACAATATTACGTAACATGGGTGTGTGAACCCGAACAGGCCACTGTGCACCATACATTTGGAATAATTTTACAGTGCAGTTATAAGGATCAACAGTCCAGGATAGAATTGGTCTTCGGCCGAACAACCCTGGAGGAAATTGTGTCTCTACCAATTCACATGACATTGTCCAGCGATGTCTGGCACCCCGGGTAAAATAACCTTCAAAATTTTACAGCTCCTTAATACCTGTTTCTACTCACTGAGGCACCATGGTGCCATGTCAAGCAAGTGGTTGCCATGGTAATGCAGAGACTCTGTGAGGCAGAATAAAATGGAAATATATCTGGGAATAATATAACTAATGAGCTCAGGAGCTATGCCAGATAATTTGTTGTTCTATCTTATTGAATGTTTTATTGCGTGTTGTGTTTATTAGTTTCTTTTGTCCGTTGTTAGCGTATTATTAACTGTTCCATCATGCATCCAGTGTTATGTCTATTTCATTCATCAGTGTTTATGTTGCTGGGTTACTTATTTAATTTTTATTATTACCTTATGTTTAATAGCATAATGCAAGTAATAGTAACACATGCTGTAACAGAAAGTAGTGGCGCTCTGGTGTGTGGGTCAGCCGAGGCCCGCCTTTGCATCAGGCAGGAATGCTAGTCAGCAAGAAGCATCGAAAGAGGGTGGTGCATTTGTCGTGAGCTCTGGCTTTTCCCGCACACACCAGACAGCATTCAACCTTTTGGTATGGAGACTTCATTGTAATTTACTTTAATTTATTCTGGAAAATTTTTACATGTAGCTGCCCAGTACACCACCCTTCCTTCCTGCGGAATTGCATTGGCCGGGGAAGTTTAACTCTAGCATAACTTATTATGTTGTAAGACCGGTCTTTGCCACCCTTCATTGTGTAACTGCTCTCCTAGGGGAGTTTTAGTTTTATCGAATAAATATGTTTGTGAATGGAAGGGTATGTTATTTATTTCGATCACTATTAGTGTGTCACAGGACGGGCCCTAACAATATCCACTCACGTCCTTTATTAAGTCATTAATTTTCTGAAGTGTCAGTATTCAGCATTGTTCCATATCTTATGGGTGTGTGGTTAACCCTAACAATCCACGTAGGGGAGTATTAAATGGCTATCAATTGTCCCACCAGGAGAATAGCTATGATACACAGTCGACTCGCTGGCTACCATATAGCAAACACCTACAGATTCATTAATATGGAGTAACAATCAATGGGGCAGAGGTCACCATCACAATCGGCGAGGAGAGTAGGTCTGGGTGGACGACCCGCTACCCTGAGAGCAGCAAAGTCAACAATCATCATGACATCACCTCGACGGCATCTGGCGCCTATCCAGGTATACCAAACCAAGACCTCGCCTTCACTGCCCGCACAATCATATCCTATACTGTTCTGGTACTCTGACAGCTGTCACTTTAATATTTCCGAGCACTCAATTAAATTAATACATAAGTCGCTTTAATGCTCCCATGCATACGCTTATACACTTTAATCTCAAACATACAGGCTAGTTAGATATTAATACAATTCTTCACAAAAATAACATTCACAACCCTACACTATAAAAATTCCCAGTTGTTTGTTTTATGCCATCTTTAATAGTGCAAATCAAAATCAGTCAATTACTCTTTATTTTCAGCCAGCAAGAGCATGAAAATGTCCAATTGTATTTAATTTGTTGATTATTTTGTGTATGTATGTGTGATATTCCTTACTGCGAAACACTATCATTGACCTTTTTTTTTTACCAACAAAAAATTGGCGGATAGAGGTTAAGCTAGCTACAAGAGGAATGATATCTCCAGCGACAGTAATAATTTTGAGCAAATATGTTGTTTGCACTAATTTGGTTCATAGTTTCTATTTAGTTCATATTTACTAAAGAAGCATTAACATGTAACTTACATGTATATATATCACTATATTTGTGATATTATGACTTATGTTCAGTTGTCAGTAATGAGTGCGAAATGTGTTTTGCATTATATATAATGCAAAACACATTTCGCACTCAATACTGACAACTGAACATAAGTCATAATATCACAAATATAGTGACATTTATTGCCAACATACACAGTAACAAATCAAATCTTTGGATTGTATATCTAAAGAGACTAGTTCTTAATAAACTCACAACATACATTCACTCGCAATTAGGCTACCGCCCGGTGGCGAGCTCTCTCACCTCTCCTTCACCCAGCCAACTCCTTTTCCACTCACTTCCTGAATTTACCAACCCCTCTCACAGATACCGATTCCTCCCTCAAAATATTCCACTCCTTCACAGACCTCACAAGCATGGACTGCCTACCCTGCTCCATTCTCCTCCACACCTTATGAAGCTTCTCACTGTTGTTTCCTCTTTCTCTACACACCCCCTTACATTGCTTGCAGTGTAGCCCTCCCCGCCCTCCCTCTTCATTCACCATCCTGTACATCCTGACTAACCGTTCAACTTTCCTACTGTCCTTCAATGAGCTCCACTCCATTTCTTTCATCATCACTGATGGCCTATAGTTCCCTTCTGCCTCACCATCTTGCCCCCTGCCTTCTCCACCTACCCTTCATCCATCTTGCTGCCCTTCTCTGCACCTTTCCCAGTTCTTGCACCTCAACCTCCACATACGGGTCCCATACTGCTGCAGCATATTCTAACATTAGCCGTACAATAGTGCCATACACCATCTCTTTCACCTCACAGCTGACTCCCTTCAGCACCCTTCTCAACATATCCAGAGTTCTTCTTCCCTTTGCAACCACTCTCTCTACATGTTTTTTTTTTTTCATTTGAGGTCTCCCTGCAGTACAATCCCTAGCTAATGGAATATTAATAATACAGCTTATGATAAAATAGTTTATCTATGGAATACCTATTCCACACATCAACATCGTCAACATTTAACCTAAATTAATTCTTGACATGCAAAATGATAGCTATATTCCATTCCTGATTGGAAACGACATATGAAAATCAACCTTTGAAAAAACGCTCTAGGCATAACATGTCAACCTGATTTTTTCAAACCTATATTCCACACATATATAACATTACGGTTAACTTTAGAGTACTGTATTATTGAATAAATGAAACTTTACCTTAATATCTTCTATAACTTGTAATATTTATTTCTTTTAAAATATGAATTAGCAACAGTAAGATCAGCGACGTGTTGGCAATGGAAGGTAAGAAATACATCACACTAAAAATATTATTTTAACCTTGTTTATTAGTATACTTTTTATAAATTAAATGGTGCCTATTGAAATAAATAAATTTTAGGAAGCCCGAAAGGCAGCATGTCACATTTTTCTAGTTTAATATAGCAGTGGAAAATATTGTGTGTATACCATAATGGTAAAATGTTGTTTTATCGAGCGAGATGACAACTAAAGCAACTGTATTCTCGGCGAGGCTTGTCGCTCTCTCTCTCTCTTTTTTGTTTCTTTCACACTCGGGAAGTTTCACTTTGTTAACAAGCAGCAAGATTATGCATGTTTTAATTGTAATATATTTCATACTTATTATAGAAAAATTATGATTTTTGTATATCTAATTTGCAACTGAAAAGAGATTTTAATATTTGAATATTTCTTTTAATATATTTTGATATGATGGCGGGGCAGTTACTAAGCGAATTTGGTGCTTTATAGTTAAGACTAGCTCTAATTACTCTTAGGAAGGATGTTATGGCCCCAAAGTGCAGGGTATCCCATTTTGCCGCGATACATATCTCCTTGTATGATTTTCCTAGCAGGCGTAAGGGGTTAGCCCTAAAATGCAATAAATTCCCGCCCTACCTCCGGGCCTTAACTTCACACAACACTTTGAATAAGGCAGTTTAGAAAAAAAAGATCCACTTCATGTTGATAGAGTAGCTTACCAGTGATGTAAAAGGGTGGTGTTGTTATTTATCGATTATGCTTTGGCAGCGAGAGCAATTGCATTTGCTCTGAGGAATTTATCTGGGCTCTGATTTCTCTGTGCTTTGCTTTGGTACGCTACTACTTGCACCTCTGTTTTTTCGTATATGATTCCACTCGGGTGCAACACAAGGGCCGATTTCCTGTTGCACCCATTGAAATTGTATATTATTCGGCCCCATAGTTCACGGAACAGATGATTGATTATTTGTGATATTTTTCGAATTTATGTTTTTCACTGGCTTTATTGGTTAACTCGTAAGGCCAGGTGTTTTATGGAAGAAGTTTATTGTTGATTGTAACCAGGAATGGTGCTATTATGATCATTTTGAATATCGTTTTACCTTTTTTTAAGCTATCCTGGACAGGCAATTGAACTCTAAATTTATCTACTGTAAACTAGTATTCCTTTGTAGTAAAATTAATATAGTTTACATGTGGGAAGATTTTCAGTACGACATGATTTCAAGCGAGTCCTTAGAAGCGTTTTTGAAGGAGGGCCGTATTAGACCATCGCCGCAGTTCGTCAATTTCATGCGCGTTGCGGAAAACGCGAATTACACATGTGAAAGTGTGTTGGAGACGTTGCTGGACGAGATGTTGCTAGGAATTGCTTTCAACGTTCACTACGAAGCGAAGAAGGGATTTATCGACGTTGAAGAGGAGAAGGTTGAGGAGAAGTTGGAAGAAAACAAGAATACGGACATTTTCGGCGAACCTATAATGCAGAAGAAGACGCAGAAGTGCGTGTGTCCGACGTGCAAACACAGTCTGGCGGCGTCGCGATTCGCGCCTCACCTGGCCAAGTGCCTGGGGCTGGGGCGCATCAGTTCGCGGATCGCCAGCCGCAGAATCGCCAACAACAGCAAGGAGAGCGGGTACGGCGGGTTGCCGAGCGACGACGAGGATGACGCGGACTGGACGGCGGGTCCGGACCGACGCCGCAGGAAGCGGGACAAGAACGGCACGCGGCGCCCCAGAACGCAGAAGTGGTCGCGCGAAGGCGAGGCGGCGGAAGAGAAGCGCGGGCTACTGGTGTCGGAGCAGGTTCGCAAGCGCTGCCCGCAGCCGCAGGGTGTGCGCGCGGTGCTGCAGGATGGCGGGGACGTGGATGTGGACACGTACGAGGAGGGGGACGCACAGAGCATGCGAGAGTCTCTGGGGCGTGCTTGGGAGCACGAGAACTCGAACACCTCGTCACCTGCTGACTCTGCTTCCACCAGCTCCTCCTCCTCCAAGAAGCGTGACAAACAGCCTAAGGTGAAGTCCAAGAACACGTCCAAGAACCACAAAGGCTCGCCCACTGTTTTGACTAGTATTCCCTCACTAGGAGACTGAGTTGCTGTTGCTGTATTTGCATTTGGCACACCTATGTTAGCACCACTGTCATTTTTAATCAAGTTTTGAATGATAGCGCATACACATCCTACTAAAATTATTTCACATTGTTTAATTAATAATGTGTGATCTTTTTTGTTTTATCATGAATAGTTCTGAGAGCTGATTCACTTGCAAGAGTAAATATTGGACTACCATTGGGAATGCATTGCAGATGGTATACCTATTGGCTACAGGTATGGTAGACTTTTATCATATTGATAATTTATGATAATTTAAAATCCAAAGTGCGAATGCGGTCGTAAACTGTAAATAATTATATAATAAATTTTAATACAAAAAGTATTATAAGTTATAAATAAGGTACCTAATGTACACAGACAGCTATCTCCAGGATACTAATAGTAGGCCTATGCATATCTTAGCCGCTCTACTTCCCAGAGGGCTGCACTCGTGTACCTGCTTCATTTCTTACATACATGCATACACACACAATTAGGCTACCACCCAGTGGTGAGCTCTCTCACCTCTCCTTCACCCAACCAACTCCTTTTCCACTCCCTTCCTGAATTTACCAACCCCTCTCACAGATACCAATTCCTCCCTCAACACATTCCACTCCTTCACAGACCTCACAAGCATGGACTGCCTACCCTGCTCCATTCTCCTCCACACCTTCTGAAGCTTCTCACTGTTGTTTCCTCTTCCTCTAAACACCCCCTTATTTAGCTTGCAGTGTAGCCCTTCCCATCCTCCCTTTTCATTCACCATCCTGTACATCCTGACTAACCGTTCAACTTTCCTACTGTCCTTCAATGAGCTCCACTCCATTTCTTTCATCATCACTGATGGCCTATAGTTCCCTTCTGCCTCACCATCTTGCCCCCTGCCTTCTCCACCTACCCTTCACCCATCTTGCTCCCTTTCTCTGCATCTTCTCCAGTTCTCGCACCTCCACCTCCAGATACGGTCCCATACTGCTGCAGCATATTCTAACATTGGCTGTACCATTGTGCCATACGCCTTCTTCACCTCACAGCTGACTCCATTCAGCACCCTTCCCAGCATACCCAGAGCTCTTCTTCCCTTTGCAACCAACCTCTCTACCTGTTTTTTTCCACGTGACGACTCCCTGCATTACAATCCCTAGATACTTATATTCTGCTGCTCATTTTATTTTTTCTGGTCCACAACCATATCTTATCAATGTCTGCCTGCAAATTCCTGCCCCCCTCTCCTATCTCAGTATACACAACACAATTGTCTGCAAACAATCTGATTTTTCCCCTAATCCCCAAACCCATGTCATTTACCATTATGGTAAATAACAAAGGACTAAGCACACTTCCCTGTGGTATCCCTGATGCAACCTCCTCTTCCTCCGATATTGCCTCCCCCACTTTCACCCTCTGCCTTCGCCCCCTGAGAAAGTCCCCTATCCATTCCATTACCCTCCTGTCTGGTATCAGCGCCTCCACATTCCTCATCAATGTCCCATGGGGCACCTTATCAAATGCCTTCTCAAAATCTATGAAGCAGGCATCCACCTGCTTCCCCTCCTCAACAACCTGCACCAGATCCTCTAATAACCCAGCCAGCTGAGTCTCACATGAGTATCCCCTCCTGAAACCATGCTGGGACTCCTCTAACCAATTCCTGTTGTTCATAACCCTCACCACATACTGCACCACCAGCCTCTCCATTACATTTCCTGTTCTCAATGTGAGACTCACCGGTCTGTAGCTACCAGGCCTCCCCCTATCCTCTCCCTGCTTGTGTATAGGTACCTTCATAGCATCCTTCCAATCTTGTGGTAACTTACCCTCTCCTAAGGACTTTTTAAACAGCACTTCTAAATATTTTGCCAATTCCCTGCCACCAAACTTTAGTGCTGCGTTTCCTATCCCATCTGGACCTCCTGCCTTACTGTTCTCCAAACCCCTAATTACCTTTTCTATCTCCCATTCCCTCATCTTAAACTGACTAAACACCCCACGAACCCTGTTTGCCCCCCCCCCCTATACCAACCCTCCTTTGTCTCAAACACTGACGTACTGTCCTTGCAGCATCTCCGATTTTTCTTGGTCATTTTTCGCATGCCTACCATCCCTTCCTGTTAGCAGAGGGATCCCTTCCTCACCTCCCTTTAACCTCCTAATATACCTAAACAATTTCCCCCATTCCTTGCCTTTTCCTTCTTCCACCATGTTCCCCAGAAATACATTCTTTGCCTGTTTGATCTTCCTTTCAAACTCCCTACCCATTTGTTTCATCATTTCTTTAGATATTATCCCTTCATTTCTCCACTTGGCAGTTTTTTTTCTACACGTCCTCTTCATTTTCAAAATCTCCTGTCCATAATATGGCGGATCTCCCCCAGTCTGGAACCTTTTCATTGGCACAAATTTCTCCTACATAACCTTCATTAATCCTCTAAACTCCCTCCACAACACCTCTACAACCCTCCTCTATAGACCATTTTTTAAACCTGTCTCTCAGGAATATTTCTGCCCCCTTCTTGTCTCCTCTCCTATAGTGCCACACCAACCTTTCTGCCATTTACACTTCCCTCATCCTGCCAATCCCAATTTCCACAACTGGAATATGATGGTCGCTTATACCATCCAATACTATTGCACCAACTACAGCATTCCTAGGTCTGACCAGCACCACATCCTGCACTGACCCAACACCCTCCTCATTCCATCTCGTAGGTGTTTCTCCTACCTGGACTAATCCTCTGTTGACTAACTGTGCTGCCATTCTCTCATTATGCTACCCATTCCTTCTGCACCCTCTACCCCCTCTACCCATTTCACCCCTGGCATATTCAAATCCCCTGCTACAACAACCCACTGCCTGTCCTTTAGTCTATCGACCCTCTCCTTGATCATCTCAATTGCCTGCCATCCCTGTCCTGGTGGTCTATATCCTGCCAGCAAAGTAATACTCCTATTACTACTACCACTCAATTTAATTTCCAGTACCTCAACATCCTCACTAACTCATTCTACCGCCCCTTTTAGCCCTTTCCTTACACACACCATTATTCCTCCTCCTCTCCATTCCTGTCTCTTCTGAAGATGGTGAACTCATCCTGCCTACACTCTATGTCCAGTACTTCTTCAGCAACCTAGTCTCCACAGCTACCACTATATCCGCCCCATATCCTTCAACCTTTCCCAGAAGCCCTCCAGCTTGTTGTACACACTCCTACAGTTCACCACCATTATCTTTAACTAGTACTCTGCTTTACCATCCTACATTGCTTACCTCTTATCTCCACCCCTCCCAGCCTCATCAATGCTATCCTCTCCATTTCTCTCCCCTTTCGTTTCCTTGCTTCTAACTGATTGCTATTTCAACAACTACTGCTCTGCCCTGACCCTCTCCATGCAGCCAGCTACTTCTCTACCTAGCAGGTCACCTAGAATCCTCTTTCCCTGTTCTGTCAGGTAACTGGTCCCTCCCTACACTTTCCAGCTTTACCCATCTATAAATGTAGCCCTAAATCCGTACACCCCTTCATATACCTCACTCGCAGCCACTGCCTTCCTATAGATACTTCCTTCCTACCAGCACGCCACTGACTACTGCCCTAGCTCCAGGGAACTTCTCGCACTTTCCTCAGCAATTCCCCTGAGGTCCCGCTCTACCTCCTCGCCCACCTCCCTATGAGCCAAGTAATTTCCCCCTACATGAATGAGAACAACCTTTGCCACCCTGCATACCACTAACCCTTTCCTCCAAATCCCTGATATTTGCCCCCCCCCCCCCCCCAAACGCTGCTTTATATGTAATTTCCTTCCTGATATTCCTCAGCTCCACTCCCTTTACAATAGAGCTGCCTAGAAAAACTACCTCTGGCTCCCTTCCTACAACCTGTTCCTGCTTTGTGGCTCTTCCACCCACCTGCCTACCCTTGTCTCTGGCCTCCTGCAGCACCCTTGTTTCCCTCCCTTTGGCCAGCTCTCCTCTCTGACCCTGAACTGTCCACTTTCTCCTGCTTGCTGTTCTTTGCTAATCGCTCACTTGCAAGCCTCAGCATACTGCTTCCTACCTTCTACCACTGCCTGTTTCCTGCTTTCTGTTTCCCATTCCTCTATTCCTGATTGCTTCCTGCCTACTACTATCACCTTATCTCTTGCTACTATTTCTTGCTCCTCTAACTTTATTTGCTGTCTTATGTCTCCTACTGCCTTATCCCTTTCTACTGCCTCCAACTCATCTATCCTCCTTAATCTTACCACCTCTATCTCTGCCTCCCTCCTCCTTTGCCTTTCCTTCTGCAGCCCTACTTGCATTCTGCCTAACTCTTCCTCTCTACTCAGCTTTTCCTCCTGTGGGCTGGCTTTCATTTTCCTTAACACCCCCTTTACATCTTCCAACTCCTCCTGTAACTTATCCACCCTCATTTCTACTCTACTCTTACCCATCTCATTCCCGACCTTTTCCTCCATCCTCTCAATCCTATGCATCTTTTCCCTCTCTTTCCTGCTCATCAAATCTACCATCTCCCCTTTCCATCTCTCCTCCTTAGCCACTTCCATTGGCACTGGCACATCCTCTACGAAGCTTCCCCTCAGCATATCCCAATTCCAGTTTCCACCTTCTCCACTTATTTGTGTTTCCTTCTCTACCCTCAATTTGTTCCCTACCACCGCCACTAAACCCTTTCCCTCAGCACATTCCTCACACTTCCACTCATGTTCCTGTAGTGATCCCAGTTCCTCCTCCCTGATCCCTATACAGCCAACATAGTACCAGCCGCCACACTGGTCGCACTGCACACCACTATCTAACCTTCTCCACAGCTTACCATAGCCCCTACACTTACAGCTTCCTACCATTTTTTTTTACCCTCTCTTTTTAAAAAATATTTTAACTAACTTAAAACCAAAACTACTCTCCCTTATAAAATACACCAAATACCTACGTATACACACACTTTCTTAACTAGCCTAACTTACACCCTTTACCCTCGTACGATAACAAAGGCCTCGGCCTCGTGCACACAATCAGACACTACTCCCTCTTTATAACTAATTACCACATAAAACACTAATCTTAACTCTAATTATACCCCAAACTACTGCTCCACCTATATTTCAACCTATTGCTAGAACTAATCACAAGCCAAAACAACCTTAAATATGGAACAACACGACCTGTAGTCCGTCTATCTGTATTTGGAGATGGGATTCTTACTCGGAAAAATACTTCAAACTACCACATCACGTTAGTAGTAGACGTTGTGTTTTTTAAACCTACCTAGGCAAGTTACGATGTGATAAATCTGTGTTTCCACTGCAGTAATAAATATACTGTGACGTGTGTTTGCCTAACTTGTATGAAGGCTCCAGGCTTGCTATTGCTTGCACTTTGGAAAGGAGAGTGGTGCAAATTTGAATCAAATTTTAGTTTTTTGTAGGGTAATTATATAACTAGGGGCTTTTCCGAAAATGAAATAATTTTTCATGGAAAATGATATAAATCGACATTAGGCTACTACAGAGAACACAAATTTACTATGGGCATCGCAATATTCACATTACATACTAGCAAATGCAGTAGTGGAGAGGGCTATAAAGATGAGAGAAATTATGGGGTAAAACACGTACAATTTACGTAAATATAATGTAATTTGCAAGAAGACCTAACCTGCGCTATATGTGATTATAAGGTGGTAAAGGTGGGGGGGGGGGGGGGCGGTGTTGTGTGCCGACATGAGATAGTGTGTTAGAAGTATTGATAATAAGTCAGCTTGCGTCATTTCGTCCACCCCCCCTGTGATTCACCTATCGTGAAGTTAGGATTAATTTAGAGGTCTTCTGCATTTTACATGGCTAGCGGCAGTAGTACATAAGACTTTCAGTTCCTAATTGCACATGCAACACTACACAGTACAATTAACTACACTTACTTTCCATGCAAAAACTTTCAGTATAAATTGCGTTTCCCATGTATGTGGCAAATATACGTCCTTGGTGATTTATTGCCTATAACTCTTATGTAGAACTCCTCGGCATCTGTTCAATTTGCTGAAACTCCTTAAACACTCTTATTTCTGCGCAGTAATTATATTTTAACACTTCTCATGAACATAATTGCAAAGCAACACTCATATTTGCACACAATAATTTGATTTAACACGTCAAATGGAAAGAATCGCAACAAAACATGCCTAATAGCACTCATACTTCACACAGCTTCGCACAGTCTAATTCACATGGTACTTTGAAATTCTTCACTCTTCCATCATACAACCGTCACGTAAACCAAAATTGATGGACATTTGTTTCCTGTCTGTGCATCATTGGTCAACGAATGTATCATGGCGATACACGTCAACTGCTTGTTAACGCTACCTGTGAGTGTCTTTTTGTATGATATATTATATGTAAATTTTTTCTACTACTAATGTGTTAAGTAGTGCAATTCTCTTGTGAATATTGACAACGTAAACCTTGATAAATTCAACAGAATAAAATTATATTTCGACACTGCTTGATTACAGTGGTTTATACCTGTATAACCGTAGTGCATCTACATAAATATGTATACTCTGTGAATCGCGTCTTGTGAATTAAGGTTTGGTTTCCAAAGATATTGTCACTGACATGATTTAACAACCTGATATCAATATATATATATATATATATTGGACATAAATTTTACGTGTTTTACAACATAAACAACCCAATCTTCATAGCCATCCTCATTATAGGATGGCAAGTTACAAGTAACAGCAGGTTTGCTTTTGTTAGGTCAGAGGAGAAATACGCGTTCACTTTTAACTACTCTTGAATTTTTTTTTTTGTGCTAGCAGATGTGGGTTTCTTATTTCTCTGAACATTGTGATAACTTGCATTGTCGAGAACAATTACAAAGTTGTCAGATAAATTAGGGAGTAGTTTCTGGTTTACCAATTTCGAAAAGTTATCAAAATTCATGTCATTATGATAATCTCCCATTTTTTGTTTTGATCGGAATGTCAACATGTGTTCGGTATAAAACTTTCTTCTCCTCCTGCATGCACAATTATCAAACGCTGGCGTTTGCCAATTGGGTCATTGATACCCAGCTTCTTGTCTGACTGCCAACAAGAACTAACGCTGTGGGTAGCATGGATGTATGTTTCATCTATATATACATCCACAATTGTTCAACCAGCATTTCGAAAGTTTCGCATTTCTTGTAGAAAGCTGCAATATCAGGCTTCTCAATCAAAATCTTTCTCCTTGTCTGGCACTTCTTCCAGCGAAATCCCAGTCTCTTAAACTATTTTCTTAAAAACTCTTTACTGCAGTCCAAAACCCAGTCATCTCACAAAGCTTTATTTAATTTATTTAAACAGTTTTCCTGACAGTGAAAAATTTGTGTACTTTTCTCTGTACTGCACCACACGTAAAGTCGTTTTTTTTTTTCGTTGGTGTTGATAACTTTAGACCAATTCTACTTTTTACTTTCCCCTCGGCCAACACCTCTTTACCTTTGATTGAGACACACCTGTCGCAGCACTTGTCGCTTCAGAAACATTGTATTTTAAGCTGTACAACAACTTCTTTTCTTTTAGATGTGTTACAGTGTTGTAAACAATTTCACGCACCTGTTCTCATAACAGCCATCCGGGAATAAGGATAGACTTCATTCCCGAGATTGATGGGGTAGGCTCACTTATATTGTGTAATGCAGGTCCCGACATGACGTGCGGAAGCAAACCTCACACATCCGAGTGGAGCTCGTAATTGATCCCCTCCACTTCTCCTAGCACACAGCTGTGTGTGCTATGCCAACAACTGGGGTCTGTGCATGGTCCTGTGTATCTTTGCAGCGTATATCACATTGCATTAAATATACTACAAATTACTTGTGAATCGCTAATAAAATTCATAATAAGTGTAATCAGTAATGACCATAGATAACATTGCAGGTGTTATTTTCCCAATTTTTGGAAAAGCCCCTATTCTATATCAATTTCCGAAAAGAGAAACTAAGAGAGTGGAAATGCACATAAATTTACAATGGAAATATACTAAATAAGTTTATTATGTTGCATGTTAGTTAAAAATATTTTATTACTTGCAAAACTGTATCCGAAATTTGGTTCCATGTAGCTGTCAAGTAATACAGAATTTTATTCCTGTAACCAGATAAAGTGTGTTTTGTTCTATTGCATCTGTAAGATCTTTTTTCAATATATAGCCAGTGGTGGATTTAGGGGAGGGGCACAGGGGCACGTGCCCCTCCCAGAAGACCATAAAATACACTACCTAAAATAACACATTTTTTTATAACATTGTACCTGTAAGCAGAAAGGAAATTTTGCAAAGGAGCATATTCTCCAGTAGAGTGGCTGCAATTGATCGGAACTCAACTTCATGCTGTGAACCTACTTTATGAATACAATACAATGTACAAATATTTGCTTCTGCAAGAGTTCGCTAGAAGAAGTGTTGTCTACCGAGTATTTTAATTTCCCTGTCTCGACCACAGCCTCCCCCTACTGGCCGTGTGTTTGTGTGAGTAAGGCACAGCGCCGGCGCATCTAGTGCGATATCGCCTTTAGTGCAAGGCACTGAACACACTAACACACTGCAACACAGTTTACAAGGCAGGTAGGCAGCTCACTCTCCCCTTCCCGATGGTATTTCCCAATACCTGTGTTTCCCCAGTGTCCAGGTGCGTATTGCAAAAGTACAGCCACTGTGCAAATCATAGACTGAATTTAGCAATTAGTAAAGCATGCTCTGTTAGCATAAGAAATGCTATTGGAGTAGTATCATCTGTTTCAAACTTCTTTCGCAAGTCAGCTGGCTGAATACACAAACTAGAAACAGAAGTGCAAGATAAGCTGCCCCATCTCAAAAAAGGAAAACATGCCGTTAAGAAGATGTGCGAAATATGATGGATTGAAAAAGCATGATGCTGTTTTAACATTTCTTGACACACTCCCTTGCCTCCCTGTCGTCTTGGGAACCATTTCTGAGTCATCTGAAAGCAGAGGAAGCAATGCGTTTTCATTTCTTCACGCTATACAGTCGTCTTGAGTTCTTTGTCAGTGTGGTGGTTCTGGCTGAGATTTTTTTGACTAACTCTTCCCTTGTTTCCGAAGTTACACTGGAAGCAATGAAGCTTGTGGAAGCAAAATTAGCAAGTCTAAGAGAACAACGTTAAGCATTGACACATTCAAGAAAATATTCAAAGAGTCTGAAAAGTTGGCAATGAAATGGGGACACAAATCAATAAGCCGAGAACAATCAACCTGCAGAAAAACAGATCAAACTTCAATTCGCAAACAGTTGAAGAATACTATCACACTGCAGTGTACCTTCCTTTCATGGACATCATTATCAATGAACTTTCTTTCAGATTTCCAAAATCAGAACTTCAAAGAGTTGGACAGATTCAAAAGCTGTTGTCACCAGATTTTTGTGATGATTTTGAAGACAAAGTTCTGCAAGGTGCAGAACCAGACACGGACGATTTTCCCATTTTTCAGCTTTGAAAGGAGAATTAGGAGTTTGGAAGCAGATATGGAAATCAAACTCTTCACAAAAGTTTCCAAAGTTTCCTGCGGAAGGCTACAAACAGGCTTCTGCACTACCAAACATTAGAGTTCTGTTTCAACTGTTATGTGTCCTACTGGTTACAACGAAAATGGTGGTGCGCTCTTTTCGACATTGCATCGCCTGAAAACCTAGCTAAGGAGCACAATGACCGAAGATTGGCTAAATGGACTGGCTTTGCCGCATATCCACCAGGACATTACGTCGGCAATGAAGCCTGAAGAAGTTCTTGACATCTTTGCTAGGAAGCACAAAAGAAAACTTTCGTTTAACTTCCTTTGAAGCACAAAATATAACTATATATTATAATTTTTGATCTTCAACATGTGCTTGTTTTGTTCATACGAAGTGCTAGCTGCGAGGAGTTTACACTTGATTATGTCAGTTATAAGTATTTATTTACTTTCTAAGTTAGGAATAGGGAGGATATTAATGTATTGGTAGGGGAATATTTCCTTTGATGAAAACAATATTAATTATTCAGTTGCATTATTAAAGTCTTAATTTTTTACATTGTATTTAGTGATCATGTACCCCACCACCCCACCTACCCAGATGGCAATGGCCGGCATTGTAAACTTGTACTTTTTACGTAAATTAGAAGCTGTGTGGTGATACGATACTTCTTTGTAAAATTGTTCACTGAAAGAAATTATATCTAAAAATATTACAATTTCCACCAGCTGTATATTAAATGTTTAGATTCAAAAACTGCTTAATAGCACCCTTTTGCACGTTATAAAATCAAAATTTCCCCGGATCCCCCACTTCAAGTTCAGGCCGCCAGCAAAAAAATTTGCTATCCCCCCCCCCCCCCCCCCCCCCCCACGTTTCCAACAAAAATCTGGATCCGCCCCTGTACATAGCTGTACAAAGATGTTGGACAAGTCAAATTATAGTAGTATACAAAGATTATATACTGGATATGGTGTGTGTGTGCGCAAACACATGTGTATGGATGTGTGTGTGTCTATATATACATGTATTCAGTAAATTCTCAATTAACCGTGTTAATTGGGGGCCAGAGAAAACATGAATAAGTGATTTTGTTTTTAAAAAACCAGGATAATCAAATTTACACATTTTTACTATGAATAGAATACTGATATTGGCTCCGAAAATCGTAATAAAACACAGTAGCTATTATACATTTCAAAGCAAACACAAATCACACATGGTATGTGCAGGATTTAAAGTACACGATGCTTTAACAGGTATTTATGTTGCACAAAGTGTAGTTAATTTATGGCGCATCCAGTATACATAGCCTTTCACCGGCGCCAGCGGCTGTATTTTGTAACTCGTTAGCTGTCGTATAATGATCTGTAAAGTCTGTTAATGAGAAAAATCGTTGATGTAATTGAAAAGCAATTCTGTAACTTCTTTTTACCTACAAATGTCGGTACATTAACGAAAATCCTCATTAACTACGCTGTGGAGAACAGAGAAATCTCATTATCGTAATGAGGGGTACGAGACCCGTCGGTAGCCTACAGATTCGATTTATATTGCCGAAGTCCGTAAATAAGTAGTTGTATGATGGACAATTCTCCTACACGCTAAACAAAAACTAGAGTAAAGTGAGCCAATTTAGTGAAAACCAGTGAAATAAGCTTAATTTAAAACAGTCGCAGTCGGTGATACCTGTTGTGTGCGCTTCGTGTAACTTTGCAAAATGGCGGGTATACATGAACAGCTTTAATCTTGTAAGCTGAAAAAACTCAAATTAAATTTCAAAGCACAAAAGTGATTCAGTTTGTAACTTAAGCTAAGCACTTACACCTTGTAAAGCAGTTTTATGTACACAGAATGCTAATGTAATTTCCAAACATGACATATTTTGACATGGAGATACATTTACACTTATGGTACCATAAATATAATGAGTACTAAGCACAACTAATTGATCGGTGTTTTAGTGGTAAGCCTCATGGCTTGTGTGCACATAGTCTAGTACAATTTTAGGTTCACGGGTTCAATCCCACATACTTCCAAAATATTTTTTATAAAGTTTTTATTTCAACTTATATTGCAAAATAACATTCTGATTAATATATTTTAATACAACAATATTATTATTACAACATAAACCACAATTGTTGTACTAAACTTATGCACATATATCAGCCAGGTTAAAGAAATATAATTATAACCACATTTGTAAATTATATTGAGCTATGTTTATCATATAGGCTAAAATTATAGGTATTTGAATAACTGTAATTGTTACAAAGAAAATCTGTATTGTCTCAACACTAGTCGCCATTTCGTGCTGAACTTTACTGAGTTATTTTAGTACATTGTAAGGAAATTAGTATAATACATTATTTTATAGGATTCATGTTTTAAATATATAAAAATATTATTTTATATAACTTAAAAAATTGTGAGCAGCTGGGATTTGAACATGAAAAACAAAAAACCTCACACTAAAATGATTTTGCACCATGCCTCAACCATCTTTGCTATCACAGCAACTTACAATTTGAGAAAGTTAAATGCATTTATATTCAAATTTAAAATATATGATTAAAGTGATTTGTTAATACCTTGTATATACGGTGCAATCAAACCGCCTTCCTTTCTTACTTCCCTTATACATTTGTGTGTTCCGGTGAATAATGTTTGGATTTGCCATTTATACATTTGTGTGTTCCGGTGAATAATGTTTGGATTTGCTATGGTGACAGAAAATTCTAAGGCGTACAGCAGAACATCATAGAGTATTTTAGATGTTCTACATGTGAATTTTATTTTCTTTCTAATCATAAATAAGTCCAAAAATATATGCTCATTAATGTAACAATTACTTTATGTCTTTATTTGTAGCTCTCTCTCTTTCAGTGCACTCTTGTTCACGTCTTGTGAATGGTAATTGGTGTTAACTGTGTTAAACGCTGTTTAGCTCTTGACAATCGGTATCAGAAAATGTAACTAAAATTTTTGGTACACCCTTTCCCACTGGTGTTACAGAATCGTATTGTCGATACGCAACTTTCGTTACATCCTACGGAATTCATTATTAGAGTTCTACCAAAATAATTCATTTTGAGGGTAACGAGTTACAGACTACAGCCGCAGGCGAGCGATAGATAAACAATTCATAGTTTTGTGTGTGTGTCGCTTTCTCAATGTGCATCACTCAGACCCATCCTTCAGCTTGCAGAGTTAGTTGAAAGTATAGAATGTAATGCACTAAAGACTAGACTATAACGAGACTTTAAATGAGGCAACCTGGCATTTAAACAATACAGAACAATCACCATTAAAAAAAATAACCCTTACATTACAAAAGTAATACCTAACGTTAACTTTTGCTAAAGCAAGGAAAATACACTTTAAAAATGTCTAAATTCATTCATTTCAAAGTTAGTGACAACCATAATGAATTTTACAAAAATGTAAGCGCACACCTCTATCAATAAGTGTAGACTGCTTTCTCATTGTCTCAATAGGCTGGGCTGAGACATCGCAGATTTCTATACATCTTTAATTACAGGGAGATTATTTAAATTCTGAAATGTTTAGTTTTTTGTAAACATTTCAAACTTGATATAAAAAATGTATGAAAATTTAAACCATGCCTTTCTTGAAAAAGGCTTCAATTTTCTTGGCACCGGAATTTATGTTTTCGTTTATAACATGCCATGGCCAGATTGTTTTATTAATTCTAACTTTTTCAGAGACAGTTTAAAATGTCCTTTTACGCTTTATTGACGTTGCGAAAACACCACTACAACACTACAGTGAACAATACAATGACCCGGGTCCCGGGCCGGCGATCGATAAACTGGCAAGACATGGTTATGTATGGTGTACCGCCTGGAGGGGGGGAGAGGTAACTGAGGCCATGTCCGAAACTGAAATGGCAAATTCGTTATTTTGTATTTGTCATTTCGTAAGTTTCACTTAGGAAGTTGTCGACAGTCACTTGTTTAGCACTCGCTGTGACACATTTTTACATTAACAGTTTAAATTAATGCTTAACACAGACGTAATATTTCTACACTCACCACTGGAATGCTGCGCATACGTTAATAAATAAGAGAATAATATGTTATGCAATAACAACTTCAAAATAATTTGTTGCAAACTATATAAACAAATTACAAAAGTTACTTGCTTTTTAATACATGCCTAGTGTATTTTATGAATAGTTATTTGCTTTATAAAATATTCGCGCATGTGTTCTTTTTGTCTTTTTGCTTACATCCGCTGCTAGATAGAAAATACGAAATACCAAATACGTCACCTTTTTTATATACAAAATCGGGTCGTGATTATTTTTTCAACAAAATCTGCAATTTCGTGCACTGCCTGAGATGAATCAGTCAGATGTGCTTCAATCAACGGAAATGGATGACTCATACAGGTCTCAGTGACAGGCTGACAGTTTAAAGAGATAAACATCAGCTCATGCGGCGCAATGATTGACGACGTACAATACCACTGCTTGTTAAACGACATACTTTACAGCATCACTTGACCACTTCACGGTTCAACCGAAAACCGGCTAAGCGAAGCACAAATAAGCGGGAGTGTACTATATAAAATCCTTTGTTCGTGACTAAACCACATCATCACTGACAAACCACTGGACCAATTGAGACCATATTCACACCATATGTACAAGAGATGTACTAGCAGGCATATTTCATATCCTTCCCTCAAAATGTAAACAAACATTGCCATGTGTCAGCCTTCAAAAGCAATGTTTACATTCCACTGTGTGTGTGTGTGTGTACATGTGTTCATGCATGCATGTGCCTGTTATACAAGTCATATATTATTAGTGTATATAATAGTACAGCGTTTTCCTATAGCATTTTATAGCCTTGTAATTTTGTCTGAATAGCCAGAAATGTTTAATATTAAAAATAAAGTAATGCTGTCAGACAACAAGGGTGACCAACATTAATATTGTCTTTGGGTAATAATATACATTGTTCTTGGTACCTACTAAATTGGGTAATTAACAAACTATGTTCATGTAATTTTAATTGTCCGTCGTAAATATGTCCATTCGTAATATCTTACTGTTTACAGCTGTTCAAAGATTTCTGTGTGTGTATTGGTAATATTGTGAATTTTGGTATTGTGTGATTAGGCTGTTTTGCATTTTAACGTATTTTCATGATATTCGTTATATAATTGTAATATTTTATCACGAAAATATGTTAAACTGCAAAAAGATCTGACCGATCAATACCTAAATTGAGAATATTACCAATACAAGTTACAAATACAATATTGGGGAGGGTTATAAACTTGAGGTAAATTGCAGGTTAAAATTTGATCAAGAAAACACACATATTTTTCACTCTTTTACTCTGCAATTTCCATGATGTCCATAGCCCTCCCCAATATTGTATTTGTATAACTTGTATTGGTGATATTGTTCGATTAGGTCTTTTTGCAATTTACTTATTTTCATGATTAAATATTATGATTACGTGTATGTCACTCGTCTTACCCAGTAATTTCCTTTATCTTCTTAGTCCTCGCCACTATCGTTTTTGTGGTTTCTTTTGATAATATCTTGATATGCCTAGTTAATTTGTGTTCTGTGTAATTAGTAGAGTAGAATTATACCACTTTCTGTTTTTTCCTCTCTTTCTTTCTTTCAGAAAAGCCTCTGTTCTTAACATTTACCGAGATTTTGGTTAGAAAAGCAAATTTCTTGAAGGTGGTGTGGTAATTTATTGAAAATTTGGCTACCAAAGTAGGACGGCCCTTTCTGGACTAGTTTTAAGTTAACTGATGCCGTGTGTAAGTGTTTTTTATTCTAGTATAATGCTTATGAAAGGACTCATTTTTCTGAAATAAATTATGGTTTTTGGACACGAATTTGAGTACCGAAAAGATGTACTCATGTGCAAATGTTAAAATATCAGCTCTTGAAAAGAGGTCTAAGTTACATGAGTCTTGAATTTGGTTTGCCATTGATTATTCTTACAGCTCTCTTTTGCATGTGAAACTTTTTTACTGTCAGTGGAATTACTCCAAAACATTATACCGTAACACATGACGGAATGAAAATGTGCTAAATATATACCATTTTTGTTGTATTTGTGTTCAACACCTCTGCAACACATCATAGAGCAAAACGGACTGAACTTAGTTTTGGTAAAATATACGCAATGTGAGATTTCCAGTCTAGTAAATTATCTACTTTTAAGCCAAGAAACTTAGAAGTCACTGCTTATTCATTAATTTTGTCTCTGATACTGCTAACATATGAATGAGTATTTTTTCTGTTCATTGTAAGGAAATTCATAAGATATGTTTTACCCAGGTTGAGATTTAATTTGTTTGCATTAAATCATGCATTTTGCTCTATAAATGCTGTCTATTTTTGCATAAGATCATTTGCTGAGTCTCCACAGAGACTAAGATGTTGGCATCATCTGCAAATATAATTGTATTAGTGCTTGGGTTTAAGGCACGTGTTTACTCTGAATATGGTCAATTCCATTTATTTTGTAGGCACTACAGAATATTTTGCAAGCAAAGAATATATAAGTATTTACACAGAACATAGTTGTAGCTAGCACTTAAACCCAATGTTGTTAGTTGACAGTGAATTACTCTCGCACAGCTCAGGTTCAGATACATTTTGAACGTATTTCTTTGAAGATTTGATTTATTCTGTAACAGGTTTCTATTTCCTAGTAAATATTCATAAAATTTTGAATTTATTAGGCACTTCTCGCCCTGTAAATGTAAAGAAAAACAGCCAGGAATAAATATACGAGTCTTAATAAAGATAGAATAATCACATAATATTAACGAAAAAGTTTGCACTTTTGCAAGACGTTTGTTGGCACCATTACTAAAATGTTTATATAACGACATATAAAAACACACTAAATAGTAAAACTTCGCCATCTTTCTTTTTAATTGGAAAGGAGGACATTTAGATTTTGTGTAAAACCTGCCCAGATAGTTCACAAAGTCTCATAAAGAAGACATTTCTGAATGAAAGAGGATGTCTGGTAACGCTAATGTCTGGAAGGTATGAAAACTCTGTAATTGTAAAATTGCTGCTTTTCCGGGAAAAAAAAATCTCGGAGAATTGTACATATCAACATTACTAATCACACTGAACTCACATTTAAAAGGGGGCATCACAATATTCACAGTACCTACATACTACAAAACATGATAGTGGAGGGGGCTGTGACAGTTTGGCATTTTCAAACATAAAGAAACATGGCATATCAAGTGAACAACAGGAGTTTGAAGCTACTACAAGATTGTATTTTTCATTTTAGGGCACAGAAATTTGTGTAAAGTAACAGTGACATTTCAACTCTCTGAGTTTAGCCAAACATACTTCCATACATACTGCTTAGACCTTTTGTTCAGAAAATCCCCAACTCATAATCACTCTCTAATTTAACGAATTATTTGACTGTTTAAATAAGTGGGCATGATTGCGGGATGTCACCAAATTCGTAAATGTTTGAGTAACACCTATATAGCAAATCTACAATCCCCAAAGCACTCGAATTTGTACCATCCAGTCAACATAATTTACAATCATCATCGAACTCAGAAGACACCACAAATGAACACTATACCAATCTGCATACTGCCAAACATCCTTGCGCAACTGACAATTCCATCATAGTAAATTTATGAGTAACTTGTGTAGAGCTTAAAAATACAATTTTTTTTAAGGCAGGAGTGGATTTCCAGTTTTTGGCATTGATAAAGTGAACAATTACTAGGGTTAGAATCCCAGTAATGGGCATTTTAAGATCAAGTGTGAAGTTACAATTAAAATTTTGGTAGTGCCTATTTTTGTGACAGTAAAAGAAAGAGGATTGGGGAAATGGTATTTTTGGTCTCTGCATAAGAGAAAATTACTAGTGGGGTTGGCTGTGAAAACCAAGGAAATTGTGGGGTAAAAATGAGAAAATAATGTCAATATCGTTTGCATTGGAAACAGCAAAATGTGTTACTCTACACACAAAATAATTACAGTCTGTTTGTGGTTTCTTCACACTTTGTGAATAAGATTTTCAAAAAATCATCCCATGTATGACGTGTTTTGTTGTGTCCTAGATATGTTGTGTGTCTCAACCATTTCATATATCTGTTAACATAAAAGTATTTAATATTTGGTTAAATTGAACTATTAGTTAAATTTCATCTATAAGTTACGAAAAATAATTAATTTAGAATCATTGTTAATATAAGAAGGAAGAAAATATGTTCTGGTTTGTTGGCAATGCCTAGTAAGAAATAGTTAAATAGTTCTAATGAAAAATGTTATTAAATTGAGTGCGCATGAATGTGGTGTAATTTTCTAAACTTAGTTAAGCTTTGTTTGCATTAGGCAGAGGAATATTCTGGAAGTAGAAATTTATCAGGGCTGACATGGACCACTACTGCATGGTCTGACGCAGCCACTGTTACCACGCTGCCCTGTCTGCAGCAGTCGCACCAGTGCAGCACCTGGAACACTCGCACAGTGCGTTCTGGTGCACACCGGACATCGTTCACACGTGAGCAGGTCATGACCCGCTCACTGAGTGAACCAGTGCAGTGTCTGCAACGTCCGTAGAGCAGATGTGTGACGCATACTGATGTATATAAACACAACTTTGCCTCATCTTCATGTGTCATCACGTCACCCTTGGTGGGTGACATGATGACCAGAGCCGACCAGCATGCCCCAGGCAAAAGGGCACCCACGGACATGTCAGTCAAAACAGTTTCACGTAAATGTTATTCATCGCACCCCCCCCCCCCCCCTCCACGTGATAAAAGCCAGCAAGGCAGTCCAGCGCTGTGCCTGAGCTCATGCTGCAGATGTAACCCCGCATGGCAAGGAAGCCTGCTTCATCTCCTCCGAGAGATAGCAGTCCTCGCCATTAAGGGAGGAGCTCCAGCACGAAGATACCAGACCAGCCAAAGGGAACTGAAGGGCCCACAACCGGCCGTCCACATAGGCAAGCGCACGGTCCAGAAACGTAAGTTGATTCTCAGCAGCTCTCTCCACCACCTCGTGTGCTGGAGCTCTCTGCTACTACTGCTTTCCTCACGAAGGACCACTGCTCTTCAAGAGATCTTCCAGACCTTCAACCCCCGAAGATGTTAGCATCTCCCTTAACACTCACTATTCCTCTAGTAGTGACACCCAAGTCTCTTCTGGACACAACATTAGAGTTAGTTAGGGTCAGTTAGTATTATAGCTACCTAGCCGCATCTGCTCTTGTCTAGTTTAGGCCCACGTCCTCTTCACCTGGTATTACCATAGTTTACTTAAGTTACAGTTTATTGTTAGTTAAGATTTAATGCGGGCTGCCGTGTCTATATCTCACAGAAATGAACGTGTGATCTTACCTAACCTCTGAATATTCAATTCTAGGGTGACTGTGACTTTAATCCCAAGTAGATGTCGGCCCACCAAGGAAAAGCAGGAGGTTGCGTTGTTGAAACACTCTTTGCCGAACCTAGAGTAAGACTGCGGGTTCCCTTAACCGGGCATATGTACATCTCAAACACACACATTAGACGGCCACTCATAGCCTACTGTGGATCAGGTATGGCAAGGTACCTGGTTCATACAGACGGTAGAGTCACGACCATTAGAAACTCAATCCACTAGGCGGCTAGTCAGCCAGCGCAGCCAATTCACTATCCCCTGCGTAGTTTTTGCCAGAAGGATTGATAAGACTGGTTCTGGACATCTGACCCCTTTTGGACCACACCCACGTCGCTGTCAGAAATCAAGGGTAACCCCCACTCCAACTACTGCATTGTACTTCACTAGTTGGTGTAAACTGATCCGACTCTGGTTGGCTTGGCCACGACTGGCTTTACATCTAGCTATGGATCTCCATTGCCTGCACTTCCTTAGCGTGGCAGACCTTAGTTCCTTCCTCTATGGCATACACCCATAGGACTGGTGTGAAGTGGAGAGTGAAGACAGCAGCTACTACCTCCGAACCTAGCTTGAACTGCAACCCACCGGAAATGAGCTCATGCCACCCCCAACTGGATAGTTCCCCGCTTTCTGGTCCTCTTTCAGCCCTCCCCCCCCCCCCCAGAAGACTGCTGGCGAACTTCGTCCTATCGTCGAGAGGTTTCGCCAAGGATTTCCAGTACCGCTGGAGATAGACAATCCTTGGTTGAGACCCAGCAGGACCAGCAGCCCTCTGTGGGCGCCCACCAGCTACTGCCAGCCACAACACCAGCTCTTCGCCCACGGACTGGGCACAAGTTCCAGCCGGCACCAGCAGCAACAGCGGCCGAGGCAGGAACTACCCCGAGCCACGCTCAATACATGTAAACCAATGGCTGCGTGCAAACCAGTAGTACAAAGTACAGTTAAGCCCACACCAGGCTTTGTGCCATGGCATCAAGTCACACACCCTAGCTTATATACCAGCTGGGGTCCGTTAGCAACCAAATAAAGTCAGCCAGTCATTTAGCCCATGTCTCTGAACGGCACAGTAAAACCTTTCCCGACCGTGATGACCAACGTCACGAGTCACATTTTAACTATGATAGAAATCAAGTAGGAAACTGTGATAAAATTCAATATAGTTTGTGGCCCACATGCAAATGTTAGTTTAGTCCGCCCTTATGGCATTATAGAATATCAGTGGAATAACCAGCAAGCCATATGCATTTTAATTAGGCACTAAATAAAAGGGTTGTGTTATTTTAGGTGTTATATGTAATATGTGTATATGGTAAAGTTGAACACTACATGAGAAATATATTCAGTCTATAATTTCAAATTGACAGTTCCAGTCACTGAGTGCCCCAGAACTTACACAAACTTCTCATGTAAAGTATACTTATTTCATATGCATCTTCTGTTTTTTCAGTGTAGGTAATGAGTCGCCTGTGGTCTTATGAGGGTGTTTCACATCCTCTAGCATAATGTCAGTGTAAAGTAACATAATTTTCTAATTTTCACATACGTATGTTTTAAAATAATAAGGAATAATTAAGAACAACTCTCTGCAGGGATGAAAAAATTCAACAAGAACATTTCAGTGCTTTATATGTACATTTTTCCAGGCCTAATGAGGTCAAGTAGTGTAACCAATTTACCTTGCGAAGTGGCCCGAGCTCTATGCAAGGACGCTGTTTGCCCATGCCATCTCCAGCAGTTAGAGTCATCACATCGTAGGTGCTGCACGTGCATTTCATTGCGGGAGACCTTCATACTTTGTGTTAATAACTTCAGTACAATAGACTAAGGTAAGTGACCAGAACCTTGTGCTTGTTTTCACAATTGTATCTTCCGCGTTCGCAGCACTCCTCATCCAGCCCATTTTCCGACCCCAGTAAAGACCATTAAGTCTTTTCGTGCCATTTTTTACACTTTACAGTTACAGCCGCTGGCAGGCCTAGTGAGTCAGGCCCACTTCCAGTTTTGTTATGTATATATCTGTGTATACTCAATTATGCAATACAGCTTATTTATGAGTTAACTGCAGTTTTGTGATCTCATTTTGTAGTATTGTACTTTGGACTCTGGCCCTATTCTTTACCGCCTTGTGGAGACATATCATATTAATAGTTCAAATAGTAACATCAAGGCATGCGCTGGGGAGTCTGAATACCCCGTTTACTACCAAGTCTTCTTAGGACTTTGTGCAGTGTGTGTAAAGGGACACAGCCATGTGGTCATTCGGCCCACAATCCTGAGGACAGATGTCTCTTACTCACCCGGTGAGTTGGTGCCCATTACGTTAAAAATCAGAATATTTGTGTTATTTTAATTTTTGTTAATACGAACACTGAACACTGCTAGTGTTACTCGTTCCCTACCGCTTGGGTCACGTCAGGGCTTCAGAAAAGTTGTAAGTAACCATTAATGACCTTAAACATGACCTAAGAAAGAACAAAAATACAAAGCAGGTTAATGCTTGTGTGTACCTTGTGCTTACTCCATTTGTGCACCAGGAAGCAAAATGGTCAGATCTGCATCTGATCAATTTTCTAGTAGTGGACATAGAAATACAAAAGCAGGTTAACATGTGTTTACATTCGTGCTTGTTTGTAACATGTGTACATTCGTGCTTGCTCCGCTCATGCTCGGAAGCAGAATGGTGGAGATCTGCATCTGATTAGTTTTGTAGAGCTTGTATTGGATATAAAAATATTGTGGTGGGGAGAGGGGAGGAATAAAACAAATGAAACTGTCAGGGAACTAATGAAGTTTTAAATTTAGCTACAATGACTGCAAACACAAGGAGGGGGGGAGGTTAAGATTAGCTGGCAATATAGAAAAGTATTCATTCATCACTGCAATTGTCAGTTTAATTGAATAACTTCTGCACACACTGTGACTCAACTATTGGCAACTACAAATGGTTCCGCGAGAACCTGCAAACATGTGGCTACTTCAAAGGTAGACAAAATGTCAACAACCCTCAGACATTCACAACCATTAAACCTCAGAACAACAGCTAAACATGTATATCATTGTAGTATCCATAAAGTATAAATAAAACTGTTACAATAACTTCTAAGTTTCAAATAAACATTGCAGCTTGAACAAGAATGTACGTCTATAATTACGTCGGCCAACCTTTGAAGTAACGGGGGCAGCTCCACTATCAGGATATTTGAGTGGGCCATCCTGAAATGTCCTTCTAGAATACCTTTACTCTGACTGCTGTAACTCAGAATAGCTGTCGCACTCGCTTCATAGGGAAAGGTGGAAATAAAGGTAGGGAACTTTGGGAAAGTGAAACTGACGTCAGATAAAACAATAGAAATAAGAGTATATTAATTAAATAAGCTTCCATCATAAATTTAAAATTGTTCGAAACTGACCAAGCACCAATAAAAGTTGACTGATGAATTAGCTCAACAATTTAATTCCATATTTAACAGGGAAAAGGGGAACTTCTAAAACTCTACAAAAGAGAGAAGATACATATTTTGGCATGTATAAGCAGCACCAGAAGTTTTTGATGAAAAATTAGGGATCATTAATATTTCAGGTATAGGCCGCACTGAATTTTTGTACTCCTGTAAATATTAAGTCACGATTCCATACAAACATAATAAATTCTGACTTAATTTCTCCCCTATAAAATATTTGTGACAGAAAATTTGTGTTAAGTTGCAATGTTTACAAATATAAATTGCACGATTACTATTCCACAGATGGTAATGTGACTTGAGAAAACAAAACCACTGCAACATGTTACACAAAATGGCATCTTCTCAATGTGTACTTGTAGCGCGGTGGCATGCGTGTGAACTACGTAAGTTATCTTTCTCTTGTACAGTAGAGAGATTATTTACTCATGTACGGCATCTATTGCCGTGCTCCAGCATGTTTACATTTTACACATGCGGGGTGAAGGTTATTTTGTTTATTAACGCGAGTGAACAAATAATTGCAGGAGTGGAATTTCCCCCCCCCCCCCCCCCTCTTCAAATTCCTTCAAAACTAAGTTAAAACATTAAAATTTACTGTATGTTGACAAATTTCTTAACATGTTTGGGGGGGTAAAAAATATTTTTTCCAATATATCATATATATGCCGCACCCCACTTTTTGTAGTCACTTTATTTGTAAAAATGTGCGGCCTATACACACCGAAGTACTGTAGTTGTCAAGTTATAAATTTTACTAAAATCATTATTTTCCAAAAAATAAAAAGGAGGAATTAGTTAAAATGAATTAACATCACAAAAATGCTTGTTTACAAAAAATCAAAAGTAATAATTTCAGAAAGAATTTTTACAATAAAAGTTAATAAATATAGGTAACATTTTTGTATAAAAATAAATTATATTCTACTTTCTTACAAATTCTTCAACCATAAAACAACTCAATAATTAAAACGTCGACTTAAGAATTTGATACAAATTTAACTGCAAAATCTATGTTAGACATTTTGTATCTTAACTTCATTATTTAACGATTGATCACAACTGTTTTCTACTAATATAAAGGTCTTATTCGTGTGTATCGGCTCACAAATTTATTGACGGTAGGAAGACTTGTTAACCAAAATAAAACATTGTGACGAATTCACTTGCATTGGCAGCAATAAGGTTTTATTCCCACAATCCAACAGAGCCACATTTACGTCTGCGTCACCTTAAAGCATCACATATTCAACAAAACAAACAAAAATCAGATCCTCATCACTGAAGTTACAGATACATTTCAGAGAGATCACTAAACTTTGACTTCTCTAAAACAATCCTTAAAAACTTTATGCCGCATACTGGAGCCCCTACAAAAACTACAACTACAAAATGGGTACGTATCTTTTTAAAGGCTTATGTGTTGTACAACCAACCTAGACTCCTCCAGCCTGCCCTCACTCAGACCTACGACTACGACTGACCGACTGCCTTGCTTCAATTGCAATCTCCGACTGACTGCCGCACTGTCTCTACAATGACTCTTTAAAATGTCACCTTTACAACTGGCTTCCATCAATGGCACTTTGCACCTGGTCTCGCCTGATGTCATTGCTCGTCACCCTGACACCGACCAATAGGAACAGTCCGCGCACACGTGCGGCGGCTTGTAAACACATTATCAGCACAAACTCACTTCCCTTGTCTCCTGAGCTACCTACACTCCATATACTGCCCGCAGCACGAAACCGTCCCTCTTCCTCTGACTGCTCCTGCACACTCGCAGCTGTCGATGCCGAAACGTCACCGTCAGTAGAACTCCCGGAACGTCCGCAATCAACACAGGGCGACACAAAACAGTTAAGTGTTGACTATAACTGCAACTTTACCGATGTAGCAGCGAAGGGAAACATGCACAGCTGCAGCCGGTACCAAAGAAAATGTTGAGGCTGATCTCAGCGTGTAGCGAGTTTGAAAAACATGTCCAGCACCACCTTTAGAATTTTCCACAGCTAACTTGAGTATTCCTGGGAAGACAATGTGAACAACCTAATATCCTAACCTTAAAGAAATAATGTATAACCATCCAAACAGAATAAATTTACAAGACCATAATACAAAAAAAAAAAAAAAAAAAAAATGAAGTACCTCCATGAAAAATTAAATGCCTCTGTACAAAACAAATAATTAAAAATTTTAAACAGGCCCTACAAGTTGAAATCCAAATAAAACATGACTACTATGCTGAGGTCAAAAACGTCCAAAGTAAACGAACACTAAAACAAAAGCAAAACTACTTTCCAAAATTTTAACCGAAACTCTATTTAAAAATAAAATTATTAAATCATTACCAAAACACAGCAAAAAAAAGGATAAACCCAATCAAAATAACATAATTTAAAAATGTAAAACCCAAAGAAAAGTAATAAAACAACCTAACGCATCATAACAAAAATTTAAGGGCTACCAAAAAAAATGAGCTTCCATAAATCACTTTGTAACATCATCAGTTGCTTCAGAAAACTGATCAGATGCAAATATTTTTTAATCTGCCCAATTCAGCATATGATTAAAGTGACTGTGAAGGACCACGCACATTTACCTGGTCCACATAGCTTCAGCCTTTTCTAAGCAGTTATTTTGTATTTGGGCCAGCAACACGTTTTGCCTTCCTGAGCATTATACATTGCTATTATTATTTCGTTATTTACACTACAGTTTTATCCTTCAATTTCCCTGAGCTTCACAGTCCTTCCTGCTGGCCAGGGTTGTGTGGTAGTTACTACTACTCACCTCCCACCAAGGTGAAACTGGTTTGATTCTGGATTGGTCTTCTTTTCTGTGTTTTTAATTAATTCATTTATTTTATTTGGTGGATTTTGCTGTTGGCTGGAGCAGACTTGCCAGCTTGTACGATTTTTCCATACAACGTACGGAAAACGATTTATGGTTTACGGGGATATGTGACAACCTTCTGGATTTTTTCCTTAGTGTATGTTTGTGAACAAGATGGTACACTTGATCATGCTCACATGTTATTTAACCAATGAGACTATTTCCGTGTAGTATGCTATTGGCCGTGCCGTAGCTTTTTCGCCACCAACCAATACAATTCTTTCTACAAAAAAAGAGTTTTTGGATCAGTTCTTGCTTACTGTGAATGCATTTGTGGGTGGTCATCACTGTTTGTGCGCAGCAACAGTTGCGCAGTGCTAAGCCCAGCCAAGTCGGTAAGTAAACAACATGGCGTCTCGCAAGCATGTGCCTATGTTGATCGTCAACGTGTATAAGAAATAATAATTGGTTATACACGTGTGTATGTGCCTTACTTTTGTTTTTGATATAGATATATTTTATTTGTGAAGACATGTAGAGTGTTGCTCTTTTGTACAGCGTTTCTAAATCGGTTTTTCATGTGTGTGTGCACACCTTTGCTTCGCTGCCCATGAATTTTTTTTTAGCAGTTAGATGTGAAAATATTGGTTTTGTTCTGCGCTATTGTGATCATCAGTGAAAATGCATCAGATGGAAAATGCCTCCAAAATTGAAAAAAACAGTATTTGCAAGTTTTCCTTGACGTATATGTGAGAGATTTTCCATGCTTTATTAAATCTGACAAAGGAGTAAACTTCGAGTTTTGCTCAATTTGTAGGTGTGACATAAATATTGGACTTGGTGGCAGAAGCTATATAAATGCATACTTAAAATGTGCAAAACATGTTGTGAATAGGAATAAAGACACGAGTACAAAATTAAGTGACTACTTTGCTATGAATGAAAAGTGTGACAGTGCTGTAATAATTGCAGAATGTTTTTTCGCCAGCTTTCTTGTGGGACATAACATTCTGTTAAGTGTTTCTGATCATGCTCACCTGCTATTCAGAAAAATGTTCCCGAATTCCGAGATGGTTAAGATATATGGTTGTGGTAGAACTAAATCGGCAGCTATTGTGCAAGAAATGGCTGTATCTACCACTGAGAATATTGTTTATTCGTTGCAGTCTGTACCATTTTCGATAGCAACGGATGGCAATAACGACTCAAATTCAAAACTGTATCCTTTGGAAATTACATTTTATGATGAACATTTGAAGTCTGTAGTGCCAAGACTGCTTTCGTTGCCAGTTTTACAGGGAGATGCCAACAGGCCGAAATATTGGCAACCTAATTAATTTGGAATTGGAGTGTTTGAATGTACCTTTAACACACTTGCTTCCATTTTCTATGGATAATGCTCCGTTAATGCTGGGAAGGAAAAATGGTGTAGCATCTGTGTTGAAAAAAAAAAAACGCACTTGTTGTGGTAGGGTTTCCCCTGTCATCTAACTAATTTGGCAGCAGAGAAGGCAGCTGCTAGCCTCCCTTGTAATGTTCATGACATTTTGATACATGTCTACTACTATCTCGAAAAGAGTTCGAAAAGGAAAGATAAACTACAGAAGTTTCAAACGTTCCTTAGTAAAGAAGCACGGAGGATTCTTAAACACGTGTGCACCAAGTGGTTTTTGCTTTGTAAAAGCCTTCTCCAATTTGTAGAACAGTGGGATCCTTTATTAAGTGTTTTTAAAGATGAGATTACTGCTGAGAAGAAAGATTCATCATTTCCGAAATACAAAATTCCTGAACAAAATACTTGTAGTGGTTCTGCACCCAATGTCCCCTCAACGTCAACACAGATTTCATCATTTCTAGTTGCCACTTCCAGTAAAACAGTAGGCCTATGCAGTTCTGATGTAAGGAAGGTTATGAATGACAAGGAAAGTAAACCTAAACAAGTGGAGTTTCGAAATATAAAACTGGGTTGTGTGCAAAAAAGCGTGAAGTAGTTCTTCGAGGCATTTCAAATGCAGTTGGAAAAAAGTGGAAGTTTGACTTAGATCATGAAAGTTTTTCGACTCGTGCTTCACCAGAAAATGCAAAACAGAGCTTGAAAAACAAAAATTCAAATATCATAAGTGAAAAAAAAAATTTCTTTTTATGCTCACCTCTGACAAAACCTTCTGTTACTTTTTGCTTTATGTGACTCCTCCTTTTGATAAAGGAAATGTGATTTAGCAGTCAGCATCTCCCCAAACACATGTTGTCAGGAAATTATTTTGTGGTCTATTTCAGCAACTCTTTTCTAAATTTGTCAAACCAGTGGCAGTCAAGAACAATCAACAGGAAGTGAAGTATTACTCACCTGAAAACCAGCTGGAAAATAGTAGTTGGAAATGGTAGTTGGTTGTCAAACTTCAAGGGCTGTTGGCATGTTAAGTGAAGCGGACAAAACCACTTTTTTTTACAGCCGTCAAAAAATATTTGATAACTGCCTGCAACTACATGTTGCATAAGTTTCCATTAAGAGATAAAGTGTTTAAAAAAAACGGAAGTTGTGGCTCTTAACGGTTTGAAAAATGCTCCATTTTTAATGTAAAATTTTTTGTAGAAAAACTTCCTTTTATATTACCTGTAAAAGAAAATTAGAATAATCACTGTGCAATTGGCGAGCTGCAAAAACAGTTTATTTCACTCCAGTTAGAAGATGTATCTTAAATTGTTGATAACGAAGACAGAATTGATACGAAGTGGGCTAAATCATCTTCTGTTGTAGGTGTTGATGGACTGCCAAAATATGACAGATTAGCAAAAGTAATGCTCTCAGTGTTAATGATTCCTCACAGCAATGCAGAATGTGAGCAGGTCTTCAGTCGTGTGACCAAGAACAGAACTAAGTTCAGAGCTCAGCTTTCAAACAAGTCTCTAGAAAGTTTTCTTGTTATGAAATGCAACTAATCAGGTGTTTGCTATGAACAGAATTTTTCTGAAATTTTTTTTACAGAATGCGAAGAAAGCTACTGCAGTTTCCCTGAAGAAGCAGTGATTTTAACCAATTTTTTAAAGTAACCAGTTAAATGTCAATGTGTACAAATTTTTTAGGACTGTTAGTGAATTGAAGAATGTAAATACTTAAAATGGTGTAACTTTAATGAAGAAACCACTAAATACCACTGGTGAGTTTTAGGTCCTGTTACCATTGATATGAGGTGTGCTAGTACTTCTGGAAACTGGTAAATTATTTACAGATACTTTATGTAAAAATTACAGCGAGCATTTTACACACTTTTTAAACATTTTACTTGTACTATTTGAGAATTTCAAAAGTTGGCAAGTCTGCTGGAGGGTTTTCCCAGGGCAGTTCCATTTCCCCCACACTTGCACAGTGCTGCTGCTCTATCTACAACAGTGTTTTGAGGCCCAAGCAGAGAGGAATTATTACTGAGCAGAAGTCTTTACATGTCAGTTTATACATGAGAAAATAAACAGGGTACTCTGAGTCATCATGGAGAGTGTTGTGTTTGCACGAAAGGCTTAAATTTTAAGAACTTCCGGCTTCTACGTTCAATCATGGTGGCTGACGGACGCGGATGACGGAGAGCTGAGAACCACCACATGAGGGGGCGTATCAGTGGCCATAACCCTTGATGTGTTGCCGCGCAGACGGAGTTCCCATACCGAGGATGGAGCGGGATATTCATATTCTTACCAGACCATGTCTATTTTGAGGATTTGCAGAGATGGAAACTTCACTCTGTGTCACTGCATCATAATGTAAGCCGTCTTTATGCCTTTAGAATTGCCTCGTCGGCATACTGTCAGCATCTATTGTATAAAACTTGAACTCTACCAAGATTTAAATGAAATTGTTTGAGACTTTTGAAGCAAAAATGTTAGCAGAATTTTTGAAACTATGAATGATCTTAATTTCGGACCTTTACCAATTTTGAATAACACACTATGTTAATATGTTTTCTGCCCAGAGGCCTGTAACTATGTTTGTAGACTAAAAGATGTCTCAAAGCTCTGGTTCAACAGTTAGTCGTGGATATACAAATATTGAATATAATTTTTTTTTTTTTAAGAACTCTACTTCAAGAATTGATATAAACTATAATTTCTCTACCCTTATGTTTATTGTTAATTGGGCGTACATGATTAAATTTGGTTATTTTATCAATCTTGAGAGGAAGGTAGATAATGTTAGGTAATCTGGCAGCAGAGTTTTGTATAATTTACTTTAAGTTGATATGTGTTAAAGAAGGATGCTAGTAAATCAATATTTAAACTTATTATTTTTCAGTTGTCCTTGTAAATTTTTTTGGAATTGCATGCCTTGATAAGAAAATGTTTTCATACATTTTGCATGACTATGCATGGAGTTCTCGCCTGTCTATTATTTCTAGTGTTTTCACAATGCTAAATAAAGTGTACTAGAATTCACCTATGTTCTAGTCAAATGAATCACATATTTCTTATGAGTGTGACACAAGTAAATTTTCAATTTAATGGAATTGATAATCTCAATCCCTTGATTGCTCAGAAAAAATTAGTAAAGATACAAAGGAAGTCACGCCATACATTTCTTGTGTGTGCAATTGTGAGTTAATGTACCTAACTTTCTCGCTGGAATTTTCAGAATTCACTAAGTTTATTACTTTGGAGCCTTCATGAATAAAATATGTTCTGTCTGTGTTTCTACAACTCATCAGTGGTTCAGAAGAGTGTAGCAAATTAACTTGTCAAATGCACTGAAACTGTTTTGTTAAACACACAAAATATTCCTGCTAATTATTATTTTAAAAAAACTTTTTTTCTCGTTTTACTAAAATTTTATTCTATTACACCTGTACTCAAAACCTCACTGCTAAGCAACAACCAAACCTCTCAACCAACCAACCGAACCCCCTCCACAATTAGTATTTTTTTTTAAGATGTAGGCAGAATGTGTGATCATTCAGAAATGAATTCACTATTTTAGTAGCACCCAAAAATATCCCTTAATTTTTTTAGAATGTCGTTAAACTAGACAATTAGCTATATTTATATTTGAAATCAATTTTTTACCAACTTTACTGTGTTAGTAGATGTACAGCTGTGGTTTACTATGATATAATATAGAAAGAGTTCATAAAAAAGTATTTATTTCTGTAAAAAAAAAACATTTACTGCAGCACCAGAATTGGGCATTAAGACTCTGACTACTCGCCTCCTACCTAGGCAAAGCTGGTTCGATTCTCGGAGGGGTCGCTCCCAGATTTTCTCACATGGGAATCGTGCCGGATGATGATGCTGTTCTGCAAGTTTTCTCGAAGACCTCCCGTTTCCTTCGCCTCTTCATTCTGGCATTGCTCCATATTCACCTTGCTTCACCCTCATTGGCTCTCAAGACCTCAATGTTAAGAGCCGCCCAAATTTCTCCACTCCATTAAGTTATGATGCACTTTTTTCCATTAATTGTAACTGCATATACTACCTATTGAAGGTTATTGCTCTTCATGGCTCTTCAGCCAGTCTAATCACACCACTGGGATGTTACCTGTAACATAATTTCTTCGTAATCGCTAATGCATGTATATCATATTCCATCTCAGAAGGTAAAGACTTTATTTGAGGTTTAGTTTGCATATTCGTCTTAGCTGTAGGTAAAAACTTTTCATGTTTCCTGTTTCTCGTGTGAGATTTATACTTTGTCTTTTTTCTTTGTAACATTTTCCATTTTTCATATAAAATATCTTCCACTTACCTGATGTTACAAAGGCAGGAGGTTTTTCAGTGGTTATTGTATTTTTTACAACTCAAAACATTTTTCTGGCCAAAACAAAGGTTCTTTGAAAGATTCCCTTACACTGAATGTTGATTCCTCATTTTGAAGAAATATAATTGATTCCTCATTTCGAAGAAATATATTATGTTGGTACAGAGTTGTTTCTGACATTCTTGGGTGAAAAAAAATGTTTTCATCAGGATTCATAACTTTTCTTGGAATTGAAAAATTGACGCGAGTCCAAACTCACCTCACCTCTGCGACCATTCATTATCATTTCTTTCTTGTGCGATTTCCTGCATCTTCACAGAAAGTGGCTGGAAAGATGCTGGCAGTCATTCAGTCTAGAGCAGGCAGCGGACGGAGACAAACGCGTGAGACTGTGCCTCCCGGGGACAGCATCATTTGTAACCAATCATAAAGGACAGTAATTTTTTTTCTCATTTAATCGGCACATTAACATAGTCATTTCTTTTAGCCCGGGAGGAGCACCTCTTCGTCTCGTGTCACATAATCGCCTAGGACTTGACTACAACGTAACTCTTTGTAAGCATCATGTGCTATTTTTACCGCGAAAGCCGCCGACAAGCTCTAGTTAGTCAGGCCTGCTTAGGCCGATAAGGACTATTATCAGGAGTGTGGTGACTCAAGAAACCAAATAAATAATTTGTCATCCTACCCATTTGAGTTTTCTTTGAGGTCTCCCATCTTAAAAGCATTTAGGGAGCTGGACCCACCAACCAGTCAATCCATGGTTTTTATGCATGTTCACTGTAAGAATGTCTTATTTTTTAAGTGTTAATTGGCATAGTGGAGTCGCCATACAGCTCCGTACATAGATTGCAGTTATAAGCACCATTGCACGTCACAGTGGGCACCCACAGACGGTGTTGGACCAACCACGAACAATCTACTGCTAGAAGCCAAATGGTTCGTACCAACAAACAACCCACTTCATCCACCGACAAGGAGGATCAGAGAGGCAGGCCACCTTGGTGATCGACCATGGCCCGGCACAACAGCATAGCAGCCAGCAAAGTGATTCTGCTAGATGTCTCCGGTGAGTGTTTTCCTGCTGGAACATGCAAAAACCAGTGTGTACAGGCATCATCACCATCCCCCTGTCCCCGACTAATGTCAACCTAGTACCCAACGTTGGGCGCTATATAACATGAGGTCAGGGTTGGAGAATGGTAGAGACGTCATAGATGGATGCACTGTTACTCATGCAAAGTTGTGGCAGGAAACACTCCCCTAGCTGGTTGCTTACCGGCTATTCTGCTGTGATGGGTAGTGGCCGAATCACCCAGGTGGCTAGGCTGTTCTCCCAGTCCTCTATGTCTCAATTGAAGATGAGTTAATTGTGGTGCGTTAGACTGCTAGCCATGGGCCATCGTGGTCTGCCCAATTCCGCTGCAGGTGCCCATTGTGAGATGGACAGTTATGCTGATATGGAATTTACTAAATGCATAGTTGTAAGGCCACTCCACACACCAATTATACACTGATGAAAGTACATGTTACACTGAAAACACGTAAAAACCCTGAAAAAGTGCTGGTTGGTGGGTCCAACTCCCTACATGCTGATAAGCAGTCATGCCTGTAATCAGAAACGCTTGACTAGGGATTGAAGTAATTTACTGATGTTTTGATACAGTATATACCATAATGATAGTGCTCACATCGCCAATAAGCGGACCCGACGCACTAAGCCCGTCTGCGGCTAACATGGGAAAACTGAGCTGGTGCTCTCTGAGTTAAAGCTCCTGGGACTATGAGACTGCAGGAGGAGGAGAGGCACATGTATGCTATGAAGTTGCGTTATGTTAAATGTTCAGTTGAGAAAATTGTAAACTATTGCTCTTTATGACAGACAAAGAGAAGTTTTGGAAGTGCCCAGGAGTCTTGGACTGCCTACTCCGATGAATGCCTGCTTCAGATTAAATGGCTGCCGGCGTCTTTCCGGCCACTTGCCATGAAGATGCTAGAAGTCTGAAGATGCATGATTTGAAAAGAAAGTGAAAATTGGGTCGAGCTCTTAGTTGACGTAATGAGTGATTAGGAAAATTCCCATAACTAAAGAGTAATTGGCCATTGGACTTAACGAAAAAATTATATGTTTCTAAAATCTACACATACTACTTAAATATTCACAACACACTTGTGTTGTTAGGTTTACGTGCACGTTGTGCTGATAATGTGTCTATGTGAGTCTGTAAACCTTGTGACTGCTGAAAACAAAATATATACCCTTCTACACCTACTACACAAAGAAATTAAATATAGCTGACTTGCCCCATGTCAGGTGATGCCTGTAGGGGCTGCACTTAGGTTGGCACGGGATAAAGCCCTTGCCCCAAGTAGATCGTTGCACTTCACTATTGATATATTTCGAAATTACAATGAAACACACTTTACGCTCGTGGTGTACACCTAGGGTAAAATTGTACTGATTTAAACTCTGCTCTTTTGGTGTTGTGTAATGAAATTGAATCTTCGTACACGCCCTGATCAGGGGAGCTATGAAGCCTGGTGTCGCCTTCATGCATGCTACACCCTGACAGCACAGTGCTGAGTGTGAGCACACGTGCCAGTCGATTTGGATCCAAACCACTAGGCCGTCTTGGTGTTGCCCGCGTGGTCATATCAAAGAGGGACTGTCAACTGACTCTTGTGGTGATGGGCGAAGCAGGTGCTTTCCAAAACACCATCGAGATACTGTTACCGATGGTCACACCCGATGCTCGTGTTGTCAGCATGATGCTTGACCAGGGCTGCTGTTGTACTGCGGCTCAGTAAACAGCCACGGAGACCCGTGAGTTTGGGCTCACGTCAGAACAAGGTATCGCAATTTTTGACAATGTCACACCTATGACCAAATCAGCCTGTTATGGAACATATTGTATGTTAGGCCTGAAAGCTTTGAACTGCACCATCCGACACTTGATATAGAAATTTCTAGGGACAGAAAATGTTTGTAGTGTTTCGCCAAATTGTGGACAGGTTTCTGTAATTGCCTAGTACAGTGACTTTTTTTTAAATATATAAAAATCTTTAAAATGGTGTTTTGAGTTCTCCTGAAGTTTGAGATTAATTTTTGCATGGATGCATTTTTATCTCTAACCTACGTATGTAGTACAGAAACTTAATTAGTAGAAACCGTGAAAATATATAAAAAAAATTCAGCCACCACTAGCTCCAAAAAACTGATTAGGAGGCAAATTTGTGTCAGTTTGGTTTCCAGAGCATAAGCAATGCAAATTAGAGGACAGCACCCATTCACTACATTTACTTATTTATTTTATTCATTAATTTTTTCAGACATTTAAGATTATAGGCCATTCAATCCTGACTGGAAGAGACTTTTGAAAACCAACCTTTGAAAAATCAACCTAGGCGTAATAATGTCAACTTTTTTTTTTTCAATAACCTGTATTCCACAAATATATAACACTGTGATTAACTTTAGAGTACTGTATTATTGAATAAATGAAACTTTACCTTAGTATCTTCTATAACTTGTAATATTTATTTCGTACTTAATATGATTTAACAGTGAGAGCAGAGATGTGTTGGCATTGGCAGTAAGAAATAGTTCACAGATAAATATTGTTTTAACCTAGTTTTTTGTTATGCTATTTGTAAATTAAACGTTGCCTATTAAAATATTTAGATAGCCCTGGTGGAAACATATTTCATTGTTACAGTTTAAAATAACAGCACAAAATATTGTGCATAGGACCTAATGACACTGTTTGTTTTATCGATTGAGGAAGCGACTGTCGGCTGGGCGAGGCTTGTCACTCTCCCTCACTTTCTCTCTCTCCCCCTTGGGAAGTTTCGCATTGTTAAGTAGCAGACAAAATATACATGTTTAAAATGTTAGCATATTTCATACTTATTACAGCAAAATAATAATTTTTGAATTTGTAATTTACAACTGAAAAGAGGTTTTAATATTTGAATACTTATTTTAATATATTTAGATATGATGGCGGCACAGTTAGGCCTACCATGTGAAGTTGGCAGATGTGACGAGCCATGACATGCCATGTTGCTTTTTCCCAAACAAAGTTTAAATTATACTTACTCCAAAAAATGCTTAAAATTACCACATCACGTTTGTAGACGTGTTTATTAAACCTACCTAGGCAAGTTACAATGAAGTGATAAATCTACTGTTACGTGTGTGTCGTTAACCGCTGCGTGAAAGGGTGTGGCGTGGCTGCATCGTGATCGTTACGCTGGCCCTGTGTGTGCGTGATTTCAAATATTTATACGTTTTAACTGTGAACTGCTTTTTTGACGAAGGTAATTATTTACATCCACGTCTGTTTATTTATTACAACGTTGAACCTTTGCCCTAGGTGTTTGAAACACAATTGTGTAATGTGATTTGCTACAATCCCAACAAAATACTATGCCTAGCCCAATACATTTCAATTAACCTAATAAACAGTAAGTAGCAATTCGTAGAAATATGAGCAGAATAAAAGTTACGGTAGGCTTATTTGTGTGCATGTTCACCGTTATCTGTTAAGTTTATATGACAAACAATAAGTGACACGAGTTTGCATGCTTAAATTTAATGTGTCTTTTTTGTTGGACTGCTTGTTCCTTTATTGTAATATTTACTCCAAATGAGGGCGTACTTTTAAAGAAATAACCCAACACATTATCAATTACTAAAGGTTAAATACTACAGTTCTGTACCCCGCAGATGTAACAGTGTTATACACAGTTGTGGCAAAATATTAACGTGTGTTACATGTAATGTGCTATGTCATGGAAAAAAATATGTATGTTAACAATTAAAAATAACCATAAGAACTATGGTCTATTCAGGCATTTTTAAAACTTCATAATGCTGACCTAATTATGTCATAAGCCTATACTGTGAATATTAGTATGGAAGGTTTTTTGGAATATGACAGAATTCTTTGAAAAGCTGTAAACAGTAAACAACGTATTTGACAGGTATAAAAGTAGCAGCCACATTTCAATGTTTGTTTTTAGGTGTAGTGAAATATACGAACACAAGTACACACAAATACACAGTGGAATGTAAACATTGATTTTGACGGATGCTACATGGCAGTCACATGGCAATGTTTCTTTACATTTGGCGAAAGGATACGAAACGGGCCTGTAAGTAGATATTTAGCAAGGCTCCAAGAAAGTCTCTTCTAGTGGGGAATGGACTACATACTGTTGTTTTGAAAATGGTATGTTTTTAGCCTTCACAGGGATTTTTATAAATATTATTATTTGCACTTGTTTTACTCGTGGTTTCCCTGATCTTCATAGCCCTCCCCAATGTGTTTTAGGATCCATCCGGTCAATTTAATCAAGAACAAAGTTTTTAGACAAAAAAGCTTGCAACTTTTACAATGTATAGAGCTGCTCCCTAAGGATTTTTTTTGTATTTTGATTCCCCCATTCAGCGTCCAAAACTCCTGGGAGGTGTGGGGAGAGGGAACATCACAAAATAGGTATGTTTTGATGCTTAGAATTGTATAATTTTTACTGTTGATATTATTTTGGAGCATAGACGAAACTAGAGGGTGGTCCGGGTATGCACAGGACCAATCATTCTGTCTGGCAGGTGTTGACACTAATCTCCTTAGCGACCAAGTTTCTCGGGATGGAGTAAGTCATCAATCATTTCAACCTTACTTAACTTATTTTCCATAAAACCCTATACAGAACAAAAAAAGTTGAATTCTTCAATGGTATGTACCAGTTAAAATTTGTTGAAATACTGCATTTAAAAGACTGCAGCTTTATGTTTTCCTTTTTGATACTTTGCCCAAAATGAAAGTACTTACACTGTAAATATTAATATGCGTTCATAACAACTGGTTTCTGAGTGTGAAGTAGGGCAAATGAAAAATTCAGAAACCAACATTTTTCACACTGTCATAGTTAAGTTAAAAAACTGGAAAATCTATTGAAATTTCTCTAGATACAGGAAAAGAGGCCCAGCTGAAACAAAAATAAACACAAAGGAAAACAATGGATAGTGACCCAGTAGATGGATATTATCATTATGCTAGCAGGTGATATCAAATATAACCCATTTATGAGACAGCATTTGGAGAAATGGTCGAAGAACTTTAAGTACACAAGTAATGAAATTTAAAATTATATTTTAACAGCCTTAAACAATGTGATGCTGCTAATAATTGTAGACTAAATTAGGAGACAGCCATTATCCATTACTGCAAACGAAACATCTGATATGGGACATGTCTATCTTGGCTTTCGTCTTCAGATATTCTGTTCCATCTTCTGAAAACAGATATTGCCTGAGCCAGTGTATAGGATCGTTACAATTTAGCACCTGAAAACTTGTGATACCGAAACCATATTATGATATTTGACAACATTGTCAAAACCATGAGGTATGCTGTTTTTGGTGATGCATCCACAATGGCAGGAGAGCTTTCTGGGGTACAGGAAAGATGGATGGGAAAAAATGCTTTAATCATGTATGTACACTGCTATGCTTATCGCTTGAACCTGATGCTTGTAAATGTTTTTGCAATACACAAAGGGAATAATGTCATTTTACACTTTATTGGTGTAATCTAGTGTATTTATAGTTTCTTGAAGAAAGTTCCAAAAGACATGCTACATTTGAAGATATTGTGAAGATAGTGTAGCCAAAGCTGCAAACTACATGTGTCTCTCTCAACCACACGAGGATCTTGTAGAGCTGAAGTTCTGCAAATTTTAGTAACTTTTTTAAATTTTTGGAAGCAAACCTTAAAGCCATTTACAGAACCAATCTAGAAATTATTCTCTGTGGAGACTTGAACAGTGATTATTTAAAAGAAAGGAACTAAATCATTTAACTTTATAAGTCTAATCAGTACCTTCAACCTTAAAATTTTACTACCAGAATAGAAGGAACCAGTCAGACAGCAATTTATAACATTTTCATTGGAAGTTAGGTAACGCAGTTGCAGAATGCCACTGTCTCCTAGCAATAAATGGCTTATCAGATTCACAAATATTAATTAGTAAACTCCGGATTAACGGTGTTAATCGGGACCAGGGAAAATGTGATAAAGCGAATTTGTATTTTAAAAAACCCGGATAATCAAATTCACACATATTTACTATTAATGGAACGGTGATATTGGGAAATCATGATAAAACATGGTACCTATTATACATTTGAAAGCAAACACAAACCACGCACTGTATGTGCAGGATTTAAAGTGAGAGCAGTGATGTGTTGGCGACGGCTAGTAAGAAATACGTTCACAGATATATATTGTTTTAACCTAGTTTTTTGGTATGCTATTTGAAAATTTAACATTGCCTAGTGAAATATTTAAATATTAGGTAATCCAAAGGAAACATATTTTATTGGTACAGTTTAAAATGACAGCGCAAAATATTGTGTGTAGGCCCTAGTGACATGGTGTTTTGTTTTTTCGACCAAGGAAGAAACTGTCAGCTGAGCAGAGCTTGTCATATTCTCTCTCTCCCTCTCTCTTTTTGTCTCCCCCCCCCCCCTCGGGAAGTTTGTAATTGCTAATATTTTAGGAAAATGATACATGTTTAAAATATTAGCATATTTACACTCATTACAGCAAGATATGGATTTTTGAATTTGTAATTTACAACTGAAGAGAAATTTTAATTTTTGAATATGTATAGTATATTTCAATGCGATGGCGGGAGGGTTACAAATCTACGGTTGGCAGATGTGGTGAGTGGCTACATGACATGTTTTGTTACTGTGTGCACCAAAAGCGTTAATTTCTCTTGCATCCAAATTTACTTCAAATTACCTCAGCAAGTATGTACACGTTGCGTTTTTTAAACCTACCTAGGCAAGTTATGATTTGATGAATTTGTGTTTCCATGAAAGGAATAAATATACTATTACGTGTGGCGTTAACCACTACATGTGAATGGGCATGGCTGCTTTGTGGTCATTAACACTGGCCCAGTGTGTGTGTGATTGCAAATATTGGATGTGCGGAATTTATATGTTTTAACCGTGAACTGTTTTAATGACGAAGTAAATAATACGTCTGTTTATTTATCACAAGGTAACTTCGCCCTAGGTGTTTGAAACACAATTGTGGAACGTACCTAGGTTTTTATGATCTGAATGTTTGCCACAATCCCAACAAATTACTACACCCTGCCAGGATTTTAAGTAAATAGTTAAATAAACCTAGTAAAAAAACTAAATACCTATGCAAACAAGTATGAGCAGAATAAAATATATGGTAGGTCTATTTGTGTGCATGTTCACCACTATATTTTAAGTTTGTCGCGGCTATGTACAAAAAATTAGCGAAAATTGCGTCTCTGAATTTACTGAGTTTTACATTGAACTGGTTGCTCCTTCATTTCAATAATTAGTCCCAACTAAGGCCGTCCGTTTAACGAAATAACCCAACACACGTAAATAACAAGAGGTTAAATAGTACTGTTCTTTCCACCACAATTGTAACAGAATTGTATGAACAGCTGTAAAAAGTAAGATATCGTGAATGGACATGTTTATGATCGACAATTAAAAATACATGAACATAGTTCGTTATTTACCAAATTTAGTACCAAGTACAATGTATATTATTGCCCAAAGATGATATTAATGTTGGTTACCCTTGCTGTCTGACAGCATTACTTTATTTTTTATTTTAAACATTAGACAAAATTACAAGGCCATGAAATCCTATAAGAAAAAAGGAAAACGCTGTACTATTATATACACTAATAATATATATACTATATTACTTGTATAATAGGCACTTGCAAGTATAAACACATGTAAACACACACAGTGGAATGTAAAAATTGCTTATAGATGCCACATGGCAGTCCCATGACAATGTTTGTTTACATTTGGCGGAAGGATACGAAACTGGCCTGCTTGTATGTCTTTAGCAGGGCTCCAAAAAAGTTTCTTCCAGACGTAAATAGACTATAAATTTATTAATTTCTAAGTTTGTGACAACCGTAATGAATTTTACAAAAACATAAGCGCACACCTCTATCAATAAGTGTAGAATACATTCTCATTCAGTTTCAATAGGCTGTGTTGAAACATCTACATCTTTAATTACTAGGAGCTTATTTAATTTTTACTGATTTACACACACACACACACAAACGTTAAAAAATTCTGAAATGTTAGTTTTTCGAAACATTTAAACACTTGATATGAAAAAATGTAAGAAAAGTAAACTGCCTATCTTGAAAAAGTCTTCAATTCTTTTTGTTTGGCACCGGGAGTGATGTTATTGTTTATAACACACCATGCTCAAATTTTTTAATTTTTATAACTTTTCTGCAATAGTTGAAACTATCCTTTTATGCTTTGTTGACATCTTGCGAAAACGACACTACAGTGAACAACAACCTTGCCCAAGCGATTGATAAACTGGCAAGATGCGGTGTTGGAGTGGTAACTGGAGGCCGTGTCCGAAATTACAAACTTGTTGTCATTTTGTAAGATTCACTTCGGAAGTTGTAAACAGTCATTTGTTTAGCACTCGCTGCAACACATTCTGACATTAACAGTGAAAAGTATTTTTATCTAAATTTAACGCTTAGAACGGATGTAATATTTCTACAATTATCACTGGAATGCTGTGAATACGTTAAATTATGCAATAGCGACTTGAAAAAAATTAGTTGCGAAATATAAAAACAAAGCACAACACTTACCAGCTTTTTTGAAAACATGCCTAGTGTATTTTATGGGGGGGGGGGGGAAATGCATTCGCGCATTGATAGATGTACATAGTACTGTTGCTTGTTAAAAGACGCATGTTACAGCATCACTTTGCCGTAGAAATTACAGTAGAATTTGGGGAAAAAAAAAAAAACACCAAAATGCTACATGCACGGATAAGCCGAAAACCGGTTAAGCGAAGCACTAATAAACGGGAGTGTATTGTATGATGTCTTCCAAAAAGTGCCTTCTAAAAACATTTCCTATAAGAAAATACAAAATTTTTCGCTGGAAAATGCCTTAATATTCTAAAGTGAGCTTAGCGGGTAGCAATGGTCAACATTGTATACTTGTACCAAAGTAAATGAAAAATTCAACTCTTTTTCATAACCAAGTTCTAGGACTATATTGTTTTGAAAAATGTTTCCCATCCAGACTTACATACTGTAATACAAATGTTTTCCATCTAGACATACCCACAGTAATACAAATCCAAAGAAAAATGTATGGTTCACAAAAAGAATAAAAATTTCCTGCAAAAACAAAAGAAAACTGTACAATGCGACCAGAACCAGCAGCAACCCTGACACAATGAACCACTAGAGGAAATACTGCAAACTTTTAAGTAAGGTAATATAATCTGCAAAAAAGTAATTTCGTAGAAAACATGATTCACAAAAATATTAAACAAGATATAAAACATATTCCTACACACCAAGGTACCAAATACCCTGCTATATCTTTTAAATACACAACTAAAAAAAAGTGTAGAAAACAATAAATTATTTGCAACCAAAATTATCAAGTGGCTGTGATGGCATTAACTGTAGGGTAAAGCAATCTGCTTTTAAATTCAGTGTGCCATTAAGCCATATTTGTAGTGCTATATTCAATACAGGATTGTTTCCAGATAGACCCTAAATAGGCTATGGTAACACCATTGTTTAAGAAAGGTGACAAGACCGAAGTAACCAATTATAGACCTATCTCACTTCTTACCTCCTTTTCAAAAGTAGTTGAAAAACTAATTTACAGGAGATTACTGGAACATTTTGAAAACCACAAAATTTTATCAAATTTTCAGTTTGGCTTTAGGAAAAACGTCTCAACAAATTATGCAATTTTCAAACTAACAAATTGCATTCTTAACGCACTTGATAGAAAGGTGCCATCTAATGGAATCTTCTGCGACCTCACTAAAGCATTTGACTGTGTAAATCACAAAATACTTACAGAAAAATTAAAGTTTTATGGAGTCTCGGGTACATCCTTTCAGACAGATAACAAGTGCGGATCATAAGAAAAACTACTTCATTCTACTGTGAACCAGGAAAAATCAAGCATAGGGTCACACAAGGCTCAATATTAGTCCCCGTACTCTTCCTAGTTTATATAAATAACCTTCCATGTTCCTTAACCCCTAGCACTACTCCAATTTTATTTGCAAATGATACTAATATCTTAGTCTCTGGAGACTGTAAATGATCTTATGAAAAAAACAGACACAATATTTACAGAGCTAAATGCATGGTTTACTACAAACAAATTAAATCTCAACCTAGATAAAACATATCTTGTGAATTTCCTCACAAAGAACAGAATAAATAGTAATTCATACATTACCAGTAACAGACACACACATGTTGTAACAATAAATTAGAAAACCTTTCATGAAGAGAAAACCAAACAATGTACAAAGTGATAATGGCTCAGAGTTATACAAACATAATTTCAGTGAACTTAAACAAAATATAACAGAAATCATAATTCAACATACTATGAATTTAAGGTGGCCGCCCGGATAGGCCCCTGGTGTGCAGAGCTCCAGCAGAAATTGTTTTATTAAAAGACCATTGAACGTGTCTGAGTGAGGTCTGCTTATGAATAGCATTTAAGAAACATTACGTGCCTGTATACATTTTTGTGTTCCCCAATTTCTCCCTAAAGCATGTCTTTGAGATAGTGAAGATGGCTCAAATGAGAGTTTCCACTGTCATTTTTAGGCATGAAAATTCCGGTACAAAACATTAAAAAAGGTATAGGGACGTGAGTAGTATGGTATAGTTCCTTCTGGGACAAGACGGGATCAGGATAAAGTACTATGTTCGAGGGGCCATCTTGGATTTCAGACATCCTGTTCTGTCATTCTGGTCATCCAGCCATGCTCCTGGAGTCTGCCATCTCTGTAGCCAGTATGCTGCCATCTTTATAGCCAGTACATTGCAATTTTGGACCCACCATCTTCGTAGCCAGGATGAAATTTTTCATGCTCTTCCATTCCATGGGTTTCCTCAGAGTCCTTCCATTTTTCTCTCATTCCATGTCTTTCCTTTCTCTCTTTTTTCTATCCATCTCTCACCTTTGTTCAACCAAATAGTCACATTCGCTCCACCACCAGATTTGTTTATGGAGATGGCTGTTAGGGGTGCTGGTGTCATTCGCACACCATATTTGTTCTAGAGTTTGCCACTTAGGGTGCTGCTTTTTAGAACGCAAAATGCCATCTGGAGAAGTGCAGGATTGAACTGCCGAACCGTGGGTCGCCATGCAGTTGCCTTAGACAACTTGGCTTTCGGGACATGCGTTGGGGCAAGGATTAAAAATAATTATATAGCATGTGTATGGGGATTAAATTATTTTAATAAAAATTAAATAATTTCGACCTGCGACTCAGGAGATATTGATCCCCCCAATAAAACACCTGTAACCCCAAAAAAATTGAAAAAAATTAAATAAATGCATTTCAATGCCTCGAATTTTTTTTATTTCCCTAAAAAAAAACTTTATTTTGCTTAGAATCCCACACTCGCATGACTCCTGCTAGTGTGTGCGAATCGCCAGTGTGTATATTTCTTTACGGATCTAAAGATGTAATTTTCTATACAAGAGAAGTTATATAAAATATTCTTGTAAAATACATTCCAGGTAAGATTTTGCAAAAAGTATTATAATTTTCGGGTCATATCACTTGCATATATTACACCTTGAATGGAAAAGAACAATATAGAACAATTCCACTTCGGAAGATACTATTGGTTTCTATTATGAAATAAGAGAAGGTCATACATATAGAATTCACCTAGATTCAAAAGAATCGATAACCTATTTAGAAGAGTTTCTTACATGGAGAGTAAAAATGCTGGGTGAAAATGTGTTTAGTAATAATGTTATACGTATGTGCTGCTACATAACAAATAACATTACATTGTACATTATATAATAACTATTACACTGAGGTACCTTATTTCCGATCTTATTCCTATATAATTCTATCTTAATCCTCGCTATTATTCAGTTAATTTAACAATGTAAATTTATTAAAGTTTTTTGTCTACTTAATCCTTAAATTATACATTTTAACTATGCATAATTTAATTTTATCTCCATATGTAGGTTTCATCACATTATAGGGAAAATCATACATCAAATCTCTCTATAGATCTAATATAAACATACCATAATATATAGGTTTATTAAATGTCACCCTTATTTTATTCACATGTATAGCTGCAAGGTTCTAATTGAGTATGGTCCTTCTTTCACTGTTTTGTTTAGCAATTAAATTTTTACATTTATTTGCATCTCATACTAATTTTATATCTATTCTTTTTTAAATATTTTCCATTATTTTAACAAAAAGAGAGTTATTCATCAGGTCGTATAAGTCCTTTTGAAGTAATTTTTGCATTAGTTATATCTTGTATATTCAAATCAACATACTTCTTTAGCCAATCGGATTGCTTAAACTTTTTTTTTTTCCTCCATTAACTGGATACCTGTTTCAATCGCAGTAGTGTAATTCATACTTATATTTCTTCATACTTATTTTCATCGCATGGTGTTGTTAACAATTTAGACAAATTTTTGCCTTTAATTACCTAATTTTCAGAAACACATTAAAGATATTTATGTAATTAATGAATTTTTTTACGTATATTCCAAATTACCTTATAATATGTATTCAGCGACATAGCATTAATATCACAAAACAGAACAGATGCATAAATCACGGTGGAAACATTATACGAAATAGCCAAAAAAAACAGGACTGGAGATTTCCTATGAAAAGACAGAATATATGGAATACATGCACAACAGGGAAAGATACATGAAAAAAGAACATGGTCAAATAAAGAGGGTCGATAAATTAAAATATGTAGGAGAATGGATCCAACCAAATGGGCTGGACAACACAACAAACAAACAAACAGAGGGTCAGAACATTATAATTTGCATTCAGAATAACACAAAACCACTACAATAAGAGAACATCGGGCGACTGATCGACAACGCAAGATTTCCAGAGGACCGACCGAAACCAAAACCCAAGAGAGTGTGGACTGAAGAACGGAGATGAGCAGTTGGAGAAAAATTAGGAAGTTCGGAGAAGGAAGAAAGAAGATGAACCAGAAGTCTTGAGTTCATTGCGGTCCATAGATGGCCAAATTCATGTAAAAAAAAGTATCCAAAACCAAAATGAAAGTTAAAATCTGGGTATTTTTTATCAATTCAAAACCACTATGTGATAATTTTGAGATATTGCCCATCCATATAAATTATTAGCATCTAAGTACATTAAATAACTCGATTCTTAATTTTATCACATTTTTCTAATATTCATTATTTGATTAAAAATATAACTTACAACATTGAGATATTCCACACCTAATGCCCTTTTCTATAATTAATATCACATCTTATTCGTACAGTGTACGCCATTTAAGAGCCCGAAAAGTGGCTTTTTTCGGACTGATTAAAAAACGTCGACATTTCTCTACTATTCCTGAAGAAATTTTCTAAATTATGGTGAAAACCACATCGGAATTCATCAAGTAGTTTAGAAGCCTTACCCGATAAATACACACACCCGGCCGGACGACTTTGTTTTATACTATGTATAGATTTATTCATTTACTTGTTTTATGCTATGTATAGATTTATTCATTTAGTGTCTTATTTTTTTCCTAGCTATTCGTTTATTCGTAGGGATATACACCTTTTCTAACAACTTTGTTCACTAAATATAATGGAAAATCCTTCGAATACGTTTTATTTTACGTTTACTTAAATTAAATGTAAATTCATATAAGCTATTTGTCATAAACATAAATGTATGAACAAGTCTAATTTTTAGCCTATTAGTTTCACTCTAAGAAATTATACATTCTTCCTAGCGGTCCTACATTTGATCAGGAAGCAGCCAAATGTGTGGGAAAACTCCCAACTTTGTATAGTAGCGATGCTAAGCATTCCATATTTGTAACCAGTTGTGGTGTATTATTTCTATTATATATATAGACACACACACATTAAAATCTTTAAATCCTGTTTAGGAAGTTTACCACCTTACCTGTACGAAACGAAGAGTCCATTTCGCGCGATGAAATTTTACGACATTGATCCAATGCAGTTTGTGCAAGGCGATACATTAAAAGAACCTACTGAGATATGTAGGGATTCGTTTACTCGGAGTCAGCAAGTGGTGCCGGTAATATCTCTTGCTGCATCTATGGGTACCGATTCGAAAGGTGATTATGATGAGGCAGTTAATGGTAAAGACGGAATGAGTGCTGTAGAGTTGGTTTGCGCAGAATGCACACTTGCAAGCCGTTCGCATGAAGTCAACGAACTTCAAAATAAACTCGTCGGTTCTAAATACTAATGAGGATACAACTCATGCTACAAAGATAAGCAAATATAATAATGGGGATGAACCAGGAAGTGAAGACGATCATGAAGACAGCATAGGTGAAAATGAACATGAAGACAGTGATAGTGTTGAAGACGATGATGGTGATTTTCTCTACGCACTGGCACACCCTTCGAACACATTTGCTGCAATGAGTGATATAAAGAACACAGAAGACGTGGAGATTAGTGACTACCTATTTCCCGAAAACCCGAATGAACTTGTTGATAGACTCAGCTATTTGATAGAACTTCAAAAAACACAGGGATTTCTCGCGCTTTGATTAGATATATGCAATCGTTAGTAAACTGAAGGATACGGGGATATATAGGATGATGTGATGAACTGCTATCATCTGAAATTGTATTTATAAAATAACAATACATTATTATATAATCGTTTATCGTCTTACCCTCTTATTTTTTTGTGTTGTATGTTTTTGTCCCTCACAACTTTAAAGTGGTGCTGTGAGCACTCGCCTATAAACGTAAAGAGTCATTGATATCATTCTATAATGGCAATAATGACTCTAATATAAAAATGCACAAAAGTTGACTCCATACAAAAAATTAATTGTATCGTCATGTAAACATTTTGGAGACAGTTGGCGAATCGTTTTTTTTTTTTTATTATGTATGCATAGCGACAGACGACAAACACATTGATTGACGATTGATGCAAAGATTGCGAAATACTGATGGGAAGATTGAAAGATTGATGGAATAATTCAAAGACTGTGGTTCTGATTGCAAAAGATTAAAAGATTGTGGCGATGATTGCAAAAGATTCAGAGATTGTGGTGCTGATTGCAAACTAATGAAGGATTGTGGTGCTTATTGTGAAGGTGATTGCAAAAGATTGAAATATTCTGTTGCTGATTGTAAAGCTGTTTGCGAAAGATTGAAATATTGATGGAAAGATTGCTAAAGATTGATGGATATATTCCAAACATTAAAGGTTGAAGTGATTGCAGGATGGAAATACTGTGGTACTGTTTGCAGTGCTGATTGCGAAAGATTGAAAGATTGGTGGGTATATTGTGAAAGATTGATGGTAATATTAGCGAAAAATTCAAGTCTTAACATTTTTTTTAATGTTCGAATTTTTTGGGTTTTCATGGTCAAAAGTTACCAGGTCAAGTTCAAAGGTCAAGGTCACCTAAATACAAAATAACGGCTAAGATGGCTGATGGTTAGGTCAGACTCCGATCCTAGATCCTTTATATCGATTTGGCATACTCTATGCCTATAAAACCAAGATGGCCACCACAGCCATGTCTGCTGATCTTCCCCGGTCTGCTTATCCTGACTTGGAGTCGCGAGCCCTTCTCTCCGGAGTCACGATTCCACCTTCCTGTTTTGCGAGGCTTGGTTTTTTTTTTTTAAGGGAAAATGGGAAATTTTCAGGGAAAAGCGGAAATTTGTAGGGAAATTTAGTCGATTTCGAGAAAAAAAAAGGGGGAAATTAGTTGGGGAAAAAGGGAAATAAAAGAATTTCCAACATGGCAGTCAGTCGGTGCCTGGCTCCTACTCGCCATTCCATTGTGCGAGACTCACCATTTTCATTCTAGTAACAGTTAAAACATCATAAAAAGATATTGCCAAACCATACATGTGCGGTAATGTAAACAACAAATATAATACCTGCCTCAGATTTAGTTTACAAAAGTCAGTTAATTAGTTCTAGCAATCTCACGTAACTTCAAAATATTTCCCTCCTTTGTTTTTAAAATAATTATATTCAATATTAAGAGTGCTGTACAGTGTACAGTAAGGTGACCAAACGTCCCGATTTTTTTCGGGACAGTTCCGATTTTCGAGGTCATGTCCCAAATTTTTAGAGGGTCATTCGGGACGGCCGTTTGTCCTGATCTGGCAGAAAAGTATATTTAAATGTTGTATGTGTTAGCAATTAATACAGATTACTTTACCATTGAAATGAAAAAAATTACCTGAATGTTGGGAGCTGACATTGTTGACTCGTATGTGGCCGGTTTTGGGTGAATTTGGGCCTTATGATAAATAATTTGTAATAAAAACAACAATGGTATTTTCTTTTATTTTAACAAACCAGCCCCTGTAACCAGTACATCCCCCCCCCCCCAATCACAAAACCAACACACATGCACCACTACTCTCCCCTTCCCTCACCGACCAATTATGAGCCAAAACGAGCGTCCCAAATTCAGGTCAGAAAAATTGGTCATCTTAGTGTACAGACACTGACCACACAATAAAAATGAAGATTCAATTTGTGGTAACATTTTGAGCTGATTTGTTTCCATATGTTTATGATTATGACTGTGCCAAGAAACGTTATATCAACACTGAAACATCTTTGAACCAGATAAGGGAAATGTTTGTGACATAAGGTGTTTTAAGAGCATTTCCGAAAACCAGTATATTTCTATTTAATGCAAGTAAATAAATTTAAAATTATTAACGACCGCCATGTTACTCCCGTTTTCCTGATTTTGTTCCGGCATTACTTGGTTTTTGGCAGAAAATGAGTATCACAACTGAATGACAAAAACGCTGTATGTTCAGTTGCTTGAAACTACAAGAATACAGACACTAGATCAGTTCTCAATTCCTATTATCCAAACATTTTGCGTACACAACCGTGCTTACATACGTGCCCCTGTAGGTACAGCTCGTTGTGTTTTGTTTTCTCACATCAATGATGTGGTTGAGGGTATGGTTTTCACGCCGCACGATTTTGCACAGATAGGCTTAAGGCAACATGTCTTCCTGGCTACAGTGAGCTCCGAACTACTTTGATACCGACTAGGTGCTAAGTTTTACAAATCCGAGCCATGCCAAAAATGGGATCGAATCCACGACCCTCGACACATGGGCCACCAAGGACGCTTTTGTCAATGGTGTTGTAGAACCTACCTTGGTACGATACACAACGAATACAAACTTGAGATCTTATCTACAGCAATTTTGTACAAATTTGAGCAGTTTCGTTATCACCATGTAAGCAGAAACTTTACATTAATTTTACTTTCCCCGTAACAGTAGCTTCGTGCGACTACTCCTGACCACTTTACAGGACGGTCCAGATTCCCCTACTATTTTCCCCAGTTCTGATCCCCACTAACTTATATTCGAGCGGCCTTGATTTGTAACTATAAAGTTCTGTAGGCTAGTTTTCTGTCAGTGATGAATTTCATTGTGCATTTTGAATTTTCATGTGTATGTATCATGTAATTAAGTATTCTATTGGTAGGTGATTTATAGATAAGTTTAAGACGTTTTAAGATATGAAAAAATTACATAGAAAATGTAAATCATTATAAAACAGGAATTTTAACGCTAGTATGGTTACGGAAGTCTCCACTACTACTCTGATTGTCATGTAACAGCAATGGACCTACATTAACTGGCCACAAGTAATCGTTTTAGTACTGACAAGAATTTGCTTCCCAGGAAGTATAATAAAAACTGACTTTCCCGTTTACGTGTGAAGTATCTCGAAGATGTATGGTAGAGATACTTTTCTTTATGTTAGATACATAAACTACATTATGTATATTATATATATAAATTTTTGTCTTAAATAATTTTGCATGTTTAATTCTTTACTTAAACATATGCGTTGGTAAAAATGTGTGTTTGGAAACAATAATCATATATAATAAGTAGACTATATCTATCTGTCTGTCCGTCTTTAATACCTCTAATTCCCTTGAAACTTTACAGAAGTTCTTCCAATTTGCCAGAGTGAATCCTCGGGGTAAAATACAGGCCAAGTTCGAATTTCGGCATGATCAGATTATGCAATCATTACCTTTTACCCTAAAAACACATTTTTTAATTACTTTTTTCCTATGAAAAGTTTTATATTAATGCATAGAGATATAAAGGTAATGGAATATCACTTTTGTTTACTTTAAATGTCTTGCTTCAATGCTGGGTTAATTAAATGGGGCTACAGTGACTCAGTGGCTAGAGTGATTCCAAATGGGTCCTTAGTGGCTCAGTGGATAGAACTATGTTAAGAGGGGCTGCAGTGGCTTAGTGGATAGAACTATATCAAGTGGAGTCACAGTAAGTTTATATATATATCAAATGGGGCCTTAGTAGCTCAGTGGATATAAATATTCCAAATGGGGCCGTAGTGGCTCAGTGGATATAGCAATTCCAAGTGGATCTTTAGTGGCTCAGTGGATAGAACTATGTTAAGTGGGGCCGCAGTGGCTTTGTGGATAGAGCGATTCCAGTTGGGGCCTTAGTGGATCAGTGGCTAGAACTATGTTAAGTGGGGCTGTAATGGCCCAGTGGATAGAGAAATATCAAATGGGGCTGCAGTCGCTTCAATATTGAGTTAATTTTACATGATTTCATTATTACTTACATATATCTATGTAATACGGTTTCTTTTTCAGTCTTTGTATGATAACCAAATTTTTGAACGTGGTAACAGTTCTAGGCACGTGACAATACTTAAAAAAAAAATCACAGGCTGGGCCCCTAGTTAGTAATATTATTAAGTGCTTTTACAAGGCAATTTTTTCTATTAGTTTATTGTATACTCATTAATTATAAAATGAAGACTGGTAGCAATGGATATTTCTTTAATGTCCTTTCAGGCTTCAAAAACCAATTAAGGTTACCAAACAAAAAGGAACACTTAGAAAATAGTTGTAAAGACAATACAGCTTCGATTATATAATGAATAATCTTATGAAGGCCAGGTTATATTTTTCAAGTCTTGTGTAGAAGAACTGGAGGTTGTTATATTAATTTGATACTAAATTATTGAAGTGGTCTTTGAGTTACTGCTGGGAATGTGCGCATGCATAAACAAAACAGGGTTTTTTTCTTAAAAATAATAAGGGAGAGTAAAAACAGATTTAAAGTGATTCTTGTAAAGACACAAATTGTTACTAAATTCCAATTCACTTTAAGGAAATTAGAATAATTACCGATCAGAGTAGATATAAAAGGCCAGTCCAGGACCACCCCACATTTTCATCAAAAAATCAAGCAATTTGAGGCCAAAATCAAGATTTTTTGCTCCAAAATCACAGTTTAAAATTTAAAAACTTAAACATTCTATAAAACAAGCAAATTTACCTTTTTTTTTTTTAAATAATGTGCAGGCTTTGTGACACCTTAAAAACATTAAGTTTTAAGCTAAAATCAAGCAAATTTCTCGCTTTTCAAACAAATTTTCACCTTTTGTAGAAATAGCAATTTTACAAGCGAGTAAATTGGCAAATTTAAGACAAAATAAAGCAAAATCAAGTGAAAAAATTCAAATCAATAGAATTTAAATATTAGAACAGAATTTATTATCATGTACAGATTTTCCATTTTTCATTTCTTTTAAGCCTTTATACATTATAAAAATGTATTTATCATTTATTAATTTTAAAGCATTTTTATCAAAAATCTGTACATATCGATGAGGTAATGTAATTTTATATTTACAATCCAGAATGTAAGTAATTTTTTTACCAAACTTAGATTCATGAATTTGAAAATCTGCGGCGTCATACAATTTATCAATATCTAGATCCTGCAGTTTACTGTATTCAAGCTAATAGTTCAACTTGTTGAGCAGAGATTCCATTTTGTGTGTTATTTACAAAAAAAAACAAATTATTAAAGAAAATATTATTTTATTCTCGCAATAAATTAATTTTCTTAATAAATACAATGGGAAATAATACCATATCTAAGCAACGTAAAAAATGCGGTGAAGTATTAAACATAGAAAGTTTTCACATGCATAAATACACAGAAGATAAGCATATTAACACTTGTAAAAAATGTTGTGCTGAATATGACAAAAATCAAAATGATATAAAAAAAAAGAAAGTACTATGCAAATGTGGAAAATATGTTTCTAAACTATCTCTAAAAAAACACAAAAATTGTAAATCGCACAATAAAAATTAAATTCAACATGATTCTTCAACTAAGACATGTGTAGTATGTAGGGGAGAGTTTCCTATATTGTACCACTTTTTACATTTGTAATTTTATTTGTCTCAAATGAAAAAATACAAGGTTTTACGAAATTGTATCAAAAAGAAACACTATTTATGGGTACATATATTTGGTTTACATTACAAAATGTAGCATCGGGGAAGAAATAAAGAACTTTTTGTAACAGGCTGCAACTGGGACGATATAAGAAACTGGTTTCCTAAATCGTACCACAACATTATAAATTAAAACAAATGAGAGAACAAACAAGACAGAATGTAATAACACACAGGTTTATAGTAGTACTTAAATACTAATAAAGTTTGATTATTTTTCTACGGTAAATTCAAGAAATATTCAATTATTTACATGCCACACAAACAAAGGGTTTCAGTTGTGACTTAACACCCACACAACTCTCATGAACCCAGGGTGTGCACAATAAATACTGAACAGTATCATCCACAAATGTTTCTTCATATACACAACAACACAATGTGGAATGTGGCTGTGCTCTGCTATCTGATATGCCATCTTGCGTACATCGTTAATCGTGACTCCAAAAAGTAGTTTTTCCAATTTTAAAATATGTTCTACAAGTGGATTTTCTATTTCAAATGGCAAGGTAGTAAACTGTCCACGCTCCTTCGTACCATCGTTAGCAATTACTGTTTTTACAGTCCAAGTGGCGCTTTAGCGTTGGTTTTGGAATGCCGTACCGGCAGCAGCACTCATTAAACCTATGTCTACATTTCTGTACGCTGCCAGAGCACTTTCCATGTCTGATTCACTCCAGGTACCATATTTCCTTTCCACCATTCTGTAACATACAATTAACACGTGTGTTACTTGTGTTTATTGAAAATTTATTTTATTTATTCAAATCAATGGCAAATATAGAACTTCAAATTATATGATATCCCAATTTGTACTGGTACGAATGAGGAACCCCACTCGTCGTAAGATTTAGGCAACTTCGCACAACTTCAGTCTTTACGTCATTTATAACCTAAAACAGGTGCCTCGCTACAAATCGGGCAGCCATTACGTTCAATATTACTTACACTACAATTATAACTGCACGAAATCCAGTAACACTTACCTTGAAGTGCTGTATTATCTTACATATGGAGTAGAAAAACTACATCAGCAAACGCTCAAACAATATAACTGTAATAAAAATACAACACGTGCTTACACTGACTAGCTATTTTCATGGACTGCTCAATATATCTAGTAGTTCAAGTATTCACCGTGAGAGCACTCCACTAGTCCTGCTTTGTATAAAACTGGTAGTGGTACGATTTCGGCGACTTTCCCCTAATGAGAATAAATCTATTGATTCAGTTTATCCACATAAAGTAATTATAGACAAACTTACAACAAAATACACAAGAATGTATGAATGAATATGCCAAAAATCATTATGAGTTAAAAAAGAGAAAATACTATACAAATATGGAAAATATATTTATAATCTACAACTCGAAAACCATTTTAAAAAAAACTAAATCACATCAATAGATATTCTAAACGAAATTCAATAGAACAATTATCCAACAAAAACATGCACAGTTTGTAATGAGAAAAAATCTATACAATTATTTTCTTTTAATAAAAGTTGTAAGGATAAACACACAACTATGTGTAAAAACAGTTTTAGTGAATATCTTAAGAAGTATCGTCTTGACAAGAAGTACAATATGATTTCCCAATAATTTAAACACATTTTCAATGCTTTTTCACTATTTTTTCTTATATTAGTTATTTTGTTATTAAAAATGTTTTCCCTTTAAATAAACAAATATGGAGGCTTCGAAGATAAATCATGTGTTGAGTGAAAAGACAGTGAGAGAGTTAAGAATTACAGGTAGAAGATTTGAAATTAAATATTTGCACAGGCTATAGGAAGCTGATTTAATTGCAGCTATTATGCCATTTATTATAAATCAACAAAGAAAAGAAACTTCACATAAAAATTTACCCTTTTCAAATTATGCTATAAAATATAGAAAAGCTATAACACCATTTAAAGGAATATTCCCATTTTCTACTAATGTTTTCGCATAACCTAGAGATAAAAGTAAGCGGGTAACAGAATGGTTAACAAGGAATTATTTTTTATAAATTTACCTTTATCTGATACTGATAACAATGATTTATATAAACAAGATAAAAACAATTTGAAAGAAATATTTCCTTATTCTACTAATGTTCTCTTTAATAAAAGATAAGGAAACCAATGAAGCTTAATTAGTTAATAAAGCTGTTAAAAGTAGGATATCAACATATAGCATTGAAAATTCTTTTAATTTAGTACAACCTATTCATTTTTTGACTTCAGTCAAAAATAAGGTATTTGAGAAAATACATGAACATCTTATAAAATTTAGAGGGGTGAAAACCAGCATTAACTTATATATCAATTGTTGTAAGCAATAAAATAAACAAGTTGAATTATTTACATTTCAATCACCAAAATATACAATATTGAATGAAGGAGATAATAAAGTAATTTATAAATCCATGATACAAGAAATAATTACACATATTTCTGAATTCCAAAAAATAGGTTCCAAATGGACTTTAGATAGAATAATGGGAATACAATTAGCTATACATAAATATAATCTATTAAATGCTGCATTTACTACCTGAATTTACAAAGAATAAGAAAGCATGCGTAAATTATAAAAATAATGATACAAAATTCTTCCTTTGGGCTGTAAAATCTGCATTGTTTCTAACAGACAGCCATTAATATAGAGTAACCAAATATATAAATGTGGGGCTTCATATTGATAAAACAATAGATAACTTTGAATACCCAATTATAATCGATAATATACTAAAAATAGAAAATCAAATTGACTTTTCCGTAAATGTATACTCTATTGAAGGTGAAGGTAAGAAATCCATGGTATATCTATTAAGACTAAAAATAAATAAAAAGTATTAGCATATAAGTTTATTTTATTTCAAAGACGGTGATAACTCTCATTACTGTTGGATTAAAGACTTATCGAAGCTGCTTGCAGCAACAAAAAATAATAAGCAACATAAAACTTATATATGTGATATGTGTCTTCAATTCTTTTATTCTCAAGAGAAATTAAGTAAACATACAGAAAAAATTACCTTCGAAAGGAAAGCTAACATTTTTCAAAAATTGTAAACATACAATGAACGTTCCTTTCACAATATGTGCAGATTTTGAATCAATTCTAAAGAAAATACCAACAACTAAACCAAATCCACGAGAAATTTATAAATTTAAACTAACTAAAAATATCCAGTTTTAACAAAAGAAGACATTGATAATGGTCTTTACAAGGTGGTATTCAAAGAATGGTATAATCTTACTAATTATCTGATAAATAACATTGATTTAAAGTTGAAGGATGAGTCATTAACTGTAAAATATCAGTTACATGAAGCATCTGGTTTTTGTTATTATATTGTATCTAGTTATGGCGATTATAAGCCACTAGTTGTATATCGAGGTTCAAATGCACATAAGAATTTTATACAATCAATAAAAATGGAAGTAGAAGAAATTGGTGAAATATATTCACAAATTGAACAAATGCATCCACTAACAAAAGAAGAAAAAATATTATATATTAAATTTATAAAATGTACTCTGTGTGAATATGAATATACAGATGACAATAAATAAGTTCACTATCATGAATATGAACACAACTGGAACATTCATTAATCTAGTATGTAATAATTGTAATTTAAATTAAAATTACCCAATTTTTGTACCAATTTATTTCCATAATTTAGCTGGATAGGATGCTCATTTGTTTATTAAAGAGTTAGGATATGATGAACAAAATATAGATTTAATAGCAAATAATGAAGAAAAGTTTATAACTTTTGGAAAAAAAACACAGAAAATTAAAAAATGAAATTTATAGACACATTTAAATTTGTGGCTAGCAGTTTAGATGTATTATCATCTAATTTAAGTAAAGATCAAAATGACACATACACAAAAACATTTTCCAAAAGAACAAGTAGATTTAGTACTTCGAAAAGGAGTTTACCCATATGTTTATATGGAAAGTAGGAAGAAATCTGAAGAAACTGAACGTCCACCAAAGAGTGAATTTTATAACAAATTAAACGAATCTGATATAAATGATGATTATGAACACACAAAATGTGTATGGAATCAATATAATATTAAAAATCTTGGGGGTTATCACTATTTATATTTAACAAGTGACATAATTTTGTCATCAGATATATTAAAAAAATTTAGAAACACATGTATAAATTCATATTATTTAGATCCGGCATCGTATTTTATAGCACCAGGTTTATCATGGGAAGCAATGTTAAAAATGACTAAACGACTAGATTTATTACATAACTGTGATATGATTTTAATGATTGAAAAGGGAATTAGAAGTGGAATATCACAATGTTGTACGCAATATGTTAAAGCTAATAACAAATATTTAGGAGATTTAAAATCGATTCAAGAATCAAATTATTCAGCTTATATAGATGCCAATAACTTATATGGTTGGGCAAATTTACCATATGGAGGTTTCGAAGGGTTTACTATACATTGTATGATTTAAATTACTGGAATGAAAAAGTATTACATTTGAAAGAGGATTCGCAAAATGGTTATATATTAGAAGTTGATTTAGAGTATTCACAAGTACAACATAATTTACATACAGATTTTCCATTTTGCCCAGAAAATAAGGTAGTTCCAAAGACAAATCAATCTAAATTATTAACAACTTTAGATAAAAAACAGAAGTATGTAATTGACTATTGTAATTTAAAACAGTGTCTAAATGATGAATTAACACTTTCTAAAATACATCAAATATTGTCGTTTGATCAGTCCGATTGGTTAAATAAGTATATTGATTTGAATACAGATATGAGAACCAATGCAAAAAATTATTTCGAAAAATAATTTTATAAACTCATGTATGATTCTGTGTTTGGCGAAAGTATGGAAAATATGAGAAACAGAGTATATATAAGATTAATAACAGGTGCAGAATAATGTGAAAAATTAATATCAAAACCAAATATCAAAAGAAGTTCTATATTTAATTAGAATCTTGTGGCTATACACATGAATAAAACAACTGTAAAATTGAATAAATCTATTTAAGTGGGCATGTCAATTTTGGACATATCGAAAGAATTAAAGTATTATTTCCACTATAAAATGATAAAACCAAAATATGATGATAAAAATGAATTATGCTATCAAGATATAAATATCAGATAAGTGATTGTCAAGTTTAATATCAAAATTAGATTTGATAGATATTCTATTTTTTCCATTGTCTGTTGTTAATTCAATGTTATTTGTTTAAAATGGCTTAATCGAATTTGTAACTTCTTTTAAAGAATCGATATCATATTGACCTCTATGTATAGTCATAACTTCATTTTTATCAACAACAGAACTAATTTTTCAATTGTAGTTATAGTATTATTGTCTATATGTGGTGTTAAAAATTTTGTATGAAAACTAACTAATGCAATTGATTTTTCACTATGGATGCTATCATAGTGAATTTTCTTCTTCAGTATAGAACTATTGTTTAACTCTAAAACTTTGTTATCTATTTATTACAAAAATTATGTAATAAAATGAAGAAAGTTGATTGGTATGTTGATGTATTAATTTCTGAAGAAACTTCTAATAAAAAGAAAAATGACGAATTATTACCTAACAATATAAGAGCAATTATAATTGGGCCTAGTAAATGGTAAAATACTAATTTAATGATTAATTATAAGACAGGATGGCTAAATTTTAATAAATTGTATATTTGTTCAAAAAGTTTGAATCAACCCTAATATATTCAGTTATAAGATGACTTTGATGTGATATCCCAAAAGTTTAATGAAAAAATGGCTTATTTTTTAAATATCAATGATGACATGATTCCACTGGATCAGTGTGAAAATTATTCACCGATTATTTTCGATGATGTCATCTTAGAAAAACAAGCTGTCATATGCCAATATTTTACTAGAGATCGGCATAAAAACATTGACATATTTTATTTTTCACAGACATATTCGATAGTTCCCAAACAATTGGTACGAGAAAATACAATTTTTTTGTGTATATTTAGACAAGATGACACTGACTTAAAACATATTTATAATGATTTTGTTGGTATTGATATTCCTTATGATAAATTTAAAGAAATTTGTGCACAATGTTGAGATGAAGATTATGGTTTTGTTACTTTAGATTTGGGTAGAAAATGAGTAATATAAAGTATAGAGATAAAATTAAAGATCTTAGTATATTTTAAAAACTTTTTGTATATAAATTTTTGTATATTCTTTAATTTTTGGGATTTATTTAAGATGAAACACGTTCCCAAAATATTGATGCAATCACAAGAAAAATAAACAAAATATATCTCATATTATAAAATGTTTTAATAATTTAAATTATAAACAACAATATACTATAGACATTTATAGAATATATTTATATTTTCCAGATATAAAATTAACTAGAGAGTGTGATGAATTTACCCACAGAGATAGAAATCTTGGTTATGAAATTGAAAGACAAAAGTATAGAGAAACTATATTAAATTGTAAATTTATAATATTTAATCCTAATGAAATAGATTTTGATATATCCTATGTGGTTAATTGAATTTTCGTGCATTTAAGTAAAAATATTTAAATTCACCAAACATCTGTTTTAGTAACCCAAGAATTATGTGAGTTATCAAGACCTAACAATTTAATGTAAATTTTATCACCTTTAGTTTTTAAAACTTTTTTCATCCAAATATTAATCAGGATAGTTTGTTTATATAATTTTGTATTTATAAAAACCACCTTTTATTTATTCTCCTTTGTCATCTTTCAGTTTGTAAGTTGGCATATCAAAATTTAAAACATAAAAAAAGGTAAATAATTATGTTGTCAAATTAGCTATATAAACCTTTTCAAAAAATCGCTTACTCTTGCTCACAGTGGACAATATCTTCAACTTTGTATTTCGGCCTAGTAATCATGTCTACATAATCTTGTTGTCTTAAATTTTTGAAATTCTTTTAAATGACTTCGATTGGTTTCATTCCAATGGTACTATGCTTTGTGTTGTATTTTTAAATTAAATCATGTAAAATATTTATCAATTTATAATGGCCATTCAAAGCGTATTTCTTCCATATTTTATTCTTCATTGTACAATAAAATCTTTCCACACAACTGGCTTTTAATTCACTGAATGTAGAATTGTGATTGATGTTATATTTTTGCATAAGTTCACTAAATATTTTATTATAAAATTCTAAGCCATTGTCGCTTTGTAAATAATTTAGTTTTCTTTTAACTAATATAGATTCTAAAATAATTGCTACATTTTTGGCTTTTTTATCATTAATTGGTATTGCAAATGCGTATTTTGAAAAAGCATCAATAATTGTCATAATATATTTGTAACCATTGTTGACATGCGATATCCCTTTTAAATATCTGGTATCCATTGATGGCACTATGCTATCAGAATATTCAGATTTTTTTTTTTTAAGATAAATGATCAGCTTTGTTAAAATCAAAATGCTTACTGTGATCTATTTTTGTACTTCCATTAATAACAGTGATATATTTTTTGGATAAATTAACATTAACAGTAAAAACCATTTTATAAACGGTGCAATCCATAAAAAAGGAAAGAAATTTTGATTATGTTATTAGTGGAAAATATTATTAGATTTATCCCACCTTACGTGCAAATAAAATATGAGATTTTTCTTCCGTGCTTTGTTCAACTTCTTCCTTAAAAATTGTATCCCAATAATCTACTACTGATTGATAAAAATTTATAATTTAACATCTGTTTCTTGATTAATATCTTCTTTGCTTTTTTCAACTTCAAATCAACACATTTATCACAATAATTAAAAACTGATTGGCTTAAATTGTGTAATATATCATCGAAATATCTGTTATTGACCGCATCTTTACCATCTACATGATCAGCCATATTATTAATTCTACGATTTTGAATGGAAACATATTCTGTCGCACAATGTCTTAGTAGATATTATAAATGGAATTCGACATGACAATAACCCAACAAAAACATGTAGAGTATGTAATTAGTTAAATATATAAAATTATTTTCAGTTCATGCAAGAAATAAGGACAAACTAAGAACAATATGTAACAATTGTATTAGTGAATATAATAAGAATTATCATCTTAACAAGAAATTTACTGAACTTAGAGGTACCCACTCAGAAGGGACATTTAAACATTTTAAATATTTCATTTTCCAATTTCTTTACTATTTGTATAACTCTTCATCGTCTATATAAAATTTCAAAGCTTCTTAAATTTGTTCGCTTATAAAAATTAAATATAAAAAATCTCAGCGAGCAATATAGCAGTTGTGTTGAGTGAAAAAAGAGTGCAGGATTTGAGAATCATAGCTAAAGGATATTTAATAAAATATTGGTATAATCTAAGGAAAGCTGATTTAATTTCATTTATTAAACAAAAAAATATTAAATGAACAAAGAAAAAGGCATTTTGCAAATTTACCCTTTTCAGGTCACAAAATAACATATAAAAAACTAAAAAGAATTTAAAGAAAATATTTCCTTTTTCTAATAATATATTTGTAAAACCAAGAGATAAGAGTAAGTGGATAAATGAATATATATATTTTTTTGCAAATTTACCTTTAGCTGGTGCTAATATCAATGAATTATATAAACAAGATAGAAATCAATTAAAAGAAATATTACCTATTCTCCTAATGTATTTGTAAAAAAAGAAATAAAAGAACCAATAAAAAATTATGAAGTTAATAAAGGGTATCAACACATAACATTGAAAATAGCTTTAATTTTGTACAACCTTATCAATTTTTAACTGCAGTAAAAAATAAGGTATTTGAAATAATTTGCAATAATCTAAAGAAATTTAGAGGGATGAAAAATAACATTAATTTATTTACTAATTGTTGCAAGCAAGAGAATAATCAAGTAGAATGATTTACATTTCAGTCATTTAATCATACAATAATAAACAAAGGGGAAAATATAAAGATATACAAAATCATAAAACAGGAATTGCTTGTGCAATTATCTGAATTCTAAAGAAGAGGTTAATAATGGACTTTTGTCGGCCATGACATGTCTTATGAGACATTTCAAGAGATTTGTGCAAAATGTTGAGATGAAGATTATGGTTTTATTACATTAGATTTGAGTAAAAAAATGAAAGAAGGAAGGTATTGAAACAAGATTATAGCTTTTATAATGTAACTCTGTCTTGTGAACTGCAAGTGTATTACAAAAACAAATTTAATTAAAATATAAGAAACCTTTGTCAGAAATAGGTGGGATGAGAAATTCAATCCACCTCTCTTATAATGAAGTCAAACCAGTTTATATTAGTGAGTCTGGTTTATATGAACATATTTTTATTTAAAATGTAAATTTACAGATATTTATAGGGGTGGGACAAAACACCCACCCCTTACTTACAATGAAGAAAACAATATTTAGAATTCAAATACATGTGTTTTATTAATCCAAGAGTTATGAGAGTTATTAAAACCTAGCCTTTTTACATATATTTTATCACCTTTAGTTTTTAAGATGTTTACAACCAAATACTCATTAGGATAGTTAGTTTTCATAACTCTGTATTCATAAAAAGTACCTTTTATTTCTTCACCATTAATATCTTTCTTTTTGTAAGTGGTTACATCATAATTTGGAACTTTAAAAATAGTAAACAACTCCATTGACCAATTAGGAGAATAATCCTTTTCAAAAATTCATTTATTTTTGCTAACATCTACAACACTGCCAACTTTATATTTAGGTTTAGTATACACATTCCCAAAATCTTCTTGTCTTAAATTTTTTTCATTTTTCTTATTAACTTCAATTTGTTTCATACCAATAGTTATATGTTTTGTATTGTTGTATTCTTTTACTAAATCGTCTAGTATATTTTTACCCATTTATAATTACCATTTAAAACAATATTTTTCTCCGCATTTTATTCTTCATTGTACTATTATATCTCTCTACAACATGGGCTCTCTACAACAGTTCGCTGAATGTAGAATAACAATTGATGTTATATTTTTGCTTAAGTTCTTTTAATGTTTTATTTTAAAATTCGGAACCATTATCACTGTGAGAATTCTATGGTTTTCTTTTAATCAATATAGATTCTAAAGCATTAGCTATATTTTTAGCTGTTTTATCTTTAATTGGAATAGCAAATGCATATTTCGAAGGAAAAAAAACATTGATAATCGTCATAATATAATATATTATTTATATGTGATATTCCTTCAAATTACCAGAATCCATCTCGACAAGATCAATTTTCCATAAATAATCAATATCACATGAAATTACTTTTCTTCTTGGAAAATTTCTTCTCACTGGTTTATATAATTCATTGATTGTTCCTTCTCTTAGATTGGACAATTTAGTTAAATGTCGATTTATTATAATTACATATAGAACATTTACTTTTCTGAACTAATAGTCCATTTATTGTAGTTTCAGTTTTATATTATTATTCTTTGGTAACTTTCTTACACTTCAAACACCAAGTATTCTCTATCAAATTTATATATATATATATATATATATATATGTGTTTATTTATTTATTTATAATCTTTATATTTTACGAATATTCCTATTGCAGTCATTAATCCATCATCTTATTCAGATATATATTTTTTTAAACCACACTATGGCCTCTTCTAACATCATAAGTTTTACTATAATCTATTTTTCTGGAATCCTTCATAACAGTTAGAGTATCATCGGGCAAATTGAAATTAGCAGTAATTACTTTATAAACAGTAAAATCCATAAAAAAAATAAAAGAAAATTGGTTTACCTATGTGAAAAACATAACTTTGTTTATTCCACTTTGCAGGTAAATAAAATATATGAAATTTTCTTTCCTCACATTTTTCTATTCTCGAGTTTACAAGTATATTACAATAATTAAAAACTGACTGGTTTAAATTTTTTCATTTATCAGCCATTTCTTTATTTAAATATCTTTTATTGGCTGCATCTTTTCCATCTATAGGATCAACCATATTTTTAAATCTACGATTTTGAAGAGAAACATAATCTGTTGTATAAACAAACACTTAACTAAGTTGATCTTGTAAAGCGGTAACAATGGTATTGTATTTTGAATCTACATATATTTTTAATGCATAATCAGAAACAATAATATTGTATTTTGAATCTACATCTTTTTTTTTTAAATATTTTTTTTGTATTATTTATCCATTTTATATAAACTGCAATAGTATTACTGAATCGTAAAAGTATATCTTCTTTTAAAGCATAATCAGCTGTTTATTAAAAAATCTTTTATTGACTGAGTGACTGAGTGAATACATGTCGTGTTATTGTTTATGCAAGCTTTTATTTGCTACAGCCACTTAATGGCTGTATAACCTGTTTACGATGATTTTCTATAAGTTTTTATAAGGTATTGAGATGGCCTGCAATAATCTCACAGGAGTGAATAATGTATTTAGGGAAACTGACATCCCTCACTAGATGAGGCACAATGGGTTATAGGTAACAGCATCGTCATCATTGTAAGATGCAGAATATCAGAGATGGCCACGTTGTGAAGAAGGTACCACGACCCCACATCACTTATGCTCTCCAAGGTGGCGCTTGCTAACCTGGTAAACACTCGACGAACCCATTCTAACACAACCACCCACATTTCCTCTGATGTACCAACCTGTAAGACGTCAACAATTAGCCAAACAAAGTTTGTAGAATACTTCAAATGTGTTTTTGACTTTTAATGATTATAATATTAATGCACACAATCTACAAACTTCTTCACAACTCAAAACGTTTTTCACCCAGCGGAAATTTTGTCTGGGTCGACTATTAGAAAAAATGAGGTTATTTTTAATGTTGTGTACAGTCAGGTAACGACTGGAGTCATTGACCTGGCTCAACATTTACAGGTGGTACTACATTAATTTACTGTAGTGTATTCAAAATGTCAACAAATGGCAGAAACGCCCAATCTATCATTTTTATATACAGTAATGTATAGCTGTTTTTATTAAAAATATTTACAGCCAGCTAACAAAAACTTAATTCAGCTTGCTGGACCATTTGGGATATAGGGTTATGTGGACCAGATTATTGGTTCGTTGAGTACCAAGCCAGGTGCTATCTCTATGTTGGCAAGAACGAATAAGTAGTGATAATCTCTGGGTAGTGTGGTTGATTGTCCAAAGTGGCACTAACACATATTTAATATAGATCAAAAATTTACGTATAAGATATAAAAATAAAAACAACAACCACTATCACCTGCATGGTAATATAACCTCACTTTCAGGTAGGTGTATTAAGGCCGTTTATAAAGACTCTTCCCCCTCTCAATTAGTATTTTTCATAAACATAATATTAATGGCAAAAAATCCTCTAACTAATTCCAATCTTCAAAAACACACACAATGAACTTTATTACATTTCTAAAATTTCTGGCTACGTGATCGGACACACCATGTGCACAAATCGGTTCACTAGCCGAACATTCAGTAAAACTGACCTTGGCCACATTTCAGTAATGTCCTTTAGTTTTATTTATTTATTTCGCTCTATAAAACTCTCTCAAGCCCTAAATGGGTTAAGGGTGTAGAGCACGTCAACAAATTGTAAATACGGCGGACGGTTGGAGTAGAATTATGTGTTCGGTGTGTGGAAAAAAGGTGTTTGCAGTGATAGTAAATGCAATAGGTGGTTCCATAAAAACTGTACGAAGCTTGCCAAAATGTAGTACGAGGATATGGCTGTGAATGGCAATAAAAAGTGGATCTGTGAAAGGGATGATAGTGAAGCTGACACAAAACAAGTGCTACGAGGAAGTATAACAAATATCGAAAGGAATATGAATCTGCTCACCAAAGAGGATGATGATATATCAAAATCCATATCATTTGCAGTGACAATTTCGATGAGATTGCGGAAAAACTCAAAGGATTGGAGTCATGCATTATCTAAATTGAGCAGCTTAAAGAGAAAGTAATGTATCTGGAAAATGATACAGAAAACATTGAGGCATACGTAAGAACAAATAATCTGAAAATCCACAGGATACCGGAGAAAAAGGGCGAAGATCTGTTGCATCAAAAATATCAACCGTATTGAATTTGCTACTGAAACGAGAAGATATAGATATAATTCATTGACTACCATCAAGAAACCAGGAAGTGAACAGACTGTGTGTTATAAACCTTGTAAACAGATGGAGGAAACAAGAACTCCTGGAAGCGAAAAAGAAAGAAACACATTAAATGCGATGGAAATCGGACAAAGTGAAAAGGGGATGATATTTATAAATGAACACCTGATGCCCCAGAACAAGGCTTTATACAAATGAGCCGGGGACATGAGGCAGAGAGGGTACAAGTTTGCTTGGGTGAAAGATGGGAAAGTGTTTTTAAGAAAGAATGAGGAGGAACAAGTGATTCACGCAAAAAATAGTGCTACTATGAAAGAGATTGAAGAAAGGAAATGATCAAATTACACATCAAAACAAAGTTAGTTTTAAGGTTGCCTAAGCTTAGAGTATAAAAACCAAGATAAAATGACAGTAACCGAAAAACTTTTTGAAAATATCAGTACTTTTACAACTTATAACAGGGCAATGGCAAATGTTAGGATATTTTACTTAAATGCCCGATGTCTCAAAAACAAAACTGATGATATTACTGCTATGGTGAATTCAATAGGTAAGATTGATGTAATAGTTGTGACATGTGCAGCGCACATCAGCCTGTTCTCAACACCTATTTTTGCAATCTTCAAGTCAACATGCTAGTAGCGTCGAGCAGTAGCGACACGTAGCGTCGAGCAGTAGCGACACGCAGTGCCGCGTACTTACTATGTGTGTTTGAATAAGGGCAACAGTGTAAAGTATATTGTGTTTATTTTCTTTCATGTCCATTTTAATATTTTTTGTGCAATTGTTTGTTTGTATAAAATGTCATAAGGCAAGTTGTGTTATTTCACGTCAGACATCAAGTAGTAGTGCCTCGTGCATCCAATTCAAATCACTAAGTGCAATGTAACAAGCCTAGGGATGCACCCAAATGTGTTTGTTTACACCTGTATTTCTTTGAGGGTAATATGTGTTATTGTGAAGTGTTGTGTAATAAATATGCTAGTATACCTTGTGTCCCCACTGGGCACTAAACAGGTTTTTAATTTTAAGAAAGAAGTAATAGTTTGTGTACTGTATTTTCTAGTGTGTTTGCCAACTAGAATTACACATGATGACATTTGCAGTTCGTATTTTATTGTTGTCACGTTTTCCAGAAGAAACCACATGTTAGTGTTTACATTTTTCCATCGGCATCTGTCACTGAATATATTTATTTTCAGATTTGTGTAGAGTCATGCCAAGTATGTTACCAATTTTAGATCTGCACCCTTTTACATCAGGATGACAAAGTCTGCCCCATGTTAGGGTGATATTTTGTTAGAAAGTAAATTAGTGTATGTGTAATGTCATATCTGCTGGCTAGGAGCATAACATAATGTAGACAGAGTCACACAGAGACATTTGAGGACTATTTCAGTCCGTTAAATACTATCCCTAGCCTATTGGCACACGCCTTACAATTTTAGTTGTCAGAGAAACTTGAAATACAAAAAATTCATGGCAGTAAATTCTGGACATGCCAATATATTGATCTAGCGCACCGGCGACCAGCCATCGCATCTGGCAATACGGTAAGCATGTGGCCAGTTAACCTACAAAAATATGTATTTTAATGTCAGGGTGTTTATTGCGTAATTTCAGCACGTCATGTTCTTGTTACTGTTTGTAATTAATATGTGTATATTCTTTTTGATTCGGGAATGTTCTAGCAGGGCTCCAGCCCCGAAAATAGGCCTGACTGAAAGAAAGGTTAAGAAATGTGTGGCAACACTGCCACTGGCAGATATTTCTTTCTTTTATATTTTATAATTAAGTGTTGTTGAGAAATGAGTTTAAGATTTTAATGTTTCACCTGTCCATCAGATTCATTACCACCCCTTTCATTTTTATTATATAAATATTTTCATGTCTGCAACAAGTTGACGGTGGGTAGTTGGAGCAAAAGGGGTTAAATAAGAGGTTGGGTGGTTTCTCACCAAAACCTCTGTAGAATTGCCTGGGCGCCAGACACTGTCAGTGAGCAGTGTCAATTCTTGGTAGAGTAGACTCATTTCCCTGGGTCGTGTGCCGACAGTCACTGCCATGTCCTTCTGTGACTGCTCCTGAAGTGAAGAATTACCATACTTTACCAACCTATGCAGTGAGTTCTTAGACTCACACGCATACATTTATGTAAACGAAGAACACTGTAAAATACTTGAAAAACACTTTGAATATTGGCTGGAAAGGTGGGGCCCCGTGCCCCTAAAGCCCGTAAGCAACCTGAATGAGAACACAAATCACACATCGGTTCATAGGGGTTTTATAAATGCTCCCTCAAGAAATAATTTACATTTGGGTGCTGGGCTTTACCTGCCAGCAGGGTTACACAGTAGAAACGGCACTCGGCCACAAAAAATTATGGCAAAATTATTAAACTTTCCTCGGCAATGCTATCAGAAGGGAGGGAGGAGTCGAATAATCTTGGGTGGCTAGAGAAAACAAATATTCCAGTAAATTAAAGTCTATTGCACATTAACATGATCAGTTCACAAAATATGAAGTGCCGCCCAAGCACGTGAAATGCGACCCCGTCGGTCAGCACGAGACACACAAGTATGATTAACTGTATCTTAGTGCCCTCACGGAGTGCCAGCCGGTGTTTGGCAGGCAGGCAGGCAGTGAGGACTAATTTATTTCGCACCACAACTGTGCAAAAAACAAATCCATGTAACTCTAACACTTGCAATTCTTACATAAATGAATTCCTTGTACAATGAAACTCCTTAAGACACATATTACATTGCATGAGATGAGATGGCGATAAAACAAATGAAAATGGTACATGGCAAACAATAATAAACAAAAGCACTGGAACCTACAAGGGCATTTAAGTTGTGTAAGGTGCCATACATTACTACTGCGTAGACTGGCATTCATGAGCATTTATTAAATATTGCATTTTAAATTATGCCCCGTTTTACACGGTCTCATTATAGTACATATGCGCGTGGGCCCATATGGTCTTCTTTCACTACACTCATTTGCACTACGCCCACACCACGAGCGCTCCACTTGAACCCGCAGCCCCACTAGTAACTGGCGTTTCTCCGGTGTATCCACTGTGGTGCACTGTTCAACCAATGCGCACGAGGACATGGTAGAGTGCTGGTTGCTGCAACAGCTACCGGCGATGACGGGCAAACGGGCTCGGGAGGAAGGAGCTAGCAACAGAGTCACATGACTTGTGGTGATCCTGACCAATTGGCAGGCTCCACACCAAGAAGCATCAGTAGGGTTGCCATGACCTAGCAGGGTGGACGTGCATGTGTCGTCCTCCTCACACTTTAAATCTTTCTTGTTGAATCATTTAGTGTATCAATACATTTCAATATAATGTAACTGGAAACTTTTTCTTTCTTTCATTGTTCAGGAAGAGAGCCAACCTGTACCCGGTTATATTGTACGGTCGCTTAACCAATATCAATGTACCGACATAACCTTTAAGACATACGGCAGCCTATAACAGCCCAGGGCAACAAGGATGAAATTCTGAACCTACTACAGTTTTCTATGAGTTCTACAATGTAAGACGTGGACATCGAAGGGGCCACTTCAGGCCGTCGGCCACATGACCTCAATAATTCTCATGCTCTCTACTGAGAGTGCTGGCGACCACCCAGAAATACGACAGGAAATTATCCTATCCACATAACCTTCCCTCCTCGATGGTCCAACTAAATGTCAGTTGTCGCTAAAACTTGGCTTAGACAGTATTGTAAAAATGCATGTGGAGGATAAATTAATAGGCTAAAACTAGATATAGTTGAAGTGTATAATCCTAATGTGAATAATGCTAAGGATTTTCTACAAGACATAGTAATTGTGCTGGATAACACATTGTTGATGAAGACTTTAACATAGTAGCGCTTAAAGAATACTCAGTACTAGAAAATGAGCTTGGTCTCTTTAAGTCCTATAACTTTAATTTGTGCAACAAAACTTTTGCTACTAGAACTACAACTTCCACCTCTGCACTAATAGACCACATATACACCAATAACACCAAACTGAAATATAAAATTTATAATATTGGGTGTTCATTAAATTATCGCAATTTGCTAATGCTGGATATATATTGGGAAAAACTGTGCTACTCATGTATAGTAAATTTGTTAATTACATAATAGAAATCTTAGATAATGTAACTTATAACCAGTCTGATAAATCCTATGGCCGTTCTGATAAAATAACTAGGAATAGTGTAAACTGTCCATGGAGGAATGGGGAATTGAAACAACTTATCCAATGTAAGGAGAGGTTATGAGTAAAAACTAAAATGTGTTATGCAAATGTACAAACTGACATATGTCATTCCCCACCTTAGGCCGTTTGTCACGCCAGCCGCCCCCAGCGCAACACGCAAGCACTCTCGATGATTGAACACCGGCGAGTAGTGTCAGCTTCGTGTGAGTGCAGGAGTGGGCATGCAAGTGCAAGCTGGGGCAAGTGCAGTTCAGTGCAGTGTAGTGTAGCGCCACGTACGCCTACCGACCCGAGAGAGCAGGCGGAGTAATACACGAACACGTGTATTACATTTAAAAGGGTTATGAAATTTTTGCAAAAATATTTCTCGATATGTGATGAAGACTCGTGACCAGCAAATATAGTAAATGTGCCTAAAAAACACTTATGCCTCAGTGTTATTTTTTTTGTATTGTTGTTGATTTCATAAATGTATATTTTCACCACCACCAGTGTTTGGTCCATTCCATTTCACCCAATGTGCAAGGCAAGCCTCAGAAAAATTATTGATTAGTGTTTTGCAGTGTTTAATATTGTTTGTAGCATGTAACAGTAAATATGTTCATCCGCATCTGCAAGTAGATCTCTCCACGGCGTGCGGGTCTACCACCGTCAGCCGTTGCGCCATGGGGGGAAGTTAGTCAGCAAGCCTCACCCAGAGGGGGAGGACCATGTGAAATCGCATAGCTCTTTTACCACCTGAATGGTTTCAATTCTTCATTATAGGTAACTTTGCAGCAGTTATTTAATATATCAAGAAACTTTTTCGTTTCTGCTGTCTGGGATACTCCCCCTTGCCTTCCCAGGAATTGCATCGCCTGGGGAGTTTGTGAACTTTATCAGCACACCTAATTTCCTACGAGCCTAGTGCTCTTATTTTCAGTGTAGCCTTCGCCGCAGGTTTAAAGCGTGCAAATGTGTAAGTTGTTCTCCTGGAGGGAACATTAGAATCTCCAATAAATAGCATGAACTGATGAGTGCTTTTTATTCGGTTGCCGAAAGGTGTTTCAGGGCACAGGGTCCTTAAAAACAGCCATTTTCTTCTGCAAGTGTTAATGTGAATTTAAGAACAAATATTAATTTGTATATATATGCTGCAACCTAAACAAAGTAAAGCACGTACCATTTATGAGCATGTGGTTTAGCCCTAACAATACATACATACAGAGTCTGATTACTGATGTCTCATTTAATTTGCAATATTTATGCAGTGATTGGACTGCCCGAAGAGCCCCTAGTTTAGACAGCAACGATGTCTCCACATCAAGTGAAAAATGGCAAGATCTTCGCAGGAATGTGGTTCGGGTGATCGATCCGCAGCACCCTGAGGTAACGAGGACTCAGTTCTACCACAACAGCATCAGCGACGCTGCCACAGCGACATCTGGCGTCTTCTGGGTACATAATTTCAAACACCTCTTTCCAAATTCTGTTCACTGCCATTGTAATTCCCAATCAAGCCCTTTCCAAGCCATGACAGCCACCAAAACAATTTTCCAATATAAGATATGCTGTAATAGTGTGACTAATCTAAGACGTAAATTATAGGCAGATTATTATTGCAAAAAATTAATGGGGAGTCAAGCCATAAAGAAAAATGGAAAATAATTAACAATGTAATAATTAAAAATAATAACAATAAAATACAAAATATCATGTTGAAAGCCAATGACATAGAAATACAGAATGACACTAATTATGCTGAAGCATTCAATGACTATTTTACGAGTATTGATAGTGATATTGCCTTCGGAATTAATAAAGAATGTATCAGAACAGCTACCCGTGTTGAATTAACTAGACACCCATTGTTATCCACTATGGAATCAACAACTCTAATTGAAGCGTGGAAGCTAATAAATGGACTGAAATATAAAAACACACCAGATTGTGATGGAATAAGTAATATGTTGATTAATATATGCATGTCACCTCAGTAAACCAATAGTTGATAACATTAATTTGTCATTAAAAACCAGGGTTGTGTGAAAGGATTAAAAAAAGTTTTGGAGTGGTACACATATATAAAGCAGGCGATAAAAGTAACCCAGGAAATTATATATCAATATCCATACCATCCCTCATCAGTAAAATTCTTGAGAAAGTTGTTAAAAGTAGGATACCTGAACACTTAAATACAAACTCATATTTATATCCTTTTCAATATGGTTTTCTTGGAAAGAAAAGTAAAACTAATGCAACATTGGACATAATCATAAAAATACAAAATGCTTTAGACAATGATGAAGTATCTGTAGGCATATTTCTTGACTTAAAAAAGCCCTTTGATACTGTGGATCATGAGTTGTTAATGTATGAGGTTAAACAAGCAGTGACACACAGCCAATGCCGGCAAAGGTTGGAATGGGGTTTTTTCTGGAGCGGTGATTGTGAAAGGAAAGGAATAAATAGACCCAGGGCGCCAGAAACAGTCACGCGACGTCAAAGATGATGCTGTTCCTCTTAACCTCGGGGTTGCGGGCCGTCGACCCGGAAACAAACTCATCGCCATGGCAGCTGAATTGTTGTTATCCGCCTGTAGATTATTGCTCCAGATGAAAGTTGTTTCTTAAATGATAGCCCGTCGGTTGGCTATACACCATTGTTGGCATTTGTGGGAAAACCCCCTAACCATAACAGTCGCATACGTGGGCTGTCAGAGCCTCCCACATGCCTATACAGATCGGAATAAAACTGTTTACACTGAAAATGAGGATTACGTGCTGATTGAGCAGGAATTATTAGGGCCCGTCTCCTGAAACGCTTATGCAGTTGTGAATAAACCACTGACTTGAAAAGAGTTATTTATTACGTTAAATTTTAACCCCTTCTCTGAGCGAACTTTACACGAAACACACTCGGCTATTGTGCGGTAATGCGGAAAATATCTGATGACAATTAAACAATTATTTGCATGTTAAGCTCCCTGGGGCGATGCTAATCCTACGGGGAGTGGAGGTGGCTTACCGGGAAACGAGAAAGAAAAATGTTTCAGTTGATGAAGTCTATTGAAATTACATGTCCGGATGCAAGAAAGTTGAAAATCGCCTGGCGTGCGCGGGTAACGCCAAAGCCTAACACGGATTCCACCTCTGTGACTTGCTGATAGCTGACTGACTCTCCTGTCCAACGCGGGGACTAGCTACAGCTTGCCCTCGCGCCGAAACGGGACTTCTTTCTGAGATGACTTGCACGATTGATACTTGCATTAATGAAATAAAGTAATTAAACATGTGAAAACAATACAAATGTTCTTACAACATGACACTGGTGAAATGGGATGGTCAATATGTTCTTCGTAAGATGAAAATTAATAAATGACACGTTACCTTGCAACACAACAAAATATAACAACACCTGCAAAAACAATCATAATGATTTTAAAGAATAACACAATAAAGATCTTTTAATTAGTCTTGAAGTTTTCCAGTTCCATACCCTGGGCTAATTATTCTTCCGCAGTGTCTAGCATTGCAATGGCAACCACTGGCTGCACTTGTATCGGTGTGCCCTGCGCTGCACCTGGTCGCTCCAGTGACCGGGCCCACACTTCACACCAGTAAAGTGCACAACCTTACTGCGGGTGGCTGGACAAGCTGTCTTAGGACTGGAGGAGCACACACATAAGAAGGTATTGGAAATTTAGCACACTGGTGGTGTCAGTGCTACTTAGAAGAAAGAGAACCATTAGTTGACAGCAATAGCAGACTTAGTAATGCTAATTAAATCTGTATAGGTGTACCACAAGAGTCAGCTCTCAGGTCAGAACTATTTATCATGTTCATTAATGATATTGAAAATTTACCTTTAAATGGAATCTTATAGTTGTTTGCATATAATCCAATTTTTTTTAATGATTTACATAAGTTAACTTAATCTACTGCTGCAAATGTATCTGAATACCTTACAAGAATGGTTTGAGATAAATATGTTGACCATTAACACTGAAAAGGCAAATAATATATTATTTCAAAAACTAAGAAATAAAGACTACATAAATGAAATAACATTTACTTATAATACCTGTCCTCTTAAACAAGTTTTTTCCACAAAGTACCTTGGCATGTATGACGCCATGGGGCTGGACCATGAGCGGGGAAGGGAAATTGGTGTGCAGTAAAGTTTGAGGTAAGGATATGTACGTAACACCCAGGGTGCCAGACATTGTCCCAGCAGTGTCAATGTTGGTAGAGCTAACTCTTCTGTCTCCAGGACGTGTGGCCAACGACCCAGTGCGTAGAAATTCACACTGCTCTGCTGATTCCATTCTGTTGATACTTAATAATTTTGACTACATTCCCTTCGGCAACCTCGTGGTGGGTGCTACACCTTGTTATGTGATAGTTACAGGCACGGCCATGTGGCCTATCAGCTGGTCCACACGTCCGAAAATACGGTAACTTGCAGAACATTATAAAAAACATTAAACACTGATGCTTGCATAGAAAATGACGGGTATTGTGAAGGCCCATACCCTGAAGAACTTACAGTCAAACAAATGAGAACACGTCGAAGTCCTGGTTCATGCATTTCTCAGTGCCATTTATTAAAACTTCCCAGTTGAGAAAACTTACAGTTGCACTGAATTCAGCCCACCAGCAGGGCGATACAGTCAAAAAACACAAACATGGTCAATACAGAATTACGTAAGTTAAAGTCCACTTGGGCGATGCAAAACCACAGGGGCAGTGGGCAAGTTTTCCTGCGGCTAGAATAAACGGTTCCGGAGTGATTGAAAGTCTATTATAGTTATGATGATTAGTTGTAAACGTGGATGCAGACATACACGCACGACACAACCTTGCCCTCGCGAGTCTCAGATGTTAACCAAGCAGGCACTATTTTCTACTGTTCACGACACAACTCTCTCACTTGCACAAATAGATTCTTACCTGATCAAACTAAAACATAACCAATTAATAAGACATTTTAAAGTACAAATAGAACATAATATACTTGCAATTACAAATATATAAAAATGAGGTGAAAAAAACAAGAACACAATAATTCTGCTTTTTTTACTTCAATATTAATAAGGGTGATACCAGGGTGTAAGTTCTTGCGTATTCCATCAGGAATATTCATCAGTGCCAGTCTTAAGCCATTTTTAACTTGGTCCTATTTTCGTTGGTACCCATGTGCCCGGTGCTGCACTTACCTGCAAATGACACACTGTGCACTGACTTGCACTAGCTTTCACTTTACCCTCGTATTGTACTATGCGCACGGGGCGCATCACTCACACGAACTTAATACAGTGTGCGATGCTCGTTGTGTGGGTTTTGGTGCTAGGCTGGGCGAACGGTAAGTGAGGCGGGAGACTCAGCACACGTCATGTACATGGAAGCATTCCTAATGTGGGAACATCATATAAACACATAAAAGAAAGGTCTTTTTTTTTTAATTTTTAACCAACAATAGGAGTGATGCATTGTTTGCAAGTTTCAATATCTAACAAATTCGTGAAAAGTATATATATAGTTCAATGATTGAGTAGCATCTCAGGTATATGTTAGAAATTCAACAGAGCTAGAAATTCTACAGAATATAGCAATTAAAATGCTGTATGATCACAACTATCTCACTACAACTGAAGTATTGTATGAGAATACTAATATAATATCACTTAAGGACATAATTAGATATTCAGCTGCTCTTCTTCTCTTTAAACACTTTACACGATTAACCCATATAAATACAATATTCTTACTAAATGCTGAAATTCTTAATTACAAAACAAGAAACATTAACAAAATATAATTTGATTAACTACACTATAACATATGGAGTCAGAAGCATAAACCATAAACTAATTAAATTATATAATTATTTACCACACACAGTTCATGAAAATAAATAATTTTGATTGTGAAAAAGTATATAAAGAATGATGTTAGTATGGAAAGATCAGGCAAAGACTGACTGTGTGTTAACTGAATGTTAAACAATAATGAATAAGTAAAACTGAAAAGTCCTAATATATATATTTATATATATTTTTTTGGAAGTGTAAGTGTAAATTATAGATCTTTTAATAATAAATTTAGGAATATTCTATATTATTATGTGACTTTGTTATATATATATATATAATGTTGGAACCTGTATAATATATGCATTACTTTATTTTATTGTAGTTACATCTGTATTAATTTTAAATGTATTTAACAATTTTCTGTTATACTGTCCTTAACATAGTAAGATCTCAAAGGAATAATGTGTATCTGTAATACTACCGACTGTAATATAGTCCCACATAAGATCTGTCAGCTCCCTGGGACAATTAAAAAAAAAAAAAAAGTTATATTTGACTGTTTATTCTTGTGATGGTTTCGTCACATAATTCACACATAATGTAATTAATATTAGCACTCTGTTAATATGTTTGTTAAACTTTACGCATGTCCATTCTCGAGTGACCAATATAGAGGGCGCACAGAGCGCACAGGCCGTTATGGCACTTGACATACCATCATACTTCAATAACTACAAATATTACTACACTAACTTTTACCCACTGCTTCATGCAAAGCCCCACTATCGGGTTCTCTACCCACTGAGTTACTGCGACACCACTATAGGGTTCACTGCCCACAGAGCTATTGCAACCCCACTATAAGGTTCTCTAACCACTAAGTTAGTGTGGCCATACTATCGTGTTATCTATTCACTGAGCTACTGTGACCCCCCCTATCGGGTTCTATACCCACTGAGCTTCTGCGGCCCCATAATTTAGTTCTCTGCTCACTGAGCTACTGAGACACACTATAGCATTCTCTACACACTGGGATACTGAGGTTCTTGGAAAGGAATGTAAGACAGCCCATAGACAAAAAAAAGAAAGGAGAAATTTTAAACAATGATATAATATACATTTTTGCAGTAATCCTAAGTCAAGTGTAATTGGTACCTATGTACATCCCTAATCATAATTTGTTTTGGAATTGTTTGAGACATTTTCCTAGTATTACAAGTCGCCTATGTTACTCTCAGGACCTTCAACTATATGTATTCAAAAAATCACGTCGATATGGTGCCCCATTTTGACGTGAAAGAAGGACAAACAAACAAACACACTTTCTCTTTTATATAGTTGCAAGAGTACACATGGCACTTCAAATAAATAAATAATGAGCCTTTTTTCTCTGTACTTACGTGTTTGGTAAGGGTACAAGGGAAAACAATAATAATAATAACACGATATGACATTTACACTAGTACACAATACCCTTGATGAAAACATAAACACTGTAGAAAAAATAAAAAATACAATAACGTGTGCACTGAATCGCATGGGTGCAATGCACTCACTGAATTTAAACATTATGATAACTTCCAAAACGAAGAGAAATAAATGCGTTCTTTTGCGATTGTTGAGCTCATCAGTAGTTTTGGAACTTATCCCTCTCTATTATCTATCGATTGTAGTTCTTATATTATTCGCTAGGTACCGCTAGTTGTCTAGAAGTAGTTTAAATTGTTGTCATGTGACCGTTGAGTAATTGTGATTGGTTGAAATACGTTCTCTAACATGTGAATAACGTTTCTCTATGTTTATGTTGTGTTAGCGGTTGGCTTTTGGCGAGAGTAGTTGTTACTCTTAAGGTGATTGGAATGGTGTCGGAAATTTGACTTCAGCGGAGCAAGATATTGTTTTTTTTCCCTCAGTGATAAATGTCTGTTTGTTGATACGTGTGATTCTGTTAATGGTAAGACATATGTTGTGAATTTTCACATATTTATGTGAATATCAGTGTAATTTAATTTAACGTAGTCAGATAAGCAACGAATGGTAAAACTATTACTTAGTCTGCATTTTTTTTTTGTGTTGAAAGTATAATTTGAAATTTATTGCGAGTTTTAATTATTACTGTGAGCTATGTTCATTTTTCATTGTTTCTGAAACGTACATAGGTTGTAAAAGTACAGTAATCACATTTGTTAATACACTGCATCATTTTTTAAAAACACTTCAGTGTGGCAGTAATTGTGGGTGGTTTGGTTTCCAGATTCAACTGATGAATTGCAACGTAATACATACACTACGAGATGACGCAATTATTAGTTCAGTCAACTTCTGGCCTAGGTGATACTTTTTCTCAAACCTTGTTAGATGGTTGCAGGTCTAGCATCGTTCACCGATATGGAAGATCGGAAGACGGGACTAGTTGTTTGAAGCACAGTAAAAGTGATGATTTAGTTTTACAGACTAGTGGTGTAGTGTCATCGGAAAGACAACAGTGTCGATGTGATTCTCCCGTACCGAAGACTGCCAGTGTAGTGTATGAAGATGATTTGGTGTCATCTCCCATTCCTCATAGAGCGAAATATTTTAGTGACAGTGAAACGGATGGTAACACAAAACCGTCATTATTGGATATAACGAGTCGGAAACTTTCTTCTGGCTTGTCAGATGCCCCTAGATCATCAAGCAAGTATGTAGGGTTATATGATCGAGTTGATCCAGAAGACAGCATTCGGGACATGGTAACAGAAAACGACTTCTATAGGTAAGTGATAAAAAATAATTATCACCCATATGAGTACACTTAAAATTTACGCGGGATTCCTAACGGGACCGTGGTGGCTGAGTGATCAGACAACTCGCCTACCGCATGGGCTAACCATTTTCGCAAGCGGTAATCGTGCCGAACGATGCCGCTGGTCGGCGGGTTTTCTCGGGATCTCCCATTCCCCCGCCTCAGCATTCTGGCGTTGCACCAATGCCACATCATTTCACCCTCATGGGCTCTCAAGACCTCGTTAAAGAGCCGCCCAAATCTATTAACTTATCTTCTGTTTCCCCCGCCCTTTCATTCTGGCGCTGCTCCTTATTCTCATCGGCTCTTAAGAGCGCCAACTCTCTTCATTCACTTCAAGCTTCGCAAATGTCCCAGCTCTTGATGCTCGTTACTAATAAACTGCTGGCATGCCTTAACTTACTGTTTTGGGGATTTACCCCCCTACTAGTGCTAGGACTTTGGTTCTGTGCATAATGTTTGGTTATGTTTAAAACGAATTTTTAGCATGAGTGGGCTACACTTTACCATCATTGACATAGGATTACAGTAATTAAACTTAAGTAAAAACTGTGACCTATGGTGAAGTTGGGAATAATTTGATCAGATCTTCTGCATTTGACACCGGTTAAGTGCTAGTAGTATGTAAGCCCTTCAATTCCCACACTAACATGCAATACTGCGCAGTATAATTCAATACACTGAACAAAATTTCCATGCTAAAGCTCGACTATGTACAGCCCATTACACAATATAAATAACATTGCACAAATAAAAAGAATTTGTGATGAAACTGGTACTCAGGGTTAGCAGTTTATATAAATTTCAACTGAACAAAATTAATTCACTAGAAAATAATTACAGTAGTAAATTCAATAATGCAATTTGAGTTTTACTGTGTGTGGCAAGAACACAATCTAATAGTGTAGTTATGATTTTTAAAAATCCATAGGATTAATAGTAGGCTATATCTTTAGACATAACTAAACTTAAGAAAATTTTGCCCTTCTGATATAATAAATTCTTCCTGGCTTGAATAAATTTAAGTGTGTGCACTCGGGTAACAGTGGTAATTAAAGTGACTGTAAGGTAAAGGCCCGGGCACAATTGCTATAAGCACATCACTAACACAACATAGTGATATACATAGAGAGTTAAAACTGGCTACAACCATGCATAGCAATAAGCACTTACCTAAGCACAGCAATATTAACAAGGAAAGTTCAACTTCGTTGATCTTTCCTTGTTACTACTGCTGTGCATTAATATTCAGCCAATCAGAAGTCCCGACACTTTTACTAGCTTAACAAATTAAAAACTTATGGTAATTCTTAAGTATAGAGGCTTTTGTGGGAAAAAGAAATCTCAAAGTGGTATAATTCCACTCTACTAATTACACAGAAGACTAATTTACTAGGGGGCATCAATATTTGACCAATAGAAACCCCAAAAACGTTTGTGGGGAGGGCTATGAAGATCAGGGAAATTGTGGGGTAACATGAATGAAAAATATGTACATATTGTAATATTTATTCATGAAAATACGTTAAATTGCAACAAGACTTTACCGAACATTACCTAAATTGTAAATTTTATCAATACAAGCTATGAATACAATAGTGGGGAGGGCTATAAAGATCAGGGAAATTGTGGGGTAAAAAAAATCTACATTTTCATGATTAAATTTTACCTCACAATTTCCCTCCAGCTCATAGTCCACCCCACTATCATATTTCCAAATTGTATTGGTAACATAGTCAATTTAAGAAATGTTCAGTTCAATCATTTTGCAATTAAACATGTTTTCATTAAAGAATATTACCATACCATTGCAAATAAAACAAAAATATGTTAAATTCAAAACACACACACATTATTCTTTTCTCGGGAAATTCCAAGCTTCGCTGATGCGTGATGCTTCACATCACCACTGGAAAAAAATTCCTGGTGCTGGAACTCTGGCTCAGTGCGTAATGTTTGGCTATGCTTGTACAGTCTTTTTGCTATCTAACATATAGGTCATGAATACATATTATATTATGTACATGTTTCACCCCATAATTTCCCTGATCTTCACAGCCCTCCCCACTATCATTTTTGGTGTTTCTATTGATCAAATGTAGATGTCCCTAGTAAATTTGTGTATTGTGTAATTAGTAGAGTGAAAATATACCACTTTCAGAGATTTTATTTTCAAAAAGACCCCTATTGTTATGAATTACTGAAATAATGACGTTTCTCAATTCATAGTACTACGTTGCATACACAACATAATGTGTACCCTATTTGACAACTTTCCAGACAAACCACATTACTAATCAAATATTATAATTGAAATAACTCAGCGTATATATTAGCACACAAACACTCGTATTTTCACATTATCAATTGATTTATCACATTTACCTTGATGAATTGCACTTAAAACTCTATTTCATGCACTGTTTGAAACACTGTACAATAGTTAACATCCGCCATTAGTTCTGATAATTCCCGCAATGCACTGTGATGTTGAGTCACAAACGCTACTGCCCTTCAACCATCTCGGAAACTATCACATATGTTGAACTAGCCTATATGTATTTATTTCATTCTACTAGTTATCCATTACGTAGTACACTCCTCTTATGAAAATAGACAAGGTAAGCCTTGAGTAATTCACTAGAATTACATAATCTTCCGACACAGTTTGATGTGGTGTTTAGCTGTATAACCTCAGTGCTGCCACATAAATATACCCTGTAAATGACGTTTCTCACATTAAATATTCATTTCAAATGGTACAGCAATCTTGATAACCCTCCTCACTATCACATTTTATTTTTCTTACAGAAAACTACTTGAACCTCCTCCAAAATTTCTAGTAATTATGATTACTAATAATCATATGTAACATATCAAGGTATTATTTTTCGGATTTTATGTGGTTTTGGAAGTGATAATTTACTGGTACTTTCTCCACATCTGTTTTTTATTTCTTCATCTTTTTCCGATAGGATCTTCTAGGGACCATGAGCCAATTTCAATGCATGTTTACAACGATCCTTTGTTTTATAACATACAATTTAAATCCCTGGAGCAGAGCTCACGATGGGTTTCTTTTACAAGCAGGAATCGAATTGTGGGGAAGTTCAAGCCACAATAAAAAAATATTTTTAGTAGACCTACAGAAGAAGGCTTTGCGCATAATATTCAGTATAATAAACAGAAATGCCTGCAAACCTTTTTTTCTTCATTCACAGTGTAAAAACCTTATATATTGAACATGTTATACACAAGTAGCCTAACCTTTGAAAAATGTATAGAAACTTTTAACAAAATAATTCATAAAATTTTTGACAGCCAATGTCTTTATAGCACTTAAGGAAAAAAGAATTATTGACAAATGCTTTATTCAGAGAACTAAATGTTCACCACCTGAATCTACTGGATGCATAAAATAAATAAATAAAAGATTGATGGCTTGCAACAACTATACAAACAGCGCTTTAAAAAAATAGTACTGTGTCTTTTAAGTGAAACTGTATCAATTACAAATATCACAGTCACATATGGCACTATATATATATGTGTGTATGCGTGTGTGTGTGCGCCTGTGTGTGTGTTTGTAACTTGAACTATACACGTGTGTACAGTTATTATACAGGACTTTAGTTCATAACAAGTAAAAAAACTACTACATATGGCATCTGTTCAGGCCAAATAATACTAAATATGGTAATGTGATATATTAATATTGTATCTGATTTTGAAATTGTATAAGTACAAGAAATGTATAAAATACATATTGCAGATCAGAAATAATAATTCTTATGTAAAATTTCAATTTCACATAACCAAAATACATGTACGCTATAGATATAGAGGTTAATAATATAGTCTACTTACATAAGGAACGCAAGAGAAACACATGCAGGAACAGACACTACAACATTTTTAGCAAAACTACCAGAATAACACATGATATGGAGACTCCAGTTCTTAATGATAGCGTTCTTGTGTGAACCCTGACTGTCTCTTTTGCAGCCATGTAGAGCAGTCCAACATAACTTTTGCTCCAGTAAATAGAGGCACTTCATTATTAAATAAGTGTGGGTATGTAAAGAAGAGACCCAAAATGCTAGTTCTTAACCATTTTAGTGCTTTGATATTGAGTTTGCAGCCTTCTCCACTTGAGACCAGCAAATGAGTATATCTTGTATATGGGTACAGCATTTCACAGTAACTGTTTTACTTCTGCTCAGTTTTGTTTAGTTAGTAAACTGTTTATGGAAATTCATTTTAGACTTTTGACATAAAATTTCAAGATTATTAATTTTGAGGGTGTAACTTTCGTATGAATCTAACAGAGGAAATTAACTTTCATCAAGATTAACTAATTATTACCAGTCTGAAGGATAATAAGCCTATTCACTTTCACACAATTTATTTATGTGATATGGTTTAGTAAGGTGATATAGTAAACACCACCTGGGGTAATACTGAGATAGTGGGATAAATATAAAACACTTCCCTATCTGCATGCCATAGTAACAAACATTATTTTGAAGGCAACTGAAACAAAGATCTGTTTAAAATTATGTATTCATCAATTTAAATTGAAATCTTTTATAGATAAAAAAAATGGAAAGATCTGAACACCTTATAAAATGTCTTTACAGTAGGCCACCTAATTAGCAGTTCAAAAGGAATCTAAATAATAATAATACATACATACACATACTTGCAAATTAGGGTGCTGCCCGGTGGCAAGTTCTCCCATTTCTCCTTCACCGAACCAACTCCTCTTACACTCCCTTCCTGAATATACCAATTCCTCCCTCAACCCATTCCACTCCCTCACAGACCTCACAAGCATGGACTGCCTACCCCGATCCCTTCTCCTCCACACCCTCTGAAGCTTCTCACTATTGTTTCCTCTTCCTCTAAACACCCCCTTAACTTGCAGTGTAGCCCTCCCCATTCTCCCTCTTCATTTACCACCCTGTGCATCCTGACTAGCCATTCAACTTTACTTCTGCCCTTCAATGAGCTCCATCCCATTTTTTTCATCCTGCCCCTGCCTTCTCCACCTACCCTTCACCCATCTTGCTGCCCTTCTCTGCACCTTTACCAGCTCTCGCACCTCCACTTCCACATATGGGTCCCATACTGCTGCAGCATATTCTAACATTGGCAGTACCATTGTGCCATACGCCTTCTTCACTTCAGCTGATTCCCTTCAGCACCCTTCCCAACATACTCAGAGCCCTTCTTCCCTTTGCAACCACCCTCTCTACCTGTTTTTTTCCTTCTGAGGTCTCCCTGCAGTATAATCCCTAGATACTTATATTCTGCTGCTTCTTCTATCTCATGTCCCTCCTATCTGTAAATGTCCCTGCTTATCATCTTCTTCCTTGTAAACTTAGCTACCTTCGTTTTTCTTACATTTATCTTCATTTTATTTTCCCTGGTCTACAATCATATCCAACACAATTGTCTACAAACAATCTTATTTTTCCCCATATCCCCAAACCCATTTCATTTACCATTATGGTAAATAGCAAAGGACCCAGCACACTTCCCGGTGGTACCTCTGATGTAATCTCCCTTCCTCCGTTATTTCCTCCCCCACTTTCACCCTCTGCCTTCACTACCCTCCTGTCCGGTATCAATGCCTCCACTTTCCTCATCACTCATGGGGCACTTTATCAGTCTCACATGAGTATCCCTTCCTGAAACCATATTGTGACTCCTCCAACCAATTCCTCTTGTTCATAACTCTCGCTACATACTGGACCACCAGCCTCTCCATTATTATAGTTTACTAATTTTGGACTTTTCTGTGTAATATGAAATTGAATCAAATTTAAACATGGTGTACACTGGGTCATCAAAAATTTTTTTGGATGAGCAGGCCGCGGAAATGGCTTGTGGCTTGTAGATAATTGTGGTACTCCTGGTGATGCAAAAAGCACTCCTTCCCAAAAGGTAGTTTTGGAATCAATTATGTCAGTATTTACATACACTCACTCACACTTATATTGCTTCATATTTATATATTTTAACACAAAATACTATTTATTTATAACACAGTTAACGTAAATGTTACAGTGTTTGGATTTACTTCCAGATTTGTGTTATTCAAGCGTCACTATGACAAATACTTACATTTGTCACAGAAGTATGAAGAAGCAAGAAACATTGCCTACTACTTAGAAGAAAAGTATCATGAGATTAAGGTAAGATGCACTTGTTATGATAGATTTGCATGTATATTATGTTAAGAGGCTGAAGTTCACTTTAAATTTTGTTTCAGATTTTTTTCTCTCATTGTAAATATGTTAAAATTTTTGAGACCAAACACACTGCTCTGAAATTTTCTCTGAAGTGTGTTTGAGTAAAATTATAATAGGTCAAACATTAATTTTTGCATGTAAACATGGTTATAAAATTTTAAAATGTAGGAATCATCTTGGACCGAGCAGATAACACTTTTCACTGTAGTTAACAGAAGCTGAAGAATGGAACAGGCTAAGAAATGTGTTGAAACCATTGAGTATTTATTTTTGTACATACATTGTTTTATTTTGTACCGTTTCATCAGTCAGTCTATCATTTCAGAGTTTACCAGTTTTATACATGCAGTAAAGATGTTACAGGGTAACAAATAATTATTGATAAGCCATGCAAGTACTTTTTGTTCAAAATTTAACGACCCAGTTAGAACTGCAGCTGTGTTCATATTGTGCTTTAATAATGGAAAGTGACCTTTGCATACGACTACATTTACATTGTCATTGTAATTCATTTGTTACATAAACAACTTTTATGGCATATGTTGTTCATGGTAAAGTGAGCACTTTGAGGATCCTTGTAATTTTTACTTTCAGACATATTTTATACTTTAACCACCTTTTAAAATAAGTATTGCCATGTAAGTAATAAACACGGTGTGTATATTCCACTGCACTCTGAAGTTAACGCCTAAAGCTAAAATCAAAATATACTTGTTGACTATTATTCTAAATGAGAGGGCTTTCAAAAGTGCTTACTGTGCAGTGATTGACCTATAGCATCCATTAAGGCTATATATCATGATGGTTTTGTACCTCATTATCTGAAAGAAATTTAATCTAAGGACCACATAAATTAGATATGTGTCGTTAAATATTTTTTCAAAATACCTATAGCACCGTAAAGTAAAAAATGCTGGAATATGGGAGCTCAAGTTTCTATTCTCCTAATTAACTTTGCTAACTAAATTAAATGTCATGTGATTTATATCATATTTATTCAATTTATAGTTGTCCACAAATCCTGATATACAGGTTTTTCACGATGAAATGTCCTAATTTTGCTAGGCTCTGAGGAGTGAAAGAATAAAAATGTGGGCGATTTGTTGATGCACATGACTAGCACAGCACTTCAAATTTTTTGGAAAAAATCTGTGGACTTCTATGTGAGCCCCTTTGGTGACTTCTACGTGAGCCCCTTTGGTGACTTCTACGTGAGCCCCTCTGTACTCGATTTCCGTCCGTGTCTGCTGCAACGTGCCCAGAGTAATGGTGTGGATTGCTTCCACAGTCTTGGAATGGAGGTCTTGAAGGTCACACTTTTGTGGCGTAAACTGCTCTAGATACATGAAAGGTGGCTTTGTCGGAAAACATAACCTTGGTCAGATAGTCGTTATCTGTGTTGATTTGCTCCAGCACCTCACAGGCAAATTGGTATCACACTGACTTGTCTTAGGGTGTCAGCTCCTGTAGAATCTGCATTGTGTAGTCATACAGATGCAACCGTTTTTGAAGCAATTTATTGTTAGTCGATCGTGGCATCTGAAGTTCCCAGGAAGCCTGGCGAATTGACTTCTTTGGGATGTGGGAGAATGCTTGCATGATGTTCTCAACATGTTTGTTTGAGACACATTTTTGGCCTCCGCCTTTCAAAACACTACCTGTGACCAGAAACTTGCGGTGCCACTCCTTAATCCTTTTTTCATGAGGTGCTGCTGTTTGAAAAACACACTGAAACTCCCTTTGCGCCTTCACGATAGACTTAAGCTCTGAAAACCACACAACTACCTTCACTTTTTGCTGAACCGACACCATTTTGGCATAAACTGATTGCAGTGCTCCAGATGGCAGTCAAGAGAAGCGAAAATTTAGGCAGTAATTCAAACACCTGTAGTACACAGAAGAATGGGCAAAACTGAGAAAAATGCATATACTGATTCTTACAACACATCTGAAATTAAGAGTGTTTCATTGTGGATAATTCTATATGAGTACAAAGTCTCTAGGATGTGGAAAAGCATCTCAATAAATACCAAAATATTATTAAATGCAACATTAAGTTTCAAGGATATTTATGTAATAATCTGTACTCAGGTACTGCATCCTGAGTCAATTTTAAAATAGTTATCAATAAACAACACGTTTTTATTCATCCGAGAGAAAATAATACTAATATTTGTTAGTTTCTCTCTGATGAATAAAAATATGTTGGCAAAACCATTAATGCCTATTTTAAAAGAGATTCGGGATACCAGTACCTTAGTACTCATTGTGAAATATCCTTTTAAATGTCTTTTGATTATAGATCACATAACATATGATTTATTTGGCAAAGTTAATTAGAGCATAGAAACAGCATTGCCATGTGCATCCAGTGTGCTATTGCCACAAAGTACAAGGCTTTGAAATGGTGTGCAGTGTTCTCGTCGCTCTGCATGTACATATGGAACTTTCAGGGGTAACCCTATCATTTTATGAGTGGAAAATCTGTAGGAATATAAGTGCAGGGCCCTTGAGGGGTTTTGTATGTATCTGACATATATTTTGAAATACAATGCACATTTAATAAATGCTAGCATAATGTTTGAGTATATTTTAGTTGTACTCCTTTCTCATTGCAGTAATTTTTATAGGTATAATCCATTCACTGTTACTTCCAACTTTTCTGAAGCACTGCTAAAGTTCTACTTCCAGAATATTCCTTCACCTCGTGCAAAGAAAGCTTACCAGAGTCTATAAAATTACACCAAAGGGGCAACGCACCAAATTTATGTACACACTGTGCAATAATGTTTTGCATAAGAACTATTTCCTACTAGGTAGTACCAACACACCTATTTGCTCACTGTTTGTTTTCATACTAATCATAAATGAAATATTATAATTTTTAGATATAATATTAGTAAAAGTTTAGTTTAACAAAAAAATAAGGTACTTTTGTAATACCACAAAAGCGGAACAAGTATGGTACATTATTCAGGAAACAACTAAGCATGGGGTGATTTTTTGAAATGTTTAATTCAAAAAGTGTGAAGAAACCATGAATAGACTATAATCTAACATGTGCAAAAATGGCTGTTCCACATCGTCATCAAATACAGGTTGCTTATATGGAACTGGGAACTTGGTAGTGTGTGCAATGCAAATATTTTCTCATTTTCATTTTGCTGGACACAACTGGATTAATGTATGTTTTTTAAATTACATTATTAAGTTTGTGGTGGGAAGGAGGAAACTTCGTAATAAGCTGTGAAAGGATTTATAATATTTTCAAACATATCTTTCACAGATTATTTCTTTGATATCATTTTTAACGTTGTAACATTTACATATACAAATGGTTATCCATCATTCATTAATAGTCGTCCACTGCCTTCTCCATCCAAATTTATACAAATCTAATTATGCACCTTGTAATAGAACATGTCTTAAGAAGTGTGGTTACCCTCTTAGAGGTAGATTTTTATAACGCAATTTCACATCCCAAGTTTTGGAAACAAATTTACCTTTGACAGATTTACCAGAATTTTCGCTGTAACTTGCATCAATGATTTTATATTTCATTCTGGGCATTGACAAGGCACAGAACATTGCTTTGCACATTCTAAAACATGTATTGTTAGACTACTGTTGCTAGGATGATTTCCGCAACAGCTGCAAAAGGAAATTACTTATTTATTCCCAGTGGTTACTAGTAAAAAATTAATAAAAGTAATAAAGCTGTAATAGTTTGATAAAGATTTAGAAGCTATTATTTATGCATTATCTAGCAAACAATGTTGTCAGTAATTATGTAGAATAGGGTCTTTTCCGGAAACCAGGAAACTAATACTTGCTAATTGTGTACATGGTCATTGCTAATCACATTTAATAGGAATTTAATTGGGGCTTCATGTAATTTGCAGTACATACCATGAAATGTGGTGGTGAGGACGGCTATGAAGATCTCAAGGGTTTATGTGGTAAAACACATAAAATATATGCCAAATATATTTATATCGGTTTGCTGAATCATATTAAATGCAAGAACACATCTGGAAACAAAACCTTCAATTTATGAAATGTTATTCGCAGGATAGCCTATATTTTCGCTGATGTGCTAAGTGTATGCAGGTATAAACCACTGTAGTCAAGCAGTGTCGAAATATCATGTAATCCTGATTATATTTTAAAGTATTACCTTGTCTGTATGCACAAGAGGAATGTACTACATAACATATCAGTAGTAGAATAAGTATACATACAGTATATCATACAAGTTTAGAAGTTGACATGTATCGCCATAATTCATTCGTTGAACATTATGCACAGGGACAGGTAAAAAATTTAATTGTTAAGTTGGGTTACGTTGTGTCTGTTTGCATTTAATGTGGTTAAGAAATCCACGACGTGTAATTTACATACAATTTACATGTTTTACCCCACTATTTCCCTGATTTTCATAGTCTGTCCCATTATCACATTTGGTAGTATGTATTGTGATACCCCTAGTAAATTTGTGTTCTGGGTGATAAATAATGATGTATACCATTTTTCCGGGAAGTTTATTTTTTCGTTACCATTTTGTCAATCATTCGTAAATTAAACTTATAACAAAAATATTGAAAATCCCAGATGCCGGGAATTGATTCCCATTAATTAATGTTTTAGTGTGCTAAAATACTTTAAAATAATACATCATGAATTTAATAATTGATCATTATAACAGTACTGTCTCATGTCATAATTCCTAAGCACATTCCGAACTTTGGATGATTACTTCACTAAAATAACTTGTTGGCCACTGATACAAAATAATTTATTTGCTGACTTATGCAATTAACAAAACACTTGAGCTATTCCTTGAAACCAATAAATTTAAACTTCACAATGTAAATACTTTTTCGCTCACACTTCACAATGGTCACAGAAAATGGACCACAGCACACAACAAACCCTTTTACAAAGCTGCAGACATTTGTCGATAATTCATTTCACTGGGGAGATTGTTCTAAAAAGATACCTACGACAAACTACACTTAATGAAATACGCAAATACGAAAATAATTAACTGCATATATAATATTCCAACACCACCAGCAAGGAATACTTGCATATAGATAAATTTCAAAGACCAGCAACATACGCATCCTGCAACAACCATCAGCTGAGACAGTACTTTGCAAATGGGGGAGTTTACTGTTTATATGCTGTGTAGGTTGGTCATGTCTGTCAGATTTTACTTAAGTTATATGGAATGGACTATACCCAATGAATAGATAATATCCAGTTATTTTTAATACCTAGTTCTCTAAAATGTTTAACTTGGCAGGGATACTTCTGTAACAGTTGCATGATAATGGAGGTTCCTAGATAACTGGTGTTGCATAATTCAGCTGCTACCAAGAGTGGGCATGTATATCACCAGTCAGAATTTGGTGTCCAGTAGCCAAACGTTAGTACTAGCAAATTATTTTCAGGGTGGACAGTTTTCTGCATTATACTAATGTTCTGGGACGTCTTTTTTAAAGAGTGGTACTACACTAGCAGATTTTTGTGTGAAATCATTATTTCATGTCAGTATGTAATTAATAATAAGACAGTTCTGTTAGTAGGATCATTTCACTCCTGCTCGAATAGTGAACAAACATTCAAAAATTGTGAGACCTGTTATAGTTTACTTGAGGACCTCCGGTGTATGCGCACGTTTCCAGCGACCTTCCGGGCCCCTTTTGCGGAATGAAGTTTGTTTTCTAGCCGCCATTGTAGGCACGTGCAAGGTGTTGCGAAGGTGATACTTAGTTCAGTGCCGTATCAGTCGGCCGCCGCACCCTGCATTTTCCGCGTCGCTGACGTCACGTGCCTGTCCTCGGTTGCCGAACTTAGTGACCTTTCCTAGTTCTTTCCTGGGATCCCACCGACCAAACACGTCGGATCGTCATGTCTTAGGCAGCTGCTGTGAAGAAGCATCATCGGGCACGCCTTCTTTATGTTTGAAACACACGACCATCTTTCTTCTACAAGAATGTGTACACCTTTCGTGTTCAAAAGGTGAACAAGAGGTTAAACACCCTCTTGCATGCGAGTCCCATGCACATACTGTACACACAGTATTAGTACATGAATGTTGCATCATGTCATGAGATTCGGATCTGGAGGCTCTTTTTGGGGCTGTAGGAGTGATTGGTGCATTGGCAATAGTATCACACAGGATTAACATGTTTTCTACTCACATTAACACTATCGGCGTAAATAAATGCGCGGGAACTACATAACCACAACGCAAAAGATTTTACAAACAAAACAAATTACTAATACAGAATTAAAATCTCTGTTTTGTACTGCCAAATTAACAATATCAGCATTAACAAATGTACGGGAACTACATAAATGTATAAAACGTGAATGTAAACGACTTGCACAAGGTGTACGAATGATTGACCATCTCTAAACGATTCTATCTAACATGTAAGCCCTTGAATGCTAGATACTTGCATACAAGTTAGCCATTCACACGACGCTAGTTGACCTGCACAAAATGTACACCTTCTTATACAAGAAAGATGTCCATGTGTTTTCAGGTTTTAGTCACCCTAGCAGTTCTGTGGATCCCATTGTATGCAGTTGTGTGTATTCTAATTGAAAAAAAAAAAAATGGAATATTTTATTGTGGTGTGAAATTTATTTTCAGGACAGAAATGAAAGTTGACACTGTGTTGCCAACCGAGCTAGGTGGCGCAGTGGTTAGTAAACTCTGGACTCGCATTTGGTGGGACCTGGGTTCGAATCCGGTCATCCTCATCTCAGTTTTCCGTGGTTTCCCGAAATCACTCCAGGTGAATGCTGGGATGTCTTCTGACTACAGTTCATGGCCGATTCTTAACCGCCCCTGCATGGCTGAGCAACTTGCTCAGTCTCTAATGACCTTGCTGTCGGGATGGACCCCCGGAATTTGTGTGAAATAGTTGTTTGCGCTAATACGCGTATCTCGGTAAATAAATGTTCTGCATATACGATTTTTCGTCAGATAAGATAAAAAAAAACATATGCCCCAATTTTTTTACTTTTGTCATATTAAGTGTATTCTAGGAGAGAAAAAATCGTGAAAATGGTCAAATATCGCATTTTTAAAGCTTGTCTAAGCAGTTGCCTTAAACGGCAAGAGAAACGCACAAAAATACGGGCGTAGTTAAATCTGGGGTCTTTCATTGCATGTAATAAAACCCCACTGTTACAGATGTAGTTTGCACAGTACAGCGTTATGAAGGAAACTCTGCACTCCTTGCGCGTAGGAGCGACGAGGAACTAGGCGTGCGTGTCAGTGTCGCCCGTATAGCTCCCTCGCTTCTGAACTTTGGCCGCAGGGTTCCCACGAGAGTCCATCCCAATATTTGATTAATATGAAACATAGTTGAAAAGTGTCGGCGAAAATCGCTGAGAGTAGCCAGCCTCTCCTTACGATATTTATTTTATTCTTCTGTAAAACTGTGTTTAAAATTATAATATTAATGTTGCATCTTGTCTGAACAGTTGACTGTTTTAAAAACCTTATAGTCACCACTGAAAGGGCGTTGGCTGCGAACAATTTTTTTTTATTATATGGTATTTGTACCACAAAATGTTCGATTTTTAAGACATCAGAGATTACATTTTCCTTACTAAAAATTTTTTGAGGGCATAGTTTTTGCTGCAATGCTTATCAAAATCACAATTTTACGAAATGTGAACATAATTAAAACTAACTTGCTTACAGAAATGAGATAATTCACAGTGAAAGATGATGCCAAGAGCTACAAATAAATGTTTTTGCAATTTAAAAGAATTGCCGAAAATACGGAAATTCTTACATACTTTTGATTTGTTGCTGCTCCTGAATTTTCGTAAAAAAAAAAAATTAACTTTTAGTAAGCATACCTTCCGTTAAGTTTTTGACTTTGGCATGAATTTTGCAAAAGCCATGCGATCTAAAAAAAATATATATCTTAGGACGAAGTAGTCACAAATAATGTCTGCAAGTTGGACAGTATGTGGTACAATTGTAAAATTAGTTTTTTATTTTTATTTTGTGTTAAGCGCCCTTAAAAATTCAGAGGAGACAGAACTGCACGCCCGTATCTTGTTCATGCTATTTTCCATTGCTGTTGCAATGTTTCCTCCACGCGGCCGGACATGACGTTGAGGCGTTAAACACTTTTTACTAGGAATAGTCCTGAGGCGATTGCGTTTCAAGCGCAGGAACTATTACGGCGACACTGCTATAGGCTGTTCATGGTAAAGTGAGCACTTTTGACGCCCTATTTACTTTTTCGTTTCAGCCATATTATAATCCGTTAACGCCTTTTTAAAATAAATACTGCCATGTAAGTAATAAACACGGTGTTTATTATTCCACAACTTTCGGAAGTTAACGTCTAAAGCTAAAATATAATATATTTATTGACTTTTATTCCTAATGAGAGGGCGTTAAAAAGTGCCCACTTTACCGTGAATAGCCTATAATCGAGCTATTTTGAAATCAATCACTGAGGAATGAAAAACTCCCTGCTCGTAACGACGTGGACAGGCTGACTGGAGTTCCACCAGTCGAACTAACAGTGCTATGGGAAAAGTAATCATATGTCGTAACTTCGTATTTTATGCGCAGTATTTAATTTTACTGGGCATTGAATTCATTAAATTAAATATCTGTTTGTGTTTTGCATGCGCTACCGTCACAGTTTCACTTGAATGCTTGCGTGAAGGGAATTCTCGACTTAAGGTACTAATAAGACAGATACGCTGTGTAATGAATAACAGCGGTGGCGCAGTGGCTAGAGCGCTCGCCTTCCACCACGGAGATCCGGGCTCGATACCTGGCGGGTTCACTTCCGGATTTTCGCATGTGGAAATCGTGCTGGACGAAGCCGCTTGCCGGATTTATTTTCTCGGGGTACTCCCGTTTCCCCCGCCATTGCGTTCCAGCGCCGCTCTATCGGTCTCATTTCATGTCATGTCCGGGGATGACGGGCGCCTACGGATCCCAGCTGGAAAGCCCATCACTCGGCGAGGGTTACCTAGATTTTTTTTTAAAGTAGCAATAGGTGGCGTGAATAAACTGTAGAGTGGTAATGGTAAAGGGCGTTCTAACGTCTCCTGGTTTTATGCTGTGAAGTTTAGCAGGTAAACTATAGAGGGATGCACAATTACGTAGCTGGTTAATAGTAGAGAGAACTGAAAGTACGTTGAAATAAACATGCATTTGGATCACTGGACACACTTTGTTTCGCTTGTATTTAATTAACTTACTTTCTTAGCAAATTTAATACAAAGCATATTAGAAATAGAAAGCTGCTTGAATACTGATTGAATTTAAGTAATTTATAATTAATTTAAAAAAGTTATTTGCTATCAAGAGTAGGCCTAAAGGTAAGAACTATTGATAAATAAATATGTTTATACGTGGCACAGGCTTGAAAACAATGAGTAATTTTAAAAAATCCAAAGCCGTAAATTACTAAATAGTAATCATAAGTTTATTTCTTTTATCGATCTAATTAATAATTTTGTTGCAAAGAAAAACTTAAACTGTCCCCGGATCTTAGCTTGAACTCCGCGTCGAACAGGCCTACGGAAAATAAAATTGTGTATTTTAAGAAGTTTAAAGGAAAACTGGCTGTTACGTACAGCGACCGGCTGGAGGTAGGGTCTCGTCACAGACCTTGGGCGCCACCTGTCCTTTGTGTTGCCGTCGTCGCCGAAGCATACGGTCACGTCACGGTAATTAGAGGCAAGCCACAGCGTTTCTCATCAAACAAAACAACTACATTTAAATTATTTTTTACTTCATATTAAAATGTCTGCTGCATATCACTTCCTCGCTTTAATGCTTTTGTACACGCCACTTCCACAATCCCTAGAGCCTTATAAACAAGATTAACAGTTGCTTCTTCGGAAAACAGCTAGTTCTGAAAATTAAATACAACAAATACTTTGGTCTGTTTATGGTTGCAATAAAATTGTTTATAAAAAATTTTGTTTTTACATAGAAGTCGGCCAAACATACCACAAGCACATATTTTCGTAATATAATGCTGTCTTTCTGTATAATAATCATTCGGAATTAAAACGGTAAATTTAACTAAATACTATCAATGATATTCGCATAAATTACTAAAATTCACATATTTAACTTTAGTCTCCCAAAGCAGATCAAAAGTAAATATTACGAGTATAAGGCCTACTTTTTTTTCGGTAGTATAGTTGTTTAACTTCAAATAAGTTATAAATTGTTTGCCTTTCCATTATAAAAACCATTTATTTCACAAATTTCATATCATGTTTAGTAGTTTTTTCTTTACAAAAAATTGAGCCGTAGATTTTTCTACAAAGATTTACGTACATATTAAATAGTTTATATATATATATATATGTATATATGAATGTTTCTTTGTCCCGTCTGCGTTCCTATACCATTCATTCTATTACGATGAAACTTTGGTAAGTTCTGCGCACGCTCGCGAAGGTTTCTGAGTTGATAAAACCATTTTACAATAGGTGGCGCGAGAGTCGTTTCAACAAATAAGTTTATTCTAGCTATTGTCTTACAAAAGACAGATGATGAATGAAGATAACGCACCTAATCAAAATATGGCAATTTGTTCCGTTTCAAGTCTACAATCTACGGGAACAGATCAGGGATTTGATTATTGACATCTATTCTAAACAAAAAAATATTGTGTATCCAAAAGCACTTCAATAAACAGATTTAAAACACAAACACTTTCTTTCTTTGCGTGGCATTGCAACGCATGCCGGATACTCGCAGGATTATGTCAGTAACTCCTGTCTTTTTTCCCAGCTTAAATTATACCAGTTACGTAAATTGGCTGTATTTTCACGACAAAAATATTAGATCTAAAGAATAAATAGAAATTATGTTATTTTGTGGGTATTTTCTTGTAACGTGCGCAAGTATAACAGTGGTCAGCAGAAAAGGCACGTGCATTTTTTTGTTTCTGATACTGTTGCATCCAAACTAGTAGTCACGCAGTGTCCCTATACACTTAGGGTAGGGCAGACGCCCAGAAACATGGTAGCCTGAACGGACTTGTAACTCCTCGCCGTGGTTATAAGCCAAGACTGCTGACGAAGCTGCGCCTGTGTTGGTCACCGTTACGTGTAACGATTTCACGGGCATGCTTGTGCCCATGCTGTGGAAACACTTTCTCCTTGGAGTAGCGACAGCGACACACGGCGCTGGGAGGCACGTCTCCAGGCAGCGAGGGACTTATGGCCACGTGCCTAGGTTGCCAGATTTGTTTTTTTGATGAAGTCGCCTAAATAGCCAATATTTCGTCGCCCAACGTCGCTCAGTTTTTAAACACTTTATATAATTGCATTACTATAATAGAATATAAATTTTTCATGTAAACTTTATATGCTTTAAACACAAATTGCTTTAAATTTAAAAAATGTACACATAATTTAATATATATATATATATGTTAAAAGCATGAATGATCGAGTGATATACTATTAGTCCATACATTAACACCAGTGAGCAGTAGCGAGTAACAATAGTCAGTCATGAGTCTCACTTCGAATACAACCAAAGTCATCACCGTTAGCAAAAACAAATCTTACTTCTGCGAATCGATTATTTTGCTTACAATCATATAATATATCAATACTGCGTAAATTATCCCAAATAGCCTAAAAATCGTAAATTCATTACAAAAATCGCCCAAATTGCGATAGTCGCGTTTTCGGAAATTTTGGTCGCAATGTTGGCCTTAAAATAGCCCAAACGGTGACAAATAGCCGAATATGGCAACCCTGACATGTTAGAACAGCACCACTGCTGCGACGAACAAAAAAAAATGATGTGCCTGTATCAGTGGCGACTATCAGCTGGTGAGCCATCGTTGTGATGAGCATGTCAGCACCAGCCACTGACATGGTTGCGAGATCCAAGGCGCTAGCCAGTTCTTACTTTCGTGGATGCAGTGAGCGGCCAGTGAGATCACGTGAGCCCGCCCGGCGTTCGCCGTGGTCGAGAACACAACACAGCCTTATACAGGGCACTTTTGAAAGTTCTGCTGAAGATCTACTTTTATACACTTTGTATGTTCTTCTGCCGTATGTCAAATTAACATTGCTATGGACCTCATCACTTTATTCATGCGTCGGTCAAGGGAAACTGAAATTATTAGAAAAATAAATATTGTACATATCTTTATTACAAATGGTCACATAACACTTTTTTTTTCGACGTTAATATATGGTACTACGTTCCCCTCCATCGTTACCAACTTTACTGGACACGTGTCACTCATTGCGCCCCTTAAAATATACGCATGTCGGGGTAGTGACTTTTTTCCCTGGTTGATTTCAAAAGTGCTCACTTTATTATGAACAGCATTTAACACTATCGAAGTGTAAAAATTAACAGATTTGTAACATCTTTACTTTTCTAATAATTCAGCAGTTTAGCCTGACCGATGCATGAATAAAGTGATGAGGCCCATGACAATGATAATTTTACATAAGATGGAGGAATACACAAAGTGCGCACAAGTAGATCTTAGCAGGGCTTTCAAAAGTGCTCATTTTACCGCGAACAACCTATAGTAGCAATTGAACGTATTTTATTGTATCCTCAGATGTTAACTTTTGAAAGTGGTGAAATTTGTACACTGTATTTATTAGTTACATGACAATTTTTATACTAACAAGTGGTGGAAAGTCATTGGGCTCAAATTGAGAAGTCTCTTGAATAGTGCTCACTTTACCGTGAACAGCGTATTTTATTTTTGAGCTTGTTACGGGATCCGAGGCACTCATGTCCTGCGGCTATCGTTTACGTGCCCTATACGTCTAAGCCTTCGCTGTTCCTGTACCAATACTTGAAAGACTAATGTTTGAGTCTAATTAATATGCAAGACCACTGTACTATAAATTTCCAAAATTATTTTGACATTCACTGTTATAACAATGATGCAACCTTGCAGTCTGTAATTTTGGAAAGTTGCGTCGGTTCACTCGAGTAAAGCTCGTGGGCCGTATTTTTCCAATAGCTGGTTTAAATCATCTTCATTGCGCGGATAGTAGCGTAGAGACGGAGTCACCTGGTTTTGGTGGAAACGCTTATTTGAGTTCACACCTTCAGGAGGTAATTAATCTAAGGCTGTAGAAGGTATTGAGGGTGGAGAGTAATGTTCCTTTTCGATATTTCTTGATGATTTAACTGCGAACAGTCTGTTAAAAGATGATAAAATATTACAAAAACAAATTTGTGTGTTTTGTTCGTAATATAGTCATCTACAAAATATTTTACTGGAGCTCTGTCCTTGTAACAAAAATGTTTAATGGTCTCAGTAGGCGCTAAAGTTTCTGCAGATTTTGCTCTCCGATCTGTGCCGCTGTGAGACCTAGGGGACCATTTCTGAGCGGCCATTGAATGGTAGTTGTTTTACAAATCAGTGTGATTGAATGGCCAACTTTTTTGATTAAAGCGGTTGCGTGGTGTGATTTTGAATACAAAAATGTGTATTGTATGTTGTATATAGAGAAACTGGAAGAGCAAATAATCTTAATATGAGATCACCAAATGACCACCGCATTTTCTTTAGTTACAGCATTTACACACGAGTATGTATTTATCGTATTTTGAAATTAACGATTTCATGACCATAATTTTATAAGCAGCAAGAGATAACCAATTTTTTTAAATACCTAATGAACGAATCTGTTTTGTTGAGAGTACGAATTGAGTGACTGCAAGCAGTGTTCAATTTAAAACGTACCCGCTATTGGCAGTTCGTTCTTTTGAATGTTGTTTTTGGTAGTGCCGTAAGTAGTATGAATTTTGGAGAGGCAAGGGTGTCGCAGCAACTTCTTTGATTGCTTCGTTTCGTGCTGCAAATAAGTTAACTGCCAGATGTTAAGTGTCTTGAAGCCTCAAGTACTTCGAAGTTGGTTGTATTTACTTGTATACCGTCCACTGATGTCATTTTAATGCTTTATATGCGCGTGAGACTGAAAATAATTTTACTACTTCTGTGAACGTGTAATTCGCATACTTTTTAAAGTGCTTATGTTGCTTAACTTCGCCACTTAACTCGGCGAACAGTCGGTTGTAGCTAACGGACGTTAGTATGTGAACATTTTGCTGCGCTGTGTACCTGCGTGTGATGGCGATGCGGTCGTGCTCAGTTGACCCACGTGTAGCGAGAGTGACCTATAAAGACGAGAGTGCGAAAGTGAAACCAACTTCACCTGGAAAACAGACACGGCGAATAGTCCCTCCTTGCCGTTCCTCATTGTACCAAACTGTTTCAAAAGTAAAACATTGGCCGCCAATGTTTTACTTTTGAAAAACAGTTTGGTATGCGTAAAGTGACAATTACATCCAGTGTCTATATATGTAGTTCACACTTCATTACTGAAATTTTGGAACTCATTGGTAATTTTTGTTTTAGTATATTTGTACGCAACCTTTTTTATCAAACTGTGCAATGACTGGCATTCGGGCTTTTTTATGTACATTTTATTCGGTCGGGGTTATTAAAAAAAATTCCGTTAATCTGCGGGGATATGAACTCGTAGTGAGACTTTCAGTATTACGCGGAGCTTTGAAGCAATTGAACATTCTGCAAATCGCAAGCATATAGAAGAGCGTAGACTTAACATTTTCTGTAACACAGCTTTGTTTGGCCACGAAGTCCGAGTACTATGGTACATCAGGTGCAAGTTTTGCCTTTTGCAGCATCGTGTGAAAACATCCCGAACATCCCGGAAAGTGTTCATCATGCAGAATGTCTGTTCATTAAATAATGTTTCTGCATAAGGAAATCACCTGAAAACGTCAAATTTTTATAGCCTGTAGTCTGTGTTATTTTTGTTGTCTCCATGTACTAACAAGTCTTTCCAATTATCTCTCCATCAATTAAAAGGTTATAGGATTCGTATTTAACACTAAACAATAAACTGATAAATGACGCCGGGTCTACACGGATGCATTACTGGTCAGACCTTGCTTCTTCGGCTAGGATCGAAAAGTTCTGGTTTTTAAGTCTGTATTTGGTCAGTTTTTTCTCTTTTCAGTTAGTCAGTGATATCACCTATCAGTAAGTTTCAATCCTTGTGTTTTATTATGACCGTGTGAGTTATTTGAAATGTTTCCCGTTGCTTGCACTTACATTAAATTTCGCCGTGTACAAAAATACGTTTCACGGAACCCGCAACATTTGTATACTTGAACATACAGTTTTAACTCGGGTGTGCGCCAGCTTGTTTGTAGCAGCTCCGTGGATGCAGTAAAAATTTAGAATTACCGTCTGTTACGGCGTAGGGCTTGCTTATGGGTACAAAAATTGTTATAGACTGTTCACGGTAAAATGAGCATTTTTGAAAGCCTTGCTTAAAGTCTTCTTCTATACACGTTGTGTATTCCTCCGCCTTATGTAAAATTAACGTTGCCATGGGCCTCATCACTTATTCATGCGTCGGTCAAGTAAGGCTGTGAAATTATCAAGAAAGTAAATACTTTACAAATCGGTTAATTTTTACACTTCGATGAATAAAAAAAATCAGAAAGTGAAATAAATAATTTTAAGTTATCACACATGGTTACTTAATACTTCTTATTCGACGTTGAGATATGGAACTACTTTCCATCCACCGTTACCAACTTTACTAGACGCTCGTCGCTTGGTGCGCCAATTAAAATATATGCAGGCAGAGGCAGTGACTTTTTTCTAAGTTTCATTTCTAAAGTGCTCACTTTATCGTGAACAAAACCTTTATATCCAGAGCCTGACCCCTCCGAGGGGGCTGAATCGCAATCTACACGGAAGCAAAAACGCTAGCAAAAATTGGATACGAAAACTGCTACGGAAATGGGCATCGTGTGAGGCTGGCTTTAGATATCTCCGCCATTGAGGTCACCCATAACTGACGCGGCTTTACGTCAGTGTAGTCCGATGCTATTGTACGTTACAACAATCCCGCTGCGTCCGAGGCCGTGTCTGCCGGTTACGAAAAGTTTGAGTACGAATAGCAGGGAACTATAGGCTGTTCATGGTAAATTGAGCACTTTTGAAGCCCTAGTTACTTTTTCCTTTCAACAACTTTTGTAATCCTTTTCGCGGCTTTTTAAAATAAATATTTCCATGTAAGTAATAAACACAGTGTGTATATTCCACCGAACTCTGAAGTTAATGTCTAAGGTTAAAATAAAATATATTTGACTACTATTCCAAATGAGAGGGCTTTCAAAAGTGCTCACTTTACAGTGAATGGTCTATAATGGCAGTTTTCCTAGGAAGTGTTGTGACCAAGGTGCTGCGTACAGCCTTGTCAGCGGTAATATTCCTGCCCGAATATCGTCAGCCTGCAGTTGAATTGGTGAGTTTCAGTTGAACATTTGCATGAGTAGAATGTGTCTAACGTGTACTTCACAGTGACTTGTCAGATTTTCGCAACTAGTTGGAGAAGAAAGGTGCAGTTAGTTGTCGCAAAATTTTTCTCCGTTTTATAATTTACTGGGGAATCTCTAGGTTCTGTGTGCTTCTAAACTACCTTGTCGCGAGGCCTCCGTACGCTATAACGCTTAATTAGTGGTTAGAATATTCAGTTATTTGGCGGAAAGTGGCTGTAAAGTAGATGGAATACACTGGATTTAATATAATAACTTGAACACTGGTCACCTGGTTGAAATTGTATTTAGGTCACTGAAGTTAGTCGTTTAATTTATTCTACTATTTTCAGTGGTTGTAGATGAGCAAATTGCTAGTATTCAATTTGAGAACAAAACATTTAGACGGACGCCAAAAGGTTGCAGCGCGCTCCTCATTTCTTTTTTATATGACATCCAAGATGTCTGCGATTTTCAATGCCTTGTGCCAAGACCCTATCTAAGACGCCACGGCGGAAGCTTTGAACTTCGTTGGAGGTCGAAACAGTCATTTACGTACATAAGCGCACAAGGTCTAGTGTTATATTTACCGGTTGGCCTAGAACTGCCCAAAATTCATTCCTGTATATGCCCAGTATTTCTTATACCGATATAAATATTTCGTCCTTTTTGTTTTGTAATTTCGGTATGTTCAGGAAGTCCTTCAGGAAGATTTTTTGCAATACATGTTAATTTTGCTAATGTCCCTTGTAATTCTTGCAGTGTTCGTGATAATTTTGTTCTACGCAGGCCTGATATACAGCTTTTCGTTTAAAACCATAACAGACGATAAGAGTATTTCTCCAGATCGAGTCCCGGTGCAAGCATGGTTCGCAACCAGATGGGCTCGTGTGGAGCCAGATGTTGTGTGGTGAACTATCGTATCAAAATTGAGCAATCAAAACGTATTCCACAAACTGCTCTCGCCATGTTTTGATGTGTCTGCTACAACAGTTGACTTGCGAGCAGCGATCACGTGTATTTTCATTACATTTGCTGCGATTAATGAAAAAATATGACTTTTCGCAGAAGACGTAATTTTCGCTATTAAAAGACGTTCACTATTGTTACAAGCGGGCGACGCCTCTAGGGCGTATCTGAGTTCATGAGGCATGGAGGTCTTAATAAAAATAAAAGAACTAAATTAGAACTATGCTTTTTTCATAGCTATTATTTACAGCATTAAACTTTCTGTCTCCACTTTTAATCTTTCTATTTAATAGTGAGCACACTATTTGGTGTTTATTTCAACTCTAATTAACATCCTTCTTAATTGTCTATGTTGGTTACAGTCAATTAACTCATACTCATTATCAACACGTGTTCAGTCTGTTATCATTTATAATGTATTTCACTCACGCATTTAGTCTAATAGTCCAGCCTGCCAGCCGCATACTTCACTGCTTGGTACCCGCAGTCGCAGACTTCCCTTCCACTGGCCCTCCTGCTGCTCGTTCTCTATCGCTGGGAACTCAACCACTCATTCATTTATCAACTCCAACGCAACTCTCTCAACTCGACTCCCGACCCAGAGGCCTGTCGCGGTATTTATAGTCTTGGCCATGACCATCTCGAAGGTTCAACGCACCCCGAGTTGCACTGAGAGGTCAGTAACGTAGAGCATTCTTCATATAAACGCAGAAATCAATACTGCCAGGATCAACAGGATGCACAACAAAAGAAAGTATCTTGTCGGCTCGCTTTATGTAACTGATACATGGTTCACCCGCCTGCCGCTATCACATAACTTCTGTCCTTCACTTCTACTCGCTCGCGCGGGAGGCGAAGCCAACATCAGCGGCGCGGATCAGCGACTCGTAACAGTATGTCAGTAGAAACGCAGGGACGTAATTCGTGTATCTCTAACTCTAATTATATTGCGCTGGGCAAGGGGAGATATGGTAGTTCGGGTTTTATTACAAGTACGCTCTCCAAGCTGAGTAATAAACAATTGGCATTGCCGACGGACTCGTCCCAACATGATGAAATACTGTGTTCACTTTATGCTCGCAAAACTTTTCAGGAACTGGCCAAGAGCCTATTAAATGTAAAAGATAACGATCTTGTTTCACTAATTAACGCATGTTCATTGTGTTTGTTTGTGAAACATTGCTTGAACAAGGAATCGTTCGTTTTCGGAAGCTCAAACTGGTAAATTAACTTGAAACCTGGTACGTCAGGGTATGTGGACGCGAACCGTGATACGTCAAAAGGTCAGTGCTCCAGTCAGCATGTGGGTGTTCTCAAACGTGTCCGCGAACAGTGTCAGTTGTAGATAAGGCTTTGCTGTGTCCGGTTATCCAGATGCTTTGTCTTTTTTTTAAATACGTGATGCATTTGTTCCAACATGAAAGCTTGCCACGTTTATCACATCGTTTGTAGTGGAAAAGGGTCTATTCGCTTTTTCGGGAAAAAAAATTTGAGTTTTCAGCGTTTCGAAACTGTACGCAATTTAGTATAATGTAAGCATTGACATGCACAGCGATATTTTGAGCATCTTTCGGCTACTAATAAACATGTTTGGGCAGCTGCATGTAGGAAACTCTTTTAATATTTATTCTCGGTGTTTACAGGTTCACATGGTATGGTTGGTTTTTGCTTCATCGCAGTCATCAGAATTTAGAAAACTTTCAAGAATGCCGTAGACTTAGCCTTTAAGTGGTATGGAATATTTGTCACATAACTGGCATGGTCTGGGTTTGAATGGCTGTGATAATTTTTCTTTTCCGTAACCTTAGTTTTGTAAATCGGTAACAAAATATGTTTTACCGTTATTTATTACGTAATTACAGTATTTAATATGAAACACGCCAAAAGGACAAAGGAAGTTATAGGCTGTTCACGGTAAAATGAGCACTTTTAAAATCCCTGCTTAACATCTACTTGTATACACGTTGTGTGTTCTCCCGCTATACGTAAAATTAACGTTGCCATGGGCCTTATCACTTTATTCATGCGTCGGTCAAGTGAAACTGTGAAATTAACAGTAAATATTGTACATATATGCTCATTTTTACACTTAGATGCATTAGAAAATACAGAATGCGAGTGAAATAATTTAAGTTCACAAATGGTTACTTAACACGTTTTGCTCGACGTCAATATATGGAACTACTTTCTCCTATATCGTTGCCAACTTTACTGGGCACAAGTCACTCATTGCGCCCGTTAAAATATATGCAGGTAGGGACAGCGACTTTTTTAAATGTTGATTTCCAAAGTGCTCACTTTATCGTGAACAGCCTTTAACTTCATGCTCTATACTATGATCTGACCCACATCATACCAGTTAAAAAAGTTAAACATTTTCTGCTTCGATTTGAAATTCTTGTTGGAAAGTTTAACGGTGAAAGGGTAAAAACGTCTTCGATTTCGTTGGATTGGTTGTAAGTTACAGTAAAGGTGGACTCGCAACTAGAGATGTCCGCGAGTGACGCCTGGAATCGCGATAATCGACTCTTGCGACTCCGGCCCTGGACTCACTTCGCATGCGAAGAATCGAGTTCGCATGACGTCACGTGCTTGCTATGGGAAAACCAATGATGTGAACGCGCGATTTGAATAAACAAGAGCAGTAGAACACGAAACGATCAAAATACGTGACCGCATCAATAATATTAAATAGTCGAAGAAACTTACTGGGTAATCGGACTGTTCTAGCAAGAAACAAATATAACGCTTTGTATAAAGTGACAAATCTTACAGCACGTGGTTGTACTTAGGGAACAGTGAGATATGATACTCCTGCACGTACTGGTGCCAAGGTGCGGTCGGTGCCAGATACCAGTTGTAATGTAGTCCGTGTGTGATACATTAGACGTGTCATGTCAGAAGCGTTCGGCATTGTGAGATCACTTCGAAATCGCCGATAATGCCCCTAATAAGATGGTGTGTAGTTTATGTAAGCCACATTTAAGTTACAATAAGAGTACAACAGCCATACTGCAGCACTTGAAGACAAGACATGGCGACACGGTACATATCCACAGCAGTTGTGCGACTGGCAGCAACTTTGGCAACTATCCATGTATTAACACTTCCCAGTCCATAAGCGTGTGTGAATGAATGCACACTCTGCTCACTTATAAGTGGCACTTTGCAACAGATCGTTTGACACATCAAATATTGTATTGTGTGCCTCACAAATATGTTAATTTGTAACGGGTGTCCGCAAGCTACTTTTTTTATTCACTATGGGTTAGTTAACGTTGAGTAGTTTACCTACATGCATGCTTTTGGATTATTTAAATTATTTTGTAATAATTATCGATTATGTTGATTGTGGCATTTTCAGTCTTCTGCGTGGATGTTAGTTGAAGTTCGCATTTGTAAAGGAAAGAAATCTTCGTGAGTCCCAAAAATAACTATGTTTGTTTGACAATATAAGTGTCACGAAAAGTGCGACTTAAAAAGTGATCAGAGAATATGCATATTAGCACGTAACATGATGCCATACTCATACCTGCATTGCATTTTCAAAAGTGCCTTGCACATTCCACTCATAAAACACTGATGACGATCAGCTATATCGTTCTAATGCAGCATTTCCAACTGCAAAGAATAGCTATACAATTATATTCAGGTTTCATGATTCGCACACTGCTGCTGTCATTGCAACAGAACTAGAACGTACTATAGCTGACTGGGGATTAACAGGAAAGGTTTTGTGTGTTAACTTGTAGCAGACAGTGCTGCTAATATTAAAGCCGCCAATGATCGTATGTCCAAAGATGACATGTATACCTTGTTTTGCTCATACAATCATTCTAATAGTCAAAGGAGGCCTCGAAGACGTAAGCGAGTTACGAAGTAAATGCCACAAGATTGTTGCATATTTTAAGTCACCCACTAGTGCCAAAGAAAAACGGACGTTTATGCAAATGGCCCTGGAAAAACATGTTCACAAGTTACTTCAAGGAGTTGATACAAGATGGAGCAGTACATATACAATGTTATCACGACTGGTAGAACAAAGGGAATGTGTCGCTGTCACACTTGCAACCACTGATTCTGCCCCGTGGAGTATTACCCCGTCCAAATTGGCCACAGTAGAGTAATTGCTCCTAGTACTATATCCATTTGACACAATGATGACGGAATTATCTACCGAAATACACGTGTCAGTGTCAAAAATAATTTGTTTTCAGCGGCAAGTACAGTTACATATGAAGTAATATCAGGATGCACATAAAAATCAACCTGCTGTAGTGCGACAAGTTGTAGACGCAATTGTTACGGCGCTGACACAAAATTTGCCAATGTGGAAGGTGTTCTGCCACTTGCATTTGCAACTGTTATCGACCTTCGTTTATGACGATAACTTTCGTCAGCAGTCGGAAACGAAACGAAGTGGTTGGTTTGTTAATAAATTAGGCACGTCAAGTGCGGTCTACTAACCAGGCTTCAGCACAAATTCACTCTGGTTTCTCGAGTATCTGCGCCAATAACGCGTTTTGGGTATCATTTGATGTTCAGGTTAGATATCACAATCAAATGCACAACATTAGAGCGGATGCCACCATCGAGGTACAGTTATCTCTAAGAGCAGTACGTACTGCGTTTAAGGGGGTAGTATCCACTCCATCTTCGATTTTTCTTACACCGTCGACACCGTCAACATGATTGTATTCCTGAAACTGAACTGGATCCACAGTTAGTTATCTATTGCACCCATAGTCCATTCCCCATTGGAAGCAACTTTCTCGGAGCCCTGCTAAATATCTACTTGCAGGCCCGTTTCGTATCCTTCCGCCAAATATAAACAAACATTGCCATGTGACTGCCATGTATCATCTGTCAAAATCATTGTTTACATGCCATTGCGTGTGTACATGTGTTCGTATACTTTCGTTACACCTAAAGATAAACATTGGAATGTGACTTCTACTTTTATACCTGTCAAATGTGTTGTTTACGGTTTACAGCTTTTCAAAGAATTCTGTCTTATTTCAAAAACCATCTCGTACGAATATTCACAGTTTAGGCCTATAACATTATTTACGTCAGCTTTATGACGTTTTAAAAATGCCTGAATTGACGCTAGTTCTTACGGTTATGTTACATTAACATATTTGTTTTCCTCGACATATCACATTACACGTAATGCACGTTAATATTTTGCCGCGACTGTGTTAAACACTGTTACAACTACGGGGTAATGAACTGTAGTATTTAACTTTTTGTTATTTATATGTGTTGGGTTATTTCTTTAAAATAACAGCATCAGTTCGAATAACGAAGGAATGGACAATCCAACTAAAAAGCGACATTCAAATCAAGCACGCAACTCGTGTCGCTCATTTTTTGTTACAGAAACTTAAAATACAGCGGTGAACATGCACTCAAATAAGCCTATCGTAACTTTTATTCTACTTATATTTATATGTATTGCTAATTACTGTGTATTAAGTTTATTGAAATTTATTGGGGCTGGGTTTGGTTATTTTGTTGGGATTGGTGGTAAATCACGTTACATGACTGTGTTTCAAACACCCAGGACAAAGGTACAACGTTATGATAAATAAACAGACATGCATGTAAATAAATAACTTGGTCATAAAATCAGTTCACATTTTCAACGTATAAATAGTTCACCTCAAATATTTGAAATCACGCACACACAGATCCAGCGTAACTATCACCAAACAGCCACGCCACGCTATTTCACACGCAGCGGTTAACGAAACACACCGTAACTGTATATTTATTGCTGCCGCGGAAACACAAATTTATCACATCGTAACTTACTAAGGTAGGTTTTAAAAACACAACGTCTACAAACGTGATGTGGTAATTTCAAGTATTTTTCGAAGTATAATTTACGCTTCGTTTGGTAAAACAGCAACACTCCATGTCATCGTTCATCACGTCTGCCAGCTTCTCTTTGTTTCTGCCCCGCCATCTTATCAAAATCTATTAAAATAAATATTCAAACATTAAAATCTCTTCATTTGTAAATTGAAAATTCATTATTTTGCTGTAATAAGTATGAAATATGCTAAAACTGAAAACATGTACGATTTTGCCACGTACTAGCGAAGTGAAACTTCCCGAGTATGAAAGAGAGAAAAACAGAGAGTGAGAGAGCGACAAAGTTCGCTCAGCAGACAGTTGCTTCAAAATTGCTCACGCTCAATAAAACAACACCGTACCATTACGGCCTACTCACGATATTTTCCGCTGTTATTTTAAACTTTAAAAATAAGGAAAAGTTTCATTTATGCAATAATACAGTACTCTAAAATTAACCATAGTGGTATATATTTGTGGAATACAGGTTATTGAAAAAACAGGTTGACATGTTTTGCCTAGAGTGTTATTTCAAAGGTTGATTTTCATAAGTCGCTTCCAATTGGGAATGGACTATAGTGTGAGGTTCTGCCACGTCATATCCTCTTTTCTTGTGTACTACGTTTAGATGATGTAGTGCATGAAAATAGTTTCAGTTATTGTTGCTTTGTAATATACGAACCACACATGCCAGCAGCTATGGTTATGCCAGGTGTGGAAATAATTAATAATATTTTGGGCTTTCTGTTTTCGTGGGGTTTAATTATATAACTGTTGAAATAAAAATGTCCTTCACAATTACAATATACATATATAAACTCCATAGTTTTATTCTTGCGACTTCACTGGTCGTTTTGGAGTTTGGGACTAGAATATTGTAATGCTGTATTTTTATCTTGTATTTTATCTTGTATTTCGCAAACACGCTATCACAGAATGTTCATATTAATGCACTGTTGTAAACACACTTCATTGGTATCATTGACGTACAAGTGGTATGGAGACTGGTGCCTGTGTGTGTTCTCTTGCTCATGGCCACGACGTAGCAGCCGCCAGGAGTTACCACGAACTCGATTCCAGACTCGAGAGTATCGATTTCCAGAGCACAAGACTAGACTACTCGATTCCATGGTTAGCCCATCACTACTCACAACCATCAGTCAGTCAGGCGGTCACGGGATCTTCGACCGATCGCAGGGCACTTTTTTCTATCAGTCAATCCGTCAAATAGATCTCATACTTCAACTTTCGACGCTCCTACGGATGGGCCACCGTCTTCTGACGACATTCCGTAGACACGAATACGCACTTTGCAAAAAAAAAATTGTAAGGCGGTGGGCATGTGTTTATTCGTCAGCGTGGCAAATTCAGTAATTTAAAGCATAAACAATAATTCAGTGTAAATTTTTGTCACGTAAAAAGACTATTTCCTAAAAATGTCGCTCTCTTGAAAATGTATTTCCAACCAAACTACCTTATACGGAAGAAATATAGTGACGTTAAGTTGCCACGCTGAAATTTTGCCGTACAGAAGGGTCGATGGACGACGGATTGTTGTGAGTCGCTTTCAACTGACGGACGAAAAAGCAGACGGACTGGCGGGTGTGACGTATGGTTGTGAGCCCAGTTTAAAGTGTTTGAAAGCTGTAAGCGTTCGTTTGGAAGGGAACAACAAACCCTGAATTTGTGGCGCAGACAGCCACAAGGGTTGCGCGATTCCATTGTGTGAAGTTGGCGCCGCAGACTAGCTCCAGTCTCCGCACATCTGTCGGGAGAGAACAGGCTGCTGCTCGGCGGGACTGTAATTAGCGCTCCTTATCTGGACATTACGTGTTAACAGCGGTGGAAACCTCGGGGCCACATCCGCCACCTTCCCTAGTTCGCTTCTTTACCAGACGTCGGCCTTTGGCTCTTCTTTATGTGTAAGCTTACCGACGGAGTTAAATTCATTTCATTGTGGTCTCGGATTTTTTGTTTTGGATATAGTGAATGTATACACTGTTTTTTACTCCCATGTCATGGTTTACATTAACAATGGTGGAAGGATATAAATTGGCTGAAAGAAAAAAGTAACTAGGGCTTCAAAAGTGCTCATTTTACCATGAACGGCCTATACCAGGTTTATGACTACTAATTCGAAGAGGATGATGTGGTTGATTACAAAGAAGGAGAATCTGGAGCAAGAATACCATAGTACTAAATTGCTTGTGAATTTATACTCAGCCGTGTTATGGAAGTAGCGTCAATTTGCTACCAAGACATAAGTATATAGTTTTTTGATTATAGTCGTGTAATTATGCGACATACTGCCTTTTACTGTGAAAATATTTTTGACTCCCGTCTTGTAAATTTTTTAGAAGCTAAGTAGTTATATAACTTTCATTGGCAGTGAGGAATTCATATTGCTGTTTTCGAAATGGATGAAGTACCAAAGCTTGCCCCATGTTCTGTTGAGGTGCTTTTGTCAGAAACGCCCATTGCCCTACGAACCTGGAGTTAAGTTGCCCATTTGAGGCGCAGAAGTAAGGGAATGCGGCATGGGCAACACTGACTTCGCCTCTAATGTCTCATCGTCGCTGCGCGCAACGAGTGTAAAGACTGTACCAAGTGGAGAAGTTAATGCATTTAGTGTGAAACATGTTGTACACCCACGAAAAGGGCTGATAGTTTTTATTATAAATAAAATTATTTTTCACAATCTCTCATATTTTTGGAGAGCATACGAAAATCTACAGTTCCACATTAACACCCAATGAAAGTTAACTTATTATTACAACTTTTTTTACGCACTCTACGTGGTGTTTTGAAACTCAATATTGTTATGAGTGTGTTATGTTGACATGTGTTCTGTTTTGTGTAATCGCCTGTGATGTTCGCTGGGTTGACATGTCTTTTCTGTCACTTTTATTTTGAGGCCTCACACGCCACACGCATTCAAAAAATTATACTTATTTATTTCCCCCAGCAATAATATTATTTATTTACAATCATTACCGTATTTGACAAGTGCGACGGATGGTTGAAACCCCAGACAATTTTCAAAACTAAGGTCATCACTATGCAATGTTTTGTTGTAGCTGCCCACGGGTAATTGAGCACTTTTGAAAGCACTGGTTAGGATGTACTTTTTTTATTTGTATCATCCTGCCATATGGAAAAATCAACATGGCCGTGGACCCTCTCACTTTATTCATTCATCATTCATAGAAATTGGGGACTTTTAATATGTAAAGTCTTGCTCTTATGCAGCTATACGCTGACTTCACAAACCAAACATTTAAACATCACACTCTCAATACAACCCTAAGTCTTATAACTATTTTTATTACTTCATTGGGAACTAACATTGCATGATAGAGAGTACTGTAGCATATAATATGTAGTTATGGGCAGTGTTAAAGTTGTGTGCGTTGGAGAACACTGGGTTTTGCCCACCACAAGTTATTTCCCTACTGGTGGAACTGTTATAGCGGTTTCATACTGTGCAGAACTGACTAAATGCGTGGCAGTTAAGGAGAAAGCAGTCGTGGTTGGTGAATAGGTACGGCTCCTCAGTTCTTGACATGCAATGCCAAACCCTTCGTGGGAAAATTTACGAAATACAAGTTGAGTGACCTGGGGTATAGGCCGTTCACGGTAAAGTGAGCACTTTTTAAGGCCCTTTCAAAATGCATTAACCCCTAATAAATGTGTGTTATTGCAGCCTCAGACGTTAACTTTTTTAAATGGCGAAATGTATACACTATGTTTGTGAGTCATATTGCAATGTTTATATTAAAAAGTGGCGGAAAGTTAGAAATTAGTTAAAAGGAAAATTTTTGCAGGGTTTTGAAAAGTGCTCACTTTACCGTGAACAGCCTATGTGAAGTAATTCCGGAACCACAATTTTTTTTTCCAAAGGCGGGATCGAAAGCTTTTAGACTCGTTGACAGAGCTGTGTCACTGCATATTTTCGAATGGCGTAGATGTGTTTATTCCATACCTAATAACAATAGATAGTATGTGAAGCACAAATACGGAGCAGTCTGACATAACGTTTTTATCTCCAAAATAGTATTTATAAAGTCCTTGATTAAAAAGACTGTACGACACAGTTCAAGCTGGTAGACGGGATATTTAGCGATGTGTATTAATTTTAACTGTCAAAATTTAAAATTTAATGAAAGGGTTATCTGGTTTCGTCGGTGTAAGCACTAAGCATGAATTTGTCAAAGTTTGTTATCTGTACAGCTACGAATTATTAGTTTTACCAAGATGTAAACCCGAACACAAGGTTGTGCGGGCTACTTCCAAGTTGATCTGAAATCTAATTTTAGTGTATTTCAAAGTGGTGGAATTTTGTAGAAATAATTTGTCTAGTGTCTGCTGCTGACGAAGGTAGCGCATCGCAATTCAAGCGTATGTATTTGCGTGTATTTAGACGGAGTATGTATGAGAAGACCCACGAAGTACACAAGTGATCAATCTTAATTTTATCTAGGACGAATTAATATCTTTAATATCCATTAATATCTTTGCACGTGTACCCTGCCGCCATGTCCGAGCTCCCGAGAGCAGGCTACATCGTTAGCTTGTTACGCCGTGTTGATTTTCCCCTCGCGAGGAAGTCTTGTCTTCCGGTTCGTGACTCGGTCTTGGCCCGCGGCAAGTGTTCAACCTACTTACCACTGCAGCTTTCCAGCCCCTGTGGGGCAGGCAGTGCCTGTCTGCACTCTGGCGAGCTGTATCCCACGTGATGTAATACGCCAATCGCCCGCACAGCTTCGTTACGTAACTTCCAAGTACGGTTAACGCCGAGCACATTCATAACCTTTTGTTGCCGCGCCAAGAAAATTTACCCCATAAATGTGCTTGTAAAAATTAATGCTTGAGAAATTTATCCTATATATGTTCTTTTATAAGATAATTTACATGAGAACACCCGCAAATTTAAAGGGGTGGACATAGGGGGCACGTGCCCCTTTCTGTAAATAATGTTAATTAAGGAAGTGGAGGTTGATGGATGCTTGATGCCAGAACAAAACACAAAAAAATATAAATTTATGCTCTGTAATAAAATCATTCTCTCTCATGCTTTCCACGAGTCAATTTCTTTAGCTTATCTGTTAATATTTTAATACGACATTACGTACATTAATCAAAATATTACTTTTAATTCGCATCATATTGCAAGGTTATGAGTAGTAGGGTGACAACTAAAGCATGCACACGTGCCCCCCCCCCCTTCGTAATGTACTATATATATGTGCCCCCTCCTTTTACAGTTTCTAAATTCGTGCTGCGTGACAGGCTTTAGAAATGGTGGCATTCATCCGCGTGAAGTGCGACATGAATTTTGATGGAGCAGCGATTGTGTGCGAAGACGAGGACAGGAATGTCTCGGGGGAAATCTGCCGGGCAGCAGTGATTTTGGAGAAGGGGAAGGAGAAAGGTTTTAACCCGGTATACATGAGTATTGCATAACCACGGAGGCAAACATTTTCTGGGTTTGTTCATCGCATGTGTTAAAAATCCATAAAAGTAAAAGGTTTTCGGAATTCAACTTTTTTGCCTTTCTACATACTCATAAATAGGGGGTTTTGACAAATGTCCGTGTTCAAATTAGAATCCTAAATTTTGGTTGTTAAAGAAGTTTACAGCCAAGTTTAATGGTAAACCATTCCTTTTAACTTGTGTACATTAGCTTCAGGAAAAAGAAAAAAAGTGGTGGGTAACAATTTTAATATTTTCCCCAGTGATTGTTACTTCTGCCCGCCAACGCACACTTGAGTTGCAGAAGCAAGGACACTATAAGGTCGACAGTGTAATATACATCACATCCTCGCTTCGCACACTAATATGGCTTACGGATAATACGATTTTTGTGGGTGGGACTTCCACAGGATAGTTCTTTACAGTTGTTACATTTCAGTTAATTCACAAATGTCGCCAGTTGTAACCTTTCATTATAAATCAGTTACAGCAATTCAAAACTTTTATTACACTCGTTCTTCCTTTTAAACAAATTGACAAATAATTCTTCTTCAAACATAATAACTCAGTATTATTACTCTTCCATTATTAATGATTCATATTTAAAAAGTATTGCAGCAATTATTTCTTTAAGATTACTATATAGTCCTCACATTTTACTATGTTAAAATACACAAAACCATCTTCGGCTATGGTGTTAGTCATTCTACTAGAAAAAATTACGTTCTGTTTCGCGTCTGTCGTGCTTATGTTGTCACGTGCCCTCTAATTGACTGTCGTCTGACCACGCCACATCTCTCCGCCAATCAGCGATGGCGAGACGAGAGACAAGTAGTATATGTTTTTTTCGTGCATTTGTTTAATAAACATTGAACACACACTACCCTCTAGGGAATGAATGAAGAATAACAAACGAAATTATAATGCTGAATATCGTCTAGAAACAAATTAAATGTACTTACACATGATCACTATGTCAATAACTATTAAAATAACTCATATAATAAAACTGAATTTGGAAATGATGATTAATTGACGACATAAGCAAGTACTCTTTAATCATATGTAATTTCATATTTGTGATTAACGGTAAATATAACCCCTTAGGATCTGCAATGTTACACAGTCCATGCATCAGTTTCGTATATGTTCAGTTAGTGTGTTAACAAAAATGGCAGTAATTGTTTACGTGGAAGACCGCGTAGTAGTCAGTAAAAGGAAAAAAAAAAAAAAACTTCATTCAGCGTTAGCTTGGCAGCTCTTGACAGATGTGTACAGTTATTTCGTTATCTTAACCGAGCGTGTTTGGCCAGGCGATAGCATGTTTGACAAGCGTTCCGGAGACGTGATTGCGACTGCGGGCATGCAGGGCTCTAGTCTCACGTCCTCGGTAATTTACTTCCCTAACTTGCCGAAGAAGTTCGCTAGTGCGAGTTATGCTGACAATTTGTTTCCGATTTTTTTTGTAAAATTTCTAATTTTGTGTTTATTTACATTCAGGCCATTGAAGTATTTTTTTTTTACTCAGTTTAATGAAATGTGTACAGTCTTAAAGCGATTTTTTTTTCCAAACAGAAGATGTAATTAATAATGAATTTATAGGCGATAGTTGTAGTTAAGCACAGCTATTTACTAAGAGATATCCTATATGTATTAAAAAAGAAAAAAATCAAATTATGAATAATTATATGCACGTTTTCTGACTTAAAGTAGACACAGTGTGCTCGAATCAGTGACATCAATCAGTTAAATAACATCCACCGAAAGTAATTTGACAAGCTACTGCCGACTAGCAAATCAAGCAAATGAACTGGGAGCAACGGACGTATGGCAATGGAATTCTCGACATTCAATACGGATTCACAAATAAATCAGTGAACTTCAACCATCATATTAATTAGTGGTCTGGCACTGATTATCAGTCGCTTATTTTTCACTGGTTTTCTGTGATTGGCTCAGTTATCAGTGTTTCAGGTTTATTTACCCTTAGCTTCATATGAAGAGGTAAAGTGTTTCGTAAATCAACCAAGGGATTATTCTGAACGCTCTTCACGCCTGCTGTTAGAAGGTTTCTGTTGTCCAGCTTTTGTGTAATATGGACAGCACATCTGCTGTTTTCCAATTCTGCACGATTAGCAGAAAAGCAACAGTCTGAGGTTCTCACAAATCTATCACTGAAATTTATGATAGTCAAATGACTTCGGCAGTTTCATGCTATAATAACGATTCCTTTATTTACATTTCATGCCAAATACGAAGTAATGGTAGCTTATTTTCTTACATAGAAAAATAGCTTTCGTACTCGGTTCGTAGGATCGATAGTCAAAAGTATGGAATTACTTCCATGTTTAGAGCCGCCTTTGGACAGTTTACGTTGTGCATACAAGGGGATTGCCCTCTGTAGTTTTTTTTTTTTTTTTTTTTTAGAGACTCCATTCTTCTTATTTCTGTAGATAGATATTTTACTTACTTCAGTTTACAGGAGATTTTGTTTTCGCTGTAAGTTCGCTCAGGTCCTTTTCGGTTAGAGTATACAGTACACTCAGTATCTTGGTCATCATTATAAATGGCCACTCAATGGCCTCAAATGGCCTCACAAATAGGACAGACAGCGTTCTTGCTGTCTGTCCTATTTGTGAGGTTGTAGTTACAATTGTTTGCAACAAATGTGAGGTTGTAGTTACAATTGTTTACAACAAATGTGAGGTTGTAGTTACAATTGTTTGCAACAAATGTGAGGTTGTAGTTACAATTGTTTACAACAAATGTGAGGTTGTAGTTACAATTGTTTACAACAAATGTGAGGCACCCAGATTTTTTTGTTAGCCATAAGTCTTGCACCCAAAGTAATAGAAAGTTTCAGTGCTTACAAATGTTACTTAGACCCTTCGCGATAGTGAAAGACGTGAGCACTGTTCACAAATAAAAACAGTTTTTTTTCGTGAAAAAGTAGCATAAAACCCTTTATCTGATAACAAACATGTGATAAATAACATTCAAAAGAGTTTAGGGTATAAAAACTGGAACAATCACAGAAAAACAATGAGTTTAGCAAATTAAAACGGCTGGCTAATTGTCACGTTATTCAAAGTGTTGCCAACTCGAATAGCTTATGTTGCCAAAGTGCCTGTGTCTTGTATATTTTTCTTTCAAGCGGTGTATCTTAGAAATTATAGCTAATATTCAGTTTTTCATATTCATATGCGTATTCAGCGCCACAAAATGAATTAAATTTGACTTTTTATAAAAGGATACAAATTTTAAAGTGTTTTGTGCGAAAGTAAATATTGAAACATTGGTTGACAATAGCACTGTCAACTGGTGAGAGTTGGCTGGGGTATTGATTTCTTAGTTAAAATGTTTATTTAAAAATTCTGTATTTTCTTTTGTTGTATAATTTTTTGAGGTACGTCAGTCATTGACGGTCTAATATGAATTAATCCTTTTTAAATATCTCTCGCCAAGGCGAACGAGGGTTGCTTCCGTATTTTCTCGTGGGAATCGTCCCGGACGATGCCGCTGGTCGGCGGGTTTTCTTGGGAATCTCCCGTTTCCCCTGCCCCGCATTCGGATCGTTTCACTGTCATCGGCTTTCAAGACCCCGATGTTAAGAAGAACCCAGACATCCCCACTCTACTAACTAAATTTAATTTTTTTTGTCACAGTACTAGCACTGCCAGTTTGCTTCGTAGTAAGTAAACCCCGAAGCTAATACGTAGGTTTTATAAACACAGTATAACCTCCCATATCCGAAATAAAGGGCGTGGAACCCATTTGGTACAAGGAAAATTTAGCATATGAGTAAGTATTGTATATGTACAGTGTAAAAGTGTTAAAATGCAGTAAACTGAACACATACATTATTACAACTACGTAAATGACTGTTGTATTTACATACGTATATAGAGTACTCGACATAATGTATTATTTAACGTAATAAGTTCTACAAATAAACTCCAAAAGTCCACTCCCAGCTTTAGCAGAACAAATCTGTATAAATAATTCAAATAACATAACTCTCCTACACTAACTACTTTACGACACCGCGTGTTATCCTTATGCACATTATAATTTACGCTTAGGATATTTGGATACGATACTACTTCCGGTGCGGTATCGTTGTCGTACCATATATAATTTATTTTCCTTCCAGTAGGTGAATGGGTGTGGGAGCTGTAAAGCGCTTGTTGAGACAGCGTCGTTACGCGAGACGAAACGGCTGCACCAACACAGCTCTGAATCACCGTCGCGTTTAGCGTCTGTGGCTCTCCTTGGTCCGGCCGGAGTCGCCCCGGGTCACACTCTGTGGCCCCGTTCGCCGCGCTGACGTGCAGGTGTGCCACTCTGCGCGCTGTTAATTCTGGCTGACGTCACGTGCGTGATGCCTAGCAGGTTTTGTCGCTTTATCAACCAGCCAAAGGAAACTTTTTGCTGAAATCTAATTCACCTTTTGCTTGCTTGCTTTAATTAAGGCACAAAAGGCCATTTCCTTAGTTGAGCAAAATAAACGTGGAGAAACGATTAATTTTAATTTCTGTCTTCCCATTTCTGTGTTAATGTTATATTAGTAATGTTGTGGGTGTGTTCATTATATATTTCGTGTATAGTATATAAATGTGTATTAACTTTTTGCTGTCATTTAAATAGAAATATATCTTATAAAATTGTAAGTGATATTGTGGTAGTTAAGTGGCCCGTTTACCTGGCAGTTGAATTGCTCTGCAGTGTTTGTAATATACCCCCCCCCCCCCCCTTTTTCACTGAGACTTTTAAACGTGCTTCGAATGTGATCTAAAGAGATGGCATTGTTTAGTTCTTTTAAGACGTCGCATACGTAAATAAGTAATACCGCTTCAGAACACTCCGTCGTAGTTAAAAACGGCTTTTTTCACAGTGTTGTGTCTCAAAATATACGAGTTAGTTACATACAAAAATTCTCGACGACCCTGCATTGACATTTGCTACCGACTTTTCACCAATATAATGATAGGCCACCGGCGAGTCCCATAGACGCAGCGTGACGCGAACACTGCACGCGAGTTGAGAGCCGGGCGCGTTGTAACTGCGGCGCCTCTGACCCTCGACGTGAAGAACAGCTTCAGGTAGGCGGGTTCTACTTGTATGCACTTGTGTAATCCTCCACCGTATGTAAAATTAACATTTGCATGAGCCTCGTCACTTATTCATGCGTCGCCAATAGAAAGTTAAAATTATAAAAGTAAATATTTAATTTTACACTTCGATGCATTAAAAAAACAGAAAGCGAAAGAAATAATTTATGACAACACAAATGTTTACCTAACACTTTTTATTAGACGTTATGATATAGAACTACTTTCCATCCATTGCTACTAACTTTGCTGGGCGCATGTCACTCGGTGCGCCCGTTAAAATATGTACAGGCAGGGGCAGTTCACGGTAAAGTGAGCACTTTTGAGGCCCTAGTTCCTTTTTTATTTCAGCCACTTTGTATCCTTTAACCACCTTTTAAAATAAATATTGCATGTAAGTTATAAACACTGTGTGTATAATAAACACAGTGTGTATAATTTACATCCAAGGATAAAATAGAATATATTTATTTACTATTATTCCAAATGAGAGGGCTTTCAGAAGTGCTCACTTGACCGTGAATAGCCTATACTTGTAAGTATTTTGTAGAGACATACATATTTTCTTCCTCTTTCGAGAATTGAAATGACAGAGGAGTTAGGAAGTTCTTCTTTTTCAGTAAAATTCAAAATCGCCGCCATAATTTTAATATTTTTTTTCTATCACTCTATTCATTCATGAGTACTCAGTTAAAAAAAAAAAAAAAAAAAACAGCTGGAGAAACTACTTTCGACGTGATCCACATAACGTGTTTACCAACACTGCATTTCTGATTTGTGTTGGGCATGTTGCACAGAAGTTTACGTTGGACGCCTTTCGCAATCCGGAAACGCAGAATAAAACTTTCTGTGCGGCAAGTCATCGACTTGTGTAAACCTTTCAGCCAACGCTAGATCTGATCACGGGTTCATATGCATTACGTACAAAAGCATAATGCAGTTCCTTGTTTGAGTCAGTGTTTGATATACTCACTGCACGCTAAACTTTTTTCATTGCATTATAGCTCTCCCTCTTAATGCTGGTAGTCTAATTGAGGGACGATGTACACACTAAAATAAGCTCCTCAGCTCAGCCCTTCTACTTTTGACTGGCGTTTTAACGGATATGGAAATCGGTTTCACCTGCGTGTATATTTTCTTTGGTTGTAGAAAAAATATTGTCGTGGTTAAACATTTACCATTGAAAACTTACGAGGGAGTAATAGTAATATGACCTCTGCTTGGTCATTGGAAAGTTTTTAAATTTCAAGTACTGAAGAAAATTACATACTTAAATATAATTACTAAGACTAATACCCTATATCAGTTATTTTGTAACTGTATAAGTTTACAGGTAGATTCATGTTGCGTCGTCGTTACATCATTTTAAGTTATCCCAAAAAATTGGTGTCATTTTCGTAGTGTGAGCAGTTTGCTTTCACATGAGTGGCTGTGTCTTTTGTTAAATTGTTTTATAAATTAAATTTCGACGAAGCATACGACATCGTTTGTGAAAATATTTTACTTAATATTTAAGTCCCAAAATTTTTTTGGGCATGAATCCAAATATTAACGTACTGGAAAATTGGGGTATTAAGAAAGTTTAGCGGAAATCGTAAAATTTTATATTTGTATAGATGTTGAGATATTCGTTCTTAATTTTCGCCATATCACTGGCGCTACCATGTTTGAAACATGGCCCCGAAATATTTTTTTTTTAATTTTTTAATTTTAGGGGAAACTGTTAAATAATGTATTAGAGAAAGTTTTCTGTATTACATGTTAATATATCGTGTAAACTCGGGTTTTTCCTCGTACGAGAGAGCAGAGTTTAGTCTACTCCTTCACGTGCCTGGGCAAACAATATCTACTAATTTTCACGCCACAATATGGAGAGAATGGTGTGCTTTTTTTTTTTTTTTTTTTTTTTTTGTGAAAATCACATAGGTCTAATCCACACAATTAGTGCTTTTAGAGTAAAATTGTGGACTGGACCGAACTCGGAGTGAACTCTTATCGAAAGTAAGCGGTTAAGGAAAAGTTTCGAACGTGGACTAGTGTAAACAAGACTGAATGCGGATTCGGGATTGAAGCACTCTTGTTGACCGGCAGAACTATAAAACAAACGAACTACGAAAGTCCAGTAAACGTAAAATATATTTTCTCTCATAATATAAAATAAGAATTTCATTTATTTCCCCTACCAAATATTTCTCAGGTTCTTCATGGCCATTTATTTTTCGCTTTACTTAAAAAAAAAAAAACACTTATTTGACTGTTTCTCTGAATGATTCTAACATCTTACATAACCAAACTAACGAGTCAATATGACGGCCACTTCTTTGCTCTAATTCCAGACTGATAAGTGTTTAAAGTAAATGTTTCAATCCGGATTCTACTTTCCAGTCCGCCTCGACAAATGGACTGGATTCTTCAGTCCAAACCAGATTCAATCCTGATTGAAATGTTCCTGTAAACGCACCAAACGATGCGGATTCACAGGTCTAGTCCAAACTTTAAGTTGCACAAGGAAAGTTTTATGGAAGTTTGGGTATTTGGGATTCTTATAGATTTCCCGGTTTTCGTATTGCCGCTGGTGCCTCCATATTGGAAGGGAAAATTACCATAAAAACTTTTTGTGATTATGAAAACTGTTGTAATTGGGGTTATTTTTTATAGTATGACTGGCGACATTTTTCATGTAGGAAACTTCTTGTACCTTATCGTCAGAGTCCAGCCCGTCAAGTGGTCGTAAAAACTTGCAGTTTGTGCACGAAGGTTGCTAATTGTATCCATACGGCATTGTTGTCAGTACACGCTCTGTCCATATTTATTTTGTCTTTGAGCACACCAAGTGTTCTTCAGTTAAAAAACCAGTGTATTTTAAAGATACTCTCCGAATTTCCTACCCCATACCCCCTAGAATTCTTTCGTACGTTTACTAACGAATACCTTTTCACATGCACTTCAATGGATTGCATTGAATATAAATTGAATTATTACTTCAAAGTTTTGAAAGGCTTTTCGCACAAGCTGCATTCAATAAGTATTGAAGTGGCAACTAAAACATTTTTGCAAATATTTCAGTTAAAAATTTATAATTAAGTTTCGTATTTTCTTAACATCTGCAAACTATACACTATGCGCAAATAAACCTTCAGTGAAGTGTTGTTATATTTACGCCATCGTTGGCATAGAGCTTGACGTAAAAGCCTTTGTGGCTGCATTGCATCCTGCATCATGAAATAAATCCGCAGAATGCTTTCCATTTTCTATACAAAATTTACGGGCCAATGAAAGTATTTTTTTAAAATTACTTCCTAATGTTTGAATGTTTAATAGTACATTTGATGAACTGCGGTGGTTTTTACGACATAAGAACACCTACTTCAAAAATGCCATGGCACATGCGGAGATCTGGCTGTTGCTGGCGCTGTTTTCAAACCACGACTGAAATATTACACCCATGCTGTGGACTGCGTCCGGCTGAATCACCGCATAGTGCGAACAGTTGTATTGCACACAATGTACATAACTAACGGCCGTCCGGCCAACATCGACTAGATAGAGGCCATCTGCCTCGAGAAGAATTCATTTCACTGGCAATGGCTGAAGGTAGCTATGATCGTGTGGACGCCTTACTGTGCTGTGATTATTATTGTTTGCTTTAAAAAAAAGCTTAGTATGATACGTGTACAAGTAAAAAAAAGTTTTTATATTGAAATTACTTTTTAAGTGTTGTGCTTCACACAACAAGGGTTAAAATAACGGGCCAAAACGTTTTTAGATTTCCGATCGGCGAAGAGTAGAAAAGAGATGTGTTTTGGATATACCACGGGGAAATTTCCAGCCCAGTCAACAGTCAAAAGTAAGTTTTTTTAAAATAAAAAAATGAACAGTGTAGCCGACTAAATTCAACTCTTAAAATTTAAGTTGTACCGGCGTATCTGTATTGTAACTTTATCGTGGCCATGGGAAGATTGCGGAAATTTTATATTCATGATTTATTCGAACTGAGATACGCAGATATGTTATTCTTATATTTGCAATGCCGTATTCTAACACGTGTAACCAAACGCACGCATGTACTGTCAATTTTTTCCTGAATGACAGACGAATGGATTATAGGCTACTTCATAACGGAAAATTAAAGAAAGCTGCTCAAAAAAAGTAGACGTAGCGTGCATATATAACGTCGTGTGTTCGTACAGTGGGAATACGAAATGAATAACTTGAAGAATATAAGTACATGTAATAAAGCGGATTATTTCATCTGCAATTTATTCATTTTTTCTCCCCACTGTACAAACACATTACGTTTATGTACGGAAGGTCTATTTTTTGAGCCGCTTTAATTAATTTTCCGTTATGAAATAACCTAACTTTATAATCCATTCGTCTCCTATTCAGGAAAAAAAGGTCAGTATATGTGCTTGGTTAAATGAGTGAGCAGACAGCATTGCAAAATAAAAACAACCTCGTTCTTTTTGTTAGTGGTCAGCAACAGGCAGTACAGGGTCACGGTTCACATTTACACAATGTGAAACGATCGTAATAGGTCTTATTGAAATACATTAAATACAGCCAATTTATGTGAACGTATTTCTTGTACTTGCAGTACACATCAAAAATTTAGGACTACATCAAAGTGTAAACGAAAACTTTGCATGATATAGGACATGAATCAATAACAGAAATAAGAAAACACTGTGAAATCATTTAATACTTCTCAAATAAATTACTGGAAATTACGTAACCGACGAACATTTTTTTTTTTTTTTTTTTTTATGCTCCTGACTTCAAGAAGAATTTATTATATTTGATACACGTGTATTTGAAATGCCCGGCTCGGTTGCAATTCCTCGTTGTTTTGTTTCACTTACTCATTCCGACAATTTGCCACGTTATGTTCGATAATACACTATTTTCGCCATTTTATACATAACGGTACGAAATTTCCACTGCAACTGTGTCTCAACATGGATGGCAATAATCGGTGAATTTATAATTTCCCGGTAACAAACCTGTAATGTTATCATTTGTGTGGAACGATAACTATCTAGCGCCGGAAACCCCATCTCGCCAGCTCAACTGGTAAGAAACATATATAGTTATCAATTTTGACGAATTTGCAGCTAATTTTCTTTACAGTGAGAAATAAATAAAAAAACTTATTTCTAAATTTAATTCTGGCCCCTGTTTTTTTTTCTCTCTTTCAAGTGTATTTAAAAAGGTAATTAAAAAAAGTATTACAGTTAAATAGCTGTAGATTTATGTCTACGTAACTTTCTACACATAAATATGTGTGTTAATTCGAGAGTTATGTATTCCTTTCAAAAATCATAACTTACAAACTATTAGACCTATTTCAATAACTTAACTATAATGTGTGTTTCGACAGTAACAATGTTAAAAAAATTGTGTAACAGATTGCAAGTAACATTTTACAGCAGAAAAGTATTTTAACAAATTTACTAACGGTCTTAAACTTTTGACAGGTACTTAAGTGTGCAATCACGATTTAAATGTGTAAAAAGTCTTAGGGAGAATATCTTGGCACAGTAGGCCGGGTTAAGTAAACTAAATTGTGCATTGAAAATTATGTTTATATTTACATACTTACCATTGCTCATGCAGACATGCGGGTGTAAAAATGCAGCTTTTATCATTTATTAGTAAATAGTGCAATATGGCATTAAAATACGTATTATAATACAGCAATGCTCATTCTTACACGAAGAGAAAGTTGAAAAACGAAATTGCACAATGGTAGACTAAAGTTAGCTTACATTTAATTCATAATCGCACTAACGCAGTTTGACCGTAGTATTTTATTTTAAATAAAAGTAAAATGAATCACGAAAGCATATCACCGATTAGTTAAGCAATACAATAAAAATAACAAGAGTTAAAAGCTAAACATAAGTAATAAAAATTAAATGCATTGTAATATCAATGTTATGATTATTTTGCTGCTCTGACATCCGCCAAATTTTCTTAAATATGTATTGTATTTTCATCTCAAGGCTCACTTAATGGATACGTAAAAAATCTTCGTGTACCCTTGTTAACATTCCCATACATCGTTTATTTTGAAATTCCGCTACAGTGGTGTACTTGAATTCTCTCGGTAACAGGATACGGTAATAGCAAGTAAATAATGCTTCATACAAGTCGGTCCCCAATATAGGCCTATTAACCTGCGGTTGTGTGGTTGGTCCGTATTTAACTAAGATGTTATTATATTTATTTGTTTTGGATTATTTAAGCATTTAAAAATTTGGTTTTTGTGTAGCCACTTAACACACCACCACCACCAGCATAGCTGTGAGTAACTGCAGATAATTTTTTTTTCCATATGCATCAGGTGAAGTAGTTTCGGAGTTGGTCTAAGGATTATTTTCCTGTTTTGTGCTCCGGCAAATGTAGTGAATGCGGATATTATCCAAGGTTGGACACCAGTGGGAATCAAACCCAACGCCCCTTATTGAAGGATTCAACGTACACTGTAAATTTATTCTTGTTCTTATACAAAAAATCGTGTCGCTTAGCTGCCAAAATAATTTTTAGTAGTCTAGGAGTAAAACACTTTCCTTTGTAATAAATACGTCACTGATGTGTATGTTGTACGTTAAGAGGATAATATTATATAACCATGTTTTTACTTCGGGAACAAAAATGAAATTAAGCTAATCTACTTATTCTGGCAGAATATACATGCTGAAGTTCCTAAGTGAAAATGAAAAAGTACTGAAGATAATAAAAAAGTCTGAGATTTGAATTTAATGGTATACGTCCCTAGCTAATATTTCATCCAAAATCAATTTAAAAAATTTCCAGCCAGGAGAAGTGATAAACGTGTATAGTTTCATCGAAGAGAAAAATAACTTTTTCTAGCAATGCACTGATATAATGAATAACATTCAGTTAAAGTAGAACGAAAATCAGAGAAAATGAATTACATTAGCATGGAATCTCTGAAAAAGTTTCGCAGGACGTTAACTCGACTAAAAATTGTTGGCTAATGTAATGGATTATGCATGTATTGTTTGGTTTGGAATAGGTACGAAACAAACGTTAACTAAAATAAATTAATCTTGGGGCAATATCGGTACTTTATCACGGCTGTGAATAAGTCCGCTACACCGTAAGGTAACCGTTTCTGTAATAAATTACTTCGTTTTGAATGAAATACTAATCACAAAAGTGGAAGTTTTAAGCATTCTCTGGAATTAATAGCTAATGGTTTGTTTAACAAATGTGCACTGTTTCGTGATACAATGCTTTCCTTTCAGGTAGTCTACAGCTTGTGGGTGCCAAGAATGTAAACACACACATTATTCTCAAAGGAACACAAAAAAAAAAAGTTTTTGAAGCAGAAAGCAGGGAATATGCGCCTATACTTGAATAACAATCAGGTTTTTTAATGCATTGGTTAAAAGACACGCCTCAGTTTACTAACGTATACTGTGACACGCAAATGACACTTTAACAAAAATTACACACAATCAACGTAAAGCCACGAAGATCTATGGCATTCGTCACTTTATTAACTGCGGTCTGGTATGGGCGGTTCACGATAAAGTGAGCACTTGTGAAGCCCTAGTTTTTTTTTCTTTCAACCAATTTATATCCTTCCCCTACTTGTTAATGTAAACCTTGCCATGTGATTAATAAACACAGTGTATACATTCACCATACCGAAAACCAAAAGTCCGAAGCCACAATGAAATGTATTTACTGGCTATTATGTCGGAAGGAACAGCTTCAAAAAGTGCTTAATTTAGCGTGAACGGCCTATAGCGCGCATGCAGAGAAGGATGGCCCACACGTGATGACGTCACAGCAGTGCGCGCGGGCCTTCTATCTAGTCAGTTTTGGTCCGGTGCCGGATGTATCCAGTCTACAATCTGGCGGGTATCCTGCGCGGCGGCCTGATCGGCGATTTCATCGTTACTTGGTAATGTGTAACCTCTCATATAAAACAATGTTCCACTGCACTATCTGCACTCACAAAAATATTTCGTGGCGGCCACAAAAAAATTTTGTAGGTATTCACCCTGCCAAATTTTTTGTGGTGTACACAAACAATTTTGTAGCTGCCATAAAATAAGTTTTAGTGGCCACAAAAGTTTAGTGGTGACAACTAAAAAATTTTGTGTCCACCAACAAAAATTTGGCAGGGCGAATACCAACAAAATATTTTTGTTGCCGCCACAAAATATTTTTTCAGTGTGGCCAACCACACGGACGCAGTGCACTGCATGGGTTGCACATGAAGAATGTTCTCTGGGACAGCAGACGCATTACAAAGACACACGACAAGCATGACATGGTATTACGTATAGACCTTGTGCATCAGCAGGAGGGGTAAGAGAGGGCACTTGCCTTCCCTTGGAGACTGTATTTCTCCAATGAAATGTGAAATAGCAATTTTTATAACAAATTAATTGCTGGGAGAAGTAAACGAGTTCTACCTGTTTTTTTCATTATTTTATTTTGATATTTGTTCGTCCATTTTCATATATATATATATATACTATGTTGTTAATGATAAACAAATTAATTCATATTACAAGCAGTAGGTGTTTGTTGCACGCATTTAAGGTAAAATCCAGTTGTAAAGCTCAAACTTCTGTGAAGGAAACGATTTCTAATTCCTATGCCTCCCCGTGGAAAAAATGTCTTGGTGACGCCTATGGTATATACAGTTATGGTATATACAGTGTCTGTTTTTATTCCACGCTGTCTCCTGGGTCGTGAGAAACATAAGAAATCCCGGTGGTGAAAGACTTTTTTTTTTTAGTTTCTTTTATTATATCGTTTTCCTTAGTTTATTTCGCGTTACTTTACAACCTTCAGAAACATAATTTTTAAGAACCTCGCTTAAGTCTGGATTTCTTAGTTTAGCCAACGATGCGTGTGTTTAGATAAATATTTTGCGTGGTTCTTCGTAATATTTACTTCGTGGTGGCCCAGGTTTGACTGAATTTAGTGGTTTGGTGAGGTTGGTTTTCTTATTTCAAATCGATCTCTCTACTTTTATTGTGTTCCATCGTTTGAAGGTACTGCAGAACTAGTCGTCTTGCTTTTTCAGTTATAGCTATTTCACAATTTTAGTAGAACAAAATATTTACATCTCATGTCTACATGCACTATGCAGAATACCTCAAAATATTCAAATGCGTGTGTTAGCTGCACAGAGTATAACTATCCTAAATCTACTTGAGAAATTTAAATAAACTCTTTAATTTCCCCCACTGTAAAGTTTTCTCATGTAGTCTTCCCCCCTTCAGGAGTTTGGTAGAACTGCCATAACATCTCAGGTGTTATTGTAACGCCCTCCGCGTGTACCGACATTTCAAATCTCACTCGTCAAAACAGTTTTTCCGTTCTCTTTCAATCACCAATGTTGATTGAGAACGTCAGTTTTATCGCTTCTTGTGCATAAAACGCCTTTTTACATGTACCCCAATTTCAATTACATTTTTTTTGTAACTTACAACAAAAGGAAATCTCTTTCGTGATGTGAATTATGCAGGAATAATAAATTAATGAAACTGCCGTCATCAAGCTATGTATTGAATCCAGTAACATAAAAATTGCATTGATGTAGCGTCCTGTGTTGTTGGTGAGGCTCTTTATTCGCAAGTCTGGAGGAGTTGATTAAGCTAATGCCCGTGTAAAAAATTGCCTGCATATGATCGACGGCTTCACTGACAAGTGAAAAGTTATCTTTGATTCTTCAATAATGACTCGGCACATTTCTTGTGACGGATCGATGTCCTGATATGGTCGTGTTTTGTTTAATCTTGGTTTTACGTCGGACGGTCATTAGCGTAAGCTAAAGAAGAGGGGAATCCTTCACTATAGTTCGCTCCGAATCACTTTGTTATAAAATCCAGTGTACCGATATCGTTCAAGATCAGCTAACAATCATGTTCAAACGAACTCATAGCCGTGATAGGTTTAGAGGCCCCAATACACGCTTTAGTTGGAGTGGAACTCGCAAGGTACTTTTCTAATCATGTTCGACAGGAAGATTAGGTGTGTTTTGAACGATGTAATTCAAATGCTGTTCTTTCTGCAATCTACTTAAAGATGCTGTGGGCTGGGTTTTGTGCAGCGACGTGTCCCTAGATAAATTCTAATACTAATTTAAATCTACACCATCAGGAATAATTAAATGTATTGTTACTGCACGTCAAAACTTTTGCAGATTAATATTTTGGATTTTACGTTAGTTGCTTTTCTTAATTTGGCCAGATTGTTATCAAAGTAGGGACATACAGACTTCTTCAGCAAACACGTGTAGTATTGATGTATATGTTGCGCACGCACCAAGGTGCATCGTAGTGCAACTGGATTCGTCGTTTAAATAAATTTCGCTATAGGACCGCCTTTGTCTATTTACTTTCTGCAATCGTGTTACAAATTACTCATTGTGAACCTAAAATATTTTTATAAAAATGACCAAACATTGCAAAGCAACACTCGATGTGGATCCGAATAACGCATTTTTTTTTAAAAAGCAAATTATTCCCTTACGAAATTGTATTTGCGAGCTTCAGTAACAAATACCAAAGTAGTGAATTCATTTAGATTCTAGTATTCGACATTCTGTTCTTTTGCACTAGTTACCGATTATCATGTTTTTCGCAATGTCTTGCGATACGTTATCCCAAGCACGATAGGTGCATACTATTTTTTTTTGTGGCCCTACCTGTAATGTTTTATTTCCTGGTACCTGCTAATATTTGCCAAAGATTGTCGATGTTATTCTGACCTGGCAGTTGTGCAGAGGCGCAATCGTTTACGAGCATTAAACAAAATTTGCACATTTTGCTAAAGCAGAAAATCATCCAAGGGAAAACATTTTGGTGCATTGCTTCTGAGGTTAGGTACATCGCAAAATCTCCACGTACGACCGGTATGTCGTACTTACTTTCTAGATTTCAAACCCCGTTGTATGCCATGCAACGCCAAACAGAAATGTTACAGCCACTTTGCGCCAAAGCGATCAAAGCATTTTTTTAGTTGTATGGTTGCATTTTCTTTCTCGAACCATTCAAATATTTATTGGCCGCAAAACTTCAAATCTTTTCTTCTGATTTTTTTCCACGAGCCCACGGAGTTTGTCTTTGCAGTGAAGTAAAATCAATTACATTTTTATTTTATTTAGAGCATTCATTTTTTACATGTTTACTACACTTTTATTCCCTACTCCCACCTTCATACTTTTTTTTTTTTTACCGCGGCTGTCGCCCATTAGCTTCACTGGTTCTAAAATAGAAGTTAGGCACGAGTGCAGCAAACAACAAAACAGACAGAATCAACAAAATATTCCACGATTGCAACACGGCTCACAAATTAATGCATGACCGAACGTGTTACAGTGCAGAAGGAATATTGATAGAAATAAACGAAAAACTAAACTACTCTTGTCTGTTTTGTAAAATCGATGTTCTACGAAGCGTTATACGTATTAGATTATATTTATTATTAAAAGCGAGCTCGGAAATACGCAGAACACTTAAAGATAATATAATTTCTTTTTAAACACGTGATGTTGCCTAAGTGTTCCTATTATGCTTAAATTGCATTTTGATGCATCCCAACGTTCTTCGAGTGACGCATTCTATACAGACGGTACTCTACTAGCGGCCATGTACGTTTCTGGTGTTGTATTTGTGTTCGTCCGAAGTTTAGATGTTCTCGACTTTTGGAGGGGTTTGCGATTTTGGATTTTCGTTTCATGGATTTAGATTTGCTAATTGGCTATTTGTGATGTTGGCCGTGGGCGTTCAGTTGTTGGGCGATTAAAAACTCGCGGAAAAAAGGTGTACTGTTCGTAGAGCCGTACTTATTGGGCAGTGACTGCGCTAATTATTTCGCACACTGATGAACACACTAGAAAGTAATGCTGCGAATAATTTTCCTGCTTTGGTCACATTGTATTTTGGTCTATAATACAGCCAGCGTATGCCTTAACCAAATGTTATCAATTTATCTGGCGAAATACGCCTCATGTAGTCAAATTTGTTCAACATGGAGATTCTTTAAAAAAAAATGGGCTTTCGTTGGTTTTGTATTATTTATTATTTGGAAAATATATTCTTGTAACTGGTCGGTTTTTAAATTGTCTTTCAAAGTAGTAAAATCTGACTTAAATGCATAAAAAATATAACTCACTGTATCAAACAGAGCAGTCGCAATTACTATAAAATGCTTTTACGAATTTTTTTTTTAAAAAAAGCTCTTTTTATGAAAACATACGCGTTACATACATACATACATACATACAAGAATACGTACAGGTCTTGCAGTGAATATTGATACAAACCTTCTATAAATAAAATGATACGCGCAGCACGACGAGAACATTGCACGTCAGTTCCCGGCCTGAAACTCGGAAAGTGGCTCCAGGCAGGTTACCCTCGGCGGATAAGCCAACTGGTCGGCTGGAGCGTGGGTCGCTAGTTTCCGGGCCCGTGGTTGTTTCCGCTCGCCAGCGCGTGTAGAGTGCTGGTGCTGTCCGGGTCGTCGACCTGGAGGGGGCTGCTGATCCGGACCGTGTTTAGCCCGCACGAGCAGGAAGTCACGCGCAGGGCAGACGATTGCGCCCCGGAGTGCGCTACCCCATGTCACTTGTATGGCAGTGCCGGGCTGGACGAGGCATTGTCGATGAGCCGCGACTACACGTGTGGAGTGTGTACGTGGTTGTACCCCGCTACTTGGTATACTATTCCCGTCGTCTCCTTGTGCTAGCTGACGGTGGCCCTTGCGACCACATTACCCGTGAAAACCTTGCTTCAAGTGTCGTGGTATACAGGATGAGGTATTTAAAGTAGGCCATCTTAATAAATCGCCCCCTTGTAAAGATAGAAGAAAATGGTTCAGACAAACGTTTGTTTGGTGTGAAAGGGGCCATTATGTGACGTTACGAGTTTGGTGTTACGTCGAGGGGTGGAGGAGTTATGAGGGGTCAACGTCGGTATTGTAAATGGGATGACATACTTTATTACACACCTCTGAACAGCTCTTCGCAAGATGACTTTAAGACCTCTTTGATTCTAATTTGTACATAAATAATTATTAATTCAAAAGAGCCATTTGGAAACCAGTTTGTATAAAAGAGTTTTTCTTTCTCTATGTTATGTAACAGGTTTAATAACAGTATGTAATTGTAAATATAATTTTCTACCTGAAGCTGACATCAAAACTGATTTATGTACCTAAAGCTAGCTCTTGGTGCTTCTAAATCTGACACTGTTTTCATTTAAAGTAATTTATTGCAATATTATAAAACTTTTGATGGCGTATTATCATGAAGAATATAGACGTTAATGACTAGTATGCCTCGTTCAATAAACCAATAAACTGCTCTTGTGTTACCAGAATAAAATATATGCTAAATTTGTTTGTGTAGCACTGCTCTGAAAAATCTGTCGACGATGTAAGCAATGATTGAAGATAAAAGTAATTATTTGTGTATATATATCATATAATATATATTTCATATATATAATATATGACAATTTAACACAGTGTGTTTAAGTAATTACATAGACTGATTTTCACTAATGCTTTCGTTGAAAGCAATAAACGAAATATTAATGAATAACTTAATAATGAGTGCTAGTAAAAATTTTTTTGGAGTCAATTTTGAAGATATAAACTTGAAACAAGCTATGTATTCAGACAAATATAACCATTGGTTTTTCATTAATTTTTAATTTAATTATTAAGTTTTCTGATTTTTCCAGGAAACAGACTATACATTAACTTGCTACAAAAAAAAAGCTTGGATAGCAAAGAAGAACGTATTTTCCTGCTCAAAAAAGGCCCTGCTATGTATCTATCTTTAAAAGGATCGCCAAAATACCGAATTTCATTCACATGTAATTCCCTATACCAAATTCTCACTCCTTTCAAAGCAGGCTACAGCTTTAACGACGAATAAGAAGTGCTAGGTAAATATTTGTGTCTATTTCTAGTTCTTTTACGTTCTGCTCTTTTGCAATGTACGTAAGTGTAGGAATGAGCAAATTTGTAAAACATTTATTTTGTAATCATTTTATGCTTTCACGTGGGTGACACATGGATGAAGTGATCAGGTCCATGACAATGTTAATTTTACGTGTGGTGGAAGAATACACAACTTGCATTCAAGTAGATATATAGTAGACTTTCAAAAGTGCTCAGTTTACCATGAACTTTCTATAGTGTTATATTTCCAGAATAAGAATTGTACAAATCCATCATGCTCTTGACATAATTTATATGTATGGGAGGCCTGAGCTTGTACATAGGCAAGTTTATGAAGGGCCAGTTTCACAACATCTGATTAAGTTGTGATTAAATGTTAAATGCTGGGTTGCGCCATTTTCTCTCTCTCTCTTTCTCTCAGTGTATGGTTAGAATTTATCAGTTTTTAATTTGCGTGTAACGAATGGTTATCTTTGAGCACGAGAATAGGTTCTGATTACTGGTTTATCACAAAATTTAAACATTTCGTCCTTGACAGGTTTGAGGTTACATTTGTGTACTTAATCCATTTTTAATAGTGGCAGATAATTTCTATTGTTATTATTGCTATCAACATAAACATCATCATTAGTAGGAATTTGTTGTTTATACAAATAGATGGACAATATTATTTAAGTTTTTGTGAGGTTTAATTAGCTTGAATAAAGTAAAAGAATCTTAGAAGTTTCCATATGTAGATAGTTACTCTTCAGTTTGGTATCATTTTACGATTGCTTTATTATAAGGCTTAGTAACTACATGTATTAATTTATTTTAATGATAAATAATTTTATATATATATATAGAAGAGAGAGAGAGAGAGAGAGAGAGAGAGAAAGAGACACACACCAGAACTCTCCTGCCCAAATGATCCAACTTACCCAGACTAGCCCTTACAGTAGAACTTATCTTGCAACTAGCTTAGTAGGCCTATAGGTATATATGTAAAGAAATCCAGGATGATTGGAAAGAATGATGATTGACATCGCCAAAAACAAAAGTATCCGAGAAAATGATGTTTTTCAGGTCTATTTACAATGGCGAAATAGTAGAAAATATGTAAGCCTACTGAAGTAACTCCAAGTTGTAGGTAATCTGTAGAAAAGCAAATTTATCAATTGCCCTACGTTGGGATCATTATTCCGTAAGCCCTTGAGAAGCCTGCATGATGAGTATTGTGCAGTTTTTTTCTTGTTTTCAGTAACACGCGAGTCCTATTCATGCAAGAAGCATAAAACAGTTTCTGAACTAACATCATTACCCTATCTAAATTGTTTATTACACGCGATTACATCGGTTGTAGAGGAAAGCGAACTTTGTTCAACAAGCACACCGTAAACAAGACAACGACCAACTGAAATGTCACTGCGTGGTTGCTATATTTACCTTAAGAAGTATAACCAACCGACACATTACTAGCGAACGTAGAAAGTGTTTAGAGCAATGGTACGATAGTAACCACTGATTAAATGGAGTGGAGATATTTGGACGGCCTTTATCAGCGTCCGAATGCAAGGGCGGGGGAACGCAGATGCCCGACCAGCGGAATCGTCCGGCACAATTCCCACGTGCGAAAATCTGGGAGCGACCTCGCCGGGAATCGAACACGGTTCGCCTTGGTTGGAGGCAAGTAATCTGACCACTACGCCACCGCACTCCCTCCCCCCACAAATTAAAAGTTTTGATTATGTGTATTAAGTATTTTCTTTCCGCTAGTGATACGCTCTAAAACTTCGTTCTAACGTATCGACGATACAGACAACTGACTCGTGTCACGAGTTTAGTGCTATTATTCCATGTTGCACAAAATAAACTTCGACTATTGGAAAACTTGTACTGTGGAGAACAGTAAAATTATTTCAAAAACGCAATTCGGAATGGTTTTTAAAAATAAATACCATTCATAACTTAATTAAAAATTTACTATGTAACACATGACACTAATATGGAAAAAAAAATCTAGTCAATAGATAGTTTATTTCAAAACAGGGCCTGCAGCGTTGCCAAACTTCACACAGACAGCTATAAACTGTAAAAAAAAATTGTGTAATTCTACACAAATGTGGCAGCTGTGCCTTCACTGACTCGGTGTAATTTTACACCTACATATGTCAATGGTTTTTTTTTACTCTACGGCCAAGAAAATTTATCTTACAAATTAGTAAAATAACATACACAAAGTACAACTAATATTACATAGAATGGTGTAAAATTACCATTACCGTGTAGCAGAAAATAAACTGCAACATTCGTGTATTTTTTCTCCACAGCAAGCAAATGTACAGATACATCGCAATTGTAATTTCATCGCTGTTTATGTGTATTTTCTCACTTACTAAAAAGTAAAATCGCCGGTTCACTGTAATTATAATCAAACTTTCTGTAATTTTTTCGCTCTATTAGTAAACAATTTTACGGTCACCATATGTTCATTTACAACTGCGTTATTTTACTCCGTTTTGTAACTTGGTAGTTTATTAGAACTATTAAAAAGTTATCTCCAAAACTTGGGTAACAGTAGATCGCATGTTTTAAATAAATACTTCTAGTTATAATTGAATTCATAGCAACAGTAGTGTAAAATTACCGGAAATTGTACGCTCACAGATACTCTAGAATGTAATGCAAGTTTACACACACACACATGGTCTTTGTAAAATTACACAGTTGAAGATGTACAACTATATTGACATTGGGTGTTCATACAACGACCCTGTAACAGTAACAATATATAGCTTCAGGTTTTAATACAGGTTGTGGGTGTATTTTTACACATACTTCAAAATGTGCAAATTAACACCATCATTGTGTTGATTAAGCCATACATCGATGTGTTTTCACCAAAGACATGAAGTACACTTGGGATTATTAACAACATTTGTGTAAAATTACACGTACTGTAGTTGTTTTTACCAATTACGTATACAAAATGTAATATTACCAAAAAAATTGTGTGTGTAAATTTACACTTATTTTGTTAACTAAGCGCTTCCTTTGGAAAATATTACTTCCCCTACCAGCATAAAGATGTTTAAATAGGCAGACTGACTGGAATGCACCCAGTAAAGTTGTTAGCGACACGGAGAGAAAATAGTGCCCTGTCTTAACGTTGAATTAAAAATGTTAAGTAACCATTTGCGAATACTGAAATTATTTATTTTAATTTCCATTTTTTAAAAATACATATAAGTGTAAGAATTAGCAAGCTTTATAAATTTTTTACTTTTCTAATAATTGCACGGCTCCACTTGATCAACGCATGGTTAAAGTGATCAGGCTTATGGCAATTTTTTATGTGTGGGCGGAAGGATGCACAATGAGCCTACAAGTAGATATTATGCAGGTCTTTCAAAAGTTCTCAATTTACCGTGAACAGTCAATATACAGATGCCTTACAGAATACGACACGAAGATAGTTGTAGTGTATTCGCGGTTTCTTCACACTTTGAACCAATCCTTTGAAACATCACCCCACGTATGACGTGTTCGATTGTTTCCTAAATACTGTATGTCATTTATTATAAGCGTTTCATACGGGTGTTAAAGTAAAAATGCCTTAGTTTTGTTTGAATTGAACTTATATTTTATTTATAATTAATATGAGCAAATCAGGGATGAAATAGGTTTGTTGGTAAAGCCTAGTAAGAAATAGGTAACTTAGTTCTTATGCAAAATAATATTACACAGAGTGCGTACAAATGTGGTACGTTGTTCTTTTGGTGCAGTTTTATAGACGGTTAGGCTTTGTTTGCACGAAGCGGAGGAATATCCTGTAAGTAGTACTCCAGCAGGGCTTCAGAAAATGTATAAGTAACCGTGGACTATACGCGTAATTGCAGTTTTAGCTGTGGTTATTATAAATATGCCGTCAGTGAATATCTTCAAGCAAGATGAAGTAGCAGAATAGGTTCCGTGGTGTGGCTGGTCTACTGTATTGTAGTTGTAGCAACTATCAGCGGTCGGCGGACGCAGGTAGAGTTCACGCAGGCCGGCCTCAGGACCGGTTGTCCTTGGAGGGAATGTCGGCGGTTCACATTCTTTCCGGCCGCCGGTGAAGACGCTCAGCCCAGCCTCGCTGTTCGCAGTCAACGTGTGCTCGACGGCTCGTTGCCGGGGGGTTTTCCCAAAGTCTAACAGGGGCGTGGCCGTGCGAATTAAGATGGGCCGTAAGATAAAGGCCACCCTCACACGCGGACTGTATATAATCATTATCTGCATGGTCACCGCGCTCATTACATTGAAAGCGATAGCAAAATACTTTCTTCGCAATTTTTCGTTAAATACTACATTGCAAGGTGTATACTCGTACAAATTGTACAGGTTATTGTTCTAACCAGACACAAAATCCCCCAGTCCGGTAACTGTTGCCTCCACGCCATTATCCTTTCTTCTAAGGGTGTGAATATCAAACTAATCAGAGCTAAGCAAACAGTGAAATCTCAGTCTGAACTTGCTGGATTCTCTTCAAACAGGCTAGGCAGGATTTACGACGCGTCCGTCCGTCAATCACGTGATCAACAGCCAATCAGATGTTGCCATTCATTCTATCTGCCCGTCCGTCAAAACCTTGGCAAGCGTTAACTTTTGACTGACGAACAGATGAAATTACAGTCTTCTAAACTTGCAAGTTTTGTTACTCTTTCATCCAGAGTTCTTTACAAGTCTATGTAGTACTCGGTTTTGGCTGTCGTTTGTTTTCATGTGTTTGTTTTTGTAACTGTAAAATGAAATTAAGTTTCATTTTTCCGTAAGATTAATTGAAAATGAAGTCTGGATACACAAGCTCCTTTTGTAAATAGTAAAATTATGCTTTATATGCTATTAAAAAAAATTACAATGATTAATTTCCGTTACGTACGTGTATGAATTTTTTTCACTTTTTATGGAGAACTTGTTCTTATTTGTAAACAGTTTTTGTTTTTATTAGTTTCCAGCAATGAACGTACGACGGAAGTACGAAGTTTGGTTGTAAATCGCTCGGCTGGGAGACTGACGGACGTGACGGGCTGTTATAAATCCGGCCTTACACTACGTATGCACTCAAACATCCTCTGCTCGCCCGAGCTAGTCCTCTTTACACTGAGACCCAGGGGAGTTCCGGATTTGTGTCGCTCTCTGAATTCACCCTATATCGGTGGACTTGTTTTCCTTCTGGTCACAGGAGAGAATCTTTGTGGATCAAACGTTCGTACGCGGTCCTCTTCGCCCGCGTGCTGTTAGATCAAATAGGCCGACCCGCCAGCAACTGGTGCTCGGAGTGGGGAGATACGAGCAGTGGAAACATTTACACGGGAGGGGGGAGGTGTGGTGCTTGTTGTTTTCAGGAAAGGGTGTGCATTCCCGCGATGGTACTTTGAACGATGCACAACAAAGACGCTCCTCCATTACGACCATGAGCGGGCATTCTCAGGCAAATGGAAAAGGCTGGATCGTGAGATGGGCATCGTCTCGGAGTACCCACAAACACGTGATGTCGCCGTGCTCGCACAAACCAACACCGACTAGATATCTAGTCGTTGTTGCAAGAACGCGCACCAGTGGAAATGCCCCTTAGGGAATACCAAGATAAGAATTTAAACCCCTCAAGATCAAGTCGGGTCGGGGTTTTCCCAAGACTGCGATATATGCGTTTCCGGGAAGCTGAATTTCTCGCTAATTAGAGCTGTAACAGTAGTATATAACTACATGCGACGTAATTCAATGTATTCATTTACAGATGGTACACTTTGTACTGTTATAAGATGCCAGAGGGTCGTATATGAGTTCTTGAAGGTCTTAATAAAAATAAAATATCCTAATTGGATTTTAATTTATTCACACAGCTATTATGTAGAGCATTATTCATCTTCCTCTAAGATTACTCTTTATATTTCTCAGTGAGCAAATATTTAATGTCTATCTTAACTGTAAAGTCCGTCTGTATATCTTTGTTTGGTTATAGTCAATTCTCATTCTCATCAATTCGCAGTCTGTCTATTGTCGTCATAGGAAATGTATTACGCATCCAGCTCTATAGTCCCGCCTGCCAGTCGCACTGTACACTGCACCGTTGCTCTCAGTCGCAGATTTTATTCCCGCCGGTTACTTCCGTCACCACTCGTTGCTCTTCAGGCTCGTTGTCTATCGCTCAAGGTCGTACAGTTTCCCAATCTCCCGACTCTAGTGAACTTTCAGTTTGGAGGCCCTTCACGCGTATGTAAAGTATCAGTCACCAAATATCGAAGGTTAACCGCACACCTAGTCACACTGAGGGGAAATAGATCAATAAACCAGAAAATTCCTGAAGATAAATGCAGATATTCAATCAGCTGAAGGTAAGGATCGCGAGCCTCAAAAGGCTAATCGCGGCGGCTCTCTTTTCGTAACAATATACGCAAGTCTTGGATTATCGTTGCAACAAGGGGACTATTTTTGTTTCGTAGGTCATACTGCTTAATAAACCACCATCAAACGTTCATAATTCCCGACGGTAACGAAGTTGCCGGCAATAAGAGGGTGACCACCCCTGTTGTAACGGGGAGTGTTATTGTGAATTTTCTCTTAGGTTGAAGGTCCCGATAACATAAAACAATGTTCCGCGAATTGTACTTTAATCTCGCCTTGTTTCCGTTATTTCGCAAAAATTAATTCCAAAATCTCCATTTTCGGGGACTTATTTTGCACTTAATATTTAGTTTAGGTACAAGGTGTCATATATATTTGCCACTTAATTTTGCATAAGGAATCACCTCACGAAGTTTGTCGGTCGAATTCAGCCCCAATCTGTATAAGCAAAAATATGTTGCTCATTTTTTAAATAGCATTTTCCGATGGTTAAAATTCATACTTTCTCAAAAATGGCCGTTGCCACAGGTAAGTATTGTATTCTTGGCCACCTTGCAAGGAGGCCGAGCAAAAGGTTCGACTCTATGATCTGATTCACTATTATAGAAGAAAAAATCCTGTGTCGTCTTGCTGGCAGTACTTTAACGCGAATCATTTTTACTGTTGTCGAAACATAAGGAAGAATTCCGGATGGCGGAGTTATCAAAAACAGAATCTCATGCCCTGCTTTTTAAATATGTCTCAAAATGCCCCCTCCATCGCATCATCCAAATTGTAACAAAACTATGCAATCCATTTTTGTTGGAAACCAGGTTTTCATGCTCTTGAAATATTTGTTAAATCATACTACTCGTAGTGTATATTCAGTGCAAAACAGCTTATTTTTACGATCACTATATTCAGGTAGAAGAAAGGTAGCGAAATTTTTACACCATGTTTTGGAATCTTCCAATAACGTACCAACCTATGACCAAAAGTCAATTTGAGTATTGTCTGCTTTTCTTTCCATTTTTTTAAAACATAAACCTTCATTCATCACCTAAGTTTGGGAACATTATGTACACAACAAATAGCGATCACTTAAGTGTGGTAAGAAAGTAAAAGAAAACGAATAGTGACGTGGTTTTACTATTAGGTAATGATCAACATTGCTTTTACAAACAATGCAAAAATGTAAGATTGTGTTGTACAAGGTAGTCATCGTTGGCCTGAAACATTTAGCTGAAATGATATGACGCAAGGTCTCAGTAGGTGAGAATCGCGCAGACTGTCTGGTCTTGTTAGTCTGCATGCTAATACGATACCCCGCACATGAGCCTACTGAAGAGGGCAGCGCATGTCGAGATTCATATGTCAGGATAACTGATTTATAGGTTGAAACGTGAGACAGACCTGTTCGTTTGGTAAAAACTTAATGGCCTGATAAGGTGATGTTATGCGACTTTGCGACACTTGTCTTTCTAGTCTCTTCGAAGTACGGCACATTTTTATAGCCATCTAGTGCCATTGCACTGTCACCAAATCAGTATTTTTTTTTTTTTGTATTTGAACGAAATATCGTTCAACTGGCAGACATTACTCAAGTACTTTTTACACGCATAAAAAGTTTTAAGTTGCGTAGTTTTTACGTCATGGTATGTCAAGATTACAGGGATGACTGAAATATTATGTCTTAATTCATTTTACAGCATGTTTAGCAAAAATTTGTTTCCAAATATCATAGACTAATACAAATAAAAAAAAATTGTAAAAATTTCCTTGTGCTGAGCAATTTTTAAAACTGGGGGAAATGCCTCTTAGCAAGATATTAAGGATTTGTTGAAGTTGCCCATGATGGGTATCTTATTTCAATGTGAATTGTAACCCCTCCCCCCCCCTTAAAATCTAAAATTGTGATTTTGACATGCTATTATACGAAACATTTGCAGTCTAAAATGTTTATGCGAGGAAACGGTAGTACTAAGTAATGTCTAAGATTTGAACCATATGTCGTACAATTTTTTGGTGACCAGTAACCTTAAGATAAATGATTCGTTTGCCTGGAATTTTGTCAGCTGGTTCAAAGCGTGTGGTAGAATACAAGGCAGGAGTTTGTAATGCGTCAAGTGTTGGTTTTTAATTTGGTTTTATAGGGTGGTTACCGTATACACAGATGTTTTAGTTCAAGAGGTGCAATAGTTACAGTAGAACACCCTTTTAAAAACCAAGTCTCCGATGTTTTACTTTTGCCACTGCTTTGCCAACATTATTTTAACTGTAATTTCTTTAGCGTGCGCTGTAGGTCAATAATATTAAAATTGCTGGGTGATCTTTGTCCGTGATCGCCAAGGCCCTGGGCTCGTGTGGTGGTTAAGTTCGATCTGTCGATGGTGCATGTGGAAACGAGTTGGAAAACTAGGAAATGGAGAAGCTAGTCGTTTTGTAGGCCTAAGTGTTCCGGAACTCACTATAATCAGAGATGCGACTTAACCCGTTATGTTTTTAATATTTTGTACCAAGGACTAGGGAGAATTTATGCTATAATGAGGGAAGAACTGAAGTTAATTATGAAGACAGAACTGATACTTAATACGATTTCTAGGAGTTACGGTATTGGCGAGGGAGGTCATAATCAATTACAAGATATTACATACCTGAAGGATATCGTTGTTGTAGGCTGTATGTTGATTCGGAAAGCGACGAGCGGCATGCCAAGCTGCGTCTTGATGGCTTCATCTCGGCGTGGATCCTCAAACAGACGGACCCCGAACAAAGACATAGTTTCTGGTGGCGCAACTGTCCCAAATATCGTGCCGCTGGCGCTTCGTAGATATGTTTTTAAAAACTGTTATTGTTGTAATGTGTTTTGGATTCTTCGCTTGGTCTGGATACCGATGCGTCGTTGCTGTTCGCTAGGCTTGTCCACCTTCACTCCATAATAGCATCTCCCCCGATGTCAGTGAAAGAGATGTCGTCATCTCTAGCAGATAAAGTTGAATAAGTGTGGGGGATTTAGTCGTGCTGTCCATGTCGTTTCTGGCAGCAGGACTGGACAAGGGTGCATACTCTTCCCTACGGTAGGAATAAGTAGGACAGGATAGAAAGAGAGAAAGAAATCTTAAGGTAAACGGAGCTGCTAATGTCACGAAGTCTTTCGTAACAATGTCTGAACGGCCAGGGAAGTGTTCTGCTGGCGGTGGCCGTGAACTTGGCATTAGCTAAGGCGTGCAAATACTCTTCCATGCGACCGCAGCAGACCACGCCGGGTGGGACTGGTCCGCGTCAGCCTGTTCTTGAAGCCTTGTTGTAATGTTTATTTTTACATGATAATTGTATACTGAATGTTCGCAATGACTGGCAAAAAATTGATTTAAAATAAGTATCTGGAATATTAATTGTTAGTTGAAAATGACACAAGGTACTGAAAGGATAAAATACAACACTGACCTACTCCCATCGCCAATAATCACAAAAAAATAACTGCACAATTTATGTAAGTTATAATAAGGTTATTACAAAGTGAATGCTGAAAAATATGTCAGTAGCCATACATAAAAATTATATCATGTCTTATAAATCAGTACATAATTTGTAGATGTTTGTTAGGGTGGAGTAGGATTAAAGTTTGTTACGTAGGAGGGCATAAATTACTGTTATTGTATTACAATTAGGTAAAACAAAATACCAAAAAAGTTGTGCTGCAGCATGAGATCTCCTATATACCACGTGTGGAAAGGGTGTACGGAGACTTATACTAACTTAAATCTAACGCAAAATAAAATTTCATTATTTGATAGGCTCCACCAATAGCTCTCTCTCTCTCTATCTCTATCTCTATCTCTATCTCTCTCTCTCTCTCTCTCTCTCTCTCTCTCTCTCTCTCTCTTTAAAAAGTGCTAAAATAGGTGCTGTGGTTATTGGTTCTTTTATTTGCAGTCGGCGATTGTCAAGGGGCGGTTAGAAAGTGCCCAGTTTCGACTTATTGTTTAAAATAATTTATTTTGTTTGAAACGTGCTTTTTTATTTTTTTTAAAGTATATTTACATTGGTAAAGCTTATTTTACGTGTGGTAAATTGCCAAAAATATTGTTAATTAGCAGGCCTAAGGACATGTGAAGGGAAGAAATACTTACTTTGCTCGTTTTTTATATTAGCTATTTGTACACTTGTCATAGTCAGAAGTGATTCTTTACAAACATTGGAGAATAGAACCGTTTATTTGGAGTGAATTTAAGGGATGCTTTCGTAAATGCGAGGTTAACTTCCCGATCTGTATTACTGGCATGTGTAAGTTACAGTGGTATTTCTAAGACTACTCGCAAGCACTTTGAACATTCCGTGAAATGAGGTTTTTTTTTTTTTGTTCGACATGGAGCGTGCTGTGGCTAAAGGATCAGTTGGTATCTTGTACTACTACACTGTAATTTTACGAAGAATGTTTGTGGCAGCAAAAATGACCACTTAGTGAGAGAGTAAAGTTACCTAACGTCCTGTAGATAATTTAACACATTAGGGATGGTAAGAATACAAGGACAGAATTTAACAAAACGTTACTGATAACTAAAGAACCGACTTTCCTCTGCATGGATGCAAACAAAATTTAGTGAAGTTCTTGAAAGCTTAGATGGTAGGTAGTTGTTGACGTCTCATTGACAGCAATATAATTAGAGATGAAACCAGAAATATGTGAAACAGTATAAATACAATTAAAATACGCGAGTGACTTACCCGGGGTTCGAATTCAGAAAAACTCGTACAATTAATCTAGTTTGCAATCAACTGTATCACGGAGGTAGGATTCGGAGCATCAACTTTGGATGAAATCTGTGTAATATTTTGAATGATATGGTTCATTAAATTGAAATAGTTACTCGGTTATCATTTTAAAAATAAGTGTTTGAGCCACTAAAACATCCAAGTTTACATGACCTACCATAACGCTAGTTATGTGAAAAATTGATGGAAATCGGTTGGTTGGTCTCCAAGATGTGGCATAAAAACTTACTTTAAAAAAGGCTCTCTACACGATGGTTGTAACAGATAATGTCGGCATGAAAAGTTTGATTAAAATTGTTAAAAATATGTGCCAAACATGGGATATTTATATGGCCGCCATTTTTAAAATCTTTGTCTAACCACCTTTAAAACATTTAACTTTACTTTGCCTTTTGTAGGTTTGCAAAATTTTATGGAAATTGTAGAGTTATTCCGCAAATATTGATAGTATTTTTACAGCAGTCGCCAAGAAGATATTTTGAGCAGAGTAACATGGTTTTATTGGAAAATTAAATTATCTTAATAGGAATTTAAGCAAGTTTCCTTTAATTTGATCATATTTTCATCATGGTAGCTTACGAAGTAATTTATTTCCGAATTGGTTGCTTATCGATGCACTAATTATACACTGTTATACTTCAAAGTTTTTGAAGGAAATAGTTCGACAACAGTCTGGTAACGCATTTAACTTAATGTAGTTAAACAGGAAAATAAAAGTATTAAATGAATGATGGCTTGTTTAATTGGATTTGAGGAAGATGAATTTTAGAGGCATTTTGCCGTTGTGATTAAGGAATCACTTTAACTAAATTGTTTTGTTGGTGTGCTCGTTCTCATGTAATTAGGTTTCATCCGTGTTAAACATAATAGGAAGAGGTGCGTCTAGTTCGGAATTTTGGCCGTTCTTAGGGCAGTTTCTGGGATTTAACTTTATTTTGTTATGTCTATCCGGAAAGTGTAAAGTTAAAAGTAATACACAGTGAATTTGAGGATTTTTGCAAACAACGTTGGTACAGTTATTGTGCATTGTCAAAGGTAACTAACTACATGTACAGCGAGAAACGGAAGTTTCGCTAGGAAACCATTTTCGTTGCAAATGACTTTAAATATCTCGTAATTCCAAAATAAAAGCGTGACTTGTAACCTTGAGACCATCGAATGTTTTGCTTTTGATTAGTAGGAAACGATGTGAGACTTCGTAAAGCGACGCTGTAAGGTGTGAAGCAAGCATGGCATTCGGCCAGTTGCACAGTTCTCCTGCCCTTGCTCGCGTTCTCTTCAGCGTCGCCGAGACGACGTTCTACTCGCCGTCGTGTGTCAGGTCATCGCGGGCCGGAAGTTGGGTCTGCGCGGGAGATGGTTCGCAGGTGATGGTCTGGCTGGTGGAACTCCAGCCGCCTTTCCCCGGAAATTACGTGTCGGCGACTTTTTTTTCTTTTCTTTTCTTTCTTCGGTTGCGCGGGGCCTGTCGCCGTTGTTTCCCGCCCTTCTGGAGCAGAGACGGGCGGCTATTTTCGTCGCCGGGTCCAGGTGACTGTTGCGGTAGGATCGCATGCGTTTCGCTGTGTTCGCTTTACCTTCTATGAGTCTGCACGCAGGCAGAGTGCAGCCACTGTCTATAGTCCATTCACGACTGGAACAGACTTATGAAAATCAACCTTTGAAAAAACACCCTAGTCATTAGCTGCATGTAGTCTTAAATTGACTATATATATGCTCCAGAGTGGTATATAGGTCAACGACTTGCATTGCTTTACAGATTTGCAAGGATACGGGTACTAGGATTTTTTTCCCGGTACACAGTGTACTTGTGTGGACTGAGCAAATTTCAACTGCAGCTGTCTCTTTTTCGTGCTTATAAAGGGGTTCTGTTTAAATATTATGGCAAACTTCATGAACGACGATTCCTGATGGTTTGGTTTACCATAGACCCCTGGCTACGGAAAGGTCTTCCGATTGTTAGTCGAACACTTGTTTGGGATCACCTGCGATTTTTTCTCGTAAGATATCGTTCATTCTTTAACGTTACAGACGTTTATGAATGCAATAATGTACAGCATGGGTTGTATGCATATTTTTCGCGTAAATTATTTCATTCGTAATTTAATTTTCTACTCATTTGTTATTGTCATTGCGAAGTTCACCTTGTGTTTGCCATAAAAAACATGTCCAGTCAAATACATTGAAAAGTTTAGTATATTGCCCAAATTATATTTGTATGAATGATTTTTATTTGTATAAGTATTAAAGTATCCTACTTCAGCATTTCGTCTACCATATTCATATTCAGTGGAGTGAATTCATCACGTAGGATACCTTTCTAAATGACTGAAGCGCAGGCATGATCGTATTTGTTGTTCTCTAGTATTTTTAAAGGTGGCATATGTTGATGTTGAAATATGCTGTGGTCTGGTGGTGTAATCCTTGTGTTTATAAACGTGGGATTAAACACATAATACAATAAATATTCCTGCTAGTATTGTCCATCGTTTTTTTTGAGGGGTGTAAGTTCAGAGCACCAACAAAAGCACAAAAAAGTTATTGAAGTTACTCTTAAAACAACGCTGACGCACTTAAATACGTTGCATACATGCTCGTATTTTTTTTTTCGAAAAAAAAAGGGAGGGGGGATTTCATTGGCTGGATGTTACAGTTAGCAAACAGGAAGGGATTGCAAAGAACCGGAGTAACTGTGCTCTGTTAGCTCTGCATAGCGGACGTCTTCATAGTATCTCACAAAGATATGAATTATACAACTGCAGTAACTTAGGTAGTTCCTTTTTTTAGCGCAGTTCAGGTCGTAGCGTTTTGTCCTTGAGAGTGAGTCGACCATTTTCTCGTTTGACGTCAGTTGTTACGTTCACCGGGGATAGCAGCTCATCTCAGCTGGAATGCACGTACAGTATGTCCCTTTCTTATACACTTCGATTTTACAATATCTTCATGACTTTGATAGTTAGGCCTTGATTAATTGTTCTGTATCTGTCGTTTAACAAAAGAATTCTGAGCTATTTATTTTGTTTAATATAGTAAGTAAATGGTTTGTACAAGAACGTAATACAAAATACAATGGAGGAAATTGCACTTTTTATGACATATTATTTTTCGTAGAGTTGACACAATGAATGAAATCCACAAAACAGAAGTTTAGGTTTTCTTGGTATGTTCTTAACTGATCTATATCTTTAAATCTATATAACTGTTGTGTGACTCTTATTCGTGATTTGTTCTATTTTCCTGAGAAAGAATCCTCTAAGAACTAAATTTAAAGTTGTCTCTTTCATCTTGGAACAAGTTCCTTACCCTTGCTCATTTTTATACCACTGCAAGTTTTTATTCGGTACAGGAACAACGAACTATATGCACACACGTCACACAGCTGTTTACGCTAGACTCAAGGCTTTCAAACTAAATTTGTATATATGTATGAAAGTTTGTAATTGCAAATAGCATTCTTTTCCTCTTTGGGGACTTCGTTTAAACGGAAATATTTTGAGCACTAGATTTGTACATTTTGTTCTTATCTGTAATATACAAAACTTTCATATAGAAATTTCAATAACCTAATGAAAAAACATATTGTTTTATAATGGCTGAGACTGTATGTGAATAAAAGCATGACATACTGTAGGTGTTCAGAACGAGTTTGTACCTGACGCTGTGCCATCGTGATTTATAGGCCTACTGCCGTTTATATTTGCCTTCATTATTTTCGTTTAGTGTAGCTTATTACTTGTTGCCTAACTCGTGTTGAATAATAATCTTTTTCTCACTCTGTATACAAATAATGAAAACGTTTATCTATTATATACCGCTTGAGCATGACCTGTCTTGTCTCAACGATGGCGGTCGATTACAATGTCGGCCTTCTGATATTTAAGGCGCATGATATTTTCGCCGGTTACTTTCGTTTCGTGAGTGGCGTTCTCACTAGAGAAGTGATTCCAGTAGCTCCTTTGAAAAGTTCCCACTGTGTTACAGGCGCGGGCCCGTTTCAGTTTAGATGCATATAGATCACTCCATGGTCATCATTAAATTGGACTTGATTCGTCGTTATTATTGTTTACAAACTAGAGCACTGGAAAACCATTTAATAGATGTAGGCGGAAATGTTCAAAACTAACACAATTATGAACAACGTATGACAAAATTGATAAAGCAATATGTTTATTTACAGGCACATCAAAGAATAAACATCTAAATATAAATACCCCACTCGTGAAGCATCGATAAAAAATAATTAAACATTAACGTGAGAGAAAAAAGAAGTTAAAAGAAGGGGGGGGGGGGGGGCAATGCCAGTATAAACGAAAAATACAACGCAGTATTGAACAAAATAATTCCGGCGACTAACGACAAGAGACAACACACAATATCACAGTCGTCAATTAGTGTCCGTTCTACGTATTTTCGATAACGAGAATATAATTGAAATTTCTTGCCGACTACGCTTTTATTTGTAGGATAATTCATTTTCTTATGTTTTTCTTGTCTCGTTTGCCACTGTATATTTTGTTCATGTCATTTTTTCGCCGGATTTATTTGAGCCAGATCCATATGCATGGTGTGCTGCACATTGTTTTGGAAAATATTTTTTTTTCCTTTTGCTGTATGGTTTTATCTATGGTGGAGAAAGTTGGTACATTCTGCATGTAAAATTACACCAGATATATTAGTCCTCAAAAATGTATTTAAAAGACCAAACTGCGCTCATCTGCCTGCCGTTGGCAAACGTGGAGATACTGCGCTTTTCTGCTGAAGTGCACAATCCCGTATATAAAATTAGTAAGATATCATGTCCGCCAGCGGATAGAAACTGTCTTTAGCAAATTAATTGTTAATGTTGTATTTGATACCTGGGTAGCGAGGTGATTAAATGCAAAAACTTAATACAGCTGTTAAAAATTGTATCATTTATCTTTTATTGTTACAAAAATATAGGTACTTACAATTATGCACCAGTAGTTATCTTCCTTATAATAGTAATGCAGTTACCAACGTGATATCTCTTAACACTTTTACATGTTAACAAGATGTAATATCGTGCGGTCACTAACAGGCTCACGATCACGGCTAGCATGGACTAGCCAAAGTGATAGACTAGACGATGCTATACTAGACACCTTACGGCACTACCTGCTTGAACACGGATGGGTAGTCAACGTCCTAAAGTGACCTCATCCTCCAAGGTCAAGTCGACAAACTGCCCACCCATGGTACGAGTGGCGTACGTGCTAGGCACAGTGTCAAGCCGCACTTTTCTTTACTGTTTGAGTTTACACATTTAAACAAACAGTCGCTTCTGACCGCTGCTTTTTCCAGCTGTACTATGCGAGTCTTCAATCATTATGTATTTTAATATAATCATGACGCACTTGCTGTTAGATACTGGATTCATAGTGGTAAAGGCTGTTCACGATAAAGTGAGCACTTTGGAAATCAACCCCTAGAAAAAAGTCACTGCCTCAGTTTGCATATATTTTAACGGGCGCACTGAGTGGCATGCTCCCAGTAAGTTGGTAACGATGGAGAGAAAGTAGTTCAATATCTTAACGTCGAATAAAAAGTGCAAGTTAAACATTTGTGATTAGTTAAATTATTGCTTTCGCTTTATGTAGTTTTTTAAAATCATCAATGTGTAAAAATTAACAGATTTTAAAATATTTAGTTTTCTAGTAATTTCACAGTTTCACTTGACCGACGCATGAATAAAGTGATCAGGCCCACGGCAGTCTTAATTTTACGTAAGGTGGAAGACTACACAATGGGCATATAAGTAGATCTTAAGCAGGGTTTTCAAAAGTGTTCATTTTACTCTGAGCAGCCTATAGTTACAACAACAATGCATATTGTTCGGTCTGATACTGTATCTAAACTGACGGTTGTAAAGTTTTGGCGGTATGACGTAACAAAGTAAACTTTATATCCCGCCAGTCGGCACGAGATGAAAATAATACAGTAAATAGAAGCTGGCGCGTAAGGAAGTAGGTTATACCTGCCTCTCATTCGTAGCGAGCATGAGTCATGGATAAAGTGCGATAAGATGGAGCAGCAGCGTAGCCTCCCACCAAGGCCAACCGTTCGGGTTCAATCCCCGACCGGGTCACTCCCGGAGTTTCGCAAGTGGGAATCGTGCCTGACGATACCGCTGATCATCGGGTGTTCTCGGGGATCTCCCGTTTCCCCCGCCCTTGTATTCCTGCGTTACTCCATTGTCGCCTCATTTCACCCTCACATAGGCTCTCAACACCTCGTTAAATGTCGCCTGAATCTCTCAACGAGAAAAATGTGCTGGTTTATATTTATATCACATACTCTTCAACTTTTATACATTAACAGTAGTCACACTTTCCTAGCAAAAAGATTAGCTAATAGTGTTTGCATAAATAAATGTCAATCACAATTTTTTACAGTTTAACAAATGTACAAATAATGAAAACTATCTTACGTACAGATACAAGATAATTCAGAATGAGATAAGATGCCAAGAGTTACGTCCAGGCATCTAAAAATAATTGTACAAGGAAATGTTTTTACAATAATTGTTGGAAATAAGGAGATACTGCATATTTTTTTATTTGTGGCTACCCCTAAGTTGCCGTAAAATAAATTTTGCTAATCATACCTTAAAATGAATTAAGACAATGCCTTTCAGTTTCCCTTTGTTAAGTGTTCTGCAATTAGTTTGGTTTATCTTTTTTGTGCATTACAAAAATAGTAAAATTTTGACTTTGGCATTGTATTATGCATAAACCATGGGATATAAAAATTATCGTAGGAAAAAGCAGTCACAGATCACAAGTAAAACAGTATGTGGTACAAATATAATTTTTTTTTCGTCGCCAATGCCGTGAGAATGGAGCAGCGCCGAAATGAAGGGGCGGGGGAAACGGGAGATTCCCGAGAAAACCTGCCCGACCAGTGGCATCGTCCGGCACGATTTCCACTTGCGAAAATCCGGGAGTGACCCGGCCGGCGATTGAATCCAGCTCGCCTTGGTGGGAGGCGAGCAACCTAACCACTCGGCCTCTGTGGCCCCTCCATCATGACTGACAGGTTTAACGAAATTGTTTGCACGACAGGCCGTAAAATAACAGCTCATCGAACTTCATCAAATTGTTGCAGCTGCTCTAAAGTTGCTAGTTTTCAACTGGTGACAGCCTAGAAGTATGTGAATAGTGCCAACAGCAGTCACGCAAAACTGCTTCACGGAATGTTAGAATGGCATTTTTTTTTGCTTCAAGCCGCAGTAAAACACAATGCGGGCTGTGGCGGAAATCCCACAGATCCAAAGTGGTGGGGACTGACATCCCGTAGGGGGCCTCCCCCCCCCCCTTTCGTAATAAATTTTAAATGCTTCAAGATCACGTGCGGCTATAAGGAAGCATTGATTGCGACGGCGATGGAAAATAGCCTACAAGCTTTGCACGTGTTCTGTTTACTCAGAATTGTAATCGATGACTATCGTTTCTAAAGATACAGCATTGTCGCTGTAGCTTCAAACACTGTTTTACAGCAGAATAAATATTGTAAACAGAGGCGGGCCACTTACAGCGATTTTTGCTTACTTACACGATAGCACCGCGGGCAAAGTGAACGATTATAAAAGCTAGCATGCGTTGGGGCGGGAAACTACCCCCAAAATACGGAGAAAATCTCTTAAAGATTTATTCCTCTTCAGTAGTTTTACCGATTCGAACCTGCTTTACTTTTCAACCAGTGCAGTTTTGTATGTTCCGAGCACAGTTGTGCGATGCAAATTATGCTGAACCTTGTGTAGTGTGTTCGCGATTTCTTCACACTTTTTGAATCCAGCCTATGAAACAACTCATGATATTTTGGTCGTTTCCTAAATTTATCATGCTTCACAAGCGTTTTTTACTTGCGTATAGTATTAGTGTGAGTGCGCACGAATGTGGTGCGATGCCCCTGTGGTGTAATTTCCTAGGCTTGGTTGAGCTTTGTTAGCATGAGGCGGAGGAATATCTTGGAAGTATAACTTTAGCAGTGCTGGAACTATAGTACGCTCTAACAGCCAAAATTGCAACAAGAGGAGCTCGCATTTCCTTCCCCGTGCGTGCATGTAGCGATTGCAGTGTGCCATGTGCTGGGAGCCGTGGGGCTGTGACACGGACTAGCCAACGACGGGATGTTTGCCCGCCCGCTCACAGATAACGGCAGAGGAGGCGGTGGTCGACTATCCTTGCACATGACGATGTGCTCGAGCGAAGTGTTTGTGTGTTGGAGAGAGCAGGCTGACTAGTCCGCGGGCCGCGGAGACAGCCTTGTGTGTGCAGAATCTCAGGTGCCTGGAGGCCCCTGCTGGGTAGTCGCTGCCACACACCTCACTCGCTGCCTCGTCATGTTCACTCACTTTGGGTTGTTCATTTTGCGTCGGCGTTATCCTCGCACTTTCTTAATAAAACCTTTGAATTATCACACCGTCTGGACATATTTTACTTCCTTAATAATTCACATTAACATTTTTTTTGTACTCCATTAACATTAACGTATTTTTCGTTTTTAATTATCATATTTTGCCTATCTATCATATTTATTTTACAGCTAATCTGATTTTTTTAAAAAAGGGAGAAAAGATATGTTCGTAAAGGCTGTTCACGATAAAGTGAGCACTTAGAAATCAACCTTAGAAAAATTTCACTGCCCTTACCTGCATATATTGTAACGGGCGCACTGTGTGACATGCACCCTGTAAAGTTCGTAACGATGGATGGGAAGTAGTTCCATATCTTAACGTCGGGAAAAATATGTTAGGTAACCATTTCTGATAACTTAAATTATTTATTTCCCTTTCTGCTTTTTTTTAATGCATCGATGTGTAAAAATGAGATTTGTAAAATATTTACTCTTCTGAAAATTTCACAGTTTCTCTTGGCCGACGCATGAATAATAAAGTGATGAGGCCCATGACGACGTTAATATTACATAAGGCGAAAGAATGCACAACGTGCATACAAGTATATTTTAAGCAGGGCTTTCAAAAGTACTCACTTTATCATGGACAGTCTTTAATGGGTAGTTCGAAATGGCCCTGAACTAAAATATTTTTACATTGAATATATTTTAGTTGTTTATAAAATAACTATTTCTTACACACATTTTAGGTCACATTTCACAGTTATGTCACTAAAGTATTCATTTTTTTATCGTGTGTCCAGTACACAAACATGTTGCTTTGTTTCTCATTTGACTTTTCTGCCAGAATTTATTTTTGTTTACATCTGGCGGAAGTATACGTAGCGAGCAGTCCGAAAGTAGAACTCGAGCAGGACTTAACCACGAATGGAAGCTGGTCAAGCCTGAATGACTAGTTTTGTTTTTCATCATCCACGCAAGGTTGCATGGGAAGTAGTTCTATAGGTCGTAAATTGAAACATGTATTCGTAATTTCTTGTGTTTATAATTAAAATGTGAAAGAATGCTTCGAAAATGTGTAATATAGCTTTGTATGATTATGTATGGTTTCTGAATTACAAGATTTATTTTTCAGTCATTAAAAAAAAATATGTATTTTCATACAAATGACTTGCCGAAGAGAAGTTCGAGTAATAATATGAACAAATTTGTTGGCGGAGTCACTGTCCTTGTTTTTGACGCTGGCTGCCTTGTATTAGTGAAATTCTATCCATTTGTTTTAGTGAAGGCTCGTAAAAGCTGTTCACGGTAAAGTGAGCAGTTTTGAAATAAACCTCAGAAAAAAAATCACTGCCCATTACTACATACTGTATTTCACAGTACGCACCGGCATGCGTGCCGCCAAGTAAGTTGAGAGCAAATCACGAAAAATAGTTCCGCGCTTTGACGTTGTGTTGAGAGTATAACGTTTAAACGTATGGCTGTCTACTTCAGTGTTAGTGTTTCATCTATTGTACTCGCAAGAGCACGGATTTGTGCACTGTGTTACTTTCACAAAATAGTCCACGGTTTTTACTTGTGGATGACGCATGAATAATGTGATACGACCCATGCCAATGTTTATCTTATGTCTGGCGAAAGGATGCGAATTGAGGGCAAAAGTAGGCCCTAAGCAGGGCTTGTAAGAAAAGGTCTCATAACTTTGAACATCCGATATACAAAGTGTTGGTAATTTTCAGTTTTGTGACTGAGTAGTTCAAATACATCAATATGACACTGTGACAACGTAGGGCACAATCCCACAGAAGAGAAGCGTATTTATGCACAAGGACAGTTTATAATAAGCTGGCTCAAAGTTCCACCAGTTCAGCTATGAGCCGCTCACCAGATCAAGGCAGGGTGCGGTGCTGTGATTCCTAAAAAGTTTCTGGATTCAATACATTTATTGAATTCACCAGCTATGAGCCGCTCACCAGATCAAGGCAGGGTGCGGTGCTGTGATTCCTAAAAAGTTTCTGGATTCAATACATTTATTGAATTCACGTTCAGTAATTTGTATTAAAGTGCTTGATATGTTTGTTAAAGGCTGTCATGATAAATTGACCACTGTTTACATCAACCTTAGGAAAAAGTCACTGCTGCTACATGCACATTAAAGTTGGTAACAATGGATGGAAAGTAGTTCCATACCATTACGTCGAACAAAAAGTGTTAGGTATTTAATGCATCAAAGTGTAAAAATGAGTAGATTTGTAACTTATTTACTTTTCCGATAATTTCACAGTTTCACTTGACCAACGCATGAATAAAGTGGCGAGGCTCTTGGCAATTTTGATTTTACATAAGGCGGAAGATTACACAACGAGCATACAAGTAGATCTTAAGCAGGGCTTTCAAAAGTGCTCATTTTACCGTGAACAGTCTATACATAGTGTTCCGTGGCTCGTGAAAAGTAGTAAATTATCGTAGCCTATAAGCTTATTAGTTAGGCACATAATGGATACATTAGTTCCTATTTAAGGAACTTAAAGAGTATGTACCCCGAAATTTCTTGTAGCTATCAAGGGATAGCAAGCCGGTTGTGGCTCAAATTACTACTTAGCTGAGCATTGAAACACTTGAATTAGGTGTCTTTCTTTTGTTAACATTTTCTTTATTTTGCATGCAGTGGAATTATTAGGATTTGAAATATAAACTAATTACTTGTAATAAAATGTATATTTTTTCCTACTGACCTTCTAGTAATTTGAATACTGGTAATGTGTGTACACATGTTGATCTGACACTATGATCGGCTAAAATTATTTTTTACTACATATTTGGCACTAAAAATAATTTACGTGCCCAGTATGTCATGGAAGGTCCAAAAACCGTCGTAGCAAACATGTGGTATTTAAATTATATAAAGGCGAGATGATGTGACATTGTTGCATATAATGCGTCGGTCGTAAAGAATATGGGAAAGGAACGAGCCGAGCTCAGCAGTGCCAAAGAGGCCATGTAGTTTACATGTAGTGAGTATTGGGACATGGCAATTGCCACAGGTGCATCCGGCGGTCAAGCTCCTTGCATGCTGCATGCATCCAGCTGACCTAAAATTGCGTTGGTATGCGCTGAGCAAACTTCGAACACTTGGTATGACTTTTGTATGCTAATTCTGTATGCTGTTCTTAACGTGTAATAGTCATCTTATCTATTGTCGTTTTTCTCTTTGCGCTTTTTTTTTTTACTACAGAGTATTTTCTACATAGTTTTGATAATAGATTCATGTGGTACAGTCCGTATTCGCGAATTGCCTGATATTCTGTATTTATCTAGCCACATGCTTCTCACTGCTGGGGAAGGCTTTGAAACAACGAAACCCGTTTGGGTTTTGTAGAATACTTAAGTAATGGGTCAATTTGAAAATTAACCAGCGACGTGATTTTAAAATTGAGCTAACGTTTGGTTTGCCATCTTCCTCGCGCATTTTCGGCGTTTATCATGCATGTGAAGTTGCTGTGAGCATGTAGGGCGTCCTCGTTTTTCTAGTGCGTGAAGCCCTTGAGGTAAATTTGATTGCAATTTTTTTATATTATACAAAAATTGGCATTATTCATTCAATTGTTTCCCTGTGAAAATTTTAAGTTTATTTTATAGGATAAAAATACGTCGTGGAAGTTGTCTTCATTTGCAGTTGTTAGTGTCATCGCATCCTGTGTCTTCATGCTGCTGCACGACTGCAGGCTAGTATGATTAGTTATTACTAGGATCAGTGGCGGCTCTTGTCAGTGGGCGCAGAGGCACGTGCCCTCCCAAATAAAATGTAACACCCGCCATAGCAAATGAATGCTTTTTTTTAATACAACTTTTTCATATTGTAAGTGCAAAAGTTTCGTATTTGAACATGTTCTGTATCACAAGGTTGCGAATAGTGTCTCCTTATTTTAGATGCGGATGAAATTTTTCCTCGGAGCTTTGGGGCACAGACGTTGTGTCGGCGCGGTTCAGGCAGTGCTGTAACAGCTAGATAGATGGCAGGTGCGTCTCGTCTGCCATGTGTTTTCTGACGACGTAACGCATTATGTACTGTTTCTGTTGCAGTATTATATTCATGGCTTGTGAATTTGTGAATATTTTGAAAATAATAGTGCATGATATCATACTTTTTAAAGTTTTAATAATATTCAGTTTTTAATGTTCATACACAGCATTTTTTATTGCTGTGTGAAGGCCTGTCTACAATCGGCCATAACTATAGACGTGTCTGAATCTTGACGTCAAGTGACGTCACATTCACACAGTCCGAGTATCGTCTACGAATGCATTGTCCGAAAGTGAGCTTTCAGAATATGTCATTAGATCGCACTCGCAGTAAATTCGGCACGTTATTTGTTGTTGCGTAATGAATTTTGTATTTTTATATTGATGAATTGTTGATTATATGTTTGCTAGATGTGTGATTTAAATATTTATTTAACTTTTATCCTTATGATATATGCCCTAACTGTTTTACTTTAAGTAAGCTCGGCAACTGACACCCAAGAATTTTATTAGATCTTAATATGTTTAAAATGTTCATCCTTCATATAAAATAGTTGAGACCGAACGCAGACTGCACTAATCAGCATTTCATCACGCTCGTCTCGAGAAAATTCACCTTGCACGTCCGTTGTTTATATTGACAATGTGAACATTCCACGAATGTGTGCGAAAGTACCTTAGTCTTATTGTTATATCATCTTAGGACACAACTTGGGACAAAAGTTCAATTTTCCGAATGCTTTCACTTGGAACACGGGCGGTTGGGACAGCGCCGTGACGTTAAGAGGATCACGTGCACCAATCAGCATATCTTTGTCCTAAGACACAGATTGGGATAACGCAATTGTTAACAGGCCTTTCCTGAACGTACGTGTAGCATGCCGTATTCATTAAAAAACAAAGTGAACAGAATCAGAGTTTTGTAGGCAAGCAGTTAGTGTATCACGACAGGCGTTCAATTAATAATATTGGCCCTCCGTGACCACAACTTATTCAAACGCGAACCTATCACACCCAAAAGAGAAATTATACGTGCAATTTAAGTTTTAAAAATTCTATAGAACTATTTGGTGTGCAGGATACGATGATAAAACCGCGTTTTATTGTTTGTGGTGTATACGTTTTGGTTCTGATGAAACGTGAGCGACTACAGGTGTTTTTGGCATAAAACATTTAGGGGATAAACTGAATTTGTAAGATTAAATGGAAATTGTAATGCTGGGCAGGTAAATATATGAAATAAGTTGAATGAAGTATACAGAAGTTAGTTAAAATGCACGATAATATAGTAGAAATAATATACATAATTTCTACAATAAAATAATGCAATATATTTTGTTTATTTTTGAGACAAGTCTTTGAAATCATGAAACTGCTAAAAGTGAAAACCCAGTGTGTTTGGTAGTTTCTTAGTTCGTTGCATCTTCAATAAAGTATTATATTAATTTTTAATTTTGTGCCCTCTTTTGAAATTCTTCCTGGAGCCGCCACTGCAGTCGATGCTATGCGATTTTTGGTGCCCGCGAAAATATGTGCTGCTCCTTCACTGGGCCAAAATAGCACAGAGTAGGCGGGCCTGTTAACGAAAAGCGAGAACATCGTCCTTCGGCGGGGTGCATTATTGCAGTCTACGTCACGTACTATAGACGGAAGCTATCAGTCGGTTTCCCATTGCCTTCTTTGCGTTCCAGTTGCCACGGTCATTTACCGCTAATCACAGTAAGCGTTTAGGGGCAACTGATCTGTAAAGTAATTGCCGGTCGTATTCCCGCGCCTATTTTCCGTATCCATGCAACCCGCGTTAAAATTACCCATCTAACAACACATCAATCGTAGCAGAACAGTACAGTAAAGGGTTATCGGAAGGTGTTATGTCAGCAATGCGTTTAGAAGCAGCCACTTTTCAAAGAATGCACGTTCGTTTGTGTTGAAACAGATTATTGCGATGTTTGGCGAATACGTTGGTTCTTAACTATTGCGTCCTTAGTAACACACATCTGCCTCGCTTCGAGCCATTGTGTCTCTTCATATGACATAAAAATACGGCCACCGCTTACTGCATTAACGAAAAGAAATCAACGCTCATGTGCTGTTTTGTAGCGATACTCTATTCTCGTGCCGCTGATTGGTGCAAGGCTGACAACGGCGTCGATGTTCAGATAACAGATGAGGTGCTGTAACGAGTATGCACACGGCACAGAACTCGGGCTACACATGGGGGGCCACGGTGGCTGAGCGATTAGCACACTCGCCTCCCACCAAGGCGAATCGGGTTGGATCCCCGGCCGGGTCACCGGATTTTCGCAAGTGGGAATTGTGACGGACGATGCCGTTGTAACCACTTGCAACTCAAGAAATTATATTTTTAAAAATAAGGCAATTCTTAGTTATGACATTTTGGTTTCACTGAATATATACTGTTAGGTTTTGTCTACATTTTTAAAGAAATGGTCAGAATATGCTCAAATATAGATAGGTTTACTTTTTTATAGTTCAGATAACCTATGCACACTTTCATATTCATGTTCTTCATTCCAGTGAATTTAATATAGGCTACGAAACTGAGGTTGTAAGCTTCCGTTTTGTCTGGTCTTGGTCTTGCTGTCATGTGCTCAATCTTTTATATTAAACTGTTATATCACACACGTCGACGAGGGTATTCAGGTATGGTTGCTTATATTAAACGTGTCTCTTAGGGCATAAAAATGACTGGTTTTCTTTGTTTTTGCAAGAATACAAACAAGTTTCTAACTTCGTGAGAAATCATCATGACGCAAATATGTTACGTTTTCCGAAGCTACATGCTTGACTGTACAGTTCTGAGTACATATGCAATTAATGTGGTGCAAAAATTAGACTAAGTACGTGCAGAGTTTACGGTTTTGTGAACCGAAATTCATCAGACTGTGGTGACAGTAGTGTCTCGCTTTAATTATACATATTTATCTCATTGATAGGCTTTTCGCGGTTGAATACTTTTGAAAGCGCTGCTAAGGATCTACTTCCGTGCCCATTTTGTATTCTCCCACCAGATGTAAAATTAACTTTGCGGTTGACCGCTCATTCTATTCATGCGTCGAACTCTGAAATTGTTACGAAACTACTAACTTTTCCCCAATACCTTTACTTAGATAAAGAAATCTTCCGGACGAGGATACTATCAAAATAGTGTAATGACAGGTACACGACGAGAACATTGTCAGTTCAGAGCCTTGCGTGTAGAGGCGATGGCAAGTTTGATACGCGTGTCAGAGTAGCCCTTATCGCTCCCACGCTTGTAGGTTTCGAACGAGCTCTAGGTAGGCCACTGTCTTAAGAGTTTGTTGGAGCTGAGCGTCCATGGTCAAGAAGCGAAGGAGCAATACGGGCGACATTAGCACGCACGCCTAGTTTCTCATCGCTCCTACGCGCAGGGCGTGAAGTGTTTCCGTCGTGTCGCTGTACTGTGTAAATTAGATCTGTAACAGTGGGGTTTTATTACACGCGACGAAAGCAGATTAAACTACGTCCGTATATTTGTACTTTTCTCTTGCTGTTTAAGGAAACTGCTCAGGCAAGGTTTAAAAATGCGATATTTGACTATATTCACGAATTTTTTTCTACAAGAATATACTTAATATGACAAAAGTAAAATAATAGGGGCATAGATAATTTTTTTATCTTTTCTTACAAAAAGTTGTGTTTGCAAAACATTTATTTACCGAGATACGCGTATTCGCGCAAACAACTATTTCTCAAAAAACGTGCATTTCCATATAACTCTTTAACTAGTAAATTCGGTATCCTCAAATTTGAACATTACATGTTGGAGATTATGTTATGATTGGAACTACTTTTCCTACTTCGCTTGAGAGCAGGGATTTTTTTTTTCAGGTTTGTTTTCAGAAGTAGTTAATTAATCTCCAACAACCTATACTGTACTTAAATTAGCAGCTGTTATGGTGTGTAAAATGAAATGACTATCAAGGACTGGATTTTATTTTATCGTGCATGCATGCATTGGAGCAAAAAGAAAAAGGAACTATGCTTAACTAATTAAATAATTTCCGTGCAAACAGATGTATGGAAAGTTTTCTTCTGTTTTTTTTTTTAATAGTACTAATATAATTATATATACGAAGAACGGTAGACGCAGCCGCATTCACACACATTCTTACATGGAAACGTGCGAACGCATTCATTCGTTTCAAGTCGTCAGCTCCTTCATTTTACGTTTACCATGTTAATTTGTCTGTACAGTGGGAGCAGATTTTGTTACTGTGTGCATACAAAAGGAAATAATAGCTTGTAACTTACAAGTGAAAATAGACGAGAACCAGTTTCCTGAAGTACGGTGCAGTCGGTTCAGACAAATTGTGTCGCGTTGAATTTCTCTCAGTTTGCAAGTTCGTATTTCCGTGGATTTCCTACCAGTCTGCAATGGAACTTGTGGCGCGGGCAGAATGCTGACCAATAAGCAATTGCGCATCTAGGCCATATTTCATGAGCGTGGACAGAAATAGTGGCGGACACGAATGCTGCTGGGAATGAGGCTCAAGGGAGAGGTGAACGTCCTGTGTCGTGACTGGCGGACTGGTGCCGGGTTCGAGCCGGCATTAGCATTATTATGGATCGGCGAGTGTGTTCCGGTCGGCTGCCGCCGCGCCGCTGTCTTGGCAGTCGCGACCTTATTTTCTTCTTTCATTCGATCTCTTACACATTTCCCCCCTGTATTCACGCGTGCCTCAGTGAACGCTGCACACACATTTTAAAATCACATTGCAAAATCCTCTGTCTCGTTTTTGTAAAGTGATCTTAACACCTCACAAAAAGGTTGGAATATACATACAGAATGCAAAAAAAAAGTGATAACTTTTGATGTTGTCTGCACACCTGCCTCGAGGTCAATGGCGGCCACTTACAGCACCTCTGTAGGTATTTTGTTGTCACACTGGAATGTATTTCCTCATTCCCTCGCTCCATTACACATATGTCCCACGGGGCCTCTTTTAAAAGACTCGTCCTGTACATAGCAGAAAGTTACCAATGGTACCGATACAAAACGTGAAATTCAGAGTGTTTATAACAAAGAAACATTTTCCCAATATCACAGACAAACACGAAAGAACAGCAACATATACTGAATGGTGTGTCTTAACTAGGGAGGTTTTTTTTTATCCCACTGCAACTTAGTACCGTGATGGCGTCCATGTGCATTGTACAGGTCCGTAACAATTTCTCTGTCCATACACGGGTTACGAATAGTCACTATGCGGGAAATTACTCGCCCCTGTACGTACTATCATTTAGCGTAAACCAGATTTCTTGATCTACAACTGTTGCGAAAATTTTGTGGGTGCCCACTTTAGGTGGACCATTCTATATACTCGGGCGTATACGTAAACACTGATCTTACATTAACTCTTTTATGAATTTATCTCAACCACGCAGCAGGTACGTCCTTCAGCCGCGCCGTGCACTCTTAAGAAATTATTTGCAAATTTTCCATATTGGTGTATACGTACAGTGAAAAAGCGTGAATGGTATTCTTTTCCGATGCATCCACGGTAGCGTTCGTAAATTTGTTTAGGAAAAGACTCAAACGCCTAGGGAAGTTTGCAACTTCGTATTGTATGGACGCTAAATATTCCTATATTTGCAGCCTGATGCGTGGTAATGTTATGTTGCTGGTCTAAATCGCCCCTCCCTCGGCCCGCCCTCGAGCGAGCGAATCAGCGTGTGAAGGCCATGGTAGTAACCCGTGGTTTAATTAAAGAATTAAATGTCTGGGGTTATAGTTGAAAGGATGTTCTAGTCATCGTCCCCGCCTCAGCGTGACTCGGGGTGGGAGAACCTTATGGATCGGGCCACCGAGATTAAGCCGACAGTGCAGAGTTTGGAGGATTGCACGGCCGTGAGAGCCGGGTGTGCGAAGACGGCGAAGAAACGAGCCATCAAAGCAGCGAGTGTCGGCGACAGCGACCAGCGGGAGATACGTCTGCGGACTGCGAGCATCGGTACAGTGGAGAGAGACTGATGGGCGGGACCACTGAGCTGGATGCGTGGCAATTATTGGGAATGATGGCAGTAGACAGATTGGAAATGTATAAATGAATGTGATCGTAAGCAATATAACGTGATTATGACTTTTAATTAAAATTTGGATATGTATTAAATACTGCCCTCACTGTGAGAATAACAAGAGGGATATTGGAGATATGGCGTGCACTGTTGTAAATAATAGCTGTGTGAATATTTATAGGAGTATAAATACGTGAACAATTAAATTTGGTTCTTTTATTTTTATTGAGACCTCCGTCCCTCGCGAACTCAGATACGCCTGTTTCGTCTTGTAACAATACTTTGCGTAGGTTAGTGTAACGGCATATTTTTTACAGTGCCGGCTAGCAGGGAAAGCAGTCGCGCGAATTACTTGAGGTGCGGTGATTACTGTTACAAACCAGTTGTGGTTTGACCTGCCGTATTGCGGCCGGATTCGGTCAGCTGAGAACAAGATCTGTATCAGCTGTTCTGAATGCACGACTTGTGCGTGATCGATATGTTTGGCTCGCCGTGTACCTGCTCAAGCCATAGTTCATCATAGTCTCCTCAAAAACAGCATTATTTTTTGGATACATTAAACACAACTAATAGTTTAATAACTGCACTACTGCCATGTGCAATTTGCCTGCTTTTTAAGAGTTTTTTTGGCTAATGTTTTATACTAGCGCTTTAGGTGAGTGTGAACTGATCAGTTGTCATCGATGCTACCATATAAACTTAGAACGCCTCTGGTTATTCCCGTGAGTATAAAATGAGTTAGCAGAAATTGGGTATCGTCTACGGCTGCACTGATCTAAGGAATTTCTCACGAAACCTTGCGGCGGGTTGAAGATGACGTATGGGGACTCCTAATTATCAGTGACCAAAGCACATTCCGGATCACTTGTAAAGTCAGTACCCACAAATGCAAGATTCGGAGCAGCGAAAGTCCACGTGCCTGCATGTGCCATTTCAAAGTGACTTTTGCGCTGTTAGTATAGAAGTTATATAAATTAACCCTTAAGGGCATCGTGTATCTGATCGTGCCAACATAATTTCTTCAGTCCTCGAATTAATTGTGATAACCAGCCAGATAGTGCGTATTCACTTCCAGCAAGACGTGGTTTTCTGTCACTGCCTGGAAATGCGCGAGTACTTTTGGAGTACTTTGGCGACCATTTCCCCGGGTGTTGGTTAGCGCCTTTAGCATGACCACCAACCTAATTTCTAGGATCTGACATTTGTAGTGTTTTTTTTATATAGGCATTATCATAGGTAGAACAAAATCATATTATAGGACACATTGAATCCTGAATGGAGAACCAATGAAAAGTGACAGCTAAGCCGTCATATTGACTGCCAGTAAACGAAACTAATAGAGTAACTTTTGCGTGGTTTTCAATTTTTGTTCCGGAACGTTTGTATTTTTACGAACACATACATCTAACGCAGCATCATAATCGCGAACATAGCGTACATGAACACGTTAAAAAATGTTGCGGATACGTAATTTTCTAGTTATTGGAGCCTTGTCATTTTCGCCGTGCTTGTACCGAACATGATACTGGGTGTAAGATTGAATCTGATATCCCGTTGGTAATAATTTTCACGTTCACATACTACTGTTTTGTACCTAGGAAGCATTGTGAAACCATCGTCTTGGGCATTCCCTGTTGCATTCACTCCAGTTACCCGGATCCTAGATGCTGCATTTCAGACTGGCCACCGTATGAAACATAAATTCTGTGTATTATATTTGTTACGTAGAAACATTAGCTTTCTTATGTTATTAATGTGGTGAGTAATATTTCACAGAACTAACTTTCCCCGGTTTCGTACAACAGTGAGGCGTATATGGTGCAAAAAACTGGAAGTCGTCAGGTAGTTCTGCAGAGCAGTTGATCGCGGCGTTTGTGACCTTCGAAACTTTATCAAAGCGTCCAGATCGCATATGCTGACCGTAGTTAGTTTTTTTACAACTTCAATAAAGTAATTTTCTGGGCGCATCTCGGACCTGCTGCGCCGGATTAGTTTTTAAGTTTTTGTTATAAACAAAGCCTTTTTCATGACGCTGACCAATGATGACTGTATATTGCGAACATTAAAATATGAACCTGTAGTCTATATTCATATCTAATTCTTTGCCGTTGTTAGTTTGAACGTCAGCTTACGTACAAAGTGTAAGGCAGAAAACATTCGTGCAGTGTGAACTGTAGCTTTAGGGTAAGTTTAGTTTGTAATGACCCGCCGCCCCGCGATTGGTTATCGGCATGAAGCGGGAGCGTAAGTACGTAATGATTAACATAAATATTTGTGATCGTTTAATGGCCTGAGGCATGCGCATTTATTTACGTGCCAACATTTCACTAGTAAGTATTACCGACGTTTTAAGTTATGTGCTCATCGAGCGCGTTCTTCCACGTGATTCCTTCTGAAGGACCCCGGTCGATTGCATGCGTCCGCTTGTATTGAGTGGTATTTTCAGCAAGGTTTCCCGTAATATTTATACATTTCTCTTTCCAATAAGTTAGGTACAAGCTATATCTAATTTGTTGTAAAAGGAATCTAAATGTTACGCAGTATGTCCCGTGTTGCAACGCCGCCGATCGAGTAGGATGCGAAGGGGCGAGAAAGGAAAGCAAAATTCTGCGAGAAGGTTCAGACGTTTCCCAGGCGCTGCTGCGGTATTAAATCACTGTCCCACATTTCGCTGATCGGCGCCAGTTACCTATTTTAGACTTAAACCCAGCCGCACGCAGAATTGGCTTTGACGGCATATAAGGAGTTAGAAAGCGGACTTGGAAACCATGTAGAGAACGTGCAGTGTTGTGGCAAGATATCTGGGCCGCACTTGGTGTTTCATGTTGACTCGTTCGTTTTGATATACATTATTTGATTGTTTAAATCTTCCATTCGTAAATTCTTCTCAAGGTGGTCATCTGATCTCTGGCTCAGTTTCAGCAGCGTATTATTATAAACGTTAGCAGTTCTGACTGGGATGAGAGTATCTAAAGAATGCAAGCCACTACAGAAGTCAGAAATAAGGGATTGCATCTTTACGGATAGACATATTACTTCATGATACAACTTGTCTGTTATTGAGTGTGCGTTTTTCATATTTCTTTTTTCTGGGCAAGAAGTCAACTTTCGATTCACTTTTGGTGTAAACAAAGTGATCATCGGTCGCTGCAGGTTGGAGAAATTTTTTAAAAAGACACTGGAGAGACTTATATTACGTTTTTTTTAACGTTCCTCCACGAAACGATGTAAATATCATATAGACGGCTTACATACTATAGTACTTTAATTAATACTCGAACGTTCCCCTAGTGAAATCTAAACTGTAAGCAATAGTGTTTGGTTTTTATCTGTAAGTGGCTCCAGATTAGTTTTTACTTATACGGGAATGTTTTCCCATGTCGGTCTTTGTGTGAGAATAACTGGACATTGTATGCGCGGCGCGGGAAGAGTATACGAGGCCTGTGAGCTGCGAGGCGCTTAGTGCGGTGGCCGCAGGTAGTCGACTGGAAACAAGGACCGCAGCTTCAAGGACGCCAGTCCCAGCCACTTTGTGTTGTACAAATTTGATAAGAGGTTTCATGCCACCGTACTTTCTATTATGGCCTGGCCAAAATTTTAGTTCACAGATTTTTTTGTTCGATGTTTTTAATTTTAATTTTCCGGACTTTTCGAAACCTAAGATATCTCCAGTAGGCTTAAGTGGCAAGGACTTAACTTTTGTGTCGCACACACACCAAAACAAACAAACACACAAACACACACACACACACACACACACACACACACACACATATATATATATATATATATATATATATATATATATATATATATATATATATATATATATATATATATATATAACCATTTTTCCAATTTTCCAAAGTCTGTTGTAATCAGGTTATTTAAAGGATGGAGTTCTTAAAATAGCTATTAAAAGTTTCCGAATTTATTTTTAAACAATCAAGCACGATCTTGACAACAATGGCTACCAGTTGCTATTTATCTATACTAATATTATAAAGAGGCAGTGTTTGTAACTTTGTGTGTTTGGATGTAGGAGGTAATCTTCGAAACTACTCATCCGATTTTAAAAATTCTTTCACCAGTAGAAAATCTACGTTATCACTGCGTGTCATAGGCTATATATTTTAAAAATCAATAGGGATCCCTACTAAAACTCCAATAATGTAACCCAAAGTGTAAATGAATGACCTATAAAATTCCTTACATTGCGTGCGCTGCGAAAACTATTGATGATAGAACAAAATAATGTACGACGGCTTTGCAGGACGGACAGATTCGGAAAATAAAACGTGCTGTGTGCTGCGTACGGCGCCAACCTTAGAAGCTCTACTGCCATTATGGGGGGAGTTACTTTTGTTTTTTCTGGGGATTTTCGGCAGACACTCCCTGTAGTTACAAAAGGGACGCGTGCAGATATCATCAAAGCATGTCTTAAATCATCTCCCTTATGGAGTTCTATTCAACACCTAAATTTGCGAACGAATATGAGAGCCTATATTGGTGGAGACACGCATAAAGATTTCCCACAACAGTTGCTCAGGCTTGGAGGAGTTTTTTCCTTCTCTAAATTTGGGCACTAATTCTGCTGAAATCATTTTTAATGAGACAGTCCACAGTCTGCAGCATCTTATAGAAGCAGTATATCCGGGCCTCGAAAATTTACTAGAAAGAGACTTTCACTGGTTGTGTTCCAGGGCAATAGTATCGCCTAGGAACGACACTGTCAATGAAATCAACAATCTCATTATACAAAGAGTTCCCGGCCAAGTCAAAACCTATAAGTCGATTGACACAGTCACCAATGTTGACGATGTCGTCCACTTTCCTCAAGATTTTCTAAATTCGCTTAATCCTTCTGGCTTGCCACCCCACGAACTATCATTAAAAGTCGGTACTCCTATTATGCTTTTAAGGAATATAAGCCCTCCTGGCACAAGATTGCTCATTAAAGACTTGAAAGAAAATTTGATTGTCGCGACCATCCTCACCGGTCCAGCAGCCGGCCAGCTGGCAAACATCCCAAGGATTCCCATGATTCCCACGGATTTGCCAATATCTTTTAAACAGTTTCAATTTCCCGTAAAAACATCGTTCGCGATTACTATTAATAAGTCCCAGGGTCAAACTTTCTCTTTGGTTGGAATCGACCTACGAAAAGAGTGTTTTTCCCATGGCCAACTATATGTTGGTTTATCACGAGTTGGAAGTCCCGAGAAACAGTACATTTTGCTACCAAACAATAACAGGACGTCAAACATTGTCTACAGAGAATGTCAGCCAATAACATATTAAATACTTATATCTCAGATAGATTGCATTGTAATATAATGTATGTTAATATGAAAAATTATAAAAAAGTAAAAAAATATCAAATAAAAATAGCAAAAAAACTTTAAATTATAAATTAGTTAATTAATTATTAAATTATAATGTGCTTTTTTTAATGCTTTAGGAGAGTTTACCCAACCTAATTAACGCCGTGTTAAGCAGTTTTTTTTTATCTTAATTGCACCCGTGCGAAGTCGGGGCGGGTCGCTAGTAGCTAATATTTACATAATCATCCCGATCCTTACGGAAATTAACACAAACATTTAAAACCAGTCTTTGTAAACGGTTTTCTAACAGCTACTGGATGACTACGAAAATGATTTTCTCTCTGATAGTTTCAGTGTTTACAGTCAAGTCTGTATCACTCGTCCATTCAAGTCTCGTCGTAATTCAATCCGAATATCATCAATCTTTCCTGTTCGGAACGTTCTGATGCGCACTTGTCGGGTAACTCCCCCCGCCGTACAAATATCCGCCTCCCTGTCTTCACTCGCCGTCGGTTCACTCTTCGCTGCACTTGCCTCTCGTGATCACAGACTGAAGCGCTCAGTCGAGAAGAATCTCGCTGATTAATCCGCTGATACCGGCTGTCTCACGTCAGCTTCAATTTTAAAGCCGCCAGGCAGAAAAAAAAAAAAAGAGAACGAAGGAGTTTCTTATCCGCCATTACTCCTCTGAACAGTTCGCAACTACACCTACTTTTTTTTTTGTTGGGAGTTAACGCGGTTAAAGGCGCCTGCCACAATACTGGGTGAATATCTGTCTAATCGTTATACCATAGTGTTCCTCAGACATGTATTATCACGACGCACCCTTTGAAAAAATGTGTTTATTTTACATTCACCCTTTCACCCCAGCTCCTGAAATAGAAATAGGAAACTTCATGATCTTCCACAAAATTTCAAAGAGTAAGTAAGGCACAGAAATGTTTTCAGAACTAATGGTTAGTATTTAACGTAATAATTGTATCTTTACGTAAAAATGTATTTAAAGTTTAAGGCAGGAAATTTTTAACAAGTTAAATTGCAAAGTGTTGAGTGGACTATGGGTCAGCAGTAGCATATATGAGCAACACCCCGTGAACTGTCTCAGAACTGATTTTATTGCCTGGATCAGTTTACAATTCAGCTGTAAATTTAGGAACGCTGTTACGACGGGATTTAATTCGCCACAAAATTAGTTCTTCTTGGGGACCTAGACGTTTGTGTTTAGGTTTTATTGGTGTGTTTCTAACCGATCCTTGATACACACATTGATTTACAACATACTGAATGTTGCGCGACTCATATTCGTGATCTTTCCAATTTTTATTAAGGATAATCCTCCAGATTCTAAATTTGCTATTGCCTCTTTCAGCTCAAAACAAAGTTCCTTACCCTTATTAATTTTCTTGAGACTACTATAGGTTGTATGCAAAACAGGGACAATGAACTATATGTACACACGTCCCACAGCTGTATACGTTAGACTCGAAGCAATCTACGACAAAATGAGTGCTAGTGTAAAAATAAAAGTGACCTCCTTTTAGGGTTACAAATTCTTTTTATGCTCTGGAACTACGTCTGAAAGGAAGCATTTAATAGTAATTTATCTGGTTTTCGTATGCTTTACTTCAAATATATTATCGTTCATAAAAGAATCGAATATGGGTCGTTTGTTACATTCGAGTTCAAGTGTAAAATTATAAGCAGTGCCTATAATACGCAACGCGAAATTTTGCTTAAAATGCATTAAAAAATAGTACATTGTTATTTTATTGATTTGTTGTGCTCGCCATTATAGTAAACGTTTCGTAGTTTGGCTCCGGGTTCAATATATATATATATATATATATATATATATATATATATATATAATATATATATATATATATATATATATATATATATATAAATTCTTACCAGCTAGTAGAACGCCTAAATAAAGTTTAGAAGAGCTTTGTCGGAAGGAAACGTTGAAGCTTTTGAAAAGCTCTCATCATTGGAACGATTCGAAAACAACGTAGCCTACAATTCATTTGAGAAAATACTGTAACCACTGAATCGTTGAAACGCCCCTGTCACAATATAAACCCGCTCTCGGTCCGCGTCAAATTAGCACGCGTCCTTTGTTGTCGAGCTGAAATGCAAGTTCTACTTTCTCGTATTCGCAAGTCTTGTTATTCTGACTTGGCCAGCGCAACATTTTATTACAGGTTGTTGACATGGCTTGTCTGCTCCGTGTGCAAGTTCCTGGAACGGGTTTTGAGTTGGTCAAGTGGCATTTATAGTGGCGAAACTTTATACCAGCTTCCCTATAAACCAGATTTTCTCATTTACTTGTCACCAAGGGCCACGATAATACTTTCTTTTTCTTTATGGATGGAAGTCAGATTATGTGTATTATGTCTTTACCGTATTTTGCTTACGAACTCATAACTGCAGTACGTGTCAGTCGTCTCTGCAATGACCTTCGCTCTTCATTCTCCCGTTACACTTAGCAAAGGGTTGTCAGGCGTAGGGTGTAAACCAGTGTTGTTAGGTTATACATATTATATACGTTTTCTGTTTAATTATTTACATCGGCTCGGGCCAAACTGAAACTGAAAACTTTCACGGGCCGCATTTGGAACCACTGCCGTAAACAATCTACATTTTTTAATTAAGGAGTCTGGCTTTCTTTGTTTCATGGTGTTAAAAATCAAATAATCGTCGATTCCAAACCTTATATAGCTGTATCATTTGTGCAGTGAAGGGTTAAAATGAGATTTCGCGCAGTGTAAAATACGATACGTATTTCTAATGCCACAAGTAGGCCATCTGTTTTTGGCGAAGAGATTTATGCGCAAGCTATACTTCAACTTCGCGCATGCACACTTGCAAATTTCGTCTGGCTATTAGCCGCGTGTCTATGCAAGAAGACATTTTACACATTACATGCGCAAATCATATTTAAGTTTTCCCGTCACTGACAATAGTATGGGCGAGTGGCTCCGAGACCACCCGTGCAAGAATGGCGTATGTGCCATGTCGAAAAAGTGGGGTTAGGTTGTGTGGTATCCCCACCCCTCCCCCTCCTATGCCAGAGGTCTGCTGTGATTGGTTGTCCCCCTACCCCACCTGAGTTGTGTTGTGATTAGCTGTACTCCCCTCCCCTAGGCGTGTTGTGATTGACTGTTGTTACTCGTACTTTCTCGTGAGGTGCATGGTGCTGGGTGAATTTATACCATAACAAAGTTCTCCTGAGCCCTCGGGTTATGATGGTTTACAAAAATATAACTCTTCATTGTCAGGGCCATAATATGGATAAAATATCAGCCACATCTATTCGTTTATCTAAATATCGGTTACGTCTGTTATTTATATTGATGTTGTTATCCCGTATTCCATTCCAGAATTTTCTTCCCTCCACTTTAGAATGAACAGTCTAGCATGTTACTTGCAAACAGTATAAATTGTGAAGCCACTATGAAAACTACCAATAAATGCATATGTAGCACCTCATTTTAATTTTCAGAACAGGAACTAAACGTGAGTGATTTAAGTATCTCGTCATAAGACCCAAAGTGATAATTTTTTTATAGGCGTGTAACTCGCAAGACTGCAAATGTATTAGTGCACTCTAAAATACTGTGTTCTCGCTTTCTGTTTGTTGATTTAAGTTTTAACTAAATCGGGACTTGTTCATCGACGATGGATGTTTGCGAATATGTGCAGAACGTGGCATTTGTTGTTAATTGTTGCTAGTTGATATGGTCTCTTATCTGCACTGTAAAAAAAATTCGAGGAAAAATTCCTTTACATGTAAGGGAAGCTATTTACCTTCTATATGTAAGGTAAAATTACTTATTAAATGTAGAGAAAATTTACATAACAAGTAAAGTACTATTCCCTAATCGTACGGAAAAAGTACCTTACAAAAGTGGGGGAAATCCCATACAAGTAAGGAAAAACTCCATACAAGTAAGGGAATATTAACTATATTATGTAATAAAATTATATTTAGAAATATCTCGGAATATTAGTACTGTTAATGTTTTTTTTTTTGCTATTGTGACTGTACCTCACGAAGACCCCGCAAAGTAACGAGTATTGAATAACGTTTTAATTGATAAGTGTACTTAATGAATTGGCAATGTGATGCACGACTAGCAGGTTCGTGAGTGATAATGCCAGAGTAGGAATTATAGATTTTGGAACCATTATTGGAAGTGATTTTGTATTTACAGAATTTTGTAGGGACTCTTAATTGAGAAATACGCTTTACCGAAACTAGTTACCAAAACAAATTTAGATCACAGTTTTTCTGAGACGACTTCTTGTGTTTAATAAAAGGGGAGTCCTTTAAAAGAGGCCCCGTGAGACATGTGTGTACCGGAGCGAGGGAATGAGGAAAGCCAGGGAATGAGGAAATACAGACCAGTGTGACAACATACTTTCAGCGGGATGGAGCCACGGCGCATACTGCACGTGCAACGATCGCGCGCATCGAGTCTGTGTTCCAGCCTGATCGTGTCATCAGCCACGAAACAAACCAACCTGTGCCACCCGTTCTCCAGATTTATCCGTCTGTGATTCCTTCTTGTGGGGCTCTCTAAAGGGATAGGTCTACAGCAACAACCCGCACACACTCGAAGAACTTCAGGTTAACATTATCTCGGCTATCGAGGCCATCCCGCTGCATGTTCTCGTTCGTGCCGTTTACAACTTTTGGTGTCTTCTACACACCTGCCTCGAGGTCAATGGCAGCCACTTCCAGCACCTACTCTAGGTATTTTGTTGTCACACTGGATTGTATTTCCTCATTCCCTCGCTCCGTTACACACACGTCCCACGGGGTCTCTTTTAAAAGACTCATCGTGTATAAATAGCAGTATTTAACCATGATTCTTGATATTAGAATAAAACGGACAAACATATTCTTCATGAGGATGACTGCTTCGGTATTAATAAATAAAATTAAAAATAGCTCGTAAAAGCGACTACATATATTCCAAGTTTCGTTATACACGCACGCACACACACACGATAATTGAAAAACAAAACTCAGTCACAGGCAGTCCATGTCCATCGAATATCGTTTCCTGGCAGGGACACCAGATGTCGCCCCGCATACAGGGCTGCACGAGACGACCCAGCGAACAGCATCATAAACGTTGGTGTCACAATATCCTTTGACTAACAGTAACCGAAACCTCAACTCTAAAATGCTTGCGTCACTTGCTGGTGGGCGGGCACGAACCATGGGCATCTAACACGATCGGCCTATGCGCTATACATTACACTACGGCGACAACGTTAACAGTATCAGTGCATATGAGCGTGTTAAAGGATTGTTTCTTCCAGAGTGCGGTAATTATACCTTACATAAAGAGCCATTTGGACAGCTTGTATGACAAAACAATAAAAATTAATTTTAAGGTAATAAGTATATAAAATACAATTATCAGCTAGTTATAAATGGGCTAGGAGAATCACACGCTGTAAAGTAATTTTCCCATCTCTGTATGGGATTTTCCACCATCATGTATGTGAATTTTACTTGAGTGCGGTAGTTCTACCTTACCCGCAAGGAAAACTATGTTTCCCGCACAAGTTTGGGAATATTACCTTACACTTGTCAGGTTATTTTCCCATTATTTTTACAGTGTGGCGCTTTAACAGCATTCCATCATGTTTGAAATACGGGATATTAAACGTGTTCGCAGGATGTTTAGCTGTGAAAAGAAAACGTACTTCAAACGAGGACTGCGTGGGCATTTCTTACTTGACTCACACGAATTTCAAAATGTTTAACACAAAGTTTGATTTCAGACTTTAAGCTAATGTGTTTATTCAAGTCACAGAATTGGCATGTTGCAATTTCTTTGAAATTCGAAACTTGGTTCACTTAGCTATTATGATTCTGAATTATATATCAAAAGTTAAAATCGAAACACGGGCAAACCACACAACACATTTTCAAGAAATGCTCTTAATGTTATTCTTATGAAAAAGCAATGGTCTTTAGCTGCAGCCTAACATTGTGTTCCATTTTGAGATTTGTACGGAAAAAGATAACACATTTAAAATTCCCATAGTTTTTTAAAGTTATTTTCGTTGTTGGTATACTTTTTCCAGAACGAAAAAGGATGTAAGTAATATAATAAAAACTTTAAAAATGATTTTAAACTTTTGAACGTCCTAAAGTCCCTTATTTACGCGCGACGCGTTGGAAACATTGTTTTTATACTAACCTACCCTAATTCTAAGTGTTAAGTGTACGTCAGAGGTTGGGACTAGAGCTAATTGCGTCTCAAGGGCTAGGCCCCATACGCCTATAGGGGAGGGAATCCATGCAAGGAGACATGCAGTGAGGCAGACGACGGAAACAATGCATACCATTTCAAAGCCTTAAGCGTAGTGGCGATGGGACACGCGATATACTTCCCCCCTAACCCACCCTAAAGCTACAAGGAGAATCGGGGGACCAAGGTATAGGCGGGACCTTAGTACGTCTGTCTCAGGGCAAATCCCATATGCCTAGGCATGCAGGAAATACACACACTTAAAAAAGTTTTGCGCCATCGAGATTTCAGAGTTACTAAATACAGTGCACTGTCTGTACCGAAAACCGCGTCTGACTTGACGACAAACACCAACGAATATGAAAAACTTCCCTAGCAAACATCCTTCATGAGTTAACTATTACAGGTGGTGCAAATCTTTTTTGAGGTGTATACTAACTACTGTAAGAGGTACGCGCACAGTGGATTTTCTGGAATTAGGAAAACACAGCCGCGATTGGCAAGTTTCTAGTAGAACAGGTAATGGGTAAGGATGGTCTTTATTAAAAAGGTGTTTGGAGCATTAGTAGAGAAAAACTGTTTGATTAAGGGAGGGGAGAGTTTTTAGTTCGATCGCACTGACATGGGGCATTGATATGCGTCAGAAGCCTTAACGCATCTGCGCTTCTCATCGTCTAATCGAAAATTCCTAAAAGTAGGCGACTGCCATTAATGTGTCGAAACTTTATTCACCATACACATATTGGCCAAAACAATGCCTTCCTTTTACTATTTACGTTTCGTACAAGTTGGATAGACTTACGTAATAAAGAGTTTTTTACCTATAGGCTATTCACGGTAAAGTGAGCACTTTTGAAAACCCTCTCATTTTAATATTAATAGTCAATAAAAAGTATTTTATTTTAGCCTTAGACATTTGAATTCCGATTGCGGTGGAATATACACATTGTGTTTATTACTTACATGGCAATATTATTTAAAAAAGGTGACTAAAGGGTAAAAAATGGCCGAAACGAAAATGTAACTAAGACCTCAAAAGTGCTCACTTTACCGTGAACAGCCTATACTAATTATATTACTTACAGCCTTGGTACTTACAACTTTGGTAGTTTTGTTGTTAAGTTGAGAGATTTGGACGGCTCTTAACATAAAGATCTTGAAAACCAACTAGGGTGAAATGAAGTGAGAATGGAGCAGCGCCGGAATGCAAGGGCGGGGGAAACGGGAGATCCCCGAGAAATTCCGCCGACCAGAGCGGCATCGTCAGGCACGATTCCCACTTGCAAAAATCCGGGAGTGACCCGGCAGGAGATTGAGCCCGAACGGTTCGCCTTGGTGGGAGGCGAGCAGTCTGGCCGCTCAGTCACCGCGGCCCCCGGAACTGTCTGAAATGGCGAAAGGTTTTAGTGGTTATGTGTTCAGCTCCGCTTGCGGGGTGAGAACAGCTCACTTTCGTGTGTGTTTTACTCGTGTACAAGAAGGTGGTGACCTCGGCAATCGGCAGTTGCTAGGAAGCCTTCAAGGAAGAGCAGCGATGCCTTGTTGCCCGTGACGGCAATAATTGCCCGTACTCGCCCGCGGTCTTGTTTCCTGGCTTTGTTGCCGCCTTCGGCTTTCACACACGCGGAAGTGATTTACGGACTGGCGTGCAGAGCGAGTTTCTATCCGCCAGGATGTTGCGTCCTTCCTGGGGCGTTGTCGCGCTCGCCGCAGGACCTCTTTTTTATAACCTACCTTAAAACTAAGAGGAGAGTCGGTGGTCCAGGGTAGGGATAGGACCTAGGTGTGTCTCAGGGCAGAGCCCCTTACGCCTAGACATGCAGGCAAATTTCCAACTAAAAGAGCACATGCTCGCGGCTTTACTGGGATTGGGCAAACTTGTCCGCGATGGGAGCCAAGTTTACCTCCCATGCTAACTTGAACTAAACTACGTGGGAGGGGGGGGGGAACCTGCATAGGCACCGTAAAACCCCTCGACAGAAAAGAATTGCAAAATTGCATGACATTTATGAAGTAGAAAAAGGATTCTACTAAAATAGAGGACGGGCAAGGATAAACTTATTTGAAATTGGGTTTGAAACACTAGAAGAAAAAGATTGGACCTCTATCTACCCCGGCTCGGCCGGCTGGAAGGTTACACTCCTACACAGACCCCTTGAGGCTTCTGCCTACGTAGAGTTTTTCCTGCGTTTAAGGTCTTAGAAGCGCGGGAGCCATAAGGGCGACACTGCCAAACGCATCAAGTGCCCCGTCGCCGCTAGGCGCAAGGCTCTCAAACTGGCGTGCAGTGTTCTCGTCGCACTGCGTGTGCCTATTATTTTATTGATAGAAAGTTTGCTGGAGGTTTCAATGCAGGGCCCTTGAGTAGTTTGGTATGTATCTGACGCTTGTATTCTGAGATACGGCGCTTTGAAAAGGCCTTTTTTTTTATTTGTTGGAGTACTATGAAATTGTTTTTCTAATGCGCGTGACGTCTCGTACGCACTCGACAACCCTCTTCAGAATTTTTTTTTGTTGAAAAACGTGTTTTTCAAACACACTGCAACTCAGTTCAAGCGTTATGTATGCGGTAGCCGTAATTCCCCCTACCCCCCCCCCCCAATTTCGGTGGAGCATATTTATACAGCGTTGATACGTAGTTGGAAAGTAAAAGAAAATTGATTTTGTAGGTAAGGGGGGAGCGTTAAATAATTTAAGACTATGCACTTTCAGTGACTTACGCGTGTTGAAAGTAAAGATGGTTACGAATTGATGCTATAACACTTTCTTTTGTATCATGTAGGTGGCACAACCAGGCTTCATGGAACACAATCAGCGTAAAGTAATTTTAGTATCTCTACTAGGTATATACCTAGTTTATTTTTACTGGATAACATGTACTGTTATGAATGTATATTTTGCTTCGACTTCGGTTAGTGTTTCATTTGTTGATTGACTTCGTATTTTTTGTACCTCCAGATTTTTTTTAATTATTAAAGGCTATGCTAAGTTTGTTTGCTGGAGATCGTAACTAGTTCGGAATGCTTTCCGGGGTCTTATTTTTTTTATTTGCTAATTTAGTTCTGTACGAATATTATTTTTTCTGGTAATACAATCTATTATGCATTTATTACTTCCCGAAGTTAGTATTGTGCCACTTACGAATTTTTTTTCCAAGAAAATTACTGTTGTTTTGTCTTGCGACATCATATTCCGTTGAAGCATTGCATCCCCTCCCCCTGCCCTAGGCATCGCCTAGAATAACCCATTGGTCCGTGCGTGTAGTCTATTCTCAGTATAATCGCAGTTTTAAAATCATATGCCGTGTATCATGAGCGTTTTATGCTTTTGTTAACATAAAAATAATTTATTTTTGGCTAAATTTCACTTATATTGTATTTATAAATTTTAATATTTATTTTATAATTAATATGGAAGAACAGAGAAAACAGGCGTGTTGATAATGCCTAGTAAAGAAAAGTTCTCATGCAAAATTTTATTAAATTGATTGCGCTCAATTGCGGTGCGTTGTCCCGTTGGTGTGATTTTCTAGACTTAGTCAAGCTTAGTTTGCATGAGGTGGAATAATAACCTGAAAGAAGTACATCAGCAGGACTTCCATACGTTTGAAGCCACCCTGAATTGACTGCCACCCTGAATTGACTGTACTCAGTTTCGTAATGCTGGACTTGACAGCGGCGGCGGGCCGGATGCCGGTATTATTTCTGGAGTTGCGGGCGGCACGTGGCTGGAAAGTGAACAAGTTGTAGCCGGGAACGCGGGGTGCTCGGCTGACGGGGAGAGAAGCGGAACATAAGTCCTCGGCGGCCGGAAGTGTCTCGTGAGGATGCCCAAAAGCGCTCCCGACAGGAATAGAGCGCCGCGAGGAAGCGGTCGGTAATCATGTGAATCGTGTCGCGTTCGTTTGAAATGTGCCATACTTAAGGCTCTTATGTACCGAAACGTTTTCTGTGAAATCGTTGCTTGCGCGTAAACACGTATCTCGGTAAATGGAAGTTCTGAAAATAGAATTTCTGTTTAAAAAAATCTATGGCCCTCGTTTTTTACCTTGGTCATATCGAGTGTATTCTTGGAGAAAAATTCGTGGAAATGGTCAAATATTGCATTTTAAAGCTTGGCTATGCTGTTTCCTTAAGCGGCAAGAGAACAGTACAAAAATACGGACGTAGTTTAATCTGTGGGCTTTAATAGTGTGTAATGAAACCCCTATGTCACAGATCTGATTTGCACAGCACAGGATCACGACGGAAACACTGCACGCCTTTCGCGTAGGAACGATGAGGTGCAAGGCGTGCGTGGAACTGTCGCCTGTATCGCTCCTTCGCTTCTTGACCTTGGACCCGCAGCTACATAGTTCCGTTAAGTGTCGTCGCCTATTTCTAGCACGTGGCTCTATGGAAGGACTGGAGGTGTTTATGTGGTGGCCTACATAAAATTGTGATTCCACTGTTACGACATTGATTTGGAATTTATCTCGAGTTCGTTATTAGTCAGTGAAAACACCACAGGTGGTTTCCGCTGAGGAAGGGTCACATACGGACTCGAGGCTGGAGGTAATCGGAGCCGGTTGTCCGTCCCGAGGTACAGGCCCCTGTCGCTCCGTCCAGCAAGAAGAATAAACGAGGTGAGACGAGATGAATGCGAAGATACAGCGGAATGATGTCGAGGGACGAAACGGGGGAGCCCCTATAGGACCCCCCCCCCCCGTCTGGCTCAAGATCAAATCGTAGACCCCCAAGTGGCAGGCCAGTGACTAACCTACTGAGCCAACCGTGGGAATTTTAATTACAATCATAATTGCGATAAGATACCCAACTTGCATTCCGAAGTACCGTATTATTTGTAGGATGTTACATTTCCATTCTTGGCGAATGTTGGTGCTGTTTTCTTAGTTAATGATTTTTCAATCTCCCCCCCCCCCCCCCATAAGTTATAGTTTCATCACGTGCATGGGGAATAAATGAATATTCGCCATATTTAAGAAATGTATGAACTTCTTTTTTCAGGTAATACGTAATACCGTATACTAAAATAGCTCGATGAATTAAAGTAATGATCAAATATAGTATATTGTGAGGAAGGAGTTTATGAGAAATCTCTTAAAGAGTGTAAGACACTGATTGTTTTTATGGTTTTGGTACACAGCAAAATCTTTTTTTTTCTGGGTTTGGAATAACCGCAAAAACAAGAATAGCATAGAAACTCCAAACGCCTTTGTCTCGAAGGGATGGCCTATGTATTTCTAGGACAGTAGTCCTCCAACAGGGGATGTAAACCATGCAGTGGATGACCTGAAGGTGCGAGGACATGAAAACTTGTGTTTTTTTTTTCTTTTGCGTGGTGCGTATCACATGGCAACGTCGCCGCGAACGGTCTGGAGACAGATCACGCGAGCGAGCCGCGTGGTCGTCTGTCAGTCCGCGCTTTTAACGTGAAAGGCTTTCTCTCCAAGGTACTGAGCCGGTATCACTCGCCCGCCAAGCCATACCTCCTCCCCTCCTTTCTAACTACACTTTTGTATTTTTTTCCGGTTTCCAGTAGTTATTTCACCTGCATCCGAGCATTAACCAGGGACGTGGGCTTGATTTCGCGTTGAGCAGTGGCCAAACAATGCCTCCAATTTGGGTGGGGGCACATCTTTAGACGCCCCCTTGGGAATGGGGAAGGCAAGCGTTTAGGCATCCCTCTTAAGTTATTTTTGCTTCCGGTATAGATTTCATTTTGATGCGATCAACACCTAAATGACATGTTTCATAAAAGATAAGTGTCAATAACCCAGAAGCGAAAATGTATAAAAGTATCAGGAATGCATTATAACAACTCATTAAAGATTGTATGAAAAGAATATATCAACACATCTCGGCAAACAAAAACCGTTTGGGTGCCCCTATATTCGTATTCTGGCTCCCTTGACCAAATTTGGAGAGGGGCAATGTTTACCCTGCAATCCACTCACACCCATAGTTAGGCCACTAGTGTTGAGGCAGATATTTGTTTGCTCCCCCAAAGAGTACTTTTGATTTCTGTTAGTCTGTAGGTTGTTTTCAGGGCCTTTGTTACGGAATGTGTGAAGTTATGAAGATTGTATGTTTCATGTTGTAATCTTTCCAAATGAACTTTGATACACGCCTCAAAAAGTTTTGCGGCAGCGGGATTTCGTAGTTAATAGGTTGCTCATGGCTCGGGAAAAAGTTTACATGTACAAAAATTTTTTGAGGCTCATATTTACTCAAATGAAACGGAAAATTATTGATATTTTCTGGAGAAATTCTGCAATATGAGCTACAGATGCGCAGAAACTGTTTTAATGGGGCACATTTGCAGCTTTAAGTTAGCATGAAATGGCGTGAGATAATTGTTCGTTTTCGTAGTTTTTTTCCCCCTCGTATTGTCCATTACATTATCAAAACTTGCTTGTGAGGAATCTTATTTTCGAAATGTTTTTAAATTTAGGCAACTTGTGTTTCCTGGGAATTATCTTTCTGGCTGGCGATGTACAGTACGTCTAGACTGCAAGTTTAGTGACAAGGAAAGGTAAGTGTACTAATATTTACTGTTGTAATACTGTGAGAAAATTACTACGTTTAAGACCTGCGATAATATACGTGCGAAAGTAAATGGTGTCCTTACTTAATCACAGTTCACTGCGTAAAAACGTCATTGATGTTTTATAACTTGTCAGCATTTTACCTTCGGACCAAACTGTCTTGGTAGAAGTGTTGTCAACCTACCTATTGTACGGCATGTTCACAGGGAGACTGTAAATGTTCAAAATGGTTTTCTTTTGCCAGGATTTGTCTGTAGGATATATATTTTGGTTTGAATACGGAACAGTTTTATATTTTATTGATTTGGAGAACCATAGTTTTCAACTTACAATTCACGGGTAGTTCACCCACCTGTTCAGTATTTCCATCTTGGTTGCTCTAAATACTTTTGTATGAGTTTTGTGTAGCATAGTTCGGTTTTTGCAATTTTAATCTAGTTATTGTCTCATAACCCGAAATTACCCACTCCCTACTATTCGTTAGACTGTAATAAATAATTTAGTTTTTTTTTCGGATTTGGAAACAGGCATATAAAAATGTTTTCAGTTAACGGTTAATGGGCAATACCAATATTGAATGGACTATAATGCCGACGATTTTTCCCTCGCTATATACGTTAAACCGTATACAGTGAAGAAGAAAAGCAGTTTTAAGTGGGACATCGGGAATTTTTATTATGTAACTTTGCTCAGTTATTTGTTGAATGTATTTTTCTTGTAAGATTTTGAGTTGGCTATAGACGTATTGTCATGTTAAACCGAAAGGGTTAGTCAATATGTAAACCCGTGATGACTTTCTCTTCGGTGGATGTTAACTGAAATTGAAAGAAGAAAGATTTAATGCTAACGTGAAAAGGGATGAGGGAAATAGGTCATTCGTGTGATGCTAGCTGGCAAAGGAAGTGTTTTTGACAGCGGTGATTTATCACGAAGTGTAGGTAAGCAAGCGAGGGAATTTTTTGTGCACGCGACTTTCTTCCTGCGATTATTGTGGCTTTGAGTCTTGAGACGGCGCGGCAGGAAATTGGACAGTGGTCGATAAACTTTCTAGTATCTGCCGTCTGTTCATTAAATACTGACGTGTTGCTGTCGCTCAGCGCTTGAATGATTCGCGAGCAATTTTTTTTCCTAGTTCGAATTTCCGGCAGTTATCCAGCAACCTGCCGCTGTCGACGGGCTGCAGCGTGCAACACTATCTGGGTACAAGTCGTTATTTTAATTAAAAATATATATATAACAAGACTTTATCGCCAAGCTGATGCAAAAGTTGTGGACTCCTTGACACTCATTAATCGCCTGCAGTCTTCTCGTAAAATTTGAGTTTGTAAATAATATTTCCAGAAATGTGAAGTACGTTAACTTTCAATTTTCTTTAATTGCTTGGTGTGTTTAAAATTGCTAACAGTGACACGTGCCCGTTTCTACTTTGTGGTGTTGAAGGAATAGGTCTAGGTGGCGTGGATAAACTGCCTCGGAAAGTATCATTTTTTGTTACAGTGGCGAAGGAAGCTTCGTAGAAAATACGCAGATATTCCGTATTTTGTACTAGCGACCCGCCCCGCCCGATTTACATATACACAGAGCCGGCCGCGGTGAACAATGTGACGTCATAGTGGAATTTTTTTTTTTCCATTATCTGCTCGTTCAACCACTGTAATTATTTTGTTGCGCGTAATTAATACATATGTGCTAGCTCCTAAAATGACATTGTGCAACTAACATTTAATTTTATAAGGATTTATACTGTGTTAAAAAAGTAGTATTTTAAATCAAATTTTAAAAACAAAAATTGTTACTGTGGGTCGTCCTTAAAAGATAAACATTTTTTTTGTAGACCTTTTTAAGAGCTAAAATTTTGTAGCTACATTAATTTGGTCGGTGTAAGCCATGTAAGCGCCCGAAAAGCGGCTTTCTCCGACTTGTTTAGAAAACTTCGTCAGTTCTCTACTACCTTTACATTAAATATGAATGTATTATATACCTAAAACTTCCTCAAGCAATTCTCTAAATAATGGTGAAAACCGTACTAAAATACATCAAGTAGTTCAGAAGTCTTATCCAAATACACAGACACACGCGGCACTACATATGTATAGATTTGCAAAGTCCAACTCCGTCTTTCCTAATTATTGATTCATTGTGTTTCATGATAGGCGTTGCCTACGAAACCTGCAGCCACAGAGTATAATATGGGGAATCATTGTTTAGAAATTATTTCCCAAAGCATCAGTTTAATGATAACAGTTTAAAACAATACGTTTTCTACGTGGCGTTTCTTAAGAAACATTAAGAAATCTGTCTATTTTTATGTTTAATTATATAATATATATATATATATATATATATATATATATATATATATATATATATATATATATATATATATATATATAAATGTGACTTAACATTTTACCAAAAAAAAAGAACGAATAAGACTTTTTGATAATTATCTTACCGTTGCAGTATTCTCTGGAAAGTTTTGTAGAATGTATAGACTATATTTTTATTTGAAACAGTTGTTTTTAAAATTGATGCATCGAGAAGGAATTCAACACCGTTTCCGCATTTAAACTCAGTGGCCGCAGGGTTGGTAACTTTACATTTCTGTAACTCTTTTTTTCGTAAATATACGCAAATTTTTAACAACGAAGTAAAGTCCTCACTTATATGCACAAAGGGTGTTCATTTAAGCTTGTATGGCCTACTCTGTATCCGAACCAGTAGCCTCCTGGTCCAAGTCACATAAACGATTTTGGCCACGAATCTAGTCCTGTTAAGCATAATTGTGTCATTTCATGGTTGTGCTTTACCTATTTACAGTGATGTTCCTGCAAAAAGTACGCCGGCGGTGAAATGCTGGAAGTTGCGACATTGCTGTCTGTTCAGTGTCTGTAAGTTTGTTATTATTTCAAGTTTTGTTATCTGTAATGAGTAACAATATGTTGGCTCCGCACTTCGGGTCCTTTACAATTCCAATAACAGAACAGCTCATTTGTGCAGTACATCTGACTGTGTTACTGTACCGATACCTGAAAATGTTCTTTGTAAGGAGGATCAACTTTTCCAGCTGATAACGAAGGTTTTGTCACTGTAAACTGAGCACTTTCGAAATCTTCCTTTTGAAAAATGCCACCGCATCTACCCGTGTGTATATTAAAGGGCGCACTGAGTAGCATGCGCTTAGGAAAGTTGGTTACGACAGAAGAAAAGTAGTTCTACGTCTTGACTTTGAATGAAAAGCGTAGAAAAAAATTTGTGAATACCAGATTTTTTTTAAAATTTGTAATTGAAAGAGTTAGCACATTTTTAAGAGACTCGCTTTTGTAATAATTCCACAGTTTCACTGGGCAGACGCATAAATAAAGTACTCAGGTCCACGGTAACGTTAATTTTACATATTCAGTATGGTGTAAGTATACGCACTGTGCATACAGGTAGGTCGATCTCAAGCAGGGTTTTCAAAGTGTTTAGTTTACCGTGAACAGCCGTTAATGTATTTCATCATTTAACCCTTTCTTGCCTAACATATTAAAAAGTTATATTTTATTGGTTTTTACTTTGGAAAATATAAATGCCATACAGAACTTTCTAAAATGTTTACGTAATTTTTTATTTAAAACTTTTATATAATTTCGGCATGGTATTAATAAGTACCGTCAGTATTTACAAGTAATACCTTTCACAAAATACATTTATATATATAATCGACACACTTTTTTTTTCTCTTTGAAAGTATTTGAAAAATCGCCTGATAAACACTACACAATGAATACATATTTTAACTACTTAGCTCTAACTTTACACATAACTTCAGGAATAATATTTTATTTACAGATGTTTCTTGAGAAGAGCATCGCTGTTGTTATGGAACACATTTCATTAGAAAATGAATCGAGTAGATACAACATCAACTCACTTTTTTCCTTTGAAAGTATTTGAAAAATCCCATGAAAAACAACACACAATGAATTTTTTACATAGCTAAAAATTTGCACATAACTTATTTACAGATGTTTCTTAGCAAGAGCATAGCAATAGTGTAGTACAAGTGGCACATATCGTGATAATGAATTATTGAGTTCTTTCAGACATGAAGCATCTTATAGTCTACAACTGTACTTCGTGATATAAAAAAAAAACACCTTTTTTCATTCATGCACAAAAAAACTTTGCAATTGGAGCACTGAGAAAAAGGTCTAGGCTGAATATTTTTGGAGCTGCACTCTTCACAACGACCACGACGAGAATCAAATACTGGGTACAGAGAAATTGCTTTGTCTCCTCTTCACATTCATTGCTGCAGTCTTTGTACCAGGACTTGCACCACGATCGTTAGAACATCTTCTTTTGGCTTTCTGAGCCTGATGTATGGTCAAGCCTTGCGATACAGATCTCCTGAATTCAAGAAGAGAAATGTCTTTATCAAAAAGTTCTTTGTACACAACGAAAGCATTTACAAGTGTGATATCACACATCCCCCAGAACAGTCTGTGCCACCATTTCCTGGATTTTCGATCTACGCAGTACAGCTGCCTTGGTCTGTCGGCGTGGTCCACCCCTCCCATGTGCTGATTGTAGTCGGATACTACTGTTGGACACCCTACATTTTTGCTGTTACCACTGCGGTCTTTTCTTTTTATAATGGTCATTTCCGACCCATGGGAATTTGATACTAAATGGACACGTTTAGTATCTTTCCACTTGAAATAGCCAACATCTGTGTTTGTGAATTGAAATCCGATTCACCTCTGTCAAGTTTCTTGTCATCAGTTAGATTCTTTGGCGTGTGTTTTTTCTGCTGCCAATCTCTCAAGAAGTGGGGGCGAAGAAAAATAATTATTAAAATATAATTCTCTGAAACTTTCCCACACGTTTTGATAATTCAAGGACTATTTCCCCCAAGCCATAGCCTTGGAATTCGGTCTCGGCCAACTCATCCTTCCCTTGATATACTTTGAAAGCAAGAGTATAATCTCTTTGGTCAGCCATTGCCCACAGCTTGTAGCCACACTTTATGGACTTCATAGGGTTATACTGCTTCAGTATGTAACGACCTTTGAACAGTATTATACTTTCGTCAATACTAAGTTCTCTAGTACCTTTATACACTTGCTGAAACCTATAATTCGATTTGTTAACCACAGGCCGTAATTTATATATCTTGGCTTTGTTTCCTTGAGGCGCTGAAGTGTTATCATTTGCATGCAGGTACCGGAGAATAGTTTCAAAACGATCCTTTGGCATTGCATTTGTTATCACTGGTACTCCTAAGTCCTCTGAAGTTGACCAGTATTGCTTCCATGACAGTTTATGATAACCCATCATGAAATTTATCCCAAGAAAACTCAGTAACTCACCTTCCTTTAGGTTCAAGATCTTTTCATTTTGCTTTGCATACAGGTTTGACTGAAATGTCACATATTCAACAGCATCGCCAATCATAACCACAAAAACATGTAGAAGTTTTACATTGGTTGAAAAAATGCTCGACAGGACCTGGAACAGAAAGCAAGTAAAATTTTATAAAAATTAGTTTATTTGAAATAACTTGACATATTTACAATGAGTGAAGTGGAGAAATTTGGACGGCTCTTAGCAGTTATGGTCTTGAGAGCCAATGAGGGTGAATGAGGTAGGCATGGAGCAGCACCAGAATGCAAGGGCGGGAGAAACGTTAGATCCCGAGAAAAGCCGCCGACCGGTGACATTGTCCGGCCGGTGACATTGTCCGGCACGATTCCTACATGCGAAAATCCGGGGTGACCTCGCCGGGGATCGAGTATGGATTGCCATGGTGGGAGGCAAGCGCTCTGGCCGCTGGACCTCCATGACCCCCCATATTAACAATAAAAACAGGAACCAAAATTATTATCTTTATTATTATTGGCGGCCCCGTAGAAAATTATGCAATGTAGGCTATAAAAATATATTTTTTCATTTGCATACTATAACAAAAATATTTCATATTTGAATAATAAATATACAGTACTATTTTATGTCTGTAGTCATACCTGTATCGCAGGTGTAATCGTGCCTTGAAGTAGAAATGTCGTGTTTCTTACACTTCCTCTCAGTTTCTTGTCTTGTGTGATCACACACAATGTCTGTCCTACTTGCAAGGCAAACTTCATCAACGATACCATTATTCTCTACACTATTACCTGACGTGGTAATCTGCTCATTGAAATTTGTAACATTGCGACCTGAATGTTCTTGACACAGAAGGCCATCCTGAAATACTTTGTCAAAATTATTGCCGCTAAGATCAAGTCCATCAATTTTCCCACCGAATTCGTCATCGCTTCCTTCCGATTCCGAGGCAGCAGGAAAATTTTCATCAAATATAAGGGCCAATACCTCTTCATCGCTATAAAACTTCTTAGAAATAACTAAAAATGAATTATTTATGACTGATTGGCAAAACAACTAGCATAATACGTGCCCATAACAATGGAAGACACGCTCAACACAATAACTAGCTTGATCCCTGTCGGTACTTATAAGTACGAACGATATTTTTGGTAAAAAAATGTATCCATCTCAGTTTATTTATTAATTACTTATTTCCAGTTCAGTATTCACATAGTATTTTCAAGTTCTTGATACATCAAAAAACAAAACTTGAATAAATAAAGTTATAATTAGCGAAATAAAATGTGCGGCGATGGAGTCGCGCATGGCCTGCGACCTCGTTGACATTGGATGCTATCTCGTGGCTGTCCAGCAAACTACGTAACACAAACGGCCACGTATTCTCAGTGGTGCAGGAAAGTACCGTCAGGAAGTAGGAGAGTTCAAGACTGCACAAGGTTTTTCTATGAGACGTTGAATAGCCTGGTATAGGCTGTTTAATGTAAAGTGAGCACTTTTTAAGGCCCTCCGAAGTCTTTAACCACTAATTATATCTTATTTCAGTCTCGGGCATTAAGTTTTGAGGGTGGTGAAACGTATGCACTGTCTTTATTGGTCACATTGCAATGTTTATATTAAAAATCAGTAGGAAGATGGATATTGGATGAAAGGAAAAATTTAGAAGGTCCTTAAGTGCTCACTTAAACGTGAACAGCCTATACTTTTAAGTACCACCGGGCAAGAAAGGGTTAAGGAGATATTATTTTGTAATTGGTACTTTGTAATTGAGATTTCAGCGGATCTATTTGCAATAATAATGGAAAAAAAATTGTGGTTTTAAATTGAAACATGCGAGGAATGTATCGACGAGTTGTATGATCAGTTCTTGAAATAAGCAGAGCCTGCCAAAATAGTTGATTCGACCTCCTAGACAGTAAAAAGTCACACATTATCAATTAATCGCGGCCATAGAAATTCAGTATAATTAGCGCATACTCATCTACACTTGCTACTCGCCATTTCACTCGGTCTCATATTACGGCTTCGAGTTATTTTCTTCTGAACGTGACCGACTAAAACCATCCCTGTAGATGAACTGATTGGTTGTTTGGAAAAATTCTGTGTCATATCTTGGTAAGATTGTCCCATGTGGTGATTGAGTACTTGTAGCAAACACAAACACTAAGTACACTCCACTTGTGCAAAAAAATAATATCATTGTGTTCATATTTTAATACGTCCCTGCGTATAGCATTTCGTAATGTGAGAAGGAATAATGGAACTTTCCTTTATGTTAATGCTTTTTAAACAGTATGTATCTAGCTGAACTGTCAACCACACATAAGTTAAGTTTCTTGTGGATGTTAGTAGGGAGTGGGGAAGATAGTTATGGTGTTCCCTGAGACCTGAGATGTACGAAGAAAACGATCCTGAGTCCATAATTGGAATTTTCCATAATTTGGAAATTGCACGTCCGTGTGTTATTTGGTGTGCAAATGTGGCAACACTGCCACTTCATGAGCAGAGCTTACATGTCGCAAATAACAGTTTGAAGAAAAATGACAACCAGCATACCTCTAAATAGAACATATCCCGTGAAAACAAATTATAATGGTTATTTATTTTAAAACATTCTCTTTAAATTCTGTGAAAACTTATTTATCAATATCTGTAACCACTGTTACCAACACAACACAAACGCCGAATCATTTCTGAACCTTTGGATGTCGCACTGTAGGCTTCAAAGCATTCCTAAGATAGCAGTGTTTGTTTAATTGGACTTTGACAGTAGTTACAAGTTAACGAAACTGTGCTTTTAGCTGAGCTTTAAATGCTGCCTTATTTATTTTACCTTTTGTTATACCCATGAGAACGGCCAGTTCATCAATTTGGTGCCGCTGGAAGATAAGATTATTCGTACACGTTTTCTTTAATGAGAACGAAAAAAGCATATTAATATTTCTAATTACATAGTAATAATACATCATGTTTTAATCTCACTCGCAATTCAGGTGAGGGGTGATACAAGGTGTTTTGTGACAAATTCTGTTACCGTGATGCTTAAAAGGAAACCAGCAATTGTGAGCATCCTGTCGTTAACCTTGAGCTTCTGTCCTAGCTGATGGGCGAGTATAACCTTTAAAACGTCGTGGCATGTAATTGGGAAAGGTGTGTGAGGGTGGGGGGGGGGGGGGCAGTTCAACACTTTCGTCATTAATTTAGATATTATTGACCCCGTAGCTATTTAGAATTTAATTTGTTTTATCATATTGTAATGTTTACAAAATTCCGTAGGTATTGCCGCCTGTAAGAATATTTCGCAATAGGGCAGCTCTTGGCCTGCCCAGTCTAAATACGTTCCTGGGTGTAACAAAATCTATTGTAAGTTATATAGCAGGGGAAATAACACATCATTCCGTACCAACATGTTACCTTACGGCTCGTTACGTATATTTCCGTCAAATGTAAAAAACACTGGGGTATGGTTCATCTGTTTAAACTGCCAAATGCTTTGTTTAAGGTATTCACCTGTTTAAACAATGTGCGGTATTCACAATACAGCACATTACGTGCTTTATATGTATGTAAATATTTTGCCGTGACTGTGTTTAAGGCTGTTGCCTGGTTTGAAAGCAGCGAGAATTTGATGTAGGGAAATATATGTTAATGAAATGCGGTTTTTCTGAAGACATAAACTTCAAACACAAACCTAAATGTGAGAAATTATACTCTTGAGCTCTGCATTGAGGCAAATATAAGAACTTGCTTGTCAGTAATTTTTAATTTCATTATTAAGTGTTCTGATTTTTCCAGGAAACATGCTATACATTGTTGCAAAAGGTTTCTATAGCGAAGAAGAACGTATTTTTCTGCTTAAAAAAGTCCCTGGGGTAATCTTTAACAGGAACGCCAAAAAAACCGAATTTCATTAACATGTATTTCCTGTACCAAATTATCACTGCTTTCAAACCAGGCAACAGCATTAATGCCTTAAAAACAGCCTGTGAGCCGGGAAGGGTGGGGGAGGGGATAGAATTTAATCTCTAGTTGCTGATATGTTAATTGTTATCTGATAAAAGGACGGCAGCATCAACCGAAGTAATATTAAAACAGAGCATCCAGTTCTACAAAAAAAAAAAAAAAAAACAAACTCAAAAAGATCGTGACGAATAAATATTGATTGTAGACATATGCTTGCACACTAATAATTTCAATAATATTGTAAGTTGGTCAAATTTTTTCAGCATACATCAGTCGTAACCGCCTCCGCCGTCACGTACAGTGTTTCAATGTAAAGAGCACACTGCGCAGAGAGCTCTTGTGAATTATGTTGCGAGAGGGCTCTTTCGTGTGCTGTCGCTCTTCTCGCGTTCTCAATTCGGTATGATGCCTTTTCTTTTTGGTAGTTGCATGTGGGAATGGATGCCTCTGGTCGGCGGGTTTTCTCGGGTACCTCACGTTTACCGCGCCCTTGCATTCCGGTGCTTCTCCATACTCACCTCGCTTCACCTTCATCGGCTCTCAAAACCCCGGGTGTTAGGAGCCTCCCAAATCTCTCCACTCCACACCTCACTCCACGCTAAGTAAACACAACATACGATAAAACACGTGAACGTTTTTAACGTGACTAATGGCCGGTTGCACCATCCTGGTTCGAAACTCGATCCGAGATTGTATCTAATATCGACATAGAAAACTTTTGCATCATTCGAATGCAAAGCTGGACTGGAGATCGAAATGAGATTTATTTCGAACCGCCGATATTAGCGGTTTGAAATCTCGATCCGAGATCAGCAGCCATCTTCAACAAATTTAGTTTGAAAATACGCCAACAGATAGAACTACGTTCGATTGTTTTCCTGAGAAATAAAAACATTATACGCACTTGAAAATTATTCAGTAAAATTCGTACAACAATAATTCACTTAAAACAGATAAAACATCGCACATCTAGTTGTACCTACAGTGAAAAATACTCCTTCCATGACGTATATTACGAACCAATAGCAAAATTCGTCTCATACTTAATGTCGATCTCTCACTTTTGGAACCAAGATAGACGAATCGGTGGTCCAGAATTATGAACTTTTGTTGGTGCAACACTTACATCGGAACCAAGGTCAAATTGGATCCTCGTTCAAAATAGGATCATTCGATATCGGATCCGGGAAGATGTTGGTGCCACATGCGCGGAAAATAGCTACTAATTACCCTACCTTGTTTCAACATCTGGAAGTAATTTGCGGTCAAATGCATTTAGTAAGTGCAGTGAACACTAATCGTCAAAACGTACGTCAATTCATAGTTGTGAAAGAACATGGCGAATGCCAGAGAGTATGAAAGAGTGCAGCGTGTATAAAATTTCGTCCTCTCGTTCTTTTTCTCCCCCCCCCCCTCCCCAACACACACACGTCGAAATACACTGCGACTACCAGAGAGCGTTTTCTGTGACGTTATTCGCCGGAGCGAGAGCATTAGAGAACGCCGCTCTGGGCTAAGTAACATTGGAATATGTGTCTACCAGTGCTGCCTGACCTGAAAAATTGCAAACGTTTTAGTGAGAAACTTTTTTAAAAGACAGCGTTCCGAAATTACGGAAAATTTTCTACGAAAACTGTTGTTACATGTTGCCGCTCTGCATCGCTCCTCCCTTGCCCCGTCCCGCTCTTGTGAGCGAATCAATGTGCCAAGGGCACAGTGGAAACCCGAATAGTACGCGGAGATTTACAAAGGCTTGTCGCCGCGATTGGCCTATCGAGATTCGTGCCGCCCTCTTGGCATTGGGGGATTGAATGTCAAGGGTTGTTGTTGCAAGAATGTTTTAGTTGTAGCCCTAGCCTCTCAGCGAAACTCGTGGTGCGGGGAACTTTTTGGATCGGGCAGGCAAGTCTATTTAAGCCTCGACGGGTCTCGAGTCGACAGTTTAGAGTTAGTAGCGTTGTACGGCCATAACAGCCAGTTGTGCGAAGACAGCGAAGCAACGAATGGCGACGAGAGTGACCAGCGGGAGTGAAGTCTGCGGACTGCGAGCATCGGTACAGTGAAGGGTGAGGCTATTGAACTGCGTGAGTGACATATATTTGGAATGGTGGCAATATCCACATTTAATGTCTGTAAATAATGATAGTGAACTAAGTGACTAACCAATATAGAGGCAATGATAAGTATACTTTAATCAGAATTGAGATAGACATTAAATTTTGAGCTGGTTGAGAATAACGAGAGTTAATAGTGGAGATAGGTAGTTTAATGTTTTAAATAATAGCTGTGTTTATATCAATAGCATAACAGATAATTTAAAAAAATTGATTTGATTCGTTTGGTTTTTAATAAGACCTCCATCCCTCACTAATAAGGATACGCCCCTCGGGAGTCTCGTAACATTGTTATCCGCTACCAACACAGCACTTCTCTCTTTTTTTCCCCAATTTTTACTGACTACTAAATAAAAAGCTTAATTTATCGGCAAACTAAATTTAGCAAAATCACGATACTTTAATGTCAAAGATAGTATTAAATATATTTAAAATGTAGAGGGGACCACATTATACAAGATGATTTTTTCAAAGTGATCGTGAATATATGTCGTTAGATATCTAGATTTCAAAGATACCGTGAATAGACGATAAACCAACTCACAGCTGGCAGGCAGTGCGCAGTTGCCAGATCTTTGCGGGTTTTGACGCACTCAAAAAAATTAAGAGCAGTCCCGTATGGGGATAGTAAGGGACGTTGTATATCCCGCAACTCAGATTTCTTCGAAAATAAACCCGAGTATTAGTAGTTTACCACTTCCGCGATTACAGTTACTTACAATACGTTTGCTCTGGACATGGATCTGTACAATAGACGCCGCCTGGTGGCATTCGTCACCAAGTGCGTTCTTGGAAGTAGCGTTTACCGAGATGTGAAGAGTACATAGCTTTCCTTCCAGTATATGTTGTGTGTTTTAAAGCGTATTAAACCATACATTCAAATTATACTGAATTATGACTACAGTTGCAGCTAATATGTTTTTTTATATAGTCAGGGAAAATGTATACTGACGTATAATACTGACTTGCATATTGTATTTAAAACTGTTAATTTTATTATAAAAATTTTGTTTGATCATTTTATTGGGGTCAGATGTGTGTTGAGCTTCCCTTACAACAAATGTGAAAAAGTTTGTAACCCTTAACGTGAGTACTCATATATACTAGAAATATATAGGGCTGTTTGTTTTAGCTGGTAGCTGCTAAGTCTTCTTTTAGCAGTCTTGCGATAGCGTCCTTGGCGAGATAGGCCGTCGGCGCTACTGCGGACGTGTAGGGTTGCGCCACCGCCTTATCTGTCACTGTGTCGTGTTGAGTCAGGGTCATGCGTGACGTCACACGGGCACTTGACAGTAGTACGGTTGTCCTGTGCCTGTTATTCTGCTTCGTGTGCTGTTGTGAAAACTTCCACGCTTCTGGTAAACCACTTTATATTGCATTTACAGTGGCAGTACTGACTCCGTATAGTTACCTTGAATGTTTCCCAGAAATTAATTACGTAAAGTGGTGTTATTTTTGGCTCCTAACATAATACAACTGAAAACATATAGTGTGTAAATAAATGTTGTACAAAATTACGTGCAGTATCATGTTAAAAGGGGAGGGCTATCCTTCGTCAATTAATTTTTATTATGAACAAGGTATTTATCAAAGTATTTATTTGACTGAAACTTGAAGTTTTGTTAGTCGCAAGCTTTTTCTCCCCTTATAGTTTTTCGTCAAACTTCCTCAAGTAATGAATGTGCATTAAGTTCGCCATTTTAATTTGGCGAATAACGTGATTTGTTCTTCTTTGTTTAATTATAACATTTCTAAATATTTTGAAGTGCCTTATTGTGGATGTTGGTTTCGAAATAATTGTAGGAATTTTTAAAACGTTCAGGCAGACAGGGGATGGAAATAGAAATATTTAATATCGCTCCATTTAGAAGGATGAAATCTTAAGAAGCGTCTGGTTTTTAGTGTGTTATGGTGTATCAGTACAGTCACAGTAAGATTTTGTGGATCTGGAAACTGCTGATTTTCACCTTTTGAGAATGATTTTTGAGTATAAAAGTAATTCCAGAAGTCTAAAATACCAAACCGTCCGTGTGCGGAATTTCATTTTGTCTGGTCCCCGCATTCACAAATGTTCTCTTGACACTACTGTGAAGCTGAAGTGAATCAGTTATGTTTTCAGCTGTCAGTTATCTCCCGCGGCAGGATGCTAATGTTTGGGAAAAGTTTAAGCTCGGTCATGCGTGTGGAACCTGTAAAAACAGGTGTATGTTGTCAGAATCAGCTATTTTAACATTGAGATCCGGGAGCTTTTTTTTGGTCACTCGCAACTGCCGTGAACGCAGGAACTCGATGCGCGCAGAGCTGTGAGAGCATAGCTCTTACCGTGGTTACTGTCCGTGTCTGTCTGTCGCCAACTTGCTAGCACGATTTGTCAAGTGCCTCCGTCCCGGATCCGGTTGACATTCAAATGCAGTATTTGCTCAGCCAACACTTCTCCTTCGCTCTCCGTGTCGGAGTCAAGCTCTCGGACTGTGTACACGCAAATTGACCCCGTACCACAGATCCATGTGCTGTTGCCCCTCTTGTTTTATGCCCCAGCTCCTTTTCCCAATATCAGCCGCGGTGTGGAGTTCTCTGTATAGTAATTACAAATGCTGATCCAGCACAGCTTTCAAGTTTACCTTATTGTTGCGGCGTATAAGCACTCCCATCGTTTGGCGTAGTGTCGTTAAGAAAATAATTTCCTTCAACAGACATCTGTAAGTAACACTAAAACGTATGCACGTTTAATATAGCAATTTTGGGAATGAAACTGTTAACGCAACGCCAAAGCCACACGTTTTTAAGGTTCCACGCCTTATTCTAGATAGTATTGACCAAGGCCGTTAATGGGCGCTTTCTCGATAGGTGTTCCACTTGCGGAAAATTATTTTTTGTATCTCGCTGCATGCCCATACGAGTATATATATATATATATAGTGTGTGTGTGCGCGTGTGCGTGTGTGCGCGCGCGCCTGAAACACAGCACCCAGCGGAAGTGCCGTATCTCGTGCCACCTCAGGTGCGCAGTGATGGTTGGCGTATCTATATAGTTTATCAAGAAAGAAGAGCCCCTAATTTATCGTGTACGTGTGTGCACTTTCAGTTTTTAATTTGTTCCTGTGCCCCTGTTTAATTTAAATTTGCAAGCAATACACACATTTTTTCATACAATTTAGGTTTGAAAAGTCGAGCGAAGATTTTCGTGCTAGAGGCTTTTTTTTATAGGCTGTTCATGGTAAAGTGAGCACTTTTTAAGGCCCTTATAAATTTTTTCCATTCATCCAATTTCTATCTTCCTTCTGCTTTTTAATATAAACATTGCAATGTGACCAATAAACACAGTGTATACACTTCACCACCATAAAGATGTAATGCCGGAGACTGCAATAAGTTATATTTATTGGCGGTTAATGCCTTTTGGGAGGGCCTTAAAAAGTGCTCACTTGATTGTGAACAGCTTATACCTGAAGTATGCATTCTCATGCGTGAGCCATTTGTTCATTCGACGTCTTCAGTTATCTGTTAAATATTTTTCTTGTATTCGAGCACTGTTTTGCTGAATGCGCTGTACAAATAATCATTATGGCATGTTAAACATATTGAAAAAAAAGTGGTAAATGAGAGGTTAGTCCAGATCTTGCCTTCGGAGAAACGCGATAGCTCTTTTTTTTTTTACAAGAAAAATCGTTATTAGCTGTACTTGTAAAATAAATTTTTTCCATACTTCGCTAGTGGGGGGAGAAAATTCACTTAGCCTGTAATGTAGAGGGCCCGACAGACACTATCATCTTTGCCGGTGATAATAGTCTTTAGAGCAAGGGGGCAGGCGAGTTAGTTTCCGTAGGTCATTGCCCCTGCTGTCGCCTGCTTTGTTTGAGCTCATAATGGGTTCGTGTTTACCGAGTTCCTTTCTGCATCTGCACACACGACGGTGTTCTCCATATTCAGGATGAACCGGTAGAGATGAAGAGACTAAAGAAACTTGGCAGTAGCCCATGTACCTCAGCTGCCGTTTTCGCCCTTTCCTGTACGGCACAGTGTGTGTAACTTAATGCTGCTAGACCCACTGTCGGCTCTACAAGAACTTCCACCGCGTGCCTCGGTGGGCTGGCAATTTGGAAGCACTTTCCTCGTGTAAATAGGTGGTTTTGTGCTTAGTGCTAGCCCCTTTTCATTTAAATTCGTGTTGACCTTGTCTCGGGCGGAACAACTTTCGCATATTTCTTCTATCGATTAGCTGAAAATCTGGTACCTGCTGGGGAGTTTATACGGACTGACTTCTGGGGAGCCATACGAAATGCGAAAATAACACTTGACGAATTTTGGCTGAAATTACACAATTATATTTCTCACCCTCGATATTTCGAAATTAGCAGCACACATTTCGTCCAGATTTATGTCGTCTTCGAGTAAAGTAGTCTCTGCGTTCACTGAGACGATAGTTATGTGTAGGCCTAATTAAGGTTTCTCAGTATTTTTTTTCTTAACCTTTGTTTTCATGAAATTGATACCGAAATAGTATTTAGATGTAAAATAGTTTTTTTTTCTTTCTTATAACAAAAGGTTTGATGTAAATATATTTATATATTTAACAAAATTAAGTGAATAAAAATGCTATCTTCTGGGTTTTTTATTTATTTCTTCGTTGAAAGACCATGAAGACGAAAGCGTAGCGAGCTCTTGTGCCGGGTATGAGAGACAGACGACTGAACAGTGTGCGGCCGGACTCTGTACAACGAAGCTGGTCGCGGAAATGTGCTGTCACGCTACCACGTGACCGCGGCGACTTGATGCGGAAGCGCATTACGCAATGAGGGTGGATGCGGCTGTGAAAGGACTGGTAACCTGCTGGGAGCCGCGGTTTCCTCTGCGCCAGACAATTCTCTCGCGTCTTCTTCCTTAGCATGCTACACGTTGTACATTGTTACCCACTAACTATTACGTGGGTGAAAAAAAAAGAGCACATGTTCTTTTCGGCGGGAGTGGGGCATGAGTAGCGGCTACGGTTTATTTTTCCCCACATACAAAATAAATGTGTGTTAAGTTTATTCAACCAACGTACTTTGCAGGAATGGCCATTGCCACCATTCGGTACAGGCTGCATAATGGAGAAATTAGCACTACCTAAACACTGAAAATAGAATCCAGTGTGGAGGGCGCCGACAGCACAGACTATACTTTAGAAACGTAAACAAATATGGCTGTCACCTGGTGGCTAAATCGTCAGCTCGCCTTGTGGGTAAATCGAGAAAATAGCGCCACCTAGGCGATGTTAAAGTAAATATATGAAACCCAAGATGGTAGATGAATATGGGTGATGGTGGCGGAGGCCTGCCGACAAATTAACCGATGAGAAACATTGGTAGGGGAGGGGAATGTTAAGACAATATGATTGGTTGGATGTGGGTCAGTCGTCTTAACATGATGCTACGGAAGGGAAACTGCGGAAAAGAAAGTTTTCTGAAATAAAATGTTTAATATTATTTTTAATTATATTTTATAATACATTTTTAAATAGTTTTTATAAACTTTTAAATAATTTTTTAGAATATTTTTGCTCCAAGGTCATTTAAGGTTAAAAGTTGTCTGATGTTCAGGTCTGACTTCGGACCCCGGACCCTGTTTATCTATTTCACATACCTTATGCCTATAAAACCAATATGGCCGCCACTGCTCTGTCCTCGAAAACGATCCTCTCCTCCCCCCTCCCCCAAATAATTTCGATGGATCGGAAAATACTTTTCGAGGGATCGTTTTCAAAAAGGGGGGGGGGGGGTCCATAGGTGCTTTTTTGAGAGAAAATAAACAGGAAATTTTGAGGAGGAAAAAAGGCAAATTTTTAGGGAAAGAGTCGATTTTGAGAGGAAAAAGACATTTAGAGGGGAGAAAAGGGTAATTCCAAGATGGTGGCGGCCGGCTCAAGCTCCGGTCTCCCGTCCCCTTGGACCCAACTCTGCTACTTAATTCCACTCGTACCGTTTAAGGTCTTTTCACATCCTATTTTGTCGTTGGTTCACTTATGTATGAATATTTATGACCGGTCATACATAAACCCTGTTGACTAAGGATATTTCTTATTTTTAATTACATAGTATTGGTATAACAAAAGACAGGTTAGAGGAAATTTTATTTCCTCATACTTAACTAGTCTCGTCTCTATTTAGCTGTTAACTTTGCATAACATTTGCAATTTTGAGAAGGGAATTGTATGTTCACCTATTCTTAGTGATTAGTATTTAAAATGTACATAAGGTGTGATAGTTGAATGCTTATTAGTTCTTTGATTAATGGCATATTTTACATAAAGTTGGGTCTCAGTGTCACACTTGAACACTAAGTGGCACTGAATATAAATCATTTATATATTTTTCACGCCTACCAGTTACTTTGTTTTTATGTAACGAAATTACTGTAAACGAATACGTCTAACACACGCATACCTTACCCACAAGTTTTAACCACCACGTCACATTCGCGCAAACTGTTGTAAGAGGTCGTATTTCAGACCAAAGAGAAACCTGGAATTTCTTTACCTCTTAACCGCCTAGCCAAGTTTCACTTCTCCTAGCGCAAAGCAGCGGCTTGACAGAATGAGATCACTTATGGTATCGCTTGACGCCATCAGATTACGATTTACGCTCGTGTGCACCAGAACAATGGTCCAGCAACTATTTCCACAGCAAACTGTGTCAAACCGAGCTAATGAAATTGTAGAAAACTCGCCTCTCCTATTAATTAAACAAGCGACATTCAACACCTGAAATCCCGGTAGTTAAAGTGAAGGTGAAAATGCAGCATATGACGGTTACCAATGCGACATATAAGAAATTAACTGCCCTAAAAATTCGAAGAGGTATACGTCTGCAACGGACATAATTATGGTGGGGGTGATGCTGGCCCGAGACGAAGAGGAATGGAGAAGCGCGTTTTGTATCTTACAGGAGTCACGTGGACCTGAGTAGCTTGTGTGTGCTGTTGCAGTGCTCATTTCCTGCAGTGCGTAGAGCTGTAAAAATCTTTGCGCTATTTTTATCTTCTAATTTCTTCTGTTGGAATAGTTCTCTCTTCAAAGGTGGATATTTCTATGTGTCACAAAATTACGGGATTTATCTTTACTGTGAATGTTTCCCTTGTCGGAACAGGCAAGCTATGCATTTTTGAAGAGCGCTCTGTCCTCGCTACAAAATCTATTGTGTAGTAGGCCGACACCTTTGTTTGTGCACTAAAATATCGGAAAAATGTGCCTGTACATCGACGTGGCATGACGTACGCACAGTGAAGCGAAAAAAGGCTACTGGATAGCGAGGAAAAATCTTACTGTGTCGAAACTACCACTCGGTATCGCCTGCGCGCAGCACCCATAGCCGAGTGCCAATACAGCGTCCTAGTCTATGAAATACACTAAACCCTAAAAGCATGCGTTTTCTATTTCGGCTATATACCGGGTTGTTGAGGTAAAAAAGCTTCAACTGCATTGGCGTGTTCTCACCTGCTATTGTGTTCGAATGAGACTTGATCTGTGTTCTGGTGATAGGGTCACTGGGAGAAAAGCCACAAAATGTTTGGTCAGGTCATTTTTATGGTCGACTCTTGCAAGTGTTCTCAGGTGTGCATAGTGCTGAGTTCTGCTGATTGGCGGTAACACTTCCCCCTCCCCTCCCTCGTCACTATTTCCCCTACGAGGTGTGTTGTGATTGGCTGTTAGTGTTATGACTATCGATGGTGCCCCAAAACTCCTGAGTCACGTGCGCTTTTACTCTCTGTCTTGTGTATAAAAAATAGTGAGCATCGATCTTGCAGATCAAGCTAGAGAAAAGCATCTACTCGTACACAAGACGGGATGAAAACATTTAGTTTTCAAAGTGGTCCTCTGTGGTGATGGCTAGGCTGCCGTCTCATCAATCTAGGCGGAACTGTTGTGTTGTATTGCATTGATATCCGCCGGCAGTGTAACCTGAAATGTTCGTGCATTCTGGTTTAAATTATTGGATGACCCAACTCCAGCACAGAAGTAATTTTTTTTTTGTGACCGTGATTTCCATGAGTTTTCACTCCGAAAGGCATTGAGGGTGGGTGTGTGTAATATATATAATTGTGCGCAAGCGAGCGTGTGTAAATGCGTGAAGTGACGCCGAATGGAGCAGAACTTTTCCAAGTTTGGTTTCTCCACGGTTCAGCTGTGTTGGGCTGGTGCAGTGTTCGTGTGGGGATGTGGGGTGAACGGAACACGTCGTGACGCATGTACGCACGGGAATGCCGGTGTTTGCAGGGAGTGGCGCCAGGGTGGGCGCAGTCCCACGGTAGCTGGCACGCGCGTACACCGCCCCGCCAGGTTCCCCCCCCCCCCTTTTATTCTACTCCCCGAGAACATATTCCACGACCGTGCATCTGTTACATCTGGAGCACGCACTCGCCGTTCATCGCCGGTTCCTTCCAGGGGCGTAGCCTGGAATTTACTTGCTGTTATTGAGGGGGGGGGGGGGGATACAAATTTCTGATTTTGGTTCAAAAATGTCAAAGCTACAATATTAAAAAAAAAAATTAGTTCAAAAATATTTATAACCGACATACTAATGTACAGAGACGGAACCACAAAATGCTATAAACATCGTTCATTTCCAAGGAGGAGCTCATATTTCTTTATTTAAAAATAATAAAATAGGGTTTTTTTTCGAACATTTTATTTTCATTTTGGGGGGGGGGATATATCCCGATATAACCCCCCCCCCCCCCGGTTACGTCCCTTACCTGTTAGATTCCGGTGGGTGCTCTGATTGGCGCGCAATTGGTATTTTTAAGCAGCGAAAAATAGCTAAACTTACAAATTACCAAATGTAGTTTGTATTTTTCTTGTAACTGCCTAGCAAGTTATGGAGTTGTAGTAAATTTTTTCGCTTAATATTTTGTTATTCATGTGTTCGTATAACAAAAAGAAATAGAAGTTCAGATGCTATTGATTTCAAAAGTATCATTTTAGTGGGACGTAAACACGTGGAAGTAGTTTCCTTGCTTCGCTGGAAACTTTATCGTAACTCTTCCAGGCAGTGCTTATGTTATGTACTGTATGTGCGACAGATAATTTTTTTCAAAGGTTTATTTCAAGTGTGCTTAACCGCAAACAACGTGTAAGTTTAGGAAGTACTATGCGCCCCTAAAATGAGTTTGAGATTAGATTAAGTACGAGCAGAAAATGTATAATTTAGTGCGATCGGTTTCACGGGAATTGTGTTGCCACCCAATTGTTGTATTAAATTCCATGGACGCATATATGATTAGCTAATTTTTTACAGTGTCCAGGCCTTTTTTTGGTAGCATTGCCTTGGGGAATGCGAAAGGCTAAATGAAACTACGAAATGCCCATCTTTAGCGAAGTGTCCTGCGAAAAAGTCCTACATTTTACACATAAATAACCACTGAAAGTTTATATTATTTAAACTTGCAGTGAGTTTTATGAACTGTTTTTACAAAATAACACTTTGCTGCGTTCCATTTATTCAAAGGGAAGTATTTTTCAAGGAAAAAATAATTTCAAACTATTTTAGTAGTGTGTAATTTACAAATTATTTTATAAGATAGTAAAGTTTTTGATTTACTTTCAGATATTTATTGACTACTCTCTTCGATTTTCAATCACGTTAGCTTTTATTTACATCACTGTCATGTCTGTAAGTTAGTCACAGTCCTTTTATTGTGACGAGTGGCCTTCATGCATTAGAATTCTTGTAACCCTTCTATTTTTACAATGAGGAGCTATTAATCAATACGTTTCCGAGGACCGTATTCCATAAATTTCGTGTATAGAGGTCGAAACGATGTGTCGCAGTACATGGTTACTACTCATATGACGACGATGTCGCAATGCAGGAGCGCCGAGGACACAGACGAGCCAAGGACTTCAAATTGAGATACACGTGAGATGTAGAAATGTATTAATGCAGTTTCGTTCGTTGAATACAAACCGTCACAATGTCGCGGTAATGTATGCCGATGTTCACAGAAACAGTTCGATCATACTTCTAAACTCGCGCAAACAGCGCATCGCTGCATGCATGTTGTTAATAATGTGCGCATGAAACATACAAAACACAGCATCAGTAGGCTCGAGTCATAAATGTAACAGATCTTTGGAAATTAATAGACATACTTACGTGAACTAATTAACGCCTGGGCAACTAGTAAGAAAGAATGGCGTAACTTTCGTCCAGACTCATCGCGCAGCCACACCCAAGCACATGACCAACAACAGACTTCCTGGTTGGCAGCAAGTACTGTGACCTCGCACCGCAGTGTATGCTGACGTCTCGATGTGGGGCTCGTTTATTTCAACCGTTCCGACGTTGCGGAACAAAAAATGTAACTTATTAACATTCTTAGGTTCATTATATTTATTAGTTTATAATATGTAGTAATGTAGACCAGTGCGCCTTCTCTGGACCGGTCTTGAAACTGCGATCAATTTGTTGTGTTGATATCCAGTATTTCTTATTGTGTTTGTGCACACGTGACGAAACTAATAGCACATTAAGTAATTTTGTATTCTGAAAATTACAGAACACCCGTTGTGCACAAAAAAATTATTATAAAACGACATAACAGTGCCAAAAGTAAACTATATTAGATCCGAACGAAGTATTTACGAAATTTCTGGAAGAAAAATATTCCGTTGTAAAAATACATCTGTACGTCCCGATGACAAATACTTAAGGATTGTATATTCGTATTCTAATTTTCTGTAGGCAGTCCTTATGCATGAGTAACTGTTCTCTGTCACCGAGGCAATGATCCCACAAATGTTTGTAATCCAGGGGTGAGCGTCTAGACATACAGCTACTTTTCCTTTGACTGTATGAACTTCACTGAGTGCAAGGCAGTCGGCGTGTTCGTTAAAAGTATGTGCAGGTAAGGACAGTGAAGTTTATCAAGAGTTAAATTCAAACGCGATAACCGTGTACAGCCTATATCCACGTCCTATGAAAGGTGCGAACTGTCAAGCGTATATGTTGAAGTGTGACGCGTTTGCTGTGTATGTTTGATTGCTTTTTGCTGTAATATAGACACAGTACATATTAAGGCAACTTTTTGAAACACCGTTCGCCTGCCGAGAGCCGAGGAGCGAGCAGCGCCCCATCCTTGATCGTCCCAGGCTAGAGCCATTGTCTGGCAGGGGCAGCTACCCGCCACAGCTGGTACTCCAGCTATTGTGTCGCGCGAGAGAGTAGTCTGCCAACGGACTATCCATTCAGCTGCTCAACGGTTATCGCAAGGGGAACGTGGTAGAGGAGCCATATGGCTTCGCTCGTCTACCAGTCTGAATGTACCGTATTTTTCAAGCTCAACGCGTGTATTAATTTCGTTTTTTTTTTTTTTTTTTTTTTTTTCCTTTCAAAACGAACTTGAAAGATCACGTACTGCAGCACAGTGTTAATATGCTCTCCTATTCAATCATTCCAAGTAAAACAGTCTATACAAACCTTAATGGGTTTGAATTCACTACCGCATGCCCTTATCACTTGCCCGTACTCCCTCGACTCTTCCGTGACAAATGTGCAATATTTAATTCAGACACCCAAAGCCTTTTTAATGTTACAACCTGAAACGTATATTTGCAATAAAAATGTATTGCTAAACCTCTTAAGGGATGGAGGTATTAATTAAATAAAAGAATTAATTATTGCATCCTAATTTATTTACAGTAGAAATTACTCTTTACTGAGTAGCTCACAATAAATTATCGCCTGCTTTTTACAATTAATAAATCCAATCAATACAATTTGCTATCACCTCAAAGGAATCAGTGTAATCAAATAACTAAAATCTGCCCCAATAAAAATGTATTAAAACCTATAGAAGTATTTTATAAATGTCCATTCTTGACAGTTCTAATATCTACAATAAAGTCAGTATCATAGTCCCGCCTTAGTTCAGTCCAGATTCCACCAGTCCGAAATGTTCATAGAGTTCTCAGAGAGCCCTCGTGCATAGTATCCCGTCGTCGAGTACCACGTCCTCTCGTCTGTCCATACCGCACTAAAAACTCGTTGGCCGCCGTCTCGCAACCGCCGTAGTCGTCTGCCCTCTGCTGATGCACCACGCTGCATCAGACTTAACCAGATAACCGCACTTCTGCCAAGTAGCTACCACAATATTGACTATTCTCCGTCTGAGAGGGGTATTTATAGTGTCGTTGGCGGTGGTCCAGAATATTCTCCAAATTTCACGTTGCGCCGACCAAGAGCTTACCAGAAAATTCTTACTCATTCTCTAAAGTAGTCGTCTCCTCCGGCAGCCAGGTCGGCTGTCGATCATTCCACCGGCCGTCGGATGGCAAAGCAGTAGTCTGCTTGGGGAGGAGAGGGGCGAATTGGGTCATCCCCTATATTGCCGGGCCCCGAGTTCAGTGCGGCGACCCGTTTGTGTACAAACAGTGCGCAGCATATGGCGAAAAGAAACTATTCTGCTAATTTAAAGGTGTCATCAGCGAATGGATAACTACAAGTGCTAAGTTCGGCTCGTAAAGGGGACATTCCTGGTGCACTTGGCTAAAGGGGCTATTCAGGTCTGCATTATCCCCTTGGTTTGAATTCAAACAGCGTCGCAGTTACGTCTCTATTTTGAAGCACTTTTGATGAGGACGAAGCAAGCTAAGTGTAGTTGGCGTATTTAATTTGTTCGCTTGACTGTGGCCATGTAGTATTGGTAATATGATAAAATAAGCATTACGTAATGGCCTTAGAAACATTGTAGCGGTTGGTTGGTCTGATTGTACGTGCATTCATCTCGAGTGAATTTGTACAAGAATAGTGTTTAAAGATAGTAAATTTTGCATTCTGATTGTTATCTGTAGGCAGCCATAAGGCGTTTATATGTCGCTTTCAATCTGAATAACCGGGTGGTTAATAATATCTGAACAACCGTTACCCGTTTTTTCAGTTCTTTTTTCGTCTTTCGGCTGTTATAAATAACCCGTAACAAAAAATATTACGTGTATGTCAACGCAAAATATAATTTTGTGAGATGATAAAGACCTAAACATTCCGTTCATTCTCGTAAGTACATAATCCCCTGAACAGAACGCGTTTTACTTAGCTTATAGTCTGTCGCTTCTTTCGGTATAGTCGATACCAAAACGGCGTAGAAAGTTGTCGAAAGCCAGGTAGGTATATTTGTACCATGTCTCATGTTAAAAGAATAATGGTGTCTGCAAGATCAGGGACGTCGCGCAAATTACTAGCTGGCCTCACATTGCGTGGAAGTGATGTCCCGCTAGGTAGTGTGCCCTGTACGTGGGCGATAAGCCTCGCTGGTTACAGTACCGTAGCTTGCTGTCCCAGATGTTTAACATGACCTGAGTTTATATTGTGGCACATATCCTATTTTTAGTTCGTAAAAAGCCACTACTCCTGCCTTACAAAGTTTACGTTTTTGAACATTTTAATATTGATGTAACACGTCAGTATTAGGGGCGTGCCGGTATTACCTCACTTTTGATTAATTGAAGGGGTTATATTAATATCAACGGGTTAATTAAATTGATTGAAAGAGTTGATCAAAATTTGAAAGGGTTAATCGAAAAGGGTAAAATTTTAATCCGATCTAAAAAAATGTGTGTATGGGTATAATTTATTTTCTTTATTTTTGGATGGGGGAGGCGGTATCAGGAGCTCTGTCCGATGTTGACGGTATGGTGTCCTGGAGGCGGCTGACCAGAGTAATTGGTTGAAATGTCCTATATTTATGTGGATTTTAGTGCAAGACTGGGTTAAGGGTCATTTTTAATAATTTTTCTAATTTTGAGGTGTTGGGAAGGCAGCCAACCGAATTCCCGAGAAAGCGGGCGAATTTCCAAGCTAGTGGTAGAACTGGAAACGAGAGATTCATTCACGACACAACCACGTCACGTTAGGTCCCAGTAGCGGCTGGAGAATGGGCGACCGGTGTACTTGACCTAGGCACTGTGGACCGGTTCACAGTTGAGACGATACACCCGCGCACTGGAGAGGTAGCGTTACCTCCATGGAGTGATATCAGCAAATGCGGAGTTGTGGTGGGAGGTGCTATTTATAGCCCACAACGCTCCCTTCTCGCCAAATTTTGATTTTCGTAATTCGCTATCTAAATGTATTAACCCTACATATTACATAACATAAATGGTTTTAATTGGATTTTAAGCCAAATTTATTGCATTTAAAACCATTTTACGTGATTTTATTTTTAAATTTAGTGTAGATATATCTGAATGTAACGTGTATTTCTCCCTTTTTAAGACAGTAGGTTTGAACTGTGTTCTTATTTAACGATTTCAAACACGAACTATTATTCCAAAACGAAAATTTCACAACACCAGGTGTTTGCAAGCAGAATGTTATACATTTCAACTAGCTTTCTCTCACATTTAAACTATCTTTTCCGCATGCACAAACGAATTTATTTTATTACATGTTACATTCATTATTCCATAAAAAATGTTATAGTAATACGCATCCTAACGTACCAACGTAACATATAGTTACATATCGTAACATATAGTTACGTATCGTAATGCAGCAACGTAATGTAACATAATTTCTATTGCGTATCGACTATAATGTTTGAACCCCGAATCTATGTATTACAATCATAGATGCCCAACACTGAAAGCCAGAAACTATATTACATTCGTACATGTCCTAACCCAGACTCTACCTCAGTTTATGTCAATCAAGCCTTATCAGGGATGGTATATTATATTGTTAGTTATGGAAAAAGAGTGATAACTTCTAGGAATTTTCCTCTGGTTTTCTTCAGTTTAACAGTATTTCGTGTTAGTAAGAACATAGTTTGTTTTTAATAGAAGTCGTAAACTTTTAACTCGTGGCAGCATACTTTTAATAGAAAATTCAAGAATCTCTCTCTGTTACGACATTTTAACTACTTTTCCCTCTCTGGGGTGAAAATATTTTTCTTACTAAAACAAGATTATTTTTAATAAGGAATATGTTAAATAAACATTAAAAATTTATTTTAAAATATTTAATTTATTGACAAGATTGGGAAACTACAGAATGTTACAAAACATAGAACATATTGGACAATTGTTTCAAAATATATACAAATACTGGGTTAACCAAAAATTTATATACAACATTTTAACACAACCGAGTATAGGAGGTTACACAAATCATAGCACCAGTAAGTATAGGGCACTTCATAAACACAGATACCAACAATTTTAATACTGGTTATATGTTATAGGGTGTTTGTCAGTTTCGTATTCCTCAAATTCATTCCTCGAAACATACTTTATTCCTCAAATATGTATGTTTAGTACTCAAATAAGGCTTTTTTATTCCTCAAATAGGACTGTTTATTCCTCAAACCAATTTAACACTCCAAGAAAATTCAAACGACTTGATTGGTTTGAGGAAGACATAATATTTCAAATTGAAACCTATTCCTATCATGCAATGTTTACTTGAAAAAATGATTTTTTCGGTTAAGTAATACGGTTAACTAAAATGTATTATCATACTTCTCGGGTGTTTGTTTCATTCGATGTAACCTCGTTCCTTAAGTGTTGTAATGAAAACCATATATTTTATTCCTTAATAGTCATTGTGTTTTTAAACTGCAATAAATATCTAGGTTTATTAACAAATTCATTAGGGTCTTCGGGAAATATGTAACGAGTGTTGTTGATGCCCTCTGCCTTCTTCACAGCATTTGTTGAATGAATGTCTTGAACAGTATCACTGACATCCTAATTACCTTCTTCGCCTGATGTTTCATCATAAATATCGACTTTACTTTGCTTAGAAAGACTTGATGTATCGTCACCGACACTGGTCTTTGCAGCTGGTTGCGGTAGGTTATGTCGAAAATCGTTATGTTCACGTGTTATTGTAGATTTCATACAATCCGATTCTATGTCATTTATTGTAATTACATTATTTCCCTGTCTTTTTGTGATATTATGTAGTGTATATGTTACATTTACTTTTTCAGGAGGATTATTTTTTTTTTACAGATCTTGACATGACGACTCAAGTTATCCATTCGTGCGCATTGGCGAAAACAGTATTCACAGTTAAGAATCCTGCGAGATGAATTCTTCAAACATTCGCTTCTCTCATGTCTGTGGATATTGTAGGAGAAAGTGTAAATTTTCCTACAATATTCGCAATGTAGTTTATTAGGTTCACCTCACAATGTCAGAATGACAACTAAATTGTTTATGTATGAATATACTGTGTTAAACAATATCAAGTTTCATTAATGACGATAAAATGATTTCCATTCTAATATTTGTATGTTAATTGCAGGGGTATGCGTATTCACCATGTGATTAAATCTATATATGTTAGAAATAATACGTTTTTACTTGTTATTCCATTAAAATGAATAAATAATAATTTAATTTCGGAAATGTAGAAGGGAGAGAGAGTTTTAGAAGTATATTGCAAGGAATTTTTAAAGACTGTGTTTGCTAAACGATTGTGTTAGTAGAAGGTTAGTTTGCTGAGTAAACCATTTTGAGCTGTGATTGTCTTAACGATCTTCTGTTTTAAACGTGCGTATGTAATACGAATTTCGTTTTTCCCACTAACTTTTGTCTGATGAATCGTTATATTGATTCCTATGTTGTATGGAATAAAGTTATTTGTCTAGAATTTATTTTTACGATGTAAATAATTTGTTGATGGTCGGAATTTATTACCCTAAAAGATGGGTTATACGATTACAAAATGGCCGCCGTTTTCCTTTAAATTTTGCGTAAATGTTTTTAAATATAGTTGAAAATGATGTATTTCAACTCCGATAGAAGTCATTTCCAGCTGGATACATGTTATTTCAGTAATAATATGTCCAAATTTGTTTTCTACAGAAATAGATTTGTAAATAAGTTCTATAGTATATACACATTTCATGATAGATGGTATATCTAAAAATATCGATTGAGAAGCTTTTGAATTGAAACTTTGATTATAAGTGAATTTTAGAGTTGTAGACAAGTCTGCATGTCAAATACATATTTTTCTCTGCTATACACATATATTTAAAAACAGATTGAAAGTTTGAATATGTATGCATGTGTTGTACCTTCCATCGTAATACTTGAGACTTAGGTAAATGGAATGATACATGTTTGAAAAATAGTGTTCTTTCAATGTTTAAAATTTTAGCGAGTGAAAATATCTCTTGTATAAAAAATATTCTTGGATTCCTGGAAATACTTTAGTAAGTTTGCTGAAAAGGGGATAAAGTTTATTGGATTAAAATTCATTTCTTGGATTAAGATATAAAATTTGTTGGAATTTTATCTGGGGATTAAGATTTCGGGAAAATATTTAGCTTCAGGGATATAAATTTTGATTGGTGGGACATGTGAAATTTTTATTTTGCTGCAAATAAGACAGGTTAACGAATTCGGAAGAGTCCAAACTTCACTGCACGAGGGGAGGGAGTCAGTTAGGCAGGCAGACAGTCTTCCTCTTGGGAAAAGACATGTGCTCTGGACAAGGGCCGGTTCTGAGGGTGGTAGGGGGTGTAGAGGTGGTTGTCATTGTGAAGTCGGAGCAGGTCTGAAGACGAGGGGTGGAGGGTAGTGTGGGAAGGGGTGCCTGCTCCAGATGTGCATGCAAGTAGACAGTTGCAACAATTAAGAATCTAGGACAGACAGGTGACTGACCCCCAGGACCTCGCAGAGGAGGGATGGTAGGGGTGACTGGCACTGTGGAGTCGGGGTGAGGGATGCAGTGTAGGGGTGGGTGGTAGGGATGTAAGGGGGTGGCAGGCAGGTCTCCTACTATTGGAACGCAACTAATCAGTTGTCGCCATTTTGCCTTAGTGCCGAAAACATTTGACGATTGCGGCCAACTCGGGGCAGTGCGCACTGACACCGGGAGGGGATGAAAGGAGCAAAGTGGCCTCAGCTTACCCACTCGGTGCCATCTTCAGTCGCTAATGTACGCTTGGAGGAGACGGACGTGCTACTGGTTATCTCCTTCATAAACACCACACCTCTATACACTTGGCGGCCGACGAGCTTACTATAGGGGGTTACTGTACCGGCGAGCATAGCACCTACCTTCATCTCTATTGATAGCCCATTTTACGTAGTATTTTATCGGGAAAATATGGATTTTTGTGTGTTAACTTATTTTCTTTATATCGATATACTGTGTTTGTGATAAGGAATAGATTTCTGTGTCCGGTAGACGAAAATACAGTTTGCGTCAACAACCCGCATTTTTTGTTACCAAGTGATTTGAATTTCGCAGATTTAATGGAAATTTGTAGTACGTCTCTATAAAGTGTTGCACGATTACACCTTATGGGCTTAAGTTCTTCTTCACGTCATCCAAGTGTCCCTACACTTGGATGGAAATATTTGTGTCAAAAGTGAATTATTCTGAAAATTGTGAAACTCTAATTAAAAAATTATTGTTTCGCGGTCTCTTGTAGGACGAATGCAGAGTTTTTCTCTTAAATTTCAAATCATTTGTCTATCAGCTTCACTACACGTATATAATCAGACTCTCCACACACACAGTTTATAAGACGATGTAATTGCTACGCTGAACTCCACATCAAATGGACATGTTTTAAAAAAATACTCAAGGTATGTGCAAGAGGCTTTAAGTAGTGTGTGTGTATTTCTACTACGATATTGTGTCTGTTTAAAATTTAAATGCGAGTTTGGAAATCTTTATTTTTTCATACTGAGTGGCTGGATTTCGTTTAGTCAGTTAGCACTTGTTGACATCACATGTTATTCACGTAGTTAAATTTCTCTCTTGTGTAAATTATATTTCTAAGCTCGAGACTCATTACATTTTAAGACTCACGGAGTTCCACTTATTATTCACGTAGTCATTTGAAAATTTGCGATCGGTGTGTGTAATTTATTCATACGTAGAACAAACTGAATTTCCTGTGTGCGTTAAGTATATTCGTAAAAATCGCCTATCTACCACCAACATCCCTCTAAACACCTAAAAATTAGACAAATTGTAAAAAAAAAATACACTTTGCCCACTTTTGCACTAAACTCTACACCTATATAAGACATTGCAACCCGCCACTCTGGTCAGTCGTCTCAAGGACACCGCACCGTCAACATCGGATAGAGCTCGATATCCCCTCTCCCCGCCGAAGAAGAAAGAAAGAGAAAATGAAGTATACCCATACACAAATTTTTTTGATTGGATTAAGAAGATTTGAATCGAATTAAGATCGGATTAAGAACTTTTGGATCGGATTAAAATCTGATTAAAATTGAACCCTTTTTGAATATACCTTTCAATTTTTGAATAACCCTTTCAATCACTCAAAAGTGGGGTAGAACCGGCATGTCCCTACTAACGTCACAAAGTATTTCGGTATAGGCTGTTCACAGTAAAGTGAGCACTTTTAAAAGCCCTCTCATTTGGTATAATAGTCCATAAATATATTTTATTTTAGCTTTAAAAGTTAATGTCCGTGTGGAGTGGAATATAAAAACTGTTTTTTTTTTGTTACATGGCATTATGTATTTTAAAAAATGGTTTAAGGGATATATATATATATGGCTGAAATGATAATGTAACTATGGCCTTTAAAGTGCTCACTTAACTGTGAACAGCTTATATTGACGTTTAATAATCATTGAGCCAGCGTTGCGTGTTAGTATTCCACTTGGCATTATTGGAGAAAATACCTTGCATAATATAAGCATATTTATAGGTTATATTTCCGCAGGTTATTGCAGACATACTGTATGTTTACAGTAAGCTCTCGGAAAGTGAACCCAAATTAGCCCAAAACAAACTGGATACATAAACAATGTAGCATCAAAAAGTGATGCGTGTGGGGTTCGTGAAAGGAATATGGCTCGTATAATTTCTGAAACTGTCTTTCTGGGATGAATTAGACCACTATATTTAGATTCTAAGTGCAACAGCTTTACGTTTATCTCCACTCTGGTAAAGTTCGTTTCACAGCAATGTTCCATTTTCACCCTCCACCTCCCGCACAGCTCTATCCAAATTTTCTCTGGGTGCCCACTTTCACACGTAGCCAACTCCGTAATTGGTTTTCAAGAGACCAATATTAACTGCTTCTGAAGTATCTTTGAAACCCGTACTAAGTGAATACATTGTCAAGACATTCAAAACGTACTCTAAAATATAAATATAAACTGTGTGTGTGTATACATACTAACGACGTGGGTGCAGATGTCAGTGACCCAAGAATTGCCGTACCTCGCCTCCCCCTACCTGATGCCAACACATTCCGTTACAATGCAGCTAGCGTAACATTCTTAACAGCAATCTCAATCCTGTTATGTTCTTTCCACAAATCGGACAACCTCTTTTGTCTAGCAGGCTTCTTATATCACTTCGGTATATCTGGGGATCCAGCGGTCAATTGCCTTGCTTCATGGCAAAATATTTCCGTTGTGGAGTTTTCTTTGCTGAAAATGGCTGGTGAAATCGTATCAGCAGGCACCTTTTAAAACGGGAAATTTTATTTGTCTGTGAGAAGTACCTGGTCAGAATTGTGTTGTATTTATGTACACCCCCCCCCCCCCTGCGTAACAGCCTTTTTGACATTTTTACCCTCACCGTGTACTATCGTTCTAAGCCTCGTGCAAATAGTGTTTACCCCGGGCGCGTACATTGTCACAGATATTTTGCAGTTATTCCTACAGTGTTTTAAAATATTCGTAAAAAAAAATTTAACATAAAATTTGAGACAAATTAACGCCATACAAGCAACAATACGTTCTGTGTGCACATTGCAGACCATACCTAGTCTTCATTTCAGGAGCGTTCAGCTTCCTGGAACAAGATTTGTATAATGTAAAGTACCTCATTTTGGATGATATTTTTAAAGCGTGAGACTTTTTTATGCTTATATTTGAAGCCTTTTTTTTTTAAGTTGTGTTATATTTCGTTGTATTCTTTCTCTCAACGAAAAAGAGGGTGGATGTGTTTGTCAGTGCAGTGAAAATGCATGGTGATAGTTCGTGTCATACTGTGCGACATCAAATAAACTACTCAAAAAAAATCTTTGCAGCACCTGTAATTGGTTCCACATAAATAATGTTTGCTGGGACAGTCGACGGATTACAAACATACATTTGTGAATTCTGGCGTGGTATTGTCTATTGACAGTATGGATTTCATCCAGTATTTTTTCTTGGGTTATGATCAACCTAGTAAATTAGAAATCCCGGTGTACAAAACTTTTTTGAGTAGTATAATATATGTGTTATTTGTGTTGGAATGATACAGTGTTTTGCTTTTAAGGCTTCATTTAATATTACATCGCTTATGCAAATACGTAGTTTCATGAGAGTGTAATTTAATTAGTGCGTATAAACACACATACACAATTTAGTTCTGAAATAGCTAAAGTACGTGTACGTCGTGAGATATTTAAGAATTTCCAAATGTGAGGTAGTATTTGTAATCGCAGAGGACCAATCACATACCGGAACTGTTTCAGTACCGTATTTAGGAATATTGCCAATATTAGCAACCATGTTGACGCGAGACAGAATTCAGACTACTACAGTATGGTCTGTGTAAGTCTCGTAATATTAAATGCCGTCCAAATATGGCCGTTTCTAACATAAAATCATGGCGTATTACCGCCACAACAATGTATTGTATATGGAAATTCGTTTTTCGCGGAAAAATACAATGAATCAATAGCTCGGACTATCATAAGCGGGGAAGGCAGTGAGTGGCCATTAGGAGCCGTTCCTTGCATTCACGAAGAGCTATTTGTGAAACCGATCTCGGGGTCCTTCCGAATGCCAGTCTAGTGTGTTACCATTGCTACGCCTAGGTCTAAAGCTCATACTAATATGGGATAAAAGGAAAGTAGGCTCCGTGTTACATTCCGGTTAAGAAGTCTCCTGACGTCGTCGATATACTTTGTTGATGTTGCACTTGCGGTAACACACTCGCAGTCCATTGTAAAAGCAGCGCTTGTAAAATTGTTTGAAGTGGCATTTTTTTATACGAAGAGCATAACGAAGTGTGCTAATCGTCGGGGACGCTGACAGTTGTAGAGTTACGAAACGGTAGAAGCTCGGAGTGGTTAAACGACTGCGGCTTCGTGATGCCCTGCCTTTTTGACAAGCTTGTTCGAGACAGTATGTTGCATAACAATGCCCTATTAACGCGTTTATGTGACGTAGGGCGGCAAATATCTTTCAATTCACAAGGGTCCACAAATGGAAGTACGGACTACTATCTATGCTGGCGCCTTTATATCCCGCTTGCCTCCTATATTTTATGACATGACGTGAATGGCGTGAAATATATGGTGTTTTCTCTCATCTATCATGATTAAACTGAAATACGGGTCTCTTATTGGCCGGGGAAGTGAGGAGGCTCCGGAATTTCTGCAAACATAGCTTCGTATAGACATGACGGTTTGGCCAGAAGAAAAGAGACGATAACCAATGCTGTTTCACAATCAGTATTTACTGTTTTCGTGTCGTAAAGTTTTAAGGAATGATGAGTGGGTGCACTGTTAATCTTTGTTAATTTGATATTGGAATTTTAGACCGTATGGCTAATAAGTGCTTGAAAAAACATGGGGGCTGCGTTAATTCTAACGGAAGAGATTGTGTTATTTTTGCTCTCCAGCGTGATGTTACAAAAATCAGAACATGTGCTAATACTAATTTCAGCTTGAGCTGCGTAATCAGTTGTGTGTTGAACATTTTCCTACCTTATCACGCGGCTGGACATTTACTGCATGAGAATTAAACATTGTTCTCTTCTCTCCTAAAAGATAGCGATCAAATTTTAAACAAATCTACTGAGGAAACGGTTTTGTTGATTGTTGAAGTTTGTTTTGCGCAAACAAATTAATTTTTTGTACAGGGGCAGTGAAATGTTTTGTTGTTGAAACTAAACTATTTTTTATTCTAATTTTGGTTGCCCCAAACTCAACAAAGATTTGTTTGGCTCTACTTACGTAAACAGTTTCAGTTAGTATAAAAAATAATTGGAAGCCGGGGCCGAGATTAGAACCTAAATAATATGCGCCCCAGCGCTCTCAGCTACAGTGGCTACGTATTAAATTTGATTGTTTTTAAGTACATACATTTGAAATACTGTACAACGTGCGCAAATAAATATTTCAGATTTAAAAGCTTTCCTTTTTTGGTTTCCTGTTGAACTTGTTTTATTAGGAGGCTAAGGTGCAATGCTCCATAGGCAGTTGCTTTACTTCAACCAAATGCACTAACAAACACGGTTACTATCATAATTGTCACAAAAAAATTCAAACAAACTCTCGAGCTTTATTTTAGAACGAAGGCGATCAAATGAGTGGCCAAACAGCTACAGGTGTATGGAGGCTGCAAGGTTTTCCGAAACGTCGCGAACAAGCGACGACTGTTAGGCGGCTACTACCAAGAAGCCAAGAATATACGTAAAATGGCCGGCCGCCAAAGCCTGCGAACTTTAGTAAATACTTATACAGTTGGTTCAACAAAATGTTTAGTTAAGCATTAACTTCTTTTGGCCCAACACAGAGTTTTTATATATTCAAACATGTATTTTGTTAGATGAACAACATTAATTTTGTTGCTTTTAAATTTTTGTTTACCCAACAAAGTATTTTGTTAGGGCTATATATATATATATATATATATATATGTATACACACACACACAGAGACAAACAAATATTCTGTTGGCCTTTCTCTCAGTGTAGAACAGTGAAAGTAACATGATCGTGTATTTGTGAAGTTATTTTCTTTCCAATTGAATGTGTGAAATCAAGTGTCAACGTTTTATATACACACATTGCATTGAAAATTAAACACAAATTGCAAGTTTTTAGACCATAATGACATGATAAAAACGTCTTTAGTCTAATCTGAGTAGTGTGAAACACGCTTTATTCGTTTGGTAGCATACAACCGATTGAATTTACCGTTGCAATAAATTGTTTGTATTCGTACCCAAGGAAGCGTCGATCTGAGGATATCTGTGGTGTGCTCTTTGTGAACATCCTCTTGATGCACAGTACCTTAACAAACCCGTTAAAAATTGGTTTATCGGACCTTATGTTCCTTTGATCTGGTCGATAGATTTGCGAATTACTAAGTTTTTTTAAACTATGCGTGACTTACAAGTAATACACTGCCCTGTCATTGGACCATATGTAACGAGGCTTTGTTTTCGAATTTTAATTTGTTGTTTCTAGATTGTAACTTTGCATATATCACTGCCTATATGTTATAGAATGTGTAAATAAAACGGGACTTCGCCAATAAAACTTCTTCCGATGCATATACTGCAGATTATCAGTACTCGGACGACAGAAATTTCCACCCGGCATTAGGTTGGTAGAGGATTTATTCTAAGCGTGTCTAAGAAAGGGTTCCAGATATATGCCGTGTTTCGAAATATCTCTATTCTTGTTATAAAACCACTGGGAGTAACCAAAGCGCTGAAGTGTTAAAAAACAGTTTGAACTAACGATCGGTAAGTTCTGTGACGAGTAGGAAGTGGTGATCTGTATTGATTACTAGCAGACAAAAGAAGCATCCATCCTAAACGTTCGTTATAGTTCACAAGATGCACTTACCTTGCGGGTACGACACTATTGCCCTCGCTCACATATTAACAGTAGTAATAATTATTGTTAAAACAGGGAAAAAATAACAAGTTTGTATTATCGTGTCTGTATTAATTGGAACCGCTATAGCGGTTGTAGTAACAGACCTTTTGCCATACGTATTTATTATACATCTCGAGTTCCAGCACTTCGACGCGTGTCCAAGTTAAAAGCTAATACTATTATTACCATTCTAATGCAGCGAAAGCCTGTTACAGTTATGCAAAAGTGATTTAAAGTAAAAAAATAATCATTAAGTTGTTACCCGAAATGAACACTGAGATCTTAGCGACGAAAGATTACAATAGTTCGTTTTCAGGGGTCAAGTTTATTGAGTTCCCTTGTAAAAACCTCTATGTTGATTGGACCAGAGCAGTTGCATTACTTCGGTGAATAAACTTACTAATATATTGTCCATAATTGCAATGGTTGTGGTCTTACGGTCCTTCGCAGGATTTTCCACAGCGCTCTGTGCTGCAATAACTTAGGCAGGAGGTTAGGACTGCAGCCACGTGTCTGCCACGTCATTAGAGTAATAGAAAAATGTTAGTTTGATCATGGAGGACCGACCTTATTCGCCCTCCCTCACGCAATTGAAGGTATTAAAACCCACGCTCACTTTCTCGTAATGCTCTTGCATCATGCCGCTCGAGGAAATTGGCTGTTAAACGTAATCGCACTGCTTGAAGAGACGCTGCCACCTGCACCTCGCAGAAAGAGCTGGTTCTTAGCTGTGTACTGGTTAGTTGGTAGTGTTTACTTGTCGAAGAGAAATTAATATCCTGTGCTGTTTATTTTATTGTGATCTCGTTAGCTCAACTGCAGCCGTTACAGTGCCTTGTATGTAATCAGTCTCCTTAATAGAAGTTAGCAGTGCCTTTGGAAGTCGTTATTAGACGTTACGATCAAAATACCGTCAAAATCCCAGCAATTTGGGATTTGTGGATTAGTGCTCTGACAACTGGAAGCCGAGGTCAAGTATGGAATTAGCGAATTTGTATTGATATTTACTTCACTTTCAGCTAGTGAAGTGCAATGCCCTTCTTACGCACTGCATAGCCAATTTTTTATATATAAAGTGGATGAGTTGCAAAGAAATAATGCCAGTGTCAGAATATACAAAGTGATTGGTCAAATAGGACGTCCTTATCTTTGTTGTTACACTAGTGCGTGAAACGCCGCAACATCTACGGCTATATTGCTGGAATAGACCGTGCTATATACTGCGCACGGTAAAGTGAGCTTCTCTGAGGGCCTAGTTGCTTTTTCCTTCCAGCCATGTTTTATCCTTTTACCGCCTTTTAAAATAAATATTGACATGTAATTAATAAACACTGTGCATATTCCGCCGCACTGGAGAGTTAACGTCTAAGGCTAAAATAAAATATATTTGTTAACTGCTATTTCAAATGAGAGGGCTTTCAAGAAACTCACTTTACCGTGAATAGCCTATACCTGAAAGCAAGTGTGCCTGCGTGCGAATGTCAACCGGACGCATGGTACGAATCCACAACGGATGGATTGGAAGTGGTTGTGATTCGGACGGGGGGATTTCTAGAGGGCGGAATTCGGGCGCAGATGGAGAATGAACGAAACCCGCTACTAGCACACGTCTGCAACCATGCGACCCAACCCACACGGCGTGCATTGTAGGCGTTGGCACGGCAGCCTTGGAACCGTTATTTCTATCCGACCTTAGCGCCGTGCCGTCAACTAGCGTTTCCCGTCTCTCTCCGGTTTATCACCGTGATCCTTGCAGGCATGTTGACGGGCATGCTTCCACCGACCTTCATCTGACCCAGTTAAGAGCGGTCCCATGCATACAATTGCATTATCCATACACGTCAGCAGCAACCGAAGAGGAGTTGGAACACCTTACCTTGTGCCTTCCTATTTCTTCTTATTCCATAACAGCTAGATTCTCGCCTAATTTCATGGGGAAGAGTGCAGCGAATTTGGATTTTGAGTGTGTACAATAAATGCTTTCATTTGAAAAGAACTGCACTAGATAGAGTTGTAGCTGGATGTCTGTATGTATGTACGTATGTCATACTGGTGATGAGTCGAAAAGTTCTACTATACAGAACATAAAATATTATTAATAATTATAACATTTTTAATATACTGTACAGTAGTGTGGCTATTCTCTATGATTTGTAGAACTGAAATAAAACACGTAATAAGTAATCGCAGTGCATGAGTGCATGCCGTTTTTAAGAAATTTCGTTCCTGGATCGGTGTTCAGAGACGTAATTTGAGACCTTCTCTTCGCGTTTGCTGTTGTCAGGTTTGTTTGCTTGGTAAGTTTTTATTTATTGGTTTAATATTCCTCAGCGTTTAATCTGCAGTATAACAAATTTACTATTGTCTTTACGTATCCCGTATAGTATAGCACAGTGGTCGCCGCAGTTAAATTATAATTTTCAGAATGAGTTACGTATGTGCCTGGTTTCGTAACTAATAATTCCAGACGGGAAGGCATTATTCGCGTTGCAATAAACTTACAAGGAGTTGTGATGAAAACGGAGAGTAGCAAATACGCTTAAGCTTCTTCGGGGTAACTTTGTGTGCGATATAATAGGCACTGTTGACGGCTTGCGTAATGATGTGTGTCCTATGAATTTAAATTTAGTTTGGAGCACTGTTTTAGGGTTTATGTTTGTTTAAATACATTTTGCCATCGTGTTTTTGTTTACTGACGTTAAAACTAGTATAGTTTTAATGTTTCTTCTGATGTGGTGCAATTTCCGAGCTACTACTTTGCGCCGAATGGCTGTATCGTATTGTATGCATGGCGTACCAAACGCGGAACGAGAGCGATCACACACTATGCATTTTCCATAATGTTGCGACATGATGGAAGTGCAGTGTCAGTGCCCTAAATGTGGTGTATTTTTACTTTAAAGGGGATTCCCTAGTAAAGCATTTTAAACGCAGTAGGGTCACGTTTGGTCATAACGAAGCATTGAGATGGGCCCTGCCGACACTGATATTATGTATTCTCGGAAAGCTGAATTTCTAGCAAATAAATATCTTTGACAGTAGGATATTAATGCATGGGATGCACATCAGTGGATAAAAACCTACACGTCACTTTGTGCTTCTCTCTCTCTCTCTCTCTCTATCTCTCTCTTAATAAATTTAACAGGATTATAGTAAAAAGTTGGGGATGTAGATTTTATACTTTTCATGGAGAAAATTCATACTCCCAGAATGTTTATTTCCTGGAATACATACGCATGTACGCACAAACACTGATTTTACAGACAACACGTGCCTTTTTTTCTGTTCAGATGCGCAAGAAAACCTCGGCAGCAGCCTCGTTACCACAGCTGTGTTACGTCATTATGACACAGGCCTAGGCTGCGACTCAATCGCTCCTTGAAGGTCTCGGGAGTAAATTGTACTTATTTTATTCCAATACAGTTACACCGTTCTAGTCACGCTTGTAACAGTTAGCTGTATTTATTTCATGTTTGAATTCTTCGTTTTCGTGAGTGTGTTTATTTTTCGCACGTTCTTCCCTTAGTAATTTTTGCTGTCTGTTTGTAACGGAGACTTGTGAACGGCATGAATACACTGCTTGCTTATTTTTATCGCTGTCGCGCTACGACTAGTGAAAGAATGTTGCTGTCAGCAACTAGTGTATGTCCACGTCTCCAGAGCGCAGATGATTAGTCGTATACGTAGCTATAATTTAAAATTATGTTGAATATTTGGAGCGACGTCTGCTTACGAATAACATTAAAGAAGGTTTTAACGTCCGGACGGTAGATTCAATGTTCTACTTATGTCTCTAGTGCGTAAATATTATAACTGAAAAAATTGCTAATACGGGTGTTTCACAATAAATTTTAGGTATGAAACTTCAGTACAGACTGTGTAACATACCATATGACATGCAGCACACCTTCATTTTCATTATTACACTATATAGTTACAGGATCGCCTCCGAAAGTTTTGTGAGAGTCGACAAAAGACTGCACTTCAAGTCACTGCCTTGCGCATAAAAGCGATCAGACATTCTATACGCTGTACGCGCATCGTTAGCGCGCCCACGCTTATACGCCTTGGATGCGCAAAATACTTCCAGCAACAGACGGCGCCGTTATTTTGTACAGAGGAGGGTAGGTGCACACGAATTTCTTTCCAGGGTCGTAATTGTTTAACGGTTTCCTAAAAAATATTTTTGACGCCTTGATGGCAGTGGTCTTGAGCCGAAGTATACTTCGCACGATAAATGCACGCTTTCTAAAATTCACGTGGGAAATCTTGCCTTTTCACAATTTGTCTGAGACTCGCGCATCCCGTTCATTAGGGGCTGCCGTCAGCCTCACTCTTCACTGTACCGATGCTCGCAGTCCTATGACTTCACACTCGCTAGTCACTGTCGCTTCCGCTCGTCGCTTTGCTGGTTCGTATCTTCACCGTCTTCGCACACCTGGCGCGTAAGATCTTACAATCCTCCAAACTCTTGAACTGTCGGCTCGTAGGCCCGTCGTGGCGCCTCGCTGAGAGAGACAAGGGCGATGACCATAACATTCATTCGAAGATAACCTTAGAGATTCAATCCGCTGAATGTCCGTAGCGCACAAGTCCTGACAAGTTTATCTGACATGCGGCGGCTCGCCTTTGTAAATCGCCGTGAGCTTCTCTCGTAACTACTGCTGCTCTCGGCACACTGTTTCGCTCGTTATAACGGTGCAAAGCAATGACAGCTATGTAGACCAGCAACTGTGGGACGGCATTATGAAATGTTGAAATTAAGTACGTTTAGCATTTTATGTGGGATTTGTATGTTGCTAGTTTATCATTTCAACTTTTACACCTCCGTCGCTTTAATCGTCACAATGTTACTTGAATTTTTTTTTTTGTAAATGATACGTGGCTGGTTTGCGAAGGAGTTGGGAAAAGGTTGTCGCGCAAAATTGGTTTTCCCTTGGAACCACGTTAATGTGAAGGTTGCGATACTGAGTGCAGCGATCAGTGGGCAGGGATTACCTCGCTCCACTTTCGTCTGAAATTGCTGCGATTGTCGTAGTAACGGCAGCCAGGCACGCTCCAGAAACATGCATTTGCGCATTCCATACAGTGTCAGCTAAAAGCTCTGTAAGTAATGACTTTCGTACCACCTGATACCACTGTTCGCAATCTATATTTGTATGGAAGTGATACTTTACAAAAGGTTTTCAAATTTTGTTTTACTGGATTTGTGAATAACATACAAAGCCAAGAATTGGTGTTTTTCATGTACTGAATCATCAGTAAATGACAATCTAAGTGCTAGCGTAATCATATTACTTTTCTCTAAAACAGATACGAATTTCGTTATAATAGTTCTTACGTATTGATTTTTACGGTTGGCCCTACCCTATTTCTTTCCAATGCCTTACTGAACTGACCACGTGTAAAAAAAATGACGTTCTGGTGATAAGATCGCTATTATCTTGCATCACAATTTCACAGCTCTTTTATTGCTTAGTAAAACCTATTGAATGACAACATTGTTGCTTGCGTGAAAATCCAACTAGAATTTGTTGTCTACCAGGCACTCGGTTTAATTGTACAGCTGTGTACATAGCGTTTTGAGTATTGAAAGGAAAGTATTCCCCAAGTATTAGCGCTCTGATAATTTAAACTGAACTGGGTCAACAAAAGCATAATTTATGTGCAAGTAGAATGCAGGAAAGAATAATTTAATATTCATAATTAGAAAATATGTTTCGTATAAATTACTCTTTAAATGCATACTATGTGAACTACATGTTACCTCATGTAAGAATAAGTGGTGTGCAAAATACAGTAGCGATAGTAAAAATTGTCAGAAGTTTGGCTTGCTTAACGTTAGTTCTTAAGCTTAATATGAATAATATATTCAAAATAACTGAAATGCAAATGTAGCGTCATAGATTTCAGTACAGAGAGTGATTTTGTAAAAAAATTTTGTGGAATTTCAATAACTTGGTTCTATTTTCGTGGAATGTGCATCAGCGCGTAAGGTAAAGTGCTCTGATTTTAACGACATAAGTATTGAAATGCGCTCCGAAGTTACAATTACCTCCATGTGGTTGTAGGTCGCCAAGGCGTTACCTCCGAACGAAGTGAGGTAGGCACGCCGCCCTGATGCGCGCCGTTTCGTGATGCAAGCTTAGGTTTATTTAGCGTGTAACAGTATTTTGACCTAAAATCACGTGCATTAATAAACAGTACAGGGGTAGTCATTTAGTTTGCTAGGAAAAGAAAATATACGTAAGTTCTAAGTAGTCATAGACTGAAAGGCCCGAATGAAATGAAAAATGTAAAGTATAGAATAAGCAAATCGTTAAATGTAACTTGTGGACCTTTGTGCAGAGATTGGCGTATATATTATTTTTTGTTAGAATGGTGTGGAGGGGAGAGGAGAGAGGTTTGAACGGCTCTTAACTTTGAGGTCTTGAGAGCCGGCGGGGGTAAAGCGAGATGAGTATGGAGCAGTGCCAGAATGAAGAGGCGGGGGAAACGGGAGATCTCGATAAAACCCGCCAACCAGCGGCATCGTCCTGCACTATTAGTCTAACCACAGTACTACCGAGCCCTTTATTTTGTTATAATATTTCAAGCTTATTCTTGTTTATTTTTAGAAGAATTAAAGGAAATGTATTTTTTAAACTGTAAGTATGTTTAAAATTACAAATAATGTGGCTTGAGGTTTGTTTCTCATTCCACAACTGTTTTGATGTGGTATTTTAATAGTTTTTCATAATATAAATGTGACAAAATCTTTAAAATAAACAAATTTTTGTTTAAAAAAATTAGGCTACTTCTCTAAATTGATTGCCAACAGTCTTGGTTTTTTTTTATTTGAACACATATGTAAACAGTAGATACTTAACACATTTTAACTTGTCTCTCGTAGTAACTTTCGTTAGGACTTTTTATTTACGTATGTGGTGAGTTATTTGAACAATTGGTAGTTTTTAAGTTTCATAACATCTTTGCGGTATTGTCACAACTTGTTTGTAATATTGCGATAAGTATGTGTGGTTTGCGTGTGGACGCAAGTGACGTATGATACGTACATGCTGTGTGTGCGATCGACATGACGCCCCGACGGTGACGTATGGTAAAGGACGCTCATCGCCCTTTCGCGCGTATCTTCTGTGTTCTTGAAGCCATGCATTCAATCTTAGGTTGGTAATGGATTTAGATTTTTTTTAAATTTATGTAATACGTAAACGGTGTAGATCCCTTCAGTGAGCGTGCAGAAATAGCCATGTTGATCTGACAAATAAATGCAACTACTGCGAGAATTTACATTAAATCCGTAAATAATTGTTAAAAGACCAGTCCTGTATTATTGTTCAATGCAGAGATTATTGAAAGGCCTAAGTTTGATTTAATATATTCACGTGTTACAAGGTAGACGGTAAAATTGAGCGATACGCGTGTAGGGATAATTGTCCGCGGGTTAATAGTACAAGACGGTGGTCGGAAACCTAATGGGAACCATTTTGGTTATTGAGTTGATGATATAGTAATAACTCTGATATTCTCAAGCTCTAACAGTACAGTACATTGCATTGTCAATCCTGTCCAGAAGGACCACGGAGCAACTAAGGAATAATCCTTCAGTTGGTTACCCGAACCTTTCATAGTATTTCTGCAGATTATTATATAATTTACAGATATGTGAAAAATAATGCTTGTGCCTACATGTACTGTGTTTGTAATTGTAAATCCGCTAGAAAATACTTCTACAGTTTTAGGTTTTTGCAATGTCTTTTACCCGTATACAAATTTTGGACAGTAAATTGTTGCGTGTTTAACCCATGCTCTTGCCGGGTTAGGCTCGCAATATTAGAAATGATTTGCTTGTATCACAACTTACACGATTATGAAGCGGAAATAAAATTTTCTTTTCTTCTAGATAGCAAATGCGATGCAGTAAAAGCATAGCAAAAGGAAAAACATTATTTAAAAATATAATACATAAAAAAAGTTACGCCTTCCAGCACAGGGACTAAGACCCACGTTCTGTGCATTGTTACCCTGCACCCTTAATCATAAGACCAGCTTGACTTATGAACTTCATAATTATTTTTGTACTGGATATACCAGTAAATACCTACAGAATAATAGCGAAGTTATTCGGTTAAGAAGAAAGCATTTATTTAATTTTAAGAGTTATGTGTTGATATGAAACATATAGCATCACAGGTTTTTTAAGATGGTCATTTTATTATGATCGAGTTGTCTAAAGTGTTTTCCGTTATTCAAACTTGCAGTACATTAATTTTTTTACGCAGCTGCACTTATCGTGACCTATTGTTTTTGCACAAACAGCTATATACGGTTTTACGTTGTTGAATGTCCGCCATTTTCTTGAGTTCGTGGGTAGGGGCCAATATAGTACTAGCATTTCTTGAGGTCTTTTACAAATACGGCTCTTGTAGTTTTACAATCGAGTAATTTTACCAGAGAAATGTTTGTACTGTTACATTTATTAAATTGCAAACAATGCCTCAGTAAAAAAAAAAATTACAAATTTATTCCATGTATGAAGCGTGTGCGAAGAACTACACTTGGTTCTATAATCCACTCACGGTTACTTCAAACTTTTCTGAAGCCATGCTAAAGTTCTACTTCCAGGATGTTGCTCCGCTTCGTGCAAACAAAGCTTAACAAAGTCTAGAAAATTACACCGAAGGACAACACACCGAATTCGTGCGCACTCAATTGTAATATTATTTTGCATGAAAACTATTCATTACTAGGCGCTACAAACACACTTGTTTTCTCACTGTTTTCATTCATATTTATTATGAACGAAATATTGTAATTTATAAATACAATATAATTAAATTCAAATTTAACGAAAAATAAAATGCTTTTATGTTAACGGAGGTATAAAACGCTCGAGATAATGGCATATTTAGGACGTACTTAACACGTTATACAAGGGGTGCTTTTTGAATGTTTTCTTCAAAAAGTGTGAAGAAACCGCATATTAGACTATATGTGAAAATTACACAACTATTTGTAGCCACATTTCACAGCTTTACGGTCATTTCATTAATTAGTTCGTGTTCGTATAGTGATTATGATCATGGGTGCAGTTTACCGTTATAAATAAGTGTCTCGAAAGTAACAAGTTTTTATTTGCCGTCTTCCCTCTCACTGCGGATGAGTTAATATGTTCGATTCCACGCTGCCTTATCATTCCTATTATTGACAAAACGAAGTTGGTTACTACGTGAACGCAAGCAAAAGGTGGGTCACATATCAAACTTCTTATTGTATAGGGGTGCCATGACCTATTTTGGAGGCATTTAACACTTCTGAGTGCTGCCGACACGTAATATTACGTCGTCTGGATGTAACTGAAGTTGTATGGGATTTTCCGTAATATTTAGACATCCGCATTCTTTACAGACACGGGCGAGGAAATATTACTTCGCCTGCACTTTACGTAAGGTTCTATGCAAAGTAATGTTGCGCCAGTAACACTCAAAGTGTAAATTGCTGAAATGAACAGGAGGTATTGTACATAATTTTACATAGGAAAGAAGAATTTATTGGGACATTTCAACTCGGCATTATATTGGCAGAGGGCCAGCCAGTAATTAAAGTTGCTTACTGTATGGACCAATATGATGGTTGCAAATAGGGCAGAAGTTGCATTAACCAGCAGCTCATTCTGTCCATGCAGATCAGTGGGTGGCCAGCGTTGCCCCTGGCAACACACAACGATCATCATACTCGAATGCTTCCTCTCTCTGGCGACCTTTACCTACATTTCTCGGCCCGATTCCGGACCGGTTCACAGCTCGTTCTCAGGGAAACACAGCCCGACAAGAACGTTAATCTCGTAGAACTTTATTAGGTTACCTGAGTTCGCGGGTTTAACACACGAACATTGCGTGGGGGCTCCGATGGTGTGGACTGTGCGTAGGAGTGGCTATTACGAGCCACGGATACACGCCATGACATCTAATTTTAGCATTTACCTTTTTGAAGCATTTAAATGTACACTGAGGTTTTATTCATCCATTCTTGATTTTTGTTTATTCATTTTAAGAAAAAATATAGGAATCACTTTTATAGCAGTTAAGCTGTAAACATTTTCTTATTCTACATATTGTTCATTGAAATGTAGTAGTTTTTGTAGTCCACGAAGGATAAATTGTATAGTTGAAAAATATGGTACATAAACGATGCGTTAGTTATTGGTTTTTACGCTATGGTTCTGTTTGAGGTTAACGTATTCAGTTTTATTTTTTATAAATGTGCTTGTGCTTTTTTTGGGGGGGGGGGGGGGGGGGAGCTCCTAGTGCAACATGCAGTTATTAATATATTTGATCAAGTCTCTTAATCATGTAGGCTCTATTTCCTTACTGTGAAATTTAGTTGGTGGTAAACTCCGACTTAATTAAAAATATCTTACAATTTAATAATTACAGAATGCCCGGCATAAAATTAGCTAACTCCAAACATACGCGAATGGAGGAAAAATGCGTAACCCGTAATCGATGTGTATTATCATCGCACTGCGGTACATCAGTAAGATGTGTGCGTGCGCAAATTCATTCGTATCATCCAGATGTGTACGCATGTTTATTTAGTTTTTCGTGAGTACATTCCGCTGAAGATGAATACAGGTAATTGAGGTGGAAGGATAGTGTATTGTCAAGACGAAATTATTCTCATTGTAGGGGTATGCGTTCTTAATAGTTTCGTGTAGAAATAGACAACAATCCGCACGCTTTGCAGAGCATTCGCAGTGTCAGTCATCGTATCAGTTTGTCGCAATTGTAACACATGTACTTGTGAAGATGTTAAATTATGCAAATAAATGCACGAAGTGTATGCTCCCAAAGATATTAACTTGAATGTACAAAATTGAAGTGCTTGAATAAGATAGTAGCAAACTATTTTTTAAGAAACTACTGCTTTAAAAGAACTTGTTAAAGTCACTATATTTAATTGAGTGCTGTAGTTGGTCACAAGACGAAATTAGAGGATGTACGTAAATTTCTCGTCGAAGAATGGAGTCTGTCATATAGGCCTACATGTGGATCCTATTTCCAATATTTACAGAGTAATTCGAAAGGTAGCTGCACATGGCTGGCTTTGATTTCTGTAGCGGCATGCATGATACGTTCCATGATAAATATTGGTGTGGTGACATGGATAATTTGATAGACGCTTGGATATTTATTTTGGATTAGCTGACTGGATGGCCAATCCGCTGCAAGAGCATTTACGTTCATCTCCCTTAGCATGGCGCCGAGGGAGAAAAAAAAACAGAAATGATCGGAAAGCATTGTTTGTCCATAACATTTGGTGACGTTTAAAATAAAAAGTTCATATCAGACTTGTTCCTTACCTACTTCAAAATATTCCTAGTTTTATCAGGTACATCTCGGCAAATTTCATCGCGCTACTGCTATGGCTTCATCCTAAGAACGTGATTCAAAATGCAGTATGTGCGAAATTCTAATTTGTGAGAGGAAGTAAAAATGTGATAAAAACAAAATTACAGCAAATTAAACATGCGTTTATTAGAACAAGTTAGAAACAATGTTTCAAAATGAAGATCCTCTTGTTCAATACAAATGCGGCATCGCCAGAATAAATTCTATTGCAAGCATCGAAACGCCATTTGATTGTTTTTTATGGTTACTTTGACGTCGTGCATTTTTCTTGTTAATTCCTCCGAAATGTTTCACCCCGGGGAGTAAAGCAGCTCTTTATTATATACCCACACAAAGAAATCAATCGGGTCCAGGTCAGGGGACCTTGGAGGCCAGGCTATGGGTCCACCATGACCAATCCATTTCCCTGGGAACCTTTAGTTTAGAAAATTCCTTACGCAGCGCAAGGCATAGTGACACGGTGCACCTTAATTCTGAAATGTCATCTTTTTGCGTATCTCCAAATAAACATCCTGTAGCAGTCCAGGCAGATCGTTAGTTTAAAATCGCAAAATAGGATTCGTCATTCAAACGAATTGGTATATGGAATGGGCCGATTAGTTGTCCGTTTAGTATGCCACTCGCAGATTAATTCTAAACTGTTACTGAAAATTCTCTCTTCTAGTGTGGGTTGTCCATATTCCATAAATGGTAGTTATTGTCATTGAACACTCCATTGTGCTTAAAATGTGACTCGTCCGTCCACAAAATTTGTCCGAATAACATATCGTTGTCCTCTTTTCATCGTAACATGTCTTGAAAAAACTGCACTCTTCTGCCATAATCCTTTGGTCGCAATTGTTTAACTGCCTGACATGGTACAGATGATATACAACAGCTTGGTGTGTGCGATGTACCTCTGATGTTGAGATGCCGGTACGGCGACACACTATTCTGACACTCGTCAATGGGCCTCTCTCCGTTTTTTGACAACAGAATCTTCCACATCCGGATCACTCACAGTGGGTGTGCTACCAGATATAGTCCTTGATACGCGACCTTTCATGTAGACATTATGAACTCTTGGATCATTCTGTGGTCAGGGAACTATTCGGTCTGAGACCCAGCTCAATTTCTACATGTTCCCTGTAGTCTCTTATTGCATGTAGAGCATTCCCCTCACATAACCATAGAAGTAATGCATTTCTGCATAGCCACACAATAAAAACCCCATGGTCCATCACACGCACATTAAATGCTGGTATAACCGTGATGATTTACAGTCCCTAGTAATTACACCACGTCAATTTGTCATGCAATTCACAGTTCAGTGCATTTTACCATGTTTCCGTCCTCGTATTAAAACAAATTAACTTCGTTGCGCATTTCAAAGTCTGCGAAAGAATTATGAAATAGTGCAGTAACTGTAATATCAGATGGTAAGCAAGCGACGAACTACAGAACAAGCACAGGTAAACACCAGTGCCTGTATCTGTGTAACACACATGTACATTCCAATGCAATTATGACAAACAATCGAATGGAGTTTAGATGCTTGCAAGAGAATTTTTGTAGTTCGTAATATACCCTTTTGCAAATGTTTTTATTTGGTTTCTATCGCGTTTTCACTTCCCGTCATAAATTATAATTTCGCGCATACTGCAGTTCGAATCGCATGAAGCCGTAGATGTAGCGCGATGAAATTTGCAGGGTACATAGCTGATAGAACGAGGAAGTTTTAGAAGTAGGCAAGGAACACGTTTGATGTGAACTTTCAATTTTAAACATTATCAAATATTATGGGCAAACAATGCTTTGCGATCTTTTCTGAATTTCTGTATTTTTCTCGGCACTGGTAGGGCAGGAGATGATTGACAGCTGCGACCCGGCTGGCGTCACAGCCCCTCCCCTGTATCCCAGCTGGCGAAGCCTACGAGTTATGAGGACGCTCAAGAAGATTTTGGGAACCAGGACTTCCGGTTGGTAGAGGCCTTCGGGCTGAGTGTGGAAACCGGGATATCGGCGGACGAGGTGTTTGTGGTGTGAATGGACGAGAGGGCGTGATATCCGACGAGTGTAGGCTACTGTGCGTGAGGGCGTTCGGAGAACTCTAGAACTAAACTGGGATAGGACTGAATGAATATGTAATACGGATTTTACTGTCAAATATTGACGCATAATTAATAAAATAATTGAATAGGTTTTCATACACTGCCCATTGGGACTAATTCATAATTATTTATTTAAATTATTTTCTTTGAGGTTATTGTAAATTGTATTGATTGCAGAATTCATTAATTGCAAACATATGGTGATATAAATGTATTGTGAAAGGTTGATTCGAGAGAAATTTGTTTGTTATTATAAATAAAATCCGAAGATTATAATTAAGTTTTATTTAATTAAGATCTCCACTCCTAAACAAATATGGTTTAGTCCACTGGCTTTTGAGGAAATTGTAAGAATACATACATACGGTGTGGCAGGACGTCTAGTGTCTAAATGGAGCATCTCCGGCCATCCGTTCTCTGACAAAAGTTGCTCCTCATTACGTTATCTGTTACCCCTAGAAGTTCGTTGCAATGATCCTGTGACGTTTTGCAAATACATGCCTAGGGGTTGCAGAGTCCTGCCACATTCAAAAACGTAATTTGTTGGGAGAGGCAGAGCGCAAAATGCTGTGTAAAATAATGATGCTGCATTTAATCAACTCCAATTTAGTAGATATCGTATACGTACTTAATCGTAAGCTTTACTCTGTGGGAGACGTTAAGGAATTCGAGCAATGAATTGACACAGAACTGACCATATTCATTGCATCCGTTTAAGAATTTCGAGCTTATACTGTATGTATGTGTATACGTATATATGTATATGTCCTATTATATATACATACACACTATTTTTAAAAGAATTTATGCGAAAATTGTGTATACATTGAATTTCAAAACTGTAGTTGCAACGAAAAATTTGAAAGCCCTGCTCAAGATCTTCTTGTATGCACGTTGTGTATTATTCCGCCTTATGTAAAATTAACTTTGCCATGGGCACTTTATTCATGCGTCGGTCAAGTTAAATTGTGAAATTTTAGAAAAGTAAACATTTCACAGAAATCTGCTAATGTTTGCACTTCGATGCATTTAAAATTTAAAAGAAAAAAAAACAGAAACAGAAATAAATAATTGTAACTATCACAAATAGTTACCTAACACTTTTAATTCGACGTTAAGATATCAAACTACTTTCCATCCTTCGTTACCGACTCTACTGGGCGAATGTCATTCTGTGTGCCCATTAAAGTATATGGAGTCAGGGGTAGTGATTATTTTCTGAGGTTAGTAACAAAAGTGCTCACTTTGTCGTGAACAGTCTTTAGTAAAGTTGCTATTATAGTGTTCAGTAATTAAGATAGGAAGAGATTAACAAAGTGTGTGCGAGTAACACAAAATACAGTTCATTCTATCACTTATTGTTAACTAGGTGTGTACGTGTAACACCAAATACAGTTCATTCTATCACTTCTGCTGACAAGTCTGTGGTTTTCGTTCCCTTGCGCGTTTTCACATTTTTCACGGACTTCTTTGCTTTCACGTTGACTGACTTTTTAATTCAAATACATACCGCTCGCTGCTGTCACTTGAATTCATTGTCCATAAAAAAAAACTTTCGAAGTTGTAGTGGAACTCGTTAGAATTTCTTCTCTGGAATTCGATTTGACATTAATTTTTTCCCTTGCAACAGAGATGAGATTAGTTTCATTCCGACTGTAAATACCCCGGTCAGTTATATCCCAGCGGTACGACGTTTTTACGCCTCCTGTTGGCGCTTCCACTGCTTGTTGTTGTTGTCCCCTCTTCTTCCCAGTCGGGAGTTCCGGGTTCGCTACCACTTGAATCACGCCAACTTCCCGCCAGACATTCTCCGAACACTTTGTTGCAGCGTCATTTGACTCCCGCTTCTGATTTCTCCGCCTTTCCTCCCCTGTGGCAGGTCACCGCGCAGCTACCTGCCTTCTTTGCCGTCACGGTCTCGGTAGAGTCGTGACGCGCAATTTTAGGACATGAATTGTTCCGGCTGTTTACAATCAACAAGTTTTCTAGAGACAAAAGAACAGTTGAGAAACTTCAGTTAGCAATATAAAAACAAAGAGTTTTATACTGGATTGGCAGCCTGTTTCTTTACTGCAAAAAATGAGTAATGCGAGAAACAGCTAAGTTTAGGCACTTCTTTTCCTATGATCACTGATCGTGATGTAGTACTATGCATATTAAATGTTTTCCACTTCGATCAAACCGTATCATTGCAACGTCACTGCTTTGCGTACATTAAAAAGAAATGTGCTAATATCGACAGCTCATGTCCTTATACTCGTCCCTTTCATTCGGCCATATAAGGCATTACTTGAGACTGTTTTCGTATTTTAATTGAATGTCACATTAATTTATATTAAAAATTTGATTGCATAATTCATCAAATGTGAGAAAACTAGGAGAGCAATCCCATAATGCGTTTTACAATAAGCAACAATTAAATTCAATAAGTATGATAAATTTCTAAGTAGTTATTTCGAATGCCATTGCTCTTTGTGCTACTATAAAAAATAAGTGATACGTTCTCAGAAATGGTACCTTAGGATGAAAAACGAATTTTCGGGTTTCTGTTTGTTGTACACACATTCATGAGGAATTCAATAAAACAAGTCTCACCCTTGTAGCTCAGTTCCGTTCATATCTCAAAAACTATGATTTTCGAATTTTCAACCTGTTTTTGGGCCACCTGATAAAAACCTACGTCTTCAACCTAAGGTACCGTTTTGAGAATGTGTCACATATTTGAAAGAAAGTACACAACATGAATGATTCCAACAGAAATTGTCATAATACTATTCCTCAATGTTGCTTTTCGCTAGACTTTCCAAAATCGCATGTGCTACTGCAACTAAGTACCTACCCTATGCCCATCAAAAGTGTGAGATGGTAAATTTTGCCCCCGTCTTTGGTACTTCATCTGAATAATCTGGAAACGAATGTGAATTGCACATCACTATGCGCTTTTAAAACATCAGTAGGAAAATACACATGTTTACATAAGTTTGAATCCGAATTTTTAATCAATTTTTGATAGCATCATCCATGAGCAGTAAACCACTGCCGAACTTTCTCAGCGGCAGTTATTCATCTGCCCGGCAATAAATCCAACATGTTAGATGTAACGGTTGGAAAACCCGTCTTGCCTGACGTCATGCGGTGTAACGGGCGAGTCCTTGCTCTTCCTTCGGTGTTTGCTGCCGCTGTGCCTTAGCAGCGCGCGGTGGGGTGCGGCCATTTACTGCCGTATTACGTCGCCGTGTTTTCTCGCATCCTGAGAAGTCGTCTGTGGGAATTAAACGCAAACATTGTTAAGTACGACTTCGCAAAGAGTTATAAGTGCGTAAGTTTCAAGAACCCCCCCCCCTTTTTTTCCCCCCCTCGTTTTCTCTCTCTCTCTCTCTCTCTCTCTCTCTCTCTCGCTCAGTTTACTCACGGGACTATCACCCATCCCGGAGTCAGATTAAACGGTATTCATTGTGAAGCGCGTGTTTAATGAGTGAGTGAATGGAGTGGGATGGCTCTCAATATAGATAGCCGCCGATGAGGGTGAAGCGAGGTGAGTACGGTGCAGCGCCGGAATGCAGGGGTAGGGGAAACGGGAGATCGCCGAGAAAATCTGTTTACCTGCGGCATCGTTTGACATGCAAAAATTCGGGGGCGACCTCACCGAGAATCGAACCCGGTTTACCTTGGGAGGCGAGTAGTCTAGCCACTACTCACCGCGGCCGCGTGTTTGATAAAAAATAGATTTTCATTAGGGGTGTTGGCGGGGGGGGGGGGGGTACAAAAATGCGTGTTATAATTTTCTTTCCCCATGCCGTCCCCTTCGAAATGAGTTCTTGTTCCTGAAAACGGACGAAAATGCGCAGTGTGTTTATTTTTAGAGAACTATGCTTACATAGACGCATTACTAATAAATGAAAATAAATAAAAATGCCTCATTATTATAACTTTTCATGTAAGTTAGTCACGTGAATTAGTACGCCGAGGCATCTTTCCGCGGAAAATCTTACCGGGTTGAGCACAGACACAAAGATTTGATCATACAGTCTAGTGCATTGTCAGTCGTAAGCAGGGATGCTTGTTTAATCCCTTGTTTATCTCCATGTGTGTTTATTCCCAACACATGCGATTCTGGGGGGGGGGGGGCGAAATGTATGTTCTGTCGAGCTAAATGTGCCAATTTAATTGAAAACGGGTACTTTTTTTCTGATTACAAGAAGAAATAAAACGGTGACTGGGTTGCTTCACGTTTATATGCAATACTTATCGAAGGTTTTGTACTACGTGCACTTGTTGGTAGGTTAAGACGTCGTAAAGATAATCACCCACTCTTCCCCTTTTTCTCGTAAGGCGGCTTGCCAAATTGACGTCATGAAACTTTCTCCTGGAATGTTTTTCACGTTGTGCTCGCTACGTATTAACGTGCCCAGAGCATTAAGCCAGGTAGTTAGCTTGCATTCTGCCGTGTTTCAGGACGTTATGGCGGTTTTGGTTTTACAACACCTTGTAAAGTATATTTACGAGTGCTGTAGGTTGGTTGTTCAGCCCAGCGAGTGGCATTGGGTAACATAGGCTGCGTCAACGTGGCACTATAACAGCAGTCGTCGCATTCTGTCTCCATGTAGAATACTTGCATTTTGATACACCATTATTAAGTGAACGGTGATTAACGATAATGATATGTCCAAATGATTTGTAGTTTTGTTTTTTGTTTCGAGTACGCGTGTTTCTGAGCGTGCGCGGGACGTATAGTTCCTTCAATGTGGGCATAAAAAATACGTAATTGCGATAAATTCGTTTCCACCCGCTCCCTTAATATTATATTTAACGTTGGAAATATCGATTGCAGACTCTACGTGAGTTAAAAATTCAATCTCGTTCACTGGTGTAATACCACTGACAATAGAAAATGCTAATAAATGTTTTCTTGGTCGATTGAACCGTTTTGAAATCATCATGTTTTTTCTCCTTAAATATGTCTCTTAACGTTACTTGGCGTAGAGTGTCTGTAGTTGTGTTAACGAATTATGGGACGTATAGACTGTTCACAGTCAAGTGAGCACTTTTCAGGCTCTAGTTACTTTTTACTTTCAGGAATTGTTTTTATCCTTCAACCACATTTTAAAATCAGTACTGTCATATAAGTAATAAACAAAGTGTTGTATATTCCACCGCACTCGAAAGTTAACGTCTAAGACTAAAATTAAATATATTTATTGACTATTATTCCAAACGAAAGGGCTTTCAAAAGTTCTCCCTTCACCGCGAGTAGCCTATATTTGTATGGCGAAGTGTTGTTTCAAAAGTGTGATGTTTAAATATTTGGACACTTCATTTAGTTTTTTTTTGTATTGCACATCCTCGCATAAACAACGTCTACAAGGTCGCGCTTTAATGTCCGAAGACATACAATTTTTTGTATGGTGGCAGTAGGACCCTCTTACACGTTCAAGGAAATCGGAAACTGGCTGAATTGTAAACGCAGCTGCCTTTTCAGTAATACACGATTTGTTGCCGAATGGCAGGAAAATCAATAGCTGTTTTATAAGCTGGCAGCTAAAAATAAATAAATAAATAAAGGCGTCTAACAGTGTATGGATACGTGACTTTTTCGAACAGTCGCGTTAAGGGCTACACCACTTGTGGTGTAGTGAAACTTTCCCAAAACCCTGAAGATGTGGCGTCGTATCATGTGTAACTTCTTCGGTCCAAACACACTATTCTGTCGTGCACCATTTACATTGAGACATGCATTTAATAGAGATGCATTAAATTTCACTTGTTTTAGCTGTATATTTTTACTGTGCAGATTATTTCAGTTATTTGCCCTTCGAAAACAATTCGGCCTTATACATTATAAAATTAACATATTAGCAAGCTTTGATTTTATAATATTTCGTTAACCTGAGAACATGTAAAGTTTACTACCAGTGAATATAATATCATGCAGGATAAGATCTCACGGCACCAAAAACATTCTTCTCAATTAAGTTTCTGTCGATTTTTGCCCACGCGTTTCCCTTCATCACCACACCACAAAATAGCTTAGTTACAAAAGTTCTGCTCTTCATGTATTGACATAAACACGCGAGTCACTTCACAGACGTGCCGTTTAAAAATAGTGTTGGCAAGTGAAAGCATGACGAAAAACAACGCAGTTGACATTTATAGCGATCTGTGTACAGGATGATGATACATTTTCACTTGTTTCGTCCACAGTATACATTAAAGATTGCCCTCTGATATGGCAAATGTCCAACCAAGAAATCAATACCGGTATTTTCTGCGTCGCTGCTGTTACGGTAGTGTGTCGCCTGTGATATCACTTCGAGTACGGGTTTGCGTCGTTTGTTGCGAGTTTAAGTACAGAGGCATAGTCGGTCAGTGCGTGCTTGACGTGTGAAATTGACCGGGTCGATGGACGTTGTGCTTGTTATAAGCTGTTCCCGGTATAGTGAACAGTTTTTAAGGTCCTGCTGCTAAATTTTTACTTCAGCCCAATTTCTATCTTCTTGCTGCTTTTAATTATAAACATGGCAATGTGGCCAATAAACACAGTGTATATATTTCACCACTCTCATAAGTTAACGGCTAAGGGTGCATTAAGACGTATTTATTAGTGGTTAGTGCCTGTTGGGAGGGCCTTAAAAAGTGCTCACTTCACAGTGAATGGCCTATAGTTTCGTTAGTGTTACTCACCTACGAGCTACTCCTCGCATAAAGTTAGTCGGTCACTGGTTATATCGGCAATTCATTTTCATGCTCTGCTTTTGTCAGTTAGTTTTAACTTGGGTTCATCGCCGGGTAAACTCCTGTATTAGAGGAAAGCAATGCGATTGCTCTGAACAATGTCGTGCTGGACTTAGTTTGCGACTGTGCAGATACTTTGTGTATACTGTCTTGTTATGGCGTGTATTTCTGTTGTAGCGTCTACTTTTATCAGGGAATGAATGATTATTAGAGATCGCTGAAAGCACTTAAAACATAATAAAGTGTGAAAAGGCCAACGTTCCCAGAGAATATTCTCCGCTGTCGCTAGCCGTTCAGGGTTCTGATAACTCGGCCGGAGCATTGGTTTGCTTGATGCTGCTCGTTTCGCGCAGTGCTTGGCAACAATAAAATTATCTGAAATTAGTGCGGATCGCAGCTGTTATTCAGTCAGTTGTTAATTTTATCCCCTCGCATCATGTTTAACAATGGATCTTTGTCCTGCGTTATCGAGGATGCATGTCGTATGCGAGTATGGCGACGCCGAGAGGAGAGTACACATCCTGCCACTGTTGTAGCGAGATACGCTGACGTTACTCTTTCCGCCATGATTTGGAAAGCCATAGAGCAGGTCATTTTACCACATTGATTCGGGGGACTCTTGACGGCACAGTGGTAATACAATGACATCCTGCTACCTACTGTGTAACACCTTAAGAGGTCTATGTACTAAAATATAAATGTTCTGACACGTCGGTGGATCTGGTGGATGTGCACCGAAACATCAACCGACGACAGAGCGTAAACATCGCAGAAAAATGTGAGACTTAATTTATATATATATATATATATAATATGTAAATAAAGAACATGTTTGTTAGAAACTATGTTAGCACAGTTTTTAATATTGGTTTCCTATGTTATTAAGTTATTTTGTATTAATTTATTCATTTGCCTTTGTAATACAAAAATATATCAACAACCAGATGTTCGAAAATTCTGTCGATCGGTGTACACCAGAACATTCACCACTGGTCGCTCTATATGAATTTCCTAAAACATGGCTGGCTGGTTTCTCAACGTGAGGCGCTTCGCCTTGAGTGCCCGCAGTATTTCAAACGAATCTTAGAGAATACTACTCAAGGGCCAAAATTGAAGCTTTAACTGGACTTCATCAGTTTATCAAAAAAAGTTATTGGAATTTGTGTGTCATATCTTAAAAATGGGGTATTTTGTAAACTATACGAAAATGCTTTATATATTAAAAATTAATTTAGATTAGTTCCTTCAATGTCAGCATGACTTCCAGCAAATAATAACAAGGAGTATTCGTAAAACACAGAAATCCTTATGTCCACATGTTAATAAGGCAAGATTTGTTTGTAACAAATTGTGTCCACAGATCTTGTTTAGTGTCATATACAATTTTTGTAAAAATTAGTTTGACAGTGTGTTTTCTTGTGAAAGTAAAAAAAAAAAAAAAAACAAAGGAAAAACCCTATAATTTGTGTGTCAATAGAGAAAATTCCGCCAACTTATTAGAAAATAACATTATGGCCAATAAAATAAACTAAGAAAAGACAGCACTCTCCTTTTAACACGTTCCATTTCATTTCATTTCTACCTAACCGTAAGGCTTATCTATAAGTCCCACGATTGGGTACTGAAATGCCGTAGAAATAAAGTTATCAGTGAATGATGCGCAAGAAAGAATATAAGTAATATATTTCCAAACAAATGGGCGAATTGAAATTGTGAAATAATAAAACAAATATTCCAACCGAAGCTAGACCATTCTTACATGGTGTGGTGAGAGAAACAATTCCCTTCAATAATTAATATGGTTCTCAGAAGTTCCTAACTTAAGTTTAAAATAAATTCGAATCGGTAGAAGACTGTGACTAATTTGTGACCCTCAGTTACTGGCTGGAGCAGTGAAGTACCTAAGCATTCACTGATGCCCAGCTCATCCACTTCGGCTGATACAGTCGGAAGAGACCGACTTGCACTGCAGTTGCGCCATTAGCAGATTGCAGCCCCGCAATCTTCCAGGGCAGATACATCGCCCGCTAGATTACTTCCGCCTTCGCAGCCAGGGGCGAGGAGGAGCTCATGGCCTCGGGACGTGCTGCCGGGTCGATGAGAGGCGGACGTGGAACGGCAGTTCTGGCCGGTCTACATACAACCTGTCTCTTAGGACAAGGATGCGCTGATTGGTGCACGTGACCCTCTGCCAACATGGCACTGTCCCAAGTTGAAGCGTTCAGAAATCTGACCTTTTGTCTCAAGTTGTGTCCTAAACTGATATGAAAAGAAGACGACTTCAAATATTAATGTAAACAAATATTAATGTAAACAATGGATGTGCAAGGTGTGCTTTCTCAAAACTAATATAATGAAATGCTAATAAATAATTAGTTATGTCTTCGTTCGGTCTGTGCTAAAACTTTTGAAACGTAAAGTTTAAAAAAGATAGTTTAGATGTCAGTTGGCGAACTTATTTCAAATAAAACAGATAAGGTATATATTATAAATAAATAATCAAATAATCGATCTCGTAAACATTAAATAATCAAAAATTTATCAAATTTAAAAATTACTGTGTAACAATTTACTGCCACAGTGTCAAAAACTCGCTTCGGACAACGCATTTGTAGACCATATTCGGACTGCGTCAGTGTGACGTCACTTGATGCCGAGTTTCGGATACGTCCACAGGAACGGCCGATTGTAGACAGGCCTTAACATTCTCACGTTATGTCTGTTGGCACTGCGCGCCGCTCCATGAAGACTGCGAGAAAATTAGAAACATTTAAGTTATATAATGCTCCAAAACTACTGGGCGTGCATATAAATAATCTTTCAATCTCACCATAGTTACATATTCTAATTTTAGTATGTCTGATAAATTATTTTTAAAAAATATATGGGGAAGTACCGAACCACGCATTTTGATTAATTGTAACTGGCCACATTGATACTTTAAATTTAGCGTATTAATATTTGTTTGGCTATAGCATTCGATCATTGCGGATGATTGTAATTCCTTGATTATTACACCCGCTGACAGCACAATACGTCCAATACGAAAATTGATTATAGAAACAAAAATGCCATCGGCGAAAGTCACGCCAAAATGTTACTCGAAGGTAGTTTTTATAATATGAACACATAAGAAGATAATTGCATCTCTGGGGAGTATTTCAAATCACCCAACTGTACTTATTACTTAAATACTCGTTGTCATATGTCTGCCATTCATTCCAAATATGACGTCATTTTCTTTCTCTCCAACTGCCGATTAAAATAGCTAGCCCCGGGTTCGCCCTCGGTGGAGATTAACAGGAGATGGTTGACCCTTAGCACTACACTTAAACGCCAGTTGCCACATGGTTGAAAGCCAAATAAGTACACGGCGAAACAAGTTAGTTGATATTCTTGCCTGATGCAATTCACTGAATGTATATGCTGACCATTGTGCTACCATAGTTGCCTTAATGTGCAAGATGTGCTTGCCCCTGAACGTTCTCGCCGGCTCCTAAGCTGGTTTCTTATCTCCGACGTTCCAAGGTTGGGCGACGAACTGTCTTGACAGTCCTACCACGTAGACCTTGACTATAGTGAGACATCAACGTAATAGGTATTCTTTGTTTTTTTTTTTTTTAATTGCATCCGTGAGCTCTTTTTTCAATACTTAGCTGTACAAAGATATTGGACAAGTCAAATTACAGTATACAAAGTTTATACACAGGACATAGTAAACACACACACACAGACACACATGTTAGATTACACGCACGCACATCATATCTTTTCTTCAAGATTTGACTAATCTTCTTCCAACATGCTATGGGGCGTCGTCGTTTTGCTGAAACAGAAGAAAAAGGAAACAAGAAAAAGTCGGAACATTAAATGCGTTCATTGACATGTTATATAGTGTGTTATTAATTTTTGGGGTTTAGATATTCATGTACACTATAAAATGCACGTTTAGTAAAATTTTTTATTTTTTTTTTATTTTTTATTATTATAGAGGAGAGGATTTCATGAAGGGTGTTGTGGTAGTTTATTGAAAAGTTGGCTACCAAGGTAGGACCAAGGGCCATCCGCCCTTTCTGGACAAGTTTTAAGTTGACTGAAGCCACGTGTAAAAGTTTTTTTAAATTCTAGTTTCATGTTTATGAAAGCACTCATTTTTCTGAAATAAATGGCTGTTTTGGACATGAATATAAGAACTGAAAACATGTACTCACACGCAAATGTTATAATATCTCAGGTTTTTTAAAGGAGGTCTACATGAGTGACTTTCTTTTGCCATTGATTATTCTTGCAGCTCTCTTTCGAATGAGCTTCTATGTATGAAGTCAGTCCATAGGTTATTCACAGTAAAGTTTGCAAAAGCCCTCTCGTTTGGAATGAGTCAATAAATATATTCTATTTTAGCCTTAAATGTTAACTTCCTAGTGCGGTGGAATATACACACTGTGCTTATTACTTATATGGTATTATATATTTAAAAAGGTGGTTAAAGGATAAAATATGTCTGAAAATAAAAAGTAACTAGGCCCTTCAAGAGTGCTCACTTTACCAGAACAGGCTATACCTGATAGTATGTTATATTCTAGAGGCGGTAACGCAAGTGTGTGCTAAGAGCAACACTGAAATGAGTCAATTCCCATCCATTCGTGTTCGAAAATTACGGAACTTTGGTGCATCCACTTTCTGCAGTGTGTGTAGTTTTTCGAGGTGTCACAGTTACGTGTTTCATAAGGAAGTGTTTAATGTTGGACTATCCGAGACGAATACTGGGATGTTGCTAAATATAATTCCCACTAAAAGCGGTCCACAAGTCTGCCTACATTTCTCATTCGTATAGGCTATTCACGCTAAAGTGAGAATTTTTTAAAGTTCTCTTATTTGGAATAATAGTCGATTAATATATGTTGTGTTAACCTTAGACGTAAACTTCAGAGTGCGATGGAATATACGCTGTGTTTATTACTTACATGGCAATATTTATTTAAAAAGGTGGTTAAAGGTTAAGCAATGGCTGAAAGGAAAAAGTAACTATGGCCTCAAAAGTGCTTACTTAGCCGTGGACAGCCTATAACTACGCAGCAGAGGCACTGTGGTGAAGTGACAATGAATGATGGACATTCGTAGATGCTGCGTCGACGATAAGTATGTTGGGAGTGGTGACCAGCGGTGAGAGAGAGCCAGTCACCGGGCTCTATTGGGACCATGATGTCACGGCATTTACCTGTTTGCTGTCCCTGTAGACCAGCGCAACCCGGTCGCCTGTATGGTGGAAGGTTTTCATTTGCGCCCATGCATTTATATACCTTCTGTTGTTTGTTGCGCTTCTGTCGAGTGGTGAGCCCTTGATTTATCCCTACATTCAGTTTGTTTGCTTTGTAATCTGGGCCAAAATGTACAATCCCTGACTGACGAAGAGTGAAGTCGTTTTTTTTACCTGCACTTCTGCAGTGCGGTAACCACCCTAAAATTGGGGACGTCAGCTGTAAACATACCGACAGAAGTATTTTAATTTTGAAGTATTTAAAGAGGGGTACTTTTCGCGGGACATAGAAGCATAATAGGCGTGCATATTTTCTACCCGTCTCTGTTGAATTAATTTATAGCGGGGAATATGCTCAAGAGCTAGACGAGCTTTCTGAATTTCAAGTGTGTTGGAAGTAAACTGAAGAGAATCAATAGTCTTGCAATGTGAAACAGGCCCAGTGCACGCCAGATTATGTTCTTTAACGGGCTTGTCGATTGTCGGATCGATCCGCGGTCGACCGATACCTTCGATTACACGCACGGCGATGACGCTCGTTCCCCGCGGTGCTTGCGCAACGAGCCGATCGTTATTCGCAGGTCTGCCTAGTGTGTACAGCGGCGGAAAGATAAATAGTTTACCATTTTATCGCTCAATTTGTAGACAGCGGTAATATAATTTTCAGCTAACGAAGACCTCAATTCTTCAGTTTTAACGTGATTATCCCCCACAAAAACAATTTTTCTGTTGGCAGGCCCGTTTACAGAAATACTTAACACTCCAAAGAATGAATTTGTGTAATCTACATGTGTACAATACAAGGAAGTATTTTGTAAGCTATAATGTAGTGCCTTAAAAAAATCGAAATAGGAATTTTAAACTTTTTTTAACGCGATAGTTTCTGTTTCTAAAATAAAATAAACAAAATTGCTATTTTGAGCCGTAATTATACAAAATTATGCAACCGGAAGGTTGTATCGACAGGACAGAAAGAAGGAACGAATCAGGTTACGCTGAAGTTCTCTCAACGAACCGTCGTCAAATAAAGCTCCTTTTTTTTTTATATCGTGTCCACGGTGGTTGAGTGGTTAGCGTACTCGCCTCCCACCAAGGGGAACCGGATTCAATCCCCGTTGTGTCACTCCCGAATTTTCGCGTGTGGGAATCGTGGCGGACGGCTGGTCGCCGGGTTTTCTCAGGGATCTCCCGTTTCCCTCGCCTCTTCATTCCGGTGCTGCTCCATACTCACCTCAATCGCCCTCATCGGCTCTCAAGACCTCGCTGTTAAGATTCGCCCAAATCTCTTCACTCAATCGCTCATTCTTTATATAAATTTTGCTGCAACTTCATTACGCACTGCAGTTAGCTGTACAGTCGGGGCTGTTAATCCCAAGGTATACGAAAATTCAATACTGCTTCTCAGTTACAAGCAAATACAGACTGATTCGTAACTTCATTTCCCTGCGCCTTGCAATGCACGTCTGTTCACTGTTTAGTATTACAGTGCATGTTTCAAATGAATGCCAGCAGGTGAAACTGAAATGTTTACGTCGTGCAAAAGTTGAGTTTGTTATATATCCAGCAGTCGTGAATTGACGTGGCATATATTTCATTTTTGGTAGTCGGCACACGTTCAAAGTGTGGTTTTTCCTCGACGATTCTTGGACGCTTGCGTAGGTTTATGTATGTGAACAAGGGTCTATAGTCCTCGGATATTTGTGCGCACTGCATGCATGCCGTTTGCAGTGTAAGTGTAATTTATTATTAAACTTTGGTAATTAGAACTTGTCTCCTTTGAGGGGTGCTGACAGGAAGTAGCGTGGTGGTTGGCTGTTGCGCCGATATCAAGGCAGTATACTAGAGCAGCGGCAGCTGCTATACAACGCGTGAAATAGCTAGGGATACGGTAGTTTGCCAGCCTATGTGGCTGAGTCACCCGCTTGCAAGGGTAAATATTATGTGAAAAGTAATTTTAAAATTTGGTAAACTACTTGCCTTAGGTACTGCATGCAAATTATTCGACCTTGGCAGGTGATAGGAAGCGCCAGCAACTTGTGCGCGACTTGATTAATGTTCTGTGACGCCCTTGGCTGCATTGGGAAAGAACAACACTTTTTTTTCTTTCCTCCCTGCCTCGCCTCCCACCAAGGTGAACCAGGTTCAATCTCCGGTCGGGCCACTCCCTGATTTTCGCAAGTGAGAATCTTGCCGGTGGATGTCGCTGGTTGCGCGTTTTCTCGGGAATCTCCCGTTTTCCCGCCCTTGCTTTCCGGCGCTGCTCCATTCTCACTTCATTTCACCCTCATCGGCTCTCAAGACCTCGTTAAGAGCCGCCCAAATCTCTCAACTCAACTCCCCACCTTCCACAGCAGACCTTCCCAGATCAAAGTTTCCGCGAGCCAGACTTTCTGTTTACGTCCACCCACTAATTTTCTATAACGTTCGCAGTCGTACTGTAGAGCAGGAACGTGGTGCGTTCGAGGGGAAGAGAGACGGCGGGCCATTTTTTTTTTAAATTTAAAAAAAAATTTTATAGGGGTTGATCGTAGCGTGGACTAATGGTTATCAGAGGCTGCGGAGGCCGAGGTCAACTGGTGGCGGAGGGCGAGCTGTCGTAACGAGCGGCCGTCCGACACAGTTCCTTCACACGGTGCGCTGTTCCGGAACTGGCGCTCGCCCGCTTCCAGCGCAGCGCAGCGCCGCCATCGCGCCGCCAGGGTCACCTCGCAGGACGCGAGCCTGTCCCACGTTGCATCCATTGGCAAACTGAACGTCCCACTCGAACACAGTACAGCCTACTAGAGGAGAAAGATACACTAGCGGAACAGCTCTGTATGATTAGCATCGGCGTTTGTGCAAATCAAAACCTAGTGGCAAGAGGTGCTACTATTAGTATATTTTCAGAATCAGTACAAACATTTATAGCAATTGACATTTGTTAGTAAATATTCTCCACTTAAAAAATATTTGACATATTACGAATTAATTTGCGTTGTTTAAATTTTGACCGCTGTCAAATAAACATTTTAGAAAGAAAAGAAAATTTCGTTCGTATCCACCATGTTGGTATTGTATCATAGCATCATTGGAATGCACTATTGAACGTAGATACTGCTATCTGCTGATCGGAGGTGACAACACCACTACGTTTTCTCGCAGGAACCTTCAAGCTGTCCGGTATTAGTTTCTAGTGTATTTGGATACACGACTCCTACCAAGTTAAAACTGCTAAGGTATCTTCTCTGCCAGCATCTCCATGTTCATTAGGGCTGCGCGATATTGCGTTCACGAAAAATTATTTTCAAATTATCGCTCAATTTCCGAATTATTGCAACTGCTATACGCGTCGACAGTGTAGGGAAATATGTCGCATTTTGCTAATTAGCTATATTCTGTGTATGCGATATGCGACGATGGCGATGCCTGTATTTGCGATATAACGCTATCGATTTTCAGTACTCTTTCTGGCAGCGATATATCACATCGATACTGATTATAGCCAACATGTTTCGATACGATATTGAAACGCGGATATCGCACATCCCTACCGTTCATGCGAGGGAGGGATGACGGTGGCTTGCGCATGAGATGTGGCGTTCCGGTGTAGCCTGTTGGAACGTTTGTCTTTCTGCTGCGCGATTATGCACCGAACGACAGACGACGTTGGACCCTCCTGACTAATGGGCCTCGAAACACATTAATAATAACATACGAATCATACTAGGGATGACGGATACGGATAGAAACTTAAATTGATTGTTAGAGCTGATTGTCACTTGGAAGCTAAACCATTCTGCATGCGTGGGTTCAGTTCTTATCTTGACCAGACATTTATCACAGAACTTTAGTAAGCGAGCACCAGCAGCTCTCGATGGTCGTTTACTTGCCCCACGTGATTATTGGCGTGTATATTCCAAAAATATGACTTTTCCAATCTCCTTGTTAAACTTGGCAGGAATCTGAAGCACCTCGATATTTAAGGAAGTTCTTGACGCGGTATTCTACTGGATCATCATGTCCGAAAGTATTTATACTGAGATGTAAGTGTACAGCGATTAACATATTAATGCTAAAAGGACTGTTGCCGCCAGATATAATGCTAGGCGTAGATATTCTCCAGTTGTGTTAATTCGGGTCTGTAATCAGCGGTTACCTTCTGCAACTAATCTGATGAGCAGCTAACTACTGCCAGTTTTTCTGAGTCCTTCCGTTGTTTTTTTACAATCTTTATAAAAAATACTTGTTTTCGGTTTCCTCATTGCATTTACTCCCGAGCTAACTAGCATATTATGACGAAACGCCATTTTTGTGGCGGCAGTATGGACTGCCTGGCCGGGGAGTGATAGCCCAGAGAACATACCCCCAGGTGAACGCCTCGCTGTTGTAAACTCCAACTGTTGGCTCTCTCTGCTGCCGTGACTCACTGCCACGGGAAATTCCTAGCAATGAACTGCGGCTAGCCACGACAGCCACTGTGCCGGGTTGGAATTTTTTTCCATGACGCATAATTTATCCACGCCGACAATACAAATGACCAGTTTATAAAGTGCAAATATTTGTGCGAGTACATTTTTATGGTCCCATTGGTGCGTTATCCTTACTGCACAGATATTTTTAAGTTAGCAAAGGAATTATTTTTCATTCCACTTAGCGGTAATTATTGCCGTTCCCGTGCAGTGACCAACTGGGTTTTGGACATGGAGCGCTAGACAGGCTGAGTTCGCGGTTCGCAGCTGATTAGGAACTTTCAGCTATAATAAAATACGTTATTAAAGTTATGATCATTATGTCTGTTGATGTCCTCGCTGAACTCTGGGAATCCTACTAAGAATATTTGACTTCCATATTATCAACCCCTTCCTACATTTAAAACTACCACCAGTTTTGCCTAAGATTGAACTCGATTTCACGGCGTCTCGGTTTTTTTTTAGTTGAGGTACCTTCACCCGCGACTAGCTGTTATTTCCCAGAATGTTGTGGGGCGACGTGCAAATACATGTAACTCACGGTACGTATTGAGGTGCATACTGCTATTAATATCATATACCAACTTCGACTGCTGCAGCATTTTGTAATGTGCCCAGTGTTGACGCTGTTTTGCAGGAAACATAATGAGGCTTGACTGCTGCTGGTTTGTATCATTTTCCTAGAATACTTGGTTCCAAGTTAAAATTATCTATTCAAATTGTGTTGCAATATATGTTGTCTATTAATTTTTCCATTGGCCTAGAATATATTTTCCCACCTTAGTAATATTCTATGACTTAAAAATATTAAAATCAAAACTACAAAAATATCACCCATTTCTACAAGATAAAACAGTCGTGGAAATAAGTTTCCATACATTGCTCTGTAGAAAAGTACACTATATTTTTGCCACTATGAAAACAAATGAACCCGTTAAAATGTTATACATTTGGCATTTACAACTGAAGCTACGCATGAACACAAAACATAAAAAACAGGTATTTACAAAAGTAATACAAGACCTTAATTTCAAGTACTTTTTAGCGCTGTGAAAAAAGAATTCATACACTGAAATGTAAAAATAAAAAAAATAAAACTATTCTAACACTTTGTATGCATACTCCTTCTGTGTATCGCCCATCTTGCATTTAGCATAGGCTCTATCAATTTCTTTATAGCCTCAGGTGTAATTTGCCATTCTCGCAACATGAATTCTTTCAAAGAAGTCTTACTGTTGCACAACTGGAAAATGTAAAAGAACGCCTGTGCTGGTCGGGCTGGCCAGGGAAGTTAACACTTTGAAGAGCATGTTGGGTTGCACGAGCAGGATGTGGTCGGGTATTGTCCTGCTGAAATAGTGCATCCCACCGCCCCTGCAAAAATGTTAGTAAACAGTTGACTAACGTTCTGGATGTACCGTGCACTGGCCAATTTTCCTTGTGTTAACACAAGAGGCGAACAGCCAGTGTAGGATATAGCTACCCAAAACATTGTCCGAAGAGTTGGCACCGAGTGTCGCTGGCGTATACACTGTGGAAGATACCGCTCACCAGGGCGACGCCGAATACGTACTAGACCATCATTAGCCCCAGGGCAGAACTTGGACTCATCACTGAACACAACACTTCGCAATTCTTCCCTCCAGATGTTCCTGGAGGCGAGCTGCGCGATGCTGTGATGCGAAGGGAAGTCTGGCTAATGGCACGCGTGATGGTATACCAGCTTCACATAAACTATACAGGTGATCCTAGCAGACACTCCTTGGGCGACATTAAATGTATTATGTTCTGCGGTCGCTGTGCGATCCGCTATGGTCGCCCATACGATGCGATAGTCTTGACATGCATCGCTTACTTCGGAAACCAGGTTTACCGGCATGTGCAGCTCCTCTGACCAACAGCGCTAACGCTTCTCTTCCAACATGTTCCGAAATTCTCCGGTATGGCCATTCAGCTTCCCAGATCCTACTATTCGACCCCGATCGAACTCGGTTAACTGTACGAATGGAGCTCGCTTTGGCCGTCCTGGCGCGCTAACCATGTTCAAACGGCTTCCGGAGTACAGCGAAGTTCTTGAAACACGCTTCTCCCGATACTCAGCTAGTTGCGTCTGTGTACTTTGATTGTCCCACTTCAACTCCGCAGTTTTCTCCAGTGCTGCGTTTACGATCACTTCATGTGCTGCCCTCTATAAATTTATTGTGCTAATTTGGTCGTTTTCATCACTTCAAACATGATGATCTTTTTTCATTTCCCAGTAGTGTATTTCGTGTTTTTTGACTCTTGTTTCGAGTTCACTTCACATCTGGACCCTGTGCTGGAGTGTTTATAGGGTGCGGAGTGCAGTACACCAACCACAGATGGACAGTTTATGGTGTATGTTTCGGGTCGTTGTCTCGTTGAAAATAATAATCTCTATAAACTGCATGTTATGTAAACTTTTCTATAAGTTCTCTTTGATAATATTGAGATATACGAATCTGTCCATGGCACATTCAATAAATAAAAATTTCCCAAAACCAGAGGTTGTATACATCCCCAAACCATGACCCTTACCTCCTTGCTTCATTGTGGCTTGTACGTTTATTTTTCAGGACAAGTTCTCTATACGGTCTCCTCCAGACCAAAATTGTACAATTTTTGCAGTATAATCTAAAATGCAGCTAATTATGTGTTTTCTTGCTTGATGTCGCTCGTAATTTTTGTAATTTTCTCATTTGGTAGGGGGCCGCGGTGGCTGAGCGGTTAGCCTGCTCGCCTCCCACCAAGGCGAACCGGGTTCAATCCCCGGCAGGGTCACTCTCGTATTTTCGCATGTGGGAATCGTGCCAGACGATGCCGCTGGTCGTTGGATTTTCTCGGGGATCTCCCCCCCCCTCTAATTGGCGCTGCTCCATACCTCAATCATCCTCATCGGCTCTCAAGACTTCGCTGTCAAGAACCGCCCAAATATCTTCACTCATTTGGTAGGTTATGGTTGCACATATTATTTCTGAAATTTTACAGAAATTCTGTTTGAGAAGGTACATACAGACCATAAAAGGAAGTTTTTGTTGCGAGTACATTATTATTACAAATTAATCACGCGTTCTACTAGACTACTTTCACTTTCTTACTTTATAAAGCAAACAGTCGTAAACATAGATATTCACAGACCGAGATTAATATATTATGATGTAAATTTGCGGTTCTTTATATGGCTAATCACGAACTATAATTCCGAGAATGTGAAAACTGTTTAAGCCACATTACAATACACATTTACGTATTGTGTATTTATACAAACTTACGAAAATAATAAATCAGAAGGGCCCAATAAACCGTGAACAAACTCAAATATGAGGAAACTTGGTAGCGTATTTCCAGAGAGTGTTGGTTCGTTCTAAACATCGAGGTGGTTGTGGATCAAATTTATACGCTTTGTATTCGCATTACTTGTTGGACTCATGAGCGAACATAAAATGTGTGCATTGTATATTATAAATTTTGGTTTTGTTATTTGGGTATTGCAATTTATTTATGTAACTTCAGCATCTTAACATTTATCTAAATAAAAGTCGTTGCATCATTTTGACGTGACCTAACAATTTGGACACTATGACATTAAATATGAGTGCAGCGAAAATGATCATCCATTCTATTTCATCACACGTATGAAGTTTTCCACCTGTAGCGACAGCTCGAAAACTGTACAGAAAGGCGAATTTGGTGTTGTACAATGTGTACCCGTTATGATACCAAAATGTATTTTCCTCACTGGCACAAGTGTGTGCATATGAGTGTGCGTGCGCGGTCCCAGTCTGACAGAGATTAAGGACTCTTGACGGCGAGGACAACGACCGCTAACGCCCTTGGTGAATTCATCCAGGTGTGGAAGATGCTTCCTAAGTGGCATCTGCTGTGCGGGTTGCTGCATGTTTGCGTCTGGGTTGTGCGTGATTATAGTTGGCTGCCGGAGATCAAATTATGCTAATGATGATTCATATGAAGGGTGGGGTCAGGCTCAAACTTCATTGGTTCGACCTCGTTACATAGGCGTGACGACCTAAAGAGCTCCGCCCAACTCGATGAACGTATGTTGTTTGAGTTAGGCAAAGAAGTAGAGAAGCGCTAATATCGTATCTGAGACGTCGATCAATGGCCTTAGAATTTTTTTGCTAGCACGTTTTCAGATATAACAGCCGTAACAAGTCATTTTCGACAATGTGTGAGAGCTCTAACACAGTGTTTACAACGTGTTTCCAGTGCTAGGTGGACAAGAGGGCCCATGGTGTGTCAGATACTCGTCATTTCGGCTCGAAAACATTTAAAGTTGGATACCTCAACGACCCATGTGTTTTTGACTTTAAAAAAAGTATAATAAAAAGAGGTGTTTTATAATTTCAAGTTTATTTGGCATGTCGATGAAACGATTACTGACGTGTTACGTGCCATTTAGCATATCTGTACGACTAATGGCTGAAACACTGCTCAATTTCATGGTCTGTAGTTTAATTTTCTGTAATATGCTATACCCATTGTCATAAAAATATGCGCATCCGGTAAAAATAATTAGGTAATTATTGAAATTGTTTAATAGTTACTTCTACAAATTATACGTTAATGATTTAAAGTTTCGTGCCATGACACATGCTCATAAGTTGTACGAGGGTACAGACATTGCTCTTTTTGTGGTATAAATAAACAGTTATACGTGTCAGGCGTGATAAATGAGCGACTGAGAGGACTCGCGAAATAGCCGTAAGAACAATCAAGGGAATTTGTGAAAGGTCAGATAACAGGGAGGCAAGAGGCAGTCTACTGTCCAGCGACATGTGACATCTTCACTAAAGTATCTTATGTTACTACCAGAATAATTTTCAGACTTGTAGCAGAAGTAAATCTGCGATCCCGACGAACCTTAAGTTCTCTGCTATATACACCTGAACGTAATTGCTCATAATTGATCTAGTTTGCCATGGTGTCTGCAGAAAGCAGCGGTATTGCTAAGGACTTTCGATTTACTGTTTTTAGTGACGAATTCCTTTCTTATTTATTAATTGATCACAACCGTGTCACAGTATGGAGCGCCGTGGGTAAACTCTACAGTCCTTTCTCGCTTTACAGCGACACACGTCTCCTACTACTGTCTTCTCACCATCGACTAAATTTGAGGTAGACCGCTTATTCGTCTTCTGCGCATGTACCCAACATTGACCTATCCCAAACCTACACAACTGTCAGTCACATGGTCGACACTGGTGTACCTGTTTGTTTATATCTTAATTTTTAAATGACGAGCACTTTTATATTAATAAAATACTTTCACCAATTTTAATGTAATCAAAAAGCATTACAAATTGGTTAGAGGATATTTATAAGTATCTCTAATAACTTGTTTACAAATCAGTTTTCTAACCTAAAATCCAAACCATGCCGTTTTCGTTAGACGTGTTGGCAGAAAAGCAGTTCAATGTTGGGACACGGAGAGTGGTTGTGAGCAGCCAGCGAGATCGGTCTACCTCATTGTTAGTGTATGCTTCTCACCACTAGTGTTGATGCGAGGGTCATTGAATGTACAGTTGTGCGATGAAGACATCCTGTGATCCCGTGTATCTTATGTCTTTGCTTCAGTGTGTAGGAGCCAGTTTCCAGCGAGATTATGCTCGTTCGCACACAGCTCTGGTTTCCCAGTAGTGCTTGCTACGTCATTCATAGCCTTTCCGCTTATATCACGTTTACTTCCAACGTTTCTGAAGCTCTGCTAAAATTCTACTTCCAGGGTACTCCTCCGTCTGATACAAACAACGCTTAGAGAATTACACCAGACGGCCAGTGCACCGCATTCGTGCGCACTCAGTGTAATAATATTTTGCATAAGAACTAATTCTTACTAGGCATTACCAACATACCTATTTTCTCTCTCTGTCATTAAATCTATAGATGAAATAAAAGTTAAATTTAAACAAACGTAAATTAATTCTACGTTAACGCGGGTATAAAACGCTTGTCATAGGACATATTTAGAAAAAAACCAAACACGTCATACATGGGATGTTTTTCCAAAGGTTTCATTCAAAAAGTGTGAAGAAGCCGGGAGTAGACCTCAGCTTCCTCTGTATCGAATTTCTTATTTTGGCGTTTATAGCCTGACATTGGAATAACAGACGTGGTATTCTGTACGTATAATGTGTAGTTTCATATACCTTACTTTCTCTTGTGCTTTGAGCAACCGAGTAATTCAGTAATCCATAGGTGGCGCAGAAACATTTTTTGAGATAGTTGCATGTCGTAATGTTGAACTAGAAGTGTTAAGTAAAAAGTAAAAATTGTGAGAGTACTTTTTCCCCCCATATTTTTAATCTCCACAGGTGTAGCAATTAGTAAATATATAAGTGATATACTTTGCACAGTTTAACTTGGCCGACACATGTACAAAGTGATGAGGACCATAACAGTGTTAATTTTACGTATGACGAAATTTAAAGTTTTACCCCGCTATCGTAACATCTGTTCTAGATATAATTGTATTTGCACGTGCGTTTAGTTCACATTGAAGATAATCGTTACGATTGTCTTCTCACGGCCTAAAAGTCGCAGCTCATGAATGTCTTGTAAGTTATCTGAGAGTACAAATTATTTTATAGTGTACGTTGACGTTTTTGTTACGTGGTCCAATGATACTTTCTAAATACGCCGTAAATTATATTGAACTTCTTAAATTATCGTATTTTAGAAATACCCGTGTTGTAGCCTACATGTCAGTTACTGTTTTCTTACGAGTTGTATGTAATAAATGAAGTTTGTTAGTAAATAAGAATTTCAGAAATGAATAACAAACATAGTATTTTTTATTTTATCTTTTTGGATTACCTCGCTGCATTTAACAAGTCGCGAAGGCCTGTAAAATTTCTAAGCATATTTTGAACGTACGATGTAGATCAAGTGATTCCCTCTGGACATATGTTGTTACTCTTAGTGGATATTGGTTACCAGACCTTAGCAATACACTGAGGAAAAGAATTCTTTCAGTATACCAAGTATATTAATATTGTTTCCGTAGCGTTTGTTTCGGCTAAACAATAGTTTGTTGGTACAGCCAAGCCTCAGTTCCTCCAAATGAATGCAATTTATTCATAAAACCAAATAATTTATTTAAAACAACTTTGTTTGTACCAAGCAGATATTTAGTTGTTGCAGTGTATTAAATATTTAGTGTAAGCAATCATACCGTCACAATTTTTCAACAAAATAGTGTTTATACTGAGAGAACAGCTAAACCAAATCTTTGTTTGGGGCAACTAAATAAGAACAACAAAATTCTTTGGTTTCGATAACAGAATATTCCACTGCTCCTATGCAAACAATTAATTTGGTTGCACCAAACAAACTTCGTTAGATTCAACAAAACTTTTTTCTCAGTCTGTACTAACCCACGAGGGTTTTGTATTGCGTCGATCAGACACCACGTGTAGCTATCTACCCTTCGATGGTTACTTTCCAGAACATTGCCATAGTGTCTGCATAAATTTGATTCCCTCTCTCCTACAGCGAAATTAAGCTCTGGGATGTTATTTTGGGCTATTTGGTCTGGCTTTCAGTCGACGCTCCAATTCATCGCAAAGGTGTTCAGTGTGGTCGAGGTTCCTGTCATTCGAATTCATCTATCCCATTGCCCTCGAAGCATTTAGTTATTCATCATGAATGCGTGCATTGTCTTGCTGAAATTCAAATGAGCCAATTTCAAACAAATCCTGCGGAATAGGTGTAAAGAATTGCTTCAAAGGCCTAGGTAGTAATGATTCCACTCATGTTGAGTAATGGCCGTCGGACATTTGGCACGCCCTCACATGTGATTCAGATTACAATATCGGCTATACCTTGATTCGTCGACTCACAGGAATCTCAAAGTTCAATAGTGGTGTGTTTCGTCGTAAAATACAGTTTGGCTTTCCATCCAATGATCTTGGGCTTATGGAAACTGCGTAGCGAAATATTGTCTGTAAAATCAGTTTTTGCGTGTTTTTCCTGTGGAAAAAACCTTGTTTACAGACAAAACGGTGTTTGCGCTCGTACGCGAATATCGGTAACGCCTCTCCCTCTATCCCCCCCCCCCCATACATCCTTTGTACCAACCGGGAAAAAAAAACGCAAACACTGATTTTACGGGCAACATTCGACTATAGGCTGTTCAGGGTTAAATGAGCACTTTTGACAGCCCTGCTTAAGATCTACTTGTATGTCAGTTGTGTGTTCTTCCGCCTGACGTAAAATTAACATTGTCATGGGCTTCATCACACTATTCATGCGTCGGTCAAGAGAAACTGTGAAATCATTAAAAGTCAATATTCTACAAATCTGCTAATTTTTACACTTCGGCGCATTAAAAAACAGGAAGCGATAGAAATAATTTTAAGTTATCAGAAATTGTTACGTTACACTTTGTACTCGGCGTTAAGATATGGAACTACTTTTCCCTCCATCGTTACCAATTTTAGTGGGCGCATGTCACCCAGTGTGCCCGTTAAAATATATGCAGGTAGGAGCAGTGACTTTTTTCTAAAGTTGATTTCACAAGTGCTCACTTTATCGTGAACAGCCTTTCATGTGGCGTACAGTACAATGGCGAGAGGACGTTTTCTCAGGGGCTTGCATGTCTGCCGTGCAGGAGGCAGAACCGACTTCACGTAGCGCGAGCTTCACTCAGGCAAGCAGACGGCCGGGCAACACAGACCCCCCCCCCCCCCCCCTGTTTTCTCTCTCTGCATTGTCATATTATCGAGCTGGCGCCCCTCCGCTGCAGACGCTCCGGGTCGAACCCCGGTCTCCGGTCGCTACGCAGACTGCTGTGCACTGCTCGGTCGCAGTATTGATTACCCCCGGCCACGCGATTCCCCGCTCGCGCCGCGGCTCTTCACTATTCATTTCAGCTCTTAAGGGGAATGGTGCACGAAAACCGTATATTTATACCATTTTTGTCACAATTTGTTTTTACAGGGGATTTTTCGAAGTTTCAGGTTCGACATGCCGTAAATAACAATTTTTAACGCCTTAATACATGGTTAAAATTCTCTGTGTTCGCTATTCTCGGAGCTCTGATTGAAGATAAGAAAAAAAAAATCTTTCTTTTCTTACATCAGTGCTCCGAGACTAATGAAGGCAGTGAAAAGCTTGAAAAGCTGTTGAAAATTATTTACGTCTTGTCGAACCAAAATTTTCGATAAACCCTTTGGAAAACGACTTATATCGAGAATCGGGTAAATATACTGCTTTCATGCACCATTCCCCTTCAGGTTGAAGTAAGGCAACGCCAATGGAGCACTGCACTCTACTATTCAATGTGAAGAACTAATAAAAAAGTAGTACAGACACTATAAAAATTGTCAGAAAAGTGTCATGTATGCTTTATATAAAAGAAAAATGTATATATTTTGCAACATTATAAAATATTTTACTAGAATATACTTTTTAAATGTAAAAAAATAATCGATTAAAATGTCTCTATTTTTACTAAATTTAAACGCATTTCCATTCTGGATGCTTCAGAAAGAAGAATTTGCAAGAAAATCTTCGTCGTGGAATATCGTCATAATGGTTACTATAATTGTGTGTAAGAAAATTGTAATAATAATAATAATAAAGGAAATAATTTTATAATTATTTTTATGTGTGTCGATTTGTCACAAACATTTATGGCTGAAACTGACGTAAATAGTTAGTTAAAAAAATTGACATGATACATAATTATATTTCATTTAGAATTAATATGTTTGAAAACAGAGAGAAAATGGGTGCGATGGTAATGCTTAGTAAAAAATAAATAGTTATCATGCGAACTATTACTGAACTGTATGCATTGTCCCATTGATGTAATTTTATAGAATAAGTTAAGCTTTCTTTACAGGAGAACTTCGGCACGGCTTCAGAACATTTCAAAGAAAACATGACTGAACTATATAAAGCATTTACAAGGATATCGCAATTTAGGTTGACGAAAGTCATATTGAGACAATTCAAATTATATTTAAGGTCTAGTTAATAAGGCGGTGCGCTGATTATGCCATTTTAATCTAGAAAGAAGGCATTTCCTCAAAGAAAGGGTACCTTGTGAAATTTGTCCAATTCCAACTACCTCCCTTGTAGAGTTGTGCCATTTGTTCACGTGGCTAAAGGCTGTTCACGCTAAAGTCAGTACTTTTGAAATCAACTTTAGAAAATAGTGACTAACCCTACCTGCATATATTTTAACGGACAAACTCAGTGACATGCGCCCAGCAAAGTTGGTGACGGTGAATGGAAAGTAGTTCCATATCTTAACGTCGAATAAAAAGTGTCAACCATTTGTGATAATTTAAATTATTTCTTTCTCGTTCTGTTTTTTTAATCCATCGAAGTGTAAAAATGGGCAGATTTGCAAAACATTTTATTTTGTAATAATTTAACAGTTGCACTTGACTGGCGCATGGATAAAGCGACGAGGCCCATGGCAATTTTAATTTTGCATAAGGTTGAAGAATACACAATGTCCACACAAGTGGATCTTAAGCAGGACTTTCAAAAGTGCACATTTTACCGTGAACAGCCTATACCCGTATATTAGTAGTAGTAGCCTTTGTGTAAGAGCGTGCGATCGTTTATGTTCCAGGTGGAGAAGGACAACTTGAGCGCAGCTCGACACGAGCTGGAGCGGAAGCTGGAGACGAAGGAGCTGGAGCTGCACGAGAAGGAGGAAGAGCTGTTCCTCCAGCTGGAGAAGGTGGTCAGGCTGGAAGAAGACTGCGAGAAGGTGAGGGGCAGTTCCCTTCAACAGTTGTCGGCATTCGAGGGCCTACTCTCGGTGTCTGTGGGTTTGAGCCTCACCTTGAACAAGTCATTACCCCTACCATCTTAATGCGCACACTAACTGGCATGCTCCCAGTAAACTTGGTTAAAGCCGGAGGGCAAGTAGTTCCATGTCTTAACGTTTAATTTAATATAATAGTTGAACATTTGTGAATGCTGAAGTTATTGATTTTGCATTCTAGTTTTTTATGCACATTGTCACGATGCAGGCGCAATGCTTAAAAACTCGACTAGGTACCTGCAACCCGCATCACAGCAATTGACTAGGACATAGCTCAGAAAAAATAACTAATTAACGGGGCATAAGAAAAACTACAAACTCGAGTCACTTACTTATCAAAAATAATTAAACACTAAGTATTTCCAGAATTGATAATCTCTTCAGTCTCCTACCCTACGGGACAGCAAATGGCCTGAGGTAATCTAAAACAGACCAAACTATTTGACTAATTATCCAGAAATTAATCTGTCTGTACCTTAACTTATAATTGGAGGGTGTACAAATAATTGTTTAAGACAGTTGATTCTTATCAGAAATTACAAATGTTTCAATAAAAAACAACTTAATTTTAATGTACTTAGCTCAAAATCAAATATCTTAACTGAACCCTGAAGTTCCTTACTTTCTGTGCTCGATTAACAATAAATTAGTCAAACGTAAGCCGGAGTGTCATACTCTGAGAGCTCGCAGATAATTAACTACCTAAACATCTCAATCGTTCTTTCGTAATCTTTTACTAGATCAAATATCTATATTACGTGTTTGTCATCCCCTGACGTCCACATTAGCCCCTCTCTAACCCTCGGGCGAACGACAGCTCCGCACGGTATTAGGCAACATCACCACTGGCTGGGAGAACACTGAATTTCATATTTCACACCTCAACCAATTGTTTCGGTGAACTCAAATCTTGATCCCGTATTTTACCGTTTACTACAATTGGTGATCCACGAGACTTTAGTTGTCGACCCAGGACTGACCAATTCCCCTGTCCACAAATTTCGCAACAGCCCAGTCACCTACCGCCGACGAAAACTGCACATTTCATGAAAGTTGAACACTGGCCCCATGTGCGACAGTGGACATGGTGGACGAATGCACACTGTGTATACAAGTATATTTTAATTAGAGCTTTTAAAAGTGCTAGGTTTACTGTGAACAAACTATAGCACAGGGAACGTTTTGCAGACTTCAGATTTGTTTAAAATTTAATTTTAATCTATTAAAAAGCAGCTAATGTATTGTGCAACATTGGCATCCTGTCTCAGCATGTTCGTTGCATTTCAAGTCAGGTGTAACCAGAAAGCATTCAGTGACCCTCGCGATTGGTGTAACATCCTGAAGAGATCATTTACAGGAAGATTTTAGCTGTTTATTAAATCCTTGTACAGCTGGTTCGTGGTTAATTATACATTTCTTTGAAATCAAGCTTTAAGAAATGTTAACTCTTTAAGCCTATGTGCGTGTGTTTCGACACAAATAGTGACTAGTATATCTATAGTAAAGCTAGCAGCAATGCAAGTAAAGTAGTTCAATGTCTTTTTACATAATATTGAAAGTTTAATGTTGAAATTTGTGGACACTTAATATTTTTAATTTAATTTCTGTTTGTGTTATGTACATAAATGTGAGGATTAGTATATTAGTGAAGTAGTTGCTTTGCTAACAATTTAATGTGATCGAAGTCTGAATAAAGGGAACTGGGTCCGTGGCAATGGTAATTTTTAACACATGACGGAAGGTTACAAAATGGGCACGAAAGCAGATCTTAAGCAAGTTTTTACCTCTAATTTTAAACATTCTCATGGTACTCTATTAAGTGAACAAACACTGTAAATTCACAAAATATGTTGTCATGAATTTACAACCGACAGTATTTCTACAACAATACATCAAATTAGTTACAAAAATTTTTATTCGCTGCAGAAGTAAGAAAGTGCAAATAACTAGACCACCTGCTAGAAGTGCCACTCACAGAGCGTAGTCCATGGCGTATGACCCGTGATGTGGGCTGGTGAATGTGTATAAAATGTTGCCAACAGGCTGGCTGTACACAGTGAGCTTCCTGCTGTCATGGGTAAATGAAGCGATTTAACCGATTTGCATAAGAGATGATCATCTGTTTTCGGGCCAAGGGGGCAGTATTTCAGAAACAGCTACGTTTGTGAACCGTTCATGTGCCTCTGTGGTAAAAGTGTATCGTGAGTGGACGAATGGCACCATTGGGAATAACCATCGTGGAAACTGTGGAGCTCCATGCGCCATTGATGTCCGAGGTGAATGTCGAATACGACAGTGCATGAAGGCCAACTGGCAGGCTACAGTGGAATGTGTGTACCGCAACAGTTCAGCGAGCCCTTCTGCGAATAAAGGGAACCCTTCTGCGAAATGGTCTCCGGATTAGATGGAGAGCGACTTCACCCATGCTAACACAAGAGTATCGACGAAAACGACTGAAATTTGCTCGACAGTATGGCGACTGGATCGCTGCTGATTGGCCAAGGTTAGCCTTCTCCGACGAGTGACTTCTTCAGCTGCATAGAACAGATGGACGTTAGTGTGTCTGGCGATAAACGTCGGAGAACCAACACCCTGCACCCATTTCTGGACGAATACAAGGCGGTGGGTGCAGTTTTTATGGTCTGGGGAATGCTCTCATGATATTCTCTAGGTCCCATCATCTGTGTGGAAGGCCCTTAATCGATTTGGTTGTGAATCCGTCCTCTGCGATCATGTCCACCCGTACATGATGCTTTTCTTTCCTCGGAAGGATGGGATCTTCAGCACTATAGTGCACCTTGCCACATGGCTAGAAATGTCCGCACGGGACTGGACGACCACGATCAAGACTTCAAAGTTCTTTCCTGGCCCCCAAACAGCCCCGATCTCATACCACTTAAACATTTGTGGGACCACCTCGATCGTATTGTTCGCCATCTCTCTCTCTCTTCTGCCACGCACCCTTCAACAGTTGTGCGACACAATGCCGACAGCATGACTTCAAATACTTGTGCAGACCTATTAGCACCTGGCTGAGTCACTGCCAACTCGTCCAACAGCTGTCCGTGCTGCAAAGGGTGGTTACTCTTGATACTAACAGGTGGTCATAGTAATGTGATACAACTGTATAATGTTGGCATAAACATCAAATACCACATCGTTCGGTGAATTTATTTCTTCCTATAGGCTGTTCACAGTAAAGTGAGCACTTTTGATGTCTTGGTTACGTTTTCCGTTCAGCCAATTTCAGCCAATTTTTATCATTTAGCCACCTTTTTAAATAAGAACTATTGCCATATATGTAATTAACAGTGTGTGTACTTTCCACCTCACTCAGAAGTTAACATCTAAGGTTAAAATTAAAATATGTTTATTGACTATTATTCCAAATGAGAGGGCTTTCAAAAGTGCTCACTTTACCATGAATAGCCTATACTTCTGTGCAGTAGTAGTCCTACAGATAGTGTGGAACAAACGTCCAGTGTATTAGGTTGTTAATGCATATTAGCAACATAATAAAATTCTTTAAAAAATGTTAGAAGAAAAAATTATTTTATACAAAAATGGTTATATAATCATGGAACCTTAGATTAGAGTAACAGGTGTAGATCGAGTAACGTTAGAAAAAGATGATCCCTGTGTTTTGACAAACTTGGTTTTTAAATGTTGAATCTGGAAATCAAGTAATGCATTAATGTACGTAAATAAAAGATGGCAGGGATACCCCCCCCTTAAAGGAGTCTGAGGGATGCTGGATAATAGGGATATAAGAGGCAGGGTGTATGGCACACCAGATTGTCAGTCATTTGATTCGTTCGAACTTAACAGCCAGATTTTGTTGCTAGCTGTGAACATGTAAATATGCCAAAAAAGGTGGACAAGTTCTAGACGGTCTCTTACAGGCTGTCTATCAGGAGAGAGAATTGTGCGACTGTCGGGCACGAACAAAGTTGGCGACTTCCTTGCCCACCATCCAGCGAAATGTGGCAGCTGCACTAGAGCACAGTATTCTACCAGAATCAATTTCGGACACAAATCAGCGATCCCGGCATATTTTGTGCTCTATCATTAATACATCATCGCCTTCGTTTGGATTGCAACTTGTGCTAAAGACTGGTGAATCACACTTTTATTGAGAAACGGATTACCACCATGCAAGAATTTGGAGGACCTCAAGTGAGCTTTTACAGTCCCTTCATCATGTTACTGTGGCACATGGCCTCCTACTACTGGTGTGATGTTCAAAGGACCGATCTCATATGATCGTCGTTCCCTACTGATAGTGATAGGTTTCAAATTTTGTAGCTATGTGTGTTATCTTTCCTGGTTGAGTGCCTCGGAGCCAATTCCCAGAAAGATAATGCTCGCCTGCAATCAGATGAGGTTTCTCAGAAGTGTTCATGCCCTGTTTAAACACTTCCATGGTCTGCTCTGAAACCTGCACATTGTGGGACTAGATTGGAAGCTATCTTCCACCATGTTGAAGTTTTCATACGTTAGAGAATAATTTACAACTACTGTGAACAAATTCAAATATCCGCAGGATAACATATGGAATTTTGGTTCCCTGTGTGCCCTTGTGGGCACATTATTCAGATGCAGTCATGTGATTTTGAAAATATACATGTAACAGTGCACCAACTGAGGTAGGTCTACAGCATTGACAGATCAGGGCCGTCGAAGATCTCCAGATTGTTGTGAAGTAAACAGTTCGGCTTCGTTACAAATTGTGGTGTGAGATTTTTGAACATCATTGGAAAGGGATTCAGTTGATCATTACATCTGCTGGAGGTGACTGCACATAGATTTTGTGTACGAGCTGTGTAACCTGTAAGCCAAATATCATTACTTGTAAGTCGCCCTTCGTTTACAACAGTGCAAAGCATGTTGTCGTTCGACTGCAAAAAATTCGACGAGCATTCTGTGAAGTGACGAATTGTACTTACTATAGTGATCCTATATATTATATATAAATAGTATGGTATTGTCTTATTTTGTATATACGCTCCTGGAAGATAAATAACGCCTTGACAGACGCTTGCCAGAGAGCCACATTTTGTCATACAGCACAGATGTAGGTATTATATAGGACATGATCACTGGTACAAGATTATCTGCTGGAAAATGTTTGTATAGGTGTGTTGAGAAATTGTTTAGTACTTAAGTTTGCCCCCATTAGGTAGCAATGTAGGCAGAAATTCTTGCATGTAAACGATCATAGAGGTGACGAATATCGTCCTATAGAGTGGAATTCCATGTAGTCCTGCATTGCACTAGGTAGCTCAGCTGGACAATAGTTGTCGATGGTGCAGGAGTTCGGGCCAGATGATGTCCAACCCATTTCCACGCAAATAGTATGGGGGAAAGATCTGGTGATTATCTTGCTAGTCAGGGAAGTTAACGAACATCTTGATGAGCATGTTGGATTACACGAGCCAGAACGTGGACAGGCATTGTCTTACTGAAATAACAGATCCCTTTTCACCTGCAAAAAATGGTAGCAGAAAAGGTTTAATGATGTTCTGGATGTACCATGTACTGGTAAAATAATATCCCCTGTATTAATACCAGAGGCGAACGACTATCATAGGATATAGCTCTCCAAACCATTATCCCAGGAATTGGTTCTGAGTATCGCTGCTATATACACCGTGGAAGATGCCGTCCGCCAGGCCGATGCTGAATATAGCACTGGACTATAGTTACTCCAAGGCAAAACCGGAAGTCATTACTGAACACAACACTTCGCTATTTTTCTTTTCCATGTGTTTTCTCGGTACCACCGTAGATGGGCTACAGGATGCAGAGGTGGGAGTGGAAGCCTGACTAATGGCACTGATGATTGTAGACCAGCTTCATGTAAACAATTGCAGATGATCTTAGCACACTCTCCTTGGGCGAAATTAATTTTAATTTTCTCTGCAGTTGCTGTGTGTTCCACTATGGCCGCTTGTAGAATGAGATGGTCTTGACGTGCATCCGTACCAGGTTTACATGTGCAGCTTCCTCTGACCAGCGCCACAATCGATGTTGTTGGCACTTCTCGTCCAACATGTTTCGCAATTCTCCTGTATGACATCCAGCTTCCTGGAGTCCCACTATTCAACCCAGTTCAAACTCAGTTAACTGTACGAATGGGGCTCGCCTTCGCTTTCCTTACACGACTGTGTACTTTGTACACTGTCCCACTTAAACTCTGCAGTCTTCCATTCCTGCCTACTTTCCGAGGGAAAGAAAGCTTATGAGGTCACTTTCCTGTTTGGGTGTGTACGCCCCCACCCCCCCTTTTCCATTTAGATTTTTGAACACGTCCATCGAATTTCACCAAACTGGGTACATACATAATACTTAGTAAGGACACATCTGACTTATAGTTTTCGACCATTCTGGGTGATTACTTTCAAAATGGTAGCCATTGTAATATTCTAGGTGATATATCATATCTCGGGAACTATACAACCTACTTAAACCAGATTTTGTATCCTGGCAATAGAGGAAGCGAGTAGATTCTACGATATAAAATTCAAGAGTGGCACAAATTACAAGCATCCTCCCGATGGTAATTCAGATCACCCCCCTTTCCCCTCCATCACCCCTTAGACTTAGAGGTATGCTGTGATTGGCTTTCGGCTGATGATGGGGTTACCCCTCAATCACTGTAGGCTTATCCTTCCATCTCCTCCCCCCACCTATCCACTGTGCTGTGATTGGCCGTTAGTTGAAACAGTGCAATACTGACACAAGGGACATTTGTGGGTTTTGTCTCGCCGAGTGTAACTATACATGTTTACTTGTTAGCTGTCGGATCTCAAATGAGTGGAGTGGTATGCACTTCCCCCCCCCTCCTCCCTGCCACCCCTTCCTCTACGGAGATTTCGGGAGTAGTTTTGGCAGATGTTGTGGGCTGGAGTGCTGCCAGAGTGGGTAGCTCTAGCAACTGGTGGCAGAGGTGCTACTGGGTTCGATTTCCGGACAGAACATGCATAATTTTTTGTATTTTTGGATTAGTACTGAGTTCGATTCCCGGACAGGGCACTTAATAATTTTTTTGGATTGCTACGTGATTTGATTCCCGGACAGGGCACTTAATAATTTTTTTGGATTGCTACGTGATTTGATTCCCGGACAGAGCACTTAAATTTTTTTCCTAACCCTTGGGCTTTGGTGACTGGTAGGTGGATTGATATTATGTTCGATTCCCATTCAGGATACTTACATTTTATTTTTGCACCTGTCCAATGAGAGTAATCACATGTGTTATTTTTCCCATCGACTGCCGGACTGAGGAGTGGAGCGGTATGCGCTTCCCCAAATCCCTGTCCCTCCACCCCATCACCTCCCTCCCCCTGCCCCCCTTTTCCTCCAGAGGAACTACTGGAGATTTCAGAACAATTTTTGGTGGACATCGTGGGCTGGGGAGCTGCCAAAGTGGGTAGATCTGACAACTGGTGGGTGGAATGATACCGAGTTAGATTCCTGGACAGAGTTATTAGTAATTGTGTGATTGCATACCGAGACTAATTACACGTCCTGTCTAGCATAATTACTTATTACGTCTACCATGACTCTACACATCCTCTCCCCAGGACTGCTCACTCTCAAAAAACATACAGGTTAATTTGATTTTTTAAATCGCCTATCAAGATGATTATTGAGAGTATTTGCATACTGAATATCCACATGCAAGTAGTATGAGCATAATGAGCCGAAACCAACAACCTGTTGAACGATGAAACACTACTAATGATGGAAGACAACTGTCGTATTGATATCTTACTCCTTGCTTCATATCCCATCAAGAATGCTTTAGAGTTTATTTGCGTAATGAATAAATGTGCATAATTAGTATTTACACAATGAACAAACACCAAGAATTTCACCTCAAGTACACATCCTACCCAAACCACTCCTTACTTCCAACTGACCAAAGTTTTTATATTATGTATAACTTATGCATACCATTTTGTAATCATCAAATGCACTACAGAACAAACACTTGAAACAATATGCCTTTCCATTACCTATCTCAGTCTGTCTACAACTCTCGTTCCACATTCATCGCACTCGCAACAAGCCACCGCAGCTTGTCGAACGACAAAGAACTATCGAATCCCACCCACCCTTCCTACACCAATCTGTCATCACTCGAGGCGATAACAACGTTCTCCGTGACTCCGAAAAGATACAGGCGAGTGCTTTAACTGGGAAGGCTACACAAACATTGTCTTAGCGTTTACGATATCGCACACTGCATTACACATATATGTATTTAAAGTATGGCAATTTAATTTTTTTCGAAAGTTAATTTTTTTAACTTATTGCATAATAATATTTAAAAAAAATTAATTATAACCCACATATTTACTTAAAAAAACTCTCCCTCAGATATGCTTCGAAAACAAACATTTGACATCATTGTTTTATGTTAAAATAAAATAAGTTTTGATGTTAACTTATTCTATAATTGTTTTAAATAATATTCCTCCTTATATATGTTAATGCAATCCAATATGATGGCGAGGTTTTAATGGATGATATATGCAAACGGAGTTTGTTTGAGAGTGAACTGTCCTAGGGAGAGAATGTGTAGTCATGGTACATGGTATAAGTAATTATGCTAGAGAGGATGTGTAATTAGTCTCATTATGCAATTACACAATTACTAATTACGTGTCCGGGAATCGGACTCGGTACCATTCTACCCACTAATCGTCGGAGCTACCCACTCTGGTGGCTCCCTGATGCCCGCCAAAACAGGTCCTGAAATCTCCGTTAGTTCCACAAAGGGAGGGGGGTTGCATGGTGGGGAGACAGGGGTTTGGAGAATTGCATACAGCTCCACTACTAAGTGGAGGTCTGGCAGTCGATGGTGCAACACGTGTGTTTACTCGCATTGCGCAGGTGCACAAATAAAATGTAAGTATCCTGAACTGGAATCGAACCTAGTATAAATCCACCACCCACTGGTTGTTAAAGCCGGAGGGTTAGGAAAAAATCTGTAACTGCTCTGTCCTGGAATCTAACCCTGTAGCAATCCAAAAATTATGAAGTTTCCTGTCTGGAAATCAAACTCAGTACTAACCCAAAAATAAAGAAATTATAGGTGTCCTGTCCAGTAATCTAGCCCAGTAGCACCTCGGCTACCAGGTGCTACAGATACCTACTCTGGCGGTCTTCCAGCCCAGTATATCCTCCAAAACAACTTCTGAAATGTCCGGACAGGGTGGTTAGGGTGACTTGGTGAGGAGGGAAGTGCGTACCATTCCACTCCTCATTGTAGGTCCGACAGCTGACAAGTCAACATGTATAGTTACACTTGGTGAGACAAAGCTGACAAATGTCCCTTGTGCCAGTATTGCACTGTCACCCAACAGCCAATCACAACACAGTGATGGAGTGATAAACCCGCCATCATCCGAAAGCCAATCACAGCACACCACACAGGGGTTGTTGAGAGGGGAGTGATATTAATTAACCTTGGGAGGATGCCTACACTTTGTGATACCTCCAAAACAGTTTTACAGGTTAATCAATTGTGCACATGTGCCACTCTTGCATTTTATCTCGCATAACCTACTCGCTCCCTCTACTGCTGGCAGAGCATCCTGTACGCTTTAAATTCTAAAATGTTGTTAATCTGCCTCTTTGAAGATAGCGATTCTCACTCAAATAGGCATGTAAGTACTACTATGACATGCCAGGTAAACATAAGTAACATCTTGATTAGAATTATTATTTTTTTTTCAAAATGGCCAAAAATATCTTGTATACAAGTTTTTCAATTTATACAAAATTTTGTATGCTGTAAGTATATATTACAATCATGAAATATACTAATACATAGTCACTTTTGTCAGCCATGTTGTAAGATAGCGCCACATTAATTAAAGTTTTTATGTCATCTCGGTAAACAATGAATCTATTTATACCAAACTTGATAAACAAGTAGTTCTGCGACAGATGATGTTTAGTGATATGTTTAAGTTATATCATACACTAATTTTCAAAATGATATACATATAGTTATTTTAGCTTAGAATGTTATATCTTCGAAACCATGTAATCGGTTCCATCTTAAATTTGTATTCTTGTTGTAGATATTACAACTGTCAACTGTGTCTGCACAGAGCATCTTTTGTCCGCCATTTTGTAAACCAACGACACATGAATAAATACATGTTTTGTCATATCTCGGGAAGCAGTTGAGCGATTCCAACCAAATTTGGCAAACAAATAATACTGTGGCAGATAATGAAAAATGGGAGACGCTTATTTTCAAAATGGCGGCCACATAGACATACCTTAGTATGATATATATCTTCCTAACCATGTAATTAATTCCAACTTAACTTTGCATGCTGGTAGAAGATATTACAACTATGAACTGTATCTGCACGAAGCATCTTTCGTCCCTCATTTTGTAAGATAATATGACATGAAAGAATTAAGTTTTTATATATTATCTTGGGAAACTATTGAGAGATTCCCATCAAATTTGACAAATAAGTAGTACTCCGGCAGATTATGTAAAATTGTACGATTTTGTTCTTCGGGCACTTTATTTCAAAATGGCGGGCATATAGTTATTTTAGTTTAGGACACTTTATCGTCGAGATGATTTAATTAATTCCGACTTAATCTTTGTATGCTGGCAGTAGATATTACAACTATAAACTGTATCTACACAAAGTATATTTTGTCTGCCATTTTGTAAGATAGCGCCATATGAATAAATAACATTTTTGTTATAGTTAAAGAAATCATTGACAGATTGCTACCAAATTTGGCAAACAATTTGCACAGCAGCTGGTGCACTCGTGTGCAATCAGAAGCGTACGCAAGAAATTTATTTGTAAGGGCCCAAATTGTAGTATGCACTTAGTGTTGAGGTCTCTTAATGACAGCGACGCAAGGGAATTAAATAGGGTTAGCGACTGCAGACTAGGCGCCGTCGAATGTTTGTAATTCTTTAGTGCGACAGTTTATTTGCAAACGTAAAGTTTGTGTGAACTATAAGAAAAATGTAAACTTGCCGCGAAGGTCACGTACTATGCAAACCTCTCGTAGTTTGCGTCTTTAATAACAGTTTTCTCTCAGTTCACACGTAGGTATTTCTTTCCCCGCCATGAGGGATATTTCTGTATGCATGAATAAATATGCAGCAAAATCATGTTGTGTGCATAGTACCAAATGGCTACATTGTACAGGAATTTATGTATCTAACAATACTGTCACTGATTTAACTAACTACACGCCTCAGCAAAATTTTGCACCGCTTATATCACCTCCGGAGTTTCTTAGTTATTAGGTTATTTAAGGCCCAAGAGAAAGTTTGGAATGAAAATACACACTGTGTGTACAGAATTTAATGCCAGGCGTGAACGTATTTTTCTATATCACATACTGTCCCAGCTAACAACCTTTATGTTTATATCATTGAACCCATGAAATTATTGTGTGTACTTTTTATCGTAATAGTTGGCATTGGCTGGACGCAATTTCGATCCCAGCTAATTTTGAAAAATGTTTGTGGGTGTCTAGAAGTAATTATATTGTGTAGAAACGTGATACATTTTAATTATTTCTCGCCGTCGGCACATTTTTGTGTAGTTACAAAGATCTAAATCTCTTCTTGCATACTTTTTTCTAAACTTGTTCTATGCTAGCAATAAACGCCTACAAAAATAATTGAAACTTGAAGTACCGACTTTTTTTTTATAATAAGGGAGTTTTTGTTATTATTACGTTCAGAGAGGAAATCCTATCATTTTAAATGTGTTGCAGTAGTCAGTCCCTTCTCCAACTTCAAACTCGTAATTTTAACCACCAGTTTTTAAAATGCACTAGCAGTTTTATTAATGCATCCAGTATTGAAAGCAATGTAGAGAAACCACCCGTGGTACAGTGTCCATCGCGAAATGTTGAAAATTTATTTCCTTTTCGATTTACATATTTGTTACAGTGACCACACAAAGTGTGTTTGGAAAACTACCGAAGACAAGAATTTTTTTCTCTGATTTCTTTTAATAAGAAAAATATATTTCGGTACTGTTACTGCCAACTGTTGTCGCAAAGTTTCGCTGTGATGCTAAGAATAACGATCCTCGATGGAAAGATTGGTTACAGTAGCAGGTATTTCGAACCACGGAGCAATGTAAAGTTGCTTTCATAAGTAAACGTGTTTTGGCGGGTCAGAATTCCAATACTGGCCATGTAAATTTTCCCAGTAATAACGGGGCGAGGGAGCTACTGTATTGGCATTGGAGTTCGGGTCACAAGGGTGGTTGTTTCCCATGGCGCCGAAATAGGGTTTCCCCACCGGTTACCACATACGGCCTGGCACATACCTTTACCGTGTGTAAGGTCAGTACGTTCCATCCCATCCACCTTACAGAACACAATATCACTCTGTGACCTCGCATGACAGATGGGCATTCAGTAGTATGAAACATGTTCTGTAAATACACACATTGCCATAAAAATTTGGGCATAAATAAAACCCACCATATTAATAATAAAATTTACTAGCATGACCGTACAGACCAAAGAAAAAAAGGATTACAGTAATTGTACCGGGACAGTGTTCCGCCCTACCTGCGGCATTAGAAAGGCCCCATTAGTATGTCTTCACACCGCCTTGTGCGTCGATGTCATCGGTCATGGGGTCAAACAAACGCTGAATGTTATCCTGCTGCAGATTTGCTGACATTTGTTGCAAATTATTTCTCAAATCAAGAACTGTGCGGTATAGAGGAAGCTGGCGTCCCATCTTATTCTACAATTTTTTCGGTGGGTGACATCAGGTGAGGTCAGGATGCAGGTTGTAAAAAAAAATGACGTAAATACTCCCAGGAAAACATAAATTCGTGTGAGTGTTATTGTTCTGGGGCAGGGCAACAGGAAAGTGATATCCTACACACGCTTCTACTGTAGCGGGCCTTGGCCAGCAACCTACCTCGGGTCGACGCATGCGCGAAGAGAAGAAGAACGAGAACACAGAAGATAAAATACTACGAGGAAAGCCTAACCGGAGCTGCGAGAAGATTCATAGAGCCACGACCACTTCCGCGCCACTGTTGCGGTTTTTCCCCAAAGCACTAAAAGTTCAGGTTTATTTTTTTGTAAGTGACCCATTTTTGTTATTCGTCTGATATTTACCTGCTTTATATTTTTAAAAATGACCTTCGCCTCTAACATGTTAGAATACAAAAACCATCAGTCGACTTGAAAGTATCATTGAATGTTAATTTAGTACTGTTTTTTTAGACTTCATATTATGTTAAAAATGGGCGAACAAGGCCACACGGACATGTGTGTCAAGTTCAGGTCGATAAAAGTCCGTCATCCTGTTCTTTATGTTGTAAATTATTTTCACTATCATTCATAGGAAGGACTGTAAGCCATTTGCGAGGAAGAACACTTCGATCGATGCAACAGCTCTCAGTAATTTAAACATAGGAAAATTTTTTTGTTCACCTACAAGATCGTCAGCATCGCATGTAGCAGGAGTTTACATCACAAAGTATGTAGTCTTCTAGCCCAATTTCAGCACCTGAATGTAAATCGTTCAATTTTGACCTGCCAGTCTTAAGGGGTATTCGTCAAACGTTGGTGTCACAAAAGCTGAAGTGTTACTGTAGACTCCTAACTGTCGGATCGCCGGAAAAATAAAGCTGCAGAATGATAAAATTGTGCACACTGTTTTTTTTGCTTGGTGAGCTTGGTGACATATTTCATGTAAGAACAGTTAGTCTGAAATACGCAGCAGCCGCAAATGGATAAAAAATATTCGTCGTTTGTGGGACAGTGTTAAAGATGCGGTATCATTACCTTATTTTAAATCGTCTTTCTTGGATCGTCAAAGAAGAGCAGACTTTTCTTCGCAGACTCGGCGCATAACTAATGTTTTCGAGATGGCGGACGCGGTGGGTTCGATTTAACTGTTGACGCATATTGAAAAACATAATAGGAGTGGCCAACCACCTTAGCCAATCAGGAAGCAGCCTCCCAGAGACAACAGTATATTTTGTTCTAGCACTTCCGCCTGAAGATGGCGGCTGCAACGACTGCAGAAACGTCGAGGAAGAATTATTTTACGGACCTCAAACCCAGAAGTTTTGTATGTTATGACATCGGCTGCGAAAGCCTGAGATCTATCTAATAAAAGAGGAAAGCCTTGGCAAGTCAGACGGAAAAATCGTGATGGGTTACATGTTACAAGACGCCAGAGGGGCGGGCGTATTATAGTTCATGAGGGATGGAGATCTTAAGAAATAAATAAATCTTTATTCTTCAGTTATTCACGTGGCTATTATTTACAAAGCTAAAGTATTCTCTCCACTATTACTCTTGTTTTCTCAGTGAGAGAAATATTTCATGTTTATCTCATTATTAAAGTCCTCCTCAACGTCTCTATATTGGTTGTAGGTACTTAATTCGCGCTTATTATTTACACATGTTCATTCTGTCTATCGACAGCATTCCATCATTCCAAGTGTCTTACACTCACGCATCCAATTCGATAATCCCGCCCACCAGTTTCACTCTTCACTCCGCCGATGCTCGCAGTCCCACTGGTCACTCTCGTCGCCACACGACGCTCCGCTGGCTCGTCTAGGAAGCCCGGCGCTGCTTAAGTAGAGACTTACTGGCCCGATCTAGTAATATCTCGCGCCGCGACCCCCGAGTCACGCTGAGAGGGACCAGAGCATTGACCAGCATATCATTCTTTCGTAGATATAGGCTGTTCACGGTAAAGTGAGCACTCTTGAACTCAACCTTTGAAAAGTGTCTTTGCCTTTACCTGCATATATAACAGGCACGCTGACTGTCATGGGCCCAGTAAAGTTGACAACGACTGAGAGAAAGTAGTTCCATTTTTTAACATTAAATTACTATGTTAAATATTTGTGAATAAAATTTTTTCCAAATATATACTTTTCTAGAAATTGTACAGTTTCACTTGACCGACGCACGAATAAAGTTATCAGGCACATGGTAACGTTAATTGTGTATATGGTGTAAGAATACACAATGTGCATACACATAGATCTTAAGCAGGGCTTTTAGAAGTTCTCATTTAACCGCGAACAGCGTATAACTGCCGAAATGCAATCCACTGAAGGTCGGGAGACTGCGAGTTGCTGTAGGCTTATCGCGGCGGCACGCAGCGATGTGCGCGGCAGAATGCCTCTGATGAGCATCACCGCCCGTTCTCAGGTTACTAGCCTTGCCCTCGCGCACTCCTTCGTTCGCAGAAGCGGGCTGTGTAGACCAGGGAGTGTGTAACCATATGTTATGTCACACGTAAAGAACTTGCTAAATTATAAGTAGCCAAAACAAATGTTGCTCTTGTGGTATGAAAGCGAAAGGGGCATTAGTTTTACAGCCGATTTGTTTGACTCTTGCGTTGATGGCTGGCAACACACAACAGTGTGCAGGCAGGCGTAGTGATACAAGCTACTGGAAATGGATAGAGTATAGGACCGACGGTTCTTTCCCGAAGTATTCGCTTACATTTTGCGCATAGGTTCCTTCCTGTTGCTGGAATACTTGCTCCCGACTCGGATATAGATAGCTGTAGTTGGAGACTGTTCCATATTTGAGCACTGTTTTATCATTTGGACTATAATTTCATTAACAGCCATTTCGTATACTAAAACATCACGCAGTTTTTATTTTTGACTGCACTAATAATTTGTTACCGGAAAATAATTCGTGGCACTTGCATTGATACTTTGCATGTGCGGTTTGTTAAGCACCTGAAGCTCCTGTGCACACTATAAATTTTATTTCTTTAGCCCCCTTCTTAGGCCTACTATTATTGTTCATGTCTGACATTACAGTTGTAAACTAACTGTGACTATAAAACAAGGATTCTAGCGAATAGGACTTCCCAGCTCACTGTCAGTGCACTTCACACTAAAATTAGTCTTCCCTAAAATTAAAATAATTTGGTTTTGAGCGCAACACTTAAAACGGTTTCCAGTCGTAACTTGCACGATTAAGGGTTAGTTTAAACGTTCCGAAGTATGAAGGACGTCGTTCCACATTTTACCAACAGGTCTTATTCACTGTATTACATTTGCAGAGACTTTTTTTCACATACCAAAAAATACACGTCTCGTCATTGATATATCTTCAATAACTGATTTCACATTCTGCAACAAAAATTTCCGACCGCCTTTATAGGCAGTAATGTGAAGAAAAAAATTATGTACTAAAATGATTAGTATATGTATTTTTAAAAGTTATAGGATGTGGTTATATTCCTCCTTGAGGGGGTTTCCTTTAAACAATTCAAAATAAAACTGCACGGAAGTTAATTTTACAGCTCGTAGGTGAATTAACCTAATCTACATATATTCCAGTTAGATTTTGGGGGAAAAAAGAGGGCCGGGGGGGGGGGGGCTTATTTTTGGCCCAAAGTATTCGAAATGTCTTCATACGTAAGTTTTTTTTACAGGAAATTATCAGTTATGTGGCGATCATATTGTATCTGACATATACATTAACATAAACTATCGTATGCAATCCTAACATTTTATCAATTCCTCAAAACAAACTCTTTACTTTGGCGTCCAAACTGCTTTGATTTGCTGAGATTAGGATTTGACGAGATTAAATAAACTAATCTAAAAAAACGGCACTTTTTAGTGTTCAGGCAGTACGAACACTTAATCAGTGAAATAACGCTGTTAAATTAAAAGCAAATAATGCTTCATACTTAATATAATTTAACATTTGCCGACAGTATTACAGCATACTCTTGGTCAGCTCTAAACATGAGTGAGATTTGATTGATTTGATGATTTTTTGTCTGTAGCGCAAAATGACCACAATCACGTCCAGTCACCAGACAACGTATCGTCACAGTGACCTTGAAGACCCCGGTGCGACTTTCACTGCAGGCAGTCACGCCGTGCTTTACGCTTCTTTCACTCGCGGGGAAAAGCTCGCAGTCAGGTTTGACTTGTCCTTTAGCGCCAACGTTTTCCCCATATTGCCGACGCATCAGGCCGCAAGTTGGGAACTAACATTTCCAGCTGTGACTTAAATTCTAGTAATATCCGCAGGTCTAATCCCAAAAGTTTAAAAAGAAAGTTTATGTCGGAGACACATTTGCTGTATGAAGAACTAAATACTCATTATCTATGAGCGCGCTGTTCCTATAATGCTTACGACGTGTAACTGGTGTGACGCATGTTTATGACGGAAGAAAAATATAAACTTTCTTGACCCTTCTGTAACTGACGGCAACATTTTTTTCCTTGTTGGCTCCAGAAGGGTAGTACAGTAACTGAATAAATACCAAAACATGAAATTAATCTTAAACGTAGACCAATCTCCACCCTCCGGTGTTATTATTTATTAAAGTTGAAGTTTTTTTTTTTTGTATTGTCCACAATGTTTGTCATTTGTTTTTACTTTACTATGTAAATACAGTGGACTTCTGAGAAGTTAACCTAAATTGTAAATGAGTCGGATGCTGATGTTTATCGCGACGTGTGGTGGAAGAATATGTAATGGGCTGAAAGAAGAAACTATGCGGGGATTTCAAAACTGCTGACAGCTTTCGGTGATATAGCCCGTCTTTCCAAAGTGCTGGAATCTGGGCGTCTAAAACATCGCTTTTTGTATCCGAGAAGCATTCAGAAATCCTTCCACGCCTTCCCTTCGGTGTTCTGGAAGTGTGGAAGACCGAAAACTTCTCTGCGTAGCATCGTGGGACTTTTTGGAGCTGTCTGGTCCAGAGTGGCACCGGAGTTTTGAGTGCGTAGTGTAGGGGAGATTTAGTGAGATCTTGTATAGCAGTTAATGAGACGTAAGCTCGGGCGCCGTTGGCACGGGAACCTCGGGCCTCATTGTCAACTAAATGTTCACCTTTACAATTCTAAAATGGAGGCTTTCAAAAATTTCAAAGATAAAAATTATTCAGAATATTAGAACCACTTGTTTTCAACATATATTTTAATACAATTTTAATTTTTTCTGGGCATTTTTTACAGCATTCGGATACATCAAAAAGTTGAAGTTGGTGATCGCTGCGAGTGATTGTGAACGCATCATTGTCTACACAATATAAACAATTATGCTGGCTATAATATTGAGCCACATAGTGTCCAAATACAGCAATCGTATAATAAGAGTGCCAGGACCCCTCGGTAAGCCCGCGCAATGTTACTGCAGCAACTTCGACGTGAGTCTAAGTCATGAAAACCATCAAATGCTAGGAGGGGCTATGTGCAGGCAGGAAGTCTGCGGATTGCAGAACTAGAGCACATACTTTAATGCTTCCACCACTGGAAGCACATACTCTACAGCATATAGAACATTGCATAGGTGGGAGAAGTTCCGTCAGACAGAGATATATTTAAGTGCTAGTTAAGATAGTGCATTGTATTTTTGACGTGAATACGTCTTAAAATTTGAAACCATAGTGGGAAGCAATCCAGAAAATCCGATAACAAAATCGGGGGATACAGTTTGGCATTGCAGCTCCGAAACTATCGTCTACATTCAAACTTCAATTATACCACTCATTCTGAAACTTTAAACAAATGGCGGGTTGCGTCGAAGGAAATGACATCGTGTAGCATTATAGTACTACTAATACAAATGAACTTGGGCGCCGTCTTTTTGTGTTTGTCTGAACATGTTCAGCATAGCAAAAGGGTTTGCATGATAAGTTTTAATAATAATCACTTTTGAAGATAACGCCATCAGAAAAACATCGCGTGGACTCTTATCTTTTAATTTTTATATGTATAGAAAAAATGTGAGGTTATCGCTTTAAATCCGTGATATTATGTTCTAACCTTCACGGACTACGTGCATTAATCGCACGTAGTACTGATAACGATAAGAGCGTATTTGTACGTCTGTGGTCAACCTTTGCTGCTTTTATCATAGTACACTCCGATTTAGATGACCCTATTTACATTTACTGCCAAGGAATCACAAACGAGCAATTTTTTTCTATTTGTTGCGTTATACAGGTTGTGGTAGTTGGGTTAGGACGACGGACGAGCCGACCAGAGCGGTTAGCCTGATCGCCTCTCACGAAGGCGATCCGGGTTCAATCCCCGGCCGGGTCACTCCGGATTTTCTCATGTGGGAATCGTGTCGGACGACGCCGTTTTCTCGGCGATCTCCGTTTCCCCCGCCCTTTCATTCCGGCATTGCTCCATACTCACCTCAATCACACTCATCGGCTCTCAAGACATCGATGTTAAGAGCCGTCCAAATCTGTTCACTCGCTCACGGAAGTACGGACTCGTAGGGGACGCTGCCGCGGGAGGCATCGACTCGGGGAGGGGGAACTGGCCGCTGCGTCGTGGACCAGGACGGGACGACTGGCAACAGTAGCCGGGACGACTGGCAACAGTAGCCGTGGCACCCAGCCACCGCCGGCTTTCCCAGCCTGCACGCTTCCGACTGGTGACCCGTCACCCCCCACTTTGCCGCAGCTGCTCCGGCAACAGTCGTCTGCGCCATAGGTGACGAGGGAAGTCTCATACTACCTGTTACCACACTTGTGCCCATTTTAATCTTACCAACCTCTTATTTTTTTTTATACATGCCATACCTGCTCAGTGGCATGTAACACTCCCTTTCGCCCTGACGACGATTAATTACCACTGCACAGAGTCCCAAAATGCACGGAAATCTGTCGGAGCAGGATACACGGCTATCACAGCCCTTTCGACAGCATCCCAGATTTGTTCGATAGGATCAAATTCTGGTGACCTCAGGTGCCAGACAAGCAACCTTAATTCCGTGGAGTTTTCATACAACCACTCGATCGCAATTCAGGAGCGGTGGGTTGGTGCATTATCTTGCTGTATGTGCAGGTCTCCTGCAGGGTGCTGTAGGTGCAAAAGTGAGGGTGAAGAGAGCTGGATAGCTCTTAACATCGAGGTCTTGAGGGTCGATGAGGGTGATTGAGGTGAGTACGAAGCAGCCCTGGAATGAAAGGATGGGCGAAACAGGAGAACCCCAAAAATACCTGCCGACCAATGGCATTGTCCGGTATGATTCCCACATGCGAAAATGGAGTGACCCAGCCGGGAATTGAACCCGGTTCGCCTTGGTGGGCGGCGAGCAGGCTAACCACTCAGCCACCACGGCATCGGGTGAGTAAATGGGTGTACACGATGTGCCAGCAGGTCCCTGTATCATTCCCCAGTGAGGGACGATGGCACATGTGACAGGAGACCCATTTCATCCCATGTAAACAGTCCCCATACGAGGATATCACCACTACCACCACCACCACCACCACCAGAGCCTGAACTGCACACTGCTCCTGCTGGCATGAGAGATCTGTAATTTCATGTACTTGGTGACGCACTCGTACCTCGCCATCGGCATGTACCAATGTGTATCGTGACTCACCCTGGCGACCTTTTCCCATGCGTTAAGTGTCCAATGGTGATATTACTGCATCCACGTTATTCATTGAGCCTTACCAAGGTTTGTGAAAGGGAAGTATGGCTCATGGGTCAGCTGCACGCTGAGTGGCTGCCTGTTTGTGATGTAGCGTGCAGCCCTGACCGGCCCACACGCCACACGAGCAGAATACGCTGGAAAAACAAACTTGTAACTATGCGACTTAATTGCACAGAACCAGCTGTATTTGCAGAATAATATAAGAGGACGGATATTGGTCGTATAGTTTTGTTTTATCTGAAGTATTTCTCTCGCAATAAAATTACTTAGATGCTTTTTATGCACCTCTCTCTTTTTGTATACATACAAAGATTTTCCCCTCAAGTTAGGCCAGTAAATGTTTTGATAAGGGAGTAAAATCATAATAAGCTGTATATTAGTCAGTTATGGTCATAATAATAGAGAGCTGCAAAGCATAGCGTTAACACCATTTCTTCAAGCAGTGGAGTTAAAATTTTAGTAGATAAAAAATGTAGTCTATTTTAAAATAAATATGTGTTTACATGATTGTGTTTTAGAATAATTCTAATTTTAATCACTTGCTTAATTTTATATTTAAATTTGAACATAATTAAAGAAATTTTTAATATACAATTAAAGTAAAACAGATACGAAATATTATATTCTGAAACATGGTGTAAAACCTGATAAAACACATCATATGTTTAAAACAATTAGGCCAACTAGTAATTATGTGTCAAAAGGACTAAGGTTAAGTAATAATATCAATACAAATAACCACCACCAATTAATTTTTATTGATACTAGAAATGCACGTGTTTACACACTAATTTATGAAACAGTTTTTAATGTTTTGGGTTTTTCAATTCGAGAACAGTTGCAGAACTATTTCAAGACACTTAAAGAGGAAAAAATACTTCACTACTACAAAATACAAACTGTTAAATTCAAAGATATATAGAATAATACATTTTTAATATGTCGTAGGTTGCTGACAAAATTCGCATCAATACTGCTTTTCTTACCATTCCATTCAGACATCAGAAAATTTGTATCATCACAATCATATAATATAAAATAGTTACTGAAGGAAGCAGTTATATAGTCACACTCATGAACTGTACACCATCGTGGAAACATTTAAATAAACTTTGTTTGTCATTAAATTAAATTGTTTCGAATTGCTGCTTTAAAAATTAACAGCAAGTAAAAATTTTAAACTTAACGCGTAAACAGTCTTGGTTCAGTTTGTGACTCCGTACCTTCTCTTCATTTCTTCAAATAAATTCTACGAGGGCACTGAAAACATTACAACACCTTCATGGAAAATCTGTAGCGTGGTTATGCTTGGGCACGTCATTCCCAAAAAAAATCCATTATTTCCTTTGCTATTGATTCTTGTTACACTATAAAAATTCTATATGTGTTTTTTTTAAGGCATTTTTCCAAGCATTGCACATTAATTCATAATGTCATACTACTAATTTATTTTCTGTAAAAAATATTTTCTCTATTTATTGCAAATTGATCATTTGAGCCTGGTTTAGTGGTATGAGATAAAAGTTCTGCTGCCAATTACATTCTGTCTTTGTGACGCTTTGCATTCCACACTCTGATCACAAGGCTTCCATCAATCATAAAAATCCCAGTATCTAAAAACAAGTTTCTGGCTTGTTTCAGTAGCTCTGGAATGTCCGCAAAACCGTAAGTGTTTTCGTAGCTCACTCAATTTATAAAAAGTTTGTTTTTGGGATCCATGTCCAGTTCAGTAAATGATAATTCTCATCTGATTCCTTCCTTTTTTAAAGAAGCTTAACTGCATCATCTTTTTAGCTTCTGATTCTCTTCATTTTTGTAGATAATTTCCTTTACTTTCTTTTCAGATCTTCGTTCTCAAGTAATTTATTACAGTTTTCATTTTTAAATTTTTTTTGCATTCTTTTCTATTTGTGTGTAAGCTTTTAACAGAGAATTGCACTGATCACTTTGCTCTTCAGTTCTCGAAGAATCCAGACCTTATATTTCTGCTTCAGCTGTGATTTCATCATATGCCTGCAATAAGAGACAGTGCACAGTAAAAACTCTGTATCTTTTCGAAACTAATATCTACACAAATACACGGGACAAGTATAACCAAAGAAATAATGCGTTATTAGTGCTTTTTGATGGAATTGTCTTAACTGTTAATTGAGCACGTTAGTAAACTGCCTAGAAAAGAAAACATAGTGCTGCCTATCAATGGATTGGAGGTGTCTGTAGTGTTTCAGATGTGGCTGTCTGGGATTACAATAGCCCCGATTTTATCACGTAATACTAATGACTCATATTTAAATGACTATTTACTTAGAGAGTGCAATAAATTCAGACATATCACATTGAAGTTCATAGAAAAGAAGTATGTATGTATGTGCCTGTAAACTAGCACATTTTTATGTATTTTAAATTTATCTTGTGCTTTTCACATTTATTCTGTTTTTTAACCTGTAAACGAAATTGAATATATACCTGCATGATAATGGCCTTCAGTTGAGTTGAGATATTATGGTGGGCGCTTAACAGCAAGATGGTTTTAGTGGCACCTACCAGTAGTGCTTTGTCAAAGTACTTTTGTGGGAATGTGATACAACAGATGTGAAGCTGACCTACAGAAGTGTGTTTCAATTTATGATTAATGTTGTGTAGTGTAATGTGTGTAAACTGACTAGTTAAATATAATTGTAATTTTTTTATATTTTTTATATACTAAAGTTTATAGTACAGTTTATTCAAAAAAAAGTATGCCATTGACAAGATTGATGTAATGTAGTTATGAGAGTGGAATGTAAGTGAGGGAACTTTGTTGTAACAAAAAGCAATGGTTGTATGAATAATGGCTAAGTAAATCATAATTTTCTTTAAATTTGACTGTCATACATTAAGTAAAGATGTCAATAGTGAATGTTCACATCTATAAGTTGCTCTTATTTGAAGCAGAGGTCAAGTAACTCCTAATTAGAGCCAGTGGTCTTAAAAAGAACATGACTAAACCAAACAATAAAGTCAGAAAATACTTAATACTACAGAATTCAAGCATTTTTATTAATATATAGCGACTAAAAGTTAGACATTTGTGTGTGTGTGTCTCTCTCTCTCTCCCCCTCCCTCTCCCTCCTCTACCCCCCCTCTCTCCACCCTCTCTCTCTCCCTCCTCTACCCCCCTCTATATATATATATATATATATATATATATATATATATATATATATATATATATATATATATATATATATATATATATTCTTTACGTTATTTGCATGTAGAATATCACCATCTTTTAACTGTATTCCAGGGGTTCGTTGTCAGTTTATTCTTCCCCACCTCCCTTTTTTTGTGCATTGTCTCATAATGCTAGACATTTTTATTTAAAGTATTCAGTAATAAAAAAATATATATAAATAATAAGTTTAAAAAATTTCACTGTATAAATCTGGTTGTTTTTGTAGTGTTCATAATACATTAAATTTTTTACAGTTGCGTGCAGAAAAAGAAAAATTTGCTTTGTGGAAAGAAAAGTTGGAGAAACAAAAGAATGAAGCATTCCGGCAGGTAATCACAAATTTCTATGAATACGAATTTAACATGAATGGGTGCAGGTGTATGTATGTCAGATATAATTAATGTTTTGGTAATGGTATGCTAGAAATATTATGTTCTGACTGTTTGCAGTGGGTTGATGGCGAACATTCTGTTTTGTGTGTTATAACATGGTGAATGGTTTGCTTAGTTGACCAAGTGTTATGTAAGAATTTTGCTTGCTCCATACTGTGGCATTTGCTGCATCATTGTAATATTGGCATTCAGTACTGCAAAACTTAACATGTTTTTGCTAGAATATATTTTATCTCTGCTGTAGTATATACACAACTGCTGCCTTCTTGTAAAATTAGTACTCTGTTGGCTTCTTGCTTTTTGAAAACCACCACAATAAATTTCTACCCACTCACCCATCATCATGATGATCATTCCAATAAATGTACCAAATGTAAACCATGTGCAAGTAAGTAAGTTACTCTCACAAACTTATATTTTCAATCTTCGGTGTTTCATTTTATGTTTTATACAAAAATAGTGCTCCTGATAGCTGCACTTGCTAAATTGAATGGATAATCTCTTTTGGTTGATACGATTGGAGAAAGTATTGTAGTATTATTGTCAGTAATTATTACATTCTTGAAACACAGGTTACTAGGACTATTAAGAGTCTCATTTTGTACTAGTTGGAAAGTATTAAGCTCTTTCTACAAGAAACGTTTTGGAGGAGGAGTATGTGCACAAATGTGCATTTTTCATTTCTGGGTATGCAATTTTTATCTTCTTGTGTATATTTTTTGCATACTAAATGCTTTCCATACCTTTCCATACACTCATCATCATGGCTTATACCTTACTTGTCCACCATTAGCAAAGAATTGAAATGTGCTCAATCACTGCTGTGCCATTTAGGTAACTGAAGCGTTTACAATTAGTAGTACCCTAAACTGGCACTCTTCATTATTCTGATTGCACTTATTACTTCATCATAAAAATCCCTCAATCCCTTATAATCCAACCTCACAATGCAGGTAGTCATATATTAATTTTTGTAACTCTAAACCAGGTTATAAAATTTATATTTGTCAAGATAAGCTAGTTTTTCCATTATATGCAGAATTAAGCTTGGTTCACAATTGAGAGCATAACAGCAAACACAGAACATAGGTTGTGTGCACAAGAATTAATTGCAGTGTTTTTGAGTCTATTGATTCACAACTGTGCAAACAGGTCGTATGTTTGAAGACTCACATAGTACACAAAAGAAATGGTTATTTCAGTTCTTGTGTGGCTGCATGGGTCAACAGCCAATCAGAACAGAGTATAACAACATTTTCAACAAAGTTCTTTATTTAAAATGGAGGAACAGTATGCTGCAGAAACCAGGAAATGTCACTAGATACTAGATATTAATTTAGAGGAAAGAGTAGGTAATGGTTTACTGGCAGAAATTTTTTTAAGTTTACTCGCATATTTACCATAAAAAAGCAAAGATTTAAAAAATATATATAAAGTGCAAAATATTTTTATTCACTGTCAGATTTTTACACAATATCAAAATCTGCTATGAAAATCCATTATTTACCAACACTCAAATGATGTCACGCTCATCACAAAATTTTCTTGGCTAAAAATAACACATAAGTATTGGATTATGAATCAATTTTGCACAAGAATTCTGGCTGTATAAATGTTCTATTATTATGTTCTATGCTCTGTGCTTAAGATTTTTGATTGTGAACTAAGCTTATCTGTGCTTTTATGTTACATGAAGAGCTCAACAGCTCTTAGGTGATCACATTTTAAAACAAGTTAAAGATTTCAATCACGAAGTGTCTGGTACAGTTAACTACATTTAAATAAAAGTAACCAGAACTCTGTGAGCATTGTGCCACTTTTTTTAAGGTACAGGCCTTTCCTCAGTTTCTTTATGCACAATTGACCACAGTGGCTGTTCAGAGAATAGACTTTCAACACACAAATATGAGCATATAGCGCCAGACACATTCACAAGGGAACTTACCATGTCACCATCTTGAGTTACGCTAGTGTCGGAAAACTAATTGCAGTGATGCCATTGCTGTTGGAGAAAATAGGTCCACACGGAAGGATATGAAAGTCTTATTGCACAATACGTAGTCTTATTACACACTATGCAACATGCCGCCCGCTGTAACTGGCGGAGGTCTCGGATATTCATTAAACCAAGTCATAACACAGTCCTACATACTAAAAATATTTACACTACAGGAACTTAGACTTCATTAGGCTCGTAGATAATGTAGCGTGTGTACTGGCCTACACAGCTGTCCCTTTTGGGTGCCTGCATCTGTCACTCTAGTCACATCCTTTTTTCTATGATGCATGTTCACAACTCAAGCTAGGCACCAGCCAAGGGGCAGTATACACTCGTCTTCCACAAGAACAAGATCTCCAACATCGAATACTTGCTGTAGGGTTTGCCATTTGCCACGAGGTTGCAGCTACTGCGAGTATTTCTCATACAATTGCTTCCAAAACTGTTTAACCAGTTCACACACCATTTTCCACATTCTGGATAAACATAAATCACCATCATATGGTTCAAGTACAGCTACCAGAGAAAGTGAGAAAGTGTCCAAATGCGAAAGTAGCAAAGCTATTTGGGTCTGAAGACAATGAAGTTAAGGACCAGGCCTTGAATTGAGGACAACTTCATCTGTAATATATTGCATCATCAATTCCTCCAGAGTGAGAATGTGGTTCCTAATTACTCGCCCGAGGTGATTTTGGCAGACTTTACAGCTGCTTCCCACAATCCTCCCTGAAGACTGGCAGGAGGGAGAAAATAGAAGTTGATTTAATGGGCTAAGGCAAAGTTTTCCAGTAGTGGGGATCAGAGGAGCTGGGTGAAAGTTTGACAAAGCTGTTCTGATGCTCCTATGAAGTTGGTTCCACAGTCAGAGTAGAGAAGGGTGCGTAAACTTCTTTGTGACACAAATCGAGTAAGGGCTGCAACAAAACTGTTGGGAGTAAAGTGTGCAACAACCTCAAGTCTGTATGGCTTTCATCACAAAACAGATGAATATGGAGAGAGATGCTTTCTGGGTGGCCATGTGACACAGCTTTCGGAAGCCTTATGGTGATGGGTTCAACATTGTCCACACCACTCCATTTAAAGGCCCCATCAGATATGACACATTCAGGAGACAAATCACCAATCAGTGGGGGATTGTTCACAGGTCAGCACCAAAAACAATGTACACACTTCACTGAAAACAATGTATACACTTAAAAACTCTTGCGCAAACCAAGGATCAGGCCGATAAAATCCAGAACTGTTGGACAAATGTGACTGTAACAACTGAGGTGCTGCATGGAAATACTTGTGCTGTAGTCTTCTACGGCCACCCGCCCTAAGCACACCTAATTCAGAAAGGGTGCAAAATAACTGCACCCGAGTAGAGCAAGGTTTCCTCTCTTAGAGAGTTTTCAAATCCTCTATCACATGTTTTGGATATATCTGCACGCCAAAGTAACAGCTTCTTCCAACTCTGCAGAAAACAGGGTGTGCCTCTGGTATAAGGTTGTTACTTAAAGTGGTTAATGAATCACTTCATATATGCCATGACACTAACCAGTTTGGGGAATAGGAAATTAACAACCGGGGTCATGCCACTGCAAGTCATACTAGTTCCACTTTTCCTTGATTGAATATGGAAGGGGGTCATCCCAACCTAGGCTCAGAGTCCACAGCCATTGCATTAGCATTTTAATCCACACAATTACTGGCAACAACTAACCCTTACGCTCGTTTATCTTTCCCTTTTGTGAAACGACAAAGCATTTGGTTGCAACACCAGTAGTGATGACATGTAGTACAAATAGCGAAAAATGGAGAGCGTGAAAGGTCATAAGTGTAAAGAACGCATTTCTTTTGTTGTGATAATTAGAACCTTTTTGTGTTAAATAAACAAGATGTTTACTGTAATTTTTATCTAATACTGTCACTAAATAGAATTTTTACAGTTTTTATACTTAGTATTAAATATTTACTTTATTCTTGTCTAATCTCTTTTTCTCAAAACAAAATAAAACTAAATGACAATTTCAATCTCCAGCACCCTACCACCACTCGCTCTCTGAATGGTTGAAATTTCCACCATGCAGGAAACCTTCCAATGAAAATTGCACACAACCAATTACCAAATCTCCATGGAAATCGCTAGAAGCCAGCCAGATCTTCCATGGAACAATCCTTATCAGCGGCTGTGCAAGCTTGCATGGAATCTTCCATCATGGCGCAGAGGCTTTTAGGGAGTGGTTGCAGTGGAGTGGGTGGGTGAGGAGCAGCGGATGAGGGAGGGGAGCAGCAGTGCCACAGTGTGTGGGCGGCAGCCACTGATGCATGTAACTAGTAGTGCGCGAGCATGTGTGAGTGTGTGTGGTGGCATGCGCAGCTGAAGCTGCAGGCCTCTCAGTCTGAGGCAATGCGACGAGGCCTGGAGCGAGCGCGGCAGGACGCAGTGCGCCAGGTGACTGCAGTCACTGCCCAGAAGGACCAGTTGCTACAGGAGGTGAGTGTGTACTCCTTAGCTTTCTACTAACACCACACACAATGCAAGCATGCTTTCTGCACTTTTATTTTGATTTCTTTGAAGTCAAATAATATTGTTTAGTACTAAAAACAGCATGAAAATACTTTCCTAACCAATTTAAGGGTGATGGTCACAGAAAAATTTGTTGTTTTACATCTGTGCCACATATGTACCACCTAGTGTTCAACTTTTAGACATTATCAGTGAGTGCTCTTTCCTAGCAAAAATTCAGTGGCATCTAACTGTGTGCCAAATGAATTCATGTATAGAATCATACAAGGAAATATTTTTACAGTTGTAAAAAAAATTGCTGAAAATAAGGAAATTCTATCATAATTTTGATTTGTGGATGCTCTTGAATTTTTGAAAATAACTTTTGCTAGGCATACCTTAAAATGTATTTATAGTTGCCCTTGTTAAATTTTCTACAAATAATATGGTTTATTTTATTTGTACATTACAAAAAATAGTTTTGTTTTTAACTCATTTTGCAAAAACCATACAATCAGAAAAAAAATTTACTGGAGGAAAAAATAGTCACAAATAATGTCAATAAGTTGAACAATATGTGGTGCAGATATGAATTTACATCTTTTTCTGTGACCACTGTCCTTAATGAGCTATGGTGACTAAAATGTCAGTAATGCATGGCCATAGAGTTTGGTGCTTGCAGGATTTTGATATAATGGTGGAGGGGGTCCAAACAAAGAATACTTTTATTATACTTTGCAAGTGTGTGTGTGTGTATGCATGCATGCACGCACGTACACATGTGATATATATATATATATATATATATATATATATATATATATATATATATATATATATATATATATATATATATATATATTATATATATATATATATATATATATATATATATATATATATATATATATATATATATTCTTTTGCAATAACAAATTTGTAAAATTCATATTTACTGTTTTATTTCTAGTCATAAAAAAGCATTTTCGTATTCTTCTGTTATTGTTTTTCAAAATTGATTATTCAATTCATTTAATTTTTATTTTGACTAATAACCATTGCTGTAAATATTCATACTGGACTGCACTAATTTAATCCATAAAGCATGTGTGATCTGTTATGAGACAGATGTGAATGGGTGCCCCTGCAATTCTAAAATGTAATCACTATTCCTTTATGAGATGTAAAGTCATGTGATGTAGGATGGGCAAAACATGAGAACCCCAAATAAATCCTTACTGTGATTGTTAATACTTCAGTAATTTAATGACACATACTGACACTAATAAAATACAAACTAATACAATAATTCCTACAGAATGAACAGTTGAAGGAGACCCTTAGTGAAGAAAGACGAGGAGTTGGACACTACGTGGTTGATTTGTCTCGTCAGCAGAAGAGGTTAAGTCAGAATATGGTTGGACTAGAAAAGGAAGTAAGTAGTACCCAAAATATATATTTTTTCTATTGACTATAATTCAGTCGCTAAATTTGATTTGTAGAGTTAAAAGTTTTGTGTTGTTTTGTTGTGATTTAACATTACCTTGATAGTTTTAATCATTGTTAACATAATAAATACATGTTTAAACATGTCAATTAAAATATATCTGCTTAGCACCTCATATGGAAAAGTTCTAAGCATTGGGAATTATAAGTGTGATGTCATCTGTAGTGGTAATTTTCCCAAATTATTTCTTGTGTTCTTTGAATGAATTTTGCAACTGGTAAGTGTGTGAAGAAACTGTTAATAAAACACACAGAAACAAAGGTTAGCTGATATCTGCAAAAAATTAACACTCATTGAATTCTGCAGAAATAATTGAGTCAGTAATCACAAAGGAAATGTGATGAAAAATATCAATACAAGTAGTTAAATGGACAAGGACAGTATATACTATCTGATCACAAGTATCCAGACACCGCTCTGTAAATGTAAACTAGCACCTAGACTTCACTAAAACTGCCACTGCTACCATATAAGAAGGCAGAGGACTTGATGTTGGTCAGTGCTGTGCAATACCGGCAGAATAGGTGAAGCAAAGGAGCTCAGTGTCTTTGAACAGTGAACAAATATTTTTTTAAGTATTTTCTACATGTTTGTATAGATATAGTTTTATTTTGTAGCTTTACCTTAACTTGAATTATTGTAATTCAATACTTTGCTCTTGTGAACCCATAGTTTTATTTTATTTTCACATGGTTTCTCTCACAAACCAGTACATACTTTAGTGTAACTTATGAAATCTGTGTGGGATTAATCCTCCAGTGTGATATTTGCAAAATTCATGAATTACACATGTGAAATTGTTTCATATAATTGACTTAATAGAAATTCAAATAGGTCTTGGTCCCAATTAGTTCAGGTTAATTGGACTTTCACTGTATAATGCATAGATCACAACAGACTCCGGAGGAGAAAATAATTCATTGTCCCACTTAGTAAAAAAAATGTTATACTACCAATTTTCAGACAAATCATAATAATGGTTTGTTTCTACAAATGTCAAATGGCACTACCTCTCTATCTCCTTTGTGCGCTTAACAAATGGAAAAGTGGTTGTCTATTGACCAGCATGATGTACACTTGAGGCCAAGAAAGAAATATATATCAAAATTCAGTTTTGTGGCAGTTCTAAGAAAAGATATAATGGTAAATCATAGTTATCGTCAGTAGCTGGCTATAAGTCAGGTGGTAAAAATTTTAAAAATAATATATATTCAGCTTTCTTAAAAGAATTCTGCATATTATTTAATGGGCATAGATGAACAAAGAGGATGCAGAGTTTCAAAGAACTGGACATCTTGTACAACTGCTCTGGCCTATATCCTCACTGCCCAAACAGCAAGATTATTGGTCATAACAAGCAGATGGCCATGGTGTTAAATCTCGCTCTCTCCAGAGATTGGCTAGTGTGTAGTTTTATTGTAGGATGTGTCACAAGTCACTTAGTGGTATCCATTGTTGATCACTATGGGATTCCTCCAAGATCCATCCACCCGAATGGCCTCCCACAGCTTGTGACTATTGTACCACATGCTAATGTTTGATCACTTGTTTAGTTAGGAAGGTGGTTCAATGCCAGGTATACTATGAGTTTGGTATATATTTTGGGTTGCGTACTTGGACCTTTCAGTGATAAGCACGTTGTTTTTGAGGGACCTTCAACAGATTTACTTCCAGTATGACCTTCATTGCAGTGTCATGAAATCAAACAGTTAGAGCAAATTGTGGGTCATTGTGTGGCTTGCTCAATGTCCCATTTTAGCAACAACAGTGGTTCTGCGACTTCAGAAAAACTGGTTTATCTTAACAGAGTAAAAATGATGTGCCAATTACTTTAATTCAGAATGGCCCTGGCCATTCTACTCGGCCTGGTACTATCTGTATACTGTATAAACAAGGCTGCCTAGTGTATGGAATTTACGTATTGAAAAACCAAAACACAGCGCAAAATGAACTGTCTAAAACAAATCACCGAAAGCCAAAATGAAAAAGTCTCGTGGCACTTTTGTGTATGTGTATAGAATTAAATACTCTCCAGGGTACTCAGTGAAATAATACAAGCTGTGGTGGATTAGTCCCTTTGCTAACAGGCAAGAACACAGTATGCATCATTCTTGCACAATGCATACCTACCTATTGTCTTCCATGTTCCCATGACATGGTAGTGGGGTTATGCCCCTAAACCTAACCAGCTAAGACTCGAGCATGCAGCAGTACCACATGGAAGGATATTGCCCACATTAAACAATGCTTTGATTTTAAAATTACATTGGAGTATTTGTGATTGATCTTAACCTCAGTAGACCTGAATAACTTAGAATTAGACCTGGTTATTATACATCTAGGCAGTTGCATAGTTTGTGTAAAAATGGAATACAGATGCAGATACACTATAACATCACATGAATCTGTAGTAGGCTAGTTGTTTCCCAAATTTGTAAAATTAGTTGCTTGTTTACAGGTGAGTGATCTGAAGTTCATCAACTGCCAGAGTGCATCTTTGAACAGCCAATTCAAGAAAGGAATGAAACACCTGGCTGCCTGTAGGAGGAAAAAGTGTTCTGTCTGTACTTACACAAAGGCTGCATTTGGTGAATATAGAAACGAGTAAGTAGAACTTAGCATTCTTATGTGCTGTGTCACCTAGTACAATGTAATATAATTATTTCTATAGTTTGTTGATCTCTCATGATTGTGTGTGTTTCAGCAAGAAACTTCTGTCTTGTTTCCAAGCTCCTTTTCAAGATTTAAGGAATTGGATAAAACCCCTCCCACCATCTGGGGACAAGTGTATGGAAGATGAGCAGCACAAAGAAAGTGGGGAGAGGTTGTCATCTGCATCAGGTTGTTCAGTCTACCTGGCTCACTCTTCACCGTTCCCTTCCACTCGATCAGAGTACTCGTTCCGTCAGACATACTACTCTTCAGACACCCACACTGCTCCTAGTTCTCCATCTCCTTCTCCTTCATTTCATGTGCCCTTCATTTCGTACATTGACGATGAGAGCACAAGCTCTGAGTCGAGCAATGACTCTGGCCATGTTGATGAACTGGATGGTCCTCCGTGCCACTGTCCGTATGGACCCTCGTCCATTCCCACCGATACTTCTCTCACTTCCGCATCGTCATCTGCCCAGCCTGCATCATCTCGTGCATTCTCCTCGGATTCTGGTTTTTCTTCTGATTTGTATGACAGCACTCGCAAATCGCGAGGGTCTCGCTCATCACCAGAAGATGAGAGCAGATTACCTGGCCCAGGTCTGCAGCGTTCCAAGTGGACTTCATCGTTCAGAAAATTGATTAACAAAGTATCAAAACGATAAATGTCATAGACAGCATATACCCTACACTCAGTAAATGAGTAAGCCTTAAATATAATTTAGCACAAAAATTATGCAATGTTTGACTGTTTAAATGTTTGTTACTTTTAAAAGTGATATGTGTGGTAGAATGCAGGAAATTGACTACACTGTTGCATGTGCTGTTAGTTACTGTTTACGTAAAATAGGTTACAGAAAAGAGAGTTCATTATTGTCTTGTCTAGCATATACTGTGATAGAAGTCCAGATAAAGTATTATAGTAAAAATATATGTGCATCACTAGAAAGGAAACCTGTCACTTTGAAAAATACATGATCTTGAAACTAATGTGCACTTGTTAGACTTTGTTAGCTTCATGTTTGTAGAAGAAAATGAAGTTATTAATATGTATTAGCTTATTATATTTGTCTATTAAAAAATTGATTTCAGGGTTTTTAAGATGTGTGTAAATGGTCTCTTAAGCATTTAAACCAGCTCCCAAGGACTACAGAAGAATTAAATGGTTTTCCTCGCTGGTTGATTTAAGAGTTTTGATGCTATCATACTGACGAAACAGTAAAAAGTTAATTGTAAGAATAATATAATTATAACTTTTGTAGTAACTTTTTTGGATTTTGAAACATTTTATAATGCTTCTCATTTGGCCATCATTCCACCACCATTTTCAGAAACTTTCGGAATCCTTCAGGACAATTTTTTAACTTGTTACTAGGGATGGGCTGATGCCGATACTGATTAACCGGCCGATACCACAATCATCAGCGGCATCTGACCATTATTTGCTGATTAGTAGCACTAATTAATTTAACACAATATTAAATAAACCCTCATACTACATCTCGTAAAGCGTTAATTTACCGCATCTATCAATCAGATATTCTGTTCAAAACCCAAAATATATTCGGAACAATTGTTTCTTGATGATTTATTCCAGTTGTGTATGTTTTACCGTACTTTCTGTTGGTGCAGTCACCAAAGATTGTGTGCATCCATTCGTTTTTGGACATACGCAAATGCAAAACAACACATTGATAGTATTGATTATATCCCGCAAGAGTTTTGTTTCCTATTTTCTTTTTATGTTTTTACAGCATTCATAAGTCAGCGACAATAAGAAAGCAGCCTGCGTTCTTATTCTTCTTATGCGTTAGTACATTCGTAAGTTGGTGACAGTGAAAACTAATCACACACTGTGAAATTGTAGTCAACTATCTGTGGTGGTGTTATTGTAAATGAAAAGTTAAAGGTTATAACTGTAGTGGTAATTTGACGGACGAAGTTCTTATTGAAAACTCTGGGCTGCAGTTTTGGTTAGAATCTTAAAGGTCTGAATAAGACTCGGCAAGTAATAATTGGCATAAATTGTTGCAAATAAATCAGTTGTCATTTTAACCAAGGGATTGAGTATGGCTCGGTCGATGAAGGAAGACTAAGCTAAAATATTAATATAAATGTTTAAAAATGTGCTCAATTCCAAGTGAATATTTAACATTAAATTTATTTCATAATGAATATTTAATATTTAATTCATTTCAATTAGTTATTTTTAATAACTTCTTTCTGCTGTTTATTTAAACACACACACATTATTAGGTTATGTATGTTAATTCACAGGTCTAAAATCCAAGTCCGCATTAGATGGTCTGAAGTTTTGAAGGCTGTCTTTAATGAACTCTGTTTCTAATGAATGCTGTATTGTCTGGTGACAGTTTTTGCTTGACTGTTACATCACATATTTGTCCAGCTAAATTGCGTATCTTATCATTTATTATTAAAATTAGTGTTGTATTTAATTTCTATGCTGTAGACACCTAATGCAAAGTACTAAAAGGGTTCACAAAACTGAAGGCTTAAATTTAAGTAATAAATAAGTATTTCCAAATATTGAGAATTGGGAATTATTATGATTGTGTTCATCAAAACTGGTATTGGTATCGCTGTAATCAGCGGCATTGGCAGCTGAGGATCGGTATTATTGGCATCGGCAAAACGTGGTATCGGCCTATCCCTACTTGTTACCAAGATACTTTGACTTGAATAGATTTAACATTCCCTGCCATATGACACATGGTTATAGTTCATTTCAATACACTACACATTTGAATAGATAGTGAGCAAAAGGTGATCTCCAAGTAAGGAAATACTAATGTCATATATTGACAGATGTAACTTGTACAGAGTACAGATCTGAGACAATCTAGTTAGTTTTAAGTTTGGTTGTGTATGTATTTGTTCCATTTTAAATTTAGAGCAACTTGTAATACTTGTAGTCACAAATTGTTTTATGTTTAAGTGCAACATTATTTTGAAATTTCGGACATTTCCTAGACTTGAAGCATATTTTAGTTTAGTAGACTTGTGAATCAAATACCTATTAGTCAGTTAAAATATTTCACATTATTGTAAGTATGCACAGTAAATGAATGAGTCGAATACTATTTCTTGCCATGTAAAAAAAAAAAAAAAACTAAAAAAGGCCAACCAAATTCTTGCCATTGTTTCAATGTGAACATTTTTGGCAGGGTATCAGAATGAAAGGCTTTTAAAAATTTGTTGTGTATAATGTAAATTTTCATTAGTAGCCATAAAGTAGAAGTTAGTTAAGGTCCTTGAATAGTGCTACGTGATACATGTGGATTACTTACTGTAACAAATGTATTAGGTAAGTATTCTGAGTTGTGATTTTTTACCATGTGTAAAAGTTCTATTGTCCAATACATTCCAGCCTTCACACTAACTTTCGTGGTAGGTATTATTTATAAGAATTGTTTGTGGAGAAGCTTACATCAAACATCAAGATGGGGTTACACTAATTATGTAAAAATAAAACTGATGTAAATAATGTTTTTGTATGGTGTTAAAAAAAATTTATGTACTTAAAAAGGGTGTTCTTTATGACTAAGTTGGTAATTATTTTGGTTGTGTATGAAGCCATTATATTTATGTAGTTGAGATACCCCATAACATTAGTGTAAACACAGGAGTTACTGGGCCTAGTAGAAAGACTTAACCTTTTCCTAATGATAACTTACTCATTAAGAAGCATGGTCTATGTCTAGTGAGAGTTTAATTAAGGTTGTGATGTGTGTTTTGTACAGCTAAATAAGATCTTAGTACAGGGGGTCTAAGCTGCTGTAGCGATAAGCCAATAAGTAGTAGTTTCTTCTCTTGCCGCTGTCCATATTTTGAAGATACAGTACTTTCAAAAAAACCAAGTTGTGTTCTTTGTGTTGGTAGACTAGCAGGATTAATTATCTTAATTTCTTGTCTAGTACTTTTTGTATTATGTAACATACTAACTCAGCCAGTAGAACTTTTATTTCTCAGTAACTGCACTATCTTAGTACTGAATTTAGCTAGTAATATAGTAGTTGCTTCCTTGTATATTGCATTGTATGTAGTTTCTTCTTTTAATTTGAGGTGTGACAATTGTAAATGTTTTGATGCAATAGCATCATTTGAATTGATTCGCACTACTCTGAAATAATTTTCAGTTAGTCATTTGGAGGGAAATATTAATGTTTTTATTTTAAGGGTTATTTTAAACTTTCGTCTCAGTTATTTTAATTATGTATGATTACATTGATGCATCGCGTGTGCGGTGATGCGGATAATGTGTGTGTGAGTGAAATCATCAAATCAAATGAAATCTGAATAATTCCAGCTCTTCATTTATCCCAATTTTTACTAACCCGGGCTGTGTGTCTGTGGGTTCCCCATGTTGTGGAGTGGGGGGAGGAATTTTTCCCTCATAATTGTCAGGGATGACTGAGAGCTTGGTGAGGGTAACCCCATGAACCAGTCTGACTTTCAGTGACCGGCGATGCTGGGCACGTGCCTGTCAGCTAGCAGTGAAGATAAGTGTCGATAACAAAGGTGAAGCTAGCGTCACGATACACTTCCCCTAGCAGGGTCTTAATATCTAGGGGGAAGCACTCCGGTGTAAAGTGTGGTGTACGTGCTGTCTTCCGGACTGGAATTAAGTCTGACACACTAGGAGCGGCCACATGCAGACGCTTACCTTGGCTGCGGGGGGGGGGGGGGGCATGTTTAAACAGGGGGTTTTCCTCTGTGGACCTTGGTTGGGGTGTATTGATTATCTCTTCTTCAATGGTTTTCAGTGATTTTAATAAACAGTATCTCTTTCCACTGCTGTGAGTGCATGGCATAAGGCCAGCTAAAAGTAAAATACCTTGAGTGAATTTAACAAAATAATTTAGAAAAATTATATTTCTCTGAACAAAGCCGGTTTGCATAAACGAGTCTAGGGTGTGTGTAAATCTAAGGTCTGACTTGTTGAGCATTCCGTCCGTACAATCACAATCTAGCTTTCTCCAGCCAAGATTGAATGGTGAGTTCGGGTTCACTCAAAGTGAGTGTCTTGAGAAGGTGTGTAATCCTGCCTTATTGGCTAATCTCGAGAACCGGCGTTATTCAGGGTTACTAAAACACTAAACTCGCTCTGCTGCACTGCTTAAAGATCTGACAGGGATCCAAAGTTATGGAAAGAGCAAATTCTAGCAAAAATTGTTTTTAATCATAATTCGTGTATTGGATAAAATACTACAATTCAAAATTTAACAACGTTAGTACTTGAAGCAAGGACAACGTGAATACTTTAAGCAAAATAAAAATATACCTATATTCTACTCAAATAGGTGAGAATCCCACACTAAAGTAAATATTATTTATTTTTACGGATGCTAGTCTTGCAAATCCAGGTGGTGGCGACTTGGCATAACATAAATTATTTACATGGATTTCTTGAGTTCTGAAATAAATATTGTTCTTTAACTAGCCTGAATATTATCCTTACCTTAATTGGGGGTGGTGTCCATAACGGACCTATGGTGTTTTTACAAAAATGGGGACTTTACTAAGTGGTGATGTGCAGCCTGGCAAGGGCCTTAAGGGGAGGTACAAAATAGACGTTACTTACACAACTTTGTTTTACCTGAGGTTGGGTGGAAAAGGAGGGGTTGATGACAGCTGGAACCTCGGTGGTGGTCAATGCCTTGGATGCTGCCGGCATGGTTGAGAGACTTTGCCCTAAGCGGGTTGTCTTCGGCTTGCCAAAACCGGAAGAGTATCGTGGCATACGATGCATGCAATTGACTGCCGAGCTCTGTCCTGTCTTTTATAGATTTTGGCAGTTCAGTAGTCCTCGAAGGGGTACTGGGGTTTCTAGCTTCGCCTTCAGGGGGTGGAGCTTGTGGCATCATCACATGCCCTCGTGGATCCTTATCGCTGGTGCCTCTCATCCGATGCTACAATATCTTCGGAGCATCTTTCCCTTAGGGAACCTGTGACTTTACCTTGATGGGCTGCTTCCCTAGCAGCGCCAAGTTTGAACTGAGCGGGCTTCTCAAGTGGGAGCGGCAGCGTGGAAACTTGTGGTTTCTTTGGGGTGGGATGCTGACGTGACTGTTTGTGGCTTCATTTGGTGTGCATTAGGAATGAGGAGCACATGAGGCTTATGCAATTATCAACATAGTTTTGGTGTCACATGTCCTGACTTCCTTACTGCTAACTTCTGGGATTTGGCCTGCCCCGGCATTTCTAACCTATCAGATGGGGCACAGTCTATCTTTAATTAGTGCGCTGCCCTAATGCGAGACACGTCAATGTACAGAGTACTTGTTTATGTTTTCACTTTCTTTAATATTGTTTAGAAATTACCTTTTATTATTGAGTTAACAGTATAATCTTTGGTTATTTTAACAGTTTATTGACGTAGAGGTTATATGTAAGTATTTTTCATTTGTTTCTGGACAGTATTAATAGTTTGTTATTTTTCATTTATTTCCTAGAGGGTGGTCAGCATTAAATATTTACTAAACAAAAGTACTAAATAAAATTATCCTGGTTGTTTCTCGTCTCACAATTACTGATCGGCAGAGAGATCTGTCGCAGTCAGACAACAGCCAATCATAGGACAGGAGACAACCTAAGTAAGGCAGAAGTAAAATAGAACTTTTTTTTTCACTATGGCCAAAGATGGACATGTGTACATTAAAAGATGGTCTTAATGATATAATAAGGAATAATATATGTGAATAGTAATTAAATAATTGTGGCAAATTTTTTTTAAAGTTAAATTGTTAATAATAAAAAGAAATTTAAGTTTACCTATTAATCAATCTCCTCAAATATAATAATCTATTGAATGTGCTGAAGAAGAAAAGATTTTAATAAAAATAATTTGTATTTGAGAATTGAGACATTATAATGTTTAATGAATTGTTATAAATTACGACCATGATAATTGTAAATTTGTGATTTGTCTGGAATGTAACAACGTTTCAGCTATGGTGACAGAAATGGCAATTTTCCCTGCAGGAGTGAAGTCTTATGCCCCAGTTCCACCATCATCTTCCCCGATCTGAGATTGAATGATCCTAGTTCTGAACCAGGATTCAGTTTGATCTTGGTTACATTTCAAAGTGTTGCACCAACAAAATTGCATGATTGTAGAGCTCAGATTCGTCTCTCCTGGTTCCAAAGTGAGAGATTGAGATTACGTACAACACAAATTTTGTTATTGGTTCGTAACATATGACATTATGAATGTAGGCGTGGTTTTTACTACAGAAGTCTGACTACCTTTTTTGGTATTGTAATCTGTGTGTTTACCTATTATTCTCTATCAAGTCTCTGCAATTGCTAATTATTTAATATGAATGAAGCTACAAGTGGTTCAAAACTAAATATTTTTACAGAAAAGGAGAAAAGAGTAATCGTTGACATAGTAGAAAACAAATTTAATGTCATTGAATGTAAATACTGACCCGTTTTATTCTAAACAAAAAAATGAGGAATGGAAGACCCTATAGAATTTTTCTATATAATTTAGTTGAATGCAATGCAAATTTTCCATTTTAGTTTTTTCGTTTGATTGGAATAACTATGCACATGCGTTTTTCTCGTTATTTTAAATACAAATGTTATTGAAGAAGGTAGCATACATAGAACTAGATGTGTGATGGTTTATCCGTTTTAAGTGAATTATTGTTGCACGAATTTTACTGAATAATATTCAAGTGCGTTTAGTGTTAATTTAATTTTCCAAGAAAATTATTGTACTTAGTTCTATCTGTTGGCGTTTTTCAAACTACATTTGTTGACGAAGACTATTCTTTCGTGGTCAAAAAATTTGATATAATAGTTAACTTCTGTAGAAAATTAGTACAATTTACGATATTCTGAATTGTTTTCCAATTTTACTTGGTGTTTGCTGAGAGCGATAAGTGTGAATTCCGTTCTCTCATTACAAAACATTAATACATCTTCAATTAAATAAATTCATTTGATCGTAGGCCTTGTTATGTCTCAGTTTACATTTTACGTTAGTTAACAGCAACTGAATCCATTTTTAAAGAATTTAAATTTTGGTAAGTTTATTTCTAGTAAATAAGTACTGTATTTCGGTGTGTATAGGCCAAATATTTTTACAAAAAATGTGACTACAAAAAGTGGAGTGTGGCTTATATATTAGATATTGGCATTAAAAAAATTATTTCCGAAAACACATTTAGAAATTTGTCAGTATACAGTACATTTTAATGTTTTAACTTAAAGGAAGAAAGGGAACAGGAAGAAGAATCCTCAGTAAAATTAGTAGGAGTGTTGGTCTTTTCAGTCTAACAATTAATTTATAATAGAAGTCTGGTCTTAACAGTTGCCTGCTCATTCTGGAATATGCAACATTTGTTCCACACAAGGCTATTTATTTTTTAAGATATGCTTGCATTGTATAAATTTTACTTGTTGCAGTGACTGAATCGGTAGGTATGTCATCCACGGAGACAAAAACCCTCGATATTATGAACTTGCAATATTAGGTAGTAGCAGTAGGCCAGTTTCACGTTTTTCTTTCTTTTTATTTCACAGATATACACTATTTATGGAATGTAATTAGGTATAAGACATGTTATTCTTAAATACCTAACATCTTCAGATTGGCAAGGTAATGTTATTTTTTATTTGTACAGTAAACATTGGGTCATCGGTACTTGCAACCATTCCAGGGTTACAAATGGAAAGAATTAACTGAAATACTCACATTGTAGTACTTGTCAAAAGGCACACACACAAAGGACAACACAGTTTTCATGCATTCCTTTTTTGTGGGTGTACCTGTTGACAAGTACTAGACTGTAAATATTTGAATTTCTGTAGTTTTATAGTAAATTTTTGGTAGCCTGGCCTACTTATAACCAACTGAAAGAGCTAACTGTTGTTTGAGTGTGTACTGTACCCATCTGAGATTCTGATAGAGGTTGTCGGGATATGACAGAAATCTGATGGTCATTGGCTCGTATGTGGCTTTAATTTCAAAAGTGTTAAAAATTTAAAAAATAGTGTTCAGGCATTCTCTGTTGAGAAATGCTAGTAGTGCTTTTTATATACTTTTTATTATTATTTTAAAAATATGATATGCTTTGTGAGATTTTTGCACATAAAGGGTTTGTCTACATGGAGCCATTTTCCACATATAATGCCGAGAAGCACAGGACCAATAAAGGCAACACTGCCATGTACATTAAGCGTACAGTCACCACTACGTTGAAAGATAAGGACTGGTTTGCAGTATTCTTGTTGTACTAATAGGTATAAATAAAATGCCTTGCAAAAAGTTTTTTTTTTCTCCTCAGAAGAAATGGCACTGATGTGTTGTGTTACTTGACCTGCCTGTCTTGTGTCAGCTGTAATGTTTCATTGTGTTTGTAAACATACTACACCTAGTATCTTAAACCGTTGAAGTACAAAGTGCAGTCACATCTTTCATTTCCTGTTGGACTGACACTAAGTCAAATGAAACACCAGTTTATGTTCCAATGCTCAACTGCTCTTGCAAAATACAGTACCATTACCAAACATTTTGGATGTCAAGTTTAGCTAACAGACAAAATGCATAAATTTTTTATAATCTATTTTAGTTGTTGAACATTTTTAAATCCTAAGTGTTGGTGTACCACTTCCCCGCCCCCTCCAAATCACTACTGAAGTCAGTTGTACTGCAGAAAGTTTTAGCATAGTATTTTCTTTGTATAATAAAATTGTCACATCTATAATCATTGTAGGAAAGTAACGCTTTAGTCTTGGTGTTGGGGTATTGTTTGGTTTATATTTTCTTGATTTGTAAGTAAATGTGGCAAGATTTGCGAAATTAAATGTTTCATAACACTTATTAATATGCTTACTGCATGTGAAAGATACATTCATATTCCTTTACTTAATTATTTTCATGGTTTCCTTTAGTAATTCACCTGTTTTTTTTTGGTTGGGTTATATACATTCATGTAGTACAACTATAGTATTCGAGCTTGAAGCCCCCTGTGGCTGGCAGCATAATCAACTAATGATCTAATCTCTGGACCCCTCATTAATTTGAGAGGTTCAGAGTTTCTATATGTTACTCATATTTGTGTTGTTCCAGTTTCCTCACTTCATTGTGTGCGAAGCCCTCGGAGCACTGAGAAAAAGCTGCCTGCTGTTCTTTACTTAAAGATTCAAGTTTGTTTAGTGATACAGTAGTAAGGTTTATTCTACTCAGGTTGGGAAGCTCAACGCTTTTAGTTTGGCAGTTAAAAGTTTTTGGCCACTAGATAAGTTCTAGTGTCACATGTGTACCAGATTTTTTCTATCTTCTACTTTAAAAACAAAGTAATTGCAATAATCATAAATCTAATTTAAAATCATTTATTATTCACATAGCTTGAAATGTTAATTATTGGTAACTGCTTTGGAACACTGTGCACCTAGCAACCAAATTTTTCCCTTTGCCAAACTCTCCCATAAGAAAACTTGTTTTGTTCCTAACCTGAGCAGAATTAACCTTGGTGGTAGCTTCTATCTTTATATATAAGTAGTTCATTTGGAAACTATCTGCTAGTTTATATTGTAATTTTCTTTTCATCAGTAGTGCATTATCAAAGAAAACATTTTAAGCCAGAACATTTTTAATGTGCAATATTTGTCATTGCTACGACTGCAAAACTCCTGGTTACATACTTAATATTAGCAAACTTTATCGTCCATGATTGAGAGTTCATAATTTAAGTGTTGTGGTTTATATATATATATAATATATATATATATATATATATATATATATATATATATATATATATATATATATATATATATATATATATATATATATATATATATATATATATATATATATATATAATAATCACACTACTTTTGTTTGGCCTACTACTATCGCTGCTCGATGACTAGGAAGTGTTTTCAAGTTTCCAAAATTTTCGTTGCATTTTAAGGACTATCTGGTACAGTCTCACGTTCAATTCCATTTTAGACAAGTCCTCATTATTTTAATGTTCTCAGTGCTCATGAGAAGTGTGTTTTTTTGTGTATATTTTGGAAGTGGTGATAAAGTAAGTGATAAAGTGTTTTGAGTGTGGATATTAAGCATTTATGAATTCTTATGGTTCTTTTCAAATTCTGAATGGAAAATTTTACTATGATCAAGGCAGTGTTTTCGGTGTTTTAAGTTTTTCAAAAATGTATCTTAATTTGTTAATCCCATCTATAACTGCAGCTGTGAGTGTATACTGATTTCATTATACATAACCATGCAGAAAATTATTATGATTAAAATGTACTCTCTACTTTAAATACATGTGTAAATTTAAGGTATATTTTAGAAAGATATTAGAGTATACCGGAAATGTTTTAAATTTTTTACAAACTACAAGAGCATTCATTGTCTTAAAACTGTCTTACATTTGAATAATTAGTGTGGCCATCTGTTTTCTTTGTAGTACGCACTGTTAGTGTTTTGATGTTTGAAAAACTGTGACTGGTTTGTGCGTTTTCTTGTTGACATGTTTTTTTTGTGTGTTTTAGAGCCTAAATTTTTTTAATGAAAATTTCTTGTAAATCTTAGTATAGTGCTACGTGCAGTAAACAAAATCCTTCAGTTCACTGGGTTTATTTTAAACATAAACGTACATATCATACTTACTGAACAGATTGTGACAAGGAAATTGTGCACCCCTGCTTTCTTCAATTTCATTTAATGTTTGTGGTAATGGCTATTTATGGATCTGATGTAGGTCATGTTTTTTTACTCTTAGACAGAAATCTGTAGCTTCCTACCTAGTTTTGTATTTCCTGGCAGTGGCATGAGTTATGGGAAAGGATTCAGGTAACATGGCCCTCCCAGAAGCCAGAGAATTATTTTTTATGCATTTTAAAACAAGCATATTTTTTAAGCTTACTGTGCCAGTAAAAATTTTGCATTCATAATTAGCCAAATGAGTTGTTAATATAAAATTCTTAATAGCTCATAAATAATACTTAATGTAATACATCATTTCATGTCTGCATTTTTGAAGAAAAAAAATGCTTGTGTTAAAAATAAGTACTGTGACTTAGATGTTAGTTTGTGCTTTTATCAGCACTTGAAAATAATTGCGTTATTTTTAAGTAATGGTGATATGCGATAAAATGTGGTACTGAATTGAAATACTGGATTTCCATTTTTTACCTTACAGTACAAACTACTAACCATGCATTTCTGTTTATACATACAAAACACGAGGACAGGCCATTCCCCATATAATTTGTTAAATTGTGCGGTTAACCGTGTGTTTTATATAAGTGGTAAATATGGTAAACAGTGGGATGGTTGAAAAGGAGGGAGGAATAATAAAACTAAGTCAGGCATAAAAACTGCCAACATAAATACAGGATATTTTCTTTGCTACGAAGTGTAAATTATTTCTTCATGCACATTCCTTTATTATACAATAATTTTTTTTGCTACTCCTTTCTATTTAAATGGGGGTGTGGTTATAGTGGCATATTGTCAAAAAAAAATGTTATCTATATCCTTTGTCCATTTGGAATATGACATCTTGTGGGCAGAAATGAGTGATTCTACTTAGAATAGTAAGGCTGTGTCATGTTGTCACATTGTTGATTTAATACGGTATAGAATGTAAAACAGTTTTATGCATTGCTTTAGTTCTTTTTTATTTAATTGCATAATACGTATTAAGAAACCAGTAATTAATTTTTGTATGCATCATTGCACGATACTTTTTTGTGCTATCGCATATTACATGTCATATTACAGTCAACCCTTATTTCCAAGACCTCTAATAGCGACCCTCTTGAAATAAAAACCCCTTTTTTTTTGGGAACCATGAAAGTTCTTAGAATCGGGAGTTTACTGTATTTGGTAAAGATAAAATTGTATCCAGCATAGTTGCACTCAGAATTAAAATGTAATTAAAACAACCCGGTAGCTGCATATATATATTTTGCAGACTGCTGTGTATTCTAACAGCAAGAATAAGTTAATGTATATGGGGGGGGGGGGGGACTTTCTTACATGAAAGCAAAACATTCAGTGTTATTTAAAAGATGAGCATTTAAACATCAGCAGAAACATAGTCAATTGTTGGGCAAAGTGCCTTTGTGAGCAGGTTTGCAGAAATGTGTAAATAAGTATTTTTTATTGTCATGTTAACTCTCTTAAGCTTGCTGTGAGGAATGACTTTAATGAAGTTTCTGTTAGCTTCTATCCACAGACAGTCTTTAATTTAAATCTTTATGCTAGCTCTAAAATATTGTACATCAATGCACTTCAGTATTGTTGAGCTGTGAATGTTGAAACTTTGTTATAAACTTTTTTATTTTTTAAAGTAAGGTGTTTTTAGTAGTAGTGTAGTTTATTTAATATTTAACGCATGTATATTTTTCTTAGAACTTACATCTGGTGTTGAAAAAATGAATGGTGGTGATTGCTGAAGTATGTTGAGTTTTAAATGTCTTGGAGAATGAGAAAGTTATTGGTGGTATAAATACACATTTTGTTTCAAGTGAATATTTGTGTTCCATTTATATTCATTTTTGTTGTTCAACAAGAAAAAAATTAGGGACGGGTTGAAGAACAAAAAATTTTGGTTCAGGTTCTGGGGCCAATTCTACATTTAAATATCGGTTCCAGTATTCGGTTCTAGTATTTGGATGACATTTTAATAATTTCAGACTAAATAACATAAAAATCTGTCGCACACTAAACATTATTCACGTATCACGTTCAAAAGCTCTCACAAAATATATGCACGATGCACATACTCTACTCCATTTGTTTAAAAAAAATTTATCTCATATAATACCCTAGAATGCTGTATTTAGAAGACGTACACATAGAACAATTAGAATGATTCAAAGCTAAAAATCTGTACATAAACATCAGCCATTTTGTTTCACTCTATAATGAGTGTAGTATCTTCTCGGTATATATTTATCTGACTTACATTGCCACTACGAGACTGTTTACATTTTGTGTCATTTAACTGATAGAATATATTAAACCAAATATTGTATTTGATTAAATGCTTGTCCTTAAAAACTACTTTTGCGATCATTGGTACCAAATAAATTAATATTTATTTGCTTTCAACATCAATAGTAATTTGCTGTAAGTAAATATCACGGCCAAGAAAAAATGCCTGTTACAGGTAAATTAATCTAAATTGTTTTGGCCACAGTGCAAATTTTTTGTTTTGATAAGTTTCTGGTTACAGTTATTTTTGTAATGACAAAGATTTGTCATGACAATATTAATTCATAATGTTTCGTACTAATTATATGATCATCTAAAAATATTACTAAATTTATGGTTGTGTAGAAACGAGAACCGAGTAGTCCTTAACCTAAAACAGGTTCCGAGTCAAACCTCAAGAACCGGTATAAATTGGAACCGAAGAACCAAATTGACCCATCCCTAAAAAAAATATTATGCGTCTTTCTATGCATACAGTAAAACTCCAGTTAAATTGTTAAAGAACTCTGGCTCGTTTCCACACACAGTGATTCAGTGACACTGCTGAGCAGCACAGCTGCTCCTCAGTGGCTGTCAAAAAACTCATGACAGCAGCACGGTAGTCTTGCCGCAGCAGCGCTTCTGTCGCATGGCTACGGGATGGCTCCTGCACTGTTGCATGTGGTAGCTACTTGAAGAAATTGGTCCCAACAATGCAGTAACAAAATTATCTATTTGTAATAAGTAACATTTTTTTTGTATATGCAGTACTTCCTTTTAGTTGCAACAATGTGCAAATTTTGCATATTCAAATTTTGTTAATGATACTCACTCACAATTTTTGTTTTTTCAGCCCCTCTCATCTCAGTACAGTTGGTGTAAAAATCTGGATATTGTGTATTCTAAAGGGCACGATGTTTCTCTATCTGTAATGAAATCTGCTTTGCTTATGCACACTTTGAATGTGGATAGCCATTGTGGCTTCATTGCACTTTAGCTAGACAGCTGACGGCAGTAGTGTGTCTTGTTAGCAGGCAGTGCTGCAGCAGCACTGCAGCCATGCATTAGCAGTCTGATAGCAAGGCTTCCATAATGCGGCTAATTCTTTAGCTATGTGTAAAGCTTTCATTTGGCACAATGTTGCACCACTAGCCACACAATTATAAAGTGCTCCCCAACAGCACTGCTGCCAGTACGAGCCAGCTGCTGCCCGCAACTGTGGTGCTGCGCTAACACCCAACAGTGACTACGAATGACTGCTGGAGCGCTGCCGCACACGGACTTATATAGTCGGAAGTCTATGCTGCTGCAGCGGGGTGCGGGGAAGGTATGTGTTGTCCATCTGCCATGAGGCCGGCGTGGGAGTTGGTAACCCTATTGTCAGCGTTCTTGGATCTTCGGCGGTGATCGGCCGCACCCAAAGTGGCGTGCTCGCTGGTTGCGTAACCTTGTGGCCATGTGTTCGGCGGCCCGGTAGATTTAAATGTCGCACAACAATTGTGTATTGGTTTGCAGTAACAACTCTCAATGTGGGTGGTTGAAGTAAAGGTATTCTTCATGTGAAGAGGGATGAGTCGTAATAGTAGTATAAACCGTACGCATCCGTATGTTATTTCTCACCTTTAATATTCAAGTCCGAATCAGATTGCCTGACGTTTTGAAAGTTGACTTTAACGAACTCGGTTTGTAATTAATGTTGTATTGTGTGGTAATATTTTCCCCTCAACTTTTAAGTCACTTATTTGCCCAGTACAATTGTCTACCTTATTTATTATTGAAATAACTGTTTCATTTAATTTTTGTGCTGTAGATACCTAATATGAAGTGCTTAAAGTGTTCAGAAAACTGGATACTTAAATTTAAGTAATGAAAAGTATTTCCAAATATTCGGAATTATGGTTTTGCTTATCTAAACTGGTATCAGTATTGGTGTAATCGGCGGCATTGGCAGTTGAGAATCAGTATTGTTGGTATCTGCAAAATGTGGTATCGGCCCATCCCTAGTGTGTACTTGACCTCCCCTTGTCATAAATGTTTAAACATCATGTGCAGCCCAAGCGCAATCTGCATTTCCAGTGGCTTCTTGTGAGAAAATCTGATTATTTGTTATTGAAATATTTATTTCAGTAGACATGAGTCTTCTGAATAAGATGATATTCTGGCAGGGCATGTACGAAATCTCTTTGTCAAATCGTGCAAGCACAGATGGCCCGTAAACTGCTTACGCAATCAATCTCCGGGTACCTACAGACCATGCCCGTAGACTGCATGCCTCTCCTCACCCATGTAATGCACAACTATAGTAAATCTTTCCACTCTTTTGGCTTCCCCTATCCCCCAATTCACCATTTGTAATGAGAGCTAGATGCATTCCTGCTTCCTTGCTTTTAACCCCCCCCCCCCCCCCCCCCATTTCCAACTCTCATTCTGGGTTCATCAGATGTTATTACAGACAGAAGTGATCTTGCTCTCTTCCATGCCTTCAGCCTTACTCTCATTATGCTTGTCATTATTTTTGCATGTGGTATCGTACCGGACGATGCCACTGGTTAGCAGATTTTCTCAATTGTCCCTTTCCTCTGCCCTTGCATTCCAATGCTGCTCCAGTGTCACCTCATTTCACGCTCTTTGGCTCTCAAGACCTGGTTGTTAAGAGTTGCCCAAATCTCTCCAGTACACTCAAACATTAGGTGCAAAATCATTTACAATACTTTTTTTCAATTGTACTCTACATCAGTTCAGATCAGTTAACTGAACTGAAAATGGTTCATCAAGCCATCTCATTCTGCAGTAGTTTCCATGCTCATTGGAGGTGTGTGTCTCATGGATGCTGACTAGTGTTTGTATTCTCAGCACTTCTGCACTAAAAACAGCAGCTTTTTCCATTTTAGCGTTACTAGGCCAATATTTCTACAGACAACTGCTCAGTTGTGCGTCACTTTCAGCATTATTTTCCTCTTACCACAGACATCTGGCACATTTCTGGAGCTCAAATCTGGAGTGGGTATACCAGTACAAGGGTTTTGGTTTGCTATTTTGAGGGCTGCTGGAAACTTGGAATCTCTGGCCCTATTCAGGGGTTAAGGGGTCCAATAATCTTGACAGACTGAGAATAATCCCTGTGGGATGGCCAGCTTTATGGGCACCGTGCTCCTGCGTTCTCTTTGGGCCTGGTCTAGTTGGGATGAGTAGGTAAATTGGACATCCTGTATCCGAGGCTGTTAAGTGCAGTCCACTGGATACGAATTTCTAGTGTCTCGGTGGGTGGAAAAGTCCAGGTCCATTTTGCAGGAGTTCAACTAGCTACATTAGATTGATGCTAATACTCTCAATGTAGACTAGGGAAACAGTCTCTCCTTAACAAGGATTTTAAGGGTGCCGTATGGGCCGGCGCATTTGCATCCTGGGGATGCCTGGCCCTGGCTCACCAGAGCATGTAGCTGGGCACTGAGGGTTATACTATCCTATTTATGGCCCGCCTGGTGATTGGGCATTTAGGAATAGCTGCGAGAACACAGCTATGAAATCTTGGTGATGTTACGTTCAGAGGATAAAAATTAATGAATAATAGAACCTTTTAGATTTAGTGGATTCAGTGAATGTCCTGGAAGCACAGGCACGACTTTAAAGGTCATTTAATATTTCTTAGCAGCATGGAGGAGCACAGGTTCTGGTGTTGTTAGTCCAGGAAGGAATCTAGGAATCTACTCCTGGGGCTGGTGCCTTGGGGAGAGAGTCACCTGATGCACTTCAGTGAGAAGTTGTGATTGGTGTGACAAGCTACATACCTCAACTGCCCTTCTGGGTTCATAGTGTTCCTCACGTAAGGATCCTATGGCTCTCAGTAAGCGGCATTGCCAGTTTGTAGCCTGAGAGTCACAGTGACGTGTTTATTCTTCTCAAGCCTCAGGAGCTTCAGAGAAAAGTTTTCTCCCCCCTTGCCACAGTGGCACTAAAGAGCGATATGACCAGCTAGCACTAGACACCAAACATTGTCAAGAGGGGGGAGCTCCCTTCAGTGGGGACTTTGGTTCAAAACTCTTATCGTGGCGATCGTGCGTGCACCGAGAAGTATTTGAGTAGCTATGCACACACAAGGCAAAGCAGGTACGGGAGGTGAAAGTAAAAAAGAATGATCGATCAAAAAGAGGTGAACTGTTGCACCTTAGTGACGTGTGTCCAAGGAGGTGATGAAATTGTGAACTTCTTATGTTGGGGAATGCTGCAAACATTGACACACTATGCCGGAGGAATAATATCACGAAAACCTTCGTAATGTGATGACTGAAATAGGTGTTTGTCGTGGTTAATTTTACTGTTTTATTTCGTAATGGAAGAATCACGAAGAACATGGGACTTTAAATGCTTCACTCGCGCATGGTCAGTATACAAGACAGGTCGAGCGGCCTGTCGAAGGAGAACGCAGTCAAGAGAGACTGTCATGGCCCTACGAATGGGCTGGCCCTTATCCAATGGTTTATCTGGTAGTAAGCTGTTATGCTGAAGGTGTTGCCTCTGCTGGGGTGTGGGCTGGTGGCTGCCATGGATGTCCTCAGGACGTGGAGTGCTTTTGCTTGTCTGATTGCTGGAGGAAGACTGTGGACTGTCTGAAGGAGATCACTAAACCACTGGTTTGTGATTCCGAAGGATAGTACTTTTCCTCTTCTCAAGGCCTCAACCAATGGGTGAAGCATGTCAACTCTCTTAATTAAAGTTGTAAAAAGGGGTGACAGTAGTGCTAAAGCCCTGCCGTGTAGTCAGTGTGAACTCTGCCCCGCTTAGGTAAAGGGCTGCTAATTTTTAAGGATTTGGATTATTTTCGGAGGCATAAGCTGCCTTTCTCAACTGTCTCTGCAAGACTCCCTTTCGGATGTACGGCATAGGTGTAGGAGCAACTATGGCCTCGCTAAAGTCAAGCTTGGGACTTAAATCCCTAGTGTGAACTTCTAAGGATCGCATCATACAAAGAAGGGTTATCTATACCTTGTGCGCCCTTTGTCCGGCCCCGTTAAGAGCGATGGATGGAGCAGTAGGTTGACCCAAGCTGCACCGCAGGATACTTAGGTGTGGTATCCACAGGTTTTCAATCAGTCAGACCTGATTCTAGCTCCCTTCCGGTCCTATAAAGAGGGGTGGTGGAGTTCGAAAAAGTTTGATTGGCCGATTCAACTATCTAAGAAGTTTTGAGTGGTTGGGGTTCAACCTAACTATACCCAGGGGCAAAATTTGGGTTGCCTTTGATGCTTGGCGCGTTCTTGCGCATCTGACATCCGTACTCTACTTATTGCCTTCACTCCAACTCAAGATTGGTTATGCTCGTGGCAAAGTCATACTACGACAGGTCAATGAATATCGTGCCTACAGGATCACTCCCAGCCTAGTGAGTGATTACAGACATGGGACATGAAGGAATAAAATTGTACTGTCTTCCGAAGCCACTGTGCTGTCGCCCATATTTCTATCTCCAGATTTTATTTGCCAGCAGAACCATCTACACCATTTAACCAGAGATGCAAGTTGCAAGAGTTGGTGCAAGATCGTAGCACCCCTGCTACAAGGACACAGCAGCTGTCAGTCTTGTGCAGAGGTGATGAAAACGTCAACAGTCTCCAACGGGGGAGATAAGGAAAGGGCACTGCTGTGTTAAAAGCCAGAATTGACAAAACCCTGTGAAGAGAGGTTAGAACCTCCTGCACTCCTTTGATAGACAAGAAGCGGATATTTAGGGTATATAAGGAGGCACGAAATCCACACATGTCGGTGTTCGCCGGCCCTCCAATCTGAATAAGGCCGAGGCCTCCAGTAAACCTGAGTTAGGCTACATAGGATACTCAAGTCTGAGTAAGGTGTAGCTAATGTGCACTACAAGCCTAAGTAAGGTCGCCTCATAAGTCAGGGGTAAATGGTACAGGTCCTGTCTTCAGTGTGAACAAAGCTTGAAGGGAGCTCTGCAGGATTCTGACCACTAGGCCACTTGCGCAGGCAGTACTCAAGTAACGTCTCTGGGAGTAACCCGTGCTGCTCAGACTATCGCAGTCCGCAATGACTGGGCTATCTAAGAGAGCAGATACTGCTAGGCTCCACGTGTTGAAGTATGGTCTCCTACGTCTTCGCAGAACAATATGTCTCACTGAAGAAGGTGTCTCCAGCCACTAGCCAGAGGTACCTCTACGTTATCACCTGAATCCCTACCCGGAAATAATTTCCTCTCGTATCCACAGTAGCAAATATGTCCCTTCTGGACTGCTAAGCATTATAGCTCTTCCTTCTATTCTAAAATGTAACACTAGCTCACTTTGCTACACACACGTGTTTATGCAGGTGGTGGCAGTTTATGTTGGGCCGTATGTCTCGTCAACCGTTTATGCAGGTAGTCTTTGCATGCCAGATAATTAATTTGAATATTAATTATTGTAATATTCAGAGCTGTGCATCTCGGTTTTCTCCAAGCATATTTATTAAATGTGTAAATTATTCAAACTCTTTAATTTGGTTCCCAGTGCGATTAATTTTCATAATTAATTAATTATTCAACAGTCCTTGTGCTCAAACTGTCTCGCTCTTTTACTAGTGTGGGTGAGCTTAATATCCTTCGGTTTCCTTCGGCCTGCACAAGCCCAAGGGGTCCTAGGATTATTGAGACCACTTCACCTACCAGGGATTTGAACCCTCAGAATTTCCAGGCTGTTATTCTAGCTACGCCTTCGCTCCCAACATGAATAAGGCAGGATCCTGGAGGTACTAACTGTTGCCTGGAATTGTGGACTTTTACTAGTTTTATAAAGGACCTTTTTGTGGTGTGAATACATGTCCATTTATTTGTCTTAAGAGGGAGGAGTTTTCTGGATAGCCCCAGTATGAATAAGACAACTATTCCAGGAATACCCCAAGATGCCCAGTCCTTCAGCGGGATATACTGTTGGGGTGTCTGTTAAAGAGCAAGCTGTAGAAAACCAGTGTATAGTGTGGGTCAGGCCAAGAACCTAACCTGTATGCTGGAGGTCAATGTTCTCCATCTCTCGCAAAAACAAAACCCAATAAATACGTCGCTATTAATATTTTTGTTTGAAATGCACAATGTTGATGCGTGACAGTCCTGGCTGGTTGACTGTCCCTGTCTGGGGGAACTTACTCGAAGCTAGGTGAGTCGCGTCTCAAGGTAGCTATTCGTCTCGGGGCACTGGGGCCCGCCCGGAGTATAGCACTGGCCTGGTTGTCCATCGACTTGGTACAAAGTCTGGTTCAGCAAGTTTCACCCTGCATGGAGCAGTGTGACTGTTCGGTGGGTGGCTGTACTGCCTCTGTTCCCACTACCTGGGTGGCATTCGACTAAGGGGTGGTGTGTGCATGTGGGGTGCTAGGTTATGATTCTGGTATTCTGGTGGACTTCTCGTCAAACAGTGCCTCCTACAGTATGGGGTGATACCCTTCTGCAACTTTGTTAGGTGGCTCGAACAAATCCACTGGCATGACAGTTGGTACAAGTATGGTGAGTCGCCTCAGCAGTGCAGCCTGTTCACATTGATTCAGCAGTCCGAACCTGCTAGGAAGGTTACATAGCGTATGTGGATTCTTTGGTGGCCATCGTCTTCTTGGCCCGTCTTTCAACTCCACCCCTACGGGTGTAAGGCATTAGGCACAAAGTCGGGGCTGCAGGAGGTAGGCAGTTGATGTGTGCATGTCTACATGTGAGTACCAATTACCGTCACCATCACCGACTCACTCGGGACTCCTCAACCATGGCGGAGAAGGTTCGAGCTGCAAAACATTTGTTGCTGGAACCGCATGGTTTTCTCCCAGAGGGGTTGGTTTCCCTGCACCAGAGCATAACCCTATCTGCACCACAAAGTGAGCGGTAAGAGTTGAGCACTCTAGCCGGCAAACTGATCCCACTGGGAGCGTACCTAGTGTTGTGGCTCTACTGTTCCTCCCACCTGGTGCAAGGAATGGGTGGTCTTCCAATACTGGTGAGGCGAGTGTCCAGTGGTCACTGGATCCCCGTACTCCTAGAAGTTCCCCTCCCTGGCACCCCAGAGTGAGCAACGGGGTGCGGGGGGGGACATTGAGCCAGCAAGCCATCTTTCAAGGTAAGGTATCCTATTGTCGTGGCTCTACTGTTCACTGCCAGGGCAGAAAATGGTGGCCTTCCAAGGATGTTCTGTTGTGTTTTTACGTGTAAGCTCGACACGTTCAAACCCAGTCTGCTGTTGATCCCTTCAGCTCCAATAATGACTCATGGAAGGAACTTGGAGTGAAAGTCGAAAGATCTGGTAAGGTCGTTGTTTAATTACCCTAAGGAAATATACACAGATGTTAGAAGTACTATCTCCTAAATCCACACGGGCTAGACAGAAGGTGAGCACCCTATCATAAAAACGAGGTGTCCTGTGTAAATCTATAAGAGGAGGCAGTAGCTAGTGTGTGTTGTGTATGATAATTCTACGGGGTGAGCTATACTCTGTGTAGCTGGTGATGCTGCTGGTTCCTCTTTTGGTAGTGCAGGAGAGGATCTTCGGCCCCACGAGGTGAGCCAAGGCACAAATAGCTGGAGTGATGAGAGCTCAGGAGAGACGAAAACTGAAGCAAAATCAGGACTCTGGGATGCATCTCCTTTTAAACGCCTCGGCCAGTCCTTCACTGGCATAGGGCATTTGGAGAGAGGGTTAGCAGGGGCAAGCCCAGCGCCTAGATCCTCGGTGCGAGCGGTTTAGTGGAAAGCAGTGGGATCTAGGCATCTTACGTGTAGTGGCATCCCGCAGCACACGCTGTACTCGCCGCAGAGCTCTTGCATGGTCTCGGTGGCTCATCAAGTGAAATAATAAATTATCACTGGGACGTCTGTGCTGGCCCAGTAGGTAAAACAATATTGCAAGTGGCAGTATCTCAACTTTCTAGACAAACTGCCAGGAATGCAGTTGCACTGATGAGTAACAGGCGTTTATTAATATTGTAAAAGACGTCATGTGTCAATGTAAAGATTAATAGATGTAAAAATCGTTTGTATTCCACTACAATAGATTATAGTAGATCAAGATTTTAAAGCCAAATGCTTTTAAAATATCGTAAAATTGTTTTCAAAATAGAGGTTTGCGACGCAACACATCGAGCATCAGCCAATCAGAGCCTTGGCACTAACATTGAGCATCGATAATGTAGCACAGACGACCAACATTGGTTTTGATGCTCGTCGACAAAGTTTATGTATTTCGTAATAAACTGGCGAGAAGCTGAAATAAAGAACTGAAAACATACATAAATGGTTTGTAGAGATACTATTTTGAGTTCAAATTTATATCAATTTTACCTACCTTTTGGAATCAAAAACTTGTTTTCAGATGCCTAAATAGACGTTCATGTTCTACATCATTATTTTCAATTTTAACATAATGCTTTTATTAGAGGAAAGAGTATATCAACCGTGTTGTTATCTTAATGGCGAGAAATATCCTGCATTTAATAATTTTTGGAATTTCATTGCGAGCTTCCTTGCAGGATTACAGATGGCAGCACGGCTTGTATCGCCGGCATCAAAACATCGCCCGAGTGTGAAGACGCAAATAACGCCTGTCGTTGGCGGCCAGCATCGGACGGGATCCTCTATTGTGAGAGAAAAAAAAAAAAAAAAAAAAACCAACCTTATTTTCAAAATGCACAAACTTACTGTTCACTTCATAATTCCTAAACAAGTGGTGAGCTTTGGATTATTCCCTCACTAAAACCAATGTTGTCGGCGACCACTAACCGCGGCTTTGCTGGTCTGACTGGCGGGCTGTCTGAGTTGCGCAGGGACGTGCAGGGCGTCCTGACCTCTGTGCTATGTGTTCTTTGCAGTCTGGTGAGGGAAACTTCCTCAGCCCGCAGAGAGATACAATTGCTGCAACCGTATGGGTGGTATAAGGGCCCGAGCACACCCCCTGCTCTGAGCTTCGGCAATGATGAGAGAGTCGGCAGCCACTAATAGAAATGTTTTTTTGCTGACATATGCAACCAACAAAACACTTGAGCTATTTCTTGAAACCAACAAATTTAAACTTCACAAAGTAAATACTTTGTCACTTGTGCTACACGATGGTCAAGGAAAATGGTGCACCACTTACACATCAAAACTCGGCGAACATATGTCATTCCACTAAAGAGAGAATGATGACGAACAAACAACGTTTAGTGAAATATTCAAATACAAACCCAATCAACTGCATATATATTATTCTAACACCACTAAGGACCGGTTGAACCAACATCATACCGATCAGAGATTGTATGATACTAGTTCCGAAACAGGATCCAGTTTGATTTTGATTCTAATGTAAAATTGTTGCACCAATGAAATTTCATGATTTTGTATCTTGGATTCTTCGATCTTGGTTATAAAGTGAGAGATAGACAGTAAGTATGAAAAATAAGTTCCTATTGGTTCGTAATATATGACGTCATGGAAGTAGGCGTATTTTTCACTATAGATAGAACTAGATGTGTGATGTTTTATCTGTTCTAAGTTAATTATTCTTTTACGTATTTTACCGAATAATATTCAAATTAATATAATGTTTTAATTTCCCAGGAAAACAATCGACCGCAATTCTATCTGTTGACATATTTTCAAACATTTGTCGACGAGGCTGCTTATCTCGGATCGAAATTTGGAACCGCCAATTTCGATTGTTCGAAATGAACTTCATTTCGATATCCAAACCAGCTCTGAACTAGAATATTGCAATAGTTTTCTGTGTTGATCTTAGATACGATCTCGTATAGAGTTTCGAACCACGATGGTGAAACCGGACCTAAGTGAAGAAATCTCAATGGAAGTGTGGCGACCCGAGCCAGTGCAGGGTTCGATAGTTCGAGAATAAAGACTCGATGAGTGCGACCTTTTTCTCTATAGAGTTAGGTATGTGTTGTTTATGACTTTAGTTAGACCATCTTGTGTTAAGAATGTTGCTCTCAGTGTATGAATACAATAATTAAAATCATCTCAGTTTAATGTGTGTCATCCTTATGGTGTATACAAAAGTTATAAATTGGTGACCCCGACGTGATACAGTGCGGAATGCTAATTTCAAGTGATAAAGAAGGATATTATGTGATGCTGAACAGCGAGCATGTGGCATTATATTTCACAACCATGGAAGTATTAGTCTGTGGACCCCCGAGACACGAAAGTAAAGCCGAAAATGAAAGACAAGGCCTGTGCTATTAGTGGCAAAAAGGTGCATGTTTTACATTCCTTACTATGTAACTTTTACCACTCATAATATGGCGGCTGACGTAATCAATCTATTTGCAAACGTGGCAGTGGCTTCGCTTGATAAACGTGGAGAAGGTAGGCTGTTGCCACTGTATCATCTATTACCTCCATGCACTAAATGCAGGTGAGGCCTAAATAACCTCTGATATTATATTCAGGTCATTCTTTTCCGATCATTCAAGTAACGTGCAGATAAAGTAGCCAGGATCCATTCATGCGATACATAATACAGCAGCACGAAAATTTTAGGCAAAGAAAAAAATGACTATAACATGGAAGTATCAAGAGTAGCTATTAAGATGCCCGTTTTTCTGGAGAAAAAAATGTCGATGTTTGGTTCTTCCAAGTAGTCTCAATTGGCAGTTGCGAAAATAACCAGTGAAAACACAAAATATCACTACGTGCTAGGGTACATCGACAATGAGATAGGTGAATTAGTGTCACACTTAATTTACAAGCCATTATCGCGAAATCCTAATACCGACCTAAAACAAAGATTGGTAAAAGAGTTTGCAGAATCAGACCAACGTAAAGAAAAAAGGCTCTTTATAGAGATTGATCTGGCGAATAAAAGCCTTTGTGCCGCCTACGCGACATGCTGAACCTAGCTGGGGATAACATTCAAGACAAGTTTTTAAGAACCATGGTTTTGCAACACATGCCAGTCAATGTACGTGCTATCCTTTCCACTAATCATGATGATTTCAACACTTTGGCAATACTAGCGGGCAAATTGCAGAAGTGAATGTACCTACCTTTGCGTTCTCATGCAGTACTTAACCAGGCAACAATGATACCGGTAGCTTGGACACCGCAAGCGCAATACCCAGGCCTAACTACAATGCAATTTCTCGCCTCACTCAGCAAGTGGCAGCCCTAGACTCGTAAATTGAGGAAATAAAAAGTGGTACCTTCCAACGAGGTAGGAACCATTCTACTAATAAACAGAAAAATTACAAAACTTGTTGGTATCATTATAAATTTTGGGGTGAATGCATTCCACCATGCAACTTTGCATCTAAGGTGGGAAATGCGGACGCTCGCCAATCGTGATGGCAAATGTTGCGAATAGGAACTCCTGTGGCCTATTCATCACAGATGAAAATTCTGGAGTAAGATTTCATATAGACACAGGTGCAGATATATCTGTTCTACCTCCCACCACCCGTGAGAAAATGAATACTGATGACTCTAAGGAGCTGTACACGGCGAATGGTAGTATTATATGGACCTTTGGCGAGCGACTACTCAAACTTGACCTCGCCTCAACTGTTCATATGTATGGCCTTTTGTACTGGCAGATGTTCGGACACCCATAATAGGAGCTGATTTCCTCAAACGCTTTAATGTGTTGCCGGTTGTGGCAAATGGGCGACTATTAGATGCTAACACCTCGTTGGTAACTACGTGTCTCATTGTGGTGGACTCCAGCATCAACCAACTCTACACTGTCCCTCCAGGCCATAGCTACGCCGATTTCCTCAAGGAATTTTCCGGCATACTTCAGCAGAAGCCAAGCTTTATAACACCATCCTGTAATGTAACTTACATGATAGAAAATACTGGACTTCCTATTCATGGCAGAGCCCGGCGGCTCCCACCACACAAACTAGCAGCTGCAAAAATAGAATTCCAACAAATTATGGATATGGGTATTTGCCGTCTGTCGAAATGTTGTTGGGCAAACCCCTTACGTCTCACAAGTAAAAAAGATGGGTAGTGGATATCATGTGAGGATTACCGCATGCTAAATTATGTTAAAAAACCGAACAGGTACCCTGTACCACGTCTGCAGGATTTCAACAGCACACTTGATGATATTCATATATTCTCTAAGATTGACCTGGTACGAGCATTCCACCATATTTCAATTGCTCCTGCAGGTGTACAAAAACCCGCCACCATAACACTATTTGGTTTGTTTGAATTTCTGAAACTCCCATTTGGGTTGCACAAGTCAGGACAATATTTCCAAAATTTATGTATTCGATACTACAGGATCTGCCACTTGTCTTTTGCAATATTGATGACATCCTCATTGCACCAGTTGACGAGCAACAACACCATGACCACCTTCGCAGGGTGTTTCAACGCCTTGAAGAATTCCATATTCATATCAAATTAAGCAAATCCATATTCGGGGCTACAGAAGTCCCATTTTTGGGTTTTTTAGTCAGTGCAAAAGGCGTTCTTCCAATACTGGACCATGTGGCCACCATCACAGGGTATCCACTTCCTAAGACAGTAACGGAACTGCATCGATTCTTGGGCATGATCAACTTCTACCGACGCTGTCTGCCCACCTCTGACACTATGCAAGCTATCCTTTTGAAGTTTTTTCCAGACTCACAAAAAATGACGGTCGTATCATTCAATGGGATACCAAAGGGATACGTGCCTTTGAGGACCTCAAAAGTAGCCTGTCCAATGCTTCACTCCTCGCTCACTCCTCAATTGATTCTACCTTAGTACTAATGGTTGATGCATGCGATTGGGCAATAGGCGCATTATTACATCAGGTACGAGAAGACACGCTCGAGCCATTAGCCTTCTTTTCCAAAAAGTTTAACAGTACGCAGACGAAGTACAGCACGCATGACAGGGAGCTCCTGGCAGCTTATATCGCAGTTAAACACTTTCGGCATATGCTCGAAGCCAGATTTTTCTGCATTTATACAGACCGCAAACCACTCATATTTGCATTCAAGCAACGATTGGACAAGGTGACACCACAGCAACTAAGACATTTAGATTTTATTGGACAATTCCCTACAGATATTAGATTTATTGTTGGAAATGAAAATGTGGTGGCCGATGCATGTTCTAGGATCTACTCTATAATGATCTCATCTGATATGCCTTGGGATAATGTCGCCAATACACAATCAATGGATCTAGACCTTCAGTACTTGCACAAGTCTCCTTCACGCTTGTTGAAATTCCAGGACAACCAACTACCAACAACTAGATGTGTGCGACACATCTAAAGGGGATACCAGACCTTACATTCCACTACAATATCGAAAGAAGATATTTGAGTCTGTTCATAACCTCGCACACTCAGGGATCAAAGGTTCCACACATCTCATTCAGGCATGCTTTGTGTGACCATCCCTTAAGTGGGATGTTTGTGAGCAAGATCGTGTATACCCTGCCAGCGCTCCAAGATATGGCGACACACTCTCATCGAGGTTGGAACGTATGAACTAGTTGAACGTCGATTCTCCCACATCAATATTGACATTATAGGCCTATTACCACCATCCAGGGGATGCCGTTATTTGGTGACGTTCATTGACAGATTTTCACAAAGGCTGGAGGCAGCACTAGTCCAAGACATCACCAAGGAAGACATTACTGAAACCCTTCTGTCAGTTTGGATTGCCTGCTTCGGAGTTCCTTCTACCATTACGACAGACAGGGACCATCAGTTTGACTGCGGGCTTTTTTCTCACCTCTGCAAACTCCTGGGCATACATCATATTATGATCACCACATACCATCCTACAGCAAATGGAAAAGTCGAACGCTGGCACCGTCAGTTGAAATCAGCTCTCAAAGCACAACTCAGTGACGAATGGGTACTCGAGCTCCCACTTGTGCTTATGGGACTGTGGTCGTACTTGAGTCCGCAACATAAAAGCATACCAGCAGAAATCACGGTGAGCCAATACACCTACCTGCCGATTTTTTCCAGGACCAACCAGTGACCCAAGAAGCTCCGTCCCTTGTGTTTCGGCTCAAGGAGCAGATGAGAACAATGTGGCCATTTCCAACTGAACATCACTCACCCAAGAACATCTTCATCTACCTGGACCTCATGTCGTCTGACTTGGTATTTATGCGTCATGACACTCTCTGTAAACCGTTGCAGCCAGTGTATGACAGACTGTTCAGAGTTTGTTCATGAAGCAATCAACATTTCGTGGTGGAGACGATGAATGGCAAACAAACGGTCTTAATTGACTGACTCAAATGGACATTCATTCTTGTGGCCCGAGCAGATGTACCCTTCCCACCGGACATTGCGGCCGCACCGACGCATCAACATGCTGTGGTACCAGCGACAGGAGCACCAGGGCCCATTGGACATAACTTCACGCAAATGACAATCCACCCACTCTGGGCGGATGGTACATCCACACAAATGGCTGTTGAATGCCGGTTCCACCATGGAAAGGGGTGGGGGGGTTTGGTGACCTGAGCAAGTGCAGGGATCAGCAGATCGAGAAGAAAGACTCGATAAGGGCAACCTTTTACTCTGTAGAGTTATGTATGTGTTGTTGATGGTTTTAGTTAGACTATCTTGTGTTAAGGATGTTGTTCTCAGTGTATGAATACAATATTTTGAATCATCTGTTTAATATATGTCTTCCTTATTGTGTATGCATCAGTTAAGAAGAGAGCCCAAAGGCTATTGCATTCCACCGGGCAGGTAGAGACCTGTTACATAACCATATTTTCTTTTATAAACATCATGATGGTAGGGTGGTGGAGCAAAAGTGGTCAACTTTAAGGTTGGGAGTTCGGGTAGGAATGTTACACTGACTTCTCTCCAAACTCGATTGTAATTCTTGGGTAACAGACATAGCAGGGGTGCAATGCCAAGATGTTGTAGAGCTGACTGGTGTACGCAGGGTCGTGTGCTGATGGCCATTGGCGGTATCTTTCTGGAGGTGCTCCTTCCATCTTAATTAATAAAATACTTTACCAGAATTATGCGAGATATGCAGTGAGGTCTCAGGGTGACTCACACACTCATCAATTACGTAAACGAAGATACAAAACACTGGAGATACACATAATAACACTTTTAATAAAACACTCCCAAATTAGCGGGAAAGGTGGGGACCAGCACCCCTAAAGCCTGTAGGCGACCTGAAAGACGATGCATACTCAATATGTAAGTTCAATGGGTTTTATTACATGCTTCTGTAGAGCGACACTTTACAAGAATGTTCTGGGCTTCAACCCGCTGGTACGGTTACACTGCATGAAAGGTGCGAAGCCACAAAATACTTAGATGAACATTATGCTTCCCCAGGTGATGCAAACCATGGGTTGGAGATTCTCGGGCGGCTAAGCAAACGAAAGTTACAGTAATTAAATGTCTACTGGAGTGAAGTTACTAGCACAAAAGTTGAAGCGCTGCCCGAACACACGAAACACGACGATGTTTGGTGATACGTCTACCCCGAAGACACAGAAGAATGACTAACTGCTTTGGCATGGCATGCTGACCAGGTTGTGGGGTAAGCAAGCCATGAGGATTACTTTCTTACACACTAAAATTACATTACACATACATATGTTGCTAATCTGCCTGAAATCGTGACATAATCAAATATGCTATACATATCCACCCTTTAATACAAAAGAATCACTGAATGTAATGAAGTGAGGATGAAACACACGAGAGAAAAAAGTACAGAAAAACATGAACAAGAACACTGAGGCCGGCAGGGCACTTAAATACTATAGGACTTTATGTACTCATGTTGTGTGAACAGGCATCATTGAGCATCTTGTAATTAACGCAAGTTAACTTATGCCCTTCTTTAGTGGATCTCCTTTTAGTACATGAGCGTGCAGGCGCGCGTGTTTGCTCTGCACATTGCAATAATTTGTGTTGCGCTTCCGCTCATGACATGTGCGCTGCACTTGGCCTCACTGACCACACTCGTGAAGTAGCAGGTTTGGTGCAATCGATGAAGTGCACTGCTGAACTGGTGCGCACAAGCACCTGGTAGAGTGTTGATTCCTGCAACGGCTACCGACGACGGTTGGCAAATGGGCTTGGCGAGAGCAGATGGCATTAAATGCCCCCTCCCCGACCATGTGAGACTGTTTGCAGCCATCGAGTCACACTCGCAGCAGCAGCAGCTCTGCTCACTGCGGCGAGGACATAGCACGTAGACCCCCCCCCCCCCCACATCACGGCAGTCTCACGGTGTGAATGTGCTCCTGGTCGGGTTTGAACTCTGCAGCTTGCTGTGGTGTTAACGTGCATGCTATGGTGCAGTCTCGCAGTGGCTGTTTTGGCCTCCTTTAACATCGCAGGAATAGCAAGCTGGCCGACTCACTATCCTCGCTGTTCCCTTCGCTACTCACTTCTCTACTTCCCTCACTGCTGTGCATGTGCTGAGACCGGTAGTGACCCGGTAGCACCGTCTTGGTAAGGCAATCTTACTCTCTGACCTCCAGACTCCTGTTGACTTGCGTGCTTGAAGCAGGTGTTTCCATGGCGAGAGATATCTCCTCCCTTCCACGTCCTCAGGAGGTAGTACCAGGGCTGTTTTCAGCACCTCAGTCCTAATGGTTACGTTTGATGGCACTATGCCATCGGACATCTGAACGCAGGGCATCTGGCTCACCCCTGCCAAATCCTGTGCATAGGGTGACGCTGGACACAATCTGCCTCCCACTGATACTCCTTCCCGAAGTGCCAAACCACTTTCGCTTGCTGGGACTCCACCAAGAGACTTGTTAGCGCTTCCGCCATCGTGGAGCGCCTGGTCGTCCACATCTCCTACTGTCTGTAGAAAACGTGTAGTCATATGAAACTCTATAAGGGAGAGTCCCGATAAAGACAGTGCTATGTGTTTATTCATAAAGCAAGTAACGTTAGATTGTCATGGCAATGCAGTCCCATTGAACCAGGATATCAATTTTAACATCTGTTGTGTATCATTGTACTTTGCTAATAAGGGTTTGTTTTATTGTTCATCTAATTGCCATTGTAGAATCCATATCATCTCATTTGATTCATTTTATGTAATTTAAGTCACATGGTGACTTTGGCAGGAGCGTCGGCCAGTGAGCGGCCTCTCCACCGAGAGCAGTAGTACCGTACTAGACTTTGTGAGCAATCACAGCATCGCGGAGCTCTGGGCACCTCAACTTTGTTCTTTCAACCATTATGTAATCCTGTTTATTTGACGTAGTTTACAGGAACCTTTTCGTCGTTTGCAGCCCAGAGTATGCGATTGCTCACACCTCGGTCCGTATTTTACACAGCCGAGGTGTAATGAATAACATAACCTTGTAGGCCATATGGCCATGTTTTACAGCTTAAGAGCCCACCTAGTTTCAACTGTGGTAATATAAATGTATGTGCCCTGCTGGGGAAAAAATGTGTAATAAAATGCATGATGGTAAAGTACCTATGTCTTTACTATGCATAACTGCCTATCGTTTACTTAACCTCTTTTCATTTATGTATTTTTCACGTTTCGAATAATGGCGTTGGGTAGCCAAAATAACCCTTCGGGAGTGTGCTGGCAGATCAGGGGGCCCAACAACCTTGACTAGGCGAGGCAATCTAGGATATAGTTTAATTGGTGGTAAGATCATCATTACTGCATTCATCAAGATGGGGGACATGGGGGAAGGCCAATGGTCGTTGGCCATCACAACCCGAGAGAAAGAGTCTTAAGTAAGTTCATCATTTTGCTCGCACCGGTACCCTTTAACCCTGGCAAGTTAATATTCCTATCCACCACACCTCCCCCCCCCCCGCCAAGGACAATGGTATGCCTGTGCCTCCACGTCAAATGGTGCCTCAACTAGTTGCTTATCATTCTGTGGCAACTAATCCAGTACCTACTGACTGCCAAATCCATTATAATTTACCAACCCCATTTTCCACTCCCGATAACATCAATTCTGTACCATCAACCTGTATACCGTGTGCGACCGCGTGGGTATAGAGTATCCATTTACTTTGAGCTGTGCTCATTATTCCCACTACTGGCGGATTTCCTACTCTTTCATCAAGGAAGAGGACGCAATGCAGCATGGTAAAAGTTACGAGGAAGGCAGGAAAAAATAAAATAAAAAAGTCTGCCAAAATGGTCATTGTCATCTACCATCTTGAAGAAGCCCTCCTCATCATTGTGCAACTTTGCTTGGTGATGTAGGTCGGCCATCTTGGACAAGCAGTGCCGAGGGGAAGTCCCCACCTGTCACCCCCTCCAATTGTGCTGCTTCGTGTCGCAGTACCACCCCTACCGTGCCACACATGTGGGTGTTAGCCACGAGCCATGGACAGGCGGAAGAACCAAGATGTCGTCGCTGCATCAACCGCGCAGCATGCCCGTCAAAGGACGTTTCGATGTCTGGTGCACAAAGGGAAGCCGGCGTCCTTGTGCATCCAATGCCTGCGAGCCACTGTGCCATTTAATCCATTCTCATTCAGATGGGATAACGACAACATCAGCATTTGTCAAGACCTGGCCGCTATACAATGCATGTTGCAAGAAATTGAGTCACTGAACCAGGAACTTAGTAAGAATGCACTCGCTCACATCAGCATGGGGAAAGCAGAGGAGATGTGCACCTGCTGTATGAAATGACAACGGGCCATATGCTTCATCAATCTGGAATGTCCGCCATTCCTGTGTACATGTCTGCTTATTACCTTGGACATGAAACCAGCGAAGTTACAGTTACAAAGAACCCTGAGGAAATGTGCACATTCTGATTGGTGCGATTGAAATGGTACTGCCACCCTCGCATGCACTAAGTGTAACGCACAAAAAATCGACTGTGCCCGCTGCATAGTGTTGCAACCCAGTCCGGAAACAGTACAAGAAGCCTGTGTATGGATCGGAGAAATCATAGCCCAAACATTCCTCACACCAACACAGTACCAGCATGAAAACCAACAGGAGATGCGGCGAGATATATTGGACAATCACCTGTTCCACGCCGCACAACTGTTATTACCACATCTGCCTTCACACTCAACACAGCTCCTATGAGAAGTGCCGAAGGCAACCTGCTATGCACCGCCGACCACCGCAACAGAGTATGTGAGCAGGAACCAGTGTTGCCAACTTCATCTAGCAACCCCAGCAAGATTTCAGTTGCCTCCGACCTACAGCCATTGAACATCCTAGACCATTCCTCAAAGACTGCGAGCAGCCGTTAAGCCGATACAGAGTGGATCAAGAGGATTGGCCTCATTGCATCGGATAAAGATTTTTCGGAGATGCCAAGACATGATGGCGTGGTATAACCCACTACAGACTGACATGGGAAGAGTTCGGACAAAACTTCAAGTGTTGGTTCTCTACCACATTCACGTATTTACAAGCCCACAGTCATACGATCATGCGAGAACAAGCCGACGAGTCTCTGTATGATTTTGCTACCAGCAAGATTAATCTCATACGCACATCCCACCCAGATCCTACACTACAAGATGTCCTGGAGGTAGTCGTCAGCTCGGTTGGAAGAGAACACCGCCCTGCATTAGCATCCGCTATTCATATGACGGAGCAAGCTACAAATGGTACTCCTACTGGACACCAACAGATCTTTGCAATCAGGTTGTGTCCGGAAAAACCCACAGCAACGCTGCGCAGTGAGTAACAACAAACCGAAAAAAACAGCCCGTGGGAGATACTGTGAATGGAATATCAGAAACAGCTAGAGTTCCAGGCAACGGCATGACTTCACAGCCTAGTGCGACTGTATTAAGTCAAAATTGCACACCTACATCGAGGTGTGCGGGTGGAAGCAGACGGACGTCATGCCCCTGTAGAGGTGCAACGGAGATCATTGGGACATCAACTGTCCAATGTGGGTAGACTTCCCATGAGGACCCCCACACAAACAACAGCATAGGTCGCAGTCGGGAAACGGACTGTGGGGGTAGGGCCACCTGACGCCACCTGCCCCGGACTGTTATCAGAACAGCAAAACATATCTCGAAAAACTGTAGGTCAAATTACGAGCAAAACAAACCACTTCATACACATTCCGATCGAAATTGATAACATCCTGCAGAGTATTAGTAGAGATGTCCGCATTACATAATTTTGCGCACCGTAGCTACGTGGATCCCGACGATGTGAAACAGAACAAGCAGGCAATACAACTGGCAACATGACAACATGGCATCATAGGGGGAAGTGATCGGCGAAGTGACAGTCAAAATTAACATCCGAGACATTACAACAACCACCACTGCATTTGTTTCCTACGACATTAGGGAGGATGTCATCCTGGGTATTCCCTGGCTAGTAGAACAAAAAGCAGTTGTCAAACCCGCCATAAGACTGATACGTTTCGGGTTTAAGGAATGCCAGACAGTTTACAACTTAGAACTGCGAGCTGAGGATGACACGTCCCCTGTTATCCTGGACGACCTCGACCATGCAGTGCCCCCGGAGTATCGCGAGGTGGTACAAGAACTATTGACTGAATGTAGGGATGTGTCACCGTCGCCGATCCATTATGCCGAACTACCATCACAAAGCACGCTATTCCGCTTACTACCGACACACCACTTTATGACAGCCCAGGTCGTTACTACCCACATCAACAAGAAGTAATACAGGAACAGATATCAGAGATGTTAGCAAAAGGCGTAATCGAACCATCGGAAAGTGCCTTTAATTCCATAATTACCCTGGCGCCTAAGAAGTATGGCACCTGGCATTTTTGTGTGGACTTCCGTAGGCTAAACTTAATCACCTACAGCACTCCACCGCCGTACATCCACATTCAAGATGCCTTGAATTGGCAGGTGCCGGTAAAACTAACCGATGGACACAAGATGGCATTCACCGCCCCTGATAGACGCCGCTTTCAGTTCTGTGCCATACCATTCGGCCTGAATTGCACCCCGTCCACCTTCCAGGAGATGATGGTTCGCATCCTGGATGGTTTTATTGGCATATGCACGCTGGCGTACCTCGACGACGTGATTGTGTGGAGTGAATCATGGCCCGAACAATTGAACCACCTGTCACTTGTGTTCGAGCCTTTGATGGTTTAATCTGTGCCAACAAGAAGAGCCACATAGGGAAAGTAAACATCCAGTTTATCGGCCACTTTATCAGCAAGAATGAATGGAGACCACTACCGGAACAGCTCAACCTCTTCGAAAAGTATCCTGTGTCAACCACCTGCAAACAGTTGAGAAAATTTTTCGGGCTGGTTAATTGACTCAGAGAATACTTCGAGCATTTTTCCATCGTCACTGCCCCGCTAACGGATCTGATGTCACCAAATGTACGCATTTAATGGCAACCCACACAACAGCGAAGCTGCGAGGAGGTGAAACGAAGTTTCCGAGAATGCAGAGCACTATCGATTTTACAACCCAAGCCGGCAATTGTATGTCCAAATGGATGCGAGTGAAAAGTGGCAAGGTGTTGTGGTTTTTCAACTGTCAGACGACAAGGAACGGCAAATCATGGATTTTGGGAGTGCGAAGTTCGGCCCATTAGAGTTGCGGTATGACATAAATGAACAGGAGTGCCTAGCCATGGTGTGGAGCTTGAAGAAGTACAGATCACTGTTAGAGTACAAATGCTCGACATTGGGAACCGACAACCACTGTCTACTTTGGCTGCACAACATGAAAGAGAAGGCCCCGCAGCCGGCCGCTCACACGCCGGCCTCTGATGCAAGCGTATGATTCGAGGTATAGTATGTGGCTGGCGAAAGAACCAGCTCGCCAACCATCTTTCCCAAACACCAGGGGCAGAAGTCGCATGGAACAAGGAAGAGTGGGAAAACATCTTACCCCTCAGATGCATGTAAACACACGGCGCCACCAGTACAATGTGTCAATGTTGACATGTTCCTGACATCCATGTATCCCTTGTGCCCGTTTGTTCCATCACAGATGTATTAAGCATACAGCAACATTCGACCGATCTACATTAGGATGCTGTCTCGATCAGTGTAGGTCGACAAGTACGTCGCTTACACTTTTCTTGCCGCCCTGTAACTTGTGGCCATGGGTCATAATATTTAACATTCATCACATGAGGTAAATCACGTGATGAATGGATATACGGTCTAAATGAGTGTGTCCCATGAAGTCACAACCATTTGACGCAACAGTCATTGGAGGGAACACTGGGATAAGCGGTACTGCTTATTTCCACCGCTTTCCTATGTGCACAATGTCGATGGGTCCTGTGGCCGAATCCAGAGTGCGGCATGGCTCCAAGTAGTGTCAAAGACAGCTTCGCCCCAAGGGAAATATTTTACATTCAACATAATTTCACTGACAATTAAATTAGATCTCCTTCATATTGACAGTGTATCCAGAGTCGCCGTAGGCCGTCGACCGTACGACCCCATTCAACATTGTTCACTCTACCGAACGTGGCGCCGGGCACATCATCAATTCCTGTCCTACACCTACTCCCAGGTGGGACACGAACACATCACAGCACTTCTGTAGGCGCAATTCATCAACGTGACAGTGTCACCACAAGCACCATCATTTGTCACTGTTAGAACTCACGTGGTAAACAAACAACCGACTGACCCATCGCACAACAACAGATTGGAGAATGCGAACAATATGTCTACAATTGTTGGTGTGTGCTGAACAGCACCTTGGAGTCTCGTGCAAACATCAACATCGACACCTGGAAAGTGTATGTGCCAACAGCTGCCCGAAGTGTGGTCCTATAATACACACATTCTAACAATGTCGCGGGACATCCTGGAGCTGAATAAACGTGCCGAAACACCTTGAAATACTTTGACTGGCCGGGAGTATCCATCGACGTACGCCTGCAACAGATACAAGCGTCGACATACAGATGGTTTGCAACAACAGCAGCCCCGTACCCCTCAAGAACCGTTCAAGATCATGGCACTAGACTTGATGGGCCCATACCCACGCACTTCGACGGGCGAGTGGTTTATTGTTGTCGTCACAGATCTCTCTTCCAGGTGGGTACTCAGTACTCAGTGTAAAGTGCACACGCCCAAGCTGTGGGAAAGGTTGTCGAAAGTGAGTTCTTCGTGTGCTGGGGTTATCCACACAGCATGCTGAGTGATAACAAGACCCAATTCACTGGCCGTACATGGCGAAACATGTGTTAGAAATGGGGTGTTTGCCACATTACAATGGGGTTCTACCCTACACGAGTAAACTCGACTGAACGACACAATCAAGAAATGAAAACTCAGCTGCATCTGTACATGGGTGAGCACCACGCTTCGTGGGCAGAACAACTCCCTTCCGCCCTCTTCACCCACAGAACACGGGTAAATCAGGTCTTGGGGATGACGCCTGCACAGCTGTTGCAAAGTCATGGCCTGCCTCTCCCGGGCGAGTTCGCAGGCGGAGTCAGGGATCGCGCCAGTGGCGAAGAAGGAGACCTGACAAGGGGAGAGAGATGTGCATGTGCAGTGAGATACGCAAGCGAAAAACACAGGCGATACACACCGCAGTGGAAGCCTGTATCACCCCAGCCCCCACCAAAACTCCAGCCAGAACAACATGTCTATGCCAAGGGCCATCACCAGTCGGCAGGACAGAAGCGATTTTGTGCCGGACTAGCAGAGAAATGGAGTTGGCCTTTCGTAATCACGAAACAAATGGGAGAAACGTGTTATGAAGTACGACTGGGCACGCACAGAAAAGCAGTGTTCCACCCCAACTCCCTCAGGCTAACCAACACACATGTTAACATGTCACAGCAAAGGGAACAAGGAGAGAGTGAGAGGGCCAGAACACTGCTATCAGACGTAACAAGTGTTGGAAAATTATTCGCTTTGCTTCCGAACTAGCGGACAGCTGCCACGCCCGGCGAGCTATAGTACACAAGGGAAACAGCGCCCCCATCGCCACGTAGTCGCCAAGAGAAGTACAACAAAACTTAACAACAGACAGTCAGGACACACCGGAAGTAAACACCCCTGAGATTTCAGTGACCCACCACACTGGCGAACCTTATTAGCAGCGACGGGAAATGAGCTGACGTGAGGAGCACATGGTGAGGATACCCCCTCTCCAAATCTTTATTATGCATAACCGCCTATCGGTTACTTAACCTCTTTTCATTTATGTATTTTTCATGTGTCGAATAATGGCATTGGGTAGCCAAAATAACCCTTTGGGAGTGAGCTGGCGTATCAGCGGGGCCATCATCCCTGACTAGGCAAGGTAATCTGGAATTTAGTTTAATTGGTGGCAACATCATCAGTACTACATTCATCTAGATGGTGGAAATGGAGGACGGTCAACGTTCGTCGGCCATCACGACCCGAGAGAAAGAGTCTTCAGTAAGTTCATCACAGTGCTCGCACTGCGGGCTAGCGCCCTTTAACCCTGGCAAGTTAATATTCCTACCACACCTCATTCCCCCCATGGTCCATTGGTACGGCCATGCCTCCACGGTAACTGCTGAGTCCTCTCTTGCTGATGTGATGACTCATTACAAAGGGTGCACTGCTGTCTAGGTGGAGCATGACGATCCCGCGCACTGTGGTGCTGTATTCGGCATGATGATTGAAGTGGAGCTCGTTCTCATGGCCCTGAGCTGATGATGAACAGGGGTGTAAAGGGGAGGAAGTTTCCATGCCTTGTGCAACATGATGACTGACATGTTGATGTGGAGCCACGTGAGGAATGGAAGAAGGTGTGACTCGCTGCTCGCATCCTGCCGCGTGACTGAATGACCAGTGTGCAGAATGTCAAGAAACACACGTGGTTACAATGTGTTTACCGCCAGACTAAACAAACAGGTGTGAATGTGATTTGTTGAAATGATAGTGTTTGCGTTGCTTTGAAATGTCTCGTCTGGGGAAAATGTCACTATTTACATTTGCACTCTCCTAGTATGTACACTTGCGAAAAAAAAAAAAATTGGTGACACTTGCGGTTTTTACATGGATTTTGTTGGTCTCAAAGGCTGAAACATCTTGATCTTTACTCGCGGGCCCTTGCACTGCGGACGCGTGATATTACATGAACACTACCTGCAAGTGAGCAATGGTACACTAAGTTCGAAAATTGCTACTACAATGTGGCGAACTAATATGTGCATGCATTTGCCTGTTCTTTGCCTGCTATTACTACTTGCTGAATATTTATGTTTGAAATTACATGACACTAATTCAGAGCATGGCATGCTCTTCATTGCTGATTGTACACGTGATGTGATAATGGTGCGACATGTGGTGGTTTCGCATGCACTGAATGGTGGGGTGAATGGTGTTTGTTTACTAATGAACACCTTGTCCGCGGGGACCGAACACTCTGAAATCCTTTGTGTCGATGACACACTCTCACTAACCTGTGTTACTGTGTGTTTCATGATGGTCTGCTGAACTGCTCCCGGCCGGTTACGGCATGCACTGTACCAGTGGTACCGTTTGATAGTGCAGTATCTGCTGGGATGAGGTGAGTGCAGAGTTTCCTCTGGCATCCTGCAGTCTGGTGCTGTGTTGTGATGTGTGGTGTGGCTTAGCCTGCTGTTGCACTCAGGCTAACACAGTCTAAGTGCAGCGGCCGGTATCAGTCGGGCCGGCTGGCCATGTGGTGCCGCTGAAGTGGGCGGGGTGGAAAGTTGTGGCGCTCTAAGCCATGACAGCTTGCTTCCTGTGTTGGACAGATGTGCTGCAGCTGCCAAAACTCGTGCCAGTGCTGATTGTGTATGCTGATTGCTTTGCTGTGTCGGCGGTAACATTGGTGCTGATACTCCTACTGTCCAATTTCTGCGAGTTGTTTTTGTTGGTGAAGGTTTTTATGGGCGAAATGTTCTTGCACTTCGCTCTCTGATGCCGTCAACAAATCAGGCATGGGTTGCTGACAACCACTGTTGGTATTCCTGAAATTATTTTTACACCAACTCGGTCTTGCTATTTCCGAAAAAATGTTGTTGCACTTTGTTCGAAATATTTGTTGTTGATTGATTTTGTTGCAAATTGTACGAACTTGGTTGATACCGTTTTGAAAATTTTCCACTGCTTTGTTGCTTCGAGAAGTTTTTTTACACTGTCCTGTTGATTATCACTTTCGTGGTTGACCGTGGCATGAATGTTCAATGTGCTGGACATCCATTCCCATTTACAATATTTTGTGTCTCACTTGTATTTTGCAACCTAGTCCTGCAGTAGTAGGTACAAGCATTGCAGACACAGCAACATTTGTGCATCGCTGGATGTCCGGCCAGCCATGTTGTTAGTAAACAACTCCATGTGGTCGCAGAAGAGCCGACGTAGGTGGGCGCTATGCTGGAGAACCATCGGGAGAGGGCAGTGCACTGTGCGGCATGGGTGACATCATGGCATGGCAAGCCTGCACAGGGCGGTGCGAGACAAGGGCCAATGGTCGGCGGGCACACAGCTAACTGCTGGTGCGTGGTGAGCGGGTAGCATGAGAGGGAGGCAATTTTATTTTCCTCCTTCCCACCATTATTCTCCTCCTCGTCCTCCTCGGGTGTGCGCAGATGTGGGCGAAGTGGGAGGTCGTCAGTCCCTTTATCCTGCTGGGTACCTGGTTGGTGCATCATGGCTAACATCACAGCCCACTAAGATGGCCACTGTCTGTTACCATCATGCTTCTCTCTCGTAGTTGCTGCAATGGCGGCATCCTTCTAGAGTCCGTGCGCTTATTCACACTTACCACATTCTGTTTTGCGGCATCCTGGGGCATGGCGACGACATCCCACGACACTGGTTGTGCACAGTAGTTGTTCTGCACGCCTCCTTGGTGTTGGTGTTGGTCAGGATAAGCAAGGAAGCTTCTAATAGGGAATTTTGAAATTTTAGGAAAATTTAGAAAAAAAAAAAAAAGGAATTGGTCAGATGCTAGGAATTATAGCCTGAAGGATATCGCCACTAAGTTGGACGACATTTGGCGGTAGGATGGTGGAGCAAAAGTGGTCAACTTTAAGTTTGGGAGTTCGGGAAGGAATTTTACAGTGACTTCTCCAGTTCTTGGGCGCCACACATTGCAGGGGTGCAATGCCAAGTTGTTGTAGAGCTGAATGCTGTACTCAGGTTCGTGTGCTGATGACCATCGATGGTATCCTTCGGGTGGTGCTCCTTCCATCTTAATTAATAAAATACTTTACCAGAAATATGCAAGCTATGCAGTGAGGTCTCAGGGGCGACTCACAGAATTAGGCAAGTGAAGATACAAAACACTAGAAATACACATAAAAATACTTTGCACAGTAAACTCATGAATTGGTGGGAAAGATGGGGGTCTGCACCCCTAATGCCTGTAGGCAACCCGGATGAAGATCATACTCAATACATAAGTTTAATGGATTTTATTACACGCTTCTGTTGAGCGACACTTCACAAGAATGTTTTGGGCTTCAGCCCGCCGGTAAGGTTTCACTGCATAAAAGGTTCGAAGCCACATAAACTTAGATGAATGTTATGCCTCCCCAGGCGATGCAAATCTATGGGAGGAAGGGGGTGGAGATTCTCGGGCGGCTAAGTAAACGAAAGTGGTTAGCACAAAAGTTGAAGCGCCACCTGAGCGTGCGAAACGCGACGACGCCGGTCGACACGTCCACCCCATCGAGACACAGAAGAATGACTAACTGCTCCGGCGTGGCGTGCAAGCAAGTGGCGCGGAATACTTCTTCACACACTAAAAGTACATTGCACATACACATGTTGCTTATCTGCCTGCAAACATAGCATAATCAAATACACTATACATAATCACCTTTGAATACATAAGAATCACTGAATGGAATGAAATGAGGATGAAACATGTGAGGAATGAAAAATACAGAAAAACATGCACAAATACAATGAGGCCCATGGGGACATTTAAAATACTATTGTGATTTACCTACTCATGTTGTGTGAGCTGGCGTCCTTGAGCATCTTGTAATTAATGCAAGTTAACTAAGGAGCAAACTTTCAAAACCAGACATGTCCACCTTATCCAATTTTACAGTAAGGGGAAAAACTTATATCGTGTGATTCTAACGAAAAATATTTATGATTGGTTTATTATTGTTTGTCATTACAGTGCTCAAATTATTGTTATGAATATAAAATTTGTAAATGTTATATCTCCTTTGTTATTAAATAAAAACAAATGGACATGTCAACTTTTGTATCAATATCACATACATGTCTGGTTTTGTATGCACACTTATGGGACATGTCTGCTTTTGTTTGAACAAATGTAAACATAGTATTAAAATCACACTAGGTAAAAACTTAAGGAGTGATTTACTTAAAAACGAAGATGGGTATCTTGAATAATGGAAAATGACTCCTCATGATTTGTATATTATAATAATGATTAACAAAACATTTTCAAAATAGTGGTTAACATGATCATTATATTTGTGATCAATAAATAGTTAATTACAGTTTATACAATCATGTGTGGTTCATCTTCTCCTGCACAACTACACAACAGATCTTCATCAAACACATTTTGTTCGTCAGTTCTTTCACCTCCTGAATCCAAAACACCTTTGTGCCAGTGCAAATCCTCTTCGTCACACCAATCTTCACCAATCTGTTTACAAAGTAATGACTGTACATTATGTTTCTTTGGTTCGGATATGTTATGCACTGTGGAAATTTCTGGTATCACAATTGGAATAATTTTTTTCCTTGCTTTAAAATGGGCACGACAGGCTCTGTGTCAGGATCAAATCTGTAATGCATCATGGTTTGGACACGCATTACTAAAATGGATCATTTGATTTATGGTTTTTCAATCAAATTCGTTTACAATCACTGATACTGTGGACATTTTTGGAAGACCTTTGATAATAATTTTACATCTTGCAGTTTCCAGTCTTTTCCTAATGCATGCACAGTTCCTACTTGAGAATATATTGTTTCGTACACTCTTTTAGTTGTTACAAGTGTTCTTTCTGAAATAGCTTCTCCACTCTACCAAATACATGGTTAGCAGGTAAAAAACTATGACCTCTACCCTGGAAAACAATAAGTATATTCTGAATACTCTAGGGCGCAGATTGTCGAAGCTAATGTGTTAATGTATGTACAACATGATTATTTTTGTTTTGACCTCCACAGCTATCACAAAACAAGCAGATACTGGATATGTTTTCACGTAAACTGTGGCTGAGACAGTGCAACAATGCAGAAGACACTTCAGTCGAACCCCTTCCTGCTTGGTCTTCTGTACTAACATAAAACTCTGGTGTCTTACTGTCCATTGACACACAACACAATGAATAAAAATCCATCTGTCTGCTATAAAATGCCTCCTGGATAAGCGTCCAGGAAAGTGGCTGAACTCGTTGAAGATCAAAACACATAGAATATGAACCGGTTGATGACTGCTTTGCACGATCATTAAATGCATTTGCAATGAGCTTGTGCACTCTAAGTCGCTTAAGTAAATTTATTTTACATGTGTTGTCTTTTGCATAGTGAATTTGATGTTGTAAACGAATACATGTTGTGCAGCAATCCGAGGCAGGTGATCTGAATCTTACATTAAAATCGTACACGAAAATCCGCCTGAACATAGAAAAAGTAACTCTCAATGACGTATCATGCTCAACGCTTCTATTGTACATTTTGTGCAATCTAGAAATGTTTAAATCACTTTCTAGATAAATGCATTTATATTTAGATCTACTATAGTGACTTTCACATCCTTTCAGACTACCAATGAAATTTTTCACATGACGTTTCTTTGTAGCTGATTTTACTAATTTTTCGTCTCCTCTCCTGTGTTCCTTTGGTATATCACCAAATTTTGCAACAGTATTTAGTCTGTGTTTGTAAACCCCCAGTGCAGAAGTAATAAACTTTTGGCATACCTGCACAGGGCCATTCACTGTTTTCATGAAGTGTGTTACATGAATTCTTCCAGGCTTGGCTTTCTCAGTGAGAGTACCTGTTCGGGGATGCTTACTTTTCGGTTCCCGACTGATATGAAATGGCAAAAACACTGATCTTGTGCTGCTTTGTTGGGAGTTTGATACAGTTGTGTTCGTGCTTTTACCATGTCAAACATTTTCACTCTATTGCATAAAAACTGCTTGTTGTCATGTTGGCATGGTCGCTTGTGTTTTCATATTTGGATCCTTGTCTTTACATCTGAAATAAAATATAAATGATAATATCCTCAAAAATATATATAAATATCAATTTGGTTAACAAGTACATTTGTCTTAGACTGTATAACTGTTAGATTCCATTATAGTACTTTGTATCGCTAATGCAACTATTTTTTGAATACTATTATGAAATTATTATTGTGCATGAAACTATTATGTATTATTAATCAAGTGCAACAAACAATATGCAAGTACAAACTGCAAAGGATAGCCATTTTTATTGTAGTATGATGTGCTTCTTTGTCAACTGAATAAGATACAAAATATAGGTAATTATTGAATGGTTTACAAATACAGTTATTGGATTGTTGTAACAATTGCATAGTTTGTTACTGTCTAACATAATGGATATGCACATAGAAATCAAGCAGGTTCTTATGCCAAGTTAGGTGACATTGTAAAGCTTATGCACTCATACCTTTCAATTTTCTCAGCTTCATGCTTAGTAAGCTCTAGCTTTCTTCTCTTCTGTGCACCAGATGATGAGTCTGCTACTAAAACATCCATTGATCACGTCTTGAATTCACGAAAATCAAAAGAGTAATAAGATGGTTTTCATCAAATACAATACAAAACACTTCAGCATGCATCAGCTTACAGAATACCAACTCCATCACTATAATTTCTCTTTAACTCAGTTGTAGCAACATCTCACATGCCAACAGAAAAGTAGTTACAAAATGTGGAATGTCGTAGCCATCTGCTATAACATTGGGTAGCCACGGTACAATATGCGAAGCACAAAATGTTTGCAGGGTTATGATAAAGAAACGAAATTTAATGCATGAAGAACTGTTTTCAAAACAGTTGTATTAATGTTATACATGTTTACAAACAAAATGCCCCTAAAATATTGGCATGCTACACTTCCTAAATACGTGATAATGATAAACGTCATTGGTTTACGTGCATTCATTTAAATATCTTGGTTGAAATTTCTCTATTAAAGGGCACAACAGCTGCTATATAGCTCGTTGGGGGGGGGGGGGGTTAGAACTACAAAAAGGCGTACATAACTGACAACTAAGCTTGACCGTCCCAAGAAACCTCTGCTATCGGGGACGACTGGTTGAACTACATCTTCAACACAGGGCAGTGGACATGTCTAGCTTTGATTACAAATTCACAGTGGAGTGGACATGTCCCAGTTTGAATGTAAACACGAACTTTCGCCTTCTCTCTGAATGGGGCATGTATTTTTTTGACTGAACATGAATATGTATTCGAGTTTAACTCACCAAGCTTATATAGAAATGGTTTTTTACTCATTTTCGGTTTTTTGTGAACATGTCTGGTTTTGAAAGTTTGCTCCTCAACTTATGTCCTGTTTCACTGGATCTCCTTTTAATACATGTGTGTACGAGCGCTCGTGTTTGCTCTGCACATTGCACTAAGTTGCGTTGCACTTGCGCTCACTCGTGAAATAGCAGGTTTGGTGTAACCGATGCGGTGCACTGCTGAACCGGTACGCAAGAGCACCCAGTAGAGTGCTGATCCCTGCAGCGAAGTCTGGAGAACTGATGAGGGTGATTGGAGCAGCGCCAGAATGAAAGGATGGGGAAAGAGGAGATTCCCGTGAGAACCCGCCATCCAGCATCATTGTCCAGCACAATTCCCACAGGCGAAAATCTGGTACTGAACCTGATTGGCCTGGGTGGGAGGTGAGCAGGCTAACCTCTCAGCCACCGCAGCCCCCAGATGGCTGTGTTTCATTGTAAATAAAATAAAACAAAACACATCGTTTTTTTATGAAAAGTAAATATTTAAAAGATTGACATATTGCGGCAAACAGATCCCTCAAATGGAGATGTGAACAATGATTAACAGAAAAAATAACCCAAAATTTGGCAACATAACCACCTATAATGCATACCAGAATTCTTCAACAAAAATTTTTTGTTGGTTTCTATGGTCTTATTTAATACGGAATTTGGCCTATTTCCATCGGGTTGTGTTGGGTTGCTCTCTGTTGTTTTTATGGTTATTGTGGTTTTTAATACGTTATAGTCTGTTGGGTTTTATTGTATTATGGTGGTGTCCATTAGTTTTTTCTGTGTTTTGTTGATTTATATTGTGCCATAGCCAATTGGTTTCTGTTGTATGCTGATAATTTACATTGGGCTCTATTGTGATAAACCCAGTTGGATTGTTTTCTCTTTTTGTGGTTCCTGTCGTGTTTTGTTGGTTTCTGTTGTATTCCAGTTCTTTTTACATGGAATTCTGTTATGATTTATTGGTTTCTATAACAACCTGCCAGTTTGTCTTGTATTACCAGGGGATTTAATTGGTTTCTGATTCTTGCTGATGTGTACTGATGTGTACTGGGACAGCGTGAATTAACTCGTAGCATATCTACAACTGTTGATCGCATCTCAGCAAGCTGACAATACCTCTTACACAAACGAAATTGTGAATATCTTGGAGGAAGTGCATGAGGCCGGATGTATCCAGTGAACACATTTCCCGGCCTTGGCCATCCACATCACGTGTTCTTGGATGAAATATAAGGGCTACAGGCATATATTGATAGTTATAAATTGCTTCTATAAATATGGATGGAATGTACCTGTGCACAATGAAGCACAGTGTTGTTGTGGCTGCTGCTATGAGGAAAGTATTGGTTGATAAGGGTGCACTTAAGGATTTGCAGACTGATCATAGTAAATAATTCTATAATCCTGCCTTTCATTCGTTATTGGTGGCGAATAACATTAACCACTACAGCACATTTGGAGAGCTCAACGCTTCTATAATTGAAAGATTCAATCATTTGCAAAAAATTGCTACGTGGAAGGAATTTTCAGCGTAGGGGAGTTATAGGTGGTTGAGCTTACTTCCTCGCCTAATTTTATCAGTAAAATTCCCACAAACATCGAATGACTAAAATGCAACCTATTGATGTCGATGCCGAGTGCTCGTCATTGCCACTTCGCACAGTTTCCTAAACAAGAAGAAAATCGACCCATGCAAACCGAAAGCTAAAGTTGGCGATTTTGTGAGAATCTCACGAGTGAAAGGAACTTTCGATAAATAATAATTTCCATTTTGAAATGTTGAAGTATTCAGGGTAGCGAAGATTCGAAATTATGCACCGAGGACTTATTCTCTCGTCGATATGTCTGGACAGCATATTCGCTGCACTTTATACAACTTGGAAACTATGCCTAAAAACTTCCTCCGTGATTTCTTGGTCGAGAAGTATCTCTGCAGAAAAGGGGACAAGGTAAATGTCCAGTGGCGTGGTTCTCCCTCCCAATACATTCAGTGGCTGCCAAAATTGTCGTTTACAGTTGTGAGAGTGAACCTGCAAGACTTGTGTGCCTGTATGTACTACAAATGATGTATTTAAAATTCACTCTTCACAAAATGGACTTGTGTATGTAATTCTTATTTCCTAGCTGTGTGCGTCCCTAGACACATAGTGTTGAGCATTGCTGTCTGATCCACTCTCTCTCTCTCTCTCTCTCTCTCTCTCTCTCTCTCTCTCTCTCTCTCTCTCTCTCTCTCTCTTCTCTCTCATGACCATGAGAGGTGATTGCATTCCTTTTGTCTGGACATCAGAGGGACAGTGTGGCCGGGTCTCTCGGTCAGGGTGACTATATATTATGTAGTTCTGTCTAGGAGTGTCTTGCCCACCGATTAATCCTGTCTGAATGGCAGAAGAATGATATCTTGCCTCCTCGTACAATAAATTCCTCACAGTCGAAGTTTTAATGGGTCGGAGTATCTCATTTCGTCAATGGAATAAATTCCTGCCTCCTGAAGGATTGGGGGAGTGGGGTGCTCATTACTCATTGTGCATCCACCCGGCAATGATTCCCATTAGGGGCTGTGTGTCATTATTCTAATAATGTGTATCCCCACTTTTTTTGTCAGTGCTTTCAATCTTTTCCTATGGCAAAGCACACTCTTGTAATTGGAGTTGGGGGAAGACAATGGCTCATGTAGTCCACCCTTCTACTGCCCTTTGGTCACTGTCACCTCTTCTGCCCCTTGAGCGAGAGAACTGTCGGGTGGTGTGCTGTGAGAGAGGTTCCTATATCCCGGCACCACCTAGCTCGCCCCCCCCCCCATACTCCATTTATACTTGGCTGTAATTGTTTTCCTTTTTGTTTAATACTAGGCAGTTCATGTCCATTCGTTCTTAAGTCAGTTGTGTGCTCGTGCTTGATCTAATCCATCAATTTTTTTTTTTAGTTTTTAAAATAAACTATAAGTGTGTGTGTATTGGAGGGGTGGGGGCAGTGGCGAAAGGTAGGTCGACATCGTGGGAGGGATCAGGGAGGGAGGGATGACACATGAGGTGGGAAGAGAGTGTTTAATAACTGGCGAGTGTGCAGGCCGATGTCAATATTTTTCTTCTCTGAGGTAGGCTGGCAGGGATAGAGGAGGGAGGGCTTCGTTGTTGGATCAGGTGGGATGGTTTTGTGGTGGGATTGCCTCATCCAGGCAGAATGCGAGAGCATGATGTTCTCACATTCAGTTGGACAGGAACATTCGCTAGAAGTAAACACTTTTGGTAGGAAGCATCCGGGAGCACCCAAAGAATGCTGCGCGCAGCCGGAATGTGTGAGCAGGAAGTTGGGCCATTTGGAAGGAATACAAGACCGTGAAGTTGGGAATCCAAGATGGCCACCAGGAGCGAGAAGGAAATTCCCATGAAAAGGGAAATTCGGATGGAAAGGGGGAATACGGAGTGAAAAAGGGAAATTCGGCTGTGAGACATCATGACATCGTGGTCGCGAATTCAGAGTCCCAGCCCCTTTCTCAGAACCGCTATTTTCTAACTATTTATGTAGACATTCAATTTGATAGCGAATCCAGGGGTGTTCAGCATTATTGAAACCCTTTAGATGAAGAACACCAAGATAGATTTTATCACACATTATAACATTGCAGATTTTGGGGTAAATTTTCACTTAGTCATAGATATTATATATGATTAAAGAGTACTTGCTTATATTGTCACCTTATTTTCTTATCTTTTCAAATTAAGTTTTGATATATGAGTTAACAGTATAATTTTTGGTTTATTTTAATAGTTATTAACATAGAGATTCAATTGTTTATAGACTTATTCAGTATTTAAGTTTGGTATGTCTCATTTCTTCCTAGTGGGTATAAAACAATTAAATGTGTATTAAACATAAGACTTTCCTGGTTAAATGTGTCATGGCCAGACAATAGCCAGTAATAGGACATGAGATATATGAATATTGAATGAAATTTCTGAAATATGTTTTCAAATTGTTAATTAAGAAAAAAGATGTGTTATGATTCAATCTTGCTATGAAGAAAGATAACAAATCTGTTGATTGTTATTTCATAAAATTAACGAGGCAGTACAATGTTAAAAACCAAGAATTATGATTTACTAACTTTTATTGAAACGTTACAGGGTTTATTTTAATTAAAATGTAACAACATGCTCACAAATAAAGATTCATTCGTTTACTCGGTTTACAATAATTTGTCAACCACACAGAGATTGTGGTCGTTAATTTTTTGGAATATGCAACACATTTACTGATCATAAAAAACTGTACATTAATGTCACTGAGAGATGTTATTTCACTCAGACAGTATTATTGAGCAGTGTTCTTTTCTTCTCAATCCCAGCTTTGGCTACGTCGAAACTTTGAAAACTCATTCTGAAATACTCAAATTATCTGTCAGGGTATTTCCGAAAATGGCGGAACAATGTATGAAACTGGCCGAACGACTGCCTACAAGCATTAATAGAATGTACACCAAACTTTCTGGATTCCTTTCTCTTAAAATACCGAGGTGCAACCAAAGCAAGCAATAGGTCATCACACATCGAATACATGGATCCTAATGAAACTCAAACTATTTAGCGGCGGTTTTGTTGCCACTGTGGCCACCCTTCCTGCGACTCGGACGCCGCGACATTAAACACCATCTGTAAACAGTCTGTAGCATGCCTGAACAAAGCGCAAAAAACTGAAAGTAGATGTAAATAAATTATTCTGGACCATTCTCAGACTGCACAGCATCAGACGTATTAATACTACTGGCGGCTAACGCGTTTTAATGTTTACTATCGTTGAAATAAGTTAAAATCTGAAATTATTTTATACTGAACGGAAGACATACATGTTTCTAATAGCACTGAACTGCACACAACACTCATGTCGAAAAACATTTCTCCCATTGATGTATATCAATTAATAATGCAGTAAAAACATTCCGGATTGAGCAACTTCTGAATTTCACTATAGTAGTGTACACGTATGTAGTTGAAGAAGCAGCTAAATCGAGGTCATAAAATTTTTAATTTGTTTGAGTAGAGTAGAGAGATTGGGGTGGCTCTTAACATCGAGGTCTTAATGGTGAATGTGGAGCATCGCTGAAATGAGAGGCGGGGAAAATGGGAGATCCCAAGAAAATCTGCCAACCAGTGGTATCGTCCGGCACGATTCCCATATGTGAAAATTCGGGAGCTACCCCGCCGGGAGTCGAGCCTGGTTTACCTAGGTGAGATGCGAGTAGTCTAACAACTACACCACTACGGCCCCCTTTAATTTGTTCACTCAGTACAGCAAATTGTGCACACTCTTTGGATAACCTATACTACACAAAGATGTTGTGAAATACCTAGGCGAGCACATGGACCGAAAATTTACCTGGAAAGCACACATAGATGCCAAATGCGTAAGTGCGAATGCCATGCTTTCCGCCCTCCATCCAATACGTGATGCCTAGGGGGTATCGGCGCTGTTAAACCCAAGTGCGGGTATGCTGATTTGCTGCTATCAGGGTGGTCACAGGGTCTGAAACATGAGTTATTATATCCGGTGGGCACCAGTTAATCAATCGAGAAGGAATCCGCTCGGGTTAACACGATACTCTTGAGGCGAGCCATGGCCGAAAAGCCCGGCCTCCTAAAGGACCCTATGTCCCCTGGTGTGTGAATACAGAGATGATATGTGACTGCTGCAGACATTAATTAAATACAAAAATACAAACTCGAGCTGGGCTATTATGTCTTCCCAACACGACTTTCATGTACTGCAATAGACTTTCATCTTAAACACACACTAAATATTCCAAGACTTACATGGTTACACACATGTGGCAGGTATCTGGCGGAATAAAGGGCCGGTGGCCTTAAGTCTCGTCATCAGGCGAGAATAAAAGTACACAAACAAATAAGTTGAATAAAAATGCTAATTATTCAATATTTGCAATGCGATGATACATGATTGAAAATAGATAGGCATGCGGCTTGAAGCCCCGCACTGGCTGAAGCTGCAAAATGGTGTAGGCATCGTGAAAGAAAAATTAAAGTATAAGATATACCGGAGGGGTTGTGGGTCTGCTTCAGAAGGGAGGCGTACTCGGAGGCGCACGAAGTTAATGAAAGTATTCCAGATGAAATTAGAGTATATTGTAGTTACTGACCATCACAAAGAAATACTTCACCTCCAAGCCACGAGATATACGACCTGCCCTGATGCCTGTCAAAAAAAGACTAAATAGGTGACATGGCATCGGTGACGCCTTGGCACCGATGCCACGCCATATCAGAAAATCCCTTGAAAAATAATTACTTGAATGATACATAACACAAAACTGGATGAGACATATTAAATTGCACTGTGAATTATTCCCTTGAAAATACAGTACACAAAACATAAAATTTAAGTGCTGCTAAATTTGATAGGAAATATTATTTTTGTTAAATATGTCTTTCTTTTTCCTGGAAAGGCAAAAGATTCATAACACACTGATAAATTGAAAAGGAAACATCTTGTGTTAATTTGAGGCACTACAAATTAATAATTAAGTCCTGAAAAATATTTCAAGTAAATTTTGTGTTGCATAATTCGAAGAGTCCACGGCGTACTGTAAACATCAGCACGACAATGTTAGAAACTTATTTCACTTTTATAAAAAGGGCTCACTATGTGTCTAGTAATGCTTTTAGTTTTGTGTTTAAGTTACACTAAACACCTTTGTGAAATATTAACGAATGGCTAAGATCCATGTGCCCACGTAGTCGCTACTTGGTACTATGATAGCCACGTGAATACACTTGGGATTTTGCTCCATCCATTTACAGGTGGTTAATTTATCTTGGGACTAAATTTAAAACATGTGTTACTGCATAAAACACTCGCTAAAACAAGTTACACATTGTTACACTAAGTTACAGTGACTCATGTGTCTTTAATGTGGATGTTCTCCTGTTGTGAAGCGCGGCGTAGCCAGCGATCTGTGTCATGTAGTTTTCTCTGGTCTCGCTAGATAGCCCACGGGTCGATAAGGGCTCGTGTGCAAGCCGCGGACGACGTCATACTAAATATCGAAGTGCTATAACGCGAAATACAGCATTATTGCTCTATAAAATGCTCAATCGCTCTGTCATTACCTATGCTGCATCAACATGGGCACATGCAGCTAAAACACATATTAAGAAACTTCAGATTGTACAAAATAAATGCCTGCGAATTACTGCAGATGCGGTTAGATACTGCCCCATTACATATCTGTATAACGAACTCAAAATTGCCAGATGAAATTGGCACTTCGTCAAAATGGCCGAAAAATTTTACACAGGCTGCTTTCCACTTGGTACTGAAAGCACTGACCATCACTGACGAGCGTTCCTTTTGGTACCGTACTGATCCTGCTTGTTACGCCCCTTTAGGGCATAGCAGGGCTAAAGGAAGGCAAGGAGTAGGATGCACGCCATTAAAAAAATCAAGAAAGCATGGACACAAAAATTCCAAAATCAATACAAATATATTGAAGCCCATCTATACATTATCACCAAGAACAACAACTTTGCAACTTGATTTGAAAAACATAAATTGCATCTGTAAATTTATGTTGCTTGCTACCAGTCGGTGAACTAGGGGAAGGAGAGAACACACATGCACTGGAACATACAGAAAAACAACAATATTAATATATCCTGAGAAATAACCCAACCTGAATAAACACTTGTGAAATCCCATTAAAAAGGTAAAATGACTCCCTGAGTAAAGCAAGCACCATTATAACTTTAAAAGTAAAGTACGCCTTATGATTCACTAAAAAGTACAATATGGAATACTAATTTCAAGACTACCTTTGGGAAGGAGCAAAAAACCCTAATTACACTTACCCACGAGCGTAGTGACGCGCCATAAAATATCCACTGAACTACTTGGCAGTAAAATTCTTTTGGCAAATCGTGGTCCAGGAGACCATTCCTACAGCACGCCAAAAAAAAAAAAAAAAGGAAGAATCCACCTCTTACAAACCTTCGGATAAAATGCCATATCGAAAATTCACACAATCAAAACAGTTGAGAAACACTTCCTTACATAAATCGATATACACAAAAATCGATAAAAATGCACTACTAAAAAGGAAACTCTACCCCCAGCATAACAACAATTACGTTCATTGGAATACTTAACTTGTGTACTCATATTACACGAGAACGCGTCTAGCATGCTGAAGCCCCGAAGTACGAAGTGGCGTGGAAGTGATCTATCGTCGGCCAGCCCATTCAACTCAAACAGGAAGACTGCACACTTGCTGGGGCTGGGGACGAACATTTATACGCGAAAACGCAGCTCGGGAAGGTTAAGGAGGCGGTGGAAATAGCGGAGAGGCGTATGGAAGGTGCCAGAGTGTGTGAGGCTGAACTCATTGCCAGCAGTAGCCACCAGACAGCATTCGGCCGCGCCAGGAGTCCCATGCACCTCTCTTGAGCATAGCTCAGAGCTTGGAAGCGTTCGAAGTGCGTTCCCCATGTGGTGAGGGGGGGGGGGGGAGAAAACAAAGTACCCATTTCTTCAGCAAAAATATTGCCGCTTCAAATAGTAACCCCTCTTCAAACAAAATAACAGTTTATTAATCTGGGCTACCAAATACAGAGGTGGCAAATAACCAAGCAGACAGTTTTTTGGCAGGATAGGAGTACTCACATAAAACTGCTTGAGTTTGCTAATTGACACGCATGCCAGACTTGAAGCAGGGCTTCATGCTGATCAGTAATGTAGGAATGTTGGAGTGGCATCTGAGTTGGAGATTATATATCTGGCTGAAACTACTGATGTGTAGAAGGCCAGGCAGTCTCAGTAAAAGCAGACGACGCAACATGGCGGCGATGGATAACGAGAAAGTTACGTTGTTATATGCAAAAGATGCAAATGGAAAGCATATTTTCACATTCTTCGATCTCATCCTCAACTGATGAGTCTAAATCAGAAGAAAATGAACAGAAATAGTATCCATCCCTGTTTACAACATGTTTAAGCCTACCATTGCTTCATAACACATGGCAAAGGCAATAATTCTTGCTGAAAACTGCTGACGAGTGTTCCACCTGGTTCCAGTACTTAGCATTACTGGAGTGCAAATTTTTACTGATGGCATTCCTTTTGGCATGCTACTGGTCATTGCTTTCAGTACCAAGTGGAATGTAGTCACATACTGTACTGATAACGCCAACCCGAAAATATTTAGTCTCGGCAACTATGACCCCGACAAGCAAACAAAGAGCATATTGGCTAACGAGCTGCCATAAATGTTCTCAATCATTGAATGCAGGCCCTCAGTAATGCGAGAGATTCTAATTATGAGTAGGAAAACCGTATCACTGTCCATATCAACACACCTACTACACTCATGCACCAAAAAATTAGCAAAGCACTATGTGATTACAGAACAATGCAAAACATGCACTGCAAAGCCTCTGGCTCGGTGGCGGCCCTGTGATTTATATTGCAAACATCTCTCTCATCCGACAGCTGCATGTATATAATCGTCCCTCACCGCAGCCGATTCCAAGGCGACAGACATTGTGCGCTCTCTGCAGCAGTTGATGGAGGTTGTGTGGAAGCACATTTAGGCACACAATTAAACACTTTACTTCACAAAGCTGTAAGCGAGGTCCCAAACGTGGCGATGAACCCATTACCCCTGATTATATTTTCTTTCTCTTATAATTTCCTGTAACACACTTTTCTGTGTTACAGAGAGATAACTGGCATCTGTCAGGAGGGTGGCTCAATTCTGTCCTCCACCACCAGGGCCGCATAGCGCGACCCTGGCTACACTCCAGCTGCACACTTATTTCATATTACCCCGCACTAAACCCATACAAGTACCTTCGCTAACTAACAAATTACCCTACTTTCTCCAGCCCGAATCCAGTTAAAGGAATATACATTTATCCTCCGCGATTGTCACGCAGATTTTCCCAGTACCCTCTCTGTTTTGCACTGATTTGCTGTGTCCTTCTATTTATTCCTCTTTCGGGGTATGACCATGGCTACAATTACGGCCATGGCACCGAACAATCCTGCTACAGCCGCGATTTGTGCGCCCTTTTAAACATAATAAACCCGACCTAAAGCGTATAGGGCTTGTCCTGAGATACATCCCATTCTCCAACAGTCTTGGATATTATCATGCATGCCGGAGGGCTCACAGAACTATGAAGGAGCTCACACTGGCATAGCGGAATTTGGAGACTCGCTTGAAAATAAAATCAAAATTTTCCTATGGTGCTATGTGGTATCCCAAAAGAAGACAATCAGTGGAGGGGATGTTTTGCTAAATGATGCAACAATTCTGATAAAATTTTACTCTAAGGTTATGCAGATGCATATATAGTAATGACGAAATCTAGTAATGTATCATAGAAGCCCCAATAATGCCAGAGATTCAGTATGTACAGGCAACATTTCAGTGGCATGTCCGAATTAATTTGCACGAGTATGTGCCAAACAAATTCGGACCCACCCCGCAGTCTACCACAAATGTTCACGTAACCATTGTGTGTTGTGTATGTACATTCTCAATGAGATATTGTAATATGGATAGGTGTTGCATAGTTTGTATGTTTCGGCTCACGAAGAAGAGCAACTTTTTATTATCATCATTGAATGAAAAGTTTTACACTAGTTTGGTATAAAGGCCTTAAATCGCCATTACTTCAATAACACAGCCATTTATTTCCTGTGTTGTGAAAATTTTTATCAGTTGCATTCTGTGTAAATATTTTTAAAAGCTGGAGGTCAGTACCTGCGAGTATTTTATAAGCGTCGACTGTTATCATCGATATTATCAGAATGAACATCGTCGGTAAACACTCAGCATGATATGAAAAGTGTTTTCGAATCCTAATCTTGGTCAGGCCATGGCCGGGTACACTACTTAACTGACAAGTGGGCGTATTTTGTGCAAACGAAGTGGCATGCAGATGGTTTTGCAACTTCTCACATGTGGCATATAATGTGTAGCCGTGGGCTTCACGGACCGAGTGAGGTAGTGCAGTGGTAACTCATTGGACTCGCGTTCGGGAAGACACGGGTTCGACTCCCGGTCCGACCATCCTGATTTCGATTTTCCATGGTTTTCCGAAATCATTACAGGCGAATTGCTGGGATGGGTCCCAAACAAAGGCCATGGCCAATTCCAGCCCAATTCTTCACCAATCCCTCTTCCCTGTGCAACTTGCACCGTCTCAAGCTGTCGACGAGATGTTAAGCCTACCTACCTACCTGTGGGCTTCACAGGGTAATACAGAGTCATATGAATTTAAATATTGCATATTGAGGAAATCAATATTCGATAATTGGCCTTTCATTAATTTTTGTTACAGAATTTACACGTTTTACCTCATTACTCTATTACGAACATTCCGGACGATATCCTGAGTACACAGACACAACACTGACGTTTGGTAAACAGTTGACTTTCACTTAGAACATGAAGCCTTGTTTGTCTCTTGACTTCGTTACTCTGTGTTCTAGAGACAAAAAATAGTGTTCGCTTCACATCTCTTTCTCTAGTAACCGATACTGCTTTGGTCGGTTATTTAACTTAAATTACTTCATCCTTTATATAAGTCTTCTTTCGTAGGGGCGAAATTTTACCACGTGAAGTGGAAGAGATAGCGAACATTAACCGCACATCTTATTTGTCGTGTGACCTGTCTTTCAATCGCGGACGCTTCTAGCAAGAGCGCAGCACAAATACATAACAGTATCTTTCCAGAAACACATACGGGCATGGCAACTTGCAGACGAGCTATGTTTATTGGCGCTACAGTCTGGGTTGTCAGTTTCGCTGTCGATCGACTACAGAATGTGTGACTGTCTTTCAATTAATGGATATTAAGACTCACAAAAAAAGTGGAGCTTTGTTTATAGTTTAGTTGGGTGTCCGGGGACGCACGGGTGATGTTATTGCGTTGAATGCACTTTGGTCGCTGCATGTGACGTTTTGTCCTCTGTCCAACCCAGTTAGCGGGTCGTCAGTGCGTGAAAATATTGGTATAACATTACCATTATTGTGTAAATTTAGTTAATTATAAAATCAGCACACTTAAAACAACTGCGATACACTATTGTCCTGTCATTTTTCACTGAGTAGTTAAAGTATGTGGGTCAATGAAATATCACCATCCAATGCAAAATCACACACAAATTTAATTTTACCTTCATGTACACTGGAGTGTACGATTTCATGAAATCGGTAAAAAGTTTTAAGTTGTTGCTTATATAACTCATTGGAATTTACAGCGATGTTATCGTAGGTGTAACCAAAGTCGTGATAAAGTGTGGTCTTACCTGGAACCAACACCCTAATTTAACATGCAGCGTGCATGACCATGGCTAGTAGCGATGTACCAGCCATGATTCTTACAAGAATACTGGAGCCCATCTTCATCTAGTACAATAAAACCTCAGACCTTGTTACGCCCTTGAACACAAGGATGCAGAAGGCTGGAATTTACACAAAATTCCAGCAAAAAGGCTGAACAACAAAATGGCACTAAGTGCCAGCAGTAAGAAAAATCCATTGAGCAAGTTAAAGATGATTAAAATGTGAAAGTTCCAACTAACACAAAAACTCATGAAGTATGCATGAACCTTTAATTTATTTGTTTGTTCTTTTCATTTTGTGTACCTTTGGTTATATAATATTTGTTCCAGAAAATCAAATCCTTTATATAGTTCTCCATATAATGAATATTTTCAAAAGAGAATCAGAACATTTTATATTGTTCTCCATATACTGAACATTTCCAAAACAGAATTAGAACATTTTATATAGTTCTCCGTATACTGAACATTTTAAAAAGAGAATTAGAACATTTTATATAGTTCTGCATATACTGAACATTTTTCAAGAGAAAACCAACATCAAGTAAAATATTGCAAGTGCAGCTAAGTTTAATACTGTGCAATATTTTTCCACCACACTTTTGGAAACTTTAAAATTTTCAGGTACACTATAAACTGTATTAACAAACAGAATATTGGTTCAGGCTAACACCACATAACTTTCACAAAACTGATATTTAAAATTGTGGTATGCTTTTAACTCGACAAAAAACTCTGGCTTACAGGCCATACAGAGGCCATTCTCAAAACTTGATTAAAATTGTGGTTGCCATTTTGCCTTAAATGGTTACGTTAGGTAACCTGTACATTACCAGAGAAGAAGGCCCTTATACAAATGTCTTACCCCAGGTAAAGTTGACATGCCTGCCTCCAAAACTTTCGTACAAAAAATTGCATTTTGAAATTATATATATATATATATATATATATATATATATATATATATATATATATATATATATATATATATATATATATATATATATATGTATGTATATATATTTGGGCCGGGTCTTTGCCCGGTTTGGGAAAAACATTTACTGTGGCACATTTCCAGGGAGTAGGGAAATGAGCAAGATTAAAAAATATATTTATTCCCTGAGCTATAGCTTCAAACAAGCTGTCGGGCAGCTGCTTGAGAACTATATATAGCCTGTAGGGAGTCAAACCCGGGTGCTTTACGGGGTTTCATATGTTTAATACTAATACGCTTGACCTCGTCAGCATGCGTGGGACATGTGGTTCAGCCACAGTGGGCTTTTGCTAACGCACTCGGAGGTCCCTATAAATTCTGGCCACAAATGCTGGATCAGCTGGCAAAGCATTGGGCTGGAAAACTGATTCTAACTGATTGGCCATAGCCTCGGCGTATAAGCCTGGGGCGTATAAGCCACGCCTGCATTGCCTCGAAGAGGTGGGATGGGATTGCGCTTCTTAGTAAACACCTTTGTCTTGTGCCACAGACTACTATCTTGGGTACATAAACGGGATAATTTATTATTCCAAATATCAGTCTGCCAGGCATTGATTTCAGCATTAAAACACCCTCTCAGTTAATTTGCCTGAGCTTTAAGCAACCCGGATCTGATTCGGGAATAGTGCCTGCGTAGCCTATTTTTGCGCGAGATCAACTCCCTGATATGCTCAAGCAGTGTATCTGTGCTAGTCCGCGGTGTTTTCTCCGGGATAAACTTGCTCATTCCTGTCTGAATTAGCTTTGTGACGTGCTTGACAGCAGAATTTTATTAGTCGGGAGTACTAATAAGAGCTACTAGGTTAATGTCTTCGTCCAGATAATTCCCTAAAGTCATGCCAGTTCGCATGTTTATAGTCTTTAATTTTTCGAATTGGCGTATTGTCTGTGTCATCTTAAGTGAAAGACAGGTGGACAGGATAGTGGTTCGAAGCCAATTCGTGAAGCACTTCAAACTCTAAGACCATAAGGCCCTTATTTAGCACAATATTAGGTATGTCGGGCCTATTATTAGATTGACTAGGATCAAAAGTGGGTTCACTGGGTGCATTTACTATGTAGGTATGTTGCTCCTGATGTCTAAATAAAGTATTTTCATTGGCTGTACATGCGAAGCTGTCCCAAGTGGGATGTTTAGCATTTAAATCGCTGACAGTCAGTGAAACACGATAAGCATTGATTAATTCATCAAGATCTGCGCGCAAAAGTGTGCGAACTGGCGGGCAATATATTGAATAAATAGCAACATGTTGATTACCTAATTTAATGATAACATCCACAGCTTCAAGCATCTGAAGTTGTAATATTTTTGCGGGATTACATGCAATTGAATTATGAATTAAAATTAAAACACCGCCGCCTAGATTATCGTGGTCTTTTCGATAGCATTTAAAACCTGAGATTGAAAATTTATGCTGCGAGCACAGGTAGACTACGACGCCCACCTGTTCGTCGAGACTGGTATCCAGGGAGAGTGGCCCAGTGCATCACACGTCACATGGTGGCGAACAACGACTTGCCTGCCACCTACGATGCTACTCGGCCGTCTACCTACCTCCAGTATGTGGATGCTAACAACTTGTATGGATGGGCAATGTCCTGCCCTATGGAGGCTTTGAATGGACCGGCATGGATATTGACGTGATGTCCGTGCTGGACGATGGACCTATTGGATATATACTGGAGGCTGATGTAGAATACCATACTACACTCCACGAAGAACATCGAGACCGTCCTGCCCGTCCGCGAGTGTCCCCCTGGATCCAAACAGCCCAAGCTAATAACGCTAGAGGGGAAGACGTGCTACATTGTACACTTTGTCACACTCGAGCAGGCATTATTAGCTCATGGGCTATTGCTGAAAGATGTCCGCCGTATCTTGAAGTTCCGCCAGAAGGCGTGGCTGAAGCCGTACATCGAGATGAACACCACCAAACGTCAGGCTGCCACGAACGCCTTCGAGCAGAACTTCTTCAAGCTGATGAACAGTGCTACGTACGGCAAGCTGATGGAGAACAAATGCTAACGTCAGTGGATGGAGCTTGTTTGCAAGGAACTGCGGGCGAAGAAACTTATCGCCAAGCCTGTGTTCTGCTGTCTAACAATATACAGCGAAACTATTTCCCTCGTCAAGCTGGACCACGAGAGTGTATTGTTTGACAAGCCGATTTATGCTGGCTTTGCTGTACTGGACCTACCCAAGACCCTCGTGCACCGCATCTATTACAACATCATGTAGGCACGGCATGGACCTGACGTGGGGCTAGTCTATACGCACACGGATTCCTACATCATGGCCATATCGTGCTCCGATTTCTACAGCGACCTTGCCTCAAACCCGATGCTACTGTCCGAATTCGACACCAGCAGATACCCTCCCACTCATCCCTGTTACTCACCCATCAATGCCAAGGTCATCGGGAAGTTTAAGAATGAGTGCGGGGGGGACGACATGGTCGAGTTTGTCGGGCTGAGGGCGACGCTCTATGCTTATAGGTGTAGGGACAAGGTCGTGAAGTAGGTCAAGTGGGTCCAGAAGAGCATCATCCATCGCAACATCACGAACGAAGACTACAGGAGTGCTCTTCCAACAACAAACTCATGAGGGTGCAGGTCAATAGTATTAGGTCGCACCACCACGATGTATACTCGGAATGCAGCAATAAGTTTGAACTGTCGTGGATGGACAAGTATCGGATCCTGGACGACGGGATACATACCATCTCTTATGGCTACAACGAGTAGGTCTAGACACATACAACCTCTGGGGCAGGTATGTATCATCATATATGTGTCTGTCCCCGGGAGGGCAATTGAGTCGGGATGCATAATAGGAGGCAGTTCCTCGCTCCAGGATTGTCTTAGCAGAAGCGCTTCCAATCCCCTCCCCCACAATGACTATTCCTTGTGTGTGTATATATTTGCTTCTGGCATACTGGAGCTTCAAGCAGGAGCTGTATATGAATCCTGCCAGGTATGCTAGCGCTCTCCTACTCCAGTTCCAGCACGCCATAGCGCATGTAGGAGTCATATCCCTCCTACCAATTGTGTTGGCTGCCTGAACAGCATGTTGTAGCACATGTAGGGTCTGTATATTATCTTTACCAACCGTGCCACCAGTGTGTGTGCCTGCATTGTGAGTGTTTACAGCACATTGGAGAACATGCTACAGATCGGTCAGGTGTGTTGGCCGGCAATACGCTATGGTGCCAAGCGTACGGCCGGTTTATTTATCCCTACTCCATTTATTCGTTCCCCCCAGGTATACCGCACACGAGTCATCTTAAATGTGTCCGGTATACTTGTTTTTTGTGGCTTGGTTCCAGCATGCCAGAGCACATACGGGAAACAGAGCTATCACGTCAAGTATGCCGGCTGGTCTTGCACTGGAGAACATGTTGGGAGCAGACCTAATCCCGTGGAAGAGTACGACCAGTGTCCTGGTGCATGTTTGCTTTCGACAGTACTCTCGAGTCCATGTAGTAGATGTATAGTATTGCTACCATGGGTGCTGCTACTACTTTTTTTGAAGATAATTTTTTGGCTAGTAACATACCAACGCCTAATGTAAGAGAGATGTCAACTGTTTCCCTTGCTGAGGGTATGTTGCTAGCACTCGCGATTCATGTACTATTTTTCGCATTCATCGCCCTGTTGTTTAATATCTGCACAAACTACATAACAATGAACTACTACATATTCAATACCAATGATCTGCATAAACACCTCTCTCTTTCTACACTATTTACATATTCAATAACAATTATCTGCAATACTTTTTCGTTTCTTCAGACAGGGATTTGCGTTGCATCTCCGATCCAGGGAATTAATTCTCTCTGTCCATCCTCCCTTGTGGGGGGAGGGAGGGGGGCGGGCCTCAGCGCTTATCCTATCGAGGGTGCGTGAATGTGGAAAACTAGTATACCTATGTATCGTGTAACATTGTAGTGTGTCGGGTTGTCCGTATTGAAGCGGCTTTATTCTTCTTACACGCAATGTGCTATAACCATATGCTCTTCTCTTTGCTGTCTTCTTTCTTGGCGGTCTATCCTCATTTCTTTGCTTTTTAGCTTTGGTCGTGTTTTTTTTTTTTTGTTTCGGCGTTGGAATGCGCCGTCAGTGTGTCAACATCGCCACTAGCAGTTAATATTTTTTACCAAAAAAATTGCTGGTGGTGTGGTGTTGTCACATTGAATCGTCGGTCTCATGTTACAGTGTGTCGTGTGGACAGTAAGACGGAGAGCAATGTCCGCGGCATCAACAGGTTAGTGTGGCGACGCGCTCGGTGCACTTCCTTGGGTTAAATGTTGTAGTAGTTTGGTAAGGGATGTTCTGGTGGGGGGGGGGGTGAAGCCATGTTACTGGCCAGTAGCCACCTCCCTCCCTGGGGGCTTCACTGTGAGGACCCCCCGATGCCATCTTGATAGGCAGTGAGAAAGCCTCCTTCCCTACAAAGTGATTGACTGGGTGGCTTCCGGCTGGGGACATACGGCCGCCATTGGGGGCTTTGGGATGGTGACACACACGGCCGCCATTTTGTCGGTCAGTGGTGTTGGAACGCTCGCCATGCTGGGATGGTTCCGACATTTTTTTTGCCAGTCAGTAGGGAACATACTTATGGAGGGGGCAGTGTTATGGTCGGGTGGCTTCGGAATGGGGACACATAGCCTCTATTTTGCAAGTCAGTGGCTTTGACATAGGATGATGCATTGGCCGCCATTTATTTTGTGATGGCAGGAACAGACTTATTGAGGGGGCAGTGTTATGTACGGGTGGCTTCGGGATTGGGACACAGCCGCCATTTGGCCGGTCTGTGGGTTGGGATAGGATGATGCATTGGCCAGCATTTTGTGCTGATCAGTAGGGAACAGACTTATGAAGGGGGCAGTGTTATGGTCGGGTAGCTTAGGTCTGGGGACACATCCACCGTTTTGCCGGTCAGTGGGGTTGGCTCTTTGGCATGAGATAGTGCATGGCCACAATTTTGTGCTGGTCAGTAGGGAACAGACTTATGGAGGGGGAAGTGTTACAGAATGCTAGAGCAGGAAGTAGAGTCATTCGGTAGGAAGCTCCCAGATGTTTCCTAAATGGCTGTCGTTGGTGTACTGGCTGCCAACATGACCACCAGCTGCCATTTTGCTAGACAGAACAACTTCCAAGATGGCCTTCAGCACCTTTTTGCGGAGATTTCTGAATTTTTGCAAATTTTTTGCGAATTTTTGGAAATCCATGATGGTGGCATGTATCCGTGTGTCCAGAGCCAGGAGATAGCTTCCATACAACCCTCTTTTTTAAGCTACTTACAAGTAATGAAATAACTACACGCAAGTAGTATTTATGTATCGATTCTAGTACCATACAGGATAAATATATATTCTAATCACATATCAAGTAAATTAATCAGAGTACTGACGTAATGAATATCCAAATGCACGTACTATGTATGTAATGACCTGAAACCAACTACCAATCGATCGATTAATCACAACGAGCGAAGACCGAGAACGCACACCTTGTTTCATATTCTGTCAATAACACTTATAAATAGTATTTACGTATTAAATAACTAACATGTTTAATTTCACTCTAAGTACATGTATTTCATTAACCAAAGCTTACTTCCAAATAACATATGTTTGATATTATGAATAAACTATTTACCTACCCGATTTTAATGCACTACAGAACAAACAGTTAAAAATGATATCATTCAAATACCTATCTCAGGCTCTCTACAACTCCTGTGTCACGTTCATCGTCTCTCTATCAAGCTATCACAGCTTGTCGTCCAACAAAGAACTAGCTATACCCACTAAGTCTATCGACATCTCTGTAAGGGAGAACAGCGGTCTCGCGGAAAGGATACAGGTGTATGCTTCGACTGAGAAGGCTACACAATCATAAACTGCATAACATATATATTTACTTAAAGTATACGCAACTCATTTATACAAACGCAACTCATTTATACAAACCACACCATCCATTCGCAAGTCCTTTACCATCAATCTTTAACAGCAAAACTAACATACCATACAGACAAGATATATTAACCATCGAACCATTCAGTGCGATTAACATTACTAACACACATTATGAACAGATTACTCAATCTGGAAGTAATTTTATATATATGTAAATATTAAAATCTTTTATATAAAATTGATATAAAATGGAAATATAACATTCTTTTAGACATAATTATGTATATAAATATGTATATACAACATTATTTTCAATTTAATTATGCATATAAATATGAAAATATAAAATTATTTTATACATAATTATATATAAATATGTACATATAAAATTCTTTTATACATAATTATGCATATACCAATACGTCAATATAAAATTATTTTCAATCATAATTATGGATAGGTCTATAAATATATAAGTTTGAAATAGACATAATTATGTATAGAATAAAAATGTTCTACCTGCATGTTTTCTTCTGGGGCGAATGTCTTTGGGTTTGCTTAGAGTGCTCCTGTACCACGAAGGTCTCACTTTTAACCTCGATTTTTTTAAATTTTGAATTATTTTTTTTGTTCTATACAGTACATTATGTACATAAGGTTAAGACCCTGTGACTTGAACTTGTAAGATTGGCCGAGCAGTCTAAGATTCCAGATTTAATCTCTAATTCCTTGTAGCGTAACGTTAGTCCGAATCTCGCACCTGACAAATAATTTTCAGGCATATATTGAGACAGTCGAGATAGTCCCATTCGCAGTTCGACTGTCGATCGAGTAAGAGCTCTTTCTCTCTGACTGAGTTCGAGTGACACATAATCCAACTATTCAGTTGTGAAAACAGCATACAAGCATGCATCCTGTAAGAATGTTTTCACTTCTTAGGCGAGCGTGAAGGAAGGCAAATCGTCACGAGTGGAATCATCTAGTGTTAGTGTACTGTGCTAAAGATGACACCGATGGTCGAAGACCTACATCTGTAATACCGTAAGCGACGGCAAGGACCTCCGAAGAGTCGGTAGAAGCAATACAGTACCAATATTGTTATTGTGATCGCGTACTCTGCTATAATATGAAGATGGCCAAAGACTTACCATCTGTACCACCGTCAGCATCGTCGACAACAAGGGTGTCTGAAGAGTCACTAGAAGCATTACGGTACCAATGTTGTTATTGTGTAAATACTTTTAGTCAAAGTTCTACTGCATGCTGTCATGAAGAAAATAGTAATTGCATGTTTAGTCCAGCATTCCACTGTGATAATTGCAATACGGTGTTTACCCATAGCGATAACCTGTATGGACACAACAAGACATATAAAGGTAATGTATGTCGTTCATCGCGAATCGATTATTGCAGCAAGACATTCACGACTAGGTTTAGCATCAGATGACACGAAGCTAGTAACTATCCATTAGCTCTCAGCTACAAGACCTACACATGTGATAATTGTAATGCTGTATATACGAATAAGCATTGACTGCTCACAATAAGATTTGTATTACAAAATTAGAGTAAAGCAGAATTACTTTCGTTGAATGAATAATATGTTTGAGTGTATGTAAATAACACCGTTTATTTTTTTTAAATAAAGTTAAATTGTATGGAAGACTGTTGTTTTTATTCATTTTATCCTTTTCAACTTTTATGTAATGCTATGAGCATTCGCTTATAAATGTTAAGATCTATATATAGAATGATAATAAATACTTTAATATAAACATGCACGGATAGTTGCATGCATATACAAATACTATTTCTATCGATATGTACAGATTTTTGGGGACAATGGGTTAATCGTTTTTCTTATATGTATGGTTAGAGGCAGCCATTAAACCCATTGTTTGCTAAAAACTGATTGATGGAAAGATTGGCAAAGATTGGTACAGACTGGTAAACTTTGCTGAAGATTGGTAAAAACTGATAAATATTGGTAAAGATTGATGGAAAGATTGGTAAAGATTGGTAAAAATTGGTAGAGATTGGTAAAGTTTGCTAAAGATTGGTAAAAATTTATCAATATTGGTAAAGATTGGTGTGTGGTAATTAGAGAGGAAATAAGAGACTTTTGATGAAATAATTTTTTCCCGTAGAGTCATCTGTGAATAACGGAAGGATTTTTTTTTTTCACAGGAGTATTTGATAGGAATGTTCTGATAAAAGCTGTTAACGATGAAGTGAGTACTTTTGAAATCAACCTTAGAGAAAAGTCATTGCCCCTTCCTGCATATATTTTAACGTGTGCACTGAGTGGCATGCGCCCAGTGAAGTTGGTAACTATGGGCAGAAAGTAGTTACATATCTTAACATCGCATAACAAGTAATAGGCAACCATTTCTGAAAAATTTAATTCTTTCTTTCACTTTCTGTTTTTTTTTTTAATGCATCGAAGCGTAAACATGGCCAGATTTGAAACATGTTTCCTTTTCTAATAATTCAAGTTTCACCTGACCGGCGCATGAATAAGGTTATGAGGACCATGCCAATGTTAATGTTACATAAGGTGAAATAATACACATGCATACAAGTAGATCTTAAGCAGGGCTTTCAAAAGTGCTCATTTTACCATTAACAGCCTATAGTAAGAGTGTTAGCTACCATCAGATTGAGTAATTTTTTCATAATGTGTGTTGGTGATGTTAGTCGAAATGAATGGTTCGATGGTTAATATGTCTTGTCTGTATGTTATGTTATTTTTGCTGTTAAAGACTCACAGTAAGGGACTTGCGAATTTATAGCATGGTTTGTGCAAATGAGTTGTGTTTACATATAATGAATGGCAAAGGCGATTTTTTTTTAGATAATTTTACATGAATAGCATTTAACCCCTATGAGAAACATTAGCATTTAAGGTAGTATATGCAACATCTCAGACTATGTCTATATGTCAATTTTGTGTTCTTTATAAGAAAGCTTACAGCAAGCAATGAATTCGCAACAAAGGTGGTGGTATTTTGAGACAGAGTTTCTCGATGTGTGAAAGTTATGATCTCATGAACGATACTGTCGCAGTGAGTCTATTTGGAAATGGTAACACGAAATGAAACAGTGGAACATTTGCTTCCTGAAAAATCGGATAAGCTGATAGACACATTTTGGTCGCATGATAAAGGTCATATAGTGAGATAAATGCGGTCCACATTTCGAATGCCAAGCCGAGTTTTGGATAGTATTTAACGAACTTTGTAAACTAATTTCTGTTTGTTTACGTATTTATAAATATCTGCTATAAATATTTAAGCCATATTCATCGGATAGACCTTTCGTGGGACCCTGAGTTCGAGACTTGAAAATTTAAAAATATAAATTTTCTATCAGATTTAGAAAAAATGGTGGTCATTTTTCGCAGTATTTATGAGTGCCTGATATAAAGATTTAAGCGATCATCAAAGGGTAAATACGGCGTAGACTTCTGAGTTCGAAGTCCGAAAACATTATATATATATATTGAGAAAATGGATTTTTATAACAGTTAAGTAAATCAGTTTGTCATTGTGTAGCCTTCCCAGTCAATTCATTCGCCTGTATCTTTTCTGCGAGACCGTTGTTCTCCCTTCCAGAGATGTCGATAGACTGAGTGGGTATAGCTAGTTCTTTGTTGGACGACAAGCTGTGATAGCTTGATAGAGAGACGATGAACGTGACATAGGAGTTGTAGAGAGCCTGAGATAGGTATTGGAATGGTATAATTTTAAACTGTTTGTTGTGTAGTGCATTACATCACGGTAGGTATACAGGTAATGCATAATATCAAACCTATGTTATTCGGAAGTTAGCTTTGGTTATGGAAATACGTGTACGTAGAGTAGAATTAAGCATTTTATTTATTCAATACACAAATACTATTTATAAGTGTTCTTGACAGAATATGAAACAAGGAGTGCGTTCTCGGTCTTCGCTCGTTGTGATTCATCGATTGAGTGGAAGTTGGTTTCATTTGAATATTCATTATGTCAGAACTCTGGTCAATTTACTTGGTATGCGATTAAAAATCTATTTAACATGTATGGTTCTAGAATCGATACGTAGTGTATTTATTTCATCACATGTAAATAGTGTCGCTAAATATTCGTTATTTATCTCATTCTTCGGAAGCGTGTGAGAAATTCTCAGCCAATCACAACACAGTCTTCCTAGAATAATTATAAAAATAAAGGTGCATACAGGTTTGGTGTGGTTATGTAATAGAGTTTGTGTGTTTGGTAACGATCGACATGAGATGTACGGTAATGACTTTATGTTTATCAGTCTCTAATATTTATATATTCGTATGAATACGTTCAATAGGGCTCGCTAGTTAACCTTTCTTTGCATAGCAGTTTTGAGTGTATAACGGATTTGAATATACTCATGACGTAGGGGTAATTTTAGGAAATATGGTATAAGGTATTTTTTTAGAGTAGTAATTCCATACAGGCTTGTGATGCATTTGTCATTTCTAAAGTGTATGAATTTTTTTAAAAAGATTTTTTAAATAGTTATGTTTTAGTTACATATATCTGTTATACAGTTTCTGATTTTGTAGCCTTCCTAGATAAAGGACTCGCATGTATCTTTTCTGCGACACCATTGTTCTCACTTCCAGAGATGACAATAGGATGATGGAGAGCAAGGTGGGTGTGTATATATGTAGTTCTTTGTCGATGACCTGAGATATCTTGGTACAGAAACAATGAAAGCTTTATGGGAGTTGTAGAGAGTCTGACATAGGTATTGGAACAGTATATTGTTTAAGTGTATGTTGTGTAGTGTGTTACATCATGGTGGGTATATCCCTTATGCATAATATCAAACATTTTTTAGTCGGAAGTTTGCTTTGGTTATGGTAAGATGTCTACTTAAAGTTGAATTAATCTAGTTAATTATTCAATATGTAAAACTAGTACTTCAAATGTATTTAACTGAATATGAACCGAGGCGTAAGTTCTCGACCCTACAGTTGTCTTCCATTTTCATTCATTGTTTCATCAGATGATGGATAGTAGGTTTCAGTTCATTACATACGTAAATAGTAGTTGCATTTGGGAATTCATTAGATTATTACTCTGATTAATGTACTTGATACACTATTAAATACCTAATTATCCTCTATGTTTCTTGAATAGCTACGTACATACTACTTGTGTGTAGTTATTTAAGTATGTGTAAATAGTGTCACTAAATATTCATTATTTTTTATTGAATTATTCGGAAACGTTCGAGAACTTGTTCGTCATACACAACACAGTCTTCCCAGAATAATTATAAAAATAAAGGCGCATACAGGTTTGGTGTAGTTATGTGATAAAGATTATTGTGTGTTTAGTAACGATCGACATGAGATGTACGGTAATGACTTTGTTTATCAGTCTCTAATACTTATATATTCGTATGAATGCTTTCAATATTGATCTCTAGTTAACCTTTCTTTGCATAGCACTTTTGAGTGCATACCAGTTATGAATATACTCATGACACATGGGTTATTTTATGAAATGGATTGTTTTTACATACATACACACATTCATTCATTTATTCATGTTTTCACACAAATAAAAATAAATTATGACATTAATTACAAATTTTTTTTAACTGTTTTTCCTATAACTGAAGTCTACATATAAGTTTCTCTTAATGTTTTAAAGGGAAGAGCAACATAATCTGTGTAGATAAAGATGTTTGACCTATAGTCTAGAACTGTTGCTACTATAGACAGTGTAGTATGAGTCAGTAGTAGCATACCTGTTGCTAGAGCACATATACTGTAAATCTTAGTGTATGAATAAACACACCTGCATTATTTATATAGCCAAGGTTGAATCGATATTAATGTTTTTGGAGAAAAATATGACCTCTAGAAGTTGTTTTTGTCTATATACGAAACACAAAATTACTGTAAATGGTGTATCCAATGTCGTTAAACAGTTAAGTAATGTCTTTCTTTATACTTCTAAAATTATGTTTACGATCACAAGATTCTCTGTAGTTGATGTCCTTGGCGTCTCCGGGTATGACATAGGATGTTGCTAACTTCGGTACACAGAGATGAATGCCGCAACTGAAGGCTGTTCACGATAAAGTGAGCACTTTCGAAATTTTCCACGGCCCTCTCTGCTTTGCCTGGTTTGCTATGCTCTTCCATCTAGACCCTTCTTCTTTCGGGGTGTACACATGACTAAAATTGCGGCCATGGCACTATAACCCTGCTTAGCCGCGATGCATGCGCCCATTATAATAATTAAACCCGACCTAAGGCGTAAAGGGCTTGCCTTGAGACACATCCCATTCTCCAACCGACGTAGCTATTAACAAGCATGCAGGAGGGCACAAAGAACTGAGAAGGTGCTCACGCTGTCGTAGCGGGATTTGGGGGCTCGCCAGACATTTTTTTCCCCTTCACCATACTCCAGTTCACTGACAGCGCAGAGTGCTGCCGCCGCTAACCAACTTCGAGCTCCAGGTGACGAGAGAAGGCAATGAGGAGGAGAAGATCCACGACAAGGGGATCCTGAGAGGCCTTCACGGTGCGGGCTTGTACGTCCCGCCAATATAATATTCCAGTGGTGATTCCAGTTTGGATAGCTGTGGATATCGAAGGGATTGTTAGATTGCTTCAGTAGCAGCTTTATTGGAGGAGCATTTGCTATTGAGGGTTGATAACGATTTATTTTAATAGAGTCCCAAAATAAAATAACATTTTATATAATATGTGGAGAGTTATTTATATAAAGAGAAATCATATTGTAATAAAGTCATAGTCAAGTATGTTGTGATTCAGGGCAATAAGTCCAGTTGAGAAGAGCTCATAAGTAAATTAGCTATATTCCTAGTATATCCCCTTAAGGATACTTAATTCAGGAAAGGGTAATATAACTGTGCCAACAAGAAAGGAATTCAGCTACTGTCTAGGGACAGACGTATTTTGTATGGGCACATGTTTCCCGCAAGCTCAGCTTGATCAGTCTCCTAGCACACAATAGACAAAGTGCAGAATATACTCGTGAGTTCTTCATATTTCTTGCTCCTGTGGACCCAGTGAAGTTGCACAGTTATAACTCACTGGACTCGCATTCAGGAGGACCCGGGTTCGATTCCCGGTCCGCCCATCCTGATTTAGGTATCTCGATATTACTCCAAGCGAATGCTGGGATGGTTCCTTGAATGAACCTATGCCATGACGGGTGTCACGCTAGTCCGTATACCGGCTGCTATGGCACAAGCTTTTGCGGAATCTGGTATTGTGTAATATCGCCTTTACGGATGTCGGCAAGATGATCACCCACCTTCATTGTGTGGAAAGAGCCACGAGTAGTGTTGCATGCGTGAAGTGTACCTGCATTACACATGTCAGGTTCGAGTATTCTTTGCCACAAGTGTTAATCGTCTCATGCCTGATAAGTCAGGGAACTGGGAGCTGATATATTATAAACATCATCATCATCGCTTCACTCAGGTTTCATGGAGTTATTGAAATACATACCTATATATGTGAGACTACCCGTGACCACCCATGACTACCTGCGACTACCTGTGACTCCCCGCGACTACGCGCGACAACTTGCGACCACCTGCGACTACATGCGACAACCTGCATTTACCCATGGCTACTTGTGACAACCCACTACTACTTGCGACAACTTGCAACAACCTGACTACCTGCGACTACTTGCGACATCTTGCGAATACATATGACTACCTGCAACGACTTGCGACAACCCGCGACTACCTGCGACAACTTACGACAACTTGCGACTACCTGCAACTACTTGCAACAACTTGCGACTACTTGTGATAACTCGGGACTGCCTGCGACTACTTGCGACAAATTGCGAAAACTTGTGACAACCTGCGACTACCTCGTTGAAAACAATTATGACACACAAGGTTGCAGTAATATTCTTCGTCACTATCAATGAGCATACTTAATGTGGAATTATTTTTTCTGGGCTTGTTAAAGGGATCAATATTGCGGGGGGGGGGGGGGATGCAGCCAGGTACCAGCAGTGGTGGTGCAGGTGGACCTCCTCTTCTTACAGCAACTGGAATTTTGTAACATCTATGACATCAATATGATGAAGTTTTTAAATTAAAAAAAAATAGTTATTTCATTCCTTAAAGTACTTCTGTTTTGTGTATAATTCTTTAAGTGCATGTTAAAGGGATCAGGAGGGGGTTTACATTGATATCAAAGGACGCAAAAAAATGTGCTAATAATTTGATTATACGGTTACAACCCTTAAAAATTGATAGTTTAGAAGTTATAAGCGAAAAACAAAGACCCCCCGCCCCCTTCCCGGTATTATAATACCACTTAAATGAACATTAACTCTACTAAGCATAGCTTGTCTAAATGGCCCAATAAACGCCTCCTATCTTGAAAATTCAGTTGCTTCACCAAACGATGTTTTTAAGTTGATATAATTAAGTTCGCGGATTGAAAAACAATTCCACTTGACCAAGAATATGCATATCACCAGTAGTACCAACTAATTTCCGATACAACAAAATCTGATCACCAAGTTCCATCTTCATATTCTTACGAGAATACATTTATTTACAAAATAAAAAATACATAACACATAATCACGGATACTCGAATTTGGTACTATACCAGTGCAACCACACGCAGTCAGTATTCCTTCCAAATTTTTATTAGTAGTAATATCACCAATAAATTTATCCGAATTCATTCTAGATTTCGGATAAAAACAAAACCTCATTTTCTGACGCAATATCAACACCAACTTTCGCCTTCACAACTGCTACCCCACGCTTCTGAATCGACATTACTGGGAGTCGAAGTATGTTCTGTGGACGGACCAGGCGCCGCCTGCGCAACTGACGGCTCAAGAAATGAAGCCCCCAATGATCCCTTTATCTGTTTTGTATTAATAGTTTAACTCCTTTTTGGATATTATATTAATATTTACGATTATTAACAGTTTTGATTATGTATTTTTTTTTCAGATTTAGTCCTGTCACGTATCGGAGGCGCATTCGTTCTTCTGATTATTACCAGAGGAAGGTTTATCGTAATATTGTACATGTAGGCAGTAATATAAACACACGCCAAGGAATATTACACTGGTTACTGAAAAAGTTACACTCTTCAACAATTCCTTATGAAATTAATAGCGAACGTAGGGACCTTCCGTAGAGGAAATGTCCCACATGGTATACAGACATTAGTTTGACTACTGGAAGAATTTTCCTGTTCATGAGGGGAAGGTTGATAATACTGCTGTAATTAGTGTATTTGGCAATGCATCTATGTTTTCGCGTAAGAAGATGAAGATGGAACTGGGTGATCAGATTTGGATGTATCTGGCATTAGTTAGTACTACTGGTGACATGCATATTCTCGGCCATATGGAGTTGTTTTTCAATCCGTAAATCAATTATGCGTTGTGTATATAACTTGCGACTACTTGCGACAACCTGCGACTACTTGCTCAAGCCAAAATTGATGGGTTGCTTCCATTAAATACTGTGGTGGTCAGAAGGATTCAAGGAAAACATTATACTTCCATATTCACGTTGAAACTAATGTGGTTACAGAGGGTTTATGGAATTTTCACTAATTTAAAAGCTTCGCATGTGCTCCACAGTCCCAAAACGCAACCAACCATAGCCGTGAAACAATGTAACGTTTTGATTACTACTAGCAGTTGCAATGTTTACTCTTTTATCAGTTACTTTTGACAGTTTGTGAAGAATGCGCGAATTGGAAAGGGGATTTGGGAAAAGGAAGGAAGGAAGAATAAGTGAATGAAGAGATTTGGACCACTGTTAACAACGAGGTTTTGAGAGCCGATGAGCGTGATTGAGGTGAGTATGGAGCAGCACCGGAATGGAAGGGCGGAGGAAATGGGAGATCCCGAGAAAACCCGCCGACCAGCAGCATCGTCCTGCACGATTCCCACATGCGAAAATCCGAGAGTGTCCCAGCCGGGGATTGAACCCGGTTCGCCTTGGTGGAACGCGAGCAGGCTAACGACTCATTCACCGTGGCCCCAAGAATGAAGAGGAGTAGCTGGAATCGGAAGTGGCCGGGGGGCGGGGAGCAGATTTTTGTTCAGTGTCACACAGTTACGTACGAAGGCTAAAGACAACGAAGATATATCTTGATTTTGTGGGCTCCGAACCACCGACAGTAGATGTATAATGGGGGTTCTGGCTCACCTCACTTTTTAATCAAAAAATCACACAATTTGAGGTCAAAATAAAGGTTTTTTGCTCCAAAATCATGGTATGAAATATAAGAACATGCGCATTATAAAAAAACAAGCAAATTTACCCCAAAATCAATCGAAAATCAAGCAAATTTATCACTTTTTTAAAAAGGGCGTGCAGAACTTTTCATACTATAAAAACAAGCAATTTTCATCGAAAATCAAGCAATTTTACCCCAAAATCAAGCAAATTTGCCATTTTTCCAAAATAGGCGTTCAGATTTTTCATTTTCAAAATCAAGAAAATTTAAGCTAAAATCGAGTAAAATAGAGTCAAATAAATAGAATTTATTCATTTCGATATTCCAAACATTTATCTTTTTCATAATAAATTTATTTCTACATAAATAAAACGAAATCATTGGTCGAAATGGAAAATAATACCATATGTAAGCAACTCAGTTTTCATTGAAAAATTGTGTTTTTTTTGCTCCTAAATCAAGGTTTTTTGCTTCAAAATCATGATTTGAAACGTGAGAAATTAGGCATTCTAGAAAACAAGCAAATTTACTCCAAAATCAAGCATTTTTACCCCAAAACCAAGTAAATTTACCACTTTTTCAAAATGTCCGAGCGCGATTTGTGCTACCTTAAAAAACAAGCTATTTTACCCCAAAATCAAAAAAATGTCTCGGTTTTCAAGTAATTTTTCATGCTTTCTAGAAATAGGAATTTGGCGAGCGAGTAATCTAAATAAAGTAAATTTACAAAATCAGGTGAAAATACTAAAAAGATTCAAATCAATAGAAATTATATATATATATATTTTTTTTTAAAGAGAACACTATATAATTTACAGTCTTTCCACTTTTCATTTATTTTGAGCCGTTATACATTATAAATACCTGCTTCTCATTTACTAGTTTCAAAGAATTTTTCTCAAGTATCTTGATATAGCGCTCTGGCAATGAAATTTTAAGTTTACTATTTAGAGTACAATTAATTTTTTTTACCAAACTTACACTCATAAATTTCAAAATCTGTAGCAGTAAACCATTTATTTGTTTCTAGATCTTGTAGTTTGATGAATTCAAGCGAATTGTTCAACTCGTTGAGCCACACAAATCCTGCACAAAAAATGACTCACAAATCTTGCTCAAACTTTACACACAAATCCTACACCAAAAATTGACACAAATATCCTGCTACAAAATGACTCACAAATCCTCCACAAAAAATTGACACACAAATGCTGCTCAAAAATGACTTACAAATCCTGCTCAAAAATGACTCACAATTCCTGCTCAAAAATGACTCACAAATCCTGCACAGAAAATGACATAAATCCTGCTCAAGAATGACTCACGAAACCTGCTCAAAAATGGACACACAAATTTTGCTAAAAATTGTCTCACAAATCCTGCTTAAAATATGACTCACAAATACTGCTAAAATTACACAAATTCTGCTAAAAAATTGACTCCCAAATCCTGCTAAAAATGACACAAAAATCCTGCACAAAAATTACTTACAAATCCTGCTTAAAAAATAACAGATATCCTGCTCAAAAATGACTCACAAATCCTGCTCAAAAATTGACTCACAAATCCTGCTAAAAATGACTCACAAATCCTGCTCAAAAATGACTCACGAGTCCTGCTAAACAAATTGACTCACAAATCCTGCTCGAAAAAATTACTCACGAATCCTGCTCAAAAAATTACTCACAAATCATACTCAAAAATGACTCACAAATCATACTTAAAAAGACTCACAAATCCTGCTCATAAAATGGCTCACAAAAGCTGCACAAATCCTGCATAAATGAAAATCACACACAAGAGCTGCACGAAAGCTGTACAAATAAAAAAGCTGTACAAATCCTGCACAAAAAAATGGCAACTCGGTGAAGACATGCTTAATTTATCCCAAAATCAAACAATTTTACCCTAAATCAATCAATTTCGGTTTGCTTAAATTGCAGTATTTCTTGAGGACAACCCAATTCCGGGAAAATTTCCCGCCTGCAAATTTTTATGTTTAAGGAAATGTTTATGTTCAATAAATGGATAACCAAGATCTTAACTCCAAGCTTTTAGCTTTGTTCTACACTAATAAGTAACATTACTAAGATACCAGAGAAAAATTAAATAGTTTGGTAGAAGAAGATTACCAGGTAGAAAGTTTAGATATAATTTTACTTAAGAATGGCTGTGCTGAAATTACAGTTTACAAGGAAAATTATGCATTTCTAGAATTAATGGACTTAGATAAGCAAACTGGGTCGAAATATATCGGAAGAATTCTGCATGCCATTAATAATTGTTTTAAGGAAGAAGAGGTCATTGCAGAATATGAAGAAGAAGAAGCTATTGACATGGATAATAAAATAGGCAGTGGCTGTCCTTATTACTACAGGAGGAAAATATACTGCACTATTAAACACTTATAATAATTTTATCTTCTCTTTAGATTTTTGTTTATCCTTAAGTATCGCCTATTCGTTTCGCATAATTTTTCTATAGAAGATTTTTTGTTTCTAACTGCTATTCTGGGCATCCACAAAAATTCAACTTCCTATAAAAATTAAAAATTAATAAATGGGAATCAATTTAAGCGAGATAAGAGAGTTACAAGAGAGCTTTGATAACTTCTCTAAAAACTATAGAACTTACGAAATTATCAATAAAGATCTTCTCGAAGAGGATTATTTAGAATTAGGAGAAATGGCAAAGAATTTAAACATTAGATGCTATTCTTACAAAAGGAAACCTGATTTAATGGAGTGCATAGATAAAGTACAAAATAACCACCCAGAATCCAAAAGATTGTTATATCCAGAAGATTCAGATGTAGAGGCTCTAAGGTCCTGTATTACGATCTCTAGATAAATGTGTGGAATAGCAATTCCATAGATAAGCTATTTAATGATAACCTGTTTTATGAACATTCCATTAGCTAAGTTTTCCTTTAGATAAGTAATCCAGGGTTTTGGTTCGTTACTGTGTATGTTGGCAATAAAAGTCACTATATTTGTGGTATTATGGCATAGGTTCAGTTGTCAGTAATGAGTGCGAAATGTGTTTTGCATAATATATATAAGTTATATGTTAATACTTCTTTAGCAAAGGTGAATTAAATAGAGACTATGAGCCAAACCAGGGCAAACAACATATTTGTTCACAATTATTACTGTCACTGGTGACATCAATCCTCTTGCAGCTAGCTTAATCGCCATACAATTGATCACAATGCATGAGACTCGGTTTCTTACCATTCAAGATTGAGGTTCGTGCTTTTGTTTCTTAATTATATTTTTTTATATTTTGAGAATGGAAGGAGGAAATATTGTATTTCCAAAAATTTCAAGAAATCCGATTCCGCAAAATGACATTAAGCCTAATGCTAATATTTTATTTCCGATTTTTTGTCATTACAAAATACAATTTCCACACAACAAAAAATAAAACAATTTCCAAAACTGATATTCTGTGTCGTTATCGATATTTGCCTGGTTTACTTCCATTTTGCAGAGCTATTCTACGAAAAAAAAAAAAAAAAAAAAAAGCAATTGATACTTTATATAATCTCCAAAACCAACATGCATATAAGCAAAACACCGCCAACTGATGTTTTAGACACCGTTTTGAAGCTTATCTAAAGGTATAAATGGTTGTCTAGCACTGGGAGTGATAGATAGTTTAACCCCTCGAAAACAGTTCTAGTTAGCTATAACTAGAAGTCGTAATACACTATTTGGCACGAGCTGGTAGTTAACTTTTAACCTGATGTGTAACTAGAGGTCGTAATACAGGCTCTAAATGTTAAAACAACTTCGAAATTTCAAATATGTTAAATATAGAAAAATACTTTAAATTCTTTGCCATTTCTCTTAATTCTAAATAATCCTTTTCGAGAAGATCTTTATTAATATTTTCGTAAGTTTTATAGTTTTTAGAGAAGTTATCAAAGTTCTCTTGTAACTCTTTATTAATTTTTAATTTTTATAAAAAGTTGTATTGTTGTGGAGGAGCCGAAATGCTTCCCACACTTTAGAGAAGTTGAATTCAATATTTATCAATGAATCCGGCCTATATGCTTTAATTTTTTATAACAATCTATAAGTGGAAAAAAATTGAATTTTTGTGGGTGCCCAGAATAGCAGACGGCGCTAGTTGGTAACAAAAAATCTTCTATAGAATAATATGTTAAATTCTTGCGAAACCAATAGGCGATACTTAAGGATATACAAGAATGTAAAGAGATGATAAAATAATTATAAGTGTTAACAGTGCATTATATTTTCCTCCTGTAGTAATAATGATAGCCACTGCCTATTTTATTATTCAAGCCCATAGCTGATCAATTATTAATGGCATACAGAATTCTTCCAATATGTTTCGATATAGTTTGCTTATCTAAGTCCATTAATTCTAGAAATGCATCTTTTTCCTTGTCGCAAACTGAAATTTTAGCACTGCCATTCTTAAGTAAAATTATATCTAAACTTTCAACCTGGCAATCTTCTTCTAGCAACAAATAAATGGTTTACTGCTACAGATTTTGAAATTTACGAGTCTAAGTTTGGTAAAAAAAATTAATTGTATTCTAGATGGTAAATTGCCATTGCCAGAGCGCTATGTCAAGATACTTGAGAAAAATTCTTTGAAACTAATAAATGAGAAGCAGGTTTTTTAAATGTATAAATGCTTAAAATAAATGAAAAATGGAAAGTCCGTGCATGATATAGAGTTCTCTTAAAAATTTATAAATTTCTATTGATTTGAATCTTTTTAATATTTTCACTTGATTTTGTCTTAAATTTACTTTATTTAGATTACTCGCTTGCCAAATTCCTATTTCTAGAAAACATGAAAAATTGCTTGAAAAGCGAGAAATTTGTTTGATTTTGGGGTAAAATAGCTTGTTTTTTAAGGTAGCACAAATCGCGCTCGCACATTTTGAAAAAATGATAAATTTTCTTGGATTTGGGGTAAAAATGCTTGATTTTGGAGTAAATTTGCTTGCTTTTTAGAATGCTTAATTTCTCAAATTTCAAACCATGATTTTGGAGCAAAAAACCTTGATTTTGAAGCAAAAAAACCCCGTTTTTTTCGATGAAAATTGAGTTGCGCTAGAATTCACCTTTTACATCTACAACCGACCCAGTGCTCAGTAAATTATGTCGCCAGACCGTCACCTTGTTTCAGAGAAGACTACGCATGTGAGCAATACATACGCTAGCTTTAGTACCTTGCCAACGAGTAGTTGTGAAAGTTATAACTCTACAGATTAATTATTTTTGTCTCTTCCAGAATTGTGAGATATGCTTAAGGAAACGTTTCACCTAGGGGCAGCGTTTTATTTGAAAATCGAGTGACTTACTTACATACGAATATAGTTATCTTCGTGGCCCCCTTGCAAAAGCTTAAAGCTTACACAAACACTCGACCGTGTCAGTGTTTAATAGCGCGCAGATTGTGGTTCGAATTATCTATCACCTTTAAAAGTTATTTTGAAGTGTTTATCCGTCATGATCTACGAGAGTCATTTAACCTCTGTACTGAACCTGATAAAAGTTGCACATATAAAGTTAACTGGGGACCAATCAATTTTTTAAAGCGTTGCAGCAACCTAAACAGCTTCAACGCCCTGTGGCATGATAGAGAAACAAGGCGACAAGTGAACTGGGAGAAAATTGAAGAGTGAAAATGTTTCGGCTGGTGAGTTTGGTGGTGGTGTGCTTGGCGGCGGCGGTGGCGGCGGCCAGCCCACACGGCTGGGAGCGGCAGGAGGCGGCGGGCGAACCACGCGCCGACCAGTGCACGGGGTTCGATAACAGCCTGCGGTTCGACTGCTACCCGGAAGACGACGCCAGCGAGGACAAGTGTAAGAACCGCGGCTGCTGCTGGCGTCCGCCAGACACGTCCCTGGACCGCGTCGCTCTCAACATCCCCTACTGCTTCTACCCGCAGAACTACGGTGGCTACAAGTTCCTCAACATCAGCGACTCCGCCTTCGGCAAAACCGCGTACCTGCAGCGCGGCACCAAGTCCTACATCCCCAACGACATCAACATCATCAGGATCGATGCCAAGTTCGAGACGCAGAACAGGCTCCACGTCAAGGCGAGTCTTTACACAAAACGTTAAGTGAATTTACTCTGTTATTTTATTTATGGGATTCTGGCAATACAGTGGCGTAGTTAAGGAGGAGAGATAGTTGATCTGACTGAAGAGATGGGAGGGAGCTCACACCGGTATTAGCGGCATTGACACACTCACTCGTTAGTTGGAACAAATACTAGGATAAATATCACTTCATTTATAATAAACGTGCATCGTAGTTTACAGAAATTACACATTTTTATCACAATTCAAGGCTTATCAATAGTTTTAATACTAATTGCTGACAAACTTAGTGGCGAAGGGAAAGAGGTTGCAACCTCTAAACACTCCTCCCCCCCCCCCCAAACTTACTGGCTACGCCCCTGCGACAAACGTCACGCGCTAGTAGCATGGAATCATCCTAGAAATTGTTAACTTAATATATTGACACAAGAGAGATTAATTAATCAAAATAATGATTGATATGTATTTCCAGATTTATGATCCTTCAAATGAGCGGTGGATCCCACCACTGCCTGAAATGCCTCAAGTGGACACCAAAGCTTCCGACCCATCCTATGATTTCGTCCTTGAAGAATCTAAGATAGGTTTCAAAGTTCTTCGGAAGGACGACAGCGAAGTTCTGTAAGTTTGAAATAATAGTTTAATTAATATATTTAATTGAATTGCTTCATTTCGGAATATTAGGTCACGATTTGCTACTTTTTCTTGTAACTATAAACACTCTGGCCTACATTAAATATTTAAAAGTATGATTGGTACCCAATAACAAATTAAATGAAGGCTACCGAAAGTACAATACAAAGATTAATTTAACCTAACTTATAAACTCAAATCTGAGGTTGTAATCGAAGCTCCGACCTAATGACTGACTGGAAGTGACGTGATGTCTATGCTGTGCGGCCACCACCGGACAGCCAACTTTGAGAAAGGGGATGAAAAAGGAGCGGTGTTTGTAACTGCAAAAATTTTGGCGATGTCTTCATACTCATGTTTTAAATGTAAACTCTATTAGTGTGTTCGATATTTCTTGTCATCTCGGGAAGGTTATTGACATTTAACCGCAGTTGCAGTAGGCACAAATTAACTATATGCACGGAATGATTAGATTTGCACCCAAATAAAACTGGGACAAGTTTAGCAAATCTGTAACTTTATTAAATAAAATAACATTAACGATAAGCACATTTTATAATTCTAAAGCAGTAGGTTTTGAGTTAGTGTGCCTTTGAGAATATATTAAGTACTGGTACTTAAAGTACGTATCATAAACTACGAGAAATCGGCCCAAGAAATGCTTTTAAGTTTGTACACAAAGTATGAATATGAACTCGACCGGCTCGGCTACTTGTTCGTCGTAAAAAAAATACGTTCATGTAAACCATTGCCACTCTTATTTTCCATGCAGTAAAATTCACGTCGTAGAAACCAACGGTTTTTTTTAAAGAACAACTGTTGATGAACGCGTCAAAATTAACAAAAAAAAAAAGTTGTCTTGTATTACTATTGTTACTATTATTACTGTATAATTATCCCACCGTTTAAAAAATGCACATGTAGATTTAAAAACAGATTTAAAAATCAGGGAGGCGAGCAGCGCATACACAACACTCAATATGATTCAGATACAGAACTGCAGGGGTACCTGGGGGCCAAATGCAGAGTACCTGGAGGCCAAATGCAGGGGTACCTGAAGGCCAAATGCAGAGTACCTGGAGGCCAAATGATCGGGGTACAGCAAACACACTTTCTGTGTACAGTGTCACAAATTCGCTTTTTTTGTGCAAGTTTATTATTTACCATGGCTACCATCTAGCTAGGTCGTCAAACGGAGAGCATAACTTCAACAAACTATGGTTAGTAAAATAGTAACAGCTCGGAAGTAGTGCCGTTACAGTGATCACAGACTACTCACCTTTCATCGCGGCAAACCAGTTTCTATTCCCGGCGCCGTCACTCCCAGTTTTCGCATACGGGAGGAAATGTGGCAGATGATGCTGTTGGCTGGCGAGTTAGGTATATCGGGATACTCTCATCCCCCCCCACCCCCTCCCTCATTGGCACTCCGTCGCTCTCCATCTTCGTATCGCCCCCTCCGAGAAGGCAGGACATGAAACACAAACTATACAGACAAGCTACATTTTTTCAGCCAGAATTAGTTATAGAATTACAATTTTTCTGAGACGTTATGTTGACTTTGGCAAAGTCAAATCATATGGCATAGAAATTACATTCATTCGCCAACAGTCTAATCACATTTTTGCACAACTACTGAACTAAGGTTACGTACGCAGTCCACTGTCTCTGCATTTGTATTTAAAGTCTTTATTTAAAAAAACCGTATGCAAATCGTTTACTTTCAATAATCGAGTGCTCATAGCACCACTTTAGAGCCATGAGGAAAATAAAGGATACAGCACACGAAATAAAGAAAATAAATTATTTTATATTTTAAAAAAATATTTTGTAATTACAATTTTAGAAGAAAGCATTCCAACACATCATGCGATATAATCCATGACCTTCAGTTCACTAATGATTGAAGATACCTCGTTACTGTGGAAAAAAATCTTCCCTTGTTGCAAAGTGATCAAAGGTCCGAGTCTACAAACAATTTCATTTGGGTCTTGGGGAAATAATGTAACCAATATTTTCAGTGTCTTCTTTGTTGTCGACTGCGTCTGTTTAGAGGTAAAGTTTGTTTGTTTGTTAGAGGTAATCTCTGGAGCTACTTATCTGATCCTTATAATGCATTCACTGTTAGAAAATTCAATTCTTCCCGATAGACAAAGGTTATGTTTAATTTTTAAAAAATCCTTGAGAAATTTCAAAATTTGTGAAAAAAAAAGGAGCTATTTTGCATGCTTTCTAAGCATGCTCTACCAAAACTGCAGGGCCTAATGTTATAATGCTTTCATTGTTAGCAGACCACATTATTCCATACAGTTATAGATATATATAGTGGGGTGACAGAGGCCCAGGGGGTAGAGCAATCTCAAGTGGAGCCGCAGTGTACGAGTAGGTAGAGCTATCCCAAGGGGGGACGCAGTGGCTCAGTGGCTGTATCAAGTGGGGCCACAAAGGTCCAGTGGCTAAAGCGATTCCAAGTGAGGCCGCAGCGGCTCAAAGGATAGAAATATATAAAATGGGGCCGCAGTGGCTCAGTGGCTAGAGCGATCACAACTGGGACTGTAGTGGCTCAGTGGATAGAAATATATCATCAGGGCTCAGTGGCTAGAGTGGCTCAGTGGCTAGAATGATCCCAAGTGGGGCCGCAGTGGCTCAGTGTATAAAAAAATATCAAGTGGGGCCGCAGAGGCCCAGTGACTAGAGCGATTCCAAGTGGGGCTGAAGTGGCTTAGTGGATATATATATATATATATAATATATATATATATATATATATATATATATATATATATATATATATATATATATATATATATATCAAGGGGGCGGCAGTAGCCCATTGGATAGAGCAATCTCAAGTGGGAATGCGGTGGCTCAGCGGCTAGAGTGATACAAATTGGGACAGCAGTGGCTCAGTGGATAAAAATATATTCAATAAAAATTACTTAAGTGAATTTGATCGGAAATTTGTATTTTTACTTCCGTCAATTTGTAGTTTACACATCATACTCAAGTAAACCTGTCAAATACGATGCTATAGTCTTTTAATGAAAAAAAAATCATAATTTTCTGTTGAACTACATTAAGTGGATTGTTGTTCGCTCATGTTGAAGATTCTCTACTTTTCTTCATTCAGAAGTCATATGTTCCATTTTTTTTGGTGGTGGTAGCAACGATAGTGAATCAAGAAACATAGATTATGTCTTTGGTCTAATAGACAAAGATCTCTTACCAGAACGGTCACGTGATACAACTCCATGTGTTTTTGTGTGTACCAAATGAACTAAAAATGTAAACAATACAATATACTAAATCTCACACGCACCCTTATGTTGAATCGGTTTTCAAAATATACACCTGAATGCATAATAAACTCATTTTGAGTTAAAGGCTTATATTTAGAGACCACGTGATTTAGAATTAAACTATCTAATAATATCATGAAAAAAAGGCACACACGAGAGCAGATGGAGGGGCAGATTAAAAAAATTGGCTCATATGGAGAGGGGGAGGTGGGATAACTCCCCCCCCCCCCCCCCCAACTACAGCTATGTGTCTGCATTTCTCTTAACATTGTATTCAACTGCCACACTTCGTGAGAGACTGTGTATGGATCAATGTAGTAAAAACAACATGGCAGGCTTTAAGTTGTTTTTGCTTTCACACACAATCTAATTCCTTAAGAAAATAACATAATTGGAAAGAAAACTTTAATGGAACACCAAATCCCTGCGATGCTTCAGTGTGCGGGGGCAGGGAAGTGCTACTTCCAATAACAAGACCAGCAAATCGGTTACAGAAATTTATTTACTATTTTAAACTAAGTGGTTAACACAGACATCTTAGGTGCCTATAGACGCAGGTGGCCCGAACAACATTGGTTGTTACTAATATAGGTATTTCTTAGCATTAAAATATTTTTTAAAAGATATAAACCAAAAACTCAGTTACTGCTCCAGCCATGTAATGAATGTCTAGAACATGTGGTTGTAAATTTGTGTATGCATTAAACAAATAATTTCCATGAAAACACAAGTGTTAACACATTTTGGTTTCTGTTTTACAGGTTTAATACCCAGGATATTGGAGGACTCATTTATGCTGATCAGTTCATTCAGATGTCAACACTTCTACCAACAAACTACATTTATGGTCTAGGAGAGCATCGAACCACCTTTCCCTTAAGTACAAAATGGCAGCGATTCACCACCTGGAATAGAGACATTGCACCATCAGAATATGTAAATAAATGCCTAAATTTCCCTTAAATATGCCATAAATTAAATTCCCTTAAAACCATTAAGTCCAGGTCTATACATGGTATAGGATATAACAAAACCAAATTGAGATGAGCAGGTCTGATGAGACAAAATGAAAGAAAATGTGTGTATCGTGGGAAATTTTCAGCACTCTGCGGTGCCTAAATGTAACATTTTCATTCAAACAAGTGATCCAACAGTGACCTGAGAACTTATGTTAATATAAGAGGCAACATGCAAGTTGAAATTTACTGAGGAATTTTTTTATAAACTTATGAAAATAACCACGAGTTTGATACTGCATAAATATCTGTGATTATTAAGTTGTTTCAAATTATAAACAGTAATTTATTCTATAATGTGAATGCAAAATGTTTTCTCATTGGTGTAATGTCGTAACTGATGTGGCCCCACAGAAAAATGTATGCTGAGTGCTGAGTTATAATTTTCAAGAAGAAATTATGGGACATTTCAGAAAAGAAGATGTATAATAATCTAACAATAAATTGATCACTAGAGTTATTAGATAGTGCATGGCAGGTGTAGTGTGTGCTACACAAACATGAATTTGTGGCTGTGCTCTCTTCGATTTAGTTGAAACTAAATTCTTTTCACTGGGTTCAATATAGATAAATTCAGTTCTTTATGTGTGAGTAGTTCATGGGGTGTTTGTAACACGCCCTCTAAACATTATGCGTGTAATATGCAAAACCAACAACTCAATGCTTACATACAGAAATTTAAACGTAATATTCATACATGCATCAAAACAATGTCCACAAACAAAAAGTCATCTCATTGAAATGTTTTTAGGGTCTTGCCTAATTACTTCCTGAACACAACATACTTTTTTTTTGGCATAAGTATAAAATATAATATTTTTATTTTATCAAATTTTCAATAATAATACTTTGTGGGTGCAATATTGGTACGTATAAGTCAAAATAATCAAATTTATAAGAATGTTAGCTTCAAAATATATCTGCAAACAATACAATTACAGTACACTGTTTCTTCTGGTTTCAGACCAACTTGTACGGAACACACCCTTTCTACCTTGCCATGGAAACTTCAGGCAAAAGTCATGGTGTGCTTATGTTCAACAGCAATGCTATGGGTGGGTTAAACTAACTTGTGTTTCCGAGACTTCCTCACAACTGCAACACTGTCACATCCATACTCATCCATGTGTTTGATTTCGTTTGCAGATGTACTATTGCAGCCCACGCCTGCGCTCACTTACAGAACTGTTGGTGGCATCATAGATCTGTATTTCTTCTTTGGCCCTACACCTGCTGATGTCGTGAAACAGTACACTGATCTGATTGGCAGACCCTTCTTGCCTCCGTACTGGGGTCTTGGTTTCCATCTTTGCAGGTACGCAGCCTACTGCTGCCATTATTTATTTTCAACAAGCTTATTGTGAGTACCACAGTTAGTTTTAGGCGTGCGGTAGATTGTGGTGCATGTTCTTGTATAAGTACATTTTTAAATTTGCAGGTATGGTTACAAAACTCTTACTGAAACAAAGGCAGCCATGACGAGAACTCAACAGGCTGGAATTCCACTTGTAAGTTATATTTCAATATATCTCTCGTTAATTCTTGCAACCAATACCTAAGCTATACTTTCTACAACAAATCAGAAAACTGTTACTAGAAACAAATAATTAAAAAAAAAAAAGGATTTGTTTAGGCTGTTCACAGTAATCTGAGCACTTTTAAAAGCCCTGCTTAATATCTATTTGTATGCACATTGTATATCCTTCCACCATATGTATAACTAACATTGCCAAGGGCCTGATAATGCATCAATCATGTAAAACTGCAAAATTATTAGAAAAGTAAATATTTTAACAAATCTGATTAATCTTATACTTACATACATTAAAAACAAAAAGCAAAAGTAATTATTTCTATATTAACAAATGTTTGTCTAACAATATGCATGTAGAGGCAGCAGTGAAGTTTTTTTTTAAAGTTTGGTTTCAAAAGTGCTCAATTAAATATGAACCGCCTATAATGTAATTACTGATAATTATAAATTGATTTATTGAATTTAACATAATTTATCCAAACATGATAAAACATAACTTTTTAAAATCTGCAATTTTCTTTGTTCTAGAAATGTGGTTGTAGATTAATTTCTTTCTAACCAGCATCCTGTATTATATGTGCCTACAACTCCACACAAAGAAATATTTTATCTACGAGACCTTGATTATCCTGCTAACTGGTTTTAATTATCTAGGACACGATGTGGAATGACCTGGACTACATGAAAGATCAGAATGACTTTACTTATGATACCAGCAATTTCGCAGGACTACCAGACTTTGTTGATCAGCTACACCAGGTGGGTGCCAGTTGACTACAAAACTAACATTATAATTTATTTTACTATGGATGTAATAATTCTTGGAAATGTTTTTTTTCCTTTACGTAGAATGGCATGCATTACATCCCGTTGATTGACCCAGGCATCAGTGCGTCGGAAGCATCTGGGACCTATCCTCCATATGACCGGGGCGTTGAGTTAGGAGTATTTGTTAAGGACTCTGCAGGAAAGCCTTTCCTAGGGAAGGTAATAAGACAATGTTTTACTGATGATCAAGGTCTCTGTTGTATAATTAGGTTCTCTAATTTCACAATTTGACAGCAACTTATGCATGGGCTGCATTGGACAATTTTTAAGAATAAACCATTACATTAGTCATAATACTTTTTTTTATAGAAAAATCAACACACTTCAAAGAATTCAAAAATCAATCAAAAATAGCATTTCTGAATTGCTGTATCTGAGCACTTCCCAAGTTAAAACACGAACATTACAGAACAACTGTACTGAAGCCATCTCCTGATCTTCACACACACACACAAATATAATTTGACGTTTGAATTGTCTTTATTTTTTGCTTCTTTATCACAAGTACCCAACACAATTTCATCTCAGCATTAAGCATTGTTTTTTGGTAGTGGTGTTGTATTACATTTACAATGGGGTGGAGTTTCCCAAACATTTTATCATTTTAAATCTAAGCATATGAAGATTCAATTCTTAGATGTGTACCCACCCACAATTAAAGTGACTACTTTAATTAGATCAAATATCCATAAAATCATATAGCCTACCTAGATAACATATTACAGAAGTAGACACACTCAATATGACTGCAATCTGAAACAAAGTACCTATACATCTGAACAATTAGTCCAGACTTGACACGTCATCACACTGCAAAATAACAGTACATAACAAAAAAAAAAAGAAATATTACTTCTGCTAGAAAAATTACTGCAACTGAACTATTGCTGTTACACAATTGCAGCTATAAACCATGTAACTTAATTTCTGTCAGTAATTACAATAATGCAATTATTTGACCACTGCAATATCAGTCGGCTACACTCAATAATTCTGACTTTGAAGTCACCACAGGAAAATTTCAGTTGGTAAATGCAATACTGCAGTCAAAATAGTAATTTCGCCGTCAACAACTACAATACTGAAGTCTGCAATTGCAGTACCTACTGCAGTCACCAACTGTAAGGGTGCAGTCAACAAATGCAACACTGCAGTCGGGAACTACAACTTTGTAGTCACCAACGGAATATTTTTGCTTGGTAAATGCAACTTTGTGGTCACCAGCCATACATTTCAAGTGTTAACTGCAACACTGTGGTCACCAGCACAGAGAATATTGGACATAAAAGCACATTTCCCTTGCTGCAGACGTAAAACTTAAATATGGAAGCAGAAACATCCGTAATAACTGGTGCTTGTTAAGATCAAATGCACTTATATGTGTTTGGATAACTGCAATAATGCAATCGGCAACTGCAATATTGTAGTCGGGTAGCTGCCATCATGCAGTTAGAACTTCAATATTATAGTTGGAGAACTGAAATTAATACTGTAGTTAATGTTGTTGTTGGGTAAGTGTATTTTTGCTTCCAAATACTACATGATACAATTGCCTATGACATGCAGACTTTGCAGTTGTTAACTTCAATATTGCTGTTATGTAACCAAATTTCTGTAGATATTGATTATAATCACTTAGTTGCATGACTGCAAAACTGGTTTTGTGAACTGGATGTCTGCTGTGCAAGTGCATTATTGCAATTAATTTTTTAATGTCTGCAAAAGTAATTTGAATAACTACAAATATTTTCCCAATGGAGATGGAGTAACTGTTTGGAAGACTAACACTATGTACCTTGGCCAAATCTAATCACTTCCATTTGATATTCCTCAATAAATGAGTCGGCATGTCATCCATTTCTACCAAATATAAACTGGACATTGTCAGCTAATACCGTAACCAAGCACTCGATGTTTCACAGGTGTGGAATCCACAGTCAACTGCATTCCCTGACTTCACTAACCCCAAGGCGCTCGACTACTGGAAAGAAATGCTCACCACAATGTACAAACTGTTCAAGTTTGACGGTGCATGGATTGTAAGTACTACCTGTTCATTACATTACAATCAGTAGGCCTACTTCAAGTGTAGCTTTAGGGTGACTGTTCTGATATGGCTGCAATTCATACTATCTACAAAACCTTTGGTTTTCTGTTTAGAATAAGAAAGTTATAAAATATTCTATGTAACTAAAATTTAAAACACTCTAGACAATACATCCATGATATTAGTAAGAAATATTTTTCAGTAGATTGAAAACAACTCAAAAATTTTTTCTCGAGGAGCCAAACCAGAATAAATATTATCGATGAAATATAAAATGAGAGTATAGGTCTAAACACACACACATTTGGGTGAAATATACATCAATAATAATAAAGAGCAAAACATACCTGCATTGTGTTATAAGCATGTCCTTTTACTAGAAGCCACAATTACCAATGTTTTACATGTAGTACGGGATGTGTTGATTTATGTAGGAAGTAACCGGAAGGTGGATAATTTTTTATAAATGATATAAGAACTTAACATGGTCTTGACACTGGTGAGGGGAAAGATGCGTAAGATTTCTGATAAACACTGGTTCATGGAGTTTACGAAATATGTTAATAACGTCCGGAGGGCGCCAGCTCATCTATGTTCGGATGAGCACGTGGACTCCTATTCTCAGGGCGGTAGCAGGTCGACAGCCACGTGGCGATCCCCTTAATGGTCACTTTAATTAGGAAGAAATTTATGTTGAATGTCACACAGTCAATACACTTATGCACGTGGTTATCTGGAGTGGACCAGATTCCGATTGTACTTACGTACGAAAATAAAGAATGCAGAGACTAGGGTCACGAATGGCGATATTAGTAAAGAGACGGTACATTCATACACAATACAACTCCCCTAGCCTTAAGCGGGCATGGCATTTGGGCAATCGGGCATGCGGGCATCGGCCTATGGGGCAAAAGTACAGTTAGGCACGTGTGGTTAAGAATCACGGTGGTAAAATCTCCGGAGCCGCGAGTCTGACGGAGATCGGAGTACGAGCGCGGGAGGAGTAAACAAAATACAAAGGTTCCGGTATATTACACTTACTCTATTGCAGCTATGTGATCAGACAAAAGAAGTTGACGGTTCCCACAACACGACACGCGTGCACTCCTTAGGCCCGCAGGATCAAGACTAAAGATGATGGCTACCTCGCCAGAGATCTCCCGTCAACACCACAGGGAATTTTAATAAATGTACAATAAACAAAAAGTTCACAATAAATCACTGGAAAAATGCATTAAAGACACTAGAACAAATAATGCAAGATTTCCGACAAGTAATATCTGTTAATTAAAGTTCCATAGTTTTTGTGTGTAGATTGTGTCGGAGAAAGTTAATTAGCAAAACAAGTCGGAATGGGCCAGCAAGGCACGTGGATGCAATACATTAAATTAACAAGACATTTAAGAATTGCATGGACATTTTAAAAAAGGGACTTTAATTTCTGAACATATTTTTTTTTTAGTGAGAAAATTTTACTTTGGGCACTTGGCATGGTGGAAGCCGGAACTTCCAGGATATTTTGCATGACATTTTAACACAATTTAAATTAATAAACTGCCCTTTTAAAATAAACAAAACATGACGCTAACACTGGAAATCATGCAAATATGTGTGTCTATAGCTCGTGTTGCGTATGAAAACGAAACCCACGTGGCTTTACACTCGCAGACTATTTACGCCTCACTTAAGGGGAGCAAAAGGAAGATAACACTTTCCCGTGTGATTCTTAGACTCTGCTTTATGGGGCATTGATTAAAATCACACTGCACACACATAGGGCTGCGTTTACTCCTGGTAACAGGGGGTCTGGCGGGTTGTGACCCAGTTCAGAGACCCGTTCCTGCATGAACGGTGACGGTGACCTGTACACCAGGCGCACGGACGTGTGTACCTGGTATATAAGCAGATCAGCAGTGGGCTGCATCCCGAGCGAGACAGTGAGGGCGACGTCGAACTTTTCTAAATTCTTTTACGGCTAAGTTGACAACTTCAAAATGTATCACACAATAAAAAATTCGTACAATATGACTGTGAACATTGACGTCTTTCTTGGCATGTTACTAAATTTACAACTAAATTTTCAAAATCACCAAGTTATAATCTTTACATGAAGAGTCACACTTAGATTTTTGTTTCACCATTTCAAATTATAAAATTACAAAAGACTAAGATACATCTAAATTCTAGGAGTTTTACAGGACAGTGCGAACTTCTATACCATCATATGGATTGTCCCACTATATAACTGGTTTTATGAAATGTGTCACTATATAATTTCTGGGCCACGTCCATGAGCTACAAAGATCACTACAACACCTGCGGGTACAACACACCTCGCTCCAGCTTCACAGGCACAAAGACAAATCCATTTCGTGTCCCCCCCCCCCCCCCAACATCCGGCAACAACTGCGTACACAACGGCATCCGCCTGCTGCACAAATCACGCAAGCCCCGAACACACGAGTCCAGGCTGAACCTTATTGCGCAGCTGCAGCTCCACTCTACCCAGAGTCACGCTGTGTAGCTGCACCACAACCACAACTATACTTGGCTACGCTCACAGCACATTCTCGCCCCATGAGGCAGAGTCAGAAAGAAAATGGGCTAGTGCTGAGACAGCACCAGATAAGGGCCAGGAAGGTCCAGAGAAAGAATCCAGCATTAGTGAATTCAATAAATCAATGAATATCCCACTAACGGTCAGAATCATCAGTCCATATGCTGCTCAGTTTACGAGCCACCTATCTGCGTTCAACAGGCATCTCCTGTTCGGTGGAATCTTTCTTGGCGCTCCTTGATGGATGCCAACAGTACCGAGTTCTTAACTGTTTTCATAGCCACGTGCTGTTGCATAGCTGGCTTTCTTGGTTTAACTTTGTGTTTTTACAATAATTTAGACCCTTCCTCTAAACGTTTCACCCCTCAATTACGTCTCTATATCAGTTTTTAAGTTAATGATACCCTTTTAAAAACAAGATATTTCTACACCCAGTTCCTGGTTCGGAACGACTGTGATTGGCCGAACAGGTTGAGTATGGGGGCAGAGCCACCATCTGTAATTTTATGCTAGCCAGCTTTCCCAGTATAACTGTGACCTTTATGTTGACTGACGCCCTACACCCAGACACGGATAACCAGGTGACTACAAGTCACCCGCGCTACTATTATCGCAACACTCAGCTAGTTGTTGGCCAATTGCTGCCTGGTTCACTGTTGAATGTATATACATTGTACTAAGGCCCATTGTGTGTCCTGGCTTATACACTAACCCCAAGGACTAACTGTACACTCCCGTAACCTCTAGTTTACAACAGCCTCTGCAGGCCGCACCATAACTTCAGGTAGTCATTTTGCAGTAACCTCATTAATTATTTACCATGTAAAGAACTTCCAGACTGCACAGCTAGTGCAGCGCACACGAGCTTAAACATGACTCAGAATCATAAACAGTTTATGCACTGAACAGTACAGTCCCAGGCAAGTCTTTCTGGCCATTTGGAGGCTAGCAGTATTGAATGCAGTATTGATCCTGGTCAGCCAGGCGGGAATTACTTCATGCCAGTGGCCACTGGTGACAGCAGCAGAGTGGAGGGGCCATGGCGCTACGAACCGAGCTGCAGTAAGCCACTGTGGTTCTAAACGAAAATGGGAGAAGGCTGAGCCATTCTCCAGCCCACATACAGGGCGATCTACAAGGGCGCTGTGCTCCACAGTGTAGGCGCTAATAGTAGTAACATGTACTGACCTGCAACTATTAATTTAATTAATTCACTGATTCACGACTGCATTAACTTCAACTTAAATGCCCTACCTCAAGCCAAGAACACTTTGTATTTAATTTGTGTTCATTCTGTTCAAATTAACATATTGTCATAACAACTTGTATATTAAGGCCATTACTTATTTCTTTCGCCAGTTATTTAGCCATTAGAATTATTATAATTACAATCAAATATTCAAATCCCGGACCAGTTATTTAAACAACTCTAATTAAAACGTACACAAAACAGATAATACGAGGATGTTATGGGCCCTATTAGGAGGCCATGAATCCACGAGGGGTCGGGTTGTTTGGGGAGTCGGCGGAAGCTATGAAAGTTGCCCACATACTTCTCGCAGCTTGGCCTCACTGTCAATGATGACATTATGGTGCCTGTGTCGTGTGGCTCCAGTACAGGCTGTTAAAGGCTGTTCCCGATAAAGTGAGCACTTTTGAAACGAATCCTAGAAAAAATTCACTGCTCCCTGGCTGCATATATTTTAACGGGTGCAATGAGTATCATGCACCCAGTAAATTTGGTAACGATGGGTGGAAAGTAGTTCTATATCTTAACGTCAAATAAAAAATGTTAGGTAACCATTTGTGGTAAATTAAATTATGTCTTTCGCCTTGTGTTTTTTTTTTATCCATCGAAGTGTAAAAATGAGCACATTTGTACAGTAATTTACTTTTCAAATAATTTCACCGTTTCACTTAACCGACGCATAAATAAAGTGATGAGGCCCATAACAATGATAATTCTACATAAGGCGGAAGAACACATGACGTGCATATAAATAGATCTTAAGCAGGGCTTTCAAAAGTGCTCATTTTACTGTGAACAGCGTATAATAGCATTCTTGTTGCATTAATATCTGAGACATGGCTCTTCACTGGCACTGTTTTCTGTTTGGTCTGTTGTTATATATATATATATATATATATATATATATATATATATATATATATATATATATATATATATATATAGTTTGTATCTACCCTATGTTGTACCTTTTTATATATGTACATTACCATGACAGTGGCTACACAGTTGGCATCCAAATATTGGCTGACATACTTAAAAAAATTATATAATCATTGAAACAGAATATGGTGTAGGCAATACACATCACATGGTTTTTGGCTCATCTTACATTTAAATTTCCCTTACAGTCTAATTCAGATGACAAAAATTTTGCACATTAGTTAGTGACAGCTGCATAAAGAAATTTTTTAAAACATTATGAATAATAATAAACATTAGATTTTACTTTCTAAAATACTAAATTTGATGCAGTTATTTTACAAAATTCTTAAAGTCTTGTTATTCTAAAAATAAATTATGTTAAAATTATAGTAACAATAGCAAATTATAAGGTGTTTCCTTTTCATTTAAATTTGTGTAAACACTGAAAAAAAACTGTGACTGACCTTTGAGTTATTTCGAATCTATTCAAGAATTTAGTTGAAAACTAAATTGTAAATATTAAATAACAATTATTATTGAGAGTGCCAGGCAGGGAAATGTGCAGTCACGAAGTGCACTTGTGTGTTCGCCAGGATATGAACGAGCCTGCCAACTTCCTGGATGGCAGCACAACAGGTTGCGATAAGAACACCCTCAACAGTCCTCCCTACACGCCAGCCGTGGCTGGTGGCGCGCTCATCTCCAGGACCCTGTGCATGGATGCCCAGCAGTACATGGGCAAGCATTACAATGTCCACAACATGTATGGCTTCACCGAGACCATAGTTACCACCACGTGAGTACCACACAAACAAGCAATTTGAAGAACCTTGAAGAACTATGAATTATCTTTTAAAAATATCTCTATTATTTTTTCACTGCAAGATTGTTAGTAATTTATTTAACAGTTTTACACAGATCTTTAGAGCTTTGCACCCATACTAGTTACGTGAACACTTGTAAAAAAAAGAAGTCACAAACGTACCCTTGTTGAATGGTAATCATTTTTAGGTATTGCAACATCCCTCTCATTAAGTATTAATAATTTCAAAGGCTGGTTGTATGAATTAATATAAAGGCATTTAACACAATATTACAGGTGAATTAGGCTAACTTATTCTAGAATTACAAATACTTAAACAATACTAGTATTACAAAAGACTTTCTTACACCATTATATGTAATTTCTAAATAATTATGTGTACTCTGGGAACTTAAATTTTTTTTTAGTGTACTGGCAGAAATCCGACAGAAACGACCATTTGTGATCTCTCGTTCAACGTTTATTGGTCATGGTCGCTATTCTGGACACTGGAGTGGAGATATATCCTCCTCCTGGAGCGACATGGGTTGGACAATATCAGGTAAAAACCTCTGCCTAGCATCAATTTATGAATGTGAAAGCTGATAACAAGCAATATCATCAACTGTACCACATCCGTATGTGCAGAGCTGCTCAGCATGAGCATTTACGGTGTATCTCTGATGGGAGCTGATATTTGTGGCTTCAATGGTGGCAGTACAGCAAATCTCTGTCAGCGGTGGATGGAACTCGGTGCCTTTTATCCATTCTCACGTAACCACAACACCAAAGATGTCAATGTAAGTATACACAAATTAAAAAAAATTTAGATATATGTTACCAGAAAAGACCTCGAATCTTTGTTTTAGAAATTATTTATAATATAAAATATTCTGAAGGCTTCGCCGTTAGCTCAACAACATTAAATATGTATCTAAAATAAAAATAGCTTAGAAACTTTTTTGTTTAAATAGGGCAGCCTAACTTTCGGTTGACAACTCATGACTAAAATATTTTTTAATTAACAAATAGGCAGTTAAAAATTCCACTAATTAAAATTTTCCATTGGTATTTAAGTTAATTCCTAAGATACTGAATTTTCATAAATACATCACAGTTAATGCACTTTGTAAGATTTGTCTAGAATGGTTCTTTAAGTTGGGATAAATAAGTATAGTAGCATAGGTATACATAGCTACTGAAATAAGGAACAAAATACGTTATAGTAAAAAATGATGGTACAACACTTTGTAGGCTATTCACGGTAGGTGAGCACGTTTAAAAGCAGTCTAATTGGGATAAAAGTAAATAAAATATTTTACGTTATCCTTAGATGTTAAATTTCGAGTGCAGTGGAATATACACACTGTGTTTATTACTTACATGGCAATTTTTTGTAATGCCGCAAAACTCAGAATTGGCAACAGGAAATTACAGCTCGGTTTTAATCATTTCGTAGAGATATGAAACATACATAAAGGCGCCATTTTAAGAATAAAATAAAGAATTCCAGTCTTGGATTATTTCCTCCTATTTTTGTTTAAAATCCAAAATAAACATTTCACAATCTTTTATTAATGCAGAGTCACGAACAGTTAGCTTATCGAGACAGATACGCAAAGAAGAGCGCCGCAGTAGTTCATTTATTACTCAAGTAACTCAAAACTCGCATCGCGAGAGAAAATTACGAAGGCAGGAAAGACGTCACTTCCCTCCTGGCCCCCTAGCGATCTCCCACACCGGCGGAAATAATTTAGCACGAAAAGTTTGTCCAAAAATTGAAGTTTAAAAAAAGAAGAAGTAAAGGTCGTGGGTGCTTGTCAGTGTGGGCGAAATTCGCCTCACTCGATGCGTCTTCTTTGAGGGATGGTTGTCGACCGTTAGCGGGCGGCAGGTGCTCCGGGCTCAAGTCGAAAGGGCCCTACCCCCACTCCTCGCACCAAGGTGCCAAAAACATGACGGATTAAAGGCATGGCATGGTACGGAATCCCTTCGGGAATCTGTACGACCCCCGTCGCAACCACTTCCCCACGCCATGCAGAACAGCGTCGTGGTAAAATAATCGAAATTCTAGAACATTCTCTAACGAAAAAATGCCTACGAAAGTGGTAAAAGCTTTTATCTCAGACTGCTGACTCAACCTAACTGCGATTTTAGAAAACACAAACTCATGACGGATAAATATTCTAACACAACCAAAACTTCAAATACTGATAAGCAACTATAATTCTTCGTAAAAAAAGAGAAGATTAACCAAATGGCTAGATTTAGTTATTATAAATTTTATCATTACAATTTATTCAGGAAAGGTGGTTAAAGGATAAAAAATGTTTGATAGGAAAAAGTAACTAGGGCCTCAAAAAGTGCTCACTTTGCCGTGAACAGCCAATAACTCTGTTTAAGAGGGCAACGATGTAACAAGAAAACAAGACATGCTTTCTTTGATTGTATAAAACATTAACATCAATGGGGTAGAAGTATGGAATTTGAATGTCAGCAGTTTAGACTGCTCACAGTTGAAATTGACTTCTAGAGGAGAAGTATTGGCATTTATAGACTGGGCCTCATATTCAATGGAAAAATAAGAGAGATCATGGGGGTTGAAAATATACATTTGACATAATAAAATAAATATTTACATTGGTATAATATCAGTCTAGGTAGAGATTTGCTGTAACAGCATTGCACAGATAACATTTTTCATTCTTTGGACGATTTCAATGACATTGTACTATTTATGCAAATAAATATAATAATGCCCCCATAACAAAGTGATATGCAGTTTACTACACAGTGCAAACTGAACGATTATAGAGGAAAAATAATTATCCCTATTACTATAATCTCAAAATCACAATTATTAATGAATAAAAGGTACATCATGACAGGCAACAGCAATATGGAATGCTTGTTCTGTCACTGCCTCTGTATGAATGTTAGACGTTAAGTTAGAAGATGCATTATTTATTAACTTAATAGCCAATATAGATAATTAAGTATATGAAGTAAACAAACATTAGCGATACAATTGATGTTAAGACAAAAACTTTATGATGTAAAAAGCTTTCATAGTGCAATGTGCAGTATTTGGTAAATACATACCAGAGTCACTTGTTTTTCGAACATTTCATATAAAAACCTCAAATATCATGAAGTCACTGTCACACTTAAAATCCAGTTGAAAGAATACCTAGCAAATAAATTCCAAGCTTACAAAATTTCTTCAGTTATAAAGTAGCTCTGTTGTATTTACTCACTTCCTGATCCCTTATGATGATGCTCTGTACATGTAGCTTTACTTTAGACAATGGACAATACAACAGTTATTTCAAGTGTTTCAAGTGTTTTTACCAAGCCTGCAGACAAGTGATTCAGAGTCCACTATAATCACAAAGGTCTTATCAGCAATAATATTTCTCTACAGAACTGTGCGAACTAAGTATGTATAACATAACTTTTTTCTCCCCGTTGCAGGCTCAGGACCCAGCATCCTTTGGAACAGAAGTTGCTGAATCTTCTCGTAAAGCGTTGGAGACTCGATACACTTTGCTTCCATACCTTTACACGTTATTGTGGAGAGCCCATGCTGAAGGCACTACTGTCGTAACACCACTTTTCTTCGAGCAAGTTTGGTTTATGCCTTCACAACCTTCAGTTTTGTACTACTTACTAAAGTTCTAATGACAATTTCTGTATTTTTTGCAGATTTCCATCAGACAAGCAGACTTATGCCATTGATACTGCCTTCCTTTGGGGATCTGGCCTTTTCATAGTTCCGGTGCTAACAGAGGTAAGAATTGCTGCTCCAAATAGCAAGCTCCAAAATATTAAATGTTTAGGCTGTTCAAGGTTAATTAAGTAATTTTGAAATCGACCTTTAAAAAAAATAACTGCCTTTAACTGCACACATTTCAAGCACCGACCATGATAAGAACTGTTAAGTTAGGAATGAGTTAGTGAAAGTAGTGCCATATCTTAATGTCATACTATTTTAATAGAGTTAACATTAATGGTCTGTAAAATTCTGTTTAGTTTTCTTTCATGCATATGATACTAAAAACTGTCATAAAACCTGCAACACAAATTCTTAATATGAGAATTCAGTTTCATGAACTACATTGTCATTGGCATGGTAGTTTATTGTTAACATTTAGGCGAAATTACATTCACAACCGTGTCTGCATCCAAATTTTATGAGCGAAACCTCATTTCCTCATAAGAACAGCGTTAGGTGAATATTTCTGTGCTGTTAGATGCTGCAAAAATGGTAAATGTATCTAGGTAGATTTTCACAAATCATAATCAAGCCGGTGTGCTGGAATCAGGAGAAGCGATCTGGGCAACTGCCCCTTAAATGGAATTCCATAGAGGTAAGTGACAAGATATAAGTTTTTCCCCCTCCTCCAAAATCAGTATCGGCCAATATAGAAGAAACTATCACGACACAAATAACCTAGACATGATTTAATCTTATTCACTGTTTTATTTCAAACAATCCATATCAATCAGAGCCCTTGGAAGATTGCTTGGAATCCAAGGAAACTTCCATTGTGGCGCACTGGCTTCTAGGACGTTCGCAGTTGTTATTTGAGCACTTTTGAAATCAAGATTTGAAAAATGTAATTGCCTGCCCCTACCTGCATGTAGGTATTTTAACAGGCACACCGAATGGCAAGTGCTTAGTTAAAATTGTAAGATCACAGAAGGAAAGTAGTTCCTTTTCCTAACGTTGAATTAATCATCACCCAATACTTAAAATGATTGCTTCCATGCTGGTCACAGAACAGGTGTGTGGGGTTGCTATCCACAGCACACCTCTGGGCAGCTATAATATGTGGCATATAGTCTATTCGCGGTTTCTTCACACTTTTTTATTCAAACCTTTGAAAAATCACCCTATGTATAACGTGTTTAGTTATTTTCTAAATAAGGGATGTATCACAAGCGTTTTATACCCCTATCAACGTAAAAGTAGGTTATTTTTTGTTAAATTGAAGTTTTACCTATATTTAATTTATAAATTATATTTCATTACTAATACATATCAATAAAAACAGTGAGAAAACACGAGAGTTGGTAGTGCTTAGTAGGAAATAGTTCTCGTGGAAAATATTAACACAATTGAGTACGCACAAATTCGGCGCACTGTCCCTTTGGTGTAATTTTCTTGGCTTAGTTAAGCTGGGTTTATACGAGGTGGAGGAATATCCTAAAAGTAAAACAGGGCTTCAGAAAAGTGTGAAGTAACCGTGAATTGACAATAATAATAATAATTCCAAAGTTATGCTGCTCACCCGCATATGTAGACTATGTCATTACTGCTTTCACGATTTTGTATCTGCTATTTTATGCCTAAAATTATTGTGAACACACGCGTTTTAACCATTTTCACACTTGTAAAATACACTTTATAGACAAATCATGGTAAGCTACTGACATTTTTATATATACCCACTAAGTTTCTGAAAAGTTATTTCTAAATTGGTATCACTCAAAACTTTTGACCAGTTTTTGACTATGTCATGTTCTGCTGAAACTGTCCACACCATTTCATGGCTTTTATAAGAAGGCACCTGAAATTTAAATAGTGTATAAGCAATCCCCCATTTAGCAAAGAAGTCTTAAGCTCATGTTAGTTAAATACGTTTATTACTTGTAGATTTTTTACGAGCTAGTGATAACTTAAATAACAATCATTTAAAAGTCATTTTTAAAAGTAAGATGGTATTAATGTATTTATTATACTCATCAACATGACTTAAATCATTTCTTACATTATTTGAAGGTACTTTTATACTGCCTAAAATAAAATAAATTGTGAAAGATAAGCAAACTAAATGGTATTGTTATAATAAATGGTTACTTTCATTAGCTAATTTCTTCCAAACTATGCGTAATAGAGTAAAGAAGTAATTTAATTTTTTATTTGTAACCCCTGATTTATTCCCGAAAGGCTAACTAGATGGCTTACAACTGCATACACATCTAGTTTATCCACAATTTGATGCTAGTTAAACGAACATAAATGTTGGTCAACATTTATTTGCAAAAAAAAAAAAACTTATGAAAGTAGTCAATTCCATGTGCCTAATTGGCAAGAAAAGGATAATAATATCTGAATAATGGATTTTCTGACATGTTTAATTGTAATATAATCACAATTTATAAAACACTACTGTCTCCAAGTGTAAAATCATTAAATTAAATATGCAAAGTAGTACAGTTTCTTTAAATAATTTTTTGCTAAACATGAAAACTATCAAGTGAAACAGCAAAACAGTAAGGTAAAAAAAGCCTGGCTGATTGGGATGTGATGATAAAAGAGGGTGGGGGGGGGGGGAGTTGGAGAAGGCGAGTGAGATACAATCATAATGGAAATATTATTTTGTAATACAGTATTCAATAAAAAAATTAAAAATAACTGAAACCACTTGAAGCACTTAAACATGCAAAACAATTTTCTTGATTCTCTAATAAATAGGGGCCGCTATGGCCGAGCGGTTAGCCCGCTCACCTCCCACCAAGGCGAACCAGGCTCAATCCCCGGCCGGGTCACCAGATTTTCGAATGTGGGAATCGTGCTGAACGGCGGGATTTCTCGGGGATCTCCCGTTTACCCCGCCCCTTCATTTCGGCGCTGCTCCATACTCACCTCAGCCACCCTCATCGGTTTTCAAGACCTCGCTTTTAAGAGCCGCCCAAATCTCTTCACTCACTCATTCTATCACTTTATTAAATGTTTTTAAAAATAAATTTTATGTAATTTTGAAATGGTATGAAACAAGTTTTCTGCTCAACAAAGCATTAAATCCTCCCTCATCCCTTGTTCTAGTCTCATATCAAACATTTCCTCTTAGTCTCCTTCTTAGAGTAGAATTGACATGACAATCCAAACTCCTAGCGGACACACACAGCAAGGTGAGGATGAATTGTCAGTCATTGAATTTCAAATGTGAGATGACTATTTCAGTGTTGTAAATCGGGAACTTACGCTATCCGCAGGGCACTACTGATGTGACTGTGTACCTGCCAAAAGCCCATTGGTACAACTTTTACAATGGGGCACTGTTGTCCACTGGCGGTGCAAACACAACCTTGTCTGCTCCACTGGATACAATCCCACTACTTGTGAGGGGAGGAAACATCTTGCCCATGCAGACTCCTAGCACAACCACGACAGCTTCACGCAAGAATAAGTTTGGCCTGATGGTCGCAAGTGATGAGTCTGGAAGTGCATCTGGCAGCCTGTACTGGGATGATGGTGACAGCTTAGGTGAGAAACATGTCTGCAAGTAGATTACTTCCTATACAAAAGTCTTCCCAAGTGTCATATTCACCACACAGTCCTCTTTAAAAATGTGGTAAATTTGGCAATGGCAAAGTTTTCTTTTAAGCACCGTTTCAATTAATCGGCACATCAAGGACAAACGACACTACCTATCTGTGCAATCCCATGAGCGCTTTCTATAAAGTAAGGAACATACAAGTTGAAAATGTTTATCATTATATCACTGTGCGAGATTTTTGTTGTATGCCAAATAATACTGTGTATGCTACTTGCTTGTTATACAATGAAATTAGCACATCACCAGGCAAGAATGATTTCTGCAATCAGTATCCATAAAAAAAGAGATGAACAATAAGCTCAAATGCAACATGGATGTTCACGTTCCTCAGAATGAAAGTTTTAACATCAGTAAATCAACTTAACATAATTTATGCCTTCACACACAATGTAAAGATAGTTTCATGAATTAGTACCCGCAGATAAAGAACAGGCCACCTTTTCACAGCTGCCGTAAGAAATTATGGTAGTAATAATTCAGATGCACACATGCAACAAGGTTCCTACACAAAGCGAATTTTTAAGTGCTCTTTATTCCACAAAATATTTGTAAAATGCAAATAACTACCATTAATAGTAGGGCGCATTGTTACAAAGTTCGTCTTCTGGCCGTACTTTTAATTAAGGGCTAAGGGTGGTTCATAACTGAGAATCATGATGGGGGCTGTAGCCAGAGGTAGGCTGTAGCCAGAGGTACCATTTTTGTCTGAATATAATATGTTCACCTCGAAAATAATAAAATCCCATTTGCTACTTTAATAAATAAGTAAATTAAAAAACATTCCTTATAAAGTATTTCATTTAGTGGGATTTTTTTTCTTGGCTCTTAAATGTGTAACATGACTGTCCATTTATGGCAGAGATAAAAACCAAGCTGCATAAATTTTCAGTGGAGCCAAAATTTTACATTATAATAACATCCTTTGCTTAAAACTATTAAAACAAAAAATATCTTTGTAGACTAAACATGCAGCGAAAGTTGTAATTCTGTGTGGCTGTTAATACTGCACCCCAAATGCATTACACCGACTGAACTCATTGGTTCAAATGTAAGAATCGAATTTTTACTGTAATGAAAAAAAATAGTATGTCCAGATGAAACACTGACTATCGAGATAAAACACTGCCATCAATTTTGTTAGTTGCTGCAACCTCCAATTTTTTGGAAGTAAAAATTGGGGGAGGGGAAGGAGCAGTTTTATGTTTAGATAAATAGGGCATTCATTACTGTAAAAATTGTGTGCTTAATATCATAATACTATAAAATATGGACAGTTCATCATTATAGGCCGTTCACGGTAAAGTGAGCACTTTTTGAAGCTGTTACATTTCATTGTGGCCTTGGACTTTTGATTGTGGGTGTGGTGATTGTATAAACTCTGTTTATTACTCACCTGGCAGGGTTTACATTAAGAGTGATGGAAGAATATAAATTGGTTGATAGAAAAAGTAACTAGGGCTTCAAAAGTGCTCACTTTACCATGAACGGCCTATAACTGCTATGACATCTGTATGCTGAAATACCCAATTGTAGAATATATTTCTGCAGTATAGTAAATTAACAATAAAAATGTTATTTACTAAAATATTTATGCAAGTTACCAGTACCACTGGAATTTTAAACTGCATATTTACAGGTGTGTACAAATTCAATAAAAAAAATTTACAGATGAAATAGATGATTCTAGGACACATTTTCAGTCAACTAATAATCAAGTGCATAATTTTTATTTTTCTTTCAGTTAAAATATTTATATTTAATGCCCAGTATAGTTTATAATATTCTTGGATTAGTATTAGTTTGCTGGCATATTTATAGTTTAATGGGGCAAAGAGATTTGGAATTACTGATCGATTATTATTAAGTAATTAATATAGGTTTAACTTTTTAATGTATTGTACCACTTATGCATTGGTAATATACATTTAGTTCATCAATGTTGATGGCTCCACAAACTTGTCTTCCTGGTATATTTTATTCAGCTAAAATTGTTATGAAAAATTAGGTAGTTGTAAAGTGTATATCATTAAATGCTGTATGTATTAAATGTTCTTCACAGATCTTTATCACGTGGAATGAATGGTGAAAGTTGTTTATATTTGTCTTGCACAGGTACCTACGAGCAAAGAATATGCAACCTTATTACATTTGAGCTACAGAGCTCTCAGCTAACTGGGACACCCACCCACATAGGTTACACTGGTGAAAGCATGGTTTTAGGTAACATCACTGTGCTTGGAGTGAGCTCTGCTTCTTCTGTAACTGTGAATGGTGCCAGCACTTCTTTCACTTTCGACTCTAGCAACAAAGTAAGTACCCTACATATCACCATGCTTTTGACTTGTGTCAATGTGAAAAATGTCCTGTACCTTATTAGTGCTCATCGTACCTTCACAATCACTGTCCCGTTCACTAATTTTTGAAATCTTGACAAAAGTATGAAGTACAAAAGCCTTTCCAGTCTTCAATGCTGACACCTCCACAAGAGAACAATGGCAAACGGGGAGAAACAGTGATACAGAAAACTGATTTTGAAAGTATTGAAAGACACCATTCTCAGGCATCCTTAGCCCTAAAATGCACAAGTTTTTAAACTCTGGTAAAAAATTTCTTGTATAAAAGAAAAATTTAGGTTTTCACTTAAAAAATGTTTGAAAAATAATTTTTGACATGTTAATGTGAAATTTATTTGAGTAATTAGTTTCATCAACATGCAAATAATTATGGATGAAGTAGCACATGTAAATGTCAATATGTCCTTATTATGAATGCCAAATAGCACTTCAAAATTCAAATGATATTTATAACTTTTCAGTTTTTAAAACTTTACTATTCGCTATTTGTGTTAGTACTAGGTATACACAATTGGAGGTATTGGGGAGGAGAGAAATACAAACAAAATTCACTAAGTTAAAAATAAAATTTTGGGTTCCTAACTCCATAGAAAATGCATAATATATAAAAAAAAAAAAAAACGCATACTAGGTTGTATGAAACAGTTTTAAATAGTTCTTGTCCTTATTAAAATACAGTTATATACCACATGTTCAAATGACAGAAGCTCCAAATGGGAACAAGATTTGTTTTGTCAAGGCGAATATCTGACAGTAAACTGAAGCTGCAGACCATCTCAATTCTTTTTTTATCATGCTCTACTGTTACACCAGATAGTCTTCCTTGTTTTGTCATATTCCTTATGCCAATTGAGCAAAGTATTCTTGCAAATTCTACAGGAAAATGAAAATATTTCATTTAATCTTTGTGTATGATTCGCCATCGATGCACTAATGCATTTATGATAACCATATCAACAATATGGCAGAAAAGTTTCATTTGCGATTTTATTGTTCTCGTTGACTGTAATCCTGTAATGTCCAACAAATAGTGCCAAGGAATCGACACCACCTATGAGTTTGTTGTAGTCTTAGATCATTGGGTAGTTTACATCGACATCTTTTATATCTCTCTACTTAATGCTCTAGTTCTTTTCAAAACCCATATCTTATCATTCCATGGAGCATTATCTTCAGCCATCCACCTGAGCCACATTATCAATTGCAACTCTTCTTCTTTCTTCTTCAAAACCCCATCAGTTGGTAGTAACTGTGCCAAGTGATACCAATTAGTGGCAAAGAGGTGTGAAAGATAGCAAAGTACACTTTGTGGTTGCAGACATGAGGGATTTCCCTATAGAGTCTTATAAGAATATTGACAAGAGTTACCAAATTTCCCGTATCGTATGGGATTTACCATATCATGGGGCTGAAAGAATTATTCCGTATGGACATAGGGCAGGACGCCATATTTCCCGTACCTCAGACTTCTTTAAAAATAAACTGAGTACTAATAAACACAGTGTCATTAATTTACCACTTCTGCAATTACCCAATGCTCCAACTCAATGACAACAGATAGTTACAACTGACACTGACAATTTTCATTCGTGTAAGTAGCATTTGCCAAGATATGTGCAATATCTTATCTTCCAGTGTTTTGGTGTCACCTGTTTTAAAGCCGATTAAATCAAACATTAAAATCACTCTGCATGATAATTATATTTGCCACTAATATTTTGTTTTTGTCATATTTATTCAGAGAAAATGTTTAATGATGTATAATTTTGACTTTTTCTCATTGAACACGTATTACACCTGTTATTTCTTAAAAAAAAAAAGGTTGCCCCCTTAGTAACTTTATTGGGGTCAGGTATGTGTTGATTTATCGGAAGTGTCGCTAATGGCAGATCTGAAAAGTTGGTAACCCTGATGTTACTTCTTACACCTAGATAATCTTCAGTACACAACCTTTTCTCACTAAGAATCTTTTTTATTTTAAATCTCATATTTATTTTAAATCTCATATTTTATTTTAAATCTCATATTTATAAGAAAATTCAGATACTCCAGCCACGAAAAATAAGCTTCCCTTGTTGGGTTTAAATGGCATAATTTGTTCAGCCACAATCTTTTCTTCAAAAGGATTTAGAGCTCGCATATCACAGGGCGTAACTAGTGTTAATTTGTCATATTCCACATCAGTTTCATTAGTAAATCATTTGGTATTAACCACAAGTATTAATAAGGCCTGAAGTTTTTCAGATATGTTGACCGGCATACAGTTTCCAAATACAGAAAATTAAACAGTGGAACTACATTACAAAATACTGGGAAGGAAGGTGATATAAGCGTATATTTCCTTCAGAAAACAAGGGAAAAAATTGTTTACCCCAGAATTTGTATTGGATTAACACTAGAATTCTACATCCGCTAGAAAATTTGCACTATTTACTTTAATCAATAGTTTTTGCTTTGCCATGAGTACTTAAAGTTGTATTCTTGTTGTAATCCTAAATAATTTTGGTTTTAACTTTAAATTAAATTTTCTTTACTCTTGATATATTTAATTTATATTTATTTGAAAGGAGAATCTTAATTGTGGCATGTTACTTACAGCATAAAAAATATAATTAGTCTATTTATTAATTAGTTACACTATTTTTTTATCTGTTTCAGGTCTTAAAAATGGATTCGCTGTCTGTCTCCCTCACAGAGTCATTTACAGTCAAATGGTCTTAAAAAATTAAATATCACATGAAATTATAAAAAAATTGTCAGTGCACCAAAAGCTTTTTTAAATTTAAAAAAAATTTATTCGTGCTGAAATTCTTTCATTACTTTTGTAATATTATAATTTTATCTACAGCAAATACCTACCATAGAGGTATAACTGCGACATGTATATGGGGAGAATTTCAGAAATTAAGATTGTGTGTATCAAAACAGTAATCCATGTCTGCAACAGTACTTTTCACCTACGAAGTCTTAGTTTGAATACTGAATGGCTTGAAAGGGTAAGTTTCTTGTTTTTCTTTCAATTAAATACCTGACATTTAATTAAAATATAATGGACAAATTTTTTTCTGAAAACTGAGAACACTGAGCAAAATTAACGTAATACCAACCAAATAACCAAATTAGGCTGAAATGTTTGATACAGACAGAAAAATTACTTGGCCTGAAATCTTCATTGCATATATCATGTATATGTAGACTAGCGTACACAAACTCGAATGTTGAAAACACTGGCAATCAGTTACTCTGCAAAAACTGAGAAAAGAATATCTTATTTATACTACCATATTCAGGCACGGATTAAGAGATAAGTTTTATGGGGGGAGGAGGGCATTATTTTTCTTTGAAGAAACAATTCACTACAGATATATTTCCTCTCATGTTAGTTAGATAATGTACATATACACTCTAGACCTAGCTCATGTGTCTTACTACTGATTAGAATATGTTTAAATAAATAAATAAATAAAATGTATTTATATAAGAAACAATAATACACAGCAAATGAAACATGCTTTTTGTAATTAAAAATAAATATTACCTTACTGACTATAAATATTATCTCCAGTAAACAATAACATTCATCTAACACCAACAGCCTGTTTTACACAACAAACTCTATTCTTCTCTGTCGTTTCTGAGCATATAAATTATTGCCTTTATCTACATATATTTTCACTTCACAATGAATGTATAATAAAGCAAGTACTGTTATCCTCTCTTCTCCCATGCGTGAGCGCAGCATCTCTTTGGTCTCCTAAGTACGAAAAATTACCACTCAGAATTAGCTACAGTAGAAGGAAAAGTCACAAAACTTTTAGCAAACAATTTATAACAGGAAATATTTCAGCATCACATTTTTCTAAACTTAGAAGTGCTCTAGTAGGAAAGTTAATGGGTTCAGTGTTTGGGATTTACCTTTACCACTTCTTCCATATAGTATACTCACTAACAATCATTTGTTCAGTTACACCCACGTCCAGACCTAGAATGTCGTGATACTGTGCAGCTATATTTTTCAAAGACGATGTCACCTTGTCTGGCGGATTTTCCTTAAGTCTGCGGGGGCCACAGTGGCTGAGCGGTTAGCCTGCTCGCCTCCCATCAAGGCGAACTGGGTTCAATCCCGGCCGGGTCACCGGATTTTCGCAAGTGGGAATCGTGCCAGACGATGCCGCTGGTCGGCGGGTTTTCTCGGGGATCTCCCGTTTCCCCCGCCCCTTCATTCCCATACCACTCCATATTCACTTCAATTATCCTCATCGACTCTTAAGACCTCGCTGTTAAGAGCCACCCAAGTCTCTTCACTCTTAAGTCTGCATGGCACAAGCATAGTCAGTTCAAATGTTTTCAGAGTTTCATCACAAAATCTACTCTTTAGGTTTGTACACTGCTTGCCTGAAGTATACGTTCGGTTCTGCACTTGGGTGATTAAATCTGTGTATTTGCTTGTTTATTAACCTGGGCATTTCAATTTCTCGATCTCCACTACGGAAAATATTTTGGCATTCATCGTACACAGAAATAAATGATTGCTCGTAATTTGTTTTGTCTTCTAAAGCATTCAGCATGTCATGAACTAATCCATTGACCATGTCAACATTTATTATTTCCTTCTGTAGAAGTCGACTTATTGGGAGTGTAAGTGAAAATGTATCACTCAAGAACACAACTGTGAGAATTATTTCACAGTCAAACAAAGCACTATTCAATGTTTTTTGCTTTTTCAGCAGCTTGAATTTCCCTCCATCCTGAAATTGGAGTGAATACTGCAACTATTTTGAGGAGGTTTGTTCTGAACTGCAGTACAGCTGCGTGCCTCTCAATCTACCGAGTTTCACATAACCCAGCAATTTGACTTCCCAAAAATTATTTTAGAACAATATTTCTATTTTGTAGAAGCTGTGAAGAAAGAGATCGTTTCTTTCAATACACATGTTGCAGTTCTAACACTTTGGATACTAGATGAGCTAGAAAGCGACAGATTTCAAGGGTGGTTGAAACATGTACAACATTCTGCATTTGTAACTTCTCTCTGAACTTCTTGAACAGAGCCACAAATCTCCGATGTCATCACACTGACCCGTCTGAACCAATTACAACACAGTTTTTGAAATCATATTTAAGTTGTTTTGAAACATCCAATACTATAAGGCAGAGTGTTTTCCCGATAATATAGGCCAATTTTGTCACAACAATCAACGAATTGAATAAAGTTTTCCCATAATATTCCTTCATGTATGTATTGCATGGTAAGGCTTAATTGTGTCACATGAGAAACATCAGTCGTTTCATCAAATATTATGCTATAAAATCGACTCTCAGCAACCCTGTTTATTATAACTGAGAGAATTTCTTGATCAATACATGTAGTGAGATCATTTTGTGTTGTCTTGCTTATAAATGTTGCGCAGAAATTCGCTGTGGTATAAGATGTTGCTCCAATACTTGGTCACCAGCATGAATACAAAAACGAAGCTATTCTATAAAGTTGCCTTCATTTATTGGGGTTGATACAGAACTATCCAAAATGTTTCCATTATCATGGTCACTCCTGAATGAAATACTTTACCTACCAAGAGAAATTATAGTATCCTCTATAGGTTTGAGTGAGTCTTGCTCTGTTTTCCCAAAGTTTGCAAGTAGTTGTTAATTTAGTTGGTTTATTACTTCCTTGTCAGGGTTATGAAAAGATGGTACAAAAATCCGACTCTACAGCTTGAAGATTATACATGTTTATTCCGCAAGTTTCTAATGCACAATCTTGTCCAAAAAATTTTGCACATGAAGAAAGTGGTTTAGTAACTTTCATTTTTTGATAGCCTCCCATGCCATCAGTTGCAAACAAAGTGCAATATTTGCAATGCAGCCCTTGTTTACTTGGGAAAATTGCACGCCAATGGTATTTTGAAAGATGAGCTTGACTGACGAATCTTCTCTCTTCTTTGCCACTCTTCATGTGGACAGAAAATATAAATTTATCGTCAGTTGGCGGAGGCCAATGTGATTCCAGGAGTTGACACTTGTGTGGTTGTCCTAAATTTCACTTAACGAAGTTCATATTTTAATGATAAACTAAAAACGCTCATTCCAATCAGCGAGTAAGATCACTACAAACACAGCCAGGAGCACTACATCTCACAGAGTGTAGAGAACAAAGACGTTATTTGAGAAAGACCTGTAGATCAATACCTAAGATTCCATTGCGAATGTGCTCCTACCACTGTACATTCTACAGGAAGCTTTCGACATTAATTGATTATTCGATTTACAGCCATATGGATATATCGCAAGAATCTGCTCCTAACTTCATGAATAGCCATCAGATTCCTCCGCAAATTAGTCCTTTATATCATTGCGAAGTGAAATGTGCTGCACTCTCTCAAGTGGCAAACCATGTCAGTTATGTTGTCTGCGATCTGCATCTCTGTTTCTTTCTTTTCGGTGCTTTAGGGGAGGCGACTGCCCCTCTCTTGAATCCATCCCTGACCCTTATGCTAGTGTGCAGGTTATCTCTAAAGCTCAAGAAGAGCTCTTAATCGTTAACTCCCTGTACTCCATTTGAAAGGTCAATATCAAATCATGGTGCAAGCAGTGCTGCAAGGTAGGTAAGAAACAACATGAAAGACACACCACTCATGCATATACACAGTCCATTCGCAGCATCTTCACACTATTTGAATCAAACCTTTGAAAAATCACCCCATGTATGAAGTATGTGATTGTTTCCTAGACATATATTATGTATCATAAGCATTTTATACTTCTCTGTACAAAAAAGTTTCTTACTTTTTGTTAAATTGACTTTTACTTATATTTAATTTGTAAATTAAAATAGTTCGGTTATAATCTATACAGATAAAAACAGAGAAAACATATGTGTTTTGGTGTCCCTTTGGTGTAATTTTCTAGACTTAATCACACTTTGATTGCATGAGGCAGAGGGATATACTGAAAGTTTAACTTCAGCAGTGCTTCAGAAAAGTTTGAAGATATCATGACTGGACTATACCCTACTGGCTAGACTAAGACAAGGGAAGTAGATACCTGTGACACCACAGCTGCCCACTACCTCTCACCATGTCTGGCAACCCTCTAGCAGGTCCAGCATGGCAGAATTCTGATCTCCTTCTGCTGTGGGTCCCACTCACTGTGGTTCTGTGTTGGACTACTAAGGTGCAGAAGCAATGCCATAACTCACGCAGGGGCCTACCAGGTTGAATATTTTCCTAATGTAACCGAAGTAAGGAGGCAGAGGTCCAGAGTAGTGGTGAAACCTAAGTGCATAACAGGGCTGAGCACCATGTATCTAGGCACACAGGAGATAAAATAAATATTGCACACATGCCCTACCTTTTCCGGGTTAGCATAAACACAGCTCAGGTAAGCTAAGTGGATATATGAAATGAGCTTAGATTCATTTCTTTAGTAGTTACATGAAAACTGTTGACACACTTTTTTTAATCGCCCCAATTTGTTTTACAAATATATTATGTCTAGAGCAACCAGGAAGCCCATACAAAAAATATTAGGCCCAAAACTAACTAATAATCTTATGAGTATTAATTCATTAATGTTTATTGAAGATTGAATTGGATGAAGAAAAATTTACCTGGAGCCTCTGGTTCAAATTAAAGTTCTACATAAAAACGAAAGACTTAAGTTACACAAGCAAAATGAGGGAACAGAGAATGTTAAGATTGTGCATCAGAGGCAGAAGAAGGTGAAGACTAGTCTGAAAAGGGTGACAGCTTAGACTATATAGATTCTGTAGAAGAGGACTTAAGTGAGGTGTCTCTGCATGTCACCTCATAGTTGAGATTAAGGCTAGCAATTTTGTCATTGCTCCTTTTCTTGAAGGTAAAAGAAATACCAGAACCTATCACTACGTTTGTGTTGTTCAAGACATTACATCAGAATGTACAAGTTATGTTTGAAAAATTTAGAAGACAAAATAACACTTCACTAATGAAAAAGGTGTCTGTTTTGTAAAAATGAAAGTGACTGATTGTAAATTACCAGTGCCAAGTGCCTCATATTACTACTCCTGGGCAGGGAGTGAAGCACTTTTGCCTCAGAGTTGACTTTTACATAACGGTCTAGGTGACCCACAAAACATACAGGTTACCATGCAATAATTTTTGTATAAACAACTGATCTACATCATAAACCATGACACTACATTTTACAGCCTCTCAAACATAAACAAAATAATTCACACTACTCTAGTGCCAACTGCCTAAAACCAAATATCTCAACTGAACACAATATACCATACACTCTCCCTCTTCTCAATAAAGAGGGGTCGGAATACAATACATGTTTAGTCAGGGAGTGCTTTATTGTCTGCACTATCCTTTCCACCATGCCATTTGAACATGGAGGGCAAGGAGGCGATTTTAACACCTTAATGCCATTGAATGCACGAAATTATGTGAACTTCTCGGAAGAAAATGGGGGCCCAGTATCTGAAACAATTTCCAAAGGCAAGCCAAAATCAATAAAACATTACCTTAGCTTTTCAATCACACTACTTGCATGGTTATTTTTCATTTGCCAGTCTTCAGCCCATTTGGAATATCTATCAACCAAAATTAATAAAGGACGAACCATCGTTTTTAAAAAAAAATCTACAGTACAAGATCCCATGCTCCATTTGGTGGTGGCCAATTGTAAACAGAACTAGTTACATGATTCAAGTTAACCAACTGACATGCTTCACACAACCTGACATTGTTTTCAACCTCTTCATTAATTTTAGGCCACCACATGTATGACCTAGCAAACATTTTTATACGTAACATACCATTAACGTACCAGGATGTTCTTCATTTAATAAGTTCAACATTTTTTGCTCAATTTACATGGTATAACAGCTCTATTACCAAACATTACACATCCATTTTCAGCAGTTAGCAGTAAGTTTTGAATAAAATACAGCTTCAAGGTTACCTCAGATACAGCGCGACAAACTTAAATGAAGCCCCTGGAAAAATGTGAACTAACGTACACCTTCTCTCTCACACACACCACCTTTCCCAGCACTGCCATTTACCTCGTATCCTTCCAGCCAATAGCCAGGAAGCGGCCTTATCTACTACCTGTGCGTACAGACAGGTCTGTTGTAAAGTGGTGTTGACATGGCTCGAGTCATGCAGAAGGATGATATATCGTAGACGGAGATAATGTTGTGGATGGATTCGCATGCACAGAATATTAACGAAAGCGAGGTGATGGGCACAAACTCATTTACCAGGCTAACTCGGACGAGTATGAGTGTCCCTTAAAACAGAGCTGCAGTCGTCGGCCACATGGCGGGTGACATCCCTCTACACTGCCACAAAGTACATGTCGCGGATAATACACTTTAAGCATGATAACTAAATGACTCAAAGTTTGTCTGGAGTGGACCAGGTTCCAAAACACGCGGAGAGGGTTATATATAATTTGCTATACTGCTTTATATAGAAAAGTTAAACACATTACAATCACGTTCATATAGTACAGAGCTGTGATTAACAAGTTCAGCAGGCCTAGTGCCTAAGGCCCACCAGTAGCCAACACAGTACACAAAAGCCAACAAAGGCGAGATGAATAATAAGAGATGTCTTAAAGTTAGAATCATGTATTTTACGAAAAAAATTTATATTCATGCTTTACTTCAATATTCTATGTCCACAACCACTACTTCCTTTGGTTATTGGCCATGCGTCTACTTGATAAGAAGACATGTTGTTATTTGACTGGGCCTATCAGAATAAAATACAGAGATAATGAATGTTCATGATTCGCGAACAGGCGCTTGAGGCTCGTGACATTTAAAACCATCCAACCACGAAAGTGCTTATGAACTAAAGTGTCATGGAATGCAACTGGTCTTGAAATCTTTTCGCGAAAAACATGTGCCTCTACATAAAGTCTCCGGGGCAGGATGATCCTGTGGAGATGGTACAGTTTCTCCGGGGATGAAATAATCAAGAGGTTCCAGTGGTTATGAACTTTTTCAAGCTAACATGGTTGAAGCAAAAGTATAAAGTCCCCTGGGTACACAAAATGCATCTTACTCCTATGTCCGCTGCTACCAGACTAACTTAGCATGCAGAGACAGTGACAAAGCTAGTCGCTGTATTCTGCGCAAACACGAGGAAAAATATTAATTTGACCCAAAAACAATGACAAGTTAGCACAGGTACAGTAATCCCTTTGAATTATAAAATAAAATAAGCACGATTTCAAAATTTCCTTTGCTTGCAAATAATGTTCTAAAAAGGGTAAGTAAACCCACAAATGTAAATATACTGAAAATAAACACAGGTCTACATTGCACACTCTTTAACATAAAACCAACCATTAAACAAATCTTTATATATATCTTGCTCAAGGTAATTTAAGTTTGTAAATTTATGGGCGAAAATGACGGAACTTCTGGGGCCATTTTATTACCATGGTGATAAGTGTTCTGGAATGTTCCAATACGAGATCCTACACAGCAGACTTTTAAAATAAACATTAAAATTATCCTCTTAATTAAGCAGTGTGCCAATTACTTATGCAAAGAGTTTTCAGAAAAGCATGTGGCACTTTTGAGTAACTGAATTCTCACGTATCCCTGCAATTCTCTCTTGAGATAACACTTCCCTTTTCACAAATTGTTACAGGGCATACTGCCTGTGCCATATGCAAACATTAAAATAATTACAGTGTTATCAAACTAACTCTTGTAATTCAAACAGGATATCTTTGATTATGGTGGTTCCGTCATAGATGCTGGTATACACAGGTCATGGGAATATAAGTAACCATACACGAACACACTTACTGTGCTGGTTATTTGTTCGTGGCGATGCATGGGTGCAGCACATGGTCGGGAGTCCGCTTACCATGGCGGACGTCAGTTTTAACATATTGTGGCAACATGCATTTAGTTGTTTTCCATCCAATTTCATGTCACGAGCATTTCCCCGCAAGTCATACGTATAACCACCATTGTAAATCGTAATGTGACTTGAAATATATATATATATATATATATATTTGTTGCCCTTAATAGTTATTAATCCAGAAATAAAATGGTTCCTGTAAGTACTATTCAACAAAAATGTATATACAGTGATTTTGTCTTATAGGGTTCAGTCCCCATGTCCATTATCGGGGATGTGTTGCATATGGAGGATATTTATGGTCGGCACTCTACACAACAAGGAAACAGTAGCTCAAGTTTTGAGCACCTTCCTTGTGAGAAATCTAATTGGTTAAAGTTTCTCCACCACACATTTTTGGATGGCTAATGTTGACATCAAATGACATGCAGCAAGTCGTTTGCTGGTTGCGAGAAGCATGCTCGGCGCACATCATAAAAATAAACTATTGAAACACTCATACTCTGAAATAATTATTCGGGACAGAATGGGTTAAAGGAAACCTCGCGTCTTGCCCGGCTGGTACTGACGGTCTCTTGTATTTTGAACTATGTGTATGGGGAGAGCCTTTCTGCCTCTCTAATGATATCCCTCCCTGTTCGCACGAGGCGACCCTGCTACATGAGCGCTCTTACCACGTCCACCTGGGGCTACATTTGAGTATGTCGCACAGTATACGAATAGGCCAACCTAACTTATTAAACGACAACACTTAGCTAACATGTCTTCTCTTTGTGTTTCTCTGGCTATTTTCTAGTGTGTTGTGGGAAGAAAATCAAGACTAGCTGCAAATAAAAGTTTTTACTTCATCTACTCCAACTGCAGTGGGTAAAGGAAAAATGCGACATAGCATCTGCTGGCCCCATACTACTTCCCTTGCAGTACTGAATTTGATAGATATAAGCTTTGAGTTATAAGGTAGGAATTCCTTTGTCAGGAGAGGAAATGGTTTTCAAGGATTGATGACCAGTTTTCAACAAGAATTTCATTCTGTACAAATACTTATATGTAGGTATTTAACTCCAAGGATGATGGCCACAACCTCCCTTTCTAGTTGGGAGTAGTTCTGTTCACTTGAAGTTAGTGCTGGAAGCAAACAACACTGGTATTTCCTCATTGTTAATTATGTAACTCAACATGACACCCACCCCATAAGAGCTAGCATTGCAAGACAACACAAGGAGCAGTTAAGGGTCAAAGTGCTATAATACATTGTGGTCCAAAAGCATTTGTTTTGTTCTTACAAAGGCCTCCTGGCATGATAAGTTCACTCCCATTGAACATTTTCCTTGGTGAAGTCATACATTGGTTGCAAAATAGTTGAAATGTTTGGTATGAACTTGTCTTATAAATTTATTAACCCCAGGTAAGATTTAAGTTGTTTTAAATTAGCACATACAAGCATTTTTAGTACACTTTCTGTTTTAGCTCTAGCATGGTGAATGCCCTAAGCATTAATAGTATGACCCAAGTAGTCAACTGATGTGTAACATCCGAGTTATGATTAGGGTCAATTTGCATTTTTGTTTTATCTGCCAACTAAACTGTCATATTTTAGTTAATACTACATAACTATGAGAGACATTAAATGAATATGGCAGTGTTTTAAAAAATATAGATTTTCTCTTTGTAAGAAGTAACAAAAACATTCATGTGTTCTGTGAATGGAATGACACTACCCTACCTATTAAGAATTATAATTTGAATGAATTGGATTGTAGAAAATTTTATTGATTTTGGAATGTAAGGAGAAGAATGAACGATGTCATGACTAATGGCGAGTCATTAGTGACAGTCAAGTTAGTAAGTTTAAGTAGTGTATCAAATTAGCGAGTACGTGGCAAAACACCAGGGGGCATTTAAAGAAACAAGATATATTTAGCTAAATTAGTCTTCTGCGACTGAAGATTATTCATATTTAGTGCTATGCACTTTAATTAACACGATTAAGCCAGAAAACTTGCTATCAGAAAAGATGCAAAGAAAATATGTCTTTACTGCAGAGAAACGATGAGACTGAGCAACATTTGGCTATGAGGAAGTAAAAAGAATTACTTTTCTATCCAGCCACCAACATCACATTTACGGTGACTTTTATTTGCAGATAAATCCAATTTTGATTATATTTAAAAGGCATGCAGCTATAGTTAAACATTCAATTTTTCAAAAGAAACTTAAAGTTTAGCTCTATTTGAATAGATTTTACACACAAAAATGTCTGAAATAATTAATCCAAAAGAGACATTATTATTTTTAAAGAGCTGGTTTTTACAGCAATGAAAGGCTATTGTGATTCCATAAATCATTATTTCTGTTATAAGTAAAGATTTTTCTTTCATAAATTAAAAATAGTGCAATAATAATTCTAACGTTCTCATTTGAGGCAAGTTTTCATCAATTATGCATATGAGAATGTGGTTTAAAAGTTAAATGAATAATAATTGGTTGCTTTCAAGGAACACTAATTTTGAACTAGATCTTGTGATTTATTGTTGCTAAGTAAGGTTTGATATTTCATTAATTAAACACCTTATAAAGAGCTACCACTGTTACTACTCTTAGTTAGAGTTGTTGAAGAAGTTAAATAATTTGTACTGAATTGTCTGACTTTTATCTCAGTGGATAATGAGTATAGTAAACGTAAAAAGGTTTAAGAGTAACTCATACATGCAAGTAGTTAGCCGAAGCAAGAGTAAAAAAAAAAAATTCTGCACAAAAATAAATATATGTGTGATCTAATTGTGACTATATCAGTAGTTACATTTCTGTAGATTATGTTTTATTACATAATATTTTGGCAGCCCAACTATGGGGCTGTAACATGACATGTTGCACACACCACATAAATTATTTTAAGCAGTAATGGGGTTACCTGGAACCAAGATAACTAAGCCCATAGCAAAATTTGACAACCTTACAAATGCAGAACAGTTATAACAGTACTGCGAGGACCGAGGTTGACTAACCTCTTCAACAGCGGTCACATGGCTGGAGGAGGGACCATCACGACCCTTACATAATACAGAAGAGACATATTTTGCCCTACACCCAAAGGAAGCATTAAGGCGGCTCTGAACCCCAACTGCAAATTGCCTTAACTCACTCGATGTGCAAGGGTAACTGGTCATACTACACTGAATGAGGATCTCAAGTGCCAAATTATCAATGCCACTTTATATCAGTTCATCCTCCTCCATGCATAAACACGGGGCATCATGATGAGCGATAACTGAATCGACAAATTCTCTAACACTCTCACCAGGCCTTTGGTACCTCAGTACGAAGTCCCTCTGACACTGGTGAAGAATACGAGGGGGAAATAAGGCCCTGACGACACGTCTCTTAAAACCAGAGAGGGTTCCTCACCAACAAGAGGCTATTTCCTTCAGGAGCAACTGTGGGATCAAACCCTGACAGTTTATGGCAATGGCCTTGAAAACCACACCTTCAGGGATCAATTTTAAGCTTACCAGGTTAATAATAGCAATGGGGAAACAGCAGGACCACTACAAGCTCCAGATAATTCAAAGGAGTTACCTGTTGCAAAGAGACAGAAATATGAGTAGACAACTGGAAGAGGATCCTGGAGTGACACTCACCAGATACATTCGCCTGGTGGTAAATGACCCAGAAGCGCCATGCTGCCGATGCCACAGGTCCACTGCCCTCCTCATCTCTTGCAAATGCAATTCCCTCCTCCGTTTCATGGTCCCAGTCCGTCAATTAATTGATCCGGTTTTCCTTACTGAGACGGTAAAGAAAACTAATGTCCCCCATAATTTAGAGCATGACAAAGAAACAAAACAATTGTCAAACTTACAACTAGCAGAGTCACACAGTTTTTGTGGTGTACCCCACAAGGACCACAATGAACCAAAACCAATTCAAAAGCACACCACCAATTTATTCACATAAGCCATGTTGCATTCATCAGACCAAAACAGGATTCTTCCTTCACACACAATTTTCATGGAAATATAAACATCACTCAACTATTAGTTGCTCACTCTAAACAGATTTCCAACAATAATAAACATAATAAACATAGAAAGTTTCACCAATAAGATTTCATAAAATCCGGCTAACTCTCAACATCAATTCATTGATGCTTATTACATTCACTTGCCTTCTCCAAAATGCCTGATTTAACCACAAAGTAATCATTGAACCTTGCAATAATTCTAGTTTAACTAATTTTCACAGCTCCAATTGCTTACCTTAAGTGTTTCTAGAATGTCCTAATCCTGTACTTCTTTTCTGATTTAACACACATAAAATGCACTTTAGCTCGATCCACAAGCTTACAGAGTGCCTCATAATGAAAAATGCTTCCAACATATTCCTTATATAAAGTTCTCTCAAAATAGAATAACCAAACACAGTCATGAAATAGGTGGTTAAAATACTCCATACAATTTCGCCGTACTCTGAACGGACAATTCATGTTGGCCCATCGACATAAAATATTCAACAAGCTCCATTAAAAAACAATATTGCTATCAGGTACAAACCAGGGCTGTTCCAGAAATTTCCCATTTTATCTACTCACTTCGCCGACTAAAAGCAAAGCACAATAAATTATTACGACGGCCAATTTGTAATGCCAAATGTACGCAACCCGTATGAAAAATTATCCCCCTAAATAATATGGTACCAAAAAACACACAATTACTACATAACAAGGCTTTGAGACCCACATACCATACTATTTAACCAGCTTAAAAGGGTGCCGACGGGCAGCTTAAAAGCCCGCCCCAATAAGGCCGTGGCCCCACTAGAACTTTACACTATAAATCTTGCACTGAAACCTTCATAAAATAATAACATGAGCTAAGGCGACTAATACACATATAGTCCGACCAAAGCTCCACTCGTTAAAAAAAACATAGAAACCACATTCAAACCTAACGACCTCTTGCTGTACATAATCTGGTGAGCCACTTCAGTCGGAAGAAATAGAACCACCTTAAAAAAATGCGATCTCTATAAATAATAAGCAATTGTAGACTCGGACAACTGGTAAATCTAACGACGAGTTACTCACGAACTAGGCCGAAAACATTGCCTCGGGCACACAAATGATAATTATAAAAAGGTAACTTCGCCGAACAACATTATCCCCTTCCTGAGACTTTACGTTACCAACAGTACCATATTTAATTCTCCTCAATCTATCGACTGAAGTTGATTCACCGTTCATAATGGCCTCTCGTGCGCAGTCACGAAGAAATCAAGCTACAGGTTGGTAAAAGCCCGCTAAACATGACTGCAGACTATGTACACTTGGTGCGCGATGAGCAGCATGCTGACCTCAGCAGACGTCTACCAGGGCGTCCCAACGGAGAAGCAAACATGCGAAGTGGACAGGTAGCAGGCAGTCGACGGAGTGCCACACACGCTTTTTCTATCACTGCCGAAGCTCAGAGCGAGGGTAGTCCGGGCCCTTAACCACCCAGCGGTTGCGTCACGGTCTTTCTCGTTGCTTGTTGCTGGAAGTTTCCCTCCGCGGCTACCGCTTTCAAAAGACAGTAGTTGTGGTGCCCTGCAACACCCCAGCTGCAAAAGGTAGCTCGCTGAGTCGGCGAGCTGGTTGTCAAAATGTTTACACCTCCCCTACCACTGCACTGCCTGCGGGGGGTGTGTGTGTGTGTGGGGGGGGGGGGGGAGTAGAGCAAACTCCCAGGTTGAAAAAATTTACATTACCGGAATTTAGAAATTTGCAGGGCATTTAATCTATAACCAGTCCCTGAGGGGAGCTGGCAATAGTTGCAAACATTTCGCGGTATTTAATTGCCAAATGAAGTTAAAATGAAAACGGTTAAATTTGCTTGCCTCTAAATCGCGTTGTCTCATTGATGAGGCAAGAAAGGAGGTGAAGTAATGTTTGTATGTAGATATTAATATGTTAAATACTTGCGAGGCTGTTGTTCGGAATTTTAATTATATGATGAGATATGCTAAGAAAACGGAATTAATTTAATCATTTTTAATTAATAGCGGCACGGAAGCTGATATATGTGATCACTGGAGACGCACGGTTTGTTTCTATTACGACACAGTGCTGAGTATGGTAGATTTTAGATCATCTGATATGTAATTCTGTCGTCCCCGGGGATCTTTCTCGGTTTTACCGCTTTAATAGCTAGAAGTAATTCTTTTAGAGTGATGTATTGTGGTTTACTTTTGGTTTTATTATTAAAATAATTTGTTATGTTGATAGCCACATCTCTAATAAAGTCCGAGTTGCATATATCATTATTGGGGGTGAACTGGTCTGCTAGGAAGTCTGCTATTGCTTCAGCCTTGTCTGTTGAGTTATATTTTAAGCCTATATTCGTTAAAATGGGAGTGGAAGTCTAATTTTGGTTTTTTCCACGGAGAATTTTTGAGATTAGACAAAAATCTTGGGTGTTTTAGGAAAGTTCTATAACAAAAGTCTCCCATTTGTTAATTTTTTACTGTGCTAATTTATTATTAAGTTCTTTTTTAAACTTGTTATATTTATTTTTAAAAGATCAGTTTTGTGCTTTTGATAGAGGTGCCTAGCATGCCTTTTTTCTGCCAATAAAACATATATTTCTAGGAAATTTTGCTGTAAAAATTGACGCCTATTTAGAAAAGTTGTATTTTTCTTTTCTTCAGCTTTAATAGTATTTTGGAAAAGTTATAGGGCTGGTTCTAAGTATCTTTTTCTTTTTGATTGCAATATCATGTACACTGAATATTTTGTCTAGATCTGCTTCAAATTGCTCCCAGTTGGTTTGAGGATATTCGCTAAGGATTGACGCTAGGTGTTTAACTAAAAAAGTACTGATTTTACAAAATACTGGCAAGTGATCGAAGTCTAACTCGTCCAAGGGATGTAGCTCCAGAATTGGGGTGGCAATATTTGTTAATATTATATCCAGTACGTCTGGCTGACATTTAATTTGCGGCGGGGCTTGGGTGGGACGGTCCGGGGCGTATAATAGATGATCATTCGTTTGCGAATGCGAAAAGGGTGTTCTACCTTTAGTGTTATTAACTCTACTGTGCCAATCCGAGTGCTTTGAGTTTAGGTCCCCTGCAATTATAAATGGGTGGGGATAATTAATCAATTTATCTAGGTCCCCAGTAATCATTATAATTCATGTAATTGGTCGAACACTCCATTGCTGTTCCAATACAGGAAAGAAAGGGTGCCGGGGTTTTGGGGTGGGGCGTGATCCATTAGGAGACGACCTGAAACGTGGTGAGAACCTCCAACAGAAGCATTGATTTATGAGTGGGGTCAGGGTGAGTGTTAGCAACCAACATGCACGGGCGGAAATGGTCCATGCTTGCCTTGAAATTCGCCTCTCGTAAGAACTTCACGAGGGCCTGCAAGTCTCGCAGAGAAGAACCCACTTCAGTCATGGGCGTGGTTCGTTTTTAGTTGTGAAGTGTGGTTCGTTTTTAGTTGTGAAGTGGGATGCGGGGTAGGGGGGGAGGAGGAGCCTGAAACTGTACTTGGGGCGCCATGGGAGCCTGCGTGGGTAATGTAATAGTGTTTTTGGGACCCTTGATGGCTTGTGGATAGGAGTGTGTCTGCGGCAGATCTGTTGCATCAAAGATTTTTGGATATTGCGAGATATCGCGATCTGGGGGAGTGGCGTTCATCGCCGCCATGAGTGCTTGCGCCCTGGAAGTTAGCTTTCGTTCGGCTGCTGCCTGCCGGCGCTCAACAATTCCCTTGACTGTGAAGCACTGTTTGGATGTTGCCAGGTGTTGAGCCCCACATTTTCAGCAAATAGGGTTTGGGGTAGCAGTAGTATAGAAATGCCGATTTGGGCACAAACGCCAAAAAAGTGGCTCAAAAAGTTGCGTTTGAGCACAACCGCAAAAAAGTGACTCAAAAAGTTGCACTTGGGAGCAGTTGCAAAAAAGTGGATTAAAAAGTTGCGTTCGAGCACAACCGCAAAAAAGTGACTCAAAAAGTTGCGTTTGGTTAGATCGTAGTCTTTAGAAAAAAGTTGCGTTAAACTTTGCGTTTGAGTGCATCTGCAAAAATACGCGTAAAAAGTTGCGGTTGAGCACAACCGCAAAAAAAAAGTGGCTTAAAAAATTTGAAAACGTAAAAAATTAAATATTTTGTATAATAAGGATGGATCAGTTGCTAAATGTATTAAACGGAACCAAACAATTTAAGAAACTTTCCGAACTTACAATTGGGCAGTCCTATCCCATAAACCATGCTGAAATAAATTATACACGGTATGGATACAAAGTGATAATTACTTCTGGATATTTTAAAGTAACCTTACCAGACAGATATTTTCAGATTTTCAATGAAAAAGTTTTAAATGATGTTAATCGTGGAGGTATACGTTTTGCATATGAGCAAATGGTGGACTGTGTTGTCAAAAAAATGCATTCTATTCAGTTTTTAAAAGAGTAAATGATCGTCGTCGTATTAGACATCAGTTGATTTTTATTTGTGTTCATTTCTCTATAAAGTTTTAATGGTTATCCAATCATTAAAACATAATTATCGCTCTGACTTCGGCAATGTGCTACAACATAATCTAATTAAAAATGTAGATACACATCTCCAAATTCGACATATTAAAGTAGCCAAAACATTGAATTCTTTTTCTAAAACTTTCATTGCATTTTCTATAGAAATATTATTCATCTTTATCACATGATACTTTAATAGTTTAAAACTATTAAAGTTATTATATATAGAATATGACTAATTCCAACCCAATAAATATCTATGATCTCATCTCTAATACCACTGTTTTTTCGGACAAATCAAAGTTAATTAACTTACCTTTTTCATCTTTAATTTCAACTATTATTTCATTAACTTGATTTGTTTGCACTGGAAAAAATAATGGATAAGCTGGTTCGTAATAGACCATGTCACCAAATCCAAATGTTGTTCTTGGTTTAAAAGTGGCAATTATGCTAGTTTCACTATGATTATTTTCATCATGTTTTAATATCATACCATTGACTATATTACAGTGTATATTTATTGTTTCAAATAGAGCAAATTTTGGAATTGTATCGCCATAATGGTCAACATTTGCTTTCAGAGTTTTATTTTCTACAAAACCCAAAAGTTTTTCTATTGAACCCCGTTTTCCAAACTGTAATTTAAGAGTACATTTTACTTTCACTCTGTTTGATATTTGGTGCTCTCTATGTGTGTTCAAAAAGTCTGGACCAACCAAAATATATCAATTTACAGAAAGATAAAGATGTAGCATCAATATTATTTAATGAACCGATAGCATACTTCTTTCCATCAAATGAAGAAATGGTTGATGTAAATGAATGTCATAAAGAGTCTGTAGTTGTTTTCTATTATATCATATTTTAAAATCAAAATGTGGTAAGGGATTACTTTACTCGCGGTAGACACAAAGATATTGTTTCTATTTAGCCCAGACATACTCAAAAGTACCTAAGCAGCTTATAAGAGACAATGTCAATTTTCTTTGCATATTCAAACAAGACGATACAAATCTTAAACATATTCATAGTGATTTTGTTGGTGGTGATATGTCGTTTGAGAAATTTAGGGAGACTTGTTCAAAATGTTGGAATAATGAATATGGTTTTGTTACAATATATAAGACTCATAAGTTAAATAATGGTAAGTACCATAATAATATTAAAGACTTTTTCAATTCTTAGATTATAAGTAAGTTTTGTTTTTAATGGAAGTGTTTCCATTAAAAACTAACATAATCTGATCTTTTTAAATGTATTCATATACCATAAATATTTCAATAAACACAATTGTACGTTCGGGTACATTGTGTGGGCTTTTGGTATTTTAAAATATATTATATCATCAGGGTATACTTCAAAAGTTTTATACATGTCAATTTTTTCCATTGATGGTATAAGTTGATAACACTTTTATACTTTTCTGGTTTTATTATTACTTTAACTATAGTTCCATCTATCATAAAAAATATTCTATTCGATTATCAAAAAAAAATACTTTTTTTTGAATCTGTTTTTTCCAACTAAACGAATAATGTTAATTCTGTTTTTCTGATAGTATTCTAAATTGATTGCATTCATCGGTGCAATGGGATCTCCCACATGTCTTAGTCTTTTTTGTTCAAAATCTATATTATTATCTACTTCCAAGTAAGTAAGACAGGTTTTATCCAATGATCTTTTATTTCTTGTCAGTGTGGCTATAAAGTCGTTGAACTGTGTGTAGGTAACTAAATCATTAGGATTGATCTTCTCAGTAGTTGTATCACTGCCCAGGTGTTCTCTAATTTGATCTTCAATCCAAGAGCTCATTAATGCATTTCCACATATATTCATTGTTTATTAATAGTGGAGTAATTTTTGGAAATTAGAAATTTTGTGAAAAGTGATTTTGCACAATTACGCACAAATGACCAAAAGTTACTTGATTGAAATTTTGAATTCTATCATTGTTATAAAAAATTACTTCCGAGATATGGTGTTAATTGTCGGGGTGGATTTCCACCAAATTAATCAAAATAATATTTGTTGTTTGCTTTTTTCCAATACCCAGTGTATACCAGAGTTTGTTGAAACATCTAGATTAACAATCCCACATTCATTATCGAGTGGCATGTTAAGTAGCTCATCGATCATAAATACACCCCGAAAATTTCTAATGTTTCATTTTTTAACCATTTTATCAATATCAAAGTTACTGAGTGGAGTTACTTTTTCTTAACATTCTTATCCCACTTAACTTTCTTCAATCCCTTGTCGTATTCCTCCATAGCTAAATTATGTCTGTGTTGTTCTTCCAATTCTTGGTTTGTCTTCTTAGCATTCACTACTGATGTAGTGATAGATGATGCACCACCAGCTAACGCTCCTAGAGCTCCCAATGCTGCGAAAATTAAGGGTAGAAATCCACCCTTCTGAACTGCCAGACCATTTCCAGTTTTCATTTCTTTGGACATTTTCTTAAGTTGTGGAACTGAAATTGTGATAGTCATCCCTTTGTCCTCCTTTAATTTCTTGTTTTTAAGTTCCAGTTGGTCTTTCATTAGGAAAGAATTAATATTCAAACCCTTCAACTCCTCATTAGGAACTTGAGATACAATGTTTTTTACTTTCATTTATTATAACAAATATTTTATCATTTCATTTTAATTCCTCAAACAAGCTTACGTTTAATATGCATCGCATATCCAGTAACACCTGCCCACAATCTCTCATTGAGATCAGCATCTGAACTTAATTTTTGGAACACTTTCTTTTCTAGTTCTTTGTCAACTACATGCCTTTCAGCTAGATCTTTATGATGACGATAAGCTATATAATGTTCCATTGCAGCCGCATCTAGTGGATTGATGGGTTTATCACCACGCTCAATTCTCTCTTTTAGTCTGGTACCCGGACCTAAGTACTGATAACCGGGTGCATGCAACTCAAAGGGTAGTGAATTTATTATGTCATTGAGTAACCCTTTTCCGTGATGCTCCGACTCCCAAAATTATGTGGTATTGTGTTTAACATTCGTATCAGATGTGGTAGTTATACCTTCTGGATTATTCCCAACAAAGTCACTAAACTTGCTGTTGAGCATATTCATTATTCCAACTTTTTCATTGTAAATGTTATCATTTCCAACATTCTCTTCGCCATAAATAACGAGAAGTCGATCAATAAGCATCCTAACATCATCCATCCATATGTATTCTTTGGGATAGTCTGTATATTCCTTTATACCTTTCCCCTTTTTAGGTGAGGGACGTTTCTTTTTAATCGAATCGTAAATAGGTTTAACAATAATATTCCATTTATTCCCTTTACTCAATTTTGGCGTTCCGAAGTTTGGATCATTGTTTTGAAAAGCTTTGTTTGTATCTGCTAGGATACAACTATAGTGTTCATAGTCGGTTGCAGTGTAGTCACTTTCTGTTACTTTCTTACTAGATAGTAATTTCATCAAACCATCAGTTCCAGTGTATGTTCGGCCTTGTCATTGTTGAATGTTACTTCGCTATCACCAATATACAGTCTACCTTTATCAGCCTTTAGTCCAAAAACATCGTCTTTGCAGTCAATTAAGAAATCGGCCACTTTCTTATCAATAAATGTTGTTTTGTAGTTAGTTAACTGTGAGATATCAGTTTTCAAATGCCCCAATGCTTCATCATAGCGTTCATCGTCATCGTCATAGCGTTCATCGTCACCATCAATTCGTTTAACGCCATCGTCATAGTGTTCATAATCATCGTCATCGTCAATGCGTTCATTGGTGTCTGTTTTACCAAACAGTTTTCTTTCAAGACATGTTTCTGTTTATGTCTGTGGGTAGTCTAAATTCTTAACAGCAAATGGAACAAGTTCTTTTATTAAGTTCTTATTCTCATTTGTTACATGTCCAATTTTTGTCCCAAATCTTCTATTGTATCTATCAATGGTTGATCGTATTTTTTATTTTTATCATATTCATCTTGCCGAAATTCTCTAAAAGTTTTAAACTTTTCAATTAGCTGTCTTCTTCTCTATATATTTTTCTCTATTTTGTTTACAATTTTTTGTTGTCTCATTTGTTATATAAATAAATAAAATGAACAATGATAACTTAAATGTATATTGTCTCAAATGTATGAAAAATACACTAAGTGATAAAATTTCATATGAACTTACAAATAATCACAAAGTAAGAACTAAATGTGTTTGTAGATTGTTTACCAATAACTCGATATTCACTGGTGGGGGTATAAAAAACGATATTGTAAAGGAAATTCATAAACCAATACGAAAAACTTTCCCAGAAGAACTGTTCTATCTTTTGGCATCGATGATCTTTGGCAAGCTGATTTAGTTGAGATGAATTCTGGATCTTTAAAAGGTATACACAGAATTAACAAAGGGTTTAAATATATGTTAACCGTGATAGATGTTTTCTCCAAATATACATGGGCAATGCCAATCAAAGATAAAACTGGTGAAAATGTTACATTAGCATTTAAAACTATTTTGAATGATCGCAAACCCATGCATTTACAAACATACGAAGGGAAAGAATTTTACAATAAATCATTTAAGGCATTAATGGCCAATAACAACATAACACACTATTCAACATACAGTGAAAAGAAAGCTAGTGTTGTAGTAAGATTTAATAGAACATTGAAGGAGAAAATGTGGAAGATATTTACTGTGCAGGGAAACTATAAATGGGTGGCTATATTACCTAAATTAATAAGTGAATACAATGACACTGTTTACAGTACAATCGGAATGAAACCCACCAATGTAAATGCAAAGAATGAAAGTTCTATTCTAATCAACACGTATGGAGGAGAAAGAAAAATGGTTAAACCAAAGTTTGCAATAGGAGATAAAGTTCGTATAGGTAAAAGTAAAAATTTGTTTGAAAAAGGATATTCACCAAATTGATCCACTGAAGTATTTGAGGTGTGTAAAGTATTGCATACAAACCCCACGACATACAGAATAAATTATTTAAAAAATGAACTTCTTAAAGGTATTTTTTATTAGCCTGAGCTGCTTAAGACCAAATATGATAAAGACACTTAGTGGAAAAAGTTTTACAAAGGAAAGGAAATAAGCTGTTAATTAAATGGTTAGGTTTTGGTAGTAGTCATAATTCTTGGGTTGATAAGAAAAGTGTAGTTGTTGAAGAAATTTTTTTCTATATAATAAATGGATCAACAAAAAATTGAAAGTTATGAGCGTCAGTCGTTTCCGCCAAACGACCAAACAAAAAATATTTTGAATGAATACAACAAGCACATTCAGTTTGATATTCCTATTGGCGATGTATTTTCACACCCGAATGAATCTTATGTATACCAACAGTATAAGCTAACTAAAAGAGATACAAATGCAGATTATGAAAAATCTTCAACTATTGGTCTTTGTGAGAATTTCTTCCCATTCCAGTTCTCAAGCTTAGAGATCGAAAGTATTGACAACCCTGGCATCCCTTCAGCAATTATGCATACATTGCTTTCGGAATCAGAATCAGCATCCTTCTAAATGTCGGGGATAGAACTAGGTAAACATGTTAGGAAATATAAGCATAACGATGCCTATCCATTAAGATATTTGTTTGGGTTTATGAGAGATTGTAATGAAATATTCTGGAAAGGTGGGTACAAGAACACATTCATTCGAAATTCTAATGATGATGCTTCTTTTTACAGAAGACCCCCAAAGAAAGCATATGGATCTGATGATGAAGATAATAGACCAGATGCTGCTAAAATTGTTATTGAGAAAATGGAAATTCGGTGGCCAATTGTTGAATACGGTTCTATTTATGGAGACGAAATTAAAGCAAAACTATACAAACACCCCAAAATTCCAATTGGTTTTCATTATTGGCAATGTCTTGAAAAACCAGTACCTACTAATGCAAACTCATTTCAGTTTGATATAAAAGATCAGTTCAATTCAATCCAATTCGATATGCCAGACTTTGTTATTGTTGGTTTTCAACAAAACAGAAAAGAAGATCCTGGGCAATTCACACACGGTTCAGTGTTTGACTCTTGTTTTGTCAAAAATATTTATATTAAGAATGGATGGAATGAAGTGTTTCCCATAGAGAATTGGAATTTAAACATTAATAATAAAATTTTCGATAAGATGTATATTGCTTACAATGATTTTAGAAATCCAAAGACTAAACTAGATACCCATTAGTGTAATAATGATCTGCACTTCAACTCTGGGTCATTTTTTGGGAGAAGACCATTGTATGTTATTGATTGTTCTTACAGAAAAACCGCTATTGTAAAAGATCGATATAATCTGAAACTTACAGTTGATTTTAATAAGCCACTATTTGTAATGTGGTACTAGTAAGCCAAAGAAACCTAATTTATGATGTTAAAAGTGAAATAATCACGAAGTCCAATAGTGCGCAAACATGTATGGTTATTAGTTTTTAATGGATGGTTATCCATTAAAAACATTTACTGTTATATATTTTCTTTAAACTTTTATAATAGTGCTATAGGAGTGTTTTTTAAATGGGAATTAAAGGGGCCAATTTAACAGAATCTGTCAGCTCTTGTCAACATGTTCATAAACTCACTGAATTAATAGTATGTTGTGTTCTTGAAGAAGTATAATAATCCATTGGTGTATCTAAAAGCAGAATCTAACCCAGCTGGTAAGCACGGAAATTTCTTTGAAAATAAACCGAAAGATTTAGATCTGAATAAGCACTCGTCCAGTTCCATAAAATACATTTCATCGTAAAATACAAAAGTGCGACCAGAGTAGGTGTTTACAACTGCTTTTATTTTGGAATTCTGAGGTATACCCATATCATAAATAACCTCTGGATATTCAGACTCTAGTTGCAGACTAGGATATTCATATATATATATATATATATATATATATATATATATATATATATATACATTTGACTCGATAAACATTACAATTTCCCCCGATGGTCTCTGATAAATCAATGTAAAGCTTTCAAAATTAGTGGGTAAGAAAAACAACCAGTTAGTGATAAGCTCTGGTTTACTAATTATTTTATCTACTATGTCATATGTCCAAGCATATTTTTTATAAAAAATATACATCACTTGGTTGACTACCAAAAATATGTTGATGTTTTTCAAGTTACACAAATCTACTTCTTTTGTAGGGAATAATATGTTTGGTTTAGGAGGGGATAACGAATGCACAAATCTTTTAGGTTTACCACATAGACTCTGTATTGCTAAAATATCGTCAGTTTGTAATGTTAGTCGATCTGAGACATAAATTGGATACATAACAGACTCGTAGACATTCGAATGATGTATTCCTAATGCATGTCCTATTTCATTCAATAGCACAACGAAAAGATTTATTCTTCCTTGAGATTTGTTGTCATGTTTAAGATACCAATCTTCTTCAGCATCAATGTGAATTTCAACTGGTGAGTTATCTGATTTCTGAAAAAAAGCATGACCAAGTATTCCCCCTTTCCCATCTAATTTACTATTACATAAATGCCGAGACTTTTGAAATATATGGATACTACGTTTGTTTGATATTATTATGTGTGGGTTTTGAGTATCGTGTTTAAACATAATGTCAGTATGTTTGGCCCACGTATGAAACTCTTCTTGAGTTAGTTGTGGTATGTCATGATTGGCCAATACAAAATGCCATTTTATTACTTTTGTTGTCCATTTGGTAATAGATGTAAAAAAGCCAAATATATCATCTGGTACCCCATATCTAGGAGTTTTGATTAGTGTCAGTGTTTCTTTACTTATTTCGCCACTAATTGTTATGTTATGATACTCTTGGAAAAATCGGAGAGCAATTGAAACTGCAGATGAATTTGCATGTGTAATATCTTTGTCAGATACGTTTAAGTATCCAAAATCATTTAAATATTTTATTGTGGAAAGTGTTTAATTTTCACCTCTGCTGGAGGTTATCAAAATTAAGATGATAATCGTAAAGGTAATCATATTATAATTAAGAAAATATTTCATAGTATCTCTCTTTTTCAATTTTGTAGTGCCCCCATGGTAGTGTATTAATACCATCTTTAAGAATAAATCTTTTATCATCTTCGGGACTTAATGCTTTTTTTCTCAACTCAATCGAATAGAGTTCATGTTTCTTACTGATTCATACTTTTTTACAACACTTTTTTTTACCAAACAAACACTTTTTGTAGTCATCAAAACTAATCTCATTTCTGACTACAGTGTTTTTCACACCCTTTGCTCTTTTCTTTACACCACCTTCCACATTTATTGCATACATTTTCGATTTCAAAGCAATAAATCCTTCCATTATTTTTCCATTACATTCATATTTCATTTTGCCAATAATATTTTTGTTAACTAACGGTATACCATATGGATTATCTTTTTTATAGTCAGAAGTATCAAAATGATCGACCATTTCTTTCATGTCACTGTAGAATTCTGATGTTTTTATATAATAGATGTATGAATCAGTATCTTGGTAGCACAGTTAATTATTTTTCCCATACTTTGATTTTATTATATTATAGTGAAAATCGTACATTAAGACTTTCGAAATATCAAGTATGCTCATTCCAACATAAATGGGTTGTTAAAGCACAGTTTTGTTTTAATCATATTAACTGCAACCAAAGAGTTAGTAAATATAATTCTATCTTTAAAGTTTGGTTTAGCCACTAGTTTATCCATTTGCTTAGAACTTGTGTACAATCGTAAATCCACTCTGTTTCTAATATTCTCCATTTTTTTTTTCCAAAAACAGAATTGTTCATTAAGTTGTAGAAGTCTTTTTCAAAGTCATTTGTAGACTTTGTTCGCATATTTATGTTTAGATCAATACAGGACTTGAACCAATCTGATTGATCAAACTTCAGAACTCTATGGATCATTTTTAACTTCATTCCGAGAGATAGATGTTGCTTAAGATTTACATAGTGTAATACATAATTTTCTTTATCATACAGAGTAGTCACGAGTTTGGGATTTTTTGAACATTCTGGTATTTTATTCTCTGATGCCAAAGACAGATCTTTGTAGAGATTGTGTAGTTTATGTGGGTATTCCAAATCAGCTTCCAATATATAACCTTTGCTAGAATCATCTTCTATTTTTGTTACATCTATATTTGTATTTCTCCTCTTAAACCCACCATAGGGAAAAAAAAACTGGCTCATAGCCCATCCATATAAGTTATTGGCATCCAGATATGTAAGATAAAAGATTTCCTTTGTACTATCGCAAGCATTCATATATTCATTATTTGCTTTAGCATATCGCTTACAACAATGTGAAATTCCACCACGAACACCTTTTTCTATCATCAAAATCATATCGTAATCTGTTAATAATTAGTGTTCTATTTTAGTATGTTTGAGCATAGCATCCCACGCTTACGCTGGGGCTGTGAAATACCATGCTGGATCTAGCTTATATGTTTTGAGACACACATCTCTAAAATTTTCCATTATATCGGTAAAATTCAATACACCAGATTTGTTATAGAGTTCTGTGTACTCTCTTAGAGATTTTATGTTGAATTTTGCCCACACCTTTCTCACAAATTCGTAATCTTCGTCTGTAATGCCACATTTATTGAGTTTGTTGTAAAATGCATCTTTGGATGGAAGTGATGTCTCACAAAATTTTCAGCACTATCCATGTAGTCATAGAGGTAAACACCTTTTCTTGTAACAAAGTCAAGAAGTTCATTGGAAAAATGCTTACACGTTTCTCGGAATTGGCTTCTGCAAATGTTGCTAGAGAGTTTATCGATACTACTAGCCATAAATTTAAATGAGTCAATAAATCTAAGATTTACACTTTCACATACATGTTTCGTAAAAGAAATAAATTTTTCTTCGTTGTTGGAAATTAGATCAATTTTATTTTCATCGATGCCAAGATCTCTTATGAATAAATGTGTGTCATAACCAGATAGATTGTGTATAAACACTGGGACAAAACATGGATTTCTATACGATAAGTTACAATCTCTGTGTGCAGCTTCCCTAAATTTCTCCGTAAGATGATCATGATCTCTCACAGAATCACCATTTAAAGACTTTTCACATATATGACAATGGGTAGCAGTATCATAAACAATTTGTTCTTTCTGAGTTAGTGGAAGCATTGGTTTTTCATTTGCGTATATATCACCAATAGACTTTGCTTCTTCCATCAGCATTTTAACGAATACAGTAGATGCATCAGATCCTTCATAAGTTACTGGTGGTTTATAGTATCCATGTTCGTATTTTACATAGTAACAGAAGCTAATAGGTTCGTGTTTTTGGTATGGTTTCGTGTAGGATTCGTCGGGGTTTGGTTAGCAAGTTTCAATTTTAGTCAACAAACATTCAAAATCAGCATATATCACAAACGGAACTCTCAAAGAATGATTTTTGTTTTTAAATCTTAATATGTAATTTTTTCCTTTAAATGGTAGTTCAACTCTAACACCCTCGTGGTCTCGGCAGTCTTGTTCGTGATCTTTTAGTGTACTTACAGAGTATAAATGTTGCAAACATCTATCGCATATATATATATATATATATATATATATATATATATATATATATATATATATATATAGTGACCATTATTTGATACTTGTGATGCGATAAGTCTCGAAATACTTTTTATGTATTTATTCACTCTTTGGGTGATTATTTGTACTTGATGCAATGCAGATAGAACAGACCACAAAAAACATTTTTGATCATTGTTCTTATCATTAATTATCGCCTGCTTAGCTTTGATTTTTTCCGGGAGATCAACATAAGAACTGCCTTTGAATGGTACGTATTTATTTATTCACACTTCTAGTTTAAATATTCTGTTGAGTACCTACTGAGATCCCTTTGATTCGAAAGCCCCCATCTCAGCTACGATTTTCGATATGCTGTTGACATAATATTCTTCCAGATTAGTCGATTTCAGTATAATTTCGTTCTTTGTTTTAAAGGAGCTTTCTACATATTCAATATTCTCACCAATTCCCCTTTTGTACTCAGTGAAGAGTTTGAGTGATTTTAAATGTTTATTAATTAGTCCCTTGACAGTTTCTTTTACATCGTTTAGGAAATGATTTGGGTCTATGTGTGCATTCACATTATTTACAGCATAAGTCTTGATCCTACTTTGAAATGCTGTTTCGATTTCTTCAACACTGAATCTGAGTGTGTACTTATGAATTTTACTTCTCAAGTGACTTCTTATGAGAGATGGTTTGTAAAAGTGATTACAAGTCTCACACTTGACATACCTCTCTTGAGGTTTCTTCTTTCTTTTCACAAAAATATCTTTCTTAAATTTATATTCTTTCCAAACATGACCAGGTTCATTAGCCTTTTTCGTTGCCATGGTCGTCATCATATTAGACATCAGTTGATTTTTATTTGTGCTCATTTATTATATAAATTATTTTATTTTTTACGTTTTCAAATTTTTTACGCCACTTTTTTTGCAACTGTGCCCAACAGCAACTTTTTACTCATATTTTTTCAGGTGCGTTCAAACGCAAAGTTTAACGCAACTTATTTTCTAAAGACTACGATCTAACCAAACGCAACTTTTTGAGCCACTTTTTTGCGTTTGTGCCAAAATCGGCATTTCTATACTACTGGTAGCCTTAGGGCAACCATCAAGTTGGATGGATCCAGCGCAGTGTGGACAAACGAAATGTAGATTGCAGAATTTGCGGGTGTGATCTAGGGCATTGCAGTTGCGGCATTGAGCTATGTCTGACAGCCGTTTTTGGTAGGGGTTGGGGTAAACTATTGTCAGATTTAGCCGGTTTACAGAAAGCAAAGGGGGCAAAGTGTCGTTCTTTGCGGCTGTCATACAGAATAAGTTTTGTTTTTCAAGCCAGGTTTGTGTAGAATCGAAGGGGTTTCTATGCAGGGATTGGAATTGGTATACGTCCAGGGTGGAGTAACCACGCACTTCGAATTCTTCTTTGATAGCCAAAGGGTCGGTGTCGCCCGGCAAGTTGAACACCACCTTCTGGGGTTGGTCCGTGGAAATGTTTTACGTGAAGTAAGGAATACCCAGGTTTGCCAGCAGATTTTTTTGCCACGTGGTACTTCTGTTCGTCGGCTGCAACGATGCGCAGGCCGTTACGAGCAAGAGAAAGGGTGAAGCCAGCTGGATGGATGTTTCGGAGCTTTCCTTTGGCACCAGACGGCTGTATTCTTTTTGGTGTCGGTATGTGAGCTGCCTTTTGGGTGTGCGTGGTTGTTGTTTGTATTGGGTCTGTGTGCCTGAAGGGCCGGGAGAGTGTAGGGAACTTTGCTGTTCCCGCAGGACCTCAAACCGGTTCGAAACCGGCACTTGTGGCATCCTGCTGTGATCCGCGAGCTCTTTGTTGGCGTCTGGCAGGTACTAGTGTTTCCCTTTCTAGCTGGGAGTTCGCTTGTGCTCGCCGTTTATTAATCCTCCTGTGCACTTTCTGCCATTCGGTGGATTCTCCGGACACTCGGAGATGTTGTTGGTTAGTTTCCATATTTTCGTTCTCTCCCCCGCTGTCTGAGCTGTCAGGGAAAGGAGTATTGGCCATATGCTCGTGGTTTTCTTGGGTTTTCTGGCTTGAAACCGTAATGATTTTGTGGTTGGCAAAAGCTGAGAGGGCTGCGCCGGAGGGGATGTTTTTGGGAATGGTTACTGTAATGGAAATGCTCCGTTCGAGGACATCTCCCGTGGCCAGAGCTGCATTCCCGTCCAGAATTTGGAGGCAAGGGTGTGTAGAAAACAATGGAGTGCTCAACTTTTCAGTAAACGTTTAGTGAGTGTACTGACCCTCGTAGCTGACCAGAACGGGCTAGGTTCGAGTTGACTCGGGTAGGAGACACCCAAGCCGACAAGAGAGCTTCGTGTCAGCAAATCTAACCCAACCCCACGCAAAACGACGCAGAGACACCACTAGAGCTGCCTACGGCGACGAACGTCCAAGGAGAAGTGAGTGCTACACAATTATTTTATTCGTATTTATTTTTTTAATGGCGAACACCAAAATCCCCCTATGCCAGCGTGAGCTCCTTCTCAGTTCTGTGTGCCCTCCGGCATGCATGTTAGTAGCTAAGACGGCTGGAGAATGGGACACGTCTCAAGGCAAGCCCTATATGCCTTAGGTCGAGTTTAATTAATAAATTGGGCGCATGCATCACGGCTCAGAAGGTTGCCTGGGGCCATGGACGAAATTGTAGCAATGTCCACACCCCGAAAGAAGAAGGGTCTAGATGATAGGGCATAGCAAACCACGCAAAGCGGAGAGGGCCTGGGAAAATCTATGCGACAGTCATGAAGGATAAAAGAAATTACTTTTATTGGGTTAAGGCTGCAGAAAGTAGGGTGCTTGTTAGTTAGCGAAGATAGACTTTGTGAGGTTAATGGGTGGTGATATGAAATGAGTCGAGCCGCTGCTAGAAAGTATCCAGGGTCGTACCGCAATAGCACGGCCCTGGCGGCGGGGGACAGAACTGTGCCACCCGCCCGCAGATGCCAGTCATCTCTCTGGAAGCAGAAAAAAATGTTAGTTCCGGGCATAAAAATAGGAGTAATTAGAAAAGGGCAAAGGGGTGTTGGGGAGGTGCAATGAAATGACATTACCTACGTCGTTATTTCGCTTGCAGCAATTTATGTACAATGTATGTTATGTGTTGGTAGTGTTTGTGTATGTTAATGTGAGTGCACCACTTCAGAACCTTCACCAGCTGCTGCAGAGAGCACACTACGCCACAGCCTCCTCAGTTGTTGCTGATAAACTGCCAAGAGGCGGCCTTGGAATAGGCAGTGGCGACGGAACATACATACAAACAGCTGTCGGATGAGAGAAGTGTCGAAGCACGTGTGCGTGTGGAGGGCAGGGTGCATGCAATGTAATTCTCAGGGCCGACGCCAGCCAAGGGCTATATGACGTGTGTTTTGCCTTGTTCTGTGATCACATGTTGCTTCGGACCTAATATTTAATATATTTAGTAATTAATATGAGTGTGGGAATTATCACACAGGGCTGATGGCCAATGAGGATGATTAAGGGGATTTATGGCGGCTTGTGAGCCAAAGTGCTCTTCGGCTGCATATATTTTTGGGTTTCCTCAGGGTCATAATCCCCGAGGCTACATATTTTCACATTTGCACTGCACAATCCGTGTAAAATTTTTCTGCTAATTTTACGAAGTGCTCGTCCAGTTTTTCGATTTTTAATTCGCGATGCAGATCTGCAATAGGGCAGAATCGGGGTGCGTCCGCTGCTATTCGCAGACATTTATTTTGAATTAGTTGGAGGCGCCTTGTGTATTTTAGCTGTGTGTGTCCAGGTGGGCGCAGAATATGTTATAACTGGCTTATTAGCATCGTATACAGTAATACAGCCTTGTTTCGGGTTAAACACTACATGGGGTTTAGTATTGGATAAGTGCTACACCAGCGCGCCGCCGGCCGGAGTAAACTCGTCGAGAAGTAGGAAAGGGCAGAGGGGGGAAAAGGAAGGAGAAGAAGGGTGGAGGGGTAGATGGAGGGGATCGAGGAGGAGCGGCTGTCGATGACGAAATCGAAGAACGACTGACGAGACGATAGGCCAAAGAAAAGGATCGTCTCAAAATACATTAAACTTCCTGAGTCAAATCTCACACTACTACACCCCAAATAATTCTCACAGTGTGTAAACTGTTATAATATGAATAATGAATCGGGAAGAGAAAAGGGGGGGGGGGGGGGTAAAGATATGTCGACATCGTCAACAGTACAGCGAAAACCCTCTGACTCTGGGAGTTGAAGTTACGCAAAAGTATCGAGCATCTACAAATATTGTGGCAATACATTCATGAATAGCTGTGTTACAATTTCTCTCTCTAGAAATTAAGTGGGCGATACCAGGTTCGTTGAGGGATGGAGGTCTTAATCAAATGAAATAATTAATTATAATTTCCTTATTTTATTTACAATAACTACACCAGAATTCTCTAAACTCAAATTCTCACAATAATTTGAAATCACTTACTGTTCACAATTGACACCTTAATAAAATCTATAATTACGACAAAGAACTCAATGAAGTTAAATAATTAATGATCAGTCCCACTAGACAGTGTATCAACCTATTCAACTATTTTATAATTTATGTGTCCATATTTGACAGTTCAAATATTTACAATAAAATCAGTATTACACTTCCATTCAGTCCCACCTCAGTTCATTCCATGTCCTGCCAGTCGCAATGTTATAGAGTCCTCCAGGTGCCCTCACGCACAGTAGGCTTCACTCGACGGTTTCACGCCCTCTCGACCATTCAAGCCACGAACACCTCACTCGCCGTCGTCCCGCAATCTACAGTCGTCGTCCACACTACTTCACTCGCGCACACTCGGCCAGGCGGCCTCCATTAAAGACTCCGGCCGCTGGGTTGCGGCAGTATATATAGGTCTTAGGCCGCCACCTAGAATCTTCCCCAACTCGCGTGATGCATCGCGGAGGGCTGAGGCACCAGCCAGTCTCACCAGAACATTCTTGCGCCGTCGCTAAACGTATCGGAAACTCTAGCAGACGTGAGGAGGTCTGTGACGCCAGCAAGTCTCGCCACTGTCGGCATTCACAGGATTCCCAGAAGGGAGGAAATAGGATGCCTCGAGCGCATCTTTCCAGGAAGAGGGGAGGGCGAGGTGGGTCCCAGATTGCGGCGCAGGGCAGCTGAATCGGCGCCAGCTGCAGCACGTAATAGCTTTAACACCAGACAACATGAATTTAGTAACTGTAATTTCAACACCTCGTACAGAATGTAACCATGTGATAATTGTGGTGTGGTGTATGCGAATAGGAGTAGGTGGACTGCTCGCAACAGGATTTGTTCTAAAAATTTATATTAAATCATAATTATTTTTGTTGTATGAAGAATAAATTTGAGTGTGTTTACACACATAATATGTATTTGACAAGTTTGTAAAATAAAGTTATTGTATGCGAAAGAAATATCTTTTATTCGTTTATTCGTTCCCTCCTTATATTGGTCTGTTTGGGAGAAAATGATTAAGTGTAATCTGAGTTAAATGTGTAATGAAGATGATATTCATTTTATCATCAATATACATTTTTTTTTCTGACGGTCATATGCAATGTCTTGATACATAGAAATATTTGTATGCTGTGAGGAGATATGAACACATTATATATATATATATATATATATATATATATATATATATATATATATATATATATATATATATGCTTAGTATAACTAATGGTTTGGAAATATGTGTAAATTTAAGTTGTAATTAGAAAAGCAATATGATTTTTTTTTTTGGAAATTATTTTTTAATTGAAGAGTGATCTGTGAATAAAGGAAGGAAAACCTCTAATAATTAATGGGAGATGTATGGAACGCAAGTAAAATAATAATAAATTGTTTCCTTCTATTACTTTGAATGATTTGAATATGTATGTATGGATAGTTGTCTGACCTCAGTAAAATCTTAAATGTTATTCATCCTCAGAAGCATTCAATTTAGTAGAAAATTGGGTGTATGAGATCGTATATTTTTGAAAATGAAATATGTCTCTGATGGTGTGAAATTGAGTATTGAGCATATTTCGTTATGTACAAATTATTAGATTATCCTAACATTAGATGGAAACAACAATTGTGTTTTTATCACAAAACTTTTATTAGTAACTGCGTACTGATTAAATGACTGAAAGGAATACTGACTTCCGAACTTATACGATTTGAAGTAGCTGGTATGTGATTCACTAGAAGTAAGTGGCTTGTATGATGTGACGTTATAGTTGTCAAGTATTTAGTTTTAAAATTTTTCACAGTACTGTTTGATAGGAATGTTCTGATAGTATGAGTGGTGGGTAACATCAGATTGGTTAATCTGATCATAAGGTGTGTTGGTAATGCTAGTGATAATGATTGAGTCGATGGTTGATATGACTTGTCTGTATGTTTGTTAGTATAGTTGTTACTGTTTGATGATAAGGGATTTGCAAATGTATGGTATGGTTTGTGCCAATGAGTTGTGTGGTGTGATATGTTTTACGAATATTGATCTTTATAATTCTTCCCTGCTGGAAAATTTGATTTGCTAGTTTGATGATATGGTCTATTCAGATGCGATTTCATTAAGACGAAGGTATACTGTATAGGTAATGGTATTATTTGAATGAGTGTTTACTATTACACGATGAAATGGTTTGTCAGAGTAATTCGTTGGATTATTTCATAGTAATACTTATATAATGGTTTTGTTGTCTTGGAAGGTATGAAGGGAATTGTTTAGTATAGCCGATATGGTGTAGGCAATGATTAATTAAATGGTGTGCTCATGTATTTGGGATAACACATGATATTATATTTTATCTGGAACAATACATAGAAATAACTGGTTGACATGTTTTTTTAGTCTGTATGATATGACATGAAAATATTATGAGTTATTTTAAACATTTTGCGATGGGTAGATGGAGGTTTAGGCTATGTAGTTGGATGATATATTAATTATGAGTGGTTGGTAGAGAATGCTAGTAAACATATTTAATTAATAATGAGGTGATAGTGATGAGGCTTCTGTTTCTATCAAATGAATCATTTACTTAAGAGTCCGTAGAAAAAAATTAAAACATATTTAAATATTTGTAATAATTTTTCGTAATATGATAAAGTTATGATAATATTGTACATTTATATAAAGATGCATAACCTTGTTGGTGTTAGTTTACTGGGAATGATAGTTTCAAAGGGATATTATAAAATTTCTTGCATTGGTTCTATGCAAATATAAGTAATTGAGACGAACATATCTAGAGTATTGGTAGGTAGGAATTATTTTTCAGTTATATTTTATTTTAAGTGTCATGGATATAATAGTTATAACGTAACACGCATACGTTCTGGTTTTATCTGAATGACACAATACATGTAGTCGCTTTCTGATGTTATAATGTAATTGACTCTAGATTTAAACTCGAGGTAACAATAAGCCTGTGATGCAGGATGGATATTTTCATTAGAGATGTTAATTAAAAGGGATATTACAAGATATGTGAATATTATTTTTTTTATATGAGTGGTATGTACGCAGAAAATACTAATTATATATTGTTACCTATATTCCGAAATCAATTTTATATGCTTCCACATTGAAGAGAAAATATAATTTTTAAGTGAATATAATAAACGCTAAGATCATCGTGTGATTGGTAGAAAACAGCTTGTATGAGTTTGTTGTGTATAGATATGGAACTCTCGAATATGTAAGTCTGAAAAATAAAATGAATGCCCCAAACAACTACAATATAGTTGAATTTAAAATGAAATTTGTAAGTGAATGGTGTGTAGTAGGTGAGATTGTTCAAGTATAATTATTTCTTATACCGATTGCTCTCTACTAAATAGAATATCTTGAATGTGTATACGTAGTGGGGGTGAAAATTTGTCTGTAAGAGAAATGAATTGGGTTACTTATAGCGAATGCTCTCTACTAAATAGAATGTCCTGGCTGTGGCTGCAGGAGATGCAAAATATTTGTCTATAGGAGAGATGAATTAAATACTTAAAGAAACCTACAAATTCCGTCTATCTCCTTTGGTTATTATTTTAACAAATATGTATGTTGCGTACAAGTCAGAAATTAAATTTATATTCACTTGCAGTAGTAGGATTTGGGGAAGTCTGGGAGAACGGTTTCTGGATTCGGTTTCGGATTGGAGGAGCCGCCATGTTGTTACGTCACCCAACCGCCATCTTGGATGTCATTGACCTTTAACCCCTGACATATATTAATTATATTTGACCTCGACCTTGACCTCGAGGACCTTTGACCCCAAATAACACTAAAAAAACTTTTCAAAATCCAAAAAAAACTCAAGTATCCCAAAAAATTCTAAACAAAAAAAAAAAAAAACCGAAAATTTATTATTAAAAATTATTAAAATATTATTACAAGGATCCTTAAAAATTACAAATTTTCCCCTTAAAATGGTATAAGCCCCCACATGCAGAAAGAAGCCCTTGAAATCCAATTTTCGCCCAATGTAAGTAATTTGGGGGCCTCCATAGGACCAAGAGAAGTTGCTGCCATATTGGTTTTTATTAGCATACCCTATGTAAAATCGATACAAGGAATACAGGATAGGAGTCAGACTTAAGAATCAGCTATCTTGCATCCATATTGTATACAGATGAATTTTGACCTTGAGCTATTACCTTAGACCTTGACATTTGACCTTGGAAATCTGAAAAATAAAAAACTCACAAAACATTTCAAAAATAAAAAAATAACTATTACAAATATTTAAAAAATTATTAAAAATGCATTATTAAAATTATTAAAAAGTACCTATTTAACAAATGCTTATATTTACCAGAGGTCACCCATAGCCTATAACCATTACGCCATTTTGATAGACATCACCCATCCTCCATACTGGAAGCCAATGGTTATGACCTTGACCCCATTAACTTGAAAATAAACTCTTTATTAAAAATACATAAAAGTTACAAGTATAATACCACCACCATATTAGATGCAGACTACTTCAACATTGACCCCATGACCTTGAATGACCTTGAAAAAGAAAACTCGAGAAAAATTCCATAAAAGGTAGCAAGCATAATGCAATACAGACTCCCACTGCCATATTATATGCAGAATTCCTCTAACTTGACCTAATGACCTTGAAAACAAAACTCGAGAAAAATACATAAAAGTCAGCAAGAATATTACATTACAGACTACCACTACCATATTAGATGCAGACTACCTCAACCTTGGCCCCATGACCTTGAATTACCTTGAAAATAAAAACTTGAGAAAAATACATAAAAGTCAACAAGCATAATACATTACAGACTACCATTGCCATATAGATGCAGACTACCTCGAATTCATGACCTTGAATGACGTTGAAGACCAAAACTGGAGAAAAATACATAAAAGCCAGCAAGCATAATACATTAGAGTCTACCACCGCCATATTAGAGGCAGACCCCCTCAACCTTGACCCCAAGACCTTGAATTACCTTGAAAACAAAAAACTCGAGAAAAACCCATAAAAGTCATCAAGCATAATACATTACAGACTACTACCGCCATATTGGAAGCAGACTACCTTTACCTTGACCCTATGACCTTTAATAACCTTGACAAAACTCTCGAGAATAAATTGGTAAAAGTGAGGATGTTGGAGGCCAAGCGAGCTGTCGGCCCTTATATGTATAAGCATAAAAAGGTTTGTAAGTTTACACCCTATTTAAAACAGATTTTTCAAACGAACTGTATACCTACAAGCATTTTGCGAGACTTTGACTATGTGTACAATTTAATAAATATATTTTTGTTATTAAAAATGTTTATGTTCGACAATTTTGAAATATATTTTTTGAATTAATTATATATGCTCATTTAGTACAATAGCACTTGTTACAATACTTTTTTTAATTATATTTATTTTATATCTGTACCTTTTAAATTTTAATTTTATTCTGGCAAATTCGGTCAACATGAAATAAAACACACTTTATATTTCACACACATTTTTTAATTCAATAAATGTATTACAGTCACTCACTCCCTCTGAAAAAATTACAACCTTCTTCAATATACACACATCCCAATACATGCAACTTTGCTGTAGGTCACAGTCTTTTATGCATCTCGCTATTCACACTCGTGTTGTCCTTGTGCAACAATCTCGTCACATTCATTACACCGACACACTGTGCAGGACAGGCTTTGTAGGCAACTAACTTTTGAGGACATGTACCGAAGTCACAACAGACCTGCTTGCAGCAAACCAAGTACAGAGGTATAGATGAGACATGCACTTCACCTTTACAGGTATTTGCATATCTAAATAAAATGTCGGTACAGCTGGACTGCTTGCCGCACCTATCACACAAATATGACACGTGACAGGGATTTTTGACTCAATTATAGCGCTCATGTCAACGTACGTTGTGGGCTAAAGTAAATGCCTTATCACAAAAGTGACACTGATAACGACGCAGTGGTTCAGACTAAGACTCGGGCAGGCCTGTTGGAGATGTAGATACTCGAGCTAAAGAAGCAGGTAATGTCGGCAATGGTGTTCTCGATACCTCAGTCGAAAAGTTCGATATCTACATTTGAAGATTTCCTAGATGCAACAGCTGAAGAAATCGTTGGTACTGTAGCATCTGCACATGATCGTACTGCAGGTAGTGATGTAGGTGTCACATCTGAAGAAGTCGATGGCACCATACCAATCTGAAACGATTGTACTGCACTGGTAGAAGTAGATGCTGCTAGTGACGTAGCCATCGCAGTTGAAGAAGTCGATGGCGAGAAACCATTGGTGGGCAATACCCACTCAACTTTAACATAACTAGCCATGGATGACATGACGTATAAGCTAGCCAAGACGATCCACATTTCACGACAGTCGCTGTCAAACTGTACCTCTCAGCTGACCTCCCTATTGCTTATATACTAGTATGCAAGCCCTATGGCGTCATATCGACTTTGAACCAATTGTATTGCACCATTAATACAGTGTACAAACACCGACCAGTCAATCACCAACCTGCCAATTACCGAGTTGTCACGTGAATAGAAAACACTGTTGATAAAAGTATACTAAAGCTATGTCACGAGGAAGAAAAAATTATTACTAAGGGTTCAGGTTGGACCCTAGCATACGTAAATCATTTAGAACTAAGAACTAGTAGGCTCAATTAATTTAGCAAATAGGTGCATACTGATTTACCTCTACCCCTCTACAGAGAATTACAACATAGCTTCGCCTTCGACTGGCAGGATGGTGATACAAATTACTGCGACCTCAGAAAATCGCTGAGTTGTTAAAACACTCCTGTGCACCATCAGCACTGAGGAGTCAGCAGTGAGGAGTCAGCAGTGAGGAGTCAGCACTGAGGAGTTAGCTGCGAGGAGCCAGCACTGAGGAGTCAGCAGTGAGGAATCAGCACTGAGGAGCCAGCAGTGAGGAGTTGGCACTTTGCAGTACTATGGGTGTTTGACTTCGCATATGCTTGAAGATGATGCAAATCACTCATAATGTGAAATCAAGTATGTCGTGTATGACTACGTGCAAACCTTCACCGATTGTTAGATAATTACGTGGAAAACCATGTTGTTACTGTGCCAAGACCTTCAGTAAAAATTGCAATGCACATCGTCATGAACAGAGGGAATGTTCAAATAAAACAACCTCCAGAATACTAACATGCTATATGTGCGGTGCAACATTTGGTAGAAGCGATAATTTAAAGAGACACACTGGTACCTGTAAAAGTAACGTACCTTCGCTTGACTTGAGACAGCATGCATTGAACTTACTCCTGCAAGACAAGGCTATGACTAGCCTTTCTGCTGATTCGTCGTGTAAACTAACAATAATTCAAGCACCCATAACATTGCCCAGGCCTGCATCGTATTCCAAAACAGTATGTGATGAAGGGAATAAGAGTGTCGCTGACATTTGTTGTGAAGAGTGCGAGCCATACAGGTCATCGGGAGTTGCAAACAACAAATATGCACTGTTAACATGCAAAGCGAAAAACAAAGATGTTACAACTAGTCATGACGACGAGAACGAAAATGTGGCCTTCAAGACTTCTGCTGGTGCTGTGAAAACTATACGGAAATGTAGCCTACATATTCTAGTGATGATGGAGTGACGACATCTGCAAAGCAAAAGGTGCAAGTATATTTCTGAAGATAGGGACTACTTGAAGTTGGGGCAGAAGAAACATGGATTCGAACCCAGCACTCTGGCCAAGAGGTATCTTGCAACCTACTAATCACAGACGAGCATACATGCAGACATGTGTCATTAAGCTTCCACGAATAAGAAGAAAGTTGTGCGGTCTAGCGGCTTATTTTCTGAAGACAACAATGACTGGGTTGATAGACTTCGGATGTTGGTTCCATTACAAATAATAGGATATCTTTCTGTCAGTGAAGATATGAGTTATATTATTGATGAACTCAGAACTAGAGGCTTTATAGAATGATATATATATATATATATATAATATATGTGTGAGATTTTTGTTAATTAAATAGCAAGTGCGATAACCAGATGGGGCGTGGCCTCGAACAAGTGTGTATTTTTAAGTCAAGCGAGTTCTTACATTCCATTTTCTGTGTGGAAATAACATGGAAAAATAAAATGTTAATACTATAGTGAACGCTCTACAGTAAATGGGAAACCTCAGTTATATAAAGTTTATGTGGTCAGATTTGAATCCGAATATTCATATTTTTTACTATCGCCTGTATTCAGAGGTTAATTCGGCTGCAGGGTGGTAAGATTGCAATACTTCAAAGGAGGCAAAGTCTTCTGTGTGCCATAATAATTTCTTAATTATATTATGCTTTGGTGTACCACACTTTATAGTATTTTCGTAGGGCAGTTTTGCGTCGGAAAATTATGTGCGTATTTTATGAGCTTGAATGAATATGAAATAAGAGCAATTCTGGGGCAACAATAATTATTACATATGGCAGATCATTAATAAATTGGCAGATGAATATACACTATCTACCAAAAAGTAATTGGGCACCTGTCAACAATGTTTGCTGGTTGGTTGTCACCCCTTTAGAATCTCGTAGGGCCACCTCTTGTGGTTATAACAGTAGCCACCCTGTCTGGCATGCTCTCTACGAGTGTTTGCAGGACATCCACGGGGATTCGTCGCCATTTCTCTTGCAACCATTCCATGATTTCAGCAATGGATTTTGGCCGCACCTGATGAACCTTCAGCCGGCGATCCAATTCGTCCCAAAGAGGTTTATAGGGTTGAGGTTGGGGCTCTAGGCAGGCCACTCCAAGCGGCGAACATTATTGTCGGCGTACCACTGCATAGCAGCCCTTGAAACATGGCACCTGGCATTGTCACCCTGGAAGCAACACGGGTTCATTCCGTAAAAACGCCACAATGTTGGGAGCATTTCATTGTCCAGAAAGTTACAATGGGCCTCTGTGTTCATGCTACCACGGACAAACACCAGCGGTCCTACACCGAAGGCCGTGGAACACAAGTCACCTGACATACTGAATTGCCTATCTTCATGGGTGGCCAATTACATTTTGGTAGATAGTGTATTGTTAAATGGTGACAAGTAGGGAGGGAAAAATTATAGAAATTGGTTTAAAAAAAGGGGGTGGGGAGGGGAGCAAAATAAAATAAAATGGGTTAAACACAAATTACGATGAACTAAAAAAAATAAATAAATAAATGAGCGACCAATGTAAAAAACTGTAAACATCTTCCATGCCTTATAGTTCCAGGCATGTATGCGTCAATCCATAAAAAACAAAACAACTCTAATTTCTACAGCTCTAGATGCTCCTCACAGCATTACACATAAATTTCTCAACAACTCATCGACTAGAAAGGGGGCTTAAAACTCACTCCACCGCCAGGTTGTTCAGTGGGCCGCCTAGATACCCTCAACTTCTGTTCTCACTTATCAATGTAGAGCACAACTCAGACAGAAAATACTCAACTTGGCTAACAAGATCTTTGCCTTAAAGGATCTTTGAAGGCGAGACCTTACACGACTGCAATGTTAATTTGTATAGAAAAATTAAATTTTAAAAATAAAAACAGCATCTTAATCCAAAGGAACCCAATAAGTTAATTAATGCATGATAAAATGGGGAAATTTCTATTGACTGGTAAATAAAACAAATAGATTTTCAAATATAAATTTACTATAGCAAATCAAAATAAAACTTTGTTACAACAATTAACAAGAATACACTTTATAACAAAAATTGGGATAACAATAATGATCTCTTTTGGAAATTAATAAATACATACATGTTAAGTGTGGGACTTTAATTGAGTACAAAATTAATTTTTTTTAAATGCTGTTTAGGTCAGAAATAAACAAATACTTAAAACCCAGTAAATTTTGTTTCAGTTACAATTACTTTTTCACAAAATCTTCAAAATTTAAAACAGCCTAACTTTCTTTTCGCTGATTTTACAAATCAACCTAACTTCCATGTGATTAAAAGTTTCAAAAGCGAAAAATTTGTTCAAAACAAGCCACAACTTTATCGACGACAGGGAAAGTGAGCGAAGGATCTAACCGGCAAAACTTTCACAACAACTCGCTCAACTGTTATCATTTACTCGGATCAGCAAAAACTGACAGAACTCAATCTTCTTTTGCGTCAAAACTGAGGTCGACAACTAGTACCTGTAAGATTCAAGCTTCAACGACTAACTTCCAAAATATTAATGGTAAATTCCCTGGGTTAACTTTCAACTGCAAGAATGTACTTCGATCTAAATTTGACGACAAAAAATTCACTGCTTTTAGTGTGATTGGAAACCAAAACTACAAAATCACTATAACTACAAACATGTGGATACTTATCTTTCACAGAGTTACTTGATGTGGAAATACGTCGAGGCTCCTCCAGCCTCTGCCCAGACTTCTCACTTCACAAGTGTCTCACAAAAACACGACCGTTCGCGACGAGGTCTCTACGATGACTCCCTGACGTGACAGCGTGACCACCGCGCCCCCACGCTGTCACGTCACTGTTACCAGGCAGGACTCAGCGAAAACTTCGCTGCCGCTTACCCCGCCTCACCCAAATGGAGCTCCAGCTTCCTACTTCTCTACCTCTCAGGCACCCTAGAGCTATGCACGACCATCCTTCAACGCCGTCCGCAACTCAGCGACTTCATGAGCCACGCCGCCGCTTGTCAGTCGCCTTTGCCATGTCATCCAGTCAGCCGCCGCGCACGTGATTAATATCCGGTCCTAGACTGGCCGAACGAAAACCCAACCCAACACTAGCTCATGGCCGTAGTGCATGATCGCAAGGGTCTCGACAATTCTAGAACCCTAACCAAGCCATGAGGCTATAAACTGGGTGAGCTTTAAAACAATTCTAAATAAAGCTACAGGTTAAAACGAACACACAACTACCAAGTTACTTCCAGAAAAGAGCCTAAGATTAATTAAATAGCAAAAACCAAACGACTCAAAATAAGTTACAAAAAACATTCGGAAAATTAAAAAAAAAAAACTGCCAAAACACACACACAAAAAAAAGGACTCGCATCTGAATTAAAAAAAGGGGGGGGGGGGGGCAAACCAAATCAAAACGATCACAAAATACAGGGATAGATCTTAACAAAAAATCGAAAGGGACGCTTACTCGAAATCACCTACCAAACAGAAAACCGTGAATAACACCATTTAAAGAGGGGGGGGGGGAAATTACATCGTCATAATATATAATTTAAACCATTCATAATATTACCTAAATGGTTTCTACACCAAATAAAGAACAAAACTTTATTGTAGTCCAAGAAATCATGCATGTTAGTAATAATGGAATGTTCTGACTATAACACAAAATAACATACACTTCACACGCACTAAAAATATTACTTCCTAATTATTCTTTTCCTAGAATAACAAGACAAAAAAACTGTATTTAATTCCCCCTATAGAGCATTCGCAAATGTAAACCACAGTATTTAGTTTGGTTCAGTCAATAAATGGCAATTATACATTTTCTAAAATTTTCCATGTTCCAGTATTATGTCTTACTCCTTAGCTTTAGAAAGCATTCTTCGGCTTCTGAGGTGTTATCATACATAATAGGGTATCCTCTGGGCAATAAAAAGATACTATTTAATTTTAAAGAAGCGATTACAATTTAATGTGCAAGCAGCCCTTTCGAAGCATAGGTAAAAGTTCACCATTTTCTTTTGTGGAATTATTAGTTTTCTTGCAGTATTCCTTAAACTCAAACAAATCCCATAACAGAGCTGCAAACGTTTCTTCTGGTAGCGTAAATACCATTACTTGCTCTGACATTTCTACTATAAATGTCATTACTTCTAAAAGTAATGACTAGCAATTATATACATTTTTACTAACAGTCAGTTCTTAAAATCAGACCTTTCTTAAAACTAAATGGAGAAAGGAATCATTCCTTCTTACAAAATTTGTAAATAGCAACTAGTCACATAGAGCATTCCATACATTAATATCACATAAATTTATTTTCCTCCTAGCAAACAACAAGTAAGAGAAATAAATCATGTACTATTAAAATATGGGCGCAGTTTGAATATCACTCTTCCTCACCATCTGAGTTCGAAGTATTATATTAATAATTTCAAATCTGTCTAAAGGTAGAGGAATACAACTATACAAATACAACTAAACAAATTCTGGAAAAAAATTGAATAAAATATTTTTGAGGACTGTTGCCTAAACATAAACAAATTTGTTTACCATAGGCAGGGTCTCACGAAACTAAATTTTATTTTATTCTTTACAAGGTCATGGCGGATGGCGGATACAACATGGCGGCCAGTCCTCTGGTCCTCTGCCAATGCCACGACTACAGATAGTCGATCTAGGTACTTGCATGCAAAATTACATGCAATTTAGGAAGTAGAAAAGAAGGCGGGAAAGAACAATCTTTATTAAAAGGGCGTTAGAAAAACTAGAAGACAGATATTGATAAGCAGGGCTTTCTTATTTTGGTAGTGCTGGCATTTCTTTTTTTTTTTTTTTTTTTTACCGGGGGGAGGGAGGAGGTTTGACGCTCCTGGTGCTGGGTAAAATGCTCCTGTGTCACCAGTAGACACCTGAAACATAAAAGAGGAGAGAGAGAGAGAGAGAGAGAGAGAGATAAGATGTTGGAGACTCCCTGGGGGGACAGCCTGTCACAGGCGAAGGTGTATAGCGGTGTAGCAGAGAGCGCTTTCGCTGTACCAAGGAGTGGTATTTGCAGCAGTCCATACTAGCGCACCCCCTCTGCACGGAGCTCGACTGCCCTGCGTTACACGAAATCTTGAGTCTTGTTCACCTTGAAGTGCCTTAGTGAACTTAGAGGTGTTGTGTCTGCCCGCGAATCACTGAGTTCAGTATCGGAGTGGCTTAGTTCTGATTGACCCTGTCAGGTAAGAAAATTTCTTCTCATGTAGACATGCAGCCAATAACCAAAGGTAATTTTCATGTAGAATCGGAAAAACAGGTGACCCTAAGTATACATTACGTTACTTACGAAACAATTGTGTTCTTTTCTTATATCGCTTAAACGAATTGCATGTGATTATCATCATCAGCAGCCATTTAGGCTAGTTGGTTCTGGCACCAACAACTGAACTGAGCAAGTCGTGACCGAGAAATTAATGGTGCGAGTTTCTCAGTATATGCGTTGCAGTTTACTTTCGGCTTCCCTCAGTGTAAACGATCACATTCAACTATGTATGCTCTGCAGGAACAACAGCTGTTCCTGCTGGGTTTCCATCGCGTTGCAGTTGCCAGTTACTCTCCGTGTGAAGAGTAAAGAGATTTGAGCCACTCTTAACATCGAGGTCTTGAGAGCCGATGAGGGTGAAGTAAGCTGAGTATGAAGCAGCGCCGGAATGCAAGGGTGGGCGAAACAGGGGATCCCCGAGAAAACCCGCCGACCAGCGGCATCGTCCGGCACGATTCCCACACGTGAAAATCTGGGAGTGATCCTACCGGAAATGAAACCCGGTTCTCCTAAGTGGAGAAAAATTTTCTAACTACTACACCACCGCAGCTCCCTCTCTGTGTGTACGCATCCTTGAGCCAGCCCTGGCTCCTGCCTTGTTAGAACACTGATGCAGGTTGCGGATTACACTATTTGTAGATAGGGAGAAACTTCTTTGTAATTTCAGGCCTTTTATAGCATTAGTAATGTTAGACGATGTTAGGGGGCCGTATTAGAGTTCGTAAAGGGTAGTGGTCTTAATAAAAACAATAGAACTAAATTTTATTTTAATTTACTCTCACAGCTATTATGTGCTACATTAAAATATTTATCTCCACTGTTACTCTTATCATTCTCAGCAAGCGCAATATTTAATGTTTATTTCAATAGTAAAAGTCATCCCCAATGCCTCTATATTAACTATAGCCACTTAATTCACACTCATTATTAACACATGTTCAGTCAGTCAATTACCATCATTTGGAATGTCTAACACTTGTGGACATGCACAAATAAAATAAATATGCTTGGCGATAATAGACTATTTAATGATTTTTAACCACAACAAACATAACTCATTACCTCGTGGTAATAACAAGGCACAAGAACTTAGATAAAACTAATACCTCAGTTTTTACAATACAGACAAAAAACCTAAATTCCAAAACAAAGAGATCGTATTCACTCTCCTAGACTGTCGATATCGACTTGGCGTTATTGGCGCCACATACTCCCCCTCTAGTGACAGCGTTAAGAAGATGCCTGGAAATGTGCACTACTCGTCCAAAACGGGTGCAGTTGTGCGTTGTTGGAGCTGGGAGATGACGTGCTGACGATGGTGCCCTACCCGTCAAAGGCACAGCTGGTGAGGACTGATGGGTTGGAACTCTCAGTGGCGGTCCTGGCGGGTCTAAATGTTGCGTAGGAGGCAGCGAGGAGTCCTGTAAAACGAATGCAGGTTTCAGCCTGTCAATTGAAATACTTTGTTAGCCGCTATTAGTCTCCAGTAGAAAGTGTTTGTCCGCCCGCGATGCAACACGAAAATGTCCGTCATACACAGGCTGTAATGGTCTACGAACCACATCATGTCTGACAAATACAAATGGTGGCATCAGTTCCGGCTGCACAAAATATTTTTGGGAGTGTGGTGTTCCGGTGGAACCGGTTGTAGTGCCCTCATGTTCTCCTTCAGCTTGAATAAAAACATGAGCATTTCTTGGTGTGCTGGTCTATCATCAAGGAAATCCGAAGGGAGGCGAATAGGTTCACCAAATGTCATTTCTGCTGCAGTGCTGCTGTTCTATGGAATGGCGTATGACCTGAGGCCCACGAGGACAATGGGTAGCGTGGGTACCCAATCATCCGTGAGGTGATCATCCATTGACTGGGAAACTCGTATCATTAGTTTCTCGGTTACGACATGCTGTAAACTAGCTTCCCAGATGTTCAATTCAATTGTTGGCGCCAGAACTAAATAGCCTAAATGGCTGCAGCTAAGGTGCTAATCGTACACAGGGAAGTAACACCATCCAACAACTGTGAGTTCTTGATATCGATAAGTAGGTTAAAGTGTTAAAAAATAATCAGCACCTATAATATTGCTGTTTGTACATGGGCCAGTAAGAAGGGCCAGCAAATTGATCTGAGTAGACTTTGGTCTAGCCCATGGTGGGAAGAATTAGAAGGTAAACTCAACTGTTTGACAACTTTGAACGTTTCTGCGCATCCCGTCACCTCGGTCGCACTCGGGGTGACAGCTCCGACGTGTTACCTGGCAGCGCTTGACGTGCCTTCACTTAAACTGCAGGTACGAGATAACTAACATGTAAAAATCCCTCCAAATTTCAGTTTCTATATGACGATGCTTAATTCATGTTTGATGTATGTAGCCGTTGTGCATAACCATAAAAAAATGTTTTCTACATACGACAAAATTGCAAGTTTAATGTGCTATGAATGATGTTATTAAAATTATATCTTATGGCTAATACTTATATTTATAAAACTTGCTGTGTACTTCAAAACTTGCTCAGAACTGTACACGTCATTTTGCAATAAAACCGAAATATGCCACGTGGAATAGTTATCTTCAGATGTGTTATATTTATGAAAGTTGAGAAAGGCGCGGAGTTGTGCCTGCGCGCTCCTGCCTTTCGCACCGCCCAGCGCCACGCCGCGCCCCGCCGGGTATTGAAATGTTAACATATCTTCTTTTGGTTTTCAAACAAAGAATACACATTGCTTGTTGTAAAATATTAAAATAGTTAACATCATAAATTAATATTAATGTATTATATGTAAATAAATACAGTGTGCCATTAAAAACAGATGATATAGAATTAAGACCTGCGTTTATTGACTGGATAGCAACAATATGCGAGATCGTGTTTAAGTTATAACATTTACATAAACCAGACGAAAGAGTAAGCTTATTAAATTAATATGATTGGCACCAAGTACATAGTGTTTTTTATCACCGGAATATTTAAATTCAAGGAATTTCATGTTTATTTTGTGTGATACATTTCCATCAATGTTACTGTATGAAATATACAGATAATCAGAAAAGTGCTGTTAAGAACATAGAGTTTATTGAAATCAATACCAAATATTACACAATCTTTTTCATAAAAGTGTCTGAAATGACTGAACGTCAGGCACAGTTACTGAAAAGAGCATTTTTTTATTAGTTCTATCTAGTTAAGTAGGTTCAGTTGTGAAATTATTTGTTACAATTACTTTTTTAATACTTTCCTCCTAATTGCATTGACCCTTCTAGCAAGTTGTTTATTAATTAATTTTATGCGAATGTACGTACGTGTTTTTCCATTGTGGTAAATGCCTACTCAGGCCCAGGGAATGCAATTTGATTCGTTCTTCTAATTTGTTCATGACTCATCTGCCTTTGAAAGATCATGTGAAGTAATTTTTGAGAGACACTCTTCTCTACTTTTCCAGTACATACTAACGTTTTTTGTTCTTGAAATCAAGTAGTGTTGGTTAGTCGTTTGCACATCCCACACTTCTTATATAAAAAATAAACTTTCAAGTAAGTTGCGTATTTATTTGATTTATCAGTTGGTATATAAATGATTCTATATTTTCCCTTCAAATAATGAAACTAATTCTTTAAAAAGTTGTTTGTAACACGAATTCCTAACTGAAATGGCATTTTATTCCTTTGGCCCATCACTCGTACTAAGCATATACATTCATCCATTTCTGACAACATTTTGTCTTGTTCCAGTTTGTATAAATCGTATGCAACCTTGCTTTTGTCTGCGTCAAAAGGGCATCAGCTGTTCAGAATATTGAACCAGTCGTTAAAAACATGCTGTAACTTTCCAAGGATCTTTTAGTAATTGCTTTATTCCAAGAAATTCTAACGCTTTACTTGACAGCTTTATTTGACAGAAGCTACACAGCTCTCTTTACTTTCTATCTTTATATTCTTGAAACCTCTAAATACTGGTGAGAAAATTTGAAAGTAAACTTAAGATCTTGAAGGGACATATCCAGAAGTTTTTGAATGCAAGATTTTTGTATTTTTTTGCTGTTAGAATATTCAATACAGTGATCTAAAAAGTGATTTCTGGTAAGTTTAAGTAAGTAAGGAGTGTCTGCGAATATAAAAACCTCTCTTGGCTCACCACAGGGTTGAGGAAAGGATGTGGTGCATTAAGCACTACATACCTTGAAAGATCCGCAATTTGTTGTGAGCGCGTCGGTTACCTAGTGAGAAGGAATGCTGCTAGGTACGCGGCTGCGACCCTGGTGACGTAGTTCAGCGCAGCCAGCGAGGGGGGGGGGACGAAGGGGGGTTACTATGCGTGTGAATTCACCTCCTCATTCTTCCCATCTCGGTCTAGCCTAAGTAGATGTTCGCCTTAAGTTTTAATGACAGTGCCATTAGCTGCGTACAGTTTTTGTGTTGAGACGTTATTCCTTTCATTTACTGCCGGAGGAAGTAGTGAAATGTCTGCACCGGAGTGTATAAAGAATCTGTAGCCACTCGCGGTGTCAGTGATAAACAAGCGGCACGACTTAGGGCCAGAACCACTCGCCACTACCCGTGGTGACCCTCCACACTTTTACACTAGGTTTGAAGTTGCAGGGTTTAGTACATTTCTGGGCATTTTCTTTGAACTTGCGATGGTACCAGCATGTGCCATACGCTTGCTGTATGTTTCGCGATGGAGACCTGTACTCATGGCGTTTATGCATTGTCAACTGCTGGATGGGTGCAGTCAATGAGGACACTTGTTGCTCTAAGCGGGCAATTGTCCCATCACAGCTGCTGGATCTGCCTTAGGCAGGGGTGTATCGGCTGGGGAGTGGTCGCATGAATAGGCAAAAAACAGGTGTGCTTACTTTTGAGGGCTTGTCTGCCATGACAGCTAGGGTGTCTAAGTCGTCACAACTAGAGGTTAGGATGGCACGTGCATTAGCTAGGAGTCGCTGTAGGAATATCGTCCTAAGGAAGTCGTATTTTATGCTGTCTCCAGCAAGCATTCGCACCTCCCGTAGCAAATGTAATTGTTTTTTGTCGCTTAGGCCAGTTTCCATTACCAACCGCTTCGCCTTGCGTTCCTGCGAACTCACTAATGAGTAGTTTCTTGAGAACCATGTAACGTGTTTTGGACAGTGGTTCTGATATTAGATCACAAATCATTTCTGCTATTCCACTATCGATGGAACCCAAGACATAATGATATTTCGTAACCTCATTGGTTACATTAGCTGTTACGAACTGTGACTCTACCTGAAGAAACCAAACGTCAACAATTTTACGCCAAAAAGTCGGCATCTTAATAGCGACGCGGGACACTTCTCTAGGCAGCTTGACTTCCTCGTCGGAACCCGGCATATTCATTGAGTTTTAGAACAGAATAACTGTAGAAATTAATAACCCACTGTTTTTTTTTGGTGAGACACCCGACTTTATTAACTCAAGTATCTAGTTGGCGATTTGATGGCTGTTAGTTATTTTGAAGATTTGTTGTGTTGCTTCGCGCATCATGGCGCCGTATGTTTGTTGAATATTGCCGAACTCGAAAGTGATGTACTTCGCTTATCACGTCGGGGTCACCAATATGTGTATATGCACAAATAAAATAAATATGCCTGGTGATAATAGACTATTTAATGATATTTAACCATAACAAATATAATTAATTACCTCGTAGTAATGACAAGATTCAAGAACTTAGATAAAATAAATACACGCCTCAGTTTTTACTATACAGATAAAAAAAAACATGAGTTCCAAAACAAAGAGATCGCATTCACTCTCCTAGACTGTCGATATCGACTTGGCGCTAGTGACGCCACACATTCACGCACCCATTTCTTTCTCTCTTCACCGCACCGATGCTCACTATCCTCAGACTTCACTCCAATGGTCACTTTCGTTGCCATTCAACACTCTGCTGGACCACTGCTTCGTTGTCTTGTTACTTATGGCCGCACAATTCTCCAAACTCTCGACTCTCGAAAACTGTCGGCTCGGAGGCCTGTCACTATAACATGATGGCATGATTGAAAGTTTAATTGTTTTTCACGTATTTGGTTAAGATTTGAATTTAATACAAGGCATATGCTATACATAACGTAAATATACTCTGGAATAAGTTTGTTAGAAATATTCAGTCAACAATAAAAATCCAACAGGTAAAAGTGGAACTTGAAAAAATTCATTTCCAGCAATGCAGATTGTGATGGTCACTGTTGATGTATAGCAAACAGTGATATTGCTCATTGTTTTACAATTTTACATGACCTAAAAGTATATATAATATGAAAGTGAATTAGACACTTGGTAAAAGAACGATAAAAAAGGAATATTGTCACGTGTGCTTGCTTAGATTCCACACCTTTCTACTCCCCTCTCGGGACGCCTAGCATAGTCCCTCCCCCTTGCAAGATAAGATTGTGGGTATCTGAAGGAAGGGAGGCGGAGCCACCATACAGGCCGTGATAACTCTAACAGTACCGATGTCATTTCCGTCTTTGGAAGAATGAACGACTTGGGATACATTGCGTTAATTTTCTGGTCATCACCTACCTCGGCGCGGCTCGAGATATGAAGAATCTTCTGCGCCGGATCATCTCAGCTATATAAGCCACGGCGTGCTGCTGTGTCTGCAGAATCGGGGATCGATCAATTGGAATGTAAGAAAATGGGAATTGCTTCGTGAGTGATGGACATCTGAATGATGTAAATGTATGACATTGGATATTTTGATCGGATATTTGTAATTAATGAGTGAAAGTGACTATAGATAAGAAGTGGCGAAGGCTTAAACTTCTAACTTTGTGTTCATTAGCATTGTATTCACTGATGAAGATAGCAAGTGTTTATAGTTGAATAGGCAGCTTATTTCGTAAATAATGTCTGTATGTAAGTAGGAGGATTTAGATGATTCGGGGACAACGGCACCCGGCACAGTCGCCAGGCGCCGACCTCCACAATGTTAGAAATTCTCGTTTTCCCTAAAAGTTTCCCTTTTCCCCTCAAAATCAATTAAGTTTCTCCAAAAATGTTCCTTTTCCCTAAAAATTTCCCTTTTTTCCCTAAAAAAAATTTCTGTTTTTCTCAGAGTAGGAGAGGCGGACTCGTGACTCAGAAGAGGCGGACTCGTTACTCAGAACAGGCGGATTAGTGATTCTGACCCAGAAGAGCAGGACTCAGGAGAGGCGGATTTGTGACTTCAAGCCAGGAGAGCTGGACTGAGGACTCAGGACCTTTGACCCCAGATATTCAAAAAAATCTAAAAAATCCAAAAATGTATTGTTAAAATTACTAAAAAATTTATTTAAAAAAAAAATAATATTTCCAGTCCACCGTCAGTAATTTCCCCTAACAAGTTGCCTTTTTCCCATAAAAATTCCCCTTTTTCCTTAAAAATGTCTCTTTTCCTGAAGATTTCCCTTTTTTCCCTTAAAAATTCCTTTTTTTCCTAAAAACTCAAAAAATAGCAAAAATGCATAAAAGTCAATGGGAATATTATGCTACTGACTAATTCCACCATATTGTGTGCAATTGTCCTTGACCCCACGACAATGAAAATAAAAAATCGACCAAAAATTAATAAAAGTCAGCAAGCATATTACATTACTGACTACTACCACTAATTTTATTATGGCTAATTAGGTAAACATGAAATAAAACACACTTTAATTTTCACACACATTTTTTACTCAATTAATTTATTACAGTCGCTCGTACCCCAAAAAAACTGCAATATTATTCAATAATGCATTTTAATATATGCAACTTTGTTGTAGGTTACAGTCTGTTATGCATCTCGCTATTCACACTCGTGTTGTCCATGTGCGCAAATATCGTGACATTTATTACACCGAAATACTGTGCAGGACAGGTTATGTAGGTAACTACACTTTTGAGGACATAAGTCACAAGAGACCTGCTTGCAGAAAACCAGGTACCGAGGTACTGATAAGAAATACACTTTACCGTTACAGATTTTTGCATGACTAAGTAAACTATCGCATGGGTGTTCTGCTTACCGCACCTGTCACACAAATATGACATACAACAGGGAGTTTTGACACAGTGAAAGCTTTCACGATGTCGTACATTGTGGTCGAAAGTAAATGTCATCAAAAAAGTGACTCTGATGACGAGGTAGTGGTTTAGGCAGAGACTCGGGCGGACCTGTTGGAGATGTAGTTGCTGTAATTAAAGGAGCAGGTATCACCAGTAATGGTGTTCTAGATACCTCAGCTAAAGAGGTCGATGGCGATGCTACTGTAGGAATGCCGCTCAAAGAAGTGGATTGCACTGCTGGTACCACTCCCGTTAGTTTGCGTGATACACCACACCTCACACTACGACACTACACCTACAACAGTAGGAACTGCACAGGAATCAGTTACACATGTGTGAAAGCTTATCGTCGCTACTAAAGGAAATGTTCAAAATGCCCTCCATCAGCACGAACACATGCATCAACCCGCCATTGCATGGACACCTGGATGCATTGATGAATCCCTGGTAAATTCCTGATTGTTTCGCAACCTACTACAATTTTGATTATGGAGGGTGACCACATCGTCCACTGGGGTCGCATACACAAGTGCCTTTAAATGTCCCCACAAACAAAAGTCTAGTGAATTCAAAGCACGGCCCCTCGGGGGCTGGTATGGGGCTGCCAATTACAGCTGCGATGACATTCCACAGTAACATGGTCCAGCCTGCGGGCTATACAGTGTACGTTATGTATTATGAGCTGCAGTACGGAAATAAAGCATTTGCGGACCTATGTTTATATGACACGTTTTCATCCTCCAGATGTGAGGAATGTTTCCCCGAAGTATTGACATGCAATATTGCAACATTCTGTATACGAAGGCTGATTGAGAAGTCATGGCAACTATTGTTTATCTCACAAAAATGACCAAACACAGTAAATGTACTATATACAGTTCGAAGCGTACGACATGTTACGTTTTAAAGGTGATACCACGTGAGGTATGGATGCATACCCATTTGGCTGCTTGAAATCACAGTTTGATCGATATATTCTCATACAAACTGTATACACTCATGTGAATGGGTATGTATCGCACGTGTACGAGCTGTTTAACATCCTTCAAAGTAGTCTCCGAGGTTGTCCACAGTTCGTAGCCAGCGATGAGGCAGACATCGTCACAGTATTTCGACGACGGGTGGCGCACATTGACGGATCTCATGCAGCCAATGGCATTTCGCGTTCACAAGAGAGTTAGTACGAGAATATATCTATCAAACGGTGATTTCAAGCAGCCATGTTTGTCTTCCTTCCTTGCTGGACATTCCTGCATCCATACCCCATTTGGTGTCACCTTTACAACGTACATGTACAAATTCAACTGTATGTATTACATTTCCTGTGCTGGGTATTTTTCGGGAGATAAAAAATAGTTGCAATGACTTCTGCTCTCGTGTATGTATGTGTGGAGTGAGAGTGAAAAAGATGGAAGGAGTTGGGGCCGGGGGGGCGAGAGGGAGTGGAAGAGGAAGAGGGTACGAGAGAGAGAGAGAGACAGAGAGTTGCACACGGGAGGGGGGGGGGGGGCTTTCCTCGTTCCTCGCTCCAGAGAGCAACTATAGGCCACGTCAGGGAATGGTTGTCACCGCATTTGGCACGCCCTCCCTAGCCCCTCCTCTCGAGTGGCAGGTCAGCGATGCAAACGACACCCACACTGCTCTACACACACACACACACACACACACACACGCGCGCGCGTATTTTCCATCCGACAATTATTGTATTGTTAAAATTTCTCTCTATAGAAATAAAGTGGGCTATACCAAGTTCGTTAAGGGATGGAGGTCTTAATCAAATAAAATAATTAATTATAACTTTCTTATTTTATTTACAATAACTACAGCAAAATTCTCTGAACTCAAAATCTCACAATAAATTGATATCACTTACTGTTCACAACTAATTACTCAAATTTAATACAATTTATAATTACCACAAATAAATCAATAAAATAATTAAAGTTCAGTCCCAATAGACAGTGTATCAAACTATTCAATTATTATATAAAATATGCGTCCAAATTGACAGTTCGAATATTTACATTAAAATCCATATTACAATTTAATTCAGTCCCCCCTCAGTTCAGTTCACGTACCGCCAGTCTGTAATGTTCTAGTCATTCGAGCGCCTTTACGCACAGTAGGCTTCACTCGTCGGTTTCACACCCTCTCGACCATACACGCCACGAACACCTCGCCCACCGTCGCGTCGTCCCGCAATCTCTTGTCGTCGTCCAAACCACTTCACTTACTTCGCGCGCACTTGGTCAGGTAACCTCCGTCAAAGACTGCCGGCCGCTGGATCGCGGCAGTATAGTGTCGTAGGCATCACCCAGAATCTTCCCCGACTCGCGCGATGCGCTGAGGAGGCCGTGGCACCGGCCAGTCTCACTAGAACATTCTTGCGTCGTCACCAAACACTTCGAAACCTCCAGCAGGGGAGAGGGGACGTGACGCCAGCAAGTCTCACCGCTGTAAGTATTCACGGGTTTCCCAGAAGCGAGGGCAAATGGTCGCGACGCATCGTTCCAGGAAGAGGAGAGGTCGAGGTGAGTCACCTCCCACAGCGCTGGACAGCCAAGCTGTCGCCAGCTGCAGCACATAACACTATGTGCATTGTAATGTCCCCTCGCCAAAGCCGATTCCAAGGTGACAGGCGTCGTGTGTTCTCTACAGTAGCTGGTGTAGGTTGAATTTAGGCACACTTAAACTAACAAGTACGCACCGAGAACGCATATGTACACTTGTACATAAAGCTGCAAGCGATGTCGCAAACAGTGTGATGATCCTATTAGATATAATCTACTTACAACATAGCTCCATCCCGACCAAAGGCGCATAGGGCTTGTCCTAAGACACATCCCATGCTCCTACCGACTTAGCTACTAACATGCATACCGGAGGGCCCACAGAACTGTGAAGACTGCTGCGGACGTGTGTGTTGTTGGGCGGCAACGAGTGAAGCGGAGAGCGAGTAGTAGAGTGCGCATGTGTACGGGAGCGCTCGGACAGAAAATACTGGCGACATCTGGATTGAAATAAGGCGGGACTTGAATTGACGAGTGATACCGACTTGAATGTAAATACTGGAACTGTCAGATAGCGAGTGTAAAATTTAATTTTTCTCAAAACTTCTTTATGGCGATAATCTCATTCGTTCACATAGTATTTCATTTCATTAATTTGTTATCCAAAGATAATTTGAATGCTACAGAATTGGTAATAATAAAAATAGAAAACGTATATAGTACAGCAGTAAGTCACAATGCATGAAACAGTTATAACATATAATTCCAATTGCAAGTTTGAGTTTTTAGTACATAGTCAAAACACATATAGAAAGTATTTTTTATTAATGTAATAAGGGAGAAAAAAATTATTATGCTGTAGACAGACTTCTATATGAGAAACTCAAATTAAGATTTTCGAAACAGTGGTAATAATCGATTGCTAAAGGGATTTTATGATTATCTTCATATTTGCTTGTCTAATTTGAAAATTTTGATTTATTCGCAAGTAGTGTTATGAATATTCGTATTTTTTTTTTTTGCTATATTTACTTTTATTTATGAATCACAAAAACAGTAATTCTTATATACATGGCACTGTTAGAATTGACAGCAAGACGGGCATGGAGGCGCCATATTTAGATGCGGAAGTTAATACAATAATACAGCAATTGCCATCAAAAAAAATCTCCTGGTATTGACGGTATTCCATACGAATTTTACAAAACTTATTGGGATATTATTGGTACCGACTTCTGCGAAGTTGTTCGCGATGTGCTTGAAAGAGGGGAGTTATGCAAGTCTCATAAAGAAGGGATAATTGTTCTTATACCCAAAATATCCCGTCCACTTAAACCCGCAGATTATAGGAGAATTACATTTTTATGTGCCGATTATAAAATAATTGCTCGGTTTAGTGCGACCAGATTAACCAAGCGATTGTCAGATATTATTGGTCCCGGCCAGACATGTACTGTTCCAGGACGTTCCATCTTACAAGGCGTGCTTGCCCTAAGGGACATTCAATTACTTTCGTCAATACAACACAGTAAAATGGCCATCTTGAGTATTGATATGGATAAGGCATTCGATAGAGTCGATCATAAATTTTTACTTCATGTTATGCATCATTTCGATTTTCCAGCCAATGCAGTACAGTGGGTGCAGATGGTGTGTACCGGAATTTGGTCACGGCTGTTGGTTAACGGATTCCTTACCTCACCAATTAATATCGAGAGTTCAGTTCGACAAGGATGCCCGCTATCCATGATTTTATTTACTATCGCCATTGAACCCCTGTGCAGAATGCTCAGTGACCGCTTGCAAGGATTCCTCGTAGCGAACCTGTCCTTTAAATTAAATTCCTATGCTGATGACATCACATGAGTCGTTCGTTCGTTCAGAGCGGGAAATTACAGAGACGGCAGAATGTATGGACCTTTTTCGCAGTGTCTCTAATCTGCGAGCGAATGCTAACAAAACTACCGTACTGGAGCTCAGCGCGACCAGCTAGCCATTTGACGACGTTTTTCCGTTTCGGAGGGCCGAAACTGTGAAAATATTGGGCATATACTTCCACGCAGACGCCACTCATATGTTGCATTATAATTGTAACATGACAATAAATAAACTCTGTGCTCGTCAAATAGAAATGAATTATCGTCGTACAAATATTATACAGAGGGTTACTTTAATAAATGTATTCTTACTTGCGAAGCTGTGATATGTGTCACATATATTCCCACTACCTCGTCAACAAATTGCACAAATACTACAGATTGCTGGCAGCATGTTGTGGAAATCTTATATATTTAAATTATCTAGGCCGCACCTTTATCTTTCCTTTCAAGACGGAGGCCTGAGTCTAATTAATCACGTTTTGAAGTGTGAGGCCTTATATCAGTCTTCAGCAATTGCAACAATTTTGCGCCCAGAGGACATTTACGCAGCATTACAGAAAATGATGTGGTCTGAAGTTACACGCACGCCACTTCAATACCGTCAGACAAAGGAAGCACTCGCAACTCTAGTAGAACACTTACCGGAAGGGACAGTTGCACCAGCGAGCTATTTGTACATTCGGGCTTCCAAAACGTCGGCTGTCATACCATCTGTTGTGAATCGCACCCCAACCATCCGCTGGAGGCGCCCATGGAAAATACTTGCCGATCCTAACCTTTCCTCGGATCTTCGAGCTGCAGCATTCGGCTTCTACAATAATATCGTGGCAACTCAGCAGCGTAAATACAGCATTCACCTGACAGTTGACCCTATATGCCCGCTGTGTGGCAACACCGACACGGCCCTTCATAGGGTAATTCCCTGTGTTTATGCAGCTCCCATCTGGCAGTGGTGTCGCGTACGAGTACGAAAAATAATTCGCGATGAACGTGGATATGTCAGCGACACGCACATGCTTCATTGCGATTTCTTCACCTTCCCCTCAGTTCGACGAAGAGATGCGGCCTGGTATATACTTCATGCGATCGGTTTTTTGGTGGACCATTCGAAATCGGTGACAGTTCAAGACTTTGTCCAGCTTCTTCGTCAAGATAGGTGGAACATGGCGCGGCGTGGCACATTGCGTCAGTGGTACGGCAATTTTTTATTTTCATTCTGACGTTCACGCCTACATGAAGTGCGTGTATATTACCGAGGTTGGGTGTACGTCGTGCGCTGCCCACCCCTCGATCCTTACCAGTGTACACCTTAATGTTCCAGTAGTAATCGTCGATAGGTGGTAGTGTTATAAGTCAGTGTCCCGTGTCGGGGTGTACGCCGTGCGCTGCCCCTCACGTTAAATAATTTTTTATGTGTTCATCGACTTTGTCAGTAAAACCAATTCACCAAATGTTCATATCGTTTTGTGCCCCTATGTAAGAATTGTGTATATATTTTATTGAGTATTTTGTTATTGTTTATATTGTGGGTTGAATGTGTACTGTATATAATAGGTTAAGGGTAAACGCCTCTGTATATCGTGTGTGATAATAAAAAAAATTTAAAAAAAGTGGTTAAGACTACTCGCCTCCCACCCTCAGCGAACCAGGTTCGATTCCCGGCGGGATCGCTCCCAAATTTTTGCATGTGGGAATCGTGGCGGTCGGCGGATTTTCTAGGGGACCTCCCGTTTCCCCGCTCATGCTTTCCTGCAATCTCCATACTCACCTTGTTTCACCCTCATCGGCTCTCAAGATCTCGATGTTAAGAGCCGCCAAAATCTCTCCACTCTATTAATTTTTTCGAAGAGAAAAACAGATTTGATTCGTCCACCAGAAATACTCCGTAGCTAATGCGAGAATAGAAAAGGCGCAATAAATTGTTCACTTGAAAGTACGTATAGGTTGTTCCCGGTAAACTGAGCACTTTTTAAAGTCCTGCGTACGACCTACTTGTATGCACATTGGCACTGTGTGTAATTCCGCGGTATATTGCCATGTGCTTGATCATTTTATTCATGCGTCGGTCAAGTGGAACAGTTTCCAAATGCTAATTTCAAAAGTGCTCAATTAACCTTGAACATGCAGCCTTTACTTTTAACGGACTCCCAAAAAAAATAGGGCAAAAAAGCGAAAACACTTCAGCTACGTGTGTGGGCTATAAAATATCCTCGGCTTGTGCAACATTTCAGAGCCATAGAAAGTAACTGAAATTACTTGGTAATTTAGCAGTCGTAGGTTGGCTACCTCTACAGCTACTAATTCGTAGTACTCTTTGTCTTGCGAACGTTGTAGTTATTTGATGAATCGTGATTCCAAGTGGGAGAGCTGGCAACGCTGGACACGATCATAATAAAGTTGCAGACGTGACATGCTGTGCTCTTTTGATCAGATCGCTCAGTGAGGAAAGTAAGTAGTAAGTTTATGCTGTGACAACGAGAAAGAATGCCAGTGACTTTGCTTACTCCGTAAGCCAAACATGAAAAAAAAAAAAAAAAAAAAAGTTTAATTTTGATTATTGTAAATGAGAAGTAATCATTAGTCTCTAATTATAACTTGAACGCCTGTTCATCTCCACTGTCAATAATATCCCTGTTTATTAGTTTTCTTTGATTTTTACAGCATACAAGACTTGTTTATGTAATGGATAGAAGAGTACCTAGGTGCTTGAAGTCTAACCTGCCGTCGAAAGAATTTGCATGATTCATGTACTTCTAATCATTATTTATGTTAAATGACAAGTCATAAAATGCCAGTACGTACATATCAATTGACGGAGTACGTAATCTGTTATATTTTCGGTCAGTATGATCATGATTGATTTCGGAGACAAGTTATACCATGTCGATTTAAAAATAGGGGAGATATTTCGCCGTACATTCTCAGCAAATTATGAAATATCTACAACAATTTTGTGTGTTGCTTATGGAAAACTGAAAAACAAAGAGTGGAAAACATGTGTTATGTTGGCAGCACTGATTTCCTCTCGCACAGGTCTATCAGTCACTGACCTGAATTTCGAACCGTTGTGCCACGCCTTTCAGACGGAACTGTACCTCCTCGACTCGCCTCGTGAAGTCGGGAAATGCGCATGCGCCTGGCCTTCGACACGCGGCGAAGCAACTTGACGTCAGCATTACAGCGTTGCCACGTTTTGCGGAGTTGGCAATGAGAAGTAAATGGCCCAGGTGAGTTCCGGCTTGTAGATGTAGCCTATGTATAGTTCGCCCAAATATTTGGTTCGCCACGTTTACTAACGTAGCCTAAGCCTGTATTGTAAACAGTAGATAGCTGATAGCACTACTCAACAAGTCAGAGCTAAATAAAATCGGGTCATATTGTTTTCAAGGACGCCATTCACTACAACTAAATCAGACGAATATCTCCGCCTATATTAAATTTTTTGAGGTGATATTTTAGGATTGCATTTGATTTAACTTGTTATGTTATGTCTGGTTTTGATGAAACAAGCAGAGCTGTAGTGCTGAAATGAGTGTGCTGATTTGTTATCTACTTTAATAGTTGATTTATTGCATCATCGACAGTTACTTGGAGAATAGATGTGTCATATTATAACCCGAAGAAAAATTATAACAACTAAAACATGCCACCAAAATGTTTTGTATAGCGTCAAATGAAAACAATTTTGAAGATATCAACTACATGGGAAAATTTTCGGTCCACATTATAATTTAGAAAATTATTTTCTTTAACTATTTTTAACATTGATTTCACTAAATTAATTTCTAGTCTTAAATTAAATTATCTGCCAAAACATCATATGGTCGAATAAATCATTTTCTCGAAAACACCATTTAATTGTATTTTTATCTGGCTCTACTGCTTTCGTCTGGGATAGATGTAGGTTGCTTGAGTTACTGATAACACTTTGAAGCGAATACCTATTTGTTCCTGGAATTAGGCAGCCGAGATTCAATTTCTGACAAGAGCGGGATTTTAAAGGTTGATAAATAAAACTAATTTTGATTCTTAAAAAGTGCCAATGTAAACGTATTCGCTAAAGGACTTTGTTGCCCAGTGTTTTTATCCATATGAATAGATTTCACACTGCAGGTTGTATATGTAACCATTAAATAAAATAAGCGAAAACTTTTATTAATTTTAGATATTGTGTATATCAAATCCTGGTTTTAATTAAAACTTGTCAGCAATGTCATCCAATTGTCTGCGCTTAGCAGCGTTCTCTCAGTGCTCCCGATATCAGAATAATCCTCCGCAGGTATACCGAAAAACAACCAAAGTGATTCATGGGGCCCAAATGTTCATTTCTTTAGCCGAGCTTCAAAAACTAAAAAAAACTATGTTTGAATTTCTGTATAAATGTAGGAAATAAGAATAAACATACTAACTGAAAATAACACATTGGTAACATCTAAGTTGATATAAATTGAATGTGCTACGTGTAGGTCCCCATTCAGTTTTTAAAGAGCCAAATGTTTTTAGCCGATGCATTTACATTCGACTTCCGCCAGGTGTGTCCGCATGAAATTGTAAGCTAATACGTGTTTCATTTCTGTAATACAGATCAATTCGTACTTAAATATTATGGCTCAGGCACTGTCGATCTGCTTAATCTTCGTGCGTAGGCCTTGCCTTCTTTAGCAAATCAATTCCTGCTCTAAGGCTATGAAAAAAAAAAATGGATAAATGTGAGTAGAAATTCTTACTGCAGATGAGTAGCTTCATTAAATTCTAAACGGAGGAGTAATACGTCGTATAACACACATATTGAAATTGATGTTCTTGAGTATATCAATCAATCTCTTATCGGGTGGATGTTTCACACGCAGATAGGGGGGAAAGTTAGAAATAGCGGTTTATGCCTCACTTCAAATCGGGATCAAATGGAAGCAAGACGTCCCCCCACTGCTCTCCTACCATGTCGCCTTTTCTGGAAACAATTCGTGCTCAATATCTCCCATGTGTAGCTTTTCATTCTTCAGTGCATACCTTCATTGTTAATGTTTCTTTCTACTATATGCTGTTCACGGTAAAGTGAGCATTTTTGAATGCCCCCTCCCTTGGAATAACAGTCAATAAATGTATTTTATTTTAGCCTTTGACGTTAATTTCAAGGTGAGGTAGAATATACACGCTGTGTTTATTACTTACATAGAAATATTTATTTAAAAAGGTAGTTAACTGATAAAAAATGGCCGAAAGGAAAAAGTAACATAGGGCCTCAAAAGTGCTCACTTTACCGTGAACAGCCTATAGTCCCACTGCGTATAATATTTCTGAGCAAAAAAATCAACTGGCAAAAGAACGTATCTCGCTATGTATAAATGTTTCAGATCCTAACACGAGAATCTAAAAAGGAGTAGGTTAGTCATTTATGTAGCGGATCAGTGACTGAATAAGTTTGCAGTACAGAGTTACATGCATAGAGGCGTTACGTCTCTGGCATTAGGTGAAAACTTCTGGGGATGGAATAGCGGGTGAAAATGGGCGATGTTAACATGGCGTGGATCAGAGAACCACGGTAATCGAAATTGGGATACCTTGCCCACGAAGTATAGCCTACTTTCTACCGACCCCTTTCTCAGTAACTGCTGCTGAATCGTCCGACTGCGGATTCTCTCTCTATCTCTCTCTCTCATATATATATATATATATATATATATATATATATATATATATATATATATATATATATATATATATATATATATAATGTTCACGTGTATAGGCCTCACACATCTTCTATCTAATGATATCTGTTATCACTAACGAGTTTTTGTACAAAGATTGTGACAGTTACAAACAATACGTTTTGACATTCAGTATTTTCTACTCTAATGTAAAATTGAAATCCAACCTTGTTCGTTATTCTCGTGGCCTTACTGAAAACAGTGTTTTAGCACTACACACTTTGGAAAGGAGCGTGGAATGAACAGGGTTTGAAGTATTGTCTTGTGTTTAATATGCTAATTTTTTTGAAGTGATTAAACAAAAACCAGTTGAGTAAGTAATTATTATTTTAAGTAAGTACGTCTCTAGCATCAAATTTTTTGGTACAGTAAAGATTAACAATGAGTACTTATGAAATACTGCTGCAGAAGCAGATTGTCTCAAAACTCGCACATTTAAATGCCTGCATGGAAGGTATTGTGGTGTATGTCGACATATTATATTATGATCATTTAAGTAGTACTGATAAAACCCCGCGCAGAAGCAGCTTAACACGAAACTCACGTTATTGGGAAAGACCTCTATAAACACCACGTTGCGGCTGTGCAGAGAAATCTGAAAATGTCCCCCGTCCCCATTACCCGAACGCTAGCGGAAGTGCCACTAACATTGTGGAATTGATGCGACAATAACATTTAGTATTACGGCACGAAAATCTGGCTCGAAGAAAAAAAAATTAAAACAGATCGCAGTCGTACAGGACAATAGAGCAGGTCTCGTCCCTTTCCCCGGATGTAAATGACACGACCCAGTAATGCGAAAGTTTTGGGTTGGTGGTAAAGCTTTTTGGTAGATTAACTGATATCTCTCCATGCCCATCATTCTAGCATTCTTTCCAGCACTGCATCGGCATGAATGTGCTCCGTAATAGCTTTAGGCCTTACATTTTATCCAACTAGTTCACAGGCAGAGTTTTACATATTGACCAATTTTACAGTTGTGTCATTATTGATATAGGCTGTTCATGATAAAGTGAGCACTTTTGAGACCCTAGTTACTTTTTCCTTTCAGCCATATTTTATCCTTTAACCATCTTTTTAAGTATATATTACCATGTCATTAATAAACACAGTGTGCAGATCCCACTCAACTCGGAAGTTAACGTCTGGGACACAATAAAATATATTTATTGACTCTTATTTCAATTGAGCGGGCTTTCAAAAGTGCTCACTTTACCGTGAACAGCCTATAGTAGACATTTTGACTTCCAAGCGCAAAAATAAAAGGCCCATATGCTTACGAAATGCAACACAGAAAGTTCCCAACTTATACGGCGACGCAGTCTAAAAGAATGCACTGACTAAACAGGCAGACACGGATGCCAAGGGGGAAGGTCCTTAATGTGTGCGGTAAGCGAAGCGATTGTGCAATAGGGAGAGAAAATGGTTTCGTGGAAAGCTGTTAAAGATGCAGCACTGTACCAGAGTTGACATTTGCTAGATCTCTTCACACAATCACAAAAATCAATAAGGTGCAGTTGGGAATCTCCCCCTCACATTGTTCCGGCCTTAACTATTTCCACATTCCTATCTGTCGATTTCCAGCATCGTTAACCGTGACAGAAATACAACTCCCCCTGCCCTGTCCCTTCACACACTGTGATGATATACAGTATAAGTTTTTAGCACCCATAGCGGTGGTTTGAAAACAAGCTTTCGCGTCTATAAAAGGTTCCCCTTTTCATGCAGTGCCTGCTATTTTTTTTTTAGACTTGCCCTAATTGAAGATATCTGTATTGTTTTGTGGCAGTTTGCACGGAACAGAATAGAGCCAATAAAGAAATTACTTTCGTCCAAATCCTGGCGCACAAGTATAGTTTAGATCTGGCAACCTTGCCTCCAGTTGTTGCCAACACGACGAACGATACCAGTGCACGTATTTGGGTTTCTGTACAGCGTACACGAAATATTTTCCCCTCGTGTAGCAAACGCAATTATTTTGTTTGTGCAGTTCCAAATTTTGGATTAAAACTGATGCATCATTTGTCAGAGACATCTTGGGAATTATGTCGATTTGTTGTAGCTTGTTTCACCTCTGCCTATGATGGCGTATAGTTAGATAAGTGTTTTCAGTAATTATACGATATCCCGTGTGTTTTATTCAGTCGAGCTGTACATGATACAGCGCCACAGTGCTGTGATAGCAGTTTATACTACACATCGGACCTGCCTTTATCTTAACTATGCGGATATCTACATAGAAAGTATGTGTTACTGGGTACTGAATTTTTAAAATATTCTACTGCTGTTTTACAAAGTTTCTTGACACACATTTTGTTTCCCATTTTACGTTCACTCAAAGGAATGCACGGTGATACTGTTATTTATGCATTCCTGTGCAAATATTGGTTACGTACGAGTTTTTAATTTTGCCAAGTGGATTTAGATTGTGCGTTAATGATATTGGGCCATTAAGACACGATAGAGTGCCCGGGGGAAGGGGGAGGGGTTGTCAATAGTCTCTTAAGGAGTAAAATAAGTTTTCCTCATTGATGTGAATTGCTAAAATTATGTTAATAGTCGGCTTATACGAAATCAAAATGTCATGTATGATCACATGTTTTTGGATGCAGAACGCCTCACTTCATAATTGGATCTCGTCTGTTCCGAGCCACTGTAAACTTTATTGTAAGGGTAGCATCCATTTTATAACACCCATCTTGCCCTCATCGCACCATAGGGTGCGGGTCAGTGGCAGGGGCAGAACGGGCCTACGGCCTTGAGCCAGTGCAGTGTCGCGTCGCCGGGCCGGGGATGCCGGGGTTGACCTGTATTTGCTTGGAGCCATAGAGATGTGTTGTTCGAAATGTTTTCACCCAGGAGTGTAGCAGCAGGTTAGTCAGCATGCCTATGAAAGTTACGTTAAAGTTGTTGAGAATGTAGAGTAGACGGTTTCTGTAGTAAAGCGTCCAGTACTCAGGCTGTGTACATTATTTTATCCCAAGTGTACATTTTAGTGCGGTTTAACGCATGAAAGTGTAGAACGATAGAACAGACGCCATATTGTTTACGGTATGAAGCCTTAATTTTGTATTTGTTTTTCTATTTTGTGCTCGAAATGCGGCAGTGTTTCAATATTAGTGCGATTCGTTACAAACTAGTTTAGTTTGAATTAAAACACCTGCTGTCATTATGCGGTCAAAATGATTTTTATTTGACCTTTGGCACTATTTTTCACTGTTTTCATTAGCAAAAAAGTTACCAATTTTTTTGATGGGGCATACGAGAAAGTAATAAAATAATAAAGTAATAAAATAATACAGAGAAAATATTTGCAGTTATTAAATTTTTTCTGAAATTACTTAAACTACTTGAAAGGTCTTAGTTTTGTGTAGACAATAGAGGAATCCGAAAACATAACCTATAAAATGTGTAAACTACATACATAGCTCGTGAAATAAGTAATACGTGGCACTGTAAAAAATTGTATACTTGTTTCAAAACGGTTGATTTTTGTATAGTAATCTTGGGAACAGTTTACTACAGTTTGAGCGTAAAACTCAAAGCAAATATTGAAACGTTCGCCGACGTATTTTTACTTTTCAAAATGTTTCCTTCCTTTGCGGTCAGAATATGACCTTTCAGTGTTAACCGGCATGTGTAAAATATAGGTAACAAATTGAGTGGATGTCTGTGCAATGTTCAAGCGCATATGGCCATTCACTACAGAGGTTGCAATTTATTTGTCCTAGGTCTACACAGTTGACATTAACGTAACAGTTGTGTACCATCCTCAAAACGTGTGGGTACGACAGACATAACTTAATTGCAGCTGATGCAGGCATTTGGTATGTGTAGGGTGTCCCAGCGTTCACCTAACATTGTGAAACAGGTGTATGATCAAATAGATACAATATTTATCGACGTTACAGAAAACCGAAAGATACATGTCTGCCATTTGTGACAACACAGTTGCCCTTACATTGTCAATATTCTCCTGTGTCCGCACAGATGTCACACTACCACTCGGTTTCTTGTCTGCAACAGATGCTGTAGTGCAAAACTTACCATTTTGTGATGGTGTGATGTTCGGGTACCCTCCTGTGTCTTCCAATATTGAAATGTTGCCTAAACAATAGCGGTGCGATAACAGAATTATTATGTTCCACATACGCTTCTACTGTGAACGTGCAGTGTGCAGGTGACCACCGCTCCGTGCATACTGACAATGGCATCACTCGCTGGACAGGTCTGGCCTTATCATGCCATCTCCACCCTAGGGACACACGAGTACTAGGCGAGTCCAATTGGTAGGTGAATGCTGGGACACCTGTATTTTAATATATAGGTACTATAGAATTGTCATATGTGGTTTGTAACAGTGGTTGCATTTTGATGTGTAAATAATTATAATACTGAAGGTTGTTCAACTCGCAATTGGGCTAGCACACTTTGGTGAGCACTTTCTTCCCTCATGCCGTTTCACTCTTCAGTGCCTTCCTAAATCGCCCAACCCCCTCACCATCACCAATTCCTCCCACAACACATTCCACTCTCACAGTTCTCACCAGCATGGATTGTCTTCCCCTTTCCATCCGCCTCCAACCCCTGAACATTTCTACGGTTTATACCTCTCTCTGTGCACAGTCGCTTGGCTAAATGTCCTCTCACTCTATTCACCACCCTGTATATCCTGATCAGCCTCTTCACTCTTCACCTGTTTCTTAGGGAGGAGCTCCACCCCAACTCTATCGTGAAGGGTGGCATAAAATTCCTTTCATCCTCGCAACCTTTACCTTCTCCATTTACCTTTAACCTTAACGTAGTAAATTATTTCTTGTATCTTGAGTGTCCATTATCTTTGTACAAATGTATACACTTAAATACTTTAGAGATGCAATATACTAACCCAAATTAGACTATTTCCATTTCTCCAAACTTTTTGAATGAAACCATGAAAAATTACCCCATGTATGACGTATTTAGTTGTTTCCTAAATATTCATCACAATTTCTTAATACTTCTGTTAACATGCAATTATTTTATTTTTGGTTATATTGAATTTCTCCTTATATTCTCTGTATAATTATGTTTCATTTATAATCAATATGAATAAAAACAGAGAAAATACAGGATGATTCACGAGGAGTTACAGCCACTCACGGAGCGTATTCCTTACATCATTTGGAGCAAAATATGTTGTATAAATGTCGGTCCTATTGCAGATATTTACAGAGTAGTTTGAAACAATTGAAAAATGACTGATTAAATATCCCTTTTAGAAGTCAATAGAGAGATGTATTATCAGGCCTTCTTGTTTACAGTTGAACATCACAATTGCATCTAACACGCTTACTACAAAAGATTTTAACAAATGTTTCCAACTACTTCTGTACACTTGGCAGCATGCTTATGGACTGAAAGTGTTGATGCGCCAAGTAGTTCCTCGCGTATTTTTTCAGTCCTTGTGGTGATAGATCTAGCAGTCAAGGAGACCAGGCATGAAAACCATCTCGTCCTATCCATCGCTCAAGGAAATGTACATTAAAAGTGTTCAATTACAGCACGGTGGAAGTGAGGAGGTGCACCGTCATGCTGGGTGGTTGAGACGTCTCACTGCTAACGGAATATACTCACGTACCTAACAGCTGCAATTAATCTTGCAAAAAGTTCAGGTACACTCCACCAGTCAAGCATCCTGGGTAAATGAATGGCCCAATCAGCTGATCATGTAGGACACCACACTACACTTTAATGCTGAAACTGTGTTGCAAACTCCTTTCCACTGTAGGGTGGGTATGTGAATTGTCAAATTACTCTGTATTGTAAATATTGGGAATAGGACCCAAATTTATATGACATATTTTGCTCCAAATGATGTGAGGAATAAGCCCTGCGAGTGGCAGTAACTCCTCTCGTGAATCACTCTGTTGGTGTGTTGGTAATGCCTAGTGGGTAAGAAATAGTACTTAGCCAAAATATTATTAAACTGAGTACACACACATGTGGTGCATTGTGCCATTAGTGTAATTTTCTAGACTTGGTTAATCTTTGTTTGCATGAGGCGGAGGAATATCCTGAAAGAAGAACTTAAGCAGAGCTTCAGAAAATAGGTGGTAACCATGAATGAACTATACACTGTTAGCAATCAGTTAGTGTTGAGATCTTATTTTCCTCTAATTCAGGTTGTATTCCATTTGGCAGTTTAAGTTTATTATTTGGTCATGTGACCCAATTTAGTACACTAAAATTATGCATTTGGTAGTTTAGTATTTACTTTTTAGTATTAACGCTGACGGGTGAGAGACAGAGATGAACGAATGCACTGTTTACTTACTGGAGATGGGCGCCAGCGATGCTCCCTATGCACCACACTTTTGAGACTCGGGTGATCTCAGGGGTTTCCGTGGATATTGTGTGCTCGCCTCACCCGTGCATTTTACATAACACTGTTACACTTTATACTCAATACTACGATCTGAACCATTATTAAGATGCCATAGAAACACTCAATTTCTGCACTGGAGGTTTTTGTTATGCTGAACATTACATGTTGTGCCAAGTTTGTTAGAATTTACGTTTTACTGCGGGATGACACTCTGCAGAGCCGGAAGATACAGTCCTCACAAGTAAGAGACTTACAGCTGCTGGGGTAGACCGCATGTTTACCCAAGGACAGGGCATGGAGATGAAATTAACACTACGGTACAATGCAATTTCCAAAGCCTACCCATCGGGATAAGTCCCCTAACCACGTGACGTGTGGCGATGATCAAGGACAATGGAGGGCTGGGTTGTACAGACACGTGGTCTTAGGCCTCGTGGCGGGCGATACTAACATGTCGCAATGAAAATTATATGAAAAGATATGATACAAATAACAGGGCATGGCATGAAATAATAAATAACAGCACATTCACTGCAAAAGAACTTGAGAATGGCGCGGATGGCTCTGGATATACGCGACAGTGGCTACGTGGTCGGACATGAAATACACGTTAAATTCCTTAAGATGGTCAATATTGTGCAACAAATTATAGCGTAGTGATCCTAACATTACATTGCTACAAGTACCTTATGCATTTTAACCCTGAATGTCGCATGGATGGCGGGGAAAACACAAGTACTCTGAATGACCGCGTGGTTAAAGAACAAACACTATAAACTGTAGAAATTACTTGGAACCCAAATAAAACATTCATGAAACCGTGATAATGATGAAATCGCACAAGAACGCAATGCAATAAACCCTTAGAATGTGTTGATTGCATTGATACAGAAATTACTGTTGGCGACCGCATTGTCGGAAACTAAGTAAAAATTGTACATGATAACTTTATAAAATCAGCAAAATACATACATAGAAATAGTGCCCCTAATTAATTACATTAGAATAACACAATTAAGGTGCTCAAAATCTCATCTTGTGGGTGGATGAAATCCGATACCAGCTGCACGTGGGCCTTGTGGTCTTGCTGCTACAACACAACTCCTGTTGTTTACATGTTAAATTGCCAACAAGGGCTGCAATTAAATTATTTAAGCGGATAGCATTATGCTGGGGACAATTCTGGCAACGTACACAAGCAAAGGTTAACCAGTATACTAAAGTTAGCTATTGAAATATTAGTCAGTGCAAAAAGTTTGAGGTGCGTACGGGCAGTGTCTTACCTGGCCAGCATCTCGGGAACGACTGCCCAGAGGCAGGGGCGCCACGTACCATGGCATCTTACTGGGTCTACACGAGGAATTTGCGAACATGCTTCATAAAAGTTAGAAAATAGCAAATTCAAATGGCACATAATAGAATTAATGTATATTTCAAATACAGGATTTAAATTATAGTTGACTGATAATATTTTTTAATGTTTTCGTATGGCCTCCTTGCCTGAGGTATGATTATCATTTTTAGCACCACGCACATTTCAAAATGTTCAGCTGAAAAGAACACAATAACTCTCAAATACATATAACACTTTTAAAACAAACATGGTACCCTACAAACATATTACACTTGATGTCAAAAAAATTAGTAACAAATTGTATGTGAGAAGTCTTTGGCCTTTGGTGGTAATTAGCCATGTGTTGGTGTTGCACATGCACTTAGCAGCTAGCACCATCATAGGCTGAGTGCTGCTGGCCAGTGGTCGGCTTTAGTATTTTGTAACAAAACCTATTAGGTACTCAAATACCAAATTGCCACCATATTTGTTTGGAACCTGATGTGGCAAAGAAAACTGCGAAAATGGCTTAATGCTATTCTCACACACACACATACACACACTTTTTTATGAATTCACAAAATTGAATAAATATCAAATACCTACATAAGTAAACAGTTGTATGCATGAATTTAATTCCAATGACATGTTGAATGTGATACATTTTGATAAATTTTAATGTAAACATAACCAAAAAAGATGCTGTTACGTGATATTTTTCCAAATAAATATTTGTTTATTCTTCCATTTTTTGTTGATAGTCTCGTGGAATTACCACTTCAGTAGTAACGCAATGCATACTACAACTTTGCTCAATAGGTAGCACCATTGCAAATAACAAGTGATTGTGAGTTCCCAATCAAACCATGCTAAGGCCATGTTTGAATTGACACTGTTAGTTTACTTAATGGTCCTGAGACCCAAATTACGTAATAGACTAAAATGAAGACTTGTTTGGTGTTTAGTATTTAGTTTTTATTTAGTAGGCTATGTAACAGAACTTACTAATATACCTACTTAAATACCAAATTGCAACCATAGCTGAACAAGTAACTATTGATGTGTCTAAATTGGAAGCGACTGAATACTAATATTCAAAATGGCCATTTTGAAAACAGCCTCAATTACTAATTACTAAGTTGTAAATTGGAACACTGCGCAAGGATATTTTTTTTTTTTTTTTTTTTTAATAATTGGTAGGTCTCCAGTTTTTGGGACTTCGGAAGCTAATAGGGCACATGTGCAACAAGTAACAAGTAGTTATTTAAAGAGCTATGAAAGATGCATGACACTCTAATTGATTATTATATTTTCAGTTCCAGTTTTAAAATGCAACTAACACACACCTACTTAATAAATTCTCTTTCTTATTCTAAATATCTAACAAAGAGTGGCACCCAGTGTGGGGCATCACTCTTTCTTGAATGGGAATGATTGGGGAGGAATATATTTAAGTCAATGTGTTAATTTAAATCTGGATCTGAAAATGTAAAAACTACTGCAATGTGTGTGAGAGAGTATTGGACAGATGCTGGCACCTTTCTCCTTGCAATCTGAAAACCAACTCTTGCATGCGTGGCCATAGAGAATATGTACATAGAATGAACATTTACCAAATTTAAAATTTGTAGCTTTTAACCCTCAAAATGTGGATAAAACAGAGCTCGTGAAAACAAAATATCTTTGATAATTTCAAACAAAAATCACACTCAGAAATGGCACAATGCACAAAAGACTTCATAATCCTTTGTATGAATGCGACCAATGAAATGTGCTAACTACAGACACCACTGCATTAACGTAACACATTTTAAATAGCAAAATTATTTATTTAGGAAATATTGGCATAAGGTAACTGCACCAGTAGTCTGTCTTTATGATAAGATACAAATTACACAATCATAATTTTCATCAACCTTTTTTAAAATCTTAAATTCCTAACATTCTATGCCTGATTTCAATTCATTCTCAACTGATAGAAATGTTAATCCGTTTTGTAGTTTCCTAAATATGAACTTAAAAAGTTGATTTTTTTTTACCAGTAGTCATCACTGCCAAAACTATTTCATCCAGCGTTCATCAAACACACGCTCCAGTAGTCGTCATATTTATAAAATTATAAATATGACAATTTAAAATAGGTTAGCAACATAAACAAAAGCTTTTAGTAAAAAATAACATCACATTTTTAAAAACTTGTAAATTTTATGCATACGTTATTGCTAATAACTTCACATTTTTCAGTTAGACCTACCTAATTACAAAAATTGTAAATAATAACAAATACTTTTTATTCTTTTGCATGCTGACTTTGCAAAAATAAGTGCTTAAGCCAGAAATAGGCATGAAAACATTGAAAATACATCAATAATGACAAAATCTTAATATAAAAAACTTACTAGAATAATTCGGGAAAATTGAGAAAATTTAAGACCACAAGAAACTCTGACCAGATAGCGGTATAGTACAGGCATGTCTGTTGCTGCTGTTAATGAAACATTGCCACATTACATTATCTAGGTGCTCTTTGAGTTTGGTGGCCCAACCAGCACACAGAAGCAATTATCTCGTAAATGGTTAATTTCCAGACCCATGTTTACTGGGCTTTTTTTGCGTCTCTTCATTTGTACGTCTCATTCCTACATTTTTCATCACGTCTGAATTATCCTCGGTCTGTGTGTGTTTTATACATACGAGTCTGCACCTTTGTTACAAACTTTGTGAGGATGTTCCTTGTAAAATATCAGTTAGATAATGTGTTGCAACGAACGCCAGGAAACCACTCCTAGGGGCAGGAGACCCTTGTGAAGATGGGGTTTGAAATAATGAGCTTTAACTTCGGATGGGTTCTGTGTGATTAAATAAAGTTCATTATTTCAACTACATCTTAACAAATGTATGTTGCTTATATATATATATATTTCACATTACAGTGACCACACTTATGACAGCTCTGTCATTAGGAATAACGGTCAGTAAATATATTTTATCTTAGCCATAGACGTTAACTTCCATGGGCAGTGGGATGTATAAAAGTTGTAGCATTTCTTTATATATATATATATATAAAATATACACACACACATGGACACACGTGTGCACACACACAGTGTTATAAAACTTCTTGTGGAACTTATTTACAAAACATCTCTTTTTCCAGAACATTAAAATGTGATTTTTGATTTGAGCATATTTATTATATCTTTTGCTGTAAAAGAAAAACATCACTTTCACTATAAAACACCCTTTTAACCTTAAACGTGTAGTGAAAAGGTAAGTGTGTGTTTTTTTCTCTCTATTGTCAAAGGTTCTGAAAGAAGAGATCCCAGACACCTGACTTGCAAGACTAAGGAACAGAGTAGCCTTTGTCCACAAAACTGTATGAACATAACCATGGTTAAAATACAGAAAATGATTGCCAAATAAAATTTGTTTTACTCTGTACGCCTACATTCTTATGTAAGTGTAATGGCAGCTGTGGTGAAGAGTTGAGCTGAAATACACCAGTTTCAATGGTAGGTTGTGTTGTTAAAATACTGGTTTTCCTACATATTGTGTGTTTTCAATGTATATAAATTTACTTGTTAAAAACAATACAATATTTACTATTATTAAGTTACGGTGTAAACAGCAGTGCCTGCAGTATCACACAACAAAGATTTTGACTCCTGCTACAGCACCAGAGTTGTGAGAGCTCTATCTAAACATTTGCTCAGAACCAGTACGCTGGAAAGTAGCTCATCAATTTATAACAAAATACAGGCAGTCCCCGGGGCCTCAATATAAGATAATCACAGCTCCAAAACCATTCTCATCAGCTATACCAGCAAATTTCCAATTTTCCTGCCGCAGCTTAATTTGCTACCTGGCGGTTACGTTCACTACCAACAGCTCCCTTTCACCACATTGCAGTGCCCTACTACTCGTCGCCCAATGAAACTGGCCTAGCCAGCGAAACATTGCAATCTCACAGTGTGAAAAATGTCTTCTTTTTTTTTGTGCACGCATGCATGCATGCATGCATGCATGTGTGTGTGCTGCGCACGTGCGTGTACAAGTACTAGACTGTGAGTACTTGAGTTTCTGTTCTTTTATATATTTTTGGTAACCTAGTAGCCTTATTGTAGGCTTAATCTTTATTCAAAAGTAGAATGTTTTGAATAAGTGTGCTATTTCATTCCAAAATCTAAAGATAAACAAATGTGGTAAATTCAGGTTTGTAGAAAGCATTTTGTAGTGTACTGGTAATTGGTAATAAAATAATACAAGTACATAGTTACCGATAGTGTTTTGTCAGTGGAGAGTTACCAAGTAAGATTGGAGGTGGAGACCACGAACCTCACCTAAATGAAACTAAAAAGAAATGGCTGTTAACAGTATTAAATGGAATTTCTTGTTCTTTAGAGAAACATTACTCTCAAGTTGCCGATGGTATGAAACAGTATTTATCCAGTTATCAAAAGCAAAATGTCATGAGATGTGCAATGTGAATGCAGAAAAATATTTTGAAGTTCTGTGTTCTAATTCTGCCATGTTTTTTATAACTGAATTTAACTACCTTTTGATGTTCCATTCCAAGTGCATGCAGTTTGAATTAAAATTTGTAGCAGGTGACAAAACATGTGAAACAGAGTTAATACTACACAAGAACAGAAGTAATGCATTTTCTTCCTTACTAAGGCAGAAAGATGAGTGTGAGGTAATGCTTGTGTGTGTCAGAATTGTTGAGTGTTGCCACACATTCCTGATTAAGTTGCCTACTATAGCATAAAATTTTTCTTAGATAGTTTCATTATTTCATTGGTCAAGATGCAATAACTCATATGTCACTTTTTGATCAGTTTGTGAACACTGTTAACCTGTGTTGTTTAGTTGATGCCGTCGGGTGAGACACGAGACAAACACTGACGCAAATACTTACTGCTAATATGGGCGCCAATGGTGCTTCGCAATCTCCACACTATTGAGACTCAGTGTTCTCAGGTATGCTGTGGGTTCTGTGTGTCCGTCTCACCCGTGCAACTTACGATACACATTTGCAATACTAAACTTTTGCTAAACATGTTAACACTTTGAAAAAGAAACACATGTAGCTAGGACACAGTCACTACAAATAAAAGAAGGTAAGTTCACTGTAGACTTGCTTTTATTATTATTGCTCGTATAGATCAACATGCCAAGGAAATGATGATACTCTTGATCATGACTAGCCAATTTCGCTTGGGTGCTCTCCAGCCCGCAATTAATCTAGTGCAGGCCTAGATGGATGATCTCACCGAGGTATGTGAAAGCACAATCTTCACAAGGGAAGAGGACCGACAGCCGCTAGGGTGGACTGACAGTTTTTCCTTGAAGACAGGACACAGTGAATTACAAAATGAAACCCTTGGTGATACATTAACTCGTGTGATTACTTGGCATCACTAACGCAAACTCTTGTGGGCTATCCCACCAGCACGTGGGTAGTGTGGTGACAGCCTGTGCACAGAGCCAGCTAGGACGGAAGTAATATCACCGTACATAAATTACATAATACAATAACAGTTTGACTGCAACCTCGATGAAATGGCTACTCCAGGAGCTCTACATATTTTATCGAATTTGATTAGTTTTAAAGTATTTGTAAGATTCTAAAATGTTTTAAAATTGTTCCTGTATATATAAGAAGCAAGCTGAAATGAATGCAGAGATGAAGGTAAAGTTTTAGAGAAAATATCTCTAAAAAAAAAAACTGTAGTGAGTGGGAAGTGAAATGTAATAACATTTCTTCGACTGGTAACATCTCATGAATTTTTGGCACTGGCTTGGATTGAATTTGATGTAATGTGAAGTGTTTTTACAGTGCCCCTTTTTTTTTTTTTTTAAATCAATTTCAATGTGTGTTATGTATTTTAAAATTTTATGTTAAAAACCATAGAAGTTGTAGTGATTACAAGACAACCATCTCATAGCAAAATATCAGTATTTAGAAAGGTTGAGACCACTATTTTAAAGAATTTTTAAAGGTGTTAACATTGTAGGAAGAAACATAACATTACACCTATGAAAACAAGAGGAAGCCATAGACTTTGGGGTTAGGGCAACTGCAAAAACCACTAACATCTGTTCCCAGATGGGCAGCTACGAAAGGCATCTGTTCCACATGTGAGTGGCGGCCTAAAACATAATTCTAAGCTAAATGCTTGAATTCAAATTCACGAAGGTGGATTAAAACTCCTTCCCAAACACAACTTTAACCCAAGACATGATGGCAACACCAAACGGAAAAATACTCCAGGAGGTATCCAATCCTCCATCACTGAAAACCGCAATGCAACTGGGCCAACGGATTTTGGAGAGCTCAGAACATCATGTAAGGAAGAATTGGAGCTTCCAGGATAAGACCCAAGAAAAAACACCTTCTGGGCACACTGAAGGTCAACACACTATGCAAAATTGGTAAACTGAAGCACCTGACACACTCAACAGACGCAACATACTCATACTAGCACTACAAGAAACAAGATACTCAGACAAAGATGCAATTTAATCTGAAGGTTACAGAATTTACTAAGGTAAACCGGCAGTCAGAAACTCCAACAACGTGACTATGTTAGGGACAGCATTCATGGTCAAGCAAAATCCATAAGTTTCACATCATCATCAGAACGGATATCATTCGTCTCCTTTAAATCAGGGAATAAAGGCTACACCATCATCAATGCACATGCACCAAAGAACCTAGGAAAAGTAGAAGATTTCTGGGAACTATTGGAATTTGAGATATCCACAATATCACATCACATTAAAATTTTAGTAGGAGAGTTTAATGCGCAAATCGGAAAAAAGAGAAAATTTAAAACAATAGTGGGGAATTACCCAGCACAATAGAACAAATAGAAATGGAGAAATATTAATTGACTTGTGCAAACAATTTAACCTAAAACTAATGTCAACATTTTTTGGAGAACTACAGAGGAAGAAAAAAACGTGGAGATCACCAAATACAAGTCAAGGCGAATACCAAATAGATCACGTAGCAATAACCGTACAAAATTACAAGGAAATTATGGATATTAGAGTGTGAAGAGGACTCAACATATTCTGATAACTACCTAACAGAAATTAAGACAAAATTCCAACCAAACAAACCAAAACTAAGACTGAACAGAAACCAGAGAATCAACACGAAGTTCTTTACACAAAATCAGGAAGAATTCACGAAGAGAATAAGCACATGAAGAACTGACAATTGGGAAGAAATAAGAGAAACTGTAATGGAAATATCAAAAGAGCTAGGCGACCACCAAGAAGACGAAAACATAGATGGTGGAATGAGATGTGTGATGTAGCGATAGACAAAAGATTATGAGCATGGCAAAGGTGGAACACCAGTAAGAAAGGAAAGGAGTGGGAGAAATTCTTAGAAGAAAGAAAAAGAACGTCCAAAAGTATCAGAACCGAGAAAAGGAAATATGACAGGAACAAACTTGGTGAAATACACGGATTTTAAGAAAAATGACCCCAGGGAATTTTACAAGACATTCAAAGAAGAACTATCAGGATACAGGCCACCCAGTCTACACTTAAAAAACAAGGATGGAGTATTGGTAATAAGCAACAGAGAAAACTGCCAACTACTAGCAGAATACTTTGAGAAATTACTAAACAGCAAAGAACCAACAGAAAGGTTAGAATTTCGAGAACCACAACAAGAAAATTCACCATCAGAATCACCAACACTAGAAGAAATAGAACACATAATTAAATCACTAAAGAACAATAAGGCACCAGGAGAAGATGGGATAACAGCTGAAATTTGGAAGGAAAACTGGCAGTGGAGAAAATACATAGTCATTCTAGGAATTTGGTCAATAGGAAAAATACCAGATGATTGGAAACAAGCACTAATTCACCCACTCCACAAAAAAGGAGACAAAACTGACGTAAATAACTACAGGGGTATTTCCTTAATCAGTGACATATAAGATACTATTTAAGGCATTATTAAACAGAGTAGAACAACAAACAGGACACCATGTAGGAGAATATCAAGCAGGATTTCGGAAAGGAAGCTCATGCGCAGAACAGATCTTCAACTTGAAAATGATAATAAGGGCCAGAACACTCCAGAATAAGAACACTGTAGTTACCTTCGTTGACTTTAAGAAAGCATATGACTCAATAGACAGACAAACAGTATTCCTAACACTAAACGAGTTAGGGATACACATAGAACAGACACTCACAGATACTACATCGAAAATAAAATTCTTAAGGGAAATCTCAAACATTCAAAATCAAAACAGGAGTTCGACAAGGGGACAGACTCTCGCCAATTCTCTTCAACCTTGTACTAGACAAAATCATGAAGACATGGGAAATGGCCTTGGAAGGAAAAAAAAGAGTGAAAGGAGTCAGTATAGTGCAAGGAAAAGGAAGATTTGAGATGAAATGTGTAGCATTTGCCAACGATGTAGCATTAATAACACAAAACAGAACAGATGCACAAACCATGCTGCAAACGCTATACAAAAAAACCAGGACTGGCAATTCCTATGAAAAGACAGAATATATGGAATACACGCACAACAGGGAAAGATACATGAAAAAAGAACATGGACAAATAAAGTGGTTCGATAAATTAAAATATGTAGGATAATGGATCCAACCAAATGGGCTGGACAACACAACAGACAAACAAAGAGTCAGAAAATTGGAATTGGCATACAGAATAACACAAAACCACTACAATAAGAAAGCAATATCCATCCAAGCCAAAATTAGACACTATAATACAGTCATCAAACCAGGAGCAACATATGGATCAGAATGCCTGACGATGAACAAGAAAGGAGAACTACGAGAACTGGAAGTAAGAGAGAGGAAAATCCTGAGAAAAATTTTGGGACCACTCAAAAACACAGACAACACGTGGATCAAGAGGAAAAATGAAGACCTATACAGAAATATAGAAAAAATTACAGACCGAATGGGAAAAAGAAGACTGAAATTTTATGAACACCTAAAAAGAAAATATTCAATTATATCGCAAAATTGAAATGTACAACAGGATGGATGGTAGGGACCAGGAAAGATGCAGGAAAAGTTTGTGATAACGGAAGAATTGTTCAACAACAGAGAGAACATCAGGCGACTGATTACAACGCATGATTTCCGGAGGACTGACCGAAACCAAGACCCAATTGAGTGTGGACTGAAAAACAGAGACGAGCAGTTGGAGGAAAAAATGAAGTTCTGGGCAGGAAAAAAGGAGACGAACCAGAAGTCTTGAGTTCATTGGAGTCCATAGAGGGCCAAATTCATATATAAAAGAAACCCTCAAAAGATACGTGAAACAAGATGGGTATTCACACAAATGTTTGAAAATAAGCTTAGATGGCGCTGATGCCGCGGGATAATGTTCTTAGCAGACCATGTGGTGCAAATGAAATTGCAATATTTCTTCTTGAAAACTGCAAATTAAATTCAGACAAAATATTATTATGAAAGAGAAAATTATCCTCTTTATGATTTAAGTGATTGCAGGCATGTAGCCTGCCTGATGGCAGTAAAATCTAACATTAACATGACTGCGTGGTCAAATACAAAAAGCATCAATTACACGAAAAATACATTTAACCCTGAATGAAACCTACACAGAACCCTGAAATAAATTGTAGTGCACATGATTTTACACAAACTGTCAAACTGCATGGATGGCGCAGATATAGACTTGGCATAAGTTAGCCACGTGGTTGTACATGAAATTGCTGTAAAATATTGAAACATGAAAATACCCTTAAAATACATACATAAAAACAAAGCCCTTAAAATTGCGCGTAGCAATAATACTGAAATTTTACTGGAATGTCATTAACATAGGCGGATGGTGCCTGATTCAAGTTGCACGGATCGCGTGACCTCTCAGACATATTTCTCCTCTCTCCTCGATTAAGTTTGAAAAATATCAAAAGGGCGAAATAAATTATTTAAGCGGAAGCATAATGCTGAGGAAATGCCTGGCAAAACGTATGCAAGCGAAGGTTGACCGGTAAACTAAATTGACTATGGAAACTTACATCAGTGAACAAAAGTTGTAGTGCGCACATGACAGTGTCTTACCTTGCCAACTCCCTACGACAGACTGTCCAGAGGCAAGCGTACGATGGACCTACGTGGCCACCTACAGGGTTCTCATAAGCGGAAGTGTTATGCACGCCGAGTGAAATATTTTATTACTGAAATAAAAGTGGCACAAATTAATTAAATGTTGTTTTACATTTTATAATTTTGTTGTGAATTTTTCTGTAATAATTCAGTGCCTCTTTATTATGGCGTTCACGTCGGAATATCAGTGGTCTTAATCTTGATGCCGCGGGCACTTTGAATTTCGTAACCAAACAATTTAAAAATAACAAACACTTTAAAACATTTTAAGACATTTCAAACCCTGAAAATAAGAATACAAGACACATTTTACACTGCAAAATAATATTTATGTGAAAGTTCGAAATATTGGCGTCTTTGCGCACGTGCATGTACACGTGACACGTGCATGGTGAGCGCCGTCATGGGCTCTAGCGCTGCTGGCTGTTAGCCGGTGTCATAGTAAACTGTTGTGCCACCTTTATTTCAATTTGATACAGTTTTGTCATCCTCTTGAAAATTAAAAAAAAATTTTATATAATTAAAAATTTGTTACTTGTAGGTGGGCTATCGCCCTGTGGCCAGCATTTCTTTACCTCATCCTTTTTCACTCTCCTTTCCCTTCCTAACAGGGTTCACCAAAGTGGGCCCACCCAAAAAATACCACTTGATGCACCAAGTGGTTTTTATTTTCAAAATTTTTAAACTTTTGCTACTGTATAAAATATTCCGACATGTTGATTAAATTTTATTCACACTAAATGGTTTGACTCACCATAAACAGGAAATAGTGAGTCATCTGTACTGAGCAGCAAGCAGAAGTAGATTCCCCCTTCTACATTGCTGAAGGGGATTCCTACGGCTAAAGAACCAGACTAATTGAGCAGTAGTAAATATTAGAGAGTTGGCTAGTAGCAGCACAGTTTACCATTAGGTACTGAATTAGGTGGGTCCTCTTCCACAAACGTTTGTGCATCAGCCTGTCCAAGCCCATTATGAGTTCTTCCTCATCCACAAACAAAAAAGTAACATTTAATCAGTGATTATGTGCTTAAGACAACTGAAGAGCAAAAAAGAAACCTTGACAACACAGTGTCAATGGTTTTGTATACTGGGAATGTACCTATAATATTGCTGAACTTGATAACTTCAAGGAGATGATCCAGATATTAAGACCTAGATACAAAACAGCAAAAGATTTTGGTGGGAAGCTTTTGGATGATGCTGCTCAACAAATAGAGCTACATCTGGTAGAAAAAATACAAAATTGTAGTTTAACAGTAATATTGGATGGATGGTCAAGTATTACGAATGACCCAATTCAAGCAACCATTATCTATACAGGCACAGAAAGTTACCTTCTTAAAGTCTATGATGCAGGGTCACAGATGAAGAAAAATGCTTGAGCTGTGTGCAGCTAGAGGCAGCAATGAATACTTAACACAGGAGCATTTTTGCAGTAGTCAACAGATAGTGAGAATAAAATGGGCCAAATGTGGGACATAAAAAAAAAATCAGATCTAATTACTTATGGCTGTTCAGTATATATTTTGAATTTAGTTGAGAAAGATGTTTCTCCTGAAACATTTATGGGTCATATTGTGGAAGTGCAAAAGTATTTTTGAAACATTCATCATGCACATGGGTGGCTTCTGGAGAAAGATTGTGTGATGCCACAGTTGCTAAATGAAACACGATGGAACACTCACCCTGACTGTGTAAAATCATGTGTGATAATATCATACGTACATTAGTGAAATCGCCCTTGAACATGCCCGAGACTTTTATCCAAATGTTGGAATTTACCACCAAGCAATGCATCTTGAGAAACAATTACATGTACTTAGTTGCAAATGCACTGGAGAACTTCAGAAAGAAATGTGTTTTTTTCACAAGCAGTTGAAATATGGCTCGACTTACTATCTTCTGATGTTATGTAGCCGTACCATCACCATTTCAAGAAAAGATTTCAACAGGCAATCCAACTATTACACATCCTCACAAATCTTATGGATCCAAAATTCAGAGGACAACATTTAAGTGACGACAAGAACACTCCGCAGAAATGTGTTTAGCTGAACACCATACTGAATTCCTGCCTGGCATCATAGCCTTCAAGATAAGTGATCCTGGCCATTATCCTGCTTCTTTGATGTATTCAAATGTTGTACGAGACTTTTCCTTGCAAAAATGGTGACAGATCATGTGCAAAAAAGAATGAAAGAAACTCTTTACGTTCCCCTGCCTAACAGACCTTCTAATATCTTCTTTCCTGGTCTGTCAAATGCACATAGTCCCTTCCTACTCATTCACTGCCTACCTACTTACTGCTGTCTATGAATATGGCTCTCCCTAATGTGCATATCCTCTTCTATAACTCACTGGCTGCAACTGCCTTAGCATAGTTGACCCTTGTCCTGACTAGTAGTCCACTAACCACCACCCTTGCCTTGGGGAACTTCATCTTAATCTGTTTCAGCAATGACCCCCTTTAAATCCTGTTTCACTTCACTTCTTTAACAGATAAGTCCTAACTCCCCCCTCACATTCTTTAAGAGTCTTAATGCTTTGATTCAGCTCCTTTATTGTTGCCCCTCCAAATGCTGCCTTTTAGACGATACCTGTGGTTCCTTACTTACGTTTCTTTCCTCTACAGCCTCCTTTGCTGTTCCCAGCCTCTCTACTATAAATACAACCCCTCGGCTCTTTTTTACCCACCTCCTTCTGCTCACCTCTTGTACCCACACTCCCTTGTCGGCACCCTCTGTTCCCTTCCCACCTTGCACTGGTTAGCTCTCCCTGCTTGCTACCTTACACTAACTACTTCCCGATGACTCTCCCCATACAGTTTATCACTACCTACTTCAATTACTTTCCTTGATATTTCCCCAAGCTTCGCTAACTTCTCAACTTATTCCTCTGGTTAAAGTTTTGTATTGTTTTTCTGCAGATTCGAAAAATAAATTGTAATTTTAAGATAAAAAAGAATCAAGGTAGTTTGACACTTTTTGATAAATTGTTTTATTATAAAATGCTGACTTATAAATGGAAATGAACAATGTCTAAAATGTAGGGCAAGGCCAACAGATATGTAATGTTTTTTTTATGTTATAATGTTGATTTTTTAAAATTAAAATGAACAATACAAAAAAATGGAGTTAGGACACATACATTATTGACTACTCCAATTTCAGTTTATTCTTACATATCTACAGCTGAAGGTCAAATTATTAATTTTAAATCCATAAGAGGAGACATAAACAAAAGAAAATAGGAAAAAAAATAGGGGCTTCAGATTTTTGCTTACCATGGCTTCATTTTTGACTACACTGGCTGGTTCATGTGCGACAGACTCGAGATTCTTACTAAGAGATGGATTTGAAATTGGATCTTGATTGGACTAATGCTTTCAAAATAATTTCAAATGTAAAGTCCTTAAACAGAATACAAATGCAATCCATTATGTGTGTTAGAGATACAGCTACAATCTTAAGGGGCATCCTTAGTTGCCATATGTCTCATTGTAAGCAGTTGTGTCTATTTTAATTTTAAAACACTATTGAATACTTTAATGTAGATCTCTTTTCAGTACAAAAATTGAAGTTTATATTTTGTTGCCAACTTATAAAAAATTTTATTGAAAGAGAAACGTGGTTTTTTGAAAAATGCCGTTCAGCAAAAATTACTGTAAGTAGTCCTATGTTTGCGGTATTTATTCTTCTGTAAAACAGTGTTTTAAAAAATAACTCCAATACTGTACTTTTCCTGAACAGATTGTTGTACTAAAACCATTTAGTTGCTGTTAAAAATTCTGAGGTAATGGAACATGTGTGAAGCTGGTTTATGCTATATTTCATCACCGTTTCAATGCTTTCTTATAGCTGGGCGTGACCTTGGGCATTTCAAATTTTCTACTCAATGGGTTCTTTAATATAGTACATTTAGCAAGTCAACAGGGATCTGTCAATTTTCCATTGTTTGTGATTCAGAATGTTAAATGAGTGAAACAAATATATATATATATTTATATATACATAGTCAAATCAGATTATGTGCATCTGCTGGTATCCAGAGTAACCGCCCTTCGCAACACGGACAGCAGCTAGACGAGCTGGCAGGGACTCAGTCAGGTGCTAATGTGTCTCCACGGGTATCTGGAGCCATGCTGTCTGCAGTGCGTTCCACAACTGTTGAAGGGTGCATGGCGGAGGAGACAGACGGCGAACACGATGACTGAGGTAGTTCCGCAGATTTTCATTTAAATTGAGATTGGGGCTGTTTGGAGGCCAGGGAAGAACTTTGAAGTCTTGATCATGCTTTTCACGACATGTGCGGACACTTCTAGCCATGTCATATGGCACATTATTGTGCTGGAAGATCCCATCTTCCTGAAGAAAGACAATTATCATGTACGGGTGCGGTGGATGTGTTTGCCGTGGATGGATTCATAAACAAACCGACCAAGAGTGCCCTTCACACGAATGATGGGACCTAGAGAATATCACGAGAACATTTCCCAGACCATAACACTGCCTCCACCATCTTGTGTTCGTTCAGCAATGGATGTAGGGTGTCAGTTCTCAAGACGTTTCTCGCCAGACACGCTGACGTCCATCCATTCTATGCAAATTCCAGCCATTTTCGTTGATGTACATGTTTTAGCATGGGTTTAGTCAAACTTTGTCTACTCCGGAGCTGCATTCGCAGAAGGGTTCACTGAACTGTTGCGGTAGACAAGTGTCTGGATGCCCCCTGATTCATTTGGATAGTGAGCTGTACCACTGTTGCTTGTTGGTTGGCCTTCATGCACCATCATAGTTGAAGTTCACCTCAGATATAAAAGGCTCGGGCAGCTCTGCAGTTTCCACTATGGTTATTCCCAGTGGTGTCATTCATCCACTCACGATACATCTTTACCATAGAGGCACATGAACAGTTCACAAATGTTGCTGTTTCCAAAATACTGCTCCGCTTGGCCTGAAAGCCAATGATCATCCCATTTTGCAACTCGGTTAAATTACTTTCTTTACTTATGACCAGGAAGTGCACTGTGTACAACCAGCCTGTCGGTCGTCAGCCCACGTCACGGGCCATACGTAATCGGCTATGTGCTGCAGATGGCACTTCTAGCAGGTGGTCATAATAATATGATTTGACTGTGTATGTATATATTATATATATTCTGTGTGTGTCTAATATATGTATATGTATATTGGGTGTGTGAATATATATATATATATATATATATATATATATATATATATATATATATATATATATATATATATATATATATATATATATATATATATATAGTTGCAAAATTGAATGTTAATACTTTGGGGAAACATTCTTCACGTGTGGAGGATGAAAAAATGTTGTAGGAACATACGTCCGAAAATGCTTTGTTTCTTCACTACAGCCCATAATACATAATGTACCATGTGTGGCCCACGGGCTGTATCATGTTACTATGGAATGCCATTGCAGGATTCGTTTGCATGATACACACACCTCACACTACGACACTACACCTAGAACAGTAGGAACTGCACATGAATCAGTTACACATGTGTGAAAGTTTGTCATCTGCACTAAAGGAAGTGTTCAAAAATCCTCCATCAGCATGGACACAGGCATCAACCCACCATTGCATAGACATTCGGAGGCATTGATGAATCCCTGGAAAATTATTGATTGTTTCGCAACCTGCCACAATATAGTTATAGAGGGTGCCTGCATCGTCCACTGGTGTTGCATATACAAGTGCCTTTAAATGTCTTCACAAATAAAAGTCTAGTGGATTCAAATCAGGGCTACTCGGGGGATGGTATGGGGTTGCCAATTACAGTCGTGATGGCATTCCACAGTAACATGATCCAGCCTGTGGGACATACACTGTACATTATGTATTTGGGCTGTAGTGGTGAAACTAAGCATTTGAAGATCTATGATAATATAAAAATTTTTCATCCTCCAGATGTGAGGAATGTTACCCCGAAGTATTGACATGCAACACCTCACTACTCCGACCTAGCGCTTTTGGATTTCTACCTTTGGGGCCACGTAAAAATACTGGTGTACGACACTCCTGTTCATACCAGAGAAGATAAGAACTTGACGCTAGGTTTCATGCAGCATTTTATACCATCAAGAACATGCCGGCCATTTTCAATTATGTGCCCCACAACATACTGCAGAGCATGCATTGAATGCGGAGGAAACTATTCTGAGCAGCTGCTGTACTCTGTGTGGAATAAATCTGTTTACAATACTGATTCACATGCGTATTTCTTAATACCTGAAGCCACCCTTGCACGCTATAAACGCCATTGCATTTCCGGACATGGGTACCAGAATAAAATATGTTCCGTTTCATCTCGTGTACCACCCCTATTAATTGGTATATCACTTATTCCCGAGCTGTACCCATTGCCTCCAATTATTATTTATTATTTTTAGCTGTCTCTTTAACCCTATAACAGCCTATTATTCAGGTTTAAAAAAAATTAAATTTTAGAATAAAATATTAAACATATTAAAAGCACTGGTTTTAAATAAAATTAGATCTATTTACCTAAAATTGTAAGGTTGCAACATAGAAAAATACATTTTAACACTGAAAATACATTTATAGGTTTTCAAAATATAAATTTTGTAAATTGATACAAAACTAGTATCTTTTTTCATTTTGTATTCACAGTACTGGAGTGTACGAGTATTTATCTGTTTATTAAAATTTTATGCATGAACACATTATTGTAATTTTTTTGACTTTTTGTACATTCAGTGTAGGGGGTGGAAATATCAGACTGTTAGAATCCATTAGATAGTATTAGAACCCAGTCAGCACAGCCTTTTACTATTATACTTGACTTGTGATTTCTTATGCTGTAAAATCCAACCAATTGCCCAGTGTTTCACTTAAGTTTTTAATTTTATTATCTTCATTCTTATGCTTTATTTACATGACATTCTCATAGATTATTTTATTTCAATATTGTTACAATACTTAATGATTTCCCTTGTAAACTTAGGATATCATCTTGTATTATTTTCTCCACTTTTTCATTTTTAACATTTCCTCTTTTTGTTTGTGTTTCACCTCGTGTATTTTATGTTTAATCTTTTTAATCTTAGTTTTAATTTCTTCTCTTTGTTTTAGGTTTAACCTCTCTTCTTTTCTTTTGTTTTAGGTTTGTTCTGTATTTTGGCATCATGTTAACCGTTTTAAAAAATAATTTAAATATTTGACATCTTGCATTAGAAGAGCATAGAATGTTAACAGCATACATTTTAAGTCTTGCAACACACGTCAAAATATTCACAACTAGTCATTTACCTACAGACTCGTATGACAAAATGGATGACAAGACAAATGCTTCTAAAATTTCCAAAGCTACAAATGATACTAAAATTGGCTCATCTGCTGAAGCATGTCATAATTTTGTAACTAGTCTTCTGTATGAAGACATTTCCGATGATGAGTGTTTCTTAGAATCTCTTGATGCATTTGAGAAAATGAGTACTTCTGAAAATATTTCAGGAGAACAGAATGCAAGAAAAACACACAAATGTTCTGATGAGAAATGCAGTGGTGGTTCTGATTACACTGAGAATATAAATGTTAGGCCCTTCACAAATTTAGGTAAGTCCTACACAATATTGCTATTGTTTCTTTAAATAAGCATCAAAACAGAATTTATATTACTTATATAAAAACTTGCCTTAAAGCATATCATATTAGCTTATTTTCACTCTCCATCTTAATTTTCTTCATATATTTATGTAAATGTACTACTTATAAGTTAGTGGTAATTTTTTTGTACAGAAGGTGTGTATTCATTGGTTTCTTGCTAGTAATGGTGTGTAAACAAGAAAGAAGATTGTTCCAGTTGAAGCACTTTGTAGGCCTAATGTTTATGGGAGTGTTTTGTTTAACATATTTTCTGATGAAATAGTTAAAAATTCTGGTTGTTACAGCTTAATTTCATATAAATTAACTATACCTGGCACAGAACTTCCTAGCTGTTCAGTACCACACGATCAGCGAACATATCTAAACCCTGTTTCCTCATTTGTTCAAGTGCTCATCCCATTATAATATGTGTCGCAAAATCTCAATTGTAGTAATATAAATTATAATTATAATTGGAATATATTAGAGAAATTGATAAAGCATATGCTTGATATATTTTAGAGTTGATATCTGTTGGGAAACTTTTTTTAGCAGGCAAACTGCTAAATTTTTTATAATTGTATTAAAAACATTCTGACATTTAAATTTACAGACCATCATATTTTTAATTTATGTAAAATAAATTTTATTTACTTACAGTTGCATTTAGCATACAGCAAATATTTTATCTTTGTGCTGCAACTAGTGATGGCAGCATAAGCTGGTAATGTGGCAGCCAATCACAGAAGTGTCGCTGGACATCAAAACTCTGATTCATTGTATCAGTGGAGCATGAGACAAAGGTGCTGTATTGATAAAAAATTAATTCCCATCTCGGAGTAGTTACTCAGTTATATTGAAATTTCCCATACACAATTTCACAGTCTTAACTATTTCAGAGTTACAAACAGTATCAACAAGGCATGAAACGAAACCAGCACCGGAATAGTTTATTATTGAGTAATGTCCCTCCAAAACTTGCCTCGCGAGACTAATTACAAAGAAAGGAGGGAAAATTTTTCGAAGAGAGTTCTTATGCCGAAAGTACTTGAAGTTCCAGTCAAAAACAAAATAGAAGTTACGGTAGCTGGCGCTGCTGGTGTGAGCGAAATCAGTCTGCTTCTATAATTCCTCTTCAAAGTCTTGTCATCATTTGCTAGTGGGTAGCGGGCACTCCGCACTCACATCGGTGCATGTCTACCCCCACTCCTTACACAAAATATGAAACTGCTTGGCACAAACTCCTCCTATTGGCTAGATCCAACTGCGTCGCCTCAAAACTATGGAACTTCTAGAACAAAAACTGCGTACACAGTAAAAAAACTTTACCTCTGAATGTTATACAACCTCACTTCAACTTCAAAAACTCAAAAGAAAACTATGGTTGAAAGTAGAAAAAAGTTTTTATCTCTGTGCACCTGAACTGCGACTCTCAAAATAAAAACGCACTTCTGATAAACACCAGAATATGGCCACAAACTTCTCACCCTTATAAAACATTCATATTCCACGTGGCACCAAAGAAAATAAAATATGTCACTCACTTGCAAAAGAAAATGGGAATTTAACCACAAGTCAGATTTAAAAATTATTATAAACAAACAACTTGCAATGCTACAAGCTCCTCTTCCTTCTCTGCGTAGTCATAATGTCATTACTTTCCATTACAAACTTCTGCCCGTCTTTCGATTTCTTATTAGTGTTCCCAAGAAAATAGCTCGTGTGTATAGTAGCTGTAGTAATTATTTTTGCTGTCAGAATTTCCGTCATAAAATTCTAACACTGTTTTCTGAAGACAGTCCTTGATAGTCGTCAAAATCTGTTACTAATTTCCTGGCAAAACATTTTTTTACCTAGGTGACAAATATTTTTTTTGACATAGATACAATGCTGCCCTCACCTTCCTTGCATATGTCGCACTGTGTTCATAGACATCATACACTTGTTGTCAAATTAATTTTTTTAAAAGTTCTGCTTTTGCAGGAGTCTTCATTTGATGATGCAGCAAAAATATTATTCACTCTCAAGATTATATATAAATCTTGTTTAACCACTTTCCTTTTAGAACTCTTGGTGCTAACACAGTGTTTACACAGCACCATAATTCCAATAAAAACTCTGACAAGCAAATGAAAAACAGAATATTATTTGTTGCTCCCCTGAGAGGAAATCATATTTTGTAGATATATCTAAATGTTTCTGATCGTTCAAAGTCTATCACCGATCTTGGGCAGATACCAACACTGGCAGCTGTTGTGCTACGTATTTTTTTGCTTTCAATCTAATTTTTTCGGCCAAACATTTGCCTATTATATTAATACACCATTGTGGGAGGTCGCCAGGGTGCTAAGAGGCAAAGTTGCAGTGCCTTTGTAATTCTCTTGCAATGTGAGTTTGTGACATGAATCAGAAGTGAAATCTGCGACACTGTTCTAGTAATCTGCTTGGCTCGTTGGATCGCTAACTGCTAGTGTGTCTGGCTGCATTTTGAAGAGAATGTGTACTGCATTAACTTGAATAAAGCTCATATATATATATATATATATATATATATATATATATATATATATATATATATATATATATATCCCCCCTCTCTCCCTCCCCCCTCCCCATTTTTACTCAAGTCTCATATTTTGCTGGGTGAGTGAATTAAGCTGTGATTTCCAGTCGTCGATTTTGGCATCTGCAGTGTTACAATATAGTACAATTAATTAGTATTCATTGTTATAAAAAAGTTTCTGACTTATTTAAATGTAGGGATTTAGATATTCCAATAAGATAATTTGTTATGTTAAGATAAAAATGGTATGGTTTTAGAAATCATCACAGTTGAATTATTGTAGGTATTATTAACTACGTGTGACAAAAAAGATATTTAGTAGATAATGTAAATACATATCCATAAGGATATGATAAAATAGAACATGTAAGGTTGTAATATATAAGTATATGATAAAACATAGCTAAAGCTGCTTAAGCTTGCTTGTATTCATTTACTCCAGGAAAGGTAAAACTTTGTAAAAAAAAATTTAAAACCTAAAAATTAATAAAAGTGAGTACATTACCATTATACTAATACCAACGATTGCATAAATTTAACATTGTCTTAAAAATCGGAAAACTTTTTTGATATAGAAGAGTTGTCTATTGAAAATTCTTTTAAATTTACAGTGTTTTTTAAATCTATAAGTGCCTGCTTTTACAATAAAAAATGATTTGTTAGAATATATGGCTTAGGAAGCAAGTTGTTATAAGATGGTATTAAATTGTCACCCAACCTCATCCCTTGGGCAGTGTAAGTCCGTTATGGGTCGTGCGCACAGGAGGTGCAGGGCCATGTGATGCATGTACTACATGTGTTCGGTGTGTCTGCTCTTGGTGGAAAGTGCACAGAAGATATGCCTGGTGGCTAAATTTTTTATGTAATTGTTTTACCCTGTACTCCTGTACACTTCCTTATGGATTAGTGTATAGGTTTGGTGATATCTGTTTTCCTGCACTGCTGTACACATTTTTGTTATCATTATAGTTTGCCCCTCGCGCTTCATATCCATTCACGTGGTCGGACGGGACCTGCACTTCTCGCGGTCTAGTGTCCCCGCTTCTGATGGCTATTCTGCAGTCTCTCGTTGGAACTCAAGCTGGATGGACATATTCCGCACGGCCTGTGGTGGTCTCATCTTTGCATTCGTCGATTCGTTGTTCTATCTGTTAATCATTTTCTAAAATATTTTTATTTTATCCCTGCAGCTGGCCTGGCCCTTCCTTTGGTTTGGGGACCCTTCACTAATTATTTTCACCTATAGGTCTTTTAACTAATGTAACTTTGTTGAACCATTCTGGTTCAGGCAAGGCCTCGTGCAAGTGTTTTGTGCCTCAGTGTTAAAATATTGTATTGGTTGAATTCTTTTTGAGTTCAAGTAGCACCCTGCACAATTTTAAGTGGTCTTATTCTTTAATAAATGCTGGATGGTTCTGGATCTAACAGGCGTGTGGTCACACTCATTCTCGTAAATATGTCTCCAGCTCCCCTGTACTTGAGTTTGGCATGCCCCATGGCCAACAACAGAACAGAAGAGGTCTGTGTCAGTGTTAGCGATCAGCCACATGACTATGTTGCGACCCTAGAAAGAATCTGCTTACTGTGTGGTGCCCTGGGAATACTACTTCATCACTACTACTATTACTACAACTCCTGCTACCACTACCACCAACCCCCCTTCCAGATTACTGCTTCGCCAACTAACTCCATTAACAAAATGTGGTTTATTGACATTTACCACATTTGCAAATTATATATTTTTGTTCAACTTTCATTTTCTGATAATAAGTTATATTGTAAATTTTACTTTTTAAAAATAATTTTGACACCATATTTTATGTTTTACTTTCAACTGTCGTATATTTTTATTAATTTTTAACATGTTTTCTGAACTTCAGTTTTTATATCTGTTTATATATTGAAAGTTTTAATGAATGATTTTTAATGTAGTGTCTCAATTTCTTAAATAATATCTATATCTGCATCACCAGAGTCTGTTGAATAACAATTTTCATCTACAATGTATACAGATATAAATAAATCTCTGGTCATTCACAGTAAAGTGAGCACTTTTGAAAGCCTTGCTTAAATTCTGTTTTCAGTCAGTTCCATCTTTGTGCTGCTTCTAAATAAAAGAATTGTCAGTATTCATATTTATTTGCTTGGAAAATTTTAGTCTGCTGTATTTACTGTGTAAATAATCAGAATTATAAATATTATCAAGAGTTTAATAAATACATGTAAATTGTCTATATAACATCAATTTATGTACATTTTTTTCTGATTAGGCTGTCAAATGCAATAGTAGTAGCCATACACCATCAAGGTAAACATTTTCATTCACTGTAATTACACATTGCTGGAACTGAGTATGGACCGCTACAAGGCACTCGCAGATAATGTGGACTTATTTTACTATACCACATCAAAAACAGAAATGTTATATAGGTCCTAATTAACATCTGGGCAAACATTTTGTTTGTTAAATGCTAATTGATGCTAGTTGTTCCATATCGTCACTCTTAAGTGACTTCATTGTATCATCTCTTTCAATAAACAACTACATTTTTTCAGGACACTAGTTATGTATTGCAGTAATTTCATTAAAAAATATAACATGTTATGTATGGCATACTAACGGTTTCATGCAATTTTTTCCTCCAAAATGAGTGGTAGTTTCTTCAACTTCCACATAGGTTTTCTTAATGTCGTTAACTTGACATGCATGTAGGCACTATGGCAGTAAAAATATGTTTACATATAAAGAAGTGGTCAAAAAGTAATTCAAAACACAAATCCAAGCAATCATAAAATGTAACATTTCCTTTAGAAAATATGTAATGTAATGTCCTTTTTGCTGTTATTTTCATAAATGATCTGTTTTAACAGTTTTGTGTGGATTTTAACTTGGCAACTGAATTGCTCAGACCGAGCAGATTCTTGCAATAGCTGAAGCAGCTATGCTGAGGAACAAGAAGCAATTGCTAAAATTCTTGGGGCTTTGCAATTCATCCCCAAATTGCTGAACTCTTGGGACCGTTGAACAACCTATGCAATGACCAAGGCTGGAAGTGGTCGGAGAAGGAGGAAAGCGCTTTCCAAAAGCTCTAGAACCAGTTCACGCAGCCCAACATGCTTTATTGGCTGCTTGGTGACCTTCCATTATCTCTTCAGACGGAAAAGAGGTACCACTGTAATGAACAGGAATGTGTAGCAGTTATATGGGCCCTCAAGAAGTTCAGTTATCACCTGGAAGATGCACCTTTCATCGTGCGGACCATTAATCATGCCCTAACTTGATTGCATACTGCCAGTGCAACCAAATCTAAACTAGACTGCTGGGCCCTGCTCCTACAAAAGTTAACTTCACCATTCAACACTGTCCAGGGAAGCAGAACGAATTACCCAATGCCCTTTCGAGAGCTCCTAACCCCTACCAGGAGAAGGAGAACCTGGAAGACTGGGAAAAGATGCTCCTCCCAGAGTATGCTACTTGTGTAGCTAATGGAGGCACAAATCAGCTGAGCCATATTCACGGAACAACAGGCTGACCCTGAGGTGCGTGACCTCACAAGATACCGGAAACTCTTCAAAGAAGAGAAACGGTACGTATGAGCCCCCCCCCCACTCCTACATTGAAGACTGGAAGTTGTGTATTCTGCAAAGTCTCCAAGCTGACATCTGCTACTGTTAACTACCATCAGAACCCCCATGTGGGACACCCATAAGTGGAGACACATTGTGATCTAAGCCAGAGGTACACCTGGGATGGAGTAAGTTGGAATGTGGAATCTTACGTCCAACAATGCCAGGTCTGTGCTAGCATGAAGGCCCATGGAACCTTGAACCACAGTCATCTCACGATGACCCACACAAGCTTGGACACAAATTGCCATTGACCTGATGGGGCCGTACCCTTGCACCCAGAAGGGTAAGCAATACATCTTAGTAGTCATAGACTTGTTCTCTAGGTGGGTTGAGGCCTACTTACCAAAGCTGACACCAAGACAATCATTGACACCATAGAAAAGGAATTATTGCCTCCCTGGGGATATCCCCGCTGCATCCTAACTGACAAAGGTACCCAGTTTATAGCAGCAGCTTGGGGAAAATGCTTGTCACAGATGGGGTGTGTTCAACCATCGACTTCACCAAGCTACCACCCGCAAGGAAACCAGATGGAGAGGAGCAAGATAGATTTCCGCATAAGAATACAGGGAGATCACCGAAGATGAGACACCTATCTCCTTGACATCTTCTTTATACTACGCCATCAGTGGAACAAGGCTTTGGGAGCCTCACTCAGTGAGTTACTGCTTGGCTGCCCCCTACAACGTCCCAAAGGATGGGATTGGGAAGAAGAGCTCGGTGAAATTCTGCAAGGTGAAGAGATACGTTGAGAAAATGTGAAGTATTTTAATGCTGTGCGTGCTAACCAAATCCGTTATATTAAGTAGAAATATCCAGCACCAACACAACAACCTGGAGAAGCTATACAAGAAGGGGAAAACATGTGGGTGAAGATGAGACCCACAGCTATAAAACTGCGCATTTCTATGCAGGTTTCCACCCTAAATGGGAAGGCTCATATAAAGTGGCAGAAAAACAGGGAACATCCTGTTGGTGCAAGACAGCAACATATGCAAAGTGCATGTAACTCATGTCAAGAAAGCCAGCAATCCTGAGATTGAGCATGCAATATGCGCCGCCGCCACAAGTCCACCCAAAGCATGGCAGCGTGATTGTGCATGACCCTGCAGACTTCATGGTGCCAGCCATGAGCCCCGCTGCACCCCACGCATGGGCTCCGACTTCTACCACAACGCCGCCATCTTCAGAGCCGCAGCGTCCGCCTTTGCCGGGACCAGTGTCAACTAAGGGAGACGAGAGCCCTCGGAGCCATCCCTGGTGGGCCAATCACCATGCAGGGAGCAGCCTGTGCTAACTCCGCCCTCCGCGCCAGCGGGGAAGCAGCCTGCCGACCACTCTCAGAAAGGGGAAGTAGTCACTACCCATCTAGCCAGTCAGCTGAGACTGGAATCCACAGCCTTTATGCCGTGGGTTGTAGAGCCCTGGCCCACTGACTCAGTGCCACCCACACTGCCAGCTGAGCCTCGCTACATACTGCCGCAACATTGAGTGCAGCCTTGGTGAGCCTGCCGCACCAACATTAAAGTGGGGCCCAGGCATTATAGGGAGTTGCTGTGGCGCCGTCACCCCCACCTTCAGCTGGCTAGCACTGCAACATAAAGTTACTGTGTGAAGAGAATTACCACAGTAACTTCTCGCCCATTTAGAGCAAAGCACAGACTCTGTGTGTGATGCTGTCCTTGGCAGCGCCACGCCTTTTGAGAGCCTCCGTCTCACAGTGTGAAGTGCCCCGACCATGAGTGAGTGTACGAGTTTAGAATAGCAGTAGCCTAAATAGTGTGTGTTAGCTAGCTGTGTATAGTATAGGAAGTGTTGCAGAAGCATAATTCCTTTTCAGTGAGAAAGTAGAGTAAACCTGTAGCCCAAGTGGTGTGCTACGTGATTAAAAGCCGGAAGCAAAGGAAAGACCTGGTCATGTAATGTGCTCAAGCTAACCAGTAATACATGGCTTTTCTGTTCAGTCTATTTCTGCTATACACTGCTGAGGCTTCTGAGACTAGGGAACATACCAGTTGGCATCCTAGGATCGGCCCTTCAGGCCCTAGTTGAGGTATAGGTTGCTTTGTGTGTGTTTACTGACTAGTCAATAAACAGACATAATCTAAATTTGGTTGCGTTGTCACTCCCAGCGCTTTATATGTCTCAACCTTGCTCATGCTGTCTCCATCTCCATCGTTATACTTCTACATTCTTGCAGGTGTAGTCATGAGCAGGAACTTTCATTCCCTACCTAAGCCCTATGAAGCATTGTCATGACATAGAGTGTAGGACGCTTGCTCGTCTTCCTGGGTAACACCAGAAGCAGTAGCTTCCTTGGATGATTGCCCCCTCCAGTAGGTACCTGGGTCCACCAGTGACATCCCACTCGTCAAGTAGCCACGAGAATGGACATCCTGAACCTGATATTGTTGCCTTCTGTCTGGTACTTGGGTCTACTAGCGACGTTCCACTTGCCAAGTCACTAGACCAAAGGCCAGTAGTTCAGGCAGTGCCTAACCCATGGTACACCCACTATCCACCTCTCTGTACTGTCACTCCCCTTATGCCTCATCATAGGGCTGGGCAGGGGAAAGCAGCCAAGCAGGGGCTAGCACTGGTTAGAGTCTTGGGGGAGTTCAGATCCAGGTGTGAACCAGTGTACTCCTGGAAAAAGGAAGAAGCTGCTTGCCAGAGAGGGTCAGTCACCAGTACATTCAGGAATCACAGTGTCTCATCTGGCATGTGCCATGTCACAGTTACCGCAGATGCCGCTGAAGAATCCGCCCACCTTTGCTTGGCATGCCAGTGCTGACAAGGTGGTCAAGCGACTCAATATCATGCCTTGATACACCCAGACACTTGTGCCTACATGACCAACACTTGCTAATGCACCTCCCAAGGCCCTGCACACTGTAATCGAGGTTGCTAAATCCACTACGGCAGACCCCTAAGAATAACCCAGTCAGCGGGGACTCCCACTTCTGTCGTCCCAGAGGTGGTGTGGTGAGGGTGAACCTTGATGAAGTGTACCGTGGCTGCAAGACCCAGTGGGTAGGCCAAATAAACAAATATTATTTTCACATTACAAAAGTGTTGAAAGTGTGGGTTTTTTTTAGACTATTTACAAACCACGCTTTCTTACTATTGTAATTCGCAACCCCTTGAACACATTTTTTTCAATGGAAATCCTTGCGCAAATTAATTCTCTAAAATCATGTTTGTCCATCACTTACATGAAATAATCTATTTGCATAATCATTCAGTAAAATCAACACTTCCCATTTCTGAAACTAGCAAACGTAAACTTAGAAACATAAATTATATTTGTGTCACTTCAAGGCGGACGTCAGTTGTAAAATGGCAGAATGAACTGTTTTACAAAGTGGTAAACACGTGCCGATAACATTAAGTTTTGTTCAAGAAAATGCACTGAAACGACACATACACTTATATGCTTAAAGAAAGTAATTACAATAATAATTATCTACCAATAAAATATTGTGACAACACCAAAAAGATACTCGTATAAACACTTTGAAAAAAAGAAAATGCACAATGGTGTTCACCGGGCCGGAAATGTTTTACTGAGTCTTAGTGTCAACATGTTCTGTCATAATTGCCAAGTATGTTTTTAAAGCCAATTCACAAATAAAAATGCATATTGGTTTAAACACATAATTTAAACCATAAATGCTCCAAGTATAATTAAAGTTTTAAATTACAACTTTTAATTCTGAGTACTACTTTCTTCTAGTCATCATCAAAATCTCCAATATAACATACATTTCACTGCAATGTATCAGCTGATTCAATACTTGTAAATGGGAGCATTTACTATTTACATACTTTGTAGGTTGGTCACATTGTCGTTCAAATTTTCCCCCATTTAAATGAAATGGACAATATTAATCTTTTAAGAACATGACAGATTGTTTGAATATACAGGTGTAGAGGAAATTAAACTATAGTTTTCTACATAGTTAAGTTTTATTTTTTCACTGATACAACCATTTTTGCGAGGACTTACTGTTAGTTCAGGCACAATTTCCCCACAGCTTCTTTCATATGAAAATTTTGTATATACCTCTATCTTATACACCACTGTTGTTGCTCTGCTAATATATCCCTCTGTCTCATCTGTTCTGACACATGGAAACCATACTGTTTATGTGAGCTGTTGACATTATGAAAGACTGTGACGTTATATGTACAGCCAACTTGTTTCAGAAAGTATGACATTTTCTGATGCAGCAGAAACTTCAAGATCCAAAATGTGCATTTGCAGAAACTATTTTTAAATATTTATAGTAAATTAAAATGTTCAAATGTAAACTATATCTAGTGTGATGTTTTACACGTGTGTTAAATAATTGGTTATTTTTGAACAATAATAATTTGCCATATACATATTGGTTATAAGGTATACAGCATAGATATATCTAACTTTTTCTGTCCTTAACTTTTTTCTGCAACAAATTGCAGTGAAAGTGAGTGTGTATTACTTAAGTCTGTATTTAATTTATTGAGGTTATGGGATTCACACCCACAAAAAATTAATATGTGTTTTATCTTTTGCTGGTAAACATATGTAGAAGTGGAGAGAGGCCGAAAACTAGGTTGGAGGTGGGTTTATTTGTTTCATCTTTAATTTTTTTGTCAATAGCATGCTTTCCTATTAACTGCAAATTTTAGCCTACAAGATTGCCAGTCACATATATAAACTTAGTTTTACCTTTCCAGTAGTGGTGTTTTCGTTATTTTGTTACCTTTTAATGTTACAACTTTATTCATGTGTGAATTGCCCACAAAATGTTTGTATCCTGACAGGAGCAAATATTTGGTACCTTAACTGCATTATTCTGCGACACATTAAAATAAGTTGCAGGCTTGAAAAGGCTGCAACACTTAAAGTTCGGCCTCTAATAGTCATCATACCAGAAATTCATAGCTAGTTTATTTTATATTTAACTTAATAATCATTATAAATGTGTACACTTTGCCAAAATGAAATAACTCTAGATTGAACACACCTTGAATTTTTTAAGAATAGTTTTGCACGTTGGAAAGTACAACATTATGTAACTACTAGTACAAAGTAATTACAGATAACTTGAATTATTAATGCTATAGGCTTAAGAAGTGACGATTCACATGAACTATACAAACTATAATTAAATAACATTTAAAAAATATATGTGGCGTTATTATTTTCACGCACTTTAGTTAACATATGTAAGCTAAAGTTTTGACCCAAAGTGGTAAATCTCAGATACCCTAACACTCGACCCAAAGTGGTAAATCTCAGATACCCTAACACTCGACCCAAAGTTGTAAATCTCAGATACCCTAACACAAACACACTGACATACGTTTATGCTACAGAAACACTTTGTAATTTTACTTGAAATAATCAAATCTAAAAAAATTTTGACATCAGTAAACATAAATAAATATCGCACATTAGGCTCAAAGTGCTTAAAGAATTAATATGGCCTCGTGTAATTGCATGTAATGAATACAAATAAAAAATAAGTAAACTATGTATGAAGAGCACATACCTGAGACTGCTGAAATTCTAATTCCAATGATTTATGTTATATAAAATTCTTGATGTGTAAATATGTGTGTGTGTACATTTTGTAGGCAATTCATACAGGAAACTTTCGTCACATCAAAAATATATATCGCTGCACACGAGGGAAAGAAACGCACATTGCTGGGCCATTGCCATCATGAGCAAATAATGAAATATTAATAATGCACTGAAAAGAGCACTGCACAGGAAATAGTAAAATAATCTGATTCACGGCATGAACAAAGTTAAAGGGAATAATGTGCAAAATGTACGCACGCACGCACACACACACACACACACAAGAAAACGTAGCAACCACAAAGTAGTCAACATAGCATCAGTCACGCTACGAGTCCATTGGAATGTTGCCTACAACAGGGCAAAACAGGCCAGAGCATGCTTCATTAAAAATTCATGAGATTTGAAACTGTTAAGAGTATGAAGTGACAGGGCAAAAATATTTGAAAAACTGCTTGTGTAACTGGAAATGAAATATTGTTGTTAGTGTTTGATGGGAATCTTAAATTTTCTGATATCTTTTGTGCGCACTATTTTCATCAAGTGTTGCCAACGTGAACACCTACACAAATACACGTTACAAACCAGCTGATTGCAGGCACTGTAAATGGAGTAATTTGTTGCGACACCATTACAAAGTTAGTTGTTCTGTCTGTCAATAGATTGCTTTTGTAAATGACACAGTGTAACTCTTCCAATATGTAGTTAGAAGTGAAGCATGAATTAAAGATTTAATTCCAGTGATTGTTGTTTTTGTTTTTATAAAATTGTTCAAATATTTGTGTTTAAAACTCTTAAAAAAATAGTATTTCAGTTTTTTAAATATATTAGTACTCTTCAAGATTTTCTACATATTTGTATGTTTGAACTGGATACCAGGGAATTTGGAGCTTAACTGAGAGAGAGTTCTCTGAGGCATGCCAGAATGTTATCTGCATTATAATAATATCTTATATATCCTTAATGTTCAGTGGCAGAGATTATGATTACTGTATGGATTTAAATGGACTGCGTCCATTTCCAAAAATAACCAAAGGAATGCCAATAAAAAAGAAATGACGGAATGATAAAAGGAGCTATAAAGCAGTGAATACCCTAGTAGTCATTTGAAGGTTGACAAAATGTGTTCCACAAACAAAAGACAAACTAAACCGGAAGCAACTATTTATATTTAGAACAGCCACGTCCATAACAATCAGGATAATACTTCCTAATCAATAAGCTAATGTAGTTAATGTTAAGAAATAGTGACTGCCAAACAAATAATTAAATAAAACAAATGACCTAACAAGTGTGATCATATTCGAAACTCAAGGAATCATAAAAATGCAATTCAGATACCAAATAAATGCAGGACATGAAAAATATTCATAAATAATTTGTTGCTACAAAAATCTACAGAAAAGTGAAATACTGTAACATAGATGTGAACAAAACTCAGACTGAAGATACAAGACAATATAATGAAAATACAACACAGAACACCACCTAAAAACTTAAGACATTGCAGGGCCTGTAATCTGTTCTTTTCCATAGGTGCGACACTGCATGCAAAACACAATCACAGTTGGTAGTTATTAAAATGTATACTTTTTACATACAATAATATTATTACATGTCGCTGGTCTGTGCTACTGAATTTGGCCCGCCTCGCACAAGTGGGTGAAAGAGGAGGACATAGTGGTTACATGATTTATGGATGTGCTCAATATCAGTTGCAACCGGAGACACTGCTGTTTTTCAGAGACCTCTGAAGAATACTCCAAAGCCAGCAGAGTAAAAAAAGGACGTCGGGTCTCCGAGCCGGGAGTTATTGGATGGACAAGTTTAACTATAGGTGACCAGCTGTAGGGAAATCTGTGACTGCAAACATAAGAGCAGTGAAGAGTACAACTACAGGCTGGACTATTGGACTGGATGCGTAAGTGAATGATATTATAAATGGTGGCAACAGATAGACTGAGATAATACTTATCTCAAAATGAGCCTGTAGTATGCCTTACTTATACAGCACCAAAAACATAACGCCTCTCCTCGGTCAGGTGCTTAAAACATTACATTTTTAATTTAGTCAATCAGAGGGCTATAATAATAAGAAAATACATCTCTTTTTCTTGTAAATATTGCCACATGACGTGCTACGGTGCTTCTGTATGACAACGCTCCAACGCGTCACTGCGACACTAGCGCTGCTAAGCGACGGTCTTGAGACTCATCTCGCCATAAGTGTAACTCAGTGTGTGGCATGATGCCCATCCGTGGCATCTCACCATCAGCGCTGCCTCAACTTGACCGGCCACTATGGCTGCCTTATCCAAGGCAGCGCAGGAAAACTGCATAGTGTTTCCGCATCAAAAGGTAGGAAGGACATCTGCTTCATATAGTTGCATATCATTTCGCAAGAATTTGTGAAAAGTACGGGCGTGGATACTAAATGTTTTAGACGTGTTTGCTAGGCAGACTATGTAGCTGGCAGGCAGAAAATTTGACTAAAATGAGACGCCCCATTTCAAAACATACGTATTTACAGTTGGTCCTTCCAGAATGCAGGGTCCTAGAAGTCTTAAAATAACTTCATAATGTGGCAGTGAATGGGCACTTTGGTGTTAATAAGACCCTCAACAGTGATAGACTGCGATTCTATTGGCTTCAATGTTGGGAGGATGTTGAGAAGTGGTGCAGATTGTGCGACACCTGCACTGCGAGGAAGGGCCCAAGGACCAGAAGACAAAGTCACCTCCGGAGCTACAATGTTGGAGGCTCATTTGAGAGGATCGCAGTAGATATTCTGTGTCCCTTGATTGTCACAGAGAGCAGTAATTGGTATATACTGGTGGGCCAAGATTACTAAGTGGCCTGAGGTCATTCCCCTCCTAAACCAAGAAGCACTTATTATGGCCGATGCACTTATAGAAAATGTCTTCTCTAATTTTTGTGTGCCACTAGAACTCCATTTTGATCATGGAAGAAACTTTGAAGCTACGGTATTCCAGGAGGTGACAAAGATTCTGGGGACGAAAAAGATTAGGACTACAGCCTTACACCCTCAGTCGGATGGAATAGTCGAGATGCTTAACCACACTCTAGAGCAATACCTGTTAATCTTTGTGGCAGACAACCAAAAGGACAGGGATTCAAAGGTGCCTTTGTTTCTTCTTGCTTACTTCTCAGCAATTCATGAGTCTACAAGGGTAACACCATCAAGGATGCTGTTTGGAAGAGAACTATGCCTTCCTAGTGGTCTGCTGTTTGGCACACCGATAAGAGGCAGCTGCAGCCCCTGATTATGCCAGCGAATTACGTAACAGACTTGTTGGTATTCATGCTTTGCTTGACAGCACCTCAGAATAAACATGACAGAATGAAGATGCTGTATGATAGGAGAATGTTGGGCGAGGTATCGAGGTATTTAAAGGACAACTGGTGTGACTGTACAACCCACAGAGGAAAAAATTGGTACTTCCCGTAGCTGCAGAAATTTTGGGAAGGCTCTTACAGGATTCTGAATAAGATCAATGATGTGGTCTTTCAGATTTGTCGTCAAGGCTCTCGGGCGAAACCAAAGGTTGTCCACATCGACCGACTGGCACTCTACAAAGGTCCGGATGTTACAGAGTCTGTTCGGGACAGACAGATTTGAGGAGGGGGCTGTGTTCATGTTGCTGGTCTGCACCAATTACTGTGGCCTGCCCCACACGAGCGGACAGAAGAGGACAGATTAGGTAAATGATTTATGGATGCGCACAGTATCAGTTGCAACCGGAGACATGTTTGCAATGGATGAGTTTCAGCGATAGGTAACAAGCGAGAAGAGAAGTTCCCGCGGCAAGACAAGTGACCAGCTGGAGGAAAATCTGTGACTGCGAACATCAGAGCAGTGAAGAGTATGACTACAGGCCTGACTATTGGACTGATGCGTGAGTGAAAGACATTAAAAATAACAGATTGTAACCAGAGATATGAAAGACATTAGAGTTGAAATATATGTTAAATATTGCGCTCACTGTAAAATAAAAAGAGTAATAGTGGCGACAGATAGTTTAATACTTTAAATAATAACTGTGTGAATAGATTGAAAACAAAATTTAGTTTTTATTTTTATTAAGACCTCCATCCCTCATGAACTCAAATACGCCCCTCAGGCATCCTCGTAACAATATTTTCCTTAACTGGTATTCTCTGTCGCTGTTCCCCATCTATTTCCCTGTACAGTGTTTGTCATTGGGTATGTTAGTTTTTTTGTAGATGTTGAAATTTCTGCTCAGATGTCACTGTTTTTTAGTATTTTGTTATTCTGATCTTTCTTGTGTACTTAAACTCCTTTTACTTGGAACATTTAAATGTTCCTATGGACACACAGTTTGTTTACAATACTTAAGTTAAAGCCCTTCGAATTTAAACTGAATTCATAAGCCAATATTTTTTATCAAGAATGCATGGATGATATCAATTTTCAATTGTTGTCTGGGCCAGGTTGCTGGTCTTGTCGTTTCAAACTTCCCATCCTCACTGCTGGAGCTACAGTGGCACAGAAGCTGGCACCATTTTGGTTTTCTACCAGTTGTTTGCATGATGTGACCCCGATAAGTCAATACCCAGGTTATTGGTAAAATGTTTTAGTATACAGTCCACTCTTTCATAGCCCGAGACCAGACATTTGGTCCTCCGGGCAGGATGGAACCAACGGTTCTTGTGTTGGTTGTTTGTTTGCTCGTTTAGTTCTCATAGTGTTTCCATTTGTGCATTGTGCTGAGATTAATGCAGTTTGTGTATGGATCTGGTGCTGAAAATTGTAAGTACACATCTGAAGATTAGAGATGTCTCCTACGCATAAAGTTAATCAGCACACAAAATTCGTAAAGATTTTTGGTGTGCAATAAGTTTGTGACCTTAAAAGTATTATATATACATATAGGTTAACGGTAACGAACAAAAGGTACAGCTAGATGGCATTATAACTTCATCACAGTCCTGTTAGAATCGAGACCACAATCGACTCCTGTGTATTTGAGTTTGACTAATTGATTGTGGAATTTGTATTGACTCGTTGGTTTACATAGTAAGTTTGTACATTATTTACATCATGACTGAGAAGGTTGAAGTGTTGGCTAGTCTATTGGAGTGTGTGGAAAATGGAATAGAGTGCAAATTGGCCCTTGCTAATAAGGTAGACTCTGACAGCTCAAAATGTTAATTGGTGTTTCTATGTGCCGTGATTACTTTCCTGACCTGAAAACTAACTTTGAGGATGATCACTTAACCTTTGAGTTGAAATGCAATACCATTGTGGATTTTGATCAAGGTAAGTACACAGAGAGACTGGATGAGTTTTATTATCAATATTATTCTATTACACCCCTTTTAGATACTGTGTCCTGTAATTCCAAGTCAGGCCATACCCCCAAAGGGCCTACACTTTCATCGTGAGTGTCTCTACTGTCAATTAAACTTCCTCATTTCACAGGAACTCTAGCAGTTGGGATCAATTTCTCAAATTTATCTGAGATCTTGATAATAAATAACCAGGACCTTATCAATGTGGAATGATTCATGTACTTATATCTGGCCTTAGAAAGTGAGCCTTTAGCACTGGTACAATCACTGCCTTTGACAGGTGACAATTTTGAGGTTGCTTCGACGTTATTGGTGAAGCAATATGATAATAAGTGATTGATTACGTCTCACCACATAGATGCCCTTGTGCAAGTTCCTGTTGACTACTTGAACTCCACAGCATCCATGTATTACCTTCTATCCATAGTTAATAAAAACATGGTAGCACTGAAGGCCTTAAAACTTTCAGTGGATCAATGGGACATCTTATCACTTCATCTCTTTGAGAAACGTGTTAGTGTGGATCTTCAAAAAATGTGGGAGGTAACTGTACATTACTTGGAAATTCCTATGCTGCAAAACTTGCAGACATTTCTCAGGAGATAATGTAAGTCTGGTGAAGCAGTTGGAGGATCCTGATCATCCCCACTTCAAGTTGGGTCATAGCAAAGCTATCCTTAGAAGGTTCAAGGTCTGTTGCATGTGTAAAGGTAAACATTCTATTTACCATTGCAGTATGTTTGCCCTGAAAAGTTCAAGGGAAAGCTTTGAGTATGTTAAGGAGCACAAACTTTGCATCAACTGTTTACAACCCCTCCGCATGATGAGAAAATTTCCACTGTCTACTTCTTGTCACCATTGCTTATCTTGCCATCATTCTGTTTTGCATTTCACCAGTGTCAATATAGACAGTTATGTTCAACAACCACATGAATCTACAGAGTGTAGAAATGCCTGAAAATGTAGTGGGAAAGAAAAAAGGCCCATCTCCTGCAACTGTTCTTTCATCATTTTCCGAAAGGGCTAGCAGTGCTACAGCAATGTTGTCCACCGCCGTAGTTGAGGTTCAAGACGCTGGTAACTTTCAGCAAGTTCAAGTTTTGTTAGACTTGGGTAGCCAAGCTAGTTTTATTTCAGATGATGCCGTATCATATCTAGGGCTGTCTTGTAGGAAGACAATGTCACTTCAGGGCCTTTCTCAAGTGCCACTCAGTGTGGCACGTAGATTTTGTCATGCGCTGAACCTTGTGGAAAGGAAGGACCTTGCTTCTCTGCAGACATGCTAGTCTTTCCACGTCTGACACACACATTTTTTTGACACACTTTAAACAGAAGCTTGGAAGTATCTTCTGCATTTTAAGTTGGCAGACACCAATTATACCAACCCAGGTTGTGTCGACATGTTTGTTGGTGCAAAATTGTTTCCATACATCATAACAGTAACAAAACTTGAATTTTGCCTGGTACTCCTGTAGCTTTGGACTCCGTCTTTGGATGGATATTGATGGGTAGAGTTAATAATGCACAGTCCTTTGGAGAAGCTGCCACATTATTTGTAACTTCAAATTTATCGAATTATGCTCTAGGTGCTGTAGTTGAGCACCTGTGGAAGTTGGAAGATTTACCAGATGCCAAAGCAGCCTGCAAGCCAGAAGAGAATGAATGTGAAAACATATTTGTTGAAACACATGTTCGACTTGAAACAGAGAGATACATGGTCACACTGCCCTTTAAAACTGCTGACCCAGATTTAGGTGAATCCCGTGACTTGGCACATCGTTGTTTCTATTTGTTAGAGCATAGTTTCAAACGACGACCAGAAGTAAAAACACAGTATGTGGCCTTTTTGCAAGACTAATTGGCCACTGGACACATGAGCTGTATCGAGCCTCATAGCATCAGAAAATTCTTATTTTATTCCTCATCATTATGTTCAGAAACCTAGTATCAGTACCACTAAGCTAAGGGTAGTGTTTGATGCCTCAGCTAAGGCCAGCTCAGGGTACTTGCTGAAAGATTTATGGTTGAGTGGTCCAAAGTTACAATGTGACATTTTGAATGTCCTGCTGCATCTAGTATTGTTTTCACTGCTGATGAACAGATGTACTGCCAAATTTTGGTGCATACAGGCCAAACAGTATATTCTTTGGAGGAAAGGTGAACTTGAACTGGTATGAGAATATTGGTTAAATACAGTCACATATGGTGTGTGCTCAGCCCCTTACCGTGCTCTACGAATATTGCATCAATTGGCTGGCGATGAGAGGGAATACTTTCCATTTGTTGCAAAGGTATTGCTAACAGACACCTGATATTGTCACAGGTACCAGTGATCTTCAATCTGCTTGAAAATTGTGACAGGACCTGCAACAACTACTCTCGCAGAGGTTTTAAAGTGTGAAAGTTCTCCAGCAATTCCCCTGAACTCCTTAGTGACCTACCTTCAGAAGATTTACAACAGTCATCAGAAACCTACTAGTTTGACGACAGTACTTTTATGAAAGTGCTGGGTCTGTATTGGAATCCAGGGAAGGACACCTCATATGGTTTTTAACTTCAACCCTCTATGCTCACAAAATGAGGGATCTTGTCGGACATAGCTTGTATATTCCCCTTGGGCTGGCTGTCGCCTCTGGTGCTCCTAGTCATGCACCTTGTGCAATGCATGTGGCTGTCTAATGTCTGCTGGGACAGTTCAGCTCCTTGTGACAGTTGAAAAATGGGAAGCCACATAAGAAGTGAATTTCCATGTTCCGCCATTTTGATTCCTCGCTGCATCGTTCACCCCCCCGGGCTCATTCAGCCATAGAAGTGCATGGATTTGCTGATAGTTCAGAGAAGGGATACGTTGCAGTTGTCTACTTACAATTAGTATCAGTTTCAGGTGTTGTTTCAACTCGCCTATTACTCGCTAAGTCTAAGGTCACACTCTTGAAAAGGGTGACCCTCCCACGCCTGGAACTACTTGCTGGTCTCTTCTTAGCTTGTTTTCTACATCCAGTTACTGAGGCGTATACTTCCGCCCTACCCAGAGAGACGTGTTTGCATGGACTGATTTATCTGTTATGATATGGATTCAGGCCTCTCCACATCAGTGGAAAACCGTTAGGGGAACAGGGTTAGCAAAATCCAAGAATACACTTCCTCAGAATGGTCGCATCATGTCCCAAGTGTTGACAATCCAGCTGATTGCGCATTGCGTGGTCTCACCCCTGCTAGGCTTGTGGAACATCCCCTGTGGTGGTCTGGATCTGCATGGCTGTATCAACCTAAGGAAAATTGGTGTCAGAACCCAACCACCCTACCCAGTGATGTGTTTTCTGAAGGGCACTCACCAGTGGTTCTTCAAACTGGTGAGGAAATATCGCCTTTGTCAATTTTAATGGAGAAATACTCCACCTTGAACAAGATCAAGAGGATTATTGCTTGGTGTCCTAGATTTATAAAAAATGCTGGTCCAACTCCTGTATGGGTTTCAGGCCCATTGCAAACTGAAGAGTTGCAAAATGCCTTCAATGTCTTGATCAAAGAAACAGAGTTCGCTGAGGAATTTGTTCGACTTGTCCACAACCAGTTATGTTCACTTGCCATTCAAAGGTTAACACCCTTTTTGGATAGCGAGGTTATTTTAAGGGTGGGTGGTCAACTCCAGAATTTTGACTTGCCTGTGTATCAGAAACACTCCATACTGCTTCCTAAAAACAGTCATTTTGCTGTCTTGCTGATAGATCAGCTCCATAAGATTTTCTACACCCTGGTGCCCTCTTGTGCAGTATCTTCTCCAACAGGAATTTTGGCTCCTTGGTGCTAGAAATCTGATTCGCCATTGGCTGAGAACGTGTCGTAAAGTGCTTCAGGACACTCCCCAAGAGTGTGTCACCTACTATGGCAAGCCTGCCAGCAGAGAGAGTGTCTCAAGCGAAGCCTATTCTCCACACTGGATTTTATTATTGTGGCCCTGTTTCTATCACCATGGCCGGAGCAAGAAATTCATATGTACTGTAGTCATATATCTGCCTGTTTGTGTGTTCCACCACTAAGGCCGTACATTTGGAACTGGTTTCTGACCTCTAGAGGCCTTTCTCGCTGCCGTTAGAAGATTAATTGCATGACGAGGACATTGTGCTCACCTATGTAGTGATTGCAGCACCAACTTTGTTGGAGTGAAGTGTCAGTTGATGGAATCTGGAGAATTTCTGGCTCAAGCGGACGTCAACAAAACCTTTGTAGAAATTTTGGCCTCAGAGAAGACAACATGGCACTTCAATCCACCAGTTGCACCCCATTTTGGTGGTTTGTGGAAGGCACGAATTAAAAGTGTAAAATTATTGTTCCCCAAGACAACTGGTCTACAGCTCCTCACCTATGAGGAATTGAGCACTGTACTGGCCTAAGTCTAAGTATCCTTGAATTGACTATCCTTGTGTCCCATGTCAACTGATCCGAATGACATGTCTACTCTAACTTCCAATCATTTCCTCACCTTTGGCCCTCCACAAGTGCTTCCAGACCAGGATGTCGTCTCTGTTCCTGCTAACAGGCTGCAGCGTTAGCTATTAGTGCAACAAATTCATCAGTCATTCTGGAAGTGATAGCACCAAGAGTATTTACATCAACTCCAGCAAAGGAAAAAGTAGATCAGTGGGGACAAGAACATGTCTGAAGGACAATTAGTCCTCAGCAAGGACCCTAACCTGCCTCCTCTACTCTGCTGCTTGGTAGAATTTTCAAGGTGTTTCCAAGCAAGAATGGAGTTCTAAGAGTGACTGAGGTGCGCTCCTCTCATTGCGCATTAATTTGGCTTGTAGTGAAATTGTGCCCTCTCCCCACTCTGTAACCAACAGGTGGCGATTTGGACATGTATATATTGTAAATATTTTTTAGTTTGTGATGAACAAGGTACTAGTGTTGTATTATATTGAACTGTGGACACTTCAAGGTGGGCGGGATGTTTGGGCCAGGTTGCTGGTCTAGTGTTTCAAACTTCCTGCCCTCAGTGCTGGAGCTACGGTGGTGCCAAAGCTGGTGCCATTTTGGTTTTCCACCAGTTTGCATGGTGTGACGTGGTAAATCTGTTACCCAGGTTATTGGTAAAATGTTTTAGTATACAGTTCACTCTTCAGAAACTGTTTAACAAATATCTGCTGATACCTGCAAGAAATTTTAGGCTTGCACCTTGAGGTACATTACATTTTATCACAGTACAAGTGAAAGTCAGGGAAAACAAAAGGGGAGATTATAAATAACCAACAGCAAAAATACCAGAACTAATTTTTGTGCGTATTTTATTCAATTCTGTTTTAATATTCATAGTCTTATGTTATCAATATGCAACATGAATCAGGTAGAGTTACAAAGTATATCAATCAATTAGGTGAAAGCTGAAAATCACAATTACGAGTTAACCTTCAAAATACACAAATTCAAAGGCGTGCTAGCAAAACTTTTGAATAACTTCCATGGTGATGCAAAACAACAATTTATTAAATAGTATGTTATTTGGATCATCACATATTTTGTCCAGTTGACACTAAAATGATTTGTTTTCGAAGAGGTTTTTGTGAGTAGCAGTTTCTTGCACTTTTGTCTTGGGAATGGTTTGTGTGAAAGCCTGAAAGGCTTGTCTGATTTCACAGGCAACATTGTGATAATGGTAACTTCTGGTGAACTAGACTTGATGTTTACCAGTGCCTACCATAGTATTGGTTGGAACTGGAAGTTGGTACTTTGCACCAATTAGGACCTGCTAATGGCTGGAATAGCTTTATGTATTCACCTGACTTAAAATTGATATCCACTGTTATGCACCTTTAGCCCCCTATTCAATAGATAGTAGGAACTTACAATGTGTGTGAGCTATTGATTTCAATATGTTACGTTATTTAAAACATAATTATATTTTGTGAAAATTTGTTTGGATAGGCTAACCTGTCAGTGGAATTAGCTTTTGATAAAGTATTAGGGTATATTTTTGCTGTACAAATGTTTGTTTTGCAGAAAAGAACTTGGAAAAAGCCGTACCAGTTCCTTTGAAGAAATCTGCTGAGAACATGTCTGTAGAGGACTGTTTGCTTGTAAAACTGGAAAGTGCAAGAACACATGCATTTTCTGCTACAACATCTGTGAGCCACAAGAATAAATGTAGTTTGGATGCAGGTGGGGATGTTGTATGTGACACAATGCAAATGAAGCTGCCAGAAGACGAGGGTGGCTGTGTTGTGCATGGCACTAGTGAAGTGGGTAGATTATCAGAAGTTTACACAGTTAACTGTAAGTGTATTAACAGTTTTAATTTATCAAAACAGTCTGAAAAGGAGCGTAGTGTACCTGAGGAGTCAAACTTTGTTTCCATGGATCATGACCATCATTGTAGGGTTGAGAGCAGTGTAAAAAGTGATGTGGACAAAGATATTGCAGACTCTGAGGTATCTCAAGACGTTAGTAAAAACTTTGTAACAACTGTAGAAAGTGGCAAAGGTCATAACATTAATAAAATACCAGTTTCCAGTGAAAGAAATAGGGGGGAAGAATCAAATGTAGTGACACTTTGTGATGTTAAAAGTGATGATAATGAGCACTGTAAACTGCAAAACAATGACAAAGGCCTTATTTCAATAGTAAGTGATGTTGCATCAGAACATAAAAGAAATAGTGAAATGTGCACGGATGTGTCCTCAGCAGTTATCTTGTGTGGTGCTGGTAACATAACACATTTGCCTTGCCATGATGAACTGGCCATAAATGTCAGAAATGTGTCAGAAAGTGACACAGCATTGACAGTTCCAAGTAACATGGATTGCACATCAACTTTAAGTGAGTATATATTATTTTCACTTTCATGTATAAATGTTTTCCTCCTGCCCTCCCCTCCACACACGTGTATGAAATTATTCACAAGTGAAGCAAATATTTAGGTACAAATTTTTTGCTGACAAACAAAAAAAAAATCATAGGAAACACTTTGTAAGTTTTAATCATTACTTCAAAACTTTACAGTTTTTGAAATTTATACATTAGGTAGTTCCAATTAACTGGTAACAAAAGAACCGTAACATAAGTAAGCTTGAAATATTTACACAGCTTACCCCTAATTATTTGGATTGGTGTAGTTTTGATTCAAAAGTTCATATAGTTATTTAAAATAGAAAACAAACTCTTATCAGCCATTCACTAAACTTCTTTGTTCAATTGACTCGCTATTTTTCCAATATAAGAATATCTGGATGAAATTTTGTTTTGTCTGTGGAAATACACAAAATTGACTCGTGTCTCATTATTTGTAGAGAAAACACTTCTGAAACACTTAAAAAGTGTTTCAATTTTTACAACTAAGACATTCGTAAGAAACTCGTAGTTTTGCTTAAAAAGGCTGACGTAGCTGTTAGGTTTAATATTAATAATCAACAGTAAAAGTAATTTGTTTACTATTGTGGTTGCAAATGGATAAAAAGATTGAGTAGTGAAGTGGCATGGCTGGCTTGCAGCCTGTGGTTGAGGGATGGGTCTAGGAAGGCAAATGGCATGTAAAGACAATCTCTGGTCAGTTCATGTTCAGTAAAATAATTTATTAAAATGTTGCAGTTCCATTTCCAAAATCCAAAAATTTTACATAAAATTGCTTTGGGACATAGGCTGCCATTTTGATGTTAATTTCTAAAATATACATAATTTTTATTTCAATTAGTGGTGAAATTGGGTAGAGCTCAGTGGAAATATTGAAGAATAAATGTTTAGCTTAAGAATTAATAATATTTAAGGTGAGAATGGTTGGATTTTCGGGGATTTTTATCTTCATTTACAAACCTGATTTTTATAATTGAGGATTTATTGTAATAGGCTAATTTTTCTTGTATTTATACACAAATTCTGTGCTTTTTGCACAGTCCAGTAAAATAAAAATTTTAACTTGAAATTTTAAAAAATATTCTTTCGCAGCTTAATAATGGATTGGGGCAGTCTTTGAAGTTACAATAAAACCATACTCAAAAAATAAGGAAAAGTAGGCAGAATAATTTGTGAGTTGACTTAATCAAGAAAAATAAGAATTTAAATTAAGTTTTTTTTAAAACTTGTTACGCAAATTAACTATCCTTAGAGCTCCTCTAGATTATAAAAATCTTTTCTGATTAACATTTTCTCAATTAAATTAAAATATTTATAACTCTGCTGGTATCATCTATGATTTGTGGGGTCAGTTATTAACTCAGATATTAAATTAAGAAGATTGTCAGCCTCTAATTGCATTTATTTAATGAAAACATGGGCTGTTTTATTTACAGTTATGTTGGCAGTAAATCTATAGAAGTACTTCTATTACTGAAAGTGAAATATTAAAATCAAAATTGGTTTCTTTTTTATTTACAAAATTAGCTAAATTTGTGAATTATTGACATTGTAGGTCTAATGTTTCTAATATTTTGCATTTTCATGTCATACATGCTTAGATAAGTCATTAGCTCATGCCAATGTTACTCCTCCCATGTTCCACCACTAAGGCCCTCCACAGCTTGCACCTATTGGGGGTCTTTTACCATTGGTCCAGAATATGTAAGGAGCTACTGTGGTCCTTCGTAGATTCCGGTGGCTGAACATCCGTGACCGGCTGTGCCCTTCACAATCATGGGGGAAACGAGCTAGTGTTGAAATCTTGACACAGAAGTACCAACTTACTGTGTTAAACACACCATCCCTAGCCACCCTGTGCAGCTGTAAACTGTAACCTGTACAGAATGATACAAACTTAGCAAGGCTCGTAAAACCAACTACATGATGATGACAGACAGATGGAGACTGACTGAAGACTTAAGACTGATTCCATGCGTATCTGCCTTTCTTCTATATTTTCATGGGCCGTGAGGTGGAATGAAAAGAATCTGGTACAGTTGAATACACGTGCCAGCAGACAGGGCAAAGTATTGTGTAAAATTCTGACACCACGAGTATATGTTTTCACCTTGTTCTGTCTCTCTCGCAGGATGTGCCACTAATGGCTCAGATAGCTGATCATTTGACTGGTGATGCAGTGTTGGAGGTTTTGTTGCAGACACCTCATCTGTCGTAAACAGATGAACATTTAATTAACCAAAGTATAATATATATTAAAAAATACTTGTTGTTTTGGGCATGCAATTTTAAGCATTTTTGTCTCAGTTATTTTTTATAAAAATCAGTTTCACGGTTATTGAAAAAGTAAACAATTCATGCTTCAGTAAATTAACTGAACTTTAGTTTTATTTCTCCACAAAAGTTCATGAAAGAAAATTCTCTCAAGGCATTTAAAACAAAAATACTAAGCAGTACTTGTACCACAGCTGAGAGACTTTCACCTAAGATGTTAACTACGTGTGCGCACGTGCACACACACATACATATTATTGTACATTCTTTTGTACATACATGCGCATGCATGCATGCATGCATACATACATACAGGTATTTTTCACGAAACTGGCAATTTAATCTTCTTGCCGTTTGAAAATTAAGGTTATTATTTATAAAATGAACGTTATGTTTTGTAGTCTTTAATGCATGTTCTGTGAAGTGCATGTCTTAGCAGAGCTGATATTCTGGTTATTAATACTTTTAGTTGCAAATGGAACTAATAACTCTCGAGGATTATCATTCCTATAATGCCACTTACCAAGGTATCTACATGTTTTGTACTATATTTTAATAGGATAATTTTTTTTTTACGGTCATAACTATAAATGTAAATTAAATTTGTTTGACATATTGTAGGCTTATTACTAACACACAAGATTACATCAATTTAAATCAAATTGTATCTTGAGTCTATACTAATCAGTAACTTTGCAAATAAACTGTGGGTCTTTGAAACTACTGTAAATACTCCCCCATCTAGGTGGCATTTTAAACTTAATGGTAGCTGCTAGGATATCTGAATATAACATTTTCATTGTGATACACCTAATTGTCTGAATCAGAATTGGCATTACTGGAGTCAGAATTGGCATTACCAGAGTCAGAATTCCCATTTCCTGAACAAGAATTGCCAATTCCAAAAAGAGTTTGCCATTTTTTCAGTGAGAATTGCCATTTCTTCAACGAGAATTGCCATTACCTGAATGAGAATTGCTGTTACCTGAATGATAATTGCCGAATCACAATTACCTGAATGTGTATTGCCATTACCTGAATGAGAATTTACATTATCAAACTACAACTACTACTACAGACAGATCCTTCCATAGTTGTGGGAGGTTGGTAAGTTTGTCCAATAATGTAGGTTTCCTGGCGGCTGCAATTGCTAAGGCATCTCATTTTTATGGTGAAAGGACAGGACTGGCCATATTATGAGCCAAAACTGTGACATGGATCATATTAATGTATTAGAGCTAAGTCGGTCATGTTGTTCTGAGCACTTTAATTTTTTAGGTCCCATCGTGTCTTTTTGTATATCACTGTGTGACACAAAACTATAATTCTACCTTTACCTCATGCCTTAGTGATATCTTAAATTACTAACCAGTAGGCCTGCACCAATGTACATGTATTGCAGTTTAAAATTTATCAAAACTTTATCCATCGATTGTTTAACAACCATTTCCAAATTGATGTGCTGGGGTTGAGTCAGTAGCCATTAGCCCACAGGATCACCATACCACTGACATTTATATAACTGTGATCTCATTTTGGTAACATAACGAGGTTATAATTACTGATGTGAGAATTACTGGAGTGAGAAAATACATGCTTTGGAATTCACTATAATTTATAAGACAATATTCAAGGGACCTTGTGCATGTTTCTGTCGCTTCCAGAAGTCTAGACGGTTCTTAGCACGGGGGTGAGGTAAGCCGCTTGTCAGGGGAGGAAGGGGCAGAAGAGGAGGCTATCCTCCCTTTCTTCCTAAGCTACGTGGTGTTAAAAATATATTAGTTACGGTTCCTTTGGAGCCGGGGTTGTTGATAATGGAGTGTGGTGCGCGACTGAAAAGATTTAACAACGTCTTGCACAGTAAGGAAAAATAAATTATTATTAGTTTTATTAGTGTGTGCGATGACGAAGCGAAAAATAAATGCTTGCTTGTCCCTCTAAATCAAGCAACAGAAAGAGCAGCTAATTATACAGGCATGGGCAAGTCTTCTACCGAACAACTTTGAAGGCAGAGTTGAGAAAATCCCGGTGAATAGCAAAGAACTCTAGGAAAATGAAAGTCAGTACAAGATAGTTTTTACTCTTTGATTTATCATTTACGCAAATATCTTATCACCCACCTATGGGACACAGCTGGATACCTAACGCTGTCGATTCATATTGAAGAAAAAACTCTAATATAGGTATGTCAATGCTTAATTAATGTATTCATAAAGCTTTTTCCAATTCATCAACTGCTTTAGTTCGCTGTCAAATTTTATAACTTATTATGGAAGAATATTGAAAATATGTATTATTTTTGTTTTTTGCTTTCATATTTAATTTTAATAGAAATGTTTATCATAGACATCAATTCTAGACTGTTTGGAGACAATTAACTGCAGTTGCGATGATATTGGGTGCTCTATTTGCAAAACTCAACTCATTTAAGTATAAGAAACTTAATGAACTGGCTTAAAAAGTTGGCTTAAAAGGTTTGAAAGACAACAGGTAACAGCTCGGCCTACGGGTTCACTCACTTTACTATATTTTTATAACTTATATCTAAAACCACTTATTGAACTCCTGCAGTTAGAACTAAAACCATTAATTCCCATATTATTTTTTCTACTTTAAGGCGCCCGGCTACCTGACGCACGAGCTGCGTTGCAGCCGAGTGTGGTTTGAAATACACATTTTACTAAGAAACTACGCCACGTGCTCGCTGTCTGTTTTCATAGGAAATGAAATGACACTTCAGATTAGGGTGGAATGGTTTTTCAAATACATCTCGCACATTACAATTATTATTCTGGAGCTATTGAACATGGCCACAAACGGCTTTTTCAGACTACTGTATCTTAAAACGTACAGTATACGTGTCTGCAAATCTACAATAGGAACCTACATTGAACCTTCCTGTAGACTCGCGTTCAACAAAATGATAGTGTCACTGCCTAAAGTCCCTGCACGCCCATTCAGTAGCTTGCCCGTAGAGGCGACGGGGCACTTGATTCACGTACGTGCGTGGCTCTTAGTGCCAGCTCCCTTCTTTGCCTCAAATATCCAAAATAGCTTCAGGTAGACTGGCGGACACCTTAAGTAAACCTTACTCTGAAGGAATGAATAATGACATTGTTTCCCTATCTGCGAGTACACGAGTGTCATGACATTTTGTTTTTATCTAAACAGAGAATGACTAGTAGGTTTCATAATGATCAATAAAAATGATACTGTTTTCAAAGTTGGCAGACATGCCAGCTAATGCATCACTTATGCAAATATTGTATACTTTTTAACTATGCAGTGTATGTAAATGGTACTTAAAAATAATTATTTCCTGTAACGTTAACAAAGTTTTGAAGGGCATTGATAACCTGCTTTTTTTTTTCCCTTTTGGAATATAAAATTCAACTATCAGGTTGCTGCGTGAGTTACATCGCATGCATGCATAATTAAACCCTTGCCACACCACGTATATGACTCACCTGAATTGCTCTCGTCTATGATCACACAGAGAAACTACCTAAAGTTTCGAAGTACTGTAGGTTTATACTGTGCGCGCGGAGAGACAGACAGACAGATAGTTGCTGAGCCGTGAGCATATTTTGAGTCATATTTTATATGTTCAGTGTTGGGTCACCATGAAAACAAAGTTTCTTTAAATTTAAGCTGAACAATTGGAACCAAATTTCAAAATAACCATACAACTACAAGCCTCGATGAAACGAATTGGACAGTAATCTGTCGCTAATACTCGCCTCCCGAGTGTTGCAGCTATTATAATCGTCTTCACAGAAAATATATTTTCTTTAGATCACCTTTCATGATGGATATTATATTGACTGGTCCAGAATTATATTGTCAGTGCATTTGGGTATTTATCTTTGAGCTGACAATTCCTATTCTATAAAATTCAAACTTGTAAATTATTTAATTCTTTCAAAAATAACCTATGTAGTGCTACTAACTTTGGCCGAAATATTTGTTAGAGGAACGAACAGTATGATTCCATAGGAGGAGAAAAATGGTAGCATGCTTCAATCATTAACGATCAGCCTTTTACTATCCAAATGCCCTATCGAACATATAGTCTAAAGGCTGACTAAAATAAAATTGTTTGACACTAGTCGCATTATGATATAATAGTAAAAAAGTTATTAGCCATAAGCTTAGTGGAACAAGAATAAATATGCGTGTTACACACTAAGAAAATAGTTTTCCCAGGTTTGTATTTCAATAATTCGAATACAGCAGTACATAATATTCTGTTACTATTTACTACCTCGTTGCAACTTGTCCTCAACAACTGTATCTTCGTGGTATAATTTATTGAAAATAGAGAACATAGGCGAAGATGTGGCATGCGTTTCGGTGAGACACTGTTTTCATAGTATATGTAACATTATAAATTTATGCAAACAACTTAATGTCTTAATTTGTGTTTATTTCAGACCGAAAAAGACCAATAAAGTCGATGTTAACAGTGTCTATCGACAAGTCATTAGAGATGCTATAGCAAAATTCTATTTGATGAAGAAAGTTGTACTGACAGTAACCAAACTTATGCCAATTCTTCGTGAAAGGATTGGATTGACGTGGAGCCAATTGTCACTACGAAGACTCCTGAAAGACATGGGTTTCGTGTGGAAGCGGTCCTAAAAGAAACTCAATTTTTTGGTAGAACGAGCTGATGTCGTAGTATGGCGTTTTAAGTATCTAACAACGTTGAAACAGCTTAGAGGAGAAGGTCGAGAAATATTTTACGTAGATGAAACGTGGATAGATACTAACTTAACATTTAAGAAGTGCTGGCAGAAAGAAGGCAAGGTTGAAGGTGTGTTAGGAAGTGGAAATGCTGCAAACATTCTTTCTGGAGATCTTTTAATTTATAAGGCAAGTGCCACCACTGGTGACTACCATGGGCAAATGAATGCCGTAAACTTTGGGAAGTGGATTACGCAGAAAGTATTACCAAACAATGAAAGCTGTGAAATATGTGACGAAGGAAGACTGGGTTGGATTTTGCACCCATGTCAATAATATTGAAGATGAATACTGGGAAACAGACCACCACATGGAGATGGCTGTTGACGAGTTCCTAATTAAATTAGGCAATGCCAGTGACACTGATAATACAAGTGATTCCTATTCCGATCAAGACAAATACAGTGACCATGAAATGTGCAATAACAGCGACGGCTCAAGTTTGGCTCAACCATTGTAATATATCCTGTGTATTTTCATTTGACGTCAGTAGTAAGGGGATCGCAACAAGTTCTTTCAAATTTTTGTTTCGTCTCATTTTCCTGAATGCTTTTACATAAACATTAAATCAGAATTTTTAAATATACATATTGCAGTAACATTTACGTTCATTTCAAAGATTCTTGTTATAAACTTTTGTGCAGTATTGTGTTTGCAGATCACAATACTGCACAAAAGTGTTTGTAATTAGTTTTCTCTCTTGTGTTTGGTAAAAAGTGAAATGTGCTATTTTTCTTAATTCCCTGCTTTTTACTATCATAGCAACTTTGAACAAAAATATATTTTCAGATGTTTATGTATTATTTACAATCTAAATTGTATGTATTGTTTATAAGTTTGAAGTTTTTCTCTACTTATATTGACTATGCTATTGTGAAAATAATACTCTGGCTTTCCTACATATCTAGTTTGTAAAACTTTACAATTTTGGTGTGAATGTTATTAAAACCAATTTAATGATTGTATTAATAATAACAATGTGATAATTTTTATCGCCACTAATGAATGCTGGCTAACTTATGTGGTAAAAGAGGATAGCAGTGTTTTTATTTGAAGTCGGTAGCTCGTGCCATATGTGTGCTTCAGAATACATGATGGTAGTCTGATGTTTGCGGAACTTACAGGGCTTAGGGATGCACGCCATGTAAAACGTGAGAATATTTTAAAAATCAAAATGCGGTATATGCGATTATTTTTCAGTTCCGAGCTGGTATTCCAATATTTTACGGAAAAGGCAGTAGGTTCCAGAACAGGTATGTTTTGGGAGAGCGCACCAGACGAGAGGGGACAAGCTACTACTAGGGAGTCCACCCTTCAAGACGTTTGACACCAACAATCCTTCATCTAAAGAAACACAACACGTGTACCAAATAATATGAATTCATTTTTATTTTGTTATTGTTTGCATTACTGGAACGAGAAACAATTAAGCTACTGATTGTAGTACAAAGTTATTGTTTACCAGTAGGATGTTAGTGTCTTCATCACTACCCACTAAAATATATAGTTACAGTATCTGCAGAACGGCCTGAGTTAGGCAGTTGCACAGAAACGTTTTGTCTTAGTTTCTATCCCCCTCGCTTCATAATGTGCCACCAAATGCAACAAAATGTCAGTGTAGCACATTTACTAATTATAATTTGTTTTCTGCCTGTTCTTGGCAATAATTATTTAGCATGCAACGCGTATTACAGCCAGCATGTGTTTATCTCCGGGTGTATTACGTGTTGCCCACCAGGCCATAGTATTGCTATAACTGAAACCTTTGTATGTGGTTTACACGAAAACTGAGGATCCTAGAGAGTTGCAATGATAGTGCCTTTTTTTCTAATTAACTGTGTAATACAATGGCGTCAAACATGAATTTTACCAGCAAGGTAAAATAGTTGTATGTAATAAGAAAGTGCAAACTGCTATTTTTTACATGATGGGGGGGTATGTATGACTAACTATACCTTTATTTTTATCCAAGAACTTGGTTTTATTAATTCATATACTAAATTTTGTTCCTCTAATGCAAGTAATTTTCATAATATCCCACGTAATATGCTTTTTGGTCTCTGTCTTTAAGGGCTTCTACAGCCCTTATTGAGATGGACCATGGGTGTTATATTTCAAATTTCTTCTTTTGACATCTGCAATCCCCTGGCACAGTTAGGTCATATGTTTCCGAAACACGTTTTCATACACTCTTACATACATATATGTATATACATATGTACTTACATATACATACATACACACACATACATGCATACACATACATTCACATGCATACACACATACATGAATATATTTACACACATGCATACACATACATTCACATGCATACACACATACATGAATATATGTACACACATGCATACACATACATTCACATGCATACACACATACATGAATATATGTACACACAATCACATGCATACACATACAATCACATGCATGCACATTCATATGCATACACATACAATCACTTGCATACACATATTCATGTGCGTACACATACAATAACGTGCATACACATATGTGCATACACATACATACACATACATGCACATACAATCACATAGACACAAATACGTCTGATACAGATATTTAACTCAATTTTATCTGGTCCACGGAAAAACACTAGTAATTTTAGTCAATTCTGAAAAAGTATAATATACATTCATCTTATCTACAATTACTAAACCAACGCCGGCAGGTGAGACACGGAGACGAACGAATGCACTATTTACTTCATGGAGGTGGGCGCCAGAGGTGCTCCCTGTGCACCACGCTTTTGAGATCTCAGGGGGTTTCCGTGGTGATTGTGTGCTCGTCTCACCCGTGCTTTTACATAATACTCAACACACTGATCTGGACCATGGTTAAGATGCCATTGAAACACTCAATTTCTGCACTGAAGATGTTTATTTTGCTGAACGTTACATAGCATGCCAAGTTCATTAGAATTTATGATTTACTGCATGATTCGCAAGTCCGTTTTGATTGACCCTCTGTGCACTTAACAAAACACCTATAATGTGGGATGACACTCCCCGGTGCCTGAAGACATAGTCCCCACAAGGTAAGAGATCTACGGCCGCTGGGTGGACCGCAGGTTTACCCGGGGACAGGGCATGGAGATGAAATGAACACTATGGTACAATGCAATTTCCAACGCCTACCCATCAGGATACGTCCCCCTAATCATACGAGGTGTGGTGCGATCAATGACAATGGAGGGCTGGTTTACACAGACACGTGGTTGGTGGGTAGGCCTCGTGGTGGGAGACATTAACATGTCGCAATGAAAACTATATGAAACGACATGATGCAGATAGTGGCACGGCATGGGAGAATAAATACCAGAATATTCAGTGCGAAAGAACTTGAGGGTGGCGCGGATAGCTCCGGATATGCGCGGCAGCGGCTACGTGGTCAGACATAAAATACACTGTAAATTCCTTACAACGGCCAATATTGTGCCGCACATTATAGTGCCGTGATTTTAATATTACATTTCCACAAGTGATACATTTAAACCCTAGACACTGCGTGGATGGCGGGAAAACATAAGTACCCTGAATGACCGCGTGGTCAAAGAACACACACTATAAAATTATAGAAATTACACAGCACCCTAATAAAACATACATGAACCCTGATAAAGATGAAAGCATACAAAACGCAATACAATAAACCCTTAAAATGTGGTGATGTCATTGATACATAAGTTACTGTGGGTGAATGTGTGGTCATAATGACTTTATAAAATCTGCAAAATACACACATAGAAATGTTGCCCATAATCAATTATATTAGAATAACACAAGTAAGATGCTCAAAGTCTCATCTCGTGGGCATATGAAATCCGATACCAGCTTCGCACAGCCTCGTCTCGCTGATACAACACAACTTCTCTTGTTATTTACATGTTAAAAAGCAAACAAGGGCTGCAATTAAATTATTTAAGTGGATAGCATTATGCTGGGAACAATTCTGGTAACGTACGCAAGCAAAGGTTAACCAGTATACTAAAGTCAGCTATTGAAATCTAAGTCAGTGCAAAAAGTCTGTGGTGCGTATGGGCAGCGTCTTACCTGGCCAGTTTCTCGGGAATGACTGCCCAGAGGCAGGAGCGCCACGTACCTACCATGGCGGCTTATGGGGTATACACAAGTGGAATAAAAATTAGACATGGCACATAATAAAATTAATGCATATTTTAAATACAGAATTTAAATTATAGTTGACTGGTAATATTTAAAAAATGTTTTTGTACTGCCTTTTTGCCTGAGACATGTTTATCATTTTTAGCACCGTGCACATTTCAAAATGTCTAGTTGGAAAGAACACAAACATATTACACTTGATGTCAAATTAAGTAGCAATTTTCGTATGGGAAGTCTGTGGCTTGTGGCGGTAATTAGTCACGTGTTGGTGTATCGCGTGTATTCAGCGGCTAGCGCCATTATGGGCTGAGTGCTACTGACCAGAGTCCGGCTTCAAAACATTCAGTCAATTAACACTTTATGAAACTGTGCTGGATGTTGTAGTGATATACAGTTCATAATACAGAAAATATTCATGTTCAAAATCTTTAACATACTCTCTCTCTTCATTTGGAAATAATTTCCCAAATTTACTGAGAAGGTCTACTGAACATAATAGTAAAAAAAAATTCATTCTGTTTTCTGAGATTTTTTATTCTTTGTAGTGATATATACCTAAATTGTTGACCCATCCTTATTTAGGTGTGTGCAATCCTTTTAATTGAATTTGAAAAGTATTGTATAGCTTAATAACTAACTATTCAGCATCTAAGGGTATGGCATTCATACCAGCTGTATAAGTATAATGATTAACATGTAGACAGCCATTTAAGTTATTTTAGAATTTTTTTTTTTAAGTTTGTTTCATTGGCTTACTTTAACTATAAAGTTTAAAATCTGAGACAAATTAAAGTCATGGTCTGCAATTCACAATAGAATTTATTTTGACATCACAACTGACTGCACTTTCTTTATGTTCTTCATAAAAATCATTTATTTTATTCCATGCTCCAAAGTTTGCACTAAACTATTGTGCTGCAATGGAAAAACATATTTTGTTTCCTTTATTCAAAGCAATTAATGTTGTTTGTTTTTTTTCTAATTAGGACACCTGGCATTAATCTCACTTTGTCTTTGCAGTTTCTGAATTGTGAAATACTTCTGACTAGCTCCATGTTGCAGTCGATGCTAGTATGTCTTAGGTTATGTTTAATCATATAATCAAAAGCAAGCTCATCAGAAGAAAACTTATTCACTGTGAATATGTACACCAGCAATTAAGCGTACCCTTAAATTTATAAATTGTATTGTCACTTACGGGCCGGACAAGCAGGGGTAGACTAATGGCTGATGTGAACTGGTGTCACTGCTTCTCCCTCCCTTCTTGCTGGGTTGGTTGCAGCGTCTTTAGACTGTTGCACTGGCTTTCTGGCCATCTTCCCCCTCAGCACGGGCTGATGTGGAGAGAATGTTTTTTGCTATGCTTCTGGGGCTATACATACCAGTGCGGTCTAAGGGTTGAGTTTGTGATAGCCACCTGGTGAAGTGTGGTGAGCAGTGAACAAAGAGGACCAGTACTAGACAAAGGTGTAAGAGACTTGACAGACGAGTGTGTGTGTGTGTGTGGCTGTGACAAGCAAATCATGCGAGTGCTGCGGAGGGCGAGTTACCAGATGAATGGAATGCAGATGTGTGTGGGAGTGCCCATGGTGCTCCAGAACATTTCGGACAGTAAAGACTGATGACATCTGGATTGAAATAAGGTGGGACTGAATGGACAAATGATACGAACTTGATTGTAAATATTGGAACTGTCAGTTAATATATAATTTTAATAGTAATTCAGTTCATCTTAGAAAACTGTTTACAAAGAATGGTTTTAAGTGTTTCAATGCATTAATTTTCATGAGGTGTGGGATGATTATTTAAATATTATCTTTAAATAAAGAGGTAGCCATTGTTGTCAAGAAAGTTAGTTTGGTATTTTTTTAATGTTTATAAATAAATTAGGAAATTATTATTAGCTCTTATGACCTCCATCTGTTATCGAATCTGGCTACACCAACAGACTTTGAAAAATTGTAACAGTATCAATTTATATATCATGTCGAATTCATTTACATAAACTATTTCATCAGTGTTTTTTTGCTTAGACCAGTTTTTTCACATATTCCACCATAGGAAATTGGAAATCCGCCCCCAGTTTTTCTACTGCTAAGGACACTCACTGCCTTATAATGGTTACCTTCCAAACAGGCCTTAAATAAGGAAATTCTTTTTCCTTTTCCTTCCAATTGTAAAAACCTCCAATTTTTTATTGTGTATTTCCATTTTCGTTACTTTGTTACTTTTCCATTATTAGATGGTACAAAAATTACTCTTTAGCAGAAGTAAGATAACTTGTTTAGTACCTTGTGCACATGTACCAGGGCTGCCTTTGCTGTCTTTCATCCAAAGACAGTAAAAAGAAAGTCATGTAAGTCAAGGCTAATATGTGGTTCCTTTAAAACAAGCATGTGCCTTTGTCTATGAACGTTCCACAAAAAGATTTCTTAGAGAAATTGATTATCATGTTGGCAGATGTAAATATTGTATACAGGGTTCATATGGTTGTTAAGGGTCTAAAAAAAGTCCTTAATTTCTAATATTAGTTTCAAATGCCGTGAAGTATTATTTTAATAGGGTCCTTAGTTTTTATTTGTAGCTTAAAGTCTGATAAAAGTATTGGTTTGTCACACATTTTTTTGCCTAAAGAAAATATTTTAACTATTGCTTCTTGTATCTGACTCAACATTGTTAGTTACCATTAGTGGCTATGTGTGCTAGTGGTTGAAGAATGGCAGGATTTACAGCTTTGTGGTATCTTACATGACTTACTATAACTGATAAGTTAAAAGATGTACCTATTTAGTATAGATAGTTCATTTGTGTTCTAAAAATTGTTGGCAAGTCCTTCCTTGCAAATTACTTTAGAAAGTCCTTATATTATTTTGTTCCACAGGAGTATGAACCCTAGTGCAACAAGAATTGATGCATAGATAACATTCAATTTTCCTTCTTGAAAATACATTTTCTATATCTTATATAACTATGAAAACCTTACGTAATTGAATTATTTGATTGCAAAGAGGGTACTTAAAAAAATAAATACATTTTTTCAAAGGATGCTGTGATAACTAACAAAGTTAATTGCATTAATTTTTGTTAGGTTGTGCAGTTGATCTTTCAAACTGGAACATTGAGCATGTTGTTACAGTCAATAACTATATGCAGAACAAAATGTGCAACATCAGAATTGTTCTATGTAAATGTGTATGCCTTGGTAACCCTACGATGCAAGTGTACTCAGTACCAAGCAGTGAGAAGTCATTCACTTAAATAACTTACAGGCTAGGCCCGTTACATAATACATATTTATGTATGTGCATACCTATATGTATATGACAGTAATATTCCTGTCTTATGATGAATAAACTGTTGCAGTTTGTATTTCCACAGCAGGCAACTGTGTGTATTTAAAACTGTCATATTATGATAGTACGTAAACTATTTGCACCAAAGTCCGGTAAAACACACCATTAACATTCTAATTTCCTCTAGTTTTATTTTCTTGATGTGGATAGGTAATGTTCCATTAAAACAAGTAACTTTATTCAATCAATACACATTATAATACTCGGGGTGTCTACCTGATGAAAAAATACGGGAAATGTATGGGAGTTTTTTTTGTATATGGGAATGTACAGTGTAGTACGGAGAAATTATTTTTCTGTACTGGAATTTCAAATTATGGTTGAAATTTGTTATAATTAGCATTGTTAGGGAACTCACTCAGGAAAAGTTGGTGCTGTTGCAAATAAATGTACTACGCTGCACAAACTGTCGTGTGTCTCTCCGACAGGACAAGAAAAATAAATATTCCAGTGCGGTCAGGCCTGGGCGCAGCATGGCGGTGGGACGGAGGCTAGCCCAACCGCCCAGTCTATGTTCGCGTGAACTCTGAAACGCTCGTCACACTTTGGTTTGGTTGGTGGCAAAGTGGGAGAATTCTCGTATACAGACACAATTGGTTTGGGATGATGAATTGTGTATGATGATGCGTGGTACATCCATTAAAAACAGCACAGCAGTTTATTTATTAATTTTTTTATTTATTAAATTTCTACTTCTATTCAAAATATGTGCTGGGAATTGTCATGAACATATGAATATCTATAAAATATAAAAATTACGTGTAAATATAAATATACTTGTTATCTAAACATTACCGTTAACACTAGAACCTCGACAACAGTCAAAATGACAGTTTTCAAAGTTTCGTCGACGATCGCAGTCCCATAAAGTAACGTAGCGTAATGGGCATTTTTGGCATTCAATATCTAGTTTCACACTATGCACTCTACTGATTACAATAAAAGTTACTATATATTTTTTAATGTTACATTTATCTATACCTAATATTGCAGGCTCGGTCATTTTGTTCACTGGAATTTTTTTTTTTTTTTTTGCTTATAAGATTGCTGTCTTGTGTCAAAATTCTCAACTAATTCTAGGGTCATTGTGTGTTTATCAACAGCGTGCGCGATGCTATCTAGCGTAGAAGTTGAAAACATGTGCAGAGTTCACTCAGTTTTCAATAGATAGCAGTAGTTGTTGGAACAGTCTTACAGTGTTGTGTGGAAAATGGCACATTGCCGTTTGACAACCGATGAAGCTCTCGATTATTTGGATCACTTACATAGAGTTTCGGAGCAAGAATCAGAAGGATGTGAACTTGATACAGCAGTTGAAACAGTAGTGTGTGATGAATATATTCCAAATAGTGCTCGGTCAAGTGACAGTAATACAAGTGTTTCAGTTTCAGATGAAATTTTACCTGAAACATTTGTACGTAATTTACCATGTGAGAATGTGCCAGCTGCTCATCATGTTTTTTCTTCAGTTTCTACATGCCAAGAAAAAACGAATGAAAATTCTAACAGAAGAGGTAGAGGTACGAAAATGGGCAACAATGACAGGGGTAAGTGCATAGTTACTTCACTACTTCCCCAATCAAGTGCAGGAGACACAAGTGTTGCTGGTGAAAATGAAACTTTGCCTGATACATCTTCAAATAATAACTCGCAAAATATTCCATCTGTGCAGCATGCATTGCCATCAACATCCACCCGCCGTGGAGGAACAAAAGGAAATTTTCACACAAGACAAAGAGGTAAAGGCAAGTGTACACACTACACCACAACCAGTGATCTCTTCACATTTAGTAGGAAAAGATGGGACAAAATGGAAAATCATAAGCACAACCACAAGACATCCTGGAAGGCTACCAAAACAAAATGTATTGCAACAGTCACCAGAACCTACACCATATGCTAAGAGAACTGTAATGGCAACCAATTTTAGCAAGTTCGTAGTGACTTTTCATCAACGAGCCAATGCTGAAACACGTAAAACTTTGCACAGAGTCGACAACACTTGGTGTATTTCTCTAAATGGAAATGGATGCTTTCATAGCATGCTTGTATGCACATAACTTTTATTGTGCCAAGGGACTGGAAGTCTACAGCTATGGTCAACTGAATGGGGTCCACAGTTTTTTGACACTCTGTGTCAGAAGACCGATTTAGAGAAATCATGAAGTTTATTCGATTTGATTTGAAGGATCAGAGGCCTGCAAGGTTGGCAAAACACAAGTTTGCTTTAGTGTCTGAAGTTTGGGATAGTTTCATTAAAAATTGTTCTCTCTCTTATGTTCTCGGAGCCAACATTACAGTTGACGAACAACTGTTTCCCACAAAAGCGAGATGCAAATTCACACAATACATGGTGAATAATAAGCCTGATAAATTTGGAATAAAATTTTGGCTGGCAGCAGATGTGGATACAAAATACTTTTTGAATGGTTTTCCGTATTTGGGCAAGGATGACAATCGACCACCAAACCAAAGCCTACAAGAAAATGTTGTCATGAATTTAATGGCCCCATACCTTGGAAAAGGTAGAAATGTGACAACGGATAACTTTTTCACATCTGTGTCACTAACTGAGAAATTGAAAATACAAAGCACAAGTTTGGGGAAATCCCACAATCAGTAAAAACCAGAAAAGCTCCACTCTATCACACCATAGTGATGAAAAACAACGAAACAACCTTGGCTGTATCAGGGAAAGAAAAACAAGAACGTTCTTGTTCTTAGCACTCATAATCCAAGTAATTTGATTGGTAATGATCAGAAGCATCTTCCAGAAACAGTGTCATTTCATAATGCAACCAAGTATGGAGTCTTATCTACTTGACCAAATGGCCAGAAAATATTCTGAGAAGGCAGCATCACGACGTTGGCCATTACAGGTTTTTTACAACATACTTGACCTTGCTGGAATAAATACTTGGGTTCTTTTCAAGCAAATTACTGGAAAAAAAATCAGCCGGCGAGTCTTCTTGCAAATGCTCAGTTTAGAGTAATGCTCTGCTTTTGCACACTCAAGGTGAAACAGGCCTAATGTGAGATGTCTTACATCAAGTCAAGCAACCGAACAGGAATCTGAACCAGCAGCCAAACGTCATCATCGGCAGTGTCAAGTTCACAAGTGCAAGACTAAAACTTATGACTTATGTAATAAAAACCATAAATCAGTATGTGGCAAGTGTGTCGTGAAAGTCCTAAAGTATTGCAGTGAATGCTTTGTTGATTAGCAATGAAATGTATGACAGATAACTGTGCATATCATTTGTTGTAAATGATGATCAAGTAAAACATTGCTGATTTATCTAATTTTACAGGGTTACTAATATACAATAAAACATTTTTTATTGGTTGCTTATTTATTTAATCTTACTGGACTACTAATATTCTTTTAACATTTTTAAATATAATTTTTTTTAGACATAATATAACTATGATCTAAGAGGTTACTTATTTATGTAATTTTACAGGACTGCTAATATTCTAATAACATTTAAATATATTATTTTATTTACTTTTTAGACATAATATGACTATGTACTTAGGCAAGAATGTTCTATGTATTAAATAAGAATTATAAATAATGATTGTTGTATTAAAACATTATAAAATTGTTGGTCAATTAGACCGCAACAGCAGTTATAGGTATGCCAAAAATTCAGCAGTTCTAGTGTTAAAAATAGAATATGGGAAGTAAAATTGAAGGTGAATTGGCACTGACCCACGTGTCAGTTTTCAATAGAATTTTTATAAACCATTTAAATTAAGTTTATTTTAGAAATGTATATGTACAAGATTTTTGGTGTGATGCAAGTATTTTTGTTTTTTGATACGAGAAATAAACTTGGAAGGTTTTGGTAACAAAGTAGCTGGTAGCGTTGACAGATGTCTGCTTTATGTCTTTCGTGCGGAAATGTTTAACAAAAGAGAGAATGGATTGATGCCAACGTGTTTTTTTTTTTTTTGTTGGTAACCCACGTCGTTAACAGAATAGTAAACTCTCGCCAGTCCGTGGATCTCAGTTATTGGTCACCCCCAGATTTTCATAAACCACAGATTCTTGAAAATGTTAGTGTCAACTATGAAAGCCCATTTTCATAATAAACAAAAAGTCCGCAAAGACCTTAAAATGTGTCCCCTATGTAAGCTGATGCCATCCCATGTCGGGTATACATTAAAGTACAGGCCATTACTGGAGTGACATATTATGACGTGTGACAGCCAAATTACTTTGGCCGTCTTTGATAAATACCGCGGAAACACCTGCAACATTCAGTGCATAATTAAACAACCTGTCAACTCTCAAAGGACGCCGACACGGAATCATCTGCTTCTTCTGCACACATTGCTCAAAAACTATAGTGCACTACAAAATTATAAATTATGTTTAACAGTCATAAAAATGTATTAAATGTAAACTTACTTTGAATTCAAATCATTTTCATTTACTAACTGTGCAAAACACACACAGAATTTATGAGCAGCTTCTACATCTGCCGATTTCTGCTCACCAGACACACATAATTTTCTAATCCCATGTCTGTCGTTGAATCTGGTTAGCCAACCCTCTGAAAGGTACACAGCATTGTGAGCTTCAATTTTTCATACAACTCTTTTCCCTGTTCAATTAACATAGGCCCCAATATCGCAGCTTCTCACTATTATTTCGAGGCAAATCATGTATACAATGCATTGTCCAAATCTTGAAGTTTGCCTTGGTGGTGTGGAGCATTTTGCGATTATTAACATTTTTCTCTGACTCACTGTTCGCCATAAAACATTTTACTAACAGTGGAGATGGAGCCAGCTGGCCAGCCTTGTTGATGTCAAGGTGACCTTGGGCATTCCCGTGCTAGTACCGATCCGATCGGCGGCCGGCACTGTGGCAGCATGGTATAGCACAACACAAGTGTCGAAACAGCTTATGCGCTGTACGGCGCAACATGACGCGTCAAAACTGTTTAAAATCATATCGCTTCGGAAACACCACGGATTTCTGAGTACCCTGGATTCTTGGGGCACGGACGAACGTTTACTTTTGTTAATTGGCAGTGATTATTCCTTTTACTTAGTGTTGGTAGTGGTGTGACTTTTGATGTGTCTCGTTCACTGCTAATTATCTGGGTTTTTTTTTTTTTTTTTGCGCTCAAGCAAAAGCAACTTTCTATTGTGATGATTGTCAAATTGTGTCTGATACCTACTTTTTTTTTATAGTTTCATTATTATTTTTATTACTTACGTTGCCGGCTGTGTGCGTCCATTGTTGGTGATGTAGGTCTACATTTCATATAATGGATTTCTAGCTACCCAAGCCTCCTAAAGTCGCATTACAGACATTGTTTTTCGTTTCAATCAATAGGCTACTAATTTAAAATCATGATTTGTGTGCAACGAGGTAAAATAAAATAAAATTGTAAGTGGGAGCAAGAGTTTGAGTGAGTAGTGTCTGATGCTAATGAAATGTATAAAGCGAAATGCAAAGTGTGTAGCAAAAGTTTAACAGTGGACAGTATGGGAAGAAGTACTGTTGTTTCACACAGCAAAGGAAAAGAACACATTTCAAGATTAAAAATTCAGAACACCACATCACCATTGATATATTCATTTGCATCGCCATCAATAATTGCAGCAGAAAAAAAATTGTAATTTGTTTAAAAAAAATGTTTCCTAACATGTGAAACAGCAAACAGCATGCAACTGCACAGATCCAAAATTGCCTACTCAATTGTTTATGATCTAGCATAATATTTCATGACTGAATTACAAAATTTGTTAAAAGCCTGTAGTAAGATTACTGTAGGTTTTGAAGAATCCGTTAACAAAGTAGCTCAGAGTCAGCAGATGGATGTGGCTGTACATTTTTGGAATGATAATTCAAACATTCTGTGTACAAGATTCTTAACATCAATTTTTTTTTAGAAGTATACTACAGCAGAATGTCTCCTCCAAGGCATTAAAGATGCTTTGAAAACCTTTCCTTTGCAGAAAATACTGCAGTTGTCTATGGATGGGGCCAATGTTAATTTCAAACTTCAAAAAATTTTGAACAATGAGCTTTCCTCTGAGGTTGATGGGCCAAAGTTCCTTGACATTGGGTCACGTGACTTGCACACATTGCACAATGCCTTTAAAGTTGGTATCAAGGGCATGAAGTGGAATCTGGTAGAATTTCTTTGAGTTTTGTATTACTTGTGGAAAGATTCTCCAGCCCGATGAGACTACATTCATACTACAGGAAACTCTGTATGGCCACTTAAATTTTGCAATGTTAGGTGCCTTGAAAATTGTTAAATTGGATGTATTTGTTACGACTTTTTCAGACGGACTACTTTGTATTACCTTTACCAAAGAGTACACAGTATAAAGAACACATCATCACACACAGAGTCCGTGGCGCTATCGCTACATAACATTAAAACAAATGTTTGTTGCATCCGCCACATTTTAACAAAAATGACAGTGTAGTAATAAGAGCGTTGCAAATTCTTCCTCGTGTAGAAAATTTTGTAAAAGCATTTGAAGGCACTCCCAAGGAACCAAAGTGCAGCAGTTTTAGAATAGTTATGAACTGTCTGAAAGACAAACTGTTGCTGGCTAAACTGACTTTCTTCCAGTCTCTGTTAAAAGAGATTGAATTCTTTTTGAGAGAATTTGAAACTGACTGTTGCATGACTCCATTCTTATTTGAAGCACTTTCAATTCTTGTACGAAATATCATGGTAAGAATAGTTAAATCTGAAGTAATGAGTATGGATATCCAGAAAACTGATGTTTGGAAGAAGGAAAATCTTATGTATGCAAACGATATAGATGTTGGTTTTGCGACATGATCAGCTCTTAAGAAATGCAAGAGCACATTAGAAAAAGATATTCTTGTATTCAAAAACTATTGCAGACATGCCTGTAGTTATTTGTTCAGAAATGTATGGAGAGTTCACCTTTAAAATATTCTTTTACAAAATCAGTTTCTTGTCTCAGTATTCAGATTTTTTCAATGGAAGAAGGCAGGGCAAGATTTGGAATGGCTCTTGAAACACTTGTCACAAACAATATAACTGAAGGGAATATAGCTGACCAAATAAAACGTGAGTATACTGACTTGCATTCTAGAGACAGTGTTAAGTATCAAATGATAAATTATTCCAGAAATAATATGCGGTTGGATGCATTTTGGATGGAAGTGCTTGAATGCAAGGCAGAATACGAAAATCTGAAGAGTTTTGTTAAACTCATTCTTATGTCCCATGGGAAATCAAATCTTGAAAAAGGTTTTTGGTTAATCGAGAATGTCTTGTGGAAAACTTGAAATAACAATCGCTAGTGGCACAACATATCATCTATGATTCTGTGACTGCAAAAGGTGGCTTTGACAATATTGAAATAACAAGATCTGATGTCTTTGCAATGAGAAATGCTAGTGGGAAATACAAAGAAGCCCTTAAAAACAGACACAAGCGAACGTGACAGAAGATTAAAAGCAAGAGGAAAGAAAGAGAGTGGCTTTGGAAATAAGGGAACTTGAAATCAAGAAGAGGAAGTTGATGGAGGACAAGAAGGAAGTAGTGGGCATTCCAGCTAAAATAAGTATATTAAAAAAATGAAGCAACACACAGCAGTTAGTCAGTTTAGGAAATTAGGTGTAATGAGAAATGGCAGTGAAAAAAGGGGGGGGGGGGGCTTTGGAAATAAGGGAACTTTATAAAAAAAAAGTTGTTGATCGAAGAGAGAGAAAAAAGAAGTTATAAAAGTTTTGGTTGTTACAAATATTCTAAAAAAAGTTGAGGTAACAGAAGTGTAGTCCTTGCAATGTCTTGGTACCACAATAATATTAGGAAAGTTTGCTTTATATGTTGAACTTTATATTTCTTGTATTTGATGGGAAACTGGTTTTAGGTTGTCTATTTTTGTATGTTTTCAGAAAAAATTTCATAGAAATGTTCTGAAAAATGTACTGGAAATTATTTTTAATGTACTGGAATTTTTTTACTGTATTGGAATTTTTTTGTAAATATTATTGGACACCCTGAATTACTTATTTAAATCTGTGCCTGGGCTGCAGTTAAGAGCCCTTGTCTAAATTCTACTTCTGTGAAACCAGCATATCGATAGCACCTTTCATTTCAGAAATATTTGCAGTGCAAGTATTAGGTGATTCATCCATATACAAAAATAATAACCTTGGATTTACTGTTCGTAAACCTTAAAGTAATCTTTGATTAATTTATTTTAGCGAATGTTTCAATATATTTTTTCTTGTAAATGTTAATATTATTTACTAGATCAGCTTTTGGGAGTCAAAATGAAAAACATTGTGCTCTTTCAATTGAGAAGTCTGAAGATCATTGTAAATGATGTGATATACTGAGTTATTATGTCAATGCTGCTAGTAAGGTGGTTACTTTCCATTATTGTGACTTTACAATCTTTGGTTTGTGTAATGTTCCCACTTGTCTGCCACAGCCCAAATTTTTGAAATTGGGAGTGACTTGTGCATCACTGTATAGCTCAGAATCAGCAGTATTGAAAAGGATTTTTTTTTTTTTTTACATTCAGTGAAAAAAGTTGTTTCACAGTAAACCACTCTTACTTCCTATTTATTATTACTATACAACTTTTAGGAAATTTATTGAATTTGGTGTCTCACTCTGTACAGTGAATTTGCAAATAAGTCATAATTTTAAGTATCCCATTTGGCTTTCGTATATACATGGGTTGTGTAACATAGAAAGTTATAAATTCATCTGTTGCCACTTATGCTTGGTTTCTTGGATGTATTTTTAGTATTTTACACATGTAACAATTGAATGCATATTTTTTGCTGAACTATGCTATAAATGTGTGTTTAAAATTAAATTAATTTTTCTTGCAGGTGAAGTCCACACACTGAAACGGCGATCAGTTTTAGATGATGATAGCCAGGAACAGAAACGTAGGAAAGTTTCCAGTGAAATTGTGCCAAGTTCTAACACTGTGGAGGAAAGGGAAACCAACAGTGATTACAGAGGGACTCATGAGTGTTGTGTTGTAGGTATTTCAGAAGTTATGGTGCCAGAAATAGAAAACCGTGAGGCATGTTCAATACAGACTGACATCAGTACAGATATGCCACTGATGTCTGAAAGTAGAGCTTTGTTTGTATCTGGTCAGTTGAATAGTTTGTCTTCTGTGGAACTTGATACCACCAGTACCACCCAAACAGAAGAAAATATTTTAAATCCAGGTGCAAGAGTACTATCAGACAGTGTACTTACATGTGAGTATGGAGAAAACAGCACTTCTCATGTAAATGAGTCTGTGCATATAAATTCTGAAGATAAATTTCCAATGGACAACAGTTCAACAGTTTGGGAGAAGATGGCTTTGCTGAAGTGTTCATCATCTGTGCAGAATTTGGTTCAAGTGGAAAGTGAGCCAACAATAATTAAAATGGTAGGAAAGCAGGCTAGTTCAGATCAGGAGCAACTAGCATCACTGGTAGCAATCTGTAAAGATAATTCTCTGAGTTCAGAAAATGATGGTAGGAATCAGTGTCAATCGAAAGTATTGGTTGCAGAGCTTTCTTCATCAGAAAAAACAAAAGAAAACGTAGAACAGGATAGGGGTTGTAAGACTGTGACTGAGCCAGAAAGCATTTCTGTAGTATGCAAGGAAAATAATTTGGCAGTTACAACTCTTGATGAAAGTGAAGTGGATGTAGTAGTCACTGTGGAAGACATGGCAGCAGAAGTTGGTGTTGCTACATACAACGTAACAACTTTGAAAACTTCTGCAAAATCCAGGAAATATTTTATTTCACCAAAAGAGGCAGAGCCAAGCACACACGAGGCAGCAGCAGTTTTGTCACCAGCAGTAGTAGAGTCATCATCTACAGAAGAAATGGTAAAATCAGTGGAAACTCCTCATGCAGAAGAGATTGTCGAATCAGTGGAATCTCCTCCTGTAGAAGAAATGGTAAAATCAGTGGAAACTCCACCTGCAGAAGAGATTGTCGAATCAGTGGAATCTCCTCCTGTAGAAGAAATGGTCGAATCAGTGGAATCTCCTCCTGTAGAAGAAATGGTCGAATCAGTGGAATCTCCTCCTGTAGAAGAAATGGTAAAATCAGTGGAAATTCCTCTTGCAGAAGAAATGGTAAAATCAGTGGAAACTCCTCTTGCAGAAGAAATGGTAAATACCATGGAATCTTCCTCTGCATGCAAAGTTGTAGAAGCAATGCAATCTTTTACAGGAGAGTCTGAAGAAGTGGTGTCACCTTTTGCAAAAAATATTGTAGAAAAGGGGCTGCTTTTATCTGAAGAAAATACTGTAGAAGCAGTGGTATTGTGTACAAATAAAATAGAAAAAACAGTTTTATCATATGTAAAAGAGGTTGTGGAAGTGAGTGTACCACCACCTGAAGAAGTAGCAGAAATAGGTGTAGAGGCCAAAGATGCAAAGATACCATCATGTGCAATAAAGTGTGAAGTAATTTTGCCACCATTTAAAGAAGACTCTATAAATTCAGTAGTGTCACCATTTTCAGAGAAGCCTGCAGCAAAAATGTTATTACCCTGTACGGAAAAGATTTCAAATGCAATGATGTTGACAGCTGCAAATAAAACTATAGAAGGAATTATAATATCTGAAAATGAAACTGCTAATGAAATTGTAACACCTCCTGCAGATGAAACTGTTAATAACATTACATCTTCAGATGAAGTCACTGATAAGTCATTAAATGAAGCTGCTGACACAGTGTTAACTTCGAATTTAGACAAAAATGTTAATACAGTCGTGTTTTTATCTGCCGAAGATACTGGTACTAACATGGCACAATCTATTATAGCTACTAGTTTGATGTCCACTGTAAATACAACACACAGTGCTGAGGATTTTGGATCAGAAAATATGTCAGATGTTGAGGAAACTATGGTAGAAAGTATCAAATCAGGAAGTGAGATGATAAGAGCTGCACCTATGTGCATTTCAACATCAGTGGCAGAAGCACCAGTGGTTTGTTGTGTAGAGAACTCTGTAAGAATAGAATTACCTGTTCCTATACATACACAAACAACTATGACTCTGCCTGCAGAGGTGAGACCAAATACTGCATCATGGAATATTAAAGAATTAAAGGCATCATCTTTGACAGTAGATTCAAAGGAAACATATGAAAGTGTATTTGCCCACAGAAAAGCAACTGTGCATTCTCATTCAATGGAGGTTGAAACAAGTATTCTGTTAAGTGCAGAGGATGCTATAACAGCAACTACACCACCATCTACAGAAACAGCAGTTGTGTTGCAAGCCAGACAGAAAATAACTGAAACAGTTATTCCATTAGCTGCAGACAAGGTTATACCAGGTAGTGTTACATCATCTATAACTGTGCCTTCAGTTATGAATATTGTACCAGAAAATGTAGTATTGATTGAAGAGAGCACTAATGCAACAGAATCTGTAGTAAGTGCAAACAAAAGTGCACCGAAAAATTCCAAAACTTTAACACCACCCACAGCAGAGTTGACAACAGCAGAATGTTTCACACCAGGAACAGATATATTTGCAGAATCAACCTTTACATCATCAGAAAATACTCTAGCAGAAGTATGTGCACAAACAACAGAAGAGAGTTCAGCAGAAAAATTCAGATCAACAGTAACTTTACCAAATAGTGTGGTATCTGTTGCAGAGAAAAGTATAGAACTTTCTAAGCCACTAGCTGCTGAAGAACTTACTGCATCAACTCTGCCAGGTTTTTCAGAGGGGAGTACAGCAGCAACTATATATATTATGAGACAGGATGCTGGACCAGGAAGTATACTAGGGTCTCTAAGCAAAACTGCAACACCTGTATTTTCTGCAGAAAACAAGATTAATAAAACACCACAAATGGTTGTTGTAGGAAAGGACACTACAAATGCACATATGACTGACGTGGAAGTAGAGACTAAAACAGTACCAGTGGTTGCAGTAGAAAAAGAGATTGCAACAGTATCTGTGACTGCTATGGAAATAGAAAATGCAACGGAATATGTGCTTGCTATGGAAAAGGATAGAGCAACATCACCTGTGCTTGCGGTGGAAAAGGCAATTACTATAGTACCTGAGCTTGATGTGGAAAAGCAGACTGCAAAAGTATGTGTGCCTGCTGTGGAAATGCAGACTGCAACAGTGTCTATGCCTGCCATGGAAATGCAGGCTCCAACAGTGTCTATTCCTGCAGTGGAAATGCAAACTGCAACAGTGTCTGCAATGGAAATGCTGACTGCAACATCAGCTTTGTCAGATGTGGGAAGGAAGATTGTGATGAAACCCATGTCTGCTGTGGAAAAGGATATTGAAGAAGCACCAATACCTGCTGTGGAAATGGAGAATGCAGAAGCACAAATACCTGCTGTGGAAAAGGTAATTTCAGAAGTACTAATACCTGCTGTGGAAAAGGAGATTTCAGAAGCACCAATACCTGCTGTGGAAATTGAGAATGCAGCAACACCAATGCCTGCTGTGGAAAAGGAGATTTCAGAAGCACCAATACCTGCTGTGGAAATTGAGAATGCAGCAACACCAATGCCTGCTGTGGAAATGGAGAATGCAGAAGTACAAATACCTGCTGTGGAAATGGAGAATGCAGAAGCACAAACACCTGCTGTAGAAATGGAGACTGCAGAAGCACAAATACCTGCTGTGGAAAAGGAGATTGCAGGAACACCAATACCTGCTGTGGAAAAGGAGACTACAGAAGCAGCAATACCCGTGCCTACTGTGGAAAAGGAAACCACAGAAGCACCAGTGCCTACTGTTGAAAAAGAAACTGCAGAAGCACTAATGCCTACTGTGAAGAAGGAGACTGCGAAAGCACCAATGCTTGCTGTGGAAAAGGAGACTGCAGCAGTACCTGTGTCTACTGTGGAAATGGAACTTGCAACATCATCCATTCATGCTGTGGAAAAAGAGACTGCAGCAGTACCCATTCCTGCTGTGGAAATGGATACCACAATATCTCCCGTACCTGCTGTGAATATGGAGACAGAAATACCTTCTGTAGATATGGAGACAGTAGTAGCTCCTGTACCTGCTATGGATGTAGGGACCGTAATAGCACCCGTATCTGCTGTGGATGTGGAGAATATTAAAGCACCTATACCTGCTGTGGGAATCGAGACCCCAATAGCACCCATACCTGCTGTAGAAATCAAGACCCCAATAGCACTCATACCTGCTGTGGCAATGAGGACCGCAACAGCACATGTGCCTGCTGTGGAAAGGAAGATTGCAACAACACCCGTGCTTCTTGCAGAAAAAGCACTTGTATTTGCTGTGGAAAAAGATACTGAAACAGCACTCGTGCCTGCTATGGAAAGAGTGACTGCAATACCATCCATCACTGCCATGGAAAGAGAGACTGCAATACCATCCATCACTGCCATGGAAAGAGAGACTGCAATAGCACCCATCCCTGCCATGGAAATGGAGACTGTTCCAAAACCAGTCATTGCTGTGGAAAGGGAGACTGTACCAACACCTGTCATTGGTGTGGAAAGAGAGACTCTGCCAATATTGATCCCTCCTGTAGAAAGGGAGACTGCAACAACACCCATCCCTGCTGTGGAAAGAGGGTCTACAGCACCGACGCCTGCTGTGGAAAGATTGTCTACATCACTGGTGCCTGCTGTGGAAAGTGAGTCTACACAAACTGCACCTGCTGTGGAAAATGAGTCTACAGAAACTGCACCTGCTGTGGAAAATGAGTCTACAGAAACTGCACCTGCTGTGGAAAGTGAGTCTACAGAAACTGCACCTTCTGTGGAATGTGAGTGTACAGAAACTGCACCTTCTGTGGAAAGTGAGTGTACAGAAACTGCACCTTCTGTGGAAAGTGAGTCTACAGAAACTGCACCTTCTGTGGAAAGTGAGTCTACAGAAACTGCACCTTCTGTGGAAAGTGAGTCTACAGAAACTGCACCTTCTGTGGAAAGTGAGTCTACAGAAACTGCACCTGCTGTGGAAAGTGAGTCTACAGAAACTGCACCTGCTGTGGAAAGTGAGTCTACAGAAACTGCACCTGCTGTGGAAAGTGAGTCTACAGAAACTGCACCTGCTGTGGAAAGTGAGTCTACAGAAACTGCACCTGCTGTGGAAAGTGAGTCTACAGAAACTGCACCTGCTGTGAAAAGTGAGTCTACAGCACCCATACATGCCGTGAAAATTGAGCCTACAGCGTCCGCACATACTGTAGAAACAGAAAGTATGTGTCATACAGAAAGCACAGCAATAATACCATATTCCTTACAGGAAATCAGTGGAAGTGAAAAATTAAATATTGGAAACCTAGTATTCCAAAATTCATTGCGTGAAACAGAAAAATCAATAGCTGTTAGTGAGAAAGACAATGCTATAATTACTGCGTGTCATTCTGAAGAAGTGAATCCAATCAATCTTCCATATGAAAAAATCTCTGCTTCAAAAAATACTAATTCTACTCTGCAAGACAATGGTGCTGCTGTTGTGGACACACTAGGAGTAACAGTGTCTGCAGAGGATGCTAAAACTGGAGTGTTAGAAACATCTGCGGAGCCTGTTATGAGGACAATACTAGTGAATGATTCTATAGAGGAAAAGACGAAGACACTTCCCACAGATAGAGGGTCTTCAGCAGTTACATTAGCTTCTGTTGTGGGAGAGCATCCAACTATGGTACCTGATAATTTGATATTATCGCAGGATAAGTATGTATCAACCAAAGATAAAAATACAAAAATTCGTAACTTGGAAAGCTATCCACACACATTGTCACGAAAAGACAAGGTAGCCACTGAAGTTGAATTTTCTGAAGAAACTTCTTTTGGTGATGAGGAGCCTGTCTTTTCTGAGGAACCAGTGATAACAGTGCTGTTTCCAGATGATGAGACACTAGAAATTGCTGCCTCTGTGGAAAGTGAATTAACTGTTGCAGAACCATTATGTGGAAGGGTTTCTGTTGGAGACCATGTGAGTGCTCCATCACTTTCTAAAGAGCTTCCTGCAGAAGATAGTTATTCAGTAGCGATGAGAGGTGTAACTTCTGAGAAGACACTTTCAGACAACAATTCAGCTGAAACTGTTGGATTAGCTGCAACACCATCTTGTTCTTCATTGAAAGATGGTGTCAGGTTGGTTCTTGTAGAGGAAATATGTATCAGTGATTCAGATCAAGGTTGCATCAGTGACACAGATCAAGTCTGTGGTAGTGATTTAGAACAAAACTTTGTGAGTGATACTGAAACAAACCTTCCTAATGTTAAAGAAACTAAATATAATGTCGAAAAGTGTGATGATATGAGGAAAGAACCTGATAGGACTTTAAAAAAAAGGAAGTTATCTGACACAGATTTAGAAGTAGATGACAGCACACATCGGAGTAAATCTACCATAGGCAGAAAATATAGTGCTCTTGTTGATATGCTTCTCGGTGATAATTCAACAGTTTTGCCAAGTTCCAATTTCTCAACTGAAAACCAGCCAAATGTTACTACTAATGCATTGCAGTGTGACAAAACAAAGTCACGTTCTGAGACAGTCAATGGGAGAGTAACACCTTTTAAAAGTAACTGTAGTTCTTTATTTGAGAATATTCAAAATAACCATACATTGAAAATGCTGCACAAAGAGGAAAAAAGTAAATTTGCAGAAGAGAGGTCTAGTGCTAAAAAATTGTCCGATTCTGGAGGTAATAGTTCAGGTTCTGTTAATGCTTCAGCTAGTTCTGTTTTAACACATGGCTGTATTGATAGGCATATTGACGAGAGTGATAACATTACTGGTAGTGTCTTAGGTTCTAAAAGGCGATCGAGTATTTGCAATTCAGTGGATGCTAAAAAGACAAAAATAGGCAAAGATAAAGAATTAGGAAGTAGTTTGGAGAGTAAATATAGAGCAAATGGAAGTTTTTCGTGTAGAGAAGAACAAAGTGAGTCGAGAGATGTGAAGGTATCATTGAGTAACAACGAACTTTGCTCATTGCCATCTAAGAAACAGACAAGTATGGATCATGTAGTTGAACGCTTGACAACAAATGATGATGCTGTTGCACCAGATGGGTTCTCTGAAGAAAGAAAAGAAGTACTTTCGTACGTTGGACAGTTTGACCATGAGCAATTGCAGAAGTTGAATGCAAGGGTGAGTTTTACATACGTAAGATTCTTAATTATTTGTTGTTTTTAAAATGAAACTGGAATACTATCCTTGTCTATAACTGCACACACACACACTCACTGGTATGCATCCTATAAAGCTGTATGCAGTGCGGGAAAAGTATTTTTATTTCTTAATTTCTTGTCCAGGCTGTGCTCGTTAGGCTGTGCACACGACTTGTGACTACTTAAAGAGAAGCTTTGCCTCAAGCACACCTATCTTTCTTGCTATACATCCTTACCTGTCTTTAGCTATGTTTGATGCTGCATACTTAGAAACAGTGCTAGCAACCTTCCTCCCCCACCAATTGTACAATGGTAGAGAATTTATGAAATCATTCTTGGAAGCAGTATATCCCAAAAACTTTTAAGAAAAATAGAAAAATGTAGACAAAAATGGTAGAAGTTATTGTCAAATTCTATTTTAAAATATATTAATTAGTGATGAAATATAAGTTGATGTAATGCCATTGTCCCAGATTGATATGGTGTAGGGAGGAGGGGGACACGTGGAAATTGGTTAAAATCCTTGGTTTAAAAGAGTATTACAATGCAACATGTGAAGATACAAGAGGGAAGAGGATACACTGAAGCAGCTCAGGCCACCCTCCCACTGGCTCCTTTATCCTCATCCGATTGTTCATGAGATGAAAGGCAGAAGAACTCCACACTGGTTGCTAGGCAACTATGTCCCACTAGCCAACCATGTAAGGAGAGGAAAATGAGGTCATGCTTGGCCATTCTAAGTTTACCTGAGGACAGGCAAAGACTATCCCTCAAAGTTGGACCACATTGTGCTTGTTTTATTTGGCATACATGTACTTTTTAAAGTGATTGATATAATATTTCGGTATTAAAAAAAAAAAAAAAAGTGATTTTTGAGGCAAGCTAGTAAATACGGTGGTTATGATTTGTTTTTTTTACAGTCTTCAATAGTTAATAAGTTAAAACAACATTCTCAGATTTCCCGCATAATATTCCCCTTGGTGCTTTTCATGAGTACGGGCACTAGGGATCAGTGCTTACTCATTATTTGGCAAACAAAGGAATGTTGTATATGCCCCTCCAGCATATCATATACACACATATATATACACACACAGGGCATTTCAGTAAAAGCATGCAAAAATGCATCTGGGAACACGGATTGCACCACGGAATGTACAAGATTGGGAACTTGTGTTCTGCAAGGCCAGCTAATGGAGACATGGGTGTTAACATGTGGGTGACCCATGGTGTGTGTGTGGCTCACCTATTGTCCACAAGGGGGCTGAGTCTTCCCTACATTGTCACAGTACGTGCGTGTATCGACAGACACCATCGTTCCATTCACAGAGTTGTACAGTATGATGGCACAGTACCAGTACAGTTTCGCATAGCTGCCAGACATCCACCTTGTGTATGGAGAGGCTCATAGCCATGTCCTTTCTGCTGAAGGGCTGTACAGGGAACAATTTCCCAACATATATCAGCTGTTACAACGAATGTTTATTTCAATCAATTGTCAGTTATAGGAGACGGGTTCATTGCAACCACAAAAAGAGGGACCTGATAACATGGGGATGACCTGCACACCTGGCTTTGAATAGGAAGTGCTGGCATGTATTACATTGGACTCTACTACAACTACTCTTCTTACTGCATGTGAAGTGGGTGCTGCATACAGTAGTGTGTGACAAAGTCAAATTGTGTCTGCGATTGTTGCAACAATGTACTGCTAGACCAGATGCCGTACAATTTGTACTTTTTACCAGATGAGGCCTCGTTCACCCGTATTTGGAACAGTAGTAACAGCCATTTGTGGGATGAGGGGAAACTTGAACACTACAGTAGAAGCACACCACCAAGTACATTTTGCTGAAAATATCTATGCTGGCATTGTAGAAGACATTCTAATTGGGCCGTATCTCCTACCTGCCCATCTGAATGACCACCTATATAGCAGTTTATGCAACGTGTTTTGCCTGAGCTGTTGGAGAATGTACCTGCTTGTGAGAGGTTGTGGCTGTAACATGATGGTGCACCGCCTTCACTTCAATGTGGTTATCCACAACCATTTGGATGTTACATTTCTTGGTTGCTGGATTAGATGGGGAGGCCTTATTCCATGGCCTACAAAGTCATCCAACTTAAAATCCATTCAACTATTTTGTATGGCGATATCTGAAATTGCATGTGTATAAGACCCTTGTGGACACAGACATGAACTTGGTTTGCCAGGATTGTAGTTGCCTTTGATGTGTTGCACAACATGCATGGGATAGTATCGGACATTTATGCCCATATCTCCTTTTGCTGGCTTTGTAAACCACATGTTCCTAGTCTCAAAACATTCTGTGGTTCAACCCTTATTCCCAGTTTCATTTCGGGATGCTTTTACTGAAACAATCTGTATAGTATTTGAATACTTAAAATGGTAGAACATGATACAACACTTGTATTTTTAAATAATAGTTTTTGTGTAGTCATTGTTTTAATTTGATGAAACACCAGTATCTTACTAAAAAACTTAAAACAAATTCACGAAGTTCTATTTGATTTCTATGTGATATATCATGCAACAAAAATGTAGATGGCTGTGATTAGTTTGGAGTCAAGGTATGATTCAATATTGCTCTTAAACATACGTGGCTTGTTCATAAATAGTTTTGTCACGTTATTTTTATATTTTCCAATTAACAGATTACCCCATAGGTATTTCAGTAAACTGGTTAGACAGTATTATACTTTAAGTATGTCAGCATTATAAACCAAAATTTTCCACATAAAGGGATATATTTGCTTTGAGTGTATGTATATTGAAATTGCACACAGTCTGCAACTGTATGTAAGTACTTTGCAGAATGGTGTGTCCATCTTGTTTATGTCCATTGTTACACCACTTTCTTTGTTGTGTACATGTGTTAGCAACCCTAATGTGACAGAGTACTGCTGCAGAAATACACTGCATACAGTACGTGGGAGTTATAGGGTCACTTCCACTTATCAATTTTTATTCCTTCAATTTTGTGCCAATGTTTGGCTGGAAGTTGGCAATGTGTTATGCCAGGGTTGTGATGGGAAGAAAGACAAGGTTAGCTCTTGCGCAGGCAGGCCACTCCCCGACCCACCCTCTGACGTCGTGGACTGCAGAACTCGCTTTTCATCAGAGCTGCTTCCCGTGGTTAATGTCACCAGAGGCTATTGAGTGAGATACATTCACGCAAGTGCCAGTGGTTTTTCCTTGTCCGTGTTTAAAATGTTGAACTGTGTGCGTACGGATGTACAAACTAATACAAAAAGGACAAACGTGAAATATTTTTGTTTTCCGAAGAACTACAATATTCTGTGCACCGTGGGTGAATGTGTGCAGGAGAAAAGACAAGATCAACACCACAATAGGTAATGTATTTAGAGGTTCAGTATTTAAATTTATTACATTAGTAACAAACGAATTCGTAATATTTACTGATTTAGTATTTTGTTACACCGTTCTTCGATGCTTGCTAAACATAATAAGGAAAGATCACAAAAAAATAATCTAGACGTAGGACGTTAACTTAATAGCAAAATTTATATGTATGTTTTAAGTAAACATATGTACAACTACTATATATTAGTTTTTTAAGAACTGAAGGACTAAGTTAATAAGTCAGAAATTTAGTCATCCCTTATAGTTTTTCACTTCAGTTATAAAATTTGGCCCACAAGGTTTAAAATAATATTGTTACCTGGCTGCCTGAGGGGCGTATCTGAGTTCGTGAGGAATGGAGGTCTCAATAAAAATAAAATAAATAAATTTGATGTCTAATCTATTTACACAGCTATTATTTACAGCATTAAATTATCTATCTCCACTCTTGCTCTTTTTATTTCTTAGTGAGAGGAAATACCAATGAAAGGAAGAAAAGGAGAGAAAAAAGGAAAGATAAAGATTGGAATATGGAATGTATGCATGCTGTTGCAAGCAGGAAAGCTAGAAAATGCAACACGGGAGATGAAAAAGAACAGATTAGATGCACTTGGCATGTGTGAAATGAAATGGGGAGGAAACGGGAAGGTAGAAAGTGTAGATTATAAGCTTTTTTTTATTCAGAGAAGATAAAGAGTGGTGGAAATGGTGTAGGAATACTGATAGGGCAAAAACTTAAAAATAAGGTAATGAAGGTGCACTATATTGATGGAAGATTGATAATGATATGGCTGTAGGGTAGTTCGAAAGACGTGTTATTAATACAGGTGTATATATGCCAACTAGCCAGCATAGAGATGAAGAGGTGGAAGAATAATATGTAAAGATTGAAGAACTTATTGAGAAAGAGAATAGAAATGCCTGTATCATTATTATGGGGGACTGGAATGCAGTGGTGGATGAAGGAAAAAAATAAGATATAGTAGGAAAATTTGGATATGGGGTAATAAATGAGAGAGGTGAAAGAATAATTAACTTTTGCAAAGAAAACTCACTAGTGGTGGGCAACACCCAATTTGAAAATCACAAAAGGAGACATTATACATGGGTCTCTAGGTTGAATAGAGAAAGATACCAGCTGGGCTACATCCTGATACATAAAAGGTATAGGAACTGCCTGAAGAATGCCAAAGCTTACCCAGGAGCAGACATAAATTCAGATCACAAACTCGTAGTGGGAGAAGTACAAGTAAAGTTGAAGAAGAGAGGTAAAGCAAGGGAAAGATTAAACTTAGAGACACTCAAGGAGGCAAGTAAAGCTTCGAAGCTGGAAGACAGGTTTGTGGAAAAAATGCCAAAGAGGCAGAGATGAAAAATGTATAAATGAAAAATGGATAAAAATGAGGGAAGGACTCATGACATCTGCCAAAAAAGTTCTTGGAATTAGAGAGTCCAAAAGTATCAGGAAAGAATGGATAATGGAAAACATGTTGTAAAAGGTGGAAGGAACTGAGAAAGTGGAAGAATGCGGGAAATGAAGAAGGAAGAAATAGGTATAGGAAATTGAATAATGAATTAATAAGAGAAACTGAACAAGCAAGAGAAAGATGGATGAAAGAGAAATGTGAGGAAATAGAGAAAATGGAGACAGAGGGAAAGTATGAAATGATGTACAGAATGGCTAGGGAGATAGCCTTTGAAGGTAAAAGAAGTAAGTATAACATGGAAATAGAAAGCATGGATGGCACATTATCCAAAGAACCACATGACGTGTTGACTAGATGGCAAAAATATATAGAATGTCTGTATAAGGAGGCAGATTAAAGACCAAGGAAAGTACGATTCAAGAGGAGGCACAGGTGCCAGAGGATAGAAAAGGGCACGGCATCTTGGAAGCAGAAGTAGAAAAGGCACTAAAGGGGATGAAGAATCGAAAGGCTTGTGGAATAAATAATTTGCCAGCAGTAGTGTTGAAGAGTTTAGTAAACAGGCGAAGGAGGGGATTAGTCTACCTATTTAATTAGATATATGACAAAGGGGAATGGCTGGATGACTTTCTCGCAACAGTAATGATATCAATTTAAAAAAAGGGGAATACCAATAAATGTGAAGAGCATAGGACTATTAGTCTAATTTCTCATGCAGTTAAAATACTGTTAAAAGGGTGTTGAATAGAAGGCTATAAGGGAAGATAGATAGATGGATTGGAGAGGAACAGTTTGGATTTAGAAGAGGAAAAGGAACAAGAGATGCTATAGGCCTGTTAAGAATCATAGGGGGAAGATACATTGAGAAAGGTAGAGACATTTATGCTGTCTTTATTGACTTGGAAAAAGCTATCGACAGAGTACAATGGAACAAGCTGATGGACATCTTGAAGAGGAAAGGAGTAGATTGGAAGGAGAGAAGACAAGTACAGAATTTATATTTACATTAGAAACAGAAAATAATAAAAATGGGAACTGAAATGTCGGAAGAAAGCAGCATTGGGAGTGGCATTAGACAAGGCTGTTGCCTTTCTCCCTTGTTGTTCAATTTATACCCGGAGGAGATTATTGGGAAATGCTTGGATAGAAAAAAAGGAGTACGTATTGGCAGAAAGAGAATAGAATGTATAAGATTTGCCGATGACATGTTTTTATTAGCAGAAAGTGAAAGAAATACAACTAAAATGCTAAAAGATCTGAATGAAACTTGTGAGGAGTATGGAATGAGAATCAATACATCAAAAACAAAGAGTATGGTAATCGGTAAAGGAAGGAAACTGGCAAATATTAAGATAGGGCAAGTTAATATCAGCCAAGTAAGAGCATTCAGATATCTTGGAAGTATGATAACTGAGGACTTGAAATGTCATCAGGAGGTGAAGACTCTTATTGCAGTAGCGAAGGAAGCGTCCAGTAGGAAGAGGAGATTGCTATGTGGAAAACTAGATAAAGCACTGAGGAAAAGACTTGGCAAGTGTCTAGTATGGAGTGTGGCACACTATAGAGACAGACGTGAGGATGAAAAAAGACTAGAAGTGTTTGAGATGTGGAAGAGAATGGAGAGAATAAGCTGGAAAAAGTGAGTAATGAAGAAGTGCTGGAAAGAGTTGATGAGAGGAGAAAACTGCTGAAAGTCATAAGAGAAAGGAAGAAGAACTGGATGGGACACTTGTTGAGATGAGTGCGCTGGCTAACAGACATTATGGAAGAATAGTTTGTGGAAAAAGATTGAAAGGAAGCAGAAGATACAAGTTGATAGATGACATTGAGGGAAGCGGAAAGTATACAGATGTGAAGAGGTTGGCAGAAGACAAGAAAGCATGGAGAGCTACCACGTGAAAACCTGCCTCTGGGCAGAACACCAATGATGAGTGAACACAATATTTAATGTCTATTTCAACTTTAATTATCATCCTTCTCAATGTTGGTGTTTTATTATAGTCAATTAACTCATACTCATCATTAACACAGTTTGTCTATATGTTGCCATCACTTGTAATGTCTTTCACTCATGCATCTAGTCCAATAGTTCTGTCTGTCAGCCACACTCTTCACTGTTTGATACTCGTAGTTGCAGATTTCCGCGGGTCACTTCTCCCACCGCTCGTCTATCGCTGAAACTCAGCCATTCATACATTCATTCAAAAACTTCTGGCCCGGATGCCGTTACACATTTTATACTCTGCTGACCTTGACCTGAAAAGTTCAATGCGTCCCGAGTCACGCTTAGAAAAACAATATCAGCAAACAACTAGAATATTCTTAAGATAAATACAGAAACTCAATAAAACCAATGTCAGCAGTGCGCTCCTCAAAATAATTGTGTCGACTTGATTTTTTGTAATAGATGCGTAGCTTTTGGTTTCGTGTGCCCTTTAATTCAAAACATTCCATTGACTTGCCGCCGCTACTATCATACAACTGCTGTCCTTCACTTCCAGTCACTCACCCCGAATGCAAAGGAGTGAGTGCATAACACTGCCCCCTCCTCAAGTCTGTTAGTCCCGAAAAAACACAACAACATCCAGACCATCGTAGAGTATCAGTCAGTTGATGTGAACAGCCTTCGGCTCTGCCCGAGAACCTTGACGACAAACCCGAAAGACTCCATCATTGATCTTCTTCAGAATCTTGTAGGCGCCTTCCCAACATTTCTTTAGCTTCGGTCAGTACTCTTTTTGCCCATGTGGGTTGTACAGCCACACCAGTTGTCCTTGAAGTAGCTCGCCCGTCATTCTCCTATCATACTGGGTCTTAATTACTGTTCGAAAAGACAATGCGAGTACAGAATTTCCCCTTGTATCTTCCTTTAGACCATGTCTACCAATATGAAAAGTGCTGGCACTTGGCAGCGGAAGGGGTGGGTTTGAGGCCCCCTTCTCCACTCCTGGCTGTGTGACACCAATGCTGCAGAGTTGCTGGTTATCCTCTGAAGTTTCTGTGTGAGTTAAAACACTTATCTTGGCTGCTGATGTTGTGGTAATAGGTGAATTCTGCTGCTGAAGAAATTCCTGCAGTTCCTGTTTCATTGCACTTATTTTCAGGTTCACTTCATTCTCAACACTGTCTGTACTTTAATTTACACTGTCCATCTTCTTTTCCACATAGTCAACTCTTTGATTCATTAACTCGGAAATGCTTTCTATTTTCCTGTCAACATTTTAATTTCTTCTGTCTATATTCCTATCTACCCTGTCTACAATCTCATTTACAGTGTCTTTTGTTGTCTACATGCTCATTTACACTATTTACAGTTTTATTCACACATTCTTTTACATTAATGAGTTGGCTATTTACATAATTTTTTAAGCTATTTACATTTGCGCTTACACTAAGCATCTGCCTAACTTTATTTAAAATTAAATGCCGCCATCCCACTTCTGACACCAGTGTTTCATGGAGGCCTGAGGGGCATATCCGAGTTCTTGAGGGATGGAGGTCTTAATAAAAATAAAAGAACTAAATTTAATTTGTAATTTATTCGCACAGCTATTATTTATGGCATTTATCTATCTCCACTCTTAACTTTTTAAATTTCTTAGTGAGCACAATATTTAATGTCTATTATTTCAACTCTAATTAACGTACTTCTCAATATCACCGTTTCATTAAAGTCAATTCACTCATACTCATCATTAACACACATTTAGTCTGTCTGTTGCCATCATTTGTAATATCTTTCACTTACGCATCTACTCCAATAGTCCAGCCTGCCAGCAGCACTCTTCACTGCGTGATACTCTCTGTTGCAGATTTCCCTTCTGTTGGTCACTTCTCCCGCCGCTTGTCTATCGCTGAAACTCGGCCACTCATCCATTTAACATCTACTCTTGGCCCAGATGCACATTGCACAGTTTATTTTCTGTTGGCATTGACCTGGAAAGTTTGATGCACCTCAAGTCACATTTAGAGAAACTAGGACAGCATACCACTAGAACATTATTCAGTTCAGGAAACTCAATACAACCAAGGTCAGCAGCGTGCACCACAAAAGTATTATAGTGTCGGGTCACTTTATGGTAATAGATTGTGACTCTTGGTTTAGCGCATGCCTGTAATTCAAAACATTCCATTTATTTGTCGCTACCACTATCGTGTAACTGATGTCCATCACTTCCACTTGCTCATGCAGATTGCGAAGCAGTGAGCGAGTAACATTATACAGTCATATAAAAGCATTCTGTTGGGAGCACAAAATTTGTTTAAGACTGTTATGCTTGATGGTAAATGCCACAGTTTCAATTAATGCAGACAATTAATGGTGGTGCTAGTTTTTCACAGAATTTTTGAATAATGCATTTTTTCTACGGTACCGAACACGTATAAATTTCTGTTGCAGTAGCACATAATGAATAATTTGTCTTTAATTTTTTTGTTCATATAAAATTTGTACTTCTATTTGACCAGTTTATGTAATGCCAGAGTCTAGGTTCAGTCACGCATTATTTTGCATGTAGTACATAATAAAAAGCATTAAATATGTGACATACTTTTCTATATATTGTTTTATTTATACTTGCATCAAAATATTTTCAACTAGAAGACTTTAACGCTGTATCATTTTCACTATACGAAACAATATGATCCATGTTTATTAGACTACTACTTAACAAAATTACAAATTTACTCATTGTCATGTGGTGGAAAAAAAAAAAAAACTAAGTAGGCACATATTAAAATGAAACAATACTAAACAAAAAAAATATTACATCTAATATTACAAAGACATGGACAGGAAATTATTATTTTTTTTACTTATTATGCTTTCGGATAACTCAGTTGTGCTTAATTCTTTTGTGAAGTTTAATACCTACATAAAATACATTTGTTTGAGAAGTATAACTTTAGAAAAGTCATTGGAATTCAATTTTAAAATAAATCTTTTACATTGTTGTAGTGTGTATGGCGATTTGATGTATAGTAGTGTAAACCGGTCTATTTTTGAGCGCCTTGCAAAAATTTATTTGGAGCAGTGTGGAAAGTTAAGTGTGTAGTGTCAGATAAAGTGAGACTTGTTACACCACACACACACACACACACACACACACACACACACACACACACACACACCCCACAACACAACTCTTGAAATCAGCATACAGAATTCACTCAGAAGTAACAAGGAACAAACTACCAAACACAATCAATAAAACCAATAAAAAGAGTAGGTTTCAAAATGATTTATTGAAAATTCAGTGTAAAGTAAAATGTCCTGAAGGTGTTAATGAAAATTACAAAATGTTATATCTGATATTTTAACTTTGAAATATCACTCCCCGTACAAAATTTATTGAATTGGGAAGGAAAAAAAATGCTCTCAGACGGTAACACAAGAATGAATGTTTCGTAAGTGAAGTTCAGGGTCTTCTCACTTAAAACGCACATTAAAATGACATTCCGAAAATTTACTGTTCTTTAAAATAACTCTCAAAATAAATGCTCAAATAAAATTAATTAGTTAATTTTTGTTGCAGAATTAAGTCAATATAAATAAAGGTTGCTGGAAAGTTTTCTAATTTATATGTGAAGTTGATGCTGCCATCTAACTGTCATCGGTAGAGCAGATCCCAGTACCATTGAGTTACAGTGGAAAAAATGCAAAATAAGTCTATATGAAAGTAACTTCGGACACTAGAAAAGTTATTTCAAAATTGATGACGTGCAAATCTGGCACCTAGTGGCCCCTCCGGCCATGCACAAAGTAGGGCATCTGTAGTATATACGGCATCATACCACATCATGGCTCCCGTCGTTATCATCTTTAGGATCAGCAAAAAAATCTCACTCAAATTTAATAATTAATGGTCGGCCCTATAACCTCTTCTACCAATGTCGTGGCTTCGTAACGTTACTACTTGCCTTTGGTGGCAACTAAATAAAATTATTATTTTGATGGTGCTCGGTGTTTTCAGATGGTTAATCCCAGTGATTGCGGAAATATCTGCCCTATTTAAAATTACCTCCAAGAAGCCGGCCTTGGAGAAAGGACCGATCGAACGCTGACAAGACACACTACTTCCGGATCCGGGGCACTGCGGGTTACAAACAAAACAAAAAACTACATTCAAAACGTTACCCAAAAAAAAAAAAAACAAAGGAAAAAATTACAACTTTAAAAATTATTTCAATTAATAACAATTACAAAAATAATTGAAAAATCATTAATATATTTATGGGTTAGAAAAATTTAGATATTGAACTAAATTCTATAAAATGAATGGGCTATTAACAAAAGTAGTAGGGCATAGCAGAAGCTGGTGCAGGAGCCAGGAACAGGCTTGGGGAGCCAGCCGCCACGTTGAAATTTTTCTTCCAAAAATCGCTCGTTTTCACACAAAATCGTATATTTTAGCACAAAAATTCCTTAAAATGTTCCCTTTTAATTTCCCTAAAATTTCCCCATTTTTCCCATGTTGCAAAAAACGACTCCTCCCAAAGTGGCTATTTTCAGTTATTTTCTCTAACAGGGATCAGTGACCCAGCTCGCTCTTGGGGTCAGAAGAGCAGGACTTAGGACTTTTACCTCAAAATTGCATGTTTTAGCCCAAAAAATCTCTCGAAACCACTCCTTTTTACAGGGCCAGGGTCCGCCTCGGGGATCCGACCACCATTTCGTTTCCAAATTACTCACCATCGTTCGATGTTATCCAGGGCTTTTATTTTCTCCTGCTCTGTCATTCTGATCACACAACCACTATCTTGGATTCAGGTGACCATGATCTTGAACCAAAAAATCCCAAAAATTCATAAAAGTTTTAAAAAGTTCAAAAACTCTAAAAAAAAAATCCCAAAAATTATTTAAATGTTATTAAAATATTCTAAACAAATTATTTAACAATTTAAAAAAATTTCCTAAAAATACAAAAAAGTAAAAAAATCTTAGAATATCTCATGTTAACCTCACACTCATCCCATCACCCTAAATATCAACCCCTACCCTTACTTATCCACCTTCCAATACTACAAAAACCAAGAAAAATCACAAAAATTGAGAAAAAGTATACCAAAAATAGTAACTCCATCATCTGTGTCATGTCATCATTGCCATCAGACACCAACCATGACATACAAGGTGACACCCCTCCAGCATACCAACATACTATACCATCTGAATAATATATCAACTGAACACCACAACAGGTAACCATAACACCAAAAAAACATACAGCCCAGACAATGTTATTCACTCTAACCCAAGTATACCTCAGTCATGCTATTAACAATACAGGTCATATCAACCACCATTTCAACCCATCGAACTTCACCAGTTATTCATATAAACAAACATACAAACCATGGTAACTCATGCATGCCATCTGCTCGACCAACCTACACCAAACAAAATATATTCATCGTTCATACATCTTACTATAACTCAGGCACACCTTAACCATTCAATCCACACTGACTTATGAAATATTTACTTACTGTTTATACTTTCCACACTACCAACCAACACCAGATGAAATATACTCATCGTTCATACCTCTTGCTATAACTCAAGCATACCTCATCCATTCGTCCACACACAGACCATACAAAGCAAACATACACAGACTCCTCACAAGACTGATCTATTGACCCATGACCCATTGGAAAGTATGTGCAGGTGGAGGAGGTGGAGCAGATGGGGTCTTTATGGGGTCATTATGCGGTCCATTGACTCAACTTTTTGTGATTTTTCTTTGTTTTGTAGTATCGGAATGTGGGTAGGTAAGGGTAGGGGTTGATGTTTAGGGTGCTGGGGTGAGTGTGAGGTTAACGTGAGACGTTCTAAGATTTTTTAGATTTCTATACTTTTGTGATTTTTTTGTATTTTTAGGAAATTCTTTTTTTAATTGTTGAATAGTATTTTTTTAGAATATTTTAATACTTTTAAATAACTTTTGGGATTTTTTTATAGAATTTTTGAACTTTTTAAAACTTTTATGAATTTTTGGGATTTTTTGGTTCAAGGTCAAGGTCACCTGGATCCAAGATAGTGGTTGTGTGATCAGAATGACAGAGCAGGGGAAAATTAAAGCCCTAGATAACATCGAACGATGGTGAGTAATTTGGAAAAGAAATGGTGGCCGGATCTCCGATGCGGACCTTGGCCCTTTAAAAAGGAGTGGTTTCGAGAGTTTTTTGGTCTAAAACATGCGATTTTGAGGGTAAAAAGTCCTAAATCCTACTCTTCTGACTCCGAAATCGAGCTGGGTCACTGATCCATGTCGGAGAAAATAACCGAAAATAGCCGCTTTGGGAGGAGTCGTTTTTTGCAACATGGGAAAAACGGGGAAATTAAGGGGATATGTTAAGGAATTTTTGTGTTAAAATATACCATTTTGTGTGAAAACAAGCAATTTTTGGAAGAAAAATTTTCAACATGGCGGCCGGCTCCCCTTGAGAGCCAGAGCCCGCTCCAGGCTCCTGCACCAGTTTCTGCTATACCCTACTACTAACAAAAATATATAAAAATACCGATTTACATTAATGTAAATAATTCTAAAAAAAAAAAAATGATTGAAAATACTATACTGCATATGGTCTTATTTTTTCAAAATAAAAAGAAAATATTGTTGTGACTAACAAATATTTTGCTAAAATTGGGAATCCATTTGTTTTTTAAATATAAATACTCTTCTCCGGGTAGTGTCTATAAATAACTCAGCAATGTTTCTGGTAAATATAAAATAATGAGCTGAAAGGTATCACAAATTTGTAAAATTGAAAATAACTTTTTAAATTTAAATCTTTACCCAGTAACTTTGTGAGTTGAAGTGTTAAGAGTCTTTAAGTAATATGTACACATCAGTTGTAGTAACGTACAAGATAATACAGAAAAAAAAATAGCCAAATTTTTTTTAGCAAGAATTCACTTGGAACTAAACATTTTTTAGAGGAAGACCTTGAGAAAACCAGCAGCAAATTTTGCTCAAATACTCCCCTCAGAAGTGTAGAAAAACTAAAAACTGTGCCATCCCTTCATTGAAATTGCCTGGAAAGTATTACGACACAGTCAGGACAAGAATTCTAGGTGCTAGAGGTTAAAGAAAAGGGAGAAAAGAAATTGAGTGTGGGAAATTATTTTAGAAAACTTAGAAGTCGCAGTAAAGAACATTGAACATTCCGAGCCATCTGAAACCACCCCATCATCAGAATCAATAATTATTTCTTGGGCTGTTAGAATGGCATCAGCTGAGGAAACTGTTACAATACCAGCATATGTTTTGGCTGAACTACATTCTCGAATAAAAAACTTGGATGAATGGAATACCAAATCACAAAAATCCATTGATAGGCTTGTGTTAGAAAAGAGTAATATGCAGGCTGAAAAATAAAATTCTTTTAGAACGTAAAAGCATCAAAACTAAGGAAAAGGCATCAATAGATGTTAAACTTACGGAAATGCTGTTAAAGTATTTCATTCCCAGCCAAGTAAGAATAGTACTTACAAACTGTAAATGAATTGAATGTATTATTATGTGTTGGGTTATAATTTTCCTTGTGGGTTGGTTATTTATTATTTAGTGTCTCCCCTTTTAATGTCATTTGATTAAGATTTAGTCATGGCTGCCATTGTCCCTGAATATTTATGGAAGGACGAAATCCAGTATGAGTGTGCAATTAGGGGTGTACAACTCCCAGAACCTACAGCCATGGCAAGTAGAAGTGCCTTGCGTCCGGCACCAATACTGACACTCCCTTGAATTTTGAGTTCTTGTCCGCTATTACTGTTAATAGCAAGTATCGTGTATGTGCATCCAAAATAATTTCCCTCCAGGAAATTTATGAAAACATTGAGAGGGATTTCAGTCCCGTAAAATACCTCCGGTTTAAATATGGCTTCATCATTTCAAAAATAGAGCTAATAATTTTCTCACTTTGTTCCCCGACCAGCTCTCTGAAATCCAGACCCAGTCATTAAGAAATCTAATTGCTCAGGCGCAAACCTTGTTGGAGGCCGTGTATAATTTAGAAACTTAGTTATTCGCAAAGAACCCTCCAAAATATTAAAGTTGCCACTGTTGGTGAACAACTGGTTATTCTTAGCCTCAGTACTGCAACCACCATTTTATTTTCCCCACCTGCTCAAAACACCCTAGTCAGTCTCCCTTCTACTTCCCAAGCTGTTTCACATGCCTTTAGCCTCTCAATTCCTATCCACATCCCCACCACATCACCTATCGTACGTGTCAATTATGTTTTTTCCACTACACCACTCGTGTCATCTGCAGTAGTACCAACCTCCCAACCTTATGTTTCACCTCATTTTGGCAAAATTACCCACCCATTAGAATGTGTGCTATGTGACTTTCTGGGCACAGATTGCCTACAGTTCCCCAAGTTTATGGAATTTTTAAAAATCATTCTGAAATTGCACCAAAGCCACACTATCCCCAAAGCACAGTTACTAGAGATAGTTTACCCATGCAATTCAAGGTCTGTTAAGTGGGAGAACCAGACATGCCATTTTGCAATATTTCACCTTCGACCAATATCATGATGAGTTCCTCCATTACTTAATCCCATCTAGGCTATTCACCCAGTTGCAGTTTAGGTTGTTTAATACACCAGGAGTTCAATGAACCTTTGTCAGTGTACGTTAGCAGTATTAAAGAAGCTGCAGTTATTCTGTGCCTGACCTTGACTGAGAGTGATATGGTTAACAATATTCTAGAAGAATTAGAACTTCAGGAGCGCTCTCATTTGGTTTTCTTGGGCAAACCCAATTCTTTCGCTGGACTAGACCATGTCTCTGTACATTCTCAGAACATTTGGTATGCAGACCAGAAATGTGAAAATTTCTCATCAAAAGGCAGGTATCCTAGGAAGTTAGGGTCTGCCCCTGATAAGAAAAAAGAAATCATCACATAATTGCAATTGGGGTATTGAATAGAAACCATATTTTTTGTCTAAAGATCTTCTGTGTTGTAAATCCCGCGATAATGTGAAACATGTGCTGCCTACCCATCTCAAACCATGGTTTTTGATTACTTTCATTCCTCACCCCTTGGTGCCCATTTAGGGACCTGCAAAACCATTAAAGCTACTAGAAAACATCTTATCTGGAAAGGCATGGATGCTGAAATTGCTGAATGTGTTAAATGTTGTAAATTGTGTGGCTTGAGTAAGTTTGCTCAAAACACACACCTAGCTCTCCACTTATCAGATGTTGCTGAGAAGTCTGTGCAAAAACTTTTCATTGATTTCGTTGGCCCTTTTTCCAGGAGTAAGTTTGGTAATATGTTGTTATTTTGTGTTTAGGCTTTTTCTAAACTTGTATGGCTCATCCCTATGAGAAAAGCTGATGCTGAATTAACTGTTCGTGCTTTGCAATCCCCTGTCTTTCAAAATCTGGGTGTGTCCACATTCATTGTATGTGATAATGGCTCACCGTTCACTTCAAAGATTTTTCCTAATGTGTTTCTCTTATGGCATTTGCCATATTGCTCTTGTCTCCGTACAATCTGCCTCCTTTACATATGGAGCATTTCAACCGAACCCTCCGTTCGGCTTTTATAGTCTTCCATGCGACGGATCATTCGAGTTGTGATAAGAATCTCCCTTGGTTGCCGACTGCCTTTAATTTTGCTACACGAGTCACGTAAGACTAGTCAGTTTAATCTTGTCTTCACTGATTTGCCTATTAACCCTCTATCTACGTAATTTGTGGCATTTAAATGATTTGTGTGATCCTAAGTACATCCGTCAGGTTTGGGCAGCAGTCCTCAAGAATCTTAAATGAGCTCACTTCAAGAGTTTTATTAATTATAATAAGTGTCAGACTGACAATCCATTTCATATGGTGATTTCGTTCTATGTAAAGCTCGTCTTGTCAGCAGGGCAGTCAACAAGATGACAAAATTTTCTTTCTGCTGGACTGGTCCCTACAAGAACCAATGTTCTCTAATGTCAGTCACTGCCAGTCTTGCTGACCCTAGTTCTGGTAAATATGTAACAAGAGCGTATATCTCTCATTTAAAGAAGTTTCATCAGTCAATTTCTAAGTAAATTTTGTGGGTTTTTCTACATGTCTAGGAGCTGCAGACCCTAGCCGTAGATTATGTGTGTGAATATTTTGTTTGACTGACCGGTCAGTTATAATTTTCGGGGGGCCTAACCCACTCCAGTAATAATTTTGCTATAGGAGGCTTCACCTCCCTAGGCACATTTCTTTGTGGCCTTGGCATGGTTTTGTCCATGGCCTAATCACCTACTGGTTTGAGTCCTTTTGAGGTCAATACTGTTTGTGCGCTTTATAAATGCAAAAAAAAATCCTGGGTACCAATTTAAGTCTGCATGGAGTACTAATTTAAGTTGGTCTAGAGTGCTAAGCTAAATTGGTGTGGAATACTAGACTATAGTCTGTTCACGACTGGAAGAGACTTTCATGGAATCTTTCAGACTCCCATTTTAAGTAATAAATAAAAAATCACGTTAAAACTTTGGTAGTATTTCCTTTATCCGTGCTGCCAAACTAACTGTACTCATGCCAGCCATTGTTTGTAGTATCGGTGCATTCAGTTAATGGCTTGGGTGTTTTTCAAAAGTCTATTCAAGTCGTGAACATACTGTAGTTTGGTTTTGAGTACTAAGTTAGGTTGGTGCTAGGTAAAATTCTCCTTTTATTGATTGCTTTTGTAAAATGATTATCCAGCATTGAGATTGGATTGGATTTGAATTTAATTTTTTTTTGTGGGTGACAATACTAGGTCACTTTCAGGTTCCCCTTATGTAATGTAGTATTCATTTCCACCTTTAGCTTGCTTGATGGGAGTAGCTTAGAGACTATTCCATAGTGACCTTAGTGGAAATATTTTCTACAACATGTTTTTATTTTTGAGTGACATTTCAGTTTTAATTACACATCATCAGGAAACAGATTTCCATAATGTTTTGCATCTTCTGCATCCTTGTCCTTCACAACCTTCTACCAACTCTGATCTCATTGCCATCTTGGTATTTTATGTCATTGCATTTTGCTGTTTGTTAGCTTTTTTGGTTAAAATCCAAATTTTGCATCAAAACTACTTCGTCACCTTCGGCACGAGCTGTTGTGTCGAAAGGCAGTGTCTTGATACCCTCTGCCCACCCCTTCTGCCTCCACTGAAAGTTAGTTTGTTTCTTTAACTTGTATTAATAAGTATTTCCATTTTGGGATTTTAAGTGTGTGCCAGTGTTTTGGTCGGGCCCCTGAATCCCGTGGCCCCAGTTAAAAGGGGGGGGGGGGGGGATGTGTGCAGTTTTGGTGTCACCTGCTTTTCAAGTTTCTTGTATTTTCTGGCTTTCATAATTTGTATTCCTTTTCTAGGAATAATTTTGTTTGTCTGTGTGGCAAAACCCAAGTGTTCAGTTCCATCATTTAGCAGTTTGCTTATTTTTTTGTGAAATAATGCAGTTATTTTAGGATCACTGTTAAGTTCTCGTGGTCACTGTTACTGTAGCATAGTTTTTTTAAGCGTTTATGTATGTAGTTCCATAATGTTTACTGCTTCATTAATTTTCTGCATAATTTCGTAAAATATATTAGAGACAGTTGTAGTCCCAATGATATTTTACAAATTTTATTTCAAACTTCTGGTGTCCAAGCTAATATTTTAATGCCAAGTGTTTTTTTGTCTTACAATTATAATCATACCTGGTATCAAGCAACTTGATTTTAATTGCTGAACTGAGCATGGGTTCTGCCACATTTTTTTTGCTTTTGCTAAACCCTAGTAGTATTGCACATTTGCAACAACCAGATCTGTGGGTGCTTTCATGTTTGTGGTGCTATTGGGTGCGTTGTTCACTGCAGGATCGTTATCCTGTTGAGTGATTTGCTCCTGGCAGCGCTACAGTTGGCAAGGTGTGGAATGAGTGAGTGGCGCTACATTGTTTACATCTGCCACGTTCATGCTGATAGTGTGCGACAGTTGCGGTGCAGTGTCTGCCGCTGCTGTATATTGCAGACACGTGCACTTACCGTCTTGTACTGTCAGTCTCTCGCCAGGCTGCAAGCATTACCAGTGTACATGCACTGCACACACCCTGCATTTCAACAAGTCATTACTTTCGCTCCCTGGACATATTGGGCGGTGGCACTGTGAGCACTGAATGTTCCGGTTTTATACAGTCGTGATGATATGGGTATCTTCACGTAGTGAAATGTATTTTCTGTTCATAATTTTGCACCACAGATGGTAGCATTGAATGCGCAGCGTATTTATTGTTTTAATGTGTGTTTATATTTTGCTATATGCCGGCCGCTAATTTGTTCATATTACTATTTAATAATGTATTATGAATATTACTGCACCTATTTTATATGGGTGTTACTTGTCATATTTATTAACAATATTATCTTTTGTCGCCAATAAATTTGTAATTATGTATAGGATCGCAACTGTGGCGCTTGGGTGGTGCAAGTACGTGACGTCACCTGGCTGGTGCCGATGAGAGCGCGCCCAGCCAGTGCGGCAGTCAGGAGTTGCAAGCCAGAGAGAGTAAGCGCCTGACCGCGGGCCGAAGGAGTTGCGTCCCAGCTGTGGGCGGTAGCAGTCGGCTTGGGCGGATATTTCTGCAATATTGGGATTGCAGTATAATTATATCCCGGTCATGGTGTGCCTTGATTAACGTGAGTGTGTGCAAACCACCACAATGCAACCAGGAGTGAATAATCTTGCTGTTAAAAGAATATTACATGAAAATGCCAAAAATGAATGCTGATGCAATATTGTAACAATCACTGGTAGTGTGCAGCTCTTGCTGTTAAAATTATGGGGCAGGTATCGCAAGGCCGCGGACAATATAAGAGGTTGTTGTGGGTGAAGTCACTGCACAAACCAGCAATATTTATTTTAATTTGAGTGTGCCGAATATAGCTGAAATTACTGTAAGATTGCTACTCATTAAGATGGCTCACGAAACTAAAATTTGCCAAGCTGGATAAACTGTGCGTTTTGCATGTTCTGTGGATGAGCACTTAATGAATACGTTTGGTAACAGTGACGTACATGAGCTGCTCGTGTTTTTTGGAATATTTTTGGGAGCCCAGAAAAGTGACATTAAATATTTTGCAATAAAATATTTTAAGCTGGTTTTCTTCCTAACCTCGTCCGTGTGGTTAGAGTGCTGGGTGCACGCGCCTACTTCTTTACAACGGCGTAAGTCCAGAATATAACCAAGTGCGCCACTGTCCTGGTTGGGGGTGTAATAACAGAGCGCTGGATTTATTCACCTTGTAATGCCTGTCGGACTAGTCGTCTCAGCTGGCTGTTACACCCACCTCCTTTCTTGGGTATTTGAAATATATTTAATTAGTAAGAAAAGAAACAAATATTTTATTGGCTCGCAATACTTGTTTACTATTACGATGGCGCACTCCCAATCTATGAGTGTTCAATCTTATTCAGACGAACTGAGGTAACGAGAGAGTTCGTGAGATTGATTAGACGTGAGCTTTTCTCTGGACAGGCTCGGGTGTACCGGAGACTTCTCAAGAGTTCCCGGTCTTGTTTAGACTATAACCTTATTCAGGCACCAGGAAACCCAAGCTGGTTCGGCCCATTGTTCCTAACCCTTAGCATTCGCTAGCTTTTCAAAAAGCCACAAGTTTCACTGATCCAAATTACACTTGCATTTGTTAAAGAATGACAAGAGTGAATAATAATTAACTTATTGAAATTCAAGTTTGCCACAAACGTATTTACTATATAGTCTGTCTCGTGTAATGTTTCCAGATTTTGACAGATTGTATGAAAGTAGTACTTTGTAAACAAACAGAATACGTATCCTTCCACCACCATGTGCTTTCCACGTGACTTGTCAAAACATGTCAACATCATGTGAATTTTTGCTTGCCATTTCAAACATGCCAACTATAGGCCTAACTGAGGGAAATATGTGATTACACAGATCTTTTTTTTTCTGATTGGAACGTCTACATTGTGTTATCAAAATACTATCAATAAAATATATTCATATTATTATAATTAATTAAACCAATATTATTAGTTACTATCAAATCAATAATTACAAACACAAAAAATATATATTTTAAATCAAGAAATTTCATTAGACTTGCAAGTTCGCAACTCTCACAACAGGAAAATATTTGAGGCAAGATAGAAAGACATTGATGTTGGTTACAATTAACACTGTAATCAAAATTAAATCACACATGTGGAAACAATTTAACGGAGAGTACCAAAACTTACCTGGCCCAAAGTATGATCAGAATTGCCTTCTTTGTACGCCTCTTGAAAAATGTAACGAATTCATTAAAAAAAGAATGTGAATCTCACATAGTTAACTGATGTGAGCATCATAAAAAAAGTAATTAATTCACAACTGAGCAGTAAGATGAACTATGAGAAAACAATAGTCTGCAGGAGTTCTGTGTAAAGGCAATGTCACCATTAGGTCTACCTTAAAAACACAACAATAGTTAGGCCTGTCAAATCATACACAGAAATAGTTCATTAGAACTGTAAAAGTCTTCTAGAATCAATAATTACGGAACCTATTTGTAGCAATTACAATAAAATAAGCGCATACAAAAAACATTCTTCACAAATGGTGAAGACTGGTAGGCCTGTAATAACTAAGTAAAGAAAACTAGTCGCAATTACATCAAACACATGGCCGTATGTACTATTAACGTGGATATTTAATATACATGCCCGTCACCCAAAAAAAAATTTCAGTACAATGTATTGTCCTATAAAATTAGTATTTATTACCATAGCTAAAAAATTTACCACAGAAGAAAATGTACTTTACATAGTCTTTCTGGACAAACAAAACATTGTATATCTCAGTTTTAACGTAATTAGGTCTAAATAATTAGTATTTAATTACAACTGCATTTGTGGTTTTTGTCTACACACACAGGCAAGCAATGTAACCTCAATGTTTTGGTGAAGTCAATAAGTACTATTTGTTGTTTATTGACCAAACAAAAATAAATTCAACTAACATTAACATACTTTCTGAGAAATGAAATGAATGCTGAACATTTAAATGTTGTCTGCTAAAAACCCACACACAAACTTAACATGTTTACCTTAATTATAAAAGAACTAACAAACGTTTGCCCAAGATATTTACATTTCCTCATCAAAATGCACCACACTCCAAATATTCACATACATAATTTATCTCTATTTACTTTGCAACGGTTTTTGATGAAATTCCAAGCAATCGGCTGATCGTTTCAATTTTTTTGAATACCACTGGATGACTTAAGAGTTCTCCCATTAGTAGTAACATGTCTTCGACTACTTTGGCAACACGTACAATGTCTTACTGTCGTTGGCGATTGCATGAAGGATTTTTAAGTCGCTGCATTTTAAGTAACTATTCACATATCATTCATTAATTCGATTTAGAAATTCTAAACTGATACGTCTGCACACAAAAATTACATCTCACAATAACAACATGGCGTCCAGTCATTGGTTGGTGAAGATAAACAGCGATAAACATTGTTTCTGTTATGCACTTTAACAAATTTGAAACTATAAACATGTTTAATAACCTTATACAGAATACTACAACGTAATTTTATTTGCGTTTATTCCAAAATGCGTACTTATTTTTTTATTTGTACTGTGCACTATTTTCTTTTTCGCCGATGTAAGAAAGAATACATGTTATTCAGAGATACCACCATTGCTTCACATGGCGGTCAGCTGACATTCGTTATTTCAAATACGATGCTACTGTATTACACTTTAAATACGTTGGCAGCGGTAGCTGTCAAATTCTGGAAAACTTAAATGAGACAGGCTATAGAACTTGTGAAAACAAGGGGATGCTTGATGCTTTACAAATAATTTTATGAAACGTAAAATTATTTTATTGGTACTTTACAGCAGGTGAAGGCGAACCTGCGAATGAGAGAAAAATGAAACAACTCCAACTTTCTAACTCTCAATTTTTGCCTAATGACGAGTGGTTGTCCAGAAGGGACTATGTTACCGCGGAGTACAGAGGAATGATTCGGGTAGTGAGGATACAGGTGTAGGGATGTCAAAATACCTGGAGTTTGACGTATCGACAGCGTCGTTGGAGATTCCCCTGAATCTCGGTTGGGTTTTCTCTGCGTACTGCAGGAGTGGAGTTGGAGCTTCTTGGAGCTGGATGGAGAGTTTTTGCAGACTGGAGAGGGCCCTCCGACCTTGTTCAGGTCGGTGGGCCAATGAAGACCGGCAAGCATGGTTTCGATTCTCCTTATATACTGAAAAATTCAGTTCGGTGGCTGCCCTAGGGGTGCGGGGGTTGCCAGCCTCGTTTCGCAGGGGTTGTTTAATTTAGGGTATTGGGCCTCGCCACAATTTCTTATCTCTCTGTCTGGAGGCTGTTGATATATTTACCGCCTCTCTTGAGGCTCAGGCAGCAGTGACGACATCGGCTGCAGGGTGTTTGCTCTCTTTCAGCATCCCTGCCATGTTACTTTCCCCGAATTACTATCATCGTGTGATGATGAGGCGAATTCATAGAGTAGAGCATGCATGAGCAATGCACAGTAGTGCCATGCATCAACACGTAATCTTTAAGCTGTGCTACAATCATTGTGATGTTCCAGTAAGAAAATAACAATACAGTTACTGTGTGAGCGTGAGAAATTATTGTCTACAACCGCAGTAAGAAAACTCTTATGAGACCAACTAAACGAGCAGGCCTTACACAGATATTTATATACTTGCTAAACTATATAAAAATACGTTATTATTTAAATGTAAACATAAATACAGTCATCTCCCGATTTATTGGGGTAACGGTGAGGAGGAGAGGCCTAGTTAATATAAATTACGGTTAACCAAAAATTTTTTCTAAAAGCCTCTATAGGCCTTGTAGGTGTCATACAAAATGTGAAAATCACCATAACTTTGTTAAAGGTAATGTTGGTAGTTTCGGAGTAAATGTGCTCTCCTTCCAACTATTATTATTTCCCCACTGCTGGTCCCAACCTTCGTCTATTTACTCTCTCTCTCTCTCTTCCCCTATCCCGCACATCCTTCCTCCCCTTGGCCGCGCCCACAATGCCAGCCACGCACACCACTCCCAAAGTTCCCTCCCCTGTTTTTCTTTACACTACCTCACTCTTTCTTTCCACACTGCACCATTCATACAAAGCATTCGCATCCTCTTGTTCTTAACACCTCTACCCCTTCAGGTGTATCAATCCATGACAAACACAGGAATTTTCTTTGTTCTCCACCCCCTCCTGTTCCTCTCTGGATTTTTTCTCCTTCCCGACCTGTTTCATTCTCCCGACTTGAAAACTTTGACACAATGATCTCACCAGGCGCTCCTTGCTGATAGAGCGTGCGGGAGACATTCAAAAGTCAGCCTGCATTGGGTATAATTTTCTTTCCGTGGGTTTAAAAGTTAGTGGTCAACTTGCATTCGGGGCCGGCTTGCAATGTGGTAAATACAGTAAACTTATTTTTATTTGAAAGGGATAAGTTTTATGAGGAAAATAATTTCCCAGTCTTGTATGAACGACCAACGAGCCAAAATTAAGTAAAAACGGGCTGCGCCTACATTGGTGCAAATAGTGCACAATTAATTGTGTGTTTATCTTTTTTGTGGGGAAATGAAAATTTTCCGATCAAAAAAATGCTTTTATTTTAAGAATTAGACATCTTCACTTTAAAATGATACTCCATAAGTGTAAATATATCCACAGGTGACTAGTAAACATTACAAAAACCAGTGTGTTCTGTCACTGCAAATCAATTGCTGAAAATTTAGTTTCTAAATCAAATGCACGTACGTAAGTGGTACACATTGCATACAAAAAAAAAATAAACAAGATTTAATGATAGCACCCAACAATAAACAATAAACCTAAATTACAGCACACAAACAAGATGACTGTGGGAACTTAGTGAAACCATTATAAAAATGTTCAATACAGTAGCATACTTACAGTTTAAAATAAACCTATCCAGTTTATTTGTGGGTCAATTGTATGTTGAATTCTACTGAAGAAAATGCGTAGCCGTACGTAAATGGCACTAAACTTAACATAATTTTAACACTACAAGAATTCATGTGCACTGAAAGTAGTTTTATATTGTCTTTTGCTTCTTGGCAGCATTATTTTTTTTACGGATATCTGTACAAAGACGGCATAGCACCAGTTTGTATGTTTAATAAACCATCATCCTCACTTTCTAGATAATTTAACAGTGATTCCAAATGTTTGAGAACCTCGCCATGTGACACTTGTTTACAACCTTATCTACTTCTCCTTCACTATTGCTGTTGTTTCTCTTCCCCTCATTCAGCGAACTGATGATGTCATCGCAGCTCAACATTTCAAAGCCTGGTTCACAGGTGTCACAATTCAGCCACTCTTGTATGTTTTCTTTGTAAATTTGTTCACCACCATTCACTTCATTGGCAAGTTTTGCTAGGTTTGCTGCTAATTCCTGTTTATTTTCTTCAAATCCTGTAAACCTACGTACTTCCCCATCCTCATCACTGACAAAGGGCATCATTTGTTTCCTTGCATTGCGCAGGGTACTTGGTTTAACAGCATCCCAAGCAGCTGATACTTCGTAAATCATATCCAACACTAAATGCCTTCCGGAAGTATGTAAAGTCGTTGCCCTCGCCGACACACTTCTGAAGAAAATTCAACCTATAAATTCGCTTCACATTTGAAATTACCCCCTGGTCCATTGGTTGGATCAATGAGGTAACATTTGGGGGCAAATACTTGACGAAAATAGTGCCATCGTCCGATTTAAGGAGACATTCATTAGGATCAGAGGGTGCATTATCAAGCAGTAGAACAGTTTTCATCGGAAAACCTTTGGTTTCCAGATGCTTTCGAACCTGAGGAATAAACACCTTGTCAAACCATTCTTTAAATATCACTCTGTCCATCCATGCCCCTTTCTGATTAAAGTAATGGACAGGTAAGCTAGATGCCTCAGTTACTTTAAAATACTGCAGTGTTTTAGCTTTTCCAATTACCACCAATTTAATTTTGTGTGTTCCTGAAGCATTAGCACAACATAACATTGTTAACCTTTCTTTGCTGGATTTATGTCCTGGGGCTTGTTTTTCACTTTGAAATGCTAATGTTCTGGTTGGCAAACATTTCCAAAATAGGCCAGACTTGTCGGCATTGTATATTTGTTCCAAAGACAAATCTCCACTTTTCACTAATTGTTCAAAGTCTTTACAAAACTTGTCTGATGCCGACACGTCTGCTGACAGCTTTTCCCCTTGAACACTAATTTCTCTAATTCTGTGTTGCTCTTTGAAACTAGTTAGCATATGAAAAAAATGTTTTGCTTGGGTAGCACAAATTGCTCCTGTCACTGGTGTACCGTGAGCCCTCAGCTGGTTAAATCATGTTAACGTCGCCTTGTCGAGATCATCGTATGTCGATTTCTTCATCGTTTTCCTTTTCTGCATTCCACTTGAATCCTAAGATCAAGCAAATGTGATTAGCTTATCTTTCTGTTTTTTTTCAAACTGCCAACTGTTTGTTCGTCAATGCCGTACTGCATCACCAATTGCTTTACTTCAGCATCCTTCTCTAAATTGTCAATAATCTCAAGTTTCTGTTGAATACTCAACTTTACTTGTTTTCTTTTGCAAGCTGGCACGTTAACAAATCGCAAGGAAAACTACACTGCACTTTCTAACATAGAAATAGACCGCACCGGACGTGTCAGTCACGAGTAGCGACTGTGCCGTCAACCCTTTTTTTTGTCTTACAAACAACCGCCCCCCTTCGTCCGATATCTTTCGCAGCAATGTAGATCAAGTGACTGCCACAGGCAAGCACACTTCACAAGGGCGCATTAAGTTGGCGATACATGGTAACAAGTGTGACCAAGATTGTTGTGTTTTGGCCTGCAAAACATAAATTGTTAAGGAGTTACCTTTAATTGGCCATATTTATATTTAGCAACAGGTTTGTACAAAATTATAAGAGCTCAAAAAAATTAATGCAGAATCAAGGTTATCTTTTGATACATCTGATTTTCACCAAACACATATTGCATGTACACAAATGTTCGTTAAAAAGAAATGGAATCAAAACATTTTCTTGTAACAGATATTCATTCTACATTACTTGCTTAGTTGAAAATACAGAATGGTGATTGGCCAGCATAGACAGCACCATAAGAAAGTACAAAATTTTCTATCCTTCTTACGGGCTTATGGCGAGTGGGCTGCCATTCCTTGCCGTACGTTGTGTTGTAGCACAGCCTGTAGTTGGGAGTTTGAGCAGTGGCAAATGCATTGTGGTTCCCACCAAAATCTGGAGGATGCATTTTAGTCCTTTGTGCATAACTGCCTGTCTTAAAACCCAAACCTTGACTTTTTAAATTATTGGGAACATTTGTGAAGAAAACTTCTTGCTTAAAACAATATTCATGACGTAGACTCTTTTACAAACCACGTATAACCACAGCCATTCTACTTCCAATTATTATGATATACACACACACACGCGCACGCACGCATGCACGCACGCACACATGCGCGCGCACACACACACACACACGAGAGAGAGAGAGAGAGAGAGAGAGAGAGAGAGAGAGAGAGTAAGCTAGTTAGTTATAGCAATAACTTTTCGTTTTATAAAGATTTATAGAGACAACTGCAGTATTTTTATATGTATAATTTATTTCAATGCATGATTTCTCTCCGTCACTATGATGAACACAATTTTCAGAACATATGTTTATTGTTTTTCAGAGTTTTGACAAGTATGTATTACTGAAAACTTGTCAAGGATTTCTTCATCACAGTGAATTTGGTGTGTTACGAAAAGAATGTGACAAGTGTTGTGCATGTTGTGAAGACTTTGAGAAGAAAAATCTCTCTCTTCAAAAGCAAGTAAGTGCAGTAATATAATTTAATTAGTAAGTTTGATTTTGTTAAATTTGAATTGAACTTTCAAAAATAAATGTGACACATTCACCAAGTGACAGGAGGTATAGACTGTCCACAGTAAAATGAGCACTTTTGAAAACCCTGCTTAAGATCTACTTGTATGCGCATTGGGTATTCTTCTGCCTTATGTAAGATTAACATTGTCATGGGTCTCGTCACTTTATTGATGCGTCGGTCAAGTGAAGCTGTGAAATTATTATATTATAAAGGTAAATATTTAACGAATATGCTCATTTCTACACTTTGATGCATAAAAAGATTTACATAAACTGAACTAAATCATTTAAGTTATCACAAATTATTACCTAACACATTTTATTCAACGTTAGGTTTGGAACTACTTTCCCTCCATCGTTGCCAACTTACTGGGTGCATGCCCCTCGGTACACTTGTTAAAATGTATGCAGGTAGGAGCAGTGACTTTTCTAAGGTTGATTTCAAAAGTGCTCACTTTATCGTGAACAGCCTTTAAACAACTTATTCCGGTTTTGAGTAGACTGAATGCAGTCTTTTTTTATATTGGTTTGAGTGATTTAAAAATCTCCAATGTGTTTTATTAAATTAGTTACAGGGAAAGCTGTAGTTACCGACATCCTAGTATCGTTGAAATGGTTTGCTTAACTTAAAAATGTGTTAAAAATTTTTTTATAAACCAAAAATTGTAATACATTTTTTTAAAAATAATTATTCAAAATTGACAGATAGTAATACAGGGCAAAAAAATTGTAACTAGACTATTTCATTGTAGCCTGACCTTTCACATTTACATGTGGATTAGAGGTATGTTTTGGTAAACTTGTGACTTCATCAGTGTAGCATGCAAAAAAAAGGAACTCTTGTCTCATGATTTACTTTATGAGCACCTTTCAAGCCAACCAGTCGAAGACGTTCAAACTGAAGCAGATGATAGAGGTGCTCAAGACCAACAAAAATGTCCAATACATATGTGGTCAGATTCTGGTACTGTTCGAAAGTTACAAGTTTTTTTTTTTTTTATAGATTTTTTTAATATACTCTACACTATACAAAGAATGTCATTATAGTGACTAAAGTAATCACCTCACTGAACTGATGTTTGTACAATTGTAGTTGACTAGTGTAGCCACTTAACCAAACACCAATCATGTCATTGTCATTACAGCAATGCAAAAAATAATAATGGTTTAAAGAAGTTATGTCTCGTCCGGATATTTGTCACAAGTGTATTTGAGTTTAAAAGATAATTATGTACTGCATAACTTAATGCCTGCCACTGGAAAACTACCTTATTGTGTGCTTAATCAGAAGTATTAATCATAATCTGTCATGAACAGACTTCAACATTGAAAAGATGAAAATAGTCAGTATACAGTTGCAATAGTTACAAACCGTTTATAGAGCAATACTACATATGTGGAAAGGGTTCAGCTCACAAATATTGATAGTAAACATTGAAATTCAACACATTTGTGCAAGACAGAACATTGTGCCTGTACTTTGGTTCAGTCGTGTTAAACAATTGAAGAATTAGAGGGGAAAATAAAATGCAAGTAATTGGTGTAATTTAATTTTTCAAATTATTCATACACACACAAAACATTCGTGGAAGGCAGTATGCCTGGTTCAAGATATGAAAGTATCTGAAGGACTGACCATTTGTTGTAGGAGGTGCATCACGAACCTTCACTAGTATCAGAAGAATAAGCAATAATACTATTGCATTATAAGTGTTGCGTAAACATTCATGAATACTGAAGTAATAAATTTTTCTGGCTGTATATTTTTATTGTATAAATAATTGTATGAATGAGAAAATTTGTAAAATATTTACTTTTATAATAATTTCACAGTGTTACTTCACCGATGTATGAATAAAGTTACAAATCTCACAGCAATGATATTTTTACATCTGGTGGAAGAAAACGCAATGTGCATACAATTAGATCTTACACAGGGCTTTCAAAAGTGCTCAGTTTACAGTGAACAGCCTTTATCACTTTGCTTCTGGGTTATAAACTTTTCTATATATTTTATGTACCATGTAATTTAGGTTTTCATCACACCAAGATGAAGTTTGTAAGAGAAGCAAATGAGGTGCCTAAATCTTGTCCCCTCCCCCCTGGGTGGGAGCTTCTAAAAGCTTGTCCTCTTCTAAGTTGGAGATGTTTCACCATTGGTCTGCATGATTTCATCCACGTAAGCAGCAACGGAAAAATGACATTGTTTGTCCAAAGAATGTGTACCATTTAATTTTATTAATGATTTATGCATGCATTCCGAGTACACAACAGTGGCGTTTATTCCCTAGATGCAAGGTAAGCAATGCTTACCCAATACATATTGGAAATGTTTGACCTTTATAGTTTTTGCCTTAATTTTAAACACATTTAATTCAGAGTTTCTCGCTTTTAATTCGAGAAACAGAGTTTTCGTTTTTCGTAATTCCCGTACTCTACTGTACACGCATAGTGCTGCTATCTAGTATTTATTTCCACAAACGGGAGTGACTAGCGATGAACTCCACGTTCCTTCAGCAGGGTAAGCAATCATTCTGTTTGCATCCTCCAGTCATACATTTTTCCTTGGAAAGTTGATGAAAGTGTTCAGGAAAATGGGAGTTTTCTTATAATTTGTAATTTTTTATATATATATATATATATATATATATATATATATATATATATATATATATATATATATATATATATATATATAGAGAGAGAGAGAGAGAGAGAGAGAGAGAGAGAGAGAGAGAGAGAGAGAGAGAGAGAGAGAGAGAGAAAGAGAGAGCGCGAGCGTTTACCCTGTAAAAAAAACTCATACACCACTTGTACACACTGACTTGCAGGGTAGCCTACCATTCACCTCGTAAAAAGTACAGCACAGATGTATGTATGTAGCAGTGATCAAAAGGACACATGTAATGTGTATAGTTAAAGTTTGTGCTTTATTTTGTGTGTGCATTTGTGAGTTTGTGCATGCTTGTGCATGGACTCTAAATTTTTATACCTATAATTTTTTATTATTTTTAACAATATTAATTTATGCAAACATTACTGACAGTTCACAGTTGTTTGCATACATTATTTTTGTGTTTTAGGTGAAAGACTTATTATCAGTTGTACAGAGGCTAAAGTTAGACCTGCAAAATAAGAACCCACGGACTGTAGTCCCTATAAAAGTAACTCGTTCAGTTGGGCTTCAAGTACAAATTCAAAATTGTTTAAGTCAGTCACATTCAACAGAGGTTCGACCACAGGTATGTAATTTGCATTTTGTCATAACTTTGGTGAATATGAACATGAATTAATTGCTACCGGGTCATAACCCAAATTTAAAACTAATTTTAGGTATGAATGTGGGTAATTTGCAAATAATTGTTTTTAGTTTTATGGTGACTTATCAGTTCTCTTGCTTAGTGCAGCATACATGAGCAGCGTAGAAATGATTGAGTGTGTAATAGAGTTTTCAAAAGTATTTTATAATATTTTAAAACATGTGATTAGAAAATTGTATGATCATTTTTCATTAAATAATGGTTGTCAAATTTCTTGTCCAACATATTTCTTGTCCAACATATTCTGCAGGAAAAACTTTTTCGTTTGGTATTATATACAGTATTGTTATTTTCTTCAGAAAAATTGCTATGGTTCTATAGTTTTTTGTAGTTCTTTTACTATTTTATGTCCTACAATAAAAAAAAATTAACCGGCAACAATATAATTACGAAATTAACATTTTAAATTATTGAACTAAATGTGGTTGTGTGAAGTTTTAAAGATTGCTGTGAAGTTAACAGGATCTGTTTATTTCCATGTATTTTGTGAATACTATATTTTGGCAATTTCAAAATACGGCACCTTAAAACAATTGTACCTTGATAAAAATGGGGCTGCAGCAACCGCTTAGTCTGTGGGCATGTTTGAAGGACTATGTGGAGGAAAAAATAATATTGAACAGAATATGTTTTGAAGCACCACAAATTACAAGGCTTGTTACAATTTATTGGGGTACAAATCTATATGGTTTTATACTGACACAAAGATTTGTGCTTTACACTAGCACAATGTAATTTATGGCTTTGTATTAAGCAATGTGAGAGTTAATAATATTTAGGATGTACATAAAGTCCTTTATATATTTCAATCTCAAATAAATAGGAAATTAATTTTAATGAAAGGGAAAATGTGGCACCAATAAATACATGAACTCTAAAAGTTTCATATTAGTAAATTTTTATATAAGGCTCCTTTAGTCACACGGAAAATGTCACTGCGATAGTCGATTTCTTCCTATGTTCGGGCCAGCATGCAGATGTCTACAGTCACTACCGCCCTGGTTATTCTGTCTTTTAAATCATGAATGTTCAACACCTTTTTTATTGTACATAAAGTCTTTGATATTATCTCAGAGGAAGAAATCAATTGGGGTTACATTAGGTGACTTCAGGGGCCAAGGGATAGGACCACCACGTGCGATCCATTATCCCAGAAAGTGTTTGACCAAAGCACTATGCACAATGACATCCCAGTGAGATGGTGCCCCATCATGTTGCAAAATTGTCTTGGGCTGAAGCCCTTTGATTTGAGGGAACTCAGTTTTCCAACATGTCCAGGTAAATGACGGCTGTGACTGTCCGTTCACTGAAAAAGAAAGGGCAGATGATGCGATATGCGCAACATCGCACCACACATTCACTTTCAGGGAGTTTCTTTCCAATTCAAATGTCGGGTCTCGGATCCCGGATCCCCAAACATGCTTGTTATGGTGATTCACTGTTCCTGAAACATGGAAGCAAGCTTCATCAGGAACATTATGCATTTAAGGAATCCTTCATTTTTCTCTTCACCTCATCATGTTAGTTACAAACTGTGGCCTTTCAATTTTGTTATCAGGTTGAATTGCTTCCACAAGCTGAAACTTTTATGCATAGTAGTATTATTTTCCATAGAATCTTGTGAACGGTTGAAGCCGGCTTAGTCAATTCCCTTGCTCCTTTTTTCACAGATTTTCTAGAACTGCATTTGAATGTGTGTCAAATGTGTTTAACATCTTTATTGCTTGTGCTGGGCCACCCTGAACGATTCTTATCAAGTACATTCCTTGTTAAATTTTTTTTTTTTTCAGTTAGGGATACTGTTTCTAGACGGTGGATTTTTCCCCGTATTATCTTCTTAGGCTCCTTGCATCTGTCACTAATTTTGTTTCCAGCAATCAGTTTGAGCTTTCTTTTGTGGAGTCCCCATTTTCCTCGCTTACGGAAATAAATCTTTGTAAGCACCGTTTATGGTTTCACTTGTGGTCTGAAACAAACAAACAAAACTTTGTGAGAGTTTATAACCATTAATGCCAATATTTTGCTTGTATTCATGACAAGACTTATTAAATTCACCATTGAAATGTGTCGGGGCTTTGAGTACACCCATATACAGATGTTAGTAGTTTTTGTAATAATTATCAGTATATAAATTTTGAATCATGCAAAATTATAATACAATATTGGAGATGTTTTGAGTCAGATGCATCAGTAGGGATGTAATGTCATGTGGATTAGGATGTTCTGTATGTCCATTAAAAATGGCAAGCCACTCTCGCATGTAGGACAGTAATAGAATAATACAATATCAGTTAAAAAATGAGAAATAATTTTCTTAATCTTCTGTGTTTCTCATGACATCAAAACAAAAATAATGACCCTGATAGATTTAATTCTATTTAAGGGCATTTACCTATATCAAAAATTAAAGAAGACTGCACACTATTTCAGTGTTTTGCGCATAAAACGGCTTTTCAATGTGCTGTATCTCAAAATATACTCGTTGCATTGATACGAAAATACTTGAGGGCTTTGCATTGGACCTTGCTACATTCTTTCCACCAATAAAATTATAAGTTCCCCACTGAAAGTGGAATAGAGTGGATAGGTTCGGGTGGCTCTTAGAATGGAATAGCTCTGGAATGCAAGGCTGGGGGAAATCAGGACATCCCGAAGAAAACCTGCAGACCAACGGCATTGTCCGGCATGATTCCCATGTGCGGAAATCTGGGAGTGATCTCGTCGGGAATCGAACCCAGTTCGCCTTGGTGGGAGGCAAGAGTAAAGCTGTAATGCCTAACAGCATAGTGCACAATGACAGAGCCCCTTAAGTCGTATTTGCCGATCAGATTTAATCTTTACCAACATATTGTGATAGGTTCAAATTAAAATTCTTGTTATAAATAGATTTATCTCGATGAAACAGAAATGCATTAAAAAAATTTACCTTAAAAATTTTTTTGCTTAATGGTTACACTTGTGTGAAGGCATTCTCAAATATGATAGTTTCAGAATTCAAAACTAGAGGTTAGTAGTAACAGGTTTCTAGACTGTTGAAAGAGTGTATGATACTTTGCCACTAGATGTCACTAGTAGTGTGTTTGTGAATGGTAAGTTTGTAGTAGCAGCATGATGAACTGTCATTTTGGTGGATGTGAATAAATAAAACCTTCAGTTTTGTGTTGCAATTTTTTGTGGGACATAATAACTAATTTTTATTCTTTCCACTTTTTTTTTGTTGTTTGCACTAAATCATTAGTATGTATAATGCTGATAATTCCAGCCCATTAAGTGTGCAGCTTGTCGTATAGAACTTTAACCAGTTAATGTCTTTTGTGGTTTTTCTGTATAATAATTAAAGTGAAAAACAGATTGTATACAAAGTTAAACATATAATGGAAAAAAAACTTTAAACAACTTAAAATGAAAATACAACAAAATTGAAGGGCCACTTCAGTGACATTGCAGTTTTCGTATATAGGTACATATAAAAATCTACTTCCAAATGTTTAACACAAAGTATGTAATATAAAAGAATACTGATTTAGTTAAAACACATAAACCATGTTTTGATATCAGAACATCCATAATATTCAGGAACAGGTAAGGGAAATAATATTATTATTATTTTTACACAATCGCAAGGATGTTGACAATATGGATTTGATATATATATATATATATATATATATATATATATATATATATATTTATTTATTTATTACTGATATTGTATTGATATAAAAGAATAATATTTACAGTGGTAATTGCATTTCATCAACAAGAAAATGTACCATACTACTATACGCAGTGTGCTGACACAATATATAATAAAGAAGAATAAATAAAATTCTGAACTATATATTCACTAGCTCAATGACCTCTGAGCAGAATAGCTACATTGTGAACTGTGTTTAGTTCTTAGTGGTATAATTGACTTAATAAGGTGCCCTTATTGAAAATGTAATCAAGTTGGTTAAATAATTATGTGTTATAGGAGACACGCACCTCTCCATAACAATCATATTTCTGTTTTATTATATAGACATATAGGTTGTTATTCTATACCTTTCTCAAGAGTTTGCCCTAATAAGGTCTGAACTACTGTTCCTTTCCTGAGGGCCTGACAGCTTGCCCGTATTTTTTTTTTTTGCTCAAGTTTGAGTGCGTGAAAGCATTACTAATAAACTTAAGTGTTACTACACTTCCAAATTTTATACATACTGATGTAAGTTAAATGTAAGTCAATGTTTACTCATTATACTTCTGTGGTGAGAAAACCAGATTATGGGAATACTTAAGACACTGGGTTTGATCTTGCTAGAATTATTGAAAGCTTAACAAGCTTGACACGTACATAGAAATTACTGCTAATACAAGTGCAGTTAAGAATGCCATGGTAATATAATCGAAATGATTTGGGTCCAACACTGAAAATAACTTGGCCTGCCTGAAGTTAATATGTGTGTCGAAGTTGGCAAGCACTGGCAGCTTGGTACGGGAAAAAGAAGATTTTTTGTCTGGAAAGCAGGGAAATGTCAGGGAATTTCCCAATGGGAAAAAGGTGGCAACCATGGCCTAGTATTTGGGGTTCTTATCATTTTCAATTAAAATGTGGTGCTGGATATACTTCCTTCTATCCTGTGGTTCCACTACACAACATGCTTAAGTATTATTGTTTTATGGTCAACCACCTTGTTTAATGTTACATTACTATAACTACGTCAATTCCCATGGTTACTTTTATAACATCACATATTATATTTCTTACGTTCTCATTAATACCTGCCTTGCCAAGAATATGCAGTTAAATAAGTATGAATAATAACATTTTCTACTATATATTTAAGCAAATTTTTCACGTGTTAAGCCTAGCCTCGAATTTAGTCTTGTGTCCTCGACGCTGCCCTTCATTCAATTCGCACTTGCCACCATTCAATCTATGCATATCGTCCCTGAGTATGAGTTCCTCTGCCTTTCCCTGTGCCTCAGACCTCTCTCCATGATGGATCCAGTAAAACACTTCAACTACAGCAGCTGGGATGGCTGCTGCTTCGGCCAAGGGAGTAGAGTAGCGGCCAGAGCTGGGCCGCACATGTGTTATTGCAATCAGCAGTGTGTAGTGCCAGAGTTGGGTTGCGCTTGATTTATTTGCAAAACAACGCTGCCTGACCACCTGAGGCGAGGCCTATAAATTGAGGGCGCAATATGCGCCCCATACGTGCCCAGACTAGTTGAGCAGCACTATGTATAGTTGTCGGAGCCGATGACGCAGAGGTCCAGCGAGGCTGAAGACGAGGGCAACTGTCACCCAGGCTTTGAGGAGCTCATAGCCATCTACAACTAAGACTTTTATGGTGAGCATATTTCTGCTTGTCAGTAGGGCGTAAGGCTACCCCGTTATTAGAATCATTGAGTAATTAATTATCTACTGGCAAGGATAGGCAGGTCACTGAGTAAGCATAATTAACTTCATGCGCTGTAAGTGTAAAGATTCCACTTAAGGGTTAGAGTGTTTGTATCTGTTTTGTATTGTTTATTTCCTGTAAGATTTTGTTAGTAAATGTGTTTTGTAGTTAAAGGATTCCCGGGTTGCTTGTACTCATTAGCTATCTGGCTACGTTACCCCTTGAGTGCTTTCCCTTCTAGCTATATTAGCGAAACAGCCTTGAAACCCTTAATTACAGAGTCGTCTTAAGCTAGAGAATATAGGAGTGAGTAGACTGGCTGAAGGGAGACACTACAGCATGAAGGCCGAAACAATGTGTTTAAGCATTCACAAAGTAAGAAACATCTTGATAATGTAAAGTGCATATAATTGAACAAGAAACAGTTTTATATGCGACGCTGGTGATAATCGCATTACTCGTGCCGAATCTTTGTTTACGTAATTTATTGTGGAACACAATTTGCCTTTTTGTTGGGCTGACCATACGGGTCAATTGTTCCTGAAAATGTTTCCAGACAGCAATATCGCAAAGGAGTACAGCTGTGCAAGAACCAAAACTACTGCCAGTGTGGTTAAAATATAATCTAGAACTTACACATCTGCTATCCAAATTTTAAAACACGTGTCTCTTTCAGTTTATACGGATGGGAGCAATCAGGGTGGTGAGAAACTCTATGTTATAGTCGTTACCTTTCATAATCAAGAAAAATTAGTAATTGAAAGCAGTTTGCTGTCTACCAGTTTTGGTAGGTGATTCAACTGTCTTGAATATTGGCAACCTTCTTCAAAACATAAAATAAAATGGAATTCCTTATTCTAACTGTTTAGCCCTAGGTGTTGATAATGTTCCTGTGATGGCAGGACAAAAAAATGGAGTGGTCAATGTTCTGGAACGAGAAATTCCCAATTTAGTTGTGAGTGGATGTCCATGTTACCTAGTAAATTTAGTGGCAGAAGAAGCTGCTGCTTTTCTTCCAGTAAAAGTGGATGAGATGTCGGTGGATATTTTTTATTATTTAGAGAAAGGTGAGAAGCGGAAAGAGAAAGCAAAGGAGTTCCAAAAACTATACGATACTGATACAAAGAAAATCATAAAACATGCATGCATATGCTGGTTGTCATTGGGTAAGTGTTTAGGTAGGTTGATTGAATATGGCAGCCCTTGACAAGTTTTTTCATGGAAGAAACTAAATCTGCACACACTAGCGAGAGAACTAGGTTCCTACAGAGCTATCCATTCCCAAATTGAAAGATACTCAGTCTGGCTTCCAGAATTCTGAATCTGATATAGGTGTACACGAAACTGGTAATGATGTACAGAGAAATGATAAGTCTACATCATCAAAGAAGAGACAGTTAGAATTCATTGTCAGCAATGTGAAGAAATCAAAGGCAAAGGATGTGAAAAAGCTCAACTCAAACGGGAAAAATACAAAGAAACCTGTCAGGAAATCTGAAAAAGAATTTTTATCCAGAGAAGAAAGGATTTTCATGTTCCTGTAATGTGATCTCAATAAAACATCTGTTTGTTTCTTCTTTTGCAATCTGCTGAACCTCATATTCATTTTCTAAGTCAGTGTTGCTGGATTTATTTTGAAATTTTATTTCTGGATTTGTCATTGCCTTGGTAGTTAAATCATCCTGTGTTTTACTTGTTGACTACCACAACAAATATAATAAGAAATCTGTTAAGGATTTGGTGGTTGGTAGTGCAGCTTGCAGGTCGTTGGAAAAACTCCATCAAAAACAGAAAGATTTTTTTTTCTTCTGTCGGGAAATACTATACATCAGCATGTGATTATATGTTTTACAAATGTCCCGTGAAACGTGATGTGTTGTCACATGCTGAAGTGGCAGATATTAATTCAGTTACTGCTGCTTCTTTTTCAAGTTTGAGGTTTTTTTTTTGTGGAAAAATTTCCCTGTATCTTGTGTAATAATAAAGAACTGGATTTAGATTCAGAGATACACATTGGAAGCACAGTTTTGGTGTTTTCAAATGGAAGGCATTACAGAAGAACTGTCAAAACACTAGAATAGATACTAAGTTGTCAATAGTTGGGCAGATGAAAATTGTAGATGGTACTTTGAAGTATGACAGACTTTCTCGAGCAATGCTTGCAATTCTTTCTATTCCACATAGTAATGCCCTGTGCGAAAGAATATTTTCTCGAGTTAAGAAAAATAGGATGCAGTTCAGATCATCAATAACAGACGTAGTTTTAGAAAAGCTTATCAAACTGAAGTCGCCCAGCGTGGACTATGTTATGAGCAAGAATTTGATTCAAATTTTTTTAAATAGCCAAATCGGCAGATTTTACGTCGTTGCATAACTAAAAGTTGAATGGAATTGTTTGGTAACATTAACTGACTGCAGTAAACAAATTCTGTTTCTTTCATATAGGTCTAGGGTGAAATAAAATTCTTGTTTATGTGCAACTAAACAGTTTTTCTGACAGTATAAACTTTTATATGTACAACTTTTATATGAATGTGTATGGTTAAGTGGAATAGTGTTTGTGTGTGTGTGAAGTAAGGTCCTATATGAACAAAGCTGAAGATTGTCTGTGATGTGACTATGAAGTGTATTCCCATGTATCTGCTTTGACAAACTGACTGGTAGCTTATTGATTAACTTACATAAATCTCTTGATGAGGGAACAAAGGCTATGCAATGCACAGGTAAGTAGTTCAAATTTTTTGTGGTTGGTTGTACTTATAAAATATATTTTATGTGTATTGGAACATTTGCATGTTCTGTGATGTATAAAATTTTCCAAGCTAACGAATATGACTTAGAATGGGAGCTTAGCCAAAGGGGCGGGGTATATCTCCCCCCCCCCCCCCCAAAATGAAAATAAATTTTAAGTTAAAAAAAAAAAAAGAATATTTGTACCATGTGTATATTTAGATGCGAAAACTACTTAAATAGCACAATTTTGCATCAATAAATTTAAAATTTTACCAGGGGAGGATCCCAGAACCCCCCACTTTATTAAGGTAATAAGTGTATCTACGTCTAGAAAACCTCAAGATTTTTGAACACTCAAGGTTGGCAGGCATGCTGTTACACCAGACATTCCAAAGGAACTGTTCATGGTCCCAGTTTGCTGCAATGGAAACGTTCACCCATGGGTCAGGGAGTTCCTCAGCCTACCAGAACAGCCGCCAACTATTCCCATTGCCTACTTACGACTAGACATTGTTGCTCTGCCCCCAATCTCACATTCCATCATCACAGTTGCACAATTTGGATACCTGCAGCGCACACATGTACCACTGTTAAGCCTCCAACACATGCTAGCACATACATACAGTAAGACCTCTGATGCACTTTTCTATTTTGTAGAAATACTCTTAGCCATAAAAGTTACCGCGCTTCTGCCTCCCAATAGGTTGGGAAGAGGAATCGCATCCTATCACCGCAAGGCGACCAGGATTAATGCGACCGTTGGTCAGATCCTAAGCCCAAACCTGGCACGTCCGCACATCTCTGCTCCTTCTACCACAGAGGTTCTGAGACCTTTGCACTCAGAAACCAAGCGTGTGGTCTGGCCAGGGTTCTACCCATACCCCTAGTGCCTCTCCAGGGCTCAACCGGAGGAGGTTGCCGCTCACCGCCCGGTCTTTCCACAAGAGTGGGAATCTCTCCAGACATTCTCCAGCTTACAGAGTTAACCACAACCAGCATGAGTCCAACCAATGATCGGTCACCAGAGAGAACATCCAGTGGGGCCAACCGATCGTCCCGTGCTACCACTTAATTTTTATGGCACTAGTGGGTTATCAGTGACCAAATGACCCACCGGTAGCAAGTCTAGTGAGCAGAGACACATCCTTCCACCGGAGTGGTTGAGAATGCCTCACCAGGCATAAGCCTTACACCCAATGAAGGGCTGGTCACTCTCCTTTCCTGCCAGGACCCCCCCCCCCCCCTTCCTCCTCTTATGAACAGGAGGTGATTACAACTATCCCAGAGTGATGTACTCTCCCTGTGCCCAACTCACCGGGAAGCAGCGAGCCGTCCCCCGGTGTTTACGGTACACCAGGAAAAGCAGTCCTCGCTCTGATTTGGAGTATTATCCTCACTCGGAGCCAGAAGACAGGCAAGCTTGGAGAGCCCCTTCCCAATCTTGCGGTTGAGGACAAATCCTACCGGGCATAAGCCTTACCCCAATTATAGGCTGGTTGCTCACTTACCCTCCAACCACCAGGCTCTTTTCATTTTCCTGTTTTTATCACTGCCTCCGGGCAGTCGTCACCTCATCTATCCACTCGGAAACATCCAGTCCGTGGGGACTGCATCTGCTACAGTCTATTCTATGCCTTTGGACTTCTACACACATTGAAGTCCAGGCCTTGGACCCCAATGGCCTGAATGCCAAGTGGTCCAATACCCCGCCAAGTGGTCGGGCCTAGGTACCATCTATCGGCCCAAGCCATCACGGCAGATACCCCTAGCCAGTCGCGAGGAAACTGGTAACCCATAGGGAATGGTCAACATAGCCCAATTTGTGGAATAAGGGCTATAAGAGATGCATCATCCACCCTGAATGGGTTGTGTGCTGCGCAACTTGGCTCGGCTACTATAGCATGGTACTGCCACACCACCTCTCATGCCAAGGACTTTCCTCCTAGGCTTCCACACCCCAGGGATAAATCCAGAAGAGTGTCTCGCCTAGAGTCACACAACCCTACCCCTACATGCTAGCACAGTAAAGACGCATCACCCAGGTATACCACACACAACATGTAACTTGAAACATAAGATCTCACTGCCAGAACACGACTTTGTACCCTGCCGCAGAGCTACCAGGCAGGTCCTGTACACTGGACGCGCTCCGATGCCTCACAAGGACTAGACAACTCCAAACCCTGCAGAATAGGATGCGCCTGGCCTAGCATCCGACAAAACCCATGCTAATTGACGTAGTGTTCTCCCAGACAGCCAAGGTGTCACGTGTCAAACATATTAAAATATTCACGTCCCAACGATATAGTCGTGGAAACAGCAAAATGGATACTAATAATACTTGGGCAGCTAACGAGAACAACCACGACACGTTAAAACAGAGACAAAGCAATACAAACAAATTTAACAAACAAACCATATTTAAGCCGGAACATAATTTTGAAGGGTGACAGACACCAAAATTTTGAAATGGTCTAGCCCTACTGCACACCCAAGATACAACACAACTATGCCACACAAATCACAAAAAAACGTATAAAACCCAACTGCAAAATTAGTGTTCTCCACGACTTACCGCTTTACTGCCCCATCGCTTAGTAGCTAAACTGGTAAACTGCGTCCGCTCAGTAACATGTCCACTCCTGGATGAAGGTGAAGTTGGTTAAGCCATCAGGTACAAGAGAGGATCTGGCAGCGTAAGTTGCGGCAAAATGTAGCAGACTTCGGACGGGCGTAAATTAGAGCAGAATAGACAGAGCCCCGGCCGTGCAATTACTTAATGTAAACTATCTTGGCCAATCAGAGCAAGAAAGGAGAACAGGGAGAAAAAGGGAGAGGATCCAAACTGAGCAAAGAGTATGCCATCACGCAGAAGTAGATGGCGGTAATATCATTAATGTGACAGCGATAGTGTCATAACCCCTACCCCAAAACCTGTGCCCGGGGGACTAGTCTCTCAAAGTTGAAAGTTCATCAGTACACAACACACAGTTCACAGAAGAAGCAGTAGGTAAAAACTTGTAGATATAGTAGAGCAGAAACAATAGCGTAGATAGAAGAGAATCAGTTTATAGATTGATTGATTGATAACACAAAAACATGTAGGTCAAGTCCATATTCCATGTTTTTTATTTGAGGAGTGATCAGCTCCATCTTCAAAGCGGTCTCCGGAGATGGCGGGCAGCCAAGAGCCAAAGGGCATCTCAGCACCAAGAGAGCTAGCCTCTTCTTGGGCACAAAGGAACAGCATCCAGCAAGCCTCTGGGAAGGTTGCGGTAGATGTAACCAACAGAAGCTCAGCCTCATCAAACTGCAGACAGGTTCAGCTTCCAAACTGTTGATGTTGACGTGGCAGTGCAAACTCTGCACGGCTCTGTCTGAGGGAGAGAACGGACAATGTTAAAGGATTTAAAAAAAGGGAGAATAATAACATGGGAACAAGGGTAAGGATACAATAGGGCGCTTACAAAATTCATACAGATAACAGACGAGCTGCAAAGATATACATGATGGACAATAGACACTCAATTTCGAGGTTCATAGACCTTTAACTGGGAAATATGAGCTTTTCTGAATGAACGATGAGAGCGGAGCGAAACTAAAGTAAAAACTAACAGTATTTGGTCCTAAAAACCTATGAACCTGAAATAGGCCACAAAATTTGGGTATCAGTTTCCCTGTTACGTCTTTTCCCAAATCTGCTAACGTTAAATTCTTCCAAAGGACCAGGTTCCGTACCTTAAAATTAACCGGTAATCTACTTTGGTCCATTTTGGCAATGACTTGCAGCAATTGAATCTTGTTGCTATCCCTCTCTAGCGCATCAGAAAACCAGATGAACAATATTTGTGACATCAACGGGACAATAATGCCGGCTTCCAATAATTTTCAATAATTTCCCTAAATGCCTGCAGCTTAGGAGGCGGACATTTAAAATGTTAATCACCCACCTGAATGTCGTCCATAAGGGAAAACTTGTACGGAAGTACATCACACTTCCCTATTTTTGGGCTGATGACTTCTTCACTAAATTCCTTCAACTGATCTGACTTACTATGGAAACTTTCAGATGAATCATTCGTGCTGTCATACAAAGATGAAAATATTTCCGGAAGGTGTCTATCTGGAGGGTAATTCTGATGTTCGGGGCAAAACCAAAAGATAATAATATTCATCAAGATTGACCAATGCCCTATTTTTCCCTAAAAACTCTAGACCTCAAATGACATAGTGATTGAGACTGCGAATACCCAATAGGGCAAGGTCCAGGAAAATCTGCCAATCTTAAAGGGCAAGGGCACGACTATTGCTCTTTATATAACGTCGTCACGTGTCAAACACAAATGCTTGTTGGCCATGCACTTGACACGTCCTTTAGACACAATCTTCACTTCCAAAAGCAGTTTCAAGAAATGATTGCTCGTGATAAAATGAGTGGCTCCTGTGTCAACCAAAGTCGGAAAATGGTTCTCGTCAGAATAGATTAACACCGTACACAGTACCATGATTGGTAATTGAATTTTCGCCCGACTGGAAACCCCACGCCTAGTTTCAGTAAAACCCTGTTTTCCCCTTCAGGCAAGTCTTACGTAAGTGCCCAATCTCTCCGCATCAGAAACATTTCTGTTCTGACACAGTACGCCTGTCCTGTTTACATTCCCTAGCGACATGTCCCTGGACAGTACAATTACTAGATTGCAATTGCACCACAATGCTGCGCTGCGCGACATCCTCTATAGCGGAAAGTTGTCCATACTACGCCGAGTTATTGCAGCGACCTGCTTGCATGGTAGGAGGGAAACAAGCACAGTATTCACTAGAGGCGACAAAACGACCACGCACTTCAACAGCTAGTAGACATCGCTCACGAGAACCTTGAGGAACGGAAACCAAAGTATAGTGTGCATGAACGTGTGGAGCCAAATCATCTAGAATTATGTTAACCAATTCATGTTTACTCATTTGCAAACATAGAGTCTTGTGATAGACGCATATTGAATACATGAATTCATTCATCATTTCATCTGGTCTTTGATATCTGTTTATGAAATGGCATTCACAGTTATGCTTAACGCAAGGGGGAAACAAGGCATCTATTACCCTACGCTTAAAACCCACAAAGGTAACTCCATCGAGTGACATGATTTCTTCACGGAGTAGTTGTGATATAAAACCCTCACACTTTATGGCTGCTTTTAAGAGAGAGTATCTTCAGAACACAGACATGGGCTTGTTACGTTATTCAATGGAATGAAAAAATGCAAAAGACTGACAGGTTCTAAGAATGTTAAAGGAGTTTTTTTTGTATGGCAAATAAAAACAATTTATAGACTTTGGATAGACAGTTGGTGACACTCGCCAGGACTGCATGCTGAGAGGGTTGCGTCATTGCACCTTGTTGACACCACAAATCCACTGCAGCTCGCCCACCGTTGTAGACGCGTCAGCTTTAAGCTCAAGGTCTCCCAAGATAGTCTGTAATTCTGCCTTCTTAAATGTATAAACAAACCTGACCTCAGCCATTTCAATCAACAAATAACAAAAACAGGCATGAGAAAAGACTTAAAGCAGAGTTTATGCAGTAATTATTTGTGATAAGTTACAAATAATGTACGTTAGAAAACATGTTTCAATATCCTTTATTATATATAAATACAATTCTAATTGGTAAAACAACCTTTAGAATAGTTGTTAATTATTTGTTTCATTGATTACAGTTCTTTGAAATGTAGTATTTGCCTTGGAGCACTAAAAAGAGGAAAATACAACATTAGAAATATAACCTTAGCTCCAGAACAACAAACATTTAAAAAATACTAATTCAGAATTTTATTATTTAACAACTGATTAAAAATGTTACCATTTCCTTTGTTTTTTTTACTAGAACACAACACCCACTTGACTCTAAAAACTTGTAGTAAGGAGAACAGCAGTTGACTTGCCCAGTAAAATCCTCCATTCCATAAAATACATTAAAAACAAATAAAAATTATGCAAAATAATTACGGCGGGAGGCAGGCACATAAGACCCAGTACTGCTCCGACTGTTAAAAATTACAATGAATAAACAACATATTAAAACATTCATGCCCCAACAAAGTGTGGAAATGGCGAAATGGATACCCATAATACTTGGACAACTAACAAGGACAAACATGACACGTTGACAGACGGCAACGCGATATCATAGTTAAATCGGAACGTAATTTTGAGGGGCGACTGAAACCGAACACACAAAAATGGCTTTGCCTTACTGCACACCCAAGATACAACACAACTATGCCACACAAATTACAAAAAAAAATATTTAAAACACAACCACAACGTTAGTGTTCTCCACGACTTACTGATTTACTGCGCCATCACTCAGTAGCTAAACTGGTAAACTGCGTCAGCTCAGTAACATGTTGGCATTGTCCACTGCTGGATGGAGGTGAAGGTGGTTAAGTCATCAGATAGAAGCGAGGATCTTGCGGCTAAGTTGCAGCTAAATGTAGCAGACTTATGATGGGCGTAATATAGAGCAGAATAGCCAGAACCCCGGTCGTGCAAGGACTTAAGTTAACTATTCTGGCCAGTCAGAAATTGTGGTACACAAGTGGGAAGGAGAGGAAAAGGGAGGGGATCCGATCCGAGTAAAGAGTACACCACCGTGTAGAAGTAGATGGCAGTAAAAACATCAACGCTACAGCACTAGTTTTGCAATATATCACTTCAAATATACACTGATGCTGTAAAGATTCTCCTACCTATCTATACAAACCGGCTCATTTCCTTTAGCGTGATGTAAACACATTGGAAATGGACCACAGACTATCTACTTATAAAACTAGTATGTATTCTCTGTTGTCAGTAAGGTTTAAACTCCTTAATAAACAATTGATATTTTTGTTCATACATTAGCATACCTTGCATCTAGGGGAGTGAGTGTTTTATTGTTTTGGAGAATCTGCCCTAATTTTAGGGGTTTTAGACAATGTGTATTGCTTTAAACAGGTTTGGTGAGTGAATATGATTTTGTAAGTTTTATGCAAATGTAAAATTTTTGTCAAAAATTATATTTTTTGGTTTAAATTAAATTGTATTTTCAGAGTAAATTCATAAGTAAGAAGCGGTTACGGGAACTGGAAAGTAAAGGATTACGAAAAAAGTCCATCAGGATTCTGAACTCTGCACGCTCCCCATCACACTCGACACCTACTTCAATTGCGACTTCTGCACATCCCGCATCGCAGTTAACACCTACTTCAACTGTAAATTGGTCTTCACCACAAAATCCTGTAAGTATATGTTCAAATTTTATGTAGGTGTGTTGAGTGAGTAATCGTAGCACTTTGTAGTGTAACTTGTACTATAGAGGTGTACAAAACTTTTAAAGTGCAAAGTCAAATCAGATCTTTAAAGTGCTAGATATTTGCTTCAAACACTTTTTGAAGTTTTACATCTGTATTGTATTATTTACTGTGTTCATTTTCATACAAGAAATACTTATTTAATGTAAAGTATAATGTATGTGACAAATTTATTTGCTATATAATATTTGTAGTTCCACTATTTCTTTTCTGTTGCAAAGGGACAAGTAACCCTCACCTATGCCCCCATCCTTTCCTACATGGGTCCACCCGTACTATACCCTTGCTGATCCTCCCCAAACAAAATTCCTGAATACCTGCGTGCTTGATGTTCAGCAACATGGAAAATTTGTTAATGTGTCACAGAAAATCCAGAATATGATATAAAAAAATATTATTTCCTTGAGGGGACTGGGAGATCAGCAGTTATGTATATTCCTTTATGTTTGTTACGAAAAACTATGGGGGTGTAATTGCTTTCCACCGAGGTAAACCGGGTCCCATTCCCGGCGGAGTCGCTGCCCTGATTTTCACATGTGGGAATCGTGTTGGACAATCCTGCTGGTCAGCAGGTTTTCTCAGGGATCTCCTGTTTATCCAGACACTTCATTCTGATGTAGCTCCATGCTCATCTCGCTTCACCCTCATTTCCTTTTAAGACTCAGTTGTTAAGAGCCGCTCAAATTTCTCCATTCCACCATAGGAGTAGAGAGGTTTGGGTGGCTTTTAACATCAGCGTCTTGAGAGTTGATGAAGGTGAAGCGAGGTGAGTATGAAACAGTGTTGGAGTTCAAAGGCAGGGGAAATGGGAGATCCTCAAGACAACCCACCAACTAGGGGCATCATCTGGCACAATTCCCTTGTGCGAAAATCTGGGAGTGACCTTGCCAAGAATTGAACCCAGTTTGCTTTGATGGGAGGAGAGCACTTAGCTGATGTGTCATCATAGCCCTGCAAAGACCATGGGCCATTGTGGATGCGTAAAGATTGATGAAGTTAGTTTATATTAAATGTTTTGAATTGACTAACAGTTAGTGAATTCTGTTTTTAATTTAGGTGCATCAGCAGTCTCCTGTCAAGATAGTATCACCGACAAAGCAGACATCAGCAGGTTTTGTGAGAAGGCCTCAGTCTGTAGAAAACAGTACTCCTGTCATACCTGCAAGTACACAAACACAAATAAAAGGCCCAACAGTTCCTAGTACTAAGACAACTCAATCGCCAGCGAAGGTAAGGGGGCATTTAATGTATCATCATGACTGTTGGTGCTGTGGTAGACTAGATCAACTAGTACCCTGCATGTTTGCACTGCTCAATGAACAAAAGTTGAATTTCATTACTCTTGTTACTGCTGAAATTGATCTTGTTGCCACTGGGAATGCAAAGAAATTATAAAAGTTTTTAGCTATTCAGTTTTTATTCATGTTCAGAAAGTTAATTTTGATTGAGTGCACTATTTGATCAATTGAAAATTAAATTTATACACGAGGGATTTATTTAATGATTCATCAAAATGCTGCCCCAAAAATGTTAGCACCGTTTTGTAACAAAGGTGTATACATTTTTTTTATTATTTCAAAATTATTTTGTTAAATTTTTTGAATGAATTCTAGATGTCTGTTAATATGTCAACAGACAAGGAAGATTCTGGAAAAATCCTACTGAAAGAAAATGTAAAGCTTCATCAGTTATAGCTTCCAGTACTGATGGATGTGTTCCAAATATATAATTTGTTTCTGTTAAATATTTCTTATACTACTTAGTATGAAGCAACACCATGCCCACGTCCACTAAGTAACTTCTGTTTGTTCAGTGTACGCAGTACATTTTGCTTGTACCCACAAACTCCATTTGCTATTACAATATTCTTGCATATGCACATAATTCAGTACTATGATAATATTAAAAAGATCCGGCAACAGATTTCACGAGGGTTCTTAGATCGCCAGTACCCTGTAGGGTGATTATAAACATGTGGGAAATAAGGTTGCGCAAGCCAAGAAGTATGCCGCCACCTTCCCCTCCCCTCCCCTACTCAACACAGGGAGCCTACAAGCCATCACCTGCCTCGGGGAAAAACCGAGCGCACCAGAATATGCACGAAGCTGAGCACTGGGCAGAGGATAGCTACTCCCACCCCGGCCTCGAACAAGAGGGACTTCATGAAGCTATCTCATACCTCCCACCACGGCCTATTGGTGGTGCACCTGTCCAGTGGACTATATAAGACCGTGCATGCCTGGGCTTGGGAGTTATTCCTTTCTCCAATAGCTCGCTCTAACACTTAGTGTGCTGGGGCCTTTTACTGTTCAACAGTCGTGGCAGCCACCAGAGGCTGCTATCATTGACGTTACTAGAGGCTCCTGCAGCCTCTACCAGGAGCTCCATTGTCAACCACCGCCGCCGCCACCCTTCTTCAACACCTGCAGATCTAACGCACCATCTGCTGGTGTTCCTCCTGGATCAGTCGCCGCCTCTACTTGCTGGTAGAGCAACTACACCCACTGCTCTTTAAGTAGTGGTCCCATTTTTATATAGTCTCTACTAGACACCCCTTGGATAGAGTAACTGCAACCAGAGTTATTTTCATAGCTGTTAACACCACTAGCTATCTTGGATAGTTTAGGAGCAGGTTGCCTACACGTGTTTACCGTAGGTTACTTCCATATCAAACTATGCTTGAATAGGAGGTAGCATGCATCACTGTATTTACTGTCTCTAATAAATACAGATTGTTCTTTTCACTTAGGGTCTCTATTCTAGAGGTATTTTCCTGTGACCCCTAGAAATTATATCAACTGTACATTGTCAACAGAGACTGGGTATTGCTATACTAGTACAGACCATTGAGTAGGACCGTGGAGTCCCTTCAGGAATTCGTATGTCTGACCCACACACCATTCGACGGCCACCCATTCTAGACCCCTGGGGATAGAACGGTAGAGCCCTGATCACTGGCAACTCATTCAACAAGGACGGGACAGTCACCTCAAGTTGTATTCTACTGGAGCGCTTATGGTGCTGGAGGGGATATTTGCTTGCGAGTGAAGGCCTAACGCCTGTTGCGACCCTGACCCAATAGTGGTATGAAGGAGGCCCATACGGCTCAATGCTCTAGGTTTGCGTGCCAGTGGCGAGGAACTGATTAGAGCACCGAGCCCATGCTGGCAACCACTATTGGAAATACACTTAGATAGGGATCTGTCTCGTGTTCAGGGCGATCGGAAAGTAAAGTGTCAACCTAACCGCTATGCCTTTTAGGAAAAGGTACGACTTGCAGAGGGAGGCGCAAAGGCGGCTACACCACCGCCAATCAAGTGTGCATATTAGACCTGGCTACTCTTAGCAGGCAAGCAGAACGGGACAAAGCTCAGACCGCCCGTCATCTGGAGAGACCTTCCTCTCCAGTATTCACGTATATCTATTTCTCTGTGCACATTCGTATAGCCTGACAATACCACCCTGTGGTACGTGCTTTAATAGAGGTTACTGAGGTAAGATACAAGGCAGCTAATCCCTGGTTCTGGAGACGACAGACTGTGGAGTGGAATTGCTGGTACTGTGTTGGTCAGCACAGAACCAATACCCACCACTCTTCTCCAAGAGTCGTCTGTTCCAGCCAGCAAGCACCAGCTCCGTCTTCAATGACCGAAGTAACCCCTGTTAAGACAGGTACAGTATCACTAATCAGACAAAAGTACGCCCCTGCTGCTACTTACTACGTATGTCGACGACCAGTCAACTCAACGACGTATGAACACAATACATTTATTTACCTTCACTTTGTCTTCTCAAGACACCTTTTTCTTAGCAGTTTAACTTTAATTAATTTGCATTCGCTCTCGACTAGCTTTTCCCGTTTTTATTAGAATCAGGTCGCCTACACTTGGAACCGCAGTTGCCTTCAGCTATCCTCGACGTGGTAGGAGGTAGCATAAGTCACGTGTTTATTGAATCTTCAATAAACACGCATTGCTCTTTACCTTTTTGCTTTTATTTCCAGGGTATTTATTTGTATCAACAGTTGGAGGTAGAATACACTGTGCACTGCCGACAGGAACCGGGAGTTTTGTTAACTGAATTAAGACATACATATTAGACGGCTACCGGTTTCTTCCCAGTTACACATCAGCACTCTTTAAGTGCTCGTGGGGAGAAACAGTAACGCCACAACCACTAGAAACACCTTCACACCGAGAGGTGCGACACTCAGGTTGCTTCTCATCATCTGCACTAACTTCAGTGCGCGGTGACCGTAGCCTGAAGTTTTGCCGTGCATCCTAGTGCGAATGCACAACCAGTAGAGGTTTGGCAGTCCCCGCGGTTCCTTTTCTTGAAGTGTACGTCATTTTCGTTTTTGAGACACTATCTCATATGCCGATGTGTAACACAGAAAATTGTTTAAGGTTATGAACCACAGATTATGTTATATGACCATGCGACATAAGAAATGGGATGTAAACTGGATGCCACAATAATAAATAAACAGAGATAAACATCTAAACAACTTGGCAAATGGCAGGAAAGGTTAATAGAGTGCTAAATGTTTAGTGAACTTGGCCAACAACAGTAGAGGTTTTGAAAACATTCTTGTTTCCCAAAAATAATTTCTGTTATTAATAATATGAACTTACCTGCATAAGTTTACTGTAGGCCCTGATTTAGTTTTCATTAATATTAATTTATATTTTAGCTTCTTGACGTCTGTTTTAAAATCCCCTCCTTTTGAAGTTTTTGTTCGCCTTTTGTAGATGCACGCTAAAAACTGGTTGAAATAAGTTTTCTTTTCTTTTGGTGACTGTTTACTTTTGGACATGGGTTACATATTTATACAAAATCATAACCAAACTGCATAGCTTCACAGTTGAATTGGTAACAATCTGGCCACAACAAAACTTTTCCATTCACAAGCATGTGCGTAAATGCTTGCTAACAAAAAATGGCTGCCGTTTTTAGGTACATTAACGTAAACAAACTGTGGTTTTATTTTCTACGGTGCTCAATAGAGATGTTTGTGTCCGTTACTAAGCATGTGTCATAATCAAAACCATGCACATTTTTTTATGTCCGTGTCCATTATAAAAATGTCCACTTTTCTGAATTTTTACGTCCATTATAATCTGTATTATCGTGCCAGGGAATTGAAAGCCTGGCCACTATTGAAAAATGTCAGTTTTAAAGAAGTGTCTGTTACCAGAAGTTTTACTGTAATTGCATTGCAAGTTTCTATCCAGTGTGGGCCACATTCATTGATTTCAAGTACCTTCCCAGCTGCTGTATTTCTAGTATTACATTTTGCAAAAGACTTTTATATATGTTTCAAAGAAATAAAATAATTCACATTTTTTCTGTCACTGTAAATGTCGGGTAGACGCACTCAAAATTGTTTGAAATGTTAATCAGATCCATAGTTTTTGTATAAAAAACTGAATTGCAGTGTAAATAACCAATATTTATTTTACAGTATCATTGACTGCCTTTTTTTTTTATATTGCAACTCTAATTCAAATATTTGAGCTATACAGTTCACTAATTATTTTAGTTTAATTTAATCTGTAAACTATTTCCAAGAAGCCGTATATCTTGTGGAATTCTACAAAAACCCAATTGATGGTCGCTCTTATTTTGCCATAATGTAGTTCTTGTGTCATCCACTAAATAGCTACACTGTTCTTCCAATTTATAGTTGCTACTCCAATCTACAGTTGGAACACTTGCTGCTAGATGTTTGCATTGTTACTCCGTGTGCAGTTACTAGGTTTCCTGCTTGATAACTATGCTGTTCGTTACAGGTAAAGATAATAGCATGTCATCCTAGATCCTGTTTTCGCAGACACACATCCATCCAACTGGCTACCACAGAAATTTCAGTTGTTTTCTGGGGGATGACTTTTACATTAAAGGAGCGGGAATGCCCGTGTGTAGAACAAGTTACTTTTGTGAACAATTCCACGTAGCACGTACACTTTACTTAAATAATATAATTCTGGACATACGCAGAAAGTTTTTGAGAACTTATCTACCTTATTTTAAAAATTGGAAAATTAATATTTTAATTTAAGATATATCTAATTAATGGCACAGCTATAGCAACTAAAAATAATGCAACTAAACAATTTTTAAGGTCAAAAAACTGGTGTTAACTTAAAATTAAGCCACACCCAGTGGCGTTTATTCCATAGATGCAAGGTAAACAATGCTTACTGTAAAAGTATTTGAAATATTTGCCACTTTTTAGTTTTTGCCTTAATTTTAAACACATTTAATTCTGAGTTTCCCATTTCCGATTCGAGAAACAAGAGTTTTAACTCCCGTACTGTATACGCATAGTGCTGCTATCCAGTATTTATTTCCATAAACGTGAGCCACTAGCGATGAATCAAACTCGCAAGCAACAACATGCCATATGCTCGAGCTCCACCTTCACCAACCGCATTCCTTCGGCAGGGTAAGCAGTTGTTCTGTTTGCGTCCTCCAGTCCTACATTTGTCCTTCGAAAGTAGATGAAAGTGTTCGGGAAAACTGGAGTTTTCTTATAATTTGTAGTATGCCCTCTAAATAATATTCAGTTTATTATTACATTAATTTATTTTCCGTTTCTATAATTAATGTTAGGTATTATAAAACGGTTAATTCATGTGGATGGTAAGCAAAGTTGGAAGTCAAGTTTGTTAGTAGAAATTTTAATGGCATTTAACTAATGGTTATCTAAAACACTCAAATATGTGGGGCTATTGTATTGCTTATGCTGTAAAAAAACTCATTACACGCACTGGCTACACCCTTGTTTTTCGAGAACATTTTTTGAAAAAACTGTGTGGCTTGGAATCTAGTAAAGAAGTATATAAAACCTGCTGTTAAATATTTCATAACGTAACACTTTGAAAATTTTTCTCATTATTATAGCATAAGATAGCAATCAAGATAGTGCTCTCATTTTCTGTCTCTACTATACATTTGTACCTATGTCAGCACCATCCCAAGGCTATTAGATAAGAAAAACAATAAGATGCAGCTTTGCTCCCCAGGCTGTTGACTAGAAACTGTGTGCTTTTACTAGTTGTTGGCCAGAGCATTCAGACATGCTTGTTAAGCTATTGACTATAACCTTTAGACATGCACCATTGACCATCAACCTGAGACTCGATGTGCCCTGTTGGCTGTCAGCTAGTCACCGGGCATGCTTTATTGTCTGTTGACCTTGGCATATGCCCCATTTCGCAATCGACAACTGCCCCATTTGGCTGTTGACCAATGACATTGGCGCATGCCCCACTTGGCTGTTCGATCACTGGCCTTTGTACATGCCCCACTTGGCTGTTCGACCACTCGCCTTTGCACATGCCCCACTTGGCTGTTTGACCACTGACCTTAGCGCATGCCTCACTTGTCTGTCGACCACTGACCTTGGCGCATGCCCCACTTGGCTGTCGACCACTGACCTTGGCGCATGCCCCACTTGGCTGTCGACCATCGACTTTGGTTATGCCCAACTGACTGTCGACTGGTTGTCCAACTCATTGAGGACCAATACTTCTGAAGGAATTTCAATTGTAATAATTTTCATCTTTATTATACTAAATAAGATATTCTGGGGACTGTTTTGCTATATTTAGTGGAGAAAAAAGTTTATCTACATAAATGTTCAGGGTAGCAAGACTTAACTGAAAATAGGTAATTCGTTATGCATTATGTAGCGAGGTGCCATAGCTGATGTGGAACTTTTTTAATATTTAGACTCATAACATGTATTTTTTTTATTAATATGTTCATCTTGGTGTTTGTTACAGCCAGCGGAGAAGCAATTAACTGTACCAGTTGCAGTTTCATCATCATCACAGGTGCAAACATCCAGAAGTGGTAATGGTGTGTCCAAAGCTACACAAAATACTTCCAAAACTGGGAATGTAATTGATCTCACAGATGAAGAAGATAAAAAAAGTAAGTGATGTACAAGATGTGTGTGGTAATATTTAATGTTGTAACCTTGTGTAGTTGGAATGAGAATGCTTTTAAAACATAAGTTTTATTGTGTTGTGACCTGTTTGACTGCAAAACAACATCCTTTACAAAATAGTGCAAGTAAAGTGTGCAGTGTTGGAAGCTAATGTTTGATGGGATTCAAGCTGATCAATGGCAGCATATCTATTGGCAAGTTGTCAGGTATTGTCTCTTTATTGTCCAGCAGCTGGTCAGACATTGGCTTCCATCTTTTTACTTGCTGAAGCATATTATGTGAAGATAACTGATGCACACTATATACTAGCAAGTAACTGGGGCACACTGTGCCAATTATTCTCAGAGGCAAACTTACAGGTGTAGCTTTATAAGTATACCTACCGCCTTAGCTATAGCAAACTTGGGTGTGTGCCACATTGTTTCATATTTGTTAATCAAAGGGTGGAATGACATGTGATTCTCAGTTGCTCGTAAGGCTATGTCCCAGGCCCACTCAGTGTCTGCTGGGACTAGACCTGGTCATATTGAACAGAAGTCTAGAGAATGTTACAGCATGGTGCCAGCAGCTAGTAGCATCTCCATGGCCCAGCCAGGCACACTCGTGAAACAAGTGCTTCATTCAGTTTCCTGGTTATATTGTTGATGCAGGTTTATTGTTATGTATGTGTTTCACTCATAAGTACTGTAGATCTCCATGCACTCCAGGGACTGAATTATCATGATGCGTGACTGTCTACGGACCGGAACATGTCATACCTTCACTAGAAGTAGTTTTTAGTTCGGCACTAGATCAGGCGAGGTCTGTAAGATTTGGCATTTTGCTTTTATGATCCCTTTATACAGCATTGAGGGGGTAGGCTGCTTACTGGGCACAATATTGAGCTGTGCTAAAATTGGTTTATGAGTGTCGGGTGTTGGCGGAGCCACTGGCTTACCTCCGACTACTGGTCGACGGGTATTCGTCGGAGCTGATTCAATTTCGGATCTCCTGGTCTGGCTGATTGGTGGCGATGGCTTCTGCTGGATGGCTCGGCATATAGGTTTACTCACATCCGGCCCAATGGTGCTTGTTCGAGCTGAATCTGTCATCAATGGGCTCAATGCCTAGTTCAAGGGGTAGGCCTTGGTGGAGGATCTCGATGATTGGGTGTACAGCCCCGGGTAACTTTACAAGGGTATCAAACAAATGACTGGGGGGAAACCGTGAGGTGAGGCCTGGACAGTTAACGGACAGTGTGAGCTTGTTCCCGGGAAGTCAAAAGCTGAAGACAGGGGCAGACTTGTTTATTCAGTGATTGCTTACCAGGCAGGATAGCAGCTGCCCTGTTGTCTCTCCACTTACTACCCTTCTTGTGGGTGAACAGCTTTACCAGGCAATTTGGTTCTACGGTTCACTTCTGCAACAGGGTGGCAGGCAACAGTAACCCTTGCTAGAGTGTCTTTCAGAAGGGGTAGATTCTGCCTTGCTAGGCCTGGCACTCCCTTTGGTGAGTATACACGCGTTGGAGGTAGTGGGTTAGCTGACAAGGGGAATCTGACCTTTTCATTGTCTCTCTTGCTAGTGGTTGTGGCTCTACCATACATGTGCACCAAGTACCTTTACATGTCTGGTCCACAGTAAGGGTGGCCGTCTAATGGGTTGTACTTGACTGACGTATGTCCAGTCGTTTTTAGGGGACATGTCACAGTCCTACACTAAGATTGGCAAAATCAGTATTGACTCTGCTGTTCCCTGCCTCTCCGTTGTGGGGTGACACTTACATGGGAAGACTAAGCACAATTCACACAAGAAAGACGAGACATTGTTTAAACTAGATACAGTATGTGTTTTTATACTCTCCAGAATAAGACGCAACCCATACTCCACTATTGTAACAAAAGCACTGATTAACACTCAGAAGGTAAGCTAGGACAGGTGAAGGTGCCTGTCGGCTTGAAGAGCCTGGCCTAAAAGGTGAACTAGAAGAGCACAGAGCAACTAGGTAGCCATGATAACTAAACCCTAGCTGAAGCTGTTAGGGTCCTGAAGGATATTAAAGGGTGAAGTACGGGGTGGGTTTGATGGCAATGTCAAGTATTAAAGGGGGAATGACTCTTCTGGGGCTATAGAGGGTGCTGAAGAAGTCTGGTGTTGGTAGCTGATCAACTGTTGGTCTCTCACAAGGAGAGCAGAAGAGAGTAGACTGAGCAGAGAGCTCCAGCACATGGGGTGGTGGGGAACGAGCTGCTGGAATCCATCTGCCATTTTGCAGTGGTGCAGGGACATGTATTCTCCTGCGCTGGGGTGTCATCTCTGGTGCAGAATCCTGCTGCCATCTCTCGGGGCGGCTGGAAGTAGGCCTCTTTGGTATGCTGGTTGTGCTGGTTGCTTCAGCTGCTCGAGCTCAGACACAGTTTCACTGGCATGGTTTACTGTTATAGTCTCATTTCACTGGGTATTATTTAAGGCGGGGGGGATTTAATATATCCTTCCTTTGGGTGCATGAGTCTCCAGGCATCCAACTTGACGCGCGTTCACTCTTAGCTTGGATCTTGCTATCTGCGGTTAGAGTGCTGAGTGCCCTCCTAAGCTCGGCCTATAATCCGTCTGAGGTGTTATTTCATATTCGCAATACTTGTTTGGCTTGGTGGGTTGTGGTTGGTTCACAGAGGTACCTCCTAGTGAAGGGATTACTCCTGAGTGTAGGGGAATCAAACCCCAGGGTGATTCGAATCGTAAGTGACTCCCACCCAGGGAGTGCAATCTTATAGTCCATTCACGCTTTCTTCGGCCTTTTGGAATCAAACCTTTGAAAAATCACCCTAGGCATAACATGTAAACCTGTTGTCTTCAATCACTTGTATTCCAAAATTATATAACTCTGTGATTAATGTTAAAGTACTGTGTTCTTGAATAGATTAATAATTTACTTAGTATCTTCTATAACTTGTAATATTCATTTTGTATTAAATACGAATTAACAATATTGAGAGCAGCGACGTGTTGGCAACAGCCGGTAAGAAATAGTTGACAGTTACAATATTTTTTAACCTCATTTTTATGTATACTATTTGTAAATTAAACGTTCCCAATTGATATATTTGTATTGTTAGATAGCACTGACGGAAACACATTTCATTGCTGCAGTTAAAAATATCAGTGGAAATTACAGTGCCTAGGCTCTAGAGTGAGACAGCGTTTTTTTTCCCCGTCCAAGGTTCAATAAACGAAGAACAGCATGTTGCTTTCTCTCGTTCTCTCTCTCTCGGGAAGTTTGTACCACCTGTGTAGCAGTAAAGGTATACATTTTGTTATTTCTAATTTCAGAACATTTCGTACTAATTACAGCAACAATAATGATGTTTTAAATTGTAATTTACAACTGAAACGAGATGTTATTGTTTAAATACCTATTATGTGTTATTTAGATGCGATGCGATGGCGCGATGCTTACAAATCCAGCAGGTTGGCAGACATGGTGTGGAAGGGATAATCTAGAATTTGATCACCCTTACCCATGAGACACGTTCAACCCAATATGGCGGGTGATTATACCCAGTGCCTTACGACTGGCAGTGAGGTGGCGACATGTCAATGACATGGTGTGTTTCTGAACGAAGCATCAAGTTCGTACTGGTGTTTTTTAAACTTCCTAGGCGAGTTACAATGTTGTGATAAATATGTGTTTCCACAGCAGTAATAAATATACTGTTACTTGTGTTTCGTTAACTGCAGTGTGTGAAATGGCATGGGCGTTGCTGCATGGTGGTCATTTGGCTGGCCTGTGTTTGTGCGTGATTTCAAATATTTTATGTGCAATATTTATACGTTTTAACTGTGAACTGTTTTAATGACAAAGTTAATTATTTATAGCCACGTCTGTTCATTTATCACAACGTTGTACCTTTGCGCTAGGTGTTTAAAACACAGTTGTGTAATGAGATTACGTTTCTGTGATTTTAATGTCTGCCACAATCCATATAAAATATTAAGCCCAACCAGATAAATTAAAAAAAATAATAAAATAAACCTAAAAACAAGTAAGTACCAATGCATGTAAATATTAGCAGAATAAACGTTGTGGTAGGCCTATATGTTTGCATGTTCACCACAATCGTTTACGTTTGTCGATGCTTCAATAAATAAATATGCGATACGAGTTGCTTGCTTGCATTTACTATGTCATTTTGTTGGAATGGTTGTCCCTTCGTTTTAATTTTTATTTCAAATAAGGCAGTCCTTTTAATGAAATAACCCAACACATATTAACAACAGGTTAAATACTACTGTTGTTTCCGCCACAGTTGTAACAAACACCGTCGTGGCTGAATATAAAAGTGTATTATGTGTAACGTGCTATATAGTGTGTAATAAATAGTTATAAAGCCAACCTAAATATTGTTATAGGCCTAAATTGTGAACATTCGTAGGAAATATGACTGCATTCTTTGAACAGCTGTAAACAGCAACCAATGCATTTGACAGTAATAAAAGTAGTCACATTGCAATGTTTATGTTTATGTGTAGTGGAAGGATACGTAATCAGTAACCAAAATTAGATATTTAGTGGGGCTTCAGAAAAGGCAGAAGTTATCATGAATCAACTATACTCACCGATAGGGTTGCCAATAAGCGGAATGCCAGTTGTCACTGATTACTTACCACGGTAGGGACCGTGGGTGCTAACTAGGTTTCAACAATGGGAGTTGGAGATTGTCTGGGGTGTTGATGCGATCTGGTTCAGTCTCGTCGGTACGTCCAGGAATGAAATTTACCGGGGCGGAAACTACACAAGGTTTAGAAGTAGGTTTTGGGGGTAATTTGATTCTGATTACCTTCCCTGATGCAATACGAATCATACACAAAGTATGTGGGCTCGTACCCTTATTTTACCTTCCGGGTGATGCAGTGTAGCAGGTGATGGTGTTTCCGACTGGAGATAGCTCACGTGGAAGTCCTGCCACGTCCAGCAGATTCCCAGATAGACGTCGCGTTTAGAAGAGTGATCAAGCGGGATGCTAGGTGAGACTGGACGCCGGGTGATCTCCGGATTCGCCAGTGCGGGTGCGTCCTCGCAAGTAGTCTCTACCTCAATATGTAGGGTAAGTTGTCTTTGTAGAACCCCCTGCTCTTTACACCTATTCCGGCTAGGAACTCCGCCTCTCTTACTATTCATTTGGACCAACCCTCTTCCCTTCCTGCTGACGTGCCACCCTGGGTGTATGTCTTCTTCAGACACGTCCGAGGCGCTGGCAGTGGGATGTACAGGACGAGAATTTAGGCGCCGCTGCGGTTAGCAAGTGAACACCAGACACCCAGGAGCTTCAGTACGTCAGTTTTGGATTAAACATCTTCAGGCCCCGTCTCATGTAGAGTTCGGCACGCTCACACTTAATCCGCATTGGGGTTCATAATTTGGATAACACACCACACTTCAGTTACAAAAACGTTAGGTGAACAATAACTAAAAATAATGTAGTCAGCGAATATATGGTTTGACGTAATGTTTATTATGTCTGTGAAAACAATGGGGAATCACGGTTCATTGTACACACTAGTTAATCCTAAGAATAATTATGTTATTACGTTATGCAGGCGAAGGTGAGCCCGGCAAAGAACTTGTTATAGATACACTGGTCTGAGAATTATTTAAGATTTACGCAATGTAGAGCATTTGCCTCCTGGGGTAAAGGGGTACATGGTTTAGGATGTCGAGGTTACCTCTGGAGCGTCTTGCATGAACTTGTGGTTGGCTGGTGCAGTAGAGTTTTCTCAGACTGCAGGTGAGTTAGAGCATTTGCAAGCTGCAGGAGAGGAGGAGGTCTTGGTCGGACCAGGGAGAGCTCACTGACCTATGTGGCCGGTGAGTCTGCGAACTCTGGTTAGAGGCATTCCTGTGCCTCCTTATATAGTCCAAGGCCAGTGCTTCAGGACTCTTCTGGGGGTGCGGGGGATGATAGCCTTTCTCAGCAGGGGCTGTTTTATCGCAGGGTTGCGGAAGCGTTGCGCATTCCTTATCACCCTGAGTTGAGGCTGGTGACAAGTTTACAACCTCTGCTTGAGGCTCAGCGGGTGTGACGTCATGGGGCAGCAGGGGTGCTGCGATTCTGTGGTGCCTCTTGTAATGTCCTCCTCAGTTATTTCTGGGTTGTGGCTTGTCTGTAAAACAATCTTGGTTAAAGGGAGTGACAACCACAAGTTGGACTCTGGGCAGGGAGTAGAATTTTATAATCAAACGCGTTAATTATAATTGTGTCCAAGGTTGTTCAACTCGTGGAATGAACTCTGTCTGCATGTGAATGGTAGTCTGCGGCTGTTATGACTTGCCCCGGGCTCTTCCTAGAAGTTGCCCATAGGGTGTACAGGCATGCTGCGCAGCAGTGTGTGGCATGTGTTATTATATGAGACATAATGTTGGTTTGGGTAGCTGTTGTTCAGGTTTGTATCATTTGTAGGGCACATGGCACACAAGTTATGATACATAGTTGTAGCAAAAAGTAGTAGTATATACATGCATCACGCGTCAATATAACTGTTAAAAAAACCAAAAAGAAAATCATTTCATGTAAAGAATACTATTCTTTAATATATAGTGTTATGTCCATTAATTAAAGGAAACTGTGAATCTGTGCACTTGATACTGCTATCAGTGTTTTTAATCATGAATAACAGGTTATGGGCCCAGGCTGTGGCTAAAATATATTTCTGAAAATTAAAAAGGAGTTTAAGGGAGACTGCAGTTGTTTGAGTGTTCACAGAAGAGTAAGTAAAAAAAAAAAAAATTGTCTTTAAGAATTGTTATGCAACATGACTACAAATAATTTTCTCATTGAGTCCTTGAAATGAGACAGTTATGACACTGGAGAATACAGGCTCTAGCTGTCCTCATAAAAATGAGCTTTACGGGTATGTTCCTGGTACCATAAAACAACCCACTGATAAATATGAATTTGAGAAGTGGCAAAAATGTGATTCAGAAGCCAAGTGTGTGACTTAATACTGCTAGTATCACAAAGTAAACTTAAACAAATTAAAAACTACAGCTTTTCCAAAGATGTTTGGAATACACTTGAAAGGAATTTCCAAAGTAAAGGACCATCTAATAATGTTACTCTTTTGAAATAACTTATTTCACAAAAAATGCACGAACGTGATGATATATGGGGTAATTTAAATACATTTAGTGATACGGTAGACAAATTTGCAGAAATGGATATTACAATTAATAATGATTTCCTTAGTATAATGATGTTTATTCACTGCCATTTTCTTTTGAAAACTTTAGAATAGCTATTGAGTCTACCATTTCCTGAGGAATTAAAAATTACAATTTTAGGAGAAAGTGAAGCAAGAAAAAATAATAATTCTTGTAGGCTAGTGCTTACCCTTGTGGGCTGTCACCTTCCAGTACACCTTGGAGGCTGTGACAGCTCCGGCGGTTGGCGCAAAGCTACCCAGCGGCAGGATTTGACCACTTTGAGGCCTGTAGGCACGAAGCAGCTGCTCATGCACAACATGCCATACAGTGGAATGGGACACGCCCTTTCCATGTGCAATGGCACGGATTGACAGGTTTTCCTTCCCAACATTTAGTACTTCCACATTTGGTGTACGGATATTTCTCGAGTGACCAGACCCACCTTATGCCTTAAATGTGCCTGTTTCTCAGTGTCTCTGAGTGGCAGTTGTGAAGGTCTTGATATAAGGTTGCCGCCGTGCTGGAAACCTCTCGTGGTACAATAATACAGCAGCTCCTGCATTACCTGTAGCTTCACCGTAAAGCAGAACCATGTCTTGTCATTTCTGAGTTTGTATACTTTGCCATATTGCATGCAATGTGCAGTGAAGTGTGGGATTTTATTCTACATTCCTCTCCTCTGTTAGGGAGGGGAACTACAGTACTGATAATGAGAGTGGGGAAAACCATGATGCACACCAATATTCCACGCCTCTTAAAAACCTATTAAACAAACAAGTTAGAGTTCAGTTCCATCACAAACTACCTGTACGTAATGCCCACACACCACTACGGCGTGGCACACAGACAGCCATTACTTTTTATCTACCTGGCAGACAGTAACACTTCTCTGTGAAATCAGAAACATGTATGTTTTACTCGGCAAGGGACGGAGGTTGTCAGTTTTTGCAAAAGATGTTTATGTTGCTTATTTTGCTGTCATTTCATAATCTCTAGTCAAAATTAAGGAACTTTTACTGTAACATACTTGCAGAAATAAAGGTGGCAGCACACCCTATCAATATGATAGGGGTGGGTTACATGTACACGGCATTCATTTTATTAGTGTTTACGGTGTTTTTATCCCACGAGCAGTTTCCTAAATTTGATATTAAATTAACATTTTTTCTCAAGCTTTAGAAATGTCTATTACTCTTTCTATTTGACCTGGACGATCAAAATTGATCTGTATGTTTTAGATGTACATCATATTTATGAAACATTTCAGTGAACGTGATAAGAGAACTAAGATTTATGAGATCAAAATTCAAAAGTGAATATTCTAGAAATTGTCAGCATTTGCAGTCAAATTCAAAACTGGAAAAGTGATCTCCATTTGAAAGTTTGTGTTTATTTTAACTATCCTTGTTTTTCCAGAAATGTGCTTATGAAAAGGTGGTTATAAATGTTTTGAGAAACTTTGAATCAAATTTGACTCTTCCTCAACCGTTAATGAAAATTTGCAATTTTCTGCATGAAGTTAGTGTTCAATATTCACTATAGTCTATTTGTCGTTACTTCCAACTTTTCTGAAGCCCTGCTAAAGTTCTACTTCCAGGATATTCCTCCACGTCATCCAAATTAAGCTTAACCGTATCAAGGAAATTACATCAAAGGGACAGTGCACCAAATTTGTGCGCGTTCACTTTAATAATATTTTGCATAAGAACTGTTTCTTACTAGGCATAACCAAAACATTTTTTTTCTCTTGTGTTGTTACTTATATTAAGTATAAGTGAAATGTTATAATTTATAGATAAAATTTAAGTAAAAACTCAATTTAACAAAAAAGAAAAAAAAGAATTTTACTGTTAACAGAATTACAAAAAGCTTGTGATGACATATTGAAGAAACAACAGAGCGTGATATACTATATGGGGTGATTTTTCAAAGGTTTGGTTCGAAAAGTGTAAAATCTTCAAAACATAGAGCAGCATAACATTTTACCAAGCATTGTAAGTCTATGTTTAATCGCCTTAGACATAAAATCAACATGATTTTTTAGTGGAATAGTAATTTAATTCAATAGTCATCGCTTCGTACATGTCTTATGTTAGCATGATATTTAGGAATTGATCTAGCTTTTTTTTTAATTGTGTTCTCTAGCCACTGAACTACTATGGCCCCCTTTTTTGGTGCTCTAGCCACTGAGATACTGCCACATCACTATTGAGTGCTCTAGCCCCTGACCAGCTGCATCCCACTATTGGGTTCTCTACCCCCTGAGCTTCTGCGGCACCCTTATTCTTATTGGGTTCTCTAGCAACTAGGTTTCTGTGGCCCCCTTATTGGGTGCTCTAGCCACTGAGCTACTGCAGCCCCACTTTAAATATAAATATATATCCACTGGGCCACTACTGCTTTTTTTGAAGGAAAGGTTTACAGCCCATAAACAAAAAATAAATGAGAAATGATGGAAATATTTTTTAACAATGCTTTTTTTTATGCAGTAATCCTAAGAAAAGCTTAATCCAGTACCTATTTACATACCTAATCATCATTTTTTCGAGAACCGTTTGAGATATCTCGATGAAACAAAAACTAAGTTGGTCCTGGGGATTTGATGTCAGTATGTGCATGAAGTGGTTTTAGAGTTAAATTCATTCAGACAGACAGTCAAACAGACATGAAAATAATTAACATTATGTATGGCTTAGTTATCAATTATACTATATGAAAAAATAATTAAAAGTGAAAAATTTGAAAATCACAGACACTTCTATATTATTTAGTTGTATAGATTAGCCTACTTTGTTGAGATCACTTTCCTCTCTAACATTTAGGATAATATGTCATTGAAACCATTCAATCGTTAAAACAAAATTTTGTATGTGGGCAGTGCATCATGTAACCAGTGAATTTAGACATGGATATTGTTGGTATGCCTATTTGGAAGGTAGCACCACATAAAAAATAAAGCCTCTATGCTGTATCTTGAACTACTCAACCAATTCTCGTCAATTTTGGCAAATAAGTGATTCTATGGTAGGCCATGTAAATGTATGTAATGTAAATTGATTAGGAACTTATTTTAAAAATTGTGGCCATACAAATATTTTAAGTTTATTTTGCATATTACCATACAGTTCCACCATTTTTCGATAAAATTTTGTATTCTGAAAGTATCTATTACTAGCATCACATATGCCAGGACATACCTGCTTTTGTCTGGCCAAATGGTAAGAAAACGCCACACAAATAAATCAAGTTTTTATGTTGTATCTCAGGGAACAATTGACCAATTCCTGCTACCAAATTTAGCAAACAAGTAGTACTGCGGCAGTTGATGTAAACTGGTATGTTTTAAGTAGGTTACATACTTATTTTCAAAATGATGGTCACATAGCTATTTGAGCTTTGTATGCTTGACGCATGTCGTTCCTGTGCATTGGGCATGCGCACACTACTTGTCGACTTCGCCCCAACATTGATCAGATAAACTCATAGGGGCAAATCACATGCTGACAGACAATCAATCCCATGCCTACAGGATTGCTCCCAGTCTAGTGAGCAATTACAGACACACAGTAATTATTTGACATACTGCCCACCCAAAAGCTGCCCTGCAGTCGCCCAGTTCCCGCCTGTGAATTTGAACTGTTAGACAAGTCACCGACACGTCGAATCCAAGGAAACTATTTTGAAGGTATGCTGCAGGAGGGCAGCACCCAACACACAAGGTTGGCACTGCCACCAGAGCCTCATGGAGAGGTGAAAGATACTTCAACAGCCTCCCTCTGAGGAGATAATAAATGGTGGTGCGGCCCACAACCATACTTAAAGCCACCCTTGTGAGGCGAGCCTAGCCATCCCCCCACCCCTCTGACAGTCTAAAAACTAAAATTTTTCTTATATGAAGGGGTGCCAACTGCAACTCAGGATAGTCGTTGGCCCTCCAGCTTGTACATAGCTGAGGACGTCAGCTGGGGAAGCGGCTGTCGCCCTGACGTCACTTTCTGCAAAAGACTGTGCAGATCTTAACCAGGGTTGTTCATGACCACTAGCCATACACGTCAAAGTCATACTCTATGAAGTCTCAGTGCTAATTACTTGCGACTATCTTCAGCAATGCCGTCCTCACCCAAGGACACAGTCATCACACCAGCCAGATGTATCTCGACGTCTCCACCTGCCTCCTACCCTCCAAACTAATCCTTGTAAATTCTGCGGTAGCAGGTCGTGCTGACGTCCCTTCTGCACTGCCTCCCTCCCCCTATCCTTTCATGAGAATTATGTAATTTAAAATCATTGCATTTTCTTTTCTCTTGATGCAGTTTCCCCTTCACCAGCCTCAAATATTAACATCATTTTATTTATCAATATACAGAGCTATGAATTACCCATTGTGTTTCCACATATAAATAAAAATACGTTTAATTATAATTTGAATCCTTTTGTTGCACATTTCAGAACAACCTAGAAAGTAACTTTAATTGACACATTTTAATTTAAGCAACCGCTTACTGACAGATGCTTACATTTCGAACATGTTTGGTTATCCTCAGCTTGCACAAAACCAGGATAATATTCCTTAATCTGTAGAAGATTCTGGGAATATCCCAAATATTGTCTGGATCGCCCGCACCACCAGTAGGATTCACCCCCAGTTATCCAGCATTACAATACTGATTACCTCAGTCCCAGTCTGAGTTAAAGACCAGACTCGGGGGGGGCTTGAGTGTATGCCTAGTGTTCAGAGGAGTAAGCTCTTGTGTGTGTTGATTAAATATTGAGATGCCTTATACTTCCAAAGGTAAAGCGAACCAATTACGCCAATTAGCCCGTCAGGCATTACAAAGAGAGTTAGATGGACTCAATGTTCCAGTAGACACACCTACCAATAGTGGCGTATTAGAAACATAACCAGGATAATATTCCTTAATCTGTAGAAGATTCTGGGAATATCCCAAATATTGTCTGGATCGCCCGCACCACCAGTAGGATTCACCCCCAGTTATCCAGCATTACAATACTGATTACCTCAGTCCCAGTCTGAGTTAAAGACCAGACTCGGGGGGGCTTGAGTGTATGCCTAGTGTTCAGAGGAGTAAGCTCTTGTGTGTGTTGATTAAATATTGAGATGCCTTATACTTCCAAAGGTAAAGCGAACCAATTACGCCAATTAGCCCGTCAGGCATTACAAAGAGAGTTAGATGGACTCAATGTTCCAGTAGACACACCTACCAATAGTGGCGTATTAGAAACATTTAAATCCGGCTGGAATTCCTTACTCAGTATAAACTGGCCCTGGTATAATCTGGATTCTATTGACACACTATAGTCCATTCCCCATTGGAAGCAACTTTCTCGGAGCCCTGCTAAATATCTACTTACAGGCCCATTTGGTATCGCTCCGCCAAATGTAAACAAACATTGCCATGTGACTGCCATGTAGCATCTGTCAAAATCAATGTTTACATGCCATTGTGTGTACATGTGTTCGTATACTTTCACTACACCTAAACATAAACATTGAAATGTGACTTTTACTTTTATACCTGTCAAATGTGTTGTTTACTGTTTACAGCTTTTCAAAGAATTCTGCCATATGCCAATAAACATTCCATATGAATATTCACAGTTTAAATCTCCGACATTATTTAGGTCAGCTTTATGACGTTTTAAAAATGCCTGAATGAACGATAGTTCTTGCGGTTATGTTACATTAACATATTTGTTTTCCACGACATAGCACATTATATGTAATGCACGTTAATATTTTGCCGCAACTGTGTTAAACACTGTTACAACTGCGGGGAAATGAACTGTAGTATTTAACTTTTTGTTATTGATATGTGTTGGGTTATTTCTTTGAAAGGACGGCCTCAGTTCGGATAACGAAGGAATAGACAGTCCAACGAAAAAGCGACATTAAAATCAAGCACGCAACTCTTGCCGCTCATTTTTTGCTATAAAAACTTAAAATATAGCTGTGTACATGCACACAAATAAGCCTACCATAACTTTTATTCCGCTCATATTTATATGCATTGCTACTTACTCTGTGTATTAGGTTTATTGAAATTTATTGTGGTTGGACTTGGTTATTTTGTTGGGATTGGTGGTAAATCACGTTACATGACTGTGTTTCAAACACCCAGGGCAAAGGTACACCGTTATGATAAATAAACAGACGTGGATGTAAATAAATAACTTAGTCATAAAAACAGTTCACATTTACAGTGTATAAATAGTTCGCATCAAATATTTGAAATTACGCACACACCGATCCAGCGTAACTATCACCAAACAGCCACGCCACGCTATTTCACACGCAGCTGTTAACGAAACACACCGTAACAGTATATTTATTACTGCCGCAGAAACACAGATTTATCACAACATCGTAACTTGCTTAGGTAGGTTTAAAAAACACAACGTCTACAAACGTGATGTGGTAATTTGAAGTATTTTTCGGAGTAAGTATAATTTTACGCATCTTTGGTAAAACAGCAACATGTCTGCCAACTTCACTTTGTTTCTGCCCCGCCATCATATCTAAATATATTAAAATAAGTATTCAAACATTAAAATCTCTTTTCAATTGTAAATTACAAATTCAAAAATCATTATTTTGCTGTAATAAGTATGAAATATGCTAAAATTGAAAACATGTACAATTTCCGCATACTTGCGAAGTGAAACTTCCTGAGTGTGAAAGAGACAAAGACAGAGAGAGAGCAACAAAGTTTGCTCAGCAGACAGTTGCTTCAAAATTGCTCTCGCTTGATAAAACAACACCGCACCATTACGGTCTACTCAATATATTTTCCGCTGTTATTTTAAACTGTAAAGATGAGATATGTTGCCATTGAGGCTACCTAAATATTTCAATAGGCACAGTTTAATTTACAAATAATAAACTAAAAAACTAGGTTAAAATAATATTTTAACTGTGAACTATTTCTTACTGGCCGTTGCCAACATGTCGCTGCTCTCGCTGTTGTTAATTCATATTTAAAAAGAAATAAATATTACAAGTTATAGAAGATTTTAAGGTAAAGGTTCATTTATCCAATAATACACTATTCTAAAGTTAACCACAATGTTATATATTTGTGGAATACAGGTTATTGAAAAAACGGGTTGACATATTTTTCATAGTGTGTTTTTTCAAAGGTTGGTTTTTATAAGTCGCTTCCAATCGGGAATGGCTATAGATCTGCTGGCGTTTAGTTTTGATCAGACCCCGCCGCCTTGCCCTTGTACTCCCTTACAAGAACAGGCCGTCACATGCATAATTCACACTGCCGCTGTTACGGTATTAAAAATCCACATACCTCCCAAACCTGCCACTATATGTAGGTTAGTGTCAGTTACACCGGACTTTGTCCTTTTACGGAAACAACCAGACCAGCCCCTATATGCGTAGGATAAACTTTGAAGCAGCAGAATAATTTCTGGCAGGGTTTTGTCTCGGTTATTTTCCGTAATTAATCAGTGACAACTGGTGGGCTGGACCAAACTCCCTGGGAGGGAGACATTCGTGGTCAAGCTTACCCTGGGGTTTGATTCCCCTCCTCCAATTAAGGTTCCTCCACCTAAACAGTGTCACCCCAGATCTTCCAATGTGGGAAGGTCCACGACCTAGCAAGGCAACCAACTTAATAAATCTATGGACACTCCAGGAGGGAACCAGCCTTGTAACCATTAGGAGGGATTCTGCGCTTGCCCTTTTTATAATTCCCTTTCGCGTAGTAGGAAAGAGAGAGTTCTTATTTTCTTGTGGAGCAGGAAAGCGCGTCATGCTATATCTTTGAAACTATGTAATTAATTCCAGCTTATTTTTGTATGCTGCCATTTTGTAAGATAGCATCACATGAAAGAAATGTTATGTTGTATCTTTTGAGAAAATCAACAGATTCCCACCAAATTTGGCAAACAAGTAGCAATACAGCAAGCCATGTAAATTAATATGTTTAAGTGGGTCAGACACTTGTTTTCAAAATATCAGCCACATAAACATTTTACCTCAGTATGTTACATATACGAAACTACAAAACAAATTTCAACTTAAATTTATAAGCTGGTAGTGTCTATTGTATCCATTAAATTTGTGGATACAGATCCTCATCTGCCATTTTGTAAGATACCACCACATGAAAAATTAAGTCTTTATTTCCTATCGAGCAACAGATTCCTGCCAAATTTAGTGAAGAAGTTGTACTGTGGTTGGCCATATTATTTTTGTATGTTTTAAGGGGAAAGTGTCCTTGCCATTTTGGATTTACATATTTTCTTCCATATATTAATTTTTATGGTAAATATTTCAAGACCAAACAGGTTAAGGCGTAGGGATTATTTTAATAATTTTGAAAGTCAACTTACTTTTCTTTCATGATTAGTTTCACATTTATAGCCATAATCAAATATTACCTAATTATTTAATGATGTCAGTTCCACATGGGAAAATGAAGTTATAATTCAAAATGTAAAAATGTTTTTAAAAAAATTTTAAATAGTCCTCTATTTCACATCTAGTTTTGATTTTTTGTGTGGTCATAAATTTTTATTATGAAAAGTTTTGAGAAAAATTGAAGATGAAATGGATAAGTTAATATGCCAGACACTTATTTTCATAATGGCAGCTGTAACAACACTTAAGCTGTCTGTATCAACAAAACTTTGTAACCAATTTTAACTTAACTTTACTATATCTGTGACAATCATTGAATGTACTACCACATAATCTTTTTGCCATCTATTTATAAAGATTTTCATATGAAGGTTTTATGCTATGCCTTGACTACCAATCAACCAATTCCCACCAAATTTTACATTCAAGTAGTGCTACAGTAAGATATATAAACTAACTTGTTTTAGGTGCAGCAGGCCTTCTTTTAATGGTGTGAATATAAATATTTTAGTTTAGTATCTTACATCAATTAAACTGTTCAACAGAACTTCACCAAATTTTGTTCACTATTAGTATTCATTAGAAGCATTAAGAGATCCTCTTGTGCGGTCAGTTTTCAAAATAGTGCTAGGTGATGAAATTTAACATTTGCCATATTTTTGGCACAATTAAAATTATTTAAACCAAATTTTGCACACCATTAGTACTACAGAAGGCCATGTAAATTTTCATGTTTTAAGTGGGTCAGACACTTATTTTCAAAATGACGACCATGGAAATATTTCAGGTTAGTGAACCTTATCATTTAATCTGACCTCCGTAAAGCAGTTCATTGTATGCTAACTTGTGGTATGGTTTTCTGGTTTTGAGTTCTGGGTAAGTCACATGTGTGTTTGTATTTACTGTTGCATATGTTTATGGTTACATCTATAATGATATTGTTGTCATTACGTCAAGGCCTACCTACCATCTCTGCTTTTAAGAACTTTATTAATAATTATTTGCTCCCATTTAGAGGAAAGTAGGCACATTAGTTATGTCATTAACTTCTTTTTGTTACTGCTAGTAGTGTGTATATAGATACTTTTAGAATTTTTCGTATGTTTTTCTGGTACGTGTTAAAGATTTATAAATTAAAAATTTTAATTTTTATTATTTATGACCATTTTGCAGATCCTCGAAATGTAAATAAAGTTTCTGCCACACAAACTTCTACTGCAGTACAGGTGCCAACTATTCGTGTTGTTCAGCCTCACCAGCTAACATGCACTCCACCAAAAGCTACTCCAATAACATCACCAGCGGTGAGTTCTTTATAAGCTGGGATTTTAATTCTAAGGTTTACATTATCAATTGATTGAGATAGGTTGTTTACAGTTTTTCATATCCTTAGGTTTTCTGTTTTTTTTTTTTTTTTTTTTTTGTACCAATAAATAAAAAACAAAATTAACAAAAAATTGTATTGTGAAGAATACTGTGATTGCTTCATTTTAAGATGAAAACTGGTGTAACTTGAGACAAATATTGAATAAGTGGAAAATAATTAGTAATTAATAATGCTTTCTTAAAATTTTAGACTACATTTTGTCCCTTATTATTTAAAGTCATACGTTGCATATTTCTCTGTGTTAAAATTTTGCACAAACATAGTTGCACTTTTTCTTTTCATGCTTTACTTTAAGGATGTTGGATACCAAAAAATTAATAATTTTATAATTATACCAAGCATTGTTCAACTTGTACACATTTTTCTATTTTGCTGGAGCCATATTTTTTTGCAGGTGGGAGGGGGTGGTAAAATCAGTTTGCAGCAATTTTACAAGGGCAGCAAATTTAAGAGGCTATTCTCAGGAACCTTGAGGCCTTGTAAAATTGAGTCCTTACTTATGTATTGACGTATGCCGCTTGTATGAATTATACCAAATTACTGTGACTCATCCTAATGTGTGATAGGCCGTACTATACCAGAAACCACAACAATAGATGACTACAGGATTATTTCACATGGAGGGACAGTTACAGACACGTGGTATTTCCTGATGTTCCAGACCCAAATTTTTTCACACTACTCATCCCGAGGAAGGGTCTAACCCAACATGTTATTCACGAGTGCAACAGAATTTCTCCCAGCCTAGTGGGCTGGGAGCGATTCTGCGAACATGGCTGACACCAACAACCAACCAGAGCCACAGGCCAGCAGCTTGGCTGATGTCACCTACAGTGTGTAATTATGTACCTTGCCAGGGTTCAGGGATTAATTGAATCACATGCGCCCAGTGCAATCAAGAATTCCACTATCTCTGCCTTGGTTGGGCCGACGAGATATGGAATACCAAGGGATTGGAATTCAGATGCGAACTGTGTCAAGCTAGACAGGACAGGTACTGCATTTGGATTACATGTCCGAGTCAGGTTACTAACATGGTACATTGTTTCCTATGCAATGAACCATACCACCACAGGTGTATCGGGTGGTCGGCAGAACGAACCACCCGACCAGGCCTGATGTACCGATGTGAACCATGTACTCCGCTCGCTCTAGGCAGACGTCACAGTTCCCACTCCAGCCCAGGTGTGGGCTGGCCGAGCGCACTATATAAGGATGTGTGCAGCTGAAGATGCCAGTTATCTTCTCCAGTAGCTCACCTCAACACTTTGTGTGCTGGGCTTCTCTACTGATCATTAGGCTCTCACGGCCCTCTCCATGAACTCCAGACACTTCAGCCAAGCCTACCAGCAGCTCCAGAAGCTGCCACCACCAACAACCAGAAGCTCCAGAGGCTTCTGTCAACAGCCACCAGGAGTTTCAGAGGCTCCTACCATCAGCCAGCAGCAGCCCCAGAGGCTTCCACCAGCACCAAAGGTTTGGAAGCATCTACCACCAGCTCTTCAACAGTAACCCTGCAGACACCACCACACTGTCCGTTGTCGTTCCTCCTGGTTTGACAACCGCCACTATTTTCTGGTAGGTAGAACAATTTCTGACGTCGTGTTGCTGGTGGCTGCAACTCAAACTTCGTTGAAGGTGCTGTAAGTTCGTTTGCACAGGAGAGTAGAAATCGTTTAAATTATATGTAGTGATGCGCATCTCTCTCTCTCTTGAGTAAAGTGGTTAGAGTGCTGACTGCCCTCCTTAGCTTGGTAGCTGATCCTTTCACAGCGTGTTCTTGATTTCTTTGTCCGGATGGGTCGTGGTAGGTTCAGAAGGGAGGAGGGATTGCTCCTGAGAGGAGGGGAATCAAACCCCCGGGTGAGTTGAACCGTGATTGCCTCCCGTCCGGAGAGTACAATTTTTCTCACTGAAAGGGTTGCCAAAATATGGGCTGCCAGCAGTCCTGGGGTACATACTGATTAAGCAACGGCAGCGGTGGGAGTGGAAGATCCCATTGGTGGGGTAGACTCTACCTGTTGTGGCAGTGTAGGACGATGGCTGGGGGTATGATTTAAAGGGGTGGAAGTTACGCGGGATTTAGGGGTAACTTTACACTCGGATCACCTTCCCGGAAGCGAGGTGTATCGTACACGTGCTTGGGAGGTTCTTACTATTCCTTAGGAGGTGTTATGATTGCTGCTGATGGGGGTGGCCCTGGTTGGAGGTAGCTTATGTGGTCTAGGTCTTCCCACGGCCAACAAATACCTAAGTACGTATCTAGCTCAGATGCATGATCGTGCGGGAAACTGGGTGAAATTGGTCGTGGGTTAGCCTCCGGATTCACCAGTGGAGGTGCGTCCTCACGCTGAGTTTCTACTTCTGCTTGTGTGTTAGCTAGCTTCTGCAGAGCCCGCCGCTCTTTACGCCGATTACAACTCTGAATTCCACGTTTTCTACTAAGCATTTAGACCAACCTTCTGTCCTTCCTGCAGACCTACAGTCTGGGGGGTGTGTCATCTTCAGTCACACCTGACGCACTGATGGTGAGATGTGCAGTTGGGAATTAGAATGCCACTGAGGGTAGGCGAGGGAGCACCGAAATCCCTGGAATAGTGGAAAGTCTTTTCGTACGGGGTCTTATTCAAGCCCCATTTCCTATGGAGTTCGGCACGCCTTACGACTATTCCTCAGTGAGGTTTTAATACCTACAACAATCCTTCAATAATAAAAAGAAAAAGCACAGTGATTGGGGAATTATTACTAAAAGAAAAGTAGTAAACAATTAATTTTATTTAGTATTTATTATTACGTTGAAAGACAGTGGGGAATTGCGGTTGGATTTTTACACACCAAAATAAATCTCTAAATTAATTACGAGATTACTCAGGCGAAGGTAAGCTTGGAAAAGAACAAAACAAAATACTCTGGTCCGAGAATTATTGTATTCTACGCAATTTACAGCGTAACCTCCCGAGGGGTGGGTGTGCAGAAGGGAATGTTGCGACATGCTAAAGTGGAGTCGAAGGAGTGACTGGGTTAAAGGGGTGCAGGAATTTGGATGTTGAGGTTACCTCTGGAGTGACATGCTGGCTCTTGCAGTTGGCTGGTACAGGAGGAGCCTTCGCAAGCTGTTGGAGAAGATGAGCCTTCTGCAAGCTGCTGGAAAGGTTGAGCCTTCGCAAACTGCAGGAGAGGAGGAGGTCTTGGTCAGACCAGGGAATGCGGCCGGCAAGCCCGGCGATCTCTGGCTAGAGGCGTATCTGTGCCTCCTTATGAGTCAAAAATCCCAGCATCAGGGCTCTTCCAGGGGTGCGGGGGATGATCCCCTTTCTCCGTAGAGGTTGGTTATCATAGGGCTGCGGTGGCATCACACATTCCTTATCACCCTGAGTGGAGGCTGCTGACAAGTTTACAACCTCTGCTCGGGGCTTGGCGGGTGTGACATCACGGGGCAGCAGGAGTGCTGCGATCCTGTGGTGTCGGTTGAAACTTCCTTCCCCGTTATTGTTAGGCAGTGGCTCATCGGGTAAAATAATCTTGATTCAAAGAGGTGGTGACCACATGTCGGAATCTGGGCGGGCAGTACAATTTATAATTACACACATTAATTATTTTCGTGTTCGATATTGCCCAACACATTCAGTCAATTCTATCGGCACTTGAATAGTAGTCTGCCACTGTTGTGACTTGCCCGAGCTCTCGCTAGCTCGTTTGTGGGGCGAAGTCACCTATAGGGTGCACGGGCACGCTGCACAGCTGTGTGGCGTGCATCAGCAGAAAGACGTCGTGCGTCATATTCTTACACCAGTTTTAGTTTACCAAATGTTCTAAATCCACTTTCAGATTTTTTGGACCTTATTTTAACCTCTGTCACTTTATCATCCATAGTTGATAGTAAAGTTACTCTAACTGAATCTTGCCAGATGCATGCAATCTGCTCCTCTTTGTTGAGCAAGAACTCTGGTTTTTTCTCCCGTTTTCAATTTACAAATATTAGATTTTTGTTCAGTTGGCATTCCTCATCTGTTAGGGCGAACTGTCCCACACGCACCAATGTCAGTATCCTATAGGTACTGGAACAATGTTGGGCTTGTAAAGAAATTATTACAGTAAATAATACACTGAATGTTCAAAGCTCTGCAAAAGTTTCCTTATATCTCATTCCCCTAATCCTACGTTCTGGTCATCACCTACCTTTATATTGTTTTTCCCTACATACATATCAAACCTTAGAAGAAACCCTGTTTTACTACCACACAGTGACCATAGTTTCACACCCACTTATTTGATGGTTGAGAGGGTATGTATTGTAAGTATGTGTCTTTTACAGTGTCAATAACTGGGCGAATTTTGAATAGAATATCATTCTCTGGATGGGGTTTTGGATGTTGCTTGCTGTTTTCCGCAAAATGCAAGAATAAACTAAGAAGTTGATATGTCGCGAGACATGATGTTAGAATAATTTGGTGTGGAATTTTGCCATGATGTTTCAGCGAAATATTATTCAGTATATGTTTTTCAATGCAAACCCATGTCTATTTCATTTGCTGCCATTGTATCTTCACATATACACACTATCGAAGGGTTATAGCATGACCGAGGAGGAAAATCTGCATTATCTTTGTTTGTCTGCATCATTATCTTTGAATCATTCATTTGCAACAATACTGAAAATAGGTTTCGGAAAAAATTTGTAGAAGCAATCTACAGTAGAATCCTCCTAAGTTATTGTTTTCAGCGAAAGATGTAAACCGTATTTTTGACACCAGTTGAGAGAAATATTTATTGTTTAATTGTCCAAATCCAACGAGTCCGCACTATTCACAGTCGTAACTGTTATCTCCCGAAGGGGTGGAAATGTTATTTTATCTCCCAAATGAACGCCTGATATTGCGCCATATCTAATACACTATCAATTACATTTTCAGTTCCTCTGGAAAAATGTTCCATGACCTGCGGATTACTAAATTGTTTTTCACTTTCCGTGTCGCCAAGAGTCTAATTCCGACTCGGAATCTGCAAGTAATAGATCATAATGCTCTTTTTCTGACAAATATTTTCGCTTCCTCACTGCTATTGTTATAACGTGTATACGATAAACATCATAGATGAATAGATGACTGTCACTACATGCGCAACTTGTATACAATTCAAAATAACATTTAGACACATTTGGTGAGTGAATAGTTCAACATTACGCAGATATTCGACAGATATCGGGTACCACATTTTAGGAAAATACACTGTTCGACTATAGTCGCATGACGTAAGAAAGCGACATTAATGGTAGTCAAGAGAAGTCGAACATCGCAGAGAAAGAGTTAACAAACATGAACACTGTGATTGAGTAAGGTGGTTGGTCTTTCTTTCTCTGTTTGTGTCTGTTTCCCTCAGAATCGGTAATGTGGTACACACACGCGCATGTGTGCGCGCGTGTGTGTATTATATATATATATATATAATACACATCTCTCTGTCTCTGGCTCTCACTCTTTCTCTCTTTTTCACTCCCAGAGTGAGCGAGGTGGTTATGTTTTGTGGATACTTTTTATTCATGACAGAATGCTTAATTAATTTTTTTTTATTTTCTTTCTTGCTTTGTTTTATAACCAGCAGGCAGTAAACAAATGTTAGTTGACTTGTGAAACAAAGAAATTAATTTGCACTATTTTACCAAACTTAAGAAAATTGAAAGTTTCCCAGAACTTTATGCTTGTCGTAATATTGTTGGTTACTATTTCAAAAAATAGAAATTAGTTTATCTTCTTTGTGTTTACAGATTCGTCCAAACATAAGTGTACAGAATAGGCCTGCTGTTCCAAACATAACTGTACAGAATAGGCCTGCTGTTCCTCACAACCTTAGTGTTCTAAAGAACAACACTGCTGTTTTGTCTCGGCAATCAGGTGGAGGTAAGAATTCTGTGTTTGTGTTTGCTGGAAATGCCAGGAAATGATACCAAAGTTCATCAATGGAATAGAATTTGAAAGAAAATATATTATTATAGCAATAATTGTTAGATTTTATTATAGTAAAGCTTCCATGGCTCAGACTTCATAAATAAAAATTTAGCACATGGTGGAGCTGAAAATAGCATTTGTATGTAATTTGTAGCAATGCAGGATTTCAACTACTCTATGACTGTACAAATTAACTTGGAAAGTGTATTTATTATTGTAACTTTGTATCCTTAAAAAAAAACTACAGTGGGACCTCATTAATACAAACCTGAAGGGACTAAAATCTGGCTACTTTGTAATAATGAGGTTTATTTGGTCGAAACTGCAGACTTTTTTTATGCTGGTGCAAGCCCAAAAACCTAAAAATTTGGAAATTATGTACAGAATTTAGCTTTAATAACAAAATAAGTCATTCTCATTTTAACTTTACTCATGAAGAAATTTACTTTAAGATTTATTAAATATATTAAGTATCCAATAGAATCAACCCTTCCATTACATAAAGAAACAACAAATATTCCTAAAAAGATTTTTACTTTTACACATTTTCTGATGTCATTACATACTAAGATTTTATTTTAAAAAAATTTTCTGTTTTGGTTTAAACTGTTGTACCGTCACAAGAGAGCCAAACACTATCAATATCAACGGTCACAAGTTGGCCATATTGTAACTATACAGTTGTGGGCACATCTCGCACACTGCAGTAGTTTCTAACATGTAACATGGTGCAGCGCTTCCATTATATCTATGATGAACACTAAATTCATTTTGACTCTGTTAGGGCCGGTTTCACCAACAATGAATAAACTAGGTTCCAGCAAAGCGATGCTTAAGCTTAAGGATGTCGAGGTGTTTAACCATTGTAAAACACAGTTTTATAAGCGCATCTTAGCTGGGCGTTGCTTAAAGAAACAAGATGCAAATATTCTCATGTTGGTAGTGGTGCATTGTAGTCATGTGACTAAACGAACTGTTATGTTTACATTTGTTATGAGCATTAGGAATCCTAACCAAATATTTGTTTTATAATAAACGATTAAAGCTTTATCGTTTGCCTGACGAAAAAGATATATTCATATACAAGAAAGATATGTGTACTCGATTTGTTCAACTAACTACGCGTCCTGAAATTAATTTTATGTTAAAATTACGTTCGTGAACAGATCAGTTTTTAATTTTTTGAGGCTGATTTATTATCATGGAAGTGTTGTGGTGCAATTCTGTGATGATTTACGATTGTTTTTATTAAATGATTGTTTTTATTAATTATCAGTGCCAAGAAGTGTGATTTTTCGCAGCATAATTTACTATCTATACTAGGCCTGGGCTGTTTTTTACTAGTCGGAATGTTAATTATTTTATATTTTATCTACTCTGGTAATGTTTTAGACTCGTTACATATATTTAAGTAGCTTTCTTCAAGCATTTATATACAAAATGCTTTATGAAAATAATACGTGTTAGGTTAATGATGAATTTTTTAAATTGAAACTGTTGTCTTGTTTAGGCACTGATTAAATGTTCCCTAAACGTAATGTATATTCTGTGTAAAAATCATATTGCCCTCAAAAAACAACACTGGGCCTACATTTACTAGTCTACAAGGCCATCCCAAATTATTCTACTTTAATAGAACTGTTTTGTGTTTTACGTACAACATTACTGCTATGTTTTAAAGATTCGATTTGGCTTTCATCACTAACCAGAATTGTACTTTATCAAATTGTGATAGCTTGTTGTTAATAACATTGACAATATTCATGTGCAATTTAGAAACATCCAGTGCTCGAATTTGAATAAATATGATTATCACGTCACAGCTGTACATCTCACGTTAACTTTCTAATTCAAAACAGTTTAATGTGTACAAAACTTGTACTGTAAATTTGTCATGTGTAGTAAAATGTATGTGTAAATGCATTATATTATGTCCAGTCTCAAATTCGATCAAAGTAATCATATATTTTTAGGCCTACATATCGTCATGCAGTGTAGTGAAGGCAAACATTTTTTCCATTTATTTGAAATAGGTACTTCCGTAGTTTATGCGTACTCAATAAATCCAATTTTTTCAATCAGCTACCTGCCTTTACACACAATTTCCTATGTATTGGGTTTGCCTCCTGAAAATGCGTTCAAAATGTATATAAACTAATATAAGGCTGCCACGAGCTTTGTTTTCGACCGTCATAGGGTATTTCAGCAAGTAAAGACTTGACCCCAGCTCAATAACTTTGTCACACAATAATTTCTTGTTTTTATTTATAAAAAAATTTATAAAACTAAATACTTTATAGCACATTTGGGTTTATCAACACAACTCTTTCAGTAGCAGCCATTTTCCTTTTAATTTGTTTACAATGATTTAAGCAGAGCTTAAAGAGTTAGGCATCCGATTTCGGCTGCCTAAACTAAGAGCTGCTTAAAACATTTTAAGAAGAGCTTAAAGTTGGTAAAACGGTACAAGGTGCTAGGCACAGCTTATTCAGTGTTTAAGTAGCGCTTAAATTTTAAGATGTGTTGGTGAAACCGGCCCTTAAGCTATTGTATTGAACTATCTGAGAGATCAAGAAAAACTGTTGTTACTGTACCGAAGTTTATTTCCTGTAAAAAAAATAGTGTGTCCGAAGTTCATGTACGTGAATGCATATTTTTTTACAGGGGAAAATAAATTTGTAAATACCGTGGTTATTTAAATTGCTTCCTGGAAGACTGAAGAAATGGCACTACCAGAAATTTATTGTGTGGAGGTTAATTGTACTGAACTGTTTAGAGGACCAAAGGTGGTTATTGTGTTCCTGTAATGCATGCATTTGTATTTAACATATGGAATTTGAGGCTAATAATTGCATGGGGCATGAAAATACTTTTAACGCGTGCTGCTTCCCTGTATAATACTATGACTAAGTATCAATACTTTACTACTCCACCTGAGGGAGAGTCAAACCCGGCAACTTATTACACGAGTGCCTTTGGATCGCCACAACCTTTGACAGCGATTTCAAACACGTGGGAAATACGGTTGCGCAAGCCACCGAGCACCACCACCACCACCACCACCACCAACCCCCCCCCCCCCCCCCCCCCCCCACACACACTGAGAGCCTACAAGCTGTTTACCGCCTCTGGGCAAAACTGAGCGCTGCTGATTATGCACGAAGCTGAGAGCCAGACAGAGGATAGCTACCCCCACCCCGGCCTCGCATGAGGACGTCATGAGGCAAGGTCACACCTCCCACCATGGCTCGATGCTGCACCTGTCCTTTGGACTATAAAAGTCAGTGCAAGACCAGCCTCACCAGTTATTTCCTTTTACAGTAACTCGCTCCTTCAATTCATGTACTGGGACCTTCTACTGCTCAACAGTCTTTGGCAGTTACCAGAGGCTCCTGCAGCCTTTACCAGAAGCTCCATTGTCATCACCAGAGGCTTCTGCTGCAGCCACCTTCAGCTACCAGTGGCAACCACCACCACCTACTAGAAGTTTTTTGTCTTATTCATCACACCACACCTTCCACTGCTGCTCCTCCTAGAATAGCAGTCACTTCTACTGTCTCTTCTAGACGCCCCAATGCGCACACCGTAAGATACGTCTGGGATGGCATGAGCCGTGACATTCTGCAACATATTAACCAATGCCCCAAGTTTTGCCAATATAACAGCTACCCTGTCAGGCGAAGCATGGCTAAACCCCGCAAACTGTATGCGCCACGGAACCAAATCGCAGTCGATTTAATGGGGCTATATCCTAGGAGTACTTGAGGGAACTGCTACCTGCTCGTCATCACGGACATGTTTTCTCGCTGGGTCGAAGCCTTTCCGATTGCCAGTCAGGACATATGGCACATAATAAACAAATTCAATCAAGAGATATTTCCAGGCTGGTGATACCCCCAAAGCATATTGTTGCATAAAGGGACCCAGTTTAATAGTACCTTGTGGTATAAAGCTTGCCAGGATTGGGGAGTGGAAGCCTGGACGACGACGCCCTACCGTCTGCAGGCCAATCCTACCGAGCGGTCGAACCAGGAGCTCAAGAAATGTCTACGTCTCCATCGTGAGTAAGATCACTGGTACTGGGACCGCTATTTACTGAAAATACTCTTTTCTCTGCGTTGTAGAACCAATGAGGCTACTGCTTCCAGCCCAAGTTAATTGCTCTTCGGATTAGGTCCACCTGGCGAATGACAGTGAAAACACTCCCCCACCTCAATGCCAACTTCTGAAGAATTATACTAAGCCGCAGAACAACGCTTTAAAGCATGGGAGATACAGGGCGCTTACATTAAATGGAAATATCCGTACCCTCATTCCGGCGTACAAGTTTTCGCCATGGGAGAAACAGTCCTGCTACGAAGCCATCCACTGAGCAAAGGCGGAAACAAGTTCAGTGCAGAATTGGCGGGCAAGTGGGAAGGCCCATGTAAAGTTATCGAAAGTCAAGAAAATGTCTACTGGGTCGAAGATGTCAATGGAAGAATCAGGAAAGCTATTGGAGGCCAGATACGTCCTTACTCTAGTAATGCCCCAGCTCTTAACCAATCTGACATCCTGGAGTTACCTTCAGAAGCATCATCATCATCATCGGTGTTCTGCCCAGAGGCAGGTTTTCATGTGGTAACTCTCCATGCTCTCCTGTCTTCTGCCAACCTCTTCAAGTCCATGTACTTTCCGCTTCCCTTGATGTCATCTATCAACTTGTATCTTCTTCCTTTCAATCTTTTTCCACAAACTATTCCTTCCATAGCGTCGGTTAGCAAGCACATTCGTCTCAACGAATGTCCCATTCAGTTATTCTCTCACCCTTCAGAACTATATGAAGCCGATAAGGGAGAATCTGGCATGGCTACTGGTCAGGATGACCCTCAAACCCCTACAGCCAGTGTAGTTGAAGGATAACCCCAGGTAACTCAGGATCGCTCCTCAGGATCAGTTGGGAACAGGGCAACCCACTGTGTGATATAAGGAAGCACATCAATAAGAACTGTACCGTCCAAGCCAACAGAATTTAAAAGAAAGTTTGTTCGCCCAACAGACCCATGGACATCTTCATTAACGGAGGTATCTTGCAGAAGCCCGGAAGACACGAAAACCATCCAACAGTGACTGAGATCGACCACCGGCACCAAGAGCTGTGAGTTAGCAAGTTCAGCCCGATCGACAGCCATGGTTGCATCATGACAAACTGCTACGCCAGCACCTAGAACCACCGCCTGTGAGGAGTCTTCAGCGAGTGATGTGTAGTTCCGACATATCTGTGAGTGTCCACTGTGACGGACATCTCAGGGAACCAGCCAGAGGGTGCGACGCCTCCCCATTCCAGAATTGCATTCAAGAACCTACCCACACAGCGGCAGAGCCTTAGACTACGCTACAATGGCGAGAACAAGAGTCAGAACCTGCCGCCACAACAGGCCACCTTGCAGCAACAGCTGACCACCTTGCAGCTACAGCCTGAGAGGAGACTGCTGACCCTGCCATCACAGAGAGCCTGACATCAACTGGTGGGGCTCTATTGGCCACACCCTACAGCCAGCGACTTCAACTCGGCGTGGTTGTATGGGACACTCCTTCAGGTCGAGCCACCTGCACGCTACAGCCGATAGTGTGACCTGTCAGTAGGATACTGATGTCTGCCAACCACACCTGAGAGACAGCAACTGCTCTGACAGCAGGCTGCCTACACGTGTACAGCCATCACGTGCCTGCCAAGCCCACATCGCATCAGGTCACTACAAAGAGATGCCCTGGAGGGCAGAGGCCATCTGCCTATCAGTGGCCGTGCACCCCGCACGCTTCTCCAAAGAAACGGGGGCGCCTGAGTAGACAGGGCCACTGCAGATAAATAGTTGGCAACTTGCAGTGATCGTCATAAATTCACTGTAGATAGCTGCCCTCCCACCAACGTGATGTGTGTGTATGAAAAGTTAAATTGTCATTAGATAGGTTGTGCTCATGCTGAACCCGAAAGAAACGACGAACCCATCTAGAGCTCTCACTGTAAAAACAGTGAGCCTCTTCCACCCATGATGTTAAAGTAAACTTAAAAATGGATAGGCGAGGCTAATAGCAACCATGGACTTGCAGTGATATTGAAAGCAGGTTGTGAGAAGCTGTCTAAATAATCAAGCGTTGTATGTATTTTTTCAAGGGTCATGATTTCTCTTGCAGGTGAGACATTTTAAAGACAGTTGAAAGTTGAAGGCTACACAAACCAAACAATATTCTTAACTAGCTAGCATATAACTGTCAAGGTAAAACTCCAGTGGGAGAAAGGCAGAGTAAGTAAGAGAGGTAGGTTTTCTCAAATTAAACTTGCAGACAGCTGCAAGAAGAAGAGAAAGCCTAAGTAGAAATACAGTAAAAGCCCAATATAATGCGGTTGTTGGGGCACATTACATAACTCAGACCCGCGTTATAGTTTTCCGCGCTATTCTGGGAGTGGCAGAGTACAGTAGCAAAAAAAAAAATCTGTGTTGTAATGGGGCTTGCCACCATCTATCAAACACGACACAAGTGTTGTTATTTACCAGCGTATCTCGTAAAACGTTTAACCCCTTGCTATCGGATCTGCATCACTGGACTTGACGGCACTCAATGGAGGGAAACGGAAGAAGAGAAACATGGTGTGATGAAGAGGGTCATATGCATTCAAGCAAGAATAGCTAAAAAATACAGCTTTTTCCAGGCAAAGGATGTACTTATTCCATCAAGGGCTGTGTTCGCTGCGTGTTGTCACGGGGGTTGGAGGAAGTGAATTCACCCCCCCCCCCCCCCTCCCCCTCCTCATCACAACGTTCCTCCTTGGTGGCTGGGAAATTCTGCAGTACAGTTGAATGAACTTGATGAATATTTCAGCCTCCTCCTCTGAGTGCTGGGTTCGAACATAGAATTCTGTTGTAAGATGTACCACTATTTCTTCACCCGAAAATTGTATGGCTATGCAAGCGCACAGTTGACCCCCATTCTGTCACGAATTTTCCATATTTTCCCCACCCGTGGAGTTGTTTACTGGCTCGGGTTACCCATTGGTTACTAGACACTTTGTGTTCATTGAACTCTTTCTCACACTCCTCCAAACACAAGACTAAGTCTTCATAGGGGCGGCCAATGAACTCCAGTAACTGAGGCTCGCAGGTTCCATGGGTTGTAGCTGGACCGACTCGATGTCCTGGGTTATTGGGCCTGTATTCAGCTGCTCTGCACAGCTCACACCAATATATTAGACCTGGTCGGGTGACCTGTTCTTCTGGCTAGCTTATGCAATTGTGATGGAGGGACTGAGCGCACACTATGCATTGAACCAAAACCAAATCAATTCTGTGACCTGGACAGGTAATCCAGCTATAGTATGCTGATTGAGGTGTTCAACAGTCTTGGCACTGGTATTCTAACCACTCTGTGTACCATACCTCATCAGTCCAACTTAGGCACTGATAATTAAATACTTCCTGGCAGTGAGCGCACATAATAAAATTAACTCCGGTGCTGGGGCAGGTGGCTATATAATACCGGTTTTCTTGGGTTTTGGCCATGTTGACCACCTGGGTTTCGTATTGGCTGAGTTTGCTAACTGATATAGTTATTCAGGTAGTTTGGCTCCACAAGGTGATTTAGGACTCCCCGAAGTCCATTGGCTGGCTGGATCTTGCAGTCTGACTACTTGAAAGTTCACGGGTTGTGCTGTCCTGGTTCGGCTTTTGCTACTGATTTCGCCAAACGCTTATGCCCCACGTTGGGTGCCAAGAAAGTTCTACCCTACTTCTTGACGTGTGGCACACTCAGGCTCAGGTTAATGTGACGTAACGGTAGAAGTAGTGACTTTATTTAGTGCAGGCCGGTTGCACTGGTTTAAGGTAGTTAGTTGCAATATTACTTTGGCACAGAGGTGCGACTAGTATATAGTGTTGGTCATGTTGATTGCCTACTAGGCACAAAGTCTGTGGTTGGCTTGGCTATTGGTCGGGCGTTTCGTCTGGAACGCGGTGTCTTACGCCGATATTGGGATGGCTGGGTGGTCCTGCTGACTTGTTGGATGAGGGAAGGCTGTTGGCAGAGCTAGATTGCCCCAGTAGGCTGCTATGGTTGGAACTGCTGCTACTGGTGGCTCTCGGCTGGCTGGTGTAGCAACAGATGCTGAACCAAGGACAGGCCAGTCCTAAGGACACCTCTCACTGACGTATGGCTGCGACCTTTGGATGCGGCGTTCCGGGGAGTGAACAGAGAAGGGGAAGGAGCTGGGTGGTGAAGCTCCACCAACTTATGAGTGGCCTGATCTCATTACTGGGGGTTGTCTCGGCAAAATGCCTTATCAGTCTGGGTGCAGTCCCAAATAGCTTTGTAGGCAGTGGTACCCTTCGTTTCCTTCAAGTCTTTTTCACCCCTTTTGGTAAACGGCATGAGGGCGCAAAACCTTGCCTTGAGAGAGAGGAGCAGGTGACATGCAGTTCCCTGGCTAATAGTGTTCTGCCACCGCTGCAGCTGGGCCGATGCTGAGCCTAACCATTACTCCAGTCTGCAACACAAATGGTGCGGTGGTTGGAGAGCAGGTTTTCTCGGGAGTCGTTCCAACATCGATAGGTGTAGGACCTAGGGCAGACAGGCCCAACCTAGAGCCAACTAAACATTCCCTCCAGCAAGTCACATGCTGCGGTGGATGGATGCAAGTTGGTCTAGTGGTCTATCCTCCCTAGGGGAGTATGACTAGTGGTTGTGGCTGTACCATTTGATGCACGGGGTGCATTGAACTGGTGACTGTTTAATGTGTGTGTAGTTTCTGACGTAAGAGTCCCTGAGAGGGAGCTCGCAGTCCTACACTAGGCTGTAAAATATAGAGTTCAAATTCTGTTCTCCTGCTCCACTCTGACGAGGTGTGCTTTCTACTAGGAATCTCGACTTAAGCCAAGGAAATGAGAAATCAGTGTAGGTTAGGAACGTCTTTATTCTGAGAGGAATAGAACACGGTGGCCCGTACTACCTCCCGACTACCTTGAGCTGACCGGAGGTAATAGACTACTCTATTTCAAGTGAAGGGGACCTGGTTCTAAACTAAAGCAGGGTTGCCACAGGTCTGGAAAACCTGGGAAATAGGGAAATGTCAGGGAACTTGAAAACTCAAGAAAATTTCAGGAAATTTCAAACAAGTCAGCTAAATACCAGGGAATTCTGTGATATATATTTGGAAGTTCTGTCATCAATTGATCGTACACCGCTGCGAGAATCATATAAGATTGTTTTCATATTTGTGGACTAAATACTTGGGCATTTTTCTTTGCAATCTATGTTGTGAGCAATTTTGTAAGATCAGAAAAGTATTTTGATGTAAAAGTGTTTTATAATGCAAAGGTGCCTATCATTACATAAAAAAAATGTTAGGAAAAGGTCAGGGAAAAAAGATTATTTTTGTCTGGGAATCCGGTAAATGTCAGTGAATTTTTCAATGGAAAAAAGGTGGCAACCCTGTAAAGGGTGGCAGTTTAGACTAAGGTAACTAAATTAACTTTCCCTTCCTATACTGTGTCCGTGTCCTGAAGAGACTTAGGCAGCCCCCTTCCTGAAGGGAACATGGGGTAGCCATTGCCGTGAGCAAGCGACTGGGAGGGTTGACGTCTTTTAGAAGTTTAGCAGGGGTGGGCTTATGGAAGATCTAGATGCTGGTGGCAGCGGTGCTGAAGAGCTTCTGGGTATCTAGGTGATGTAGAGGACAGAGAGTTCCAGCACACAAGGTGGTAGAGCGAACTGCTGGGCTGAAGTGGCTCTGAGAAGAGCCAGACGATAACTGGCGTTTCCCAGCTAGAGCAGTGGTAAATATCCTTGCAGTCGAGGCCTTGCCGGGCTTGGAGTGCTGGTGCAATGCGCACTTGTCTGTGGGTAGAGCGAAGGGCTGTCTGCTGGTGGTCATTGTTTTACTGGTGCATGGGTGGCACACACACACGCACGCACACACACACACACACACACACTCACACTCACACTCACACTCACACTCACTCTCACTGCGTGCCCTACAACTATCTGCTCGCTCAGGGGTGGCAGCGATGACTCGCCCGTTGGGTTATTCAAACTTGACCATCGTCTCGAAGGGTGCTAGGCATTGCTTACTAACTGTGTTGATGATGAAAAGTATAATTCTTTCATGTCTGTAATACTCCTCACAACCAGGGAATATCATGTAGCCACTCTGTTAGTAATTACGGTATACAGTTTGGACCCTGTCCAATGCGTTTTGAGAAATGTGCGTAGATGAAGAAAAGTCAGTAAGTGTCACACATCAGTATAAACAAATGCTTTTGTCCAATCGTATGGAATTGTGTTGGCAGTGTGTAGAATGGAAGCAGTTTCCCTATTGGTTTTTCTTGGCCTAAGTGCTCATATTCTCTGCTAAATTTAATGCTTCTGCCGTCTGACATTCAAAAAACTAATTTAAACAATTTAGGAAAACAAAATATGTATGTGACAGTGAGTTTGCTATGGATGTTATTGGTAAAGTAAGTTATGTTTCTGTGTCAATTATTTGGGTGATGAAATTGTTACTTTTTGACATTGCCTCCAGTTAGCATGTGAAGTGCTAGAACCACAATGTTATAGCAAACAAATAGAAAAATTTTCACCCTTTCTCAAAGAAAGAAAAATAAAATTCATCACTTAATTACTTTTTTGGATCCCTAAATGCTTTGTTATTTTATAATCTGAAATTGTAATTTCCAATAGTGTTTTGAAATTAAGTTTCCATTTGCTTATTATGTTTTTCTACACAGCTATAAGAATGAAGTGAATTCTTCCAAAATCTTTTAAGTGTAGGACCCAAATTCATTTTAATTAATAGCACTTGCTGCCTCAGTGAACTTGTTTGTTGGTGTAATGTGCTGCAATGTTCTTTTTAAACAGTGGGGACCACAGTAGCTGGCAGTGGAGGTGCAATTCCCCAGCCCAGCAACTCGATAGCAACATCGCCGGTTCACCCAACTCCACAAATAAGAGTTGCAACCTTGAAAACTCTTAAGGTAAGTTTTGGTTATTTTCCTTTTTCTTTCTTGCTGTATTTGCAGTTATTACTACTAATTATCCTTTTTCTGCATATTTAATGACAACGTGTGCAGTAATTATGCTCATTTTATTTGCTGTTTGTCTAATTTGCGAAGTTACAGTACCTTTTAAACTTACCCTAAGTTTTTGTACATATAGTAAAGCACCGATACAATGAACTTCATTAAAAAGAATATTTCATTACTACGAACTGGCCAATGTGTTGTGAAGAGAGTCTGTATGGGCTACAAACATGGGTAATCGTTTAATTTCAAGCTTGTACTACCACGTTGTGTAATGGTACTACCTTAGGCCTGAGAGCCTATATATGCAGGGAATTTTCTGGAGGAGCCTTGGCATTAAGGAAAATGGCGACAGTTCAGCAGCTGTGAAATATTCCAGTTGCTACTTTGGAATTAAACTTCAGATAAGTGTATTTGAATTTATGACGGCAGAAACAACATAAAAATAAATTTTATTGATATAAACTTTTTTTTATTGCCATCTTGGATTGACAATAACTGGGTTGCCTGTATCATTTACCTATGGAGCCCCATCATTTAGATTCACAAACTCTACTTACGCTAGTTTTGGAGAAAAACATTTAAAATTTATTTTATTTTCAAGAATAATAAGAAACTTTACGATAAATAAACTAAATTCAATTAACAGAGATAGTCACAAGAGCGGCTACTGTTGCCAAAGGCCAGAAAGGTTAGTGATCACTTAGAAGTTTTAACTATTTCTGGAATTAAACTTTCAGAATTGAACTTTCCTTGAATTAAATTCGACCTATTTCACTTGTGTGTCTGTGGTAATCTGATTTCTGTAGTTTGTGGTAGTTTTGAAATATTCTTTCTCTGTGTCTTATGTGTATCATTTCAGTCAATGTGGAACTTGTAAAGCCTGTGTTCCTGAGAAATCTACATTTGGTAATAAGGATAAAACTGTGTAAATTTCTTGCCAATTATCCTGTCTCAATGAGCTGGGCATTCACAGACATCGGGACAGTACCTTAGTGTTGGTAGTATCAATCTGGCAGTTCAATCCAAGATTTTTCCTAATATAATTTTTCATGGTACACATTACATGTTTCATATAAAAATGGCTGACAAAGTAGGGCAATTTGAATCATCACACTATATCATTACACGACTTGTGGTCTTAAGTGAATCCTAAGGCTGAGTGAGTGGAGAGAGTTGGGCGGCTCTTAACATTGGGGTCTTGAGAAACTGGATGCGTAAGACATTCGGAATGATGCTGATATACAGATTGGATATGTGCAAATAATGAGAGATAATTGACTTATCAATATAGACATTGATAATGATTTAGGTTAGAACTGAGATAGACATTAAATATTGTGCTCTCTGAGAATAAGAAAGAAATTGTTTGTAGTTTTGTTTACATCCTGAAAAAGACATTTTTGATGTAAATATTTTGGTATCCTAATTTATTTGTTTATTTTCACCACACATGTTTTAAGGTTATGTATCCAATAGTCACACACTTGACAGTTTATTTTATTTTCACTCCGCCAGTATTTAATGTTTGTAATTGGTGGTATTTATGATATTTTCTTATACTTGTAAATATTAAAGTGACAGTTTATTTGGCATGGAATTCTAACGTTAATTACATTAGATTTCTCGAACATTCGTTCCCTTTACGCATGCTTTACCGTATTCCTCGTTCATTAATTTTGATCCTACCAAAATTCCTATATAAACAATGCTAATTAATAACCGCTTTTAACGATCGTCGATTGTTTGTTTTCCCGTAACGTCCATTCAAAACAGACAGTACTTTTGTCACAGATTGCTCACGTCAATCATGTTTAACACTACATGAATGCAAAACAATATGGATAATTGATAACTGGTGGTATCGATAGTATTGCTTACATCCCGCAGCAGCTTTTCATCTTCTATTTCGTACACTTCTTTTTCTTCTGTGTTTACTGCACTCATAGGTTGGTGATGGTGAGAAAGCATCTCACATTCATTTTCTTCCTATGCGTTTACAAACAACACCCTTTGGTTGGCAACAACTAGAACGAATCGCACAATCTCTGACTTTTGAACATTCTCTGATGTTATTTTCGTAAACAGAATTTGGAAAGATGTGGCAATATTTTGACGGGCATTATTATTGAAAGCAATTGGTTGCAGGTTTGTTTACTATTGTACAGGTTTAAAGTTTGTTCAGCAAGTACATAATGGTTAGTGAAAATTGTCATTAGTAAATAAATTGTGGCAATATTCATTGCTGGATTGAACAGAGCTTGGCCAACAAAGGAAGTCAGAACATTTGACGAGAAAATAAAAAAACTTATTTAAAGAGGTCTAACTGCACTCTGTATATGCTGAAGTAAATCATGATTCCTAACCCTACTTTTTTTTTCAAATAAAACAACTGATGTTATAAACAAGGGCACGTCCACCCACATCACATTTCCCCACTGGTTCTAAACCTTTTCCAAGTGTTTTAATGCATACAAACGTAACTGTGAAAAATGTCCATCAAATAATTAATAGTAATATAAGACACCAAACAGCCTTAAGATTACAGCATTTGTTAGCTCTCTACAGATTTTGCGCCTGTAAAAATACGTATTATTTGCGCTAGCACAAGCATGTAGTAAATTGAACAGCCAGAATATTGGATCAGCTTATAGCGTGCTGTTCAGGTTTCACAAGATGATGGCCATTATATCGGCACACTGGATCAAATACGGGCGCTAGCAGATGATGGTTGAACATGCGTGGAACATTCTGTGGTGTGTGGCTTGCGTTTAGTTATTGCTAAAAGTGTAGAAATAGCTTGTTTACGTGCACGCACACACGACAGTGTAGGCAATGCATGTTTTATCATAATTATTATAGCTTTGATTAATTAATCCGAACTTCACATACATCTTTGCATGAAATCCAACTTCGAATTACATAAAAGACGAATTTCGAATTATCAAAACTTAAAAGCATAAAAAATCCTATTCTTCTGTTTAGGGGTGAATAAACACATCAAATTATATACAATTTTGAATTAATCGACTTTGAATCAACAAGGTTTTACTGTATTTATGCTGTCGGTTCAATCAAACATGAGTTTTGAGGTTATGTATGTTTTTCTCAGATCTAAAATCTAAGTTTGCATCCATTGTTTTCCCACATATCACATTTATTTTTTTTGGTCCACCGAAAAACGTATTTTCGAGAATCCACTGCAGATACTTTATTTTCTCTTTGCAGTTTTAATTAAGGTACTGGGCTAGGAGACATTTTGATTTACTATATGTAAATATGTTTTTTGAACTTTGATGCATCTCGGGAAGTGAAGACTTTCGAGGGGCTGTTTTTATTTGTTGTAAAAGAATCTTTTTGTAATCTTTGTAGGAACAGGTGACTCAATTTTGTATTCATGGCAACCAGTTGAGACCACGTTGTTATGAAGATAGGTAGAATAAATGAGAGCCATCCTAAGTGTCTTAAAAGTGCATGGGCAGTATCTAAAGAGGCCCAAAAGCACCAGACTTAATTTTGTAGTGTTTCTTCCTATCCTGCAGACTGCCAAAGGACATTGTCTTACTGACTCCGTGAAGGACTGTAAGATATTCAGTTTTGGTAATGCTATATTTGGGATTTCCACCAGTATACAATCATAGAATTTCTGGACTAAAATTTGTTATGTCATTGTGAAGAAAGAATTTATTTTGTACTATTTGATTTTTCCTTATCGAACAGACAGTGGTCCTAGATAGAAATAACTCTAGCTCTCCAAATTCTAGCCCTGCTTTTGAGCAAATTGAGCTGACCACTTAAATGTTGAATTCAGGAGTAATTCTTTCCTAGTGGATGCCAAGATGTGCTTAATTTCTTTAAGCTTATACAATGCCAGTTCTAGTCCTTGTTTTTCTTTGTTTGGTGGAGGAAAAGCAAATTATTTTATTCAATGTCACACAACCAATTTTAGCTATGCTTAAACAGTTATGACATAATGATTTATTTAATTCTTTCTAATAAACCGCTATTATTATGATTTTAACCCCTGAATCATATTTTATGCTGTATTGAAGTTTGTCCGTGTGCATAGTTTCACAGAATATAAGTTGTAACTGTTCGCATCTTGTATATGTTCTAACAGCATCCTGAAAATAAAAGGTAAAATTCTTTAATTTTTCTCATGTGTTCTTTTCTTTGGGAGTGTTTTGGTGTAATAAAATTTATTTAATATTTTCATATTTTTGGAAAATGTTTCGATACATTTTTTTTTTCGCTTGTATGTGTTTTGAAACGGAGAGAAATATTGGTGGTAGAATTTTCTTGTTATGACACATGCACACGTCTGCCTACCACAGATCCAGTCACAAGTTGTCCACCTGTACATACGGCCACGTATGTACATACTGACACGTGTGCTACTGGGTGTGACTACCTTAGATGGTATACTGTACCCTCTGGGTGTGATACCCTGATTAATCTGCCAGACTACATTTTGATGTTACTAGTAGTTTCTGGATGCTGCCTAGGTGGGGTGTCATAGGGAATAGTCTTATATTCTCCTGGGCGAGCAATTTAACCTGTTCCTCATATTCTGTTGTTAGATATCCTTGCCACTGGGCACCGAGCAAGTGATCTAGGGAAGTGGTAATTTCAAGGAAAACTAAAGGGGAAATTGGCATTGGAGCTTGACCATGACACACTAATAGGGTTCGTCCTCGGACGTGGAACGTACTTTCATTCGTGCTAAGGAGCGACGTTCCCTACATCGCTGTCGACTTTGTGCACCTCCTTTCCTACTTTACATCTGTTCACTCGATTTACACAAGTTTGTAAAATACCAAATTAGAGGAAAAAGGGGATCGTTAACTATAAATAATGGGACACAAGTAATTACATTTGACATGATGATTATTGATGGGATTTTCCCAGGAGAAAATCGGCTATTCGAAAAAAATACAAATATGAAATATAAAGCTGCCCTGGCTAAACACTTAGTAGTATAGAAAAAATACGTTAACATGGATTGGTTGAATTGGGCGAAGGCAGGCCGGGGGATAAAATAACTAAGCTATAGCACGCAACTTCACAGTGGCTAATGAGATGCAAATATAGCAACGCAACTTTGACAGTGGCTAAAATAAAATGGGAGCTAATCAGGTATGCAATCTAGAATGCACCGGCTCATTACCGCAGAGTCAAAGGAAGTTGACTGGGGTAAGGAGATGCCGGGGTTAAGGTGGGGTATACCTGAAGTAGGAGTAGTCGTCTCTCGTGCAGGTCTTGGAGAGAGAGAGAGAGAGATAGTTCTTCGCAGACTGACGAAGGCCTTAAGGTGGGTAGTCGTTAGGCAGACTCAGGTAGGAAATAATAGCCCTTGGTCGGACTGGATAGGAAAGCCTTTTGCATACTGAGGTAAGCGGAGAGTCTTCGGCAGGCTAAGGTGGTGAGTAGAGAAGTCTTTGCGGACTCAAGGAAGTGGTAAGTCTTCGGCAGACTGAGGAAGGTGAGAAGAGTGTTTAGTAGACTCAAGGTAGGCCTAGAGTCGTTAGCAGACTCAGGGTGGCTCGCGTCCTCTTCGGTCACCGAGCCCTCTTCGGTCACCGAGCCCAGCGCATCTGCCGGCGCTTGCTACTGGAGTTGTATTTATACTAAATTCCTATCAACAGTTCTTTGGGGTGTGCAGGGTAGCGTAGCCTTCCACCACGGGGGCAGGTTTATCGAGGTTGCAGGAGTGCTGCACTTTTCTGATCGCCCCGTGTGGAGGCGACGACAAATTAAAACCCCGGTCTCTGAGGCGGGCGGGCCGTGACGTCACAAGGTCACGGGGGCACTGCCATCTCTCAAGATTGTAGGAACTTCTTCCAGAGCTAAGCGACAAGTAGTAGAATTCTCATAATATTTATTTAAATAATGGGGATGCCTTTTGCATGCGTAAATCTGGGCAGGCAATGGGGATTGTAATTACACACGTAACTTGCAATGATGTAATCGGTTACCCAGGCTTGTGGGCTGTCTTAGCACGATACTTGTAATCTGGTTTGCCGCTTATATATTCCACCCCTTAACGCACGTGGCTCATAGATGGGGCGAAGTCATCCTTAGAGCGTGCATTCTCACTGCGCAGGATGCTGGCATGCGTCAATACTTAACACTCGACTTCGCCTCATTTGAATGTGCTTCACTTCAACAAGGCGGGGTTATAACAGTAGTAAAGACTGGTCACATGCCTACAGGATACGCTCTTTTAACAAGGAGCGTTATTACAGACACGTCCATCCAGCTTGTACTGTTCACTCTCTCATTCTTACTCAGACGTCATGTCAGCCTTCCTGAAGTAAGATTGCTTATCGGCAGAGTGGCCGAACCCGCCACCCAAGGTTATGTAGTTCTACAGCGTGCCAGGGGATGGCACCACTAGCATCAGGAGTTGATGTTCGCCGCATCAGCAGAAAACCACCAGCAGACAGTGTTAGCAGATGACTCCAGCAGACAGCTTGAGCGGTAGCACTTGTCATCCCCCCTCATCCTGTGCCACAAGAGGTCCACGGACAATTAGAATATAAGTCCGTGTACTGCCTGAAGACATCAGTATGCCTTGCTTCTTCTACCATGCTGAACTGTGCTGGAAGGAACCCCCAGGTCCTCACGACCCACCAGAAGCTCTTCAGCTACTGCAACACCTTCCAGATCTTCTGGAGATTCTTTGCCAACAACTCCCATGGACGCTGTCAACCTTCGTGCCTTACCTGCTGGTAATGGCAATTGTGCCAACACTACCTCTCTGGTAGTGGTAGTTGACTATCCCTTCAGGACATCTCAAGCTTGCCTTACCTGCTGGTAACGGCAATCGCTTACTGCTACCACCTCTGCTAGTGGTCGTCGGCAGTCCCTTCTGGACAATAGTGAGATTTGTAAGGGCCAGTGTAACAGCTACCTAGCCAGATTGTCTTGTTGTGTTCAGGACAAGGTCTCCTTCACCTGGATTCATGTAGGTTAACTTGCATTCAATTGTTAAATTGTTAGGAGGTAGTAAGGGTCACCATGTATATTCTGTGTGGAATATATACGTTTGTCACACTTACTATTGAGTAGTTATGTCATTGAGGTACTGTGTTTATCCTGCATAGACATTGAGTCTGTCAGACTGAAGCAGGAGGATCCTGATTATGATTTCTCAATAACATACCCATTAGACAGCCGCCCGTGCTGTGCCCCGGAGGTATAGTACAGTAGAGCCTTCACTACTAGAAAGACCTCCCTAAGGCAGCTAGCCAGTTAGAACAGCCTATACTCCATCCACCGCGCTGAACTGTGTTGGAGGGAGTATGAGTTTGGCTTTGGAGGACTAACCCCTTTTGGATCCCACAACCAAGATTTGTTGATGGGTAGCTGGAAGAAACCCAATGCTCTGCATCCACCACGCTAAACCAGTGCCGGATGAAAGAGCTCCAGGTACAGCTCTTGCCTGTCCAGCTTCGGCCTTGGCTCAACACACTGTTAGAGACTTTGCCACCTGCTCGTAGTAGTTCCTTTCCCCATGCAATATACTTGGAGGAGTTGTGCATGACCGAAGATGAGAATGGCAGCTACTACCTCCAAAACTAAGCAGAGTTACAACTCCGTCATATCTGCACTTGGCAGCCTAACTCCACAGGAATGAGCTCTCGCCGCCCACCAGCTGGAGAGGCCTACCTCCCAGCTTCCTCCCCACATTGTTCCCAGCACTCACCAAAAGTGCCTCGAACCCCCATCCAATAGTCGCAGCCATCTGCCAGGGCGAGGACATCCGTTTGGAATCGCCAACCCCTGGTTCAGGGGCTACCAGACCACCTACTGCCACAGTCCACTCTCGGCTACCACCAGCATCATCAGTGCAGCAATGGCCACCAGCCTTCACCATAATTGGGTCAGCAGCCACCCCGGGCCACCGTTCATGCAGGTAAACCTGTGGCAGTGTGCTGCTCCATCCGCCGGGTCGTGACAGTGATACCAGACTTTGTGCCGAGCAGATAGGCCACTGCTCTGTTCTCTACACAAGCCGGGTTCAGCTCCAACGGTATTAGTCACTGACGTCAGCCATCCTGGTGTTACTGGTGACACGAATAAAACCATAATTGACCGCGGTGAATTACCTCAGGCAAGGTTTATATGCGTCATGGGTTTTGTGACTCACACAGTAAGGCTGTCGTGCGTTAATTTGTTGTTTGATATAATTTTTATATTATCTCATTGCCTGTTAGAATATTGCTTTATTTTTCATGTGGTATCAAGTGTATTCATTATGACTGTTACAACTGTGAAGGGAGGGGCCAGTCATTTCTAGCTGCATACGAGTGGTCTGTCTAGGCAGTGGAGGAGTCCCTCGCCCCTCTGCTCTTCCCCTTGCTCCCAGCTATCTTTCGTGGAGGAGGGATTTTCTCTTACAATTAATACCTAAGGAAATATTAAGGTAATCAGTATTTTAATGTAATCTGGAACATGTTTAATGTAAATTAAATTGTACTATTAAATGTGCATCAAGTAATGGCAGACCCATGCAACATTCCTGGAGCACTGAACAACTAGATGAATACATGGAAGGGAGCATCGCTCTGCCCTGTAGAGGGGGAGACGAAATTACCTTGTTAAAGCAGGTCAAAAGTTTGTCAGCTGGTTAGGGAGGACTTAACACGAGAGACACTGCGAACTTAGGTCCAGGCCTCTCCGAGAAGTGAAAGAGGTGCTGAAATAATGGCCAGTGTTGTCAAATATTTGTCACGACTGTACAGTGCATGGTGGTATAGTACATCACCGAGAAGCAAGTGATGATTGCAGTCTGTGGCCGTAAGAATTTATCAATTGCTTGACGCGTGTCCGATTAGATTAAGGCTGGATCACTGTCGTGTGGCTTTGGTTGCACTTCGGCCGGTTGTGCTTACTGGCGTTTACGGTTGGATATGGTAGCTGGACATGTGGCCTTACATGAGGGAACAAAGTGGTTGGTAGCGTGACTAGTTACTGTAGACAACTGGCGAGAGGTGCTAGCGGTAGCAGGCTTACTAACGTCGTGAGTATGAGGACTAGCTGGGTATAGTTGGTTGAGGCGATCATTCTTTGCCCGGGCTGCAGCGAGGGCCCGAGGTGTAGCAACGCAGAAACTACAGTTCCACCTGGTAGCTGCTGAGCTCCAGAAGTTGGCGTCCGAGATGCCAAGGCGTTACTCAGTCCGTTTGATTAACCCACACACAACTGGGTGGCAGGCAGGATGTGTGTGGAGAGGTGATGACGAGACAGTAGCTGGATCCCTTGCTGTAGACGTAGGTTGTTCTAATGATGTGAGCATAGCGGCACGATCTAGTTCGGCTCGTCGACTAGCTGTAAGGGGAACGGAACCAGCCGGCTGCTTGGCAGCAAGGCATGCAACTCTTCGCTCCTCCCTCTGTGCACTGTGTCTCACCTTTAAATGGCATAGATAGGGTTAGCTGGTGAGAACTATGAATTGAGCATCACAGACATGAGTAGCCCTAGAAGCGTGTTGCCCAGTAGTGGTTTGGTAGAACGAGCCCGGTGCCTCAGAAGGCCCCCCGCACTGTAGCGGGCGAACCAGAAGCGTTGAAGCTGTGTGGGCTACCAAGACTATTTCTGGGTGTGCGATCCCAACCAAGGCCGGGCCATAGCACCTAAGCAGATGCCCCTGCCAGCACCCAGGTGCTCTGGTAGGGATATAACTCGGGTGTACTGTCTCTCCCTGGGTGGAAAGTGTTGCTAATGGTCGGGGCTCCTCTATTCTACTCCTCTAGTACCTGTATACTTGGCAGGAAAAAAAACATGGTCGTCTAATATATGTGTGTTGCAACTGGAGTCGCCTGAGAGGGAGTTTCCAGTTGTAGCTAGTTCGTAGTAATAATTTTCCATTCCCGGTCGGTGGTATTCGACTCGAGGTTCTCCCAGCAGTTGGTTACAAAATACTCTATGAATAAGATTCGAAGTTAAAAGAAATAAAGCTGTGTTTATTAAGAACGTAGTTAACACTGTGACGAGTGCTCTCCTACCAAGAAGACAGGTGGCTGGAAGTAAACCTATGGTAGCCAGGTGTAAGTGACCTGGTAGGCTAATTGTGGAAGTGAAATTAAACTGTCAAAAATTGCTTACTACAAATGTAACTCTAATCGGGTTGTTTGTAGGAGACAAAGAAGTTAAGTGTGGTATGTTTGGTAGCTATTGGCGTCGCTGGAGCGTCTGGTCGCAGGTGCTGCAGAGTTCTGACGGCAACGTCAATGTAAACAGCCTCTGGTGGCTGCTGAAGATCGTAACAGTAATCATAGGGCCCCAGCACTAGAAGTGGCGGAGCAAGCTCAAAGACTGAGTAAGGTCCGCCACACACTGACTTATATAAACGTGTGTCGTGGCAGCCGCAGAGGAGGTTGTGTAATGTCCCTCTGCTGCGAAGCCGGAGTGGGGGTAACACCCTCTGGTCACCCCTCTGCCTTCACATGTTCTTGGTGGTGCTTGGGTATGCCCCGAGGCGGCTGATGTATTGTTGGCTCTCAGCCCGTGAAAAGGGGCGGCAGGGGGTTTGATGCACCGCTTTCTTGCACAACCCCTCATATCCACATATCTGGCTGCACTCCAGGATTGTGGCAGGCCGTGACATCTGTGTACGGGTGGGTGCGGGATTTGAATCTCGTGTGTAGAAGTAGTATACTAGGTTGCAGTGAGACGAGTCGTAATTGTACATAGTTGGAATAAGCAGCACGTGTCATGCTCAATTAAGAGTTTACAACTAAACATACCTGGTTGTATTATGTAGGATTTGTTTATATTAAACAATATTGAACAATCAAACTAATTTCTGTTTATTGATGGTTTGAGCTAGCAGAGGCATAACCCACCCAGACAGTATACAAACCATAATTAATAGTCAGTATCAGTGACACCGGTGTGTGAACAGAGTGCCACAACTGAAAGGGACATTACTGTGAGTTCAGTTGCTCAGCCACTTACCAAATCATGGCACTATAAATAATTCAGGTTAGTAAACCCTTTGTACCAAAACATTTAATTGATAACATCCAAAGTTGATGCTCGTAATCGTACCTTGTAATACATTTTGGCTGCTCAATACCTTTATGGTACAAGGTTTTCTGGGTTTGAGTTGTGGTTAGGGCACATGTGTATTTGTAATTTTCTCACTACTGTTACTCTGGTTCTACCGCTAACAATGTTCCTGTCAACAAGATGTCGAGGCCTACCTACTTGCCATCTAAGCTATTAAAAAATTTATTAAAAAATTATTTCCATCCATAGAGATGAAAGTAGGGTCATTATTTATATCTGTAATTTCTTGTTTCTTTCTGCTTTGTAGAATTAAACCCATTTCCTTCAGAGTCTTGCTGTCGCAGAGATTATGTATACTTCCTTGTTGTCGCCTTAACTGAGTCAAGAAGGATGTTACATCTAAATGTTTGTGGAGGTGCATGTGTACATCCATGTTTGTGTGTTCATGAAAGAAAGAATGTGAAGAGGGAGTTGGAGACCACCACTGGATTTCAGCAGGACCAGCCTGTAATGGATGTAAGGCGTGGGCTTCCCCGGAGGTTCGCTGGGGGAGCGGGGGGTAGGGCCAGGCAACCAGTCTGTAAGGTGTGGGGGTGACCATTTAGAGGACTGGAAATGGGGCGGAGGACCAGCCTGTCGTGGGCATAAGGTTTTGCCCGGTGGGGTATGGGTTGACTATGGCAAGCACTATTCCTCTCCGCCCTGTTTGTGGTTACCGCGAGTGCCACTTGCTAAGTCCTTGTTGGAATGTGGTTGACTACTGGAAGCCTATTCCTAATCTCTTAATCTGTCCCTCCCTCCGTCTGTATTGCTGGGATGTTTAAGGCCGGGTGGGGGCTTTGTTGACTGAAAAGGAAGCTTGCTCCCTCTGTCTGCTATGATGGTCTTGGCTGGTGACCAAAGGCACTGGAGGTATAGGTGATCTGAGAAGTGTTGGAGCTATTGCCAGCTCTAGTAACGGAGAGTAAACTTAAGTGTGATACCGGAGAGGGTTAGAGAAACGTCTCTTATAGCCTCTCCTAGCCCAAAGGAACCACTACCTCCTTGTGGTACCGCTGGGTAACCTCAATAAAGAGCTTAGCAAAAGTGGGAATCTCCCGAGCGTTCCCTATGCCATGGTTACAAAAATGGGTAACTGCCTCTCATGATAAACTTGAATTATGGGCAATCATGATGGTGGTTTATGCTGGCGAGCCGGTCGACTCCTTTACGGTCAGAGGGTCCCAAAAGCTGTATTTCAATGTGAAGAAATTCAAGCTATGGAAATGGACCACTTTCGGGGTGGGGTATTTGCCCACCGAGGTGGAGAACCCTTGATAAAAGGAAGGAAGAGCACGGGCTGACCTGGCTTTCCTCGTAGAGGTTTCCTTAGCTGGAGGGAGCAGGAGTCACAGTCTTGAACAAAGGTGCTGGGTCCTGGTTTCACTCGCCCCCTCTGGCACCCCGAGGTCAGATTGAGGATGGACTCATGTTGGCAGTGGGGGGGTGGAGTGCCTGGGCTGTATGACCAGGAATCCACTAGGGTAGTAGGTTTCTCCCGAAACCAGGATAAACGGGAAGGCCAGGTGACAGCTGGCTGTGAAAGGAGAATGTGCCTGAGCGGTGGGAGGGGAGGCGTAGCTCGAGAACTGGGTCAGCTGATTTACTTATCCGAAGGGCCCCTGCAACTCCGAACCCGCAATATGGCTTTTAAAAGGATACTCGAAAAACCCCAAAATTACTTATGCTGAGAGAGGTCCAAGAGTTCTATATTGTATTGTATACCAACCTAATGTTTGTATAATTCAAATGTTGAGTTAATGTAGGTACACAATTTGTAACACATTACTTCATCACCTTAGGTTTAATATATTTTATGTTTAATATTTTGAGTTATTTTTTGTTTGTGAAGTGTTGTTTTATTGTTTATGTTATCAAATAAATGTGTGCTTTTTGTTTGTGTGTATACTTACTGTTGCTGTGTTAGTGCCCTCAGCCGCTCCTCCTGGATCATCCAGCACCATTGCCAGCTGCCCCAGTGTATCAGACAATCAGCACGTCACAAAAGCTGCCGCCACCGAAGCCAAATTTGAAGCTTTCAAAAGTTACAAATAAAGATCAGCAAGGTATATTTCAATATTTCAAAACTTTTATTACTATGTACAAGGAAATTTTAACATGTTCCAAGTGAGAGTATTTGACTCTCGATGTATAATTATCGCATGTATCGATAAACCGCATTCACCAACAATTATTTGTGGTCCCAGCGAAATCCCTGTGTAAATAATGTTAACATAAACCGCTTGTATCGTTTATCGCATGGAGAATCGATCAAAGTATATTTAGGCTCCCTTCACCTAATATTTCCTGCAACTATCTTTTTTATGTTGGTTTTTTATGCAAACGTCTAGTAACTGGATGTAAAATACGTCATGGGTGCCGCCATTTATAACTGCTCTGTGACGCACTGTCTAATGTCTTGTCTTCTCAACACGTCTATCGACACTGCGGCGGCCGTGCGGGAAGCAAGTTTCACTGTCTACTTCCACTGACAAGAGGGGAAGTGGTTATCCATAGCATCTTCTCTCTCTCACCTTTCTTTCTGTCTCTCTCAAACACATACTTTCCTATTCCCCTCACATGCCTAGCCTCCGAGAGGGGAAGTTGCCAAGCAAAAGATAAAGCATGTCCCCTCTTTCTCTTCCACGCCCTCTTCGATTGCCTTGCCTTCACACGCTGCCCGCTGGCAGCAGAGCAAATAAAGTGCGCCTGGCAAACGTAATTTTTCAAGGCGTCACTCAAAATAGTAGTACCTAACATCACTTGTATTTCATAGCAAATGTTTCACTTGACAATGTTATGCAAACATTTTAACGTTGAATTATTATTTGAAAAGATGTTTCCTTTTGTGATTAAAGGTGGTTGTTTCCAATAAGGTTGGTGTTTTATTGTATCTGGCGTAAAATAAAGATGATTTTAAAACATAATATTTATTTATCTCAAGGGGCAGTAGCTTCACGAATAAAACTATATGCCCAAAAGCACATGCTTGAACTCCCCTTGTCACCAGAAATTGTTTGAACATTGTGCAACTTGTATTAAAAGTGTATAATTTATTTTCAGTTACGTCTGTGGGGAAATCAGAAGATTTATATTTATTTCAATAGACATACGTCTTACGAATTAACTGGTAAAAATTAATGAACTATTTGACAACTTTTGCCATCTAATAATGGGTAGGTAAGCATAGAGCAGAGTGCAGTGTAACACTTATGACATGGAAAAATCAAAGGATGTGGTTTTGAATGATTAATTAGTAGACAGTATATAAATCAATTATAATCACCTTATTTGTTTATTTTTGTCTCAAAATTAAAAGTTTTCTTTGCAGTAAAATATAATTAATTACTTTAAAAAGACAGACATTTGTCACACCCGCAAGGTGTCAGCACACTTCAACAAGTAGAAAAGGGGCGGAGGGGGGGGGGGGGGGGTAATTCCGCCCACCGCCTCTCCTCCTCCAACGGCCGCTGTGAGCACGCCTGATCGATAACTTCTCAGTGTGCGGTTACTGAACAAGTGCACGTGGAGCATTCGAAATTTGACTTGCATTCGGTGTCATATTATCTTAATTTTTAGAACGTTTGAAAGTTTTAGGTCAGCTTTCATTTGATGTCGGATAACAATCAATTATATACAGTATTTTGAGACTTATTTTCCTTATTTAAATGAGTTATGAGGAAATGATTTTGAATGTATTATCTATCATAATACTTTTTCTAAAATTCCCATTTTTATTGTGTTCATTAGCTAAACTGTATTCACAGATAATGTAAAGCTCTTACTACACTCAACATAAAGTTTTGTAAGGTAAGAAGTTGTATTTTATTGATGTACATGTCAGAGCCCTCATCTACTGAAATCCTGCATGTATGGACATTTTTTGGCAGTCCCCTGAATAACATAGATCGAGACTTGACAGTTGTCTTGTTTTTTGCTGATAACATGGACTGCATGTTTGCTTTGTCACTGGTGTTTGAACCATGCCACACAGTTTAAATACTGCCTCAGCTCTCTGGCAATGAGTGGAGGCAGGTCTCTCTATTAGAGCTGTGGCGATTCACAAAATTATGCCAATATGCCAAATCACCTATGGCTGCTGATGTGTGGAAAAGCTTTTTCTTTATATTTAAGTTGAGTTTAGATTACTCATACTTAAAAAATTATGTTAAGTCCATCCAGCTGCATCAACAGGAAAATCCAACACACAAACCTTCCGTTGTTTTGAGTAAGTTCACATATTGTACATTTCACATATGCTGCATCTCTGTGAAATCCAGTTTTGGAGCCAGTGTCAAGTGGGAGGAGACCCATGCCAGTCTTGGTTTTGGCGAGTCAACCCAGTCCCCTCTCATTGTCAACACGCATTGCATTATGCATTACAGTATACACATCCTAGTATTGTTGCATTTGTCCCTTTTTGTAATAAATTCTGCAATCTCTTGTGTATGTTGTGAAAAATGGATAGTGAGAAATTAATAGAACAAATGAGCGAACATTACGAGATCTATAATGTTAAGTACTCGAAGCATCGCAACACACCCATCGTTGCTGCCATTTGGAAGGACATAAAAAAAAAACAGTTGGAAGCTAATGGTATGTTATTTATCGTGATACTTTCTATTATCCTAATACTTTTATTTTTATGTTACATTTTATTGTACGTAATCCATACCTGCCAACTTTTAGGGATTGCCTGTAAAATTCATGGACAGGCGTTTGATTGTATGATTTTACGGACATGTATAATATTAAATGAATTTTGCGATGTTTTGTCAGCAGTTTTTAATTTCCAAATCCAAAGGAATTTAATTTGAATAGTTATTTATTTCTATTCGCATCTGCAACTTCTGTCATGGTTTGTTGGCGGCATTACCACACGCCCTATGATTAGCTCTTTGTCATTGGATGTCGTTGCAGTCATTTGGTTGCATTTATCAATCATTTAGCACCATGTTACGAATGGTGTTCAATAAGCGCTCTTATAAAATGTCTGACATGGTGGTGCGCAGTGTTGCAGTGCTTGTTTTCACTGCTAGTTTGTTTTAGACTACTTTGTGACACCAAAAAGTGTTTTGTTAAGATATTTCTAAAATTATTTACATTTATTTCCTTTTTCGGATTTGCTTGGAAGTAGGGATGTCAAAATACCAATTCTTCTCAATCCCAATACCATAAATTAGTATATAATGATTATTAACATGTGCGTACAGTTAATGTATCCTTTTGAAATTTTGTTTTATAGGTCAAATTAGACAGACACAAATATGAATACAATTACAGGAAAGACTTTCTGGGTGCTTATTCTAAGTTTCGTCAGTAACTGCCACACCATCATGAACCTACTGTTTCGCAGCCGACAAAATATTTGTCAGATCCAAAACAGTATTCAGAGTTATCATTCGTTTAGCACGGGTGTGCAATCAGGCCTCTTCGGCTTACCGCCTTCCCTACTCCAAGTTAGACGAACGTTCGTCTCTCTGCGTTTGGTCAACAACATACCAACAAAATATTACTAGAATAGCTTGTTTTAAAATTTCACAAATCTATTGAAATAACATTACTTAAAGACACTAATAGTAAAATTTATATTTTGTAGCTCGTAAAGAGTAGTATATGATTACAAATATGTGTTTTGTAAGAAAATAATAGTGTACAGTTTTCATTAATTATGTGAGGAGTTTGAGAAACTGTGGTTGGTGGCCATGTTGAACAGTATTGTTTTTCCCCCTTTGTGAGATATAGATGTTTGTGTGTTACGGACGAGACCCATGTGTTTAGCAAACTATTTGTGTATGTGAAAAATAAAATATTTGGCCAAGACTAAGTGGAGGAATGTTAACAGATGTTAATTATAGATTTCATGTAAAACTGCCCTGAATAACAAAGAAATGTACATGTCTTAAATAGATTATATTAATATTCCTAACCTTGGTGTCCGTGGAAGTGTACTACAGAGCCATGGAAAACCTAGTGTTCAAGAGATTGTGAATTTTACAAACAGTAAGTTTGCGTGTTTTGTAAATTTATTTGTAAACCATTAATATAATTATTGAAATGCACGTGCCCTGAAAAAGCCGCACTTTCCATAGTTTTGTAGTGAGTGAATAATATTTGTTTATTTGTCTATATCGTAAATTCAACGAGTGTAAGGTTAACTTCGATCAAAGCAAATCATTAAAACTATGTAAAACATAAGCGATTCCCAGTCTAAAACGCACGACAGTAAATGTAAGCAAATGCCACCTCAAGCCGGCAGAGCGCAGGGCAATCACTTCTTTCACAGAAAATTGCCAGCTATCCGGTATTAGTCTCCATAGTATTTTGTTAAAGTGTGTGTGTATTGCTATATCTGTACAAATATGAACAGCAATGTGTACGTCTATGTATCCCGTTTGGTTTTTTCATTAAAGTTAAAATTTTCGAAGGAAAATAATTTGAATGTTATTTCCATACGATCAAAATTTTCTACTGTTCCATCAAAACAATATGCAAAAATGCCACACACTCGTAAGAACATCAAAATAATCTTGTCTCATGAAAGACGTAAAATTAACCCCACTCTTCTTTGATTTCTATTTCCTTTTTCCCTCAACAAAATAAACAGAACCCTAACAAATTTAACTTGGCGATTACAAAAATAAAACAATTTGGAATGCCAACCTAGCTATAATATCCTACATTAGTTACTGTATGGAAGTTGGCTAACGTTCGTCTTTCATTGCCTGTCACGACAGGAAACAAAAGGAAAGAGGAAAATGGAAGTGTGCATTGGACTCAAACATTTCTTTACAAATGCCTTTTTCTTCACTGACAAAACAGCTGGGGTGGAAGGATAAAATCATGTTACTTTTCTAAAACTGTCAAAATTTACCCTACTATAGACTATAACAGAGCTAGCCCCAAAACATTCCAGACTGTAGGCTAATAAGGGCCAAATAAAAATGTACATAGCTTATAAGCGTTCCCCCCCCCACGTATCATCTGATAGCTCACGTAAAATAGCCTGTATCATGTTTGACAGGCGTGCGTGATGCACATTTGTAATAGTTATAACCAATCTTCTCATGCTTATTTGTATCGTAAATGTACATGTAGGAAAATTATAACACCATACAACACAAACATGTGCTGCACTGACTTTATACTACACATTATTTATTTCTGTGTCATTGAAATACACGGCCACATTTAATACAGACGCCTGCCATATTGGTTTACCTACGAAATGCTAGCCTGCCAACTGCTCATGAGCAGTTGAGACGTTCCAACTCCTCTCGTTACTTCACTTGATCTTCGTTTCAAGCTTAGAATACCAAATAGTAAGTTGGGACTGATAATTGTATGGATGCTACTTTTTTTCGCTGGAACGAAAACTTAGAATAAGCCCCCTGGTCTGCTAAGTGAAGTTAATTTCCTATATTTATGCAACATTCAGATCTGCCTAATTAGGCCTAACAAGTTTATATCAGTATTTTTGATAAATCTATGATTTATTTGAAATTAATACAGACAAAACTAGAGGACCCAGCCCGTGACCTTTTTTTTTTGTTTTCTATTGTCACGGGGCTAGAACAGTTAAACAAATTTTTTAACATGGTATCATACAAAGACTGAAAAAAAATATTGCATAGATATATGTAGGTAAAAATGAAATGATGTGAAATTAATTCAACATTGAAGCGACTACTGTCCCATTTAATATTTCTCTATTCACTTCGTCACTGCGGTCCCACTTGACATATTTCTATCCACTGAGTCACTGCAGCCCCACTTGATATAATTATATCCAATGAGCCACTGTGGCCCCACTTAATATAGTTCTATCCACTGAGCCATTGTGGCCCCACTTGGAATTCCTCTATCCAATGAGCTACTAAGGCCCCATTTAAGATTTTATATATATACACACACACGCGCGTACACACATGCACATGCTCGCACACATGCACGTGCACACACACACACACAAACTTGGAATCACTTTTTTCACTAAGCCTCTATGGCCCGACTTAATTAACTCAACATTGAAGCGAGACATTTAAAATAAACAAAAATGATATTCAATTACCTTCTCTATGCATTAATACAAAACTTTTCAGAGGAGAAAAATAATTAAAAATTGAGTTTTTAGGGTTAAAGGTAATGATTGTGTAATCTGATCTTGCTGAAATTCAAGCTTGACCTGTATTTTATCCTGAGGATTCGCTCTGCAAAATTTTAAGAACTTCTATTGAGTTTCAAGGGACATTGAGGTATTAGAGTCAGACAGACATTGTCTACTTATTATATAGGATATTATACAAAAAAAGTTAAACAAAAGTTCTTAACTTCTCAATGCAATATTTTAGGTCAACTTATGAAGCTAACCAATATGTACACAAATATTGATACTATTCAGTAATGAAACTGAAATACATGTAACCCTTCATTTAGCATTGCTAAATGAAAATGTGTCTACCTGACATTTTAAGTTGCAGGGACACTGGATGACTTGCTGCTACACGTATCTTTGCCCAAAAGATCTTCTGAACATCATTATTGGCAATTTTCTCATACTCATTGTGTTTGTTTTCTCATGTTACCAGTTGTGCAACTAACCCCCACCTCGTGAGATTTTTGCAGAGCACAAACTGCAAAATGCGTAATTTGCATAATTTACATCAACCGAAAAATAATTCCATACATCGCTAGACATTTTCTTCATATCTGTATATAAAATCCTCAGTACATTGAAACCTTTAACACTACCCACTTTTAGAAAAAAAGAAATTGAAAATTTTGGTAAAGGTAAACTGGAAAACAAAATTGCTTTCTATCTCGACTACCTCAAAAACAAAAATTTCACAAACAGGAAATATGTATTGTACGAAAAATTTACCTGTTCGTTATCTAATATACAGTTAAATAATAGGTAAAAAAAAGTAAAAAATCCAAAAAATAATACCAGGATCCTTATGCTCCCACTACTCATAACTATCGCGCAATAGACTAAACACACATGCATGTTCCAAGTCAGTGACCCATAACTCTAGGAGCTTGCCACTGAGGGTTCTTATCTACAAACCACATCTGGTTGCAGACCCAGTTGGGAGCCTGACTTCTGGAGCTCAACAGCACATAGCACATAGAGTGAAGTGGGAGTGAAGTGAGGCAGCCAAATACTGATAATAGCCTTCTGTTACATGGCAGCTATTAAGATAAAAATAACTGTTTAACCACGAGTTTAGATAGTCCAACTCTTTCTCTTCCCCTGCATAATTGCCGATAATCAAGGTTCTATTGTATTATCTTAATTCTTTCATAGTCGAGCCATCATTTAACGCAACTTTTAGTGACGGGAATGAATAAATTTACATGGATAGTAAAAAAAATTTCGAAAATTGATAGTGGACATTTTCAACTTTAATAAATAGGAATTTTGCTGGGGCCGGGAAAAGTATATGTTATTTTCAGTCAACGCATGCGGGTTCGGTACACGTTCAGCCTATTTGGAAAACCCCAAGACCTGTTGCTGTGCAACATATACTAAAAAAAATTCATTTGAAGGTGGATGAGGATTTATAACAATTAACTGTTTGATTCTCGATTCTTCGATACCTGTAATAATTGAAGGTATCGAGGAATCAACTTTGACATCTCTGCTTGGAAGTCATCTGTGTATGTTTACATAGGGTTAGCGTGGCCACGTAGTGGCATATCCCTATGTGTGTGATAAATTTTGGATGGTGTACTTTAAATCTCAGAAAGGAAAAAAATCAGATTTTTGCATAGCGTGCTAGTGTGATTTCTACATCTCTCATGGTGGTAGGATCGATGGTAAGTATGTATGTAAAATGCCCAAAGCACGTTGGAAATCTGCATGCACAGGAAGCAAATAGGAAAATTGATAGTTTGTGACAACCGTAAAATTACGTAAAACCGTAAAACAGCGTAACCTACCTTTAGCTGTGGATACAAAGAAATACCCTGGAAATAAAACAGAGAGGTAGAGAGCAACGTGTGTTTATTGAGAGCTCAATAAACACGTGACCTGTGCTACCTCCTACCGAGTCGAGAATAGATGAAGGTAACTGCGTGTTTCTAGGTGTAGGTGACCTGGTTCTAAGTAAAAGGAAAATACTGGTTCTAGACAAAAAATATAGAGTTGAAGTTAAACTGCTAAATAAAGGTATGTAGAGGAGTCAAAGGGAAGTTAAAAGAAAATGTTAGTGTTCGTATGTCGTCGGGTTGACTGGTCGGCTGCGTACGTAGTAAGTAACCACGAGGACAAACTCAAAGGTTGGTAACTTCTCCAAAGATCCCGAGCACTGGCAGTGCTGTGGGAGGTTGCTAGGGTTGCGAAAGAATGACTCATCTCAGCTGCAGCCGGACTTATATAGTGGTAGCTTGTAGGCTGCCGACGCAGAGTGCAGGGGAGGCGTGACGTCCTCTGGCCCTGGGTGGCGTGAGAATCCTCTCATCAGCGATTCTGGCTTTGTGCCTTGTGTCTGGGCAGCTTGTAGGCGTCGAGGGTGGGAAGGAGGGGTGGCGTGCCTGCCAGGTTGCGTATCCTTCAGGGGAGAAGGAAAAACACAGAAGTTCCCGTTGACTGTTGGGTAGGCAATGTGTTGTTCATGCCTGTAGAGATGGAAGAGGTACTCTAGAAGATGATTCATAATCATATTTGAATAGATGTAGAATCTGCACGTGTCACTGTATTTTTTTCTTACGTGTCAACCGGGTTCTGAAACAACTGAGTCTCAATAATTGCCTGTCAGTTTATGTGCAATGTTATGAATGGTTGTTAGCAGTATTTTGTGATGTAATATGTTACGATGTAGGCTGTGTTGCTGGTGCGGTTCAACATGTGTGGCACATGGAAAGGCTGTATTACATTTAGATAATTTACAGGCATTGTGCTGTCGTGGAACATGTCTCTGACGGAGGAACATGAGCAGGTGGCCAGCTACCAGCTGTACGCTTACCAAGAGGGCAAGGAGAAGCCCAGCACAGACCTGTGGAAGAAAGTGGGTGATGTAAAAGCACTGCCACTCCCAATGGCTTGTACATTAACTCAGGTAAATTATCCAGTTGTACTTTCATTTGTTAGTGTTGTATTTAGGGTTTTGTAAACCAGGACTTTTCGGCATGAATCAACTCTCAAATTGAATTACTAAATCTTGAATTGAATTTAAGAAAAATTTCCGGATATATACTGAATTTTAAATATAAGAATTCACATATCCAACCATTAATTAAATTTTTTCTTACATTAAAATTTTCTTAAGATGTTTCTTAAGGGACTGCAAAATGTAAGGTTATTAGGCAGGAAATGTTAAGAAAGTGGGAACTTCTTAACTAGGTTTTACTGTACTTAGTTATGGTACCAAAACGTTACGTGAGGTTGGAGTATTTCTATTTATCTGTAAATTTCCATTTTCTTTTTATACATCATATATCACATGAATACATTTAGAGATTTATTTTAATTTTTTAGATAGTGAAAACTTTAAAATCATATCTTTGTATGAACACTAGTCCGTATGCAACAGTGACACATGATGCTTTCTAACAATTACTTAAACAAGTTTGCCTCACTAGTGTGTGCCTTCACATCGCCCCAGGCGGGGTGTGAACCAGAGTACCTACAAGATATGTCAATTTTCATGGGAGCTGTTACACACACGCCATCTTGTACTGTTTGACCGCTGTCGCTAATCATGCCAATTTCCCCCTCCGAAGCATGAATGAGCCAGTGGCCAAGACCGCATTCCAAGGGCAGGTAATTCCAGAGCACGTCGAAGGGATCGCACCCTTACTTGATTTCGCCCAGAAAAGCAGCTTATTACCACCCTCACCCTGCACCCTGTGACTAGGGTGGACCAGCAAAATATATGCCTGTGCGAGGCCCGAAAACATCAGTTGTTCTCCGGCAGCTCGCTCTACCACCTCGTGTGCTGGGGCTCTCTGTTGTCTTCAATGCCTTCCAGACCGTCCAGAAGCTCAACAGCGCCCCTCAAAGAAGTCTTCAATATCTCTCTTGCCTTGCCTACCCTTCTGGTAATGGCAACTCCACCGCCCTTCTGGTAGTGGTCCCCGCAAGTCTCTTCTGGACAACTGTATTAATTACTTAGGGTTAGTTCTTATAGCTACCTAGCCGCATCTGCCTTGTTCAGATTAAACCAGGTCCTCTTCACCTAGCTTACGTAGAGTACATTCCATCAGCTTTTGGGTAGTTGGGAGGTAGTACGGCCCGCTGTGTTTATTCCTCACAGAATAAATACATGTTCTCTCTAAATCTCTGAGTTATCATTTCAAGAGGGGGACTGTCTACTTCTTAGACACCAGTCCATCTGAGAGTAGGAGACCGCATATTTTACCACCAGTTTTCCGAACCTATTGTAGGACTGCAGGCTCACCTCGCCAGGATGCATGTACCTCATACACACACATGCTTGACGGCCACCCGTACTGTGCATCCTGTGTACAGTAAGGTAGAGCCACAACCACTTGAAAGACAATCCACAAGGAGGCTAGACAACCAAGCCCAACCTGCACTCCATCCACCGTGCTTAACTGTCGTCAGAGGGAGTACTAGTCTGGTTCTGGGGACTTGACACACACTCTGGGGGCATTTGGACCCACACCTACAGTCATTGGTCAGACACCTTAGAGAAAGTGCACATCTCCAACAACCATGCCGCTGTGTCACAGTTTGGGATAAACGGTTTCGGCTCTGTGTCGTCTCAACTTCAGCTGTGGCAGAACACTTAGCTAGGGACTATCATCGCCTGCTTTCCTCTCGCGAGGCCAGTCATAGTACCTAACCCATGCCTTACACACAGAGGGGTGGAACCAAGTGGCAGTAGAGAAAGGCAGCAGCCCCCTTCCAGCCCCTTCTGCACTCTACACTGGTAACCCCCGGGAACGGTCTCAAGCCATCCGCCAGCTGGAGAGGCCTCACCTCCCAGCTCCCTCCTCGTCCTTATTTGCAACCCCACACTCGATCATCACTGCCGTCTGCCTAGGGGAACACTTGCCCATCAGCATAGCAAAGCCGTGGTTCCGGGGACAACGCAGCACCAGCCCAACCCGGACCTACTCCAGCTACAGCAGCCACCAACAGACATCATAACTTGGTCAGCAGCCTGCCCGGACCTCCTATGCAGGTAATCACATGGCAGTGAGTCACCCTGCCCGCCGGATGGCCAAACCAGTGCTTGACTTTGTACCATGCCGCCAAGCAACGTGTCCCACGCTTTACACTGGTCGAGCTCCAGCCAGCCAGTAGTGAGGACACAGTGTGGTGACAGGCCGGGGAAACCGGGAATAGTCAGGACTTGTCTGCTATGTGGGTTTTCATGCACCAGTACCAAGTTACTTGAACTTCAAAGATGGTAGGTTCTTTTTGGTGGACCACATTTGTTTACTGTTTCAATATTAAAAATGAAGTACTATTTTAGCCAGTGCAAATGTTTTAGAAGGATAGGTTTCAAACATTTATACGTTAGTCGACAATTTAAATTTTTATGGCTGTGTTTGAATTGAAACATTTTGTTGACAAAATTGTCGCGTAAAATTCATAATTTAGATTTTGTATCTCTCTTTGAATGATATTTTATTATAGTCCATTTCATATAAGTGGTCTCAAATTTGACAGTTCTAGGAAAGTAGTCCCAATGGCATCTGGGTGGCTATGTATCCTTCCGCCACAGCTGTTATTGAAGGTGACTGTTTGCAAACAAACACCATGTGACTGCCAGTATTTGTAAACAAATAACATATGACTGCTTGATTTTGTAAACAAACTGCATTTACCACTCCCAAATGTCTTTTAGAAGCTGTGAAGGGCTGTTCAAACAGTTGCAGGTTGGCAACAATCCCATTTTTTTAGTTTGTAAATATTTTTTGTAAATGACTAACAGCCCATGTAATAAGTGTATAAATTGGTAATTTTTTTACCTTGCAAGAAATTTGTAACCAGGATGCACCTAAATGAAATTGTATTTTGACTGTCAAATGAATAAGATAATTAACTATTTTTTAATATACGGTACTCAAAATATGTTAATGACAACTAATATTGTCACACCTGGGGAAAGTTCTTGTAAACATAAAAATTTTGCATGGTTTCCACAAATACCAGGATCCCCCCCCCCCCCCCCAGGAATGCACAAATACGTAAATATTGCCCCTCCCCCCGGTCACTATTGACCTTTTTTTCTTTTTTTTCTTCTTTTCTTTCTTCAAAGACAGTATACATTCTTACATGCAGACTATGCCTACCATTGCATTAAAATTACATTATTCAGCTTCGTGGTATGATATGACAACAAACTCTGTACAGCCTGATACTTTTATGGAGGTTATATATCTCAGGATGTTAAAGTATGTAGGTAGACAAAATAATATTTAAGCAAATGTTACTTAATTTCAGTAATTTTAATAACGCTCATTTAGTAACTCAAATGTTAAGTATTGCAGGTATACATACAAAATACTTTAATAACTTTTCCCAAATACCTATGTGTTCAGATTGTCATGCTGCTAATAAAAACTTATTTCTGACTCAGTGTTGATATTTACACTGAAGTTCAGTCGCACAACATCCCTCCTCAAAATTGTGAATACAGCCCTACGCTTACTCTCGGGTACCTAATGAAAAACTGTATTTCAGTTCAGAGATGTTACAAAGCGCTCTAGAGAAGCAGATGTGACCTACGGCAACAATATATCAAACAAACATGTTACTTACACACTAAAAAGATGCTCCACCTACCCAAGATTGAAGACATCATAAAGTTCATTTTCCTTAACGATAAATTTTAGAATGTCGCAGTTCCTGTTGATGCAAGAGACACTTCTTTATGATGTTGGAGCACCTTCGTGGGTGCTTAAATTGAAAAAATTTTGTTTGATATGCATGTTGTAATTTACTTGATATAAAAAAGTTGTCTTTCCAATGTAAATCCTGTTTATGTAAATTATTCTTACAGTATTCTTAACAATGTATGCTAAAAACATGAGAGTTCTTTTAATTTGCAAAACAAAAATTCTCAAAACGTTAATTAAAGACTCCAACATTGAAACCTACATGCCATTTTTACTTTCAAATACAGCCTTTAAAAAACGGGGGGGGGGGGGGGGGCTTTTAATTTATTTGCTAACAAGTTTGACCAATTTTATATACATTCTAAAAAAAATACAAGTAATACAACTTACAAGTTTGTATGGCCAGTAAGTTTTACATTTTGAAACCCTCCAGAACCAGAGTGTTAGAGTTTGAATCAATAACAACATAGAGAAATTTTCATAGCAGTGAAATGTGGGCAAAATTAGGGTATCATCTTAATTTAATTTCGAGGGAAAATGTGAGCAGAAAAGGGCAGTGGGGCTTTAGTTTATCGTCTTTCATGAGACGGGATCATTTTGATTTTACGATGCCAGAATCGCATAGCCCCAACATGCACGACACGATGGCCAACAGCCAATGAAATACTACATAGATTGTCGTCCGACCAGCAATTTTGGATTAGGAATTATTTCTATTCTTCGTCGTGTCGTGTGGCACGACGCACAGAATGTACAACATTGCAGTATTAGATTGTATTGCAAGCTTTCCCTACAATGGTAAATACGCAGCTTAAAAGAAAAATTAATTGAAAACTAATGTTTCTAACTCTTAAAAATAATTTTACTTTTGTATGCATTAGCGATACCAATTTGTCACCATTATGCATTACAAATTTCCCTCTTGTTCACCGCCTTTGAGACTAACGTAGCCTATCAGCACCTTCTAAATAGTTAGGTTAAATGCCGAGAGTGTGGTGTCAGTCGTTCTGTAAATCCAAGTAGTCACATTGAAATGTGTCGTGCCGTGTTGGTCGAGGCTATGTGATTCTGGCATGAGTGTATGGTATTTTGAGTTGCATATTGTTTTGATGGAGCAGTGGAAAATTTAGCTCATATGGAAATAACATATAAATTATTTAACTTCGAAAATTACAACTTTAATTAAAATACAAAATGTGTTACGTCGCTGTTCGTATTCGTACAGATGCAGCAATATATACACGCACACACTTTGACCAAAGGTTAATCTTACACTTGAATTTACGATCTAGACAAACAAATATTGTTCACTCACTACAAAAGTGTGGAAAGTGCAGCATTTTTCAGGCCACGTGCATTTCAGTAATTATATTAACGGTTTACAAATACGTTTACAAAACATGTAAACTTGCTGTTCTAACCTCTTGAACATGTGTTTTTCTATGGCAATCCTTGCAAGTTTACATCACTAAAATCATGTTTGTTCGTCACTAGCATTAAATAATTTATTTGCAAAATCAATCAGTAAAATCAACACTGCGCACTTTTCCTAATACAAACAAACTTAAACTTATATACAGAAATTATATTTGTGTTACTTCATTGTAGGAGGCAGTTAGGAAAATGGCGGAATTAGCAGTTGAACAACGTGCCGTTTAATATTACCTTTCACTCAACAAAATGCACTACAACGGTACCTATAACCAACTATGTTTGGAGAAAACAAATATAAAATAATTAACTAACGATTAAATATTTCAACAACACCAATAAGATATTCGTATAATAAACACAATGAGAAAAAAGGCGCTAGCACAACTTCCTTCACCGGACTGGAAATCTAAACATGGCTAGCCATTGGCTGAAAATATTTACTGTTCGTATGTGTCGACATACTCTGTCATAAATGCTGAACATGTTTTTAAAGTCCCGTTACTAATAGCCAAGAAAATTTAATATTGCTTTAGAAACATAATTTAAACCATAAATGTTGTAAGTATAATTAAAATTTTAAATTACAACTTTTAGTTCTGAGTACTATTTTCTTCCAAAGACATCATCAAAATTGCCAACCTAACAACACGGATCCTGCAGCAGTTCATCAGCTGATAAAATACTGTAGGAGCGAGAGCATTGACTGTTTACATAGTGTGTAGGTTTGTCACATTGTCTGTCAAATATGAGACCACTTATATGAAATGGACTGTATCTGATGTGCTTATTGTGAATATTAACACAAAGGGTTGTAGTGTACAGAAGCTATTGTTTAGTTTGCCTACATTTAGTTCAAGTTCGATGCATTTGTTTTTGTACATAATAGGCCTATTTTATCTGAAATGCTTGTTAATACTAATGCACATGTGATAAAGTGAGCATAAGGTACTGTTTGGGTGAAAAATAATGTTTATTTTGTTTACTGAAAGGTACATTGTAAGGTTCGGCATGTTTTGACCTTCAGAAGAGCATAATGTTAAATTTTAGCTATGCGCAGGTTTGTTACGAAAGGGTAAGAACAATTTGCTTAGTTGAAAAAAAAAATCCTATAGTTTTTTTTTTAGTAAAATTTTTGTGATTATTGTTACATAGATTTATTTAACAATGGGCGTTTGTAGCAGTAATTCAGTAAATGTGTAATGATGTGTTCTTGGTATAGTTACATATTTTTGCCACAATATGGCTCACTAGCTTGGCATATCATATCATGTACGCCACTGGTAAGATGAAACAGGGTGTCATGTGTTCATACACATACATTTACACTATTACATCAACACTAGTACTATAAAACAAAGTATCAAAAATAATTTTCTAGTTTACAAGAAAGGTCAGGGAGAATCACAAATTTTGGTCTGGAAAACGGGGAAAGTAAGGGAAGTTTATTTCATGCAATTTGTAGCCACCCTGGGACAACCTTTGCTAAACTCCGTGTTACTGACTGACATGATGAAACTGGACTTTACCATGATGTTGAACATCACCCAGCATCACACATCAACAGTGTCCTCTGTCACAAGTTGCTTGCAGTTTGAAATTGTAATTTTATGATGTACCATTTTTGCTAAATGTAGTGGTGATTGTCAGGTTGGTTTAAGTTAAATGTCTTCAGATTGGGTTAATTTTGTGTGTATTGTGGTATTCAGTGATTTAACTGTAGGAGTATATCAAGTTCGTGTTAGGTTCAGTTATTAACACTATAACCACGGAACATATGTGATGTATCAAGCAGTGTTCACATTACTTTCAAATTATACTGAAAGCCTGTAAAGAAGTTCCCACTTATGAAGATTTCCGACATAAGTGGAATAATTTTTGCAACTTGTATATATGTGCACATGTGTAATTTGACCCTTTTAAGAATTTTCTCTGGTTAATAAGCATTATTTTTTGAGTCCCTTAAAAAAAGTCTTAGCAGTGTTTTGCTGTAATTACACAATAATGTTCAGGTGCACCTATAGTGAATATACACTAATGAATTAAGTGTAATCAATATTCGAGCATGTGAGGGAAAGCTACTGTGTATAGGATGACTTCTGCCAAAAGTTTCCCAAACACACTGATGAAAATTCATATTAAAACACACACAAAAAAAATGAACACATTAAAAGAGGGGCAGCCTGAAGCTCTGCGAGAGTCTTAAAATAACTTAAAATCAATAAAATGGTTTGACTTGACAGAGATGGTAGTATCTAATTATTAGAGGTGTGTTAAAAGAGAATTTATAATAAACATATTTTATAGTGTTTATATTGTGGTTTGTAGCATATTTATAACATTTATTTTGTAGTTTGTAGCATTTTTATAGGGTTTATCTTGTGGTCTGTGGTGTTTTGTAGCATATATTAAAAAAAACTAGAAAATTGCATTAAAAAAACATGCATTTTCATTGAAAATTATTTTTATTGCTATATAGACTATATAAATTATTTCATTGGTTGAACTTCAACATAGCGCACATCTCCATGTTGTGTCAATTTCGTTCTGTCTGTAAGCACCAAATTGAAGCTGCTGAAAAATATTTCAGCATCTGTGCTGTTGACTGGTAACAAAAGAGACTTGAGCACTACGCTACAAAATTCTTCAAAGTTAGGCCACATTGCTAATATCATAAAAATTTTACCTGAAAAGCTGTCAAATGAAACAGTGGAAGACTTGTAATGTCTGAAAATGTGGGAAGGGGAGGACTTTATATATCTATATCACTAAATAAAATAGAAGTGTCTGTCTGTGATTTTCGAATTTTTCACTTTTAATAATTTTTTCATATAGTGTAATTGATAACTAAACCATTTCTTATGTTAATTTTTTTCGTGTCTGTCTGTCCAACCGGATTTAACTCAAAAACCAATTAATGTATTGACATCAAATTTGCACAGTATGTACATAATAACCCCAGGACCAACTTAGTCTTTATTTAATTGAGATATCTCAAATGGTTCCATAAAAAAATGATGGTCAGCGATGTAGATAGGTAGTGGATTAAGCTTTTCTTAGAATTACTCCATAAAAAAAGGATTGTTAAAAAAAATTTCCATCATTGCTCCTTTCTTTTTTTCTATGGACTGTCCTTTCCTTCCAAAAAGCCGTAGTGGCCCAGTGGCTAGAGTTATTCCAAGTGAGGCCGCAGTGACCCAGTGGATAGATATATGTATATCAAGTGTCGTAGTAGCTCAGTGGCTACAGAACCCAATAGTGGGGCTGCAACTGCTGAGGGGCTAGAGCACCAATAGTGTGGAAATGATAGCTCAGTGGCTAGAACACCTAATAGTGGAGCCGCAGTAGCTAGATCACCCAATAAGTGGGCCACAGTAGCTCAGTGGCTAGAAAACCTATTAATGGAGCCGCAGTAGCTCAGTGGGTAGATAACCCAATAGTAGGGCGCAAGCTGCTCCAGGGGTCGATTACCCAATAGTGTGGCAATGGCCTGCTATATCAAGTGGGGCCGTAGTGACATAGTGGTTAGATATATATCAAATGGGGCCACAGTGGCTAGAGCAATATGATTTTCAGGGATGTAAATAGGTACTGGGTTAAGCTTTTCTTAGGATTACTGCATAATAAAGTTCTTTAATTTCTCTTTTTTTTTATGGGCTGTTCTCTTTTCCTTCCAAGAAGAAGCTGCTAGATCGATTCAAAGTCCTAAATATCACGTTAACGAGAAGTAGCACTGGCCTGCTTTTTTGTGCATGTGCGCGTGCATGCGTGTGTAATTATTATAAATTACATGGATCTGTTTTGTTTCACATCTACATAAAAACAAACACCGACAATAAACGTGATGTGCTGCGACCTGTTTTTCATGTTGGCACTACATCTTTACTTCCCAATCAGTTCTGATGATGTGTTCCCTTACCACTCTAATGAGCAATATTCAAAAGAAACTAGGTTTTACTCCAGGTGGTGTACATTACCGTTAAGTTATTGAAGAAAGGTTTAAAATTGTGTAGAGTAATTTTATCCAATGCAGCAGTTCACAATTAAAATGTGCACATAATGAACATGTACATATCAAAATGAGAGTAGGTAATATTTAAGGTTGCCGCATTGTCACTTACCCTTAGTGGGATTTCCTGTTGGCCGGTAAGGCCGAGGTACTTCTCCCCCCCCCCCCCCTCTTCTCCGGGCGACTATTATGAAGCCGTAGTAGTCACTTAAATAAGGCTGTTCCTGGTGCCTGTGTTGTTGGCTTTCGCCACATCAATAATTGTGCATGGAGCGTTGGGTGACGCGAAGGTGAGCAATGGGTGAGTTGGTGGCCTGGTTTGAATGTAAGCTGGTACAACATAAAGAGCCCTGATACCCTGGTAACGTTAGCTGGCCAGGCGAAGGTAGGTGTTTTATTCAGCGGCATAGGTGGCAGTGGAGATGCTGTGTATGGTACGTCCCGGAGGATGTTAGAAATGGAGCTTGCGGAGCTGTTGGTTGACCCTCTTTGATGTGCAGCCTCTTCTTTCTTCCAGGAGTGTTGTCAGCTGGGCCACTTTCATTTTTTACCCCAGCCTGAGCTAACCCTTGCTTGGCATCTTTTCCCCGCCAAGCCCTATAATGAGGTATAAGATAGTAGATGGTGAGTAAGGGGTAAACAGTCTGATGGAATGAGGGATGTGGACGTCAGGTGAGGAGAGAGGCCTGTATTACTGGTCTTCAACCCAGAGACTTGGTGTGCGAAACGTTGCAATCTAACTGAAGTTCCAAGCTGGAGGTTGCAGTAGATAGCAAAAGGTAAGGTTACAGTAGACTGCATCCGTAGCATTTTGTCTACAGAGTCATGTTACCACCGCCACCTACAAGATTATTGTATCGGACGGGCCAGGACAGACGTGCCAATAATTTATTATTTTGCCCGATGAGGCACGGAGACCAAGTAAGAGGTTTGGGGCGAATACAGCAGTGTGCCATGGGATACCACCAAATGCAAGATGCCTAGATCCCACTGCTCTCCACTACGCCACACACACACAAAGGATCTAGGCTTTGGGCTTGCACCTGCTAACCCCCTCTCCAGATGCCCTAGACCAGTGAAGGAAGGGATGGCAGAGGAGTATATAAGGAGATGCATCCTGGCCTCCGGATCATCAGTTCTGCTTCAGTTCTCTATTGCCTCTCCTGAGCTCTCATCGCTCCAGCTATTAGTAATGAGGCTCGAACCTCTCCTTGTACTTCACCTCTCATCTTGTGGAACTGAAGATCCTCTCCAGCGCAACCAAAGTAAGAACCAGCAGCGTCGACAGCTACACACTTAGACACGTTCGGTCTCTTACGAACAACCTGAGAGTAGAGTTCGCCCCAAGGTTTAACTTTACGCTACACGCACCAGCTACTGCCTCTCCTAGTAGTTTTGCACAGGGCACCTTCCCCTGTTTTAAGATAGGGTGCCTTACCTTCTGCCTAGCCCGTGGGGAATTAGGAGATAGCACCTCTGCCATTTGTGTTTATTTCCTTAGGGTAAATAAACACCAATCTTGCCAGATCTCCGACTTTCACTCTGAGCTCCTTCCTTGTGTCATATCGAAGCTGGAGGACTCAGCAGGAGACAGGGTTTTGCTTTTCCAAACTTACACACACCAGCACATGCTTGGAAGGCCACCCATTCTCTGCCCTGGAAGTGAACAGTAGACACACGACACTAGGATACCGTCCCCTGTTCGTTGGCTTGCCGCTCAGTCGCCCCTCACCTCACTGCTCACTTTGTGGTGCCGAGGAGGGGGATCTTCTTGCAGTCCGGGGAGATCAGTGACCACTGGACACTCACCTCACCAGTATTGGAAAGCCACCCGTCCCTTGCACCAAATGGGAGGAATGGTAGAGCCACAACACTATAGGCTATTCATGGTAAAGTGAGCACTTTTGAAAGCCCTCGCATCTAGACGAATATTCAAAACACATATTTTATTTTAGTCTTAGACATTAATTTCCAAGCGCGGTGGAATATACATACTGTGTTTATTACTTACAGTGCAAGATTTATTTTAAAATGTGGGTAAAGGATAAAAGATGGCTGAAAGAAAAAAGTAACTAGGACTTCAAAAATGCTCACTTTACCGTGAACAGCCTATAGTTACGCTCCCGGTGGGATAGGCTTGCCAGCCAGGGTGCTCAACTCTCGCAGCTTCCTGGTGGTGCTGTGAGGGTTGCATTATAGTGCAGGGAAACCTACCCCCATGAGACAACACCGTGCGGTTCCTGCAACCATCACCTTCTCTACCTGGTAGAGGAGTCGAGATTGAAATGGTGTTGGCGGCAGTAATTTACACCTACACATGGACACATACACGTCAACTGCCTACCTCCTGCAGCCCCAGTTTTTGTGCCTAATGCCTTACACCCATAGGGGTGGAGTTGAGAAGGGCCAAGAAAGAGAGAGCTATCTCCAAAAATCTCCAGGGGCTACGTATCCTTTCTAGCGGGTTCGGGTTGCTTAGTTCACGTGAGCAAGCTGCATTACTGAGACGTCTCACTCTACCAGCACCCACCGTCATGTCCGTGGACTTGTTCAAGCCACCCACCAAGGTCGCGGAAGGATACCACCCTATAGTGCAGGAGGCACTGTTTGTTGTAAGGTCCACCAGCGCACCGGAACCACAACCAAGTATCACACCAGCACATACCACCCCTCAGTTGAGTGTTACCCCTGTAGAGAAAACAGAGGCAGTACCAGCACGTACTGAACCACCTCGCCGTCTGCATCCCAACCTAAACCTGCACCACGACTCGTATAAAAATTGTCAAGCCCAACGTCATACAGAGTCGCCGACCCACCAGGCCCGTGTTGTACACCGGGCAGTTCCTCATGCCCAGACCTGAATAAATCGCCTTGAGATGTGACTCGCCTAGCGTTGAGTAAGTCACTCATGACAGGGACAGTCAGTCAGCCAGGACTGTCACACGTCAAGGAGGTTACTTTTTGGCATCCAACATGGGGCGTCTGTCATCATTCGGAAACAAATTAGGTCGGACCAGGCCAGCACGACCCCGAGGCGAGAAAACTAGCCAGGGCTCGATGAAAACCCAGACCAGACTTCTGGGAGTTGGAAAACTCCATGTTTGCACTCAAGTAACCCCAAAGATGTCGGACACCAACGAGGTAGTGTATGAGCACTCGAAGGAAACCACGGACGCCATCCCTAGCAACCAATGTTGCAAGGCAGAACGCCCTGGAGAAGGGATCCACCGAACCGAATGCACATATTGCCAGCGCCAGTTTTACTACGCCTGTTTAGGCTGGATGACTTTATCCGCCACACCAATGGCCTTGAATACCAGTGTGAGGACTGTTGGATACGCCAGACAGCTTATTGTAGCTGGGTGACCTGCCCAGGGCAGAGGCAATACACCGTGAAGTGCATTAATTGCATCGAAACATTCCACCACATCTGCATTGGTTGGTCGGATGAATGGGTGACCCGACCGGTAATGGTCTATAGATGCGACATCATTCAGCAGGCCACACAAGCCCGGACATGGGCAGAAAATGAACCGTGCCATTCAACAGGGAAACTCCAGATTCCTGACTTCGTGGGTCGCCCCCATGAAGACCCGCTTTCCTTCTTGACAGACTGAAAAGAAATTCAAAGCACGAGGAACTCCGCAAAAACAGTGGATTAAACTCACACAAGTCCGCCTCAAGTGCAAAGCATTCGACTGGTGGAAAAAATATGGGGAGTCTTATCACCAAGTGAACTCGATTCCGAAACCAGCTAGTTATGAAATTTACTGGTGAGGAGGTGTAAGCCAACCTGACTACAGAGTTCTACAGCCGGATCCAGACCCTCGGTGAAGAGCCTGAAATATTCATCCGCCGGAAGGTGCAATTATTTCAACGAATTTTCCCGGAAGAATCGGAGGAAACCTGTGTACGCTATATAGCCTGTATGCTGCTACCACAGTTACGTAACTTTCTGATCACCCCCAAGCCACACGACGTGGAAGAATTAGTAGACCGGACACGGCAGGTTGAACGAAATCTACAGGCGCAAGCCTGTCTAGAATGCATCAGTATGTGCCAGCCCTTGGTAGTAGGGAAATCCCAAGAAAAGAAGGTGATGGAAGCGTCGCCGTCCCCGCCAGTCCATAATGAAACAAGTCCCAGCCTCTTGTTTATAAAATGCACTTTCTCCTTCTTTCACAGTTACTCTCTCCACCTTAAGTGTAGGTAAGGGGTATCAGTGGGATAGCTCATAGGTAGCTGAATTATCAGGGGGATAGCTCATAGGTAGCTGAATGATATAGGGCATTATAAAAATATTAGGAATGGGTCAGTTCGGTTCTTCGGTTCCAATTTATACCTGTTCTTGAGGTTTTAGATTAATGACTACTCTGTTCTCATTTCTACACAGCAATAAATTTAGTAATATTTTCAGATGATATACTTAGTACGAAACATTATGAATTAATCTAGCTACGCAAAACTCTTGTCATTACAAAAAATAACTGCAACGAGAAACTTATTAGAACAAACAATAATTGCAGTTACCGCCAAAACAATATAGGTTAATTCACCTGTAACAGGTATTTTTTTCTTGGCAGCAATATTTCCTTACAGCGAATTACTATTGCCGTTGAAAGCATATAAATATTCATTTATTTGGTACCAATGATCACAAAAGTAGTTTTCAAGGACAGGCGTTTTATCTAATACAGTATTTGGTTTATATTCTGTCAACTAAATGAGACAAAATGTATACAGTCTCGTGGTGGCAATGTCATAGATAAATATATACAGAGAAGGTACTACACTAAGCATCGAGTGAAACAAAATGGCTACGTTTATGTACAGATTTTTAGCTTTGAATTGTTCTAATTGTTACATATTTATGTCTTCTAAATACGGCATTCTAGGGTATTATACGAGAGAAAAAATTACGTAAACAAATGGAGTAGAGTATGTGCATGTATTTTGTGAGCTTTTGGATGTGATACGTGAATAATGTTTGGCATGTTTGAGTCTGAAATTATTAAAATGTCATCCGAATACTAGAACCGAATACTGGAACCGATACTTAAATGTAGAATCGATACTGGAACCGGAACCGAAATTTTTTGTTATTCGGCCCATCGCTAAAAAATATATATTTTTTAATGAACAACTAATCACAAAGAACAAGTAACAATTACAAGAACACAACAGGATATCAATTCTTATAACTCTTGAGACTTTTACTTATTACAGAGTAGCAGACTACGTTATGACTCAGTTACAATATGGTAACACTGATAACCACTACGCAGCTAATCTCTGTGCTTGCTAGTAATATTGATTATTACAAAAAGGGGAATGGGGACAATGTCTCGATGCCAGCATTGGTCCCTACTGCTATGTGAATTATACTCACTCTTTATCGTCTGCTTTAGTTGGCCTTGGAACCCCTCTGCCCAGGGGTCGGTAGGTCCTCTCCTCTTCAGCCTCACTGAGGTATTGAGGGACCAATGACAAATAGGAAAAACAGACTAAAAGAAAAGAAAAATTTTGGTGTTACGATGAGTTGAATTAAAGTTTTGAAGTTAAACGTAATATTCATTTAGGGGCAAAGGGCAAGGCGGGTAAAAGATAAAAGATACAAAGTTTACAATGAAGAAATGGCTAGCCAAAATTTAGGGCCACTGAACACATAAGCATCACTGAGGGAGAGGAGGGTAGGGCTGTGTCCACAGCCACATTTAATAATTAAACGAAAGATAAAAGTTAACTCACCAAGCCTAGGCTGTAGCCACAGGGAAGAGAGAGGGTGGTATTGTAGCTACAATTAGTGAGCGCTTGACAACCTGCTAGCGGGATTACGTGAAAAATTTAACAGAGTAAAAAGCACTGCCATTCGGCTGAAAGTAATAATAATTAAAAAAATATTTAAGTTAACGTACTATGTACCATAGTTAACATTGTAAAGAATAATGGAAAGATTTAAATCAGGATATACAATGCAAAAGAAAATATCTATCCGACAGTTGGCAATGCGCATGGTGCTTAAACAATATTTGACATTCTGCAGTTGACTGCCCATCGTGCACACTCAACTGTCAATAATGTACAGTGATGTTTGTTATACAAATAGTGCTAAAGTGCAATAAAGTGGGTTTTTTAATTATTAAAAAAAGGTTGTGCACTCTTTAAGTTGAAATTATTGCTTCAGTTATTTGTCTTACTAGGTTACATAATTAGTGACAATTGAGAAAAATATTAGAAAAACACATGACTCAACCTTAAGTTTTAGTCATTCCCAATTGGCAGGATAGGAAGTTAATGTCCTAAATGTGGTAGCTGTGGTATAAGCGTTGATTGTTTTTTCTCACGTGCACCGTATAAGTTTTGTGGCTATAATTCACTTTGAAGGAAAGTTTGTCCACTTTTGATCTTTATAGAAGCACTTTGAAGTTCAGTTTATGTGATGCACTATCTTTGTACTTTGTGGGTGGAAAGTCATGTTTGTCACCATTGATATCTCTAACTTTCATAGCACTGCTTGATGTGAACTTGTTTGGCTTACCCCTTTTTATGTTTGTTTTAGTAATACATTAGAGTGCCCGAGGGCAGAATAAATATGAGAACATTATCATTTATGACGGAATAATAAACATGGTATGTACTTGAAAACAAAGAAACTTAACCAATACTATATGTAGGTACAATCATTTTTACATGCTAGTGAAAGGTTTTTTCACAATATTTTTATTAGTTTCCAACAAGATACACACCATAACACACTATATCTGCAGATAAGAACGGAAAAATAAAGACGGGTACCCCTTATCCTACTTAAAATTAACATACTGGTCTCAATTTGTGACTTAATTCAGGTGACAATAAAGTAAGTTCAATATCCCACTACTCTACTCACAAGGCAGAGTAAAATATGTTTAACTTGATCAGACATGCCTGTAGGCCTAAGCCAAATAGACCCCAAATTTTTAATTAGACTATGTTGTAGCACATTGTCGAAGTCAGAGCGATAATTGTGTTTTAATGATTGGATAACCATTAAAACTTTATGGAGATATGGATGCTAATAAAAATTAACTGATGTCTAATTATACGATGACGATCATTTACTCTTGGAGGGTGCTAGGCAGTCCTAGGCTTGACTAGGAGGTTGTTAAGCAGTCCTAGGATTGACTTGGAGGCTGCTAGGCAGTCCTAGGCATGATAGTAGCAAAACATTACAAATAAAAATACTCCACTGGAAGGAGATAAGAAATGCTATCTAACTCGGTAAGAGCGACTGTGCATGGCTCTAATAATAAAATATTAAAATATTTAATCCTAAGCTTAAGGGTACAATATTGTGTGTGTTTTGCTGCTGTCTTCCCCCCCCCCCCCCTTTTTTTTTTTTTGTTGCTTTGTTTGGTTTGAACTTAAGAGCTTAAGAGAGGAAGACACATTGGCAAGTAACTTGATAAAGAATTGGTCTTTAGTACAAAATGACATAGAGGCTGCCATAGCAACTGAACATGTGAGCCACAATATTTTGAAGTAAAAACTGACACTGATTGAGTAGATAACCTAATAGCCATGTAGGCCTAAGTGCCAAGCACGAATCAAAGTGAATTATGCCTCGTATAAGGGCATTGAATTATTCACAGTCAATATCATTCTTGTACTACATGAAACATTGCTCCAAAGGCAGGTAAATGTAGAATTCTTGTAAACCAGTGTACTGTTTGTAATTAGTGTGTTCATACTGGAGTGAAGTAAAATAGTATACACTATTCAGGTAGAGCTGTGAGCTTGGTATACAATGTATACACACAATTGACTGTAAAGATCAAATTGTTGAAGTGACAAGTCCATGAACGTATAAAATGCTTTATGTAAGTTAATGTAAAACAGCTGTTAATGGAAGGGGCCTGGAGGCCCAAACAAAATACTGTGAACAACATCACTGATAGTAGTCTGTAAGAAGTAAACACAGTGAACTCAATCCTCAGTAGAGGAGGGGCACGGACTAAAAATACTATACCTTAAATAAATACTGCTCTGAGGCAGGAAGAATATGTCAAATCCTGAGGTTGATTATTTGTACACAGTATCTTTATTACTGTGAGACTGTTATCTGAAACAGAGGTCACCTCTGAAGTAGAAGCATGTAGTAGTAAAAACTGCCATGAGGCCTTATATCACATCATCATCAATATATATAAAGCAGAGACCCATGGTCTAGCTTGTAATATGGAAATTCAATTTGCTGGAACAAAACACAGATGGCAGCAGCCGGATTCGTGATCACACTTGAATACATAACAAGCACCATGGGAAGCACTAGGGAAGTGGGTATTGATGGCCCTGTTTGACAGATTACAAAAACAGGAGTGCACTGAGTATAGAAATATTTAAATGTGAAAGTCACTGGAAAACATTAGGCCTAAGCTGAAATATTGATATAATATACTCAATAACATAAACTCAAAACTGGCTGGGAAGTAATCCATTATGTGAAACATTAATCAAGGGGTATACAGGTAGCCGTGATTATATGAATTCGTATACTGGGGAGTATACATAGAAAAATGGAACACAGTGAATATAATGTAATAACTCAAATTGTTGACAGGGGGCAAAATATAAAATAATCAGACAGGATTATAGAGTAGTAAACAAAATAGCTGATATATGCGTTGATGAGAAATATGTGGGAGGAGCAGTACTCATATTATTGACCAAATGAAGGTATTACAAGGAACAGTAAGCTTAAAAGGGGGAGGGGGGATAATTGAAATGCAAACAATACAATTACAGAATAAGGCTTGTTTATAAGTAAAGAAATTGTGATGTTACGAAAGCGCAGCTTTAAGGTGAAAAAAAAAACATTTACACAACTGATAAGCAAGGTGGATCCATGTAAATGGAAGGGTATGGCATAACCTAGGTTGTAATGCGTGACTGAGGTGGAATTAATACTGGCAGTAAGGGCACAAAATTCTGGGGGTGTTTACTTAGTGGTGAAATGGGTGAGGTGCTCACTGGGGTGTGTGGAGGTGTTTGAGGAGGGTGGAAATTTTAATGAGCTTTACATAAAAAGGGGTGACCAAGCACACCAGGAAAAGCATAACTGCTAGGGTAAAATAGTGTTTAAGTGCACAGGGTCAACAAGAGAAAATAATTTAGGGGATGTGGAAGAGCTACTTCTAGTGGTGGGAACAAAGTCTCAATGGTAGGAAAATCCTAATGATTGATGTGCCAGTTTGTATTGAGGGCATCGGATATGTTGAAGTGAATACCCTCAGACAGGGAGAGCTGGAAGAGATGAAAAGACTGTTCGGAGAGCCAAGGCATAGGAATGACGGTCTAGTGTAAAGGGATAACAGGGGCCCGTACATCACAAAGGTGGGTGGCATGACTAATGATCGCAGAGGGGGTGGTGACTTTGCAGCCACATGGGACGTGAAGCTCAAGAGCTCCGACAGGGTGGGTGGGAAGAACTGTGTTAAGAGACGTGTTTTAACACGTGACAACTGTTAGGGGAGGGGGGTTAGTGAACATGAACTGATGGGGGGTAAATGGTAGTGATCGTGAAAAGGGTGGAAGAAGTGCAATGGTACATACATGAGTGAAACAAGGACGTGACATGAGTGAAACAAGGACGTGACATGAGTGAAACAAGGACGTGACATCATTAAGCAAGATCGCAGATTTTATGCATTTGGCATCGTCGCCGGTAAGGGATGCAGATTGGATGAATAGAACATCCTGGTACCGGCGAGTGGATGGTGAAACAGTTTTGACATTGCCTGAGTCGAGGTGAATTGCAATGATGGGCACAGGGGAATGGATAGTACATGAGTGATTATTGTACAGATAGGGGACAGATTTCAAATGATACATAGGCCAATGGGAGTTGACATTAAGGAGGGGCACTTGCAGTTTGATGACCAATTGTTGTTTCAAAGGAATAATACTTACGTATTTCATGAGCGGTGACTAAGGGTGAGATTTACTTTCCGTAATTCCAGTTGCAAGGTCAACAGGTTGTGCATAAGTTGCGAGAAATTTCCCGCCCCTAGCGGCAGCTTGCGTAATTGGCAGGAGTGAATGAACGTTTCTATGGAATGACCAATGAACATATTATTTAGTAACTGCAACGCTCTTGTGATTAGTAAATAAGTTTAAGTTTCCAGCAAGCGTGCCGATGTGTGATTTTAGAACCTCTTTAATACTGTTCATGAGGGTGGCAAGAGAGTTGACTTTGCATTCCACTCTATGAGTTGTATAATTAATGATGTTAAAAAATAAATTAAGGGCCTTGTGCGTACTGTGAGCGTTGTTGGCAAGTTCCTGTATAGATTGGTCGAGACTGACATCATTCTGAAGGAGGGCATGGAGGTGTGTATTTGTAAGAAAATTACAACACTAGCTTCCGACATCGCCTATAACTTGAATACCACGCGTGGCATGAAAAGAGGTGCTGACATCAGTATGTAAATCTCGGATTACTTAGTATCCATAACTTTCATGTAGTTGTAGAGTGTCTTAGCATTCGCACAAGTTGTTGTATTTTTGTATACACAAGCAATGTGGATGAATTGGTCAAGGGCTGTGGGAGGGGAGGGAAATTGTAATTGAATTCTATACACCAGTGGGAGGCTGGTTTTGTATAGCACATCTGGCTCTGCGCTTGCATAATAAACTCCCACGTGCATCCTGAAGGTCAGATGCGAGATACTGCCAGTTGTGAAGGAACGAAAACACATCACCACGGTCACAAGTAGGCGGGGATATGCCCCCACCCCTGCCAACTGGTGCAGCGTAGGTGGCTCGCCCCAGCAACGGTCTCCTGTGGCGAGGCCAGGCCACACCTACAGGTAGTGCCTCCAACCTAGGTGTCCGGCATGATGGACGTCGCCGCAGACATACGAACAGCGGAAGCTGCGAAGTGGAATGGCACCTCTGGAGTGTGGATGGCAGCAGCTGTCAAGGGATAGTTGAGCGCTTGTAGAGGGGAAGGCAGGAGCAACGCTGCGCTGCTGGCCAGAACTCGGTGCTGGCCGCTCAGAATGCGTGCTGAGTGGGAGATGCGTCAGCAGCACCTCGTTGCAGTCCCCTTACGAGCGGCAGGCAATGAAGTGGAACACATGCAGTTTATCAGCTTGCATAGGAAGGATTTAAGTACACTGTAACACATGTTCGAATAAAGATGACATAGAACAAAGAATTGAATTACATTCACATGTATCACTTTAACGAGAGTAAGCAAGTTTGGTATGTCTGACTGTCACAGAGTCAAACTTAGGGACCCCGGATTTATTAATTTGAATTTGAATAGTAGATTCCCCCAGAATATCGGACATACGATAAGGTCCACGGTAGCGGTGGGTGAGGACCTTGTGTCTACCGCGGTTACGTACCCAAACATAATCATTTATCTTTAATGTATTTTTCCTGTGGCTTTTATCAAAGGAAGCTTTTTGAAGGCTCTGAGCCTGGATTAAATTTTATTTAGCTGCTTGGCGTATTGAGAGAAGTTTTTCACACCAGTCGTGACCACGTTCAGAAAACTTGGTAGCAACAACTTGAGCAGAGAGGGCAGCTTCCATGCCATGAAGGAGATAAAATGGCGTAAATTTAGTTGTACTATTAACTCTGGTATTTATGTTGAACTGAATAAAGGGGACATAAAGGTCCCAATTTACTGAATCTGCACTCGCACAAGCTGCAAGTTGTTCCACGATGGTGCAATTATTTCGTTCCACTAAACCATTACAACGGGGATTGTAAGCTGTGGTTGTGAACTTTTTGATAGCTAGGGATTTAAGGAGCTTACTTATGAGCTCATTTTGAAATCTGGTTCCCCTATCCGTGAGTATTTGCTGGGGGCAGCCAAATTGTAAAATCACATCTTTTATAAAATCTGAAAATGTGGCTGCATCTATAGCCTGAACAGGTTCATGACGTGCCGTAAGGGGTAAAGGACCTTTAGCATCCATAGCCCATGGGTTGAGATGTAATTCCCTAACTTTTCGACAAACGGCATGATTGTACATACTTTTTGATATTGTCTGCCATAGACTCCCAAAAATAAAACTGTTTGATTTTACGGGGTGTATTAATGACCCCAAAGTGCCCTCCCCCAAAGATGGCATCGTGGTGTGCCTGAATGACTTCCGGGAATGAAAAATTTGGGAACAAGTGTCAATTTAGTTGCGCCCTGGGGTGTGTTTACTTTGATGAATATTTCGCTGTTGCTAGCTATTCCGTAACGACGACTTAAGCGCCTATAATGGGTGTCGGCCTGATCTGGGTGTAAGAGTGCTTGTTTAAGTTTTGAAACATGGGGGTCATTATCATATTCGCCGATGAATGGGGAGTGAGAAAGGGTGAAGGGATAAAAATAGAATTCAGTCGTCATGAATGTGAACATATTCCTGCTCATGCACGTGCACAGGGAGAAAATGTAAAATATCAGCGAAGCGGACTACAAGAACGGTACAATTGAGAACAGGATCTATACAAGTTGACGTGACAGTGTTAATCGTTCTCTAATAACATGAATGTTAACATGGTACAAGGCAGAAAAAATTTTCAAGATTAAGGGTAATAGGTAAATGTCTTCATCTTGAATAGCCTTAACAAGTCTATCTTTGTCCGCTGGCCACCTTGTGTGCGTTTTGAAAAATAGCTTCTGCCAAGAATATGAAAAGAGACTGACATGACATCAAAGGAAGCTTTACATCGTAAGGTTTTCCATGAACGAGTACCGACTTGGTAGGGACCTGGTATTCAGTGAGCAGCCATCTTAATGCGCCAGGTAGAGTATTCAGTGTTCCCTTAACGACGTGTGTTTGGAAATCAAATTCACTTTAGGCTATAGCCATTTTCTGAATACACGCATTGTGATCTGCCATTGTGTGTAAATACTTTATAAACTAGTGTGATCAGTTTCAGTGGTGAACTTAAGTCCGTATAAGTATTGACGAAAGTGGGAACATAAGTATTTTATGGCGGATAGCTCTCTCTCCGTCGTGGACTAGCATTCTTCTTGAGGAGAAAATTTCTTGGACGCTAAGGCCACGATATTACGTTTTTTAGTTTTAGGATCAATCTGGATGAGCGCCCCTCCGATAGCCGAGTTACTGGCGTCACATACAAGAATGATTTTGTGACCTTCGTGAAATTTCTGTAGAATTGCTGCCTGAAGAATGGCTTGTTTTAAACTCAAAAAGGAATTCTGTTGTTCTGGGCCCCATTTAAAAGAAGTGGTGTGTTTATTGAAGTTGATCAGTGGCTGGGCGATAGAGGCATAATTTAGAATTACCTACGTAGGTACGAGGTCATTCCAAGAAAAGAGCGGAGTTGTTTTACGGTAGTATGAGGAGCCATTTGTTGAATGGCCGCAACCTTATCGGGGTCGGTGGACATGCCTTGGGAGTAATTATATGGCCTAATACCTTAACAGTCTGTTGGGCAAATAAACATTTATTAGTGTTGACCTTCACATTGAAAAGACGTAGTCTCTGAAAAACTTTGTGAATTTTGGTGATATGTTCTTTGAATGTAGAGTGTAAAATAAAAATATCATCTATATATGCAATAGTTGCAGTCCACCTGAGGGGACGTAAGAGTTTATTTATGAACATTTGGAAGTATTTTGGACTGGTACTTAGGCCCATTGGCATTCTGCAATATTCAAATGAACCAACGTCATCAATTGTAAAGGCCAATTTATTGCGATCCTGGGGGCGAACAGGTATGCTATAAAACCCAGAGAACAAATCTATGCTCGTAATGGAGGTGGAATGTTTGAGAGCGTTTAAGATGTCCTCAGTGCAGGGAAGGAGGTATTGGACTCTAGTTAGGTGTTAAGTTTGCAAAAGTCTGTTAAGAGCCAAAGACCACCACCCTTCTTTGAAATTACTAAACTAGGGGCAGAATAGGGAGAGTCAGCCTCACGGATAATTCGGTGTTAACCATGTCTTTGATCTGGGCCAGAAGTTCATCCCTTACTTTGGGGCTAATGCAGTAGGGGCAAGTGGAAACAGGCTTGTCAGTTTCTAATTCTAATTTAATTTCTAAATTTTTGGCCTTCGTGAGCTCAAGAATGGATGTATCAAAACTGTCACTATATTGGGCAATGATATCTTGGATGGCTTGTTTCTGAGGGGGGCGTAAGGGTTTCATTAATGTTAGGGGCAAGAGGGGGTTTCTGTTGAAAAGCTTCAAGAGTATTACACAATTGCTCTAGTGACGGAAAATCTGTTACTTCTGAGTAATTAGATACAAGTGGGATTTCATTTATGCTATTCTTGTTGTGCGCATGCATAAAGAGAAAGTTGTACTGATAAAATCGACACCTAAAATTAGGTCTTCTCAAAGATTGTCGACGACTAAGAAATTCTGGGGATAAGTATTACTCTGAATGTGTAAATTGATAGTGGTTTCGAATTGTGGCTGCAATAAAACAGATGTGGCTTTAACTAGTGTAATGTGCTCTTTCAAGGAAGAAAGGGGTTGAGTAGATAAAACGGTACTGGCAACACAACTACATAAGCATCCTGTATCTAATAGTGCTTGGTAGCACCGGCCCTTAATGGTAACCAGGATACGCGTTGTGGCTGAACTAATGTGGGTCCGTTGAGGAGGGGATGGAGGTGCAACGCACGTCTGTTTATCTGTGCCAATTTGCACCAGGGCTCCGCTCACTTTGCTGGTCTCGTCATCGCGGGCCCTGCTAGCATTGGTTAGAAAACATTTGGCACGTACTGCATCGAGAGTGGAAATGGAGCAGGCGACAAAAATGGTACACGGACTCAATCGGAATTTGTTTTTGAAACGCCTAAATCTGTCGGCTACGTCTGTAAAGAACTGAACATCTTGTTTAGGAAAAAGGGGACACTAGACCTTTATGCACGACATAAAGGCACAATGTGCAAGTGTTGTTAGCTAAGCTATGCGGGCTGTGAACTGTAAGCTGTGCGTTTGGTGTACGCTGCAAAGTGGCAACATTGCAGTTTCGCACGCTGGGCGTGGGAGGTGTGGCAACCACGACCTGCTTCACGTGGGCGGGAGGAGTGCTGTGCTTGCGCGGGCCGCTTAAACGAGGTTTGCATACGCTGTGTTACAATTGTTAATACTTGGTGTGGGCCGCAATAACGGCGATGGTTTGGGTGTATGTTTACGAATCGGTTGGGAAACTGTGGCGCGTATCGAGCCATCAGAAAAGTGTGCTCTATTGGGTTGCGCAAAATGTATGTCTGAGCGGTGTCGATTCTCTATGTCATTGCTAACAAAATGGCGCGATGCTGTGGAAACTGGTGGAATAGAATATGTTGGAAAATGTTCGCTCTCACAGTTGAATTTAGCTATCTTGGCATAAGATCTGTGGGTTGTTACTTTGTTAAACAAGGCATTGTACGCAGCCCTTACCTGGACACTTTTGTCGTCAGGGGTGGTGTGTCTTACCCGCTCGTGGGGAAGTTTTTTTGACGGATACCTGGGCTGTTGAGCGGCGTTATACGGACATGGCTGTGGCAGGAAAGAATTGCCCCGGTGGGAAGGTGGCACATTATTCATTGGGGGATGAAAGCGTGGAGTATTTGGCCTGCCTGAGAAATAGTTCTGTGAATAACGTGACTGGTGGTGAAAATCTCTATGCCTCAAGTAATGAGAGTTGGGGTAGGATTTGGAGGGATTGAGGTGGGCAGGTTGATGAGGTTGTCTTTAGTTTACTGATCTCCGCTTCTAGCCTAGCAGAATCTAGGTGAGGACTGGTGTGCGTTACTCTTTGTTGGTATTGAAAAATGCAGATTTCAATGTGTTGCAGGTTATCAAGCAAATTCTCTAGCATGTCGTTTTTCAACCCAATTAACTTGTCTGCGATACAGCAAGAGACTTTTCTAAATTACATTAACAAAATCACTGTCGGTCATGGTAAGGTTGTACTGAACCCAGTAATTATAAGTATTTCGAGGTGGTGCATAGTGTCCTCGTCAGTGGCCTACTTTTTGTTGTACAATAAAGTTTTAAATCGTTTAGTGTCCGTGGGGCTCATGAATACCTTAGTTAACCCTGTTTTGAATGCTTTTACGTTTGTCAATATCAGTCCATCCATTAAGCTTGGCGATATCTTGGAAATCTTATAAGAATTCGTCAATGTTTTCCCCGTGTTTCCCTGAAAATGACTGGAGTTTTCTGGTTGCGTGAGTTGCGTGCTGATTGTGGTTGATCGTTAATGTAAGTGTGGGTGGGGATTGGAATGTGCGTGTAGGGAGGAGTGAGTTGCCAATTTCCTCGTACAGAGGAAATCCAAAGAAATCAGCAAGGGGTGTGGGTGATTGTGCGGGAGTGTTAGGAAGGGATTAAGGGGGGGTTGGAGTGTCAAGGGGGTATTCGTGTTTTGTGCTAAGGAATGACGTATCTAATGAGGCATTCTTCTGGTTGTGGCTAGTGGTAGGTGTATATAAGGTGGGGTGTTCAATGCATTGCTTGTCCCGTTCATCTAACGAACGCTCAAAATCTTTTGTGTCAATCAAAACGGTTTTAATAAACTGAAAAAGTTTAGATTGTTTGGCCTTGCTACGCGTTTCACTGGTGAACATGGGGTGTGTGCTAGGTGATGTCTGGTGTAATGGCGTCGCGTACTTCATTTAAACTTAAAATAAAACAAACTTCAGAAACGGAAAAGAACTCACTCCAATAGTACACACAAAAATAGGTGTTTTTAAGCAGGTAAGTGAACAGTAAGTTCAGCATGCATGACAAGCACTACACATATATTAACTACAATAATAAAGCCTGCTAAACAGGGTGTGGGTGGGCGGGCAGAGCAGTAAAAGGCAAGGTTGCTATGCACGTGTTGCGTCGGATACGTGGTAACTGACCTGTGAGGCGGTTTGCTTACCGCGAGGAATGAAACAGCTGCTAGCATGGGTGGGCGGTGAAGTCTGTAAGAGGCGGAGGCTGTGGCTTTCTCAGTTGCGTACTCATGCTTTCAACTACAAGGATATCAATTAAAATATAATTTATATTTATTAACTCGCTTGGCATGCAGAGAGGGAAAGTCCGGCACTTCCGCCAGTGAAACAACTCCCTGCCTCCTGTTTATAAAATACACTTTCTCCTTCCTTCACAGTTACTCTTCACATTAAGTATTGGTAAGGGCTCATAGGTAGCTGAATGATAGAGGGAATTATTATATATATATATATATATATATATATATAATGAAAAACAACTATTCACAATGAACAACAAGTAACAATGACAAGAACATAACGATAACGGGATATAAATTCTTACAACTCTCAAGACTTTTACTTATTACAGAATAGCAGACTACGTTATGACTCAGTTACAATATGGTAACACTGATAACCATGACATAACTAATCCCTGTCCTTGCTAGTAAAATTAATATTTACAAAAGGGGAAATGGGGACGATGTCTCGATACCAGCATTGGTCCCTACAGCTACGCAAATTATGCTCACTCTTTATCTTCTGCTTCTGTTGGCCTCGGAACCCCTCTGCCCAGGGGTCGGTAGGTTCTTACCTCTTCAGTCTCAATCTCACACACACACTCAATACTTGTTGAAGTCTCATGGTCTGCTGGGGAAGGGGGGGAGCGCCGCCCTCCAGGCCTTATATAGCCGGGCAATCTAGGGAATATTTGTAAAACAAACCCGCCCTGCTGTAATCCATAGTGCGCTCTACTTAAGGTAGTGTAACACCAGCATATGACGCTACAGTAATCTCCCAGAGTGTTGGTTCTTCCCCAGCTATCACTTTGACAAAGATTGCTCAGCGCGGCCAGGACCATACGAATGCACGTAGAATGGGGCGCAACTGGTAGCCCGGGACCCACTGGTAGCCCAACCCGCCAAAGGGATCCTCACACCTCACAGGTGGAAAACGCTGACGCTGGGTCAGAAGGCTCCAGAATCCAATTAATGAAGAAAAAGATTACCTATCCGGAGGCATCACATGTCAAGACTCATGATCAACCACCAAGGTGTTATAGCACTACTGGACTTTGCGGCCACCGGAAATTTTATACACAGCGATCTACTTTCCTCAGAAAAATGGAAATCTGTACGACCCCAGCTGAAAACCATCTCCATGGCAAAACCAGAGAGTATCCTTGCCGTGGATGGACGAATAACGCTCAGCTTCACCATTCAGAATATCATCAGCACGGCCGAATTCGTTGTGACACTTGGACTGCAGGAAATGGTCATCCTCAGCCACCCGTAGCTCCACCAACATCACTGTATAATAGACCACTGCCAGCGAAGGTTCTATCTAGGCCATAAACGCAGAGTCTCGATCAAGTGGAATCACATGAGTCCACCCCAACCACAGACCAGCCCGTAGGAAATGATCCGACTGCTACAATTGAATGAAGTTGCATGCCCCCGCAACCGTTCAACCTAGGGCAAAACGTAAGACAAGGGTACCTAAAGTCCTCCACGCCAACACGTGTAGAAACCCGGAGGGGGACATACGAGGAACAGCCTCTATAACCTCAGAGGTCTCTGAAGACCCGGACGAACCTACCTCCATGTTCCTACCGTCCTCCAGACCGGCCGAGAAACTGGAACCCCAGAAATAGCCACTGGCTCCAAAGAAATGAGCTATCTGCCACCATCATGGCCCAAGGGGCCGCCGAGAACCCCGGGACCAACAAGACATACACTAGCCTCAAACCCCACGGACTTCAAAACCAAGATGGGGACCCGAAGGGGAAAGTGGTCTCCTGACGCAAGAAAGATATCCTGGCGCAGTCCACTGGACAGAGAACCCGATTGGGTAGCCGTCTAAGGTATGTGTTTGCTGATGTTAGGAGTCCATAAAGGGGAGTTCACAGTCCTACACTAGGCAGTAATATATAGAGTTTCAATACAGTCGCCTGCTCCACTCTCACGGGGTGTGGCGTCTACTAGGAATCTCGACGTACTCAAGGAAATGAGTAGTAATGGTAGTTATTATACAGTTCAGATGCCATCCAAGTCAGTGCGTCACGCATCAGTCTTTATTTCTGATTGTTTGTGTGTTTTTGTTATATTTGTCAGTGTTTGTTTCTTTTTTATGTTTGTATGAGTGTGTCATCCAGTTAATGGTTAACACTGTTAGGTCGCATATTAAACTTCAAATAAATAAACAAATATTATTATTATTATTTGTTAAATAATCCAATTTGAAAAATAATCGTAATAATTTCTGGAATTGCAGGAAAACAATGAATAATGGTCACAGAGAATCTATTTCTTTATCATCAGATGGAAAATTGGTTCAATATTCTAATAAGCTTGCAAACCTGTTCGTAAATTACTTCGTAAAAAGTTATCTTCAAACCAAAAATACTGATTCTGTTACATTTAATGATAACATAAATATGGGTCTTCCTTCAGTCTCTCAAAGTATGGTTCTTTGGGCCATAAAATAAGCTAAAAAGCAGTAAGACATCAGGTTTTGATGATAATCCCAATTATTTAATCAAAGGCTATGCCAATATCTTAACTCCAATTCTAACATTTATATTTAACAAAAGTCTTTTGAATGGAATTTTTCCCAATATAAAAAAAAGCTATCATTATTCCGCTATTTAAAAAAGGAAATTAAATATGAAATTAATAACTATCTACCAATCTTGTTACTTTGCAGCTTTTCTAAAGTTTTTTAAAAGTAATACATAGACAATTATCTATTAATTAAAAAAAATTGATTACTGAGTGTCAACGTGGTTTCCTATCAGGTAAAAATACTTCTACTAATATGTTAAACTGAGTAAACGACATTTTCGCTGAAGTTTCGACAAGAAACCAAGTTGATGTCCTCTATTTCTATCTTCGAAAGGCTTTTGATACGTGTTAACATTTGATTATATTAAATAAGTTACAAGCATTAGGGTTAGATTATTCTTATATTAAGTGGTTGGATAATTATTTCTCCGATATGACCTTTGTTGTTATAATAGATAATTCAATTTCATCTCCTAACTCTGTTTCTTCTCGGATTCCGCAAGAAAGTATATTAGCTCCTCTACTTTTTAATGTTTTTGTTTGTGAACGATATTGTCTGTGTAATTAGACACTCTTGTGTACTTTATGCCTATGATTTTAAAATTTACTGAATCATTGAAACTGTAGATGACTGCAGACAGCTTCAATAGGATATTTCTGCCATCAGTAACTGGTGTACCCTGAACAAAATGGCACTTAATATAAACAAAACCATTAGTATTTCATTCACCAGAAAAATAATCCAGTTATTCATAAATATTTTGTGAATAATGTTATAATAAAGAGAATTGACCATGTCCAGGATCTAGGATTAATCCTGGATTCAAAATTATATTTTCATGTTCATATTGATAAGCTTGTCAGTAATGTCAGCAGCCCCTTAGGTTTAATCAAATAAATCACTTATTTTTCCACTTCTCCTGATTTGTTGTTATGCTTATTACTCCTTAGATCAAAATTAGAAAATTGCTCTTTAGTTTGGAATTACATCACAAGTACTGATGCAAGTAGGTTAGAAAATGTACAAAAGAAGTTATTTAAACTTATACATTATAGATTTCCATAAACTTTTGATGTTAATTATAGCAATAAACTTGATATATTTAGCACTCAAACATTTAGCACTCAGCATGATACTCAGAATGCTTTATTTTTAATCAATGTATTTTTAGCCTTTGTATCTAGCTCTACAATGTTTAATTAAATTGTTATAAAAATTCCTATGTATAGACAAAGAATCACTCTTTGCTAAGTTACAAGAAAGATTTAGTGATCAAATATGTTATTAATTATGATAAAAACTTTCATAATTTTGATCCTTTTTAAGGAAAAAAGTCACTTTCTCCTAGCTTTACAAATAATTTAAAAGTCAATAATTAAACTAATTTACTTTTTGCTATTATTATTATTTTTGTCTATAGTAATTGTGAATGTGTTCTGGGTCAATGGCCTTATATGTATCAGTTAGTCTCTATAGCATATGGTCTGTGTTTTAGTAATTTGTTCTTTGCATTTGTTACTGTCATTGTAATTGTATTGTCCTGTGTCTTGTGTGTATGTGCATTCCAGTAATTGGTCTTATGTCCTGTTGGTTTGCACAAAAAGCCTTTAAATAAATAAATAATTATAACTTGTAGAATTGCTATTATCAAAGTGTTATGTTCTTGGTATAATTTTCATTTACTTAATTTTTTCTTGTATTTTTTCATAGTGATCATAAAGTCATGATAAATGCGTATGCAACCCGGCTGTGGAATTGTAATCAATTACTGCGCCATGTACTAGACTGCATATAATTTACAATAATTTGTGTTTCTCAATAGTGTTTTTATGTCTGCCAATACAATTAAGTGTAAGAATCACTAACTAAGGATTTTGTTTGTTACAGTTTATGGATGGCCACAAATATTACTTCGCTGTCCGTGCAATTGATATTTTCACGAGAACTGGACAATTTAGCGAGCCAAGTGGAATTGTGTTGAATCGGAAGTGATAGTTTTTTGTTAAGTGGTGTGTGTGTTATTGCTGTACTTTAAAAAATGTTGCAATAAGATATGTGATATGCTTTGAAAGTTGGAATGATCTTCGTTAAGAAGAAAGCTCAAATGACATGAATTACTTCACTGCAGTTAAACTTGTGTGCACAATGTCGCATGCATAGGTTTCTTGTTGTATTTGATTCCTCTTTGTATATTTTTACCAGCTTGTATTTATTATTTTTTGTAATGTGTGTTCAGTGTTAAACTCGTGTTTCGTCGTGATTCCTTCAGGAAATTATTTTCCAAAAATTAGTTGCTCGATTAGCATCTCGTCAAGTATTTATAAACGTTAACATGTGTGTAGTTGTGACAATAAAATATTTACAGTGAGTTTAGACTTTTCGTTTATATATACTGTAGTGTATTATGTTTGCTCTTACTGCCAGACTTAAATGAAATTACAGCTATCTGTATTTGTATACATATTACGATTTGTCAAATCATCTGTAATTTCTAATGGTCATGACTGAGTTGTATGTATTATGGTTTAATAGTTAAATGTCAATAAAAAGTTTGTTCAAGTGGATATTTTGGAATAACTTAGTTTGATGGCATATTGTCTAGGAATGTTATCCTCGATACCACAATACCCTCGATACTTTACAGTATCGAGTATCGCACAAGAATATCCAAAAGTATCCGATTTTAACACCCATTTCCTTGTGCCATAATATTTAGAATGTGTACGATAATGTTGAAAATGTGCAATAGCTATTGGAATGCGTACAATAATTTGGGAAAGCGTACCATAATTTAAGTACAAGTATACCACAATAAACCATATTTTATTCATGGCATAGTATTTAAACTGCTGCGAGCACCTCAAGGTGTATTTAGGCAACCCATACATACCAAAATCATGATTTTTGACATTTACTTTTATGATACATAATTGAGGTACAATAGAACGGGTTGAGAGTTGAGAGCAAGCGCCGATAGATGCTAGTGAACAACTTGAGTAGTTACTGTACATCAAATACATGCCACAATTATATGACGTGCCAAAATTTTTCATTTAATTCATTTTTATCCCATTAATCACTTTTATGGTATATTATATTTCAGGTTATAATAAAAGTAAGTAGAGAATTGTGAGTAAACTCCAATAGGCACGAGCGAGCAAATTAAGTTGTTATTGTGCGTCCCACACATGCCATAATTATTATCTGATACACCTGTCGTGGTCTAGACCATGTATTCCACAGGCTAGGTTACAACGGGTGTATCAGATAATTAAGATACTTATTTAACGTTACAGTAATTTCCTAGCAAAATAATATAAATCTGCGAAATCACAAAATAAGTGTGTACTGAGCTATCATTTTCCTCAAAATTTGATTACAGCTTTTACTGTGTAAACATGTTTCTATAGAATCAAAGAAGACTGTGTTGGTTTGTCATTGGTTAAGGATGTTTGGGTTACAAGCCGTCCATTTGTTTCCAGTAAAATGTGGGTTTTTACATAGTTTAAGTGTGTGTCAACGACACTAGTAAAATGATTAATTTTCTTGGCCAAGTTGGTTTGTGTTCACGACAATTTTTATTTGGTATCGAGTATTGTGAGAATGTTTCGTTATCAAAACTGGTATTGAGTATCGAGGAAATGTAGTATCGACCCATCCCTAATATTTTTATTACAGAATTTGATTGTATCTCAGAGTTGTATTGCTTGGCGACATGAAATCAGTATTGGAAGAATGATTCATTTTATTTTAGGAGGAGGTAGTTAATGCTAAATGAAAATCTTATTATTGTAGAACCTTACTAATAACGACCCCTCACTGTTTTCAGAAACTATATCATTGTAAGTCAGTCACTACAGATATTTAGGAAAATTTTGGACTGATTTTTGATGTACTCAAACCCCTATACGTAATAATTTGTATTATTTTTTCCTTCGTGTTCAAACATCTCCAGCACAAAAATAATATTTACTTAAATAAACAGACGTTTTGTGAAAATATTTCTATCCTAGAGGTGTACGCTTGACCCCCATTCGAAAATGTTAAAAAACACGAGTGGTTCAAGGTTTCACCAAGCATTGTTAGTGTTCAAAAATTTCTGGCGTAAGATCAACATGATTTTCGCATGTAATGTAAATTTAATTCCGTAGTCAGACATTTTCAGAATAAAATTATACTCCAGACGTGTACTTGACCTCCCCTTGTAGTCACAAATGTTTAAATATTGTGCTGTGAGCAAGTGTGATCATTTTTCTGTGGCTTCTTTAGAGACAGGTCTTCTGTATTAAATGCTATTCTGAAAGGCTAAGTTATTAATTACTGAAGTTCGCAAAGAAACAATTTCAATAATAGTATTTACTCACCTCTGTCTCAAAAATTAAAAGGTTTTAAAATGAAATTATACTAATCCCTTTAAAATGTGATTTAGGGGTGGACAGGTTTGATTGCTATGAAGTAATGTAGTTCAACAAATGCTGGAAGAATTGGAAACGGAAGGCAGCTGTCAGCTTTCTGCATGCACAATCAAGAACAGGCCAGGCTTCTACAGACCACATCCATGAACTGCTTGCCTCCTCCCCTCCCCTCCCTACTGATTTTGTGTGCTGTCGGTAGGGACTCCAGAAAATGGTAAAATACAATGCCTGATTTTTGGTGCAAAAAATAGTGGAAAGCGGTGTTAAATTTTAGTGTTTAAACATGAAAGCTGTGTTAAATTTCTATATTTAAAAATTAAAGCTGTGTTAAATTTCAGTATTTAAAAATTAAAGCTATGTAAATTTTTGTGTTTAAAATGAAAGTGATGCTGAATTTCTGTAACTTGTTTTTAAAATAAAATCAATAATGAATTTCTTTGCATTCATATTAAAAAATAAACCAAATTTTGATGTTTGAAAGTTCAAAAATTTGGTAAATTAGAATGTTTTGAAAGAAAATTAATGCACATGTTCAGTATCTGAATCAGAAATAGAGAAGTCATTATTTAATACAAGAAACAGCAGTAGCAGAATTCATTAATTTAAGAAGAAAACATTAGGCTAATTTAAGAAGTGTGGGCTAAATTGTGACAGTTCTAGAAAAGTAGCACGGCCACAATGTATCCTTCCACCACAGCTGGTTTTCACTGAAGAAAGATATGTTTGTAAACAAATGTTTGCGTCCAATGCACACTTGCATTTTCCTCATTCCTCGTGTTCCCTATCATGGCAGGCACTGAAAGTCTGATGTTAGCTAACTTCCACCCAGTAATGAATGTGAGATAATATAGCTAGGTTGGCATTCTAACCTGTTTTATTTTTGTAATTTGTTGGGGTTCTGTTTATTTTATTTCGAGGTAAAGAAAGAAACTGAGCACTGTTTTGAGGTTCTTGCAAGTGTGTAGCCTTTTTGAGTTACATATTGTTTTGATGGAACAGTGACAAATACTGCTCATATGAAAATAACATTTAAATGGTTGTAACTTCGAAAATTTTAACTTCAATGAAAAAACAAAACGTGATGTATACGCTGCTGTTCATGTTCGTACAGATGGAGCAACACACACACACACACAGTTTGGCCGAAGTTTACCTTACTCTCAAATTTACTATTTTGACAAATAAACCAATATTATTCACACACTACTTAAAGAGTTGAAAACACATCATTTTCTGGCGACCTACATTTAAATAATTATAGTAGAGGTTTAAAAATACATTATTTACAAAACACGCAAATTTGCTGTTTGTAAAATGCCTCTTGGACACTTTTATTTCTATCTTAATCCTTGCAATTTACGTCACTAAAATCAACATTGTGCACATTTCCTGAAACCAAGAAACATCACTTCTTTGTTTCCACCTAACCTGAAAAACTAAGCCAAGTACATTTTCACAACGGCACATATTTTACAAAACTTGCACATAATTATTTTATTCTTGATGTTAAAACTGTAGAAACGTGCTTCATTAGGTGTTCGCGATAAAAAATAGTAGCTATTTTTGGCATATCCGCACAAAAATAATCACTACAAAATACTAAGAGCTGCAAATTACAGTGTTGGCAGTACAATCGAATGTCAACACACAATCTATTGCAGACTCACAATCAATTGTTGACTCTTAATCAATTGTAAACTATCATTCACCATTTCTGAAGAAAATAAATATTTGTGTTAACACCTTTTCCATGCAAAATTTTGCGTTTTGTAAAAAAATAAAAAAAGTAGATTTCGCAAAAACTTTGCAATGTCTAATTTCAAGTTATTTTGTGTTTTTCGCAGTTCGCCATTTTCTGGGGTCCCTAGCTATCAGTATCGCTCTCCAGGTGCACAAATTATGGACTGCTTTCATGTTCAGTATTATTAGGGCCCCACTTTTACACTACATAAAATGAGCTCATTTGGTCAAATTTTATAGCAAAAAAAAATTCATGCATTATTATTAGAACATAAATCTGTTGTTTATATAACAATTTCACTCAAACTATCAAACTAAAGGGAATTTGAATTAAATTTGTTCAGTCAGTACATATTTAAGTAAAACATTCAAAAAATGTAACAATAGAAATGAAATGACAACCTTATGAGAGCACACTAGTTAAGTAACACACATTGTCACATCACAGTAATTTTTGTGTGATAAATCTTGTTCTTTATCGAGACATTTAAAACTGCCCGAGAACATTCACTAGCGTTTCAGTTTCACTAGATTTTTACGACACACTCACATATTGTAAATATTCAAATTCCCCCTCGTTTGATCAGTTGGGGGAAAAGTTTCTCTCTCAAAACTCTCAATGCTTTCATAACTCATTTATCAGTAAAAAAAAAATATTTATGTTAATGAAGGATTCAGAGGGAGTGCGAGTGAAATTGCTCATTGAGAAGTATAGAAATTAAAAAAGAACCATGAGGTAGAATATAAAAAAAATGTATCATTAATTCGTGAATTAAAAAATATTGACAAAAAAGTAGAACAAGTGAAGAAAATAAAATTTTAATTACAGCACTAGTACCTGTTGCTGCAAAAAATTTAGATTATCCACACACACTAGAAGAAACAGCATTTGAAAATGAATTATTCCCAAAATCACCAATGGGTGTCACTCCATTAAATAATTTGCCACCTATGAATCTCGGGAAATATATTTCTAAAAATATTAATGATAAATTTGGTGTAAAAGGAGATGGGCAAGGTTTTAAAATTGGAGATAGAAAAGTAAAAATAGATGGTGATTTTCTATTTGTCGAAGATAAAAAATATGAATTAACAATAGGCCTCACTAATTTAACAAAAAGTAAAAAGGATGATCTTGTAGATAAATCCACCGGGGAAGATAAATTCTCAAATGAGGACTATACAAATTATGAAGAAATTGTTTTATTAACAATGAGCATATCAAAATTATGATCCAACTATGAGCGTAGCTTCGAGTATCGGTTGGAAGTTTAATTAAATAATTAAACCAATTTATGACGAATATATAAAAAAAAGAGATTCTAAATCTGGAGAAGGTATAAAAAAATACAATAGTTTGCCAAAAGAAAATATTTGGATGGACGATGTTAGAAAATTAATTGATATATTGTTAATTATTCATGATGAATAAAATGCTGGAAATAACCATTATTACATTGAAAAAGTAATTATAATGAATATGTTAAACAATAAATTTTCTGATTTTTTGGTTAATAATCCAAAAGGAATTCCATATCTAACACAAGTTTTAAATATAGTTCCACACACGTTTTGGAATTCTGAACACAATGGAAAAGGTGTAATAAATTGGGCATTAAATACCTTAAATTTGCCCCAAATGCATTTGCCAGGTTATAATTATTGTGGGTCATTTACAAAATTAAATGAAAGATTAGTAAGAGTAGATGCAGAAATAAATAAATTAGACAAAGTTTGTAAATTTTATGATGTTGCTTATAGAGATCATAAAGATTTAGAATCTAGGCATGAAGTAGATAAAATTTTACAAAAAGAGGCAAAAGAAATCATGTTAGATAAAAATACTCTGATTGGTGAAAAAATTGCTTCTGCAGCTGTTGCCTCAACAATGTTTACAAAAAGAAAATTAGGTTGGGGAATTAAAGTGATTTATTGACTATATATATATATTTATTTATTTATTTATATGAAAATAAAAAGGTTAACTTTTGATATACCTATTGATAAATTAAGAGATTTGGGTATAGATAAATTTTTAACAAAAGATCAACTTGAGCGAAAAAATGAGAAATTAAAAGAAGGCAAAGTTTTCTTGCTAATCTTGGCATTGCCAATACTCAAAAAGATATTAAAAGTAAAAACCGGCAATGGTTTACACCATGGGGGCAATATTCCTCTCATAGTTGCTGCTTTAACTGGCCTTGGTACTTTAGCAGGAGTAGCTACTTCAATATGTAATTCTGTGGAACAAACTAGCAAAAATTAAAAAGAATTAGAATAACAAAATTAATTAGCTCCATTATCAAATATCGATATAGAAAAATATGTTAAAAAATTAAATATAAAAATTTTATGAATGTGTATATGATCAACGAGCTACCAAAAAATATGCTCAAAATGTGTGTTCCATGGTTAATTTTGATATTTCAACAAATCCTGGCACTCGTTGGGTTTACTATTTAAAAAAAAATAATAATGTTTATTATTGTGACTCATTTGGTGGCAATATTCGTAATAATTTAATTAGTTATTTCGAAAAACAATAATGTTTATTACAATGATGATCAAGTTCAGAATTTTGTTTCATTTATTTGTGGACATTTATGTTTAATTGTTTTACACCTTTTTTTGAGAAAATTTAAGTTTAGCGATATAATTTCTATGTTATTAAATGACTGATATATTTGGGAAACCATTAATCGAATCGTTAAATAAAAACTTTGACAATATTGCTGAAGATTTTTTTAAAATTGTGTAGATTCAAAGTGCAATTCGAGTGTTTCTTCTTTGCAAAGTGAATTGAGCACTTGTTTCTGATTATGCTGTAAAAGAAGATATCAATTTACAATTCAATAACACTATTGCTGATTATATAAAACGAATAAATAATGCAAAACAGACATTTAAAAAAAGATGTAGATTCGAAATATGAAACTATTGTTTCTGACTATGCGTTAAAAAATTATCTAGGTTCAAAATATAAAACTATTGTTTCTGACTATGCATTAAAAAATGATGTCGAATCAAAATACAACACTAGTGTTTCTGATTTAAAAACATATATATATTCAAAATATAATACCATTGTTTCTGCTTTATGAGATCAAATAAGTAAAGTTTTTGTTTATACAACAGATCATGTTTCTATTCAAAATTGCAGAATTAATAATATAGCTGATCGTATTGATAGAAAAGATGCCATCAATAAAAGATATCTCGATAAATTGCAAGATTTCAACAAAGTAATTTTGAATTATTGCCATATACTTCTTGATTTGAAAGTTGAGAAAATCAAAAAAGATTCTGATAAAGAATTAGATGATAAATTACAAAATTTAAACCAATCTCATATAATTTATTTACATGCAGAGTGGAATAAAATTACTAATGTTTTTCACTTGGATAATGATCAAATTTTCTTTACTTTTTTTATGGATTGTAATGTTTATAAAATTGTTATGGATATTCTCGTGTCTGATAATTTGGCAGTTTTCAAGAGTAATACAAAAATTAATCACAGCAAGCCCTTTGATGTTAACAAAGGTGATAATTTAACTTTTTAATTATAGATGAATAAATAAAACATATATTTATGCTGATGGAGAGGTTGTGGCAATACGAATATTCGTGGTAGATATATATACATATATATATTAGTATTAAATAGATGGAGACGACTACGTCTTGGGCAGTTTCAGCTGCCTAACACATGGTATTTGAAGTGCAAGAAAGTCAATAAAAATATTAATATAAAAAATGAGAATACAACAAATGGGTGATTAGTCCAGAAAAGTTTATGCCCATTGTGAGATTCTAAAAAATCAACATGCTTAAAAAAGAAATATTGCACAATGTGAGAGAAGGAATAATCAATGAATTATATAAACCTGCACAATTTGTGGCAAATTGATCTTGTAGAAATGGATACTGGAAATTTGAAAGGTATATCTTGCATAAATAAAGCCTATAAATATATTATGACAATTATTGATGTTTTTCAAAATTTGCTTTTGCTTTATCAATTAAAGATAAAACCAACAAAAAATGTAGCAAATGCTGTAGAAAATATTTTGATGAAAAAAAAAAAAAAAACTAAATAATTTACAAAGCGACAATGGCTCAGAATTTTATAACGTAATATTTGAAGATCTTATGGAAAAGCATAATATAAATCATTTTTCTTCATTTTGTGATTTAAAAGTTAGTGTTGTTGAAAGATTTAATCAAACTTTAAAAAATATAATGTGGAAAAAAATTTTCATTGAGTGGCAATTATAAATGGACAAATATATTGAATGAATTAGTGAAAGAATACAACACAAAGCACAGCACTATTGGTTTGAAGCCAGTTGAAGCTAATAAAAAATGAAAACTATTTATTGCAAACAAATTTTGTGTTTACTACATCAAAATATATAGTTGGAGATATTGTTAGTGTGAGCAAACTGCAAAAAAGAAATTCAAGAAGATTATACTGCTAATTGGTCAACAGAATTTTTTACTATTTTAAAGTTTTAAATTTTGATATACCAACTTACAAATTAAAAGATATTAATGGAGAAGAAATAATGGGTAGTGTTTATGAATGTTAAATTATGAAAACTACTATCCTGATAAATATTTGGTTGAAAAAGTTTTAAAAACTAAAAGCAAAAAATTTATGTAAAGTGGTTGGGTTTTAATAACTCTCATAGTTCATGGATTAATAAAACAGATGTTTTGTAAATAAAAATTAGTTTCTTACTCAATTTGATAAAGATTATTGATATCATTAATTAATTGTTGTTGAGTATAGTTATTTCTATCAGTGTTAAAATAGTTACAAAAACACTCAATGTGTTGCTATTCATGGTTTTTTTAATTCTTTGATATAAATTGATAGAATTTGGAATATATTCAAATCTCAATAATATTTCACAATTTGGACGTATTTCATTGATTCTTTGCAACTGTTTTCGAAGATTTCTTCTTTGAGTTCTAATCTCATAATCATATTCACAATCATTACCAAACAATTCTAGAAGAATAAAAGTTGGATTTAAATTTGGATATTGTGTTTGCGGTACAACATGAGGGACCATATCACTAATTACCTCATTTTTGCGATTTATTCTATCTACGATTCTATGAATTGTTTCTGTTAAATTTTCAATATTATTTTTAATTTTATTTATATCTTTTAAATTATTAACTTCAACTTCTATCACTTTTATCTGCTGGTCTTTTAACTCGTTCAATTTTTTTAAGTGTTTTATTTGACCTTTGAATAATTGCATTACATATTTTTGAATCTTATATTCACCATGTTTTCTAATTGATGATAAAACTTTTTTAGTCACCCATTTAGTAAATTTTTCACCTAGAGGCATATTTGATCTAAATATTAACTTACACAGAGCTGATTCATTGATAAATAAAGCATTTGGTTGCATAGTTGAAGGTGTCCCTTCAGCAGGGACGGCTTTGCATTCAGTAAATTTCTTTTTATCATCATTATCAACAATATAATACTAAGTATTTCGTGGTTTTCTGTATTCCAAAAGCCTAGTTACATCAGCTTCTCTAAACCAAGGATTATTTTCCTCATCAATAATCATAACAACCTTGTTACCATTGTAAATTAGTTTGTTGTTGTTTATGTCTAGAATTGACTCCCTTTTTATATGCGAAACAATGCACAAGTGAAATTGGTGAGTTGTAACAAGTCTTTTTATTAATATTCTTTTTTACGAAGAAAACAAAAAATTGGAGAAGATAATATTAAAGAATATAGACCAAATTCATTGAATTATATAGCTCTTAAGGATTTAATTTTCTAAATCATTGACAATATAGTTCATTTTATTTATAATTTCATTATAAGATTCGCACTTTATACCAAATAATGAAATGCTATTTTTGCCAACTCTTGTCAATTTTTGTGTAAATTCATTATATTCCATGAAAGATTCATTACTTAAAAAATACAGTAAACCAGTTGTATATCTAAAAGCTGAGTCTATCATGTTTGGTAAATTAGGAAATTTCTCACTAATTAGACCATGCTTTTTTTTTTATCTGGAAACAATGTTCTTTTATTTCTGCATAATACAACTTTTCATAAAAGATAAAAGTTTTCCCTGAATATGAATTAAAAACAGCATTTATTTTATATTCATCTCTTAATCCAAATGAAGCAAATGTTTTCGTCAACACACAGGACTAACTCGCCTGATGGTCTTTGGAATATAAAAAAATTATTGAAATTGGTTGGTAGAAAACGAAACTAATTTCTTATTGAAAATGGTTTAGTGATTATTTTCATGTCTCCCAAACTTTTTGTCCAAACATTTTTGTTGTAAAAAATATACAATTCACCATAAATAATTTAAAATGTTTTTATATATTCATCTTTGCATAAATCAAATGGTTTATCATCATTAAAATTATTTTGCAGTAGTGGCCCATAAAAGTTATATTTTGAATATCGTCTGGTTGCAAATCAACCAAATCATTGTTGAGAATTGTGTACATGATTACAGTTTTATCATTTGTATGTTGAAGACCTAATGCATGGCCAATTTTGTGGATCAAAACCGCTAGTAAATTAATTTTTTTTTTCAGGAGTGTTTTTACCGTCATTATGCCAATATTCCTGCTTACTGATGTGAATTTCAACGAGGCTATTTTGTTGATTTGGAAAATATTCATTATACAGTGAACTACCAAATGGAAATAATATATAAGGACGAACTCAGCACAACCTATGATTATTATGTGGGCTTTGTTTATATAAGTATATCTGGAGAATTTATGTTGTAAACAAATTTCAAATGTGTCTTTTTGCCAAATGTTAAAAGCCTATTTTGCTTAATTTGTAATTGATTTATTTGCATATGCAAAATTCCATTTTAATGAGTTTTTAGTCAATTTTGCTGTTGATGAAAGGTTCACAATGATCTCATCTTTAACACCACATCAGGGCTTGTTGATTAAATTAAGTGTTTCTTCATGGAGTTTACTATCAAATGAAGAGAGATTGTGATATTCTTGAAATATTCTTAAAGCAGTTTCGTACTTCTCAGTATCAATTTTCGAAAGCGAATTTGTATCACCTTCTAGATATCCATATTTATTTAAAAAGTTGGTAACACATTTTGTCTGATTCTTTTTTTTTGGATATGATATCATTTTGCGATGGCAATAAAGCTTTGAAAAGATACTTATAGTAGGCATGTCCTTTGTGCCAGCCTCAGTTAAGTCAGTTTCTAGTCGAGTGACCTAGAGAGTAGTAAGTAGAATTCCGGTTAGGGAGAACCATGATGGGCGTTTAAAGAGTAGACGAGTCATGATTGCTACTCACACCGGCAGCCCCCGCAATCTTTCTTTTTCATATTTTGGAATAACCTAATCATACTAAATTGTTTCTGCTGGTGTAAGGGATCATTCATTAAGGGTAGCTGGAGAGAGTGTTAATTTTCTCTTTATATGATTTTCTCTCCCGCCTTTGTAAATAGCCTCGTGGTTCAAGCGTCCTCGACTGCAGAATAACAAATGCGGTGATTCTCATTTCATTCCATCTTGTTTACTGCGAAGTATTTATTTATGCTGCTGTTGTGATTGAACTGCATTATTTCCTGTCCCGATATTGTAACTAATGTGCAAAGTATAATTAAATCCAGTTGAACTATATATCCGGCTTGTCAGATTATTTTAGTTTGGTGCCTTTATACATTTGAGTCTTGGTGTTCATACTCGACCGAGTTAGGCGAGCTAATGTTCGGCTGTGTCAACAACTGGCTCGTCTCGCAACATTACAAGCTTTTAGTAACTTTTGTTACAACGTATGCAAAATCAGACACAAACTTTCAGATTACAAACAGGAGGCTACACAATGGTGATAAAACACTAGTTTCTATTTAGCCAACAGTCAAACCCAACTCCCAGCTAGCCAACCTCCAGATTTAGCCAGAGATGGTAAAACCTGCCCTTAATGGTCCTTAGGGAGCTGGACTCGCCAACCAGCACATTCGGGGTTTTTGTTTTTCTTTCAGTGATAAATATTAATGTATCAATTGAACCAATGTTGAACGGCATGTGGAGTGGCCTCACAGCTAAACACTAAGCTTAAAGGCAATAGTAACATGCACATCACAAGCATCCGCTGTGGTATTGTTCCAATTACAAACTGCCGATGGCTAGTAATCAAATGCTATGCAACTACTACTAAATTACCGATGTGGAGTACAGAGGGAGTCTTGGCCTCCTAGGTGGCCGACCATGGCTCACTAGAGTATGAAAGCAGCCGGTAAAGTATCTCTGGAGCAGCAAGTGTTTTCATCCCTGAAACGAGCACATGTTCACACATCGTCGCCACTATCCTCCCCTGGCCTGCTGATGTCACATGGCATCCATCCGGTGTGGCCCGTGAAACAGCTTTGTAAAAAATTTTGAGTTTTTTCAAAGCATTTACAAAACCTTCTCAAAACTGACTTTTGAAATGTTTCTAGCTATAGTGACACTTATTTTAGGGCATGCTAACTGTGTTATGCTAATATACGTGTTTTAAACATGTCAGTACAAATTTGTACAATTTTCTGCCCAACTATGCAAGTGTTGGAAATGTGTCAGACTTTTCAAGTTCTGCAATGCCATCCTGAATGTGTCAGAAAACACCCTTCAGGTGTAATTTTTACGACTGCAGTGTTGGCAACTTTTATAAAAAAAAAAAACACACTTCTAAATGGGCATGCAAGGCATTTGCAAAGCAATCAAGTGTATCTGGTAATAGTGTATGCAGAATACAAATTGCCAAGCCAAACTTAAAAAAAAAAATTAAGTCATAACTTAATATAATTCTAAGCTCAAAATTATTTCAAACAGTGCCAATCGCAGCCAATCGCACACTCTTAAAGCACTTTTTTTTCTTTTCACGAGTTTTGTAAAATTTCACAAATTTTCAAAATGGCGGAGGGTCACAGGACCAATAGCAGCCATTGATAACCGGAGCTAACATTTCTGGAGCAACTGTGGCCATTGTTGTCCATCCCATCACACCACCCCAGTGACCTCACACACCACTAAGAGAACAAAGCAGCCGAGCAATGATGAAGAAACACAAATGCGTGCAGACTGCACCCAATAGGGTAGTCAGCCATGCAGACAGAGATCCATGACCACAGCAGCTGTCAACAGCTAACAGTACACCCGCGCAGTTTCTCACATACTCAGCTTGTAAGTAATCAAGAGGATCGTTGTGATGCTAAACCTATGATGCCTAACACGGCTTTCCCCAGACACCTTGTCGACTTGCGCACACCACCTAGCGTAGCAGGTAACTACGGTTTAACCTCTGTAAAGGGCCCAAACACCGTAATTTTTAACAGCGCAATAAATGAAAGTGAGCAAATCCCTACATAGATAAATCTGTTCTGCAGGTCTAACGTTCCAAACACGTGGTCAACAGGATCTAATCAATCCCAAAACTTAACAAGGATCCAATTAGTGCATAGTGTAACCCTTATTAAAAGAACACACCAGTAATCACTGATGTCTTTATCAAGTGCTGTTCCTATTTAATAAGAAATATCGTATTTGCTCGTGTATAGCGCACTATCGTGTTAAACACGCACCATGATTTTTGCAACACGTTTCAGGGGGGAAAAGAATCTTTAAATAAAAGCACCAACAATTTGTGGTACATTGTTAGTAAGTATGTAACCAATTATTCTATCTTGACCCGTGCCACGCTACTGGGCAGCGAGCATGTGTGCTCTACCCTACGACATTTCCCCATCATCAAGCGATGAAAGCAATATGGGACAAATCACATGCTGGCAGGCAATTAATCTCGTGGCTATAGGGTTGATCCATGCATTAAGGACAACTACAGACATGTGGATATGTAATGAAGATTGCACTGCCCACCTACGCGTGGACATGCGGTCGCCAGCCCCGAAGTAGAGGCTTGTTATACACACCGAGCCACCGACATGGCAGAGAGGAATAAGATAGTTAACAGGGATGCCATAAGAGAGCACCACCCCTGCGGCCGATGTGACTACTGCCCGAGCCTTGCGGAGAGTTGGTAAATATATCAACAGCCTTCTGACAAGGATATAAGAAATGTGTGGCACAGGCCACTGCCCTGTTTTAAACACCCCCTGCGATATGAGGCTAGCAACACCCACGCCCATGAGGCAGCCTCCAAACTACAGTTTGCACTATATAAGTAGAAGCAACACCGCTCTCGTCAGTCAAGTCGGCCTGCTGACCTGAATAAGGTCGGAGGGCTCTCCAGTGTCTGCGGAAGACTCCATAGCCTACAGAAGACTTACTCTCCAATAGTCTGAAAAAGCCCCTCCTACCGCCAACCAGAAGCTTCAACTCCAACCACACAGCCCGCCAAGAAAACCCACGGTGAAGCTGCAAGGTATCACGACATCCCTACCCCCTGCATCCTCACTGCCCGAGTCAATCCTCTGCACTTCGCAGTAGCAGGCAGTATACGTCGTCCCTTCTGGACAACCACCCCTCACTACTTGCTGTTAATTGCAAATAGAAATTTTGGAGTTAATTTGGTTTATTTTATTATGCAGGTTTACCTTCACCTGCAATAATGTGACGTAAATATTTTACATTCTTTGGAATTTTATACAGAGCCGAGCATCCCAGTGTTTTCATGTAGACATAATAAATACGTTGTGGCAAACTTAAATTATTGTGAGGTAGTTATTTTGCTCCCCAGTCATTATTCTAATGTGATGAAGTGCAATTTGTCCATTGTAATTTGTGGCTCATTAGAATCGATTGACCTCTCTGGATCAGATACGAGTGAGCAGAACCTCTTAGGACTCCTGGAGCCTGTAGAAGGCTTTAGTCTGAACAAGACCGGGAAATCCTGAGGCATGTCCGGTGCACCCGAGCCTGCCCGAGAAATGTTCCTATCTAGTCAGTCTCTTGTGTCTCTCATTACCTCGGTGCATCTGAACAAGACGACACCCAGGAGGGTTTAAGCACCACTGCTAGGTTACAAGCGTGCCATCATAATTATTATTAATAATCACAAGCCAATTAAAATATTTTCTTGTTTCATTAATTTCATTATATTATTAATTAATTAAATGTGCAAGAAAGGATGTGTACCCAACGGGCACTGCAACATGAGTTAAATCAGCCCGGTATTGTAACAACCTCCAAGCAACACAACGAGCCTACTCCAATCCACCCCCCAGCCAATAGTAATCTGAGATGGGGAGATCTCAGATGACTGCAGTTCATTCTTAGATTCTTTATTAGAGACTTGTTGACCATGGCCAGATCTCGAACAACTCAGCTATTAGCCACCCCCAGAACCCAAACCAGAAGCAACGCCTGTTACACAACCCTGTCCCATCATTAACACTCCCCCTACCACGTGTCAAATACACACCATGGCAGGAAAGGTATTTAATATAATAATTCCCCCAAAGCATGTACGCGCATATAGGGCAGTGATCACCTCAACTTATTTTCTCCCCATGCATATACCTACCAGGTAAACCCCTTACAGACCAGTGGCATTTATTCTAAAGATGCAAGGTAAGCAATGCTTACCCTGTACATATTGTAAATGTTTGACCCTTTATAGTTTTCGCTTTAACTTTAAACTCATTTAAATCTAAGATTCCCATTTCCGATTCAAGAAACAAGAGTTTTCATGTAAGCGGATAGTGCTGCTATCTAGTATTTATTTCCACAAACGGGAGCGACTAACGATGAATCAAACTTACAAGCAACAACACGGGCAGGGTATGCAGGCGTTCTGCTTGCGCCCTCCAGTCCTAATTTTTCCTTGGAAAGTGGATGAAAGTGTTCGGGAAAATAGGAGTTTTCTTATAATTTGTAATATGTTCCCTAAAAAATATTCAGTTTAATTATTATTACATTCATTTAGTTTCCATTTTCATAACTAATGTTAGGTATTGCAAAACTGTAAATACATGTGGAGGGTAAGCAAAGTTGGAAGTTGTGTTTGTTAGGAGAAATTGAAATGGAATCATGGCCCAGCTTATATCAAACATTTATTGTATTGTGAAGTGTGTAATGTATCATATTTTAATAGCATTTAACTAAATGTTTTCTAAAGCACTTGAATATGTGGGGCTATTATATTGCTTACCCTGTAAAAAAACTCGCTACACGCCACTGATGCAGACGCCCTGGTAGCGTAAGGGAAGCTGACTAGTGCTACCCAGGGCAGTAATTGGTTCACCCCATTTTTATTTTATTAGTGACAGCTGGCATTACGTTTCTTGACAGCCTTTACGGTGAGTAAGGTCAAGCTCCCTGGGAGGTAAAGACGTTTATTCAGACATTATTACACTGCTAAAGGGCAACTGAGTAATATCCTGGAGGGAAGCAGCACTTTCATTCGCCTTGATTAGCCCCTTAGCTGTTCAAAACCAGGGAGGCAGGAGAACGGCGCTCAGAGTGTGGCGTACGTTGCGTACCCCCTAAACAGGTGAGTGTGAGAGGCACAGGCGTAAATTGGCGCCCAACATGAGGTGGAAGCTTCAAGTAGCTCAGCCTTGGAACTTGAACCACGCTAGCCGCACCCCCACTCCCCCCTCTACAAGTACGCACTTGTTGGTCGCACTTGAGTTGCGTCAATTGGCAACATGGTGTGTAAGCCACAAATAGTTCAGCCTTGGTGGCTTGGACCACGTCAGCCCCCCCCCCCCCCTGCAGAGTAGAAGTAGAACTGACTTCGGGGAGTCAGGTTAACCCCCCCCCCCCCCCCCCCCCCCCCGGGGGGGGCCGCTCAACTTGAACTTTGCAATCATGTCTAGCTCAGAAGAGAGCTTACATGATCCCACCACAATAGCATTATCCCAGGCTGGCTAAGTAGTAGACAGGGACATACAATGCCCGGTTGAAGGATGTACTGGTGCAGGTGTCAATATGATCCAATGTACATATTGCCGCAGGCAATACCACTACATGTGCCTAGGGTGGGAAGACACCCTTAGATACACCGACGGTCTAGTTTAGATATTAGTCATGCAGACAGACACAAATAGTCACATGTCATTGGCCAGAGTGTGATGGCCATGGACAAACCAGGGTTTATTGCATATTATGCAACAGAGAGTATCACCACAGGTACATAGGGTAGCCAAATGAAAGGATAACCCACCCAGGGCAAGTGTACTAGTACGAAATGTGTAGAATGGAACACACGGCATGGCCCTCAAACCCTGGACCACGGGTCATCACCATGACTACCGGACTATACTGAGAAATGAAGCAACCAAAATTTAATGGCAGGTCGCATGAGTACCCGGGAGTTTTCGTAAACAAATGAGAAAGGGAGATGAACATCTCCTACGGGGATTGTTCTGTATTGCTTATCTAAATCGCTCAAAAAACACTGTATTGCGTATCCAGTGGTAAAAAAAATCGAGACAAAAAACCGCCAATTACGTATCCAACCACATCCGGAAAAAAAAACCCAAATAAAATACAAAGTTTCTCCCTGCGTATCCAGCACACCTTGAAAAAGCTGGTTTTTACCAAAAGTCTCCCTTGTGTACCCAGGTGACAAAACGTGCAGGACCGAAAAGGACGACATTGCGTATCCAAGCTGGAAGGGGGGAAGTTGGTACCACACCCCACTTGTTTCGAATTGCATATCCAGCTGAGTCGGGGGAGAAATTTAGATCTACACCTAATTATTTCCTATAACATATCCAAACCGAAAATGGAATATAGGGGGGGAAAAACCCCCATTTGTTTCCCTGTTTAAATACACGCGGTTCGCGATGCATAATTTTTTATTTACTCTAAAAATAATATTTATTAATTATTAAGTTTTTTATTATTTTAACCATTTATTATATAAATATTCACACATATGCAATCATTAAAAGGGTATGGTAAAATCGTGAATTTAACCAAATAGATTTTAAAGTTTTATATATACACCATCACTTTTTTTTTTTATAAATTACCTCAATACTCGAAACTGGCAGGTCCAAAGTCCGCGAAAGCAACAGCGAATGCAATTGAATCCACCACCGGCCGAACCGGTCATGACAGACACGACAGTGCAATGCTTTCTTGGGATCGCGAATTAATGTAATTTTTTTATATAAATTTACCTCAATAATTGAAACTGACAGAGCCAAGTTTTGCGGATGCAACAGTCACAACTACATCCGTCGTCGCCGGGCGGCCTCATCATGAACTTACGACTATTTTATGCTTTTTTCCAGTTCGCGAATAAATGTTTACACAAACACCACGTCAATCAAACATTATTTTTTTAAGTGAAAGAAACAGCAAGTCATTCAAACTTTTTATTAACCAAAACATACAGCTACACTGTCTTACTCGCACCTGCAAATTAAATCAAACAGTAACTCAATTAAAAGTTAATTTAAACTTGAATCAAACAGCTACTCAATAAAACATTACTTTTAATTTAAATAAAACAGCAACTCAATTAAACATTAATTTTAAATTAAATCAAACAGAAACTGAATAAAACTAATTTAAACTGAAACAAACAGCAAGTCATCAAACATTAACAAACAGCAACTCAATTAAACATTAATTTAAATTAAATCAAACAGCTACTCAATTAAACATTAATTTTAATTTTAATCAAACAGCAACTCAATTAAACATTAATTTTTAACTTGAATCAAACAGCAACTCAATTAAACATTATTTTTTATTTGAATAAAACAGCTACTCAATTAAACATTAATTTAAACTTGAATCAAACAGCAACTCAATTAAACATTAATTTAAACTTCAATCAAACAGCAACTCAATAAAACATTAATTTAAACTTGAATCAAACAGCAGCTCAATTAAACATTATTTAAACTTGAAACAAACAGCAACTCAATAAACTTTTTTTTTAAACTGCAACTGCTACAGCAACTCAATCTCTCTCGTGCCTGCAAATTAAAAAAACAACAGTAACAAACAGATACCTATCGAAATTGGGATAGCCTTCCCCACCATCTCCTCTGCGCCGATTACGATGGTGCATGTCGGGGGCGTTAATCAGCAAAGCGTGCAGTCGTTCTCTGTACCGATGATTCTTTTTCCAGACATACTTGTCCAGGTAGCCGACCCGAGATTTTTTCCGTCGGTCAAAGCAGGGAATGCTGTATCGCACAGAACACCCACTTCGCTCGATGTTATGAGTGTGCACCCTCAACGTCTCGCCCCTTTTCATCTTTGGCGTGTTTCGAGTGTTTACCATTCCGCTCTTTTCGCTGCACCCAAAATCGCTCCTGTGATTCACCTGCATGTGACAGTAGCCATGAACGTCCAAGTTGCTGTAACCGTGCCAGCAGTCTGAAATTATCGTCGTGGTCGAAGCGATCCACTCGCGAATGATTTCGGTCAGGGTCGCCGCGTTCCTCTTTTCCATGGCACCAGGAAGAATTTCGTCGGATTGTCCAGCTGCACTCCCCCGAAAACCCATTGGCCATGAACTTTACGTTCTTTGCGGTTCTTGCATTGCCCAGCCTCGACTCGTCGATCTCGACCACTTTGCCCGGCCCGCCGATGCGTTTCCAGTACGTCAACACCCAGTCTATGCACATTTGGCGGCAGACACTCGACCAGGCGACGGCCGTCTTTCCCGAGCACATAAGTCCGTTCACTATAGTCTGCTGTCGAGCATATTTGATCAGGCACCAGAGTAAACACAACTCGACTATCTTGCCCGTAGACAAGTTTGAATCGCCCACGAAACTGCCCTGTCTCGCCGACACTTTAAAGTTGCATTTGGTTCCATCTTCCAGTCGCCGTCGGCACCAGTAAAACAAGCCCCTGTTTTCCACCAATTTCGCTTCGCCTTCCCCGCATTTTTCACACCGCATAGTCGATTTGAGAATGTCGTGCTCGATGAGAAACGTGTTTATGTTCGGCGAGGAATGAATAACTTGCCTGGTGTTCAACATTGAGATTTTACATCCTGCGCACATCATCTTGCGATTCACAAGAGAAAATTTCTGGGACAATTGTTTGGATACGCGATACGGAACAATTGTTGCCGAATTTGGATACGCTAAATGGTACTTTGCCAAATACGCGAAACGGCACTAGACTGCAAAGTAAACAATTGGGATGGATACTTTATAGTACACACTGAATGTTTGTATGGTTTCCCCATTACGATACACAATATGGAACAACTGCCTGAGCGGTTCTGTGGTGGTCTTGTGTAACACTGAGGAAGAGTCGTAACTGTGTGGATCACTGGGTTCATTCTCCTACTTTTCCTTCCATCAACATCACGCAATTGTTTTATTTCATCACCATATTTAGAGAGTGACATCCTTCCCTCTATCCCCACCTCTTTTTTTTTTTTTTTTTTTTTTTTTTTTTTTTTTTTTTTTTTTACTATTTTCTCACCCAATCAGCGTGCTTGGTTTATTTCATTGCCATATTTGGAGGGTGACTTCCATCCCTCTTTCCTTTAAAAAAAAAAAACCTAATCCCTCAGCCAATCGGCATGCTTGATGTTTGTCGCCTCTTTCCAATTGCCCTTCTCCAATTTCCCCCCTTCATCGTCGTCACACGTGATATCACATCATCGCCACACTCACCTCTGCTCCGAGTTCCGACATTTTAACTCGCTCACTTTATTTCTTCTCATTGCGGTGAGAACAACATTATTACAATCTGCGCCGTTACGTGCGAAGAATTTATTATGTTTGTCATCGATCTAGAAGGCATAAGAAAAAAGATTATGTATTCTGTGCATATTACGATACAGCAACTACAAGTAAGTATCCATGCATTATTTCATCAGTAGGTACATGTAAGTATTTATACATAATTTTTTTTTTTTAAACTCATTTCTCGTGAGTGAGTGTGTGTGTGTGTGTGTGTGTGTTTGTGTAAATCAATGTCTAGGAAAATTATATTTCTAGTGCAAGGATTATACGGATCTTCGCTAGTTGCAGACAATAAATTTAAAACTATAATTTTTCCAAACAAATTGTTTTCTTTCAGAAAAATATCGGATAAAGATTTTCAGCGACTATTAAATGACGATTCATTACGACTCTGTAAAGTGATATGTTCCGTATGTGGAAAATCTGTATATTCAAGTTTCATTTCTCGTTTATATCGAAAGGTTCCGAAACTTAAAATTAAAGGAATCGCATACGATTGGCATAAAGATTTATTGCAGTCTGCATATTCGGTAAAACTTTCAATGGAAAAATACTTGTCGAAACACTAATTTCCTTTGGAAGTTTCATAGTGGGCCATTCTTTGGGTGGTTTACTGGTGCGAATAATATTGGAAATTTACGACGAGGCGGAATTTTACAAATATGTGAAATTTGTATTTTTCGTAGGCGCTCCTTTATTCGGTTTACACAATTTCAAAAATGTTTTCGACGATTCGCTTTTACCCTTGCTGGTAGAGGATACAGCCAAGTCCAAATACAATTTCTTTTCCAAAGATCAATTACTAGCGCTCTACGGGCAATTTAGAAAGAATTTCGTGTTGTTATTACCGTACGAATTTTTTTAAAACTACTCTAATAAAACACGAGTCGTCGGCGACAGTATACAAATATCATTGGATGGTTGAAAGATTGTGCAATTGCGCTAAATGGGGAATATTCGGTCGGTATGTAGTCATTACAAATTCATATTATGCTACAATCACCAATATAGAAATGAATTGCACGCAAACAATTCCCTGCCACTAGATGCGAGATGGCCCACCATTTGCGAGAAAAATAATTCAGATGGGGTCATTTTGTGTTTCCAATTTAATTTTTTCGATTATGGCGACAGGACGGTCTCCATACGAGATTCGTGGAAAAACCCAATCAAGTAAACATGATTTCCCTGGACAAATTAATTTTCCTATTCTACGTGACTGAATTTGATCAAGTAAGCTCGCTATTGCATATATTGTTTGTACCAGTGAAGGGTTTCTACCCAGCGTTCGCGCTTGCCGAACATACATGCATAGAGGTGCAGAAGCAAAACGATATACCCGCGAGTCCCAAAGCACAAAATACACCAGGATCGGACGATGTTTTGTGCAATTTGGTGTTCAAGTTTTTGAAAAACGTCTTCAAATCCGACGCCGTCTTTGAGCTTTACATTTCACTCTACTCGGACACGACGACAGCGAAGCATCCTCTCTAAACGTACACAAATTCTTTTACCGATGATGCAATGGCGTTTACCGGAAACTATTCGGACCTCGGGTCAAAGAGTCAACTACAACAGACCAAGCACACGGCTTGTACACAAATCTGTTTGATAGAAACATAAATTATTTGCCGCTCCTAATCGAAGCCATCAACGAAAAACTATCATTTGACGATTTCAATCAATGAATGATCCCGTTAATTTTCTGTGGGCAAAACGACCAAAACCAGAAGCTGGCGATCGTCTATGGTTATTTCCTCGCTTTTGGTCTTCGAACAATGAGTGCAAAAAAAATTAAAACATCAGAGTGCATATATCTAATGAGATCGGTGTTTGAACATATTCTCAAAGTTAATTTACCTAGTTATTTGTTTATGCAAGACTTTTTTACGATAATTCACGAGCACGACTCTATAATAGAAGTAATTATAGAACAATTAAAGGGAAACGAATAGTTTATGGAAACAATTTCGAAAGAATGTAAAGTCTAACAGTAAGTTGCTCGGTGCCATAACAGGCCAGCCTAAAACAAAACGTATGTAATAAGAAGTTTTAATTTTTTTTGACGAGTGATAAACTCTCAGATAGTCGCCAAAACCAAACAAACCGAATGAGAATTGGATAAATGAGAAAAACACACATAACAAAGTGGCTATTTATTTCGGTAAAAAATATACACACTTTTTTTATTTAAATTGGTGATGTTTTATAATTTTTATTAACTCGTGTTTATTACTTGCTAAATTGCATTGTTGTTTGAATTTGTGTTGGCAATTTGCATGTTCACTCCACAAACATCTGGCGGGACGTACTGGAACCTTACATACCGTAATGTGCCTAAGTTGATCACAATATGTAACGTGCTCTTCTCTTTCGTGTCTTTCCATGGTCTCAATTACTACAGCGCAATTTTCCGAATCCCGAGGAGTCACGCAATCCATATACGTATAACCACATGGTTATTCTTTCTTTCAGTCAATTTTAATGAACATGGTGTCGATAATTTGTCAATGAAAATTATAATAATATAATTCTTCCCATTTGACAGTTTTCAAATATGTTTCGCATTTGGCGTTGCAAGGAACGTTAAAACACTGAAGATGCGTCCTCGCCGGACGTTTACAATATGTAAAATGTTCAGATCCGTTGCAGTGTTGTACATGATTCTCCAACTCGTGAGTATAGTACAAGTTTATGCAACACGGATAATCATTCGAAACTCCACAAGGCAGTTCCGAAGCCAATTCTCGATGTTCCTGATTCGCACCATACATTACAATGTTTCGATCGAAAGGTTTGGTCGAAATACTGATCAAGTTGTGGGTTTCGTCGCAATAACGTATTGCAAACACCACGGTTGCCATATTACTGATGATTCTCTTAATGTCTGCCATTCAATATATAGGAATCGTTGCAAAAAATGTGTTTTTTTTTGTAACCATTGGTGGAGCGGCGGGGGGTAGTCTACATTTTATTTGGCAGGTGGTTTAGTTTCTCTTTTGTTATAAACAATGTAATACATGCATTTTTTTTTGTTTGTGAACAATATTCATATAGTGGTCTGTAAAACAGGTTTAGTTGGTCAGTTTTAACCATTCAGTGCACTGCCGTTGACGATTCGCATAATATCTGCCAGCGTATAAGTAGAAATCGTTGCAAAGAATATATTTTTTTGTAACCACAGAAGGTGGGTGATTCAAGTCTACATTTTATTTTAACCCTTTGCTACATAATGTATCATATATGTGATGCCAAAAAAACCAAGTCAATTTATAAAAAGGGAGACTGAATCACCTTCCAAATAAACCGAATTTTTTAAGGGGGGACTTTCGGTCGGGATAAACTATACGTTTTTTTTCGTATGTTAGTTCGCTTACTTATAATTATATTGATCAATATTTTCAAAATGGTAAGGTATACCAATACTAATAAGACTTGAAAAAAAAAAATGTTTCCTTTTCCATTTCACAACATCTTATGAGTCAAGGGATAAGAAAATAAAAGGGTTAATGGAAAAAATTGTCACTTTAAAAAAAAATGAATACGAAAATAGTGGCGATGCTTTTGACAAGTCTACTAATGTTATAATTTTATGCAACACAATTAATAAAACTATACAAAATATAGATGATGTTAAAATAAGTGTCGATTTATTACAGCCTTCACAACAATTGCTTGAAATTTCTAATAATTTGGTAAACAATTTGAATAATTTCGAAATTAGACAGACAACACGTTTCAATTAAACTATATAGCTGTAAACTATCGCATTAATTTCATAGATTCGCTCGTAAATGTTAACGGCGACAAACTGGAGAAAAAAGGATGCGAAAAAAACAACGATAATTGTAAATAAGTTACCAGGCTTTGGGGAAGCCATTAATATTTTATTATCCGCACCTTTCTCCCAACAATTGTACATGGGATCTTTAGATCAAGCTATATATATGATGCACAACAGGCAAATTAATATCACGTCTCCTTGGTATGGTATGAGTAAATTTCCGCTCATGAGGGAAAATGTGTTTGATGAGAAACTTGTTGGTTTGATGAACAAATACGATGAGCTCAAACATGAGAACCAAGAATGTGAATAAAAAAAAGGCAAAGGATGCCTAAAAACTTTTTTAATATTTGTTTTTTTTTTTTATTTGACAATTTACAAACAACATAATGTAATTGACTTTTAGCGAAACATGTCTTTTTTTTTTTTTTCAAAGATGATAGTGGACTCTTTGTCTGCATTTGCATTTATGGATTTTTTTTTCCACTTTCGACAGTCATCGCGGCAATCTCGGCAGCTACATGAGGAACGAACCTTTGGAATTGGATAGCAAAAATCTCATTTATAATTCCCTTTTATGTGCAAGACAAATTTTGAATACAAATTACCTGTATAGGGATGTATGGATAAGTTTATCTAGTTCCGCGAGACTTTACCAGAGTGCTCTACGATCGACAGTCTTTCATCCCCCCTTCTATCACTCGTCACTTTAACAACCAATCAGAGTACAACTTTTACACTCCCTCCCTTTCCCCTTCTTTCGGTTTACCTATATGGCTGCGAGATCTGCAAGTGAAATGCTGCAGCATGATTGGCTGGCGATATTAGGAGGGGGATCAACAACCAAGCAGAGTACACCATTTACCATCCCCTCCCTTCCCTCCATTCAGTTTGCAAGTTTTCTCCGAACTAAACATACTTTACACTGTTGCCCACACCTTGCAAGATAAATGAAGTAGAATTTTACCCCCACTTCTAATTTGGACAACCAATCACATTGCAGCATTTCATTTTCCCTCCCTTCCCCTCCTTTCAGTTTGCCTATATGGCCGAGAGATCTGGAAAAAAGACTTCAGTCGATGGCGAGCAATGGACCGAGAAATATCATCAGCTTCCCCTTCTCCACCCCCTCCCCAGAACAGAAGAGAAATAAGGTAAGTACAAAAAGGTAAGTTAATTAATATATACTATATAGTTTATATTAATTAACTTACCTAAATTAACATAAACTACATAGTATATAGTATATATAATATATATACTTTATAGTTTATATTATTTAACTTACCTTTTTCGTACTTTCTCTTCTGTTCTGGAGAGGTGGAAGGTTGATGTGTCTCTGTCCAACACTCGACTAAAGTCTTTTTTCCAGGTTTCTCGGCCATATAGACAAACTTTATGAGAGGGGAAGGGTGGGAAATGAAATAATGCACTCTGGTTGTTGAAAGTGTGTGTGTGGGAGGGGGGAAGGAATGTCGATCACAACGCACTCTGGTATAAAGTCTCGCAGAACCAAACAAGGGTAACACAACTCATCCAAGGTTACATTATTATTCACTTCACATTTACAAGACAAGTTTCGAATACTAATTATCTGTAAAGGATCGGAAACACATTTGCAAGTTTTCTCCGAACTAAGCATACTTTACACTGTCGCCGACACCTTGCAAGCTAAATGAAGTTGAATTTTACCCCCACTCCTAATTTGGACAACCAATCATGTTCGATGTGATTACAACACACAGTGATTGCAACACACACACCTGCAAGTTTTCTCGGAATAGCACAGAAGCAATTACAAGACACACTTTTTTAAGTTTTCTCAGAACTACACCGATGTGATTACAACATTCATTTGTAGGTTTTCTTGGAACTGCACCGATGTGATTACAACACACAGTGATTGCAACACACACCTGCAAGTTTTCTCGGAACTACATGAAAACGATTACAACATTTCCCCCCGCTCCAAATTTTAACAACCAATCAGAGAATGGTGTTTCATTCCCCTCTCTATACCCCTCCTTCTAGTTTGCCTATATGGTGGAAGAAACCTGGAAAAAATGTCAGTCGATGGCGAGAGATGGACTGAGAAACATCAACCTTCCCCTATTCCAGAGCAAAAGAAATACGGCAAGTACAAAAAGGTAAGTTAATTAATATATATACTGTACATATAAGCTATATTTATTAAATAACTTACTTTTTTTTGCTCTCACCTTATCTCTCTTCTGTTCTGGGAGAAGAAAAAGCTTGATGTTTCTCTGTCTACTTCTCACCATCGACTGCAGTTATGATGTCACATTCATTTGTTGACTGTGGTTATGATGTCACACTCGTTCGTCGACTGTGGTTTTAAAGTCACACTCGTTCATCGACTGTGGTTATGATATCACACTAGTTTGTCGACTGCAGTAATAACATCAGTGTGTATGGAAGCAAGATTGTGGTGTACTCTTATTGGTTGTTGATTTCCCCGATCCTAAATTCAACAACCAATCATGTTGCAGCATTTAATTTTCCCTCCCTTCCCCCCATTTCATTTTGCCTATATGGTGGAGAGATCTGAAAAAAAAAACTTCAGTCAATGGAGAGACCTGGATAGCGCAACATCAACCTTCCTTCTCTCCAGAACAAAAGAGAAGTAAGGTAAGAATAAAAAGGTAAGATAATTAATATATACTATGTAGTATCTATAATATATATTTTTATTAACTTACCTTTACTTACTTACCTTATTTCTCCTCGGTTCTGGAGTGGAGAAGAAAGTCGATGTTTCTCTGTCCATCTCTCGCTATCGACTGAAGTCTTTTTCCAGATATCTCCACCATACTGGCAAACTGTAATGAGGGGGGGGGGATGAAATGCTGCAATATGATTGGTACATCAAGTTAGGAGTGGGTAGGGGTGGATGTCGATGACGACACACTCTGTCGAAATTTTGTGGAACTAAACAATAAAATATGCAGTTTTTTCAATATTTTTTAATTTATTGTACATGTATTTTTGTTTATTCTTATATAAAATCATTTTATAACAAATGTCATACTCCAATTGCTGTTATCATTGTTGATAGTAACAACAGCCCCATCATAACCATCGCTGATGTTATCTCAATCACTATTGTTGTTGGTATCATCGCCATAACAACCAAGTCACTTTGTGAAGAATGACTATTGTAGAGCACTCGAATGTTTTCTCTACTTATGATAAACCATGGCTATATCAAAAATACATTTTTTTGTCACTGCAATACGAAAAGAAGATTAAACTATAAATACCCAAACTCAGATTCTTATTATACCCAGTTCGAGTAGTCATTGGCGATTAGTACTGCCGAGTATTGCATGGGTGTTATATCATCAAATAAGTAATCAATTTCACATATGTTGGTATGTAGTATTTTCAACCGAGTCGAGGGTTTAAAGTTTATAGTTTTTTTTCTCATACCTTTGTCCCTCGTATTTATCATCAATTTCCACTACTCGAGTCATGTTGGTTTTATTGGATTTTTCTTTTGGAAGTAGAATTGCTAGTTTTCCATTATAATTCACCATCATTGTGTTGTAGGGTAAAATTATCAAATATCAAACATCTCCCATCTCGGTCCATTTGACATAACATCGTCCAAAAGAAAAATTGTGTATGAATTCCATCAAGTCTCGAAACACTATATTTTTTTATTCCTCTTATCATGTATTCAATCAGTATCATTGAAAATGATCACCGTGGTTTTTCGCATTCGTCGATGGATGTTTTAGTGTCACAGACGTTGAAAAAAAATCAATAAATGGCATTGGGTGGTCGCCGAATTGAATTTTCACACGATTTTCTTTACTTGCGGCATGACGATAAACATCAAATACGTTTTGTGTGATTATTGCGTATTTAAAAACTAATTTCATGGGGAAATTGCCTACTTGGTCGACTTTTCACAACCATTTCTTATTCTGGATATTTGTCGTTATGAGAACAACTCAACTGGTAAACATCCAACTGATTTTCGATGCAGATTCTCCAGGGTCGCCTTAAAAAGGACTGGCTATCGTCTCTGATGTTACATTCACGGTCGATACCCTAGGATACGAAGAGGGTAATGGTGCCGATACTGGTTGCTTCTCTTCAATACCATCAATTCGCATCATGGGTCGATTCACAAAACTATGCCAGTGAATGAGTCTAATTAGAGGTAATGTGAAGGGAAAGATGAGGCAACCTCAACTTTGCCTCACATGGTTCTAGGGGCAATCTTAAGAATCCGTCAACTTTGCCTCAAGATTATGCCATAATAAATGAAAGATTATAGAATAATCTTGAGGCAAAGTTAAGGCAATTTTCAAGTTTGCCTCAATACTATGCCAATATTTTTACTTAATTTTCCTCAACTTTGCCTTGCGTAATTTTTTTCCTTGCTGCAATTTTTTGTTTGAAAATTTTTTTTCGAGTCTCGAGGGTCTCACTTGATGGATGAAACCAACAAAATTAAACATATATGCCTTTTTTATCGGGTGAACTACATATATAATAACAAAATAAGAATAAAAATAAAATAATTAATAGAGTATATAAGTATTTGTTTCTCAGGTGAAACTCACATACACAATAAAATGAAGTATCGAGTGTCGGACGTTACCCTGGAACGAGCAAAAGAAAACCTGGCCAATTGTTAGCACAAAACAAATGAAGTGTATCCTCAACAGTTTGTGGTTTAAGAAAAATTTTAAAAATCGTGCTTTAGTCGAGGTGCAAAACAATATTGATATTTATATCGTACAAACAAAATTTTCATACATTACCATCGGTCGAATCGCAGGGCCATGGAACAATTAAAAAGCAATTCTGAGGATCTGTGCTGTTTTGTTATCCCAACTTGAAAATGCACTCGAAGGAAACAAATTTCCAAGTTTAAAAACATCCTGGAAACTGACTAAATGGCCGAATTGGTCATCCTGTTCAAGATGATTGGGAATCACCAGTACATTTCGAAAAAAAAATTACGTTCCATTCTGTATTCGTTTGATTCCATGATAGCATAGTTTCCAGAATCCCCTGCAAAATAGTACCGCGATTTTATCAATCGGATAAAGACGTGGCAGTACAGTGAAATTTATGACAACTGAAAGAAAATTTATACATTTTTACTCTTGTTAGAATCGTGCAAAGTCGGTGAGTCGTGCACGGTTGACGAACATGGTATTTATGCCTTGGACGAGCAAATTTTTTGCTGCGTCAAGCAAACATTTGTCGAGATTCAAATGTTTTTCGACATTCCATTTTGTAATGGGTTGATGAAGACATTGTTGCAAGGTTGCAGGAACCAGATGCGCTGGAATCTACTGTCACAATGAATAAAATGTTTGCGTAGTCAAATCATTTTACGGGCCGACCTACGACCAAACGAGATCATTGTTCCTCACACGTGGATGACATCGCTAGGCATCGACCTGAACATTTCTCGAATCGTCCTCTTTGACCTGACCAATGTTGTGGATGGACAAAACGAGAAATTCATCAATCTGGGGTGGGATACCATCATTTTACTCAAACAAGATCCGGTGATACATCCCGCCTCGATCGTCGTTATCGATAAAGTGGCTTTTGCGACGACAGATTTGCTGTTTGTCTCGCCGTTGATCCTGAAGAATCAGAATGCTGACATCGACGGAGATACAGAATTATTGTACATGGTTTCGGATGTGGTCACCGTCCAGGAATCTATAATCAACATGTCTTCCATTTACAGTATTTACATTCCTTTTAATAAACTGAGGTTGAAATTTACCGAAGCTCATATTCTGCACATACATAAACGAAGCTGCTCCCAAAACACACGAATTTCACCAATTATACTGATTATTTCGCAACATTTACACATCGAAATGGTTCGATGACGACACGAATCGCGAAGCATTAGACAAATTGATTGTCTACGTGCCCCATGTTTACGACTTGGTTGAACCAACAGCGGATATTTTGGAAAATTTTTGTCTCTTTGTTTATTTCAAATATGGCTCGAGGAAAACATACAATTTATTTTGCGAGGTGAACCAGAAAACTTACGAGTTGGCAAATGGTACCACAAATAATTTTCACGACGAGTCGCTCCCATTTCTCTACTCGTTAAGATTACCGAGTTTATTGGACGGAATTTTAATTCGCATCGTTTTGAGCGGCGCCAAAGGAAACATTCATCACTACCTGGGACTCATGGATAAATTGGTCTCGCTCGACGGTACGCTCGAATTTAAAGACGCAATCAATTCCTCGAAACTTTCCTTGAACGAAATCGTGGCCGAAATCGATAAGGAAATGTACCAAATGAGAATAAATGCGCACATGGTTCCCGACTTGGTCATAATTCGTTTATCTCGGCCATCGAATGGAATGGTTTGACTTTGAGAGATGGCGGTTTGTATTTACATGAAAAACGATTTTTAAATAAATCAAAGACTTTGTTATTTCCCAGGCAACTATTCACCGAATCATTCATGCAATACATTGTGCATACTTTGTGAATTGTTTTCATGTGTATATATATATAAGGATCCTCACCGAAAAAAGGTGGGAGGAATAGAGAGAGGAGGAAAATAATTATGGTTAATTTCGAGTATGTTTTTCACGAACATGGGCAATGGCCCTCCAATGCCGTGCAATCTGTGTTTATGGGATTGCGAACGGCGAGTTTCGAAAAGACTGGTATGATGGAATATATAGGGTCGAGGTATCCCGAATATAATTTGATTGAATTGCGGTTGGCAACGTACGAGTTTTGGTCCAAGGCGATGAAACAACGACCGAAACAACTTCGCCAAGCTGGTTTCTTTTACACGGGGGGACTACGATACGGTTATTTGCTTTTATTGCGGCTGCAAATATTATCACCGAAAAGAAGAAAATGATTCTTGAATAGAACACGTTTATAATTACTCGATGATTGAATGTCTGTATGTTAACTTGATAAAAGATAAGATATATCCTATTATGACTGCAAATTTCGAGGATGGTCAAAATGTTTGTAAAATCGGCATCACAGACGATGATGTCGACGTTGATGCCATAATCTCAACTTTTGCAAAGCAACAAAGAACAACATGCCTATCCTGACTACAGTATGTGTGAAGCACGAATTAAAAGGTTTAAAATAAAAAACAGTGGCCTCCATCTCTAGTTCAAGACCCGAAACAGCTAAGTAATGCGTGGTTCTTTTGCATGGGTGTCGGTGATCGAGTGGCTTGTTTTCACTGCGGTAAAAACATATACATTGGGAAGATGAAGACGATCCTTGGATAGAACATGGTTTTTGGTACCCCGAATGTAAATTTTTCCTTTTGGCAAAAGGAAAGGGTTTCATCGACAAAATTCGGGTGGAAAGAATACAATGGCTTAGACAAAAAGAGAACGAGGAGATGGCAAATCCTGCAGACAACGATTTGGAGAAATGTGTGCGAGTCAGCGATAATTCCACAAACAATGATTTGGAGAAATGTGAGGGCGACGGCAGCAGTGGCGATAATGAAGATGAACAACAAAATCCATTTTCATGCAAGATTTGTTACCAAAGAGAATTGAAGGTTGTTTTTCTGCCTTATGGTCATTCAATTTCATGTATCGAATTTCTATTTACACATTCCAAGTGTGCAATATGTCGTAAAAAAATAATTTCTGTAAGTAAAATATTCGTATCATATATATATATAAACCAATTGTTTTTATTTATACATTTATTTTATTTTTGTCAATTCATTGATACATAGTTTTTCACAAACACAACTTCTTCATCAAACAGGTAAGCAAACCAAGCAAACAAGAAATTTTGATTTGTAATGTGGTTTTCCAAGTTGAACCCATTGGTGATTTCAAACGTGTTTCTTCTCTTGATCAATTCCTTCGTAAATGGAATGTCTGCGGCGAGACGCCATTTCATTTCGACTTTGCAACCCAAAATGGAAAATTTATGCAGGAACCTTTTGTGTATGTGAAGTAAACGTTCGGCACACAGTTGTAAGATGGGCAACACATTTTGTTTGAACGTATGTGGGTCGGTGTGTTTGTTGTTGTAATCGAATAACAACCCATACACAAACTGCGAGTATGGAGAGCGGTCTAGAAACACTTAACTTTTCTTCAGCATTTGTACGTAGCACATTAGTTCGTTTTCCAAGTCGATGGTATACATCGATTGGAGTAGGTTATTCTCGTTCTTGTTCTTGTATGGGGGATATTTCGACAGAAACTGGAGAAAAATCAAACGATCGAGCAGGCACTGTAGTCTTCCCCACACCCGAAGTGCCTTATAGAAAAACAACTTGTTTTTGTCGGGCAAAAACTCGCAAAGTGATAAACATCAAACTACTGCAAGTAATACTAAAGACCGTCGTGATGATTGTAGACATCATTTCATTTCCAAATATGAAATGTTCATAGAGTTGTAAAATTAGTAATTCCAAACAACCGACGCATAATCCAATCAAATAGATTGGAGACAGTAACTGTCATCGCCAAACAATCAATGTTAGGGTTTGAATGATCGAACCCAAATTGATTGTCAGTCCTGCTATGATGACGAAAATGTCGTTGAGGTATTCTTCCCGTAAAAATCCATTGCTGATTACCATCAATATCGAAATTATATATATATAGATAGATCTGAACGAATCTCCTCCAACTCATCAGAAGATCATCGTCTACTATGTCGGAAAGAGAAGAAGTGCTCGAAAACTGTTTCACCGATCGTATATCATGTGGCTGATTACTTCGATATTGATTTTATATATATATATATATATATATGCACAATTTTCGAAAAGGATACGAGTGTAATGTAAATTTCGAAATAGCATATTTGCTGGCAAAGGAAAGGTTCGTACATTACCCGACAAGTGAACTTGAGATTGAATTTTACGACTTGATGAATCACCATATCCCTAAAGTGTTATTGTCCAAGGGATTGGATCCGATCTTGATGGAACAATTTCTCACGCTGTTGACGACCGTGTACGAAAATCAATGCGATGGCAAAAACTTGAAAGAAAAAATACGGCAGAGTTTACAGGTGAAACAGGTCGACGAGGGGACGATCCGATCGTGTGAAGCTACGATTGATGGATACGTTCGATTCTTAACGCATTCACCGCAAGCCCCACGAGATTTGGACGAAATCACCGACAAGTTTGCAAACATGGATAAAAACTGGGTTCGGATGATCAACTAGTATTACTTACTGTCCGACATTGACCCGAGTTCGTCTCTAAACGTCATCGTCGCCAATTACCTGGAGCCGAGGCAACAGGGAGAGCTCAACATTAAACATTCAAACATGATAATTTCTGAAAATACTAACGGCATTGAACTGTTTGACTGGACGACTGACGATTTGGTTTTCACAAGCAATGCAATTACGTAAACGCAACTGCTTCGTACACGTGTTTCAAGTACCGAGTGTGTATATGCAACAACGTGTTTGACAAATTTATCCATCGGCAATATATCACGGCCTACGAGTTGGATTCTAAACGTCCTTCGAGTTCGGTGTCACCTGTGATTTATGTACACCCCGACTGCAATTATGCATTACTCGTAAAGATGTCCAAGACACGAAAAAAAGATGAGGCCAACGAGATACCCATCAATGAATCGGTAAAGACGACGACTGTAAAGAGGTTGAGATCGCACCACGTTACATATAATTATAAACACGGCAGTGTTAAGGAAGTGTATGCTGTCGTTTCGGAAAATGCATTATTGGACATTTTTCGAGTTATTCAACTTCAGTTCTCTGTTGTCGCAACCACTTTCTTCAGTGACCAATCTTTTTTCTACGTTCATTTTTACATTTTTACGTACGGAATTTTCTCGACTCGAGATATTACAAGATCCTACACAAATGGTTGGAAATCCTATCCATGTAGCCCGATCCGAAATCGGCCTGGGCCAAACGACCACAGGCTCAGTTGATATACACGAGCAATACAAAACTCTTGTATTCGCACGAAGATTTGTACTTGTACAATCACCTAGCTTTGCTCTTTGTGCAAAATTAGAGCAAGATTATTCCCCTTCCAGAAGATTTACACGAAGAGACGTTTTGAATCGTCACCTTTATCAGATTGTTGAAAACATACATGTCTTATGAAATTTAAAAAAATAATAATAATAAAACTTATTTATTTCACATATCTTCGAAAATCTCGGGGCCTCTGGTGAACGTCATCAGCGAAAGTGGAATTAAATCCATGACAGAAGTGAGTATAACTAATGAGAGTTTCAGATGATAAACGCAATGGGTGTGGCCACAATATTAAACACTCCCATTTTCAGCGGAATCCAAGTCGAACATTGTGCAGTGCAAATTAAGTAATGAGTATGTAAGAACATTCTTAAAAAATGATTGTAAAAAAACTACCTTGTATTTTATTTCTATGTGCAGTAACCAACAGTGCTCTTTCATCACCTCTACTACCCAAATCCAATAACACAGAACTTTATGACTTTTCTAGTTTAAATCAGAAAAATTTAACTCTCTTTAATACACCGATAGAGGGAAATGAAGAAAGTTACTATAAGTATGATTTATTGAGGCGAGATGCGGATACAAACTCGTACAATTCTATTGAACGTGAAAATATTTCAATTTCTAGCATGAAACCAAGTGTCGGTGATACAATTGAAGATGTAACTGATGGAGCTGCCAGTAATGTTACTCGAAACGAGAATAGGGGTAATGGAATTATCGGTAAAATTGGAGAGGTTATTAGGAAAACAACTACACCGACAATATAAGAAACAGTTTCAGATGCAGATTATGTTCCGCCGTGGTTTTTTCGACAGTTTTGGTCCTGATATGTTTCCGAAAATGGAAGAACATAAAAAGACGATCGAAAAAATTCTAGAAATTTTTCAAGATGTGAATAGTGAAGCTGCAAATAAAACATCTATCTCTTTTGATCGCATAAAAAAATGAAGTTATTGTTCAAAGTGTATGTTTGGTTATTTGGGGCACAATTCTAGGTATGTGTATGGCGCTCTTAAAATGTACATTTAAAGAATGTACTTGTTTAAAGAATGTTCTTGGAGGAGAAAAATGTCTACATTTGGTTAGCAATCACCTTTGTAGATAGTGTACTTTAAAAAAAAACACACACACAAATACGTTTATATATTATTTTAAAAAATCATTTACATATAAATTACAAAAAATACATACATATAAATAAATTACAAAAAACATATATTTTATATTTATACACAATGCAGCGAGCTGGAACTTTAAATACTGCACATTACTACTGTATATATACTGAAAAATGACAAATACTGTTGGGATTTCATCCTGGCATTTACATAGCATTTCTAAACCGGCAGGAACCATGATTTTATTATTTAAAAACTTGCAATTTTTTATTCTGGAGTAGCAGGAAGGGAGATCTTTGTTTTAGTTCAATCATATGGTCGACATGTTCCATGTTTTATTCTTCCACAGTGGAAAGAGTGTATTGGATCACCTTGTCTGTGATCAAGTACCACGAATTGAAACTTCCCCCCACTATGATTTTTGCGAACAATCTTTTTCAATAAGTTGCAATCTACCGTGAAAAAGACTTATTTTCTCAAAGGTTCGTCTCCAACAAACGGAATTTGAGAACTTATCTTTATCTCGTCAACATCGTTCAAATTGACGAGGTTAATGTTTGAACCGAGTAGGTTAAACAACTGAAGGTATTTTGCCAACAGTCGGATAAAGTTGGTAATTTCATCATCTTCGGAGCGATAATTACTCGCATTCACCTATATTTGATCGTTGCAATAAACCTTGAAGTAGTTACCACCAATTTCACCCAACATTGAAACAAACTTTACTTCGGAATTATCTTCGACAATGCACGGTAGACACGTTTTGTTCTCGACCCGTTGAAATTTCACAGCTGGTTTCGCCTCTGGTTGTTGGTTGATTTGGGCTTGAATAAATGATTCTCTGTTTCTTGAGCTTCTTCGTCGTCGTCACAACATTCGTAATTTTTTCGCTTGACTGATATGCGATCTTCCGTCATGAGATTAGTAAAAGTATTAGCGCTAGTTGATACAGCTGTGGCTGAGGCTGCTGCTGTTGTTGTTCAGTAGTTTTACTAGGGGTATCCATCGTGCCGAGTTTCTTCTGAGCGACTGGTAAAGTAACAACAATTAACCTCCTCTTTTATAGCCGCGATCTCGAGCAAACAAAAGATTTTTTTTATTTTTATTTATTTATATATTTTTGTTCTTTTTTTTACTTTTGTTTCAATATTTTTTCTAAAGCCAACGAACTATAGGTATTACTCGCAAGTAAAATTGCACGTTCGCATGAATTTTTTGCAGGGTCCTTGATCGTATCGAAAGAGCAAGGTATTTCTAATTGCGTGTACAAAGAATTATCGGTATTTAGGTTTATACACGGGCATGCTATACTGAATGCATATTGGGCTCCTTGTATGGTCGGGTCACTTCCAGCCCAATTCCAAACCCATTTCGTACATGGAAGTTTGGTGTCGGAATTCAAGTTTAAAATTTTGCGGGCCACAGACACCATTACCGGTGGAGTAATCGGGCATCACGTTTTCCGGAGCATTGAATATCATCGAAGTACATTTATTTGGCATGTACTCAAACCGCGATCCATTATTCAACGGAATCAATCTATTTTGTAAAGTGTCTGATTGCTTGGCGCACACAATACGGTAATCTCCATCATCCAACTTTTCGTCCACATCCTCTATCCTAAACTTGCTGAGTACCATATCGGTGTAAGTTGTATTTGTAGCTCTATCCACTATCGATCCATTACAACCGACAATCAGGTTGGAACCTATCCCTCCAAACAAGTGCAGATAGCATGGAAGGCAAATGTATTTGTCACCCACGTAAATTATTTTACCCAGATGGGGATTACAAGCGGCTGCTTCCAAAGGCATACAGTAGGCACCTCGATACGACATGCGATTGATGATTGTTTCGGTCGGAAAAACTTGTATTCGAAATCGCCATTGTTGTCATTACAAATCTAAGTGCAAGAAACCTGCTCGTTTTTTCTTCCCCAGGCAATGGTCGAATCGGCATTTATTTTGTAGAAACAGCTCGTCGCCTTTTTCGCCGTCTTCTGCACTCATATTCTCCTTCAACACGACGGTCGGTAGTTTTTCGAACCTCGTCAACCCGTGTATGTAAATAATACCATATCCTAGGTATTTTTGGGAGAAATTGGATCGCTCGTACACCAACGATATGCGGACGGAAACTTGAACAATGAATAGTACGAAAGAAAATTTAAAAATTATAAATACCGATTTATCTTTTCTTTGCATAATTTTGCAAAAAGCTTATGGTTATATTATCTTTTTTTTTTTTCAGTTGCAAACATTTTTCCTTTTCAAACTGAAGTTCTTTTGTCAATCGTCTGATTTCACCCTCCAGTCGTTCCCGATCGTTTTTCGATTCCTCTGCCGACATGTTGACCAAGTCCTCTTCGCGACAGAGTAGATTTAAGTAATGCTCAAATCCCGTGTTTGAGCACGGGTATGAAATCTGGGGCCGAACAAAGTAACCATCCCTCGACTCGAAATTTGCCGTTTTATTGATGCGTTGGTAAAAAAGTTTCAACATTTCGAGGTTAATTCGTTCCTGAGTAGAAGTGGACAAGCTTTGCTCAAAAGCAAAGCCCGTCCAAACTGAAATTACAACAACCAATCAGAACGCAGTTACTCGCGCATGTGCAGAAAAGGGAGGAGATTGCTAAGAGTTAGGCGGGAAAACGGAAGGGGAATGGTAACCAAGGCTATCGCAGGTGGAGCAGCAGTTCAAGTCACTTACACAACATCAGCACACTCTAAAGCACGGGCGGTGCAAACACAAGCTGCACAACCAAACTACAGTTTGCACTGTATAAGGGGAAGCGACACCACTCTTGCCAGTCACGTCGGCCCACCAAACTGAATAAGGTCGGAGGGCTCTTTAGAGTTTGTGGAAGTCTCAACAGCCTGCAAAAACTCTCGAGTCTGCAAAAGACTTCCTTTCCAGTAGTCTGACGAAAGTTCTCCTACCACTCACCAGAAGCTCCAACTCCAACCCGGCAACCCGCATGGAAAATCAACGGTGAAGCTCCAAGGTATCACAACATTCCTACCCCTGCATCCTCACTACCCGAGTCAATCCTCTGCATTCCGCAGTAGGAGGCCGTATACATCGTCCCTTCTGGACAACTACCCCTCAATAATGTGTGTAAATTGTGATTATAAATTTTGGCGTTAATTCGATTTTATTTTACTACACAGGTTTGCCTTAACCTACAATAACACAACATAAATATTTTACATTCTTTAGAATTTATTATACAGATACAAGCATCCCCGTGTTTTCACATAGACTTAATAAGTGAGTTGTGGCAAACTTAAATTCTTGTGAGGTAGTTATTTTGATCTCTGATCATTATTCTAATGTGAGAAAGTGCAATCTGTTCAGTGTATTTGTGGCTCATTAGAATCAAGCGACCTCTCCGGATCAGACATTCGTGGGCCGAACCTCTTGGGATTCCTGGAACCTGAAGAAGGCTTCAGTCTGGACAAGATCAGGAAGCCCTGAGGCGTGTGTAGTGCACCCCCAGAACTCAAGCCAGAAGCAACGTCCATGACATAACCCTGCCCATCATTAACACTTCCCCTGCCACATGCCAAGTACTCAGAACGGCAGGAAAGGTGTTTAATATAATCATTCCCCAAAGCCTGTGCGTGTACGTAGGACAGTGATCACCTCAACCCCATGCATATGTGTACCAGGCCAGCCCCATACAGACGCCGCGGTAGCGTAAGGGAAGCTGACTAGGTGCTACCCAGGGCAGTAATTGGTTCTCCCCATCTTGTTATATAACCATCCCCATTTATTTTATTTTAATTTTAATAATTACAGCTGGCATTGCGTTTCTTGACAGCCTTTACATTGTGTAAGGTCAAGCTCCCTGGGAGGGAGCCTGGCCTTACTTGACCTTACCCCGCTAGATCCCAGAATGTGCGAGAGGCACGAGAGTGCGTCAATCTTTACATTAATGTGTGGTGGTGATTGTGATATGTTTGGAAAATACTTTAATTAAATAACTTGCTACGCTAAAACCCAAAACATTGCGGCATACTGTAGTATTATTGCATACTACAGTCATTAAAAGAAGAAAAAAAGAAAAATGTCGACTATTGTGAGCTGCTGTCTTCTTTTTTTTCTGTTCACTTCTTTTATGGGGTAGGCAGCCAGCTTGCTTTTTTCTCTTTGCTTCTTTAATGCAGATATGTGGCCAGCTTCCTGTTTTCTTTTTTCTTCTTTTACACTGGTTTCCTTTTTGTTTGCTTCTTTTATGCAGTGACAAACTGTTTTTTTTTTTTTTTTCCATGCTGGAATGGGACATTTCCCTTCTCTAAAAAAAATTGTAGTCTCTTTCCTATTGCTCCCTCTTCTTCCGTTCTTCACCCATGTACATAGTTGGCTATCCTCAGCCTTACACAGGGCTGCGACCTACACACCATATTTTATGACTGACAGCATAAACCTCGCAGTGTAAGAAGCACATGAATTTCTTGCATTCATCATTACATGTCTATTGCCAGACTATTGTGCAATTACTGCTATGAAGTAATTCATATGTGTATCTCTTTTCTATGAAGCAGTTCGAACAGGAATGTAGATAAGCCAAAAAAGAGGGGAGGCATTAGCATCAATGGTCGTCACTGGGAAGGGTTGGAGAGGCGAACTGAAGGAGGCACAGTGAGAAAGAGAGAGAGAAGGGAGAAGAGTGTTGATGCAAGAGCAAGATATGAGATAACACACTGTTCCACACTTCCCTCTAAACATCACTGGACAGTTTACGACTACCACTCCTCCTCCCCCCTTAGTTCTTTTTTTGTGTATAGTGCCCCAGAGATTATTAAATTTATTTCGGAAAAAAGAGAGAGTCATACAATGTAAATATGGTACATGTTTTGACTCCGCCAGTGGTACATTTAAACTCTAACCAAACTACGCCAAAATTCTCATTGCTAATAAACATAATTTTGATATTAATTATGATGTGTGACACTTCAGTGACCCATACAAACTGAACTTATTTTAATAAATAAGTTAAACACGTGTATTGTGTGTGAACTGCAGCCATGAGCAAGCAGCCCACCACCATTATGTCCAGTACCAGTAGTGTTCTTGGTATCTAGTGAGGCGGACGTGTGAGTGCTTCCTCCCTGGGCCTACACCATTTCGCAACCAAATCATGTAGTTTTCAATACTTAATGTAATTTACTGGAACCCTTGTTTTCTTAGCCTGGGGAGTCGGCTGCCTTACATCCCGGTTGACGCCTGTGGGCGGCGAAAGTGAGGTAATAATAAACACAATAAACACTAGCCTACCTGTGTCTTCCTCCGCGGCATCTTGCATTGCTATGGCAACAACCGGCTGCACTGCTTGTGTGTACCACATCTTCTGTATTTTCTACATTAAATAATTGGATAACTGTAATAATCATAAATCAAATATAAAATAACTTTGTACTTAAGAAAAATCTTTATTTTTTATTATTCATGTAGCTTAAAGTTTTAATTAAATATGACCTTTTTGGAACACTGCGCACACAGCGGCGGAAGTTTTCCTTATGACAAACTCTCCTGCAAGAAATTTTGTTTTGTTCCAAATCTGAGGGATGAACAAACACTATAAAAAATTTTTTTATTATTACTCGGATATATATTTTCTGTAGACTTAAAAGTTTGTAATAGCCACTCTCAAGCCAGGCTAACTAGACGATCACATACTATTGATAAACCTGTTTCGAATCATCAGTTTACGTTTACGTTAATATATATTTCTCTCATTTTCGGTGTTGCCAACAATAGCGGAATTCCGCTTTGCATAGCGAAATTTAAACCTTGGTGAGACAAAGCAGCGAAAAGTGATAAACACAAATAAATTAGCGACATTCTAGAATGGTGATGACATCTCCTTCCCTCCCCCCATCATCTAATAAACTGCCAAAACCTGGGGCCATCAACATCAACAGAAATTTCGGCACCCTAAAAAATAACAAACCATTGGTAGTTTATAACTTATCGAAACAGAGGGAGTTTATTTAAGCTTAAACATTATTTTTAATTAGAGTGTTTTAAATATTTTTTTCTAATTTTGTATACATATATTTTCATGTCACGACCAACTAATTCAGCACCTGTCACTAGCTGTGGCTATTGCTATCATCATCCCTCTACGCTGAAGGCAGAGGAATGTTCAGAATTCATCTTTATTATGCAATAAATGTCTGATATCTTCACTCTTCTGATTTTATTACATTGCACCATAAAGGTCAATATTTTTTCCAAATAATAATTGTGTAGTAGTTCTTCTGAAGCTGCCATCGATGCTGTTGATGTGTTTTGTGTGTGTGCCGTTTGAGTATTTGGCGAGTTTACTGGACTCACAATATTTGGCTACTTCGTATTTTGATTTTGTTGCCATATTTGATTGGACTTTTCATTTGACACTGTGGCATGAAATGACACTGGGTCAAATAGTGAAAAGGAAGCTGTAATATACTACTATACGTCCGGACAGCCATTTTAAGATTGATGTGGTGCAGTTGTGCCTCAGTGGGTAGAGGCAGGATTTGAGAAGCGGTGGAATTTTAAAGGTGGTTTTACCCAGAGTGCCAGACATCCTGAACGATGTCGTATGAAGTCGGTAGAGACGAGTTTTTCTCCAGAGGCGTTCGGCCGATGACTGATACAATCCTGGGCTGCTGCCCCTCGTAAATGCATCGTAAAAATATTCCAAGTGTGTAGGGCACAATGGCATTTTCGGTCATCTCACACATCCATGTTAAATAATACTATTGCAAACAAAAGCTCGCAGAATACTTTCAAGTTGAGATGGCGCAGTGACTTATCGGCTAGTCACACACCTATATTTACATACACGATACTTGCACATTAACGAATAAAAGAAAAATACATACTGGTACACTACATAAAAATGTTCAGGTATTTTAAGGGCCTGTGCCCTGAAAAGCCCGAAGGCCACAAAATAAGTCCACATGATCAGTTCTCAACGAGTAATTATGCAGTTTAATTAACAAGGCTCTCTGGCCTTAAATGATAAATAACAAAAATTGAATGCTGCCCAAGCGTGCAAAACCAGAGCCGTGGTAACACACAACCACAACCCCGAGATGCTCGTACCTGACTGAATTGTAGACAATGGCACACCGGCTGTGGTTGGCAGGCTGGCGGACCACGTGGAACTACTTTCTCGACATTGCAAAACACATATTAACACTCTGTGGTCCTTACCGTGTGCTGGAACATATGTGAATAACTCTTAGAAATAACATTGAAGTAAAGACACTGTTTACATTTGGGTAAATGAGGTGAGGATGATGCACATTGTACACATGATGCACATGCACAAAACCCTTAATAAAATATAACACTAAAAATAACTATCTGCTCTTATATCCTTCCACTACAGCAAGTGCTAGAATCTTCATTACATTGTATCCACACTTGTATATCACTACACTGCACAACTGCACAGCTCCATGGTTCCATGGCTGTAAAAAGGGGCTTGGCGAACATGTGGCACACATCAAATGCCCTCACCCCCCTCCCATCATGAGCTCGTTTGTAGCCACACAATGTCATACACAGCAGGTGCACTACTTCCATGGCTGTATTCTGGGCCGTAGTTGGTATGTACTTCTTACAGGCTCCACGCTGTCTCGAAGTGCTCGCTGAGGTAACCTTCTTCTCCGATCCAGCTTGTTGTGGGATGTATTCCCATCCTTGCAAGCTCTACAGGCCGCCGGCTGTCTCCTCCACCAATGTGAATCGCGGGGACAGTATGAGCCAGCCGACCCGCTGCCCTCACTGTCATTGCTGCTGCTCGAACTATCTTTTTGCTTGCTCATTCCTTGCATGATTTTCCAGTGCCAGGTGTGACCTGCACCACTGGCTTCCAGGTGGCGTGGACCACACTTGTGCAGCTCTCCAGCCTCCTCTGCTACTCGTGCTGATTCTTGCGCTGCAATTTAATTGTGTCCCAGCGGTGCTTCTTCGACGGGTGTTATTTCATATGTTGCCATAGCTGCTGTTGTCTGCGCAGGTGGTGGTAGCAGTACTGATTCTGACGTGGTGGCGATTGTCGGTGCTTCGCCGTCAAGCATCATCGAGGTTACTTCCTCCCTTGTACGTTGCTCTCTACCTCCCTCACTTGATGCACCTCTGCTCTCTCACTTGCTTACACATCTTCTCCCCTCACTTTTTGTTCTGGGGTGGTAGTGCTGGCCTGCACTTATCCCACATCCTGTTCCAAGTCCAAGCTCAGTTGATCTCTTGGAGATGTTGCCACACCTGGTGTCGATGGCACTTGCACATCAGGTGAGGGCGGAGATGCTGGCCCTCCTTCCTCTCCTCTTGCTTGCTCTTTCTGCTCAGCAGCTCTTGCACCATCATGGGTGTTTTGATCACCAGGTTCGTTCTCGCTGGGGACATCACCTGGTGCCCTTCATACCTTCAACTCCTGGTTACGGCACTCTGTGGAGTTTGTGCAAAGACAGTACACTGCCGTCTTCAATTTAGTGTCGTTATCTGTCAGCAGTTGTTTCGGGTATCCCCAGTGTACGAAATATTCCTGCTCCAATAACTTTGCAATGTTTTACACATGTGTGCCACTGAGTGGGTATGCATCCACCCAGCATGAGTAGTTGTCCATGACAACCAAGATAAACTTCTGGCCATTTGTTGTATTCATAGACATGTTCCCATTAAATCCAGACTTACAGTCTCGAATGGCAACATGGTAAATCGTGGCTGCTGTTGTTGCCTTCCATCAGTTCTAGGTGACTTAAAATGCTGACACATTACATACCTGTGTACATAGTGATGTGTGTCACATCATACTCCAGGCCAATAAAACCTCTCGCGAATGTCCCAAACTGTCTGCGCTGTACCCAGGCATCCCGCGGTCTCACTCATGTGTGCGTGTGCTAGCACTAGTGTTCTCTTGTTCACCCGTACAAATAGCTTCCATTTCGTTGGTTCTTGCACTGAACAAGTTTGCAATCAACCGTCCATCACACGCCAATTCTCCACTCACTGCTTCTCACACTTTGCCTTCACCTAGTTTATAAACAAACACTCATGCTGTGCTGTCACTGCCTCCCTCCACATGGCACTCACGAATACCTCGCTCTCTACTGCACTCAGGCAATTCAAGTTGTTTTCACCTATCATCTTTTAATTTTTGTTTAAGTAACATAAGCATAACCAGAACCATTTGTTGCTTGCTCGGAGTTAGCACCACCTCACAGCCCGGTCATATTGTATTCGGCCGGGGTATATTTAATTCCGTAACTCCATGTAGGCCTTCAGCCATTTTCACAGTATAAGAGCTCGCCTGGTTTAATGGCAAACCGTTCATGTAAGTGCTTCGTATAGAGGAAATCTATTGAATGAACCATGTGACTGTTCCATCGGCATGTTAATTTGATACAGCCACATCTTGGCTGCTTATCATCACCTAACCTAAAGTGACTACATAAATATTAATGGCATTAGGAGGCCACAACAGTCCACCTATGCGTGTGTATTGGTGTATGGGTGACGCCGACAGCTACCACTCTTCCAGGCACCATTGGCAAAAGCTCTGCGAGATCATCGACCTCTTGGGGACTAAGCATGGTAACCACTTGGTTGCCCCTTCACGTCTATCAGAGGCATGGCTAACAGGAAGGCTACATAGGCCGTCGGCCATCACGATCCCGACATAGTCCCCTGCTCTCTAGCACTGGCACCCAAACCCGGAATTTTCGCAGATCTCTTTAAATATTTTTCCCATAACCTTTCGCTGGAGCTTGTAGCCCACACAATATTTCCCCAGGTTGTTGCTATTGTAAGATAAGTTTACTTTGGGCTTGTATGGATGCAAATGTACCTCCGAACCTGCACTGATATGAATGTAAAATCTCTGACCAAGTTAATCCATTATGGTTTACGGATTTTCACCACTGTCGGGCTTCGCCTTCGAGCTGCCTGCCAACTCACCCAGGCCACTCATCTTCTGAAACTCCATACCGCTTCAAGCGTTTTGTGCAGTAATGCACGAATGCCCCTGGGTACTTGTTTAGTGCACCAGAATATTTGGGTAATGTCTGGAAATACATGTGCATTGGCCGACTTGCTGTTTCTTGCTGTTTCAGACTTGTTGCTAACAGTGTTTGCGAGTTTGCTGTCGTTGTTGATGTTCGGTGGTACTGTTGTTACAGGTGTGGCAGTTGGGAAAATACTGGGTAAGTTTGGCAACATTGCGGGATAGTGCTGGTATGGGTGGAATGAATGGTGTCTGTGGCATTAGTGGAAGAGGCATGAGTGGTAGGGTTTGCACTGGAACAGACTGAGTTTCAGGCATTGAAGTCCTGGCTGGTATCACGTGTCTGCTGTTGACGTGTGGTGTGGCAGGGTTCCCCTTCTTATCGGCCATACAGTGTATGCATGTGAAATGTGCTTCCTCGACAGTCGCTTGTTCTGCTTCTGTTTGACACTGTTGATGTGCTGTCATGTAACACTTGTTACATTGCTGAATTTCTCCGCTCGTTTCTCCTACACATCCGCTGTGATTGCATGTATTTACTTTTTGCAGTTCACTGAAAAATGTATCCCAGTTGTATGTTGTTTCTTTCTTAGTTTCCAGCTGTATGTTGCACTGCCTACACGAGTTCACTGTTTCTTGTTCCCGTGTGTTGATGCACTTTGTATGGTACTGTGTGTTGGACTGTGTGAAGCTTATAAGTAATGTACCTTGACCCGTGCACCAAAGGTTATGGTACCAGATGGGTTGATTAATGTTCCCATCGGGAACGACTTACATTTGGTGCTGGTTACGAACCCATCAGCTTGGGTAATACTATGCAAAAGACATGTGTTAACATGAATAAATTTAAGTATAATCAAACATACCCAGGCGATGCAAGCGATGGGTAGGTGCGAGGGGCGGTGGCATCTCGGACAGCTGAAATACGATGAAGGTTATGATATGGTAAAGTAACTATTGCTTTGAAATGATTTGTTCAACATGGTGATATCGTCCCAAGTGTGCGAAATATGAGCCTCGACATGACGCGGCACACCCCTCGCAAAGACGAACTACTACTGACTTTCTTCGCACTGCGTGCCAATCGGCTTGGCAGGCTGGCACCTGACACCCCGCGCTGCACTACTTCCTTGTACACAACATTTGTATATCGGACACATACCCTGCATCTTGGTTGTTACATATTGATACCTAAATTAATTCTGCAAATATTATTTATTATACCAAAACATTGCATTGCGTGAATGATGTGGAGATGAAAGACACATGAATGAACATTATAGAACATTACAAAACGACACTTTAAAACATTGAGGGCTTTAGAGCTACCAGGCAGGAATCTTTATTAGGTGTGTACCATTGCATATATTTACCTTGCCCTTTTATTGCACAAATTAAATAACAGAAATTACACAGGGACTATTTTTGGATTCCTGCACCATGCGCACGTGGTCGCACTCACTTTTCTCTGGACCTGCAGCGTTCCTTGCCACACTGCACTGCACTTGCGCTCGTAGAGCATACACCCACTGCATTTCGGAACCTGGTGTAGTGGGCAAATGGGCTAAGAGGAAGGGGTCACGGGGGCACACATCAAGTTGGGGACGTTGCCATTTAACCTTCAGGTATTCAGTTTATGTGGCTAACATTGTGCCTTTACAGATAGCCATATTTCACATTATGCATGCCGTGTAAGTCAAGTCGGGTCATAGTTGTGGATGTTGCCATTTAACCTTCAGATATTCAGTTTCCTATATGGTTAATGTTGTGTATGGTACTGCAATTGTAGATGAGGCTTTAACCTATAAAAACACATTTGTTCACAGCATTTGTGAATATCGTACTACATATTTCTCTCCGCATTCAACTGTGTGCCTGTCATAAGTTTTTGTCTTTACTTTAATTAATATTAAATTTAACTAAACATTCAAAAATGAAATATCAATTGTTTTTTTTTTTTTTTTTTTTTCAAATTGATTCAGTTAGCCAGCAGTTTGATTGTGTTGACACAGGATAGAACACTCTTGAAAACAAAGTACAATATAAAATAGCCAAAACTCTTACCGAACATTTTCCATGCAGGAATATTAAATTTAGGTACCCTAGTGTGGTATGGTGCACCGTAGTGCACGAAAGAAAATGTGTTACTGCTTCGTTTACAAACGCTTAACTGTCATCACAACACAATAAAAGCAATATTGCCCTCTTATATCTAATCTCGTATACACTATTGTATACACGGCACTTGCCTTACATATAACATAGTGGAGCTCTTTATTAAACACATCATAAAAATACAAACATTACATTGGAACACTGCACTATCAAAACATAAACAAAAACACATAGTCATGAGGACGCTTAGGCACACACTTAACAGATGCACTGTTGCTCAAAACATATTATTTTTAAAAGGCCCTTAAAAGATAAACACAATAGTATGGCACCGCACTGGTGCGCATCTTACAGGTAAACGGAACACAGGCTGGTGCACTGGTTCCTTATGTGTCGTGCAATACCTTGGTAGTTGTGCTGGTCTGTGGGATGAACTGGCTAGCGCTGACCGGTTCATGTCAATTTGTTGGATCTGAATACTCATGCTTCTTGTTTTGCTTTTCATGCAATATTTACGAATGCAACTAAAGCAACTAAAGTTTCGTTGCACATTCGAAACCTAATTTCGAGTCGAAATTTGTTTTACAAACATTGGTTTTGAAATACTACAGCCAAACTCCACTTTCGCGGCGTTTGTACTGTACACAATCTTTACTTTCCGAAACCCAAAATACAGAAACATGAACATTTGCATCGAAATTAAGATATAAATACAATAGAAATTATTTTATTATTTTCTAACTTCCTTGTATTTAGGATGGGTTTACGAGTGTCTGGTTCGCAGAAAGCTTATGATATGATTCTGTATTCATGCGGCCTTAATCATAGTCAGAGATTCACCCAAGGCAGATCCAGAGATGGTCTTCCTTGGAATCGGCCAAAGATTTTTGGGGGAAGAAATTAGTTTTTCTCCCAAATATCTTAGTGTTGGTTAATGTACAATTTGTAATATAAAATTTAAATTCCGACCAAAGAAACGGGTTGAGTAGTTCTTAAACATCCCTATAGATGGCAACACCATCAATAGTTCTTACCTGCTGCCCAGATAGCGCTAGTGGTTTGTTGAAGTAGCATCTACTACTTTCACCCAATACTTGGCAATAAATAGTCGTGACTACCTTTAACATTGTTGTAAACTATATTTACTCATATAGTCGTGGGCCGGACTAAGGGTGAACTAACTATATCACATTCATAAACCCCAATTAGAGCGAGACTAACTTTAGTCGAAGGATCATAAAAGGCCACTGTTGCCAAGTTTATTTAAAATTTGAATTACAGAATATTCATCTCAAATAAAATATTTAGATTCTTCTCATTAATAAATAACAACAACATAGCATTAAATTAAATTAAACTTAATTAAATGCCGTGTTTTGTTCCCTGCTCTGATGCGACCAGCTGAATAGCCGCCGGGTGTTATCTGTTACTCCATGTGTTTTCATCTGGGCTGGTTATCCCAGTTGTTTTTCTTTACTCCATGTGTTTACTTCTGGGCTGGGTAGCCTGTTGTTTTCCTTTACTCCATGTGTTTACTTCTGGGCTGGGGAGCATAGTTGTTCTCCTTTACTCCATGTGTTTATTTATGGGCTGGGGAACAGAACGACTTTAATGCTCTTTTTCGGGGGAATAATTTGAATGATCTGTTTACGAATGGCAAGACATATATGGCGATGGTAAACTCGTGATCCCGTGCGATTTGACCGGATGTGTTTACAATGGTCGATTATGTAAACAAGGCATAATAAAATGAATAAAAATTAAATATTTAACAGCGACCGCGAGTACATATTAACATCAAGTCCTACACACAGAAAATTAACATGGTGCAGGATGGCATTCCAACATGTTTTATTTTCGCCTAGTTATGCTTGGGTTCTGTTGACTTCATTTCAATGGAAAAAAGGAAACAATATTCGTTTCTGTGTGTGTTTATGGCAGGGAAGGAGGTTAACAAATTTCATGAGAAATTGTTTTGATGTTTTAGTGGAGCAGTGGAAAATTTTGCTTGTATGGTAATAGCATTCAAATCATTTTAACTTCAAAAAAATTTTGACTTCAATAGAAAAACAAAACGTGATTAATACATCACTGTTCATAATAGTACAAATGCAGCAATACACACATACATTGGCTGAAGTAAACCTTACACTCGTTGAATTCACTATATAGGGAAAGAAACAGATATTCACACACTACAAAAGTGTTGAAAGTGCGACTTTTTTTAGGCCACATGCATTTCAATTATTAAAATAACAGTTACCATATAAAACATGCAAACTTACTGTTAGCTAAATTCACAATCTCATAAAAACATGTTTTCCTATGGAAATCCTTACTAGTTTCTATCACCAAAATCACATTTGTTAGTAATTAGCATTATATAATTTACTTGGAGAAAAATTCAGTAAAATCAACACAGCACATGTTTCCAAAAATAAACAAACTGGTCCTTTTGTTGCCAGCGATGCTAACCTCCAAATTCTAATTTATCTGGAATTTTTCTGCCTCTGTGAAGTCAGTGCATGAAACGTTTGTGCATTTCCATCCCATTGTTTATGTGTGAGATTGGCCGGGAGTAGAATGACATAGGAGGTGCACCGATGCAGCTGCTAGAAATGATCGGCACCACTTCACTGTGCTTATTTCGCATTGCGCAGATAACAGAACACTGCCAAAATAAAATATAATCAGCTATGTTGTGTGCTGAACTGAAAATAAAAACAGAAATTTTGTTACATAAAAGGTTTCGACCCTTATACAATTTTGATTATTTCCTTTCAAAAGTGATGTTCTCGATAGTATGCTGATGGTCGGAGGCACTTCTCTCCACATAACACACTTCAGGGCTCACAAACAACACACAAGAAGAACTCTTGTAAACAAATCACCTTATTCTTACAGTTTAATTTCCAATCTCTTTTTACACCCGTCCACAACATTTTACTAAGACAGAATAGCAATTTCGTTATTTTTTACTACATTAATGCCGCTTTATTAGTTTTAACCTTGTTTTTATGAGAGATTATCATATATTGTAATATGGGCTGATTTTATTTTATTATTGTCTTTATAGGGATTTTTAATGAGTATTGTAATGCTAAATACGTTACAAAAGACATTAAAAATGGTTAAATTCCATTACCCAGACAAGTTTCGACCTCGCATCCTTCTGCATGTCAACCCACGATAGTGCCATTGAGCTACTTATACATTCATAGGATAAATACTTTACTTTATATATTCACAAATACGTATTTGTATTGAAATTCTCTTTGAGTGTATTAATATCCCGTCTTATAAGAATCTGTTTTCAGAGAAGGCATTTGATTGACACAAAAATAGAAAGGCATTGATGTAGCTAAAAACATAGGGCCTTACTCATAGTCAGAGCTTCGTCCAAGGATGATCCAGAGATGATCTTCCTCGGAGTTGGTCTGGGGTTGGTACGGACTAAGAGTGGACTAACTATATCGTATTCATAATCCCGACCAGAGTATGACTATCTTTAGTCGAAGGATCATGGACATAGATGGCTGTCAAGTTTACTGCACATGTGCATTGCAGATTTTTGTCTCTAGATAGTGCTGAATTTAATATAACTTACTTATATATATATATAATTTACAATAACCTTAGTAATTGTATCAAGAATGAAAATATATTCTAGTGTACTGTGTGTTGTATTGAAAATAAAAGTGTACATTTTGTAAATATAATTGTTATTTACACAGCATTTTTGGAATAGATAAAGTGTATCTATAATATCTAGGCCAAATATTTGATTTGGTTTCATGGACACATGCAGCTAAAACACGTGTCAAGAAACTGCAGATTGTGCAAAATAAATGTCTGTGTATTGCGGCAGATTAGTACGGAAAATATAGTTCACTAGAATGAACTAAGTCGTTCGGAACTAGTCACATTTCAGCACAGTTCATTGGGAACCGTTCTCTTGAACTATATAGGTCACAGTCGAATGATCATGCGCACTGACGAATTGCAACGCACAAGTGTAAACTCGGTCCGAGAACTAGATAGGTCTTTCTCTGTTTCCTCTTTCACAGTTCCATTTCCCCTCCCCATAAGAATCTAAGCAAGCATGAAATGGGAAGAGGGGCAATTAAGTGATGCTTGAAAATTAATTGCTAAAGAATTAGTGCATTATTGTGTGTAGATGGAATTACTTATTTTTTTTATATAGAAGTAAGATAAATGAACAGTGAAAATATCTTTACACTGTGCTATCCACGTCTATGTTCTGCAAGATTACACCAAATTACTTTTTACACTGATAGTAACGACCACAACAATATTATAATAGGTTGTGTTGCGAGAGACAACCAGGTGTAAACTAAATTTTTCCAAGTCAGGCTTGTACAAACTCAACAAAAATTGCTCCGACATACTTGATTCAATCGTACCAGTATTAGAAACATTTTAACATAACTTTAATTACAAAAATTACTTAATTTTAATATGATGTAAATAATGCCAATAAGCTATATCCGAAGTATTGAGTGAATATACTAGAAACTAGAAAGAAACAGTTTTTCACTTCTTTATTGAGAGTGTGTAAAACTTGACATTACATTAATGAGTGTTTTTCTATATTTTGCTGTCATAGCTATACTCGCATTAGTGCAGCTATCAGGTGAATTTTCTTACAGATACTAGAATTTCCTTATTTCTAGCAACATTGTATTTATGGTGCGAATGAGTGAGAGGATTTTACGACACTGTAACATCGAGGTCATTAGTGCCGATGAGGATGAAACAAGTTAAATGGACGACAGAAACATCCATATAATAACTGGATTTCAAACCCAGAACCCCTCGCACCGCAGAACGGCGTACAACCGACTACGCAATTGGGATCGGCACGAGAAAGTAAGAAAGAACGAAATATCGCTGCATGACCATAGGTCTGCCAACTGTCTCGCACTGTGTGTCATGCAGTTCCCAACCGATTTGCGACTCATGTCATTATTGAACTAGGTAGGTATGTTATCCCTACAGTTCGAGGCAGTGCTGAATGAGCTAAAACAAAGATACCGATAGGCAGAGGCAGATAGATAATAAGCATGCACGTTGCAATGTTGCCAGTCATGGAGGGAGGGGGGAAGCTGCAGGGAGCAATGAATGAGGGATTATCTGAGCATGTGCAGTGGCGCACTGTGGCGCACCTGGCGTAGTTACTAGTACTGACAGAATGACTGACCAGTATCACAAGAGACTAGTTCTTTTATTTTGCAGTGAACTATGCACCTTGTTCTTTTTCAAGACCAGTTCAAAATGAACTGGTAGTTCGTGACCTACCCATTACTACAGGAGATGCGCCTAGATACTGTCCCATTACAGATTACAATGATTGTGCCACACATGCCTAACCGAAAATATATAGTTGCGGTGATTATGACCCCGACGAGACTCAGAAATATAAGCGGCCTAAAAGCATGTTGGCTCACAGGCTGCCTTAAATCACTGAAATTTGAACTACAGGCCCTCAGCCATGCACCCAAATAAAAATTAATCCAGGAAACCCATATTATTGCAATACATTTAATCAAAAGTTACACTAATTGACTAAATAATTGACAAATAATTAGTGAAGCACTATGTGATCACAGAACAAGGTGAGCAGGCTATGTACAGCAGCCTCTGACTCGGAGATGGCCTGTGATTTGCATTGCAACCACACTGCACTACTCCCACATTCATGTGCTGCAAAGCTTCCCTCATCTGACAGCTGTCTTTATGTATGGTCCGTCGCCACTGCCAATTCCAAGGCAGTCACTCGCAGCACTAAAGCCATATAAAGGCTGTGGAAGTTAATCAGCAATAACTCCAGAAATTGGCTAGCAGTGAGATGGCTTCTGGCGTAGGGTGCTCTCTGCAGCGGCTGGTGAGGGTTGTGGATTGGCACATCTACACTATCACGCACATATCATCACCCACTAATACTCACAAACCCACACCTTACTATACACACTACACACAACTCCAAGCGAGGTCACAAGCAAGGTGATGAGCACATTACCTCTACTTAAAATCTTTCTTTTCCAACTCTTTATTGTAACATTCTGACCCTTTTTCTTTGTTACAGGGCGATAGCAAACATCTATTGGGTGGGTGGCTTGGTTCTGGCCTCCCATCATCAGGGCCGTGCAGTGCGACCCTGGTTATCAAAACAGCACCGAAATCATTTCATTTCACCCTTTATCAAACTCACAAAGTCTATCTTAGTGAACTAACACTACCCTACTTTCTCCAGCCCTAATCCAATAAAAGAAATTATTTTATCCTCCACGACTATCGCATAGTTTTCTCCTGACCCTCTCTGCTTTGCCTGGTTTTCTATGTACCTTACTAGACGCTTCTTCTTTCGGGGTGTATCCATGGCTACAATTGCAGCCATGGGACCAGACACCCCTGCTAAAGCAGCGATGCATGCGCCCATTTTATTAATTAAACCCGACCTAAGGCATAAATGGCTTGCTATGAGATGCATCCCATTCTCCAACCGCCTTAGCTACTAACAAGAATGCCGGAGGGCACACAGAACTGTGAAGGTGCTCATGTTGGTGTAGCGGGATTTGGGGGCTCGCCAAAAAATATATATGTTTGGTTTTGATTATTTCCATTCAAAAGTGATGCTTTCGGTAATGTGCTGTGTAATTTTTGCCTGCTCGTATAAACAAATTACACTGTTAATTATATTAATGTCACTTTAATCGTTTTAACTTTGTTTTATACTATCATGTATGGCATTACTGCAGAATGGAGAGTGATAAAATTAATATACTAATATTTTACTATTCCATATTGATTTATTTAATTTTCATAGCACACCCCTATGCCCTGGTATCATGGACTGGTTTCATTTTATTATGCCAATACTGTCTTTACAATGATTTTAAATGTGTATTGAAATGTGAAATACATTACAAAAATACATTATAAACTGGTTAAAATTCTATCTCCTAGAAAAGATTTGAACTGGCATTCTTCTGTTTCTTTAGCCCACAATGTTACCGTTTTGAGGTATCAATACGTTTTAGTTATGAACCTATACTTTCATGTATAGGATAACAAACAGATTTGTAGTAAAATTCTCTTTTAGTGTATTAATATCACGTCTCCTAAGAATCTGTTTTCAGAAAAGGCATTTGATTAACACAAAAATAGAAAGGCATTGCTGTAGCTAAAAACTGATGTTTTATTAAGATTAGGTATATTAAATTTGAATTGTTATTCATGGAACATTTCATAAATTAGATCAGCATATTTTTGCATACGGATTTACAGAATCGGCTTTAAATGTAATTTTTATGTTTTGTAAACTTTATCTAGCTTTTACTGGCATGTAATATTAACGATACTAAAGTAAGATGATCCTCGGACTAGCAATAAAAATGTTCTCTGAATACGAAAAATATTGGTCGGAGGATGATCTTTCCTTAGTCCGTGACTAAAAACTACTACAAATAAGGCCCAAGGGCAGTGGTGGCTGGTGACTTTTGAAAACTGAGAGGGCTGTAGCGATCCTAACTCATATCATTACAAATATCATTTTTTAAATAGGCACAGTTATAAATATATTGCGTACGACAGACTTAAGTAAGTGTAGCCTATGAAACTAAATACAAAAATAATCGTGGTTGTTTGAAGAAAAATGTATCATCACCCGATTTTTAATGGTCAACATACTGTAGCCCCTGGTTCAGATCTAATCATTACCACAGGTATGTATTTGTTTTAAGTTTGTTTAGGTTATATGCCTTCCAACCAGTACCTGCATGGTGTGGTATATTACACAAGATGACGAGAGATAACATAATAATATCAATTCTACCATACTAATGATGATACCAACTTAAATAAATTTAAACAAATATTTTTAAAACCAAATACTAATTTACATAACCTACAGTACATACAAAATTCATGTCAAATTTAAATTAGAGGATGAAAGTGGCATATCTTGATTAATATATTTGTAAAAAAAATCCACTCGTCAACCTGTACGCACTATTTAACTGGCAATGTATATTCACCTTAGTAAGCAATGAAAATTTTATGGCTTTTTTATATGTTGCGAACATGGTTTATATATTTTAATTTTGTCTCCCAAATGTTTTAAATATTTTACCCCATTTACAGTCCACACAAGATCATTAGGTTTCATTAGGAAAAAAAAAATTAAACAGAACAACACATTTCCAACTTTACACCCACATAGCATGTCTGTGAAATTGTAACATCGAATTTTCTCGTCTAATTTTCTCGTATACGAACCATTTACTACCTTGGCTTTGTTGTTGAATTATATTTAACTGTGGCCTTGCTGGTCCCAAATTCTGTAGCTCTAGTTTATTCTCGTAATTGAAAATCTTTGTTGTAATAAAGTTTAAAATATTACTCAACGAATTAACAAGTTTACACAACATTAACAACAATAAAACCCAGATTCTGACCAATGCCCATAGCTCATCATTAATTAACAACAAATTTATTACGCATTATATTTGAAGCTCACACAAGTTTGAACGATATCTATAAATAAAAAATATTTGAAATAAATACAAGCATTGTTAAGAAATGTGTTTAACAACTGCAAGAGTGTGGCACGCGAAAGTATGCTAACAAAACATGTAGTTTTGGTAGCTTTTTCAAGTTCCAGGTAACCATTTTTTTTATTTGAGCAGGGGCGCGCTCAGCTCTCTCTGATTTACAGTATGTGATTGGCTGAAAAGGGCCGAGCCCCTGAAGTCTCCCCTCCCTCCCATAGCACCCCTATTCCTATGTTATGGCCATCTCTCTCTACTAGCTCTACCCACTTTGGGGCGACGAATCTGCCGCCCAACTACTCGACATTTCCAAAAACATTTCTCTCGTGACAAGAGTCTCGTCCATCTCAAAAACATTGGCGGCGAAATAACCTCCGTATTCATATGCAGTAATATTTACTGAGTTGCAGATAAGTAGAGGTATGAATTCTGATATTTTATCAGGAGGGATGCGCTCCGCAGCCTGACCTCAGCAGCCGCTACTGTCCAAGGGAATTAGTTTATGACTATTGTGTGCAAATCTCTGGTCTTAATGGGTTATGTGTGTTCTTGGCATTATTTAAGAGATCGTTATATTATCTTATATCTTAAGTACAAGTCAAGACGAAGTAGCCAATCAGAGCATAGTGATTGTTGTTGTTTCCGTGTACCCCCTCAGAAATTCAATATAGGCTGCATTTTTCTTCATATCCATAGTTAACATAATTCAATAACTTTCTAGTACTTTTATTTAGCCGAGGGGAGGTCTCCCTGCATCCTGGCGTAACATACCAGGACTTAACACATGGGACGCGTTTCACATAATTACAATCTAAGGCCCACACCTTATTTTCCTGCAGTAGCGACCACTGGCAGGTCCAAAGGGCCAGGTCCGCTTAACTAAGGTTTGCATTAACAAGTGCAGTAACATTCCGTTGTACCTTTATGGTAATAAAACAGTCACGCCATAATTAGGCATGTTTTATTGCATTTAACTCTCCTGAGTTCATCAGGTACTACTCCCTCATAGCAGCCTTCAAATTTACAAGGGTATTTCAGTGTGTTGTGTATTTATGGGGCCTGCCTCCCTTAAGCAGGGTAACTTCAGTGGTAATATCGGCATGCGAAGTGGCCGACAGCCACTAGTAAAGCCAGTGGAATGTCATTCCAGTAGAGACTCAGTTGTCATAGACACAACTCAGATGAGTAACCCTGCAAATGCTTCAGATAACTATGCCTCGACTGGGTCCGATGGTTGGAGGACAGTCTCTGCCAGCCATGTGAGGAACCGCATGGTAACATCTTCCTGGACTAGTAAACAACGACCAGCAATGCACTCAAACAAAAAAAGGCCGAAGTAAGTGCCCGGCATAAAAAAAAATTGAGTTAACAAAAAGTTTGTAATAGAAAATAAGGCAATGAAAGAGATTCGTCAACTAAAGTTACAACAGGAACAAGAAAGAACTAAACAGGAGAAGCTTCAAACAGAGCTCTTAACTTTGCAGATCCTAAAACTAAATACAGAACCAAGTAACTAATTTGTCATCTGTTGTGGTTTAGTTCACAACATCTCTTTTTGAGTATATTCAAAGACATTTTCAATTTAAGAAACTATGGGTGTTTGTCGCATTCTTGAATCGAATTAGGCCTACAAAAGTAACTGGTTTACTTAACATTTATACCTAATGTTAATGCAGAATAGTTGTAAATGAAAATAATTAAACGATATAGTCTGTTTGACAATCGTGTGTTTGACATAAGCGAAAATGCATTTTAACCTCTACAACACAAATTTCAAAATAATTTATTCTTTCATTGAAACATTGCGGACAACAAACAAAAAAATCCTCGTCATCACTTTCCTCGAGTTATTCAGGGAAAACCGAGATTAATGTGTTGTGTAAGGTAAAATACAGATATTCCAGAAATTTTTTGAAAGTTAATCTAGATAAAATATAATTTTCTCGCGTATTGATACCCGTCTCTATCACCAATCCATACGCCGGAAAAACAGCGTTCATAATTTGATACATCGATTCTTCTTATAATTCGATTACCTTTGTGATCTATTTGGAACCAAAAAAACTGAATAGTTTAAGCAGAATGTTTTCAATAATAATGGACAAGATGGTCAAAAGTTAAAAAAGTACTCATAGAAGAAAGTGTAAATTAGTTCTGATTTCATTTATAGATCGCAAATTATTTATATGTACTTGATTTCATCTTTACTTATTTTTTTTATTTTGCACAACTACTTTTAGCAATATATTACTGCTTTTTGCAAATTATAAAGTGTAATTTTTTTTTTATGTACGTCCCGTATAACTGTTTTTGTGGAATTAGGAATTTTAAAATTATAATGCTACGTTTCTAAATGTTTTTTTTTCTCGTTTCTGCAGTTTTCGCGCGAGACTTAACCTCTTTTGCAAGAAAATCCTGCCTTTTACAAAACATGTTCAGGGCTAGGAAAGTTGCCAGCAAACACATCCCCCCCCTTCCGCCCTGTTTCATTCTTTTCACTTCACGCCAGACTGTTGCTGTGGGACTCCGCTTCACCTATTAGGCAGCAATTCTTCGTTTTTCATGTCATTTCTGTTTTTGCTATCAATTTCTCTTCATACATACATACATACACTCGCAATTAGGCTACCGCCCGGTGGCGACCTCTCTCTCGCCTCTCTTTCACCCAACCAACTCATTTTCCACTCCCTTCCTGAACTTACCAACCCCTCTCACAGATACCAATTCCTCCCTCAACACATTCCACTCCCTCACAGACCGCAAGCATGGACTGCCTACCCCGCTCCATTCTCCTCCACACCCTCTGAAGCTTCTCACTGTTATTTCCTCTTCCTCTAAACATCCCCTTACTTAGCTTGCAGTGTAGCCCTCTCCATCCTCCCTCTTCATTCACCATCCTGTACATCCTGTCTAGCCGTTCAACTTTCCTCCTGTCCTTCAGTGAGCTCCACCCCATTTCTTTCATCATCGATAGCCTATAGTGCCCATCATCCTGCCCTTGCCTTCTCCACCTACCCTTCACCCATCTTGCTCCCTTTCTCTGCACCTTTTCCAGTTCTCGCACCTCCACCTCCACATACGGGTCCCATACTGCTGCAGCATATTCTAACATTGGTCGTACCATTGTGCCATACGCCGTCTCCTTCACCTCACAGCTGACTCCCTTCAGCACCCTTCCCAGCATACCCAGAGCCCTTCTTCCCTTTTGCAACCACCCTCTCTACCTGTTTTTCCCATCTGAGGTCTTCCTGCAGTACAATCCCTAGATACTTATATTCTGCTGCTTCTTCTATCTCTTGTCCCTCCCATCTGTACTTGTCCCTGCTTATCAACTTCTTCCTTGTAAACCTCACTACCTTAGTTTTTCTTACATTTACCTTCATTTTATTATTTTTCCTGGTCCACAACCATATCTTGTCAATGTCTGCCTGCAAATTCCCCCCCCCCCCCCCCCCCCCATTCCCACTTCAGCATACACAATACAATTGTCTGCAAACAATCTTATTTTTCCCCTAATCCCCAAACCCATGTCATTTACCATTATGGTAAATAACAAAGGACCCAGCACGCTTCCCTGTGGTACCCCTGATGTAACCTCCTCTTCCTCCGATGTTGCCTCCCCCACTTTCACCCTCTGCCTTTGCCCTCTGAGGAAGTCCCCTATCCATTCCACTACCCTCCTGTCCGGTATCAGCGCCTCCACTTTCCTCATCAATGTCCCATGGGGCACCTTATCAAATGCCTTCTCAAAATCTATGAAGCAGGCATCCCCTGCTTTCCCTCATCAACTACCTGCACCAGATCCTCTAATAACCCAGCCAGCTGAGTCTCACATGAGTATCCCCTCCTGAAACCATGCTGGGACTCCTCCAACCAATTCCCACGCTATTTGTGTATCACATGTCATTCACTCGTGCTTAGTGCTTTTCAGTGAAATTTCTGCTTAATTACAATGCACAATACAATGAGTAATGTGTCTGTATCATTATTTCAGGGTTTTGTCATATTAATGTGTTTTACGACCACATCACCCATGGCCACGTGGTCAGAGATCACCAAGTCCGTATCTGCGCTATCATCTTACTATGTAGGCTAATTCCTGTTCAATATTGTGCTCCATTATTTTATCTCAGTTTGTATGTAATATTTTCTGTAAGGGTTTGCGTAATTAATGTGTTTGATGCATTTTGTTCCTGATCACGTGGTAAATTCATGTACGAGTAATTTCCTGCCATCAGGTGCCCTAAGAGTGTTTGTATGCTCGTTTATTACCAGGATAAAGTTTCTAATGCAGATACCATTTTTAGCCAATGTTTATTGACCAAATTTTCAGAGAAATACTGCATTTTTACACGCGTACATGTGGTCTGCTACAAGTTTCATCCAGCGGCATCCACACCATCTTAAGCTGATTTCACACCTTTGTGTGTTTATTTTGCCTGCTCATATTGTGTCCCATGTTCATCAAGTGTTATTTGTTTTATGTATTTCTTTGTACGATGCCATTATCTTAGCACTAACCTGCTATATGTATGACCGTTGCCACACACACCACATGGTTTGGGGACGAGTAGGCACTAGCTGCATAGATATTTGTGCGTGTTCATTTCATACTCCATGTCCTGTCTCTGAGCAAACCGTGCAGTCCATCCTAGTGGCTGTAGGCCCCTTGCTTTGTAGAGGCTGTGTCTTCAAACACCACGGAGCATCATCCAGTAGGAGTGCGTCATATTAGTAATGTGCTTGGGAGATCACCCACCAGAACTGTCTAGACACGCTCGAGACGTAAAACCTAATCATTTGACACGTTTGTAACTTGGTAAAATAAACACCTTCTCAGCGTAAAAGTTGAATGTTTTTCCGTAGCATCTGTTACCCAGCCCAACCTAAGTATTGTGCATTACAGTGTTATGTGTGTAAAAGTTGTTCTGTAAGTATGCACGAGTGAAACGAACACACAGAACCCATAGCATCTCTGAGAACCCTGTCTCAAAGTGCAGTGTGTAGGCACTACCGCTGGCGTACATCAACCACAGGTAAAAGTGCATCGTGATTGTCTCCTTGTCTCACCCGACAGCGTCAAAAGGTTCTCTTGTTTGAACTCGCTCAGGTTAACCATTTCTGTGATAAGAGCATGCAAAGTTTTAGTGCCGTGTTCATGCCTGGAGACAGGCAACCCTTTCATCATGCGCATCACAACACATGTGGCCAGGGGACTACTAGTGGTTATATCTGACACGCAGTTCACATCCCACATACTGTATGTCTACACTGTTAACATTGCCAGTATAACAGAAAATTGTACCAAAATGTACAGTAAATACACGGAAACGCAATCCGTACGTACATAAAACCTATCTGAGGCCATAAATACGAAATACGGAAAGTCTCCGTATTCCCTATAGCTTCGGGTTTCGGGAACGAACAATGTCGAGTCTGAACTATGCTTTCTTCGCCATTGTAACCAGAACTATTATCATTTCTGTGGCAGTTAAGTTATCCACGCCACTTAGACCTATTCGTTCAAACATTTCAAAGTAACATCAGGTTTCTGTAACATTTAGCATCACTTAAAATACACAAATTTTATTCAAAACTGTAAAGGTTGCTTATGTGACTGCAATAGAAATACAAACGTTATACTGCTAAAATGTGTGTGATAGTTGTAGATGAGTGGTTAGAGTTATGGACAACTACGTCTTTAACACGTGTTCACATCTCGCTCAAGTATAAAATATTTTAACGTAAAATAGTTCACAGGCTTTCGCGGTCACTTATGGGTTTGAGGGAAGAGGCTCTTATGTATTCTGATTTCTGGAGGGCTATTTCGCGATTGGCTGGTCTCTTTGGCCAATCACTGGCTGTATTCCTCCTGATTGGCTGAGGTGGTTGGCCAATCCTTGAGAGGGCCGACCACCTCAGCCAATCAGGAGGAAGAGAGACTGCAATTGTCCAGAGAGTCCAGCCATTCAGGATAGAGACTACACCCTCTCAAGGATTGGCCAACCACATCAGCCAATCAGGAGGAATACAGCATGTGATTGGCCAAAGAGCCCAGCCAATCAGAAAACAGCCTGCCAGAAATCATAATATATAAGAGCCTCTTCCTTCGACTGTCCTGTGGCTGCCGAAACGTTGGAGAAGAAACCCATGACACGGCTCAAACCCAGAAGCCTAGAAATTAATATTTTAACTTGTTTACATGTTGTCTTTTTACACAATGGAACACACAAATAATGTAAATAAGCTAATTGGCTCATTGTCTTTTTTCTTTTACACTGGACGTACAGAAAACTAACAAGGTAATTAACTGAATGGTTCCATTAATTCATGGAAATCTGTGCACACAGTTTACGGAAAGTCGGTTTTTGTAAATTAATGTGTCCTTGAGTTTTATTGGAACGTTTATGGACACCTCTGGATGCATGTTTACCAGCCCTTTTCTATACACTGAAGGATAATGTATTTAACATTGTAGTACAAAATATTGCCTTATTGCTAAAACATGGTTTGGTACATGTTAATACAATCACATAGTACACAGCTATATCACTTGATTTATTTATAAATTCTATCATTTGTACATGCATTTCATAGGAAAATGTTATTGACAGTGTAATACATGCATACTATTTACTTTAATGGTTTCATAGCAACAGATGTTCAAACCGATTGCCCTCCATCTCAATGCAGGCGCGCTCATGTCGTGGAATGGCCGCCTGTACTGCACGCAAGTGATCATTGGTTAAATTAACCATAGCAGCATGCAGTTGAGCAATGCATTCCTCGAGGCTGTGTACAGGTTCAAAGTACACTAGTTCTTTGAGGAATCCCCACAAAAAAAAGTCCATGGGATTGAGGTCCGGTGACCTCGGTGGCCAGGATATTGGTCCTCCCCTACTGATCCACCACTGCGGAGAGATGTGATCAAGTTTTTGGCGAGCTGCTCCACTGTAATGAGGTGGTGCTCCATCATGTTGGTACCACATAATTTGAATGGTCAGTGGAATGTCTTCCAACAACTCCGGTAGAATCTCACGGAGAAACACCGCATACATCCGGCCAGTGAGTCTGGCAACAGATACGGTCCCATTAACCAATTGCCCAAAATACCGCACCACAAGTTTATGCTCCATCATGCCTGACATCCTCTGGAACTTGTTACATGTGGATTTCTTGATTCCAATGGTGACTGTTGTGCCAATTAAATATGCCTTCGTGGGTAAACTGTGCTTCGTCTGTCCAAAGAATGTGACCCATGAAGTCTTGGTTCATGTTGAAGTGATGACTGTATCCCTTGACAGTACTCAAGGCGGCGATGGTGATCTCCTTCCATTAAATGATGTATGACATTGTAGCCATAAGGTAGAGCCCATTGTCAGGTGTGTTGCATATCACTAAGGCTGTACAGTGCTATTGTTTGTGTGCATTGCCACTAAGTGGATGCTCAATGGGTTGCATGGCTGTAGGCACGGACTCGGCGTTCAAACTTTACGTGCTCTTATCGCAGAAATATTGCAATTTCACCTGCACCACGTGGTCCGCTACAAACTTTATCCAGTGACCTCTGCACCATCTAAGTAAGCGTGCTTTCACGCATGTGCATGTTTATTGTGACTACTCATATCGTGCCCTATCTGGTTTAATTGATATTTGTGTACTTTTTGTAATTGGTACGGTGATATTATTTCCGTCCTAGCCGGCTATGTATATAGGTTGTCACCACTCTAACCACATGCTGGAAGGCGAGCCCCGACAAGTCCGCGCTAGTGATGCCAAATAATCACACGTGTTCATGTATAGATTCATCTTGAAATTCTCTGTGTCCTATCTTCAGGGAAAATCGTCAGTCCACCCTAGCGGCTCTCGACCCCCTTCCCTTGTGAAGATTGTGTTTTCAAGCACCATGGTGAAGTCATCCACGTAGGAATGTGCTAGAGTAATTGTGGACTGGGGAGCCCCAAATGGAGTTAGCTAGACATGTCTGAGTTTATCATCATTAAATTGCGTAGCATGTTATTTGTATGAGCTGTAAAATATAAAGTAAGTCTCACAGTGTTCCAATCTTTTATTTGTAGTGACAGTGTCCTTGCCACACCATTTTTACAGTGATAAGATGTTTTGTAAATGTTTAGTATTGCAAAGTGCATTGTAAGTACGCTCGGGTGAGATGGACACACAGAACCCACAGCATCCCTGAGAACCCTGAGTCTCAACATAAACACTTACTGATGAGGGCACCAATGGTGCCCTCATCAGTAAGTAATTTGTGTCATCGTTTGTCTCGTATCTCACCCGATGGCGTCACATTATTCACGATGAATTAGTGAGAAAAAGCTTATCACAAAGCAAATTGCTTTGGCCACATAAGTTCATAAACAGTTTCCCAATTTACAGTACAGTATGTAAACTTGGCTCTAAAAGTTGTGGCTTTTAGGCTGGTTATTAGAATAATTAATATAGTAAAATGCAGTGGATTTCTGATTTATCGTTTTTCAGGGAACTGTCATAAAAATTTCCATACATCCAGAATATCAGTAGATGAAGGTTTGAATGTACATCAATAAAATACAACTTCTGACTTTATTAAACTTCCTGTTGAGTATATTGAGAGCTGTACAATATTTATGAATAAAGGTTAACTACTGAACACAATTAAAAATGGGAATTTTCAAAAAAGTATCATGATAAATAATAAATTAAAAATCCCTTCACCTCAACTTGTTTAAGCAAAGAATATAAAATCACAAAATACTGTATATAATTAATTTTAATCCGAAACAGAATGCTAGCCATCCCCAAACTTTCAAACGCTCTGAAAAAGAAAATATGATACAGAATTTTTAATGTTCCACACATACTCGATCAGCTGAGAGCACGCAGAGAGGTTATCGACAGGTCAGTGTGTTCACAGTGGGTAAAATGGAGAAGGGGAGGGGTTACGCCTCAGAGGGGGAAGGAGTGAAACACTCTACCCCTCCCCTTCCAAACCAGTTGGCACACCGAGGGAGGACACAAGGACACCACGCTGAGGTAACTAGCTCCCTCCCTGCTAGCCATATAAGGCAAGGAAACGAGCATTGCTGAATATCACAAAGGACAGCAGAAGCCTACACAATGCACACCACATTTCTACATCAACCTACACCTATGTTGGTGATACTGTGCTCACATGGCAAATGTGTAGTTAAGGTAATTAATAATATTCCACTTTTAAAAAGTGTTATTCTAAGACAGAAAAGAACACGTAAGGTAATTAAAATTGATTTCTTTGCAGTCTTCAATAATTAATTGCTCAAAACCATGTCCTCTGATTTTCTGGTACACTTATGCCTGTTGGGAGTTGTGCTCACTTGCTCTTAAATGAGGCAAAAAAATCCATATGTAGTTGAGAGATTTTGGCTGTTCTTAACGAGGTCTTGAGAGCCGATGAAGGTGAAGTGTAGTGATAATGGAGCAGCACCGCAATGCAAGAGGGGGGGAAATGAAAGATCACTGAGAAAACCCGCCGACCAGAGACATCATCTGGCACGATCCCACTTACAAAAATATGGGAGTGACAGAGCCGAGGATTGAACTTGGTTCGCCTTGGTGGGAGGCAAGCAGTCTAACCGCTCAGCCACTGCTGCCCCTTTCCATATGTAGTCTCACCCAAGGCTATGTTTCAGGACTCCAACTACTGTTTTTCACTTTTGCCGGATTTTCACAATGTTGCTAACATTCTCCATCCACATAATAGCTAATGCCTCTTTATCTAGCTGTAAGTAATTTAATTCCTGTTTGTGTAAGGTTAGTGAACCAAAGGCAGTAGGAGCTTCAGTCCCATCTTCCATCACATGGGCCAGCACTGCTCTACACCATATTCGGAGGCATCACAGGTGAGGACTGGGGGTTTTCAAGGGTCATAGTGTGTGAGTACCACATCAGACTGTAACAATGCTTTTGCTTCATGGAAAGCTTTGTAATACTAATAAGTCTATTCCGAGGTTTTTTAGAGATTCAATAAGCAGTGTAATGATTCCAGTGTAGAAGCCTTGTCTTTCGAAAACCTCTCATAAAAATTAAAATGTCCCAGATATGGCTGGAGCTCCTTCCTAGAAGTTGGTATTGGGCCCCCATGAATCGCTCCTACTTTCTCCTCAGTTGGGTGCACCCCATTGGCATTGATTCTATAACCTAGAAACACAAAACATTCAACCGCAAACCTGCACTTAGACCTTTTAAGTTGCAACCCTGCACCATTTATCCTCTTCAAGACCTAGTGTATCTGTTGCCAGTGTTCAACAACATTCCTCTCCATAATAAAAATATTGTCTATCAATACAACTACACCTGATATTTCAGCTAACAGCACTTGCATCTGATGCTGAAAGATAGCGGGGCCACCACTAATGTCAAATGGGACACATTTAACATTGAATAATGCTTTCATGGTGTTAACTGTGAGCACCTATGGTTACCTCATTCACCGAGAGCTGCAAATAGTCTTCTTCCATGTCTAAATTAGTAAATGTAGTGCCCCCAGTCAAGTTAACAAATGCTTAATTTGTGGTAGGCAGTGGATAAGTACTAGTTTTACACATATTATTAACTGTGCATTTATAGTCCTCACATATGCGTAAGGTACAATCTCGCTGACACTGTCCATCAGTGCAAGAGCCACTGGGTGACTCTTCCTGAATACAGGCTGTACATCTGGAATCCCTATATATTGGCCCAACTCTGCACTGTCAAACACTCATGGGTGCTGATTTGCCATCTTGTCTACCACATTTTGAGTAACTGAATGAACTCCCTGTACATATATGCCTAAAGGTTTGAACCAATTTCTACCTAGTAAACTTAGTCCCTGCCCATCTGCAACCAGAAGAGGTAGTGTAGCTTTAGTATTTCGTGTTTTAACCTCTACTTCAAAAGAACCCAGCACTAGCAGTTTCTCTTGTGACCACGTCTGTAACACCCTCAACTTCACTTCTTTCAGTGGTGGTTCTTCTGGCCACAGTTGTTTGAAAATATCCCAACTGATGATGGTAAGGCTGACCCCAGTGTCTAGTTCCAGTACATGTTTCCTGCTATTTAGCCAGAGTTCCATCAACATGGGTGGTTTTGGTTGTGGATTTACTGCTGTCCTAAACAGGCTATACACAGAACACTCTCCCAGGTCTTCTGGCTCCAGACTTTTTGCCATTTTATGTGTCCTACTCATGGCCCCATATGAACTTTGCCTTTCACTCGTCTTACTTAATCCCCCAAGTGAAACTGGGCTTTCTTTCTTCCCTTTTGTATTCCCTTACTTATTTGATATGCATGCCCTTTCTAAATTACCAGACTGTGAGCAAAGCTGATGCACAGTCCGGCAGTGTCAACACTCTTCCAGCAGATGTTTCCCATTATACATCAAGCAGTAAGATTGTCCCTCTGTGGCTTTCCCAGGGTCCCGGTCCTACAGTAATGCCATCTTGGGCCCAGTAACAGTCACCTTGTAACGCTTTTGTAACTTCTTCCACCACTCTACCATGAAGATCGCTTACATTATTTCTCCAACTGTGGCCATAGTCTGAACATCCTTAAAGGTTAAGTTTGGTTTCACCAAGAAAGTATGTTGCACTGTTTGATCCCGCACATCACACCAGATGGTCTTGGTACATCCTCTCCAGATCTTTGAAGTTGCAGTGCACAGATATTCGCCGAAACTCAGCCACATACTGAGAAATGGACTCCCTTTCACCTTGATAAATCTTGGGAAACTTGAAGGTTACCACAATTTCACTAGGTTTGGGTTCAAAGTGATTTGTCAACAGAGTCAACACATTCACCAGAGTTACTTCGAAAGTTGATCTTGGCGCTATTGATGAAGTCACAAAATTGTATACTTCAGCCATGTACGCCGTAAAGAATATTTTTTGTTTTTCTTTGTCACTTGTAATTTTGTTATGTACAAAATAAAATAGTAACCTCTCCGAATACGACCGCCATGTGTCCCGGCCCAGAATAAATTCACCAAATGACTGAAACATCATCATACTATTTTTCACTGTTGACTGCTGTACACATGTCACAAATGCAGTATTTCACCCTGCAAGTTCCATTTTACTGATCATCATTTATTGTATTCAATCCTAGTTACAGCTTGTGGCATTAAGGTACTGGTTCGGCCGCCATTGCATTATCCACTAACTACAACATACATGTTGCCAACCTGCCCAATATTAATGTCTTACTGTTCACCTTGAGTGCACAACACTCCACAGTTATCTGTAGGTAATGTTGGGAACTAAAGGATGAAGATATTAATAACATACAAACCAAAGGTAGTAGGTAGTTCAAAAACATTGACAGTTTAGAACTATTGATACCTCAGGGATGTGATAAAGTCAAACTGTAATGTCACAAGAACTGTTGTTCCAACTATATATGAAGTTTGTTGAAAGTGGAATCATGGTAAATTCCTTTTTTGTGGTATGGTCTTGGTCCACCACTTTTAGTAACTGGAACCATGAATGTTAATATCTATGGAGCAGTTTCTCACAACTTGTAACAGTTTGGAATATGCGTATAGTTTGGCTTCTATGACAGTGCATCCATCCATGAAGTAAAGTTTAAACTGAGTGGTTTGAGGAAATAGTGAATGGTTGAAGTCGTTACGTTAACACCATTGAAGACATTCCAGAACAGATAAAGCAAGCTCAAACCATCCACAAAACACTATAGAATTGTTGTCAGGGACCACGGTGGCTGAGTAATTAGCACGTCCGCCTCCCACCAAGGTAAACCGGGTTCAATCCCCAGCCGGGTCACCAGATTTTCGCAAGTGGCAATCATGCCGGATGATGCCTTTGGTCTGCTGGTTTTTTCTCGGGGATCTCCCGTTTCCCCCTCCACTTCAATCCGGCACTGCTCCATAATCACTTCTATAACCCTTATCGGCTCTCACTGTTAAGAGCCACCCAAATCTCTTCACCACTCACTATAGACTTGTTCGCTGCCTCACAAGAATGGTGTAACTTCCTTTTTACTTGCAAGTACCGTCCAAGAATTGGTAACAATTTTCCTATGAATGATGGGCATTGCGATACCAATGAAAGTTGGACTTACATCATATTGACGCCATACCAGATTTTGTTAGTGTGGTACTAAACTGGTAGTTTATGCCAAAAAAGATGTACATTCATTTATCATTATATTGTATTGGTTCGCTAATCTTTGAAATAAATTTTAAAGGAATTTCAACTTGCAGAGGACAGCACAGTGGTCAACTATTGTTACTTAATGATCGGGTCCAATGATATCTTGTAAGAATTGTCCATGGGAACATACAAATGACACTGGCTGAGATCACAGCGATGTTCAGTGCAGCAGATACCAGATGAATATACAGCAGTTTGTGCAGTGTCTTTAGCTTACATGGAATGAGGAGCACAAGCCCCACTAGAGTGTTCCTGTTAACATGACAACTCAGCTAGATTAAAAATGTCATTAACAGACCAATTGAGGTCTTGCAGTCCAGTATGTCATGATTTCAGTTGTTTAAAACTGATGGCAGGGTTCTGATGGGGAGCAGGCCACATAAGACCTTGGACTTCAGTTTTCAACATGACACCATGCATACTGGTGGTGACTCCATATTGGTTTGATATTTATTCGTAATGCATGGGTTGGGTATATGGGCCCTCTAGATCACAATATTGACTGGTGACGTACACATTGCTGTGTTGGGTGATCATTTAAAGCACTTTGTGGGCTTAATGTACCCTAACAGTTGTGGCTATTCCAACAGGATAATGCATTATTAGGGAGCATTCTAAAGAATTTTGGACTATTAGGGTGTCTTACACATTCCCTCACATAATCACTTTATAAAACTGTTTGCAATGGTACTCGTGTGTGTATTCCTCAAACACTATAACATTGTAATAACACTCGTCTAGGTCCTGGAAGGCGAATTCCCCAACATTGGGATAAAAAATTTGCATATCTTGCAGTATTCTATTACAACATGTGGTCTTGCCCACACTAAGGGGGCCCCCACAAAAATTGCTTTTTTTTTATGAGTATGGCCTGTCTGCATCCAATTATTATGCCACTCTATTACAAAGTTATCCCATGACTTTTGGTGCATCAGTGTATATTAGAGGAAAATTATCAATTTAAATTGCTGTTGAGATTTAGTTGTTGTTCCGTGAAGTTACATTAAGTAATCATTCCAGCAATAGTAGGCAATGTGACTAGACGAGTCAGCATTCTCAGTAAAGTAGGAATACTTCACCCCTATGAGTTTCAGATCCTGCTGGGTAAGCATGTGATAACTTTATGTGTTAGGATACAGTCGGTGAACAACCAGGACAGATTTAAAGGACAAAACTTAGTTAATGGAAAATATCAAAAGGTGCATGTATTTTGTAGCAGATTCACCTAACATTACCTATTTGCTGGGAATGAATATATCCAGTATGCTCCAGTACCCTGTGTTAAATTTACTCCGTGTAAAATGTTGTTAAATTTTCCTCTCATGACTTCTGCTAGCACATAATGGCTTTGCCTGTGTCAACAGTTTTAAAGAGTTGTTGAATGAATCAGTCTAATGTTTGCACTGAGTTTACTGTTGCAAACAACTACTGAAGCAGGGCTCACATGTTGCTGTCCTAAGGTTGGGGAAAAAGTAATTCCAAGTTTGGTAAACATATAATATATTCAATTTAAAGCTGATTTTGGATTAGTTACACAGTTATTTATGATGTGGGATACTTCACTGTTTTCCTGTTTAATGTTGTCTTCCATACCTTCTCCATCTTCTTCTGTTGTCAAAAAATTTCCACACACTGATGACCCCTTGCTCAAAGATTCATAGAATGCACCTACCAGCTTGACATATTTTGTCTGAAAACAGTGAAAGTTGATCCATTCTTTCTCTAATGTCATTGCATGTTTATAGGTGACATGGCCCTCACAGTCCCGCTTGGGATGCAGCCCACTGATGCCCCACTCGTGCATCAGCCACGCACGGCTGTGCGTTCTGTGTATGGGTCTCTGCATTCGTTCGCCGCGAGAACGGGTCCTGGAACAGGGTAATGACCCATTTTACCCGTAACTCTACGAGTAAACTCAGACCAGTGTGTTCACAGTGTTATTTTGATTTGTGACCCTGAAAGTAGAGTCTAGTTTATATATGGAAAGTTTTATCTCCCACTTTCTCCATATAAATGAGGCATAAAATAGCCTAAGAGTGTGAAGCCATGTGGGGTTACATATGTATACTAATCACGAACTTGAGACACTCCAAATTAATAATATATTTTTTCAGTATTTGGGTCGTATTTGTTTTGTTTTGAAAGAGCATATTTCTTTTTCTCAGTTTCTGTTGATGTGTAAAGTAAATTATACTGGCAGTTCCGGCATCCACCATGCCATGTGCCCAAATTTACATTCTTTCATGGAATAATAAATTATTGTTATAATTTAATATTGCCTTTTTAAGTGCCTATGTAAGTGTCAGATGTCTTGTTGGATTTTCTGAGTAATTTCTAGTTGCTTTGCCGGCCCATTCCGGCCTGTTCATACAAATATAAATTTTCCGACACGAGTGGAAATAAGGACATGGACATTAACTAATTAATATAAAATGTCGGAATTGTTCCACTAATTCCTCCAATGCTGATTGCTTGTTCCTTAGTGTTCTTTTGTGTATATTTGTCCAAATGTATATATATTGTAATTTTCCTCTCTGTGTTAACGGGAGATCGCAGGCGAGGTAGACTGATCTCTGAGCCATCATCTTTGGTCTTAACCAGCGTGCTATCGAGAGTAGACGTGTTTCACGTCACTGGGTCCTTCACATTCTTTTGTATGGACATTTAGATGCAATAGTAAGTTTTAGTCATACCAAAATCTTTTTAGTATTTTTACTCCCCCCACCCTCATACTCTTATCTCTGTCAGACTGGCTGCCCTGAAGATTTTTAATACCGTAAATTCTACCATGCGCTTCATAATACTTTTGTTGCTTCGGCATATGGCAGGCCTGATATGCCATGTCCGCTTAAGGCTAGGATAGCTTATTGTTTGTGGATGTGTTTCTCTCAGCTCAAAATAGTCTTTTGTGATTCTAGTTTCTGTGTTGTATATTGTATGTCTCTTACCTTCGGGATCTGCTACACTCCAGAAACCATGTACTTAATTACATGAACTGTGTAACTGTGCAACCTGAACTCTTTTCTTAATTCTCTTTGGTTAACGTGTGCTTGTAAGGAGACTGCCACGTTGCTGTCGACCTGCTACTGCCCTGAGAATGAGTCTCAATGTGCTCACCCATGAATAGATGAGCTGGCACCCTACAGATATTTGATTATCTTTCTTAAATTTTGCAGCCATGAACCAGGGTTTCTCTCAAATCCCGCATACTCTGCTCCTCACCAGCAACCAAGTCACGTTATAAGATTATGGGGAAGTTCATTTTTGTGATAAGGTACAAATATAAGTTCCCAAAAATTGTATGTTGTCTTCGTGGAGATGTTATAAATTAGTGAAAATGAATATAATTTATAGAACTATCACATGGTCCTAAGGTAGTCCTTAAAAAGTCCTTGATTTCCAATATTATTTTAAAGGACCCTTAAAAGTCCTTATTTTCTTTTCCAAACGGTTTCACTTGGCCTGCGCTTGTACACCAGTTCAAATGATTCCGGACAGTATATCATACTACCACGTGCTGCGGAGCGCGGGCTTCAAGATCAAACATTGTGTTGTTATACGGCTGGCCCTCGGACACATTTCGCTAGGGGAGGAGGATATTTACCGTTTCTCATTGTGCCTTGCTTTCCGCTGAGAACACGTGTTCCAGCTGCCCGGGTGACGCGTGTGTTTAAAAACGGAAGAATTACTTTGAAAAGTTTCTTGAAAATTAGTTGTGGGCTCTTGACTTATGATTGCTGCACAACCGCTTTGAAACGCTTTGCAAGAATGCCCTTGATAAATGGCTGTAAAAATTTTGTTGACTTTTGAAAAGTCTGTGAAAAACCCGTAAAAATTTTTAATTATTTTGAAAAATGCTCAGAAAAGTTTTAAAAATTGATTTAATTGGCCGTTGTACCTTAAGGTCATTACTGTCCAAGGGAAAGCACTGAAAAAGTTTATTGTTTATTTTGAAAAAGTTTGAAAATTTTATTACTGAAAAATGCTGCAAAATTTTCCAGAAAAGTTCCGGAAATAATTAAATTGAATTTTGATTGCTTTTATATCTTAAATTGCTGACTGGTATTGCTTGAAAATGTCTTACTTTGCTCGTTGTGATACATGTTGCCAATTACTGCACACGTTGATAAACACCACGTGTGTTTGTTTACAAATCACTCTTGCACTTACTTATGCACATCTGCTGTGCTGTTGCCTTACTGCCGTGCAGTGTTCAGTACAGGTACATTTTACATTCAATTTACACTTGCAGTGTTGTGTGGGTGTATTTGACTTGCATCTGTTTTGGCTTACAGTTGTGTCTTTTACATTATGTGTTGTCACGTCTAACCAGTGTATGTTTACAAAAGTTAAAACGTTTGATGATATTGCAAGTGAACAACCCAGCTTAGTGGATTGTTTTGTCAGATGCAGGCTCTCACTAGAGGTCAGTTGACGTATGTTATTTCCCACTCAATTCACTATAGGCCTATGTCTGTTGATGTAACACATATGCACATATGTGTAAACAAATCCTACAAAATGACAAATGAATAATTGTACAAATAGTGTGACAAATGAAAACATAAAAACCCATGATATTATTGATGTTGATTGTAGTGTTGACAGTACTGTCTTAATTGTGTTGTTAGATACGTGTCTGAAGGTCTCAGGTTACTCGTCAATGACTAAGCAGTGTTGAGCAGACTACCGACGTGTTGTTGGTACTCTCCTGCACTCTGATGTGCTACTGTTGTTTGATTTGCCTGAGTTGGGAAAACCACTTGACATAGGAATGAACTTGTACTATAATGTCCTAGTTGGGCAAGCCACTTGACTCGTTGCGCCTCCAGAGATGCTGGGATGTGTTCGTGTCCCACCTGGGAGCAGGTGGAGAACAGGAACTGGTGATGTGCCCGGCGCCACGTTCAGTAGAGTGAACGATGTTGAATGGGGTCGTACGGCCGACGGCCTACAGTGACTCTGGATACGCGGTTAATATGAAGGAGAGCTAATTTAATTGTCAGTTAAATGTTGAATGTAAAATATTTCCTTTGGGGCGAAGATGTCTGCCACTTCGCACGCCTATATTATCACTGAATTTACTCTGCTTGAGGGAGGCAGGCCCCATAAATACAAAAAATACATTGAAAAATACTTAAAAGTTGATGCTGCTATGAGGGTGCAGGACCCTATGAACTCAGTAGAGTTAATACAATTAAGTACGTCTAATTATGGTATGACTGTTTTATTACCTCAAAGGTACAATGAAATGTTGCTGCACATAAAAATGCATACCCTTGGTTAAGCGGACCCGGCACTCTGGACATGCCGGTGGTCACTACTGTGGAAAGTAAGGTGTAGGCCTTAAGTTAGAGTTACGTAAAACTGTGTCCCACATGTTGAGTCCTGGTATACTACTTCAGGATGCAGGGAGACCTCCCCTCTGCTAAATAAAAGTACTTAAATGTTCTTGAGTTACGTTAACTATCGCGATGAAAGAAAATGCAGCCTAGATTGAATTGCACTGGGGGGTACGCGGAGCTTATCGTCTGCCATACCAATTGTTAGAGTGCTGAAGCCTGACTAACGACATGGTATCGGCTTCGCTGCACGTCTGACGAATCCGGTGCCAAAATGATAACATGAAAAAACGGAACTTAATAGTTAACATGATTGATGAAACCGACATTGTACATAATTATGATTATTAAACTAAAACACATTGGTGACGTACTCGTGAACGCCTGAACCCCAGATATGGCAAAGAATGTGACATCACGAGAATGTCACTGCACTTGAAGGGTGATATTAAATGAAATGATGCCTCAGGTGGCTGATTCTCGATAGATGATTATATGTACACTCTTATAATTAACATATTAAAATTGGCGTATGTCGTAATGGTTATAATTACAGGAATGCATATGGATGTGACGACCAACGGATTTCGTAACTAGGGGCTGAGCTACGCCCTTTCTTCTATGGAATGTTATCTACTCTCTATGCTGGAGCAGGTGGTTTCCCTAGTTAATTGTGGTGCAATCACCGCTAAAATTGCCTAAAAATGCCCCTATTAATTAATACGGCTAGGGAGCCGCTCGCCGCTTTACACTTCCTGCGGAAATGTGGTTCCCAGTCTTTTGACACTACTTGGATCCATGTCGCATTCGGGATTCGGCCACTGGGCCCGTCGACATCGCGCACATTGGAAAGCTGTGGGAATAAGCGGCACCGCTTATTCCAGTGTTCCCTCTAATGGCTGTTACATCTAAAAGTCGTGACTTCACGGGACACTCTCGTTTAGGCCACATATCCATTCATCACGAGAGTTACCTCTTGTGGTGAATGTTAAATATTATGACCTGCGGCCACGAGTTACAGGGCAGCAAGAAAAGTGTAAATGCTGTTCTTGTTGACCTGCACTGATTGAGACCACGACCTAATGTTGATTGGTCGAGTGTTGCTATGTGGTTAATGCGTCTGCGAGGGAACAAACGGGCATGAGCGATACGTGGATGTCAGGAACACATCAAATATTACACTTCACTGTAGAAAACTACTAAAACGGTACCTGCAACCAATTATGCTTAATGAAAGCACATACGAAAATAACCATCGATAAAGAAAAATTTGACATCACTAACAAAGTACTCAAATAAACTTGATAAGAATGAGCACAGTTCACTGGGAGCACAGTTCACTGGGAGCACAGTGTATTTTTTTCCATAGTCATCAATATCGCCAGCATAACATACATCCCACAGCAATTTGTTATCTGATACAATTCTTTGCAAACATACTGTCTAGGTTGGTCACACTATCTATCAAATTTTACCCCACAGATGAAATGAAATTAACCATTGCCTATGTGATTCTCGTAGGCAACAAATTGACAAAGTAATTTTCAATATGGTGGGCGGCATCATATGATCATATTCTTTATGGAAGAAGTGTTTTGCTTTGCGAAACGTTATTGAATACTTCACAAAAATTGACTGCAAATGCTTTAACTACTGGGAATATGAATCCGTATGTACCTGAAAGGAAGACGACCCTGAATCTAAGACAACACCTTACTAAATAAATATTTTTGAGGGAAAAATATTTAAACATAAATTTAACACTACACCTGTGAAGTGCTGAAAAATTATTTAGGTTGAAGTGTTTTTGCATTAATTTATGACAAACCCTTCAGTAGAAATGCTATTATATGAATAATATATATTTGATTTACTTTTAAAGAAAAGCTAATCACAATGAAATAGGTGTATCTAACCTGGCTGTATGGTAGCAGCATTTTTCTTACACTGTAAAACTGGGGTGTTATATATTCGTAACTTGAACCATTTTGCTTCCAGCAGAGCGCTTCCTCTTTCCTTTTAGACAGGGGTGACATCAGATAAGCGGACCCTTGTCAAAGTTTACAGGTACGGTCTCACCACTATAAAAATACAAACATAGGATGACACACTGTAGTTAAGCATAAGCCTTTGTCAAAATTGCATTGGTTTTGAATTGAAGAAGAGTCCCGAATTGTAGATGAACCCTCATTTTTTCTATTCCTTTTCTGTCAAAAATCTTGTTTTCCGTTTGCATCGGGAAGTACTGTTTCTAAATATCAACATTCACACTTCAAAAAAAATAGAATATTCGAAAATTCAAAGTATGTATATTCAACATCAAATCGAATACGGATATTTAATTATTCGAAACTGTATTCAAAAATTTGAATATTCACACAGGCATAGTTAGTACCTCACGTTATGACACAGCAGAAATATTTCCGAGATGTAGATACATACATACATGCGCAATTAGGCTACCGCCCGGTGGCGACCTCTCTCTCTCCTCTCTTTCACCCAACCAACTCATTTTCCACTCCCTTCCTGAACTTACCAACCCCTCTCACAGATACCAATTCCTCCCTCAACACATTCCACTCCCTCACAGACCTCACAAGCATGGACTGCCTACCCCGCTCCATTTTCTCCTCCACACCCTCTGAAGCTTCTCACTGTTATTTCCTCTTCCTCTAAACATCCCCTTACTTAGCTTGCAGTGTAGCCCTCTCCATCCTCCCTCTTCATTCACCATCCTGTACATCCTGACTAGCCGTTCAACTTTCCTCCTGTCCTTCAGTGAGCTCCACCCCATTTCTTTTATCATCGATGGCCTATAGTTCCCATCATCCTGCCCCTGCCTTCTCCACCTACCCTTCATCCATCTTGCTACCTTTCTCTGCACCTTTTCCAGTTCTCGCACCTCCACCTCCACATACGGGTCCCATACTGCTGCAGCATATTCTAACATTGGCCATACCATTGTGCCATACGCCTTCTCCTTCACCTCACAGTTGACTCCATTCAGCTCCCTTCCCAGCATACCCAGAACCCTTCTTCCCTTTGCAACCACCCTCTCTACCTGTTTTTTCCACCTGAGGTCTCCCTGTAGTACAATCCCTAGATACTTATATTCTGCTGCTTCTTCTGTCTCTTGTCCCTCCCATCTGTACATGTCCCTGCTTATCATCTTCTTCCTTGTGAACCTTTTTACCTTATCTTCATTTTATTTTTTCTGGTCCACAACCATATCTTATCAATGTACGTCTGCAAACAATCTGATTTTTCCCCTAATCCTCAAACCCATGTCATTTACCATTATGGTAAATAACAAAGGACCCAGCACGCTTCCCTGTGGTACCCATGACGTAACCTCCTCTTCCTCCGATATTGCCTCCCCCACTTTCACCCTCTGCCTTCGCCCCCTGAGAAAGTCTCCTATCCATCCATTTCCCTCCTGTCTGGTATCAGCGCCTCCACTTTCCTCATCAATGTCCCATGGGGCACCTTATCTAATGCCTTCTCAAAATCTATGAAGCAGGCATCCACCTGCTTCTCCTCACCAACTTACTGCACCAGATCCTCTAATAACCCAGCCAGCTGAGTCTCACATGAGTATCCCCTCCTGAAACCATGCTGGGACTCCTCTAACCAATTCCTGTTGTTCATAACCCTCACCACATACTGCACCATCAGCCTCTCCATTACTTTTCCTGTACTTGATGTGAGACTCACCGGTCTGTAGCTGCCAGGCCTCCCCCTATCCTCTCCCTGCTTATGTATAGGTACCACCATAGCATCCTTTCAATCTTGTGGTAACTTACCCTCTCTTAAGGACTTTTAAACAGCACTTCTAAATATTTTGCCAACTCCTTGCCACCAAACTTTAGTGCTGCGTTTCCTATCCCATCTGGACCTCCTGCCTTACTGCTCCTTTGCCTCTAACACTGACAGGTACTGTCCTTGTAGCAGAGGGATCCCTTCCTCTCCTCCCGTTAACCTCCTAACATACCTAAACAATTTCTCCCATTCCTTGCCTTTTCCTTCTTCCACCATGTTCCCCAGAAATACTTTCTTTGCCAGTTTGATCTTCCTTTCAAGCTCCCTACCCATTTGTTTCATCATTTCTTTAGATCTTATCATCCTTTCATTTTTCCACTTGGCTTGTAATTTTCTGCACTTCTTCATTTTCAAAATCTCATGTCCATAATATGGGGATCTCCCCCAGTCTGTAACCTTTTCATTGGCACAAATTTGTCCAACATAACATCCATTAATTCTTTAAACTCCCTCCGCAACCCCTCTACACCCTCCTCCATAGACCATTTTTTAAACCTGTATCTCTCAGTAATATTTCTGCCCCCTTCTTGTCTCCTCTCCCATACTGCCACACCAACCTTTCTGCCATTTGCACTTCCCTTATCCTGCCAATCCCAATTTCCACAACCAGGATATGATGGTCGCTTATACCATCCAATGCTATTGCACCAACTACAGCATTCCTAGGTCTGACCAACACCACATCCAGCACTGACCCAACACCCTCCTCATTCCATCTCGTAGGCGTTTCTACTACCTGGACTAATCCTCTGTTGACTAACTGTGCTGCCATTCTCTGCATCATGCTACCCATTCCTTCTGCATCCTCTACCCATTTCACCCCTGGCATATTCAAATCCCCTGCTACCTGTCCTTTAGTCTATCGACCCTCTCCTTGATCATCTCAATTGCCTGCCATTCCTGTCCTGGTGGTCTATACGCTGCCAGCAAAGTAATACTCCTATTACTACTTCCACTCAATTTAATTTCCAGTACCTCGACATCCTCACTAACCCATTCTACCGCTCCTTTTAGCCCTTTCCTTACACACACCATTATTCCTCCTCCTCTCCCATCCCTGTCTCTTCTGAAGATGGTGAACTTATCCTGCCTACACTCAATGTCCAGTACTTCCTCAGTCAACCTAGTCTCCACAGCTACCACTATATCCGCCCCATATCCTTCAACCTTTCCCCAGAAGCCCTCCAGCTTGTTGTACACACTCCTACAGTTCACTACCATTATCTTTATACTAGTACTCTGCTTTACCATCCTACATTGCTTACCTCCTTTCTCAACCCCTGCTGCCTCATCAATGCTATCCTCTTCATTTCTCTCCACTTCCGTTTCCTTGCTTCTAACTGATTGCTATTTCAACAACTGCTGCTCTGCCCTGACCCTCTCTATGCAGCCAGCTACTTCTCTACCTAGCAGATCACCTAGAATCCTCTTTCCCTGTTCTGTCAGGTGAACCTGGTCCCTCCCTACACTTTCCCAGCCTACCCATCTATAAATGTAGCCCCTAAATCCGTACACACCCTCTCATATATCTCACTCGAAGCCACTGCCTTCCTATAGGATACTTCTTTCCTAACCAGCACGCCACTGACAACTGCCCTAGCTCCAGGGAACTTCTCCCGCACCTTCCTAAGCAATCCCCTGAGGTCCTACTGTACCTCCTGCCCCACCTCCCTATGAGTCAGGTCATTCCCCCCTATATGAATGAAAACAACCTTTGCCACCCTGCTACCTCTCATACCACTAACCCTTTCCTCCAAATCCCTGATATTCCCCCCCCCCCCCCCCCCAATTCTGCTTTATATGTAATTTCCTTCCTGATATTCCTCAGCTCCACTCCCTTTACAATAGAACTGCCTAAAAAAACTACCTCTGGCTCCCTTCCTACAACCTGTTCCTGCTTTGTGGCTCTTCCACCCACCTGCCTACCCTTGTCTCTGGCCTCCTGCAGCCCCCTTGTTTCCCTCCCTTTGGCCAGCTCTCCTCTCTCCCCTCTGAACCTGAACTGTCCACTTTCTCCTGCTTGCTGGTCTTTGCTAATCGCTCACTTGCAAGCCTCAGCATACTGCTTCCTACCTTCTACCACTGCCTGTTCCCTGCTTTCTGTTTCCCATTCCTCTATTCCTGATTGCTTCCTGCCTACTGCTATCACCTTATCCCTTGCTACTATTTCTTGCTCCTCTAACCTTATTTGCTGTCTTATGTCTCCTACTGCCTTATCCCTTTCTACTGCCTCCAACTCATCTATCCTCCTCTTTAATCTTACCACCTCTATCTCTGCCTCCCTCCTCCTTTGCCTTTCCTTCTGCAGCCCTACTTGCATTCTGCCTAACTCTTCCTCTCTACTCAGCTTTTCCTCCTGTGGGCTGGCTTTCATTTTCCTTAAAACCCCCTTTACATCTTCCAACTCCTCCTGTAACTTATCCACCCTCATTTCTACTCTACTCTTACCCATCTTATTCCTGACCTTTTCCTCCATCCTCTCAATCTTATGTATCATTTCCCTCTCTTTCCTGCTCATCAAATCTACCATCTCCCCTTTCCACCTCTCCTCCTTAGCCACTTCCATTGGCACTGGCACATCCTCTACAAAACTTCCCCTCAGCATATCCCAAATCCAGTTTCCACCTTCTCCACTTATTTGTGTTTTACTATTATGTTGGTGTGTTTTTAGGCATACATGTGTCAAGGGAAAGCATAGTTTTGGTTTTACTAATTAAGATTTATGTGTGAAAAGCAGGGGGCTAGCCTGTGCATTTTTTATATATTGTTGCTTGAAAAAGAATTGTTTAAGATATAGCTTTCTCGCTATACTGATAAGCACAAAGCAAAATGTAGACATTGCAGCAAAGTATTTTTTTTATGGACGAATGGGCAAGGTCACTTTAAAAGCACATATATCAAGAGGAACACATTTTTGGTATAAATAGTAATACATATTTTGATACCATTTGTCTTCTAAAGAACTGCAGAGATTTGCACTAATGAAATATTTTGATATGATTTACTGCCACTGGTAAGTTACAGTGTTTTACCTTTATAGTGTAAATAATTTTGTGTAAACATTTATGATGTGTGCATAAAAAGGTATTAATATTTATTGTTCCAAAAGCGCACAAGCTCTGGTATAATACTGAATATTATTCCATTGTAAAAACTAGTTATAACCAGATATAATTTGCATACAGTATTACTGAAAATTTGTGAAGTGTGTGCACAAACTAACATACATACCAACAAATGTGTTACAAATGTATGTACATGTGTTTTTCAACAAAGTGAAGATTTGTTTTTGGTTTTCATTACCCTGTTGTTTGTTTTTCACAGGTGGTCACACTGTTCATGCCATTATTGTGTTAACATGCGTTTACTGCTACAAGCACAGAGGTTATGTTCTCTCTCCAGTGAGATGAGCTCTGCTTGTGAGCTAGCTCAGTCTAACATTCCCAGTCATAAATCACCTGTTCAGAGAGGAAAACTGCAGGTGACTACACCACAGCTTGCAGAAAATGTTCTGAAGGTGAGCCATATTTATATGGTTTCTGTATATTATGTAAATGTGTTACACCATAGGTCGGAAGTGATACGTTTAAGATGAACACATGTTTTATGGAGTATAAATTTTGGAGAATTTTGATATTTTGCACAAGTTGTTATAGGGTTGGTTCATTTTTTGGTCTTTGTCTTCTCTACGAAACTTCCCATTATATTAGGTATGAAAATTCCAGTGTGTGATAAAAATCTTTCATGTACAGCATGTCACAGAACTTAAAATGTTTTCTACACATTTCTTCTAGGAGGATAGGGACTGTGGTTAGTGTAGTGGTTAGACTACTTACCTCTCATGTAGGTGAACTGGGTTTGATTCCTGGTGGGGTTGCTCCCGGATCTTCGCATGTGGGAATAGTGCCTGACAATGAGGGTTTCCTCAAAGATCTCCCATTCCCCCCCTCTCATCATTCCGGCTACTTCATACTCACCTCGCTACACTCTCCTCGGCTCTCAAGAACTCTGTTAAGAGCCAGCCACCCAAATCTCTTCACTCACTCACATCCTGTGAATGGCACTGTCAAAAATGTGGATAGGATTTGAGTTTAGAACTCTGTTTAGGAATGTCACTTGACACATCCACCATTCTCGCTTTGGTGCACAATATAGAGTGTTGTAAGTGGAACATACACAGAGTGCAAAATATGAGAACCCAGGCTGTGTCGGGCGTTCTCCACGTTGGAGATGCTTATGGTTTGGATTTCCTTACTTTAGTGGCAACCAAAGATAAAGGTGATTTAAACCCCAAAGTAAACTTGACCTGGTAAGTTTCCTGGTAGGAGACCTTGGTTTGGGTCACTTTTAGGGACGTCAGGTATCGTGAAACCAGTTTCACAGGGAGCATTTGCGGGACTAGGCAGGAATCTTGGGCCCGGCCTTTATAGAGAGTTGGCCTAGTAGGTTGATGAGAGGGTACAAAATCAGGAGTTACAGAAATAACCCTTCGACATTTTAGTACCTGGTTTTGGAGGCAAAGGCTGATGATCTTTCCTGCTGCCGTGCTCACTCTACAGGTGGGCGGTAGTGTAACTGAGGAGCTCTATGAGGCAGGGAGGGACGGGGTTCATTTTGGGGGGAAATGACTGTGTATTGGGGCTCTGGTAAGTCTAATCTATGCCAAGGTTAATCCTAGAACAGTCTCTCCTCCCTGTTGTATGGCCTCAATAGCAGGATGTTCGTCGGGGGAGGTTTGTATTGATGGGCAAAATAGAGGTACTATGGCTTGGCCAAGTTGAGAAGTGTTACTATTATCTATGGTGGTTTCCACTGGCGTTAAAGTAAGTAGTTCTCTTCCAGTGGCTTGCAGGGTCTTTCTACGTTGCTTACTTAAGCTACCCAGCTGGGCGTAAGGCATTTAAAGTTCTGTTTCTACTTGTAGAGGTGGAACTGATAAAGGACTACCGTAAGGTGTGCTTCCAGTACACAATATATTACCCGGTGTTCCTGAACATCCGGCCTTTGCAAACTGGGAGACAAACTGAACATCCGGTCTGGTATCTCTTAGAGGGTTAGAGTTGCTAGTGCTTTGGGTGCAGCCGAAAATCTACCTGTTGATAGATCTTGGTTTGCCTCTTAACATGTGGGTGCACTACCTTAGTGTTTACACACGGATACCAGGTTTTCCTCAAAGCAAATTAATTTCCTTAGGTTTCTGAATTGAAAGCAGATTAGTTAGAATTACGTAAGTCAAGTTAAAATACTAGGTAAAGGAGATACACAAGTTAAAATGACACTCTCAAGGATGCTGTTAATATACGTATTTTACTATACGTTATATGAAAAACACGGTGATGCCACACTACCTCCTAAATGATTTTGCGTAAACTCCCTATAATTATAACAGTGTAAGGTGGCCTGTGCAAGACCTAGGTGTGATAATTAAAGCAATCTGAATTTAAATAGTCACCAGTGCAAATAACGGTGCCTAGTCTATCTGGATTTTGTTCTTAACGAACCTAATTAAAGTTAAAATTACCAGAGGGTAATTGGAGTGATTGCACTGTTCAGTGGGTTATGAAAGGTCCAGAAGTGATGTCGGTGCAACCTGCTACCAGGGGAGAGCTGGCGAGTTACCAGGAGGTGGGTAGAAGTGGACGACATTTGCTGGAGCTTCTGGATAAAGTTTGCCGGCAGCGACAGAATCTGTGGCGTGCTGCTGATGGTTGCAGTGAAGTGGATAGTCTCTGTTGCCATCTTCCAAAACGCATTCACGAATAGGCATAGTGGTCAGTACCCATTTGAAATTTCTCCGGCCTTTACAAGCTAGGAGAGGAGAGTGATTAACCACTTACCCTTGGAGATTGTAGATGTGGCGAACTTCTGAAGCCAACTTCCAAAGCGCGTTCGCGAAGTGGTCTAGTGGTCTGCACCTGTATGAAAGTTCTCCGGCCTTCGCAAGCTGGGAGAGAGGATTGGTAACCACTTACCCCTACTGTTACCTTGTGGCCTTTGCAAGCTGGAAGGTTGCAGCGACTGTCCAGAGTCAGCGTTGAACTGGCGCTTGTATAAAAAATTTCCAAGCTTGTTGGTCCTTAGAGAGGATGAATATTCTCTTGTCTGAAGGGGTGCCTTTCATTTTTTATCGCCTCGGCTGGAGGCATTGACATTCCTTATCACCTCAGCAAGAGGCTGGAGGTTGGAACTGCTGGAGTAGGCTGAGTGCTGCCCTCCAGTGGCAAGCTGTGGATCTGGCTTGGCCTTCCTGGAGGGTGCCTGTGTCGCAGCGAACAGTAAAATCCTATGTCAGGGGTAGGGTGAGTGAGTGTCACCTTATTTAAGTTTTCTTGGTGGACAGTTCAATTTCATATCACCACTGTTAGCGAGAATACCCAACTATCTCATCTGCTTTCACTATTAACACTACGTAGATTTACTGTTATTCCATAGATACTTTGAATTTTATTTTTGCAGTGCTAAACTTGTTGAAGGAGTTAACATTTTCCTATCAGTTCATAGGAAGAATTCCATGGTGTTTTCTCAGGTTTCATGCTCTTCATCCCTGTCCCCTCTAAGAGATAGTGGCAGATTAGCAGAACTGTTTGTAACCGTCGTCCAGGCTCGCAGATATGTGGCGCGCAGTATAAACATAAAACAGGACTTGCACAAAGGGCAGATATTTCCAGGCTTACCCTGTCATCTGAACATTTTGCAGTGTATTCAAACATGTTTTGTATTGTGTGCTCGTGACGCACATCCATTTGGTTGTATGGATTTTATCCCAATTAACTGTATTGGGAGTGGGTTTTTTCAAGTATTTTCCCCACCCAGAGGCCACGGTGGCTGAGCGGTTAGCCTACTCGCCTCCCACCAAGGCGAGCCAGGTTCAATCCTGACTGGGTCACTCCCGGATTTTAGCTTGTGGTAATTGTGCCGTACAATGTCACTGGTTGGCTGGTTTCCTCTGGGATCTCCAGTTTCCCCCGCCCTTGCATTCTGGTGCTGCTCCATCCTCACTTAATTTCACCCTCATCAGCTCTCAAGACCTAGATGTTCGGTGCCGCCCAAATCTTTCAACTCAACTTTTCCGCATCCCCCTTCCATTTTATTCAAATGCTTGTACACTTCCTTACATAACCTCTTAATTTCCCACATAGAGAAATGTGTTTGCTAGTAATGGGCGTAATGTTGTTGGCCAGCATATGGAATAAAAGAAAATAAAACAATTTACAACTTGAGTACATTCATCACACCTGAGCACAATGTTTACACCTTTCACATAAACTTAATTTCTTGTAAATCTTTTTAAATGCATGGTGCAATCTGCTGGACCAAAGCCTAATTGCTGACTGTAAAAAAATTTTTCCCGCAACTCCTTGCATTGTAATTGAGAGATATATCTTTGGCAATGCATTGTTGCACATGTTTGCAAGAAAATTAGTCAGTGATAGGACGATGTGTGTGTACCGTGGCAGCCATGGTCCCCCTGTTAAGCTCTCTCTTGTTGGGTTCTTCACAAAGTCTCAGTTTTACAGTAAATGTAAGCCACAATCAGATGCCACCATTGACTTAAAAAAGTCAGCTTCTGTTTAATGTGAACATGGCACGGTACAACAGGTTACAGTCTGCTTGCTGACATAACTTAGTACAGTGAAATGAAAAATGCAAAATCAGAATAATGAATAGGTAATAACATTTTATAGTAATTTGATATATTTGGTGTGTCTACAACTCTAGAAGGATATGTACCCATGTACTGTATAAAATTTTTCTTTCAGCTGATTTATAGAATACATTGGCAGAATTGGTTGACTATTTGTAATGATTTTGAAAAAAAATTCTAACTTTCTTGTAAAAGAAAAATTAAATTGCTAGTTCATTTGCACAAAATTCTTTTCTTCCCCTTACCAGAAGCTCCGGCAAGCCAGTGTCGCATGTTAGAACTATTGATATACATAATTAACATTAGAGCAGTATACAATATCAACATCCATCTTTAAGTAACATGCTCAACTGGCTGTTTATTTACGTTAGTGCACCCTAGCGGCATAAAGCCAAACTAGGTGTGTTGTTTACAATCTCGTGACACCTCCTTTCAATTTCTAGTCTAAAAACATTTAAATAGTATGATCACACTTAATACTTCTACACTAGCAACATAGCAAACACAGGATTTGAAATTGAACAAGAATAATCAGAGCATGCTAGTTTAACACAAAACAGTAGTTACCACACATCCATCATCTCAAACACAGCATCTCTCTGTACATGTAGAATTTAGTAGAGCTTAATGGTTTTGTAAATATGTCTACAACATTTTTGCTTGACTCTACATACTCAACCTTTATCAGTTGTTAATCAAAAATGTCCTTCAGAAAGTGAAATGTTATGTCTATATGCTTTGAACGTTTAGTGTTTTCATAGTTTTGTATCATGTGATTGCTCCCTGATTGTCAACCATTAGACAGCACTTCACTCCCCCTGTTTCACCCACAAACACTGACAGAAGTCCTTTCAAATTCAGTAGATCTGTTGCTGCCATGCTGCACGAGGTGTACTCCGCCTCAGCTGAGCTCAGAGCAACAATTGACTGTTTCTTTGAGCTCCAGGACACCAGGTTGCCGCAGTGGAATGATGCCATTCTACTAACACTCTTGCGGTCTATCTTGTCACTTCCCCAGTTTGCATCTGTAAATGTAATTACCTGAGAGCACTCGTCTGGACATTTCTGGTACACTTAATTTCTTGTCACTGGGGTACCCTTCACATACTGAAGCACACGTTTTGATGCGTTCCACAATACCCGAGTTGGACGGTCCAGAAAACGACCTCAAATACGATGTGGTAAATGCTATATCTGGCCTGCTAACTTGGGACAAGTATGTCAAGCTACCGACCAGTTCACGATACTGTACATCTATCACGGCATCTGCTTCGTTGATATCAGGTCTGTCTTCCATTGGAGATGGAGATCCTTTACATTCCTGTAGGTTAAATCTCTTCAACATCTTGTCAATAAGCTTATGCTGGGACAGTTCAATATCTGTCTTCTGCTATTGTTAGCTCTGTCCTAATGAACCACTGCAGTTCTCCCACATCTTTTGCATTGAATTCTTCCATTAGTTTTGCTGAGAGTTGTTCTATTTTTACTTTCTCACCCATCAACAGAACTTCATCTACCCATATAACTAACCACAAATTATCTCCAACATACAAACAGACATCAAAACTTGACCTTCTCAAATCATTCTTGGTTGTGAACTGGTTGAACCTTTGGTTCCAACATATTGGGGACTCGCAAAGTCCATACAAGGCATGTTGAAGCTTCAGAACTTTCTCCTCTTTCTTAACTCCTGGCTGAAAAATTTACACATTAGTGTCAAGTGTCCCATTCAAAAATGCTGTTGGTACATCCATTTGCTTAATACACCAATCCTTCTGTAGTGAATATATCAAGGCTAGTCTGACTGTGGGCAATTTGGTAACAGTTGCATACACTTGTTCACTTCTGTCTGCTTGAAACCCTTTGGCCACTAATCTGGCCTTCTTAGTTCCGTCTGGTTTGGTGTGAAACACCTATTTAGTCACAGTTGGTTTAACGTTCTCAGGTGGGTCCGCTGTTATCCAGGTTTGGAATTAATTGTGTGCTTCCAGTTCCTTTTTGATTGCTTCTATCCATTCTACACTTTCTTCTAGTGCTTCTTCATAGGTTTGTGGATCACTTTCACTCACTAGGCAGTAAACAACATAAAGTTTGTAGTTTTCCAGATGTTGGGTTTTGCTAATTTCCTCTTTGGTCTTGTAGGTAGGTATCAATTTGATGCTGCTGTTTCCACTGATGAAATAAATGCCCGGGCTAACATGAGGTGTTGGTCCCTCATTCACACCATTTTCCCAAGTTGTATTATTGTGTCAAATTAAATTCCATAAGGCCTAGTCTAGTGGGGGCTGCAAGCCTCCCCCAAACGCTTACTCACTCCCGTGGAGGTTGTTTTGGTCTCCTCTGACACCATTAATTAATCAAAATTATAAGTATGAAAAAGTGGGTAAACAGTTATGACGTGACCAGTGAAATAAAAGGTGATCGTTTCACGTAAAACTCGTTTTATTCTGGTTAACATTCAAAGAAGTACTTATACAAATGTTGTTCCACTCAAGTAGGAACACTCTGATGCTGGAAAAAGGCAGCACGAGGCCTAGATGAACAATACTGTAAATTATGCCCCGGTCATGTACAAATGACTGGGATGTGAGGTGGCTCACTCACCGGGCTATAAACAAAGGTTCCAGTAATTACATTAAAACTATTGAAAATTAAATGATTTGGCGTGAAATGATGCAGGCATGGGGTGATCAAGACGCTACTAAAAATAATGGCTGCAGGCTGCCTGCTCACTGGCTGCACTTCCCGTGCCAGTCTTGTGATCAGCATATTTATAAAAATACTTAATACTAAATTTAATGGAATGAATGGACATGACCCTTGGGTGAAGATGAAACAGAAACAATTTAACATATTACACTCAAAATTCACTAATCTATACTACTAAATAAAATAGAAGTGTCTGTGATTTTTTAATTGTTTGCTATTAATTATTTTTTCATATAGTATAATTGATAACTAAGTCATATCTAATGTTAATTTTTTCGTATCTGCCTGTCTGTCCGAACGGATTTAACTCAAAAACCACTTAACGTATTGACATCAAATTTACACCATATATAGTTAATAACCCAAGGACCAACGTAGTCTTTGTTTCATTGAGATATCTCAAACGATTCTGGAAAAAATTATGATCAGGGACTTGATTGAGCTTTTCTTAGGATTACTGCATAAAATTAAGTACTGTTAAAAAAAATTCCATCATTTCTCCTTTCATTTTTGCCTATGGGCTGTCCTCCTTTTCTTCCAAAAAGCTGTAGTGGCCCAGTGGCTAGAGAATAGTTGCTGCAGCTGGTCAGGGGCTAGAGAACCCAATAGTGGGGCCGCAGCTGGTCAGGGGCCATAGCACCCAGTAGTGGGGCCGCAGTAGCTCAGGGGCTAGAGAGCCCAATAGTGGGGCCGCAGTAGCTCAGGGGCTAGAGAGCCCAATAGTGGGGCCGCAGCTGGTCAGGGGCCATAGCACCCAGTAGTGGGGCCGCAGTATCTCAGTGGCTAGAGCACCTAAAAAGGGGGCCGTAGCTGGTCAGTGGCTAGAGAACCCAATTTAAAAAAGTGGTTAGATCAATTCAAAGTCGTAAGTATCATGCTAAAACAAAACATATGTGAAATGATTGCAGGGTGTACTTTAATAACTCCATTAAACCTGAAAGAAAAAATATTAGTATTTTAAACATAAAACCTTGAAAAAACTATGTGGGCTTATTTTGAATAACTTTACAAAAATATCATCCGAACGAAGTCGCAAGGGTCAGCTAGTATAATATAAAAATATAAAATGTTAACATAACACTTACCAAGTCTGAGGGCAACATAACCTTCTCTTTGAGGTTATGTTAAACACGGTGCATAATTCTGCTTGTGCAGGGATTTTATAGCTTTTATTTACACATTATTTTTTCAATACAGTACGTGGCATTACCAAATAACCCTTCAAAAGAAACTCTTAAAAACTACATATATTTATTTTACATTTTTCTACCTTGTGGTCAATGGTTCATGAACACACATATGTAAATACTGGCAAAAGGCAATGTTTCTACAGAACCTGATACCAGTTAAAATCATAATTATTATGTATTTTACACTGAGTGCAGGTGCACGTAAATAAATGTTGGCTAAAAACAAATTATATTATTTTCTACACTGCATGCCCCAACACGTGGTAGCGCGGTGTGCCCTTCAGAATTTCCATTGCACATGGGAAACAATAATTAACACGTTAATAAAACATGACATAAATTACACTAAAAACCTTCTTAAAACTAACATAACACAAATACACTTTATTGCACAGGTGATATAAATATATTTTAGAAATGCCATATAAAATAAATACCTCGCACTAATGCAATTTGTCTTCCAGTGGGATCACTTATATTTTCACATGCAGGAAACTTGGCAGTTGTTGCTGTTAGCTGGCTGGTTTTCTTGGAGCAATCCAGTCGTCCCCACAATACCATTGCATTCAATTGCTGCTCCATACCCACCTCACTTCACCTTGTCAGCACTCAAGACATCACTGTTAAATATAGTGACCAAAATGTTTCAGCTTTCCACTTGGCATCTACCAGCACTGGGATGCTCAAGCACGCTCCTGTTGCACCTTCCTACTGCTATTCTGGATCACTCCTATCTGGTTCCAGGGTGCACAGTGCACTATCCAGCACACCATCAATTTGCTTCCCAGTCTAGCTGTCCACAGCACCATAGGCCACTCACTAAGTTGCTTTGTGATTGGCTTATGCTGCCCTTCCCCAATCTACAAAGAGCCATTATTTGTAGCCCTGGGAACTATGGAAGTATTCACGTGTCTTCCACCTTGTGGATTGGCTTTGTGTTCCTTTCCTCCTCCTCACATGGAATGTTCCAAGCCTCCCAGAATCTAGAAAATCAAACTGCATATTTCAAAGGATATGCCAATTACTAGTATACAGGGTTTAGTGTCAACCTATTGTCCTAGTCACTCTTGACACCCTACAACAAGTGTGTTTAACTCTAACTAGTTTTGGGGCAGCGGTGGCTGAGCGATTAGCATGCTCGCCTCCCACCAAGGCGAACCGGGTTCAATCCCCAGTCCGGGTGACCGGATTTTTGCAAGTAGGAATCATGCCAGACGATGCCACGGGTCGGTAGGTTTTCTCTGGGATCTCCCTTTTCCCCTGCCCCTTCATTCTGGCACAGCTCCATATTCACTTCAATCACCTTCTTCTGCTCTCAAAATTTCGCTGTTAAGAGCCGCTGAAATCTCTTCACTCACTGTAACTAGTTTTGGGCCATTAAATGTAATCAAGAGAGTACAACAGGCCGTTTTATAAAAAAGTAAAAAAATTAATAAAGTTAGGATTCACATTTTTAAATACTTATAACATACTACAGTACTCTATTTTAAAATTATGTGACCAAGTAAGGTACAAAAATAATACAAGAAATTTAAACAAATGCAAAAGACAGGCACGTGTACTTACAAAATTGGGAATTATTAGAGCTCTGGTATCTCTTCTTGGCTACCAAATGATGGAATTCTTGTAAAATATCTTGGCTTGAAACAATGTTCACTATACTTTCTGTGAGCGGACGTGTTAGATTGGATTTGTTCAACATTAGAAGGAAGGAAAACTGTTTCCAAATATTTGTCTGTGGGCATACTTGTTGGTTTTGAGTTGTCAAAACTTTATATGGGAAAAAACTCTTCGGAAACATGATGTAAAAATATTTCTGACTGATTGCAAAACCTCAAAATAGCTATGCCGTGCACCATTTTTATGTTTAATTTACAGGCACACTGAATGAGGGTGCTGCGTTTCACTAGTTTCACATAAGAAGCTGGGGCCGCGTGTTTGACATGCCTGCCGTACACCCTTCCCCCAGCTCTTTTATGGAGCAGTCTTTGTTGCGCTATTAAAGTAAAACTGCTAAGAAAGTTATCTATTACTATTGGCTCTCAGTAGCACCAGACATCTCAATAAAATGTCTCCGTCCAATGACTGTTGCACAACTATCTTTATCTAACAATTGACAACTCACTGGGCCCTGAGTGCGGCTCATTTCCTCTTAAATATACAGTATTCAAGGGTGGTACTGAGGGATTGGTGTGACACCATTGGCTGGCCGTATAAAGGATGCGTCTCTTCTTCATTCTTGGTGCACAGCGCACACTGGACACTGAGTGTAAAAAATTTATGGTGATTACAGCCACACCTTTGTGAGACAGCCTCAGTTAGTAGGCCATTAAGTCTACCCATCCAGGTACAAGTAGTCAACTGTTCTAGCACATGCTTGGCAGGTGGAACTAGTTGACCACACAACCGCAAAACCTGTGAATGGGCCAAGCCTACACACAACACTGCATAATTTATACTTGGACTGATGTTTAAGTTACAAACATTAATTCAAAATTCTTCAGCAGGCATTTGTTTTTATGGAAAATCCTTTGGGCATCATCCTTTGCAGTATAATCATTAGACATCTGGAATGATCCAGCAGTAATGATAGGGTCATGGGCATAGCCAGAATAGGGTAGGGAGAACATTTCACCCCCTGAGCTTCAACTTTGTTAAAGACAAAAATGAAAGTATGAAATTTGTAAAATATAGGAAAATATCACATCTATTGTACTGTCATACTTTAATATTTCAATAACAATCATCAGTAAGGTTTTCGTGGGGCTGTAAAAAATGAATACCATAAATTTAGCCAATAAATTTTCAATAATTAATTTTCTCTTCAGATTAGTTTTCGTCCCCTTCCTATACCGCAAGACTGAATTGCTGGCTATGCCTGAGGACAGGGGCTGAGCTGAACTGCTGTTTTGCTAACTGCTATCTGTCCCAGTAACCCATTAAAAAAAGGGTTGTTAGAAAAATGCAGGAGATTTGTGCACACCTTGTTGAAGAGGTTTAGTCAAAGCATAAGATAAGGTACATGCAATCCTCTTCTAGTTTTTCATTTCGGTGAAGAGGTGATGGGAATGCGCATATATATATATTTGTGTGTGTGTGTCTGTGTGTGTGTGCGCGTGTGTGTGTGTACGTACGTACGTACGGTTTGTCTCATTGCCCTAGAAAATTATCAGCATTTATAATAATATGTGTAGTGATGAAATTGTATGGACAAAATATGTTAGTAAAAATTTATGCTTATGTTTGTCATCTGTAATTATTCTCTTTATAACATTATATGTATGGATATCATACAAGCAATTAATATATAACAAATCACTTTCGAATATTTAGTGGTACCACACATGAAAATGAGACTTTGTTTTAAAATACTGGAAAAATTCAAAATGATAATATCCAGAAAATGAAAATTAATCAAGTGGATTTTACTATTGCGCCAAATTAAACACACATAATTCACAAACAATACAATTAGAAACCCTTACACAACGTATTCAATTCTCATCTTCTGACCTCTATGGTATTCCACAGTGTACAAGAGAGGTTACATAAAGCGTTAACAGCAACATTCTTCATTCATGGCGACTGTAAAATTAGGACTTCTTAACATCTTAGTAAGATCTCAGACTACAAGGTTGGCAAGTAAATGTAAGGTTGCAGTGAAAATTATACCTAACAAGACACTTAAATAAATACTAATACTAACATAATAACATTTAACACTGTGGACCATCTTCCCATTAGTACTCAAGACTCAGCGACAAATCACTTGGCAGGATCTACTACTAACTTAAAATCATCTGACTTGCTTGTTAGCATATCATATTAGTCCAACCTGTGATCAATTTTCTGGGCTTTCAATTACTTCAATAGTCTCGCTGTCACTGATCATAATACTCGGGTTTTATTTTGGAACTTGATACGGTCTCAATTGCATAGTTTTGTATCTATCCACTGGGTTTCCCTTTAAATAGCAACTACTCTGAACAATGCCTATGACTTTAAATTGTCCTTCAAATGTTAAAAATAACTTCTTGTTGACACCTTCCCATGCACTGCTCGTAGGATTGCTGTGGCGTAACACCAAATCATTAAGATGGAATTTGTTCAACTTACTCATCTTGTAATGTCTTACATGACTCTCTGCTGCCAGAAACAGTCATTGTCTGATTAAAGTCATTAATTCTTGTTGCATTACTTCTGGATCTTTCTTAGTAGTCGGTATATCAATCTTTGGGAGCGCATCTAGTTCTTTTGTCAAGCTGCCCATGCATTGACCCATTAGAACTTCAATCGGTGCATGTCCCGTAGTGATATGTACACTCTACCGTCTTCGTTACTTTCCATGGTTGATGTACTCTTGCGTCTCGGCCGCGACCATTTCATACTCCGTACTTAAATCATTCTTCCATTCATGTTGGTTTTCTTGTACGCTCGGCGTACTCTTCCCTGTCGTGCGCTTCTCATACCCTCGTCGCGCGAGTTGAGAATCATCAAGGTTTGCTATCTTACGGTAGACAGGTTTTCTTTTCTCACATTTACAGTGTGGTGATACTTTGCTCACACTTTCAGTTTGATCTGAAGTATTTGTTTCAAAACATTTCAGTGGAATTTGCAGACGTGACCCTCTTCCTCTTTTCCATGTGGAAGTGGTTGGTTGGCGGCTTCTGATACATCCAACACATCGCCAAACATGTGACTTCCTTGAGATGTTTTCTACAAGCTTTTACTCTTCTGTGACGAAAACCATTCAGTTGTGTTTTTGTCTTGTCAGTTGGAACAAATATTGGGTCGAGCTCAATTAATTCAATCAACCATAATCTTTTCTCATTGTCAGAATCATTATCATTAGTAGGTGTAGTACTACCATTGACTGGCAAAATATTCTTTTATTGAGTGTCAAGTTCTACGATTTTGTTTTGCAACTCTTTGCTTTTGTTTGCAAAATCTCTCTGCTATACGAGATAATCAGTTGTGGATTTATTAAGTATTGCTTCCATGTGACATTCAAAATTAATAAGTTGGTAGTCAACATTATCTAAAATATTACCATTAACAATTGTTGAAGATTCGGTATTTTTAGTCTCAACTGCGATAATTCATGGTTCCAAACTACACATTTGTCCTTCGAGTGCTAAACGCGTTTGTTCCAGTTCCTTTGGCATATTAGTCTCCATGGAGCTTAAGCGTGTGTGTACTTCCTGTATGCTAGCTTGTACTATGGCTAAATTCTCTTTGGTAGAATTATTTAGCTGCGAAACGGGTACATCTACATTCAATTGCAATCTAGCGACATTATTCTGAACTAAATCAATGGTAACTGTTTGTTCAGTTTGACTCGCTTTCAGTGTCGTAATGGAATTTTCAAATGCTTTTAATGATGTGGTTGTTACATCCACACATGCGTTCAAATCAATCATGTTATTATCTACATGCACTAAACGTTGTTCTAAGTTACTCAACTTATTGTACTGTGCATCAAACCTAACATTCATTTCTGCAGTCTGAGCATCAAATTTATCATTAATCTGAGATTCAGATTTCTCACACTGAGTAATTTCGACCTTTAACTCAGACTTTTGAGTGTTAATTTCAGCACTCAAGATTGCATATAGTTTTTCTAAAGTAAGATTAGATTCAGACTGTTGGTTTGGCCTGTCAACCATGTCTGAGACATTGGCAGTGACGTTCGCATTGATTACAGATCTAACAACTTCCTCACTATCGCTTTAATGGTCCCCAGAGACACTTGAGGTAGCGCTCAAAATAGGTGTTCCTTCAAAATTAAGTATTTCAGAACTACAGCTAGACATCTCGTTTGCCCCACTATTTCGCAAACAAAGTAGAGAACTCCTCAGAAAATAAGGTTCTTTGGCCATACATTTGACTTATTAATTAGCAATATGCAGAACATACTTGGTTTAAAGCATAGAGTAATACCAAACTTCATAGAAGTGTAATGTACTTTCTCTTAGCCAACACAGATGTTATATTAATGTGTATAACTTCAATTCAGAGTGTGTGTATACTAATCTAAGGAATCTCTTAGATAAATCCGTATTTTTAAACCCTTCTATTTCAACTTTCAAATAGCGTGAATAAAATAAAATAAAATTTTCCTTAATTAATTATCACGCCTACTAAGCCATCACGTTGTTGCACCAGATTTCTATAAAGGCTTTAGAATGGCGGCATGCAGATGTGTAACATAATTTCCAACACATTGCGAAGCCATTTTTAATAACTTTGGGATTTATAATAATATGTGTATTGATGAAATTGTATGCACAAAATATGTTAGTAAAAATTTCCACTTATGTTTGTCATCTGTAATTATTCTCTTTATAAGATTATATGTATGGATATCATATAAGTAATTAATATATAACAAACCACTTTTGAATATTTAGTGGTACCACATATGAAAATGAGACTTTGTTTTAAAATACTGGACAACTTCAAAATGATAATATCCAGAAAATGAAAATAAATCAAATGGATTTTACTATTATGTCAAATTAAACACACATAATTCACAAACAATACAATTATAAACCCTTGAAAATAAATGCTTATACTAAAACATTTAATATCTGCTGTCAGAAATACTATATATGTGACACAGTAGTGGAGGTTTTCATCATGCATTTAATTATGTTACTCAAATTAATTTCTTGTGGTTCAAATAACTACGTTGCTCGGACTTAGCTTTCAAATCGGTAGTTCATGAAATTCTTTACACTTAGACCACTGAGTTTTGCTGATAATTATTCAAGAAAAATAAAATTCTTCTGAAAATATTATTAGCGAATTTTGAAAATTGTAGAAGTTCTCTGAATTGTTCAACATTACATTAAATTCTTGATAATTTCAAATTAAAAGGTTTTTGTGTTTTAATGACATTATTTCATCCTCTCATATCTTGAAAAGATGAGTCTTGACAAAAATAACTGACAGCAGGACTAACTGGCATAATGCTGATCTTACTTGGAGACAATATGTAGGTGGAGATGGCAGCTGGTATTCAACGACCTGGAAGTGGTGAAGCCCTCACTTAATTAGGAATCCGTTCCCAATTCTGCATCCTCCAGTAGTGAATTATTGAACCGCGCCTCTGCAACACCGGATCAGGCCTCCAGTGATCCTGGAGCAATGCAAGCTGTCCCTGTCATCGTAACTGCGTTGGAGACGTCCTCCTTCTAAGACTTCATTCGTATGACTCCTCAAAACATTTGCTAGCCTTTTTGAGAAAATTCTCTTTTAACAGAAGTTCTTTAATACATTGTTCTTGCTTTCTAAACAAACAAATTTTTCTAAGACAAATAAACTTGTCTTCTTTCCCTGAATATCATAGCTTTGTATCCCACTTCTGCACTAACTTGTGTAATATTTCTGTATAACTGTTTGTTTCACTTTAAATTCAAATAATATTAATTTTTATATTTAACACATATGAAAATGTCATGATTGAGAAACGTTAAACAACATCATAGATAAATCATCCAAAGATATTTTAGTATTAAATTATGCAATGCAATTTTTAAATCAATTTTGGGTAACCTCTGGTAAGGCAACTCCTTACAATGTCATCATGCCTACTAGCCATCCGTGTCTGCCCCCCTACATTTACAATACAGTATATTGACCAGCAATCCTGCACTAAAGGTTATAGCCTGTTTTGAAGGATTATTTCTTTTCCTTTAATGACTGGAACTGATGTGTGCTTTCGGCGAACGACAATGATTACGTGTTGTAACGTGAAGTTTATCGGAGCCCAGTAGCGTGGCAGCCGGATAGCAAGAGGGTGCTAGCCATACTATGCGGTAGAGCCGTTGGTTCATGGCCTTCCTGCCTTGGCGTGCTGTAGTCGTGCTGCTAGCATAGCGGCACGGGAGGTTTCAATGTAAAGACGGCACCACGAGCGTTTTATTTCCTGGAAAAAGTGGTTTTCTCGAATGCACCATGGCTTTCATTGGGCAGAATTAAAATTATGTCGTACCCATTTGTGGTAGGGCGTTTTCCCCTGTAAAATTTTGTTATAAATAACCTTGGCAGCCACCTGGCCGTCAGAGACTCGGCTGCTGGGGACCAGACCAACAGAACAGATAAGTAAAACAATATGTGTGTGTGTAGGGTCCATCAGGCCAAGAGCATAGAAAATGGATGTTTTTGATCTCCTTTTGGGTACAAATAATATTCAGTAGTCTAAAGATTGGAATCGATGGATATTCAGGGTAATATTCAGAATATTCAATGTGGAATATTTCAAGTAGTATGACGACTGTTAGTAACAATTTGATAAATGTTTTCAGCCTCGTTATTTAATGCCACGTAACGTAAAAGTTAAGGAAAACGTTAAGGGTATATAACGCCATAAGCTTGTGACTTATTTTCCCGAATGATGTCAATTACAACTTTTAATGTACAGAAAGTTTTAGTCTCACAGAATAGTAAGACAAATGTTTGAAAATGTTCAAAGGGACAGTTTTTCTTGTAGGTCAAAGTTCCTTAAAGAGACGTTGCAAGTTTTACTTAAAAATCATGCTATGACATGTTATTCAAATTTTTAAGGCTGTTTTATGGTGTAATTTTATGTCAGCCTTTAGAGAAGGAAAGTACAATAATAATGATGCTAGCTATACAAGAATGAATAATTTTACAAGTTTTATAGGTCAGGTCAGTATGATAACCAAATGGCCAGAAATCCTCAATAATGTTGTATTATGTTCTTTTTAGTGGATTTTTTTTTAGTAACATAATTCCAGTCAGTATTATGCATTGTAGTGTTGTCTGAAAAGGAGTATTTCAAATATGGGTCATATGTTTTGTAATGCATGAATATTGTAGTAGTTTGAATCTTTATTCATATATAAGTTAAATGATTTTTCCCAACAATTTGTCTGTGTGCTTTGTAGTATTGATGAATTTTGAAATTTAGCCATTTCTGCTCTCAAAAATTTTTATTATTTTTCTGAACGACTTTGGGTCGTGTTTTGTCGCCCTGCATTGCAGCGTGTAGCAAGGGCTTCAATATGTTTGACAGAATTGACATTATGTAGTACAACTATTATTGCTCTGTATTTTTGCTATGCAACTTTGTTTAACATGCAAGTATGATGGCACAGGAAATGAAGACTGCTGTTGGTGTTCACATAGGCCTAAACTTCTTCAGCTGGGCTAAGCTGGATCGCAGCGGAACAGTGCTGGCTTGGGATATGATGGACTTTACCTCATCTGGCATTAAAAAGTTGCACCCCACCAAGTTGTTTGAACAGGTAAGTAGCTGGTGCTTCTGTGCTCAGTACTAACAGCTAACCACAGTCTAATTCCTTACTCTAGTAACTATGCAGCATGGTGATAAGGAATTATGTGCCATTTCAAAACTAAGAATGAAAGTGTTAAAATCAATCTTTGCCATCCTGTTATAATAATTTAATTCTTATTATAGTATTTCATGTATGGTGAGACTAATCATTACAGATAGAATCTATAAAAGGAAATTTCTGTGCTTGAATGTTGCATCAAATACTGTTTCAGAGAATTATTATAATTAGCTATCTGCGTACTTGTTTGTGTACTTTATCACGGTTTGTTGGGAGAAAGGAAAAAAAAAAAAAACACTTGTGGTATTATATATGTTGTTTGTTGTATTACTTTGTCTTACAAATGATGGTAGCACTGACTTTCTTGCAGTTTGTGAAATTGTGTGTCCAAATAAGTTGGTGATGCTTCACATAGCAAGCAACTCCATTTCATGTTTTAAATACGATGAACAGAGGTGAAATAAGTTTTGTCTTTCTCAGGATGATAAGTTCTGTTCACAAAACATTATATGTACTAATATTATAAAGAGGTAATGTGAGTTTGTTTATTTGTTTATATATCATGGGCAATCTCAGAAACTACACAGCCGATTTTTATGATTCTTTCACTGTTAGAAAGCTACATTCTTCCAGATGGACATAGGTGTATATCAAGTGGGGCCACAGTGAACCAGTGGCTAGAGCGATCCCAAGTGGGGACAGAGTGGCTCAGTGGCAAGATCACTTTCAAGTGGGGCCGCAGTGGCTCACTAGATAGAAATATATCAAGTGGGGCTGCAGTGACTCAGTGGATCTTAATATTATCTTAATATTATAAATTTTCAAGTAATTGCAAGTTGTCACAGGTAGTCACAAGTTGTTGCAGGTAGTCGCAAGTAGTCACGGGTAGTTGCAAGTTGCAAGTTGTTGCAGGTAGTTGTAAATATTTAGGTATGTATTTTAATAACTCCATAAAACCTGAGCAAAGCTATGCCGAGTTGCTATTTATTATTATAAACAAAAAGTACATGTTGTGCCTTTTAAGGTTGCCTAAATAAAGTATTAATCTAGGTATCACACTATATTAATGTCAATATAAAACTAATTTATGTATTATAGAAAATTGTAAGAGATAGTGTGTCATTCAGTAGCTAGTGTTATTCTCCAAAACTATATTATTACTGTACTTATAATCAGCAGTGTTATACCAATACTCTTGTCAGTTTCATTTGGACTTATTTTGTCAGGAATGTCAGTTCTAGGTGCAGGTTTGTGTAATTGTGGTAGTATAAAGTGATCAGTTTTGCAGGCTATGGAGATGAAACTTAAGCTTCCTGCTGGAGATGTATTTGTTTTGGAAGACAATCAATCAGGCAGCCATCAGACACAGCAGCAGCAAGCATCCCTCTTTTTGGGTGCCCACCAGTTGTCTGCAATGTTGCTCGTACTGCTTAACTTGGATTCTAACAAAACTGGTAGGTACTTCATATGTGCATTTATAAACTTTTTAGTTTTTGTCCAGATCTTTTGCATTCACAGGTAAATTCTGTGTAAATATTGGGTTGACATGAATAGGATATTTTAGTTATAGTGTTTCATTGCATAGTCATTGTAAGTCGCACCATAATTTTAAATGCTTGAAAGAGTAAAAAATTCTTTATAGTTTTTGTTTACACTCCCAGCCATTCCATGACATGTGGAACATGTCCTACATCATATCTCCTTCTAAAAATATTGCAAGAGTCTGATTCCATCCGTCACCCCTTCTACAAAGCTGGGCAAGACAAAGTAATTTATATTGTGATGAGTTGTAGCAGAAGTTAGTCTAGGATGATCAGTGTTTCCACCACCTCGCAAAGAACCATTTCTCCCGTGTTTTAGTTGGGAAGTAATTTATTATTCTGATGCAAATGAAACTCTGTGCGAAGGCTATCCGACTCTCACAGGCCAGTCGAGATAGGGAGACATTGTGATAATAGTTAGTTAACCACTTCTCCTCTTGCTAAAGATGAAGCTATAGTATTCCTGTCCATAAAGAGTTAAAACTGAGTGAATCTGAAGATAGATATCCATCTCGCACCAGCCAGCCGAGAGAGGGAGCCATGAGGATGCCACATAAGATTTTAGGCAATCGTTTCCCCCTCCACTAGGCATGTAAGGGGAGGAAGCAAGGTTGTACCTGCCTGACTATGCCGAGCAACAGCTGAACAAAGAGGGGCAAGAGCACAATGCATACCATGCTTGTCACACACAATAACTCCCAATTATTGGATGGTTGTATAAACAATTTTACAGTTCACGCAGTTTATAAGAAATGGATGCAAAGTTCAGACAAGAAAAATAACTAATAATACAATAAAAATAGGTGCTGTTTTATTTTGTCAAGTGTCTACCCACTTGTTCACGTAATGTTCACATATTTAATTTTCAAAGAAAATTTTACTATAAAAGGTGTAACAGTTAGACAAGAAAATATTGTATGTAAAGCTGGCAATGGTATGTATGTATGTTTATTTATGTATGTATGTATGTATGTATGGATGCATGGCTTCATGTATGTATGCATGCATTTGTATATTATGTGTGTGTATTGAGGCGTGTCTGTCTTCTACAGGTGTCACATCACATTGCCAAAGTGACTAGTGGACGCTAGGCTAGGCACACCCTGATGGCGGGTGTCTCTAATCTCTGCGCAGAACGAGAACTCGGCAAGTGTATAGTACTTGTCAAGTCGCTTTCCAGCAGGGAGAAAATCAGGCTCTGCAAGCACTACTTTTCGTTTTGGTGGCACCACTCGTTCTGGTAAACCTGGGCGACGCACGGCTGGCGGTTGTGGCTGCTGAGGCCTGACTTGTTGCACACTAGGGGCTGCTGAGGTGGGTGTGCTGGTTGGCCTAGTTTTGCATCGTACGATTAGAATGATGCAAGATACAAATGTTTAGACGAATATTCCCAGATGAATGTGAAGAAAGCTGCGTGTGGCATGAGACCTGCATGTTGCTTCCAAAGCTCAGAAACCTGCTACTGATACCCAAGCTGCTTGTGGTATACACGTTAGTAGACAGAACAAAGCAAACCAAGTGCAGCTTAAAAGTGCAGGCTATACTGGACCAACCTAAAATCAGCAAGCCCGCAGAGCCAGAAAAGACACCCAAACGAAGAGGGAATCCTTCCTCCACTGCACCCCCACAACAAAACTTCCGAAATGTTGGTACTGCCCAGAGAAGAGCATTATTTCAACAAAAACTGCCTCCGAAATGGCCAACATGACGGGGACAAGCAGGGGAAGGGGACGTAACCTGAGCAGTGGACACAGCCCTGTGACCAGCCGATAAGAAATCGACCCTGCAGCGGGAAATGCAGTGGCCAGCAGGAAAAGCGGGCAGACCACACCGGATGGCAAGGACCCATCAAACAACTCCTAGATGAAGAAATGGAACTGCCAGTAGCTCCCTACATCGAAATTGTAATCAATAAGAGAAAAATACTTGTCCTACTCGACTCAGCCGCCGCGAGGAATTTCGTGCACAGCAACCTACTGACAGCTAAACAAAGGACATCACTCCGCCTACAAACTCATGCTGTAACAATGGCCAAACGAGATTGCAACCTAAAATTCAACGGCTGGACCACTCTCACCATCGAATTGTACAAGCACTCCAAACCAGCTGAATTTGTCGTCTCTCCAGATATCCACGTAATACTTCGGCATCCCTGGTTTGGCTAACAGCAGTGCGTAATGGGCCACAGCCAACGTAAGGTATATCTGGGTTACAAACACTGCATGACCGTCAATTGGGAACACTGTCTGGACGCCTCATTCTGCCAGCCCTCAAAGCCGTAGATATCAGTCACCAGCTTCCCGAAGCGCAGTTCCAGGAATTGCAGAAATTCCTCGACGAACAAGCCAGCGCCTTCGGACATGGAGGAACCCTCCGCTAAACCAGATCAATCCATCACAAAATATGACTGACCACAAGTACACCTATCTAAAACTGACCCTAGAGGATATCCGCTAAACAACGCAGACTATTAATGCAACAAATTGAGGAAATAAAGCAACAAGGGATAGTAGAACCTCCCGACTCCCCTACAATTTACACGTAGTCTTGGTCCCCAAGAAGAATAGCCAGCTGCGGTTTTGTGTAAACTACAAAGCTCCTAACAATTTCACCCATCCTATTGCACCCCCAGCCATTAACCTTGACGCCGGCTAAGAGCCAGCCACAGTCAGCCCATGATGGCACTCGTTGCTAACATAACACGTGGAGGTAAACACGTGTACAGTGCCACTACACTGACTTTCCCAGGATGGGATAATTGAGTTCAGTGTACAATGTATTTCTTTTTCAGGGTTGAAATGTTTATAAAGTATCACATGTTTTATTTCAGGGTTTGTGTAATGTTTATATTTGAAATTTAAAGTGCATGTGGTGCCGAAGGCAGATACATTGATATTCAGATGAAAAGGCCTTCAAAAGACAATTTAACATTTACCAGAAAACATAACTGTCTTTTTCTGTAAAATTATTTGATAATTCTTTTGGTGCCATTTAAATTTAATAGATAATATTTTTACTTGGCGTGCATAACACTTCCGTTAGTGTAAACCCTGTAGGCAGCCATAGTAGGTCCGTGCGACCCCTGCTTCTGGGCAGTCGTCCTAGGAGAACTAGCGAGGTAAGACGCTGTCACATATGCACTTCATACTTTTGCACTGATGTAGATTTCCATAGTTCATTTTAAGTTTACTGGTTAACCTCTGCCTTGCGTACGTTATGCCAGACATCCCCAGCATAATGATATCCGCTTAACTTAATTATTTACAGCCCTTGCGGATTTTGAATTTAAAGGAGACAAAAAGAGGAGATGTCTGAGAGGCCATCAGATGCCATCCACCCATCTTCAGGGCTTTTCTATGTAATTTCTGTTTAATTGTGGTACACTCCACATGAATGATTCTCCACGGCGTCTGATAATACAACCTCCACAAGGCGGGGGTAGTTTTGTAGTATGCTTGGGTGAGACGAACACACAGAATCAACAGCTTCCCTAAGATCCCTGAGTCTGAAAGTGCAGTGTGTAGGAACACAACTTGCGCCCATCCAAGCAGGTGAAAGTGTATCGTAATTGTCTCTGTGTCTCACCCGACGGCATCAATTGGTATTCCCAAATGGTGCCAGTGTGTTCATTCACGTCAGGACAACTGCGTCAACCGTGATAAAATGGTGACCACGCCAGAACAACCGCAAGAAGACATCAAGCCAACTGCGCCGGCACCTGTGACACCCACGAACGCGAGCGCGTGAAGTTGGGACATGCCAATCGATCATTGTGTGTTGCGGGAAATTAAAACAACTTCACTTGTTTGGCTACAACCTTTGGGAACAAGCGTTATGCCAATGCATGCTCGACAACCCAATATCGCCATCAGAACAATGCCTGTGCACGGACACAGAATATGACGGAGCAGGAAAACAGTGGTCCACATGTCAACAGTGTAGAAATGGCTTCCACTTAAGATGCAGAGGGCCGGAGGAATACGCGACCTTACGCGACAGGATTATAAACTGTATAGAGTGCCGAAATAAGGACTGTGTAGGGAACATGCTGCCGGCAACACCTAAAAATCAGACCACTACACCACTTGTTGTAGTAACATACAAGCCACAAGGTTTGACCGGGCTGGACAGAACTGTACTATTACCAACTTTTGCGGGTCGTGACTCCGAGGACCCAGTACCTTCCTAGCTGTGTGTGAGGAGAAATTACACAGACACATAGTGCATCATGAAGACTGTACTGAAGTCACAGCCAACCGCTGTGTGGTGGAACCTAGTCTGCAACTATGGATAACATGGGAGGAGTTTTGCGTGAGATTACTCCGTGATACACATGCAATTACACAATCGGTGATTATGTGTTATATATTTTTTATTTTGTAAATAAATGTTATGTTTTGTAGGTACAAAATATACTGTGGCATTTTTTCATTTTTGTTATATTCCTTTCCTTTACATTAAAAAGGGGGGTGTATTGAGGGGGGAATATTTGAAAATTTAATTAATGCTATTAGATATACGGAGTGATATAAATACGCGTCAACGATATCACACTAGATACTCAAAAAGTGCACCCTTCAAATATCCTATTATTAAAATTAATAGCGAAATTTATGGAGCTTCCCTAGGGAAACATCCACCATGGTATACAGAAATGTAAATAAATAACATTACATTGATAAAAGACATGCAAGAAGGGTTGAATTCATTCCCCCCCCCCTCTTGATCTCTTGATATGATCCCTTTAACATGCCCAAAAGGAGTAATAATGTTTGTTAAGTTGGTGGATCAAAAGTTTATGTTGGCCAACATGTTTCGGTAGCCACTTTTCCAATGGTGACGCCATACAGACCCAAGCCCGGCTGTACCACAAGCAGCAGCGGGAACATAAAGGCATCAAAGAATTCATCCAACACAAATCAGGCATGCTTGAAATTGTTGTCGTCTTGTCATCCTCGGACATCAGGCCGTATTTGCGTTGAGCTACTAGGAGAAGTGTCGAGCAGTTTACACTAGAGGTGTGCCTGTACGAGAGAGATGTACGTGCCGGGCAAGACTACCAATCGCCGGGACAAAATTGTGGACAGTCAACACCCACAGCTCCCGCGATCTTTGAAGATGTCACGCGGCCACCACCACAGTTCATGCCAGTGCAGACATCATGTGGACAATGGTCGAACTATCGCAAGAACGCAACCGACAACTATTATCAAGAGAACAGGTCGGGAGACTGATTAGGGAGGTTGGCAAAACAGCACCAGCACCAATCTCACCACCAGCATGGAGAAGTCCGCTAACTTGTGGTGCGAAAAGTGTACCAAGTGAGTGACAGTACTGTGCTATCGTTACGTGTAAACATTGAGTTGGAAGGGGAGAATGTAATTGCTGTTGTAGACACTGCTGCGAGTCACAGTTTTGTGCGTGAGGGATTGATTAAGGCCATTACCACCCGAGTGCCACCACGTCGCTTGCAATTTGCTACCACACATCAACAAGGTGAGGCCACAATTGTAATGCACGAGATTGTAGGGATACGAGACTTGCGTACTAAGTGCGATGTGTACATTGTGCCTGACTTGTGCGAAGAAATGATCCTCGGTCTACTGTAATTAATTGACAATCAACTGTCATCTAGTCACATCTCGACCACCTTCCCGTGGGGACATGTGGGGAGTGGACGCTGTACGCCGTGGAGCCATGCCGCTGGCAATAACTGCCATGCCACTGGAGCAGTTTGCGCACGAGGTACCGGAGCAGTACAAGGGGATGCTGCAACATCTGCTGGACCAGTATGCTGGTATGTTCCACACCGAAGCTAAACTGTAATGCACTGACGTCACGGAACACACCATCATCACTACTCATGAGGACCCGGTCTACACGAAGCCGAGGGACCCAGGTATTTACTTCCGGAACGTGATAAACCAGCAGGTATGTGAAATGTTCAGTGACCATGTAATTGAACGTATGCAGTCTTCACTATCACAATTCAGGCATAACACTATCCCCCTAAAAAAGATAGTGAGTTGAGGTTTTGTTTTGACTTTCGCCTGCTTAATAAGATCACTGTATATATGCCACCACTTGTCATAAACATTAAGCACACTCTGTCAACATTAGGGCCTGCCACAGTGTTTACATCCCTAGATCTAAAGTCTGAATACTGGCAAGTACCGATCCGCCCACAAGATCGTGAAAAGACCACATTCACTACACCTGACTGGAGAAAATTTCAGTTTGTTTCAATGCCGTTCGGGCTAAAATTTACACCTGTCACTTTTCAAAATCTCATGGTACATGTTTGGATGGGTACATTGGAGACTTTGCGATGGCATATCTTGACGACATGTTAGTGTGGTCGAATAATTGGGAGGAACACCTATACCATCTGAGCCTTGTGTTTGAGAGGTTAGAGCATAACAAATTGACGTGTAGAGTTGAGAAGTGTAATGTGGGCATGAGTAAAATGGAGTTCTTAGGGCATTACATCTCAGGGGACCGACACAAACCGGAAACACAACACATCCAACAGATACATGAGAAATCAGCCCCCAGGTCACGCAAGCAAATGCAAAAATTTTTTGGATCAATTAATTGGTTGCGGGAATTTATTCCTAATTTCTCAGTCATTATCGCACCACTCACAGAACTGCTGTCAAAAAAAATGGAAATTGTATGGACCCCACAAGGAGACAAAGCATTTCAGGAAATACAACTTGTGTTTCAAAACTGTAAACCATTAGCCAGGTTCAACCTGGAACTCCCGATTACTGTACAAACAGATGCTAGTCAAGAGGGCATTGAAGCGGTACTCTACCAGGTGGATGAACAAGGGCGGAAATACATAGTAAACTACCACAGTGCAAAGTTTTGCAATGCGGAAAGAAAGTGCCATGTCAACGAGCATTACTGTTTGGCGATAGTGCATGCGTTGCGTAAATACAGGCCGTAATTGCAGGGCCGTATATTTACCCTAAAAACCGATAACCGTTGTCTGGAGGAGTAAACTTGCCCGCTGGACTTTGTTGCTGCAAGAGTTTGACTTTCAAGTAGAGCATGTGGCCAGAGAGGCAAACAAGTTAGCAGATGCGCTGTCCAGGAATCCCTGTCCGCAGCTAACAGTAACGGATGACACCGAGTGGGAGGAGGCACTCCCACTCTTCTGCGCCACCCCGGCAACGGGATCACCACCGCTCATCCTGCAGAACACTGTTGCCAAATGTCAGAGTGAGCTTGTATCGTTAAATTCAGAGATGTGTTGCAGAGGGTACATGTTGCGCAGGAAAATTCCCAGGCTGCCACACAGCGCTGCCAACATTGCGCACAAAGGTTTTCAGAACACTGGAGGGTTGTGGATAGGGAAATTCAGGTGCGCCCGCCAGGGAATTGTGGGAAATGGAAAACGTACGTGCCGAAAGAGATGTGAGAGCTAGTTTTGAAATATGGGCATGACAGTTTAGAACACGGACATGCAGGTTCGTAGCAGACGCGCAGGAACATGCAGAAGCACTTCCATTGCTTAGGCGTACAGAGAGATGTGCATCAATACATTCAGGATTGCATCACGTGTAACGTTGAGGAAGCTGCAAAAAGCAGACTGTAATGCTCCAGAACAACCCAGCCAATCAACTGAGCCATTCAAAACAGTCACTCTCGATATCATGGGCCCATTCCCCCGCACCAAAAGTGGAAAACGTTTCATGGCCTTGGATTTTCTGTGCAGCCAGAAGTATCTAAACGAAAATGCATGCAAGTCCTAAGATTGCACGACATAATTATCTTTTAGCACTTTTGGAACTATCACCATCATCAGTATTTGTACATTCGATTGTCGAATTTACTGCCCTCTTTTGAGTTTAACGAAAACTAAGTGAATGACCGAGTACTATTGATCTATCTGTGGTTGTACCACAATCAATTTGGGACCGAACATCCCCCGGCACTGTTATATAGTTCGTTGTGATGTAAATGGGAAGACGTCTGAATTCACGCAAAACTTTGTGTTTTAAGGAAATATGCAGAAATTCGTGGGAACTTCGCCAAATTTTGCTGTATTTTGCTAATTTCGCTAGTCACCATTTTCAGGGGTCCATAACTATATGCAGTGGGGTGCAGTTTATCTATTATCTCCATGTGTACTGGATTAATTAAAATACTGAAAGCGTCCAACTGCAATCAAAATCTGGGACACACACACGTAGAGACCTTCAAGCCTGATATCCAACTGTACATGGTGAAAGTTTGGTTGCTATTATAAAAATTGTAGCTTTTGTGTCTCAAACTTGTAAGGAATAGGGAATCAAATATCAATTACTAAGGTGTGGGAACCACATTTGTAAACACAATGACTTACGTACTTACTCTGTTAATTCGGTATATTACAAGAGATGTCAATAGCAACTTTACGGGAAGAACATGTCCGTGCATGTAGCACTTATGTGGGTGTGTTGATGCATGACAGAAGAATTGAAATTTGTACTAGTTTTACATACAATGTAACAACAGCAAAAACAAGTAGAAGTATTACAGCCATTGACATGTAGTCATAGTGGCTAGGATCTATTTTTGAAAATAGTTTTTTTGTTTCTCAACAAAATCCTATTGTGATAAGTATCAACAGTAGGCAATATTGGCAATTCCATGAGATTTAAGTGCCAGTTAGTATCAAGTGCAGAGGTAATATTATAAAACTGAATGCCAGCTGTTAAGGACAATTGTTGGAGATGGAATGATTTTTTGTTAAGCCAGTGCACTGGGACTACAGTTTGCTGTAGCATAATTGTTGGCGCATGGACATCACATAGATGTGTGGCCTCAGTGATGGTTTTGTCAAGAATAGCAACGTGACAACCGCATGGCACATGAAGTTCCACACTCCCCAAGTTTTGGTTTGTTACATTGGCGCTGAGGGAATTATTCAAACATAGTATTGCAGTACCTGGAGGGGGGTGTGTTACAATGTACTGGTGAGGTGAGATATGCTTGACGGACAATGAACTGTCATGAGAACATTGAATCTTATATGATGAAAATAATAAATTTTCATCAGCAAGTAAAACTACAGCTTTAACACATTTGGCGTTACCACTGGTAAGTGATTCTTTGGGGGATGATTAGAACATCCGTGGGGGTGTTAGGTGATTGTGAAATTGATTTCACAATGTCCAGAGTTTCGTGAGGTCATCTGTGAGCTGACTTTTATTTACAGCTTTAAGTGGCAACTTCTGAAGTTGGCAAGTGTGAATGTATGATTGTAGCAAGTGCTGAAGGACAACATTATTGATCAATTTTAAAATACTTGTGGAGGGTAAGTGGTATTGTGCCTCAATGTTGTCTACTCTGCTAACAGTTAAAAGTTGTGTTTGTAATACATTAGAAATACCATTGATAGTTTGAGTCAGCGAATTTACTTTACTTTCCATTTTGTGCTGGATCTCATGAATGACTTTGAAAGTCACTTTAAGGGCAGTGTTGGTATTTTGGATGCTGTCTGCTAATGCGGAAATGTGAGTATCTAACATGGCATTGTTGTCTAATAATGCACGTAAATGCTTAGTGGTTAACACATTACAGCACCAAGTACCCAGATCCCCGAGGAATTGTATACCTCTCTTCTGGCGGAACTGGGTACTGACGTCATCCAGGAATTCTCGGAGGATGCCATTTTCGACTACTTTCAAATAGTCATAAATTATTTTTCCATTCTGGTAAGAAGTCGAATTTTGGACTGCACAGGCTACATGTAAGTATTTGGGTTGTGGGAAATTTTAACTGGATTGTGTAAACAATTCAGATAGTTTCTTCATAAATAAAGTCTACAGCAGCGGGAGTGTAATAAATTCCCACGTGAGTGCGGAAGGGAGCTGGTACTGCCAGGACAGCTGGCAGAACGACGAACAGTGTAGCCATGACCTTGACTACACAGAGAGCTGCGCAAAGCTCCCACTCCGTGTCTGGAACATGGTCAGCGGTCGGCGTCACCATGACAATGGTGGCGCGCATGCGCCTGGCGTGCCTCGTGCCGGCACAGAGCTGCCAACGGCGTCTGGCGGTTGAAGCAGCGCCTCCTGGCTGCTGTAGTGGTGCCGCGGTGAGCGTGAGGTTGGCAACCGTGGAATCTCCTCGCCTTGCCTGGGCGGGGGTGCAGTGGTCGCTTGGCTTAGCGGCAGCTAGGAAGGTCGGTGAGCGCCTTGCGCAGCTCAGCTCTGGCTGCGTCGCACCATGCTGAGTCTAGATTGTTGTCAGCACACTCCATGTAGCATCGTGAGCAGGCTGCACAGGCGGCACAACTTGTACTCTCCAGGAAGACAATAATATTTACTGTAAAATCCTGCAATGGCACATTTTAAACACTGAATATCACATAATGTATAAAATAAAATCTTTACAATACACTAACTTGATGCACGAAGGCGGGTTTTGTATGTCGGGTACACACTGTGTCATATTTAGGTGGACCAGTCTTATTCGTCTGAATACGTACTGTAGAATCTGCTAATACATAGGTCACCTTTAAGGGACCATGATAGCTGTGCATTAGGGCTTTCTGCCAACACCCAGACGTAGTCATTGATGCGTAGCGTATTTTGCTTATGAGACCGGTCAAACTGAGTCTTCTGATTATTCTGAGCATGAAGCAAGTTAACTTTAGCCGTCTCACGGTCTTGTAAAAGTTTCTGGCACCAATTATGAGCTCGTAGCGAATGCTGACTAGCTACGACTTGTGCCAGAAGGGAAACTTCGACGCTGTGTAATAGAATGGGGTGAATTTAGTCATAATATTTACTCTAGTATTATAATTAAATGTCATAACTCAACGTATAAGTCCCAGTTGGTCTGATATGTATTTGCGCGTGCCATGAGCTGTTCACCAATTATACGATTTGAAGATTCGACCAGCCCGTTACACTTAGGATTATAGGCGGTGGTTGTGAGTTTCTTTATTCCAAGTGATTTAAGGTGATTTATGAATTTGTTCTGGAAACCGGTTCCTCTATCCGGCAATATCTGCTGAGGACAACCAAATTGCAATACAACCTGCTTAATAAATTCCGCACACATGGCGGCGTCAATAGAAGGTACTGCCTTCACTACAACATGAGTCATGTACTCCATCATGACAAGAATGTATCTGTTTTATGCACAGTTGTGGGGAGGGGTCCGTTCGCGTCTAATGCCCAAGTTGTTAATAGTGGCTGAGGAGGTATAGAAGTAATTTGTCTCATAGGCTTATCATTATTGGCTTTTGTTTTCTGGTTAGTGGGGCATGATTGCACATAATCTTTAATGTCTGCGTGCATGGTATCCCAGTAATATGTTTGTTTGATCTTTTGAAAAATTTTAAATACGCCAAAATGGCCATCTGCAAATATCGCATCATGATGAGCCTGAATAGTTTCTTTAACATACACTTTTTGAACAAGAGTAAGCTTAGAGGGACCCTGGGGTGTATTTATTTTCAAAAAAATTTCACCATTCGCTGTTATTCCATAACGTTGACTCAACCTACGGTATTTGCTATCTGCTTGTTCTGGATTGATCAATGCTAGTTTTAGCTGCTTTATATGCGGATTGTTGTGATATTCACCAACAAATGGAAAGGAATTTACAAGTGGACGGACATAAATGGAAAATTGAGTCGTCTATTTTTTTTACATATTCCTGGTCATGTGTGTATACAGGCAAGAAATGTAGTTTATCTGACTTATTAGCAATAAGTATCTTACATTTTAACTCAGGATCAATACATGTTGTCTCTAACGTAGAGGTACTAGCTTCCTTAATTATGTGAACATTCACTTGATATAAAGTAGTAATAATTTTGCATATTGTGTGCATTGGAAACATGTCTTCGTTTGCCAATGCCTTGGCTATTCTATTTCTATCCTGGTATTGGTACTTTGATTTTAAATCATTCTTAATATTGTCCCAATGGTTTATTGTGTATTTGATAACATTTTTATTTTGTCCGCTTTGTTGGTGTCTTGTAAAATTGCTTTTGCTAAGGCTGTGTAAAGCGATGTGCATGTCAACATGTGTTCTTTAACTTTGTAAGGATTTGCAATAATGGTGATTCTGTGTTTCTGCACTTTAGGGACAGTAGTACATCTGCTCAAGGCATCGGGGAGGGTGTTTAGTTTTCCTTTTACAATAAGTGCTTCAAAGTCGTACTCACTGAGTGCTATCGCCATTTCCTGTATTCTTATAGTATGTTCCGCAATGGATCGCACGTACCTGAGACTGGCGTGGTCTGTTTCGATCTTAAAAGTGTTTACCATACAAATATTGCATGTAATGACTGCAAAGATATCTAATAGCACCTAGTTCTCTCTCCATGGTATTCCAACGTGATTCCTGAACTGATAGTATTTTCGATGCAAAGGCATTTATGTAGCGTTGTTTAGATTGCTGGTCTTCCTGTAGAAGTGCTCCGCCGACTGCGTCATTACTCGCATCGCAAGCCAATACAAGCTGTTTGTTCTCATCAAACCTTTGTAGGACGGGTGTATTTAAAATAGCTATAAGCTCAATGAATGCTTTCTGAGGGGAATCATCCCATTTATAAGATATGTTATGTTTGGTCAATTCTATAAGAAACTGTGTGATAGTCGCATAATTTGTAATGTATTTCTGTAAGTAGGAAGTCATTCCGAGAAAAGTACGGCGTTGTTTGAGATTGGTTGGAGGTGTCATGTGCTCAATGGCACGAACTTTGTCAGGGTCAGCAGCAATGCCTTGGGATGTAATTATGTGACCTAGCACTTTGACAGTCTGTTCAGCAAATGTACACTTTTTTTATATTAACTTTGACATTAAACATCCGCAATCTCTCGAAAACTTTGTTAATGTTGGCGAGATGTTCTTCAAAGGAGTTTCCTAAAATGAATATATCTTCTATGTACGCAATAGCAGCTGTCCACCTTAGGGGACCTAATAAGGTGTTTATAAACATTTGAAAATTCTGGGAGGAGGTACTGAGGCCCATGGCATTCTTTTGTATTGGAATAAACCTACGCTGTCTATTGTAAATGCGAGCTTATGGCGGTCGTGCTGTTATAACAGGAATGCTATAAAACTCTGAAAATAAATTGAGACTGGCAATGTAATGAGAGTTCTGCAGGGCATTCAAAATTTTCTCTGTACGGGGTAATGGATATTGCACTCTAGTGAGGTACTGGTTTAGTTTACAAAAATCTGTCAAAAACCTTAATCTGCCATTTTTCTTAGAAACGACCAAGCTCGGCGCAGAATAGGAAGCGTCAGCTGCCTCAATAATGCAGTCTTCTACCATGTCGTTAATTTGGACTAAGAGTTCGTCTCTAATTTTAGGACTGATTCTATATGGCCTGGTTGCAATTGGTTTATCAGGTGTCAAGTCCAGCTTTATTTCAAAATAGAATTGGTGATTATATCCTTGTGAGAATCAATGATGCAGGTGATTGGCTCATTGCTCGTCAGATAACGTTTGATTGATATGTGGTGATGTACTTTGTTGTGATTCAAAACTGTCTAAAGCATTCAAGGAATGTTTGATGGTCGTAGTGGTATCTTGTGTTAAGGCCTCTGAATGTAGGTGTACCTGTACGTGGCCATGGATAAGCATAATATGATATTCCAAAATTGGGATGATGTCGTATTCAGTGATAAAATCAATGCCTAAAATCAAGTGCTGTTGTAGATTATCAACCATTAAAAAGTTTTGTGGGTAAGTGCGCCCTGATATATCTAAATTAATAATTGTTTCAAATTTAGGTGACGCCAACACAGATGTAGCAGCAACTAAAGTAATTTTTTGCTCATGTAAAGGGTAAATGCGTTGATTTGTAATCAATGTGCTAGCTATGCTGCTCTGAGAGCAACCACTGTCAAGCAAGGCGAAGTACTTTTTTCCCCCTGATGGTCACAAGAACACGTGGTGTCGCAGTTTGGATGCCGACAGTCTACTTTAGTTGTGGGCACACGTATCCTGCACAAGGCTACAGGGTCCTGCTACTTTATGTGACAATGTCACAATCTGGAGCGCGCAGTAGTGGTTGCTTGACAACACTGACCTGCTTAGCGTGGGGGGGTGTGACGTCATGATTAACGCATAGGGCCGGCGGCTCACGGACAATCCGCTGATACGGAACTTTACCTGACCTATCTGTGTGAGCGTGTGTTGCCTGTGGCAAAACACTACCTGGCCTAGCCACGGAAACTGGCTTTGTCAGCGGCGTAAAAACTGTATGCGACATGGAGAGTTGTACTCTATTCTTTGCAGATGAACACACATTTCTTTGAACTGCAGTTGGGGTGTGTGATTCAGGCAGGTTACTACGGGAATTGAATTTAGCAATTTCGGCTTAGGAAGGCTGTGGCACAACTTTATTTATTGAAAATGGCCCTACACGCATCTCGAACTCCGACATTGTTTTCCTGGGTGGGGGAGATATGTGTTTGTCTGTACTGTGAGGCCTTTACCTCATCATGTTGCAGTTCGTAACTTTAGTGTTGTGCCCTTAAGGGGCCTGCCTGGTGGTGTGCACGGTGTTTATAGGGTCCTGGGTGTGATGGATTTCTGTATGGTTCTGTATTCTGTGTCCACTTAATTACCGTGGGTCTGTTATACCTGGACTGACTGTGTGTGTATCTGTGGGTGGTGGGTGGGGGTGGAAATGTAGGTGTTTGAATGTATCTCACTGGACGTGGGGATGGTGCAGTGTATTTGTTCAAGTTTTTGAGCATTCGTAACTGTTGTTTTAATGTATTGATTTCTTGTTGGAGTTTGATATTGTGAGCCTGTTGTGAGCCGTGTTCAATGGTTTGTTGATGTCTGTACATACCAAGCTCAATGTTTTTAATGTTGGGTAGTAGCTGGTGAAGTGTTGTGTTTTCCAAGGGCACAAGTTTTTCGGCAAGAGGTGGTAGGAGAGAGTCCCAAATTATATTGACGAATTCTGGCTCAGGCAACTGTGGTGCACACTTATTCTTGTAAAATGTTACATTTTCAATGTGAACTTGAGCACTCTTGCCTTGTTGTTTTGTGGCGTATAAGAGTTGTTTTAACCTGTCTGGTCTGTCGAGTTTTGAGAATGTCTGTAATAGTTTTTCCTCAATATGTTTCCAAGTTATTTCAGCCGCACTGGCGTAATATAGATTCTCATAGGTCCTCTTTGCAACCCCTACCAGATAGAACTTTAATCGCCATCGTTTTTCAAGATCAGACGCACTGACTGCATTAAATGTATCTAAAAATTCGTCAAAGTTTTCGCGAGTTTCTCCTGAGAAAGTGGGGATGTGGTGTGTTTTTGGTATGACAACGAGTACTTAGTTTGTTGTTGTTGGTGGTGTTTGTGCAATTTGATTTATGGTGTCTGTGATTGTGGTCGGAATGGATATGAAATGTGTAATTGTTGTTTGAAGTGTCTGGCATGGGCGTGGTCTGAGATTATAGCTTGTCCCAGGCTGGTTAACTGACAGGTTTTGGTGTTGAGAAATGCGTTCAAGAGGTGTAATGTGTTCTATGTTATTAGTGGTTAACTGGGTTGTCAACTGCTTGTGTATGTCTAATGTTCATTTCGGTGCACCTGATGCAAGTGTAAGTGTTCTAACTATATCTCTGATTGTTTGTGCAGTAAAATTGTGTGCTGTGCTCATGTCAACATGCTAGCATAAATGTTTGTAGTGTTTGTAGTTTAGTGTAGTTGTTGCCGCGCACTTTGTGTAACTTATAAATAATGCTAAATACAACAGATAAGAAAATGAGAAAGATCTCCGAAACGCACACAATACAACTGGAGATTTCCCGCTTAGAAAAGAACAGGTTGTTCCACATGCACTAAAAGCTGTTGACATGCATTAAGCTAGGATACGGAAAATATAAGCAAGTCTAAGGGGAAGCGGGGAGCGTGATGTGACATCAACTGCTGGCTTGCAAGGATTCCTACGCAAGCTGCTGACATGCGCACATGGCCACACATCGCTTGCTGCGCATTCCATGACCATGTGATGTTGACAGCTGTTTAACGCTAGCCTAAGTACAGTAACGCTACAACATGCAATTGAGTTATTGACGGTCACAATAACACTACATTTAATCCTATACAAAATATATTTCACTTGAACATACTGTAATACAAAGACAATGAACATATGCGCTAAAATATGATGAATTATTATGCGTGAGCACGCTGTGGTTTATGTGATGTGCATCCATGGTCTTTTCTAGCTGCATACAGTTCCCTATGCGAAGCGCAACATAAATTCCTATATAACCTGAGCGTACTCGCATAAGCGCAAGCTGGAATTGAGAGGAGCTTCCACCAGTGTAGCAATCCTTCTCCTTCTGACATTCTAACACAACACTCTTTATTATAATTGACTTACACGTTTGAGGTAACAGTTTGACGTCTGGCTGGTGGACCATTGAGGGAAGAGGTTATGTGGACTAGGATGAAATAGGTGATGATTTCCGGATGGACACCAGCATTCTCAGTGGAGAGCACGATGATTGATGGGGCAGTGTGGCCGACGGCCTTAGGTGACCCCCTCGATGACCAACATCTTAACTGGAGAATATCATAGAGTTGTAGAGATTGTGGAATCCATTCTTACCATACCAGAAGACCCTTGGCTAGTGAAGGTTATCGGAGCTGCCTCCATACTCTCATGCTCACTCCCGGGGCTGTTAGAGGCCGCCTTACACCTTAAAGGTTATGTCATCACATTCATATCGGTTAAGCGACCGATAGGCAGTCGAGTAAATAAAATGTTGAGTTCCTTTACAATGTTATTTATTTACTTACTTCACATAGCGAGCACATACGTTAAGGTTCGCCATTATAGTGGGCGAGCACTAACACTGATAAAAGGTACTAGGCTGACATAGTTATGGTAACTTATGCCCTGGCCATGTACAATTTGATCGGGTACAGGGTGGCTCAATCCCTGGACTATGAAAGAAATAAAAATGTTCCAGTAACATTATATTGAAAACTATCGATACACTAAATGATTTGACAAGAAAGATGAAAAGTCAGTGGAGGACGACACATGCGCGTCCACCCTGCTAGATCATGGCGACTCTACTACTCCTTCTTTGGCATGGAGCTCGCCAATTGGCCAGGATCTCTGCAAGAAGTTACGTGACTTGTTGTAGACATGAAAACATTTATATAATGAAAATGAAAGGAATGATGATGAAGCTGATGAACAGGTGAGATATTAAAACCTTCAACTAATTTTTAAATAACACTTAATCATAAAATATAAAATAAATATCTGCCAGTGGCAGTGTTGCCACACCTTTCCTAACCTTACTTCCGTCGTGCTGGTTTTCGGGGCTGGAGCCCCACGAGAACCTTCCCGATCAAAATGAGTGTATACGTATTCATTACAAACCCTAACAAGAACATAACACACTGATATTACACAACAAACACTCTTATACTAAAATACATACATTTGTAGGTTAACTGACCACGTGCTCTGCACGTTGCCGGGTGCGGTGGCTGGTCACCGGTGCACTAGATCAATATACTGGCACGACCAGTATTTACTGCCATGACTTTTCATGTTTTAAGTTTCTCTGACAACTAAAATGGTAAGGTGTGTGCCAATAGGCTAGGAATAATATTTAACGGACTGAAATAGCCCTCACGTTTCTCTGTGTGACTTTGTTTACATCACGTTACACCCCTAGCGAGCGAACATGACACTACACACACTATTTTACTTTCAAAACAAAATTTTAACCTAACACGGGGCAGACTTTGGCATCCTGATGCAAAAGGGTGCAGAACTAATATTGGTAAACATACTTGGCAGTTGCCCTCAAAATGGATGTACACAAATCCGAAAATATATATTCAGTGAGAGATGCCTACGGGAAAAATGTAAACACTAGCATATGGTCTCCCCTGGATCATGTGACAATAACAACATACGAACTAAAACTGTCAGCACGTGACATTCAGGTTGATAAACACACAAGAAAATACATAACACAAAACAGTTATCCTCTCTTAAAACTAACAAACCTGTTTCGATGCGGAACTTTAGTGCCCAGCTTGGACACAAGATATATAAACATATTTACTACACAACACCTCACATAACACATATTAACCCTCAAAGAAAATACATTCGTGACGTAAACAAACGCACATGGGTGTGTCCCTAGGCTTGTTACTTTGCACTAAAACACGTGCACTAAAACATTAAAATGGCCATGAAAGAAAATAAACACAATCACACTTCATACACTGTAGCCCGTCTTCAAACACACGTAGCACATGGTACTGTGTGTCGATACTGCTCGACGATACTAGGGTGTTGACTTGGATGCTGCAGAACAGGCATGGTGAACGAGTTGATGTGTGCTGCACACGTCAAGTTAAAACAATATCTAGTAGATGAATATTGACTCTCAGTGATTACAATTATTACAAGTTATTCTATCAACAAGACTTTAATGATATGACTAACCTTGCCAGAACATTAATTATTTACTTAGAGAGGGGCAACAGGATCTCAAAGTGCAGTGTTACTCCTAACTGCCAGCTCGAAGTTATGCTCACCATATAAATCATTGTAGGGCGGCCTACAGCTCCTCCAGGCCTCGGTGTCGTGATGTCCGCCTTCTCGTTACCAGCTTCAGCAACTCAACGTAGCAGCACTGCAATCGTTGCCGTGACACTAGGGGGTGAGCAGCTTGCTGCACCCCTTTTATATTAACCGTGCAGTAGGTCATCGGTGCATGTTTAGAAAACATCTTTTATCCATAGGCGGTTTCGTGAGCGGCGCCTAGCTGGCCGCTACTATGCAGTTATTTCCTGTACTTGTATTTCTCCACCATCCGGCATGAAAAGATCTTTTGTATGCTCTCATTGACGGAAACATTTTTTTCTAAATGCGGACGTCCTTTTGGCTGGAAATTCTTGACCAAATTTCACGTAAAATAATACGTTTTTACACCTGCACACGTGGGCCGCTATGAACTTCATCCAGTGGCATTCGCGTCATCTAAGCTGACTTTCACACATTTGTGTGTTTATTCTGCCTGCTCATATTGTGCCCCATGATCTTCAAGTATTATTTGTATAATTTTGTACTGCGCTATTATTTTCTTTCCTTACCCGCTATGTGTATTGGCCGTCGCCACACAGCACGTGGTTCGGGGACGAGTCCCAACGAGTTGACGTTAGCGGCATAAATGATTGCACGTGTTCATCTCATACTCCATGTCCTATCTCTGGGCGAAACCTATAGTCCATCCCAGTGGCTATAGACCCCCGCCTTGTGGAGGTTGTATTATCAGACGCCGTGGAGAATCATTCATGTGGAGTGCACAAGGTGAGTAACGTGCTAGGGGAATCACCCACCGGAACTGGCTAGTCACATCCTAGTGTAAGCACCTTAATTAATTTTCTGGCACGGGGTAACTTTGGCTTAATAAACATACCTCGCAATGTAAAAGTGTAAGTCTTTGTAGTGTCAGTACCTAGCTCCACCAAGTGTTTTGTTTGCAGTGTTTTGGTATATATAAAAGTTTGACGCATGCCCAGTTATACACTGTCTGACACAATCATTCTGGTTTTAGTGCGCTAGACCTAGTGCACGTCTCAACAATGTTTTTGGCTAGAGAGTTTGCTTGGTTGTGGTGGTTTAGGGCTTGACACGCAGTCTGGAGTTGAAACCTTGTTTCCTGTGAAGGATATTGGTATCGGAAGCTGACGGGAGGTGTTAGTGCTACCTGACTTACATTTGAGATCTTCAGCCGGTTGGTGACTGAGTGGAGCTGGTGTTGCAGTCCTCAGGTTTCGGTTGGGTTGAACTGGGCCGGTTCACACAGTACTGTTGGTTCCAGACTGCGGACTCCTGGCTCCAAAACCCGGCATTGGCGATTCCGTACCTTGCTTCCATCCAGTATACTATACCCCTCAGGACAGGATGATAATCTTGACTTTTACGGACGTGCAATAGAAAAGATACATAATGCACCATAGGATCAGTTGGGATTGCTCGTAACGTTAGTGAGGCGGCGTTGTCCCATTCCGCCTCTTTCCTTCATAGAAGGGGTTAAGGTAAGCTGTTGCTTGGCAGCAAGATGAGCTATCTTTTGCTCCCTACGCCGTCGGCTGTTCCTTATCTTATAAGGCATACAGTGTGGTTCGCCACTGAACATTACACGTCGTGCACCACGGACAAAAACTATTCCCTATAATAGTGTAGCCCAGTAGCTGCTTGGCAGCACGAACTCGGTGTCTCGAACGATCCCCCACCTTAGCTTGCAGATCAGAGACGTTGAGCCGTGTGGGCCACCAATGCTTCTACTGGAAATGACATCCAACCAAGGCCAGGTCGCAACACCCAAGCAAATACCTCCCTTCCAGCACCTTGGTGCTCTGGTAGGGAACACAACGTAGCCTTGCTGTCTCTCCCTGGATGGAAGTATTCCTAGTGGTCGTGGCTCCTTTGTTCTTTCTATCCAGCACCTAGGTGCTCGGGTGTAGAATCAACAGGCTGCCGTCTAATGGGTGTGTACATGACTGGAGTACTCCAGAAGGAGGTCTTCAGTCAACTCTAGTTCGGATGTAAATGTTCACGGTTTTCGTTGGTGGTGCACATTGCAGATTGCTCCTAGCTGACAATGTGGATAATACTCTAGAAATATATAAAATTATGGCTAGAGAACAAAGCTGTATTTATTGAGGACTCAATAAATACAGTGACCAGTGCTATCTCCTACCAAGCAAATGGAGTACTGAAAGTAACCTACGTTAGCCAGGTGTAGACGGCCTGGTCCTAGGCTAGAGGAGAAGTTGAACTAGAAGACTACTGAATGGACTTATATAGACAGAACTGTAGGGTGCAGCGGCGGGCGTGGGGAGGGCATGTGAGGTCCTTATTCTGTGAGGCTAGCATGGGAGTTGAAAATCCTCTCATCAGCACTGTGCTTCGTGGATCATTGGTGGCGCTCAGTCATGCCCCGAGGTGGCTGACAGCTTGTAGGCACTCAGCGGGGTGGGAGGGGAGAGGCAGTGTGTTCGCTGGTTACGTAGCCTTGAAACCACGTGTTCGGCTGCCCGGTAGATTTAAGCGGCGCGCAACATCCATGTATTGGTTTGCGGTATTGACTCTCACGTGGGTTGAAGTAAGAAATATATGACATGATGAGCGATGAGTCGTAATCGTATTTAATAGTGATATAAGCAGCACGTGTCAAGTTGTTTTGTAAGTACGCACAGGTGAGACGAACACAAAGAACCCACAGCATCCCTGAGATCCCTAAGTGTGGTGTGTAGGAACCACCACTGGTGCCCATCCAAGCAGATAAAAGTGTATTGTAATTGTTTCTGTGTCTCACCCGACGGCGTCAACCTAACGCATACTCTGTGTTATATCAGGGAAGCTACAAGTTTCAGTACCCTTGACGTGCAGTCAGGGTACTGGCAGATCGCGGTGCATCCAGACTGCAGAAAATATACTGCCTTCACCACCCCAGAGGGAGAAACCCTCCAGTTTGAGTCATGCCCTTCGGCCTTAAACATGCACCTGCCACATTCCAGCGGCTTATATCAGTGGAGGTACTTACAGGATATATAAGCCAATTCTGTTCTACCCACCTAGACAACATCATCATATACTCCAAGATTTGGGAAGAGCAACTTCGGTCACATCCAACGAGTCCTGGAACATCTAGAACTACATGGGATGACATGCAAACTCTCGAAGAGCCCCTTTTGGGAAGTCTTCTATTGATTACCTGAGCCATGTGGTCACCTCTGGAGGGAATTACTCACAAGCAAGTTTGATAAGGGCTATTCAGGAAGCAGAAAAGCCGGCCACCAAGAAACAGTTGCACCTCTTCCTTGGCCAATGCAACTGGCTCAGGGATTTTGTGCCTAACATAGCCAGTCACATGGTACCATTCCACATACTGCTGGAGAAGGAAGCACGATGGCGGTGGCGACCAGAACTCCGCTCTGCCTTTCAAGCCTTGAAAGCAAGCTTTCAGGACATCAAGCAACTACATCTGCCTCAAGGGGAGGTGCAACTGATCCTAAAAATTGACACTTGCCAGAACGGCTTAGGGGCCGTACTCTATCAAGAGTGTTCCCGACGGCCAACCCCAGGTGATACCGTATGCTAGTACAAGGCTAAATGCCACTGAGCAATGCTATCACATACGTGAGCAAGAATGCCTAGCTGTTATCTGAGCGGTTCACAAATAGAGGTATTATCTGGAAGGCAACCACTTTATCTTACGGACCGACAGCAAAGCCCTCCAATGACTATGTGAGTCCTGTAATGCCAACGCCAAGCTCGAGCGGTGGGACATTTTCTTGACCAAGTTTGCCTTTGCCTTGGTGGGAGGCGAGTAGTATGACCACCACGACCCCCATACTGAAATAGATTCCTTCTTTTTTTAAATTTCCAAGTAACTTCCAGTTACTGTAATTAAGTTGTTGATGAATGTTCACAATTCATAGCTGAATTACTTTTTACTCACTTGCAATGAAAACAAAATCTAAAAAGTTTTGTTATTCTAAATTTTTAAAATTTAATTACAGGTAAAAATTTTTGTGTATAAGTGGTACATAATAATATTTTGTTTGTTGTTTCAGGAGTTTTGGAGTCACTGTTTGAGCACAGAGTGTACTTTCTGCGCTCTCGTCTGTCTGCCCGACTGTTCCGTACCATTGTTGGCTCTGAACGTGTGTCTGCACAGTCTGTTGTTCAAAATATATTGTCTTCACAGACTTTTAGTCCTCACTACTCAGCCATTTCTGTCTCTCCCAGTTTGCAAGAAGGCTACTTGTGTAGCACCAGTGTTCAGCGAGAGAACCTTTGTCGTGCTTTGTTGTTGGTGATGACATTTATGGAATTGGCTGTAACGAAAAACCCTCAGGCAATTAGCTTTGTAAGCAGTCGGCTCAAATAGTGATATGTATTGTGTGGCAACAGTGTAAAGAAATACATGTGTCTTTTATACATGATAAATTACTGTTATTGCACTTAGGCATGGCAGGACATATTACAGTATTTGCCTAATACTAATGTCATGTGAAAACATCTATAGTCCATTCCCGATTGGAAGCGACGTATGAAAATCAACCTTTGAAAAAACACTCTAGACATAACATGTCAATCTGATTTTTCAATAGCCTGTATTCCACAAATATATTAAACTGCGGTTAGAGTACTGTATTATTGAATAAATGAAACTTTACCGTAATATCTTCTATAACTTGTAATATTTCTTTCTTTTTAAATGTGAATTAACAACAGCAAGAGCAGCGGCATGTTGATGACGGCCGGTAAAAAATAGTTCACAGTTAATGTATTATTTTAACCTATTTTTTTAGTATAATATTTGTAAATTAAACGGTGCCTATTGAAATATTTAAATTTTTAGGTATCCTCGATGACAACATATCTCATTTTTACAGTTTAAAATAACAGCGGAAAATATTGTGAGTAGGCCGTAATGGTAATGTTGTTTTATCGAGCGAGAAAGCAAGTGTCTGCTGAGCGAGGCTTGTCACTCTCTCTCTTTCTTTCTCTCTTTCACACTCGGGAAGTTTCACTTCGCTAGTACACGGAAACAATTGTACATGTTTTCCATTGTAGCATATTTCATACTTATTACAGCAAAATAATGATTTTTGAATTTGTAATTTACAACTTAAAAGAGATTTTAATGTTTGAATACTTATTTTCATATATTTAGATATGATGGCGGGGCAGAAACTAAGTGAAGTTGGCGGACGTGGTGAGCCATGACATGGCGTGTTGTTTTTTTTTTACCAAACGAAGCGTAAATTATACTTATTCCGAAAAATACTTCAAATTACCACATCACATTTGTAGATGATGTGTTTTTTAAACCTACCTAAGCAAGTTACGAAGTGTGGATAAATCTGTGTTTCTGCTGCAGTAATAAATATACTGCTACAGTGTGTTTCGTTAACCGCTGCATGTGGAATAACGTGGCGTGGTGATCGTTGCGCTGGATCTGTGTGTATGCGTGATTTCAAATATGTGATGTGAACTATTTATATGTTTTAAATGTGACCTGTTTTTATGACGAAGTTATTTATTTACATCTACGTCTGTTTATGTATTACAGCGTTGTACCTTTGCCCTAGGTGTTTGAAACACAGTCGTGTAACATGATTTAACACCAATCCCAACAAAATAACCAAGTCCAGCCCCAATAAATTTCAGTAAACCTAATACACAGTAAGTAGCAATACATACAAATATGAGTGGAATAAAAGTTACAGTAGGCTTATTTGTGTGCATGTTCGCTGTTATATTTTAAGTCTGTATGACAAAAAATGAGTGACACGAGTTGCGTGCTTGATTTTAGTGTCTCTTTTCCTTTGGACTGGTTATTCCTTCGTTATTCGAACTGAGGCTGTTCTTTTAAAGATACCCAACACATATCAATAACAAAGAGTTAAATACTATAGTTCATTACCTCGCAGTTGTAACAGTGTTAAACACAGTCGCTGCAAAATATTAACGTGCATTACGTGTAATGTGCTATGTCGTGGAAAACAAATATGTTAATGTAACAACCGTAAGAACTATCATCAATTCAGGCATTTTTAAAATGTCATAAAGCTGACCTAAATAATGTTATAGGCCTAAACTGTGAATATTTGTATGAAATGGTTTTTCAAATAGACCTACGACAGAATTCTTTGAAAAGCTGTAAACAGTAAACAACACATTTGACAGGTATAAAAGTAGAAGTCACATTTCAATGTTTATGTTTAGATGTAGCGAAAATACAAGAACACATGTACACACACAATGGCATGTAAACATTGATTTTGACAGATGCTACATGGCAGTCACATGGCAATGTTTGTTTCAATTGGCAGAAGAATACGAAATGGGCCTGCAAGTAGATATTTAGCATAGCTCCAAGAAAGTTGCTTCGAGTGGGGAATGGACTATAAGAATACACAATCAATATTAACCATATTTTCGTCAGAATCAAAGGCAATTAACATATATTTACAAAACATCAACAAATAAAAAAAACATACATTCAGTTTTTCTAAATCATGGCTGACATGAATACAAACTATAAACAAATGACAATGTCCACCATATTGTAAACAATAGTCACATTGCAGTGCCACATCTTGTACAAAAAATCATGAGCGTGTTTTTTTTATTATTATTTATTTATTTATTGAAACATAACTCTTTAAACAACATATAAATCTGCTTTACATTTTGCTTTGAGGTTGCAGATAGTTCTGTTATTTTTACCTTGAGCTTTGGCCAAATTTAGCAAGTTTCCCCTTGTTACTTGTTTTGTACAAAAATAATGGTATGCATAAGTTCTTTTATGGTTTATTTTTTGGCCCCACATTAGTCACATTATTATTTACATTTAAGCCATTAGGTTAGCCCACGTTTCCATTTCTTTGCTGTTGACCACGTGCACAAGTGTGAAAGCAAATAAAACTCTGTTCGCAAGCCTCCTTTCCTCTTACAGATCAAATACTAAGATAACAAGGCTACCAAAAAAAAACTTTTTTGGTCTGGCAACATTAGTGTCTCATAAAAGATAAGATAAACAAACAGGTTGGATCTCTGCTCTCATTGATAAAAGACACATGGCTGCTACTACTCCCCCCTCTGTAATTGGTAGGTTTGTTCCATTCATCTTCTCTTTTTTGCTCTTTGGTAGTCACGGGAGTTGAGGTCAAAAGTGACCTGGGTCAACAAATTTTTACTTCCTTCAAAACAAACAGAATGACTTTAGATGTGTTTGTGTATAAAAATAAGAATGGCAGATGTAGCAGATGCCTTGTAGCTGACATATTTATTTTTTAATAGTTTGTGTTGACAAATTAATTTCCTCCCAACATACATTATTTTAAAATAAATTTTTTATCCATAACATCAATTCAGTGCCCTCTCAATTCTGCTTGAGAGGAGGAGTAAAAAGGACATGACCTAAATAAAGGTATGATTCCTAAGGTGCGATTGTAGCCGCACGATGGTCGCGCGTCCTGTGAGGCTGCCCCATTCATAAGGCACAGCTGAAAACAGCACTTCCTACTGCGTGACTGTAGTCGCACAGGGAAAATAATATTCAGTTGTTTTGTAGCTTGCAATGGATGTGCGTAACATTGTTCAGTGGTTAATGCTAGAAGAGGAAGAGGATGATGATCTACTTATGTTGTTTATGAGCCCCAGTTACAAAAACAGTGACGCACATGGCATTTTTAAAGCAAGAAGAGAAGAGGAATTCTACACTATTCTTATTAACAGACATTTAATGAAAGGTGAAGCAAAATTTTGGGAGTTTTTCAGGTTAAATGTAAGACAGTTTAATTAAATTTTGAAACCAGTGGAAGATGTCATCAAGTGTCAGTCGTGCAACGAAGTAAGAGAACCAATAACACCTGAAGAGAAATTGGCACTAACATTAAGGTAAACTTAGTATATTATAAATTACACTAGCAAAACCGAATTCATTAGAAATACAATAGTAGCTATGAAATATAGGATATAAATGTCACACAGTGAAATGGTGACTGTAATTAGTTCCAATCATTTGACGATGTTAATAGGTGAGAAAACCAACTGAATGAAGAAAAAATATTATTGTGTATTAAAATATATAAGCTAAGTACAAAGACGTTGTTATACATAAGGTCAACACAATATTGCATATCACTCAAATGATAAGTTTTGTGCATTCTGCTCACACATTTCACATGAAAGTTTTGTTTGTTGTGGTGGCTGTTGCACTATCGTATTGAAAGCAACCTGCTAATAATAACTGTGACTGCTGGTGTATTTCGCCAGCATTTGTATTGTGTTCGCAGTAATCACCTGCCGACTGACTAACGACATGAGGTGTCTGAAGATGTGGGTGAAAGTCGCGCAGGAGCACCTGAAGGCAATATGTGTGTGTGTGCATTCTCAAGGGCTCTTGTTTCTAATTCGGAAACAATACTGCATATATGCAGCTTAGCTTCTGCACGTGGAGTGGGTGGCAACTGTTTCACTGAAAGAGCCATACTTCGGAAGAACACATCTTTTGCATCATCTTCGCGTTCAGTTTCTTTACTTCAAAAAACAGCTCTCAGAATTTCATCTTGATCCTTTGATCATTGTGTCAGCATTATACCTCTTGTGTTGTCTTTCCCACTGACTGCTTACGTTTCTTCGAATACGTTCCAGATGTAGGCCTACTAGAAGTAGGGTTTTTTTTTAATCAGACAACACTTTTGTATCATCACGTACTTGGGGATTTTCTAGAGAATGCTCGTCACAAATTGAACTGCATGGCTGACTACGTGGTTGAGTTTCCAGTAATCTCTTCTTATGCAGTGAGTGCGTTGCATTTTCTTCGTGGTTGATTGTGTCGTTTTCATCATCACCAGCCCTACTAGAAGCACTGTTTACATGAGAGTGTGTTTTCTCGTCATCTTTCTCGACATTCTGTGAGATGTTGGAAAGAGATCTGCAATTAAAAACACTAACTGTATACTTTATACAACATTTCAACTCACTTTCTTTTTATTTCCCAAAGAAAAGAAGTGATGGAAACAAGTGCAATTTTTCGGTTAGTTGTATGATATTGTGCATGTGGTTAAATCTATCACATTTAAGAATTAATTTCCATTACCACTAATAAAATCCTCTCTGTAATTGTCATAGACTTTAATTAATGAAAATGTAATTTTGTAAACCAAATTTGAGTTATTTATAGCTGTACAAAAACGGTCCTAATGAAAACATGTACTTTGCAAAAAAAACATGTAATGTTTCATTGAGAGGGTTTTAAACAATTTTCTTGGAAGGTCCTAGCTTCAAATAGTTTGCTAGTGCCTATTCTTGCAAATATTTGAAATTGTCTATGAATGTAAAATGATAAAAATGACTCGCAGTGATAATATTTCAAATATTTGCAATCATGTATTGCTAAATGGTTTAGATGGTCAGGTAGTACTCACTCTCTTTCATAATGTACAGTATCCAGGAATGATAGCATCAGAAATAGGCCACTTCGTAGATTTGAATCCTGGTGCTGATCCTGTCCCCATTTTTCTGTCTCTCTTACGCCTGTTGTATGTATCTTTCATGTTCTTCCACCTCTTTTTGCACGTCAACTGTAATGAAAAAAAGAAAATGGTGATTTACAAATAGCAGAATGTAATTTATGTACAAATCATGTATTATGTAATTATTAAGCTATGTCAACTTTTCCATTTATTTCAGGTTTATGGCCACTGGAGCGTCATTCAGATTGTTGGCATTTGCATAACAGAAAGCTACAGAAGCTGCATTGTGAAACGAATGCTGGTTGCTTTATCTGAGAAGCTTCCTCCTCCAATTATAATGCCAAAGCCAAACAATGATATTCTTACTGAAAAAGCAACAGAGTTCAATAAGCTGTGGAATTTCCCGAACTGCATATCTGCCATCGATGGCGAATATATTTGAATAATGTGTCCCGCTAAAAGTGGCTCTGTATTTTACAACTACAAGGACTACTTTTCAGTTGTTTTGCTTGCAGTTGTAGACGATAACTACAAGTTTGTTCTTGTTGACATAGGTTCCTATGGTAAGGAAGGTGATAGTGGAATCCTTGAGAAATCAGTCATGGGAAGATTAATCAAAAGTAATTAATTTTTCCCACCTACCACATCTTTGCCTGGCTCGGACATTATTACTCCTCATGTACTCGTAGGAGATGAGGCATTTTGCTTAAGTGATCATATGATGAAACCGTACACAAAATCCGAGGCACGAGAAGATGTACAAAAAGTAATTTTTAATTACAGACTTTCCTGAGCAAGAAGAGTTTCAGAAAATAGTTTTGCATTGTTAAGCCAAGTTTTCAGAGTATTTTACACGCCTATAGCCATTAATCATGAAACTGTGAATGCAATGATTATGACAGCTTGCTGTCTGCATAATTTCCTCTGGGATGCCTACTTAGAAAATGACAGCCGATGCTACTACAATTATGACCCTTCAGTGCCTGCACCTGTGGACAGTATGCTAGCTTTGGCCCAACCTGACAGATTCGCAAATATGGAGGTAATTTCAAGAAATATTTCAACTGCCCACAATGGCAATACAGAGCAGCTAGGAAAACAGAGATCTTAAATTAATGTAAATAATGAAATGTGGGCTACAAACCATTACTTACAAGTGCACACGTATGAATTATTGCGTGCATGTGAATATGTAGAAATATATATAAAACAAAATTGAAACATACATATTTGTCAAATTTGTGTACGACACTTACCTGTTTTCCCAATTTGCTTCCCTATTTCAGCCCATACATTTTCCCGAACATTATTATCCTTATACTGTGAGTGCCTTAAATCGTACAAACATGTATGCTGGGTAACTAGTTCAGCAAACACAATGCTTCTGTACTTGAAAATGCCATATTTCACTTCCTGATAGCTGGCACAACACACACTGCAACGCGCGACGCAGTGGCTAGACTGGTCCCTCGATCAGTCTGGTCTCGTCGCACGTGGCTCAGTTTTTTGTACTGCACATGTGCAGTAGCTCGCAACGCACGGCTGCACGGTGGCATCACGCCTTAGGAACCACACCTTAATCCAGTGGCATTTCGACCTATCAACTGGAACTCCTGCTGTCATGCTGCTGTCACACTACTACCCACTCTGAAAATATTTTTATGTTCCGCTTCATCAAAATTCACTTGTTTTTTTGTTTATTTATTTTTTGATTATGCTGAAACCGTTACTAATCTTGTATGCCACCTTGTTTTATATGTCGGAAAATATGGTATTAATATGAGATGTGTGTACTTTTACATTATCACTACTATAGACAGTAATGTGAAAGCTGTGGTTAAAGATTTCCCATAACAATCCTTTTTAGGCTGGTTGTTTATGCGAAGTCTAGTAAGTGGATGTGAAATACATCATGCACACCGACATTTATCACTGTTCTGTTGGGTGTTGTGTGACTTGCTACTTCCCCGTACATACCTGATGAGAGAAGTGGTTACCTAGCAACTAGTGTGGCGACCTAGCTTCCTCTCTCCCCCCTCCTCTTTCTCTCTCAGCCATGCACCTTCCTTCCTTCCTCCCCTTACATTCCTTTGAGAAGGGAAGCTGTTGTCTAGCAAAAGAAAAAACGCATCTCTCTCACTCTGCCATGCGCTCGTGTTCACACGCCGGCCATAGAGTAATTAAAGTGTTCCTGGCGAACGTAGAAATTTTATCACGATTATCCATCACTGAAAATGTTGCATAATACATTTTAACAAGGAATTATTATTTGCAAAGATGTTTTATTAAAGGTTTATTAAAGGTCGTTCTTTTCCGTAAGGTCAGTGTTTCATAGTATCTGGCATAATATCAACAAGTTAAAATGTAATATTAATTTTACTCAAGGTGCATCTTTCCAAATAAAATTATATGCCCAGAAAAATATACTTGACCACCCCTTGTTGCCTAAAATTGTTTGAACCTAGAGCGACTTGTAATACCAAGCGTAAAGTTCATTTTGAGTAACTTCTTGTGGGGAAATTGGAGGATTTATATTAATTTATTTCGATAGACATGCATCTTTTGAATAATCTGTTAAAATATATAGGTCTATGCGACACCTTTGGCTGTCTAATAATGAGCAAGCACCAAGCCAGAGTGCAGGGTAACTCGCGACAGGAAAAATCAGAGTATGTGGTTTCGAATGATTAAAAATTAAAGACCATGAAGAAATAAATTTTAACCACCTTATTTATTCATTTCTATCTCAAAATTATATGTTATTTTTGCAGTGAAATACAACTAATTACTTTAAAAGACATTTGCCTCGCACGCAAAGTATTGGCACATGTAACGATGAGGAGGGGTAATCCTCCCGCCTTCCCCTTCTCTGCCTGCCGCCATGAAGATACGGCCTGATTGATAAATTGCTGGCAGACTCAAGCACGTACTGGAGGTAGTGGTAGTTCAATGAAGGAAACTGCTCTCGTGCTGCCGAGACAATTCTTCAGGAGTGTAAGGTTTGGGAACGAGGTTCTCTCTCTCTCTCTGCTGTGCGCTCGTGTTCACACACCGGTCGTAGAGCAATTAAAGTGTTCCTGGCTAACGTATAAAGGCCGGGAGAAAACCCCAGATGAACCAGACTTACGCCCAATCCAGTTAACCCGTACCATATCTGAAGTGTAGTCCATGAACAACAACCCCAATGAAGTGCGTGCACTGCCAAGGTCGATTCTACTACCCCCGACTGGGGTGGAACGACAAACCCCGCTATACCGAAGGCTTAAGAGTTTAGGTGTGAAAAATGTCGACAACAGCAAGCCACTCACTGTGGCTGGATTACGTGTCCATCCAGGTCACATCATAAACACAGTGAGGTGTACAATCTGCATTTTCACCATGGCTGTATAGAGTGGCCTGACGAGAGGTTCACCCGCCCTGGACTTGTATACCACTGTGTGATGTGTAAATGAGCTGAACAGTACAGACCAGGTAACCCAGGCACCCACAGTGTAACATCAACCCATAACCCAGACGGCCCGCAACTGCAACAGTTCGCCAGCCGACCCCAAGAAGACCCATTCGCCTTCATCCAGGAATGTGAATGCAAATTTAGGGTGAACTAAGCATTCCCTAAACAATGGGTCACCCAAGCAAGAAAGTAAAGAGTGGAAATGTCACAAATGGTGGGACAGGTACGGTGAGTTTAACACTGAGTGGGCACAGTTCCGCAACCGGTTAGCATCCCAGTTCTCCGGTGAAGAGATCCTTGCCTGCAGCCTTACCACAGAGTTCCACACCCACACCCAGGAATCAAGGAAGAAAGCGAAATATTTATACACTGCTAAGTACAAATGTATATACCTTAAGGGTATGATCAGAGCTTCACGAGAACAGTTTGACGTGGGCAAGATGTTTCAGGGAAGGTGAAGTTGGTGCTTGCCCCACCTTATACCTCAGGCATGGGTAAAACTGGCAGAAATTGCCCAATGCCATAACTTGGTAGAGTTAATGATGGGGGTCGCTCGGTCTACGAACCTGTGGGACATTTGGATGCCTTCATTGTGATGAACTGCTGTTGTACATTCACCAATAAATTGCATTTACTTTTACGTACACTGGTTTATACTCACAAGACTGTTGACCATCTCATACATGTGAAATATACACTTTAAAGAAAACACTGAGAGTGCTGCATATGGGTGCAGCACCCTAGGTACCCCAGAGGGCCAGGAGAAGAACACTTACGTATGGTTGTAGAGATATTTACTTCACCTTTTGAAAATACATAACAGTGAGGCTGTCAGGTGGAAAACTTATTCGAACTCGGCACTCAAGGTCTGTCGAAGACCTGCTACTGCGAAAGATGGCATGGGCCGTACGTGAAAACTAAATTATATGCGTTACGTGTTCTCAATAAAAAATGGGAAAAAATAGTGGGTCCACTCCTAAGTACAAATGAATAAAAATGCTTTTGAAAATGAAAAGTGATTACAGCCTACATGCTGGTACCAAGGGTGTTTCCAGAGCAAAACTTCCACGCTATTGACCAGTCCGAGTGCTACGAACTGAACGAATGGCACTGGCTTCTGCTACAGGCTGCGAGAGCTGGTGCCAAATGTTGAGTGTAATATTAAATGTGGCTTTCTGAGCAAAAACTAAATTTATACACAATTACAGAAAATACATAAAACACATTGGCAACATTCCTGTGATTTGGCAAGTGTCTTTTATGCTCGAAGATATGACGTGACCGGAAATGCCACAGCACTCTAAAATAATCATAAATGAAATGGAATAAATTACATTATAACACAAATAAACCCTTGCAAAAATGATTCAAATAATAAATTAAGTCCTTGTATTTCATTTCCAGTATGGATGTGTGACGTCACTGCATTTCACTACTTGGACGAATCAAGTGCTCGCCACCAGAGGGGTTGGACGAGCCCAGTATTGAAAACGGGTGTGGGAAGCCACGCTGGATTGCACTTTTTACAATGGAATTTAACCCCAATGATTTATTGCACTGGAGGGGCTCGTAGAACTTATTAATTGACCAGCAGACCAGTACAACAGCTGTGGAGGAGTTGAGACTGAAGGTTTCGGGTCATGCTAGACCTTTTATACTTATCTCGTATAGGCACTCTGAGGTGAGAGGTGCGGGGAGTGATAGCAGCGTTCGTACTCCAAGGATGAAAAAAAAATTCAAGCACCAAAATGGTCCATAAAAATATGCTTATAATCAATCAAGATAAAATCACGAAATTGTTCTAACAATTTGAGGAGTTAAAATATTTCAATAAAATACTGTTAAAGCAACCTATACCTAGTAATCCCTTGTGGAGCTATTTTTCCAGCAGGCTAAGTTTCCAATTTTTATTCTTAGCCACTTACAATCAGTGACATCAACTAGGAAACAAAATACATACTTTTCAAAATGCACAACACCAAAATGTAAACATTTGTACAAAACACCTACAATATTAAGAAGTATTTATTATACTTCTTTAAGTTTTCCACTTGGGCAATTTTTTCTTTAGCTATCTGTTGAAGAGTATTTGATGAGGCTATCAAAATCATATCCCCACTGACCTCTGCCTTCTGTGGCAAATCAGCAGCCAACCACGTTTGTGAAGCAATATCTTTTTCAATCTGCTTAAACTTCATCGCTAATTCTCCCCCATTCTCATTTTCTCTCTTTACTGCAGTTTTGGCAGCCAGTTTTTGCTCTTCTAAGTAAGAAATGTACCTATGAAGTGAATTTGCAGCACAACTTCTCAACATCTTATTTATCCTTAAATTATGAAGTTCTTTTACACCACCTATGTCACCCAGAAAGTCATAAATCAATCTCTGTGCAATATAAGATTTTTACTTCAAGTTCTTGACTTCCACTTGCTTATTAATGCTAAAGCCTCGTTCAACAGTAGCTTGCCGATGACATAAAATTAAAATAAGTTCAACAACTTTCCACAGATATCGATATTGCTTATAGTCACTCATGATTTCAAGGAAAAACACATCAATTCGTGAACTTTAAGGATCAAAATCAGCAAATACTGACTGATTTTGTGAGACAACTTCATATAAAAAACTTGAAAACTGAGCCAGGACTTCTTCTAGATCTGATTCACAAATCTGCCTCAATTCAACCAAAGAGTTCATAACAGACTTTATTTTGTTTACACACTATCTTTCCAAGTTGTTATTTCCCGAGGATCAATGCAAGACACGTCCTACTGTTCTGTATGTGATAGGAGATTTCTGAAGCAACTTCTCTGCATGAGAAACAAACAACCTTTTACAGGAGACTCTAACCGCCAAAATATTACCCTGCGATAGATTTGATGTTGATAAAACTTTAACTACCTTTTCGACTACATAACCCAAATCCACGTCTGTAATATTGCACTGGTTTTAGACGTCTTTAAAATCAAAATATACACGTTCAGAACTGAAGAGTTGGTCCACTTTAATACATCTTCTTTCACGAATCGCTGGAGAGCATAAACTAAAATTGTTCTCAGGTCCTCACTCAGAAAAAAAAAAAAGCATTGGTTTATCTGTTTGGTAAGCAGTGAGAAAAGGTTGCAGCAGTTTTGCTGCAGATATGAATACTTTCAGTTTCAGAGAAGTAAGCTCATGTAAGATGTTTTTCCTCACTACGGAAAATGATTTGAAAGTAGGTTTTGTTATTATACCTTTATTAATATTTTCAACTAAACACTTCAATTTTGGTATCATCCTCAGAGTCTTCTCTGCAACTGGTGCATTTTCCAGCCATCTATGGCAAGCAAATTTTAAGGTAAAATCTCTGCTGCCTGTTGTAAAATGACAATCTTCTTTCGTAACAGGGACATCCTTAAAAAGTGTGTACAGAAACTCATGAACATCCCAGCCAGTAGCACTGCGGTCTGCTTTGTAGGCATATGTACAACATGCAAACCACAGCTACCAATATTTAAAACAGTTTTGTTATGTTCTCTTAGTACATTATCCAGCAACAACACACACACTTTTCAATCTACATGTATATACCTATACACTTTCCAATTTTCAAATTGGAAAAAAACGTCAACATAACTTCATGCCACATGCATGTCTTCAGCCCATCCTACAGTCACAATATTAAATTATAAAAAAGTTTTAAAACATTACACAATACCGCACAATTTTAGGCTTTCATTTAGTCCATTTTTTTCATTTGTGCTAACCTGATCCGACAACAGTAGTTTCTGTGACACGTAACACAAAGTATTTAATTCTTGTATAAAGATGAAAAATAGCCATGTTACGCACACCAAATATGTATTAAAATGTCTTGACGCCGGCTAACAGTCAGCGGCGCTAGAGCCCATGATAGCGCTCACCACGTGCATGTCACGTAGGTGCGCAGAGAGGCCCATAATTCTGAACTTTCGTATAAATGTTATTTTCAGTGTAAATGTGTTGTATTGTATTTGCAATGTTTAATATGTCTTAAAATGTTTTAAAGTGTTTGTACAAATTTTAAATTATTTGGTTATAAAATTCAAAGTGCCAGCGGCACCAAGATTAAGAACACTTAATATTTCGGCATGAAGGTCATCATAAAAAGACACTAAAATTATATTGAAATTCATAAGAAAATTATAGAAATGTAAAACAACACTTAATTTAATTTGAGCCATTTTGTTTTCAATAATTACATATTTTATTCGGCGTGCATAGCACTTCCGCTTATGTGAACCCCGTAGGCAGCCATGGTAGGTCTATGTGACGCTTGTCTCTGGACAGTCTGACAAGAGCTGGCAAGGTAAGACACTGTCACATAGGCACTACAACTTTTGTTCACTGATTTAGGTTTCCATAGTTAATTTAGTATACCGGTTAACCTTTGCTTGCATACATTTTTGCCAGACATTTTCCCCAGCATTATGCTACCTTTTTTTATTAATTATTTGCTCCCTTGTGGCATTTTTAACTTAATCAAGGAGGAGAAAGATGTCGGAGAAGTCACGCGTCCCGCGCAACGTGAATCAGGTGCCATCAGCGACATGTTACACACCTGTAACCACTGCATTCATAATGAGAATAATTTCCTCAGCAATAATAACCTTTTGTCTGAATTTAGTTTGCCGTTTCCACGCAGAAATATTGTAATTTCACCTGCACTACATGGTCTGCTACGAACTTCATCCAGCGGCATCCGTGCCATCTAAGCTTGTTTTCACACATGTATGTGTTTATTGTGAATATTCATCTTGTGTCCCATCTTGTTTCATGTATCATTTAAGGGTTTATGTAATTTTGTAATTAGTGTACGGTGCAATTATTCCCGTCCTAGCCGGCTCTGTGTATAGGCCATCACCACACTACCCACATGCTGGAGGGCGAGCCCCGACAAGTTTGCATTAGTGATGCAGAGTAATCACACGTGTTAATATGCATTAAGTATTTCATTTGTTCTGTCTTCAGGGAAAAACTGTGAGTCCACCCTAGCGGTTGTTGGCCCTCTTCCTTTGTGAAAGCTGTTCTTTCACGCACCTCGATGAGATCATCCATCTAGGTGTGCGCTAGAGTAATTGCGGGCTGGGGAGCACCCAAGCGGAATTAGCTAGTCATGACCGAGATAATCATTTCACTGGCACGTTGATGTGTATGCATAATAATAATAATAATAAAAGCAAGCAATGAACTTATATTTTTTATTTAGTAGTGACAGTGTCCTAGCCACGTGCATTTTATCAAGTGATTATTTTCAAAGTCATGTTTAGTAAAAAGTTTAGTATTGCCTACGTGTTTGTAAGTATGCACGGATGAGACAGACACACAGAACCCACAGCATCCCTGAGAACCCTGAGTCTCAATAGTGCGGTGATTGGAAGCACCGCTGGCGCCCAAATTACCAGTAAGTATTTGTGTCATCGTTCGTCTCAACCGACGGCATCAGTCTGATGACTGTTGTAAAATGTTGCCATTAAAACAACATACATTTTTAAGACTTTTTAATGCCACTTTGTAAATAAACAAAACTTTGGCATGCAACAGAGCAACCGACAACACAGCCACTATCTTGTCATTTATTGATATTTGTGTAGAGTTTATTAGAGACTTTCGATTAGGTACATATTGCTACTAACAATGGTTATCAATACATTGTAATTGCTAATAAGCAATCTCAGTGTGAGAAAACAATTTGTAAGGACTGGTAAAATTAACATTTATTTACAAAAAGAATTTAATAAATAAAGCCCACAAATACGATTAGAGCCAAGAGGATTTTGCGCAGCCAGCAATAATTGAAAAGTAGAATTTTTTTCCATCTTTCTGAGCTAAAAATAAATTTGTGGACTATAATGAAATTCAAGCACTTTCAAGGCCTTGAAAATGAAAGTTTTTTTTTTTCAAGCACTTTTCAAGGATTTTCCAAAGCGTACAAACCCTGGATAGCGTCGGCCGCAGAGGTTGAAAGTTCCAAAGTGCTGAGGTGGCGCTATCATTCCCTATCTTTATCCTTGCTGCAAAGTAGACTGGATGCTGTCCCTCCCTTGCCACTCTCTGGAACTAGCTTGGTCTGGTTGGAGGAAGCGGCAGCTCAGCCAACAGAACAATCTTACATAAGGGATTGTTGACGCGATGGTTTTTGGAGTTTCTCGGCGAACAGTACAAGCTAGGATTTAGTGTCTGTAGCATCTGCTGACATTGCAGCAACATACCCTGTAGGCAAGTGTTCCTCTTCAGTACTGTATGAATTAACAACTTGTATGAATGGGTTAAGCATTGTGCTCAAGATGGGGCGAAGTCATTTTGTAGTGAGTGCATCAGGCATCAGTATGTTAGGCCAACCTAAGCAGATATGATTTTAGCAGACAGATCAGACGTTTGTACATTGTCCCCATATGAATATTTTAGATAGTACCATATCTACTGAACACTTAGACGTTATTAAATAAATTTTCAAATGCTGGTAGTCCTTGGGTGACCGTAATGTCAGTGGCTAGGCTATTATTTTCTTCACAATTTACATTTCTTGTTCATGAAATATTTAAACCACTTTAATCAAACATGACAAGCTGGTAGTTCTGTACATTCAATAAATAAACTGATACAATCTTTACCATGACATGCTGAAAGATGTCACCTGAAATTATCACTTGCATGTCATATTTCAGTAACATCTCAACTACCATAATTCCCCACTAGTTTCCAAGTAGATGGTAGTATAAACGTCGCCTAACATTTTACGATGTATCGTATTTTTAAAGCAATGTTGATCTTGATGTTATATATCTGGTTCAATTAGCCTAATTTATCTCAGTCTTGGTGTGCTGAAGTACCTGCTGTGTACACTAAATTCACTAAGTAGTAATACCAACAATCGTCCAATATTTTGGATGATACTGCCAACAAAAATTATTGTTATACGATACGTCATCACGTCACAGGAACCACTTACTTGATCAATTACTATCAGTATATCAGTAACTGCTTGTTTAAAACTATTTATGCCTTTACCTCTAAAAAATCTGAATTACAAAAAATTCACAATTAATGTGTAGTGTTACAAAAAAACTAGGGCTGGGCCGATATCACTTTTTGCAGATATTGCACATACCTATTCTTGTGAGCCAACACTACCGGTACGCGACACTGATACCAACATCACAAGTGATTTTTATCTATTAAGAGAATAATTAAATGGTGTCGTGATTTATTATTAAAACTGATTTCACTATGCAATCTAGAAACCTCAAAGGCTTCGTAGTCATTACACTAGTTGTCATTGAACATTCCTCTCCAAAACACCACAGTCACAGTTTTCCTCGCTAAGCTATAAGTAGCTATTCTACAGATAAATTGAAACACAATGAAAAGTAACGTGTATTATGTGCACTCCAAGCATAATTTACAGCGAGCCTAAGGTACATGGTAAATTGAATAAATATAAAATAAATACAGTAGTATTGGAGCAAAATATCGCCCCAGCCCTAAAAAAAATTGAATTTGGAATCACCACAATAAATAAGACGCCACCACTGCTTATTTACAAGTCTTCATTATTTTATTAATTATTTTTCTTAATCAGCTTGGGGTAAAACAGAACACAATATATTACAATATAAACAATGCAACAGTAAGAGAAAATTAAAGCCACCAAAATCTACATGAAATAATTTTATTTCTTTTTGTGGCTACGACTCATGTTCTTAACATACACACAGTCAATCACACTGTTCAGAACACAGTTAACAGTTTTTTTTCCACTGGGAAAAGAAGTTTACCCACTAGCTTGCTTTCTGTTTTGAAATTAAAGTTACTTTGCTACACATCATTTTTTACTATGTTGTTAACATTTGGTAGAAATGTATGAACCAAAAACAGATATAGGATAAATATTAGCAAGTATTTCATTAAGATATGAAACTCGTTGTAGTAGAGAGATGCAAAAACAAAAGAAGAGGAAATGTTAGAAATAAATGGTCTTTATAAATTATTTTTTTCTACAGTTATATTATATAATACTACATATTATTCTCACATAATCTCAGAAACTTTTAAACATTTATTCATCATGTATTCAAAAGCACATGAACTTCAACCAAAGTCTTGATAAAATAAAAAGTGTGAAAACTTGGATGGCATCTGTAGAGTACTTTGAATTCTTAACAACATTATGCTTAAACTTTGTGCATTTTTATTAAAACAGTCAATTAAACTTATATAAAGATGGCAGTGTGACCACTTTTTATAACTAACTACAGAGAGCACAATCATTATTTTATATTTAAAAACAATAACTTTGACTGAAATGTTTAAAGACAAACTTTTGAGATCTGAAGGTGAAAGTCAAAATTGTATTGCAACATGAGGTTAGAATTGTTTTTTAAACAGATTTGAATGTTTTTTTTTTACAACCATGAGACAGAGAGCAGGTGGCAAGAGAAGCCACACAGCTCACTTACGAGAGCTTTACATAGTTCAACATTGCACATTCATCACAACCTGCTAATGGCATACAGTATGTCCCAATGCCACGTGTACTTCACTCTACTCTATGCTTAACAAATACTGTGTGATATTAAGTACAGATACAAATAATTTTTAAATTATAAAATACATGATGGAATGACAGAATAATCAGAAGATTTATGAGCTAACTTTTGAACTGAGTTTAACGTTACAATTTTGAACCAAACCAAAGCTTTGAGGTTTGGTTCTGTTCAAAAAGAAATCTTGAACATAAAGTTTAATTTCACTTTGGTATAAAACATTTTCGAGATAGTGTTTGATTCAAAAACTTGCATCAATGAACATAATTAACAAACTTGGAAACAAATCAACATTGTCACTGACAATGCAATATAATATGCATGGAACACAAAGGATTTCCTTGCTTTCCAACCCTGCTCCACCACTGTAAAGGCAGAAGTATCTCTTCAGGGTACACAAGCCACCAGGCCGTTGAGTCCAGCCATTTTCATGGCTGAGGAGTCTCTGTGTCGGTAAGCCAACGTCCATCAGAGGGTCCTCAAAAGTCTTCAGCAGCCAGCAGCTCAGGAGGATCACCGCCTTCTAGAAGGTCTCCACCTCTTCAGCGACCTCCAGCTCCAGAGGCTCTTGGGACACCAACGCCGCTCTCGTTGACCCTCCCTTCCTCCTTGTTCAACCATCTTGAGGTAACCCAGGTCATGATGTCCCCTCTGCTTCTAGCCAAGCCAACTTCTTCCTTGCCCTTTTGTTAATGAACCCCTGCTAGTTGGGTTCCTTCTGAAAACCCCCTTTTTATTAAATTGGGGAGTTTAGTTAATTTGGCTTTAATTAAATTAATCTTTCACGCCAAGACAATCACTAGATAAAGAATACTAGCATTGCACAGGTTGCCTTCACCAGAGTTCAGTTTGGAATAAATTGCTTTTATTTCTTAATTATTAGTATTCTTTTATTAGGAAAGTGTGGCCTCATATGTTAAAATATGTATTAATACAAACGTATTGCATTTTGAAATTTAACTATTCATGCTTGCTTATTGATAGTATTGCTCCCTACTTTAAGCCCTTAAGGCCAAGTTGTACATACTTTAAATTCATCTTGACGGAAAGCTGGGAAATCCGCATTCAAAGCCACAACGATAGTTACACACAATCTAAGAGGCAAACTGAGATCTGCCACTGGGTACATCATGAGCGCCCGAATCACCTTAGGTACACATCTGTACGTGGAATCGAGTCGACTAAGGTACCCCCCTGCTGTCATGGCTGGCCTGGAGAGAGGAGTGCTTTAGCCACCCGACCCACTAAAGACTTCACCTGTACACTTCTGTATAAAACAATGTTGCCACCATCTAAGCTCTGTTCCACCCCTGTAGAAGCTGGAAGTTCCACCCACCACTGAAAGGTCAGGCTGGAACAACAGTGTGTGTGGTCTCTGTTTAGAAATACACTATAGTGATTCACTCTTACACTGGCTTATACTCAGGAGTGTAAATTCTGCTTACTGATGCCTTACACAAAGAAAGGCGGTGCAAAACACAAACTGAAACTAGGACTGCAGGCAGAAGTGAAAGAGTTAGTCAGACTAGCTACCTTAGCAGCAGAAGACACTATGCCCTTATTTGCACCACCTACTTAATTACCTTTAGAAATGCACCCAATTCATCTAGCTATAGTAAGGTACGGAGACACATTATTAGGACTAGACCATCAGTGGTTGAATCATCTCCTAGACAATTACCCTCCTTCCTGCTTCGAGAAACACTTCAGTCCCACTCCGCTACAGTCAACACCGGCCGCTGTACTGCCGCAGCCCACCCCAGCCAGCTAACTAGGAGAGACACCTCACAACCTGGCATTCGCAAGGTAATGTCTCTGTGACCGATAGTGCTTGTAATCCCACATTTTGTCCCCGTGAGGAAACCTACTAAGCCCACACTATACAATGGTAAGGCACCGAAATGTAGTTAAATCCCCTTTTGTTTCTGAGATTCTAAATGTCCTTTGCGATATATGCTTCACGTTAGTCAAAGTCCTCTTCTGTAATTAAAACCCAAACTACCCATAAACTGACATCTGTAACTTTAAATTAGTGCTGACATTCAAGGTCCCGAGTTCCTTAAACAGCGCAGATGCTAACAAGCCCCACTGTTTTGAAACTTTGTCCCATCGTGGCGAACATCCAGCCTAGCCGAAGCATGTATTATTTCACGTGAATTTATCCTTGGGCTTGCATTTTGACTCCATCCTACGTTGTCTAATTTTAAGTGTGAAGTTTGTGTTTTACATGTTAGCGATTAGGTCCGACTTACATTTAATTAATCTAACCCAGACCGGAAAAACACGCAACAAGGATGAACACACCCGTTGACAAATCTCACACTTATAATGGCAAACATGAAAATATACTACCAGACAATTCAAAATATTCTCACATTTTTATAACTGACAATGTACAATTTTAAAACGGTTACGTTAAGTAAAACTTCAAACCAACTTGGATTAAATTTTACCATAAAGGATGTGAGTTTGAAATTCATGGACAATTTCAAATGTAAGGCTCTGGTTTAGGATATACCGGATTTCGGTGTGTATAGGCCGAACATTTTTACACATGAAATGACTAAAATAGTGGGGTGCTGCTTATATACTAGATATTGGTAAAAAATTTTTTTTACTTCCAAAACATGTTTAGAAATTTGTCAACATACATGTTTCAACTATGTTTCTAAGAAAGTGATGGAAGGAAGGGAAGGGAGGAAGAATTGAGGGGGGGGGGGATGCTTTCCACTTGTGCAATTGTTCGTTTTCTCGTGGTTAGTAAAGAAAATAACCTTCATCCCGCACATGTAAATTGTAAACATGTTGGAGCTCGGCCATAGATGCCGTACATGAGAAAATAATTTCTCTACTGTACAAAAGAAAGATATCTTACGTAGTTCACACGCCCGCCACTGTGCTACAAGTGCACATTGATAAGACGCCATTTGGTGTAACATGTTACAGTGGTTTTGCTTTCTCAAGTCATAGTACCATCTGTGGAATAGTAATCACACTATGTATATTTGTAAATATTGCATCATAATACAAATTTTCTGTCACAAATGTTTTGTGGGGGAGAAATAAAGTCAGAATGTATTATATTTGTATAGAATCATGACTTAACTATATTTACAGGAATACAAAAATTCAGTGTGGCCTATACTTGAAATATTAATTATCCCCAATTTTTCACGCACGCAGCCTATACAAGCCAAAATACATTATTTCAATAACATCATAATGCAGCTGCTTGTGTAATGATGGAATTCTCTTTTCATTATCACACGACACTAATTAATCTTCCTATCTTGCAAATGTTTGTGGTCGGCATTCACTATTGTGCATGGATTCGTCGTCCACTACAACACAAGAACCAATTTAAAAACAAGTATGTAACAAAGTGTGCTGTGGTGTACCTTAATACCATTGGCTCAATGCTTTTGATGGTTTTTGGGGGATTACTTTCACACTGAACAAACAGGGGAATGTTGGTATAAGTATGATTCGAGTATCTATGGGGTTCATTGGAATTCCAGTGGGTATTCTTAAAACCCCAGTATGGCCTCTATGCCCATGTCATACACTTCAAGTACTCGTCTCATGACTGCCCACTGACACTGGGGTCTGCACTTGTCCTACTATAAATAACTTTTATTTAAAATTTAAGCCTAACATATCGCCATCACTTGTATAGTGTAACAATACAATCATAAATACTTCAAATACTTTAGTGAAGCACATGTGAAAATAAGTGACACGAGTAGACTGCATAAGGAAGAAGTAAATGCTGTAATAAAATCCTATAAGAACTGAACAGGAAGCAATTGATAAATATAGTTTAATGCTACAGTTCTGCCAATGTTTTAAGGTTTAGTATTACATAATTATTCTACTAAATTAATCATGTTATTCAGTTATTTTAGTAATATGACATTGAAATAGTGTTCCATGGTTATTTTTGGTAATGTATGCAATAAAGAAATAGTGTTATGTAGTTGTAATATAATAGTGAGAAACAACAAGTAGATGCAGAGACAAAATTTTCATTGGTGTTCAACTAAATTGGCATTTGGTTGGTTAAGTGCTCAAATATATGCTGAACTACAAAACGTTTGCTAGAGTATGACTTGTTTGAAAACATTTTCTTACTAAAACTAAAATGAAAATTCTGACTTTTTTTGTTGTTTCAGTATATTAAACATTCACACAATCCCGATGCTACTATTGTGAGTTAATTTATAATGATTAAAATTGTATGGTTTAATGTTTAGCTAAAATTCATTTTAAAATTAAAATTTTGGTGTTTTGATAATGTTGTTAAAATTCTTGAAGAATTTTTTTTCCCCTTAAGATGCACCACATAAGCTGAAGCTAAAAGTTTTCTTGTTTCAAATTTGGATGGTGCTTGCCAGATGTGTTGCTGCTGCATGGCAGTTAGCAACAGCAGCCCTAGAAGTGTCATGGGCACACACAGGAGTGTGAAAGCAGTACGTACAGCTATTGCAGGGTTAGGAGTGAAAGAGAATCATGAGGGCAGTGCTGGCAGGTATATAGCAGTACATGTCAAAGGGTGTGGAAGCAATGTAGCATTGGAGTTTTACTGACACCATTGCATAGGTTGAGCATAGGCACACTGTGTCATGGTGGCAAAGGCTACAGTTGGTTTCTATGCTGAGCATGTTAGACATAGATTTGGAGTAGCTCTTTACAAGGGAGGAGAATTGGAAGAGCTCTTGGGGCAGAAATTCATCAGTGAATCCACAAGTTAAGTGGCTTTTTTTTTTCATTTGTATTATATTAAGTAGGTTCGCGAAGCACACAGTAACAATTAAGGACGTCATATGTACACTGAGCATCAAACAGTGATTCTGTATTGGTTTTTACAAAGTTTTACCTGCAAATGATGGAGAATTTGATTGTTTACTAAACAAAGGCAAGATAATTAGTAACTTTGATGGGTTAACTCGGATCTATGCTTTCGTTGGTTCAAGAGAAAATTCACAGCAAATTCCTTCCCTGTTCCTCCTTGTGCCTTCAGTAAAACTCCGTTAAGACGTTTCTTAAAGGACTAAAAAAAATGCTTAAGAAAACTTCTTAAAAGGGTCAAATTACACATATGCATATCGACAATGGTCAAAATTATTCAACTTATTAAGCAGGAAAATTTCTTAAGTGGCAACTTCTTAACAGGTTTTCACTGTAATTTTGTTTTCTTTCTTTGGTGATGTATGTAAACAGAGCAAAGTATTTTTAGAGTTGTCCGAAATTTCTGTGAAAGAATAAAAAAATTTTTTTGTAGCGTTATTTTGTTAAACATTAGCAGAAGACTTGGACAAAATTCTTACCTTATGTTTTAAAAAATGTTGGTATCTGTATAAATATCTGATGAAAACTGTAAAATCAGTAGTGAAATTATTAAACATTCTATGTTGCTACATTCATAAATACAACCATAATATGAGCAAGCATGGCTATCTCCCCATAAAAATATCTTACCACACAATATTTGTTGTTACACACAACCAGTGTTATAAGGCCTAATATCAATATAAAAAGATACAGAAGTCAAAAAATCTTTTGTAAGAAAATTAATTATGATACATAACCTCATGTTGCTGTACAACAAACAACAGATGCATTACTTACTAATAAAGCTCTGTAATAACTCCAAAACAGCAGTGGAATGCTTCAATGTCCTTTGCTACAACTGTTGCACCTATTGTTTATAGTATCTATTATAAGAACAGCAATTGCAATACAAAATCTTTCGACATCTAGTTTTTAAATTGAATAGACAGGAAACAGACATATATATCATTATTACAGCCAAGATACAGGTTAGATGAAACAAGCCCTACAGTGTTGCAGTCAGGGGTAAACTGAAATAAATCCATGCAACAGAACACAATAGAAATATTTCGAGAGTTGGACAAATGATGTTATTAAGAACATTTCACCCCAAACCGACTTGCACTTCATAATAGGAACGGTTTATAAGCACTTCACTGGACTTGAGTGTTGAGACTGCTTCATGCAGACAACTGTATTTCATGTACAGTCATTATACTTACTGTAATACATAACATATGGAGTATAAAAAAATGAAAGTTTCCACAAACTGTAAATTTTTATTACATTTGTTTATTACCATCATAATTACGACTTAAGTCAATTTTGGTTTAAGAATAAAATACTTTTGTAATAAAACTATACTCTCACTAACATAGAGAAAATATTGTGTATAACACATAGCATAAAAACTGAAAAATTACATAAAACTTAAGTATTTGTACTTTTGAGCAAATACTTTTCTCTTTACTTCACCTACAATGTGATGTCAACAAAAACTATTCACAAATAAACAATGAAAAAAGAAAGAGGAACAAAATGCAGTTAAAATTCACATTTGCGCACTACAGTCTCATGAAATCATAAATTACATTCCACGTGTAATAGCTAGGCTTTCATATCACCAACATAATGCTACCAATTAAAAATTTAATAAAAATTTAAAAAAATCCTGATTAAATGGCAAGATGATACAATACTGTTCAAAGAAAGCCATTTTCCTTCACTTGACTTGGAATCAGGAAATATCAACACTTATTCTCGATTGTCAAACCAGCACAAAACTGGGCAGCAAAAACCACAGAAAAATATGGCAGCTCCTTCGAAAATCTATAATGGTACTGTATGTGCACAGAAATTGGTTTTGAAGTTGGGTCAACTATCTTTAGTGCAGTATCACAAGTTGGTGGCACTGTGGAAACTACTGAATTGAAATGTTGCAGTCTCGCACAGAAAAACGTGTTGTTTCCTTCAGCAATATCTTGTTCCAGTCTTCAAATTGTATGACACTGTATGCCCTCTAGGAAGGAACTTTACAAATGTCTATTTAGGAACATCACACAAAATATCCAGATGTTATCACCATGGTGATAAACATCATGCTAACAAAACAAGTATGTGTGCTCTTCGAAAGTACCGTACATATCTAACCTGATATTTACTGATGTGCAAGTACCAGAACTGTAAATGGAAGCAGAAAGAGTAAGATCAGAATTACTATGTATTCTTAGAGTAATGTCGGTAGTCATTCAACCAAATCAACATTTACATTCACCACATTAAGTTTGGCCAAAAAAAAAAGTAAACCCTTACTTTACTCTTCCCTGTATTAAGAAACATTTTGCTTCAATTCCCTCCAGCACAAACAAATTTCCCTTTATTTACACATTTCTGCATCTTGCAGTATTTCACTCTGGTCCTCTGAAAGAGTCAAACAAAGGCTTACTGCATATACCATATTTTATCGCATAATTGTTGCACTGTTTGTATTAAAATTTTCTTTGAAAATTGGAAGTGTAGCCATTGTGCAAATAATAAGTGGTTGAACACGAAAAAGTTCCCAGTTAGCACTTGACATCCATTCCTTGTAAAAGGCATCAACAGTCAAACTGCTTGTGTATGCAAATGTCCAATTACTGAAAGTGCAATGTGTAACAAGGGCTGCATCCATTATGTTCTCTTTTTTTCCATTCTGCTATTTGGCTCAGTAAGCAAAACACTGCTTCCTTCCCTTACATGCCCAGCGAGAGGTAAAGTGGTTGCCTCTCCCTCTCTCAGTTTACAGGTGGGAGGCAGATATTGGCTATCCTTTTGAAGACTTGGCTGTAGTGTGTCATTACTAGGCACAATTAGTATCACTTCCTTCCCTTACACACCTGACAAGAGCAGTGGTTAACAAGCAACTACACGTAGTGCACCACCATTGAATCCTCTCTCTAGGTCGGCCGGTGGGTGGCAGATACAGTTAATTTTCAGGCATGCTCAGCTGTAGCTTGTCATGGTCATTCAACAGACTAAAGGTGTGGTAGAAGATGACATATTTTCCATGCGGTTGCATGATCACAACATTTCGCTGGCTAAGCCAGCGAAACGTTGTGACCACGCAACCGCGTGGAAAATGTGTCGTCTGTCTTTATGAGTGTTTTTGTGCCTGTCGACAAGTACTACAACGTGAGTACTTAAATTCTTGTCCATTTATATATTTTTCACTAACTTTAGTATATTCTATTTGCAGTGAAACTAGGTCAGATGAAGTGTATAAACATTTCAAAGTACTTACTTATACAAATACTGTTTTAACCAGGCAGTGCTATTAGCTACATCCTAGTTCCAATATTAGAACACAGAGACTGGTTTCTGCACAGCCGACATGTGCACTCTATGGGTAATTCACAATATTTCTTCCTCCCATTTCACGCATGCCTGGTGAAAGGAGAAGTGCTTGCCAAGCAACTACTACAGCGTCCCCTCTCTGGTCGGCCTGTGAATAAGAGAGCTGCCTTTGGCTGCAACTTATCACTGTACCAACTGCTTCAACTTGCCCCCTCCCGCTTTGTGAATGGGTGGCTGACCGAGATCACCCTGTTGCTGAATTTGTTGTGGATGGGGTTGTTCCGATGTAGGGCATGTTTCTACATGTTCTGGCATAACTTGGGGCGTCTAACCAAGGACCGCAACTTTTATGTGATAACATATGTTACTCTCTTTAGCATTTAAAAATTATGGTACAACTATGAATTGATGGGGATGATTATGCGATAAAACACTGTAAAACAGGTGCACTCAGCAAATGGAGAATTACTACAACATAACAATGCAACTTAGAAATCTAAAACAGTATTATAGGTTGCACATCAATTAACATCACGATTTGGCCAAAATGATTGCTACTATTACAATTTCATTAAACTTGTGCTTTACTTGTAATGACCTCAATTTCTGAACTAGTAGTTGTGAAAAAGTAATATAAGTATCTGTGCCTGTAATGACTGCATTCCAAGATCTTGATTTCACAGTTCACAGTATATTAGCTCAGAAACGTACTGCGTACATTAAATAAGTTGCATATAAATTACGTTTGTTTTGTTTTATAGACTTACAATTACAAAAGTAAAACTGATTTTTACTTTAAAAAAGAAAATATACCAAAATTACGTGAACCCCAATGTTATAGAGATTTCACAGCAAATATGTGAAGTACACAACAGTCTTTAATTTATTTATAAGACTTCTGTGTGCCTTGTTACAATACCAGTTAAATAACCTCAACATAGTGAAAATAAAAATTTTAGCAACAGATTTATAGGACTTTATACGACAACTACACAGCAAAAATGACCAGCTCCTGCCTGGACTCAAAAGCATTTATAAACTGAAATATTAGCTTTCAAACACAGAACTTCTCAGAAAAAAAACTGAGCTCACTTTACAGTAGTACATACTACTAAATACACCTTAAAATGATAAACAGCTGTACCCCTTTATAGGTTATTAATCACTACAAACATTCCAATAATTTTCTTTAAAATATCACTACTAATTAAAGCTAGAGATTCATTAACCTCAAAACTATGGCAGGTAACAAATTAATTCAATACAAATTTTACCAACAAACATTGCAATACGCAAGACTCTCACTGTGAACAAATTAGTCTTATCAGCTCTTAGATGGCAGTTAAATTAGCAGTTTCCAAACTTTCAAACACAGATACACAGCCAGAGGAGCTGGCTTACACTGCAGTTGGCTTAAGATGTATATTTTAAAGGTTGATAAAAAAAAAGTCAAGAGAATCTGTTCTAAAAAGAGTAAATTTAAATTCAATGAATTTTTTGTAATGATACAACTATCCAGAAAATTGACTCACTACACAATAACTTCAGTTACATTAATTGTATATACACTTTTTATACACACTGTACACTGTTACAGTCGTCAGCACCAATACAAGTTAGTGTAATTTAACCTATGTTCTTTATATCAAAGACACAAAACTATCACAGAGAGCTATCAGTTCAATTCCATTTGGGAACTGCTAATCCAAACAACATCCAACATCGTATCACTCAGTATCTGTAAGTTTTTAAGTAAATTCTTTCAATATAAAACATTCTCTAAAAACACACACACACACACATACCAAAGGACAAGTACAAATATTTACATAAAATTATGTACATAAAGTGTCACTGCCTGCATATATAACCACTTATTTGATTCCGTATACCATACACAGATGGTGGAATCCGTCATATCTATAATCACTCTGCATGATCATAAAAATGAAAGTACTAAAAGGCATAATAAAGGAAGTTGGCCAAGTTGTAATGTCACCGGATATGACATCCAATTCTCTTGATAGTTCTGATAATCATGTTCTGCACATGCATCTACATCCACACGATTGCTGTGTCCTAGGCATTTTAACATTTTAAAAATTTTATGTATACCATAATACATTAGCAAATATCACTTTTTTTGTTTTTTACTTTAACAATTTAGCAAAATGATGAAAACTGAGTTTTATGTTTCTTCTTTGTTACTAAAAATAAGTGTTATTTTCACACCCACTAAGTCATTAATGAAAAACCCACAAACAAAACAAAAACCCTTATTCAAATACACATTCAAGATATTCCAGGTGGTTTTTGACAGTAAATGTAAACATAAAACTTATACAGTCGACTCTCAATGTATCTTTATTCACGGGACAGCTAAAAAATTTCCATACATGCGGGATTTCAGTAGATGAGGTTTCTGACATGTAAATCAATAAAATACAACTTCCAACCTTATAAAACTTTATGTTGAGTGTAGTAAGAGCGGTACATTATCTGTGAATACAGTTTAGCTAATAAACACAATCAAAATGGGAATTTTAGAAAAAGTATTACTATAGATAATACATTCAAAAACATTTCACCTAAACTTGTTTAGATAAAGAATATAACATCTCCAAATACTGTATATAATTGATTGATATCCGACACCAAATGCAAGCTGACCTAAAACTTTAAAACCCTCTGAAAATGAAAATAATACGACACCGAATGCAAGTCAAATCTCGCATGTCCCACGCGCACGCAATCAGCTGAGAGCGTACGGAGAATTTATCGATTGGGCAGTGTGTTCACGGCAGCTGTGGGTGGAGGGGTGGCGGCGGAAGGATTGCCCCTCCACGCCGCTACATATTGCCAACACCTTGAGCCCGTGGCAAATGTCTGTCTTTTAAAGTACAGTAATTAATTATATTTTACTGCAAAGAAAACTTGTAATTTTGAGACAAAAATGAATAAATAAGGTGATTATAATTGATTTCTTCTTCACTGTCTTAATCATTCAAAACCACGCCCTCTGATTTTCCCTGTTGTGAGTTACACTGCACTCGGCTCGGTGCCTACCTGACCATTATTAGACGGCAAAATACGTTGAATAGGCCCTTACATTTTATCAATTTATTCCAAAGACAAATGTCTATTGAAATTAATCAATATAAATTCTCAGATTTCCCCACAAGAAGTTACTGAAAATGAACTTTTACGCTTATAATACAAGTCACTTGATGTTCAAACCATTTTTGGTGACATGGGGCATATAGTTTTATTCGCGAAGATGCCGTCCCTTGAGTTAGATAAATATTATGTTTTAAAATAATGCCAATTTTATGCGAGATACAATGAAACACCAACCTTATGGGAAAAAACATTTAAACCACAAAAGAAAACATCTTTGCAAATAATAAGTGCAAATATTTTCGCGACGGATAATCTTGATAAAATTTCTACGTTTGCCAGGCTCACTTCATTTGCTCTGCTGCCGGCATGTGATGGCAAGCGGGCGTGGCCGAGATACTTTTTTCTTTTGCTAGACAACAGCTTCCCCTCTCAAAGGCATGTGAGGGGAGGAAGGATGATGGGCAGCTGAGAGACAGAAAAAAGGGTGAGAGAGGATGCTAGGTCGCCACGCTGTTTGCTAGGTAACCACTTCCCCTCTCGTCAGGCGTGTAAGGGGAAGTAGCAAGCCAGTCTTGCATGTAGCACCACACCACAGTGTCAGACAGACTTGTTGGGAAGACACTAGACAAAGCACCACAGAGCAGTGATAAACAGCGGCACACGTGATGTATTTCACATCCAGTTACCGGACATTTGCATAAATAACCAGCTTAAAAACTATAGTTGCAGGAAATCTTAGGTAATGGGACCCGAAATATACATTGATCGACACAACATGTGATAAATGATACAAGTGGGTTATGCTAACATTATTTAAATATAAATTTTACTGGGACCACAAAAAATTGTTGGTGGATGTGATTTATCAGTACATGTGATAACGATACATTGAGAGTCAACTGTATATATAAATACAAGAACTCACAAAATATCATCTGATAATTAAAACAGCTGATCAATATAGGAAATATGTAAGCTCATTTGACTGCAACTGCATACTTTATCAGCTCTGAACACTAAATGTGAGTTGGGTGGTTTTTCTCTTCTCCCCTTCTCAATACATTTTAGATATATGCGTACAAATTTACATATGCACTGCTCTGCCAATTTTATTGCTAGCTGTAATAGCAAAAATTAAGTATTGTGGACAATGAGCTTGTTTAAATTCACAAAATTAAAACATGCAGATTATTATCAAATACACTCAACAAATTTTGTCAGCAGAACTGAATGTCGTTAATTAAGGATAAATACACCTGCACACACAAAGTTCTTAAATTTGGAAAATGTAAGACACACTCAAAAGTAAAACTGTACCCATTAATTTATTAACTACTGAATTCAGGCATGTAAAGGACATTTTGCCCAGGTTTTCCAAACTGTGGTGAGTGAGTACCATAACAAGGGTTAGCTATATTTCTAGTTGGGTGCGATTTTGTTGGTAAATATTAACAATTTTTCTGAGGAATGTATTTATCACTGCAGAAAAGTATATTCCAAGCAGTTTATATAAATTGCAGGAACAATTACAAAAGTTACAAAACTTGTTTATTTAGACAATAAACTATGGTTGCCTTACTAACACTAGCATTTGATCTAGTGAGAAGTATGTTGTTTATATTGGTGTACACTCTTCAATTTTGATTTTAAATGACATACAAAGATAAATCATCAGAAGTTATTTATTTAGTTTGAAATCACAAGGTCAAATGTTTGTCATTGGTCGCAGGTTCACGAATGTTACAAAACCACAGTTTATGAACATAGTGATGGACAAGTTTATCCTAACATTGACATTTTGCTTTGTTCCCGAGGGCATTTCAAAAGTAACTCCATTCATATAAATTCTATGAACGCTGTTACCTAAATTTTATCTCCATTTATAAATTTCAAATCTGCCAACTATGATATTGTTTTGACTGGGATTTTTTACTTTCTTTTTTGTAATCTCAGCCATTTATTTATGTCACTTTTTGGTGTACATTTCTGAAACCTTTCCGGAAATGGTTCTATAAGTATTCATAATAATACAAATTAATTTTATGAATTTAATTAATTAAAAGTGGAAATCAATGTATTGTAATTCTGGACATTAGTCAATAAATAAAATGTCCAGCACCTCATACCATCAACAATAAACCATAAATTAACCAAAAAGTGTGTTTATTACATACTGTAGTATATTTTTTCAAACTGTTGTCACAAAATGTTTCCAACCCTTATATAACTTAAAGTAGTGTATCCAGAAACATGAAATTATGTACGTTCATATTTTTCTTTATTTCCTAGGTTCAATGATAAACTCTTGCAATGATACAATACAAACAATACTTTAATTACTGATACATCTAACACGGAAGAATTTATAATGTAACTAAAATATATTCCAAGTGTAACATAATATAGATTTACTCAAGCATGCATACTGATCTATAAAAAATTAAATCTTAATTGCACAACTTACAGATTTCATGTGAAATCCAACATATCAACATTATTTAAACTACAGTGAAACTGGACTTATATAAACCATTAAGTCCCATTTTCATTTTAAAAAAATTAAATGCAGCAACAGTGGTCAACTTGCCATAAAATTGTGCACAAGCGAATCTCTCTCTATAATTACAACGTGCAAATAATTTAAGCTTGCATTTGCTGCTCCATACCAACTCAACTGATGAAGGTACAGAGTACATAAACAGTGTGTTGTTTTCTGATGAAGTCACTAACCACTTGTTTAGACATGACTACTGCCATAACATTTAAATGTGGAATTGTGAAAGTCTGCACAGCATTCATGGACACATTTGTGATCACCCAAAGCTGAATTTTTTTAGTTATGGCTTCAGGTATGATATGGAGACAGACTCCCTTTTTTTTTCTGAGAAAACCATAATGGATGTTGTGTTTAAACAGAGAGAGACCTAAGCTTATACAGGAATCTATGGGCCATTGGTCTTGATTGTTGCAATCCATGCAAAACATGATGAATTCAAGTCTGAACGCTGCGCTGGAGTTATTACAATTGGAAAGGAGGATAACTTTCCCAAAATGACATTCAAACTTTCACTGAATAGGGATCACAGACAGGGACTCAGTGTAAAACAGATGACATGTTGGGCACTTTCCTGTGGTAGTGTCATTTCCAATCCAGTTTATCCTAAAACACTCACAAAACCCTCTCAGTCACATACAGATAGCATTTCTTTACATCTTATGGTTACGACTAGAGTTGTTCTGATACCAATACTAAGTATCGGTATTGGCAGGTTCTTAGCCTTTTCCCGATGTATCTATAACGGGTATGGTATCGGGCCGATACTGGTTGTAGACAATGAAGTCAGGTTATTACTTTCTTTAGGCACAAAAATGCCAATATTTCGGTTTGTATACGCCCCACATTAAAATAAAAAGAAAAATAAGAACAAATGCAGTATTTCCTCGTGAATAGCACACCCTTTTTCCCCAAAATAAAGGAAAAAAATTCTGGGGTGTGGGATGCCATACACTGGAAAAAAAAGAGGAAGGGGAGGTTAGCCATAAACTGTCCGGGATGATGAGGGAAGTGGCGGAGCTGTGTTATCTCATCTCTTGCTCTTACATCACTCCTCTCCTTTCTCTTTTTTTCTCACTCAGCGACCCTTCACAGTTACGTGTAGGTCGAAACCCCGTGCCTCCCCCCCAATAATGGCATCCTGTTACGCCACAAAATCAGAGTTGCCACTGTTCACACCCCCACCCCCTTGTAATAACACCCACATGGTTGCCCGTCGATAATTCTGCCATCCCTCTTTGTTTCCATGGCAGAGGCTAGCGAACCATGTTCTTTTGGAGGGGGGGGGGAGAAGGGGCGAAGAGACCCTTTTTCTTTAGATAAGGGTAGTGCGACTTTCTAGCACAACAAAAAAAAGAGAGTGGGTCACTGCTAAAAGGAGAAAGGCGAAATAAACTTAGCTGGATATGTTGAGTAAAAGGAGCAGAAGAGTTCCGGAATTTTTTTATTTTGGCTTTTTGCATCTAAGTTATTTAACTAAAGTATTTCCCAAACATAACACAATCACCACACATTGATGTAAAAAAGAATCATTTGTTCCATACTAACAGGACGCCACAAATTTTTGCTGCAATTTAATTTAAAAGAAGTTTCCCTGGAACTTGTTGCAAAAATCATGATGCTCACTATACTCAAGTAAATACGGTATAAGACAGACATTTGCCACGTGTGCAAGGTGTCGCCAACAGGTAGCGATGCGGAGAAGTCATCCTACCCCCCTGCCCTCGTAAACCAATAGACATGACACTGCCCGATCAATAACTTCTCCATGCGCTCTTAGCTGATAATACGCGCAGGACATTTAAAATCTAACTTGCATTTGGTGTCATATTATTTACATTTTCAGAGGGTTTGAAAGTTTAAGGTCAGCTTGCATTTTGTGTCGGATTACAATAAATTATATACAGTATTTTAAGACATTATTTATTTATTTAAATGAGTTTGGGAAAAATGTTTTTAATATATTATTAACATCAATACTTTTTCTAAAATTCAATGTGAAGGGCATTGGTATCGGGGTATCAGTATTGGTAAACATGGTATCGGAACAACTCTAGTTCTGACATATTGATTACAACAAGAAACTGCAACCTAATACTAATTTGAAAACTTTAATCTCTTTCTCGTAACAAAAAGTAATTACAAAATTTAAATAAGTGCAAAAATTTGAATGGTTATCAAAAATCCAGTTCACTGTAATTTAAAATTAAAACAAATCATTCAACAAAGTTAAATGTTTATCTATGTACACAAAAGATACATGAAACATGTCTGTACACAACAACTGACCAAATTTTGCTGAAAGCTGGGCAGCAAAACTCACAAAGAAAAAAAAAATGGCAACTGTAATTATTCCAAGCACAGTTTTACCCTACAGCCACATTTTTTTCTTTAGCTATTTGAAAGGCAACCTATTTCCAAATGCTATATGCAGAGTAGGTGCACCAAATATGCTGTAGTAGTAATATTATTACTAAATATCCTTTGCTTGACAAATGCAAACTGATGAAGAGTTATCAAAATCTCACCATGAATACTTGTTAGAATTTTAATTTCCACACAGTATTTTGAAGTAAAATATCTACCACTTTCAAAAATAGCAGACTTGCAGAAATAAAACAAGATTATCACTGTCAAAGAAAATTTGTTTGGGAAATTGATCAGACAAGGTTTTCACACTTGTGTTCCAAATGTACACAAAGTTTGGATTGTTGAATCTGTAATAACAGCATGTGTAGTAGAGATTTGCATAAGAAGCCAGAAGTTTACTACTACTATTATTTTTTCAAACCCACAGCTTACATCTGAAATGTCATAGGGCCAAATGTAAAAAAAATCAGCTACCTGATGATTTCTATTGCTTGTCGTGGACTTATTAACACTCACTTCCCTTTCTTGCTACAAATAAATGCTTAACAAATACAGTATCTCCCACTCTGATAATAACTTGACTTATTTCACAATTTGAATAAAAAATGTACACTGGATTGAAAGTTTATTAATAAAATCTCTTAGCCATCATGAATGACGACACACTGAAAATGTGACTTTTCCAATTAACTACTTCAAAAGGACAAACACTATCAACATAATAATTGCCCTTAGCAAACATGGAAAAGAATCTGTTTAGCCTCAGTCTTTTTTTATTGAACGATACTTTCACTAACATGAAATAAGTAACACCAATATACAGTAATTAAATTTTGTTTGTAGCTGCATTCATATCACAGCATCAATTTCTTAAACTTAATGCAACGTCGGGAGTGATGGGCGTAGCCAGCGTATCTCCACAAAGTAAAATTTTTATATAATCCGACACGCAAAGAAAAAAATAAGCTCATTTAATGATAATCAACAGTTTTCTAATAAAAATATTTTATATTTTTCTTTAAAAATAAGTAACAACCCTTCATCAACATTCCTATATTTATATTTTTTTTCTTTGCACTTAAAATTCTTGTAATAAAAACAAAAAATTTACAACACAATATGCTCCACACTACAAATGATTAATTGTGCCATTTCACATTTCCAATATTGTAAATCTGTTCCTAATGTAAATCTGATCTTAATTATATTAATTGCTGCATAAATATTTATAAGCCTATTAGATCACACAAATCCAGCCACACAGTGGATTGCATCAAATGCCTGGTAATACCCATTGAAACCTCTACTTTCCAAATAACATCTAATAACAAATGAAGTAGATATATGCACAATAGTCACTGCCTAAACATAAAGACAAAGGATTAAATGAATTATACATCAAATTTCTTCACCCACTAGCAGTGGGATAAGGACATTAATAGTCACAAAATACAACATTTGTAAAAACAAACACAGACAGACTTGTTCACGTCTGTTACTGTAAACATAGACTTACTGTGACCCACTAGCAGAGGGATAAGGGCATTAATAGTCACAAATTACAACTTTTCTAAAAACAAACACAGACAAGACATGTTCACTTCTGTTACTGTAATCATAGACATATTGTGACTATAGCTGTTAAAACATGCTAATTGTTGAGAAATATGCTTAGAAAAATATTACTTTCTCCTATTCTCAACAAAGAAATTAGACAAAAATAATATACCGTATTTCGGCGTATATAGGCCACACATTTTTACAAAAAAAATTACTACAAAAAGTGGGGTGTGACTTATATACTATTGGCATAAAAAACATTTTTTTTTTAATTTTTCCCCCCGAACATGTTTAGAAATGTGTCAACATACAGCACATTTTAATGTTTTAATTCTTAAAGGAAGGAAGGGAAAGAATAATAATAATAAAACTTTCCATTGTGCAGTTATTTTTTCACTCGTGTTTATAAACAAAATAACCATCCCGCACACGTAAAATGTAAACATGTTGGAGCTCGTCCATAGATGTCGTATGGCTCTACAAGAGCACATTGATAAGACACCATTTTGTGTAACATGTTGCTGTGCTTTTGCTTTCTCAAGTCACGTTACCATCTATGGAATAGTAATTGCACAATGTATATTAGTAAACATTGCAACATAACACAAATTTTGTGTCACAAATGTTTTGTTGGGAAGAAATTATGTCGGAATTTATCATGTTTATACGGATTTGTGACAACAATATTTACAGGAATACAAAAATTCAGTGCGGCCTATACACGCCAAAATACGGTAGATGTTTTTATTTTTGTACATGAAGACTACAAGAAATTGTTGTGACTGTATTATACCCCTGAAAAGAAAATCAGCTATTGTAATTTTCCCTATGGTGGAATTCACACAACTATTCTCGGATCACATAGTGGAGTCCCTCACGAATATTTAAAAAATTACCACTTCAGCTTCTATTCATTCCCTTCCTAGTTCAGGTGTTGTTTTCTAAAACGCAATTGTATGGTATGATTACACACAACATAAAGTAGAAGCAGACTTAACGAAAACAATGTGTGGTATTTAAATATTAAAATAAAATTACATTAGACAGTATGCAGGAGCCTTTTTGAGGGAGAAACAAAACACATTTTATATTATGCAGATAAATGTGAAACCAGACATCATGATGATAACTGAAAGTAACTGCTTTCATGTTTTGTTGTTAGTACAAGTTTCAACCCAACACCCAATCTACTCGAACCTTATAGAAATTAACCCTAGCGGAAAAGAAGAGTGGGAAGATGCATGCTGTTGCAAGTATATATTATGTGAAATATTTTTTCTTCTAATTTGAAAGTGAAAAGACCAGATTGCACAAGATGTACAATGGCATAAGATGTGCTGGTATATATGGTATTGTTGATTCAATAAACACAAAAAAATATTATATTGATATGATTGGACTGTGTCCATTGCCAACCATGAGACTAAATAAAAATTGTTCACACATGGAACCAGCAAGACAAAAAAAATTTAAAAAAAAAAAAACCTTTCAAAACACCACAGACAGATAATTAGGAAAAGCTGTTCCCTGACAATAGAAAACAAATGTGTATATGCATATAATTAAAACGACAAATATATACATTTGTTTTATATTGACACAGAAACAGCTTTTCCTACTTATCTGCCTGTGGTGTTGTAAAAGGATTTTATTTCCTTGCTGAGTTCTGTATGTGTGCAATTTTTATTTAGTCTCATGGTCAGCAATGGACACAGTCCAATCATACCAAAATAATACTGTTAACCTATTTCTAGTTAGGAACATCATCACCACATTTCTAATTATATCACTTGTTCCATGAGCAGGCATAAGAACATGATGTTATAATGACCACTACAATCCAGTGCATGAACGAAAAAACAACACTTGGCAGTGACTCACTCATAAGCTTAAGCTTAAATGTACTGGCTCCTATGAACACAGTGACAAAAAACTTTTACAACAAATTTTGCCTTTACATCACAAACATTACCAGCATTTTAAAAGAAAATTTGGCACTATTTTGAAACAATGACGTGATACCTTACTTGGTACTGTTAACCATCTATGTTTCCTCCTGAAACTCTGTGTAATCTGGCTTATGAGCTCTTATCCTGTTCTTTCAAAATTACAGAATTAGAGTACAACTGACAGCAATGCCTATGAAAATTATTTTCCCTGCAGAGATAAGGTTTATATTATTTTAGGTTAACAATATACTGTCTTCAGTCTTCAGTAACAGCAGTAAGACTGCACTACCTAATGTTTGTGAGACAGCTGATAGCACTACCAGCGCTGAGTGCACATGTCTTCCCCGCTTGTGATGTTCATCCTGTTTCCCCCATCAGAAATTTGTTCAGATACCTGCTGGCCACAGTATTCTACCCTGGTATTTCCAATTACTAACTATGCATACTTTTACCATAATTTTATTACTCATAGAAGCCTTCAATGGCATCCCAGGCATTTTGTGAGATCCTTTGACGAACAAAATAATTTAACTACAGACATGCAAAAGTATAAATTTTAACCTGGAAGTTTTTTTTCTATTGAAATGATAGGCACTTACACAAGATTTTCTCACTGATCAAAACTAAAGAGCATTAAGAAAAAGTTTACAGTATATTACAAGTACATTTTATAATAACGTGGTTGGCACTTAATTAATCCAAGAAATAATCACACAAACATAGAGATCAATATTCCACTCTTAAAATGCAGACACTTCTGTGACATTACATTTTCTGTGCTATAAATTTGCACATGAAAATATATAAGAACAAAGTCGTCAGCACTTGTACAGGGATCGTTGTAAACTTTTGAAATTATGTTTTAATAAAATTGTTAACAAGTGGCTGCAGAGTACAATTTAAAATAAAAAACACAGATGCACATACCTGGATTTCTGTACAAGTAACAAGCAAGCGATGACAACACATTCATGAACAACAGTTAACCAGCAAAAATTATACATTATGTGGCATGGCAGTAAGAAACAGAACTGCACCTCAAGTGACAATCTGTGACCACTGTTATAACCATGACATAGACATCTGCAGTGTGTGTGTTTTTTCCATTAACTCAGAATCCACAGTACAGATAATTCATCTAACATGTAGTGTTTATAAATGAAAAGTACTTGTTACATGGATACCAGTAACACAACACTGTAGGCACTACATGAAAACATTTAGTGAAGATTACGTTCCATATCTTTACCTAATGCTCATAAAAAAAAAAGAGACAAACCATTAACGATGCATAAGAGAGACCTATGGATTACTGTTGGTAATAATGCATTACTTGCAACAGCAATATTTACTAATATGTATGAGAGAAATTATGCTACTTTGTCTTTAAAATCTTTGTGAGATGTTGCCAAAGCAGCAGTATTACCAGGTTCTAAAAATATCAAATGCTGGACCAAATTCTTTTCATGCAACAGCACCTTTCATAAATCACTTAAAATATATACTCTTTTCACAATATCTACATAATATTCTTTACTCGAAAAGTTCCACATCACAAGCAATGTGTTATTTATAAAAAAGTTACCTAAGTATATTATGCGTACATAACACAGCTCTTTTCTTACAACTCAAACACATCTCTAACATAATATATATGTACATACCGCTCTTTCAACATGCTCTGTTAAAAATCTTGGCATAGCTATCACATACTATGGGGGCGTTCGAGTCAGGTGGCTAGTCATTGCGGAGGGAGGCCAGCTGGTGGAGGAGGGGGCTTGAACTCCACACTGGTGGGTGTGTTGGGGTTGCTTGGGAACTGGGGCGGAGGACCTGCTGCCTGGTGGCCGAATGCCTGGGCGTAGCACTGAGGGAAGTACAGTTCCGGTTTCACCACTGCCGTAGGGGGAATGCCCCGAGACAGAAGGCCGGCCGTGTTCCTATCGCCGGCCCCCATGATTGCACCAGGATTATGCTTCGTTTCCACATTACTGCGCCTGCTCTTGGCAGCATGGGGGTTCATGTGGTTGTCTATGTGCTTCTTTACCTCTGGCTCCGTTGCAAAGCGTCGGCGACAGTTGGGCATCGGGCAACAGAACGGTCTGTCGCCTTGATGAGTCCGTGTATGCTGATCCAAGATTGCCTTCTGGCGAAAGTCTTTGCCGCACTGCTGGCACTTGTAAGGTTTTTCCCCAGTGTGTATACGTAGATGCTGGTTAAGAATGGTACGCTGCCTGAAGTTCCTACCACAATACAAACAGCCGTACGGCTTTTCGTTAGTGTGAATCCTCAAATGTTGTGTCAAATGAGACTGCTGACGGAACCTTTTGCCACATTCTGGACAAGGGTAAGGCCTCGATTCGATGTGAATGCAGCCATGTTGTAGCAACGTGGATTTCTGCTTGAATTCCTTTTGGCAAATTGGACACCGCACGTACAGTGGCATTCCTGCGCTCCGACCATGTTGGATAACATCAGGAAGGCACCCCTTGCCAGGCATCTGTTTCAAATAATTCAGTGTTCCCAAGTTTCCACCAACAAAAGCTGTATGGTTTGCACCTTTAACATCCTTGAAATAAGCTGGGTAGTGGTGAGTGCCGTCTGGTGAGAAACCTTGATCTGGGTGTTGAGACGCACCATCTTCTCCAAATGTTGATGCTGCATCCTCCTTATCAGGATTATCACCAGGATATGGCACATCTTGTGGCCACAATGTGGGAGTCATTCCATTCTTAAACACCAAGTGTGGACTCACATCTGCAATCATAACACCCATTTCTGTAAACCAGTTATAATAGATAGAAAATAAATAAAATTAAAAGCTATTACAACAAATCTCATGCTGCATGAAAAAAAATTTTACAAAATGGATAACACCAAAATAATTACACAGAAACACAATATTGTGACACGTAAAACTCATACACTGCTGTATGTACACACATGGTCACATTTGGTTAACATAAGTTCTTAATGATGAAAGGAAAATAAAATAAAACTGAACATTTACATAAATACTATGTAGTAACACTTTACCACAAAGTAAACACTATCTACACACAAGAAAGCTACATGTACACATATCAACAAATGCTCTGCACTAACTTAATTTTCTTTTCCAAGACCTACTAGCTATGAATTAATGGGGACTGGGTTCTGCTAACTGATGTGTTACCATATAACTACATATCAAAATTAAAATTAGATTAAAATTCATTTTCTGCAATGTATTTTTTAACTGGATATGTAAACAGAAAAAGGTACTAATCAAATAATGTTCATGCTCGTGCATGCGCGTGCACACACACACACATGCCTGCACCCACCATGTACACATGCACACATGCACACACAACCCCCCCCCCCCCCCCCCCCGGCCATACATGTTCAAACACTCACCTCACTTATCACATACAACCACAATCGCTCACACACCTGCCAAAATACCCATCTCTCTTGCTATAATATAGCAATTTTGTCTGCTTGTGTGGGACAAACATACTGATGCCTGGCCACTGATCAGATCACTGGATATAAGCTACTGGCATCTGGTATTCAAGCACAAACCAGTTATATGTCTGCCTTTCTGCTAGAACAGTAAAAGTGTAGTGCCTAGCCAAGTTTCCTTACCCATTTCTAACTACACTTCCTGCAGCACCTGTACTTTCAAAAGTGCTGGTACAAACACACCAATGGTGCTGGGTTTGTTGAATTTTTCATGCACACTCACGATAATGGAGATGGAAGACTTGAAGCATATTTGACTTTGTCTATAAGATAACAGTCACTGCTTTCAGAGAAGCTATGCCTGGAGTGGAGGATGTCAGATGCTCTTTGCTTATACAACAGTCCCAAATAACTTGCCACAAACTGTACGGAATTCAGGAATTGACTGTAGTTGGCTGCTGAATACAAATTCTAGAATGTGGAATTTGTTGTTTCACTTTTGGTTATATGAAAATCTGGCCACACTTGAAATATGCTGGTTCTTGCATGGTCACACCATGAGAAACATCCAAGTATAATTTCACACACTCCTAGGCCTTGTTATCACCAAGTTATGTTGTGTCACATTCATTGTGTTATAACATAAGCTAGCTTTCACAGTAAAATAATGCAGTTTCTATTGACAGATGGATAATGTAACATAGGGCAGTAGTGCAAACTTTTACTGAGGTGTGTTCATGTAACAAAATACACCATGCTCTAAATGGTGTATTGTCAAATATTATTATTAGGTGGATTATAATGTTTTTATTAAGAACATAGCTATGTTGCATTCCTGCATTGCTAAGCCATGTCAATGAATACCAGAAATGCAGATATTAGTAAACAAACAACTGCACGCATATGGTGCAAATTTAGCAGAAAAAATGTACATAATTATTCCAGAAATCATTAACAATTTATCTCACCATAAAATTACAAATCAGTACGTTTAAAACCTACAAAAAACCACAGGAACTTTATAGCCACTGAAATCTATGAATGTGGCACACTTTGTACATTTCATTATTTTTTTTAAACAAACCATGTTTTCTGTATTCATTATTGCACCAGTTTCATTTTGAATGCACACTATGCTACACAATCTCTTCCCTGAACATGTTCCCCTTGTTATTATGGAGAAAATGGAATGTACAGTAAATACATACATATTCTATTTTCTTCTGGGTTTCATTCTAAAGTCCTTAAAGTTTCTGACTTTAGTTTTTTCATGAATGTATATACACACCTTTTAAAGATAATTATTTTGAGACACAAAATAATGTGAAATATACATAACTGTTTACATTATGCATAATGCAGTTTGTTCTCTGAAACCCAAGATGACATCCTTTCCTTTGTCTTCAATGTGAAATGTCAACAGTACAAAAAAAAACTCATGAGATATTAACACAGAAATGTTGTACCAGCTTAACAACTGTTGTACTCATATGATGTAGTGTTGATGTAGCCAATATTTGTTAAGACATAATATTCAGTAACAACAATATGGTTGACCTCCAAAAATACAAATATAAAATTTTATTATTATAACACAGGTGCAATGAATTATTTTATGCTTTTTACTTAGGAACAAATGATTTGGAACATTGAATAATTATTTCAAGCACATGGCAATTAAAAGGAATTTGACAACTGTTCATTTATGGTGCAGAAAAACTTCATCATTTCTAAAATGGTACCAAAAATAAATCACAAAGATCACTAATCATCTATGTGCTGGCCTTACAGCCTTCTGTATGGCACTATTATTTTAGAAAAAACACTATAATCCTCACGAGTGATGAAGCACATTTCTACCTGTCAGGTTATGTGAACAAACAACTTACGGTATTGGTCCGAGACGAATGTGAGACAGAGTCATGAGCGTATAATTAATACACAACGGGTCACAGTATGGTGTGAGGTGACGTTCGGGATGATTGACCCGTATTCTTCGAAGAAGGCAGTCAGACAATGACGTGAATGCAGAGCGGTACAATTCAATGTTGCAGAGATTCCTCCCTACAGAACTTCACAGAAGGCACATAAACCAAGATGAACTGTAGTTCCAACAGGATGGGACAAGTGTCCACACAGTTAGCGTTTCAACGGAAGTTCTGAGGATGTTTCAAGAACATGTAATTTCCTTATGCATAGATATTGCCTGGCCAACCCATTCACTCTATCTTTTGGCAATAACCTACGAGGTTATTTAAAATCCAAAGTGTATGCTGAAAAACCACATTCACTACATGAACCAAGGGACAGCACTTCAATGTAAGGTAGCCATCATACTGCGAAACATGCTGCAAAATGTAATAGAAGTTTTGGTGACCAACTCAAGGAGTGTGTGTGGCCTAAAATGGATGACATTTGCAAGATGTCATTTTCCACACTTAATGGTGTAAATCATAAATTGTTTTCTTTCATAAATAATTATACATATGGCTGTACGGCTAGTACGTGAATAAATAAGTGCTCTTTGTAATTTATGTGTTGTATCATTTAAAAAAATTGTCATCAGGTTTCCCTGTCCCACCCTGTCAAATGCTGCAATAGAACTATATTATTCTCATCACAGGGTCACAATCATGCATGCTACACCATTTTCAAACCCTAAGCCCTTTACTTGTTTAAGATTTTTGTCAGTACATATTTTAAACAAAGAAATCAAGAAGATACCAGGCTGTCCATAATGAAGTATAACAACAATTGAGTCACAGGAATTCACCTTTATACATTTAATAGCAACAATAAGCCTTTTGTACTGTTCTGGAATGAATGATGTTATGACTTGTACAATACTTTACAAAGATTTTATTCATTAAGTCGCAGTTTCCAGAAGCATAACAAGGCATAATTTGATGTCAAATTTCATTCCTGCCCAAAAAGTGTGGTGATTGAATACAAATAAAAATTAAAACAAGGATAAGACCAAAATCCGTTCTTTACTCCAAGCTCTTTTAGACTATGTTTTGAACTGATATACGAGTACATCTACATAAATGTAATACAGTTTAGAGTACATAAATGTAATACAGTTTACAATCACATAAATTAATTGTAGATTTTTTGACACCCACACTGCAATATTAATATACAATTCCTCATTTCAGAATGTTTTGCCTCCTTACTACCAAACAACTCTACTTATTCCACAACATGCTCTTTAAAGAGGCAGTAAGACTATGGAAGGCATTTCACTTAGTATGGGACTGAGTGCATGTTTTCATTTACTATAAACAAGTGTATTCCAAGGAAGGGATTTCTGTTTTTATTACAAGCTTTTATTTAACTTGACTTAGGTGTGTCCGGATTTGTGTTTACGGTGTCTGTCTGGAGCTTACAGTTTGCTTTGTCTAACACTTTACCCGAAAAGGGTGAGGAGGGTTGGAGCGGGCCTAGGGGGGATAGATAGTGCCCCTTGGGGAAAGAGGCAAGGTAAGGTAGCGACCCCCCCCCCCCCCCCGAGGGTGTGGAGTTTTTGTGCCCAACAATAACGTTCATGTTTACACAAAAACGGTGATAAGGGTGTCATAGAGATAAGAAGTTTAGTTTACGGAAAATGTGCATTAATTATTAACGTAAGAAATTCAATTTTATTAGGTTTAGATGTTACATAGCAAAGAATAATGCACTTTTATAAAAATTGTTAAAATATAATGAAGGTCATTAAAATTATCCATAGAGGAGTGACTTGTGAAAGATATAACATGTAAATACATTTAAAAATTACAATCAGTGTGACGTAGATAGTAATAGTAATAAAAACAAATGCATTTAATAAATGTAACAGATTGTATTTACTGATACTTTTTTAGTCTTTTCAGTCTTGCATATTTTTTTCGCATCACTGTTCGTCAGGTTGCAGCCTGAAGTGAGGAAGGGGCAGTCAGTATTTAAATGCACATTTTTAGTCTTTTCAGTTTCATTAATTATTGTTACTATTATCATATAGGTAGCCTATTTATACATTCACAGACTTGTCCGTCATCGGGATCACAAGCAATACCGATGATGGACGAGTCTGTAAATGTATAGTTTACATTGATACTAATAAAAAAAATTTGTGAGACTAAAAAGTGAAAAATAAACTAATTGTAAAAAACCTTTCAAAACCAATATTCTATTTATAAATGCACTAAAAAGAGAAAAATAAATATAGCAGTAGTTACATAATATGTATAAATTATAAGACGTGAACGAACAGCCGTAATAAACTTTACTACAAATTAATATTTTTGTATTTATTAATATTTAGTGTACAAATGCTTGGCGCAATATACAACGTATACATTAGCTTATGCATGTATCTTGTGTAAGACTATTAACTATTCACAATACAGAACGTATACCTCATTTGCATCAACGTAGTAAGCTAATATTGTGCCTAAAGCTTTTAACTATTCGCAATGTAGAACGTATATGTCATTTGCGTAAGCGTAGTAAGCCCATATCTTGCATAAGACTCGAACATATACCTCATTTACATAACCACTGTAAGCACATATCTTGCATAAGGCTCTTAACTATTTGTGCCAGCATTTTAATATACTAAATATAAATTGATACAAAAATATTAATTTGTAGTAAAGTTTATTATGGCTGTTCATCCACGTCTTATAATTTTTACACATTATGTAATCAGTACTATAATTACTTTTCTCTTTTTAGTGCATTTATAAATAAAAGATTGGGTTTAAAATGTTTTACATTTCATTTATTTATAACTGATGTGTATTCTTAGTTGAAGGGCCATATCTCAGATCATAAAGCTAAACTCAATTGGTAGAGAATAAATGCTTCAAAAATACTGTGAGACTATGTTAAAAATGCAATAAATTTCCTACTCAGCTTATATAAGTTTTTTTTATATCAGAATGGATGTTAGTGGATATAGGGATTTATTGTACTAAATATATAATTATTTTGCTGGTTTTGATCTGGAGGTTATTAAAGCCGCACAAACCAGGATACCACTTTCAAACCATTAGAAACATTGTTAATTTTGTTAATACTACATTTCCTGTACCAATGGATTTGGACAGATAGATCTTTCATTTATGAGTTAATTTTTTTGTCTTAAGTGTCAACTACACTGAAAGTACTTAGCACACACTTAATACAAAAATTAGTAATAACCACTAAAAAAATTTATCCTAGACTAAAAAAATTAACCAGCAAAGCAGGGAACATTTTTCATATGTACACCTTACCAATATGAAGTCCATCTAAATCCAAGTCTTTATTTGGTTCATTAAGAACGACACTACATTATCTGGGCACACATTCAGTAATTAAAAAAAAGCATAAGACACACATCTGAACATCTGTAAATGGTTACTGGGCACAGACCAAGTTAAATCAAATAAGAAACACCAAAACATTGACTATAAATGCATCCAACATTGTCGTATATTATACAGACATGCTACTCTTTGCCACTCCACAACTCTGCCTTTTAGTATCTTTTTTCTTTGTACACATTCAGACACTTGTGAAACAATGATGTGCTTCTCATACAAACAGCCAATATTAAAACAACCTTGTTATGATTCTAGCCAATGATCTTGCGGTGGGAAATATATTAACCAAAGTAAGTTAAAAAAAATTGGACAGTTGCATGCTCTCAACAGCTTTGTTTCTGCATCTTATTCCTGTATCTTACAAGCTGTGTTTTGAAAAAATTAATTGATGCATGACGTATTTTCTATTTATTAAAATTGACTTCTACTCATCATTGCAAACCACTTAGCCGCACGCCCCAACAGAGTTTGATCGGCAGTACAATCTACGTGACATCAAGAACCTGTACTGTTTACCCATGGTAAAAGAGACATGCTCCACGTCCAAATAAATTGTACTGTTCACCAACCGAGTCACCAAGACTATACTTCCAAGGTACTATGCATGCCGAGGGATGGCACTACTAGCATGAATCACCGAGACATGCAATAGCTGGAACTTGCCGGTGACGTCACACGCCCAGAGTATCTATGCCTCCCCCCCCCCCACCCCCCCAACTAACAGCCTGATCAAGGGCGAACCAGGCAGAGTATAAATACCGGGGTACATCCCTTGGAACGTCAATCTGTCCCGTTCATTCACTGCACTCCTGGTGCCGAAGCAACCATCAGCTCTGCCTGGTCTTCACCGTACTCTTTGGTGCAGAAGCCCAGATATTTTGATCTGTCTTCGGCTACGAACATCACCACCAGTTTAAGTCATCCAACACTTAAACACTTTCCCATCCCTTCAGGACATACAGCGAGGCATTAGTTAAGGTTGAGTTATTTCCATAGCCACTTTGCCTACTACCCCCATTAGCTTAGAAACAGGTCACCTGTCTAGCATAGCAAGCTTTCATTAATCTCTCGTTGATATAGGCTGTTCATGGTAAAATGAGCACTTTTGAAAGCCCTCCTTAAGATCTACTTGTATGCACGTTGTGTATTCTTCCGCCTTATGTAAAATTACATTGCCATGGGCCTCATCACTTTATTCATGCGTTGGTCAAGTAAAACTGTGAAATTATTAGTAATGTAAATATTTTACGAATCTGCTTCTTTTTACATTTTGATACATTAAAAAAAAAAAACAGAAAGCTAAAGAAATAATTTAAGTTGTCATAGTTACTTAACACTTTTTTTTTTATGTTAAGATAAGGAACTACTTTACTGGGTGCATGTCACTCAGTGCACCCATCAAAATAAATGCAGGTAGGCGCAGTAACTTTTTTCTACGGTCAATATCAAAAGTGCTTTATCGTGAAGTCTTTAGGAGGTAGTACAAACCACCCCATTTATTTCCATACCGAAATAAACATAATTTTATCCCACTTAGGATATTATTCCCGTAGTAGTAGAACCCTACCCTGTAAACATCAGGTTCACCGAGGGACAGCAGGTGAACGGGAATTTTATTCTAACCATATACCGAACTCTGAAGAAGACACACACACCTATAGTGGACGGCCACCCTTTCTATGCACTACGATGTATAGAACGGTAGAGCCCTGACACTAGGTACTCATCTCCTTAGGGTTGGATTGTCAGTGTGGGGTGTGCTCTTTCCACCGTGCTTCTAGTGCCCGAAGGAGTATTTCCTCGAGTCTGAGTGGACTGATCCTTCAGGTGAACTCACCCACCTACTGAGACCGTCGGCCGGAGAGTAACCTGACTCTAAGTGTCCACCACACTTCTGGTGCCAGATACTGGGATAGGGGGCGGCCTTGGCCAGTGATTGCGGTACTTGGAATTACACCCGAGTAGGGACCAAGCGTTACCTGCTCCACCTCTGCGGGTCTGGTATTAGTGACTCTTTCCTCATGCCCTTCTCCAGTTGAAGTGATATCCGTAAGAAGGTTAGAAAGACTGCTACTATCTCTAAATACCCGCAGGAGTTTAGCCCCATCCCATCCCAACTCGAGAACCTCAGTTCCCAGGACAAAGCTCAAGCCATCCGCCGTCTATTGGGGTTCCTGCTCACCAAGACAACCAGCGTCGACGATCGCCTGCCCACCTGCACTCCCGGTGCCGGGCCCAATCCCAAGGTACCACAGTCTGAACCACAGCAGGTCCAGCAGCCTCCTCAGGCCATCCGTCACCCAGGTATACCAGTGAGAGTGGTCCCACCTAAGCGGAAGATTGTGCTAGCCATCCCAGATTTTGTACCCAGCCAGAAAACTACATGACCAGTCCTCTACACTGGCCGAGCTCCTGTTCTGCGCTGCAAGTAAAGAGTCCAACTCATCCCCAGTTGTGTCTGCCCTTACACACAAAACACTTGGGGCAATGATGTGCCTCCTTTGCTCATAGGACGTCATGCATCAAGAAGGTTTTCTGGCAAATAAAGTGAGACCTTGTGACTTAATTACAGAGTCTAATTAAACAGAACTAGGCAAGCACAATACTGAGCCAAGTAACCTAGCCGGGAGCTGAATCCCCTACTGCACAAGACTTCGGGGAGTCTTAAAACACCCCGTGGCGCTCAAGAAACCCAGCATCATGCCAAGACACAGATGCTGACAAACATGAGCAAGCCAAAGGAAACATGGCAGACGCCATACCCGAACATTGTCACAAACTCAACTGTCCTGGCACAAGGACATATCGCATAGAATGTGCCCACTACTAAAGAAGCTTCTATTATGTCTGCCTAAGCTGGGCAGACGAAATGAGATACACTGACAGGTTGAAATATAGGTGCGAGGAGTGTCGCACCTGACAAACAGCTTTTTGCAGCTGGATCACATGTCCAAGAAGCGGGATCCACATAGTCCACTGTATACTATGCTCGGAACCCTACGACCACAGTTGCATCAGGTTGCCCAAAGATAGGGTAACCAGGATCAGTTTGGTATACCGCTTCAAGATATGTCGGCACGCCGCCAAATACTGACCACACAACCCAGGGCCAGCCACTCAAACCAGCACCACACAGTGCACAAGGGAACCCCAAATTCACGGGACTTCCACATGAGGACCCGCTCGTATTCACAGCGGAATGCGAGAAAGAATTTTGAGAGAACGACATCCAGCCAAGGCAATGGGAGAGCCGAGCATAGGCAAAACTCAAGAGCAAAGCACTTGAATGGTGGAACAAGTATGGCGAGTTCATCACTGAATGGGGACAGCTGAGTGGCTGACTCACCCAATGTACTGGTGAGGAAGTGCTAGTCAATTTCACGCCAGGCTTCTACAGTCATACGCAAACCCCAGATGAGGAGGAAGAAATATTTGTTCACCGCAAGGTGTAAATGTTTCACCAAATCTTCCCACACGAAAATGAGAGCTACGAGCGACACGTGACACACATGTTGCTACCCACGCCGCTCACTGTAGATGAGTTAGTAGAGAGAGCACGGGAAACTGAGGGCAACTTCAAGGCACAGACCAGACTGAACCGGCAGAATTTCAGCAAGCCCAGAGACAGAAAAGATTCCCAAACGAAGAGCGAATCCCCCCCCCCCCCCGGCCACCCACAGCGAAACTCCCAAAATGCTGGTACTGCCTTTAGTACCATTTCTACAAATACTGCCCGCAATGGCCTACAGGGTGGGGATGAGCAGGGAAAGGGGATGCAACCCGACCACCAGATACAACCCGGCAACCAGCCGAGAGTAAATCTACCCAGCAGGTGGGAAACGCCGGTCAGTAAGGGCCCATCATACAGCTCCTAGACGAAGAAGTAGAATCGCCAGAAGCAGCTCACATTGAGATCGGAATCAATGGAATAAAAGTACTAGCACTTCTCAATTCAGTCGCCACAGGAAATTTAATGCGCAGTGACATCCTGACGTCCCAACAAAGGGCATCACTATGCCCACAAATTCATACCGTAAGGATGGCAAAACCCGATTGCACTATCAAAATAGACCGCCGGACTACTCTCACCATCAAATTATACAAGAATTCAAAACCAGCAGAATTCGTTCTCTCTCCAGATATCCACGAAGCCGTAATACTTGGACACTCCTGGGTCCACTAACAACAATACTTAATGGACCACGGGCAACGCAAAGTGTATCTGGCCGACAAACACGGCATGACCGTCAACTGGGAACAGTGTTCGGACACCATTACTCCACCGGCCCTCAAGGCCGAAGATATCAACCAACAGCTCCCTGAACAGCAGTTCCAAGAGTTGAAAGAAGTCCTCAACGAACACACCAGTGCTTTCAGACATGGAGGAACCCTTCGCCAAACCAGAACAATTCAGCACGAGATATGGCTGACCACCAACACACCAATCTACAACCAACCCTACAAGGTATCAACTAGATGATGCTGGCTAATACTGTATCAAATTTAAGAAATGAAACAGCAAGGAATCGTGGAGCCCTCAGATTCCCCATACAACTCCCACGCAGTCCTGGTCCCTAAAAATAATGGCCAACTGCGCTTTTGTGTAAACTACAAAGCCCTGAATGATGTTACTCATCTTATTGCTCCTACGGCAATTAACCTAATGCACACCTTGCGTGATATAGGGGGGCAACCATCTTCAGTACCCTCGACATGCAGTTGGGGTGATGGCAAATTGCAGTGCACCCGGACAACACAACGTACACGGCCTTCACCACTCTGAGGGAGAAACTGACCAAATTTGAGTAATGCCTTTCGGTCTTAAAAATGCTTCAGCTACATTCCAACGCCTCATGTTTGGAGGAGGTGCTCACTGGATACATAGGCCAATTCTGTTTAGCATATCTTGATATTACCATTTACTCAAAATCATGGGAGAAGTACCTGGGTCACATCCAACGTGTCATAGAACGCCTATAACTCCACGTAATGACATTCAAGCTCTTGAAGAGCAACTTTGGGAAGTCCTCTATCGACTACCTAAGCCATGTAATCACCCCTGAAGGCAACTATCCACAAGCAAACTCAATCAGAGCAATTGAAAAGCATACAAACAGACCACCAAGAAACAGTTGCGTAGGTTTCCTTGGCCTATGCAACTGGCTCAGAGATTTTGTGCCTAACATGGCTAGCCTCATGGCACCATTGCACCTACTACTATAGAAGGAAGCGCAGTAGTGCTGGGGACCAGAACCCCATGCCGCCTTTCAAGACATGAAAGCAACTTTCCAAGATATCAAGCAGTAACTCCATTGGCACCAGGAGGGGGCCACTAATCGTGCAAAACAGATGCTTGCCAAAACGGCTTATAAGCCGTTCTCTATCAAGAGGGACCAGGCGACCAACCCTAGGTGGTAGCATACGCTAGCAGAAGGTTAAATGCCACAGAGCAATGCTACCACATAATGAATAAGAATGCCTAGCCGTCATCTGGACAGTTCGTAAATATAGGTATTATTTGGAAGGCAACCACTTCATTTTACATACTGATAGCAAAGCCCTTCAACGGTTACACGAGTCTCATAATGCCAAAGACAAGCTTGGATGGTGGGACATATTTTTGACTGAATTCGACTTTGAAGTACAGCACTGCCCCGGCAAGACTAATGATCTTTCAGATGCCCTATCCTGCCAACTGGACCTGGACGAAGAAACAAAAGCAGAGGAAGAGTGGTAGAGAATGACTCCACCCCAATTTCTAGACTGCAGCTCCGAAGAACACATCAAGTTATTACAACTGCAACTCAGCCGGAACCAAATAGCATTTCACCAACAGCAAGACCCAGAAATCCCAAACCTCCTCCAAAAGCATCCACAGCAGTTTGAACTAATGGACATCATGTGGTCCGGAAACGGCCAACCACCCCGAGGCAGGTAACCTAGGGATCGAGAAACCCTCACCGACATTGGCGTATGGTACAACTGGGATGGGATGAGTAGACACGTCCGCAGTATGTCCATGGCTGCGAGGTATGCTGCAGGAGCAATGCATACCCCGTACAGCAACCCACCTCCAAACCATGTCGGCCTCGCACACACTGGACTCACATCGCAGCCGATTTGATGGGGACATACCCCCGAAATACCAGGGAGAACCGCTACCTGCTAGTAGTGACCGATCAGTTCTCAAGATGGGTGGAAGTGTTCCCCCTGCCAAGTCAGGAAATCCACCACATCATTCATATATTCAAAACAGAAATCTTTCCATGCTGGGGCTAACTGCAATCTTTCCTCATGGACAATGGAACCCAGTTCTCCAGTCGGAAATGGCTGACAACCCGCAACAAGTGGGGGTCGAAACCTTGAAAACCTCCCCTTTCCACCCGCAAGCCAACCCCACTGAGCAGAGGAACAAGGAACAGAAAAAGAAGGGCCTCCACCTCAGTGTGGGAGAACAAAAACATTGGGATAAACGCATCCCGAAGATTCTCTTCACCTTATGAAGATGAACAAATGAGGCAATAAATATCAGCCCTAGCCAACTCCTCCTGGGACAAACTCTCTGCTGCCCTGGGGAATGGCAATAGGAGAACCCACCAACCAACAGAAATGCCACGTCCCGAAGACATCCGCCTAGCCGCCCTAGTCCGAACAGACAACGCTCGGGAATTGCAAGAGAAATACATACAGAAAAAGTATCTGCCTCCATGCACTGGCATCCGAGCCTTTAATATGGGTGAAGCAGTCCTCTTATGCAGCCACCCTTTGAGCAAAGCCAGCGGACAGTTCAGTGCAGGCTTTGCTGAGAAGTTAGAGGGCACATATAAAATTGTAGGATGCCAGGATAATGTACATTGGGCTGAGGACCCACGAGGGCGTATTCGCAAGTGAACCAAAGACAAATAAGGCCCTTCCCACGAGACACCCTCGACCCAGAGATCAACTTCACCACATCGGTGATCCCCGAACCACCGGTCGGCATTGACGCATGCCACACTGCTGCGCAACACGACTGCGCACACTACTGGTCGACTTTGCCTCATCAGAGAGCGCTGTGACCACTGGGGCAAGTCTAAAGCGGCATACATTTATTCTAGTAGTTACAGGGTTGATTCCATGCGTTGAACAACTACAGATAAGGAAAATAATTAACGTGTTTACTTATGGAAATTCTACTGCCTGCCCAGATTTCGACATGTGATCGCCACCCCCTCGACCAGAGATTGTTTTACCCGACGAACCTTCGACCAACCTACACCGATAAGGAAGTTGAAAGTGTCACCACAGGATCGTAGCACCCTTGCACCCAGTGACGTCACAGCCGCGAGCCTCAAGAAGATGCAGTAAACTTATCATCAGCCTCCACCCAGGGTGATAAGAAAAGCGTGACGCTGCCTGCTACCCTGAGATAATCTACCCTTGTGGTGGAAGGCTAGTAACGTCTGCACCCCTGTGAGAGCCACGAAGCTAAGATTTTGATTGTATAAGGAATCCTGAAAACTCTCTTGCCAGAGTTCGTCAGCCTGCCGACTGCAGAGGTTGGAGGGCTCTCCTGGGTCTGGACAAGACTTTCACCTCTCCCAGCCTGAAGAAGAACAGCCTTCCTCTACCAGCAGTCTGCGAAGGCTCATCCACCAGCTTGCAAAGACTCTCCAGCACCTCCAGCTTGCAAAGGCTCTCCGGACTTAGTCGTCAGCAACCCTGCACCCCATACCACAGTCATTCCTTAACTACCGCAGTAGCAGGCCATCGCGACGTCCCCTCTGGACAACCACTCCTCCGATAACTAACTCACTGTTAATTGCGACGTTTAGTGTTCTTGGAGTTTGCTTGTTTAGAGAGAATTCATCCAGGTTCACCTTCAGCTGGTGTAAAATTAAATAATAAATAATTATTATTGGTTTTATAAAAGAACCAGATCCCCAGTGTTTTCTCAAGCGTCAATAAAACGCTACGACAAACACTAACCTTAGTGAGGTAGTCATTTACGCATCCTTAATCATTTTCATTTTAACTAATTTCATGTGGGGTTCAACAGCAAATTTAACCTTTTACTGCGGAATAATTGTGAGTGGGCCAAACCCCTCAGGATCACAGCACCTGCAAAGGCTATAGTCTGCAAAGACATACTGGGATTCCTGGGAGTGTACGGTACGTCCACGCTTGCATGCAGAACCATTCTGACTATCGCCTGTCATTTCTTTCTGTCAGTGCCTTGGGAGTGACTGAATAAGATACTCCCATGAGGGCTGTACTCAGGCGGTTAAGGGAAAGAGTAAAGCCAACCAGTAAATTAATGAAAAGAGCCTCAGTTAGAGAGAGAGAAACCTTGCAATATAACATTATTTTGGTAATTTTTATAAATTTAGATGACTAGAAAGGGAGGACTGCTAAGCAGAAATCATAGTCGAGCTTGATGGGCCCTACAGAGGGACCTGTCTGGTAGTGAACCGCCAGTCGACTCCACTCATGACACTGCACCCCGTGTCCCTTACCAGAAGTCACTGGTCCTACACCACGTTCGATTTTGCTCTATATAGCCTGCGATTACGAATCCGAGAGAGATGAGAGACTCAGTGCCGGTAGGGAGTATCAAGATATAGGTCGGGTACCTGCAACTGCCACGACAGGATGCGTCAACCTGGACGACCCAGCACCAACCTCCACTTCAGAAACTAGACTACCGCCTCCCCAGAGAGAATGACCCTGACCCTGGAGGGCCAGGCCAGCAATGGGACTGCAGTGCCGGATGACATTGCAGCCGTCGCTGAGAAGCCACCTTCCAAGAGGGAGGCACATGCTAGAGTTACCAACAGAAACAAGCCCATCCTGGAAGCCTTAATTCAGGTGGTACCATCAGCCGTGTCCTCCCTGGAAAGCATGGTAACCCAGCCAGTCTTGGCGCCACCCAGTGCCGAGGCCGCCACCATCGAGGTTGACTCCCATGCCTCACTTCTTGGAGAGTATGAGTCCAGCAGCCACGCCGTCGAGACGGAGGTCACCCACCGGCCTCTGCCTTAGGTGCCATCAGCCAGAGGGGCAGGCAAAGATGCCCCGTCACTGCCCCAGACGGCCGAGGTCCCAGTGTCGCCTAATGCCGAGGCCAACACCCAGGTGCAGCCTCCTGAACGACAGGATGTGCCAACCCACTGCATCGGCGCTGTCGAGACAGAAGTTCCAAGCAGGCCTCTGACTCAGGCGCCATCTACTGAGGGGGTAACCGACCCACCTCTACCACTACCTCTGATGGCCACCAAGGTCCTGACGGCACATGACGCCAAGGCCGACTGCCAGGCCTCACTTCTTGGACGAGAGGATGAGCCCAGCAGCCACGCCATCAAGACTGAGGTCACCCACCGGCCTCTGACTCCGGTGCCATCAGCTGAAGAGATAGACGATGATGCCCTGCCACTGCCCCAGACAGCTAACGAGGTCCCGGTGTCGCCTGATACCAAGACAGACACCCAGGTGCAGCTTCCCAAACGAGAGGATGTGCCGACCCATCATGCTGTCAAGACGGAGGTCACCCTTGGGCCCCAACTCCAGCACCGGCAGAACCGCTACCTCCGACAGCTACCCAGACAGCAGATCTTCACGACAACACAGTCGTTGATCATCCCCCATTGTCTGGTGGTCCGCCAACAACCGCTGCCGGGGACAAGCCTTCAACACCGACCAAGACATCCCAGAGATTGCTGCCACCCAGTACCTGCCAGGCCAACTCGGTGCCAGGATGGTACTAAGAATCACCCTGGAGACCAACAACCTGCTTCACCTGGCCACACCCGGCATGCAGCCTTGAGAAAGCAGGACCATCCCCCAAAGAAGCAACTGTAGCAGGGGTGAGTAAAGTGATCTGTAAAGACAGACTTTCAAAATTGAATAGCCGTCAATAAGTTTTTTTTTTCCAGTTTCAAAAAAATTAAACATGTGCATGTCGATAGTACGTTAAATAATAATAAAAACAGTGAAGTTATGTAATTGCAAAATATTCTGGATGCTCACCATAGTGCCTGAATCAAGTAAAAACTAACATTTCACTACCGTCAATAATTGTGAGAAAACATTGTAATAAATCAAAGAGAAACTAAGTAAACCTTCAATGAAGTAAATGGCCAACTGCCATTCACAAATCTCTTTTACGTGAACACTTTTAGATACCCCTCAATGCCAGTGCCACATAATTTTAACAAAAAAGACTCCAGTCTCTTGTCAAAAGAAATGGACAGAAAATCACTGAAAATTTTCTCAGCTTTGTTGTAAATAATTTGAAGTCTTTCATATTGATCACTTTGAATTATATAAAATCCCTCACAAAATTGACAGAAAATCATAACAAATTTTCTAAACATTACTGTAAATATTTTAAAGTTTTTTCCCCACTATTGTCATTGTGTACACTCCCTCAAGAAAACAAAAACAAACATAAGACATTATCATGTAAACCAAATGAAAGTTTGTGATAAAAATTTCAGAATATTGTCGTAAAATATCCAGAATTCTTGGTTATGTTTGAGGGTTCTTTATTCTTTTTACTGTAGGTGATGTACGATTTTTGGGTTACTTAAGTCATTTTATAGTGCATTCGTTTGCCAAGCTTAGCCAGTTGGCCGAGATGACGGAATATCTCGGTTTGATATCCCCTAGCAGCCTGTTACACGTAACTTTTTACCTGCTGTGCGACACATAGGATGACCATAAGGTCATTTTATTACCGCCTTCCACAGCCACAACAGGATAGGTAGTTAGTAACACACACGCCATTACGAGTGAGACTTTGCAATTATTTCCCCAAGTGTTGATTTTTTTTATTGTGCCATCCCCTTGTCTTGTCTCTCTCTCCACAGGTTAATGTTTGTTAACCGCGTATTGTATTGTACATACCCAGAGCCATCAGCTGCTAATATAGGGTGCCACATATAAGAAACAAAATCAGCGTAACACTGACACTGGATTCCCATGCGACACTTACACTGCACACGTAAGAAGACATTAACTGCGTGTCACCCGGCAGCCACCTACCGCACTGAGAGAGACAGCGCCAATCCGCCACAAGTCAGAGACAGACAGAATATGTCTAGTCTGCCCACCCACACCAAGAGAGGGACAGAGCTACCGCCTACCACCACCCGCCAGTGATGCATCCAGCATGCTGCACAGATCAGAGCAAGATACAGAAGCAGATGAAGAGAGAATAAAAATTTTCACGAGGGGACAGTTCTACGTTCTCACAAGCAAAAATTTTCTTTTCTTGTTCCTTCGCCCAGATGAGTCACTATCACAATAGGGGGAGGGGGAAGAGGGGTAGTTTGCCTCTTTTCTACTTATTAAAATTAACTTCTACTCATCAGTGCAAATCACTCAGCTGCACGCCCCCACTGAGCTTGACCAGCAGTACAATCTACCTGATGTCAAGAACTTGTACTGTTTCCCCATGGTAAAAAACGCACGCTCCATGCCCGAAGAACTTGTACTGTTCACGCTTCAAGGTCACATAGTACCACATATGCACACCGAGGGCTGGCAATAGTACGAATCGCAGACATGCAGCAGCTGGAACTTTAGCCGGCCGGACACCGTCACACCCCCACAGGATCTCAGCCCCCCCCCCGCCCATGCAAAATGATCAAGGGCAAGCCAGGAAAAGTATAAATATCAGGGCACATCCCTTAGAACACCAGAATGTCCTGTTCATTCACAACACTCCTGGTGCCACAGGAACCATCAAATAATACCGCCAGTTTAAATTAACGAACACTAAGACACTTTCCGGTCCCTTCGAGACATGCAGCATAGCATTAGTTGAGTTATTTTCACAGCCACTTTGCCTACCTACCCACATTAACTTAGACACGTAGCCGCCTTTAGCTGTCTAGCTTAGCATGCCTCCGTTAAGCTCTTGCCGACAGGAGGTAGTACAAACCACATTGTTTATTTTCGTACCGAATTAAACATAATTTTATCCCACTTGGGATATTATTTCCGTAGTAGAACCCTACCCTGTAAACATCAGGTCCACCAAGGGACAGCACGTGACCGGGAATTTTATTTTAACCATATACCGAACTCTCACGATGACACACACCTAAATTGGATGGTCACTCTTTCTATGCACTACGGTGTATAGAACGGTAGAACCCAGACACTAAGTACTCATCCCCTTGGGGTTGGATTGTCAGTGTGAAATGTGCTCTTTCTACCACGTTTCTGGTGCCAGAATTAGTATCTCCTCACGTCTGAGGGGACTGATCCTTCAGGGGAACTCACCCACGTATTGGGACAGTTGGCCAGAGTATAACCTGACTCTCAGTGTCCACCGTGCTTCTGGTGCCGGATACTGGGATAGGAGGCAGCCTTGACCAGCGATTGCAGTATGCAGAAGTCCACCCGTTCCACCTCCGCGGGTCTGGTATTAGTGACTATTTCCTCATGCCCATGTCTTGTCGACATGGTATCCGCAAGAGGGTTAAAAAAGGCTGCTACTATCTCTAAATACCAGCAGGAGCTTAGTCCCATTCCATCCAAGCTCGAGAACCTCAGTCCCCGGCACTAAGCTCCAGCCATCACCCGTTCCAGAACTTTTCACACCACCAGTCAAACTCGAAGGAGAAACTTACCCCATGTTACTAGCCTATTTGATATGCGCAGAAACCTCGTTAGGAATAACTAACCCATGGTTTTGGGGGTTCCTGCTCACAGAGACAACCAGCACCAACAATCGCCAGCCCACCTGCACACCCGGTGCCGGGCCCAATCCCAAGGCACCACAGTCCGAACCACAGCAGGTCCAGCAGCCTCCTCAGGCCATCCGTTGCCCAGGTATACCCGTGAGAGTGGCCTCACCTAAGAGGACGATTGTGCTAGCCGTCCCAGATTTCCTACCCAGCAGGAAAGCTACACAACCAGTTCTCTACACTGGCCGGGACTCTGATCTGCGCTGCGAGGAAAGAGTCCAATTCATCCCCAGGTCTGTCTGCCCTCACACCAACCAAAACACTTGGGGCCATGACGTGCCTCCTTTACTCATAGGACGTCACATGTCAAAATATTTAAAGCTTGATAAAAAATTTTACCTGATGGAAAACCATAGAAAATAGAATAATAAGAGAAGAAAGTAAAATACAATATTGAGTATTATTTTAGCAATATAAGAATGAAAGGACAGCACAACAATACAAAAATATTTAACACGAAAATTCTTCCTGTATTATAGCAATATAAAAAAGCACATAATTTATAAGCAATAAACCATTCAAAGAAGAAATTCTCCAAGAGTTTAAAATAACGAGCAGTGGTCTCATTCTTTCTGTTACCACTTGGAATAATGCCTTTGTAGTTTTACTCTCTTCCTCAACTGTAGCAACGGAAGTAATTGATTTCTGTTATATCATTTACATATTTTGTTTTGAACATATTCAACTGTTTAATGGGCTAACTCAACATGCTTGGTTTTAAAATGCAGTAATAGTTTTGAATGTTTCGTCGCATCTTTCGACAAGGTATAGAAGCACACCACACAAAAAATATTAGGTGTTGTTAGTCACTGGTACAATAAATCCTATTTTCAGGAAATACTCTAATTTTCTTCTGACATATTTCATATTTTTTTGGTGTTAACAGAACAACTGGGTTAAAAAAGATGAGTGATTTCAGTTTTAGTAGATCAATATGGAGTTGCATCAATTTCACCAATATGTATTCTGTTCCAGAGAACCATCATCAATTCTGAATATAAATTACACATGACATAATACACAACATTTATGTAAATCACACACAAAACATATGAGAATAATCAAATGCTGATTACAAAGGACAAGTACTGATGTGATTATCAGTGTTACCAGACTATGCGACATCCCTCCATTTGGGCTACATTTTTTTTTGCAACTGTGTCACTGTGAAATACTGTTTGCTGTCTGGCAGCCAACTTGAGCTGAAGATGCAAATAAATTATTTTGGTTGTCCTTGTTTTCAACCGTGCACGTCAGCCACTGCAGGCACATATTACAAAAAATCTTTCTGAATTGGATAAAGTGACTTGATGACAGAAAATACTATTGCTATCTTTTGGTGTTTACTGTGAGGGGAGTGGGTGATATGTATGTATTTATTTTAGCTCATGTCATTGTTATCCTCATGGTAAATAAAACAGTACAGTGTTGTAGAGACTTGAAGTATGGACAGAATTATTTCTATTATTTTCCTTTTTATTTGCTATTAGTAAACAAATTAGAAGGCGTAATTACTCAATTGGCTAGTAAAAATCAAGAGATTTTACAAACTATGTCTGTTTTTTGTTCAATATAAAATGTTTAGGTTTTCTTTCCTATTACAATTTTAAGTTTAGGCGACAGGCAATACAACATGCAGGTTTCAGTGGTGTAGCTTCGAATTTATCTGGTAATTCTGAATGTGACTGCCTTGTAGCTATAGCAGGGGTAGGCAACCTGGAAACTTTGGTGTTTTACTGGGAAGTCCTTACATTTACATTTTGAAATGATCTACCATTCTACCTTTTTGAAATAACCTCAATGGCCACATATTTTTGTTTTAACTTCTGACAAAAAGTAAAATAAATATTTAAGAATATGGAAATAAACTATTACAAATAACCTGTTGTTTTTTTTTTTTTTTTATAGATGAAAAACTAAAACTATAAAACAATAATAATGAATAATCTCTCCGATTTTCAGTGCGAAACCTGGCAGGAACTTTCCTTAACATTAGCTTTGATGTTTGGTGACTAACCGGTTATACTGAGTCGAATGAACAATTCCAAATGTTATTCAGTTAGCCTAGTTCTGTACTTATATTTTATGAACATTATATTTGAAAATGAAGACTCGCATACGTATGTTGAAGCAAACAAGGCTCTCACCCGAAGTGCAACATCAGTCAGAGCTGGATATTTCTCTTGAGGAATTGAATGGCAAGCCAACATTTCTTTGGTTCTGCAACACTTTTCACACTCAAGTCATTTCTCAGATAATTTCAAGTTCTGTGGCTATTCCATCTATGTTGAATGTCGTCTCCATTGAAGAAGACAAACCTTCAAGATTCAGGTTTGCCCATGAAAGAGAGACAAACTGAGAACTGTTTTGAAATCTGATAATCTACTATCAAAATCATTTTTCAAATGAGATATGTTTCACATGCCCTTCCTTTTCATATGGGGTTTCCAGTTCATCTATTTACGATATCAAAGTAGGGAAGTGCCTTAAATCACCTCTTCTTACATTGTTCTCCCATAAATTTAGTTTCTTAATTAAATAATCCACTTTGGATATCATTTCAACAATTTCCTTATCTTTACCTTGAAGTTTTATGTTCATATCATTGAATTTATCCATGAAATCAACAAAGAAAGCTAAATTATGAAGTCACCTTGAATCGTCAAGAATATTTACCATGGTGTGTTCTTGTTCTTTCAAAATTGGTGTAATGGCAGGTAACAGTTGAATGAACAGTTGACGCATTGTTTGATTTGATTACACACTCAACTTCGCCTCATTTGAAGGTGCCTCCACTTCACTAAGGCGGGGTTAGAACAGTTACAAAGGTTGGTCACGTGCCTACAGGATAAGCCCTTGCAACGAGGAGCGTTATTACAAACATGTCCTTCCAGATTTTACTGTTCACTCTTCCACTTAAATCAGACGTCACGTCAACTTCTCCGAAATGAGACAGTACTATTAGCTGAGCCCGCCACCAAAGGTCACATAGTTATACGGCGTGCCATGCTCGCAGCAATCAGAAGACAACACTAGCAGATGACTCCAAAAAATAGCTCGAGGAATGGCGCTTTCCATCCCTCCCGCACCCCTCGTAAAAAAGAGCCCATGGACAAGGAGTATATTACATAAGACCATGTGGGGCCTGAAGACGGCAGTCTATGCCTCCTTCAATGCTCTGAAATGGGCCAAAGGATGCCAACTCCAGCAGCTCACTCTACCATTCCTGGTGCTAGAGCTCTCTTCTGGCCACCAGGTCCTCGCAATCGACCAGAAGATCTTCAGCGACTGCGCCAACACCTTCAAGACCTTCCAGAGTGTCTTCACCACCAGCTGCTGAAGACGACCTCAACTCTTTTGCCTTACTGCTGGTAACAGCAATTACACCAACACTACTACCTTTGGCAGTGGTTCGACTGTCCCTTTCAGGACTACTCTCACTTGCCCTACCTGCTGGTGACAGCATTCTCAACACCACTACCCTTCTGGTAGTGGTCTTCAACAGTCCTTTTTGGACAACAGTTAGGACCAGGTCTATTTCACCTGGATTCACATATGACATATTCCATTCAACTCACTGATAATTTAGGAGGTAGTACGGGCCACCGTGTATATTCTCTTTGGAATATGTACATGTTCCCATTGATTTCCGAGTTCTTATTTCCTAGTGTATTGTGTTGTTCCTATATATATGCCGCACCCACCAGAGTAGGACTGCATGCTCCTTTCACCTTGTTGCACACACATCAAACTCACATGCATTAGAATGCCACCCATACTGTACACCACACATAAAGTAAGGCAGAGCCACCACCCCTAGAAAGAACTCCACAAGGCGGCTAGTCAGCCGAAGCCAACCTATACTCCCGCCCGCCGCTCTGAACTGGGCTGGAGGGGGTAAGAGTTGGTTCTGTAGGACTAACCGCTTTGGATACCACATCCAAATGTTGTTGTCGTGCAGCTTGAGGAAACCCACTGCCATGAAGGAGCACCGGGTATGACTCTTGCCTGTACTGCAGCAGCCTTTGGAAGTACACATGCCAGGAACCATCGTCACCTGCTTCACTCTAGCAGGGCTGGTAGTTGCACCTTCCTTATGCCATACACTCGGAAAAGTGGTGCTCAGCAAAAGATAAGAAGGGCGGCTAACGCCTCCAACCATAACCTGAGCTGTAACCCAGCTGAACCTGCACTTCGCAGTATATCTCCACAGGGCAGAGTTCAAGCTGCCTGCCAGTTACTGTCCGTTGCCGACAAGAAGACGAGGCTCTGGAATGCGGGCAGGGTGGATGGGTCTGGTGGGCTGCAAAGTCGCCTCTAGCCCATACTACCAGTACTAAAACAATCAGTTCGCAGGGAGATTTCCCTTTCATACGACACACATACAAACATACACTATAATGTTATGGTATACACCTGTTATTTCTTTTAACAGTAACCTTAAAATTCACCATTTTAGGCACCCGTCTGCCTGGCGTGCGAACTGTTTTGCACTGAGTTTGAAGTACAAAATTGTAAAGCAAGCTATTTATTGTACTTATTCGCTATCTGTTCTCGTATGAAAATAAATCACATATCACAATAGTTTCAATTTTCAAAACACCTTTCACATTACAGACACTAATTTTAGACTTTCATCATGGCCAACATTTTCAAACTGTTTTAACTTAAATACTTGAATACCTGCAAAACAGCCATAGTGACCTGCAAACAATTTTGATGGGACAAATGTAGGGCGAAAACAGTTAAGATCAAGAATGTATGACTTTAAAATATTCGGAACGGAGATACTCGTGCCGCTTACCTCAAACAGTGAATGTTGTTGTTCTGTGACAATTTATTCACTTACGGGAAGCGCAAGCGCCAGCTCCAATTCGGAAGATGAAAATTCGTCTTCAGTTGAGTCACGACCTAAGGATATCACAAAACTGTCTATTGCGTCTTCCACACAACAATCCTTTCGCCAGTAGTCTGCTTCTATATTTTGGAAATGCAAACAGTATCCTTGCCAGTCTTCTTTAGTGATGCAAGATATTGGTTCCTTCGTGATTTCCATTAGCTTTGTTGATGACAAGCTAGCAGTAATGTTATTTTCCCACACTAGTCTCTTTGTTTTAGACCACACTAGTTCAATGGGATTAAGTTCACACATATAAGGAGGAAGTCTAAGAACATTGTGTCCGTGAAGCTTTAAAAGTTGGTCAATGCAAAATACTTTTTCAGGCTTCCTGTTCTTTTGCACTTAGTGAGAAAAGGGAATGTTGTTATTGGTCAACCATATCTCCATTTCCTTTTTCACTGCATACTTCGATAGGGGTTTATTTTCTTGCACTGAGTGGTAAGGCACATTGTCCATAATAACTACAGACTTTTCCAGAAGGTTTGGCAATAACTGATAGTGCATCCACTTTTCGAAGTTTGCAGATTTCATCTGCCCATGGTAGTCCCCCGTAGCTCTGTCTACTGGAAAAATTAGTAGTGCATTTTCAATGAATCCAGTTTTAGCACCTGCATGAACAACAATTACACGGGTCAAAGAACTGCTGTTGGTTAACACACCAAGTTCAGTATCACTTTGCCAACATTTGTTAAACGTGATGTTGCTATCAACCCAGATTCCATCAATGTAAATTATGGGGCGCCCTTCCATTCTGTAGTGGAGAATTGAATTGAAATATTTACAACGCCAGTGGACAACTTGCAGTCTTCCCACTAATATTTTCCGAGACCTGTTACACAGTTTCCATTTAAACCCCATTCCTTTCAGTATCTGCCAGAGCGTATGACACCCCAAGGAAAATCAATTTTTTTCTTTCAAAGCAACGAGAAGCTTAGGACATGTTGGTACTAGTTTCTGTACTACGTAAAAATCATGAATGACATCTCTGATTACTTCTGATCAAATGAGTCACAGTGCACATTTCTTTCATGTGGACGCTTTCAGTGTTTGCCTGGTGTTGACAGTGAACTGTTAAAAGCAACGGCACCTTCTTTGCGAATTCTGGAAACAGTTCTCATAGAAATTCGAATGTATTCTGATGCATGTAGATTGGATTGAGATAACAAATGCTTTATTTGACCTTCACTAACTTCTCTGTTACATTTATTTATTACATGTCTGATCACCTCCCTTGCTTCGCTATGTATAGCAGTTGTCCATTTCTTCTTAGACTGCGCCATAATATACTGTCTTAATACGCACACAACTGAAACTAGATCATGGCTGACTGCCCGAGAGCGGTTTCTTTTGGGATGACTAGTAGCGAGGATGCCCCGTTACTGCGACAGCAGGTGATAAGCGAAGGGGGGTTTTGCGGCCTCGTCTTGTCCTGAGCAACGGACAGTAGAGAGGCCTCACCTCCCAAAACTTATTCACAGTGCTCATCAAGACCGCTGGGTATCCTCACCCGATAGTAGTAGCTATCTGCAGGGGCGAGGATATACCTTTCGACATCTTCAATCCCTGGATCAGGGGATACCACGCCACCAGCCCAGTATGGACCCCAACCAACTCCAACATCAACAATACCACCAGCGTATTATGTCCTGGTGAACTGCCACTGTGTACAATCCCTGCAGCTTGGTCCACAGCCACCCTGGGTCACCATCCAACAAGGTAAACCCATGGCAGTGTGCCAACCCACCCGCCGGACCGTGACAGTAGCACCTGACTTTGTGCCGAGTAGGCACGCCACTTGTCCTACTCTCTACACAGATCGTGCTCCAGTACATCACCACTAGTGACTAACATCATTGGTTCTCGTGTCACTGGCGATGGGAATAAAACTGTAACTGACCGCAGCGACCACCACTCTGCCAAAGGCAGTCGTGCATCACCATTAAAGAACTTTGCCCTCATTTAGCCAATGCACCTCCCACCGCATAAGTAGTTCTCCATACTGCAGTTGTAATTCATCCAGCAAATCTTTGACGAGTCTTCCCTGGATAGGATTGGCCTGCATTTTGTTAACAATTTGCACTATTACTTTCATCGTTTCGTTCATGTTTAAAAACTTCACACACAGATATTACTGATGTATGATGCAGTGATATGACAAATATTTGGAAAGCTTTCATCTCTACAACACTGAGCAAGAAGCCATTATTTGAACTTCTAAGTGCACTGATAATGCTCACAAGCTTGTGAATTGGAATTTTGTAAGAAATAAGAAACTACTTCACTGTAAAAAAAACATCTTCACCCCTCGTACGGTCTTTCAGATGAATCAATCTGAACAATTCTACTTTGACTGAAAAGTCATTGAATACAAGTCTGGCGAAAATTGGCAACTCAGCAATGCCAGTTGCATCATTTGACTCATCCAGAAGTAACAGCATGAATCCAAACCTTCATTTAGATGAGGTATCACATCACTGGACATACTTTCAACTGTTCTTGTGACAGTTCTTGCAGAAAGTTGCAGGGACTGAATAGCGGCCATTATATCAGATTTATTTTTGAAATTTTCAAACAGATCTTATTATGTACTTCAAGAAATGCTTTTTAAATTAGTTCATCTTCAAATGGCTTCTTATGTTCTACTAAGACATTGTAAGTGTGATAAGAAGCACTTGTGGCTGCTGTGCTCTTATCTGTCGGTTTTGTAAACACCTACTGTAATGAAAACTGATTTTTTCAGTCTAATAATTTTCTATTGCCTCAGTTCTGAGATTGGGGTAAACTCTTTATTTATGTACGAACATACTGTTTCAAAATGTCTTTGAACGTTACTCCTTTTCACAAATGCGATATTTACTTTTCACAACAAACAAATGCATTTTCCATTTGTTTTGGAGACAAAATAGTCATGCTCCCATTCCACATAGAAACAGTAAGTCTTCTGTAGCTTTGGAGCACTCATCACGACAAGAGATTCACTTATCACAACACCAGTTACTAATTACGCAATTTAAACATTATAGTACATGTGGTTAATCGTAACCTCAAAACTATACATAAACTCATAGATCAAACAGTGCAACAGTATCTGCCACTAGTACTGTGCTGAACAGTCAAGTGGTTGCTCTTGATGTATTTTACTATTGCAATGTTGGCACCACATGTACACAACTTTTATGAAGTGTTTGGCACTCATACTCTTTGATTACTCTATAATCGTCATCATAAAGGACACGGGAAGTAACTGTTTTGTTACTTGTTGCTTGTTTCTATTTTACGGCAGAACATGGAGAAAAAGACGAATAATTTACATTTACAAGCATGATAGGGATGATGGCCATTTCCTTTCGCAAATGTGTTTTTGACCTCCTCATCAATCAAAACTGAGTTTTGGTCTATTGTTTACGATTTCATGAAGACTTGCGGCATTTTGTGGTTAACGGCAAAATTCACAATTTTCAAAGTTTACACTGAATTTCGCAGATAATTCGCATTTTCAAATAAAACCATATAATCTTGCCTGTAGTCATGGATAAAGTTCATAGTTACAGTTTTTTAAAACTCTTTCTAAATAATGCTCACAATCTACTAAATCTATTTTCGTGTTCTACTAGTAGATCGCGATAAACGTATTGCCGGCCCCAAAGCTACAGGTATGTTGTACTGTGCATCCTTCAGCTTATTTAACCTTGATAGCCTGATACACATGGTGGTGGGTACAATTCCATCTTAGTGCACTATAACACTGTACACAGAAGTTGCATTACTAACATGTTATAAATACAAATTCTTTTCCCTTCAAAATTTATAAAACTTTGCAGACCACCTAGGACCTAGCCATGGACCACCACCAATCCATGAGCCACAATTTGAAAACTACTGATCCAGAGAAACAATGGGCATGGGCAACATTAAAATATACAAAGAAATAATTATACATAATTAAAAGAAACAAATACAGCTACTGTGAAAGGCATTATTCACAAGGAAAGTCTTACTAGCTATGAACTGAATGTATGCACAAAATATACAGCTCTATTAAAACAGAGTGAGAAGATGCAGTGATAAACAACTGAGAAGATGCAGTGATAAACAACTGGACTTGTATCCAGGAGGTTCTGAATTTGATTCCCGGTGAATGCTGGGATGGTCCTTTCACACAGGCCATGACCAGTTCCTTTTCCATTCCTGCCTTTCTAAACAACTTGCTCTATCTCTAATGATCTTGCTGTTGACAAGATATCAAACCCCACCTATCTAGTTACAGTTCTTTAAAGAGAAAATACCCTACATAAAGGTGTTCAGCAATCTTCAATTTTGTAGAGTAGAATATAATGATTCACATGCTTCCACAAATTAATAATTTTGTATCTTTCAATAACTACAAATGGTATGAAGAGTTAAAAAAAATGTCTAGTGTGCTGCATGCTACTCTAGGAAATTAAAAGAAGCTCGAGTGACTTGGCCAGTTTAATTATTAGCTGATCGGAACTCAATATGGTGGCAGGAAACCTTAACTTGTTCATTACTTCATATTAATAAATTAATATTTTCTGTAGGGATGGGCAGATACCACATTTTGCAGATACCAACGATACCGATTTTCAGCTGCCAATACCGTAGATTATAGCACTAGTACCAGTTTTAATGAGCACAATCATAATTTCCTATTTCCGATGTTTGGAAATACTTTTATTACTTAAATTTAAATCTTCACTTTTGTGAACACTTTAAGCACTTTGTATTACGCGTCTACAGCATAGAAATGAAATATAAAACATCAATATCAATAATATATGATAAATTAGACAATATAACTACGCAAATAAGTGACGTAACAGTCAAGCAAAATCTGTTACCAGACAATACAGCATTCATTACAAACAGAGTTCATTAAAGATAACCTTCAAAACATCAGGCAATTTGATACAGACATGGATTTTAGATCTGAGAAATACCATTCATATCCTCAAATTGCATGTTTCTTTTAACCAACAGCCTAAAGATGTCATTAAAAAGAACTTATTGAAATCAATTTATTATTGAATATTCACTTGAAATTGAGCGAATTTTCTTTATTTATATTAATATTTTTGCCTAGTATTCCCTCGCCAGCCGAGCCATAATCAATTCCTTGGTTAAAATGACAACTGATTAATTTGCAACAATTTTTGCCAATTATTACTTGCTGAGTCTTATTCAGACCTTTAACATTCTAACCAAAACTGTAGCAGACAGTTTCCAAGAAGAACTACACCAGTCAAAATACAGCCACAGCTTTCCATTCACAATAACAACACCACAGATAGTTGAATACAATGTCAGTGTGTGTGATTAGTTTTCATTGTCGCCAACATACGAGTGCAGTAAAAATGCATAAGACAAATAAGAATACAGGTTTTTTCTCATTGTTGCCAGCCTACGAATGCAATAAAAACATAAGAAAATATAACATTAAAAAAATGTGCAGGATGTAATTAACACTATCAATAGCACCAGTTGTTGATTACCTGCACTGTTTTGCATTCACATAGTATTAAAAAACCGAATGATGCACACAATCTTTTGGGTTAATGTACCAACAGAAAATACGGTAAAACTTAAACTGGAATAAATCATGGAAAAACAATTGTTCTGAATATATTTCGGGTTTCGGACAGAATATTTGTTTGATGAATGCGGTAAATTAATGCTGTATGAGATGTAGCATACCGGTTTATTTAATATTGTGTTTAATAAATTAGTACTACTAATCGGTGAATAATAATCTGCAAATAATGTACAGAAGCCGCTGATGCAAATGGTCGTGGTATTGGCCGGTTAATCGGTAACGGTATCGGCATCTGCCCATCCCTAGTTTTCTGTTCTCCAATCAATGAGATCTATTTTGCAAATTTTTTAATATAAATTCATGTGGTACACTTTGTAGTAATGTTTGTATTCTAATGACATCTCCAATAACTTCAATTTCTATCTTTAAATCAGAAAAACATTAAAATACTTATATTTAATGAGTAATTACTTTTGTCTCCATTTACGTATTCTGTGTTACCTATAAGCAATCTGCATCATACAGCACTGTATGATCATAGTTTAGAGCAAATTTCAAATTTCAAAGCAAAGCGAACAAGAAAGACATAAATGGTGTTATCCTTTCTCTAGTTAATTTACATGGCATTAAATTAATTCCATACCACATTACAAAACGATCTACTTCAAGCTCCCAAGCCCAGTAAAAATTCAATATACCTGATATTGTAAATCTGAGGACACTGAAAATCATTGATGGTTTTTGGCTTTGAAAGTTAAGTGACTTTCAAATACTTTTCACAAGCTAATGTATATAAGAAAGAAAAAACAAAGGTGGTACTAAAAATTGTAATAAGGGCATGAAAATAATCAAACAAGATAGTACCAAAATATTTAGACTTTCAATTACGTTTACTCATGTTGGTGGAGCTTCAACAAAGGGAGGATAACCTGACTACTACAGATCTTTAAGATCGCAGCCAGCCTGCCACCAGTGTCAGCTGGCTGAGATAAAGGAGTAGGGCGCTCGCCTTGGTGTGTGCGGACGTGCTGGTTGAGGATCGCCTTCTGACGGAAGTGCTTCCCACACTCAGGACACTGGTATGGCTTCTCACCCGAGTGGATGCGAAGGTGCTGATTCAGGATGGCACGCTGTCTGAAGGTACGCTCGCAGTACACACAAGCATACGGCTTCTCGTTCGCATGGATACGTAGATGCTGCGTCAAGTGGGACTGCTGGCGAAAACGCTTTCCACATTCAGGGCACCCATACGGCCGGCTGTCCGTGTGGATGCGTTCGTGCTGCAACAACGTTGACTTTTGCTTGAAGTCTTTTCCACACGTCAAACACTTAAAAAGTCTTAATTCCCCATTCACCCCACCCTTGCCCGCCTTGCCGACGACCTGCGTCTGCTGCTGCACTATGTCCGGCAAAGAAGCAGCACGCACGTCCTGCATCACCCCATTGGTCATGTATGGGTGGCCATTAGTCCCATCCCCTAGTTGCGTACCACCACTACCGTCCCCCATGGGCCCTAGTGAGGTGATCATCACCCCAGGTTGTTTCAAGTAGTGCAACGCAGAGAAGCCCCCAGGTCCCAGCATATGTGGCGGCATGGCAGGAGATGGGTGGCCCCTGGGCTCTTTGAAGTAGTGTTGAGGCACTGCGTACGCCTGCTGCGACTGCATGTCTGGCTGTGTGGGGAAACACTGTGCCGGAGCTCTCTGCTGCTCGTCGTGGGGGGTCTGGCTCTGAGGTTGAGGCTGTGGAGGGGGTGGTGGCTGAGGCTGTGGTGGAGGCGGAGGAGGTGGTTGCTGGTGCTGCTGACTGGGAGAGTGCTGCTGCGGAGTCTGAGTCTGCTGCTGCACCTGCTGGGGCTGGTTGCTGGGCTCCTCCTCCCCCGGGGGCTGCTCCAGCGACGGAGGTTGCGAGGGTGGTGGTGGGTATGGAGATGGCACCGGAGACGTCATGGTACCCTGCTGCTGCTGCTCCCTCACTGCCATACCCCCACCACCATCACCTTCACCTCCGCAAGGCTGCTGGGGGCTGCCCGAGGCAGATGAGCCTTGTGGGGCGATGTATGCCCCTTCCTGAGGCACTCCAGGACCCCAATGTGCAGGCTGACTCTGAGAGCGGTCCATCCCATCTTTATATAATACGTATGGAGCTCCTGTATCTGAAAAAATTCACAATAAATTATTACTAATGGGATAATGCTTCAATCTCATTGTAAAAGTGTTAAATATTTGCTTAACATATTCATAGAATTATAATGAATTTAAAAACTAATCTGAAGAAATAAAGAATGAGCACTTAGACACAAATATTTCAGCAATATTATTTATAATCAATAATTAAATAACGTTAGTGGATTTCTGTACAGTTATATCTATCTGATGCCATAAAATTTTACTTTTAAATGCAGCCGTGAGTCATAAAACTACAACGCTTCCAACAAAATTCTAAACATACTAGTACTCTAAAAATAAATTTGGCTGCAAGTTATTAAGATTTCTTGACTGTTGTACAAACAGACAACAGTGCAAAAAAAATCACTTCTCATACACGCAGAAACAGGTATTTGTGAATGAAAGGGTCTACAACCTGAGATAAGAACCTGCAATGTTGGCCGAACCTAAGAGATGCACCATCAATTTATAACACCAGAGTGCAGTCCCTTCTCCACTCTGGTTACACCAACACCAACCACAACAGAGGAAAAATAATATCCCACCCCCTTTCTACTAGTATTTCTCTTCCCACTAATAAAGAGCATGGTTCCTACCTATCTATCTCATGTAGCATTTTATATTAATTCATGTAAAAACTTATCATTCTTTCCTGTCGAAAGGGTTTTTACAGTGGCTATGCCAGTTTTTCCTTTTTCTCTTCTTAGTTATAGGTTAACTATAGGTACACTCAGGGAGGTAGTCATGACACAATTGTGGCCATGGCTACACAATCCCTCTCTGCTGCAATGCATGCCTCCTTGCATGGATTTCCTCCCCTGTACATGTCAGGGACTTGCCCTGAGATGCATTTAGCTCCCGTCCCTACCTCAGACGTACATCTAACACTTAGAATTAGGGTAGGCTAGGAAAAAAAATCAATTTAAAACTAACAGTATAAATCACAAAGCACAAGTGATCTGTGGAAACTATGAGAGCAAGTGTAATAAGGTGTGTAATACACTAGCACAGATGAGGCTAGGGTTCAACATATGGTGCATACACAAGGTTGCCACATTTTCCATTGGAAAATTTCCTGACTTTGTCCTGAATTTCAAACAAAAATTATATTTCCCTGACTATTTGCTAACATTTTTTTCTGCAAGGATTGACACCTTTGCATTTTAACACAATTTTACACCAAAATACTTCTCTGATCTTACAAAATTACATTGTTCTTTATTGCTTTATGCTGTATCTCCATGTAGTTTCTTGACAAAGAATTTATTGAAATTACATATAATATGCTAACCTGGAAAATGCACTAATTCATGCAATTAAGTCAGTATAAATTTTTTTTGTTATATTTGTGATGTGTGTTGCAATTTTGATATATTAAAATTGTATGTGTTAGTGTTTACGCCATTCTCAGTTTACGAGTTAATATCTCAGTGTGTATGTCACTAGTTTTGAAACAATAATGCCATGAAAATGTGTTATACTACTTATGAAACATTCCTTGCATGTTACAAATAAGTTAAAACAATATTATTAACATCTGTCCCAATGGTTTAATGTGTATGAGCTAATATATCAAACAATAAATACTAGCTTCAACGACTAACCTTCACGGTAAGTAATTTGGGGCAAAATATTTGAAATGTTTTGGCATTATTTTATTACAGTAAGGAGAATGATGGTTAAATATTCTGAATTCTGTTGACAATATAAACCAAACATATTTGCTTATAACCTCAGAATTGTTAACCACACTTACAGGTATTAATTTATATCTAAACAAAAAAAGAGAGTGAACATTAGTCAATATTCACAAACTAATATTTACTGAAATTAACATGTACGTGTTAATAGTGCTGATTACAATATTTATTAATTTTTGTTGTTTGTTCAATGAGTATGCAGTGGATATATGAGCCAGTTGATATAGACACCAGCTGAAAGCCACATCGCAGTGTTTATTTGGATAGGTACGTGGAAAGATATGCAACCAATGGGCTGAAAGTAGAAACTTAGCAGAGCTTTAAAAATGCCTGCTTTAGCATGACCAGCATTTAGTAATCAAAAACATGTTTTCAATTTTCGGATGTAAATTAATTCATATTAGTGCTAATATACAGGTTGTACCTAAATTAGACTGACAAATCTCGGCTGCTGGTTATTCACAAAACCAGAAGTTACATATATAACTAATGAGCCTACTTTCCTCAACATGGGTGCAATTAATTTTTTAATAATTTCTTAACAGCTAAGTTGGAAAGTAGGACTTGTTGTCTCATTGAAAGTAATATCATTAGAGATGAAACCAGAAAGATATGCAACAGTAATGAGTCAATTACAATACATAATGTGCCTTACCCAGCACTCGAACCCAGAAAATCTCGTACCATAAACTAGTGTGCAATCAACTGCATTGCAGAAGTCGGATTTGAGCATCAACTTAGAATTTAATCAGTCTGATGTTTCCAATGATAGGGTTTACTAACCTAAAATATTTACAGGACTTAAAACATGTAAAATTACATGGCAAGTAGCATGATGGAGAGAGTAAGCACCAAGTAGACCCCAAGGGAAAGCGTACCTAGTGTGGGCTCTACCGTTCTGTACACCATGGTGCACAGAGAGGGTGGCCGTTCAGAATGTGTGTGGGTACTCTACTTAGTGTGTGGCAGTTTGAGTAAATCTCACAATCACCTGCTGTCTCTCTGACGGGCCTGATGTCTACAGGGCGAGGTACTACTCTACGGGAAAGATACTATTGAGTGAAATAAACTCTGTTTATTCTGGTAAAGGAAATAAACAGGGTGGTGTTGCACTACCTCCTAATGTCAGCAGGAGCTCACGGAAGTTGTCCTATGCACTGACAGGTGAAGGCGACCTGTTCCTAGGCTAGTGCGGATAGGTAGACGAAGCGCTATAAAAATAACTTAACCTCGACAACGTTATATGGTTGTCTGAAGAGTCAAGTAGTGTCTATAGTGTTTGAACATGTGGACTCTAAAATATTAAAATTAGTTATATAATGATCCAGTGTATGCGAACAGTGCTATATACAAAGAATGTTTATTTACACCTTACGTGATTGCAAGTAGCATTTAAGATTCCTCCAACTGATACTGAAAAATATTTCTCTACAGGATAATCTACAGATTTTCATGTCCATGTGACTAGAGTCACCTGATTTGTGTAAAGAATTACCATCAATGTGTATTTCAAAACACTGAAATTAATACTCATTGGCCCAATCAAATGCCACACTGTCTTCAACGAAGGCACACGGCCAATAACGGAAGGAAAACTGAAGGTGCAAGTAAGATATTGAAAATCTAGCTTCCGTGGAAATCTTTTAGTGAAAATCGGGTGGCTCTACCCATTAAATATGCCAGAATTCTGTAATGCCTCACAATGCTTCAAATTCTGTGAAGCTTCACTCTGGAAGGGTCAAATCAATGCAAATTTGTTTGTGACTGCTGATTTTTGAATAACTGTGATAATAAAATTGCACTTAAATAATATTGCAAAGAAAAACTAGATTCAAAGTTCAGAAAACAAAAAAAATCAAATAATAGTACCGGTATATTGTACCTCATTACTTAAGATCATCTAGTAATAAACTACTGTCACAAGACACTGTGCTTGTGAGCAATGAAAGTAATAGCAGATACGTAACAGACCAATTTACAAACATATTATTTTCTTTGTGTACTGAAACATAATCAGATTAGTCAAGGCATTTCATTTGCCGCTCTCTGCAAGGATAAATTCAAATGAAGCAAATGAAGATGATGTCACATAGTGTTAATGTGTTACAGAAGAAGTCAAAACAGTATGTCCAAGGGACTTAAGTTTCCCACTTCAGCTGTCTTGAAGATAATGAGAGTATCTTTGTGGTAAATACAGCAAAGAAAATTAATAGTTATCTTTGAAAACCAAAAACCTCTACAAGGGTTGCCAATGATCTTGTGAATATCAGTCATTTTTATAAGTATTGTATTTACTCTATGGAAAGAGTGTTGAAAAGCTAGTTTGTGAACACAGTTTCTGTGGAATAATAAAGTTTTATTATTATTAGATTGAAAGAAAATAAGAAGTACAGAAACTTTTGATGACTGAATGAATTTTAAATTCAAGGTATTCAGGTAATGTTTCTGTTGGATAAATGCAATGTGACATGACATTTTAGTACTGAACTACAAAACTGAATTCAGCATCAGTCCGCCATGTTGGATGAACAACCAGTCCTCAAAACATAGTATCAGTAAGATGATTACTGTATTGCATCGCTAACAGTTTCTATATTAACTTTTGATGAGCCAGTAACAACCAAAGCCATTAATATTTTGTAGAATGGAATTGCTAGTATTAATATTTGTGGCTAGAAGTTCCAGTTACATATTTTAACATTTTTGTGGTGACTATGAGAGGACTGAAGGTATTTTGGTTATGGCTGATAAGAACTAAACTACGTAATTATGGATAATGAAAAACATTGTGTACATCCGATATTGTTTATGAAAGAAACTGATGTTTTAGAACAACTTTTGGCAACAAAACTCAAAGGCCAGATGTAAATCTCTAAGTTTAAAATGTAATAAACTGGTGGTCTCAAACTAGAAACTGAGTTTTGAAACCTCCGGTGAATATGATTACAAATATCTATTACTACAAGAAAAGGTTAATGAATTTCTGAAAGGAGGATCTGAGGAAATTATAGTGTATGTGAGGAAATATAACACTACTAACAATAAAGTCTTGAAATTTCCAGGAATTTCTAATCAATTGGACGGTAGTCTTGGCACCGAAGAAGTTTTGGACTCAGTTTTCAAGAATTCATAAATCAAACGAATAGGAAGATGAGGATAAATTCGAGATTTTGTTAAGCTCCTTAAAATCTGACTACCCACCTAGAACTGGTAGGGGGATTTTCTCCTAAAGAAAATTTTTCAAAAGCTGTTGAATTATTAAAGCAGAGATTTGGCAGAGAAGATATGTTAGTTGAGTATTATGTTAGGCAATTGCTATCATTGGTGCTCTGCAAAGAAATGGAATCGATAGTTTATACAACCAGCTAGAAACTCAGCTTAGGGCATTAAATTCCATGGAAGTCACAAAGGAAAATGTAGAATCTGCTATACCTGAAAATATTTTCAGGATTTGGGAAAGACACTGAGTTTCTAAACGTGCATCTATGAAGAAACCAGATGACTCGTTCAAAGAACTTATAGAGTTTCTAACAGTGGAAGTGGAAGGGGAGAAAAGGCTAAAATTGTGAAAGAACTCCTTTGTGGAAGCATAAAATCATAAAATGTACACAATCAATACCAGGGGGGGGGGGGGGGGGTGACACTAGAAAGGCTCTTCCAATCCACTATATTCTCGGGTCACAGCCATGTCACGAACACCAAAAATATAACGGAAATTTATACATGTTTAAAAAATAAAAACTAGAAACAACCAAAATACCTGTGCTCAGTTTGTAACTACAAGATAATTAGAAATATAATTTCATTTTTTAATATATAGCAAATTACACAATGAACATTTTGTAATTTCACTCGATAGTTGCAGAGTTGCTGCCCTGTCCCACTTGATGCTTCTTGACTTGCACTCAGTGGCGGCTGCTGAGCGAGGGCTGCAGGACGCAGCCTCCCTAATAAAATCTCAGAACACAGACCTCTACTTATCTGCTACTCAGCAAACGATATTGCGTACAAATACGGAGGTTATTTTGCAGCTAATGTTTTTGAGATGGACGATACTCTTGTCACGAGAGAAATGTTTTTGGAAATGTCAAGTGGTGGGGCTACAGATACTTCGCCCTGAAGTGGGTGGAGCGAGTAGAGAGAGACGACCGTAACAATAGAACAGGGGTGCTATGGGAGGGAGAGAAGACTTGAGAGGCTCGTCCCTTTTCAGCCAATCACATGCTGTAATTCAGAGAGAGCAGAGCGCGCCCCTGCTCTCACACAAAAACAGCTTCCTGGAACTTGACAAGGCTACCAATACTGAAACTTCGAATTCCACTGTTTAACAGAATGTGTTCTACAGTTATACACTACATGTTTTGTAGGCAAACTTTCGCGCTCGCTCTTTTGCAGTTGTTAAACACATTTCATAACAATGCTTGTATTTATTGCGAATAGTTTTTATTTATAGATATCGTTCAAACTCGCATGAGCCTCAAATATAGTGTGTAATATTCTGAATAAGTTTGTTGTTAACGATGAGCCATGAGCATCGGTCAAAAACAGGGTTGAATTGTTGTTAATGTTGTTTTGTGTAACTTGTAAATAATGGATAATTCTGCAAGTAACATTTTAAACCTTATTACGAAAACAAATTTGAATTACGAGAATAAACTAGAGCTCAATAATTTGGGACCAGTAATGCCACAGTTAAATAGAACAAAACAACAAAGCCACGGTGGTAAACGCATTGGTTCGTATACGCGAAAATTCAATCTAAGTACATACAATTTTCCGGACTGGCTATGTGGGTGTGAAGTTAGAAATGCATTGTTTTGTTTAGTTTTTTTGATAGTGAAGCCTTATGATCTTGCATGGACTATCAATGAGGTAAAAGATTTGAAACATTTGGAAGACCAGTTCAAAGATATTAAACCCGTATACAACATATTAAAAAAGTATACATTTTTGTGATTGGTAAGGTGAATATTCATTCCCAGTTAGATAGCACGTACTGATTGAAGAATGTATTTTGTTTACGAATATATTAATTAAAATATGCCACTTTCGTCCTCTAATTTAAATTTGACATGCATTTTGTTTGTGCTGTATGTAAATTAGTATTGGTTGTTAAAAATATTTGTTTTAGTATATTTAAGTTATCATCACCATTAGTACAGTAGAACTAGTATTATTATCATCTTATCTCTCGTCGTCTCGTGTGATGTACCACACCACGTAGGTACTGGTTGGAAGACATATAACCTACACAAATTTAAAATAAACAAATACCTGTGCTAATGATTAGCTCTGAACCAGTGGCCACAGAATGTTGACCATTACAAATCAAGCGATGATAAATTTTTCTTCAAACAAGTACTTATCACTAAGCCTATTTTAAAAATGATATTTGTAATGATCTGAGTTAGGAACACCGCAGCCCTCCCAGTTTCAAAAGTTACCAGCTGCCACTGGCAAGGTGTTATGTTTACCGAAAGAGAGAATTGATTTTCGATTTGCTTTGTTAAGCCCCTGTCACACTGTCAAATTTTTCCATTAAACTGCTTCCAATAAGTTTGGTCAAATAAGTTGGACAGTAATGACATCATAGAAACGTGATAAACGCTGCCATTTTTGTCTGAGAAAGTTGGATGGCTTCTGTTTCCATCAAACATTTGAAGATTGGACCAGTTCTAAAATTTATTTGATGCTTGACGGTCTCAATCAATTAGAATTGTACACAACAAAAATGGACATCAAGAAACTTAAAATAATGAACAATAGCTGGAGACGATGTAAGTTATGAAGATAATTAATTTATATAGAAGCTGTCTGGGCATGAATGCTATTTTAAGTGATTATTGCACATAATATATTACGAACTCAGAGGCATTAAATTACATTGTGCAGAAAACATAGCTTATAAATAAAACTTTAATTTAGTAAAGAAACGAAAATAAATTACAATAATTATTACTTATATTTCTTCCTGTAATGGACTGCATGGAAAAACAAAAGCTATGAAAATAATATTTAAATAGTATTTCAAATTAAATTCTTCCAAAAAAAAATTTAACTGTGAGACAGGGGCTTTAGAACGATGTATAAAATACAATGGTGTTTGGAAAATGAGGATCGCCAGTTTTCAGTGCCTAATTTTAGAGAGAATTGGAAGTCAACAACTCCCGAAATAACTGATACCACTTTAAACAGTAGGAAAAATCTTAAGGCAAATGGGATTACCTAAACAATGTTTACCTTGTCGAAGATTAGTTCCCTAAATTGTCTCATATGAGTAGCCAATATTTGAATTCATAACTTTTCATTTGTGCTGATGTTTGACGAATGCTCTTAGGTTGCCTATCTAACTGCGACCTGTTTACATTTAGAAGCTCAAAATAACAGCTCGACGTAATACATGGAAGTGTCGCCTCTACTTTTCTTGCTCTGTGATCAATATAAGAAAGAATCAGTTATACCAATGGCAGCATCTTTCGTGTCTGTAAATAATATCCAGAAAAGACAAACAGGTTGTATTTTTTGCCCGAAAAATCACCCATCACAAGATTGTGCTAACGTTTCTGAACTGACTTCACCTCAGAAAATAGCTACCATTAAGGAAAAGGGCTTGTTTCAGATGCTTGAAAATAGGACACCTAAGAAATAAGTGCAAGTTAGTTATTAAATGTGTTTTATGCAAGGGAAGACACTTTACAGTATTGTGTAAAATAACAGAAAATTTCAATATGCTGAAAATATAGAAAATCAGCATCCAGAGAATAGGGATTTTTCTTATATTTTCTCCAAGCCACATGTTTGCATGATAAATTTTAAGACTCAAGCTGCGGTCCTTTTTTAATTGTGTTTGTATAGCTTGAGAATAACACATTTTAAAATAGACTACGATTTTGCATGGGAAAAATGGACGCCGCCATGTTTATGTGCTTGTGACGTCAGTATACATGTTTGTCTTTGTTGTTTACGTGCAAATGCCATAGCAGGTAACGTGCATTTGGAGTTTTTAATATATTTCGTTGTTCCAGAGGTTTTTAATGTTATTGCTGTCTCATTGAACACCAGTAAGTGTTGCATAGTTCCACTAAGCAAAAATACAACTAAATGTACTCCTGATAAGATACCTACGAATAGTTTAAGTGAAAAAACAAAGAGTGAAATATGCCTAAATGTAGTTGAGAACCGCAAAACATTGCACAATTTGCGACAGAAATACATGTTTTGTAAGTGAAAAATAATTTTAGCACTAAGTAAATGTGTTTCATTATTACCGTAATTGTACTGAACTAATCCGTAACACTGTAATGTTTCTTTTAAAGTTGGGGCCTGTACAGCCAATGAGAAACTGCCTTTATGTTTTATAAAAACTTTGTGGTTTACACTACATGACAGGTATGTTTTTTTTGCACTTTGTTATTAAAATATGAAAATGTCCTTTGTCAGATATAAATACCCATAATGTTATTGATGTAAATAGCTTCATAATTTTTGAGGTTGTATACTCCTGTTTATGTCAGTTTAAAATATTTATTTAATAAATCTCATGTTATATTAATTTTATCTGTAGAGGCTTATTCTTAGTTTTTAGGACAGTTGAAAAAAAAACTGAGATTCCAAAAATGACATTACTAATTAATACATGTACAGAAACAGAATGTTAGTCAAATGTGCCCAATAAAGGTTTCTGGTTTTTGAGAATTGTGTATATATTTGTAGGACAATATTGAACGTTAGCATAACAGCATGAGCCTAAAAGGAAAGTAGTTATTCGTGACAGTAAAATTCTTGAATAAAATATTTACCTACTAGTTTAAATTCACAGCCTATTGCTGTACTAAAATTATGTTTTGAAAGGCCAACTACATTTCAAACATTGACGAAGGCGGCAACAGAAGTAAAATTATGTTCAAAGTATCAGTTAATTTTGCAATAAACATACGTTTCCACAAACTATTTCATCCCCTTTTCAAAGTTTCTCTGTAGTCCACTGTAATCGGCTGAAAATATGTTCGCCGGCATGCTGACATTAAGATGGCAAGACCATATGTACAACTATGTCACACACACATTAGCCAAGAGCGACACATTTTGATTGTTTACAAAAGAGTTTAAAAAATGTTACATTTTGAAAGCATGATAATTTGAACAATGAAGTGCAAATAGGAATAATATTTTGCATGGAGGTACTGTATACAGTACTTATTGAATGTACTTTATTTTCCAGGAAAAATCCCTATACTACAACTCTGGTATCAAAGGGAGTGACTCGTATATATTTACAAACTCTGATAGCATTATTTGTAACACCTGATGGGACACAAAGAGCTCTAATTCTTCCAAGCTCAGACTATGACAGAAGTTACATTACCAAAAATTATTGTTTCAAAATTTCATCATCAAAACCAGAAGAAAACTCATTATCTCGGATCTTAGGAGGGTCGTACACAAGTGTGAAAACTCACAATGTGTATTAAGTCACACTAAGATCAGATATCAAGATTTTGAAGAACATTTTGAAGTCTTCAATGAAGATGTTATTTGTGGACGAATAAACAGATTTTGCAATTTTGATGTATATGAACATCTGAAAAAATTAGGTATTACACTTTCAGGTGTTAAGTTTGACGAAATCAGAAAGTATTGCTATTCTACTAGGAGCGATGCTTGACCGAAAATTATTTCAAACTGCTACCACCATGTGGGTGAGATGGTGGTAGTCCACACCAAATAAGTTGGACGATTATGGGTCCTTTTCGCGATACGTCAAATATTGCTGTAACACTTCTGACTACTCAACTTTCTCAAGAAATCAAAAAATTAAGTGATACATTTGAGTGGAGACATGTACCTGGTAATCCAGCAGATTTGTTATCAAGAAGTTGCACCCTACTATAGTATATAGAATGTAGAAGATGGGAGGGCCCTTCTTGGGTGCATAGATATGAAGACCAGTGGCCTGCTAGTACATCATGGGCGTGAAAGAGACTGATCTTGAAAGAAGAAAAAGAACCTATTGCAATAAGTCAGTACAGAAGAAATAGGATTCTTGAAATTGTTTGAAAAATATCCCAATATGTTTTCATTTTAAAAAATTGTTGTTAAATTAATAGATGCAATTTGCAACAGACGAAAATTGAAAAACTTATAAATGTGGAATTGCGTTCAGATGTATACAAAAAGAGTATTTTGCTAATCAATCAGGAAAAGATTTACTCAAGGGAATGGACATATTGAAGACTACAGCTTAAATCTAGATTGATTGATGAAAAAAGGGGGAAGATTTCAAATATCCTATTATTTTACATGGAAAACACAAAATTGTGATTAAATTGACAGAGCATACTCATTACAGAAACAATCACGCAAGAACATTGACTTTGTTAATGATTCTATGAGAACGTATTTGGTTAATACCTGGGCGACAATCAGTTAATAAGATTATCTGGAGATGTATCTCATATCGGAGACAAATAGCCAAGACTCTTGATGTTCCAATCTCACCTTTTCCTAAAGACAGAACTATGGTTTCTGCTACTTTCCAAACAACATGTATGGACTTAGCTGTCACCATTCTGTTGTTGCAGAGAAAAATGTTGGGTAAAGGATGTTCACAATAAAGTGAGCACTTCCGAAATCTACCTGTTGAAAAATATCACTGCCCTGCGCCTGCAGGTATTTTAATGGGCACATTGACTGGAATGCACCCTCTAAACTTGGTAACGACAAAGAGAATGTGGTTCCATGTCTTAGCGCGCGGTTAAAAGAATTAAGAGAACATGTGACAAGACTGAAATAATTAGTTTATCTTTCTGTATTTTTAATGTATGAATTATAAAAATAGGTAAAATATTTACTTTTTCAATAATTTCACAATTTTATTTGACAGACGCATGAATAATGTAACCAAGCCCATGGCAATGTTAATTTTTATATATATATATATATATATATATATATATATATATATATATATATATATATATATATATATATATATAAAAATTTATTGAAATTACATATAATATGCTAACCTGGAAAATGCACTAATTCATGCAATTAAGTCAGTATAAATTTTTTTTGTTATATTTGTGATGTGTGTTGCAATTTTGATATATTAAAATTGTATGTGTTAGTGTTTACGCCATTCTCAGTTTACGAGTTAATATCTCAGTGTGTATGTCACTAGTTTTGAAACAATAATGCCATGAAAATGTGTTATACTACTTATGAAACATTCCTTGCATGTTACAAATAAGTTAAAACAATATTATTAACATCTGTCCCAATGGTTTAATGTGTATGAGCTAATATATCAAACAATAAATACTAGCTTCAACGACTAACCTTCACGGTAAGTAATTTGGGGCAAAATATTTGAAATGTTTTGGCATTATTTTATTACAGTAAGGAGAATGATGGTTAAATATTCTGAATTCTGTTGACAATATAAACCAAACATATTTGCTTATAACCTCAGAATTGTTAACCACACTTACAGGTATTAATTTATATCTAAACAAAAAAAGAGAGTGAACATTAGTCAATATTCACAAACTAATATTTACTGAAATTAACATGTACGTGTTAATAGTGCTGATTACAATATTTATTAATTTTTGTTGTTTGTTCAATGAGTATGCAGTGGATATATGAGCCAGTTGATATAGACACCAGCTGAAAGCCACATCGCAGTGTTTATTTGGATAGGTACGTGGAAAGATATGCAACCAATGGGCTGAAAGTAGAAACTTAGCAGAGCTTTAAAAATGCCTGCTTTAGCATGACCAGCATTTAGTAATCAAAAACATGTTTTCAATTTTCGGATGTAAATTAATTCATATTAGTGCTAATATACAGGTTGTACCTAAATTAGACTGACAAATCTCGGCTGCTGGTTATTCACAAAACCAGAAGTTACATATATAACTAATGAGCCTACTTTCCTCAACATGGGTGCAATTAATTTTTTAATAATTTCTTAACAGCTAAGTTGGAAAGTAGGACTTGTTGTCTCATTGAAAGTAATATCATTAGAGATGAAACCAGAAAGATATGCAACAGTAATGAGTCAATTACAATACATAATGTGCCTTACCCAGCACTCGAACCCAGAAAATCTCGTACCATAAACTAGTGTGCAATCAACTGCATTGCAGAAGTCGGATTTGAGCATCAACTTAGAATTTAATCAGTCTGATGTTTCCAATGATAGGGTTTACTAACCTAAAATATTTACAGGACTTAAAACATGTAAAATTACATGGCAAGTAGCATGATGGAGAGAGTAAGCACCAAGTAGACCCCAAGGGAAAGCGTACCTAGTGTGGGCTCTACCGTTCTGTACACCATGGTGCACAGAGAGGGTGGCCGTTCAGAATGTGTGTGGGTACTCTACTTAGTGTGTGGCAGTTTGAGTAAATCTCACAATCACCTGCTGTCTCTCTGACGGGCCTGATGTCTACAGGGCGAGGTACTACTCTACGGGAAAGATACTATTGAGTGAAATAAACTCTGTTTATTCTGGTAAAGGAAATAAACAGGGTGGTGTTGCACTACCTCCTAATGTCAGCAGGAGCTCACGGAAGTTGTCCTATGCACTGACAGGTGAAGGCGACCTGTTCCTAGGCTAGTGCGGATAGGTAGACGAAGCGCTATAAAAATAACTTAACCTCGACAACGTTATATGGTTGTCTGAAGAGTCAAGTAGTGTCTATAGTGTTTGAACATGTGGACTCTAAAATATTAAAATTAGTTATATAATGATCCAGTGTATGCGAACAGTGCTATATACAAAGAATGTTTATTTACACCTTACGTGATTGCAAGTAGCATTTAAGATTCCTCCAACTGATACTGAAAAATATTTCTCTACAGGATAATCTACAGATTTTCATGTCCATGTGACTAGAGTCACCTGATTTGTGTAAAGAATTACCATCAATGTGTATTTCAAAACACTGAAATTAATACTCATTGGCCCAATCAAATGCCACACTGTCTTCAACGAAGGCACACGGCCAATAACGGAAGGAAAACTGAAGGTGCAAGTAAGATATTGAAAATCTAGCTTCCGTGGAAATCTTTTAGTGAAAATCGGGTGGCTCTACCCATTAAATATGCCAGAATTCTGTAATGCCTCACAATGCTTCAAATTCTGTGAAGCTTCACTCTGGAAGGGTCAAATCAATGCAAATTTGTTTGTGACTGCTGATTTTTGAATAACTGTGATAATAAAATTGCACTTAAATAATATTGCAAAGAAAAACTAGATTCAAAGTTCAGAAAACAAAAAAAATCAAATAATAGTACCGGTATATTGTACCTCATTACTTAAGATCATCTAGTAATAAACTACTGTCACAAGACACTGTGCTTGTGAGCAATGAAAGTAATAGCAGATACGTAACAGACCAATTTACAAACATATTATTTTCTTTGTGTACTGAAACATAATCAGATTAGTCAAGGCATTTCATTTGCCGCTCTCTGCAAGGATAAATTCAAATGAAGCAAATGAAGATGATGTCACATAGTGTTAATGTGTTACAGAAGAAGTCAAAACAGTATGTCCAAGGGACTTAAGTTTCCCACTTCAGCTGTCTTGAAGATAATGAGAGTATCTTTGTGGTAAATACAGCAAAGAAAATTAATAGTTATCTTTGAAAACCAAAAACCTCTACAAGGGTTGCCAATGATCTTGTGAATATCAGTCATTTTTATAAGTATTGTATTTACTCTATGGAAAGAGTGTTGAAAAGCTAGTTTGTGAACACAGTTTCTGTGGAATAATAAAGTTTTATTATTATTAGATTGAAAGAAAATAAGAAGTACAGAAACTTTTGATGACTGAATGAATTTTAAATTCAAGGTATTCAGGTAATGTTTCTGTTGGATAAATGCAATGTGACATGACATTTTAGTACTGAACTACAAAACTGAATTCAGCATCAGTCCGCCATGTTGGATGAACAACCAGTCCTCAAAACATAGTATCAGTAAGATGATTACTGTATTGCATCGCTAACAGTTTCTATATTAACTTTTGATGAGCCAGTAACAACCAAAGCCATTAATATTTTGTAGAATGGAATTGCTAGTATTAATATTTGTGGCTAGAAGTTCCAGTTACATATTTTAACATTTTTGTGGTGACTATGAGAGGACTGAAGGTATTTTGGTTATGGCTGATAAGAACTAAACTACGTAATTATGGATAATGAAAAACATTGTGTACATCCGATATTGTTTATGAAAGAAACTGATGTTTTAGAACAACTTTTGGCAACAAAACTCAAAGGCCAGATGTAAATCTCTAAGTTTAAAATGTAATAAACTGGTGGTCTCAAACTAGAAACTGAGTTTTGAAACCTCCGGTGAATATGATTACAAATATCTATTACTACAAGAAAAGGTTAATGAATTTCTGAAAGGAGGATCTGAGGAAATTATAGTGTATGTGAGGAAAATATAACACTACTAACAATAAAGTCTTGAAATTTCCAGGAATTTCTAATCAATTGGACGGTAGTCTTGGCACCGAAGAAGTTTTGGACTCAGTTTTCAAGAATTCATAAATCAAACGAATAGGAAGATGAGGATAAATTCGAGATTTTGTTAAGCTCCTTAAAATCTGACTACCCACCTAGAACTGGTAGGGGGATTTTCTCCTAAAGAAAATTTTTCAAAAGCTGTTGAATTATTAAAGCAGAGATTTGGCAGAGAAGATATGTTAGTTGAGTATTATGTTAGGCAATTGCTATCATTGGTGCTCTGCAAAGAAATGGAATCGATAGTTTATACAACCAGCTAGAAACTCAGCTTAGGGCATTAAATTCCATGGAAGTCACAAAGGAAAATGTAGAATCTGCTATACCTGAAAATATTTTCAGGATTTGGGAAAGACACTGAGTTTCTAAACGTGCATCTATGAAGAAACCAGATGACTCGTTCAAAGAACTTATAGAGTTTCTAACAGTGGAAGTGGAAGGGGAGAAAAGGCTAAAATTGTGAAAGAACTCCTTTGTGGAAGCATAAAATCATAAAATGTACACAATCAATACCAGGGGGGGGGGGGGGTGACACTAGAAAGGCTCTTCCAATCCACTATATTCTCGGGTCACAGCCATGTCACGAACACCAAAAATATAACGGAAATTTATACATGTTTAAAAAATAAAAACTAGAAACAACCAAAATACCTGTGCTCAGTTTGTAACTACAAGATAATTAGAAATATAATTTCATTTTTTAATATATAGCAAATTACACAATGAACATTTTGTAATTTCACTCGATAGTTGCAGAGTTGCTGCCCTGTCCCACTTGATGCTTCTTGACTTGCACTCAGTGGCGGCTGCTGAGCGAGGGCTGCAGGACGCAGCCTCCCTAATAAAATCTCAGAACACAGACCTCTACTTATCTGCTACTCAGCAAACGATATTGCGTACAAATACGGAGGTTATTTTGCAGCTAATGTTTTTGAGATGGACGATACTCTTGTCACGAGAGAAATGTTTTTGGAAATGTCAAGTGGTGGGGCTACAGATACTTCGCCCTGAAGTGGGTGGAGCGAGTAGAGAGAGACGACCGTAACAATAGAACAGGGGTGCTATGGGAGGGAGAGAAGACTTGAGAGGCTCGTCCCTTTTCAGCCAATCACATGCTGTAATTCAGAGAGAGCAGAGCGCGCCCCTGCTCTCACACAAAAACAGCTTCCTGGAACTTGACAAGGCTACCAATACTGAAACTTCGAATTCCACTGTTTAACAGAATGTGTTCTACAGTTATACACTACATGTTTTGTAGGCAAACTTTCGCGCTCGCTCTTTTGCAGTTGTTAAACACATTTCATAACAATGCTTGTATTTATTGCGAATAGTTTTTATTTATAGATATCGTTCAAACTCGCATGAGCCTCAAATATAGTGTGTAATATTCTGAATAAGTTTGTTGTTAACGATGAGCCATGAGCATCGGTCAAAAACAGGGTTGAATTGTTGTTAATGTTGTTTTGTGTAACTTGTAAATAATGGATAATTCTGCAAGTAACATTTTAAACCTTATTACGAAAACAAATTTGAATTACGAGAATAAACTAGAGCTCAATAATTTGGGACCAGTAATGCCACAGTTAAATAGAACAAAACAACAAAGCCACGGTGGTAAACGCATTGGTTCGTATACGCGAAAATTCAATCTAAGTACATACAATTTTCCGGACTGGCTATGTGGGTGTGAAGTTAGAAATGCATTGTTTTGTTTAGTTTTTTTGATAGTGAAGCCTTATGATCTTGCATGGACTATCAATGAGGTAAAAGATTTGAAACATTTGGAAGACCAGTTCAAAGATATTAAACCCGTATACAACATATTAAAAAAGTATACATTTTTGTGATTGGTAAGGTGAATATTCATTCCCAGTTAGATAGCACGTACTGATTGAAGAATGTATTTTGTTTACGAATATATTAATTAAAATATGCCACTTTCGTCCTCTAATTTAAATTTGACATGCATTTTGTTTGTGCTGTATGTAAATTAGTATTGGTTGTTAAAAATATTTGTTTTAGTATATTTAAGTTATCATCACCATTAGTACAGTAGAACTAGTATTATTATCATCTTATCTCTCGTCGTCTCGTGTGATGTACCACACCACGTAGGTACTGGTTGGAAGACATATAACCTACACAAATTTAAAATAAACAAATACCTGTGCTAATGATTAGCTCTGAACCAGTGGCCACAGAATGTTGACCATTACAAATCAAGCGATGATAAATTTTTCTTCAAACAAGTACTTATCACTAAGCCTATTTTAAAAATGATATTTGTAATGATCTGAGTTAGGAACACCGCAGCCCTCCCAGTTTCAAAAGTTACCAGCTGCCACTGGCAAGGTGTTATGTTTACCGAAAGAGAGAATTGATTTTCGATTTGCTTTGTTAAGCCCCTGTCACACTGTCAAATTTTTCCATTAAACTGCTTCCAATAAGTTTGGTCAAATAAGTTGGACAGTAATGACATCATAGAAACGTGATAAACGCTGCCATTTTTGTCTGAGAAAGTTGGATGGCTTCTGTTTCCATCAAACATTTGAAGATTGGACCAGTTCTAAAATTTATTTGATGCTTGACGGTCTCAATCAATTAGAATTGTACACAACAAAAATGGACATCAAGAAACTTAAAATAATGAACAATAGCTGGAGACGATGTAAGTTATGAAGATAATTAATTTATATAGAAGCTGTCTGGGCATGAATGCTATTTTAAGTGATTATTGCACATAATATATTACGAACTCAGAGGCATTAAATTACATTGTGCAGAAAACATAGCTTATAAATAAAACTTTAATTTAGTAAAGAAACGAAAATAAATTACAATAATTATTACTTATATTTCTTCCTGTAATGGACTGCATGGAAAAACAAAAGCTATGAAAATAATATTTAAATAGTATTTCAAATTAAATTCTTCCAAAAAAAAATTTAACTGTGAGACAGGGGCTTTAGAACGATGTATAAAATACAATGGTGTTTGGAAAATGAGGATCGCCAGTTTTCAGTGCCTAATTTTAGAGAGAATTGGAAGTCAACAACTCCCGAAATAACTGATACCACTTTAAACAGTAGGAAAAATCTTAAGGCAAATGGGATTACCTAAACAATGTTTACCTTGTCGAAGATTAGTTCCCTAAATTGTCTCATATGAGTAGCCAATATTTGAATTCATAACTTTTCATTTGTGCTGATGTTTGACGAATGCTCTTAGGTTGCCTATCTAACTGCGACCTGTTTACATTTAGAAGCTCAAAATAACAGCTCGACGTAATACATGGAAGTGTCGCCTCTACTTTTCTTGCTCTGTGATCAATATAAGAAAGAATCAGTTATACCAATGGCAGCATCTTTCGTGTCTGTAAATAATATCCAGAAAAGACAAACAGGTTGTATTTTTTGCCCGAAAAATCACCCATCACAAGATTGTGCTAACGTTTCTGAACTGACTTCACCTCAGAAAATAGCTACCATTAAGGAAAAGGGCTTGTTTCAGATGCTTGAAAATAGGACACCTAAGAAATAAGTGCAAGTTAGTTATTAAATGTGTTTTATGCAAGGGAAGACACTTTACAGTATTGTGTAAAATAACAGAAAATTTCAATATGCTGAAAATATAGAAAATCAGCATCCAGAGAATAGGGATTTTTCTTATATTTTCTCCAAGCCACATGTTTGCATGATAAATTTTAAGACTCAAGCTGCGGTCCTTTTTTAATTGTGTTTGTATAGCTTGAGAATAACACATTTTAAAATAGACTACGATTTTGCATGGGAAAAATGGACGCCGCCATGTTTATGTGCTTGTGACGTCAGTATACATGTTTGTCTTTGTTGTTTACGTGCAAATGCCATAGCAGGTAACGTGCATTTGGAGTTTTTAATATATTTCGTTGTTCCAGAGGTTTTTAATGTTATTGCTGTCTCATTGAACACCAGTAAGTGTTGCATAGTTCCACTAAGCAAAAATACAACTAAATGTACTCCTGATAAGATACCTACGAATAGTTTAAGTGAAAAAACAAAGAGTGAAATATGCCTAAATGTAGTTGAGAACCGCAAAACATTGCACAATTTGCGACAGAAATACATGTTTTGTAAGTGAAAAATAATTTTAGCACTAAGTAAATGTGTTTCATTATTACCGTAATTGTACTGAACTAATCCGTAACACTGTAATGTTTCTTTTAAAGTTGGGGCCTGTACAGCCAATGAGAAACTGCCTTTATGTTTTATAAAAACTTTGTGGTTTACACTACATGACAGGTATGTTTTTTTTGCACTTTGTTATTAAAATATGAAAATGTCCTTTGTCAGATATAAATACCCATAATGTTATTGATGTAAATAGCTTCATAATTTTTGAGGTTGTATACTCCTGTTTATGTCAGTTTAAAATATTTATTTAATAAATCTCATGTTATATTAATTTTATCTGTAGAGGCTTATTCTTAGTTTTTAGGACAGTTGAAAAAAAAACTGAGATTCCAAAAATGACATTACTAATTAATACATGTACAGAAACAGAATGTTAGTCAAATGTGCCCAATAAAGGTTTCTGGTTTTTGAGAATTGTGTATATATTTGTAGGACAATATTGAACGTTAGCATAACAGCATGAGCCTAAAAGGAAAGTAGTTATTCGTGACAGTAAAATTCTTGAATAAAATATTTACCTACTAGTTTAAATTCACAGCCTATTGCTGTACTAAAATTATGTTTTGAAAGGCCAACTACATTTCAAACATTGACGAAGGCGGCAACAGAAGTAAAATTATGTTCAAAGTATCAGTTAATTTTGCAATAAACATACGTTTCCACAAACTATTTCATCCCCTTTTCAAAGTTTCTCTGTAGTCCACTGTAATCGGCTGAAAATATGTTCGCCGGCATGCTGACATTAAGATGGCAAGACCATATGTACAACTATGTCACACACACATTAGCCAAGAGCGACACATTTTGATTGTTTACAAAAGAGTTTAAAAAATGTTACATTTTGAAAGCATGATAATTTGAACAATGAAGTGCAAATAGGAATAATATTTTGCATGGAGGTACTGTATACAGTACTTATTGAATGTACTTTATTTTCCAGGAAAAATCCCTATACTACAACTCTGGTATCAAAGGGAGTGACTCGTATATATTTACAAACTCTGATAGCATTATTTGTAACACCTGATGGGACACAAAGAGCTCTAATTCTTCCAAGCTCAGACTATGACAGAAGTTACATTACCAAAAATTATTGTTTCAAAATTTCATCATCAAAACCAGAAGAAAACTCATTATCTCGGATCTTAGGAGGGTCGTACACAAGTGTGAAAACTCACAATGTGTATTAAGTCACACTAAGATCAGATATCAAGATTTTGAAGAACATTTTGAAGTCTTCAATGAAGATGTTATTTGTGGACGAATAAACAGATTTTGCAATTTTGATGTATATGAACATCTGAAAAAATTAGGTATTACACTTTCAGGTGTTAAGTTTGACGAAATCAGAAAGTATTGCTATTCTACTAGGAGCGATGCTTGACCGAAAATTATTTCAAACTGCTACCACCATGTGGGTGAGATGGTGGTAGTCCACACCAAATAAGTTGGACGATTATGGGTCCTTTTCGCGATACGTCAAATATTGCTGTAACACTTCTGACTACTCAACTTTCTCAAGAAATCAAAAAATTAAGTGATACATTTGAGTGGAGACATGTACCTGGTAATCCAGCAGATTTGTTATCAAGAAGTTGCACCCTACTATAGTATATAGAATGTAGAAGATGGGAGGGCCCTTCTTGGGTGCATAGATATGAAGACCAGTGGCCTGCTAGTACATCATGGGCGTGAAAGAGACTGATCTTGAAAGAAGAAAAAGAACCTATTGCAATAAGTCAGTACAGAAGAAATAGGATTCTTGAAATTGTTTGAAAAATATCCCAATATGTTTTCATTTTAAAAAATTGTTGTTAAATTAATAGATGCAATTTGCAACAGACGAAAATTGAAAAACTTATAAATGTGGAATTGCGTTCAGATGTATACAAAAAGAGTATTTTGCTAATCAATCAGGAAAAGATTTACTCAAGGGAATGGACATATTGAAGACTACAGCTTAAATCTAGATTGATTGATGAAAAAAGGGGGAAGATTTCAAATATCCTATTATTTTACATGGAAAACACAAAATTGTGATTAAATTGACAGAGCATACTCATTACAGAAACAATCACGCAAGAACATTGACTTTGTTAATGATTCTATGAGAACGTATTTGGTTAATACCTGGGCGACAATCAGTTAATAAGATTATCTGGAGATGTATCTCATATCGGAGACAAATAGCCAAGACTCTTGATGTTCCAATCTCACCTTTTCCTAAAGACAGAACTATGGTTTCTGCTACTTTCCAAACAACATGTATGGACTTAGCTGTCACCATTCTGTTGTTGCAGAGAAAAATGTTGGGTAAAGGATGTTCACAATAAAGTGAGCACTTCCGAAATCTACCTGTTGAAAAATATCACTGCCCTGCGCCTGCAGGTATTTTAATGGGCACATTGACTGGAATGCACCCTCTAAACTTGGTAACGACAAAGAGAATGTGGTTCCATGTCTTAGCGCGCGGTTAAAAGAATTAAGAGAACATGTGACAAGACTGAAATAATTAGTTTATCTTTCTGTATTTTTAATGTATGAATTATAAAAATAGGTAAAATATTTACTTTTTCAATAATTTCACAATTTTATTTGACAGACGCATGAATAATGTAACCAAGCCCATGGCAATGTTAATTTTTATATATATATATATATATTATATATTATATATATATATTATATATATATATATATATATATATATATATATATATATATTATATATATATATATATATATATATATATATATATATATATATATATATATATATATATTATATATATATATATATATTTATATATATATATATATATATATATATATATATATATATATATATATATATATATATATATATATATATATATATATATATATATATATATATATATATATATATATATATTATATATATATATATATTATATATATATATATATATATATATATATATATATATATATATATATATATCACAATAGATCTTTAGCAGGGCTTTTAAAAGTGCTCACTTTACAATGAACAGCCTTTAATAATTTTTACTAGTGCTATGTACAAGGCAGTACATCTGGATTTGATGTTGTCACTTAGTTCTGAAGACCTCATTCTTGCACACAGAAGATTTATAGCCAGAAGAGGGAGACCACATTTTATAGTCAGACAATGGGGCCAACTTCTGAGGTTTGGATAATTCTCTCAAGAAATTAGATTGGTTAAAATTAGACGAAAAAATGCTGAATGCAAAGAATATAATGGATATTCAATCCTCCAACAGCTGCTTGGTGGGGTGGATTTTGGGAGATTGATGAGAATTTTAAAAGACCTTTCGAGAAAGAGTTAGGAGAAAGCTTGACTTAATTATGTGGAGTTAATTATACTTATATGCTATGTGTAATCGGTGATGAATAATCTTCCCTTGACCTCTTTCTATCAAACGAATCATCTGAACTATCACCAAAGAAACCTATGTTTAATATGAGTCTTACAGGTACAGAAGTGGAGGATTGGAACATGTCGATTTGAACAATCTTTTTAAAAGGTGGAGATACGTTCAACAAGTACGTGGAGCTTTTAGATAGAGATTTTATAAAGAATACCTAGGTTTCCTCAGCGTTTCTCACAAAATGAAGATTGACATACAGAGAACTGGTAATGCAGTACTTATCAGTGTTGGTGGGAGAAAAGAATAGATTGGCCTTTAGGAGAAGTCCTTGGTATGGAAGAGATGGAGTGAGCAGACTTGCAAAGTTGTGGACTGCCAATGGAGAGTTATTGCGACCGCTGCAGAGATTGTATCCTTTAGAGGACAATATAACTTAGATGTCAAAACCACCGAAAAATTGCAACACGCTAAGACTTCATCTGAAGACAATGTAACGACAGAACCGGAAGTGACAGAGAGACTGTTTAACTACTAAAACATGCTGTGATCGTAATAATAAGTAGCCTGACATACTTGATCTGTGATGTTTATGTAATGTACAAAAAGTAAAGGAACATTAACACGCAATTCAATTTTGAGCTCCCTTAAAGATATACAAAAAGTTTAATTTGAAGTTAAACTAATTTTGTTTGTAATTTTTGCCAAAATTACAAAGTTGGGAGTATGTTGTAAATATCAGTCATTTTTATAAGTATTGTATTTACTCTATCGAAAGAATGTTTGAAAAGTTAGTTTATGAACACACAGGTTCCATGAAATAATAAATATGAGAGTTGTATTAGATAGAAGTAAAATATGAAATACAGAAACTTTTTTTATGACTGAACGGATTTTTTATTTTGAGGTATTCAAGTAACGTTTCTTTATCAACTTGTGATGAGAAAGTCATTACCACAGCCATTAATAATTTGTAGGCTGGAAATACTAGTAGGCCCTATATATTATGTAACATTTGTGGCTAGAAGTCCCAGTATATTATATTTTCACAGATATCATTGATTGCACTTCCATGACCAAAATATAAAACATCCCTGCCTTTTCCAAAAGCTGCTGGTATCGTAATATTTTCAGAAAAATCAATAAATAATTACATCAATTTTAAGATAACGATTAGTAGTACCAAAAATGACCTTGTCCTTCCCCACTTTAAGAATGCACATTATATAATTGCAGCCAATACAGTTTGAGTAGTAAAACCAGTTATCCATGGCAATGCTATACTTATTACAAAATAATCAGTAAACACAAAAGGCCAATAATACTTTTAACATGTATTGAAAATGAAAGAAAATGATGCAGATTATTTTGTCCTGCACTTTATATTTCAATAACAAAAAACATAGCAAATCAAGTTTGATCACTATACCAGTCTACAAACACTGTCCACTTCCAGGATGAATGACAAATGCTATGTCATAAGCCGGAAAACCTGAAGACAGAAAGGAACTCTATATTGGCGTATTTTGGTATCAGTTTTTCCAATTATTTACTGGTATTGGATTGGTTAAGTATCCTACTCTTGCAGCCGTGGTGAAGTCAGCATTGATGCTCTACCATGGGAATGCTGAGAATGAAAGAGGATTTTTTTTTGTTCAAGTAGGATACAGAGGACAAGACATGTATGTCAGAGCACTTCTCGAGCACTGCATCACACTAAGGAGTGCAATAAACATGAGTGGATCTACAATTACGGTTTGGGAGGAGTCACTTCTACAATATGCAAGTGCAGGTCTGGAGTTTTGAGTCGTATGGAAAGAGGACACTGTCTCATCATAATTCAGGAAAAAAATATTAAACTAGTCAAATAAAATCAGTATATCTTGTCAAACAGGACATAATAGGCCCTGATACAACATGAGAAACAGATAGGTATAAACTTTAAAAATAGTTTGCACACATTTGCCAATTGATAAACATTTTTTAAGTTTGGCAGTTTACAATAACATATGAATAAATTACTGTGATGGAAATAAGCATATAAATTAACTTTATTACTGGACAAAATGATTATTGTTTGAAACTGGTATCGTTAAAAGTGGTCAAGACACACACAAAATAAGCAATATACCAAATTTCTGTATGGTGTTTTAGTCTACAGTTGATGCAGGACTCTTTAGGGGACGAGGCATGTAGCCCCTCAGCAGTAGACATATAAATCCGCCTCTGCAAAATTACATAGGAGAACCAAAATATTATTCTAAAACTAAATCAAATCTGTTACCAATGCCAGAATGTCCCTTTCAGTACTAACAAGCAGTCGTACTTAAAATTGAAATTTGATAGGAAAGTGACAAAAGCTTAGATTCTCAGGCATTTCTTTATCACAGTGTGGAATGTTCCTTTCATTACCAACAGTCTTTATAAAGCCTAAAATTTAAATCTGACAAAAAATTAACAAAATACTTTATTCTCTGTCATCTCTTTAATGTTAAAAATTTACGTCCACTTATATCTGAGCAGCACAGTATAAATGTCTTCAAAATTCTCTGAGTTTTGTTTAATAATGCACTGTAACTAATATTTATGATGTATTTTTAGCTATCTAAAATTTAAGAAAGAGAGTGAAATATATAGAGGAATATTATTTTCCTATTGAGATTTGAACACCCAAACCAAAAAGTCACACCTTGTTAACAACTGCAGCTTAGCTCAAAAATAGTCTGTCAAAATTAATGCTATTAGTTTTACATTTCATTACACAAGTGAAATTACAGTATTAAGTATTTTCTAACCAAGTGACCTAAAAATTAATGAATTAGATTTTGCTATGTTGTATGAACTGCCTGAAGAAAAAATCACTCATGCATTTTTCAACTTCATTGGAACCCTTGTGTTCAGCTAACACTCGAGGTACACAAAAGTTCTGCATGCCTCGCACAATAATATTTCCACATGTCTTCATGGTATTTCACTGTCTTTTATATGAATTTTAAAACAGAGTATGTTGATTTTTCCATTTGAATGTTAAAGAAACGGTTTCCTAAAAAGGTTCACAGTAATTATTCAGAATAGGGGCTTTTCCAAAAAAATGTATACATTGACATTACTTATCATACAGAATACATATTTACTAGGGCATCACAATAATCGCATTACATATTACCAAATGTGACAGCGAGAAGGGCCATTAAGATAAGGGAAATTATGGGGTAAAACATGTAAAATGTACATAAATTATATGTTATTTGGGTTCCTTAATCACGTTAAAAACAAGAGGGCATAACCTAATGTAACCTAACTTCACAATATGTGATTACAGGGGGAGTGTGTGCCAACACGAGATAGTATAATAAGTAAGCTCGCGTTGGTTCTTCCACCCCCTGTAAGTTACCTATTGTAAAGTTAGGTTTAATTTGGTTAAGTCGTTTGCATTTTACATGTCTGGCGGCAGCAGTACATAAGCTCTTCTAGTACAAGTCACATACAATACTACAAAGAATAATTAATTATTACACTTACTTTTCACGCACAAACTAGAATATAAATTACGTTACTCACCCCTGTAAGGGGTGAATATAGCGTCTTTGTGATCAATTACTGACAACACATACATGACATGTTAATGTCTATTCAATTTGTGTAAACGCCACAAACACTTATATTTCCGCACAACAATTATGTTATAACAGTTCACATGGAAACAATTGCAAAGAAACACTCGTATTTCTGCACAGTACTTCAATGTAACACGTCACATTAAAATAATTGCAAGGAAACATGCGTAACAGCACTTGTAAATCACAAGCCTTCACATCGTCAAATTCACTCGCTTTCTGAGACACTACTGCCATACAACTGTAACATGAAATACGTAACAATTACGCCTGAAGACCAAATTTAATGCACATTTGTTTCCTGTCTGTGCATTGTTGTTTGAAAAATGTATCATGACGATATACGCCAACTGCTTGTAAACAACACCTGAGAACGTCATTTTGTATGATATACTACATGTATATTTCTTCCACTAATAATACATTTTGTGGTATAATCCTCTCTTGAATATTAACAAGGTGAACCTTTAAAAATTCCACAGAATTACATGATATTACTACACTGCTTGATTACCATGGTTTATAGCTGTATAACCTTAGCGTGTTGGCAAAAACATACCCTATGACTAATGTTTTATTAAGGTTTCATTTCCAGAAGCGTTTCTGCATTAAACACGATTCAGCGAACTGAAATAAATATAATTTACATATATTTTACATGTTTTACAGCATAACACCCCAACCTTAATAGCCCTCCTCACCATCACATGTCATTGCATATACTGCAAGTTACTTGAAGCCCCTATGAAATTCTTGATAAGTGTGATTAGTAATGACCATATGAACCATTTACAAGTATTATTTTCCCATTATTCGGAAAAGCCCCCATTCTGGATAATTACCAGGTTCACAAATATTACCATACAGTTGCCAGGCAAATTTCCCATATTTTACAGTGCATAATGCTGGAGTCACAATACCCCGATGAACTTAACACTACGAAATCTGAGTAACAGCCAATGAAAACCAAGTTTGAGTTGAGATTTGGGTGGCTCTTAACACTGAGGTCTTGAGAACAGAATGAAAAACAAGGTCACTGTGACATGCGCCTGACAAAATCACAGCCCCGACACCACGACAAAAACAGGTTTTATTTCTACTTTCTGTCATGTTGGGCTCATCGGGGTACACAGAGAATATAAATATATAATTACAAAACAATATATCATGCATATTTCCCTACTGCACTAAATAATAAACTAACTTGGTGCCAAATATAACTTTTGTTTTTAATATTTCTTCTCTTTCACATCAATTCAAATGTTGTCAACAGCAAAAAATAATAATTTGCTTTATCATGTGTTTTAAATAAATATGTTAGATATTATACTGATACCCTACCGTTTTAGGATTTTCCCACAGCAAACTACCACACTCATCAACCCAGATTTTGTCAGGATATTATGAACATCACATAAAATATACACCTCACAAAAAGTTTGGAATGTTGTGATAACGCATGTTGAGTGGTAGGAGTGATGTAGTTCTTTTGTGATTAAAAGAGCACAAACTAATGCATTGAACATGCTTGAAACAAGCTGAAAACAGCAGTTTATACTCGTCCACAAACACAAAACCTCAGTAAACACTTCCAAATATCATAAGAGCCACCCGCTTGGCATGGGACCTTCATCCGGAAGATGACCATTGATTACAAGCACACCATGGCGTGTTAGGGACCTGTACCATGCACGTGGAGGCCATACACGGTACTAAGCTGCAGTGGGAGGAAAGAAACCCTCCATAGTCAGAGACACCATTACGTTAATTGTGTTGTTCTTTCATGTTTATTTGTCTGGTGTATTGGAAAATGTTTTTCTGGTTAGACACACTTGAATTTCACGTTCTGTATCAGCACCATTGGTTACTTCTGTGTGAAGAAATTGCAGACACACTATACCATCTTGAATACAGCAACAAACTTAGCTCAAAATTCTTGATTTGGAGATTAAAAAAATATTTAATTTACTTTTGTAGACTATCTTTAGTTTTTAATTAATAGTTTGTATACCCATACACTGCAAAACATGGCACTTTCACAATAGCTCACTGACAATACAGCCAACTATTAGGTTCAATGCAAACTACACAACAGAAACACTATGACAATAATCTAGGAACTCACAAGGTGCAATTATCTCTGTTCAACAAGTTAGGCAGAAGGAAGTAGAAAGAGAGAAATTTGGGGAGGGGGGGAGGGGTGGCCTGACTGCGCACAATTTTATCACGACAAGCCATTGCATCTGGCAACTGAAGTGATGATAATGGTGCAGCATGTGAGCTTGCCGATAACTCATTTCTTAAGTCCTCTCCACACTCTGGATTATATGACTGTGTTCTGTTACCTGAACTAATTCAGCTGTTAGAAAACTTGTGGAATGTTATTCCAATATTAAATACATTCTTGAGTGCACAAAGAAACAGAACTCACATCAGTGAATCTGCTCAGGCTACTTGTTGAAAATAAAAGACAGAGAGTGCACACACAGCATGTAACAAACTTCACACACCTTAACTGTGTGCTTAAATATCTTAACATACATTGTTATGTAATTCAGTGTAACCAAACTGAAAACCACACAGATACATCTCCCAGACACATGCCTATACTGGTTAGTACAATATGGCACCTTTGAAATCTTTTAGTTTTTAACGTAACTTGTGGCACATTCCCGCCATCAGTTGGCACCGTGATGTCAGCCACGAAGCATTTGTGCTCCAGACCACATGCAGTTGATGCACGAGATTGGTCAAAAGTAGATTAGAATGATGTATGATGTTGGGCCTACACAGATACATGTATACACAGGGAACTGAACAAGTTGTTTGCACATTTTCCACATTTCAGACGGAATGGAATACGACCTAAGATGCAAGTGACTGTAAACGTTCCACTAACCTATATGCCAAAATCTCATGGACTAGCACAAACTGTGACTGATTCTTGTAATTTGGCAATGTCATGTCATTTTTGTTTTATTTAAAGTGAACTAAAATCAAAACTATCACTGCATACATCTGGCAGTGCATCAGTTATATTACTCCCTCAGGTGTTATAAGAAATTTATAGCTTCAGTTTCAAGGGAACATTCGTAATAACCAAAATTTCTTTATACAAATACAGTCTTTGGGTTGACTTTGTACCAAATAAAGTAACATTCCACATTTTCCAAAATTCAGTGAAGGAACCACCAGTGGTTGATACATCTGTGTACACTGGTCGAGGCATTTTTCGAACTTAAGGACGAATTTAATTATATGAGTAGAGGGTCCGAAAATTTACACTTTCGGAGTTGTTTAATATTTGTGTTTGTAATTTTAATTGTGTGTTATCTGCTTCTTGTAAAAAGTCGAGCACTTATTAATAAAATATACACATGTTCTCAACTGTTTACACGCAGATAACCCAATTAAAATAACGTACAAAACAATTAAACAACTCGTAAAATGTAAATTTTCTATAATCGTGCATTATCAGTAACCACTATGAATCCAAAATGATGATGCGAAAATGAAGAATTTCTGCTAAAGGGGTGAGACAAAGCATTAATGTATACTTCACTGATAACTATTTTATTCGTAAGGAACATAGTAATGAGAAGACATTCCTCCAGCCTTCATTTTAAATTTAATTAAGCAGATGGTACAAAGTTGCTCTGATGATACAAAGTTACCCCAAATTACTGTACCTAATGCAGGCCTGCCGTTTTAACAGATTTCATGCACTTTTTTTTTTTGCACTTTATTCAAAGTGGTGCCACCAGTGCCCACAGCTATGTGTGTCAGTTTCACTGATGCATTTCTTTGAAAGATTCGTATAATGGAGGTGGTTAATTAAGATAAATATTTTGCTTAATTATTCACTGGTGCAGGTATACAGTTATCTACATATTTCTGTTCCTGGCTGTATGATCACATGAAAGGCCAAGGCCATTATTGAAAAGAACCTTTACCCCGAATTGCTGTTTTTACACATGCAATCCGAATTTGGTGACTGTGTTTTCTGTTTGGCATTGATATCACAATGGCGAGGAAATGAAAATTAACGCAGATACAGTCGTTGTATAAAGGAAAGTATAAATAAGTTTGAGTGGAGAAAAGAATTAATATAGTTTATACATTCCAAACCAAAACAACTAGGTACATTAAATATGTAAACGTCTTTCATATCCACTTTTTTCCCCGGTAATTTGTGATTAATTTTAATTCCAAGGATTTTACAGGATTTAACCCAATGATTCCAGGATTTTACAGGACTTTTATATACGGGAACCAAGATTTCAGCTTCAGGGCTGGTGGTAGCCCCGACCTAATGTATAATTGGGAGTACTGTGCTGAATTTAATTTCCATAGTGTTAACAACTACATACGGCTGTGATTTTGAAATAATGTATGTGGTTTTACTTCTAATGAACTTCTGGTTTTGGTATGATTCCTGCAATGTAGTCCTATATTCAAATATTTACGTTACCACACTTCAACTACTGTATGCATACTACATGCTCTTTCACACCTACAAATACCAAATGCAACACTTAACTCATGCAATTTTCAACTATATCTTATGTTTGATGCAATGCTACTCTCTTAACATCCAGTAATTATACTTTTTACTGCAGGCACAATTAAAGCATACAGCAGAGAAAATCATGAACCTGAATATATAATATAACTAATTTTGTGATACACTATATGTACTACAAAAGACATCACCCATAACTACACTAAATCACAGCAGGCCTTCAAAAAAAGTGTTGTCACAATCAAGAAGGTGCGACAGTCGAGGATTGAGGCACCAAATATATAGGTAGCCTACTCCCTCAACAATATGATCTTTTAAACAATAGAGTGCTGTTGCCAACGTTAATTAAGATCTGGATGTAAAAAATTGGAATACAGTTAGTTTAGAGAAATTAAATAACAGTTATCCAGTATCCTGGGATCCAAATAATAGGGCCTACTACTAATCTGAAACAGCCAAAATCATCTTAACATGTAAAAGTTGCCAACCCCACTGCTGAAAGTAAAATTCCATAACAGCCACTGACTATGAGCCTGTCTGTGCATGTAAGGACCAAGACAAAAAGGGTTGGTGACCACGATAAAAGAATGGAAAGCATATGAAAACATTATGTTGCATGTGGTGAGGCAGCACAGATTATGGCACTTGTTCAATGGTGGCAGGACACTAACACAAGTGTAAAACTATCTATGTTAGTAACAATTAACATATCTAAACATTTGGACACGATAGAACTATAAGGCTCAATAATATCTTTCCCAAAGAACTAAACCTTCATACATGCATTAACATACTGCCAAAAACAAAATTGAAAGTGGCACTGTGTAAACACACACAAATCAAAATCACATTTTGCACATTGTACATACAATGGCTTGAAAAACAACTTGGATCATTAAATTAGTAACAAATAATCACATGTTTACCATTACATTTTCCCCACCAAATCAGTAGTGCCTACATGTAAATCAGATGTAACACTATGACATTTTTACCAACTGAACCAAAGTGCAAAATGCTTATTTCTCACTGGTGACAGCCTGTAAAAATCTTTGTTAAGACCATGGTATCAACATAAAACATCAGTTCCCATATTTTACACTAACACATTTGGCAATAGAAACAGTAAATACAGCTATATTAGAAAAAAATGTATATCAGGAGCTTGCTTGGCCCATGTTAGAATGCCAAAGCACTTGGCACAATTATAAACTCATTGAGCCCTATTGTTTATAGTTAGCCTACAAGTTAGCACTATACATACTTTAACACTGCAAAACTACATCAGCAAAACAAGAATGTGAAACTTCATACACCAAACTAGAACAAGCTGCTGAAGAAATACAAATTAAACAAGGCCGACTAAGCAAAATAGGTAAAGGCTGTTCACGATAAAGTGAGCACTTTTGAAACAAACCTTAGAAAAAAGTCACTGATCCAGCCTGCACATATTTTAACGGGCACACTGAGTGACATGGGCCTGGTAAAGTGATAGATGGAAAGTAGTTTCATACGTTAACGTTGAATAAAAAGTTTTGGGTAACCATTTGTGATAATTTTAACTATTTCTTATGCTTTCTAATTATTTTTTTTAACACCTGAGTGTAAAAATTAGTAGATATATAAAATGCTGAATTTTATAATAATTTCGCAGTTTTACTTGACTGACGCATGAAAAAAGTGATGAGGTCTATGGCAATGTTAATTTTACATTTTACGTGGAAGAATACACAACGTGCATATAAGTAGATCTTAAGCAGGACTTTCAAAAGTGCTCAGTTTACCGTGAACAGCCTATAACTGATGATGTGATGTGAGTTGTTAACAGGTAACGTAAAGCATTACGAGGAATATTTCTTACCCTGTGCTATGCAGTACATTATTTGTCGAGGAACCTTCAGGCCTGCGGCCAAGCACGCAGCGAACGATGCAGAGAAATTTAGAGCCATGCTGACTCCTCATCACAGTCTTAGAGATTGAAAAAACATCACCGCTCATTCATGGTATCACCAGGGCATGTCTGACTGAGTTCGGCCCCATCTATATTGCCTTAGCCTGCAGAACAAGAAAATACATTAACTTAGCCTGAGCTTAAAGCGCAAAATTGGTATTTCATTCATATTCCTCTCAGCGCTCATATTGTTAATTGTAAATTTCTAATTTACATCCACTCAAAGAACAGCAACTATTCAATATTAGGTCCTAACCATAAGTCGTGGTCCAAGCATTCCACAATCATATGCGACACATATCTGACATGTGACACGGGTCTACAATCTGCCCTTCGACTAAAGTTATCCATAACCTGATATAAGTATAATAAAGCCGAATGCATTGTAAAATATTTAATGACTGTAAGAATAAGTATCAAATCAGAATACAAATATTCATCCATTTTGGCACTTTTGATAGTTCTCAAATGTTTGTGTTTGACAAAAGCTGTAACTATGAGCAGGCCTAAATGCTAGGGGTATGCATGAACCACTGATTACATTTCGAACAGTGTAAAAATTGTCTGTGCCAAGTCGGGTGTAAATTTAACTCACATGTAATGTAAATTATATTTTAGGTTTAAGGACCTATCAAATAATTAAATTTAGCATTCACTTTAAAACAGGTTCTCAATACATTTGCTAGCTACTAACTTCATGTATTGTGTTGTTAGATAACTAAGTTATGTATAAATTCCTTAGCTTCTAGTACAAAAGATTCGAAATACATTTAATTATGTTACGGCTTTTGACAATACCAGTGTCATTCGAACCAACATACCTTACTGGCATACTGCCACCTTACATTTTATGCAATACTGCCTATTCACCTATAGTCGTACAGCCATAAATTAGGCTAGTGGCCGACGTCTTACAAGGCATAATCGCAAACTAAGTATTCAATTTTACCGCCTAAACCCAGATCCACTTTTAAAAATGCTCAAAAACTTTCAGCACAGAATACACTGAAATAAATAATTACTAGATACCTATATTTATAAAAATATGTTGCTATTATAACCCATAATACTAAAGCATACACAGAACCTTTTTTCTTTCTGTACAACGCCGATTTTTTTTTTCCTCCGTGCCCAACACATCACTAATAAAATACTTGCACTTGTGTACCATGAACACTAACCCCACAAACATAATATTCCAAACACGGTATTTCGCATTTTGAAGCTCCTGCATACACAGTTTTTAAAATCACTTTGTCCTTTCATCACATCTTACGGCACACCGGAGATATGTACGGTTGAACAAAATCAAACTTAAAACCGCAAAGAATAAGCAACTCATAACACAAAAACAAACACAACACAGTTTTATAAACACACATCTTCACAACAATCAAGCGGTGATGCTATCCGGTATCCAAGCGGGTGCTCATGCTAAGTTACATTACACATCTCGCGTCTGTCGGATGCAAGCAGTCGCCTAATAGATATTCCACCAGTAAAGACAAAAATAACTCACCAGACCTATAATACTCCTTAAAATATCGAGACGCAGCCCGCTGCACTATTGAATAATATAGGCTGACGTACGGAGCTGAACCCGCAGACGCAAGAGCCATCTATAACGTTGGTACGCAGTATTTCACACTGCATTTGATTCACGTTTTTAAGTTTTCGCTCGGCGGCGGGGTTTCTTCGAGCCGCAGCACTAGCTAGCTGCTGTAGCTACTCGCCTAGCGCCGCTAGCTCCCGACTTGGAGACAGCCAACCTCATGTTCGGCGTACAGACTCGACTCGCTTTCCAGGCAGGCAGCGCGCGGCGTTGCCAGACGTCCGCCGCCTCACGTGCATGGGAACCGAACTGCACGGGTTACACCATCAAACTCAGACGGGCTACAGGGTCACAATCAATATTACTCGCATCTCCGAATTAAAATTGAAACAAAAATTCCTTTTAAAAAACAAGGAATAAAACATTACATATAAAAATACTACTATTTCTCAGAACAGCACACATTGTCTAAAAAAAATTAATTAACAATACTTTCTTGTCGGTTCTTTAAATCTGATTTTTATAATACAAGAAATAATGTTTGCTGGCCAAGTTTGGAACTTTTTCTGCACATAAAAAGATCAAGTGCAAAAGCAACGTTTGCATATAAAATATAAACGTTGTCATAGTTTACGTGCGCATACACGGATGCAGTTAATTGCACATTCCGTATGTAGTATATACGTGAAGTGAAACGAAAATAAAGCTCAAAACTGAGAGCACGCAAAGTTGTTTCAATACACACACGAAAAAATCATCCCGATCGCTAATAACAATTATCTGAGTATCCTGCTTTAATTTTAAAAAATACGATTAATAAATTCACATCCGACAAACCAGCTGATACTACATGAGTTACAAAAAGTTAGAATTGTTTATTATAAAATTAATTGTTTATTACCTGGCTACATATACCCGCATTGATACACAAAAACACACGCACTGTTGAATTTTCACTTATTCGAAAATGTGTAACAGGTTGGTATCGTTAAGTTCCCTGCGCTTCGACATTGTGTTGAATTATAGCAGCCGCGAGCAGAGCATGTGCGTTGACGCGGGGTGGCGGCGGCGGGTGGACGGACACAAACTTCGGCGGCATTCCTGTGCATCCCCCCCTCACTTCTACATCACTCACTCACTCGCTCACTCACTCTCTCTCTCTCTCTTCTCCCACCTTCGCCTCTCCCCCTCCACTTCCACGACTCGAGTCCCGCCAGAAACGAATATCCAGTAGCCAACCATCAGTCTTCTGAAAACTGTGGCAACACTGTGCACTTTTTGTTTATGTTAGCCGGCGAGCCTGTGCGCGCCATCTCAGCCCCTTAAGCGATAGGAAACGCAATGTTGCCATATTTAAATAATCCATTTTTATTAGTTTTTTTTTTTTATAAAATGCACTTCTGGAAATAATTTGTTTTATATTATTTGTCTACACGTAGGAAACAAAATATATTATTATTATTCCGTAAAGCACGTATCACTGGCGCGCTAACTTCGACATTTAAACACCGTAAAACTTCAGGATTGCTTGGTATAGGTTGTTCATGGTAAAGTGGGCACTTTTCAAGATTGTGCTATTTTTTTCCTGTCAGCTAATTTCTATCTTCCCGCCACTTTTTACTACAAAAATTGCTGTCTGACCAGTAAACACAGTGTGTACAATTTACCACTGTCAAAATTTGACATCTGGGGCTGTAATAAAATTTAATTGCTGTTAGTGGTTAATGTCTGTTGGGAGGCCCTTAAAAAGTGCTCACTTTACCGTGAATAGTATATAGTTTAATTGTTCCTATTACAGTAATTACCGACATAGTTTTTTTTTATATCGCAATCTTGAAAAGAAAACACATATTTCCGAAATTCACACAGAGGATTGGATTAATTTATACAATGCAAGAGTAGGCTATAGGCCTATATAATATTGGGGAAACGGATGAGAATCGAGACTAAATAAAAGTGTTTCCCCAAACTGTAAGTCTAAGCCCCCCACTCTAAAAGCTATTATTCTGACATGATAATTAATAAAAGTATGGACGATAAACTTAAATCCATTAGCCAGCAACAACGAAATTTTGAAATTTCAAAAGCAATTTTAGACTTTTAGCGCTACTGTAGGATTTCGAGGCAGCCCAATTTACTGTGAATATGAATATTTTATGTACATTACTACGTTCAGTATATTTGATGTATTTTGAGCCAAATACAACCTACTGAATACAGTCAGTCAGAGCATTTTAAAAATCGTTGCTCTAAAACGAAACGGAAGGTGGGGGGTTAGCGATTGTAAACATTGGTTCTTATGGCTCAAAGGTGTAGCATGCAGAGGAGGAATACATTGGGCGAAGTGTACCTCAAAATTAAGTATCATCTATAGGCTGTTCACGGTAAAGTGAGCACTTTCGAGGCCCTAGCTGCCATTGAAATAATATACAAAGTGCGTATATTCCGTCGCACTCGGAAGATAAACGTCTAAGGCTGTAATAAAGCACATTTATTGATTATTATTCCAAATGAGAGAACTTTCAAAAGTGCTCACACTTTACCGTGAACAACCCATATTTAACAATTTCTTATTTGAAACGAGCATTCGATGTTTCATATATTTGTGTAAGATTGTCAAAAAAGTTAATGTTTTAAGGATAATGTTATACTGAAACAATATATATATATATATATATATATATATATATATATAGACACACACACATAGTTCTATAACTATAGAGACACTTGATTATGCTAAAAGAGATTACCTTTCCATCTTACCACAAGGGACAAACATGAATGAAACTGGCGAAAACAAGAAAACTGAGTAATAATTACTGTTACCCTACTCTATAGGCAAACTTTTATCAGGAACGATGTTAAGATTTCCCCGTATCTCATCAGCACTTACGTATTTTCTTTCTCCCATCCCATTCAACCCTTCCTCTTTTCCTTCTTGCACAGATGAAATGGTTTGAACCAACCCTTTTAATTCCCCTCCCCCACCCCCCTTAGCAACGTCTTACCACTTCCCTAAGATTTTTATAATGCTATGCAGTATAAGTCCTGGACTTATTTTGTGGGGACCCTGGTGTCACCCAAAATAATCTCCTAATCTCAATTATTGTTTTATATCAAAACCTGTGGACAGAAGTGACACAAGTGTATCGTACCTACATATATTTCTTGTTTCTATGGGTTTCGAATCCGCTAGAGTCATTTATGATAGCATAATCGTCAATAATATAATTTTATTTCTTCAAAACTAGCTAATGATCAATTTATGAAGCGTTTTCTTGTAAACTTCCTTTTCATTTAACTAAAATTTCACAATTTTGTAGAATCCCTCCGTTGTCCTCCCTTTTTTTAACATTCCAGGCCTTAAGTATTTTTTTTCATTATTCCCTCCACCCCCCACCCCCCCCCCCCCCCCAGGTCCATCCATAGGTCAGGGTTCGCAATTTATGGGCCCTATCTACCAAGCTTGTGCTTGGTTTAAATGGGAAATCAATGTTAACACTTTGACTTGAGGTCAGCAGACATTTACAAGACAACCACGGCAAGTTCGAAGTGAGTTAATTATATCCACGACTGCAGGAACACCGGTTGTATTGGTCTGTGTGTACCCACTCACTACCGCACGGTAGTGAGTGGGTACACAACATGACAATGTACACTCTTACAACGTTCATTATTGAATGGTCATCAGCCACTAAGGCGCCTAGTTGGTTTTGTCGCAATCAACTGTCTTTATTTGTGTCAAATGTTTTACGATCACACCTGTCCTTTTGCAGAGATGTAGGAATAAAATATGTTTGTAGTCAGGATAGTTATCGTTACTGAGCTGTAGAGTTTCTGTAAGAACCTGTTAAACACAGGCAGAACATCAACTGCGAGAAAATGCTAGTTTTTTTCCAATGACAAAGAAATTTTCAAAATATGTTTTCTCGAGCTACACTCGAGCGTAGTCCCCAAAGTGTTAAAGAATATTCATTCTCTATGCAACAGTTTTAAAGAGAACAGTTTAAAAGGAAAAAAAAAATTATACGTGACACTTATAAAATTTTTTTAACACGCTAAGAAATCTTGCCAATTGTAATGTTTAGTGAATTTTTTTTACTAAAATTTAACGTTGCAATATACTTTTAAAAAGAAGAATGTATTATTAGATAGTTTTTTGATATTTCTTAACGTGGCAGTATTCTCTGAGAAAGTTGCATTGAATATTTCTTTCGTTTGAAGCAGTTATTCTTTCGTTTGAAATATTGAGAAGCAAATTTCTTTCCGATTTGTTCTCCGTTTAAAATCAGTTGCTGTAGGCTTGTTAGGCAGAACCTTCAGTGAAATAAAAAGGACACTACATGATAAACTTTGGGAAACTCGGGTTCAGTTGCTCTGAAAGATCATGACAAAATTATAAAAACCAACATTTTCCAACACATATACACACGTGCGTGCGTGCGTGCTCGTATGTGTGAAATTTTATGGCCAACTTAGCCGATTTTCGCAAGTGGGAACCGCGCCGGACGATCCCGTCCCCCCTCCCCCCCCCCCCGGCCTTTCATTCCGGCACTGCTCCGTACTCTCCTAACCCCACCTCATCGGCTCTCAAGAGCTCGATGTTAACAGCCGCCCAAATATCTTCACTCACGTTATGAACTACTCAAAAGCTTAAAGGCTGTTCACGATAAAGGGGGCACTTTTGAAATAAAGCTTAGGAAAAAAGGCACTACCCCTACCTGCATGTATTTAAACGGCCGCAATGAGTGAAATGTGCCCAATAAAGTTGGTAACGAAGGAGGGAAAGTAGTTCCATATTTAAGCGTGCTGTGCAAGCCAGCAAACTTGAAACATTCACATAGTATTTATGAGTGTAAAGGTAAAATTGCCGTTTATTAATTCTTTAAAGACTGCACAAATTTGTTGGTACTGAGGACAAGTTTGAAGTGAACTGCTTATATTTTCCACATCAGCTATTTCAATGTGTTGGTCAGTGTATTTTCATAAACCATATTCCTATTGGTCCTGACTACACTGGGCTTGCTTACTGTCCCCTGCAACGTTTATTATCTATTGGCTGGCCGTCGGCCAATGAAGTCGCACGTTGACTGTCCCCCAATTAATGTATCACGACGGATATAACATGCTGTACAATCCATCGTGCTAATTTGAGAAATTATTACAAATAACAGTTTTATTCTTACGAAATGAAATGTTGCCTAACTGTGATATTTTTAAATTTGATTCCGATATAGTCCAATGAATTGGTAAAACAAACAAAAATGCAAATTTTTGTCTCCAAGAGCAAAGACATTTCCACATAAATATAGCCCCGTATATATACATGCATAGTCCTCAAAGGGTTAAGCGAACTCTAGCCGCACTTACCAGCAATATGGCGCCACTAGCCAGCAACGAGTCAGAACGCCGTACGCCAATCAGCGCCTTGTAACTTTTCGCCAACCGGCAACCCAGCCTATAGGGAAGCTTCCGCGACTCACTGTAGCCAATCAGACACAAGGCCTGTTCTCACAGCGCCGTGCAGCGACTCGGATAATGGGTAGGCCTACTACTCCATCAAAGAAACCTCCACGCTATTTCGCCTGTGTACTCATTTGCTCTGTGACACAATCTTGCATCAAGCTAGCTGATGCCCATGTCTCAAGATTATACAGGCTGTTCGCGATAAAGTGAAGTGAAGAGATTTGGGCTGCTCTTAACAGTGATGTCTTGAGAGCCGATGAGGGTGATTTAAGTGAATATGGAGCGGCTCTGTAATGAAGGGACGGGGGAAACGGGGGATCCCCGAGAAAACCCGCCTACCAACGGCATCGTCCGGCACGATTCCCACTTGCGAAAATCTGATAACCCGGCCAGAGATTGAACCCGGATCGCCTTGGTGGGAGGCGAGCGTGGTAATCGCTCAGCCACTGTGGCCCCTATTTGCGATAAAGTAGTAGGGGTGTAGGGATTTCAGACACAAATGGATGCCGCCTTTATTAATTGACCTAATTAATTTGATATCAAATTGATATCAAAGGGTTAATTAAATTGACTGAAAGGATTAATCGGAAAAGGGTTCATTTTTAATCGCATCAATTTTTTTTTTAAATTTCTTTCTTTCTTTCTTTTAGGATGGGGGTAGCAGGAGCTCTGTACAATGTTGACGGTGTGGTGTCCTGGAGGCGACTGACCAGAGTGGTGGGTTGCAATGTCTTATATAGGTGTATAGTTGAGTGCAAGAATGCACTAAGGCTATTATTATTATTTATTTATTTTTTTACTAATTTTGAGGTGGTTGGAGGTATGTTGGTAGTATAAAGGCGATTGTTACGAATATATTTAATACACTGGGGCATTTCAGAGTGTTTAAACAATTTCTAAGGGTGGCCTAAGTGTAAATGTTATGTTTTTTGGTGGGATATTGCTAGTAGATGGTAGATACGAGACTTTGAAAGATACGATTTACGTGTTAAACGATCTGTTTTCAGAATGCAATTAAATGTTAGAGAATTTCATAGTGTTCTATGTATGACTAAATTCCACACATAGAATAGGAAATTTTCAAACGACTAAGTATGTGAATAAAAAAATGGAATTACATGAGTCTTAAACGTAATGTGAGTCTCGAGCTTAGAAATATAATTTACACAACAGAGAATTTTAACTATGTGAATAACATCTGATGTCGAGACAAGTACAAACTCAGTAAACAAAATCCAGCTTGTCAAAATGAATAAATAACAAGTTTACACATACACGTACCTTACACGATTCAGCCTGGTGAATTATATCTTATGGCAAAAAATCTCTGAATACAATTTAAATAGACATAATTACATAACTTAAATTACAGTAAAATAAGTTAGTTTGATAAATGAGTAGCACTTACACGTAGCTATGAGTAGATATGTGTAGTGCGTCTGATAGGCAACTGTGTTTAAATTATGGTAAATGTTTATGAAATTCACTGCACTTATTAACACAAATGGTATTTTCGTCTCCCGAACACAGAAATCAATTACTTATCGCAATATTGACTAAACACACGAAAATGTATATTTTCCCGATAAAATACTACGTAAATCATGGCTATCACTAGAGATGAAGGTAGGTGGGATGGTCGCCGGTGCATAGTTTGTAGAGGTGCGGTGTTTATGAAGGAGCTTATGACTAGCACGTCCGTCTTCCACAAACATTCATGAGCAACTGAAGATGGTGCCGAGTGTACAGAGAGAGCTTCACATCAGTAGGACTGTCTGCTTGTAATCACCCCCTCCCTCCCCCCTTGCTAGTACATGTCTGCGGGTCCCTGAGGTCAATAATCCAGCTTACACACCCCTTTCCCCTCCCCACCCCTAGCCAATGTATGCTGGTCTAAGCTGGCTGCAATCATCAAATGTTTTCGACACTAAGGTAAGATGGCGACAACTGCATACTTGTGTGAACATCGGGAGCATGCACACCCTCCCTCCTACACCCCTCAGAACTGGTCCGAGTCCAAAGGTTCGTGACCTTGTCCAGGAACCCCCTACAACCCCTCATCAACGAGATCCTGGGGGCCAGTCACCCAGGCTGCCTGTGAATGTCAATTCTAGCAACTGATTCAAGATGGCATCATCTGCCTAGTTGTTCTCCGATCGGGTCCTGCTCGCTCGTAGGCACCGTCTCCTGCCCTACCCTACGCTCCTCAGAACCGGCCCGAGTCCAGAGGTACGTGCTCCCCTCCAAACACCCCTGCACCTCCCACCCTTGTCTTCCGAGCTGCTCCAACTCCACTATGTCAACCACCCCCTCCCTGCCAAGACGTGTCCAGAGGGACGTGACTCCTACTCCCAAAGACGACTTTTTCTGAAGACCTCCGCTATCGATCGAGCCTGGAGTTCGCAAAAACCAGTTTTATGAACCCCAGGCTCAGCTCTGTGAATGCTTTTTCGTATATTTTTGTGAGTTGGAATCCCTGCAGTACCTGTTTCAAAACAAAGCGCCCTCCCCCATTAGAAAATTCAGAACACATTTTCTAGTGTTGGCTCTCCTGCGTCGTGTTGCCGACCCTCTGAATGCGCACCCCGAGAGATTTGGCCCGACTCGCTGTCGTTTCAACCTTACGCAACAGGTTGAGTATATGAACAGTGAAAAAAAGAATGTACAAGTCCCTGAAATCAAGTTCCCAATATAAGCCCTACATTTAAAATTAAAACAACAAATGTATATTTTAATCAAGCAAACTATGATTTGAAAAATCACACAGAAACACAAGACATATTTTATAAGTATTCAAACAAGATATATTTTAATCACTCATTAAGAAATGTTTTCTACACGACATCCACACATTGCAAAATAATTAGTTTTTATGCTGTAACCCCCTCGGGAAGGCGAGCATGCTAATGTGTTCCCTCTCTTTTTACATCTAACCAAAAACTTTCCAACAGCAAAAATGTATTCCATGTAACATAAAATGTATATGTTTGAATTAATTTAATATTTTAACACTCCCAGCATAAGTTTAACAAAACATTATGAATACAGGCGGAAATAATGTTTTTTGTAGTTGGAAAATAGAAATTTCAACATTATTTGTACTTTGTTACTAAAAAGTTCAATTTTTTTGCACATTTACATGAAAATGGTGACCATTTTGAACCCTTATAGTATATAAGGAGGGATAAATTAATTTTTTTCTCAGTCTTAACTCGGCATCTGCCAAGGTCACTTCGTGTGCATGCAGATGCATTGCATTAGCATACATAACAACATCAGGAGTCTATTACAGGTGTCTGGGAAGCATCGTCATCAAGTGCAAGTACTGATAACGTGAACGATGGCAGGCATCCAATACAACAACTGATGCTCACTACAATGTCTACTACAGCTGCAGATATCTACTGCAGTTCGAGACATCCATCACAACTACTGTAGCTCGAGATGCCTACTACAGCACTAGACTTCCATCACAATTACTACAGCTCCAGGCATCTACTGCAATGCCAGACGTCTACTGCTTCATCTAGAACATCATCAATGCAGAATCTACAAGGCATTACATCAGATGCAATGCATCAAGGTCACTGCTGTGACAATTGCCACTCTGAATGCATTGAAACATTCAATTGTATTTTAACCTATGGGAATGCTAAAACATTACTGAGTCTAGTGTTCCCAACTGCAAGTGTTGCCGAAAGACTTCATAATTTGTTCTGTGGACCACAAAATATAATTAGTGTTTCTGTCCCTGCCTGAACATTTAAAAGCCAATAAGGATATTGTATCCTATTTACTTTGTGAAGACTGTCCTTGTGGCATGCCTGCCTGGCTTTTGCTAATGTTGAGAACTTACAGCATATGCAGAGGGATTGTATGTCGCACAGGCTGGAAAAGATGCTTGAAGATAGAATCATTCTAGATATAGTAATGGACGATTCCGGAGTTGATGAAGTAGATTCCGAGGCGAGCACAGTCATCTTATAAAATGTTATATGAAAGAGAGTCATTTTTGTAAATAGTGTATAAAAAATTACGTAAAATGATGTGCTATGCTCAAGGTTTAGAAAACTATCAAGACAACACCTTTGTAATTAAAGAGCTTGCTATTTCTTGTGCAACCAATGCTAATAACTCTATCAAGTATTATCCTTTAAATCTCCCAGACCTTGGTATAGTTTAAAATCTGAACTTAAAATAATGTTTCGGGAACATACTTACAAGATACATAACCTGAAATGGTACTCTGGTGACATAGCTTACAAAAAATGCTTTCAATGTGTAAATTATGTGTTACTCGAAGAATTTCCCATGTACATGCTTGGAACAAGACAAAGGAAAATTTTTATAAACTTTAACAAATGCAGAAGTAATAAATATTAGAAGATACCACGACTGCTCGAGTATTAATTCATTAGACAAATGCTATAATACAAATCACTGTAAGGAAAAATCATTCTACTCCCAATGTAAAAGCGAAGCTTTGTGAGAATATTTGTACCAACATCCTAACTATGTATAAAGATATTAATTATTCCAAAAATGGTTTGTTCCAGGTAGCGTAAGATTTCGAAAAAATGGAGAAATTCGACCCAGAGAAGACGTACTCTACAATTTTTCGAGGACTCAAGAAAGTATGGTTCCAGTCTCTAGGCAACATATACTGTCAAACACAGGTGTGTAACGGAAATGAACATTGGAATTTCGCAAAAAGTTTTGGAGAAAACCTGTATACAAAACGAGTGATGTGTGATGAAGAAGAAGACTGTCTTGTTTTTAAAATGAGACCTGGCCATGAACTGCCCTGTTCTTCTCGGGACCTACATTTTAAAAATCGCAGTACAGAAATAACCACAGAACCAGGTTTTCATCAAATAAAAAAATATATATTGATTAGAGAATTCTATGACACCACCACAACCTTATGGACTGAAACATGTAATAATAAGGACCACATCATCCAAATTCAAGGCAGTAGCAGACTTTTAAGAGCACCATGTGGAATGTGGGACTGTGAAGTATGGAACAGTATTGTTTGAGCATGTAAATTTTATCTAAAAATGGTGACATTGAAGAACTAATTTTAACTGGAAGAATATCTGTCTATATATAAAAAGAGAGAGAATCATAGAGCAGAGATTCAGTTAAGATGGAGAGGTTCAAATCATCACTTTAGTACGCTAGTGTTACTCCACGATTCAGGCAAGTGTGGTTTCGAATTGAAGATGAAGTAGTCCACTACACATACAGATATGCAATGGAGATGGACATTGGCATTTCTTGTTAATCAGTCAAACAGAAACTTTCAAAGTGTTCGACATATGTTATGGCCGAAATGATTCTACTGTGTTCGCGGGAATACCAAATGATGTGCGGATACGTAGTGATCATTTAGAGTCTGACACAGATTTTTCTCATTTCTTTGAGCGGTGTAAAGTCCTTTTATTAAGCTTATTAATGGCAACACATCGGCCAGTTAGATTAACCATTTCTGTAGTGGGTAAGTACTTGAAATACCTCACTGCAGAAGAAGGCCCTACAGAGACTTTTTATTTTAAAGCAAAGCACTCCCTGTTATCCATTTATCCGATACTGGTTTAATCTATGATGAGGATATAATTCCTTATCTCACAAACAGACTTGAGGAGTTTAGTGTGCATGGTTCTGGCTGGAGTCTTCGAATATTGACATACATGGACGTTCATATGAGTCAATATCGGCCGTTCACCATCGGTGCTGTGCACACTAAACTACCCAAGTTTATTTACAATCATCTTGCTTGTGTCGATGTACACTGCCCGGAGGGAATGTGTTTCTACTATACCGTCGTAGCATCTTTGTTTTCTGTCACACAAAATATCAGTCACTCTTCTTCATATCGAAAACATCACGAGGTTTTGAATATCGAAGGTCTATCGACACCTGTAGTCATACATGATATTCGTAAGTTTGAGGAGAACAATTCTATTTCTATCAATGTTTACTATGTGGTAGACAAAGATAGCAATATAATTGACGAAACTTGCGAAAAGGGTGGGGTTGTAGTACACATGTGTATTTCTCCTATACGCCATGACAAATCTGTAAATATTTTTGTGATTCTCAGGAATGAAATGCTGCTCATTTGCATTTTGTCTATATTAGAAATTTGTCATGGCTGTTTGGTAGTCAGCTGAGTAAGATGAAGTGTAAGAAACAGGTTTGCGAGCATTGTCTTCAGTATTTCAGAACTGAGGAGAAACTCGTAAGTCACAGTATTATTTGCCAGCAACAAAAAGCTTGGAATTTACAGTTTACACCAAACAGCAAAGAATGGATTTCGTCGCCTATTGCGACATTGAAATTTGCCTGAAAACCATGTCTACTTGCTTACCTAATGATGAAACAAGTAATGCAACTTACATTTTTATCCAAGTTTATCTAACTATTTTGAGTTTGTGGGTACTAATTGTATGTACCAATTAGTTGATAAATTAGTTGAACATACAAAGTCGGTTGCAGGAATTTACAGCATGATTGTTCCAATGAAACCAAAACCCCTGCTGATGAAGCTAGGTTGGCGGCTCAAACATGTTGTCAAATTTGTAAGAAAAAGCTCAGTACAGATGATATTGTGGTCAATCATGACCATTTGACAGGCGAAATCAGAGGTTGCGCACATTATTAGTGTAACTTGAATTTCAGACTGCCCAAGAGACAACTTGTCGCTGTTTTTCATAACCTGCAAAACTATGATGCTCACTTTCTCATAAAGCCCTTGGCTGAACACCACGTAACGCAACCCAACGGAACCATGGTAATCGAAAACCCGGGCAAAATGCAAGTGAATGGAATGACACTAGAGAAATACAAATGTATCACAAAAAAGATTCCAAATGGGACTGATTGTAATGTAAAGGCGCAATATTTCAAGTTAAGATTTGTCGATTCATTCCAATTCATGAGTGCTTCTCTGGAAACTTTGGCAGGCAATTTACTACCTGCACAATTGAGTATCACCCGCCCGATGTTTCCAGACGACACCCAGCTCGAATTGGCAAAACAGAAGGGAGTTTTTCCTTATGATTTAGTTAAGTCGCCAGATAGTCTGATGTGCAAGTCACTCCCGCCGAAGGACGCATTTCATAATGTGATGAGAGGCAAAGTCATTAGCGATGAGGATTACGGTCATGCCCAAGCTGCATGTGACGCATTCAACTGCATAAACTTGCTGCAGTATGCCACTGAATACTTATGTGTGGACACTTGTTTGCTGGCAGATGCTTTTGAGAATTTCAGGACCGTATGTTTGGCTCATTGCGGTCTTGATCCAGCTATGTATCACAGTTCCGTATCTTTCATGGGATGCTTTATTATCAATTACACATGCCCGGCTGCAGCTGTTGACTGATCCTGATATGTATATTTTTGTAGAACGCGGAGTTAGGGGTGGCATTATTTCAAAAAGACGTGTGGAAGCCAATAATATTTACATGGGTTATGACTACGACCCAAGTGTGGCATCGAAATATATATGCTATTTCGATGTCAATAGGCCGTACAGTCATACAATGTGGTCCAAGCTGCCAATTGGTAATTTCGAGTAGGTTAAGGCTGACGTGTTCTCTTTATGGGATTTTGCAAACACGGTGAATGACAGTGACACTTGTTTTTTTTCGCGGAAGTGGATCAGTCATTTCCAGAGGAATGTCATGATAAATGATCTGATCTGCTTTTGTTCCCAGAAAATAGCATACCACCAAATGGCTCGCATGAGAAACTTATATTGACATTCACACCGCGCAGGAAATATGTTATACACAGGGAAACACTGAGGCAGTACTTGATGTACGGTGCCAAACTTGACTCTGTTCATCACGTTTTGCACTTTGAGCAGAAAACATGGATGGCTCCGTACATCGACTTTAACATTGAGAAATGTGCCAAGGCTGCAAAAGCATTCAAAAAATCTGTTTTCAAGTTGATGAATAATTCAGTTTTTGGAAAACATTGCAGAATGTCTGCCAGGAAAAGGTCGTATGAGTCATTTAGAGGTATTACACGATCTATGGGACTGCAGAGCTGATAGGGCATCCGACATTCCAGGTTAGGCAGATCATCGAAGAAAACTTAGTCCTCATCGAAATGTCAAAAAGTTCTGTTGCGTTCAACAAACCTTTGTACACTGGTGTTGCCACTCTCGACCTTTCAATATTAACACTCTATTAATTTCACTATCAGTGCATGTGTACAAAATTTCTTCAGCTGGTTTTGCACCTCCTGTATTGTGACACTGATTCCTTGGTATACTTTATTGCTTATGATGATGTATATAAAGTAATTATCCCTATTTAAAGGCACGGTTTTGATACATCCAACTATGCACTCGATAATCTACAAAGATTCCCTCACAGGAACAAAGGCCGTACCAGGGTGATGAATGATAAATATGCTGGGCACATAATCACACGCTTTGTGGGTTTATCTCCTAAGCTTTATGCATACATTTTTGTGAATGAGCAATGTATTCGTAAGACGAAGGATGTAAAACCCAACATGTTGCAATGACTTAGATACATGGATTATCGAGATTGTCTCAAAAATTTCACAAAGGTAACGGGGACCCGGTATCGGTTCCGTTTGCATGCTCATGAAGTCTACACCGAATGCATAACTAAGGTAGTGTTGTCAGGTATGGATGCTAAGCGGTACATTGAGGCAAATGGAATATTAACCTTTCCTTGGGGGCATTATCAAATATATTTGTTTTATTTACCTCGATATAACAGTTTTAATGCCACAATAAATTTATAGACTTCCCAACATCACCCAACGCCAAGGACACCCATCTACCAACACCACGCGCACCTCCTGTTTCACAGTCATTTATCGCAGCTGGCTACATTCATCATCGCAGCTGGCTATAATCATCATCGCAGCTGACTACATCAACTACAAATTGCATTACCATTCAATGCTGTTGCTCCCTGTTTGCCTACTTGTAAGGTAATACATAACTTCAATAACAATTATCTTGTTACAGGTGTCTTCGATCCAATTTCCCTTGTCAAATAAGAAGAAAATGAAATTAACGTCTTCATTATTGAAATTTGGAAACTGCATGCATGTAAGTGTTTTGCCTCAGTCACTTGGTGTGTGTGTGTGAGTGTTTGGCAAAATTAATACCCATATGTGACACAATATGTAAATAAACACCTTAAGTGCGCGTCTTTATGAACACCCCACCAGTGTGTCGTTAATTGTACATAATAAATGTATATAGGTAGGAAAGAGACAACCAACAGTTGCTCTTGTATATGTTATGTAAAGAAAATTGTTTGTTGTACATAAATCTCTTAAGTTGTGTTTTAGTTTGTGTAAATATTTTTTTAATCTTGTAATATATGTGAAACAGTTTGGTAACAGTAGTATTAGTAATAGTATTTTTAGTAACAGTAGTTGTAGAGTTAAGTTCAAGAAGTAGTGTTCGTAAAATGTCGTTGATGAAATGTTATTGAATAAGTCTCTTTTAGTTGTAAGTTGATTGTTGTTAAAATGATATTGATGAAATATCTTGTTTTTGTAAAAATGATTTTTGTAAAGAAAATGGTTCATAAATTAGAATATTGTTTGTTGTACATAAATCATCTTAAATTGTGTTTCAGTATGTGTAAATAATAACTTGATTTAATGGAAAATAATTACTTTAAAAAAAGAAAAACCTGTGTAAATTCAATGCTTGTAATTTGTTGTTGTTGTTTTAGATTTTTTGTATATAAATGAGAAAATGTGTTTTAGTATGTGTAAAAAGTGATTGTTTGATGACTTTTACTGTGAATAATGAATTGTTTGTTGTATGTTAAATCTTTGTTTGTGTGATATTGTAAATATGTAGGTTTAAGGAGAATTTTTGAATAAAGAATATTTTATAATAATATGTTAAAAAAATTAATACATGTATCTTCTTTATTTTTTTAATACCTTATGCCACTAAATATTTGTTCAATAATATCTTATGTAAAATGAGTGATGGTGTAATAGCAGCGAAGATAAAAATGAGTGGGTGTCTATCAGGAATGGTGAGCTGATGACTTGTATCTAAAAATTCAGGACAACTTTTTGCTTGCTTTCTTGACTTAAAAAACTTACAATCATTTAAATTAATACTTTATTATAAACTAACATACTTTGAGGCGCTGAGGGAGAATTGCAAATAATTAGGGAGAAAATCAAACATAGCTGAATTAATGAATGAAGTTTTGCAAAGGAATGAGGCAACAGGTTAGCATCTTGAGAGAACCTTGGTCCGCTCAAGTAAGAGTAGGACACAGCGGTCTGTTGGCCAAATTTAGTGACATCCCAGGGGAATTTATTGAAAGCGAACCTCGCATACCTTCACAGAGGCAGTTAGTGAAGACCTATTCCCTCATCGTCTACAATCTACGACAGCACCCAACAGAAACTAGAAAACATTAAAAAAATATATTTTATTTTAGATATACACATATTACAAGAGTTCCTGTTCAAGATACAACACACTGATGTCTGGAGAAGAATATAAACATAATATATTTAAACTAATATATAAATAAAATATAATCCAACTCAAGTTATGTAACAATACCAATATATTTTCCCGTAAATTTACAAGAGTCTGACCTACCTTCATCTCTAGTGAGAGTATTTATTGGGAAAATATAAATTTTCAGGTTTTTAGTCGATATTGCGATAAGTAATTGATTTCTGTGTTCGGTAGACGAAAATACCATTTGTGTTAACAAGTGCAGTGAATTTCATAAACATTTACCATAATTTAAACAAAGTTGCCTATCGGACGCGATACACGTATCTACTCATAGCTCGATGTAAGTGCTACTCATTCATCGGACGGACTTATTTTAATATAATTTCAGGTACGTGATTATATCTGGTTTAAATCACATTTAAGTTTTATTTTTGTCATAAGATAATTCACCAGGCTGAATCGTATAAGGTACATGTATGTGTAAACTTGTTATTTATTCATACTGACTAGCTGGATTTTGTTTACTAAGTTTGCACTTGTTGACATCAGATGTTATTCATGTAGTGAAAATTCCCTCTCATGTAAATTATATTTCTAAGCTCGAGACTCACATTACATTTAGGAATCACGTAATTCCACTGATTATTCACATAGTCAATTGAAAATTTCCGATTCAATGTGTGGAATTTATTCATACGTAGAACACTGTAGTTCCGTATCTTAACGTCGAATAAAAAGTGTTAAGTAACCATTTATGAAAACTTAAATCATTTTTTTTGCTTTCTGTTTTTTTATACATCGAAGTGTTTAAAAGAACGAGATTGTAAAATATTTACTTTTCTAATGATTTTACACTTTTACTTGACCAACGCGTGAATAAAGTGTACTCTAAATTAGAATCAGTGTAAAACCGCTGATTCGAAGTGAAAATGGCTCCACTTAGAATCAGTGAAATTTTTCACAACAGTTTTCAATCAGCCTAATTTTTCCACAGAAACAATCAGTGTTTTATTTTCACTGATTCTGAGTGGAGCTATTTTCACCACGAATCAGTGGTTTTCCACTGATTCGAATTTAGAGTGTGTTGGGGCCCATGGCAATATTAATTTTACATAAGGCGGAAGAATACACAACAAAAGTGCTCAGTTTACGGTGAACAGCCTATAGTAAACTTGATCGGTAAAACTTGTTGCAAGCTTTCCTTGGCAAGCTGCAAGCATAAGACAAGCCAGTGCAATCTTGAAATTTGCTAGCAGACCTACATGCCAGTCATTCAGAAATATAGCTTGAATTAAGTCTGAATCACACGTGATAAGACAAGCCTCCTCGGTAAGGCAAATCAAGTCAAAAGGCAAATTTGCTACAAAACCTGCATACTCTCTGGTCTTTAAATATCAAGGCATTTAACAATAATACTTTTGGTGGTAGTTTCTTTCATTAGTAGTGAATAATTCAAGATTATAGTTAGCGAATTTAGCGCTTCTGCTTCAGCACAACTATTTTAATTTTAGTTGATTGAATGGTACCAAAGGTATGGTAGAACAACAAGACCACTATTTTAAAAATAGGGACTCCTTTGTACCTTTATTAAATTTTTGGCTGGCTTTGCATTCAAAATAAGGCAGGACTTGTTTGAGAAGTTACTCTCATATGAGGGCGCGGTGGTCTTGTAGTTAGACTACTCGCCTGCCACCGAGGCGATCCGGGTTCGCGTCCCCATATTTTCCCATCTGGAAAACGTACCAGTGCCGCTGCTGGTCGGTGTGTTTTCTTGAGGATCTCCCGTTTCCCCCGTCGCTTCACCCTCATCGGCTCTCTCTCTCTCTCTCTCTCTCTCTCTCTCTCTCTCTCTCTCTCTCTCTATTCTTTGGTAAAAAGGCGCTAGGCCCCTAGTTTACGAGAAAAACGACATTAAAGTAGATAAAATGAGTTTTATTTCACGTTAAGCACAGCATACATAATCAACATACAAAACGTCGAAACGTCATAACAGGTGTTCAAAGTTTTGCTCTGTTCATAGCAATGCACTTTTCCGCACGTTTGATGCATGCAGCATGCACGGAGCTTGGCGGTCGGATGCACCCAGATCCATTGACATATCCCAGTACTCACTTCATGTGATCTGCATGGCCCCTTTGGCACTACTGAGCTCAGCTCTTTGCCTTTCGACCGACAAGTTAGTTGCAGTATTGCCACGTCACCTCACCTTTATCAGATTGTAATACCACACGTTTGGTACAAGGTTTTTTGGAACTTTCATGTCGTTTTTCTCTTAAACGAAGAGGCTTATACATTTTTATCAAAGATTGTTATCTACCTTGCTTTGCCCACATATTCGTATGATACAGTTCGTATCCGCGAATTACCTGCCGTTCTGTAGATAGTAAAATAATGATACTGTAAACTTGACAATATTAGTTCAATTCCCTTGAATGTTTCCAGAGTTAAGGCATACTGTACCACTCAAAAATATCTTATGCCTTTAAGGGCTGCACAAATTTGCTGGTACTGAGGACAATATTGAAGTAAGCTGCCTGTATTTTCCACTTCAGCATTATCAATTGTGTTGATCACTGTATGTTCACAAATCAACGTCCTATTGGTCCTGGCTGCACCGGGCATGCTTACTGTACCCTGATACGTTTATTATTGGCTGGCCGTCGGCCAATGAAGTCGCGCGTTGACTGTGTGCCAATTAATGTGTCCTGACGGAGTTAACATGTTTTACAATCCATCGTGTTCATTTGAGAAATGCTTAAAAACAACAGTTTTATTGTTACGAAGTGAAATGTTGACTAACTGTAATTTTTTTTAACTCGGTACCGATATAGTCCAGTGAATTGGTAAAACTATAAAAGTGTGAGTTTAGTCTCCAAGAGCAAAGAAATTTCCACATAAAGATAGCCTCGTATATATACACGTGCATACTCCTCAAAGAGTTAAAAGCCAGTTGTTTTGAAAACAAGCATACGGTACGGTCGAAAGCCATGAAAATCGAGTGTTCTTAGGGGAGCGAGGAGTGGTAAAGATCGCGAACGAACTATAAAAGAAACGGAGCAGAAACAGGCCATGTGTAGTCTAGTCTGCAATGTAGCCTCATTCGGTTCCGGAAAATGTTACTTTGCCGCCAGAACATATGTATATCATTGAGCACTTCTGAAAGCCCTGCTTAACTTCGGATCTACTTTACTTCTTATTAGCATCTTTCTGCCTTACGTTAGGATTAAGGCCGTGATCGAATTGGCACTTTTAGGTTGCCAGCATGTCACGTAACCCGAACTAATCGATTAAAATTATGACGTATTTGCTATTTTAGCATTTTTTTCTGTTTAACCTAACATACTAAATTACCAAATCGCAACCATCGCTGAACAAGTGAATGCTACTGAATACTAAAGAAACTAAACGATCAACTCGAACACAGCATTGACACGGACCCTCTCACTTTTTATTATTCGTGCGTCATTAAAGTAAAACTGTGGGTTTTTCTTAGAAATAAAATGTAATTTACACTTTGAGGTCAGCAGACATTTACAAAACAACCAGGACGAGTTAGAAATGAGTTACTTATATCCACCGCTTCAGGAACACCAGTTCTGTTGGGCCCCTGTGCTCCCACTCACTAACTTCCTAGTGGCCAACATGAAAATGTACACGCTTACTGTTCTCTACAACGTTCATTATTGGTTGGTCATCAGCCACTAAGGCACCTAGTTGGATTTGTCCCAATCAACTGTCTTTATTTGTGTCAAATGTTTTACGAACACACCTGTCCTTTTGCGGAGATGTAGAAATAAAATATGTTTGTAGTCAGGAAAGTTATCGTTGCTGAGCTGTAGGGTTCTTGTAAGATCCTGTTGAACACATGTAGTACAACGACTGCGAGAAAATGCTAGTTTTCTTTTCAATGACAAAGACATTTTCAAAATGTGGTTTTCTCGAGCTACACTCGAGCGAAGTCCTCAAGTGTTAACAGTGGCGCGTGGTGAAGTGTTGCAAGGTAAGCTGGCGCTTGCTCAGCGCTGTACACACTTAGCACACGCAGCAGTAAGCAGTAACCAAAGTGCAGGAGCCGGGAGAAACTGAGTAGTGTACTGCGGCCACTCACGAGAGAGCGATGAGGCACCCATTACACGCGTGCTGTGATGTCAACTGCACCACTACGTTCAAGTGGCTGGTGTGTGAACTAGTATACGATTAGGTACAGCACAGACAAAACACAGCTTACCTTGCAACAGTTCACCACACGCCGCTGGTCACTAATATGCAAATCCTTGCTGTTGTGACTGTACCACAAGAAACACCGACTTTAGTAGACATAAATTTAAACGTTACACTACCAATAAAACGTCAAAGTGTAAAATTATTTATATTAATTGACTGGCAAATTAACCCTATAATTTTTTATGCGTGCTGTACTTAAGGTTGGAAAAGAACTTGTTTCGTCATAACAACCAATAAACTGTAGGCTTTGTGTTCGGTGATCAGTGATATGGACCAGTCCTTACGTAGATGGGCGCCTGAGCGGCGTATTTGAGTTCGTGAAGGACGGAGGTCTTAATAAAAATAAAAACTAAATTTTATTTCCAATTTAGTCACACAGCTATTATTTTTAGCACTAAATTATCTGTCTCCACTATTACTCTTTTTATTTAACAGTGAGCGCACTATTTAATGTCTATTTTAACTCTCATCAACATCCTTCTTAATGTCTCTGTTTGGTTACAGTCAATTAACTCATACTCATCATTAACTCATGTTCAGTCTATCTGTTGTCACCATTTGTAATGTATTTCACTCACGCATCTAGTCCAATAGTCCAGCCTGCCAGCCGCGCTCTTCACTGCTTGATACTCGCAGTCACAGATTTCCCTTCCGCTGGTCACTTCTCTCGCTGCTCGTCGTCTATCTCTCGGATCTCAATCATCAACTAACTCGACTCAGAGCCCTATCACACTTTTATATCGTTCGCTCTGGCCATCTGGAAGGTTGAACGCACCCCGAATCACGCTGAGAGAACAAGGTCAGTAACCCATAGGATTCTTCAGATAAACGCAGAAATCAATACAACCATGGTTGGCAGTGTGTTTCGCAAAATGAATTATCGTGTCGGCTAGGCTTTTGTTACAGATACGCGGTTAGCTCGCCTGCCATTCAAAACATTCCATTGACTTGCTACCCCGTTATCATCACTACTCTGTCCTCTTCTGCCCGCTCGCGCTGGCCGGGCCAAGGTCAGCAGCGCAGACCAGCGACAAGTAAGATTATTGTTAAAGGACAGTGATATTTTTAAAGGTTGATTACAGTAGTGGTCAGTTTACCATGATCAACCCCTAGAGAGTGAGCAGTCCGTGTACACTGAATGAACACCATCTCCTCTGAAATACTATCACGCCTATGGCAGACACATGCAGCTTTAGCACTAATTAGCACTGCGTGAATACGCGCTTGTGAATAAACTTTTTTTTTGTATTCACATCCCCGCAAACAATTAGCAATGCATTCTATCTTTACAGCGAATGACTATGAAATATACACGGAGATCGGAAGCCTGTAAGGGGGAAATATCTCTCGGACTGCAGTCGCGTGACTGGTTTCTGGCTTATTCCCCGTTCCCCTGCGTGGTCACAAGCAGTTTTAATGATGCCACGGAATATGTGATTATACAGAAGTGGAATGGCGTGGTACTGCGAAAGATTCCCTGTTGATAGCGTCACCCTAATTTCGAGAAAAGAAATCCTGTCAAGTCTTATTTCAATTAAACTTAATACTCTTTCAAACCCATTTTAATTTACGAGTTTAGGTGTTGAAAACTAAAGAATTATGATGAGTGCTGTGCTTAATTCGATCCAACACTTCTTTCGGTTTGGTTGTCAGAGCTAATGAGCTGTAGACTGGATGTTTGGCTACAGTAATATGAGCCAATTATGACCGAGACCAGTAAGACGGTTTGCAAAGCATTTACCCACATGTATGATCATTGGTCATTGAGTTTCGCAGCGGGCAGCACAGACCATAAATTACCTACATGTGCGTAGTGTCCACTGGGTTAGAATGAGTCAAACTCATAGCCACTTTCGCGATTGGATGGTTTCAACTACTGCGCATCTTAGGTGCTTGCCCACGAATCACAGACGTTCGGTACCAAAGTAACTTAAGTCTCACTGGTACAGTCAAATACAACACTTTCTTCAACGAAGGCATGTGGCCAAGGACGAAATGAAAACAGCAGGTGTGTGAGTATAGGGGATTTTAATCTAGCTTCCGTGGAATTCTTTTCGCTAAAATCGCGTGGCCCTGTCTATTGGCTAGCGAATAAGTTGAGTACCAGCAGCCGACTGGCGAACGGCGCACAGTGGGGCCACCAAGTAGTTAACAATAAAGAGGTGAAACAGGCATTTGTACCGCGAACTCCATCCGCGACACCACCCAAAATGGTGTCACTATCCAGCGTCATATCTGAACGACATTACTCAACCTGCGCACCTGCTATCCTGCTTGCCAGGAGACAACCTGCGCGCCTGGTATCCTGCTTGCCAGGAGGCAATCTGCGTGCCTGGTATCCTGCTTGCCAGGAGGCAACCCAGCCAATATGGAATCCTTCGCAGCATGCAGTAGCCAATCAGACACAAGGCCCATTCGCAGAACCTTGCGCAGCCAATCAGAGAATGGATACACCAGTATAAAAGTAACCACCTCACCATTTCGCCTCTGTGTACTGATCTGCACTATAGTGGGCCAGAACGAACTGAAGCACGGTCAAAGGCTCTAAAATTAAAACAGATATTTATAGTTAAGATCTATGTTCACAGAAACTAGAGTTCCTGGAGCTTCAAGAAAAAGTAATTACTTTGGATAATTTATACACTTTCACAGCCTAACATGATCCAATATAAGGAAAAATGAGTCGTTATAAGTGGGACCCATTCTTTATCCAACAAAAGGTATTAATGTGAATTTAAAATCAAAATCGTACACAAAATATTGCTATAAATAGATCATTATCTATGTTGAACGCCGAACTATGAAAAATATTATATATGATATTAATTACCTGTTATTACTTTGTCCTCATTTATACCTACTTATTTAAACGATGTATTTTCTACAGCATACAAAATTCCCTAACGAGCCCCGCAATTATTTTTGCTTGGAAACACTCATTGAAGGGTCGTTCCTGAAATAGTAAAAGTCAAATGCCGCCATGCGCCGCCGTTAGAGAAAAGTGGGGAAAAATCCAGCGAGGAGTGTCTAGTCCATGGTTCATGCACGTTCGCAGGCACTCGTGCCCGGCCACCTGACCACAGCATGTTCAGACCCATCATATCTTCCTATTGAACCTGACTTTTATTACTGTTCGTTGTCTTCTCCGCTAGTGAAAACATTTGCCATCTTGCAGCTGAAAAAAAGTCAAGCAAGGGCTTGGAATAGCAAACTAAACCAGTGGGATTGAGTTGAAGAACACTTAGTCAACATCGTCCAATCCAAACGGGTTTTACAACTCGAATTGCTCGTGTGTCGAAGGCACTCGGATCGAAAGTGGAAAATAACCACTCGCCTGCTAGATATCCAGACCTCAGTCCCATTGAGCGGGTGTGGAACATTACGGGACGGGTAGGCCAGCTATTTGCCATTTACTACACAGCTATTGACCAATTGTGGTCCACTTGAAAGCATCTTTCCATGCTCTTTCAAACTGACAAAATAATTCTGTTTCGCCCAAATAAAAATTGTGTATTTTCCATCTTGATATACATTATATGTAGTATTATTTCACAATTGGTGAATTTCTTTGGAAGAATACGGAATCCAACTCACTACCCTTGAGTTCACAGGCTGGAATGCTACCAACTACTCTACCATGTATTCATATTAACCTGCTCAGTAACTATGAATATTTTTCACACACAAGAAGTTGCATTATTAACTTTCCTACAACACAATTAATTTTAATATCAAAGTTAAACACTATAATTTATGTGTTAGGTTTAAAAGACTAGTATTTTAGTTTCGGGCAACTTTCAGGTGGTATTTAAAATGCAGAATAAATGCTTTTTTTACGTGCAATGCTTTGCAGGTTTCCAGTCTAGAAACTTGTTTTTACTGTTACTAATATTGTGACATTATATTACTTCATATATGTATGAAATAAAGAGTTAAGTGTATTCAGTAATGCTATCGGCTGCTTCACAACATCGTATAGCTGGTATTTCATAAATGGCCCTTGATATGGTTGCTAATATATCCCCATCAGCAACAGCTGAGATGCCGTAAATGGCCCCTAACCTTGCTGCTATTAAGTCTCCAGCAGTAAACAACAGTTGGCATTTCGTAAATGGCCTATTAACTTACAGGTAATATTTTCCCAGCAGTAGATAACAGTTGGTATGCCATAAATGGGTCATTACCTAGCTGCTAATATTTTTATAACAGAAAGTTACAGTCAGTATTTTGTCTGTCGTCTACCTGGGAGGCTTCTTTTGAATTCTAACACTCGCGAGAGCATTGGCCCACATCACAATTATTTAAAAAAAAACGTAATTAAACTTTTATTTACATAACCTGATTGTCAACCATATAAGAAATTATGGCAGTCATAAATGCGAACGTTTGCTACCACTGGCAACAGTTGGCCAACTGTTACCTGGTTGCTGTTTGCTGCTTGTGGGGATACCGTACCCAGAGAGATATTCAGCATTTGTACGACAGGTTACAAGCCAGAATAGCTGCATGTGTGGCCGTTCGGGGTGGTTACACTCATTATAGTGTCTGTTGCATGTAACGTTCTGGATGTAAGTGCTATATCCAAGTCAGTGCTGCAGCGACCTCCCGAGCGAATTGACGTATATTAAACGTTTTCTTTTTTAAGCGTGTAAATAAATTAATTTCTTTTAATGTTTGGGTACCGTTTCTGAAGTTCCTCACCAGTCTCACAGACGGACGTGTTGTAAAATATTGTCAGGTATGTGCGAGAGGCGTCAAGTAGTATCACATTTTTCATATATCTTGTGTTTAGGAAGACTGCCGTTTAATTTATAAGGACATTCATTTTAAGACACCTGGAGAGTCACGTAATTGTGATCGTTTACCACTTGTCGACACCAGATGATATTCACGTAGTTGTGTTCATTTGAAATTTGCGATTTGATGAGTCCTTCGTGTAATTTATTCATAGGTAGAACTCGTTTAAACACTCTGAAATTATTTTTTTCTCTCGTGAAACGCTGTTATTCATTTGGAATAATACCATCTTTCAAAGTCGCATATCTACCAACACCGTCTACGAACAATATCACTACCAAACCAAAAATTTACACTTAGGCCACTCTTGCACTTAACTCACCATATATACACACATACATACACACATACATACATACATATCCTGTCCCCAACACGCCACACCTCACTCGAGTGCCAGAGTTCAGAGGGTAAAATTTAACCCTTTCAATTTTTGATAAGATTAAGATCGGATTAAGGATTAACCCTTCCAATCAAATCGATAATACATATATTAATCCCTATTAATCCCAGGAGAAGTGAAACCTCGTAGACCCTACTACTAGTGTATGTAAACTCGGCACACATTTTATTTATTATTTTTACATTCCGAGTAAAATTACAAGAATATCCGAAGAACTGATTTAGAGATAGAACATTATACTTTGCACACTTTCCTGTGGTTTTGCAGTCAATCCTGTTGCCTTTTGTAAGTATAATATTAAGACAGCAAAACCGTACATAGAAAACTATCAGTGGTACCCAATACCATCACCAGTACACAAAGTTTTGATCCGTGGATCAAGTGTCATCCAGGTTGCTTCGCTACCGATTGGAATGCTTTGCGGAAAAGCACAGAAATCTATAAACAATTCCCAACGGTATCGAGAGAGAAAATGCAGGAAGGTATAATTAGGCTTGCTGCAAACGAGGATCTGCTGCTTTTTTTGTTGGTACAATCGGATCTAATTCTGACACTAGTGAACCTTCGAAAACTAAAAGTTGGGGAAGTGAAGAGAAATGTGAAGATTAGTGACTACGATCACTGACTTTTGAGTAGGAAATATTTTATTTTATTGTAACTGTAACTTAAAGTAAGAATTTCAATGTGTGACCACAAAATTATCTAGTTATGTTATTGCACTGAAGAAATAAATTCAAATTATTTTCCAAATGGAAACTTACAGGTGTGGTAGTGTACTTATTTTTTTACATTTAAATTCATGTTAAAAATTTTGTCGTTTAATAGTTAGTTTGCTACTGGTCACATATACGATAGTTATAGATGATGGTTTATCGCGGGAAATGTTGACTGCTTGCTATGATTCAACGTACTGTACACATTTCCGACAGTTTTATTTTCTTATTGGCTGTCATGCACGCATGAAGTTACTATCCTATTTAACTGGGCCAATGGGGATTCTGGTACTAAAAGGCAGAACGTTCGTGACTGGCATGCAAAGAACCTAGCCGAGTCAAAACCTTGTTCATCCACTGATAAAAGAACAGACTAACTAGAGTGTTATCGAAGATATATCGGCTCAAAAAATTTTCTCTATTTTCCATCTTCTCTAACAATAATATAATGATAGTACTTTATTGTTCCCCAACTTTATTTGAGTTCTTCTGTAACTACAGTATAAAAACACAGACAAATATATACACATACATAAGTTATATGCTTTGTAAAGGATTAAATTTGCTATAGGTAGAGATCTGCAAAATTCGCATTGTCTTTCAGTGACAGGATAAGAGCCACTGCCTTAAACATAAGTGAGCACAGTCAGTGGTTTTATCGGCCGCTGACCTTTAAATGGAGTCACCTACCTGTTTGACTTCGCCAAAGAAGCTAGGCCACTCCGCCGCTGAAGTTACAGTACTGGCTTAATATTCCCGCGAGGTGTACCAGACATACTGCCGTGCTGGCCTACGGGACAAGTAAGTCAAATGCACACCAATTTGGAGTTCAGTCTGCCGCTAAATAATAACGTGAATTTTACATGTCTTTAGTTAGAGTTTCTTTTACTGTATTCTTCCGCCATATGTGAATCTAATATTCCCGTGGGTCTGATCATTATGTCTATGCGTCAGTCATGCGAACCTGTGACAATATTAAAAAAGAAACTATTTTGCAAATTTGCTAATTCTTAATCTCGCATAAATAAGGAAAACCATAAAGCAAAGCAAAATACATATTTTCAGTATTCATACGTTTAATTCAAAGTTTATACATGAAACTATACTCTCCCTCCATCATTACCAACTTTACTGGTTGCATGCAAGGCAGTGTGCCCGTTAAAATATATGCACGTAGGAGCAGTGGCATGTTTTAAAGGTCAGTTTCAAAAATGCTAAATTAAGCGTGAACATAATACATGTACTCTGTGATGTCACAGTGTTTGCACAGCCCCTTGTGCACAAGTGCAATATGTCTGCTTTAAACATCACAGATTAAGACAGAAAAATAGCCTCAATTTGCCTTTTACCCTTTTTTTTTAACGTCTGTGATTTCTTCGTTTCGTCTTTCCAGTTTATTTCAGTCCTCATTAACGTAACGTACCTATAACAAAAGGAAAAATCTACTATCAGTCATAGCGATTAAATTATATTGTAGTGTCAGTCTCGGAAGTTTTAGATTCTTAAGACGGTTGGTTTTTCAAAGTGGAGGAGAAAGCAAGAGGATTACATCTCAAACGAATCTGCACTCATACACACTTGCCATCTCTTGCAGAATATTGCAAATGCTATGGAGCAACATCACTTAGTACGTTATAGAAAACAAGTGGTCGACACGTACTAGTTCGCTGAGATGGCGAGAATAGCTCTGACAAGCTCGCAAAGCTCTACTTGAAGAAGATTGTGATTAGTCTAACTGGCTTTCGCTTTAAAATATTTAGTTATTTAAAAGTAATCTGGAGCTGGTATAATGCTCTTCTTCGCAAGATATGTGTTACTCGGTATCAGTTTGACTTTTTCTTTTGCAAGATTGCAGCCAATTGGCTACATCTCTCTAACCCAAATTATTAGGTGTTTCGTGTTCATATGCGTTCTAGTGCTCAGTATTTTATGGCTTCGGCTCTTAGCACGTTGTGGTGTTCACAGTTCTGTGCCCTTTCACGAATATATAAGATATACGTTTTGGTGCACTCTCTCTCCTCCATGGGCATTTTGAAATGTTTTGATAGGGAATAATCTGAGGACTTTCAAACGCTGAAAGCAAATTTCGAACTTCGTTCAGAAGCATGAAAATTGCCAGGCGCAACAAGCAAGCTTTCTTCTTGGAGGTTGATGGTTAACTACAGTGATATAAGTTGTTAGAACATCATCAAGTGCGTACCAGTGGTTGCTAGCAAGTTTGTACTTCAGCTGATCTTCCGGAAATATTTCATCAGCAAAGCTTTTCGAGATAATTAATCTTATCATGTCGAGTGACATGCCTCAATGGGTGTTTGTTCAAAACTCAGTGCAAAGCAGTTGATTAACAACAGAACTACAAACAACTGCTTTGCACTGTGTTTTGAACTTGATACCCTTCGTACCATATATGTCAACAACCTTTGCAGTGTGACTCCCCATGATAAGACTAATTATCTTGAAGAGTTTTGTTGATTAAATATTTCCAGAAGATCAGCAGAAGTCCAAATTTGCTTCATCTTAATTTGCTCTCAATACCTCGATGTTAAGAGCAGCTTAAATCTCTCAACTCCACTCTCTCCGTTGACTCTATCTTCAAAGTGGAGCAATGTACAGATGTCAGTAGTGTGGTGAACTGTTGCTAGGTAAGCTAGTGTTTACTCACTTCTGTACATGTTCGGTTCACACAGCAACAACAAATAAGCACTGTGGATTCTAGGAAACTGAATGTACTTCGACCATTCACAATGTACAGGCATGGGACCCATTAAACACGTCCTGTGGCGTTACCTGTCGAGCTACGTTTTAGTGGTGGAAGTGTAAATTATCAAGCAACAGAGTACAACACAGAACTAACACCAGCGTACCTCACAACAGTCCACTACACGCCTCTGGTAAATGTTATTTATATATAACGTTAACTGCTGTGTCGAATTTCATATAAATATGTATAACATATGTAATTATAATTATATAATTATATAATTTTAAATATTATCATTCTTTTAATCCCACGATGTGTCAAGTGACTCTGGAATATGGAATCCCTAAAGATTATTTACAAGGTCGTAAAATATAAGATTCAAGTTTAGTTACAAAAACTAGTACTACAAAGTAAAGTACAAAAAATAGAGTCTTGCCAGGTGTAAAATAAACATTCTAAATTAAATAAATCGAACTACAGTAAAGTACAGACAATACAGTCTCACGAGTCTCGAAATAATCTGTGCACTATGATTAATAGTACTTTAATATAGAACAAAATGTATTTGCTGTTGCAAGTTTGTTGCCTTATTAGCGCATCTTATTTATAAAACATAGGGTTTCAGACGAATTCATTTTTTTCTGTGTACTGACTAATTTTTTCAGATATAAAGGAAGAAGTTTGTGTAACATATGACAACATGTAATTATAGTTAAAGGATAAATGATAATATATTAAATATACTATTGTGTAATATGTATACTACTACAGTGACAAGGAAAATGCCTACAACACTGGCCTGAATTTGGTATTTTTTTCCTTAACAGTATTTTATTTGGGAGGAATTAATTTTGAGACTTTTTTGTGAACAAAACTTGCATGGCAGTGCACGGAGTCACTCATATAGAGACCACATAGGTATAGAATACTTAAGTACATAGACACGAAATTGCAGGGTGGTTCCTTTGATGTGGACGTACCCATTCTTAGTTGAGTGCATACGGCTCTAGGTCCGAGATTCGTATCCTACTGGCTACTGCATGCTGCGATATGCTAGCCTCCATGTTGGGCTTTGAACATTAAATTTATGAGAATGGTAAAGTGCATGAATCAATGCTACCAGTAAACATATTGTCAGTGAGTGTTATAAGAGGAAATTATAATCTTGTAACAAGTTCATATCTCAATGGGAAACTGAACCATGCATTATATGAATTTGCAACGACGGTACTATCTGGCTTCAAACTTTAGTGCCTCTCACTCTTAGATTGCAGTGGATAGCTAAACAAACAATTTTATATTTATACTCTACTATATAATTTGACAATTTTTGTACATAATTTTGTACGTATGAACTTATTCTACCAACACAGCATAACCTCTTGGTTGTTGATAACTCTAGCCATCTGGAAACAGCACGCATCATGCACACCAATTGTATCAAAGAGGGTTCAGAAAATAATTGTCTGCATAGTCGACCAAGGAAACAATTTAATACATTTCTGAGACGAAAAAGGAACGCTTCTAATACATTTCAAGAAAGCTGGGTCTGAATTTTAAGAAGAAACATAGTAAGTAAAGCAGGTCTCGATGCCAAGCCGAAGGTCAGTACGACGAGAGCCATCAAAGTGTTACCACTCACGAATATTATTTTCTTGAAGAGTCTTGGGTTCAGAGTCAATAAGAATGGAGGCAGAAATATTGATTATGGACTAGCCCGTCAACTACGAAGATGCCATCACAAAGACTTAATTTCATACTTATTCACTGTACCTACTCAGACCTTACATGCTATCATCCATGGTTCGAATACCAGTACAAAACCCGGATATCTATATGCTGCCATGCAACTCATACTTGAGATTCCGAGGTATGCTTACAAAGGCTGGAGAAGATGTACCTGCAACTACCAAGATAATTCGAAATGGAGTACTCCACATGATTAACAAAATATCTTACGAACTCAATGGTATCGAGCTCGATCCGACAAGAGATGTAAGTATTACTGCCACTATGAAGAACTACCTATCTTTTACAATAAACCAACTGCCCACAGCTAAAATGGCTGGAATGGGTATCGAATCAGATTATAAAGTACCATTGTATCAAGGCCGAAGATTCTAAATATGCATTCCACTCTCTACATTGCTGGGATTCGCTGAGGACTACAAACATGTAATAGTGAATTCCGAACAAGAGCTGGTGATATTTTTAGTAAACACACACAAATGCTATTGTATATATTGCAGAAAATCTGGAAGTTGTAACACTATAACTACATTCCATAGAGTGGCTTCTACTGCACTTTATAGTAAAAATGCAAGAGCTAATAAGACTGCTGAAGTATGTCAAGAAAGGAAGGAATATCGATGTGGTATATCGCTCATAGAGTTTAGAAACATACCAGAGCTTCACGCAGTCTCAAAATGTAAATTGGAATGTTAAATCGAGTTCTTCTACAGAAAACCCAAGGTACATAATTCTAGCATTTCGGGCAGAAAAACAAAATGCTATAGGTGTATACCACTCGAAGTTCGACCATATCAAGATAAATAATGCTAAAATATTTTTGAACTCTGAAAGTTTTCCTTACATGGACCTAAATACCGACTTCATTAATGGATGATATATGTTGGCATATCAAATGTTTGCAGATTTTCAAAGATCATGTTACAGACATGAAGCTTCGACGACTTTGGAATCAAATGAGTTCATGAACAGTGCACCACTCCTGGTATTCGATGTCAGTAAACAAGATAATCGCACAAACACAGCTGTTGTAGACTGCAGAATTGAAATGATGGCTATGGAGAACATACCTGCCAAACCTAAATCCTATGCTCTCATAATCCACGATCGCTTGCCAATGTACAATGAAAGAGATAAAGTGGATAAAATACTTACATAAGTTATGAGAACAGCTCAGTTGTCTACCAACCTCTGTCATGTTCGCTAACGTGCAGGGGTTCACACATCCAATGGAATTCATCATAAAGTATATTTGTATTGCTTACTCCGATGGCAGCACAAAGTCATGCAAGTTCCTGCCTCTGTTCTCAGATCACATGCTAGACTAAAAAAGCAAGAATACGAATAAATGGCTTACTAATCATTTCCATGGACTGCACATGCAAACCATTTATGACTGCCTGTCTCTGCCAAAACTAAATATGAAGTATACAGGCCACAGCTGTGACTCAGAACTCTGCAAGTCTGAACAAGGCTGGGCCTGTCATCGTGAGAATACTTTGCTGCTATGTGCATGGAGCCTTGGTATGTGATGGAGTCAATGCCACACGAGTATATAGAAGGAGAGTGCACGGTGTTGCAACATTGTTGTCTGCCAGTCTTCATTCTCTCGTCAGTGCTTGAACAGCTACGGTCATCATGTTTGCACTTTTCGTTAAATTGAACCATGGTGTGCAGTTCTGAAGATTCAATGAAGTAGAAATAGGCAAGAAGTACAGAGTAACAGATTTCCAGCAGGTCAACACAACTTGCTTGTTTGATGGTGAGTTCGGAATTCATCTGCCAAAAAGGTACATGCATATCATTAACGAAAAGGACTTGAAGAAGCGTAATGATTCTGCATCTGTGTTCATGACATACAGTGGGATGAAACCCATAGCAAATACCAAAACTTTTCTTAATTTTCAATTTTCATTTGGTATGCTGGGCATGTCTTCTTAAAATGAAAATTATTCTATTGTCTGCCATTATTTCCGATAAAGGGCAGTTTCACAACTTTTCCTGTCCATTATCCTTGTACCAGATAAGTCAATACCTACATCTACAAATTCACTCATCTCTCAAGCAAATGAAGAACAGCTGCAGACCTGGAAGTGGCAACATTACAAGATGGACAGAGTACTACAAAACACCACCGTCATGAACCGAGGCCGCACAATGTGGAAGACGATATGCTCGTCGCTGACTTGTGAAGTATATTTAGCAACTTCACGTTGAACTGTATGCAGTCATCAAGCATCTATTGTTCGTGGCAGCATGCTCGACAAGTGTGATTGTATACCACAGTCATCAAGCATATATCGTTTGTGGCAGCATGTTCGACAAGTGTGAGTGTACACTGTTCCAGCCAGACAAAGTTGAAAAGTACAAGCGATAGTTCGTCGGTTACACAAAATTAATTTTTAATCCTATGTGCGAGTTCAAGCAAGTATAAGTATGTGATAGTATAAATAATATGGGGAGTTATTATGACTTTTACGATGGTTTCCACACTCAAATATTTCCATGTCATGATCTAGAAAAATGTGCAGTTTTTAATCTCCATCCAAACAGTGAGCTACCAGCAAATAAAGACCTTCAAGAAAATAATCCTTCAGTATATATCAATATAATTAGCATAACTACTGTCGATGAAACTCCAAAACTGGTACCTACACTTGTGGCTACATATGAAAAGGCAGAGCACTTTGACCTTCTGCTCATCACTTATTAAACAGTCACTTTGGATACATTAAGAACTTTTCAAGACATATTCGTCCCTAAATGATAGCCTACAAAGAGAATATATTTATTTGCAAGAGATGCTTGAAGAAATCATGACCGGTCACGAATGACAGGTAGAGGTACTAGCAGCTCACAAGGAACTTCGAAACTCGCATGCACCTGCCATAATAGGTATGCCGGAGTAGGATGAGAATGGAAACCCACCAGTACTTCACTCCAAGTACTTCCAGAATGCGGACATGCTTCCCATCGTCGTTTATGCTGACTTTGAAGCTATGCAACTTCCAATTGATACATGCTCGCCCAATCCGGCTATATCATATACTTACAAGTACAACAAGTACAATCAGTTCATCACGCAAAAAGTGCAATAAACTCTGGCGTCAACCAAAAAGACTTCCAGCCCCCTTCCACAACCTTACCTATGATGAAAATTTTATAATAAAACAACTGGGTCATGATGATAGGGATATTTTCATAATACCTCACACAGAGGAGAAGCCAATCACATTTTACAAATCTCTGGGAATCGATCACATTGCAATTCATCGGCACATATCGATTTTGCTAATCTGGCTACCTTGCCGAAAACCTATCTTCTGACAGATTCTCCATCACTGCAAAGGTCTTCACCACCGATCAGATGCCCCTTGTCATGTGTATTCCCCTACGATCATGCCAATTCGTGGGGGAAATCGGATATCAATTACCACCACAAGCAGCCTTCTTCAACCAGCTTACGAATTCGCAAATCACCTATGCGGACTATACCTATGCACACAAGATGGCTTGACCAAGTTTGACTGTAAGACACTAGAAGAATATTCAGACATATAACTTAAATGGGAAATTCTACTTCTGGCAGATATATTCGAGAACTTACGCAACCTCTGTCTCGTCATCTATGGACTCGATTGTGTGCGATATGTTAGTACTCCAAGCTTCTCCTTCGATGCCATGCTTAAGGAAACCCAAGTCAAATTATAACTGCTCACTGACAAAGATGTGTATTTATTTATTGAGGAGGGAATCTGAAGAGGCATGGTCCAATGTGTCAAGCACCACTACATGGCAAACAATCATTATTTACCTTCTATGTATGTGCCACTTAGGAACCAACCTACCTCTGGTATCTGGATGCCAATAATTTATATAGTTAGGCAATGTCTCTGTCTCTCCCTATCTGCAGCTTTCAATGTGTTGATACAGACATCGATGTTACCAGCATGTCCAATTATGCTGCCATAGGGTATATAGTGGAGGTAGACATTTCTTATTCACAAAATTTACACTAGTGCCACAAAGACCTGCCTTTCTAGCTGGTGAACGAGTGTCCCCTTGGATCAAAACAATCCAAACTTATGACTACTCTATCTGACAAATCACTTTATATTATACATTATTGTAACCTCAAGCAAGCAATTTCGCATGGTCTTCAAATTAAAAAAATTCATAGAGTACTAAAATCTGAGCAGAGGGCATGTCTACCACTGTATATATTTTTGAACACCAAGAAGCATCAGGCTGCACCTAATGACTTCGAGAAGGATTTTTTCAAGTTAATTAATGCCACATTTGGGAAGTTGATGAGAAATACGAGGAAGAGAGAGGTGATGGAATTGGTGTGTACAGAAAGAAGAGACGAGAAATTAATCGCGAAGCCATAATTTAAATGTCGTACCATCTATATTGAAAATGTATATTTGATAAAACTGGAAAAAGAACAAATCAGATTTGATAAGCCAATTTATGATGGGTTTTCGGTCCACGACCTTAGCAAGATGCTGATGTATGCATGATATTATGAAGGCCAAATATAATGACATCCATCTCGCATACAGATACTGACAGCCTGATTTACGAGATCCACACATATGATTATTATGAAGACCTCATCACAAATCCCATCCTCATGTCGGAGTTCGACAACAGATGCTACCTTCCCACACATCCATGCTACTCCACTACAAACAAGAAGGTCGTGGGAAAATTTAAGGAACAGTGTGGTGGGGAAATAATGTGCGAGTTTGTTGGGCTGAGAACGAAGATGTACACCTATAAACGTGGCGGCAAGATAATGAAGAGAGCCAAGGGTATACAGACATCGGCAGTCAAAAGCAAAATTACATTTGAAGATTACAAGCAAGTGTCAACACATTATCAAACATTGAGAGTAAATATCAGTAATATAAAGTCATACCATTATGTTCTATACATGCAAACAATCACAAATTGGCACTTTCGTGGCATGATAGTAAAAGACGTATTGAATATGATGGGATACATACAGTGACAAATGGTTACAGTGGTAGAGTTCATCATTTCTTTGGTATTGTTTTAAACTGATTTGGACCAGACAACGATTGTATGTAATGATTGTATGGAATGGTGATAAATAAATCAATGCTAATTATTTTCAGTTTTTTCCTTGGCAGCATACTACAGCCTGTGCAAGACATCATCTTGGCACATATATTGCTGATGACTGGTGTCACACTGTAGCCCATACAAGGCATCATCTTGTATGGTGTGACGTCGATACATCCCGAAGGCCTGTTTTTAGTTTTATCTGAGGTGACTGCTATTCCGCTTTCACAATTTTGTCTCGCTTGTGCACAGTAATTCGGCATCTATGTTGGACCTCTGGCCTGGGGTTTGTAGCTGATTCCTTGGGGGTTCCAACACTTATTCTAAGTTCTGAATGTGAAATGGTATTCATGTTAGACACATATGCACTGCAGTAATTGGTGGTAGTATCGTACTTGCTTTTCTTCTTCATTTATATGCTGTCCCAAACCTCCTTTTGCCTCTATCTGTCCATCTATACTCGTATTCTGTCGATGTCATCTTTCTGTGTGTTCTTTTGTCTGCATTGATTTTTTTTTATGTAGGAAGTTTTCTTTTTTCGGCCTTATAAGCCTTCAGTACACTTTGCTTCAAGCATCACTAGAAATTTAAAAGCATATATATATGCATATATATATATATATGAGTGTGTGTGTGTGTGTGTGTAAAACTGAAATCTCAGTGGTGTTTGCTGTTGTAGTGTACTGTCCTCGGTCCCAAGTCTGGGGAGCCATGTGCACAGTTGTTTAACAGTTGTGCGGACTGTAAATTGTGAGGGCGACATGGCAAACGTCGACTTCTAGGACATCTACCTCGAGACTACACCACAGAAAATTAATTATAAATATATAAACACATTTCCTCCTCCGCATAAATACCTTACACTTAAAAACCAATTTTATACAGACATAAACACATTTCCTTCTCCTTTTCAATTTCCTCCTCCTCTTCATACACCTTATACTTAAGAAGTAATTTTATACATATATTACCGAAGACTCCTCCCCATACATACCTTAAAAAACATTACTTTGAATATAATGAATATTAAATAAATTTTAATCAGTCCATCTAGCGTATCATTCATCGAGTTAAGCCAAGAAGATGGTGGGCAATAATATTTCTTGTAATAAAATTAATATTAAATAAATCATAATCAATCCACTTAGTATGCCGTTCTTCGACCTAAGCCAGCCAAGATGGTGGTCAATAATACTTGTAATAAAATTTTAATAGAAGATATATATAACGAATGATGGTGGAATAGGCATTGCTGGTGTTGTAATGCATATAGAATATTTAAAACCTCATTCTTCAAACTGCTTCGATAGCCGAGCAGTCTAAGGCATCTGCACGGCGACCCAAGGTCCAGCAGTTCGAATTAATGTTATAGGGTCGGTGACATAATAGGGGCGTCGACGTCATATGGTGATGCCATCCAAGATGGCCGCCGTGACGCAATCCAAGATGGCGACCTCCATCACACCACCACCAGTTGCAATAGAAGCCCCCTTTTCTAACTACTGGTGCTGATTGGCAAACGATGTTCCTACATGTTGCTGGCATTTTGCTGGCGCGTGCGGTTGGAGTTGGCGGAATAGGTGGCCGTTTCGCCTCTGTAGTCTTGAGTTATTCTGTGGTGTGTGTGTCTATATATATATATATATATATATATATATATATATATATATATATATATATATATATATATATAGACACACACGACAGTTTAAAACTACTTTCTTCCCAAAAGAAATTAGTTCTAAGGGGGAAAAGTCGTTAAAATGCGCGCCACAGCTATCTGCTATCTGATGAAGAAGCTTACGACCTTCGATCACACCGTTAATGGCTTGGCACTGTGACGTCGTGACCTGTGTGATAGGAGGTCCGAAGTTCCCTTAACCGTTGGTCATGGGAAACTTTCATATGCATCGTATGCTTTAGACAGCTTTAGTGGTAAATTTTGACTCATAAAGCCTAGAAAATGCTACATGTTATTTTTCTGTTTAAAAAAAAAAGCTTATTTTATCCAATTAAATGGTTATCATCAGCATGCACTCTGTGTTGGCGCTTAGTATACCACAACAGCTCGAGAAGCGAAACTCTGTTAATACCATTACCGTCACTAACAACACTACCACCCCCACAAAAACCAATTCTCCTTGTAAGTACAATCGTGTACAGGAAACGTGAGCAGTTCAAGTAACTAAAATAATGTATGTACACCTCGAAAATCATTGGCCCTGGGCGATACGTGTAGCCCTGTCTCTTAGGCAACGCGAAACGAAGCTACCTAAATAAAATAACAATCCGTTTAAATCGTTCCATACACATTCCTTTTCTGTAAGAGCATCGGCCTGAGTTTACATAAAAATAATCCTCAGTTTGAAACATGGTGCATTTAACCGGTTAAACTAATTCGTCTTAAAAAATGCTGTGAATAATAAAATGGACCTATGAGTATAGCAGGTTAACTATCGAGAATCAATAAGTTATTCAGGAAATAATTGTTTATGACATGTTTATATTTATTGATATTTTTGGATAATAAATTAGTATAAACACATACTTTTAGAATCAGACGTATTGATGCGATGAGCAATACAAATATCACATCTAATTTTGAAAGTAAAGTGTACTTTATCACTTAGAATTTTCAATCTATCGTGAAGCAGGCAGGGCTGAACATAAGGTGGAATACATGACGCAAAATGCATCATAAAAATTTTAGGGAGGGGGGGGGGTGTCAAAGAGGGTATTGAATATAATGGAACAAGAAAGAAATTGTTGGTCGTAATAAAGTGGTAGTTTTTTTTTTTGGGGGGGGGGGGGGGGAGAGGGGAAATGTGGAACACAAAGACTGTGTGCAGGCTGAGACCGCAATATTGTCTCATTCCATTTTGCACGCATATGAGTCTTATAGCTCTCGCCTCTTCTCCATCCCCTCGTCACCTTCATAGCTTTTCTTTCACATACGCCAAGTAGCAAGGCTGCTAAAATGGAATGATAAAAAAATTAAAGAAAGCTGGAACAAATTTGACTATAAATTTTAATCTTGCATCCCTCTATCGCCCCGAATTTGTCCACTATATTACAAAATTATACCCAAAAGTACTTTTTTTTAAATCTTATTGAAAAAATAATTTTCTAATAATTTACCTATGAGAAGTTGCATCAATTTTAGCAGGAAAATTTCCGTGCCGTTTACATGCTGGGGAAGTAAGAAATTCACAGTTTTGTTTCACATTTTTTCGTGTCACCATTTCTCAACGAAAGTTTTTGAAACAACGTCTCCATATTTCAATTTAAAATACTAGTTATATGTTATGCGAATACGAAATTAAATTCGCATTTGTGAAAAAAATTGTAAGTAGTTTATTAGTCATAGAAAATCTTGTAACTCTTTGTAGAAAGCTCAAATGACGATATACTGATTGGATAATCTTCCATTTGGGGGTGGGGGTGGGAAGGAGTATATTGTTATGTAAGTACAGAGCAATATTCTTGTCGCCATATACAGACAGGATCATTACGTCATTGTCTTGCTCCAGATCAAAGGCATAATCGCAGCGAAAGAATCTACTACAATGCTCGCAGATCACCGAACGAACACTTTAGTTCAAATTTTCTACAGCTAAGAAATTAAGGCATTTACAAAAAAAAAATATTGAAAATTCTTAGGCTGCAAGTTATGAAATAAAGAAGCTGTCCTATTCCAGGTGACTTTCCAGTTCCAAAAAGTCATCAATTCCTTTCCCATCCATATCTGAACTAAGTGATGTGTTCGGAAACAGGTTATGGAAGAGCAGTTTATTTTTGAGGAACGGAAGCCCGATTGAAAATTAATGCTTTTACGTGATTTTACAGAAGACTGAACCTGAAATCTACGGGAAATTCGTTATCACTGTCACCATAAAGTTATAGATCAAAAGAGAGAGCGAGAGAGAGAGAGAGAGAGAGAGAGAGAGAGAGAGAGCGAGAGAGAGAGAGAAACCTGAAAAATTCGCGAGCTCAATGACCTGCAGGCTAAACTCCACAGTCTTATGTACAAATATGCAGATGTCTACTGCACATTGGTTGTCTGCTGTCACAGTGGAAGGTGACGATTGGGCCAGCGTTCTCCAGAAGGTGTCAAACATGGTGTGGTCCAATGGCTGAAATAATATAAACACACGTGTTTTGAATTCTAGCTTATCCAAGATGTATCCTCGAATTATTCAGGTGTGTGTATATATATATATATATATATATATATATATATATATATATATATATATATATATACATTTATTTATATATTTTTATACATTTATTTATTTATTTATTTATTCGCAGCTGTGTATTTCATTTTACAGCATGAGTTTCAGAGCCACTAGTATGTAGTTCTGCTTCCAAATAAACAATTTTAACGTGACTAATTTTTAAAATTTAAACACTGACGTGGGGACCAAGTATAAAACTCTATCCGATAAACAGTGACAACTGCGACGGAAGCGAGTCGTCGTAGACAGTTTACTCCAGAGGGATAGTTATGGCCCATCCTTTTCCTGTAATATCTTTGAGTGAAGTGATTTGGGCGGCTCTAGAGAGCCGATGATGGTGAGCGAGGTGAGTACGGAGTAACACCGGAATGTAATTGCGGGATAAACGGGAGATCCCCGAGAAAACCCGCCGAACAGCGGCACGATTCCCACATGCGAAAATCCGGGAGCGACCCCGCCGGGAATCCAACCCGGTTTACCTAGGCGGAGGGGGAGTAGTCTAGCCACTAAGCCACCGCGGCAGTATCTTTGAGCATTCCTAGCCCGGGGGTACGTGTAGGTAGTGAAGGCGCAAAACACATGACCAAGCACATGCGAAATTTGTGTTATTTTGTGGGTGTAGTCTAAACCCCAAGACGCTATATGCTCGTTTCACGCCTTGTGTGGCATGTCCCAGGGACACTGTCAGCCAACGGCAAAGGTTCATCGATTGAGCAATTAAACTCCAGTAAAGAATTCGCACACGTAAATGACGCCGCATAAATACTGTTCGCAGTAAACTGGGCTCTTTTGAAAGTTGTGCCAAAGATCTGATTGTATGTGCATTGCGTATTCTTCCACGTCACGTAAAGTGAACATTGACATCGGCCTGGTCGCTTTATTCATGCGTCGGTCAAGTGGACCTGTGGAACTATCATAAAAGTAAATATTTCACAAATTTGTTTATTCGTACAATTAATTATATGCATAAAAGCAACCAAAATTTTAATCATTTTACTATTCATTGATGTTTACCTGACTCCTTTGTATTCAACGTTAGAGGACGGAACTGCCTGCCTTTCGTCGTTTCAAACTTTACTGAGTGGATGCAAATCAGCGTACACGGTGAAAGGACATGCAGGAAAAGGTAATGACATTTTCCCAAGGTTGATTATAAAAGTACTCACTCGCCGTGAACAGCCTATAGTTGCCAGTAGCCAATGTTACCATACAATAACGCGAATTTGGAGGTCTCGAGACACTACATTCAATAATCTACCATACATATCACTACACGGGGCTTACTTAAAAGCTATACGAATATTTATGTGCATGATGACTGAGACAGTTAATGAACAAGCGGTCTTGCAAAAAAAAAATTACAAAAACATTAAGTTAAAAAAAAAAAATCCTTTTACCGTTATACAGAAACTAAAAAGTTCTACGCGGCAAAAGAATGTCGCGAATGGGTGGGAATAAATGTAGCCTGTGCAGAATTGGTGACATTGTGGCCAACTTTATCCTACAATCACTACATATTACATGGCTATGCTTAAATCAATATTTGTTCTAACCTTAAAGGGTGTTTACGATAACGTGAGCACTTTAGAAACAAACCTTAGAAAAAAGTCACTGACCCTGCATGCATATATTTTTATGGACGCACTCAGTGACAATCGCCGAGTAAAGTTGGTAACGATAGATGAAAAATAGTTCCATATCTGAAAGTCGAATAAGAAGTATTAGGTAACCATTTGTGAAAACTTAGAATGAACTCTTTCATGTTCCGGTTTTTTTTTTTCATGCATCGAAGTGCATGAATGAGCAGATTTGCAAAATATTGATTTTTCCAATAATTTCACAGTTTAACTTGACAGACGCATGAATAAAGTGATGAGGACCATGGCAGCGCTAATTTTACATAAGGCGGAAGGAATTACAACGTGCATACAAGTAGATCTTATACAGGGCTTTCAAAAGTACTCATTTTACCGTGAATAGCATACACCTAAGGTTTTTTTTAGCGAATCTGAAGTGCCCACCTGCGACCTACAATGGAGAAGTAAGAAGCAACTGTTTCTGATTAAAATAAATTAAAAATAAAAAGGAAATGTGTTGTTAAACTGGGTTTTATAAATAATTTTCAGATCTTGGATAAGTCAGTTTCATACACCTTTGTGAGCTTCGCCCGAATTGGGGTGGAGACTTGCTTGTACTTCGTTATTGTCGTGGAAATACAACTGCATAATGTAACGCGGCGAGGGGACCTCAAGGGCAGTGTGTTGTCAAACCAGGCAACAGAAGACTTAACAGTAAGGTTAAGATATACCTACTATAAATGTTATATAATTTTTTTTTCGAATTAAACAACCTTCTTGCAGTATTAAATTTGTTTTTAGTTTTCAACGTACGAGAAAATTTTCTGTAGTGTTTTAAGTGTTGGGAATACAAATTATATACTGTAACTCACTAAACAATATTCTTTGGGAGGGTAACATTGTACTCCTGTAGCAACGTCTTCTACCATCCCTCCACCACCAACCCCCCCTCCCCCCCCGGGGGGGGGGGGGGTTCCTATCCCGCTGCAAGTAACCCAACATTGAAAATTAGTTCAATTTCCATTAAGTTTTCCTTAGTTCAGGCGGATTGCTACAGTACTACCTGAATGTGAACTTTTCTCGGTTGTTCCTGACGTAATACCATAACTGTATTTTTCACGTTGCGCTATCTTACAAACTAGCAGACAAATGAGGCTACGAATTTGTGAATTTAATACGGAAATTATTTCTTCCAGCATAACAAGTTTTGGTTTAATGGTTTGCTAGATGTGAGCTACTTGCCTAAAATATTTATAACGTTGCAACTTTAAAAATAAGTATATAATGTACACTGCTGGCAATTGCAACGCCAAGAAGGAAGGAACTGCAGGATCCCAGATTGGGATAGAAGAGTAGGAAAATGACGTAATTATTAGGGGCTGGAAAAATTAGGGACTTGCATTCTTTTTTATTAATATGTGATTTTAATGTCATGTTTTGCTCATTTCTGCCAACAATGCAATTTTTAACTAATTTTTGTCATAAAAGTTATTTTTCTCCCAAAATGCTATTTCAAAGTTAGTAACTTACCAAAATTTATTACAAAATGCTCACACACATACACACACACACAAACACAACCACTTTGGAAAAACACCATCCCCACAGGCAGCCGGGATCGACCCCATGACCTCCCGAATGCGAGTCACATACACTACCGCATGGCCAAACACGTCCGATTTCGAAAATGAGAGTATATATTAAAAAAATACATGGACAGTAAGACTTTTACAGCTACAATAATGTTTTAACGGACAAGAGATCAGTAAGCTACTCAAAACAATGCCTGACTTATTACAGCCTTTTCATTCCAGCGTGATAGCTGACAGCGAAACTTTTTACTGTCTTTAGGTGCCATGAGACAATTTTGTGGCCTTTTTTATAAGCGGTAGTTAGGTAGGTAGGTAGGTAGGGAAGCACATAGCCCCGACGCGCAAGACACGACGGCCAACAGCTAATGAAATACAAGATAGAATGTCGTAAGCCCGACCGATACTGTCGTCCGACCAGCAGTTTTGGATTATAAATTATTTCTATTCTTCGTCGTGTCGTGCGGCACGACGCACAGAATGTACAACGTTGCAAAATGAAATTGTATTGCAAGCTTTCCCTATAATGGTAAATACGCAACTTAAAAGAAAAATAAATTGAAAATTACTGTATCTAACTCTTAAAAATAGTAATTTTACCTTTGTATGCATGAGTGATACCAATTTATCACCATTATGTATTACAAATGTCACTCTTGTTCACCGCTTTGAATCTAACGTAGCCTATCAGCGCCTTCTAAATAGTTAGGTTAAATGCCAAGAGCGTGGTGTCGGTCGTTCCGTAAATTGAAGTAGTCACATTGAAATGTGTAGTGGTTGCGTTTTTGATCGTGTCGTGCTGTGTTGGTCGGGGCTCTGTGATCACGGCATTATCGACAGCGACGTCATTAGAGACGGAGTAAGTTACTCCGACATGCAAGAGCGGGTAGGAATCGGCCATGGCCTGAAGTGTGGAACCCAACCCAGCATTCACCTGGAGGGATTTCGGAACACCAAAAGATAGTTAGGACCTAGTAAGCTAGTAGACAGTAGTTTCGTGTTTTTCATCGTACAATTATTTGTAATTTTAAAGCTTAAGACGCTCATGATGTAGGTGTGATTTTACGTGACTGTTTTAACTCAGAAATACAATTTACCTAAGTGTTCTACAAAACAGTAATTTTTGTAAATATTTTGTGTATATTCAGTTTATGAGAATTTAAAATACATTTACACAGTTCAAGATGGTGGAATGAGAAAGTGCTAATTTCACAAAAATTTATGCTAATTTCCAAAATCATAGATGCTAATTTCTCCAGCCCCTAGTGATTAGTAGTTCAGCCGAGTGGCGCAGCACAGTCACTAATGGCGATACTTATAAGCGGTGTATAAGTAGTGGTCAGGGAGCCACTGTGTGTGTGGTAGTAGCGTTGTATTTCCCAATAGTTCGTGTACACAGACGGAGTGAGTATGCCGCCTCGAAGAATACGACAGCCATACAAACGGGTTTCAGTGTTAACCATGGTAGAACCGTGACCTATCGGGATTGTGGATGATCCTACCGCGAAATTGGCTCTCGCGTTGGAAGAAATACAACCACCGTGAAGTGGATATGGGTTCAGTGGGTCGAGGAGGGACGGCAGACTGAGTGACGCGCAGGAAGCTAGCGGCCCCGTCGCATTAACAGGCGCGAGGACAGACATCAGCCACATCAAACACCATCGTTCAAGTGTTCCGGCATGTGGAACACCAAGCTGCTCTCGCACGCAGATTCGTCGCCGTCTGCAGCATCAGGGAGTCTTGTCCAGGAGACTATTACTGCGGCTGCCACCGACTGCTCGCCACAGGTACCTGCGGCTGCAATGGTGAGTGAAACATCGGGCCTGAAGGGACAAATTACATGCCATCGTCTTCGCCGACGAATCCCGCTCCTGCTTGCAGCACCACGAGTGTTACATCCATGTCCGGCAGAACTGCGGCGCACGTCTAGTCGAGTCCTGCATCATGCACCGTCATAACGGCCTAGCACCTGGAGTGACAGTATAGGTTGCCATCGAATTCCAGTCCCGCTCGCGCCTAGTCCGTATCGCTCGTACGCTGACCAGCAACCATTGTATCGCGGAGGTGTTGCGGCCCGTTGTTTTCCTCCATCTTCAGGGACAGCCTGGGGCCCTGTATCACCAGGAAAACGTTCAACCATATTTGACACACATCGTTCGACGGTTCCTCGATTACTGCATCGTACTGCTTCCCTAGCCTGCGCGTTCACTTGATCTCTCGTTCATCGAAAACGTGTTGCCTATTGTCGGACGAATGGCCTGTCAAAGAACACCTGTTGTCACAATGGATGAATTTCGAGTATGTATTGAAGCAGTATGGGCGGAAATACCCCAGGCGTACATTATTAGTCTCTTCCTCTCAATGCCGCATCGTGTAACAGCGGTCATTGCCGCCTGTGTTGGAGTCACAAAGTACTGATTTACCCATGTTCTGTACAACATGCTGAGCTGTATGAGTAATCATGTCACCTCTGTATGGTGGGTAATCAATCTATCCAGTCAATCTGGTTGTAATAGCTCATGCCCTTCTTGGTGTCGCAATTATAATGGCCATCAGTGTATTTAGTTAAACTAATTTATGTACAGTAACACTACGTCTATGCAATAAGTAAACGTGTTATAGGCGATCTGTCTCACTTCGATGTGTTCTGAAAAAAAATCGTCACTTTAACGTTTACATCCCAATAATCATTGTTTTTCCAGCATTTCTCAAAGCAAAAACTGTCACTATTGCTGAAAACTGTAAAACAGCTCAATGAAACACACAAACAAAGCAGTATTGCAATAACATTTTTGGAGTATATTTCCCAACATAATCTTTTTTTTTTCACCAATAAATTAAAAACGTTAGATTTCTCAGGATTAATTAATGGTTCTCAAATTACAATCGCTCAAAATGAGCAACAAAGACCAAATTATTATGAAATGAATGGTTAGAATTTTTAAAATTTATATTTTTAGTTGGCTTTTGGTATTTAGATTGTAACTGGCTGATTTAAGAACAACCGACTCGAGGTTACTAAGTTTACCTTGAAAACAATAAATATGTAAGAGTTTTTCTCACGGAAATGTTCGGCCGGAACGTTTGCTGTTTTGCTTTGAAATTATCCCTGAGAAAATCTTCACAATAATGGAAGTTGATGGGTGGGAATTAAGAATTGTTGGTCACCTGCAGTGAAGGTAATTTTCAGTTTCTCATCAAAAATTATATTTATTGTGACGCTGGCTAGCTTTTCAAATCTCATGGGCAAGTCGAAAATTTCGAGACATTTTATCAACCACTAAGCCAACATGTTTATAATTTGAAACACTGCTTGCATTCTACGCAAATTTCTAAATCATATACTGAATTAAAGAGATGACCTTGGAAGCAATCTGTAAGAAAATAAATTAAATTTCGAAATAACTGTTAAAAAGTTCCCTGTGCCTTGACTAGCTTGGTTTTTAGTTATTCACTCCAAACATTAAGTTATGGCGGGAAATACGTAAATCCAAGCTGGCAAGGATACTTCAGCCTTAAGAATACCCAGGGAATATTTCGCACCGCATGGAAACCAATCAGACACAAGAGCCACTCCCTGAACCCATGGTTGCTCGATAAGGAGTTGACTATGATGAGGGAGAAATTAAAAAAGAGGGGGGGGGGGTTACGAGTGGCGCGGGTTGCCTCTGGCGTCATGACAAGTGGGACGCCGCACGACATCCTTGAATTTCAATTTTTTTTTAATGCAACTTTTAAGACTTAGAATACTGTGAATATTAGAGTTCCGTTGTTATCTTCTTTCGGTATTTCACTATTTTTCTTATTTCTTCGTGGTAACGTCATTTCTTTTTTTTTTTTTTTTTTTTTGTCCTGAAGATTATTTATTTGTATTTTATGTAACACGCGGCATTACGTTTATTGTGTTATTAAACGAATGTAACACCTATTCACGGTAAAGTGAGCACTTTTGAAAGCCCTATCATGTGGAATAATATCCAATAAGTGTGTTTAATGTCAGTCTTAGACGTTAACATCCGAGTGCGGTGGAATATACACGTCGTGTTTATTACTTACATGGCAATATTTATTTTAAAAGGTGGTTAAAAGATAAATAATGGTTGAAAGAAAAAAAGTAACTGGGTAATCAAAAGTGCTCAGTTTATAATTAACAAGCGATACTGTTTAATTTATTCGGTTAGGAACCCACTCTGGAAATTGGAAATAGGGAAATGTAGAATCCCTGCACGTTTAGTGTAGTCAATTTTTCACCGGGAGGGAGAAAAAAAAGGGGAGGGGAGATATGTTTGCCCGGGGAGCCGTTATGTCTGAGGACGGTATACCAGAGCCTCACACAGCTAGCGAGTGATACATCACAGTAATCGCCTTCAATTCGTTTCTGTGTACTTACACTGTCTACTCTGGGGTACAGAATTTGAAGATGTGTAGTCAATTCACGGTTATATCACACATTTTGAATTAAATCTTTGAAAAATTATCCTATGCACAATCTGTAGTACAGTAGGCCAATGGATGTTCACAAAATAGGCCTCTGTCACGCATTACAAGCGAATTTTATACTTCTGTTAACATAACAGTACTTTTTTTTTTGTTAAATTGGACTTTTACTTATATTTCGCCTATACATTATAATATATCAATTTTAAAATTTATATAAAAACCGGGAGAAAATAGGTGGGATGGAATGCCGATAGGCTGTTCACGGTAAAATGAGCACTTTCGAAAGTCCTGCTTAAGATCTACTTGTATACACGTTATGTATTCTTCCGCCTTATTTAAAATTAACATTGCCATGGGCCTCATCACTTTATTCATCCGTTGGCCAAATGAAACAGTTAGATTATTAAGAAAGTAAATAGTTTACAAATCTGCCAATTTTTACATTTCGATGCATTCAAAAAAATCCAAAGCGAAAGAAATAATGTTAAGTTATCACAAATAGTTAACTAACACTTTTTATTCGACGTTAAGGTCTGAAACTACTTTCCATCCATCGTTAACAATTTTACTGGGCGAATGTCACTCAGTGCACCCGTTAAAATATATGCATGCAGGGACAGTGACATTTTTCTAAGGTTCATTTCTGAAATGCTAACTTTATCGTGAACAGCCTTTAGTAAGAAATTGTTCTCATGTAAAATATTATTGAACTGAATGCGCACCAATACGGTGTGCCGTCCTTTTGGTTAAAGTTTTTTCTACTCAGGTTAGGAATAAAACATGATTTACTAAGCCACTGCCACACTGCCAAAATTTTCCGTCAAACTGCTTCCAATAAGTTTGGTAAAATAAAGTTGGACAGTTATAACGTCATTGAAACGTCATAAACACCACCATATTTGTCTGAGAAAGTTGGATAGCTTCAGTTTCCATCAAACATTTCAAGATTGCACTGGTTTAAAAATGTCTTTGATGTTTGGCGGTCTCAGCCAATTAGAATCGTGCACGGCAAAAATGGACGTCAAGTAAATTTAAAATAACGGACAATTGCTGGAAACGAAGTAGGTTATGAAGATTATTTATTTATTTAGAAGCTGTCTGGGTATGAATGCTATTTTAAGTGAATTTGGAAATATAATATTACGAACTCATAGGCATCAAATGTCATTGTGCAATAAACATCTCTGATAAATAAAATCTGAATTTAGTAAAGAGGCGAAAATAAATTACAACTTTCCTTACATTTCTGAACTAAAAAAAAAAAAAAAAAAAAGAGCAATATCTCACTATAATAATCATTTTAAATAATAATTCTAATTAGATTTTTCAGTAAAAGAATTTGACAGTGTGACATTTTCAAACACATTCAAGATTATTTGATAAAATTTGTTGGAAGGAAAAATATGGTGGCTGTATTTTGTCTTAAAATTTTATTGTCAAATATAGTTGAAGACGAAAATTAGACAGTGTGACAGGTGCTTTATGGGAGAGTTTGGTGTAAGGAAAATCTCCGCCCGTAGGTGCGCAGTGTTACAAAAGGAAACTTTTAATTGGCATTTTAAGCTATGTGAATAATAAATGCGAAGGATTTACTTTGTTACGAAGTTATTTTATACTTGATTTGTGATTATTGCAATTATCATGTTTTCTAACGTAGAAAATAGAGAAAATCTGGTACATTGCTAGCACTAGTGCTTACAAGGTGGGAAAAAAAATTTTTTGCCAAAATTTTTAATATTGATCTTCCCAGCTTGCAGTAGAAGTCAACTTACGTTGGAGTAATTTTATGGACTTAATCTTGGCTCACAACCATCCGTCACTTCCGTCAGTCGCCCGTCCGTCAGTCAGCCATCCGTCGGTTTTTTCGTTCGTCAACTGAAAGCGACTCACAACAATCCGTCGTCCGTCGATCCAGAAAACTTTCAGTGTTACCGCCCAGCAACACGAACTTTCTCGCGCAGAGACAAATGTTTTTAATGAATGTAATAAATATATCCTCTCTCCCTAACATAATTTATCAGTTTCCTCTGAAAATATACAAGTCAGCTTCACTTCAGTGCAAAGGTGAAACGTAAAAAAGTAACTTCACCGCCTCGTATATTAAAAAAAATATGCAGACAAATAAACAAGTAACTGTTTTCCGGCAGCCAAGTTCAAGGATAGATATTACAGGGCGGTGGCCCATCCGTCTGTCCGTCGAAAGTTAGACGGATTGACGGATAGGAAAAAAAAGTTGCCCTGCGGCTGGTTGAAGATCACGTGACCGACTGACGAATGGGCAACTGACAGATGAAACGTATGGTTGTGTGTCCAGCTTAAGTTAATGGTCGTTTGCACGAGTCGGAGGAGCAGCCTAGAAGTAGAACTTCAGCAGGGCGACAGAGAAGTTTCGAAATAACCGTGAATATACGTACTATAGTGTTTGAAGTAATTTTCTGGCACTCTGCGGACAAAATGATTGAAAGTTCTGGCTACGACGTCGGCGGGTTGCATGCGGACGCACAGTACGCGATGATGAGCGGGCTGCGTGCTCGCCCAGGTGCGAGTGCCGGCGAGACGGTGTGACGTGCAATGGGGTTCGTAGAGGGGAGCGGGGGAGTGTTTATATTTAGCCGGCAGATGGTTGGTGTGCCCCTGCTCCCTCTACCGCGCCCAGTGTTGCCGCTTTTAGGATAATTACCCTCCCCCGCGCACCACCTACTCCTTCAAACGCCCGTCCTTCCTGAGCAGAACCGCAGTCGTCTGGGCTCACTCGTGCAGGGAAAACGAATCCTATAGGCTGCTCACGGGAAAATGAGCACTTTTGAAAGCCCTGCTTAAGATCTACTTGTATGCACGTAGTGTGTTCTTCCGCCTTATGTAAAATGGCCATTGTCATGGGCCTCATCGCTTTCTTCATGCGTCAATCAAGTAAAGCTGTAAAATAATTAGAAAATCTGGTAGTTTTTACATTTCCATTCATTTATGTGGAACTACTTTCCCCTCAGTCGTTACCAACTTTACGGGGCTCGGGTCACTGAGTGCACTCGTTAAAATATTTGCAGGTAAGGCCAGTGACTTTTTTCTAAGGTTGATTTTAAAAGTTTCTCTTTATTGTGAACAGCCTTTAACCATAGATATATGCTGTTCACGGTAAAGTGAGCAATTTTGACAGCCCGCTCATTTCGAATAATAGTCGATAAATATACCATATTTTAGCCTTAGACGTTTACTTCCGAGTGTGGTGGAATATGCACACTGTGTTTTATTACTTACATGGCAATATTTATTAAGAAAGGTTTTAAAGGATAAAAAATGGCCGAAAGGAAAAAGTAACTAGGGCCTCAAAAGTGCTCACTTTACCGTGAACGGCCTATGCAAGTTGGGAAGATCAGTGTTAAAAATTTGGTAAACCAATAATTTTCGCCACTAGGTAAGCGCTAGTGTCGACAGTGTAGTACCAGATTTTCTCAATTATTTACTTTAAAAAATGAACAGGATAATTGCAATAATCGTAAAATAAATATAAAATTAATTCTTAAATAAATAAAATCTTTTATTTTGTAATTTACGTGGCTCAAAATTTTAATTACAAGTTACCTTTCCGAACACCAGCGCACCTAGCGGCGGAAGTTTTCCCATGGTCAGACGACGCCGTTCGCCAATAAGCGTATCGTAACTTACTTGCCAGCCAGCAGCATAATCAACAGACAACATTTCGCAGCACGCAATAGTCAATCACACGCGAGGTCCATTCACACAGCCTCGCGCAACCAATCAAGGGAACCACCATGCCGTTTCGCCTCTATGTACTTACCTACTCTGTGGTAGGACACTGTGGGGCACTTCAAGTAGTGTGTTCTCTGAAGATGTTTACAAAAATGCAGAGGGCATAGTTGTTATAGGCTATTCACGGTAAAGTGAACATTTTTGAAAGCGCTCTCATTTGGAACAATAGTCAATAAATATGTTTTATTTTTGCTTTAGACGTTAACTTCCAAATGTGATGGAATATGCACACTATGTTTAGTACTTGCATGGCCATATTCATTTTAAAAAGTGATGAAAGGATAAGAAAAGGAGGAAAGAAAAAAGTAACTAGGGCCTCAAAAGTGCTCACTTTATCGTGAATAGTCTATAGACATGAACTAGTCATGGTAGATATACCGCAAAAAGTGAAAACAAAAATAATTTCTAAACAGAATTTATGCAGTTATGAAAACCGTATTTTCTTCAGTCGCGCAAGTATCAGTATGTTTTCGCAGAAGTAATGTGTTCTTAATAGACGGGAAAACCACACTTGGCACTGAAAACTTGGTTTGTACCTTTTCTTTAATTTGAACGAATTGTCGAGCGTCTTGACGAACCATCACCATCAGTCATTTCAGGGGCCATGCATTTGATGAGTCTCCATCACCTCGCCACATCACTCGCACCTAGGGCTTACAGGCCCAGTTGTCTAGTCCACATAACTAGAGACATGCGAAATTCGCGTTATTATTCGGCTCCAGGCTAAACTTCACAGTGTTGTCTTTACTGGAGCAGATGTTGTTCCTCCGTTGGCTGCTGCATACACGTGAAGCCACGCCTTCTCTGGCAGGACTGCACGTGATTGGGGCACACAATTGTGAAATGTTAATTTATTGGCACAGAGTTACCTAGGGCGTGTCAGATAAATTATGGTCCACTGACAGACGTATTCAAAAGGTACACGTGTTTAAAGTTTAACAAGTTCCCGAATAATAACGCGAATTTTGCATGTCTCTACACACGTGTTCTCATCATGAGCAAGGATGACGGGTCTCCGGGGCTCCAGTGACTTGCTACAGATAAACTATTCACGGTTTCTTCACACTTTTTTAATCAAACCTTCGAAAAATCACTCCATGTATAATGCGTTTCGTCGTTTCCTAAATATTCCATGTATCATAAGCGTTTTATGCTAATTTTATATTGAATCTGTTTTTTATATAGGATATACGAATTATGAAGTTTAATTAATAATTAATATGAATAAATGCAGGGAGAAAATAGCCTTGTTGGTAATGACTAATAAGAAAAAGTTCTCATACAAAATATTGTTAAACTGAGTGCGTACGTATGCTGTGCATTGTCCCTTTGGCGTTATTTTCTAGACAATGTTAAGCTGTGTTTGGATCAGGCGGAGGAATACCTTAAAAGTATAACTTCAGCAGGGCTTTAGAGAAGCTGAAAGTAACCATGAATGGACTATATAAATAAAATCCACAGTCCTCTACTCCAACCTCAACTTTCTAATTGTTTGCTGCTGCCATTGTAGTTAGCCATCTTCACCCTATACCAAATATAACCATGGAATTCGCACCTTGTTTACTAACACTTTTGTTGTCGACTCAAAAATCCCTACAGGACATTTTTTTTTAACCTTTTGAGGAGTACGCACGTATATGCAAGGCGAAGCGTTTATATGGACGTTTCTTTATTCTTGAAGACAAAAATTACACTTTTATAGTTCTACTGTTTCACTGGGTTTTAACAGAATCTAAGTAAAACATTAAATCCATTCAACATCTTCATTTGTAAGAATAAAACTGTTATTTTTAATAATTTCTAAAATGAACACGATGGATTGTAAAACCTGCTACATCTGTCGCGACACATTAATTGGTATACCGTCAACGCGCGACTTCATTCGCCGACGACCAGTGCAAGATGTGTAAGTATGCGCAGTGTAGCCAGAGCCAATAAGAAGATAGTAAGCGGAAATACACCGACCAACACAGCTGATTTTGCTGGTAGGGAATATAGGAAGATCACTTTAACATTGTCTTTGGTGCCAGTTAAGTTTTGCCGTCCACGAAGGGTTAAAAAGACTCTCCCATCCCTAGTCGTGAATACAGTTTTTTTGAGAGCAACCTTTGACGTCAGGGAAAAGAAATATTTTTGGGAATAGAATAGGGGATATGGAAGCAACAGAAAACTCGCAGATGATCGAATTTTGCTCTTTCCCTTCTTAGGACTCACTAAGCAAAATACCATCTAAAAAAAAAAAATGTTTATTAAATTACAGTTCAAATCGAAACTTTCCTTTACAACCTGACCTTTGCTTGCCCTCAGTGGAAGGTTCAGTCATTTGGAAGAATTTCCCTGTTCATGGTCTTAAAGTTTATATGGTAATTTTTAACTACATTTTTGAAGATGCTACTTTTTTTTTTCGGTATTAATCCTTATCGATTTCTTTAAACAAAAAAATAATCTACCTTCCCCCCCCCCTCCCTTTTTGGAGTCCAGCCGGGGGAGAATGAAGGAGAGAATATAAAGTTCTTATATAATAAACGCAGATAAAAATTTAACCAAAATTATGTGCATATGCACAATAAAACCATACCTTCGTACCAAACTCATTTAATGTTAAGGGAAATGCTTGTCGAATAGCCACGACATGGGCAAGGCTAGGCAGAGGGGGTAGTTCAGGTCCAGTTGATTGACAAAGAAAAAGATTCAATTTCAATCCCTGATTTGAAAGTATTATCCTCAGAAAGGCAATGTCCCCTCCTTAAACAAAAAAAAAAATCTACTTTTGGTATGAAAGTTTGCTTTTCTGGTTTCGGCAAGTTCAGACAACTCCAAATTTAGCACAACAAACAACTATGAAAAGATTTCTGTACTGTAGTAATTCAGAAAAATGGTTATGCCTCAGAAAAGGAAAAGTTTAAACGTCAGTTCCAGTATAACATTTCTCATGCTTTTTACGGCGTCGTTTGGTAAGCTAGAACACAGAACACTTGAGAGTACGGAAATGAAAAACCGGCTTACACCACGAACTCCTACAGCACACGCCAACAACATGGCGTCGCCGGTCGGTAACTTATTCGCCAGTCAGAGCCTGGTAACTTGTCAAGCCGGAATCATATAGTCCCGACAAGCACAGCACGACACGACATAAACCGCAACCACGACCATTTTCAACGTGACTGCTCGAATTTACAGCACGACAGTTTACTGACGCGACACGACGAGTAGAATTTTTCAGATCCATTTAGAAGGCGCTGAGTAACTACGCCAGTTTCAAAGGCGGCGGGCAGACGGGAGATTTGGGATACATTATGCCGACAAAGTTTTATAGCTAGTGTATACAAAGGTAAAATTATTATTTTAAGAGTTGAATCCAATAATTTTCATAATTTTTATTTTAAAGCTACGTATTTCCCATTGAAGGGAAAGCTAATGAAACAATTTAATTTTGCAAGGTTGTAGACTCTGTGCTTCGTGCCGCACGACACGACGAAGAATATAAATAATTTCTAATCCAAAACTGCTGGTCGTGTGACAGAATTGTCGGGCTTACGCCAGATCTATCTTGTATTTCATTGGCTGTTTAGTTTTAAGTACCGTGTCGGGGCGTTCGTGCCGTGCTTGTCGGGGTTATGTGATTCCGGCATCAGCCATCATCAGCGGTTTCTTCACGTTATTTAAATCAAACATTTCCATGTGTGATGCGTTTCGTTGTTTCCTTAATATTCCATGCATAACAAGCATTTTATATACTTATGTTAAAATTAAAGTACCTCAATTTGTATTAAATCGAAAATTTTTATCTATAAACTAGCGACCCGTCCCGGCCTCACCCGGCTGCAATTTACAAATATGGCGTTGTTTAGGTTTACAGCAAGTATATACACTAAATGCCGAAGGTAACTAACATAGGATTAATACAGTTTTGTTCAAAAATCTTCGTTAAGTGAACTTTAATAGACAAAATTGGTTACTGTGGGTCATCCTCAAAAGATAAACATATGCTGCCGCGGAATTTTTGTAGACCTTTTTGAGATCTACAATTCTGTAGTACTTTAATTTGGTGTATCTCTTATGGTTTAGTGAGCGTAAGCCATGTAAGCGCCCGAAAAGCAGCTTTTTCCGACTTGATTAGAAAACGGGGACACTTCTCTACTATCCTTACATTAAATATTAATGTATTATATACCGAACCCTTCCTCGAGAAATTCTCTAAATTATAGTGAATGAAAATGCATAAAAAACCAAGTAATTTAGCAGCCTTAGCGGAATACACAACCACACGCGGCAGGGCGACTTTGTTTTATACTATGTACAGATGATAATATTTCATTTATAATTAGTATAAACAAAAACAGTGAGAAGACATGTGTTTTGTTTGCAAGAGGCGGAGGAATACCCTGGAAGTAGACCTCCAACAGAGCTTCAGAAAAAATTTTAGTAACCGTGAATGGACTATAAAGGAAATAATTCGCAACACATAGTAGCCAATCGAACCCAATCAGAGAATGGGTACGTCCACATCAAGTGAACCACAACGCTGTTTCACATCTGCATTCTTACCTATTCTGTGGTTACACATTCACTTAATATATCTCAAACTACGAAATACATTACAAAAAATAAATAACAGAAATTTGTGTGTATTTTCTGTAAATAGTTTGCTGATAAAGGCTGTTCACGTTAAAGCGAGCACTTTAGAAATCAAACTTAAAGTCACTGCTCGTGCCTGCATATATTTCAACGGGCGAACTGAGTGCAATTGGCCCAGTGAAGTTGGTAACGATGGAGGGAAAGTAGTTCCATGTATTAACGGCGAATTAAAGGTGTTAAGTTACCATTTCTGAAAACTTAAATTATTTATTTCGCTTTCTATTTTTTTTTTATGCATTTAAGTGTAAGAATTAACATATTTGAAAAATATTTACTTTTCTGATGATTTTACAGTTTCACTTGACCGACGCATGAATAAAGTGATGAGGTCCATGGCAGTGTATTATGTCGGAAGAATAAAGTGCATACAAGCACATCTTAAGAATGGCTTTCAAAAATACTCAATTTACTATGAACAGCCTATACCTATGTGTATGCTAGTAGGCTAGTTGTTGAGTCCAAGTCGAAGGTGGTGGCTTATTCATAGTAAATATACGTAAGCAACCGCATAGTTATTAATGCATTTCTCCGGCTTCAAAATCAGGATTCCTTAAATCGAAGTTTACACATCAAAGAATTTAAGATATGGCAGTATCTACCTTAAAATAACTATCTTTAAAGAAAACAATTAAAGGAGTAGTGTAACACAAAATCAGTAGCCTATGTGTGGGATATTTTAGTAGTTTTTTTCGTAGAAAGGAAAAATAAAAGTAAATCACTTAATTATTATTAAAAAAAACTGTTTTTATGTGTCACCATACATCAGTGGTTTGGTGTTTATTTTTAGTATACGTTTACTTTGACCAAAAAAAAATAGGCACGAACTAAAAATTCATGGTACTCTAATTTCTAGTACGGTACAGTGACGTATATTTAGTCTTGGAGAAATGTGTTTCTCAGTATTTCGAAGAAAATGGAACACTATAGTAGTAGGGATGTGGGGGTTTCATTTCACTTTTGATTAATCGTATTAACCCTTTGATATGAAATTGATATCAAAAGGGTTAATCATAAATCCGATCTTAATCCGATCTTAATTCGATGAGAAATTGTTAGTACGATTTTAATCCGATGAAAAAAATTTCGTTAATCCTTAATCATATCTTAATCAGATCGAAATTTTTTCCTGGGTCATTATTATCAGATGAAATGGTACGAAACTTTGATTGATTGGTCCAATTAATTGAATTGAATTAATCAATCCAAATTGTAGTGTGATAAGTGTATAGTTTAGTGCAAAGGTGTATTAAGGCACTTAATTTTTTTCTTATTTTTTGCGGTGGGGAGCAACTCTGATACGTCCTCACCCTTGGAGTACTGATATGGGGTGTGTTGGGGACAGGGTATATATATATAGTTTTGTGCAAGACAAACGAACACAACAATGTGAGTCTCCTGGTGTCGACAAGTGCAAACTCACAATGATGACAACTATGTGAATATCCTGTATGAAATTAATTAATGATCTACAATGAATCAAAAATGTCCCTATAAATATATAAATTAAATGACAGTCTTCCTAAACACAATAACAAGGTATTTGAAAACACGTAATAATTGCACTACTTGATTCCTCAGAGTTGTACACGTTCCTTGAATGATTATAATATACGTTCATTGGGTTCGGGAGATCGCATGTATTTCTGTGAAGTGAAACCTAGCCTGTCTGATTAGATATGAGTTTCGAAATTAATTAAACAACAAATGAACACAAGTACGGGACTATCACTAAACAAATTACAGAATCCAGCTATCCTGTTTTTTAAATTAATGAAATTGCACAATCACCTCTCCCAAAAGATGTCTGTCTGGCTGCGAGGTTACTGAAGGAATGACGTTAGTATATGATTTGTGGAGACTTATAAGCACGATTAGATACGTGGAGCATGGCCGATGTCTGTCTGGCTGGGAGGTTAATAAAGGAATTAGACATGGAGCTTGCAACTGAGTTGAAATTACGGCAAACACTCTGAATACAGCTCACTAAATGAATTACAGAACCCATTTCCCTAGAAAACTCCTTTACCACCTATTCTGATAACTTAAAGATGGAATAAAGCACACGTTCAAAATATGCAAACTAACACAGAATTGATTTGAATTCACTACAACACGGACAATCAAATATTTGCAAACTCACATTTTGAATTAAATTTTTATCAGACAAAATAGTGTAATAGACATACATGGACGTCTCCCTTTCAATTGTACACGTACCTTAAATTATTCTAAAACATCTCTGCTCGATGTGATGTCTGATGTAGGAATGAGTTGGGCGTACCACTTATGTCAACTTATAAGCTGTGTGTCGAGAGCCTGAGTATAGAAGTGGATCATGGTTGGCAGGCAACTCAGTTAAAATTACGGGAAAAACTCGTAAATGAAGGAAACATTTTAAATGTTTATGAAATAGGAATTAAAAGAAAAGAGAATTGAACACACACAACTACATTTACGATGTATCCAGAGAAGTGCTTTACCACTGCGAATAAATGTTCCTATTCTAAGAAGAAGAATAACTCACTTTTAAGAAGTATTCAAACTTCTTCGGAAAAAAATTCTTTTAAATAACGGACATGCTACATCGAATCGAATAAATACTATGAACTTCATAAATGGGATTTACATGATAACTGCTGATAAAATTATTTTTAAATAATGGACACACTATATCAGTTTTCGACAAAAAAATTTTTTTTCCCAATATATTAAAAGTTATAAAAATGTTTACATTAAAACCAAAGCTGAAGCCCGGAGCAGATACTATTCAATAAACACATTTAACGAGAGGTGAAGACCACTGATTGGCTTCCCTCTGTTATAGCCCTAGGCTCCACCAGAATGCCGGATGTGGGTGTTGTGTGTACCCAGTACAAAGGTTGGCATTAAACTAACATGGTACTGGTCAGTGAGAAGTGGTCATATCACACCTGCATGCACTCCCTCAACCCTCCCCTACTCCAGACCACATATTCGGCTATGTGTCCCCCTCCCCCGACCAATTTCATATTCAGCCCAAAATGTGTCTTTGTCCGAGATGGCAGCTTTCTTACAACTGCTATGTATCCTCCCCTCCAACCACAAGCCAACAGTGGGGTTTCTTTCGAGATGAGAGCTGCATTGGCTAGAAAAAACCTTTTACCCCACCCCAGAATGCATCTAGGTGTACCACATTAGAGACTCTCCAACTGCCAGACACACCTCAGGCCAGCAAATTTTGAACTGACCCTGCCTGGCAAGCTCCCCTCTGCCCTCAACCCAACAAACTTTCACTTTTGCTTGTCCATTAACTTGTTCAGAAAGGGAGGATTATGCCATACTCGAAACCCAGGCTTACTTCCAGCTAAATTTAATTTTGCTACCAAAGTCCCGATGATGAAATTATTTGCCTCAAGTTAAAATGAATTAAATCTTACCTGATATTTTAATCCCCAGATAAAATTCCAAGAAATTTTAAAATATTTTAATCCAATAAATGAATGATATTCCAATAAACTTTCGGTTTATCCCATTTTCCAGCAAATTTACAATACATTTTAAGTTTAAAGTAATGCAGGTATCTATGAAAAAATATTTTGTACAAGAGATATTTTCACTCACTAAATTTTAAACATTGATAGAATGCCATTTTTTCCAAACATACATATTTCTATTTAAGCAATACATAAGTTAAAGTTTTTCACCTATTGCAAAATTATGTTAAAACCAAATGACTTAAAATTTATTGGTAATGGAAAACATGCATATTAAGTCAGTTTTACTTATAGATGTGTATAGCAGAGAAAAATACACATTTTACATGTAGACTTCTCTACAACACTATAATTTACTTATAACCAAAGTTCCAATTCAGAAACTTCCCAGCCCAGAATTTCGACTATACTATCTAGCATAAAATGTGTATATTTGAACTTATTTTACTAAAAAAAATACTACTTTTTAAATGTAATATTATTGAAATAATGTGAATCCAGCTTGAAATTACTGCTATCAATGCTGAAATCGGTTAAATTACATCATATTTCAACTTATTTTCTATAAAGTCCAAATTTAAGCAAATTTTAAGGAAAATGATGGCAATTTTTAATCCATATACTATATAATGAGGAATAAATGAATTTTTTCTGAGTGTTAAGTCGTCAACTGCCAAGGTCACCTCATGTACATGCATGCATGTGCATTGCATTAGCAGTACTGAGACTTAAGCATCTGCAATAGATCTGAGAACAACATCAGACGTCTACATCGAGAATAATGCCAGATGCTTAATACATCTATATCAATGCCATGTGACAACTACAATGCCAGATGCTTACTACATCGCCAACCCCCACTGCATCATCTAGATCTGCAATGTAGAATCTACAGGGGATTACATCTCTCTCCACATCAGTCCACTCCAGGAATAAGGCATCACGGCCACTGTTGTGATAATTGTGATGAGGAATATGTTTAAGTATTCAAAGCTAAGCTAGCATATGGAAAGGCAAAAACCTTATTGAGTTTAGACTGTTCTCAATTATGGGTGTTGCCAAAAGAGTGTATTATTGCTTTTGTGGGACACAAAATAAGGATAGTTTATCTGCTCCTTCCCGGACATTTACAAGCTGATGAGGATATTGAGTCTTATTTGCCATGTGAAAACTGTCCTCATGTCATGCCTGCCTTTGCTAATGGTGGAAATAATCAACATGTGTGGAGGGACTGTATATCACACAGGCTGTAGCACCTTATTGAAGCCAGAATTATCCCAGATGTAGTAATGGACGATTCCAGAGTTGATGAAGTGGATTCCATGGACACCGCTGATATTTTATAAATAAGATGAGTGTGGAGTTTTGTATGTAGTGTAAAATAGAAATAACGTAAAAATGATACGCTATGTGCAAGGTTTAGAAAACTACCAAGACAACTCCTTTGTAATTAAGGAGCTTGCTATTTCTTATGCAACCAATACTAATGACCCTAAAGTACTAAGCTTTAAATATCCCAGACCTTGGTCTACTTTAAAACCTGAAGTAAAATTTTATGTTATAGGGAACAGACTTACGAGATACATGAACTAAAATGGGATTCTGGTGTCATAGCTTACGAACAGCATTTCCAATATGTAAACGATGCATTCCTCGAAGATTATTCAAAATATGTGCTTGGAAAAATGGAGAAGGAAATATTAAAAAGTTTAACCAGTGCTGAAGTCATAAATACCAGAAGATATCATGAATGTTTGAGTATTAATTCAATATTCAAATCCTATAATACCAGTCACTTGAGAAAAAATGTTCTGTTCACAATGCAAAAGCAAAGCTTTAAGAGAATATTTGTACCAGCATTGTAACTACATGTAAAGATATTAATTTCGAAAAGTGGTTTGCCGCAGGTAAGATTTCAAACTGCCTTGTTCTTCTTGGGACCTATGTTTTATAAATATAAGTGAAGAAATAACCGAGGAACCAGGATTTAGACAAATAAAATATAAATTGAGTAGAGAGTTTTATGACAGCCACACCTTATGGACTGAAACATGCAATATTAAGGAACACATCACACAAATGCAAGGCAGTAACAGCCTTCAAAGGTCGCCTTGTGGAATGTGGGACTGTGAGGTTTGGAACAGCAATGTTTGTGTCTGTAAATCTGATTTAACGAAGTTAGGCTTGAAGAACTAATATTATTTCAAATTGGAAGAAAATTTCAATATATATAAAGAAAGAGAGAGAACCGTACACCGGAGCTTATGCCAGTGATACTCCAGGATACAGAAGAGTGTGGTTCCGAATTGAAGAAGCAGATAGTCCACTACAAATACAGACGTGCAATGGAGATGAACATTGGCATTTCTTGTTAATTAGTCCTGATTATACTTTAAAAGATTTCGATGATTCGATGTTTGTTATGAGCGAAGTTTTTGTCCTTTGTATAATTTGCATCCTGACAGCAAACTACTTTGTAGTGAGAGTCAACTAGCATTTAAAGCTCCAAGTGCGCACTCACGAAAAGTATGTCCTACAAGAAAGTTAAATACATAATGCAGAAGGAATGTTGTAGCTGTTCTCTTACTATAGTATGGAGCAAGCAAAGTAAAAACAAGGTCATTTTACATACATAGGAAACCAAGAATTAACTAGCTAGTGTTGCATGTGAAATTGTAAAGTTTGCCTTAGTAAGAACACTTAAATGATGGAAACCCAGGCTATATAAAGGAGACCGTTTAGTAATAGACTGTCAGTCATGTCTTGCATCTTCAATCCTACAGACATATACGAAATCCTGCAAATAGGATACATAAGAGTCTTCTTTAAGCCATATGATTGTATTTTACAAGTAGAACAATATAGAATATTGGTGCTACACTTTCGATAACTGTCTCGGCATTTGCTTTGGTGAAGGAATAGCATGCAATGATTGTGCTGTGAGATATCTCCACCTCGACAGTGACTTGCCATTAACATTATAATATTTGATGATTGCCAGTCTTAGCAAGGAGCTAGAAGACGAGAATGGACAAGGAGTAATTTCCTACCAACTCACACGACCTCACCAGGAAATCGCCGTTCGCTGGAAGGTAACCTGCAACAGGACATCCACAACCTTATTTTTGAACAAGAAGGCTTAGTTTTTCCTTCGATGTGTAATTTATATGTGTGTGAAGTTGCTAATTCTGAATAATATTCTCCCCGATTAGCAATTATGCATTTATTAATAAAGGTTTGTATTCTGTAACTTATAGCATATTCACATTTAGTTGTTAAGGAAATGTGTGAGTCAGCCATTAATTTAAAATGTACCTATTTCTCTGAACCTTTGTCAGTATATACTAAACTATATAGTTTTGATTTCAGTTTAACTAACTGCAATAGTTCGAAATGTCTTGTAAACCAATACAGGCTGCATAGAGTAGATTGAAAGCATAAGCTTAAGGGCGAGTGCATTGTAACAACATTTTGTAAGGAAGAAAAATGTTTGAAACATCTCATTTATAATATACTCAATCATTACATATCATTATAGCAAAAACAAGTTTGGTTACACATCTCGTACTGAGTGTGTTTCATCAATGTGCCACGTGCATCGAACAATAAAATTAGCAAAAATAGAATTTTCACCTAATTCGCTGTTTAACTTTAAATGATAGAGAATTATTTTATCAATATACACACATTGTTCCTTGCTATTTGTTCTCAGTCGAGTGTTGGATAGCAAACGCTTAACATGGCATATTTTCATCCTGGAAACTATTACATTATGGTCAAATCAGGAAAGTCTAATATACCTTACACACTATTGTGTAACGGGCTTCTCCACAAATTTACGGAGACTTGTTACAGTGTATTCCATTTAAAGTAATTTATTTTCCGCTAGGAAAAGAAAAACCCATGAATTCATACAATGCAATGATAGCATGAAAAGTTCTGTGTTTTACATGACTCAAACAAGTCCTCTTCCATCTAGTATTGAAGATGTGCACTCATATTATGCTGTAACCTACCCAGACTTAGTTGAAATCATTGTTTCACATTCTCCAGAATGCAAAGACGTATGTGTACAAACAGACAGGTTAAATACAGAGTATAAGAAACGCTCCCTCCTTGAAAGCACAGTTCAAGAAGGTGATTTGGATACAATATTAAGAAAATGCATGAAAACCTTATTTACAGAAATTGCGAACAGTCTATAAAATATATGGTTTTTTTTTTTTTAATATTGTGTATATATTTTGAATCAACCTGTGCTGACATGTGCTAAAAAGGTTGTAACTAAATTTTTGGATCAAGCTGTATATGTATATATTTTTAAATAAATATCTGATATCTTTTGTAACATGCTATATTAGCTAGTGTTAAATATGTTTCATATAAATTTTGGAGCAACCTGTATTTGTTTGTTTTATGCTATGTGTGATAATGTTTGCTATGTTTTGGAACACTCTGTAGTATAACAGAGAGTGATTTGTCTTTGAAAAATGTTATACATAAATTTGTGAATCAAGCTGTGTTTGTATATATTTTTAAACAATTGTCTAATATGTTTTGTAACACCCTATATTTACTTGTGTATGTTTTAGAATGCTCTGTAGTATAACAGAGAGATTTTTTAAATGTTGTATACAAATCTGTGAAACAAGCTGTGATTGTATGTATTTTTGTCAATGAAATATGTTTTAAAATGAATTTTTACTTTTATAACTGTGAACTTGTTTTCCTGATAAATGAAAACTATATTGATAAATAAATATCTTAACAGATATATATATATATATGTGTGTGTGTGTGTGTGTGTGTGTGTGTGTGTGGAGAGAGAGATTTTAAAAAGATTTTTGGTTTCTATCAAACTATGTTCATTAACACGTACTAGTGTTGTAAATAAAAGGCCAGAGGACCAACAAACCTATTCATTTGCCAAAAAAAAATTGTATTCGTCTAAAAATAGGTAAAACTGTCTCCTGGAAAAAAGTCTGTTGAAAAAACGTAGTAGTATTTTTGCAACACAACATAAATATACAAAAAATAGTTTATTCTTTTGCCAGCCTCCATAACATAATCAGTTTATGCATAAGACGGAGGCTCTGGGTTCGAATCCCAGATAAGGTATTCTTAATATTAGTTAGTTTCTGGGTTCGAGACCCGGTTAAGTCATGTATGATTGTAATCTAATTTATGGGTTCGATTTCCATCTAAGACATATAGGAATGTAAGGCAGTAAACATAATTCATAAAAGGAATAATGTACGAATTACATAATTAAAAAATATATAAATTAATGTATGTAATTATTTGTGTACATTAAAGGACGTAAACTGTGTTAAATCATAGCAAGGTGCATTAAATTCTGGGTTGAAAACCTCGTATCGGGAACAGCTTGTATCGGAATTACTATTGTTCATATACAATCGTTATAAGAATGTAATTCATATCTAATTGCTCAAAAAAAGAATAAATACACATATTCCAACACATACAGGCTAAATATCAGAAAACACGTAAAATTCTTTTTAATTTGCGTTAAATTTGGTTAAAATTTAGTTAAAAACATTTCAAATATGTAATTTGTTCGTTTTGCGTAGGTTTGAGCCTAATTACGAAATATAAAATTTGGCGACAAGGAAGGGTGTCTGGCCTATATATAGGATATCCCGCCCCAGCTCGTAATTTGCTGTTCTAACTTCATGGAAGGTAGTAGAGATTATGAAGTTGTAAATAGTAAGAGTCATGAAACATGCATGTTAGATGTAAGAGTGCCAAATGTACATAGTATATATAATAATGATGATACAAGTGATTCAAATATTAATGTATGTGGGGCACAAATTAGCTGCTTTAGTGAGAAAGGAGTCAAGCAGATCGAGGATGCTGGGGTACAACTGCCTGTACTCCCTGTACCTAAGCTAAAGATATTAAGAGTTACTTCGAGGGCAAGAACATTTATCACCAGGCATACTACCATCAGGTTGGAAGGCATAGGCAAACCCAACGCTGTAGCATTACTAATAGTAAAAGGCTTGGCCAAAGAAAATATTTTAGGCACTGATTTCCTCACAACATATTCTGTAAAGTTAGACTTTGGTGACATGACAGTTTCTTTGCCAAAAAGAGAAGTTTATAACTGCATAGCCTAACAGATGGGAACCAGGAGACAAGTTTGCTAGTTCATTAAGTAGAGACATAGACACCCATATATTACAAGTGAATGGTGCTAACACAAGTTACAAGGCAAGGGAGGAAGACATATGGGCTGCCATTGCTGCAGTGGAAGCTGTGACAAGTCTCAACAGAATCAGCTGTGCAGTTTATTGATGAGTCACAAAAATATTCTGCCAGAACAGCCAGGCTTAAACAAGCTGTATTAAGCTAAGATCAAAGTCATTTCAGGCAAACCATTTCACAAGATATCATATCCAATTCCACAAAAAATACATGTCTGAGGCAGAAGAGTTTTTGAAGCAAATGCTAGAATAGGGTTTTTTAAGTCGTGAAGCTATCCCTTATTCTAATCCTTTTGTCTGCATACAAAAACATGATGGGACTGTGAGATTGTGTCTAGATGCCCGTGCATTGAATAAAATTACTATCAAGGTTAGGGAAAGCCCAGAACAGACAAGCAAAGTTCTAAGGCTATACAGAGGAGTAAAGTTTGTGAGTACATTTGACCTATCCTGTGATTTTCGGCAAATTCCACTTGATGTAAATTCAAGACCATAAACACCTTTTTTTTTAAAACGAATCAACATATTGTGTTATAGTATGTGTGTTTCACGTGTGTCATAAGGTGATTTGTTTGTCGGCATGGAAACAATGAAAATGCAACGGCCGATAATGTGTGCACGGCAGCCAACCACGATGTCACTAGAGCTTCAATTTCTTGTGTCGGATTTACTTCTTATCCTGAACCTCGTGTCACTGGATCTTCATAAAAGTTTGTTTCCTCAAACAGACTTTTGGAATTTGTAACGCTATTGCTGAATTTACAATATATTTAGCTCTTACACTATTGGATAGTTGTGCTAGTTGTGCACGATCATATGTAGATGACATTCTCATCACCTCATCTACATATGAGGAGCATCTAGAGCATCTGAATACTGTACTGACAAAATTGCAACAAGTGGGCATGACTGTAAAGCTTCGGAAGTCAGTATTTTGTAGAGACGAGTTGACATTTTTGGGGTGTATACTGATGCCTACTGGAATTAAGACAGTTCTAGACAAGTTGAAAGCCATAACCCAGTTCCCTACACCCAAATCAGTAAAACTGTTAAGTAGTTTCTTAGGTGTAATAGGCTTCTATAGAAATTACCCTAATAAAGTAGCACAAATTGCTGTACCATTGTTCGAGCTACTTAAGTACGACCAAGTATGGAGATGGATTGAAGTGGAGCAGGGAGTGTTTGAAGGATTGAAGGATTTGTTTGTGAGAGAACATGTTATTAACCATCCAGTACAGGGGCAAGAGTATTTTTTGTACACAGACGCATCTGCATCAGAGGTGAACTACAGACAATTGTACCATCAAGGCCACTACAAATGGTCTCAGTGGACTTGTTTGGACTACTACCAAAGTCAAAAGGAGGTATAAGGTACATATTCTTTCTGATGGATATTTTCACTAAATTTACTCAATTGTATGCAATAGTAAATGCAACAGCAAATAGAGTGGTAAGCAAGATTAAAAGCTACATGGAGGAAGTTTTTAAACCTGAAGTAGTACTTAGCAATAAAGGCACTCAGTTTACTAGTGAAGTATGGTAAAAAGGGAATGCAGACATTGGGAGCAGTATCTACTACTGCTTCTGTAAGTCACCCTCAGGAGAGAGGAATCCTGTTGAGAGATGCATGCATACCTTAGGTGCAACACTGAGAACATACTGCAGCAGCTCACAACAAAGATGGAGAGATTTATTGCCACTAGTAGAACTAGTTATGAATCATACTGTACATGTCTCCATGAGCATGACTCCTTTTGAAGCGCTAACTGGTCAACGTTCCATGCTGTTAGACAAAGTCAGAATCCCACAGTTATCTGATGTGTTAGATGAAAGTGTGTCATGAGAGGAGATATAATGAGAAGTGGAAATATTGGCTGAAACACGCCTTTTCAGCATAGCAGAAAAATACAAGCAGAAATTAAAAACCTCTAAATTATCTAAGTTTGATATTGGATCTTTGGTTTTAGTTAAAACAAACCCTAAACGTCGATTCTGGACCAATGTAACAAAGAAGTTGTTCAATATTTTTCAAGGACCCTACTAGGTTTGTGAAGTATAGAAAGGGAATTGTTACGGTCTGAGGGACCGATTCATCAAGGAATTTGTTAGATGGTATAATATAGCGTCTTTGAGGAAATTTTACAAGCCTGTCATAGAAGCGGTATGATTTATAGGAACATCATAATGTGTAAAAGAGTGTTTAGCCAGTAGCAACAAAGTCAGTGCATATAATGAGGCATTAAGTATGCCAGTACATTAAAGAGTCATCATTGTTAATTATAAAAGTGTATTTTGTGCCGTAGAATAAGTTAAGTATCGGCAGCCAATATATGTATTATGTGTGTACTGTGGAAGGTGTACACAGGCTAGTAAAGAACGAGAGCAGATATGGATTTCTGCATGAGTGCCCTAATACTATTTACGAGTGACTATGAAAGTTATTGATCATCCTGAATGCATAGCAAAATGGCCTGAATATAATGCTACAAGGTTTATAATTTTCATATACACATTTATTATTGACACTCCAATAGTGCTTTGTTAAGATGTCTGAGGATATTGGAGAACAGAAACGTAAACAAATAACAGGTGATATGTAGTACCTGATGCAATACACGTCCTATGAACACAAATAATAAATTTAGCACTTTGTAAGAAAAGTATGTGAACATCGAGACAATAACTTTAAGTCTGTTTGAGGAAACAGATGTTTATAAAGATCCAGTGATACGAGGTTCAGGATAAGAAGTAAATCCGATGCAAGAAATTGAAGCTCTAGTGACATCATGATTGGTTGCCATACACACATTATCGGCCGTTGCATTTTCGTCGTTTCCATGCCAACAAACAAATCACTTTACGACACACGTGGAACACACACACAACATAATATCTTGATTCATTTACACTTTGAATTTTCTAAGGTGCACATATTCTTGAGATAAATATGCAAATTTGTGTACATATGGTTACGCATATGAAGTGGTATGTTTACCATGGAAAGTTAATTTTATGCATTGTATCTTGTTCCAGCTGCTTTGTATGCAAAAATTTGTTAGCACGCTTGACACTTCTGTGTATTAGAGTTTCAATTAATTCGAACACCGAAGGGTAACTATCCTTATCGCCATAAGATAGGTCAAGATAGAAGAAAACTACGAAGATAGTGTAGTAGATGACTTCTATGAGACTACGTTTTGTTGAGAAAAAAAACTATATTTATCAAGGATCTAATTTTCTAGTTAAAAAAAAAGAGAAAACCCTCAACACCCGAATTTGTATTTTAAATATCGCCTAAATTGATAATGAAATTTTAATTATCTCTAACGAAGTTATTTACGAATTGAAGCAAAAATGGATGATTAAGCTTCTAACGAGCTTTGTTTAGAAGGTGCAAAAATATTGCAGTATATAATGGTAATGCTAATCTGAATTTTGGCAAAAATTACAGTGATATGGGCATAATTAACACTGAACATAATCATTATGGCATATTTACCAGAAGTAATGATGTGCAGCGGAGTCTGGTAGAACGACGCCATCGGCGTAGCAGGACCACACAGGTAAATATTAGCCTGTGGAAAGGAGGTTCCAGGCTAATCCATCGATGCCCAGTGGTATCCGGATTCCAGTAATGTGATGGAAATGTGGTTCCAGCAGTATAGGCACTGGGATACCTATAAACCACCAAAATCTTCGAACGCCAGCGATGGATCCAGAGTGACAGTTCACCATTATGCTGTATAATGATGCCAAGCATAACTGAACACATGCGGAGGTGCAGCATGGGTTACTGTAGTGATGTGCGCATGAGCACATGCGCAGTGAATGCTCACAGCAGAGGTAAAAGAGAGTAAAAGAAGGTGGTATGTTGACCGCAGTCGATGCAGTAAATGAAATAACTACCTAACTCCACATAAGTTTAAGAGTGTATATATGTACATACTTTGATTACTAAAGTGATTTTCATTTACTTGTTTTTCGATTGTTTAAATGTTTATGTTGTTGCAGAGTGTACATATGTGTAATCCTATGTATATTTTGAGTGCAATATTATGATTGATGTTTTTAAGTGAGTTGTACCTATGTTGACCCGATACATGTGTGTTCATGTAACTTGTTAACACATATGAAATGGTTGTGTGTGTATATATATATATATATATATATATATATATATGTGTGTGTGTGTGTGTGTGTGTGTGTGTGTGTGTGTGTGTGTGTGTGTGTGTAATTCTTATTCTTTCTCTTCAAGAGTTCCAAGTATGTTTTTGAAATGTTAATCTAAATTTCTTGAGTGTGGTTTTGAAGTCATATGTATGTTCTTGAGCAACAGAGTAAAGCCCAATAGGTAAATATATTGTCCATAGTAAGTTGTCGCACAATGATTTTAATGAGTTTAAAGACAGTGTCAACAAGGTGGGGAAATATCTGTAGCATTTCATGTCCTTCAGATATGTTGTTTACATTTTTTCACATATTGTTTACCATTGTTTATTTATTGTTTATATGTTTGAGAGGTTTGTTTACTCAATATTTCATATGTTTATACCATGTTATTATTTATTTTATTAACTTTTAGTGTTTTCTAAGTATTGTTTTTTTTTTTCATTTTGAAAATACAGTGTGTACATGAAGGTTTATTTTGGTAGAATGTGAGGTTATGTTTGCTACACAGCTCCCAGAAGCGAGGAAAAGGATATTTATATTTTTTACTTTAGTTGTTTTTGTTGCATTAACACCATTTTTTAAAAGTTCTCAACCGGTTATTGTCAGTTTTAATATATGTGGCTGTTAAATCAAATGTTTTAAGATTTATCATGGGAATATGTTAATACGTTTTATTTTTCAAATTGTTTGTATGAAAAAGTGTTTTTGGTATTTAATATCGCCTGACTGTATGATTTTAATGTTTCGGCGGCATTTGTGATGCCAGAGATGAAGTAGTACACTTGTAAACAAAAGGGTAAAATATTGCATATAAAACAGTTGTTTTTGACATATTCCGAACATGAGTATATCTGTACATCCCAACTCAGGAAAATCCTTCTCGGTGGTCTTTCTGTGATTAGTTGGGTAGCTATAGTGCCAACTCAAAAGATTGTTGTAGATTATTGAGAAAATGTTTTTTTCTCTCTCAGGGTTTAGGCTTACAGGAGGAAGGATGTACGGGAGGTGCGCTCCTCAAAAGTTCAGACTTTACTACAAAATATTAAGTGAGTGTAAGAAAAGTGTATAGAAATGTGGTTAATACAAAGTATTTGCACCAGGCATGAAAGAATAGGACTGTGCGGCAAAGTTATATGTTGGAATATAAATTAAAACCAAAGACTGCCCTTACCCAGCATCCATCTTGTACCAGGAGTAGTATCCCCGGGGTTTTTGCATACATGACAGTTAAAATTAATAAAGTTGAACTGCTTGTATTGCAAATCCAATTAATATTGCAAGAGTGTAAAGTATGCCTATGAACATTTTCTATTTATCCAGTTAAAGTGCATGTCTTGAACTTTGAATATCTCACCAAGTAAAATATTACTTGGACAATAATTAACAGGACAAGATTTTACGCAGAGTTCACCTCGAGTGTATGAGTTTTTTTATGCATAGCAGCTGAGGTTGCCCAAGGGCATATGTGAGAGAACACAACATTATACAGAGAGATTGTTCTTTTACATTACACTAAAATTTTAACAGTGTGCTATGTTGAAAAAAAAGCCTTATGGTGACGACAGGAGATTTATCTGAATATTAATTAAGAGGGTTCAGTTGTTGAATTTGAAAAAAAAGTAAAAAGAAGGAAAGCAATTAAACAAATGTAATTTAGCTTTGGAGTGTTGTAATTTATGGTAGTTAACCCTCTACACTGTGTTGTTTAATTTCAACGATGTTGATAAATATTCAGCAGATATTTTACTCAATTTCTATCAGTTCGGACACTATCCTGAAAACACAAACTAATTCTTCAAGTAAACCAAATACTCTTAAATATCAGTTCATGCCCAATACTGTACTTGCTGCTACCAACTTGGAGTTCTGGGCAAGGTGGGATGGTAGAGTCGTCAACAGTGGAATGGTAAAAAGGGTTTCTACACTATTTAATATGACATATGTTTTGTAGTTTTGCAAGGTTTATCCAGTGCAGTTAGTGTGTGAGTCATTGTCAAGTGCCACATTACACAAGTTTAGTGTACTACACTAGGATAACTCATACAAGACACCCAATTTCAGCATAAATACATACACAAACCCCCATACATTACCTTAATATATGTTTTTATTATTATCATTATTAATCCTCTCTATTGCTAGTCTGTTTTCCCCACATATTCGATAAAACTATGCCAGGTTATGCACAGTGTGTCTGGAGAGCGCACAGCTCTAGCCTATTCTCTGCTGTGAGTGAGTTGTTTGGAGAAAGATGCCTGAGTGATGAATTTAATGGACATTGAATACTTCTAATGAATGAAATGTTTTGATGTATGACAAGGTGGTTTAGGCATATAATTTTAAGTAGTTTTAAGAGAGAGATTTAAAGATGGGTTGTTGTGTGTTTGAAGTATGAATTATGGAGCGAGAAAAAATAAGAGGAAACTATGCGAGGCTATGCACAGCATGTCTGGAGAGTGCACAACTCCGTTCTATTCTCTACTCTGAGTGAGTTGTTTGGTAATGGCTGTATGAGTGAAAGATGAAATGGACATTCAGTACTTCTTATGAATGAAATGTTTTGATGTGTGATGGGGTGGTTTGGGCTTATAATTTTAAGTAGTTTTAAGAGATATTTAAGGGCAGGTTTTGGTTATGACTGATGTATTAAATATGGAACAGCCGAAACAAGGGAGAACTACGCCACTTACACCTACTGTGAGGGGGAGGTACATAACATCAGCTCCCAAGCTCATTCTGAGTTAGTTGTTTGGAGAAGGATGTTTGTGTGATTAATGAAATGGACATTAAATACTTCAAACTAATGAAATGTTTTGATATGTTTAATGTGTTGGATTGGGTTTATAAGACTAGGTAGTTTTAAGAGATTTCATTTTCAAAGTTGTTGGGTAACTGTGAATGTGAGGAAATTTGTCATAAGTCATTCTAAGTAGGTTACTGTCCTATCTTTGGGAGTGGACAGAGAGTTGAGTAATTTTTAAATAAAATTTGAATAAATGGTACTAGAAAAATGTCTAGAATGTTAAGTTTAAGAGTGTTTATTTACTTAGTTAGTATTATTAATATAGAGTGTTACTCCTTCGCTAATAAATTTTATGTGAAATTTTTATTAAAGTTTATAAAATGTGAGTTGATAGTGTAAAGTATTTTTAACAGTGTAGAATTCATTGAATTTTGATGGGTTATACTTGCACTTATTTTTGATGGTGTAAAGTATTTTTGATCATGTACACCACTATTATTTTTACAGCATACAATAGTTTTGTTTTTCATGGTTTAAAATTTTTTTTCAGTTTAAAATTCATACATTTTTTGACAATGTTTACTAGTGCTTATTTTTGATGGTGTAAAGTATTTTGTGGTAGTTTATACTACTAATATTTTTACAGTGTACAATAATTTTGTTATTGATCATGTAAAGTATTTTTGATGGTGTAAGGTATTTTTAATTTGGTTTTGCACACTAGTTTTGATGGTGTCGAGTAATTCGCATTCTTTTTTTATAAACCACAATTAATATGTAGCATTTTTCTTTAAAACAAATAGTTTTTGTTAGTCAAAATAAATAACTGGGCTTAAAACTCAATACAATAGTGTGAGTTTAAATTTCATTGTTGTAAATGCAGTCCGCTTCTTCAAAACGTAAAAGTTGTGAAAGACAGACCAGGCGAGCCAGGTCGCAGGTTATGGTGAATTGTATAGCAGTTAGAGCTGCTGGGATGACGATTCGTTTCGCAGAGTCAAGTCGACAGAGGGGCAGGTTGTGGGGGATGTGGTGAACTTTTCCCGCTGGCACGATGTGCACAGACAGCTGCAGGGTCTGCATGACGCGCACTAGCGGAGGAAGGGAGTTGCTCGGTGGATGAAAGCCCGGTAGGAGAAGGGGTGAGGGTTTGGTTAGTGGTGCGCTAGCAGGCTGTGGATATTTTCTGAAACATTTTTCATTCTTTCCTCCGCTTCGTACACAGCTCCCATCACCATGTGTACAGTCTAAACTTTCGTCGCTGTCTATTGTGTTGCGTTGCTCCACACATTACCCACTTCAGCTCTTGTAATCTGACTTTAGCCTGCTCCCCCAAGACCACAGTTGTCTGCTACATGGCTTTGTCCATGAGGGTTTAGAAACTCTTGTCCCCTGTATCATTTGTAAACACGTTGTTGTAGTCGACTACCTTTTCCAAACATACATTTTACCTCATAAAATTTTATTCAAAATGAAGAATGTTATCCTTTATATGAGGAAAACAAGTTTTATTTTAACTATTTCTTGGAGAGGGAATGAAGTGGGATTCTTTTTCTCTGTTTCCAGAACAATGTGGCACTTCACATTTATTTATTTTGACATTATAACTATTTATATCAGGGTAACAAAATAAACTTTATTTAGGACTCAAGATGAGTGAGCATAAGCAGCAAAGTATTGACAGCTTGCTTGGAAATCTTTATGTAAGCAATTCAGATTCTGAATCGCCTATGGAAAGGCATCCTACTGTGAGCTGTCAAGACAGTGTCCCTTCACCTAAGTGCACACAAGTTGAGCATTTGCAGGATGATATCTACTTAAGCTATTCAAGCACCGATACACTTATAGAGAGATTGTCAACATCAAAAAAGGTCGACACATGTCCGCTTCCCCCAAACAAGAAAAGGGTAATCTTTTGATGGATGATTTATTTCTATCCAACTCGAAAAATTCTTGTGATTATGAAAGTGCTCCATCTGTCTCACGGCCGACTTTCAAGTCAATTTGAAATATTTTTCCTAGGGAGCCGGAAAATAATTCGTTTTCCGAATCCCCAGCCTCAGTGGAGCATTTGCCAGACCTGACATATGAGCTATTGGCAATGGTGTTCGTGGGTAGACTAACTGGCATTAGATAGTTAATGATAAGGTTAACAGTGATGCAGATTTTCCTTGTTTTTCGAGAGGTGTAAGGCACCTTTATTGAGCATAATATTGGCATCACCCTGGCCTATTAGAGTATCCATTCCCATTGTGGGTAAGTACTTGAAATCCCTCATCGTGGAGGAAGGCGCTATAGAAACCTTCTATTTTCAAAGCAAGGCCCTCCCTGTCCTGCAATCATCTGATGTGGGTTTAATCTATGATGATATCATCCCATATCTTACTAACAGACTTGAGGAGTCAGGATCTTGTTGGAGTCTAGAAATATTGATGTACATGGATGTCCATGTGTCTCAATACTGAGCGTTCACTGTCTGTGCTGCACACACTTAATTACCAAAGTTTATTGCCAATTATCTTGCTTGTGTCGATGTAGACTGCCTGGGGGACTGTGATTCCACTATGCCATAATTGCATCTTTGTATCCTGCCACACACAAAACCCCCACAGAACTACTTCACATCCATAACCTTATCAGGTTTTGGATACTGAAGGTCTGTCGGCACCTGAAGTCATACAGAATATTCGTAAGTTTGAGGAGAACAATTCTATTTCTATCAATTTCTACTGTGTGGTGGACACAGATAGCAATATAAATGACGAAACTTGCAATAAGGGTGGAGTTGTCGTACCCATGTGTATTTCTCCTGTACGTCATGACAAACATGTAAATATTTTGCCGATTCATGCTAGTGGAAATGCCACTCAATTGAATTTTGTATGCATTAGAAATTTGCCCCGGCTGGTTGGTATTTAGCTGAGTAAGAGGAAATGTAATAAATTTGTTTGCAAGAATTGTCTCCAGTATGTCCAAATGCAAGTCACGCTATTCTTTGCCAGCAACAAAATTCTGTTCACAGTACTTTCCGCACTGGGAATGACTAGTACTTGGAATTTGAAGATTACAGCAAATAGCAGATATTGGGTTTCATTGCCTATTGCGATGTTGAAAGTTGCCTGAAACCCATGTCCTCTTGCTTACCTAATGATGAAACGAGTAATACAACTACCATCAACCAACATGTTCCATATGCTTGTAGCATTTTTTCGAGTTTGTGGGTGCTGATTGTATCAATTAGTGGATAAATTAGTTGAACTTTCAAAGCGGGTTTCAGGAAACTTCAGTGTGATTGTTCTGATGAAGTCAAAAATCCCTGCTGATGAAGCTAGTTGGCAGCTCAGAAAAGTTCTCACATTTGTAAGGAAAAGCTCGGTACAGATGATATTGTGATCGATCATGACAATATGACAGGCGAAATCAGAGGTCACACACATAATATGTGCAACTTGAATCTCAGACTGCCCAAGTGACAACTTGTCGCTGTTTTTCATAACCTGCAAAACTATGATTCTCATTTTCTCATAAAGCCTTTGGCTGAACATCGCATAGCACAACCCGACTGAACCATGGTAATAGAAAACCTAGATAAAATTCAAGTGAGTTGAATTACCCTAAAAAAAATACAAATGCATTACCAAACAAATTCCCAATGGAAAGGGGCAATATTTCAAATTACGTTTTATTGATCCATTCCAATTCATGAGCGCCTCTCTGGAAACTTTGGCAGGCAATTTACTACCTGCGAAATTGAGTATCACCCACTCGATGTTTCCAGACAACACCCAATTCGAATTGGCAAAATAGAAGGGAGTATTTCCTTATGACTTTGTTAAGTCGCCAGACAGTCTGATGTGCAAGTCACTCCCACCAAAGAAGCATTTCATAATGTGATGAGTGGCAAAGGCATTAGCGATGAGCATTACGCTCTCGCCCAAGCCACATGAGATGCATTCAACTTCATAAATTTGCTGTAGTTTGCCATTCACTACTTATGTGTGGACACTTGTTTGCTGGCAGATGTTTTTGAGAATTTCAGGACTGTATGTTTGGCTCATTATTGTCTTGACCCTGCCATGTACGTCACAGCTCCATCTCTTTCATTGAACACTTTATTGTCAATAACACGTGCGCGGCTAGTGTTGTTGACTGACACAGACATGTATCTTTTTGTAGAATGCGGGGTTAGGGGCAGCAATACCTAGGTTTCAAGAAGGCATGCGGAAGCCAAAAATATTTACATTGGTGAGGATTGCGACCCCAGTGTGGCATCGAAATATATATGCTATTTCGATGTCAATGGGCTGTACAGTCATACTATGCGATTCAAGCTTCAGATTGGCAATTTTGAGTGGGTTGAGGCTGATGTGTTTTCAACACAGAATTTGTATTTTTCAAACACGGTGAATGAATGTGACACTTTTTTTTTCTCGAGGAAATGCATCTATAATTTCTGGACGAATATCATGATGCATTATCTGATCTGCCTTTGACCCCAGAAAATGGCATCCCCCCGAATGGCTGGCATGAGAAACTTCTTTTAACACTCACGATGCAGAACAAATATGTTATACATGGGGAAACACTGAAGCACAATTTGATATATGGGGCCAAACTCGACTCTGTTCATCGCATTTTGCCCTTTGAGAAGAAGGCATGGATGGAGCTGTATATCGAATTTAACATTGAAAAGTGCTCAGGCTGCAAACCAATTCGAAAAATCGTTTTTCAAATTAATGAATAATTCAATTTATGGAAAAACTTTGCAGAATGTCTGCCGGAAAGAGACATATGAGTCGATTCGAGGTATGACACGCTCTACAGGGCTGCAGAACTGGTAGGGCATCCTACATTCCAGGCAATGCAGTATCGATGAAGACTTGGTCCTTATCGAGATGTCAGAGAGTTCTGTTGCGTTCAACACATTTTTGTACACTTGTGTTGCCATTCTTGATCATTCTAAGTTAACCCTCTACGAATTTCATTATCAGTATATGTGTTCAAAATTTCTTTCGCCAGGCTTGCACCTCCTCTATTGTGATACTGATTCCTTGGTGTATTCTGTAGCTTGTGATGATATTTATAAAGTAATTGCCCCAGATTTAAAGGAGTAGTTTAATACATCCAACTCTGTGCTCGATAACCCACAAGGATTCTCCCACGAGGACAAAAGCCGTACTGGGGTGATGAAAGATGAATGTGCTGGTCGCATAATCACACACTTTGTGGGTTTACGACCTAAACTTTATGCATACGTTGTTGCGAATGGGCAATGTATACGTAAGGCAAAGGATGTAAAACCTAACGTGTTCTCCTCGCGTGTCTTTAAATTATGCTAAGATAACTGAGCCCTAAGCCCAGGTAAATGCTAATAAGTTCTCACTACTAAGTAATCCGTTAGATTTTATAGCTTCTTCTTACTAAAATTGTAGTATTTAAAGAAATTTTAATAGAACTCAAAGTTATGTGACTAAGGTTATCTCAGGTTCTTTAAAATATTTGCTGCGGCGCTTAACTCAGTGGTAAAAGCTGGACCACTGGTATATACCCTTACAACTTGGAATTAAACTTTAATAGTTTCTTCTAAACTTTCACACAACATAGAATGCGCTTTGCTGTATTGAAATATAACACCTAAAATCACTGATGTACGCCTCAAACTTTACAATGACGATAGCATCACCTGAGTGTAGGCCAATCTTACAGCCTGGAACATGGCGTCGGCGCATCCCTGAGCAGCGTCTCAACGTCAGCTGGAACCACTAAAAATATAAGCCTAATTTCTGAGGCCCGACCCTCTTCGTATACATGACTGGCTCAGAAACCTCTATTAGAATTTCTAGGATCATTATCTAATTCTAGTCTTATTCTGGTTTTGGGGACTTCTGATATGAAATCACAGCAAATCCCTTGCTGATCGCCCATTCAAAGGTCCCTCCCCAGAAGCATCGACTTCAGTCATCTATCTCCTTAGCTAACCTACGATGGAGAGCTACTTCCGGTAGAAAAATAAAATTAACTGATCAAAAGATTAAATACAATTAAAATATTGAAATAAAAGGAATAATTAAATTTTAAAAATTGAAAAATTATTACTGGAAACTAAAATCAACATATAATTTTAACATTTAAATATTTAGGTAATTACATATCATATCTCAGAATGCTGTAGAAAAATATCATAGAATAAAATAAATAAATGAATGTGTGGTTTTCAATATTAATATTACGTGATTTTACTGTAATGCCAATAAATATGTGAGGGGTTGAAAAATTAAGATTCATCAAAATATACGCCAAATAAACATATATTAATGTCCCAAAACATATATGTAGCTGATTAGCATACTTAAATATAAACATAATTACAGGCTCCCTATTAAACCCTGAAAATATAAAACAGAATAAAGTGTTCCTTCCTGTTCTGTGTTTTTAACAGATGTAATGTGCCACTATAAAGACAGTGCCAAGCAGGCTGTAGCTGGCACCCGCCGCGAGCTCCCCGTTATGCGTGGTCTGGCTCTGTGGGGGCTGACCTACCTCCACCCTACCCCCCCCCCCCCCCCGACGGACGCGCTCGCTGCCTTGCCGCCGCCCTCCCCCCGGGGGTAGCCCAGGAATGATAGACAGCGGCGAGACCTGGCTGGCGTCACAGCCCCTCTTCCTCCCCTGTTAGAGAAGCCGACAAATTTAGAGTATGCGCAAGAATACTCTGGGAATTAGAAACTCGGTGCAACGCGGAATTTGGCGAAAATTTCTGGGTGATGGTATACGACCCTATAAACACTGCAGCGGTCCAACGGCCAGCAGTATAACGGAGGCCATCTGGCCGAGTGCGAGAGCGAAGTTAGATGCAGACGACGACAGGAGATTGTAAGACGACAGCGGACGAGGTGTTCGTGGTGTGAATGGACGAGAGGGCGTGGTATCCGACGAGTGAAGGCTACTCTGCTTGAGGGCGCTCGGAGAACTCTAGAACATTGCGGACTGGCGGGACATGGACTAAACTGAAGTGGGACTGAATGGACATGCAATACGGATTTTATTGTAAATATTGGTTGGAACTGTCAAATTTGGATATATAATGTATAAAATAATGGAATAGGTTTTTGATACACTGTCCATTGGGACTGATTTTTAATTATTTAATTCCCTTGATTTCTTTGGAGTAATAATAAATTGTATTAATTGAAGTCATTAATTGCAATCAGTCAGTGATATCAATTTATTGTGAGATGTTGAGTCGAGAGAATTTTATTTCTAGTTGTTGTAAATAAAACTATTAAATTATAATTAACTCTTATAATTAATTAAGACCTCCACCTCTTAACGAACCTGGGTTTGTCCACTGACTTTTGAGAGAGAAATTGTTACAATATTATAATAAATAGTGTATGGGACCAGTTGAAACGTCAGATGTTGCCGTACCACAGCATCCGGGATTCGGGACATACTGTCCAACCGTTGTGGGTCTGTCTGCCTCAGGACAAGATTCGGCTTCTGCTGGACTCATGCCAGATCGTGTTGCAGCGTGTGTTGCAGTGCGAAGATGTGCGAAGCACTTTTGAAGGTGACTGTACAGCGTACCGCAGATCCTTATGTAATAGTCCTGCTGCTCTGTTTAAGTGATCACGTGTGTTACTCGTCTGTATCAATATCTCTATAAAGTTTCAGTACCATCCGATGCATCCTTCTGTTGGCCGTATTTTTATTGACAGGCAGTGTAATACTGGCATATGCAGTTGGCTCACCGTTTTAAAGAACTTCTCAAATCAACCTCTGAAAAAAGCTGTCTGCAAATAACTTATACAAATTATGCCAAATAATGATGTGTTACGTTGTATTTTTATTTTATTAAATGACTTTTTAACGTCCCCCGGTTTTATGCTCGAAGGCTTAGCAAGGGATGGCTTACAGACTAACTTATAACCTACCTCAAATTAACTTCCATGGCTTACCCGGGATTCGAATACAGAGCCTTTCGCACACCGAATCGATGGCTCACCAACCGACTGCGCCACGGGAGGTCAGCTGTAACGTTTTAGTTAAAGTCTAATGAAATATATGTTTTTCGTCTGTCTGCAGTGACCGCTGTTTGTGACTATTCCAGTGTCACTTCGTCGGTGCTAGGTTACACTCATTTTCGTTGTGTTTTTTATCCTTACACCATATTTAGAATCAACATTGCGATGGACCGGTTCACTTTATTCATGCGTTAATCGCTTAAAATAATACAATTGTTAGGAACTTAAATACATTGCTTATATGCCAATTCCCACTTTAACGTGCATAATACAAACAGAAACGAAATGCAATAAATGCATACAGTAATCAATAAAATATTTAAAAACAACACTTTCAATACGACGTTTCCACATGGAACTATATTTTCTAACTCGCTGCCAACTTCATTACGAGCGTGTCCCTAACTGTATCTGTTAACGTATATTCAAGTAGGAGCAGAGAATTTATTCAGCAGTGGATTTCAAAGTGTTCAGTTCTCCGCGAACAGCTTGCCTGAAAAAAGAAGCTAAGCGCGGATTTATCTAACCTTGAACGGAACTATTCTCTTTGTGATGCGACATTAATAACATAAACGTTATATGCAATCGGCAATAATTTCTTTGGAATTATACCCGCAGGTAACTATTGGTTTTTCTATTTTGTTCTAGACCATTAATGCCGTGCTCCAGTTGGAATGACCATAACCACAACCGTTCGAGTAAACAGTGCCACAGCCGTGACAAAAACTCTCTGCTATAATTGACGCAATGAAGCCGGAAGTTTCGTTCTAGTTCAATAATATTTCACTTCGAAACAAGATATTTTAAGGAGTGTTTTTATACATGCTTGCTTATAATAATTAAAGTAGATCCTGTCGCGAACATAGTTAATTTAACCTGACACTCTTTAAAAAAAAAAACCTCTACTTCGTACTCCATTGATGGCTAAGAGAAGAAAAGCAAATCGATTACACCCTAATCAACTGTAACACAATAATAGAGGTACGCCTCTAGCCAGTGATATTTATTGTAATAATTTTCGTTATTGGCTCTTTTTTAACTGGGGTATCGGATCACAAAAACTGTATAAAAATAAATAAAATGGTGGACAACTTTTAGCCTATTTCAAACTTCATGCTTAATTTTTCTGTATGTCCCGTGCAATGCCAGACAAAGAAAACAGCGCATCGCGAAGAAACCATGCGACAACCACAAAACCATCCAAATAACGAGAGTACCGGGTGGTATGCACATGATCCCACGTTGGTGCGTTTGCATTTGATCGCACACCCTGCAGTGGCGCCGCAATCACCAACCAGCTATTGTATACACGATCGTGTAGTCGAGGACGCATCAATGCCAGAGACGCCAGACAATACCAAGCAAGCCTACAGCGCGAAGACGGGAAGACGCCAAAGACGTCGCTGTACGCAATTGTTGGACTTCGAGAGAGGACTCTTAACCGTGTTGAAGACCGCAGGGAATTCTTATCACTGTATACCCTCATTTGTGGATAATTCGGATCATGGCCGTATAAGACAGGTCTTGACACTCGCCTATCTAACAATGTTAGCGAATTGATCCCCTTATTGGGCGATTTAGTTCATGCAGTAGCCGCAGAGCGCTGCAAGCAAGCTAGTGTTGTTAGCGTTGCTGGTATAGGGATAACACCATAGAGATATGAACGTCATTTTCCCATTTTAAGAAAAAAATTACAATTCCCCTCCCTATGCTAACCATGTCAAACAGCACTACTACGGTAGCAGCGCTCTGTGACTGTGTTCACGAACTAAATGGGTCAATAAAGGGCGTCAACTTTTCAAGCAAGTGTCCAGACCTGTCTTCTACGGCCGTAGTTCGGATCATACTGCCCAGTGCTGTTGAGAGCGGTGGATACACGAAGGCCACCCACACATGGAGGACCTGCTCAGGACGGATAAGGTCGACTTCCAGTCGAAAGGATCACGGATCGTGCACCGGAAGGATCCCATGGCGACCCGGTCCATCATACCAGCCAATCTTGGGGCTTCTGTGGCTCACGAACTGTTTCCCCACGCCATGAGGAGAGGCGAATCTGCGATCCCAGCGCCCATTACGTGCGCTGCCCGTTACGTTTGCCAAACCAGAGCAATGTCGAACACCTCACACTAGCAATGTGTGGTGTTTAGTGATGAGTGACGCTTCGTCATGGGGACTGATGATCGTCGCTCCTGGGTGTGGAGGGCCCCTGGTGAACACCGCAATGCCAATATCGCTATCGAACAACACACTTCCCCGACGGCAGGCTTTATGACCTGGGGAGCCATAGCCTACGATAGCCGATCCTCTCTCGCAGTGTTACGCGGAACATTGAAGACCCAGTGTTATATGGATGAGATCATAGAGTTAATAAGGTGTATACCAGAGTGGCAACAGCAATTTTATTGAGCGGTCGCTAATTTCTTTTGGCCATCTCCACGCATATCAACTTAGTCGGCACAACTACTGCATCACTCTGAACTACGAAGTTGGCGCTACTGAGTACTCACAGCGCTCCTGGCGAATATATTATGCGGCAAAAAATTTTTTGCATAAATCTGTGAAAATGCATAATTTTTTAGAAATATATAAAATACTTAAGCTCCCGCAGTGTAAGAAGTACGAAACAATTTGTAATAACTTTAATGGGTATCAAAAGATTTCACTTTAATGAGGGTATGCGTGGAGAGGGCCTGAAAAAAAAAGCTACCTGCTGTCCCCTATCCTGTGAACACCCCCTGGATGAGATCCATGGGGTGCAATATTCCAACAGGATAATGACCAATCGCACATGACACGGGTCGCCCAGGACTGCCTAAGTCATGTCCAAACACTACCATGGTCTGCTCACGCCCCTAACATGTCCCCAATCGAGCATTCGTGAGACCGTTTGAAACGCCAGCTGCCGCCGTGTCCCAGTATTCGGGATTTGGAACATTCCGTCCAACAACTGTAGGACCCATCTGCATCAGGACAACATCCGGCGTCTGCTGGACTCCACGCCAGACTGTCTTGCAGAGTGTATCGCAACGCGAGGAGGTGCTACGTAGGCTATTAAAGACGACCGGATGCTGTACCACAGATCCATGTGTAATTGTCCTGTTGCTCTGTCCGATGCAGCATCCTCCTGTGTCCACTATTCTTTTAGTCCGGCAGTTGTTTTTATAATGTGACGACACGCCGATGTCACATCTGGCGTTGGGGCCACATATCATATCCCAGTCTGTGAGCAGAGCAAAACAGGTAGGGGGAAGGTGTCCTGCTTCCACAGATTATGAAATTTGTATAATACGTGTAAATTATTCTCAACAGTAGAAGGTTCTAGGCTCAGATTTACCCACGTAACTTCCGTTTCTCTCTGTGGCGTTCCAGGTTTTTTCTACGTAGTTGGTGTTAAACCGCAGTACTATTATGATTGGCGTACAGAATATTTATCAAGAGAGAAACAAACAGCCCCAATTTTCTATCGTGTACATATGCACCTGGGATAAGTATGGTTTGTTTATTTGGCCAGACTATTTATATTTGCATTTGCGCGAGAACACGTATTTTTATATCTCCCGATTAAAAGGATTTCCAGGTAATACAATTTGACAAGTAATTATTTTTTGTTCCGGAGCTCAAGCAATACGCGAGTTGATGACCGTATTTAGTTTTCAGGCTATCGCCCGCCTTGATACAAATCTAGGCGTTCTGAGTAAATTATTTGGTCTTACTGTTTCCGGGCATAGCATGACGTGTTAGAGGAGCCAGTCTTGAAACGGAAGATATGAGAATCCATGGCCATGCATTTACTGGGTTTTCCGAAAGCAATAATAAATTATTTAAAAAAAAATTGTTCGTATTATTCTTCTTCTGTTACATTACCATGACAGTTGCAGTTTGCTAAGCCAATATTTGCAATACTTCACCACTTCATTATAATGAAGTTTTTTTGACGAGTAATGAAACTAAGCTCTCCATTTACAATTTACTTTCATGAAAATAGACTAACCGAAGCGAAAATTTTCTCTCCGTGAAGTTCTGTCAGCGCCTGTCGAAATTCTGTTTGGTGATAACCCTGCTTGCCAGAGTAGAATGAAGGAATAAAGAAATTATCTATGTATGTCAAGGTTGGTGAGGCGAGTGTTAGAAAAAAAAATATTCCGTGAGCCGGAGGCAACCACAAGACTCGGGCATTACCTAACTGTCGCTCGGCAAGTGCTCGCTCGCAGCCAATCAAGCGACAAGTTTGCGACTCAAGTCGCGCGTGAAGGACAGGCGCCGCCTTGGAATACCAGGAACACAGGCGGTTCTATTCAACTGCATCGAAAGTGAAAAGAGCGTGAATTCGAAACGAAGCGGTCACAATAACAGGAAATTCTGGATGGATCGCCAAACTCAACCGAGCACGTAGTTAATCGATTCTAAACAAACAACAGATCGCGCTGTAGTCTGGTGCGGAACTATCTAACACAAAGCAACCAGTGGCGATACAACTAGACCTTAGGAGGTGGCATGCTTTTAGGAGCCCCCCATCGAGGCATACTTGCTTCTCTTATGAATTTAATTTTGGTGCAATCAAAACCTGAATTACATGGTACGTGTAAGTCGAGACCTGGAAATTTCGCGGATTCATTCGGCAACAAGCTAGACTCCACAATCCTTCGTGCATTCGAGCATCACTTACTAGTTCATTGTCTGTCGCTCCAGTTTAACCCCACTCCCAAGTAGCATGGGATTCGGTTGTTATTTTCCTCCCAGGTTCATTATTGGCTTGAAGTCGTTCGAGGAGAGTCTAACAAATAATGGTCCAATGGAAGCGCAAACACATCTGTACACGTGAATGCAGTTTAACTTGCCCTCAGATGATGTCCGAGTCTCTACTATAAGCTGTTTACGGTTACTTCCGACTTTTCTGAAGCCGACCAATGTTCTACTTCAAGGAGATTCCTTCGCCTCATGCAAACAAAGCTTAACGAAGTCTAAGAAATTACATCAAAGGGACGACCTACCGCATTCATGAGAACTAAGTGTAATAATATTCTGCATAATAACTATTTCTTACTAGGCGTTTCCAATACACCCATTGTCTGTCTGTTTTAAATCACATTAGTTATAAATGAAGTATTGCAATTTATAGACAGAATATAAGTAAGAGTTTCGCCAATTATATGAGTTTCAACACAATGTATTTCCAACCTTACCAACCAAATGACAACAGTTCATGACGCTGGCCAAATATACGAATACCTACCAGTTAAAACAGTGTATATATTTAATAATAATCAGTACACAACCAAGAAACGGCAGTTTATATTTAAAGAATCTCACTGCTCAAAAAATTCTGAACTATTAAGCAAATAAAGTTAATAATACAAGGTTTATCTGTGGCGATGTTACAAACTTTCAGGAACGATGGAGAAGGGCACCAGCATCCACTTGAGACAGTGAACCTCGGTCCGGAAATGCCTTCGTCGAACGTTACAAAAGAAACAGTGATGGGATGCCTACTACACTGGAATACGACAACCGTCAGGGCGTTGTGGAGCTCGTGTCAATAACCCTAGCCGCCTGTGGTTACATTCGAACGACTCGAGGGATATTTGGCGAGACGTTGTCATGCCTGCATCAGAGCTGGCGAACGTGCCTTGTGTGAACTGTGGTCTTCATAGCTTGCCGGTCATGTACGTAGTACGTTCATACATAAAATTATTTAACAAAGTCCTGTAATTTGTAGTATTCGATTTTAGTAGACATCTCAACACTGTTTTGGTTGTAACGTTCGACGGAAGCGTTTACGGACCGGAGTTACACATCTTAAATAGATGCTGTGTCCTACATCATCCTGAAAGTTTGTAAGATCACCCCATATACATCCTGTATATGTTCATATTTATTTGTAAAATATTAATAATATTGTATTTTGGCATAATGTCTACAATGCAATGTTGGTCCAACGTAATAAAAAGTACCCATCACCAACTGTTATGTTCCCAATATTGTATCAACTAATAAAACAAAATACAGTTAAAAAAATAATTTTGGAAAATCTTCATATGCTGTGATAATTAATACTTTTTTTCACTTATAACGATTACTATTTATAAAATTATGTTGGTTGTACGTACAATGTTGCTCAACAAATATTTATATACCGAATGCCGATAGTATGTTTTCCACCAAGTAACCAACTTTATCACCAAAGTAATAACTTTTAAATAAGGCATTGTTTGTGTGTTAAATACATTGCTTTTAAATGATCATACGAATTTATAGTGTTATTTCGTCAGAAATATGGCAAATACTATCGTTAGCATAATGTTGGTTATAACTGTTGGTCAACAAAAGTTTGCACACCAAATACCAACAGCATGTTTTCAAAAAATAGTCAGCATATGACGGATGGAGTAAATTTTAAATAAGACGTGGTTTGTATGTTAAAAAGATTGCTTTTAAAGAACCATACAAAATTATAGTATTATTTCATTATAAATATGATAATTACCATTGTTCGCATGTTTTTTGTTACACAATGTTGGCGAAACTTATCAATTAGTACCAATTATCAACCGTTGTGTTCCCAACATTGACACAACATTTAACAAACTACATATTTAGAAGAGAACGATCTCAGGTCATGAAAAGCCTTAATATTTTATAAAATACAAGATAGTGGCAATGTTTTCATTCGGAAATATTGTTCCATACTTTTACAGCAAATGTTGGTTGTCCAACATTGGTCCTACAGAAAACACATATCTATTACCAATAGTATGTGTTACCAACTTGTTACTATCAAAATAAAAATAAATTACACCTTCGATAGGTTATGGCATTTTATGATTTAGTGAGATCATTGTCCAAGAGAGGGTCAAGTAATATCATAACATTTTCGTGGTAGCAAACTCTCGTTGCCATTTTGCACTGTGCCTATATTGTATTAATGTGTATGTTCTAGCCCAACATATAGCCAACCTTTCCAACCAAATACCAACATTGGGCCAAAGCAAGTTGCTGCTAAGGTAGGTGGTCGCATTCTGTGAATCTGTTTATTGTGTCTACGTTGTTGACTGTACCGTAAAATAAAATAAAAAAGTTTCGAAAAGGGTACAATTGTAATTTTCAGAGATGATTACACTTCTATGTGGGAAAAATATCAAACTGAAAATAAGTCTAGTGTTGCAAAAAAACTAGGTTTGGCAGACACATAATTCGAAGTACATCCTGACAGTGCATTTTGAGGAAGCTTTGGAACTGGAGCAAGTGAGAGGTTTTGCTTGGCTAAAGTATGCTGACTGGGCACAGATGGTGCGACGATTCCATTCAGTTCATAGTTGCAGGGTCAAAACCGATCTTCCGTATTTATTCCTGTGAGTGTTCAGTGATCATACAGCCACATTAGTACCGCTTTTTGCCACTTTGATTAATGAAAAATAGCCAGTTTTGTACATTTTTCGAATTCTTCCATAAACAAAATGACCGACAACTTATATCTTCACAGCACTATTTCATATTCTTATAGGATTCCTCGTTTAGAACTCAAATGTCACAATTTCAACAACTTACAATTTCCCCACGTATTTCCACATAGCTATAAGATGATTAAACCAAATACGCTAGAAACAAATGTATTTGATTATACACGGCCGACGGTTGTTCTAGTCAGGTTGCTGCAGCATAGTGGACAACAATCAACTATTTCAATTTTTTTTTACGATTTATTGGATTTAGAATAGTGTAATGTAAAGTCGTATTCTAATTCATCATTAAATGAAACACACAACAACATTAAGATGGGTTGTCCAATGCCCGCCTGTAGCGACATAGACAGGATTTGGTCTGCGACTTGAGCAATAAATGTATACTGTGGCATGTGTTTTTAATTCCAGTTGTGTCTATGACAGTGAAAAAATTGTCAACCAGTGAATTGTTTATTCACATGGACATTGTGAAAACTATTTCCTTGCATCAAACCTGAAAGTCCTTAGTACGGTTCACGAAAGAAAAACTTGCGAAATATCTGGTATTTTCGTTGTCGTTATCCCAAACATTGTCTCGTGCAGACATATATTTGTACTGAGGATGGCATGCATCGTGTACGCACGGGTTCTTAGAAAATAGCTCACATTGAACCACGTCTTGGGAGTGTTGAAAAGCTTGTACCTGTTTCCCTTCTGTTTTCGTGGCTTCGTCATTTCGTCGAGTCGTCGATGCGGCTGCAACAATACCAAAACGCAAATTCGAACATGGCTGAAGGCCAGACTTCACCATGCATGGGCATATAGGGAATCAAAGGCTAAATTCGGACAAGGGTCTCTCAGTCGTTTTTGTGGAAAGTATTTTCAACTAAAGATTTTTTTGTTACGGATTGAACTCATCTAGACTTGTAAACCTTCCAAATTTTAATTTTTTTTAATTTCAAATGTACGTTTCTATTATTTATAAAATTCTGACATGTTATAGATAATTATAAAGTGCATTTAGAATTTAAAAATTGAAATGTGAATGGTTTAAAAATGTAGATGCGTTCAATCTAAAACAAAAAATGACTGATATATCTTCGTCGGAATTTAGTCTTTGATTCCCTATACGCCCATGCATGGTGAAGCCTGTCCCTAAGTTCAAGAGAGTGTATATTATTTTCAGGTAGGTATTTGTTACTTTGCAGTTGTGAATTCTGGTTGTCTTCAGACCATTGTCTTCCAATGCGTTTTGAATTCCTGTTAGAGTGCTTCCGCAAATGCGGATTTCAACGTTTTTAACTTACCTAAAGTTGCTCAGCGAAAGTTCGTTAGATACACAAGATAAGCGATAGATAGTCCGGTCGCGGGTACTCCCAACTTTTTAGAAGCCCTGTTGAAGTTCTACTCCTCGGATATTCCTCCGCCTCATGTAAACATAGCTTAACCAAATCTAGGAAATCACACCAAAGGGACTGCGCACCGCATTCGTGCGCACTCAGTGTAACGATATTTTGCACAAGAACTATTTCCTATAGGCTGCTTACGATAAAGTGAGCACTTTTTAAGGCCCTTCTAAATTTTTTAAATACAGCGTATACGTATCACCACCCTCAAGATTTAATGCCTGAGAATGAAATAAGATATATTTATAAGCCTGTTGGGATGGCTTGAAAAAGTGCTCACTTTACCGTGAACAGCCTATACCAGACATTACCACCACACCATTTTTTCTCATCACTTTTTATTCATATTAATTATAAATGAAATATTATAATTTACATTTACAGATAAAATATAATTAAATTTCTATTGAACCAAAAAAAAAAAAGGCAATTTTACCTTAAGAAAAGTATAAAACGCTTGTGATAAATGACATATTTAGGGAATAATCAAACACGTCATACATGGGGTGGTTTTATACAAGGTTAGATTCGAAAAGTGTGAAGAAAGCGCACTTTGTTTGCAAGTGTTCCACGGACGTGTCCACTCCCGAGGCAATGGGGTCGACCATAACTGACTTGCTGTTCGTGGCGCGGCTCTTCGCGCCTGGCCATGGCCTCCAACCCGTGGCCTGCGATAGATCTGCAGGTCCGCCAACCGGACGGTGCGCCAATTTACAACGAACTCCCGTCATGACACGCAATGCGCTTATTAGTCGGGCCCAGGCAGCGCGTTCAACAAGTTTTCATCAAGGTCTCGTCCGCGCTCGGCAAATAGAGCCCCACGTTAATAATAAATACTACAGTCATAGGCACCATATAGTAGAACGGGGAGTTGATTGCGGAGGGGGAGCAAGAGGGGTGACGCCCTCCAAATCACGGGCGTCACTCCTTGGGTTTAAACACAGTGGTCAATTACTAGAGAACAGGAAATTTTGCGGATTCATTAGGCAACAAGCTAGAATCCACAATCCTTTGTGCATTCGAGCCTCAGTAGTTCATTGGTTGTTGCTCCAGTTTAACTCCAGCTCAGGTAGCACGGGATTCGGTTGTTATTTTCCTCGCAGGTTCGTTATTGGCTGAAAGGCGTTCGAGACGTGTCTAACAAATTATGGTCCAATGGAAGCACAAACATATCTGTACACGTGAATGCAGTTTAACTTGCCCTCAGATCAGTCCGCGAAATTTCCGAGTCTCTATCAATTACTAATTCAATTTACAATAAGTATTTATAAATTATTATAAATTGCTCGCATTATGTATTTATAGACTTTGCTTATACAAAAAACAACAATATTTCGGTGAAAAATGTTATTTGATTATTTTATAGTTAATTCTGTAAATGTGCATTCCTTAGAGCAAAAATTAATTTCACTGCTTGAACTGTCTGAGAACGAATTTATAGGTTCTAATATATTTCCAGTTTCTAATGCATTTGGTACGTGTAGTTTTTATTATTTAAAGCAAACAAGAAGTCGTAACCTACTACTGCAGAGCCCCCGTAATCCGTTCGTCCACAGTTGATCGAACAATTTTGAAAGTCCTGCTAAGGTCTTCTTTCGACCAGTTGTGTATTCTTATTTCACATCTGCATTCTCACACCCAGAATGATCTGTGAGCGTGAAGGATTCAGGAGCTGCCAGTGATATCAATCGGTGAAATAACGTTCACTGAATATCAGTTGATAAGCTACAGCTGACCGGCGAATCAAACAAATTAACTGGGAACAAGTGATTCATAGCAATGACATTTTCCACATTCAGTGGGAAATCACAAATAAATCAGTAAAATTCAACCACCATATTAATTAGTTATCTGGCACTGAGTATAAGATGCTCAATTCTCACTGATTGAAGTTTAGAGTGTGTTAAGGAAAGGAACTAATTCCTAGTTCACCGCCAGTATTACTGTAAGTATCCCAGTCGGTGTTTAAGTAAGGATACATACAACACTGGGCAGAGCTTCCTTTAGAGGCGGTTTTCACAAAAGCTGAGTTAACTAACAAAAAACCTTACCAGTCAGACTACGATTTAATTAATGAAAGCAAACACCCTTACTCCATTGTAGATCAGTTCCTTTTTCTCCCTTATATTTGAAAGGGAATTTTGAATTTGAACGCCACCCTCCGTGTGTAATGCGCAGGAAAGCTAGGAAACATACTTCTCGCAGACTAACGAATCCGTACTTTGACACCCGTTCCCGAGGTCCGAATCCAACCACCGACCTTCGTTGTTTCATTCCTACGTCCTACTCATTTCTCTACTAGACCTGTCTTCTGGTTACATGTTACACAACATCTTTGACATGCAATCCTAGCCATGCTAATAACGCCAATTATTTTTAACGCTCCAAGAATGATTTAAAAACAAAACACTACGTGAATACATGTTGCACCACATCTGTTCCAACTTTGATGTGTATTCTGTGTCAAAAAAAAAAAAAACTATGTTTCTTGACATCGACTTTCAAAACTTCCATAACCAGGTGTAGCATTTTTACTTTAAAATGTAGAAAAACAAATTTCTATACATGGACGCTAACCAAATTTGTGAGTGGGAAATAAACCTGTCCGACTAAAAATGCAATTTTGCAGAAAAATGCAATTTTACAGAGAACGGTGTTACTATACCGTCATGCAAGTAGAGTGTCTGATTGCACCCCGTTGTCAGTGTATTTCATAGAGACGCTGCTATATTCTTCACTTGAAAACTTTATTGACGCTGTTGGAACAGGGAAATTCATCCATCCTTCTGCAATGGAACGGTAGCATTAGCAAGAAATCGAGTGGCTGGAAATAATACGCTGTTTTGGTGCGTCTTTCGCTAAGTGCACATTTGTACAAATGATATGTGCAATGTATGATCACAGTACCTAATTGTTTTTGGTTTTTTTTTATAGTCGGACCTGACGTAGCATATATGTTTACGATCAATTTTTTCATAAGGAATATGCAAACGGAGGTTGACGGTATATTCCCGACTCTCGCTATAAAATTCATTTTTATCATGAAGAAACTTGTAACTTTTCACACTTTGTGAAGTGATTGAATAAATGTCATTTAGCAATCATCAAGGGTTACACAAGGGTATATTTTATAAAGGTTACTACTTCAGATATAAGAAATTCGCATCGTTTGACAGCAGGCACGCTAATGTTTATGCACTACATGAGATTTTTCAATGTTCTCACAGAACAGGAATTCGCCATTCCGATGACAGGACTCGCGTCGCACAGATACTTCTGTGTGGCTTGGTAAAACAGGAAAATAGTTTATTACAGAGACAGCAACCGTAGTAAACAGAAAACGTCCGAGCTTTACTAGATTATTACTGAATACCTATGAGAAATTATTAAGGCTAGCGGTATGCGGGTTACAAGTTTCCAAATTACATTATTTGTTCCCATGCTTTTATTGAGACTAAGCTCTTCCTACATTTTCTGATGTATATATTACTACTAGCACAGTGATACTGCAAGCTCCACAGTAAGCAATTCATCAATTTCCTGTAGTTTTATTCGTACGTAAGGCTTTGCCAGTGTGGTGAATGGTCATCATCAATACCACACTGGAAAATGGTGAATAAATGTGAACTGCTAAATACTCGTAAGTTCTCGACACAGCAGATTTTCAGTTGTATAATTTGCCATAGAGAACATTGCTAGGGAAACATGACGAAATTATTTAAATATTTACCTTTACCCGCCACATTGGTATGAGATTGGTTATTAAAACCCATTAAAGTCCAGTGTCAACTTTATTTGCAATATCAGTACCAACTGCTTTCCTTATTGTAAACGATGTGTTAGAATTTCGTTCTCCTTGGCTTGGCAATACCGTGAAAGATCTGCCTGAAGATGATCTTCTTGGTGATGGTCAGTCATCCGCAGCAAATGTCCGCAGTCTACAGTGGACTGAGGTTGTTATGAGGCACTGCGCACGTTCTGAATACATAATCATTTCATTACATGGTCACCTACAAAGTAAGGTTATATTGTTTTATATTTTATTTCACATATACTTGTAATTATTTCAAAAGTATGATTTTTTTTTTGTTATGACTACTTAGACTGGCTGTTTTTATTTATTTATTCATTGTTTGAGCTGCTCAAACCATGCTGGCAACTAAAGTTGTCACTGGGAAGTGATAGGTTCAGTTTTTATGTAACATTTCATTATTTGTTCTACTGACGCTTTTTTCCTATTCTGTTACATTACTTACTCTGCTTCATTACCTTATTTTCAGAACTGTGTTTTTGGCATGTCTTATATTTCTTTTACTTAGTATATTTTTCTATTTCTGTAACCTCAGTTACTGGTAGTGAGATTTGAAAACTATACTGAATGAAGTATCCATTGTCACACAATGTCAAATGTTTCAACAATGGTATTGCTACAGTATATTATGTCTACAATGTGTTACCAAAATGAAATTACAATTATGTAAGAAACAATGTGTAATTTTGCAGGTTAGTAAGTGGCAGAGATGGCAAAGTTCTGCTTCTTCATGAAATGTTGGCAGCCCTTAAGGAAGAAGGCTAAAAGTAGATTTCAGAAAGTATAGCTGTTTCTCCACCTATTGAGGTACCTGGTGCAGACAGCGATGGAGATTATGATAAATCCGATGGGGAAGCAAAAGTTAATTTGGACAGACTACCGGGCCGAGTCTTGAGGAGCCAGGTATTATTACGATATTCAAACACTGCAGATGAAGATGTAATTGAATATTATGCTGATAACCAGCTCCAAGTACATAAATTGAGAGGCCGTCTGCAACAATGGTGGTTTCAACAGCGCCAAAGCGCAAGCGTTTTCCTGAAACAGTACAGTGGCTACGTAGAGATAAATTATTTCCAAGTCTACTTCCAGAGCGAGATGTTGAATTTCATCCAAATGCTGAAGATTTTCTTCACCAACAGATAAAGTGCCCTGTTGATGAAATTCCATATTTTTTCCCTCATGACCTTGTCTCTATCCTAGTAGAAGAAAACAATCGTTATTCAAGCCAGCATCTCGTTCATAACATAAATTTTTCCTCAAATGAAATCCTCACAGTTGTAGACATAATGCTTCTATCTGGCTACCACTTCCTTCCACACATCGGATGTACTGACAGACACAACCAGATGTTCATGTTTCTATTGTAGCAGAAGCTATGCGGCGCAATCGCTTCGATGAAATTATTCGATATCTGCACATTGCAGATAATGCAGCAATGGATGGTACAGACCATACAAGGTGCGTCCACTGTTTGATCAATAGAATTCTGCCTCCAAACAAGTTTCTGTGTTGGTTATACAATTAGCATAGTGGGAGTATGATACCATATTTTGGACGACACAGTGCAAAACAGTTTATTAGGGGAAAGTCCAGTAGGGTTTGGTTTCAAGTTGTGGGTGGCTGCTGATCCTACCGGCTATATTTTCCACGTTGAACTTTACTGTGGTACATGTACAAGATTTCCGAACACTGATCATGGGCAAGGAAATGATATTGTTATGGGCCTTGTAGAGCATTTGCAACTCAGAAAGGGAATTAAGCTGTATGTTGACAACTTTTTCACCTCAACCTCACTCCTAAGAAAAATGTCAAAACTAATGGTAGGGGTTACAGAGAGATTCCGAGAAAACATGTGCGCAGCTGCAATGAAGCTAGCAGACAAGAAAGCCTTCAGAAAAAACAAGCAAGGTCATATGGCAGTTTCATCATGTGATGATCTCCTAGCAGTTAGGTGGGACAACAATAAAGTGGTTTCTATTCTCACAAACTGCGATGAAGTTGAACCTAAAAAAAAAAGAAGTCCTATCGTTACTTCCGCACTGAAAGAAAAAAAAACGGTGTATGTTGAATTTCCGGGCCCTATTGTCAAGTATAATGTCAACATGGGTGGTGTAGGCCTTTCTAATCAGTTTGTTTCCACATAAAGCTGTAGTATCAGATTTAAAAAAGTGGTGATGGCCATGGGCTGTTGATGCCTGTTGTGTTCAGGGCTGGTTGCTATACCGAAGACAAGGCCACGACATGCCAGTGTTAGAATTCCCTCGTCGGTGTGCAACTAACCTTCTGAAAACATGTAAATAATATGCGGTATCTCCAAGAGTTCGTCCATATTTGATGCTCTCGTCTGTTCTTGAAGAAATCGGCACCGACCTTATTGATCATGTAATCACAAAATGTGACTCAAAATATCACTATTGCAAGGTTTGTACGAAGAGGACGACCTATGTGTACACGAAATGTGATGCTTTACTTCACCCAAATGAATGCTTCAAAACATTTCATAAAGTGTAGCTATCAATGCGAAAACAAACCAACACTTTATGCAAAAAAAAAAACCTATTCAAATAGACCTACAGGTAATTTTTATATTTGATTTAGTGTACCTCCAAGTATGTTTTGTAATATTTAGAATAATTATTCAGTGATAATTGAAAATAAAACAAAAGAAATATTATAGAATTGGATTATAACTATTTTTATGTGGATATAAAATTAAAATACACTTTAAATTCTAATGAATTGTTTAAACCATTTTTCTTATGTTTTAGCTCAGTGCAACTTAAGTTTCCAAGCAAAAAAAAAAAAGTAAAAAGTAAAAAATACATATACGACAAATTTTATAGTGTTCCCGTGTTCAGATGTACCTATAATATGATTTTCTTATAAACTGCACTTTTTTTAGTTTGTGAGCTTCAATAGGTTTTAAAATTTAAAACATAAATTTTAAATATACCTATTATTAAAAAAAAAAAAAACTTTTAAAAGGTAACTGTTTGGAGCAAATTTTGCAACTTATGCGAAAATTAATGCTAAGTCAAAAAAAAAGTTGTGAAAATCTCTTTGAGAAGAATAGCAGTGAGTCAGAAAATTAAAAAACAGTTATAAGCTAACAAAAAAAGTTATAACAGAGAATGATATATCATGCTATCTGACCCATGTGCAGTTATTCAGTCCTCCACTGTCAAGACGATACCACAAAGTAACTGTTCCATTTTGGGCTAATCTGCTTGAAAGCCTGATAACAAAAAGGTGAGATACGCTTAATTGAAGCACAAATTCTCCAGGAAACATGACAGTTGACCAGATACATATCTCAAGCTGATGCTGTCGTGTGACTGTAGTTCCCTCATATCGTCACTGTGACCCTCGCACTCAGATCAACCGATAATGCGGTCGAGATATTACTCTCGCCTCTACTGTCTGCCCAGGACAAGAACTGAGCTACATCATCGTTCCCTGCATAGACCCATCATTTGGAGGGATTACCTCAAGATCTCCTTCAACATACGGGGTTCTATCCACTGCAAGCACGAGTCCAAACTAATGATACAGTCACCAGAGAGAACCGCCAGTGGGGCCTACCGATAGTTCCGTTCACCTATTGAAGTTTCCATGGAACTTGTGGGTTTTACGTAGGATTGCCCGTTTCAAAGCAGAAAAGAATGTATTCATATGGAAATTCTTTCTTTCGACCCGAAAGGTCTAAGAGCTCATTAGTCCAGTACCCTACCTAGTTGCCGGGGTAGGTGCAATTTATCGGTCCAAAACAGGAAGGCCGATACTTCTTTCCCCAGAAGTGAGGATTTCAGGTGGAAAGAGGCGGTGTCCGGCTTTGCTCTCTTCTACTTATATCCATGACGTGATGAGCACTGAAGCACCATTCGTGGAGCTAGAGGGTCGCCTTTCTGGAAAGAGGTTATGTATAACACTTAATCTAGTTTTCCCGTAAATCACGCGCGGCTATACGCGTGCAGATATTGGGGCACAGTGTTACCAGATACCTCAAACACGCGCATGCTGCTCTCCTAGCTATGACAGATCAAAGTCTAATTAATTCGGAGTATACTAACACCACTATAGACATATCGCGCCCCCGCCATGGTAACAGAATATTCTCCGCCACCAGCAGGAATGGGTGAATTGTATTTTCCAGATACTATTGTATGTAATACAAAAGATATTACATACACTATGTGGAGAAAATACAGGCCTTACTAGCTAACATTAAAATCGTAATTGGTAACATTAATCAAATGGTAAGTATTTTTTGATATACAGTATAACGATACTTCAAATGACCGCCAATTAAGAATGTTTTGTAGGATTTCGCTAGCATCTTAGCTGGACCAGAACATTACTTTGGCATATTTTAACTAGTGTTTGGAAAACAAGATCCAGAGGTAGAGCAAGGAAAATAATGTCCACTATGCCATTTTAAAAAATCAAGCATTCAATGGATTTTCCGATAGATCATTATCGAAAAAGAACAAGCACCATAAAATATCTTCTTTTCTGAGGAGAAATGAACCCCATGTTTCCTACTGTTGTTCAAAAGCAGTAATTGAGATAAAAATTCATATTTTATTATGTACTGCCAGCATTTTTAAATTTTACAATAACTGCTTCTAACTATCTAACTATTTATTTATTATCAATTAGTGGAAATAATCAGAAAATGTCCCAAGGAGTTCTACTGGGACTGACACACAATCACAGAGACACATAGACTGCAAGTGACTACCGGAGAAATGATGCATTTGATTACTACAGAACAGGGTCGGCTCAATTGATAGGGTGGTGGGAACATCGGTAAAGCAGCCAAATCTCTCTCTCTCTCTCTCTCTCTCTCTCTCTCTCTCTCTCTCTCTCTCTCTCTCTCTCTCTCTCTCTCTGTATTTCCACCTCCCCCTCTTTCTCTGGTTGCCTCCCAATATTGTTTTTTTTAAACATACCATTCACTCGAAATTAAGTTTCTTTGGTTGCGGGTGAATTTTGCAAAAAAAAAAAAAAATCACCGGCAGTTTAAGGTCTAGGTTATTGGCTCAAGGAGAAACCAGAAGAAGAGATGAATACATGACTTGGGTTAAGAAAATAAAGGGGAGGGAAGTAAATGAAATATTGGGTAACCCTGTGTTAACCAAGCTTCTGCTGGCTGACACGAGGTGATCATTTATGACAGCTGAAGGCAAGGTAGGCTCGTAAATCGGTGGATGATGATTAGTTGCAAGATTTGGTGCTCGTTCATTACTGTGCATTCTTCATGCAAGTACAAATAGTGCGAGAAATCTGCAAGGTAACTATTGCACATGAGTTGTGATGTCACATGCATAACAACGTGTTAGTGGATAGTGAAAATTAAAATACAATCACGCACCTCAGTGTTCATACTCTTCTGGCTAAAGGGATAGCAGTGGCACAGTGGCTATAATGCTCGCCTCCCAAGAAAACAAACTGGATTCGATCCCCATTGGGGTCGCTACCAGATTTTCGCACGTGGGAATTGTTTCAGAAGATGCTGCTGGTTGGAGGGTTTCCTTGGTGATCTCCAGTTTCCCTCACCCTTGCATTTCGGTGCTGCTCATCGACTTTCAACACCCCGATGTTAAAGCTGCCCAAATCTCTCCACTCCACTCACTAATGGCTCTGCATAAGTAACTGTGAACTAGTTCAAGTTTTTGAGAGCTACTGATGATTAGGTTACTGTGGAATGTTTTTCTGCATTGCTTTACTATGATACAGGATACACATGGTTCATCTGCTCCCGTGGAGAACTTGATACCTGTTGCTAGGCCATTTTTCTGTTTACATATCCCTTTTTTATTAAGATGACCTAGTATACGATGCCACATTTTGTGTGAGTTAAACACTGCTCCCACTGTATTATGGCATTTAAATTCAACTCTAGAAAATTCACGTCCCTTGGCTACTGGCTTTCATTCATCTAGTCTGTACAACCCCCCTACATTCGAAGCACTTAGTTCCATATTTCCTTGAACCCTGCAATTGTTTCTGTGATATACTTCACAGCCTTTATGAGAAAAACTACCACCAAGTCCTTCTCTACCATATTTGATACTGATAATAAGTTTGTGTACAGTTCTGGTACAAGCATGGTTTCATGGATTATTCTCTGGGCGTTATTTATATTAATGGGTAGGGACCCGGAAATTTCGTGGATACATCTGAGGACAAGTTAAACTGCATTCATGTGTACAGATGTGTTTGTGCTTCCATTGGACCATACTTTGTTAAGACACACCTCGAACGACTTTCAGTCAATAATGAATGTGCAAGGGAAATAAGGACCGAATTTCGTGCTACCTGGTCTGGGGTTAAACTGAAGCAACATCCAACGAACTACTAACTGATGCTAGAATGCACAAAGGATTGTGGAGTCTAGCATGTTGCCGAATGAATCCGCGAAATTTCCAGGCCTGTATTAATGGTCATATCACCAGTGCCAATAACACGAACCCTTTGGCTGTTTGCAACAGAAATTTCTAGGTTATCCTACTGTTTTAAATCACTTAACCATGATTTCTGATTAGTCATGTGAGCTGTTGCTTCAGAGTCAATGTACTATGCTTTTTCTGTCACCCCCAACACCGTGAGCAGAAGATACACTTCTGACCTGGATGATGCTACATTGCTTTTCATGTCTTTTTTAACAAGGTTCGCTACTTTTGGATAGTTCAATCTAATATGCCCCAGTTTGTTACACCCATAACAACCAATCTTGCTTTTCGCACCTCTAGAAGTAAACCCTTCTTTCTTCTTGGATACAAAAACTACTACCCCATTTCCTCCACAGCTGCTGCTTGTTCTAAGATCCTCTTGTAGAAATTTCATACGAACCAGCTTTGATGTAACTTCAATACCGGAATTTTCTATGGCTATTTTCAGTGGTCTGAATTCCTCTCGAAGCCCCCTTAGCATTACGACCGCGATTAAGTCATCGCCTAGCCCCTTCCCTGCATCTTGCAGTTTTTGAGCGGTACCCATGATAGCGGTTATGTAATCTTGCATTCTATTACGTTTTTCTAAGCTTTGATCCAGTAAATGATTTATCAAACCAATGCGCCTTTCCAAACCTTTGTCTTCGAACGCTTTCGAAAACTCATTCCATGCATCCTTAGCTTTCTAGGCATTCCTCAGATATAAATATAGATGTGGTTGCACATGCAAGCAGATCAAGGACAGGGCCTCCGTCCTTCTATCTGTATCAGGCTTCTTTTCCACTCCATATGCCTCCCCAGTAGCATATGTACAGTTTATCATGCATTAACATTTTCATGGCGAATTTCCAGTCATTATAATCGCCCATGCCATTCAATTTGTTTACAATCGGCGTACTGCCAACTCGCACTTGTAAACTGTTCCGATGCATGACGAATAAAATAAAAACGTGTACCTACCAAATTGCACAAGGCGTTACCGCATGTATAACATCAGTGCAAACAGCCATTGCATTTAATCGCAACTTGCATATGCTCACAATTAATCATACGAACGAGGTAACAGTACAAACCACCATTACGCACAGCCACAACCAATATGTTTTCACATCGTCACATTTTTTTTTTTCATACGTCCCGAAAATCATTGTCTTGGATGATCACGCACTTTTGCTAACGTTCTGGGCCCAAAACCTGTTGGGATTTCACTGACAAAGTCGGACACTTTCTTGTTGGGAGACATAACACACACACACATAGTTCAAGAACTTGGCCTACGTACATGCGACAATAACAATAACAACACAGATACAGTTTAGCCAACCGATGTTTGATTACAACTTAACACTAACCTTAACCAAGCCTATAAAATTACACCAAAGGGACAACACGCTGTATTTATGTGCACTCCAAGTGATTATATTTTGCATTAGAACTACTTCCAGCTAGGCATTACCAACATACCCATTTTCTCCCTGTTTTTATTTATATTAGTTATGGATAAAATAAGGTTTTTATATATAGAATACAAGCAGAAGTGAAATAAAAAAAAATTAAATACTCTTATGTTAACATAAGTGTAAAACACTTTTGATACATGAAACATTTAGGGAACAGCCAAACATGTCAAACATGGGGGGATTTTTCAAAGGTTTGATTCAGTAAGTGTGAAGATACCGCGGGGAAAAAAAAAAAAAAAACTACTTAAAGGTGGCTTTTCTGTACTTCCGGTTCAAGGAGAGAGATTACGAAAATAATCCTAAATTTTCGTTTTGCCAATGTTCTGTGTGTGGGAAAAAAAAAATCTATGGTTAGATTTGAATACGCATCAGAAGTCATGGGGTACGTGACTTTTACTTCTCTTAACAATGTGAGGTTGTTATTTCCAGGAACGTGACATAGATAGCCTACGTAACTCCTTTTCCCCCTCTCTCAACTTCTAGTAATGTTTGTGTATTTAGCGTTTAGCCAACTATTTCAGGTGCCTTGTGCTATAGTCCATTCTCGGTTTCTTCACATTTTTAAAAAATCAAACCTTCGAAAAATCACCCCATATATGACGTGTTTAGTTATGTCTTAAGTATGTTATTTATCACAAGAATTTTATACCTCTGTTAATATGAGTATTAATTTTTTTATTAAATTGGACTTTTACCTATATTTAATTTACAAATTATAATATTTCATTAATAATAAATACGAATAAAAAAGTGAGAAAACACATGTGTTGGTAACGCCTAGTAAGAAATAGTTCTAATACAAAATATTATTACAACTGAGCACGCACGAATTCGGTGCGTTGTCCTTTGGTGTAATTTTTAAGACTCGATTAAGCTTGGTTTGCACGAGACAGGGGAATATCCTGGAAGTATAACTTCAGCAGGGCTTCAGAAAAGTGGTAATTAACCGTGAATAGACTATACTTCTTTATATTTGAAGGATTAGTTCTAAGTGGCGTGGATATCTTAACTGCCGCAGAAACGAGATAATTTTCTTATTACAATGACGGGAAAAGCTCCGTGTGGACTCGGCATTGTTCGTACCCGAAAGCAGATGCTGTAATAAATACGAAGACGTTCCATTTTTTGAAATTACGGGGCACATTTCCGTTTTTCATCATTTACGATTTCGTTTCAGTTTATTAACTACATATTTCCGTAAAACTTGCCATTAATATAAGAATATTTACAACAGCGTATCTTTTCCAGGAAGGATAGAGTACAGACACACTATCTGATCAAAAGTATCCGGCCACCCGTTTCAGACACGAATCATTTTTATAACTGAAATAGATGTGCATGAAATCAATGATTAAAATTATGTAATCATTATCAATTTTTTTTAATTGCACGGAACCATAGTATTTATAATGACGGTCTTGCTAAGTAAATGTTTTTATAGTGTGCTTCCTGGAGCAACCAAACTGGAAATATGCTAAAATTTTGATTTTAAAATTACTATCATTGAGTTACAAAATATGTGCATTCTTCGATCATATGCATCGTTAATCGTACCTTTCTGACAATTTTGTTACTATGAGTATATGTTATTCCCGGTAAAATTAACACTTTTGAAAGCTTTACTTAATATCTACTTGTATGCACGTTGTGTCTTCTTCCGCCTTCTGTAAAATTAACATTACCATGGACCTCATCACTTCATTCATGCGTCGGTCAAGTGAAAATTCGAAATTATTACAAAAGTAAATATTTAGCTAATCTTCTCATTTTTACGCCTCGATACATGAAAATAAAACAAAAGTGAACGGAGTAATTTAAGTTATCACGAATTGTTACGTGACACTTTTTGTTCTACGTTAAGGTATTGAATTACTTTCCATTCATTAATACCAACTTTACTGGGCGCATGTCACTCAGTTCATCCGTTTAAATATATGCGGGCAGGGGCAGTGCCTTTCTTCTAAGGTTGATTTCAAAAGTGTTCACTTTATCGCGAAGAGCCTGTTATAAGTACCTTCATTCGGGTTCAGTGCTAAATTGAAAGCCCCTTCTACTTATCCATTAAAGCGCCTCCCTAGCAAAAAATAAATAATTGGCTCAAGGTCACGTCCGGTTGTAAAGTGACTTTGTAACTGCGAAAGAAGCAAGCTCTGCGTGTCTCCTGCTTCATCAGAATTTTAAACGGCGACAATGGAGTTTTGACACAGCAATCTGTTTAGAAAAGATCCAGCATTTTAGAGAAAAATACGTTTTGCAAACCGAGGGCTACGCACAGAGATTTTCGCTGACTTTCACACTTCTCAGCGCCCACATTTAAGTTTCAATAACCAAATCTATAAATTAGCAATAAAATATCAACTTTCGTTCCTGCCCTGAAAAAAAAAATGATTTACCTTGAAATACTCCACAGTTTTGCAAAAAAATCAGAATAGACATGACTGCTTACGATCAGATCCGTACAGCTAGGAAGTCCTCCATAATTACCAGAGATTATGGTCACGTCCTTCCCCAATACTTCCTGTCCAAACCAATGTTTTCGTCTCTAGAGACTTTGCCGTCAACGAGAAGTTAAACCGCAAGGGGCGGGAACTTTCCGAGGAAGGCAAAATAATTAAAGCAAAAAACGGAAAACTATTTTTTTTTTATCCTTGTTAGTCGCGTTTTTAATCAGCTATATAGTGCAGGCCTACGTAATACGTGTATTTATTTTTACTTTCAGATAACTTTTAATGGACGATTATCGAATGTGACTAGTTCTAGGTTGTTAGCGGTTAAATGAGCACTTCTGAAACCCTCGATTACAACCTACTTTTATTTCTAGTTTTGTATCCTTCCGCCATTTGTAAAATTTACATTCTCATGGCCCTGATCACTTTGGCCGTACATCAAAGTAAAACCGTGGAATCATTAGGAATATTCGTACTCGATTATGAATAAAACAAGCAAAAATTACTTCAGGTGACATACATTTAAACGTTACCGTCTTAGTACGTCAAGTGATAAGAACTATTTTTATTAATTGGCTGCCAACGTAACTAGAATCCTGTACTCCAGTGTGTACTGTAGCACTTACTTAGTTATAGGCAGTATTTTTTTTTCAAAGGTACGTTTTATAAATGCTCGCTTCACCATGAATAGACTTAAAAAAAAGTCTTCGGGCATAATAAAAAAAAACTTTATTTGCGTCTTTACGTTGGTAATTCTGATGCGTCTGTTCCAAGGTCGCTGCTAGACACGGCCTCTGTTTAAAGATAAAAGTGGAAACGAGGACCTGTTTGATGCGAGTTGAAATGGCTTCGTTTCCCAGAGCGCGTCATACGGGGCTGCAAGCCGGGCGCGTGCCGTCTTGTTTACGTTTCTCTTTCAATGTCTTGCCGGAGGTTATTGGCCTCTGAAACAAGTCCCCCCCCCCCCCTCCACTGCACAGGCGGGTCTGCTCTCCCTTGCCATTAATGATTGAAATGGTTTATTTGTTTTCGCCGGAGAGGCGAGAATGGTAACAAGGGGGGGGGGGAGCGTAGGTGGAGGGAGGTCGGCGCCAGGCCTACTGACCCTGTTTGTGCGCAGGCCTAGCCTATATACGAATATGTAAATCATCAAGTTCAGAAACACAATAAAATACAAAGTTGGAGCGGCGCGCGGTCGGGCGCAGACACGTCACAGGAGGGGGGAGAGGGGAAGTCTGGAGGAGGGGGTGGAGGGAGGGGCGGCGCCGCGGCGATGCACATGCACGCGCACTGCGCAGACGACGACTGTCTCCGGCAGAGGGGAGGGAGCGCTGCATCCCGGGAACTCTTTCCCCTCCTTCCCCTCTACATCAACGTGCAGGCTTGCAGCGCGGATGCAGTGGAAAAAGCTCTTCTGGCGCGGCCCGTATATCGACACATGGACCTAGTAAAAATCGATCCTCAGCCGGCGAAATGGTGAGGGGCGGCCCCGGCGAAGGGAGGGGCAAATTCTGGCAACAGCGCTGCGGCGGCAGTACCCCCGAGCGGCGAGGTAACGTCCCGTCCCAGGAATGAAAAATTACCCCCCAGAGCGCGCCGGCAGTGGGAAAAAAACCCGCTGTCACAACACGGCCACATATCGACCCGGCACGCTTGCAACGACCAGCGAGCTTTCGTCGGTCCAGGCCCTAGCAGCTCTCGCTAAAGGACACCCACGTACGTCTGCGAATGAAGCTAGCGCACTGCACGCTCTCGCTGAAGTACACGCCGAGGAATTTCATACAGCCGAAACAAATAACCACTGTCTTCCGACATACACAACTCTTTCAGACGAGCTTTAATTTACGGCTTTCAGCGTCAGAAAATATCTGAGTGATCGTACTTAAGTTAACACACTTGTTCTGTTCTTACAAACAACCTTTCATAAATAAAAAAACCGTTAAAAATTCAAAATTATCTTTATATCTATCATTTTTTCCTATAAATAGTTGGTTATTTGGTGATATACCGGTACATAGGTGTCACGCGGTAGCCCATAGAATTCGTTTACTTTGTGGATTTTTTCATCTGTACAACTTAGTTACCATGTTTTATAATAACTGCAACGAAACAGAAGAATTTTGTATTGACATCAAATATAATAATGATTTTGGGGGGGGGGGGGTGCAACACCCTTAAGTTACCAGGTGCTGAATGGTGAACAGCGTTTCTACATTCTGCTGGCGTGTGCGGTTGAAGTTGGCGGTGTTGCTCGTTAGGCGCCGTCAACTTGACACATACCAGCACGTGCGCTACTTACAAACAAGTTCGCTCACTATCGGGAACTCGAATTGAAGCAACTCTGTCAAAATGAGAGAGCGTGTTAGCCAGTTTATGCTACAATATTTAGAAGCGATTTTATTTTGTTTGCGCCTTGAACACACTTTAAATTTTCGTGTCGTTTCTTTTAGAAAATCCGCGAGCCCCATGCGCTGTCCCGGCTCTGTGCCCAGGGGGGAGGGGGTGTTTATCCACCTCGACCGTTCCCTCCCCTAAGCAGACCCGCTCGTTGCCCCGTCGCTCGCCCGGGCGGGGGAATAATTGACCGCGGTGGCGACCTGGCTGACGTCACAGCCCCTCCCTCCCTTCTCCCCTGCTGGAGAAAGCGATTAGTTAAGAGTATATGCAAGAATATTATGAGAATTGGGACCCTCGGCGCAATGGGACATTTAGAGAAATTTCTGGGCGATGGCGTATGACTCTGCAGCGGCTCCAGGATCGGCAGCCTTCGTGGAAGACTTCTCGCTGAGTGCAGTGACCGGGCGAAGTCGACGAAGGACATCGGTGAAGAGGACAGACGACGACGGGAGATTGAGACGACGGCGGACGAGGTGTTCGTGGTGTGAATGGACGAGAGGGCGTGAAACCCGACGAGTGAAGGCTGCTATTGCGTGAGGACGCTCGGAGAACTCTAGAACATTGCGGACTGGAGGGACATGGACTGAACTGAGGTCGAACTGAATGAACGTGTGATACATATTTGATTGTAAATATTGGAACTGTCAGTTATGGACATATAATAAATATTATTGAATAGGTTTTGAGGCATTGTCTATTAATAATAATATCTAATTATTTAATTACGTTAATTCGATTGAAGAAATTGTAAATTGTGGTTACTGAATTCAATAACTGTAAACAGCAAGTGATATTATTTCATTGTGAGAATTTGGGTCGACAGAATTTTGTTTGTTGTTATTGTAAATAAAATTAGGAAATTATAATCAACTCTTTTATTTAATTAAGAACCTACATGCCTTAACTAACCTTGTTTAGCCCACTCACTTTTGAGAAATTGCAACAATATATTATATTCGCAGTATTCAAAAATATGTGCTCATTTCTAAAATTAATTTATCGCCTATTTTTCCTTACAGAAATTTTATGTAAAATGTTTTTACGATATACTCCTGAAAATGTCATAACTGTTCACTATGACGCCTACAATATTTCAGCAAATATTTTTATATGGAGAAAATACTTTTTTTTTCCTACCTTTAAGGAACGTTCAGTGTATAAGATGGATCACATTTTTAAATGAAATCTGAGGTAGGATACACTGAAAATAAAATCGGATGTTAACTCAAATTCCAAAACAGTTAGAAAATATGAAGCAAGTTCTAACCGTTCCTTATCGATCAGGGCGTACGCACAAAGTAATGGTGTGGCGGTTCCTTTGATATTGGCATATCCATTCTCTGATTGGCTACGTGAAACTCTGCAAATGGGCCATGTATCTGACTACAGGCTGTTCACGATAAAATGAGCACTTTTGAAAGCCCTGCTTAAGATCTACTTGTATGCACGTTGTGTATTCTTCCACCTTATGTAAAATTAACATTGGCATGGGACTCACCACTTTATTCATACGTCGGTCAAGTGAAACTGTAAAATTATTAGAAAAATAAACATTTTATATATCTGCTTTTTTCTAAGGTTGATTTCAAAAGTGCTCACTTTATCGTGAACAGCTTTTATGCGTGCTTCAAACGATCCTCTATTGGTCTGGCTGCCGGCTGGAGTGTAGATTCCCAGAAGCTGATTGGCGAACGACGTTCCGTCAAGTTGACGTACAATCACGCCATTTTTCTGGCGTGTGTTGGCGGAATTCGAGGAGTGAGTGAAGAGACTTTGGCGGCTCTTAATGCAGACGTCACACAGCCCTGACAAACACAGCACGACACGACATAAACCGCAACCACGACACAAAATTTCTGTTTTCAGTGTGACTGCTCGAATTTACAGTCCGACAGTTTACTGACGCGACACTAAGAGTAGAATTTTTCGGAACAATTTAGAAGGCGCTGATTAACTACGCTAGTCTCAAAGGCTGTGGGCAGACGAGAAATTTGGAATACAAGATGGTGACAAAGTGTCATCGCTAATGCATAGAAAGGTAACTTTTTTTTTTTTTTTTAATTTAAATACAGTAATTTTCAATTTTTTTTCTTTTAAGCTGCGTATTTGCCATTGTCAGGAAAGATTTCCATACAATTTAATTTTGCAAGGTTGTACACACTGTGTCGTGCCACACGACATGACGAAAATAGAAATCATTTCCAAGCCGAAATTGCTGGTCGGAAGAGAGAATATGTCGGGCTTACGTCAGATCTATCTTGTATTTCATTGGCGTGTCGGGGCTGTCGCGTCGGAGCTTTCGCGTCGTGCTTGTCGAGGATATGTAATTCCGGCATAAAAGTAAGGTCTTGAGAGCCGAAGTGGGTGATTGAGGTGAGTATGGAGCAGTGCCGGAATGTAAGGGTGTGGGAAATGGGAGACCCTCGAGAAAACCTACCGACCAAAGGCATCGTCTAGCACGATTCCTACTTGCGAAAATCCGGTAGTGGCACGGCCAGGGATTGAACCCGGTTCGTCTTGGTGAGAGGCGGGCAGGCTAACCGCTCAGCCACCGCGGCCCCAGATTTTGCGGAATAAGCAGCTGTTTCACCACTGTTTACCTAAGGACTCTGTGGCGTAACTGTTTATCGTGGCTCTGCGTGGATCGCTCTGCTGAGCTGAGCTCACCTGGGAAACTCGAGATTCTGTGAGAAAATCTCAGTCACGACAGCTGCTTGATTGTTCGTCCACGATAGCAAAACACTTCGACAATCGACAACTTGCTCGACCTCCGGTCCTCTCTTGTTTACATGTGCGGTTATCGCGCCCAGGTATCGCGTATTTATGCGTTTGCGAATTTTGATTTTAATATCAGATAGCGTGACCGCTTTCCAGGCCTGCTTCACAGCACAAATTTTCAAGGGTTGGGGAAAAATCGAAGGCGGAATCTTAAGAGAAATGGTACGCGAAAGCAGTATACAGGAGGTTGCAATACTGCATGTCAATCCGGGGAAACATTCCTCACATCGGGAGGATGAAAAACTGTTATATGAACATAGATCCGCAAACGCTTCGTTTCTTCTCTACAACACGTAGGCCGTAATACATAACGTACAGTGTATGGCCCATGGGCTGGAACATGTAACTGTGGAATGCCATCGCAGCTGTAATTACAGCCCCATACCAGCCCCGAGGAGACATGATTTGAATCCACTAGACTTTTATTTGTGTGGACATTTAAAGGTACTTGTGTATGCAACCCCAGTGGACGATATGGGCACCCTCCTTAACTGTATTGTGGCAGGTTGCGAAACAGTCAGGAATTTTCCAGGGATTCATCAAAACATCCGGGTGTCCATGCAACGGTGGGTTGATGCATGTGTTCGTGTTGTTGGAGGGCATTTTGAACATTTCTTTTAGTGCTTTCACACATGTGTAACTACTTCCTGTGCAGTTCCTACTGTTCTAGGTGTAGGGTTACAGTGTGAGGTGTCGTGTTTTATGCAAACGAACTCTGTGATGGCATTCCATAGTAACATGATCCAGTCAGTGGGACATATACTGTACATTATGTATTACGGACTGTAGTGAAGAAAAGAAGGGTTTGCGGACCTACGTTTATATAACATTTTTCCATCCTACAGATTTGAGGAACATTTCCCCGAAGTATTAACATGCTATTTTGCCACATTCTGTATTATATACGACTTTCGTCATAGCTGTTTTTCAGACTTTTGTCGAAATTGTTGGCACGACAAAATATAAATAAGTATTTTGAACACCTTCTTTCATTGTTAGATATTGACTGCCTTTATTGTTCTCGGAGCCCTGATGGATGATAGGAAATAAAATATTCTCTCTTGCTCCTAGTAATGTACTCACAAAGTCGACAGCTATAGGTAGGGACAGGTGTTTCCGTGAAAATATTGCAATACCAGTTGTACTCCAAAACACTTTAGTTCATACGCATTTTCGTGACTGGATGATTTTAAATGTAACGTGCTTCAAGTGTCTGTCCGCGAATCATGGATGTTCAGTATCGGAGTACTTTCCAGCGATTGGCCCACTCAAATACGAGCATGTATTTTCACTTAGACAAGCGGTCAATAACCAGAGGAGGTTGTAATTGTGGGCGTAGGATATTGAAGTCTAGCATGGCCATAAATGTTTTCGCCAAAAAACATCCGTCCCTAGCCATAGGCAGGGACCTGAAAAATTCGCGAGTTCAACGACCTCTAGGCTAGACTCCACGGTCTCATGTTCATTCGTGTAGACATCAATTGCCCATTGGTTGCGTGCTGCCACAGTGGAGGGCGATGACTGGGCGTGCGTTTTGTTGTACGTTTCTCATTGGCCCAGGGTTCTCCAGGAGGTGTAAAATAACGCGTGGAGCAATTGCAAATGTGACACAAACGTGAGAGTTTTCCAATTCTAGCTTATCTCGTAATTAATCCACGAATTCTTCAGGACACTACCCATAGGGTATTTTCCACAGCACGCGGTACAAGTCCCTTTCAAGAGGCTCGCGCAGACAGAGAACGGGTGCGACCACATCAAAGGTTCTACCGCACCATTTAACTTATATAGTCTATTCGCGGTTTCTTCACACTTTTTGAATCAAACCTTTAAAAAATCACTCCATGTATGGCATGTTTTGTTATTTCATTATCATGCTATGTAAGTAGTGGGAGCGAGGCTCTCTAAGATTAAATGGGGGCCCTGCTGCGAGGCTACAGACCCTCTGTTCTCTCCTCCTATGGTTACCTACTCCTGATGCATGATACGATACCACCCCTCTCCTCCCCTTCACCAACCACCACCCCCACTCCCTCCCTATCGACGAAGTCCAGAACTAGACTGGCAGCGAATTATGATAGCATCGCTGCCTACAGAGCAAGTCTGGAACTGAACATACCCTACCTCGTAGGGAAATGAATTGAGGGGAGGGGTGGGGCTGGTGGTAGGTGAAAGAGAGGAGAGGGGCGTTACTGGACCAGGCACCAGGGGTAGATAGCCTTATGAGTGGAGAGCTTACAGTCTCGCAGCAGGGAGCCAATTAATCCCAGAACTAATCACAGCATAGCTCGTTTGCGAAGGATGAAGGTGAGGGGAGGGGTCGGGGATTGGCGGTAGGAGAAGGGGAGAAGAGAGGCAGGAGTAGATAACCATAGGAGGAGGGAACAGCGGGTCTGTAGCCTCGCAACAGGGTCCCTATTTAATCTGGAAAGAGGACCTGTAGACTCCCCTTTCGAAACTCAATTTAATCTGGACAAAAGTTCTGTAGCCTCGCAGCAGGACCCCGATTTAATCTCGAACAGCCTCGCTCCCACTACTAATAAAAAGTACATTAAAACATTAAATTTGCTAGTAAGAATGTTATTTTCGTATTAGTTTGTGTTGTTGTTAATGCTTCCTAATTTCATTTAGATTTTTCCTACGACTTTATGATGTACCTGTTGGTATATTAGGAGGGTGGTCCTAAGGTCCCTTTAGAGTCGGCGTCTATCCATAGGGAAGACAGTTTGGTGACATGCCGTTTACTCTGTCTGGCACTTATTAAACTTGACCGAAATTCACGTGGTGGATTGTAGTAGTGAACACCCGAGTCTGCGATGCGCGATATCTTCTGCCCGATTCCAAAACTACAACGCGCAACACGCGCACAGGATGTTGCTCCGAAGGCGCATCTGTGTATCTCCTACGTTGTCATACTTACGGCCAACCTTGCGCATCAACCGCACGATGCCTGGAGCACAAAGGTGTATTTGCGTGAGTGTGTATCTGGAAGACATATTTATTGTGTGTAGCTTGCAGTAGACTTAAAGCTAGGAGCACTGAGAAAGTTCATGTTAAATTACACGCAGTGAGTATAAGGCGGCTCCCTTGTAAACATTTTTTAAGGCGCCTCGAGGTAGTGTAAACTAACTTCACGTGTGTTGTGAAGTGAAGTGCAGAGCTTTGGGCCGCTCTTAACAGCGAGGTCTTGAGAGCCGATGAGGGTGATTGAAGTGAATATGGAGCGACACCTGAATGAAGGGGCGGGGGAGACGAGAGATACCCGAGAAAACCCGCCGACCAACGGCATCGTTCGGCACGATTCCCTCGTGCGAAAATCCGGTAACCCGGCCGGGATTGAACCCGGTTCGCCTTGGTGGGAGGCGAGCGTGCTAATCGCTCAGCCACCGCGGCCCCACGTATGCTGTGTTTCCTCAGAACTTTAATCTGTAACTACGGAGTTTTAAAACAGCAATATGTTCATGAAAGATACACCACTTTCTATAGTTTAGAAACTTATTTTACAGAAGAATACATATACTAACAGCGATTTTTGACACTTTACAACGACTGTATTTATTTTTCAATAAATAAATCTTTAAATTGGCAATAAAATATGGACTTTATTTACGCCGTGGAAAAAGGTCTACATTCAAATTCCCCATAGTTTTTAAAAAAACATTTCATTTCAATAGACAGAATTGCTTTAAAATGCGATTCATATGACATAGTTAGAGACCTGCAAAATTCGCGTTATTATTTGAGGACAAAATAGACTCCGAAACTTTATACATTTCTATTGGTTTTATTACTGGGCAACAGTTTACCTGGCACCTCCCGGAGTATTTAAAATAACAAGAAACAATTAAACGACAGCATGTCCCAATCGCGTCCAACGAAGTTGGAAGGGAAAATGACACCTGACTTACGCCGAAGCCGATAAACGAAAGACCCTGAGTTGATTATACACAGGATGGTGAAGTTAATCGTGCAGGTATAAAATAACGCGAATTCGGAGGTATGTGGGTATAGTTTGTTTACATGCTAGTTTTCAACCTACATTGAGAAACAAGGCACGGTCGTTGTTCCAGACCCCCAGAGCAACCAGGATGATGCACTGTACTCGAGCGTTCGTCGATGGTACCTGAGCGACACGTTCGCAGGTCACGCTCAGCAGCGGCGCAGAAAGCGTAAATATACAGAAGTGAAACATCGTGGCAGTTCCTTTGGCGTGGCCATACCCGTTCTCTGATTGGCTGCTCTGAAACAGTCCTCGTGCACGATGAGGCAGACACGGGGAAAATTCACGTTATTACTAGGGATAGGAAAAATTTGCGTTTACACTGAAGTCGCCTTTGCAATTGGATCATAGTTTATTAGCCACGCCCTGGAGGACTCCGCGCCAATAGCCGACTTGAAAGGGAACAAGAAACGAATCCCGTACTGTCAAATGTGGGATAACACTGGGGCAATAGCCAATGAACAAACATCTGAGATTCGACTATACAAAGGATTGTAGAGTCTAGCGTACAGGTGATGGAACTCGTGAAATTTTTCTATCCCTAGTTATTACTGTATTTGGTGGCATGCAGTCTTCACTGACCTATACCTGCCTGATCGCAATTTGCGAGTTCATTGGCTACTGGCGACTATAGCCCATTCACGGTTACTTCACACTTTTATGAAGCCCTGCTTAAGTTCTACTTCCAGGATATTCCTTCACCTCGTGCAAACAAAGCTTAACTAAGTGTAGAAAATTTCACCAAAGGACAACGCGCCGAATTCGGGCGCACTGAGTTGTAACGATATTTGGCATGATAAGTATTTCTTACTGGGCGCTACCAACACACGTGTTTTCTCATCGTTTTTCTGCATATCTATTATAAATTAATTATTACGATTTATAAATAAATACAGGTAAAATAAATTTAAAAAAAAATGATCTTTTCATGTTAACAGAGGTATAAAACGCTTGTGATACATGGGATATTTAGGAAATAACTAAATATCATTCCTCAAAACATACTTTATTCCTCAAATAAGTCTGTTTAGTACTCAAGGCTTTTTCATTCCTCAAATAAGACTGTTTATTCCACAAAACATACTTTATTCCTCAAAAAAAAACCTAATTAACACTCCAACCAAATTCCAACGACTTAATTGGTTTGAGGAAGACATGATATTTCCAATTGAAACATATTCCTATCATGCAATGATTACTTGAAATAATTACTTTTTTTGGTTAAGTAATAGTGGTAACTAAAATTTATTATCATAACTCTTGGGTGTTTGCAGATATTGCTTCATTCAATGTAACCTCGTTCCTTGAGTATTGTTATAATGAAAATCATCCCTTTTATTCCATAATATTCACTGTGTTTTAAACCCCAATTAATATCTAAGTACATTCGGGTATTCGGGAAATATGTAACGAGCGTTGTTGATGCCCTCTGCCTTCTTCACAGCATTTGTTGAAGGAATGTCTTCAACAGTATCACTGACATCCTCACTACTGTCTTCACCTGATGTTTCACCATAAATATCGACTTCACTTTGCATAGAAAGAGCAGGTGTATCGTCACCGACACTGGTCTTCGCAGCTGGTTGCAGTAGTTTATGTCGAAAATCGCTATGTTCACATGTTATTGCATATTTCATACAATCCGATTCTATATCATTGCTTGTAATTATGTTATTTCCCTCTCCTTCCGTGATATTATGTAGTGTAGATGGTACATTAATTTTCTCAGGAGGAAGATTATTATTTTTTTTTTTTTTACAGATCTTGACATGGCGACTTAAGTAATCTGTTCGTGCGAACTGGCGAAAACAGTATTTGCAGTTAAGAATCGTACGAGAGGAATTCTTCTTCAAACATTCGCTCCTCTCGTGTCTATGATTATTGTAGGCGAAAGTGAAAATTTTTCTGCAGTATTTGCAGTATAGTTTATTCGGTGACGTCTCCATTTTCATTCATGTAGATTAAATGAATAATATTTGGTGTGAGGAGAAAGTTTAATTCCAAATAGATGTTCACCTCACGATGTCAGAATGACAACTAACTTGTTTCTGTATGAACGTACTGTTATAAACAGTATCAGGTTTCATTAACGGCAATAATATGTCTTCTGTTCTAATATTTGTATGTTAATTGCGGAGGTATGCATACCAATTCACTATGTGATTCAATCTACGTATGTTAGACAGAATACATTTACTTGGTATTCGATTAAAATGAATAAATAATAATTTAATTTCAGAAATGTAGAAGGGAGAGATGGGTTTGGAAGTATTTTGTAGGGAAATTTTAAAGACTTTGTTTACTAAAGGAGTGTGTTAGTCGGAGGCTAATCTGTTGAGTAAGCCATTTTGAACTGTAACTTTTGTCTGATAATTCGTTATGTCGATTCCCTAAGTTGTATGGAATAAAGTTATTTGCCGTTTGCCTTGGATATTTCATTACGATGTAAATAATTTGTTGATAGTCGGAATGTATTATCCTAAAAGATGGGTTATACGATTACAAAATGGTCACAGTTTTCCTTCAAATTTTGCTTAAATGTATTGAAATATCGTGGAAACTGATATATTCCAGATCCGATAGAAGTCATTTTAACCTTCATGCATGCTATTTCTTTAATATTACATCCAAATTTGTTTTCTAGGGAAATCGATCTGTAAATAAGTTCGAGTATATATAAATTTGATGGTAGATAATGTATCTAAAAATCTCGATTGAGAAGCATTTGAATTGAAACTATGGTTATAAGTAAATTGTAGAGTCGTAGAAAAGTCTACACGTAAATACATATTTTTCTCTGCTATATACGTATATTTAAAAATCAGATTGAAAGTTTGAGTATGTATGCATGTGCCGTGTCTTCCATCGTAATAGTTGAAACTTAGGTAAATGGAATGATACTTATTTGAAAAATGGTGATCTTTCAGTGAAAATATCTCTTGTATGACAATATACTCAGTTTCCTGGAAATGCTTTGATAAGTTTGCTGGAAAAGGTATAAAGTTTATTGGATTAAAATTAATTTATTGGATTAAGATATAAAATTTGTTGGAATTTTTTCTATGGATTAAGAATTCGGGTAATATTTAGCTTCAGGGATAAAAATTTTGATCGGCCGGATTAGTGAAATTTTATTTTGGTGCAAATAAGACAGGTTAACGCATTAGTAAGAGCACACACTTCGCTGCACGAGGGTGCGTGACCTTGAATCGACAGGGAGGGGGGTCGGGGCTGAGTGGACCGAGCAATTCTCGAGAAATCGAAAAACGCGTTCTTGGCCGGTGTAAGGGGAGGGGGTGATTGGCTTAGGCAGGACTTCTTTTTTCAGGCGAAAACGAACTCTGCCTTGGAGGGGAAGGGGGAGGGGGTGTAGTTGCCCAGGAGCGATGCAGGATATTCTCGAGGGGTCCCGCCATCTTAGTTCTTCGCCAACCCTCACGCTGCATAGACGCGACACTGGAACTCTTGACTTCACCGGCCTTCGGAGTGTGATAGCTGCGATTCTCGTTAAGAGATATTATATGCTCCGGGGTTCAGATCTCGTTCACAGTCTTCGTAAACTATAGTGTGAAATATTTTTCTTACAAGTCTTTAATTTATAGGGGGGAAAATATAAATTTTCGTGTGACAGTGCATTTATCGTGTAAACCCAATTTCTGTGTTCGGTAGACGAAACTTCTTAGCATTTTCAACTTGCGTTTTTGTTACCAAGTGCCGTGAATTTCACAGACTTGACGGAAAAAATTTGTAGTGCCTCAGTTATTTTTAAATAATTCACTTTTATACATTCACATAGTTGTAGGACGAATAGTGTAATTAAGTCGTTAATAGTAGCTTGGTAGGGGAATAGGTTCTGTAAGTCGTAAATTTCAACTGAGCGGCGCTCCACATATATATAACAGATTATAAGCAGACGGACGTCATATGATCCAGTCATTCATTGACTGACTTCCGAGGTGGACGGATGTGTTTTGGGAGAGCTCCTTGTACGATTTAATTATGCGTATTTCTATTGTGTCTGTTTAAAATTTAAAATGCTAGTTTGAAAATCCTTATTAGTCCGTGTGCTAAATGATTGTCTGTGTGTTTCGCTGATTAAATTGTAACCAGTGCTTGGTAGGGATACATTTTTTCTAGATATAATCCAGGATGCATTTGAGTAGTGTGTGAATCGTATTCAGAGTTTTTTGCCGTAATTTCAAATCGCCCACAAGCTCCACGTATGTAAGTTGACGCACTCCATACACTGACCCCATTCCTTCACCAGCCTCTGAGCCAGACAGACGTGTTTTGGGAGAGGTGCGATTTCATTACGTGTTCGTTTAATTTATATGGAAACATTCGTTTTTCACACCAGTCTAAAATCAAACAGTACTTCACTAAGCTCCCGAGCAAATGGACGTATATTAAAAGTTTTCTTTTTTTAAGCGTGTTAATCGATGTATTCCTTCTTACTTGTGGAAGACGTTTCTAAAGTTCCTCGTCAGTCTCACAGGCAGACAGACGTGTAAGGTATGTGTGAGAGGCTTCAAGTAGTGTCATGCATCTTGTTATTGTGTTCGCTAGCCTTTTAATTAATAGGGACTTTTTTTTCTTCGTTAATTAATTCCATACTGCACACTCACGTAATTGTGTTAGTCACGTAGTTGTGTTCGTTCGTTATACTTCTTTTGTGTAAATTTTATTTATAACATACTGCTCGGGCTTAATTAAGTCGTATATTTACATTTAAGACACCTGGAGAGTCACGTAATTACACTTGTTATTCACGTAGTTGTGATAGTTTGAAATTTGCAATTCGATGCATGTAATTTATTCATACGTAGAAATCGTTTAAACACACTGAATTTCTCTAACGTTTAATTGCATTTGGTAAAATACTACCATTCAAAGTCGCCTATTTACCAACACCGTCTACGAGCAATATCACTACCAAACAAAAAAAAAACACTTATATCACTCTTGCATAAAACTCTTCACATATATACCCGTCCCCAACATGCCACACCTCATCCGAGTGCAAGAGCTCCAAGGGTGAGGACGTACTAGATCTCTCCCCCACAAAAAGAAAGATAGAAAATATAGAAATTAAATAGTCCCTTAGCACACTCTCTCACCAAATTTTTTTAAATCCAATTAAACATGAACCCTTTCAATACATTTAACCCTTTCAACGAATATAACCATTTCTTAAAAATTAACCCTTTAAATTTAATTAACCCTTTTGACTAACCCTTTCAATCAATTTAATTATCCCTTTGGTGTCAAATTAATTAGGTAAATAAAAAAAATGCGACATCCCTTTAAGGTTAGGACCTCTACGCTCCTACTACTTGTAACATACGTTTACCTAACAACAAACGAACTCTATTTCAGATTCAAGAATAAAATAAATAATTAAACTATTTTATTTAAATGGTTTATATACATAAATGTTTTATATAAAAAATTGAATGAGATCAGCTGTATCATGTTGTACGTATGTTTAGAGTAAGTATATACATATTTGTTAAACAAAAAATTCAAAATAATTAAGTTCAAATATTACCGAAAAAAATAATCTGCTGTCGTCTTTGTAGCACAGACATAAAAAATTACTATACATTTTATATGAGTGATATGAATTTTTCTACAGTATTGTTGTCGGAAAAAATAAAAATATTAGTGCAACATTTCCGTAAGTAACTGTTTTGAAAGAAATTTGTATGAAAAAAAAAATTACCTGACGATGCAGAAAACACTGTAGCCTCTATCTTCAGGATTCAGCAGTAGCAACATCTATGTGCAGTTGACGGTAAACTGAGTACTTTTGTAAAGCCCTGCTTAAGATCTAACTTACTCCTCAATTGCATACCGTTCCACCCTATGTAAAAGTTACATTTCCGTTAGCCTAGCAACTTTATTTATGCTTGAGTCAAGTAAAAACGTGAACTCCTTAGGAACGTACATGTGTTTAATATGCCATTTCGTATTCAAATGAATATAAAGCGAAAAATGGCCAACATGATTTGTCAAAATTTTAAACGTTACACTTGCAATGCAACGCTGAGTCTAGGAAGCTTGTACACCAGTGTGTGTGTGTGTGTGTGTGTGTGTGTGTGTTTTGTGTGTGTGTGTGTGTGTGTGTGTGTGTGTGTGTGTGTGTGTATTTTGTAGCATATTGTTACTCGCTGCACCAGGCGCTTCTGGGAAGCCTGTGAATAACTGACAGCGGCGACACTTGAATTCATTAATAATAAATAGCGGCGATATCAATTTATTGTGTGTTGTTGAATCGAGAGAATTTTGTTTGTATTTAATATTAATAATATTAGAGAATTATAATTCATTATTTAATTAAATTAACACCTCCATCCCTTAACGAACTTGGTTTAAGCCCACTGAATATCGAGAGAGAGAGAGAGCGAGAGAGTAATTGTAAAATATATACACTTAACGAGCAGCGAATTTTTTCAGAGCTCTTAACATCGGAGTCTCGAGACCGATGAGGTTGAAGTGAGCTATGTGAAGTGAAACGAAGAGATTTGGCCTGCTCTTAACAGCGAGGTATTGAGAACCGATGAAGGGCGAATCTAAGTGAGTATGGAATAGCGCCGGCGGAATGGAAGAGCGGGGAAACGGGATATCTCCCAAGGAAACCCGCCGACCAGCGTCATCACTCGAGCACGATTCGCATACGCGAAAACCCGGGAGTGACACGGCCAGGGATTCAACCTGATTCGCCTTGGTGGGAGGCGACCGCTCTCGACGCTTCGCAACCGCGGCCACAAATCATTACCGTTTTGAGCCATGGCACCAAGATTGTCTTGAGTGGTCGAGCCAGAAGAGTGCTACCACGGTTCTGTGAAGTTACTTCACTTTAACTGCCTCTGTCACTCTGCGGAGTTTGTCGGTTTGTTGCTCTGCAAGGCACAAATACTTAAATCCCTGAAAATCGCAGGTGACAAATACTGCAGGATAACTATAAGGCAGGAAATTCTGCAGGTGTTTTCTTGTGAAAACAAGACGACTAAAGCCAAAACTTTGATTGGAGTATGACCTCCCTATAATGAGTGCCTACGAAATAGCTAACTATGTGAAAATCTATCTACCGATAAAGAATTTTCAATATGCAAACTATTTAAATATGGCAATTTTTAACATGCAAAATTATTTGACTAACTACCGATACTTGTCATAACATTAATGTCAATAGTTTTGGATCACACAAATAAAAAATACAACTGGTAAGAAAAAGCTACAAGGTAGCGAGTGTCAATCTGCTTAAAGGAATGACCATAACATTTTATTGGCTAGAAAATGTTTTAACGTTTCAGAAAATAATTTTCAATCTAGTTATGTCACCTGAAATACAGTTTTTGCTTTTTAATGTAAACATTTTTGTTTTTCGTGTTTTTTTTTTTAAATTTATGTGATGGATTGGTAAAAGCTATATTAAAGAATTGTTTTCTTTGATTACCCGGAAAATTTTTGTCGCCTTATTGCTAAGTTAGTTTGACAATAATTTAATATCGTTTATTCGAGTAGGCATTTTATATTCCAAATGACAATACAAATTATGTCGCAGGAATTGAATGACGAACTTATGGGAGAATCAATATTCTTTTTTCTCTATTTCACCTTAACGTTTAGTTGATAACCGGGGAACTGTCTACGAATTTCCGAAAATGTTACAGTGGTAGACAGAGAGGGGTATAGACTATTCGCAGTACCTTCACATTTTTGAATCAAATTTTTAGACAACCACCCGATGTATGATGTACTTAGTTGTTTCCTAAATATGCCATGTATCACAAGCTTTTTATACTTCTTTAAAAATAACGTACCTTATTTTTGGTTAAAAAAGGAACTTTTACTTATATTTAATATATAAATTACAATAATTTATTCATAAATAATACCTATGAAGAAAAACATAGACAAAATGCCTAGTAAGAAATTTATCGTTTGCAAAATAATATTACACAGAGTGCGCACGAATCCGGTGCGCCGTCTCTTTGGTGTAATTTTATATATACACTGTTCACGGTAAAATGAGCACTTTTGAAAGCCCGGCTTAAGGGTCCTATGTACTGAAGCGTTTTCTGTGAAATCGTTGTCTGCGCATAAACGCGTGTCTCGGCAAATAAATGTTCTTGAAATACGAAGTTTTGCCAGACAGGATTTAAAAAAATATATTGTATATATCGCTATATTCTTACTTTTATCGTATTAAGTGTATTTATAAAGGAAAAAATCGTGAAAGTGTCTCAAATATCGCATTTTTAAAGCTTTTCTATGAAGTTTCATTAAGCGGTAAGATAAAAGTACAATTATACGCAGGTAGTTTGATCTGTGTAATAGAACCCCACAGTTACAGATCTAGTTCACACAGTAAAGCGTTAGGACGGAAACACTGCACGCCATGCGCGTAGGAGCGATGAGGCGCTAGGCGTGCGTGTTAGTATCGCCCGTATCGCTCCCTCACTTCTTGACCTTGAAGCGTAAGTACATAGTTCCCTTAGGAGGAGTGTGAACCTGCGCGTTCTAGGTCAAGAAGCGAGGAAGCTATACGGGCGACACGAACATGCACGCCTAGTGCCTTATCGCTCCTACGCGCAAGGCGTGCAGTGTTTCCGTCGTGATCCTGTACTGTGCAAACCAGATCTGTAACAGTGAGATTTTATTACATGCAATGAAAGTCCACAGATTAAACTACGTCCGTATGTCGGTACTTTTGTCTTGTCGCTTAAGGAAACTGCATAGGCAAGCTTTAAAAATGTGATATTTGACCATATTCACAAATTTTTTTCTCCATGAATGTACTTAATATGTTACAAGTAAAAACATAGAGACACAGATAATAGCTTCTTACCTTTTCTAGCAAAAGGTCGTGTTTACAGAACATATATTTACCGAGATACTCGAATACGCGCAAACAACGGTTTCACAAAAAATGTTTCACTTCACACTCCTCTTAAGATCTACTTATATGCACGTTATGTATTCTTCCACCTTATTAAAATTAACATTGTCACTGGCCTCGTCACTTTATTAATGCGTCAGTCAAGTGAAACTGTGAAATTATTAGAAAAGTAAATATTGTAGTAGGAATCTGCTAATTTTTTTCACTTCGATGCATAAAACAAAACAGAATGAGAGAGAAATAATTTAAGTTATCACAAATGGTTACCTAACATTCTTTATTCGATTTTAATGTATGGGACTATTTTCCCCTCCATCGTTACCAACTTTACTGGGCACATGCCACTCATTACGCCCGTTAAAATACATGCAGGTAGGGACAGTGACAATTTTTTAAGGTTGATTTCAAAAGTGCTCACTTTATCGTTAACAGCCTTTACTTGATTAAGCTTTGATTGCAAAGAGGCGGAGGAATATCCCTGAAAGTAGAATTTCAGCAGGGCTTCAGAAAAGTTGGAAGTAACCGCGAACGGACTACAGGCAATTGTCTGCAATGGGCACGAGAGGGTCGACATATAATATTTCGAGCGCAGGTGAAGGCGTGACGTGTGCTGGGCGTGGGCCGCGAAAGCGAAAAGAGCGCAGCAGTCGATCGCCATCCCCTTTAGTGCGGCGACCCAGACTGACGCGGGTCGCGACCCACGCGCCAGACGCCAGGTGGTTGGCTGGAGGGGCGAGGAGAGAGGGAGGGAAGAGTAGGGTGGAAGGGGGAGCTCGCGTCTGGTACTCCAGGCCCTTGGTAACGGCCAACCCCGCGCGCGGGTTGCCTGGCGCGTCCGACCCCGGCCATATTTACATTCACAACAAACAGCGCGCTAGGAAATTGATTCAACTGTGTTCTTCCCCCTGGTTCGCCCTCCGCCGGGCAGCGCCGGGGCTACTTCCGCTCTCCCGGGCTCCCGCGTGTTTATCCAAGAGCGTTCCTGATGGCGCCTGGTCTGCTCGAACGCGGTGGAAAGCAAATTCTAACCTCCCTTTGGATGGACGAAAAATATAAATATATCCCCGGCGGTAACTTGCGATGCTTTGATACGGGGATGTTTCGTTTTTGACGCGTTGCTTTTGCTTTTCTACGGCGGGGGTTCAGATAGATTGACACACTGTTGTGATATAGGCTGTTCACGATAAAGTGAGCACTTTCGAACGCCCTCTCATCTGGAATAATAGACAAAAATATTTAATTTTACCCTTAGACGTTAACTTCAGAGTGCAGTGGAATGTACACACTGTGTTTGTTACTTGCATTACGATATTTATTAAAAAAGATAATTAAGTATAAAATATCGCAGAAAGAAAGTAGCCAAGACCTCAAAAGTGTTCACTTTACCGTGAACAGCCTATACGTATACAAGCCGTTCATGGTAAAGTGACCACTTTGTAAGGCCCTCACAACAGGAATAATAACACAAAAATGTGTTTTTTAACTCTAGCCTCAGATGTCAACTTTTGAAAGTGGTGAAATGCACACACTGCATCTGTTAGTTACTTGACAAATTTTATACCAACAAGTGGCGGAAAGACAAAATTGGTTGAAAAGCAAAATTGAGAAGGGCCCTATTTATAGTATTCACTTTACCGTGAACAGCCTATACGCCCGTGACACTTGCTGTGGAAGGGGAGGCCTGTGAGTGAGTGTAGAGATCTGGACGGCTCGAGATCTTGACAGCCAATGAAATGTGGAGCAGGGTGAGGTACGGAGCAGCACAGGAATGAAGAGGCGGGGGAAACGTGAGATCCCCGAGAAAACCCTCCGAAAATCCCGGAGTGACCCTGCCGGGAATCGAATCTATCTAACCTAGGTGGGAGTTGTGTAGTCTAACCACCAAACCAACGCGGCACCGATGGCGTGGTCAATTTTTAAAAAAATAATCTAAGTGGGGGAAGAAAGGGAGTTCTGTGACTTCCCTCGTTCCAACTGGATGGTCGCAATTTTTTTAAGTTTTCCCATTTTGAATACCCACTTTCTCCCCATATCACTTAATATTCAATAATAAACATTGAATATTAAAAATACGTATATATGAGTACAGCCTGTTTCAAATGCATATTATCATAGTTTCGACTCCCGTGAAGTTTTTAATAATTATTTTTCCGAAAAGCAGACGGTACTTTTGTCCTTTACCTCATTAAAAGTTCTGCAATCCTTCAAAGAGGCGGCATCTCTGGTTGGTCGGTGCATTAACTAACATCCAGGTTGAAGGAAATTCTATCATTTTAAAGAGTTTGCTCCTTTTGATGAACGTAAGTTACTACACGTGCATGTTAGAAATAATACCAAAAGTAGATTTACAGTTGGCAGTGTAGTTAGTAGAACAAAGGCGGTAAACAGGACGGCCTGGGAACTTCATTTGGACACACACTTATAATCTGTAAACTTTGAAATTTCGGAGAAAAATAAAGTTCGCTACACGCATTGCTGTGAACTTCGCTACATTCCCGTTGATCGCACACGCTTCGAGGACCCACGTCTGATTCACACGCGCTGTCCTGGGCATTCTGTCCCGGACCTCGTCATCGCAAGATATACTAAACTAGTTTCACGGCGGGCTGTTTGCAGGCTCGACAACAACACCAACCACTTCGTAAACCGACTTCGTAATTGCACACGTTCACAATCTGTTTCTAGGCCTGTCACGTGCAGAAGACTACAAATAGGATTTTCTCGCCAAAAGATTTCCAGAAGTTACTATTGAGAAAATGTTCAGATTTTTTAAATTTATATAAAAATATGTTTTTTTTTTCTTGTTAAGAACTCAATATATGAAAACATATTAACTTTGCAATTTTCTTTTAAATTAATATATTTCGGCGTTCTATTGCGCATTTTAATTTTATGTTTACAGGAGATATCAAAAGTCTATAAAAACCCTCCAATAGAAAATAAAAGCTAACATTTTAAGGCCATGGCTAATCAAGTTTTCCCGACAGTAATCACAAAAAAAAATATGCATTCACCAGTTTTTTTTTTTTTTTTTTTTTTCTTCCACCTTATTTATGATGTGTTGAAATATATTTAAGGTTTCAGATTTAAATTGTTATTATTTTTTCACAATCTGGCACAACACAAAAAGAATAACACACCTAATCTATAGTTAAATAAATATCTAAAATAAGGAGTAATAATTTAAATAATCAAAGAAAGAACTAAATTAAACACAGGAGAAAAATAATAAGGAATAAAATTAGAAACATTAGGTAATACATTTTCCTTGGCAAATAACTTAATTGCATCAGAAAAAGGCTTCAAAATTCCTAAAAATCTAACCTTATTAGGACCCTTACGAATTTGAACATACCCTAAAACCTTTCGCTCCAATAAAGTAAAAAAGGCAACACCAACTAAAACAAAAATAACCAAAATTAAAAAAGAAAAAATAGATATAAATATATCAACAATTATTAATACTAATTATTATAATAAATAATATAAATGAATTCTAAACTTAATCCACTTAAATCTGCCAAATTAGTATAATTAATCAGCTTTAATCATAATGATTTCAGCTATTTACTGAACCTTTGAGGCAACACAAAGTTTATGCCGCCGTCAGAGCGACTTAAGTAAAAGAAAAAAATACTGTATATTTATAAAGCCTGATCTTGCGAGTCTACAAACGTCTGTAATAAATTCTACAGTAATATGTCAACTGCTGATAGGTTTTTTTTTTACTGTGTACGGAGATCCGCCAGAGCGTGGCGTACAGGCACATATAGAACTCAAGAATACAGAACAGAACATATTAAAATGGCACCAGAGCCCAGCTGAAGGCCATAACTGGTTTTAGCTACTTGAATTAAAAATAAATTTCTGAAATAGTTGAAACACAACAATTTTCGTGTTGTAAAAATTAAAAACAAGTTAAATTTTAAAATCAAAGAGGCCTAAAGTTATATTTTGTTGTAATCTAAGAGAAAAAGGTTACGTTATAATTTAAAAATGTCAAAAGTTAAAATTCCTCTGCCTCCATCCTTGAAGCCTCGCCCCGTCATCCTCTCCGGAGACAGAGGGGTCCGACGGTTATTGTCGTTCTCGTGAGGCGACTTGATTGGTCGGGGCGACCAATCCGGCAGGAGGATCGTCGATCGCAATCTTGCTTTCAGCTGTGCGAGCAGAACTATAGGCTATTTGCGGTTTCTTCACACTTTTTTGAACCAAACCTTTGAAAAATCACGCCATTACTAGAAACGTGCAAAATCACGCGTTATTATTTCGTGACAAGTTAGACGTCGCTGCCGTATACCTACGCGAGCGCAGTCCGTGATTACACTGGTACGAGGTCATGTAAACTGTGCGACCTAGTTGCAGGAGATTGGTCACTCTGCCGTTGAACTACTGTTATTGGCTGAGTACTTCGGGTTCTGTCACACAAATGGGTAACCAATGACTAGGGATAGGAAGAATTAGCGATTTTATTTCAGGACAAGATAGATTTCAAACGCGTTTACACTGAAGTCGCCTTTGCAATTGGATCAGAGTTTATTAGACACGCCCTGGAGGACTCCGCGCCAATAGCCGACTTGAAAGGGAACAAGAAACGAATCCCGTACTGTCAAATGTGGGATAACACTGGTGCAATACCCAATGAACAAACATCTGATGTTCGACTATACAAAGGATTGTGGAGTCTAGCATACAGGTCTTTGTGAACTCGCGAAATTTTCCTATCCCTACCAATGACAGAATTTGAACGAGCTTCAGCAACTTGGGGTTTAGCCTGCTGTCAGATAACGCGAATCTCGCCCGTCTCTAGCCATAACGTGTTTGGTTATTTCTTAAATATTCCATGTAACACAAGCGTTTTATACCTCTGTCAACATGAAAGTATCTTTTTTTTTTTTGTTAAATTAAAATTTTAGCAGTAAATTATTTATACATTACAATAGTTCATTTATAATAAATATGAATACAAACAGTGAGAAAATATGTGTGCTGTTAGCGCCTAGTAAGAAATAGTCCTCATGCAAAATATCATTACAACTGAGTGTGCACGAATTTGGTGCGTTGTCCTTTGGTGCAATTTTCTACACTTAGTTAAGCTTAGTTTGCACGAAGCGGAGGAATACTCTGGAAGTAGAACTTTATCAGTGCTTCAGAAAAGTGTGAAGTAACCGTGAATGGATTATAGCGCAGAAATTGCCAGCCCCTGGACGTGAACCGAACCCGAGCGCCATTCCTCGCCTATGGAATGATCGATACTCGGGATGGAAAGTGGGGCGGATGGTAAAGGGGGGGGGGGGGAGAAGGACCGGGGCAACACTGATGAATTTGTCCAAGGCCGTGGTCGCTGCAAACTGCAAACTGTCGTGAATCCCACTGGAGATGAGCTGGTACAGGCCTTTCGCGGTAAACTTCAGAGCACTTTTGAAACTCTCCTACTTGTACGCAAACAGTGTATTCTTCCACAACGTGTACAATTAGCATTGCCATGGACCTGATAACTTTGTTCATGCGTCGGTCAATTGAAACTTTGAAATTACTATAAAATAAAATATGTTTACAAATTTACTGATTCCTACACTTGTAAGCGTTAAAGAAACAGAAAGCAAACGAAATATATTCAGTATTCATAAATTTTCACCCAACCCTTAATTCAAAGATAAGACCATTTATAATCAATGGGACAGGTGATTTTTGAAACTGAAAAAAGGAGAAAAACATTGGTGATTTTGTATGTTATTGTTAACTGCTTACAACGTGTTACTTTTTAATTATATTAAAGGTTGTTAAAATACAGGGCGAAACTCACAGTTTATTTTCTAATTGTCGGTATGTATTTACGTAATACAATAAGGAAACAGCGGCGTTCGATCTAGGAACCGATTTAAATTCAAATGTTTATTGATAACTAGTTTCGCAAAGAATATCCTTGTGGCATGGTCCGTCTTTATAAAACAAATTTCAGTGCCGGTAAGACTGAATTATAAGAAGCAGTAAAAATCTATTAAATAATTACTACCAATTCAAGATTTAGAATCCCCTTGAAATTCTTTAACAGCCAGTAGCTTTTATTGATTCACGTGTTAGTTGTTTCGTGTATTTCACAGCTGCATCCTTGTAGTTCTCCGTTTCCTGTAATGTTATCTGAGTTCCAGTTTCAAGCGTATTATTAAATATACAAGCCTGTAACGATATTTATTAGCAAAATTTTCTCGCAATTATTTTTTGTTTAATGGATTTATAAAGAAACAGTTTTCCATATTGGCCTTTTTCTAGATATAACTTCACGTCGCGATACTGGCAGTTTTGTCCTACGCGTTCCGTGATATATTAACGGAAACAAAACTCTAAACCATTCTAAGTGCACTGTTGTAACAAATTTTACTGCTAAAATACAAAGTGTGTAGTAGGCAATAGTACTGCCAGCCGAATAATACATCCTAGTAACGCCTATAGAAAGTAAGAGTCAGTGCTTTTAGAGTAAAATATCGAACTGGATCATACTCGGATTGGAATCAACTTGCAGCGAACTCGGAGTGAACTCGTATCGACAATAAGTGTTCAAGGTAAAGTTTCGAATGTGGACTAAATTGTAAACAGGACTGAAAGTGGGTTGAAACGGGATAGAAGCAAACGGGATTGGCAACTCGCAGAACTATAAAGCAAACATAATATAAAATTAATTTCACATATTTCTCCGTCCAAACATTTCTCAGTTTCATAGTGGCCATTTATTTTTCGCTTAACTTAAAAAAAAAATCATATTTCGCTAGTCTCAGAATGATTCTAACCTCTTACATAACCAAACTAACGAGTCAATATGGGGGCCATTTCTTCTTTGTTCTAATTTCAGTCCGATCAGTGTTTAAAGTAAAATTTCAATCCGGATTCTACATTCCAGTCCACCTCGACAACTGGACTGGATTATCTCACTCCACTCCTACTTTAGTCCAGTACGGATGTGTTTAGATGGACATTTCAATCTGGATTCTTCAGTCCACTTCAGGTTCAATCCGGATTGAAATGTTACCTTAAACGCACTAAGTGAGAAAATCTGCGATCTTCTCTTTGTTAAGCAGGTAGGAGCATTGTGGTTTGTGGTTGAGACAAGGCCGACGAAAACTGTAGCCACCTGGCACGCACAATGAGCAAGAGCTTATTCCTGGCCAGCCTGATAATGGAAAAGCATGAAGGACATTTCTACAGAACACTTAAGAATACAGAAGCGGAACAAATCCTTATACAATCATAACAACACCTTCTACCTCAAACTCCAGCTATAAACGCCAGCAAAATAGTGCCATTGGCCATCAACGTGTCGAAATGCCCGTTCGCCACTCCAGCGCCTGGAATGTTACAACTTGCCACCTGGCAACTCAACCAATAGGGGATCTTACGCAGTACGCGGTAGCCAATCAGGCGTGAGGTTCCTTCCAGAGATTCGGGCAGCCCACATCAAAACAGCCCACACACCATTCCATTTTATACAGAATATATATAATGATACGGCGTCGCGGTTGGTTCCTATAACGCGGGTCTACCCATTCTCTGATTAGCAGTTCAAGGCTGTGGAACGACCTTATTGGCTACCGCGTGCAGCGAAATATTCTTTTATTGTCCGGGTTACCGACTAACGAGTAAAGCTAGATTTACAATAACCCGACAGTCCGACAAAACACCCCCGACAGCCCGACAAAAGCAGATTATTTTAATACCTTCGTCGGGCTGTCGAACCGGCCTCTCTTGGCAGCAGAAACAAAAAGAAACATAACCTTACAACACAACATTTCGTGCGGATTTCACTACTGTGGTATATTCCTCTCTAAATATATTTTATTTATAAATTCATCCTGCTTATCTGTAACAGAAAGCTGTTAAATTTGACGGTCATAAATATTCGTGGACAATAACTTCTCCAAAATCCAAAAATTCTTGTTTTCAACATTTATCAAAACAAAATAGTGTACAATGATTTTGAATATATTTGCATTCCATATCACGTTAATGGCCATTCCAGGATTTTCTGAAAGCCGCGTAACTCTTGTCGGATGGAAACTGTCGAGGTATTTTAAACACTGAACTAATTTTGGCTACAGAAATGGTCGGACTGAGCAGTCGTGCCGGACTGTCGGGATAAACTCGTAGTGGCATTGTTAGAGACAGGTGTTTTTCGCGAAAAATTTCAAGACCAGTTGCACTCCAGAACACTTTTGTTCATACGCACTTTCGTGGTTGAATGATTCTAAATGTAACGTGCCTCAAATGTCTGTCCACGAATCATGGATGTACAGTATCAGAGTACTATAATCTTATTGGCCCAATCAAGTAACAACATGTTTTTTTGAGGTAGACACGCAGCCAATAACCAAATAAAGTTGTGATTGTGGACTTGGGCTATTAAAGTCTAGCATAGCCATAAATAATTTCGCGAAAAACACCTGTCTTTAGGCATTGCAAATACAGCATGCAGGGAGTTCGCGTATGAATCGCTGTTCCACTTCTGCATTCCGAAGTATTCTGTGCCTATTCTGTGACATGGAGAAAGGAGACGCGGAGGAGCGAATGCGAGGATAAAAGAGGAGCACGCAGCTGAGACTATGTTCCGTAGCCTCATAAACCACTGTTGCCAGTAACATAAAGCTCAGATAGGTTTCTACCGGTCCCAGTGTAAGACAACGCGTCGTCTGGATAACAGTACAGTTCCGAACAAAAGATTTGTTTGTTGCAACGCCTAAATTACACGTACACACACGTGTATATATATATATATATATATATATATATATATATATATATGTGTGTGTGTGTGTGTGTGTGTGTGTGTGTGTGTGTGTGTGTGTGTGTGTGTGTGTGTGTGTGTGTGTGTGTGTGTGTGTGTGTGTGTGTGTGTGTGTGTGTGTGTGTGTGTGTGTGTGTGTGTATTGGGTACCAAACATTACGCAACCTCAAGAAATCGGCACCTGACATCTAGAGACAGTGATTGGGCACTCTAAAACAGCCCGTATAATCTCACACCATGCCGAAGGAACTGACATCATCCGGACTACGGGTTCGCAGTCCCATACGTAGGCTGCAGAGACAGCGACGATTGTAGTGACGATGTAACCAGAAGACGGAGTGATGGTAGCTTCGCATCATGACCAGCGATGAATCTCGGGTCTGCATCACCACGGATGACAGTTGTGTGCGAGTTCACGCCTTGCAACGATTTGATATATATATATATATATATATATATATATATGACTGGAAGGGTTAAGAAACTTCTGCTCTGAGATAAATGTATAGTTTCATATACCAAACAAATTTACTTGAAAATTATTAACGCTGAGAATTGTCCCCCCCCCCCCCCCCCCCGAGCCCAACCCAACTCATCTAATACACTTTTGTTCCAAACATCTACAGTCGTCGTTTGAACTAAGTAAAGCACTAAAAAAGAAATTTTTGTGTCGAACACTCGTTGTTCCAACATCATCTGCATGCATTTGGTGCACAACTATTTTACAAATACGTTCAACTAATCGGTTTGGTTGCCGGAGGCATTATGTATAAATATAGAGTAAATGTAATATTTTGTTTGCAGTGAGTAAGCATTCGGTTATCTTGAACGGTTTGTTATGTTTATTATTACAGCATTTTTGGCGGCAATCAGCTTGTTACAGTACTGGCGTTTATTCGGTTGGCTGTAGGGTATTCGGGTCATTTAATTGCTTTCGTACGAATTTACAGCTCGACAGTTTGTGAAAAAAAAATTTTGTGACAGGATAATAACAGTGTATGTTAGTGAATTAATTGATGCTTGGTAATTATATAAATCAACTCAGTGAAACAAATTCAAAACAAAACAAAACGTGAAGGTGTAAAAATAAAAAAAATAAAAATATTTGTCTACGTGTGTGTCATGAATTATTAGGTAATTTATTCTAAAACATTCCTGCTTTACTAGCTATGTACTTAGCCGAAGTCGCTAAGGCGTATTGCCGGGCGCTAAAGTTACGGGTTCAATTCTCTGTGCTGATTTAATTTTATTATAATAACTGAAACTGTAATTTGATTTCAGCCATTAAAGTCTTTTGTTGCACCAACCAACTCTTACACATTTGCGGCAACCAAATAAATAAGTGATTTGGTTTCAGCAACAAAATATTTTACTGCCATTATGAAGTCTATTATAGGCTGTTCACGATAAAATGAGCACTTTTGAAAGCACTGCTTAAGATCTACTTGAATGCACGTTATTTATTCTTCAGCCTTATGTAAAATTAACGTTCCTTTGGACCTCATCTCTTTATTCATGCGTTGGTCAAGTGAAACTGCAAAATTATTAGTAAAAGAAAATTTCAAAAATCTGCTCATCTTTACACTTTGATGGATTAGAAAAAAAAAACAGAAAGCGAAAAAAATTATTAAGGTCATTATAAATGTCTATTTAACATTGTTTTATTCGACGTTAAGGTCTGGAACTACTTTCCCTCCATCGTTACCAAATTTACTTGGCACATGTAACTCAGTGCGCCCGTTAAAATATATAGAGTCAGGGACAGTGAATTTCTTCTAAAATTCATTTCAAAAGTGCTCATTTTACCGTGAACAGCCTTTAATTTGGTTGCGCCAAGCAAACTTTGTTTTGTTGAACAAAAACTTTTTCTTAGTATATTCTTAAAAGTAGCTACACAAGCTACATGTACGGAGGACTAAGAGCATGTCACAGATTATTTCATGTTCACTCTAAGAAATTATTTTTTAATTTAACATATCAGTGTATGCGTAAAGTGACAAAGCGCGATTAATACAATATTTTCCCATGCATGCTTGGTAACATTCCTACAGTTTCTCGGGAAAGAGTCAAATACGTAGGGAAGTTCCCAACTTTGAAGAGTAGCGATACTATAGTCCAATCCCGATTGGAAGTGACTTATGAAAATCAACCTTTGAAAAAATACTCTAGGCATAACATGTCAACCTGTTTTTTCAATAACCTGTATTCCACAAATATATAACACTGCGGTTAACTTTAGAGCACTGTATTATTGAATAAATGAAACTTGACCTTAATATCTTTTATAACTTGTAATATTTATTTCTTTTTAAATATGAATTAACAACAGCGAGAGCAGCGACGTGTTGGCAACGACCGGTAAGAAATAGTTCACAGTTAAAATATTATTTTAACTTCGTTTTTTAGTATATTATTTGTAAATTAAACAGTGGCTATTCAAATATTTAGGTAGCCCCGATGGCAACATAACTCATTTTTACGGTTTAACACAACAGCGGAAAATATCGTGAGTAGGCCGTGATGGCACGGTGTTGTTTTATCGACCGAGAAAGTAAGTGTCCGTTGAGCGAGGCTAATCGCTCTTTCTCTTTTTTTTTTTTCTCTCTTTCACACTCGGGAAGTTTCGCTTCGCTAGTAAGGAATTAAATTATAAATGTTTTCAATTGTAGCATATTTCATACATATTGCAGCGAAATAATGATTTTTTGAATTTGTAATGTACAACTGAAAAGAGAATTTAATGTTTGAATACTTAATTTAATATATTTAGATATGGTGGCGGTGCAGTTACCAAGTGAAGTTGGCAGACGTGGCGAGCCATGACATGACGTATTGCTTTTTTATCAAACGAAGCGTAAATTATACTCACTCTGAAAAATACTTCAAATTACCACATCATGTTTGTAGACGTTATGTTTTTTAAACCTACCTAAGCAAGTTACGATGTTATAATAAATCTGCGTTTCCGAGGCAGTAATAAATATACTGTTGCAGTGTTTCGTCAACTGCTGCGTGTGAAATAGCATGGCGTGGCTGTGCGGTTAACGTTACGCTGGGTCTGTGTGTGTGCATGATTTCAAGTATTTGATGTGAAGTAATTTATACGTTTTAAATGTGAACTGTTTTTATGACAAAGTTATTTATTTACATCCACGTCTGTTTATTTATCACAACGTTGTACCGTTCCCCTGGGTGTTTGAAACACAGTCGTGTAACGTGATGTACCACCAATCCCAACAAAATAACCAAGCCCAACCCCAATGAATTTCAATAAACCTAATACACAGAGTAAGTAGCAATACATATAAATATGAGCGGAATAAAAGTTACGGTAGGCTTATTTGATTCCATGTTCACCGCTGTATTTTAAGTTTTTATAGCAAAAAATGAGCGTCAAGAGTTGCGTGCTTGATTTTAATGTCGCTTTTTCGTTGGACTGTCTATTCCTTCGCTATTCGAACTGAGGCCGTCCTTTTAAAGAAACAACCCTACACATAAAAATAACAAAAAGTTACATACTGCAGTTCATTACCCAGCAGTTGTAACAGTGTTTAACACAGCCGCGGCAAAATATTAACGTGCATTACGTGTATTGTGCTATGTCGTGGAAAACAAATATGTTAATGTAAATTAACCGTAAGAACTGTCGTCGATTCTGGCATTTTTAAAACGTCATAAAGCTGACCTAAATAATTTTGGAGGCCTAAACTGTGAATATTCATACGGAATGGTTTATGGAATATGACAGAATTCTTTGAAAAACTGTCAACAGTAAACAACACAATTGACAGGTATAAAAGTAGAAGTCACATGTTATTGTTAATGTTTAGGTGTAGCGAAAGTATACGAACATATGTACACATACGATGCAATGTAAACATTGATTTTGACAGATGCTACATGGCAGTCACATGGCAATGTTTGTTTACATTCGGCGGAAGGATACGAAACGGGCCTGCAAGCAAGTAGATATTTAGCAGGGCTCTGGGAAAGTCGCATCCAGTGGGGAATAGACTATAAACATTCCCATATTTTCAGCCTGATAAGTAGTACTATTTCCATACAGTGTATAGGTTAAAAACATTACAGTTTAGGAAGTTTACCAGACATTTTTTTACATTGTTACCATGGTTAAATCGAACTGCGAGAAGTAACCTGAGTTCACATAAAGCTTTGAAGGGGGCTCACTCTCACTACTGGACTAGAAGAATTATGTGCTTAAACTTTAAGTACGGTTAAGGTTTATTATATTCAGGTTGGGAAGAAAACGATATTCATCGTGGGGGAGTTTGGCATACGGAAAATTTTTGCCGCATCGTATATTGGTGTTGCAAAGAGGTTGCTTTTAAGGTGGCCCCCTAGGTAGGCCGCCGAACAGTGTGCAGAGCTCCAGCAGAAAACTTTTTATAAAAAAAAACCGTACAACTTGTCTGAGTGACAGCATTTAAGAAACTTCGCGCGCGTCTTTATGATAGTGAACATGGCTCCAACAGGTGTTTTCACGGTCACTTTTAGGTTCGAACATTCCGGTACAAAACATTAAAAATGGAATAGGGACGTGCATAGAACCTTTATTTTTATTATTACGCCATACAATGTTAAGGGTCTCCGCTGAAAGTCTCATAGAGGCGCGTTATCGACGGCAAGACTGCACGTCAGTTCAGTGGTTTGCGCGTAGAGGCGACGAGAGAGTTGATGCGCGTGTCTCTGTCGCCCCTAGTGCTCGCACGCTTTTAGGCCACAGGCGTAAAAAAATTCCTTGCGGCGGCCACCTCAAGCTGATGGCAAATAGGCGTGTCAAATTTTTTTGTTTAGTCCAAATATTGACATGTACTTGCTTTTTCCAAAATATAAAGTATTAACTTTACTTTGTAAGTATAATGCATGCCATGCAATGGTGTTTCGAATCGTAAATATAAAAAGTACAATTATGTTTGGTACTTTCCATATACATGCAAAAGAAGTTACGATCTTAAGGACGAAATTTATCGATTTTATTGGGGCATTTATTCAATGTTATTGTGTAATATATGTTCTTGTTAAATTCATTTTTCGATATAATATTAAATACCACGTGGGCATATTTTGTTAAATTTCTACTCTTGTACGAAGAACAAAGTTTATTACTTGCAAATTTTCTAATATAACATAAACAAAAAAAAACATTATTTTATGAAAATTGCAATTATCGCATTTTTGTTTTTCATGCGAAACGGAGAAAATCAAGTACACGTCAAACAGCAGTCTGACGGCGAACATTTTGATAGGATGTTAACGGTAAAATGAGCACTTTTGAAAGCCCTATTGATATGCATGTTGTGTGGTCTTCCGCCTTATGTAAAATTAGCATTGCCATGGGCCTCATCGCTTTCTTCATGCGTCGGTCAAGTGAAACTGTAAAATTAATAGAAATGAAAATATTTTAGAAATCTGATAATTTTACACTACGACGCATAAAAAACATAGAGCGATAGAAATAATTTAAGTTATCACAAATGGTTACCTAACACTTCTTATTCGACGTTAAGATATGGAATTACTTTCCCCTCCGGGAGCCGCGGTGGCTGAACTGTTAATCTACTCGCCTCCCACAAAGGCGATCCGGGTTCAATCCCCGGCCGGGCCACTCCGCAAGTGGGAATCGTGCCGGACGATGCCGCTGGTCGGCGGGTTTTCTCGGGGTTCTCCCGGTCCCCCCGCCCCATCATTTCGGCATTGCTCCATGCTCACCTCAATCACCCACATCGGCTCTCAAGACCTCACTGTTAAGAGCCGTCCGAATCTCTTCACTCACTTCTTTGCCCTCCATCGTTACCAACTTGACTGGGCGAATGTCACTCAGTGCGCCCATTAAAATATATGCAGGTAAGAGCAGTGACTTTTTCCTAAGGTTGACTGCAAAAGCCTCCCAACCTCAGATTAATAAACCTTAGCACATTATACTGAAACCAACCTTTCGTACCATATACTCGCGCAAAATTATCCTTATTATTATGTGCAGCAGGTGTCCTGCGTGGGACGTTGCGATGCGGCGGTGTTTCCTTTTTGCTGCGATATGCCACCCCCCCCTCCCCTTCCCCGGAGGGAGCTCAACTCCCACACGCAGTAGCTTGCAATGCGTGGGACGCACTGAACTGACGGGGAACTCTCTCAGTGCCGTTTCAACTAAAGCTCGACTCACAACCATCCTGTCGCAATCAACAGTCGCCAGTCCGTCAGTCATCCATCTGTTTTTTTTCGTCCGTCAGTTGAAAGCGACAGTAAGACAGCGGCGGGCTCCTGGCTCACGGCTAGAATGACATGAGGATGGAGCGGATAATCGATATGCAAATCTATTAATCGAATAGTCGATTGATTGCTAATTATTCGATTAATTAATCAAATTAATTATTGTAATTGTTTGATATCAAATTTCTTTGAATTAATTTTTTATTGTTTGATATAATTTTTTTTGGTGTTGAAAGGGTTAAGATGGCGGAGCACCATCGATGTGTCTTCTGTGACCATCTAAAGCCGACTGACCAGAGGAGTGGTTTGTAATAGGTAATAAAGGTGTTAATGTTGGTGTAAGAGTGGTATAAGGTACATTTTTTGTTTTTGAGTTGAATGCATGCACACAGAGGGCTCCTGGCTCACTAAGCGAGGGAGGTGTGGATGGAGCGAGAGTACGCGACCCACTTCTGGGACACTACAATTTACGTTCAAAGAGGTTGCTGAATGAATTACTTTAAACCCTATTTACTTTAATCGTGTGATTACAGAATGAAACTGTTTTGCTTAGCAAAGTAACTGATGTCCACTTTTATTACATAATATTAAATCGACAGAACCAAGCATGGATTCATTAAACTTACTTTAATCATGCGATTACTGAATAGAACAGAAAATTTATATTACTATGGATACAAAATATATCATATTTCAACACCAGAATGAACGAAACAAATGCTAACTGAATTCATTAAACAAAGTTAAACAAACAAAAAACCCAGATAGTATAAAATTACAACTCACCATTACTCCAGGTGTCATAAACCCCCTCCCCCTTTAAGCTCCGAATACATTGCATAGTGATTGATAACATATTGGGTCATTAGTTTCCGAAATGGTGCAGAAAAAATTCCGATCCTCTATTGGTTTGGAGCGAATTGTTAACCCGTTTTCCAGTTTTTTTTTCAAAGGTATACTCCAACCATGCTTTGAATAAACGTATATTATCATTAAAATATACTTGTATCCCTTATCGTATTTGGAAAGCAATGTCATTTCACACAAATCAGCTTGAAAAAGATCATTTAAAATTTTAGTAATAACTGGTCTTCTAGAATATCTTATCTTTGCAAGGGTGTGAAGCTCTTGAGCAATCTTACTGAACTTTATTAGTAATATAACCATATTCTTTCAACTCCTCAATAATAGAAACAATTTTGTTTGTATGTGAATTATTTCCAAACTCTCTCGAAGCGATAAGTTTTAATCTGTTGACAAATTCATTAGGATTGTTTCAATATATAGGAGAAAACAGATCGCCAACTTCATCTTTATATAATCCACTTCCAACAATATCGCTTAGTAATGTTTCTTTTGAACACAATGAAAGCAATAAATACTCACTCCTAAGTTATGGTTTAATGTCTTGTTTATTTTCTTGATCTTCCTTTTATTTACATAGAACATAATAGACTTAAACAGCAGTATTGGCTACCTTTTATCTGCAATAACAACACACAAAACCTTCCCATCATCTCCTTTGTTTACCTATCAACAGGAACAGGAAGGGATCCTAGATATGTATAACAAACATTGCACTTTTGGCGACATTCATAACTTAACACCCTCCCTCGCCAAAACTCTCTAATCCCATTTCTTTACAATTCTTCAGAAATACATATCTGGTTAAACCTTTTGTCAAAATGTCAGTGTGCTGACTTACACTTTCAACAAATTGTACATCAATTTCACATTTCTTAACTTTATCACATACAAAATGATATTTCTAGTCAATGTGTTTTACCCTTCGAGTATTTTCTGGATTCTTAATTACAGCAATACAACCTTGATTATCTTCATACATCATAATCTTATCTACTTTGACATTTAAGTCTGACAACAATTTTTCCAAGCATAAACACTCACAAACTGCAGTGTTTAATTCTATGAGTTCTGCCTCTGTTGTTCACGAGGCTACACAATTCTGTTTTCCTTGTCACCCAGGATACCACATTTCCATTTTCCATACACAAAAAACCTGAAACTGATTTTCGATTATTTTCATTTCCTCCCCATTCTCCATCAACAAAAACAAGAAAGTTCAGGAGAACTGTTTCCTCTGTACACCAATCCAACTTCAGCGGTATCATTCAAATATCTCAAGACCATTTTTAATTGATACCATGCCTCATCAGTTGCTTTGTCCAGTATTCTACTGAAGTAATTTACAGCAAAAGATATGTCTGGTCTGGTACCCAACATCAGATACATCAGACAGCCTATCAGTTCTCTTTATGGTTTTGTTGTTGCATCATATCCATGTGTACGAGTTTCTATGTTTAGCTTTGGCTCAACTGGTGTTGGTGATGACATACAATTCTCACATCCGAATTTTTTAAAAATTCCTTTAGTGTACTTGGTTTGGTTAGTTTTCAAAACTTTGTTCTCCCTGTCATGACTTATCTCCAACCCAAGAAAATGTTTCAGTTTTCCTTTTTATTTAATCTCAAAATTTGATGCTAGTTGAGACTTAAAATAATTTATGAGATTAATGCTTGAACTGGTTAGAATAATGTCATCCACATAAAGCAGTAAATGCAAAATTTCATCTCCACTCATCAATGTATACAGACAATAATCATTTTCAGACCTTATAAGACCTAATTCTAACATGGCCATGTTAAACTCGTTGTTCCAGCACTTAGGCGCCTGCTTAAGACAATACAAAGACTTATTTAATTTAAGAACAGAGTTAGGCTTACAACTAACACCGACTGGTGGATAAATATACACATCTTCATGCAATTCACTGTTCAAAAATGCAGTTTTTACATCCAACTGCTCAAAATGATAAGACTTCTGATTTCCAACAGTTAACAATGTTCTTATGGTAGTCATTCTAGCTACTGGTGCATATATATCATAACAACTTACATTTACATTACTTACATTACTTCTTGTGCAAAACCTCTTGCAACTAGTCTAGCCTTACACCTGTCACTTACATTCTCCTCTAAGGGCTTCAATGCATATACCCACTTTGTATACATAACTTTTATATCCTTTGGGTTTTCTACTTTCTCCCAAGGTCAATTTTTTTAATAGGCTCAAGTTCCCTATCCATAGCTTGTAACCACATTTACTTGTCGACCCTTTTTTCTACTTCATTATGGTTCTTTGAAATATTCTTTACAAAACTTATTACATTATATGCAATGTACATTTCATAGTCATCAAATCTTTTTGGCAACCTTACACTATGTTTGTGATCCCTAAATACACTTTATTTTCCTTCTTCACTTACATCTACTGTACTGACACTAACATTTTCAGGTTCACTACAGTTCCCAGCATCCTGTTTACATTCTACAAGTTTTCTTTCATTTCTTTCTTTAAATTTAAAATTACCTTCATCAAACTCAACATCACGCGACACTATGATTTTTCCCTTTTCAAGATTCCATAGTCTATAACCATTTTGAGAATACCTCGCTAATATACATTTTTCTGCCTTATTGTCTAACTTTGTACGCAATTCCTTTGTTACATGGTTGTATGCTGCACATTCAAAAACCCTCAAATTTTTTATGTTTGCAATTTTTATGTTATGCATATACTATCATTATCCTTTAATTCTGCACCAGTAGATTTTAACTGCCTTACCACTTCATCAAATTGCCTGAGGAAACTATCTACACTTTCACCTTCATTTAGCATCATTGACTGAAACATCTTCTTTAAATACAATTGCCCGGGCAATCCCTTCTTCTCGTACAGATTTTCTAGGCATTTCCATATTTGGTATGCACTTACCTTATCCCGCAGATTTTTTATTTGAGAATCATCAACACATTGAACAACTAAGTTTCTAGCCCGATTTTCTTTTTTTTGATCTGAATCACATGTCGGTTTTCCATATTCACTTTCAACATATTCCTTCTTAACACACTCAGCAACATCATTTTCTGCAAGTAACATAATCATTCTGAACTTCCAATTGTAGTAATTCGAGCCATTTAGTGGCTCTACCATATAACCAACTTTATGTTGCATGGCCATTTGCTTTAATATATGAATAACCACTTAGCACAAAAAATACTAACTCTTACATCATGACATCAACTATCTTCACATGTACCTTGGCCATTCCTTGCATCGATATTTTACTCATACAGATTTTCTTAAAAACTTTCGCCATGTGCTTGTGCCTCGTGCTCTGGGCCCATAACCTGTTTCTTTTGAACATAGCAAAAGCAATAAATACTCATTCCTAAGTTAGGGTTTAATGTCTTCTTTATTTTATTGATCTTCCTTTTATTTACATATATACCATACTAGACTTAAACAGCAATATTGACAAACCTTTATCTGCAATAACAACACACAAAACCTTTTCATCATCTCCTTTGTTTACCTATCAATGGGAACAGGTCGGGATCATAGATATGTATAACAAACATTACACTTTCGGCAGCCTTCATAACTTAACAAATAAATGTAGTTTCGGATGATTTTCATCATCATCTGAACATTTAATTACATTCGTTCGACGAACAAGATCATTATGTTTCTCCAAATCGAGTTTGGAACAATAATTCGGAATATTTAAAAATAATAATTTAAACAATCCTCACTAACATCAGTTATGTAATCACCTACTTCAATTCTATTCTCAGGCATAAATTTAATTACCGAATCTCCCAGAAGCCATATATTTCCATGAAGATATACACCAAATACCATATTGTTCATAGGCGAATATTGTTATATTGCTAAATAATGCTGTGTTAATTGAGGCAACTTGTTCTTCTTTATAGATTCTTCCGATTTAATTTCCACTCGTGTTTCATTAAATGTATTTAGCCCGGAATGTAATGAATCCCTTCTACTCGTAACACATTTAAATATTGATTCATTCAAAACATCCTATTCCATTCGAGCACGTTTTTCTGGAAAATATTTCACCTTTTTAGCAGATATGACTGTATGTAATTCTGAAGCAGAGACAGGCATTTTTTTTGTTTATATTAAATTTCAACTACTTATATATAAATTAAGTTGTTGGTTTTCTAACGGGTGTATTAGGTGGAATAGTTTGCGCTTTTTCAATACTATCAACTTTACTCAAAACTATGTCTAATTTACTGACAGTTTTAACCCTCAAAATGATACTAATATAATTTATTCGAGATTTGAAATTATCTGTTTACTTTTTCAGTTTCATTTGCATAGCTATACCAGATGTTTTATTGATCAATTCAACACTTATATATTGCATCATTTCATTTATTTGTGTATCAAATTGTTTTGTAATCGTAGTGCTTACCATTTCATAAATTACATTTTTTAAATGATCCAGACATTCGTTTGTTCTAGTTTATATATTTTGCAATGTAATAACCACATTTGCCAACATTTCCGAAATATAACTAATATTAGTAGATACTTTTGTAATAGTTTAAATTATGTTTATTAATTTTTTGTATATTGTTTGATTGCAATTTAAATATGTTCATCATAATAGTATTTAAGTCTTCCGCATAATATTTATTTACATCAGTATTTTTCACAGCCATACCCACATACATAATATATGTTAATTCAAATCACAATTCCCATTTCGATTTCTCTTTAAACAGGTATTGTAATGATTGCATTTTATACTGCTATGTCCAAGCATTGAAATACTCATTATTCTTCAACAGGAAGTAAAAAACTGTCAAATCCAGACCTATATCTTCATATGTATATATATACAGGCACAATATCTGCTTTATTTGTAAAGGAGAAATATCACATTCCTTCAATAAACGACAAAACAGTCGCTAATAATTGATATTTCTCTTATTGAATTGTTTTAGAAAACACATACATGTTTTCAAACTTAAGTCCATTCGGATGTTCCAACATTGACATAATAACACACGTTTTTCCGCATGAAGAATGGCCACTTATTATACTATGTATATTTGGTGGTAAAAGAATACCATGTTACTGTTCAATTACATTTTCTTTCGTATGTATAATTACCAGTAGATGAACATTTCTTTTTATAGCCTTCATTTCTCCTGTATTAGGCAACATACTAACGCAAAAACTATAAATGTGGGTCTATATATAGGTTCATGCTCAGTTGAAAATAATGGCCCATACTTAAACAAAAAAGGATGCAGAGTATTGAAGACATTGATTAATAAATTACCATTTGAATTGAATTTACCAAAATACAATTACTGCGGACCCAGAACTAAGTTTGTAAAACGTTTGGCGCACATCTATCAAGGAATAAACACTTTGGATAACGCTTGTAAAGAACACAATATAGTAGATGATCGAACAAACAATTATAAAGAAAGACATAGAGCGGATACAATTCTAGTAGATAAAGCAGCAAATATAAGGAAGAATCCGTCTACATCAACAGGTGAAAAGCTCAGCACTTGGGTAGTTGACAATGTTATGCACGCAAAAGAAAAAAGAGGCATGGGCTTAAAATGCAAAGGAGGCATATAACCATTCATATTTCCCGCTTTATCAGCTATTGGAGCTTTATTGGGAGACGTTTCAGCTCTTGCTAAATCAAGTGCTAAAGGAACATAAACCATATAAACTCGGTCAAGGACGAAAAAACTCCAAATGTGGAAAGAAACGCAGAAAGTCCTAAATAGTCTTCCAAAATGTACATTAACAAACAAATACATTAATGTATTTCTAAAGATACTGGATCTTCCCTTTTTCCGAGGTGTGTATATGAGAGACAAATTACCAAAGAAACCAAACCTTCGCGTATGATTGTTAATTTAGATTCGAAAAAAAACAAAGGAACACATTGTGTTGCATTAATTAAAAACGTAAATCAATCATTGTATTATCACAGTTTTGGTTATTTACATTCTCCAATTGAAATATGCAAATAGTTGAAAAACACGCAATTAAGATACAATTGCAAAACCGAACAATTACCAAATACAATCAATTGTGGTCATTTATGTTTATGTTTTTTAACTATAAATAGGTTATATAAGTCAATCAATGTTTTAGTAAAACTGTTTGGTAATATGTCAATTACATTGATATTAAGTGGAAACTCATCACAATTGCGGTCGTACAGTTCGCAGCTTTCGAGTTAGAGGGACAATGGCAAATAAGTCTAATCTAATTTGTTATTTACAATAGCGTACCAAACAATGATATAGATAATCAATCATTTACATTTAAAACTGTAAAAAATATATAAGATTGTGATACCGGTCGGATCTTATGAGTTGGATGATTAAGAAATGTTCATTAAAGCAGCATTTCCTGAAAATGTACATTTCCCATTATCTGTAAATCCAAATACGTTAACTAGCATGATGTATAGTAATGTCGACACCGATTTCACAGAAGACAATTCAATTGGAAATATGTTAGGTTATGAAAGGAGTGTATATCCAGCTAATCAATTGCACGAATCGTCAAAACAGGTTAATATATTGTCTGTTAATGTATGTCGTATAAATGTTAATATTTTAGGTGGGTTATATTTGAATGGAAAACTGACAAATACAATACATGAATTCATGTGTGCGGTGGCTCCAGGTTACAAAATAATTGAAAAACCAAATACATAGATATATCTTCCAGTAATAGTTAATCGGGTGGATGAATTAGTTGTTACAATTGTCAATCAAGATGTAAAATGATTAATTTTAGAAATGAAGAAATTACCATTTGATTACATTTAAAAAAAGCTATATAAACACGTACATTCGGTGTTTATTACAATCAAAATGGGTATTGTGTATAATAGTCAATACAGTCATAAAGTAGGTGCTTCATTAAAAAAATATTTTTCTAAAAAAGTATTTCTAAGCAAGTAACTATAAAAAGACGTAAACAGAAGCATAAAACGATCATTTCAAACAAGATACCCATGAAGTTAACCACACATGGCAATGAATTGTTTTTAATGAAAATAGGATATACCGTTAATAGAAAAGGAAGCCATACTTAATGTTGAAGAACCAATAAGCTATGATGACGCAATCACCAATTCGGAAATACATGTATATGACCCATTCCGAGCGGGTTTGTATACATTTCCATCGGAAATAAGAATTGCTATACAAAATCATGGTATTTACGCATTACCATCGAAATCAAGTTTAAGGTTTAGAGGAACAATTAAAAAGATAGCCGATGCAACTAATCCAGTAACTACAGGAATAGTTAGAAACGAAATACTTAATTTAATCGACAGAATTGCATATCTGCTCAATGGTGTTGAAATCGACCAATCATGGGATGTTGGAATTACTTCCACGATAAAGCAATATCTTTCGGGAACTGTAAACGATTTTTATACAACACTTATGGCTGGGTGGAGCAATACTAATAATTTCACACTACAAATACATCCAGGCGGAAAATATAAAGTTGTTATACAGTTAAGTATGGTACTTGGATTTGCTGAGGACTATAAATCTGTAATATTAAATGCTAAACAAGAATTAGTTACTCTATTCTGTAACACACATTTGAATGCAATATACAACACAGCTAATAACAACGAAGGTGTTACATTTGGATTAAACACTGTTGAATGGCTAATGCCACATATTGAAATTAATTAGATATTGCATTCAGATCATAGGCTTTGTAGACATTTCAACCCTGCCAACATCACAAAAAGTCATTTGGAATGTGAAATCAAGTTTTTCATCTGAGAAACCACAATTTGTCATTATTTGTTTTCAAACAAATTGACAAGACAATTTAAAAGCTGATAGATCAGTATTCGATAATTGTGATATGAAAGAAATTAAACTGTATCTAAACACTCAAGCTTATCCCTATACTGATTTAAATGCGAACTTTAGAAATGGGGAATTCCTTATTTACTAGGTAATGTACTCAAAATTCCAGGAAATGTATTATAACAAAACCAGTTCACCGATCCTAGGTCCCAAATCATTTAAAACCAGAGGAACGTTATTTGTACTTCATGTGAACAAGCAAGATGACACGATTACAAATAATGTGTTTGATTCACGAATTGAAATTATTGCAAATACACCAATTCCAGTAAATATGCAAGCTTACACTCTGATAATTCATGATAGATTAGCAAGTTGAAATGTAAGAGATAAACTGGTGAAAATAATGAATTGAGTCAGTAGACACTGAACCATGGCTACAACCAGATGTTTTGCAATGTGCAAGGATTTCAGTCTGCAGAAAAAATTATCATTAAAGAATTAGGCTATTAATTATATGGAAGAACACACAGCGGTATTCAGCTTCAAACTACCTTTCCACTGGAAATTTGTAACTGCAAAATACAAGAAAACTAATAGATGGGTAAGCAAACACCACCATTTTCTAACCTGGGAAAATGGTTGTATGGTGTATGAGAATATTGAAGATATTTGCAAGAAATACTTAAATAATTGTAAAATGTATGTAGGTGGAGTTGAGCAAAAACATATTCTCGAAAATGTGTGGAATGGAAAAGTAACAGCTATTCAAAAAGAATACAGTTGCCCTTGGTTCAAACAATTGTGTAAAACATCTGCTTACAAATCGAACTTCATCTCTGGAGAGGAAAACTCTCGATAATGCTAAATTGGTAATTCGTGACTGACTGGGGTGAAACAGATTATAATGATTCTCCTCCTGTTTCACCAGTGGATATTATACAAGTGACATGGCATTATCTGGGATGAGAGAACTAAGGAGTGTAATTTAGTATATAAATGTAGTTGGTTTATGCAAACCAATACTTTGTAAAAATGAATCAAGACGAGAACGAGGTCACATGCTCGTGCATACAGAAATCAAAGTGTAAATTGAATATTAGCAAGTTAATTGCATACAAAATGTTTTGGAAAGTAACAGTTTTAGTGTCTTTGTAAATATGTCTTATTTCCACTCAATGAATATTTGCATCTCTGGAAACTCAAATGTGAAATTAAAAAAATATTCAATGTACATTAGAAGGTGAAAAATTTCAATGATTTAATATCTTGTCCAGATCAGAAAAAATGTCCTATGTTATATACATGACTAATTACACGTCACCCTCGAAAACATGTAATAACACTTTTCCTGCTTTTACCAGAATATATAATACTACTGCAAGACAATCAGACAGATGGAAATACTACAAATATTGTCAAAGGGAAGAAATTATGTAAATGTGTGTTTTTTGTAAACATCTATTGTTCTCAATATGTATAATACAAATGTAGCAAAATTAATGGTTTGAAACTTATTTTTTGTTTTACTGACTTTACAAATGCATTAAATGTAAAATTTCCTTACAATTAATTGTAGCAAAAAAAATGATTTCTGACAACAAAATATTAGTTACATGCATTTAATTTTTTAATATAAATGTGATTGCACATAAAGGTTTGTGGGCAGGATATTGATTAAACAATAGTAAATTTGAAAGTGATTTAATACTTAAACATACATTTCAAACAAATGATGTACTCCAATTGCTTCCTAGAATAGTCTAAAGTTGATTATAAAAGGTTGAAACCTTTCAGTTCCATTCTCGACTTGGAAGAGTACGGAAGCAATGATGGCTTTCCTGTGTTACTTTTGCGATAAAACATTTACAGTTCTGCAGAACTTATGACGACATGAAAGAACGACCTGTGGAATGAGCAATTCCAGAATGTGGTTTCGATGCGATTTCTGTCAGAGACAGTTTTCTTGATTTGATAATTTTATGAGACATTGTAAAACTTAAGAGACTGATTCTATGCAAGTACAATCTGCTCCATTACTCCTCACTGCTCCTCAATCACTCCTCACTGCTCCACACCCTGCTCCACCTGCACCAATCAGCTCAACAGAATGTAACACAATTAGCTCCTCCTCCCCTTCCCTCCACCCATTCCACCACAATTGGCTCCCCAATTTTGACTCTGCAGTCAGAACCACAGTTGAAATTTCCTGCTCTACCCACTCTATTTCCTTCTTAATTCAGGATTGGTGAGTAATTTGATTTCTGGTTTGCCCCCACTCAATTATGGAATACTAATCATTGCTTTTGCAGGCAGATTGTCTGATGCATGTATCTGTAATGATCAAGTAGAGACTGATGTAGACTTTCAAAGATTTTTTTTAAGGTGTAGGAAGCCTCTGGTAGAGTTAACTACAACATCACTCCGACCATTAATTCATAGTGTAAATATATCATGTAAGTATCTGAAATCCATCACAGCCGAGGAATCCTCTACAGAAACTTTCTACTTTCAAAATCAAGTTCTCCCCATTCTACATTCCACAGATATTGGTGACCTTTATAATCCCACCATAGTGCCTTCCCTCACAAACAGACTTGAAGAATTTAGTACTTGTGGAAGCAGGTGGACTTTACATCTAATGTCAAAAAATGATGTGCATATCTCCCAATATAGACTGTTCACTGCTGGCTGGATGTAATCCAAGTTATTGCCTATAAGAAGATATGTAATCCATTGCTGTTCCGTTAATTGCTTCACCCTCATCAGCTTTCATAGCGTTGGTTTCGAGATTCGTCAAATTCTCATCACTTGTTCTGATGCACAGATAAAAAAATATTTTTCTGCAAGACTACACTCAGTATCATCATAAATTCATCTCAGCCACCTTCAATGAGGTCTACAAGTGAATTAAGCTTCCAACAGCCCCAAGAATGTGTGAATCATCTAGCACATAGTGGTTTACATGTAATCTGACAGTCAGTGAATCACCGATACATCCAGCATTCTCTGTTAATAAAAAGATCCCTGCAACATATCGCCATAACCGTCTCCAGATATGAACTTCTCTACATCATTACAAATTTCATTGCTTAAATGAATAAAGAAGATAGCTTGTATATGCGAATAAATATTTTAAGAAGAATGTGATTTTTGTATATGTAAACAAATATCATGTTTGTTTGGAAAAATGGAATATAATAAATTGTATTTCAAACTGAAAGTTGGTTTCATTTAACATCAAACAGACTATACGTCTTAAATAAATGTGTGATTCATTATTTACACAAAATTAAAAATATTACTTTATCAATATATATTCATAACTTTACAAAATGTTTGTGTAACCTTTTTTTACATCTTTATCTTAAACAAGCATATCAACACAACAAAAAAATTATTTAGTATGTATTCCATAACCGAATTACGTAATTATCATTCACTCAATCTAATGACCGTCATATTGTTTTGTTCGATCGCATTCCCATATCAGAAACCAATATTGTTATAAATGATATTCACACAAACAGCTTTCGCATCAAAATCGTTAATATTTAATGCAGTAAAGTCTTGTGTATACACAGCACCATCCACAGCTCAAGAGAGCTCTTTCCATAGTGTGCTAAACCACAACAAGGTTTTTTATTTTTAGGAAACATGGTGGGAACACGGACGTTGAAAACCTCCTGGCTAGAGCCAGGTAGGAAGATGATGTGGGTAGTGAGAGCAATGAGGGACGAGCGGTGTGCAGATGGGGGGGAGAGGGAGGTACACTGGGACGTGTGAGGCGAAGCAAGGCTGACAAAGCTGCATGAAACATGGCTTCTGAGGTACCACGGGGAGGGAGACATTGCGTGAAAGAGGCGGACGATCATGAACAGCGGGGTGAGGGAAGCGTTGTGTTAAATAAGATTTTTGTTCGTTGAAAGCATTGTCCAGCTATCCAGTGAAATTTCAGGTCAAAAGCCGAACTCATAAATTCTTTGTCCACTTCTGACACAGTCTTCTACCCCAAGCTACTACTGTCTTCCCTGCTACACCTTCGAGAGTGTAGAAAAACCTTTTGTAGGCCTGACAACGGTAGTCACTGATCACAAGTCCCTTCCCGTCCTTCCCCTCACGCAGACCCGGCCTAACAAAAAAAATGGTATGTCTGTCTTGCTCTGGGTGTTGCAATACAAGCCAGGCCAATGTTATTCATTCATTGTATAAAATCTTAATTTTCTACTGTTTCAGTTTGCTATTTGTATTAAAAACCTTAATTTAAAATATTTCATTTATTTGTTTACATTGTGAAATCGATAGTATTTCATTGGAAAAGGAGGTGTTTTCATTGGATAAGGAGACTTTTTTTACAGCAGGCTGGGTGAGGAAAGTGGTAAAGGTGTTGTGTGGAGGGGGTGTGTATCTCGACAACGTTTGGAGCTATTTCGGAGGAGAGGGTGATGTTGGGAGGGGATGAGTCTCGCTTCCTGCATGCTTACCTGGGAGTTAAAAATCTTATATAAATATAAACTGTTTGAGTTCAGTGATAGCTGGACGTGTTCGTTGTCAAGATGTCTGATTTTTACGATGAATATTTCGGTGGAATGTCCACTCAAGTACTTGAGAGCGAAATTACGAAGTATGACTGAAATGAGGGCATTCCTAATAGGGCATTACCAACTCCATCGGTGGAGGAAGAGATGGAGGTGTTACCGCAAGCAACGCCTGTGATGACGATCCCGGCAGTGTTGGTGCTGCCAACACTGTCAACGCCACCAATGATGTCACCACTTCCAGCTCCGTTAGCGCTTTCACCGCCCCAGCTCCACCAGTAATGGCGCCTCCAGCACCATTAACATCTCAGATGATGACTCCATCAGCGATGTCGCCTCCAGCACTTTCAACATCTCAGATGAAGAACCCGGCAGTGATGGCGCTTCCAGCATCTGCGATGACGTCAATCCCGGCAACAATGGCACCTCAAATGGTGGTCTCGGCAGCGAGAGTGCCCCAGCATTGTCAACATCTCAGATGACGACCCCAGCAGCAATGGTGCTTCCAGCGCCTGTGATGACGTCGATTCCGGCAGCAATGGCGCCTCAGATGGCAGTCTCGGGAGTGATGGCACCTCCAACATCGTCAATGTCTCAGATGATAGCCCCGACAGCGATGGCGTTTTCCTTACCTAGTACCTCAAGGTATGCTAAAGTCCTTGATTTGCAGCTTTCGAAAACCAATCACCAATATATAGAGAAGAAGAAGAAATGTTGCGAGCCATTAGACCTAAGTCATAGAAATACAGCTCTTACTCAACCTTCGTTATTTTCGGAATTGGCCGAATATTTGAAATTTTTTTAATGTTCCACAATCACCACCTCCACCAGCCTTCACATCATTTCCACTGCCAATCTTCCTCCCATTCGAACATCTTCTCCCTCTCAAACCCCTGATACACCTTTGCCTGTTTTTCGTCCCCCTGCTCCAAAAGGGCAACTATTATCTTTGAATCCAAAATGTAAAAACCTTCGAAAAGATTTTTTTTTTTTTTGCTAGAAAAGACTTTCAACTTACTTATTTTCTTTTTAAAGAGGAGTTTGAAATTTGAGAAGATCGGCTGTGAAGAAACTGTTTAAATTGTTTGTTTAATGTGCTTGCTTGATGTGTTTGTTTTAAATATGTTTACATTGGGGTTTGTAATAAATGGTATAAGGAATTTACATGACTTGTTATTTAAAAAATTGAATTACTTTTGTCACATTTATTATATTTTGTGGATTGCTAGGGATTGAGTATTTGTGGTGAGATGTAATAATTTCTGTTTTTACACGATTTGAAAACCAACAAGTATGAAAATGGCAGTGGTAGAGAAATTAATGAACTCTGAAAGTAAATGAGTAGTGAGATAGGAGTGTTTGAGAAAATCTTGTGAATGAACTCTGAAAGTTATAGAATGAGTGTGAGTTTGAAACACTAGCTGAACTTGAAACACACAATGGTGGAACAGGGCAAGGTTGTCGGAAGGGAAAGTGGTTTGGAAGAACTTCAGGTAAACGGACTCTTGCCCCACAGAGCAAGGCTAAGGAATATTTAGTGGCGAGTCTCACTAGCTGCCATCGACTTTGACTTATAACAAACTAAAATATTAATATCAACAATCACTTTAACAAGATTACAACTGTGAATCAACACGTTAAAATCTGCTGTGAAGAGATATTATTCTTCAACTATATTCTGAAGTGGATGGTATAAACAAAGTCTGTATATTGCATTGAAATGCTGTAACACATCTTTTACAATCAATTAAAAATAAATATTAAAAAAAAATGAAACTGTTTCTGAACAAAACTTTGAGAGAAGTCTCTGAAACATTTTTATGTTGTAAACAAACATCAATGTTATAACATGAAATTGAAAGGACTGTGGAAATGGGTGAATCTTGAGAAATCCTATGAAAAATATGTTGATGATCTAGTAAGGGGATAAACCATATCACCTTGGTGATCAGGTAAACTACAACACCGAACACTCTGGCTTTTGGAAAATGTATTTTTAATACCAGTTTACAGTAATTAAAATATTTGCTATATAACAAAGATGTTTACATATTTTTGTAACACCTGTATAGGTTTGTTAAAGGTGAATATCATAATATTTAGAAAACATATCTATGTTTTACAAAATGAAATCCATTTTGATGTATTTGTCCTGTGCAGAATTAATATTCGTTACTATACTTCTCGGAGTGAAATTTTAGAATGTAAGTTTTACACATACGAGTTTGAATTGTGTAACTTGGTTTCAAACGTATGTGAATCTGTATAGTTTTTGTATGGAAGACAGGTTCTTTTTTTAATTATGTACAGCTTATAATGTTTGAAACTATATTTTAACTATATTTTTAATGTAAGGTTATAAGAATGTTAGTTAAATTAGTAGCTTTTTAAATAACAACTTATAGGTTTTACTTCATTAAATATGTTAACGGAGTGTTGAGAGCTGTTTTTTTAATTACAGAAAAATAAAATAAAATGATTTTGGTTTAAATTGTGTTATTAAATTTGAATGCTTTGGGAAATATTGTAAAAATTAATTCCCATTACATTTGACTTGAGGTTTAGAGTTTGAAATTTCCTCGGCGTGCTAGGCTTGTCTCGACAGGTGAGTTTTGGTCCTCGCCAGGGCAACTCCCCCACCTGTCATGGTGTGAGATATTGGGGCGGCTTCTCTGTCCCTAGCAGGAGTGCATTGGAGGGGTGACTCACGCATTCTGCTTGGTTTCGGGAGAGATTAGTTCTACCCGAGAAGGCGAGCTACCTGGAGCAGGAACCACATCCCATATACTTACAGTTTTCTCTTGCGTGTTCGGATAATTATTAGGATTGATAAATTGAAATGTTTTTATTATTAATTTACGTGCGAGTGGTTTTTTGCATCTGGTTTTCGCATTAGGCAAGCAATAGAGCCACCGGCGTATGCATATGTAAGAGCCTAAGTACTGCATTTTCACGTGTGATATAACGAAGTACATGTATTGGGTTTTCACACTAGGCTTTTGCAATAGGTGTGTGATGTGATGGTCGTATGAACTAACGAAAGACACTTTTGTGAGATGTTTATACTTTACGTGTTTTTAAAAACAATCATTTGGTTTAATCATTCAGTTTTGTAAAGCATAGCTTGTTTGTATTTCCATGCGTTTTAGAATATTCGTTTTGAGAGCCGATGAGGTCGAAGTACGTGTGACTTTGTGTCTGTGTGTCAGTGTGGAAGGGGATCTTTGTCAGGGGGAGGGGGTTTATGACACCTGGAGTAATGGCGAGTTGTAATTTTATATTAGCTGGGTATTTTGTTTGTTTGATTAACTTTTTCTAATGAATTCAGTTAAAATTGGTTTCGTTCATTCTGGTGTTTGAATTATAATATATTTTGTTACGGTATTAATATAGATTTTGTGTTCCAGTGTTCCAGTTCCAATCACATGATTAAAGTCGGTTTAATGAATACGTGTTTGGTTCTGTCGATTTAATGCTATGTGATTAAAGTGGAGGTCAGTTACTTTGCTAAGGAAAACAGATTCATTCCATAATCGCATGATTAAAGTAAATCGGGTTTAAAGTAATTCGTTCAGCAACCTATTTGAACGTAAATCATAGTGTCCTAGACATGTGTCGCTTACTCTCATTCCATCCACACCTCCTTCGCCTAGTGCACCAGGATCCCGCCGCGTGCTTGCGTTCTACTCAAAAACAAAAAATGTCCCTTACACCAACATTAACACCTATATAGCCAATTAAAAACCCACTACTCTGGTCAGTCGGCTTTAAAACTTCACAGAAGACACATCGATAATGCTCCGCCATCTTAACCCTTTCAACAACCAAAAAATAATTAATATCAAACAATAAAAATTTCGATAAAAAAATTTGATATTAAAAAATTACACTACTTAATTTGATTAATTAATCGATTAAGTAGCAATTACTCGACTATTTGATTAATATATATGCTTGCGAATATAGATTAATCGATTAATCGATTTGCGTATCGATTATCAGCTCCATCCTCATGTAATTCTAGCAGTGAGTCAGGAGTCCACCACTGTCTCTACTAGCGACTCACAAGAATCGTTAAAACGGTAAGAAATTAAGGGGGCCCTCACCCCTAACATATTTTTACTTATGGTTTTTTGCGTGTCAATGAGCTTAGATCTTGTGGCCTCTGCACTTACCTTGGGGTGTTGCGAAATTAATGGACATGATAAATGATTTCGTGGGTGATATGAAAATGTTGTGCTTGTTCATCGGGGTTCCTCTCATCCCTTTCCACCCCCACGGAACCATTTACGATGCCGCGGCCGCGACGAGGGAAAGAGGTTGTAACCATTGGTCCCTCCACCAGTCGCATTACTTGTATCATGAGCGGAGGTTTTCAGTTTCCAGACAGGAGAATGCAGGGGTCGCATCCCCGCTCCTATGACGCGCTAGGTTACTCCTCTTTTACAGGCAGCTGGATTGTCTGTAGACAGCCTCATGGGTAAGGCTTTAGCCATTGGGCTATTGAGGGGTGGATTCGGTCTTACGGGGGGAGGGGGGGGGGGGGGTCGGCCCACGCCAGCGGTCCTTGTAGAAGGATTGCGTCACAACAATCCGTCGTCCGTCAATCCTTATGTACGGCAACATTTCAGTCTGACATCATAAAATCCTGATCTTTCTTTAGTTGGAGGTATATTTTGGTTAGAAATGAATTTTCAAGAAGGAAAATTTTTGGGGAAATAATTTTTTTTACGCAAAAATTTGTTACATAATTATTGTTTAGATTTTAAGTTCCCGAATTTACCACCAAAGATAATATACAGAAAATCCACCAACTTATAATTTATTTCAAAGTGCGTATTCGCATACACGGAACGTCATTAGAAGGCGGTGGTCCATGCATCGGTCCATCAAAAGTTAAAGCTGGAGAAATATTTAATGGATGGAAAAACAGAGTTGCCCTGCGTTTGGTTGAAAATCACGTGACTACCTGACGGACGAGCAATTGACGGATGCGACGGATGGTTGTGAGCCCAGCTTTATTTGTTTTCGCTGTTGTAACCAAATACAAAAAAAAAAAGTATTTCGAACAGATAATTGGATGGATGGAGATTTGGTTGCCAAAACTAAAATATTAGGCCGATTTATTTGTGTATCTGATTGGAGAAATATAATTGTGTTTGTTGGTCACTATATTTAGTTCCGTTAAAACTGTTTTTTTTTTTTTTTATTGTGAGAACATATGAGTATTCCATTTCCAAAGGAACCCTTATCCACAAATATGAGAATTTCCAATAATGGTCCTGTTGTTTCCTTCCTATCCTTTACTATAGAATGTCAAATGTCCAAAACAGCACGAAGGCCGTTTACTCGCAGGTTTCAATTTCATTGCATTTTCGAAGCAGCCCTTCTTCACAAACATTAACTACAATTTATTTCATTTTAAGGGGAATGATTGGTTTCAGAAGGTTGTTATTTTTACAGGCAATGTTCGTGACCAGCAGTAACATCCATACCCAAAGTCAAATAGCCACATTAAAAAATACACTCTATATGCATTTTTCTCTTTTCCCGAAGATCAATGTACACGGACAATATCGCTTAAGAAACGGACTAATCCTATATGCATGTTTAAGACACAGTGTCATCATTAAACACTCTAAACCCGAATAAGTGATATCAGTCAGTGAAATAACATTCACTGAAAGTCAGTTGATAAGCTACCGTTCACTGGCGAAACAAGCGAATGAACTGGGAACAAGTAATTTTAGCAGTGGAATTCTTAACATCCAGTGAGAATCACAAATAAATTAGTGAAATTCAGCCACTATATTAATTAATAATTTGGCACTTATTATCAGTCAGTAGTAGGGGTGGGGCGTTCTATAACACCTTTGATTAATCGGATTAACCCTTTGATATCAATATGATATCAAATTAATCGGATTGATTCTTAATCCGATCTTAATCTGATCAGAAATTGTTTATTTGATTCTAATCCGGTGGATTTTTTCGTTAATCATTAATCCGATCTTAATTCGATCATTTTTAATCGGATAAGATGACATGAAACTTTGATTGATTGATCCAATTAATGTAATTGAATTAATCAATCAAAAATTGTTGTGTGATAAGTGTATAGTTTAGTGCAAACATGTGCTAAGGCACTTTATTTTTTTCTTATTTTTTTTTGGTGGGGAGCAGCTCTGGTACGTCCTCACCCTTGGAGCTCTGTCCTTGTACTAATGTGTAGTGTGTTGGGTAAGGGGTATATACGTGTTGAGTTTTGTGCAAGCGTGGAAAAAGTGTTTTTTGGGTTTGGAGGGGGATATTGCTTGTAGACAGTGTTGGGAGATAGGCGACTTTGAAAGATAGTATTTACGTGCTGTATGTTATGATTATTCCAAATTAATATAAGAGCTGTGACGTATTACACAAGAGAAATTATGAAACGCCGCACAGGAAAAACGAATGATGAAGCTAAGCTATGGAAAGAAATAAAATGATTTTAATATACGTACATTGGGTTCAGGAGATCACAAAATAAATTGCTTATAGCGCGTATTTATACGAAATGAAATCTACCTCGTCTGATTAGATATGCAGTTAGAAATTAATTAATTAAATGGCTAACGAACACAACTACATGACAATTGGATAAAAATCATGTTTGCGATGCACGTGCTTTTATATATATATATATATATAAGTGGAGCTTGCAGTCGAGTTGAACACACAATTATGTGAAAGGATAACAATTATGCTTACGAATTGATATTTCCCTATAAAACTTGTTTACTACCTCATTCTGATAACTTAAATATGGAATAAAGCACATGTTCAAAATATGCAAACTTATTAACTAGTGATTTGAATACTCTACAATAGACAACTTATTACGGACAATTCAAGATTTCGAAACTCACATTTTGAATCATCGGAATTAAATTTTAACCAGACACAATAGCGTAATGCACATACACATCTGTCTCCCTATCATTTGTAAATGTACCTTAAATGATTGTAAAACATGTCCATTCATTGTGGAATCTGATGTTGGGATGAGTTGAGCGTAGCACTTACATCGACTTATAAGCTGTGTGTCGAGAGCCTGAGTAGAGACGTGGAGCGTGGTCGGCGCCTGGCAGGAAACTGAGTTGAAATTAGGAAAAAACTCGTAAATGAAGGAAACATTTAGAATGTTTATGAAATGGAAATTAAACGAAAAGAGAGTTTAACACACACAACTAAATGAATGGTTAAAAATTATGTTTACGATGCATGTACTAATATATAAATTACACTACTCGAATCAAAATAAATAATTCACTCGTATTATTTAACGACGCCTGGGAATAAATGTTCCTATTTTAAGAAGAAGAATAATCCACTATTAATTTCCATTGAAGATTAGCGTGAGGTTCGGCTCGTGTCGAAGCCGACGGTATAATTATGACGAGGATTAACTTAAAAACGGAAATCGCACGTACGTAACGAGAAAATTAATTATGATTAAGTACACAAACTTCCTCTAAGAAAAATTATTTAAAATAGCGTGCACAGAATATTGATTTGGTCTTAAAACACAAAAATGTTTCCCTATAAATTAATGCTTATAAAAATGTTTATATTAAAATGATAGCTGAAGCCCGGAGCATATAATATCACTTAATGAGAGTTGAACTCTGCTGCTTTGCTTCCCTCAGTCATAGCCCTAGGCTCTGTCAAACTACCCCATGACTGCTGGTATCTTAAGAACTGCTTCAGAGGAGAGAATGATGTATTCAGAACAAGGTTTTACAATTAACTTAAGATGGCTACTGCCAGCGAGAAGTGGTAAAATGTAGTTCCTGCCTACACCCCTCCCCCATCCCTCCACCCATCTCAGAATGCGTTTTCGGTTAGCTGGAGCACTACCTGCCTCAGCTAAGTCCCCCTCCCCGCCACCACAGAATGCATCTTTGTCCATCCCAAGAGCTGTCCAACTGCTCAAGTTGGACTCTTCCAAAATGTTTATTTGTTTGCAAAACTACCCACAAATTTGACCTGACCCTGCCTGCCTAGCTTCCCTACCCCCTTTGCCCTCCAAACTTTCACTTTCGCCTTGAGATTGACCCATCGAGAAAACTGTTTCTTCATCCCTAAAACCCCGACTTGCTTCCAGTGGATTAAAATTTTTCTACCAAAGGCACGCTGTTAAAAAATATTCCCAATATATTTACGGAATTGCAATTTATAGGTTCCAAATAATTTTAGCTAACATGATAAATAATTTTCATCACCTCTTCTATCGAAATTTATCAACTCTCGAATCGAGTACTAAAAACTTTTTATAAATCTTTGATGAAATTATTAGAAAAGTAATTTAATTTCTTCCAGTGTTAAACTTTCATTTCCATTGTAGCATTAGATTCGCTAATAATAACATTGAAAGCCTATCTTGCATATAGGATGTTCTAACCCATTCCGAATGTTAAAGGGAACTAAATGAAAGTGTTGTTAGGAACATGCAATGAACACCAACTTAGGTTTTCTCTTATCTCACTTGTTGTCCTCCCCTCTCTCTTTCATTTTTTTAAAATCCAATTGTTAACGCAGGAACAATAAACCCTTTCCTTTGTCATACATATTGTTTGTAAAAACTTTGAAGTTTACCCTAAAAAGACTTCTTTCTGGTAAAAATAGGAGTGAAGAAATAAATACCTTTGGAAAACTATATATTCATCCCTCTTAAAGGAGTAATTCTATTATAAATGTTTTTAACTTAAATAATTTTCCAAGTGTTATAATAATAAAAGGAAATAAATGTAATAAATTATCGCTTAAATGCTTATCCAATGACAGATAATCCAATCAAAAACTGCTTGATTACACATCATATAAATGTTGATAGTGATAGGTTTATTAAATAAAATAACATAAAATATTATTTAAAATATTTTTATTTAGTATTATAATTTTACAAACATGGTATTACAATATTTGAAGATCTTTATTCTTGACCCACGAGTCATGTACTTTTGAGAAATCCCTCCATCGAACCAAGCACATCTTTTTTCCTTTTAATAACCATTTGGAGAACTAACATTTTTCAGTTCATGTTTGTAAAAACCTCCTTTTATGGACTGTCCAACATAGGTTTCTAGGTAATACGCTCTGGGATATGATTGTAATAATTTTAAATATTTCATAAGACCAATTATCCTTAATATTTTTCTCAATGATTCCTTTCTGTTTCAAGATGTGTATATATACAACCACTTAAAACTTTTGTTTTCTCTCGTCGATTACTTTAACATTATTATAAATGGTTTTCATCAAAGTATTGTCCATAACTTCTTTGGGCACCAACTTGATAGTTCTATGATATCTGGAAATATACAATTTAACTATTTCAGGCAAAACATACACCATTTGTTAGTCCCTTTCGATGTGAAAAGATTATATATTAACTGCTTAGTCGATTTGTTGTATCGTTCCACAACACTGGCTTTAAGGTCTGAATACATTGCATAGTGATTAATACCATCATCCGTCATCAGTTTCTGGAACAGTGTAAAAAAAATTGGTTCCTATGTCGGTTTGGAGCAAATTTCGTTTTTTTCTCTTTCAAAATGGTCTTCATTGGATCGCTAACAGGTTTCCCAGTTTTGTTTTTCAAAGGTATAGCCCAACAATATTTGGAATATGTGTATGACTATTACGCTATTGTGACTGGTTAAAATTTAATTCATATGATTCAAAATACTATCGTTCATAGTCGCCTATCTCCCAACACCATCTATGAGTAATATCCCCCTCCAACCCCAAAAAAAAAACACTTATGCCACTCTTGCACGAAACTCAACACACACACATATATAATATATAAGATAATATATATCTTATCTGCTTGGCACTGTCTCAGATCGATATAAAAAACCGAACTGTTTCAATTTCTTGCAGTCGTGTCCTGGAGCGGCTTAACGACCGGACGACGAAAGAGCGCCAATCCAGGTCAACATTATTTAAAGTTTTTTTTAGGCAAATTCCCACCCGCCATCTTGGATTTGTGGAATTTTTGCCATGCTCTGGAAATAGTTTCTTATCGTGTTTTTTTTTTTTTTGGAACGACAGAGCACAGAGCATTGCCTAGTGCATTGGCCGAGGTCAGTATTTCTTGATTACTGTTGATATCTTCGACTTTGTAATTGTTCCCAAGAAATAAACTCGCGTTTCGCCTTGACAGTTACTAGTTCGATGATGTTTGGGAAGCTGTTATTTAGAATATTTCATGCGAGAAATTTCAATACACCTCCTTAAATAGAAGCTTTGGCGAGAAATCGATAAATACAAGATGGCGGGTGAGAATCCACCTTAGAATGTCCTTCTTCTAATGTGTTATTTTTATTGGTAAATTATTTGTATGTAGTATACATTTAAATAGTATAAAAAGCACAATTTTAATATTTTGAGTCTCAATTATTTTATTCCAGCTAATAGTTATCTTATTTCTATTTACCTCAAATCGCCCACGCCATTACTTCTATGGAATTGCCCAACGCGACGGTCTCCACCCACCTTGGCTGGCAGGCACAAAGTGTACCTATCATTGTTTTCTTGTAAATAAATTAAAAAATACTACCTCTTAATTATCTAAAAATGTAAAGTTACAAGTGGAAAATTATAATTCCAATAGAGTATGACAACCTTCATTCACGCTCAATAGTAAAAATCCAAGCTATTGTAAAGGAATTATATTTATATTATGTTATACCACGCGTTAATTTAAAAAAAAAAAAAAAAAAAGAGAGTGATTGAAGGAATATCCTTGCACTTCCTTGCATCTGTGAAATCCCTGGGGGATTGGGGTGAGATGAGAAGGTGTATGAAAAGTATGATATTTAATGTAGTTTTCAAAAAGCAATCCGCAACAGCCCGCCCGATAAAATTTTTTTAGCTTTGTGCACCCCTTGGTCTTGTCTCATCCTTTTCGGGCAAGTGATGCTTATTCGCCGGGGCAGTCGTGCCGCTGTCCAAATTCGCGGTACGTTCAAGGATTCGCCTTCGAAAGTCCCCTTCAACCAAGAGCACGAGCGACGCCCCCGTTTCAGTTATTTTCAACAGTTTTGCAACTTCTTCCCCCCGCCATTTTATGGACACTATTGTTCGTAAACCAACCGAGGCAACGTAAGAAAAAGCGTTTAATAAATTAATTTTTTTCGTATATGCGTTGGGAACTGCGAAATTAAGACGGGTGTTCGATATCACACCCACTTCGTCGCGAAGGTATCAAGAAAATGTGGGGGATTGCAGTAAGTACTGAAGGGATCGAGGGCAAGTGAACGAGGGTACATCGGAGTGAATTCGGAACGCGGCCCACGACAGACGGGGTAACGCAACATCCCGGGTTAGAAAGACGGAGAACGTGATTCGTTCACAGAAATTATATGGACACCGCCTTATCCCATTCTGACCCAGTGCACACATTTGTGTACATTACACACTTGTAAAGGCGGTTCAAGATAAAGTGAGCACTTTTGAAACCTACCTTAGAAAAAAGTCGCTGCCCCTACCTGTGTATATTTTAACAGGTGCACCGAGTGCGTGCGCCCAGTAAAGTTGGTAACGATGGACGGGAAGTGGTTCCATAATTATCTTAACGTCGAATAAAAAGTGTTAGGTAACCATTTGTTATAAGATAGATTATTCCTTTCGCTTTGTTTTTTTTTTAATGCATCGAAGTGTAAAAAATTAGCACATCTGTAAAATATTTACTTTACTAATAATTTCACAGTTTTACTTGACCGAGGCATGAATAAAGTAATGAGACCCATGGCAATGTCAATTTTACATAAGGTGGGAGAATACACAAAGTACATACAAGTAGATCTTAAGCAAGGCTTTCAAAAGTGCTCAATTTACAGTGAACATCCTATAGGTAATTTTAGGTCTCTACTGCACACTGCGAAGCTCAATGTCCAATGATCTCAACTGTAGGTGGGGCCACAGTGGCTGAGCGGTTAGCCTGCTCGCCTCCCACCAAGGCGGATCCGTGTTCAATCCCCGGCCGGGTCACTCCGGATTTTCGCATGTGGGAATCGTGCCGGACGATGCCATTGGTCAGCTGGTTTTCTCGGGGATCTCCCGTTTCCCCCGCCCCTTTATTCCGTTAAGAGCTGTCCAAATCTCTTCACTCTTCGCTCACCTGTAGGTAAATGATTCGCAAAACGTCTTACTGGTCTAGGTCATAATTGGTTCATATTCCTGTAGCCGAACATTTAGCCTACAGCTCACTGGCTGTGACAGTGAAAATCAACTTAAGTATAGCATGCACCATTAAACATTTTTATTTGCAACACCAGGAAACGTAAATTAAATTGGACCTGAAAGAGTTATGTTGAATGAACCCATTCAGACTCGAAATTTTACTATCTCAATTGTTGCAAATAAAATGAATATTTGATGCGCGCTGTACATAGCACTTGTTTAAAGGCTGCTCGCGATAAAGTGAGCACTTTGTTGAAATCATCCTCAGAAAAATATCACTGCCCCTGCCTTCATATACTTTAACGGGCGCACTGAGTGGCAAGCGTCCAGTAAAGTTGGTAACGATGGAGGGAAAGTAGTTCCACATCTTAACGTTGAAGAAAAAATGCTAGGTAACTATTTATGATAACTTGAAATTATTTCTTTCGGTTCCTGTTTTTTTTTTTTTTTTTGAGTGTGAGAGTAAGCAATTTTGTAAAATATGTACTTTTCTAATGATTTCACAGTTTCATGTAACCGACGAATGGATAAAGTGATGAGACCCATGGCGGTGTTAATTTTACATAACGCGGGAGATTACACAACGTGCATACAAGTAGATCTTAAGCAGGGCTTTCAAAAGTGCTCATTTTACTGTGAACAGCTATTAGTTATCACGACGAATGAAGTGTAGACTTTGTGTTCTGCTATAACGATACGAACCTATCGTAACTGAGGACAGTACGGTAGCTCGGTTCATGCATGACCCAGTTACCCACAAGGAATCTCAATGGACACTGAGCCTTGTAGTCTACAGCACCGGCCAATCTAAAACTTCCTTTGCGTCGTGTATACAGTTTCGTTCACTTTGTCTGAATGGTTTAGGAGTACTACACACCTACGCATTCAAAGTCAAGAAGCGAGGGAGCGATACGGGCGATGCTAACATGCACGCCTAGCGCCTCATCGCTCCTACGCGCAAGGCGTGCAGTGTTCCCGTCCTGGTCTGCTACTGTGAAAATTACATCCGTAACAGCGGGACTTCATTACATGAGATAAAAGCCCATAGGTTAAACTACGCCCTTATAATCGTACTTTTCTCCTGCTGCTTAAGTAGACTGCGCAGGAAAGCCTTAAATATGTATTTTTTTTCCACCAAATATTTTTCCCCATACCTAATGTTACGTGCAGCAACAGGCATGCTAGCCTGATTGCCGTAGCACAAACATATTGCGAAGAAGTGGAGCGAAGCCTAGAGCGTTTCTAAACAAACCCCGCCAGGCAGGCCGAGTGCGCCGATTATATTGTAGCTGGAAACGCGGCGAACGAGGCTTTCTGTCGTCGTGACACAGCGCCAGCAAGACGTCCAGAGACGGGGACGTGCTGTCTGCCGACATGCGTCTAGTCTTCAGCCTGCGGCATCATGGACAAGGTGAAGTCGGAACATAGTAAACTAGTCATAGTGGCATTTTATATAAACAAGTAATTTAATAACGAATCACACTAACTTACAACACAATGTAACTAACCAGTAATCTTAACGAGAGCTCCTCCGATTTAACGAGTAACTAACATTCTGTAACGAGTTGTAAAACATATTGTAACGAGATGTTATTTGATATTGATTGTAATACGAAGACGATAGTGAGTATAATCGAGTTCATCTTGAGTACGTCTAATCCCCACATGTAAGTTTAATATATAATATAATTATCCACATTAAAGCCACACGCTTTTAAAAACGTAACAGTACGCTTAATATGATAACAGTAAGAGGATACAGGCTCAGATAAGTGTTTTTTTAGTGGAAATAGTCGTTTTCCCAGGACATTTATCTACTGAGATACGTGAATATGCGCAATGATTTTACATAACATAATCTACTGAGAAGGTGTTTGCCAACACATACAGGACGAGGTCCTTGTCTCAACTGCTTCCTGAATGTAGGTGTTTTATGTTGGAAAATAGCTGAGAGCCCCCCAATGATGTCAAAAAAGGGATTTGGGTTGGTTCCAGTGAAATGGTTTGAAAATATTTCGTTGCTTGATTTTTAGATCAAAACATAACCATTTAAATAGTTTTCCCCCAAAATTTTACAATCAATAAACGTTGTATAAAAATATAGTTTTCCGACTGATTACATTTAGTATAAAAGGGTACCAAAAACAATTCTGTTTAAAACTTCCCCCAAAATCTACATTTTACAAGATAAATCGCTTTCCAGCTATATGCAGGTTACAAATAATTATTTTGCTTTAAACTATAATTAACGAAAAAGGCAGCAAGGCACATCCCCCCCCCCCCACCTTTTTAAAATGTTGACGGACGGAACAGCAGTTCCTGCCCAAGTGAAAACCCCGTGCTGTCTCCCCGAATATGGGCGAGACACCTGTATTTATATTTTATTTGAAATCATCTAAAACATTACAAAATGATCTTCACTCCGACGATATCTGAAGTCCTGGAAGGGCATCCTGGTGGTGCGTGACTGGCTGGCAGGCGTCACGTGATCAAGATGACGTACAATCGAGGGGAAGGCAGTCATAGTTTTCGTGGGCGGCACAGCCCCGCAGCGCCCATACTTGCAGACCAGCAGACCCACCTAGAGGACGTCAGGCGTGGAGCTCGTCAAACGCACCCCCGTCGCAGAGAAGGTAGCTGTCCCAAACGGCTAATATTAGTTTGTGATGTAATTCCTAAATCGGAATAGAATAACAGCCCTTAAATAAAATAATTAGCATCTCAATATTGCAAAACTTTCTTTAAAATGTAAATGTTAGAAGTCTAGCATGTCGCCAAAAGAATTTATGAATATTCCAACTAGCCTATTTGTGCATATTTGTACCACCACTGTACACCTGTTGAATGATTGTGAACCATAAGCTAGTTGAGGAAATGGTAATATTGTGTTTTTTTTTTTACACTGACAAAACGATTGTGTTGAATATAAGAAAATAGTTTTGTGCAGTGGAATTAATTTTTTTCTATCTGTGCAAACAACTATTTTGTTCCTGAAACGTACTATGTTTTGTTCGTTTTTGGAGTAGTTATGTCAGTGTATCGTAGCTCACCAATTTTTAATGTCTGTCACAGTACTGTATGTATCTCCTTCTTCACCTGAACCGTGCAAAGGCACGTTGCCTTGGGCTTAATCCGTATAGCAAGAAAATATTCAAATTTCGAATACAAGAAACGTCGAAAACACGAAAAACGTGGTTAAGCACGCCAGAAAAATCCCCAAAACTCGACAAAGCCATTATTCGAAAGTCTATTAAATTCGCAAAGTCGTCAAACGGCACAAACGCAGTGACGTAGCAACCCCGACGCCGAGGTTCAAAAATCCCGAACCGTCATCGATGGCGGCTACGGAAGACCTCTGTATGTAACTGTATGTTTTAGAACAGGAAAAAAAAACAGGAATTACTTTATTTGTCAGCCATTATGTGCTAAATAACTAAATGCATTTTCAGTACGTAGTTGAAAAGTTCAATTAAATCAACACATGGCAGTAACGTAATCCCTTTTCTTTATTAACGAACGGAATGACATTTTCAGTTTGTCACAGCAGATTAGACTTCCCCCCCCCCCCAAATAATTTGAAATTGTAATAAATTTGCAATATTGAAAAAGGAGTATTTGTTCTTTAAGAATCAGCAACGAACATGAGGAAGAGTCTGTATCGCTCGGAAGTTTTGCTGTGCTGGCCTGTTATCTGTCATCTGACCACACTCGCTAATGGGCCTAAGAGGTCTGAGCGGATTAGGAAAATGCAGATAGAGAAGTCCCCACCACCACCTCACACATACCCTTGTTTCACGGTTATAGCGTACGGCACCAGCAGACAAAATGGCGCCATAGCTGCTTCGACGATGTTGCTATCTAGTGGAAGAAAGCTGAACTACTTGCAGCTAGATGCGGACATTTGTCAGTATCGTTGACTGCTACTGACTTGTACTTCACCTTAAGATCTACTTGTATGCACGTTGTGCATTCCTCCGCCTTATGTAAAATTAACATTGCCAAGGACCTCATCACTTTATTCATGCATCGGTCTTGTGAAACTGGAATTATTGCGATAGAAAATATTTTACACATCTGGTCAGTCTTATGCTTCGATGCATTAACAAAAAACAGAAAGCGAAATTAATAATTTAAGCTATTACAAATGGGTTAGCTAACACTTTTTATTCGATGTTAAGATATGGAGCTACTTTCCACCCACCATTACCAACTTTACTGGACGCGCTGTCTCTCAGTGCACCCGTTATAATATATGCAGGTAGGAGCAGTGACTGTTTTCTAAGGTTGATTTCAACAGTACTCACTTTATCGTGAACTGCATTTATTGTGAAGATGCTACGGTAAATTATTGTGAGAAATCGTGACAGTAGTACTATACGGCAGTGTGACAAATCATGAAATTAGATTGTGTGCGTGTGTTTTCTGTGAAATTAAAATTAAACCACTTTTAAATGGGGTGATAATCGGCCACGCCCGCAGATTGTAACATGGTGGAGAAAATCAGCCCTTCGAATTGCGGGTCAGGCATATCTTAAGGGGAATGATGCACGAAAACCGTGTATTTATATACTTTTTTTCTGACAAATTGTCTACAGAGGATTTTTCGAAATTTTTGACTCCGAGAATAATGAAAGTAGTGAATATCTAGCAACGTAAAAATTAGTTAGAAATTATTGTTCACGTCTTATCGAGACAAAAATTTCGATAAACCCTTTGGAAAACGAGTTATATAGAAAATCGGGTAAAAATACTGCTTTCATGCACCATATCCTTTAAGAGTCCTATGTACTGAAACGTTTTCTGTGAAATCGTTGTTTGTGCGTAAATGCGTATCTCGGTAAATAAAAGTTCTGGAAATATGACTTTTCGTCAGAAAAGATTAAAAAAAAAAAAAAAAAAATTATCTATGGCCCAATTAATTTATTTACTTTTGTCATATGAAGTGTATTCTTGGAGAGAAAAATTCGTGAAAATGGTCAAATATTACATTTTGAAACTTGCCTATGCAGTTTCCTTAAGCGGCAAGAGAAAAGTACAAAGATACGGGCGTAGTTTAATATGTGGGTTTTAATCTCGTGTAATAAAACCCCTATGTTACAGATCTAATTTGCACAGTACAGCATCACGACGGAAACACTGCACGCCTTGAGCGTAGGAGCCATGAGGCACTAGGCGTGCATGTAACTGTCGTCCGTATCGCTCCCTCACTTCTTGACCTTGGACGCGCAGCTACATAGTCCCCTTAAGGTCCGGCCTCACCCGCCATGTTGAAATTTCCATTAATATGTATAAACTTCCTTTTCAGTGAAATAACTAAATATTTGTTACTACAGCATCATCACAATTGACAACCCCTTCTAATATTGTCGTCAAACTTCATCGACATGTGATATGGTGATTGTAAAATAGCAAAAATTAATTCATAATTCTCGAAAAAATACGGCATGACTACTTAAAGAATTTTCAGAATTTGTCTGTACTTCAGCGTAACGTATATTGTCATGATTGTATAGTAGCAGTTTCGTAATAAGTGTCGTTATACAACTGAAATAAGCTATAACCAATAATTCAACATGGCGTTTGAGGCCGAGCCTTAAGCAACGCGGGCGCTCTCCGTACTGACACTAGAAAGGAGGTGGCTGCCATGTTCGTTCTCTGGCGCGAAGAACAGCCACAGTATTCACTGTAACTGTAAGCCGAGCTGCCTCGCCGGTCAACTTGTCATTGCCAGTGCTCATCCGCTCCTCGTTTAACATATTCCTACACTTTCCTGTACATCCCGGCGAACCATGCGAATTTTTCCGATGTGAATACGTCTTTAAATTTGCAACCATAGAGGGAGGCAATCCAGAAAATCCGATGATAACAAAATCGGGGGATACAGTTTGGCATTGCCACTCCGAATATATCGTCCTCCATTCAAAATCCAATTACACCACTCGATTTCCAAAAGGATGGAAGAATATGTTACGTTGAGTGAGGACTGTGAAGCATCGCACGCGAAGAAGGAGAAAAAGGGGGGGGGGGGGGGATCGCCGCAATATTTGAGTTCGTTTCGCCGCGTCTCATAACTTCCGCGTAGTATAAAGTTTGACTAGGAGACGCTACGACGCTCGTTTAAGTTTCAATCAACAACTCTCATCAAGATCAATCTATTATGTGTATAAGAACATTTGTGTGGCATGTTTAGTGGTGGAATTGTATGAGTTTAGTCTAAAAAAAATTAAGAAAACTTAACACAATTTCGGCCTATACTCGTCAAAAAGCCAAGTCGAAATCCATAAATCGTACACGGTTGGAAAGAGCATCTCAAAAGCAATCCAGTGATACCCATCAAACCTCATATGATCGCTTGAAGCGGTGCCGGGAACGTAAAATAAACATCAAGGCGTCCGAGTGCGTCAGCGTATATGTATTCCTGCAAAACAAACGGCCGTGTCTCCAACACAACCACGCCCCATTTTTTTTTACAAATATTTCTGATATTTGAAATGTTTCTGAACATATAATAATATTAACACCTCTTGCCACCAGGATATTTTGTGAACGATCGCCTATGCTATATGAATAGAAATGTCCGTTATTGGCCTCTAATGTGTTTGGATTCACGTCTCGTCGACAACGCAGTCGTTGGAGACGGCGCAAGTAGCTGGAAGCAGGGACGAGCAAGGAATAACATTAACCATCCAGCATAATTCACCTGGAGTGAATTTATAAAACCATGGGAAACTGAAACCAGCATGACCGGAACGGGAATCAAAACTATTGTCTTCCCGAATGCGACTCCACGTAATTTACCAATGTGTCACCTCCCCGCGGTCAATAAACTATGAGATATAGACTGTTCACGGTAAAGTGAGCACTTTTGAGGCCCTAGTTACTTTTTTCTTTCGCCATTTTTAATCCTTTAACCACATTTTAAAATAAATATTGCCATGTAAGTAATAAACGCAGTGTGTATGTTCCACTGCACTCGGAAGTTTACGTCTAACGCTAAAATATAAAATGTTTATGGGCTATTATTCCACATGAGAGGACTTTCAAAAGTGCTCACTTTCCCGTGAATAGCCAATAGATTGATTTTCGTCTTCTGCTCATGTATCCAACATTGACTTACCCCACACGAATACGACTGTCGTCGAAGTCACGTGGTCAACAATGACGAACGTGCTTGCTTTTATCTGTATTCTCAAAAGACAGAAGATTTTTATATGCTTAAAGGCTGTTCACGATAAAGTGAGCACTTTTGAAATCGACCTTAGAAACAAGTTACTGCCCATTCCTGCATATATTTTGACGGACGCACTGAGTGGCATTCGCCCAGTAAAGTTGGCAATGATGGAGGAAAAGTAGTTTCATATCTTAACGTCAAATAAAAAGTGTAATGTAACCATTTTGGACAACTTAAATTATTTTGTTCTCTTTCTGTTTTTTTCTAATGCATCAAAGTGTAAAAATGAGCAGATTGGTAAAATATTTACTTTTCTAATACCTTTGGAGTTTTACTTGACCGACGCATGAATAAAGTGATCAGGCCCATGGCATAGTGTTAATTTCACGCAAGGCGCAATAATACACAAAGTGTAAACAACTCGATCTTAAGAGTGAGCGGGAGTCAGCTAAAATCCCGCGATTCTACATGTGGAAAGTAGCAGGATAGAAATGTAGATGATACGATGTTGCACTAAAAGTACCCCTTTGTTGAAGATCCAGGATTAGCATCTCGGACGTTTTACCTCTGGCGAAAGGAAAAATTGTGGTCGGGAATGGATTGATGCCGGGGGAGGGGAGAGAACCACCGGAATGACCTGTTTTAATTCGGGACTGGTGATATCTTGAAGTGGCACTCAGTGGCGTCTTTTTCCCTTCAGAAATCCAAGTTTATTTGCAAATCTGATGGAAATAGTGGTTCGTGCAGTTTTAATGTTGCCCAATATGGGCTGGCGACACTCGCGTAAAGGAAATTGACGTGGTATTCTATTGAGCTGCAAACCGAAGAAACGGATGCTTAGACATCTACAAAACTACTTTGCCAGAAAAAAGGTACGTTCCATGAATTTCATACTAAACTTACATCATCTAAGTATAGTATTACATTTCATTGTCCAGATTATACAATATAGTCAGACTGTGTGTGTAATATGCAACGTTTTTATTTTGTTTATAGGCTCTATTTTAAAGTTTTTCCAATTGAGGGATGGTGGAGTAGAGATAGTTGGGCGGATATTAACAGATAAAGGGACACATGAAGAGGATATGGAGCGGCGCCTAGAATAAAGAGTGGGGGGGGGGGGGGGAAATGAGGGATCTCCGAGATAATCTGTCGACCAATGGCATCGTCCGAGTACGATTCCCACATGCCAAAATCCGAGTGACCCCGCTAGGAATCAAGCTCAGATCGCCTTGGTGGGAGGCAAACGTTCTAGCCGTTGGACCGCCGCCACATATCATGTTATCAGTTACTGGCTTATGAAAGGTATGAATCGAGATGACATTAATATGTTATCTTTACACGCTCTTATTTTAATTGGATTATTTCTCACGTGTAATACATTTTCGAGCCCCTGCTAATATTTTCATCTCAACTACAATAGGCAATGTCGTGTTTTATATTACTTATGTACCTGAGGTACAAACTCTCACTCACAAGCTATAAAAACAATTAAATTAAATGTTAGTGCTTACCAGTTATGATGAGGTAATTTCATACAAAGGTCGACGTTGTGTGTACATAGAGATGGACAACATGTGAACATTTTTGTAATTATGTTCTTAATTTAATTTAGCCAAATTACTTGCATTTTATTGTACATTAATCCGTCAGTATTTTAACACGACTGAACGAAAGCTAAAATGAGTTGAGACATCTAAGGTCTTCAAAGCCGATAAGAAAAAAAAAATGAGGTGAGTTTGGGGCAGCACTGAAATGGGAAAGGTTGAGAAAACTTGAGACCCCTGAGATAACCTGTCAACCAGAGGCATTGTCAGGCACGATTCTCTAATGCTGATATTCGGGAGTGACCCCACAGGGGAACCAAAGTTAAGTAATAATGCTGTGTCTTTTCATTTACTCAGTTAAGTTTAGAGGTCTACTATTATTTATTACTTTTTCTAAATAATTACATGCAATTTATAATTTTCAATAACCATGATATAATATTTTTTCAAAAAAAAATTTTTCTATTAATTGAATGCACCTAATTCAATTTAATAACGTTTACTAATTAAATATGGGACTTCTTATTTCAATTCATAACATGAAAATATTATTTTTAATCAAATTCTATTTACTAAAGTATCTCACATTATCTTATTTCATTTACAATTATTTATTACTACTAATATGTTTGAGAGCTGAAACCTTTTTATACATGTAGTATTGCTCAAAGCTCCTTCTGTGGGGAACTTGTGGTTGTTTTCACCTTTACTGCATCGGTGTCTGTTTATGTCCAACTATGATTATTACTAATTCATTAGTCATGCAATAGGGTAGTTCTTTTTCAGCGGTAGGCATTCGTTTATGTGGTACATTATTATTTTTTAAACTCGTGTGAACTAGTGCCTTATTTTATGAACCAGGCACAACTTCTTAAAACCTATTTATTTTCACATGACTGTACCCCCAATGACATGAATGGTGTTTGGTAATGTGGCTACACTAATCATCTGTCATGTGTTCCAATTTGACTTTACAAGGACAATTTCCTTTGTCACTATTTTTAAATACTTAGTGTAGTGTAGAGTAGGGCTTAAAAATCTTTTAACAAATCGTAAATTTAAAACGTTTGAGAACCGTACTATACATTCGTATGCTTTATTTTTTTTTTGCCCCTACTACCAGCTGCCTCTGTTTGGACGTCTATTCTCGAAACATCCTATATATGGGGTGGTAATGAACTCTATCGACAATCTTCGGCAGGTGATTCCTCATAAAAAAGAGGTAAAAAAAAACACAACTTATAGGCTAAGTCTGTTCCTAAGGGGCGTAACTACCCTTGAAATTGTAGTTGCAGCAGAGGAGATTTGCTAGTCACACTGCCAGAATAAACGATAAATGTCTAAGTTTATTGATACTGCAATTTTAAACGACGAAATAAAAACCATGACAAATCTGGGTTCACATGAGAATGGACTTATTGGAATCTCATTTAAGCATAACGCAATTGTCCTATATTTTTGGCGGTTTTCTGCAGATTATTATTCTACCGTACACGGTGAACAAAAAATCTGTCTTGTGTTTTTTCACTATGTGCCACCGTTTTCGAGAAATGCATTGTTATGTACCAAATTATTCGATTTATCGAGAACTATGGAGTGTAGGGTAAAAACATTATACATTATTTTTGTTTGCCATGCACGATTGATTACCAGTTCACAACAAAACAATATAAAAATGCCAGACACAGGAAGAAATCGGATTCACCGTGTGTTGAAGTAAATGTTTTAGTTGATCCGCAAACGGATAATGAAATATTATCGCAGACAGTTACACAAAAACACAATATTTCTGTGTTTAACAGTCATCAACAAAAAATGCAAGGAAGAGGAATAGTGGACATACATTTTCTATTTTTTCCTTAAAAGAGCTTGATAGTCACAGTCAAATGGGGTGCACTTCGAAAGATATGGATGTTGTCCGCGAAAAACGATGTGGTTTGCGGAGTTGTTTTTGTTTTATATTTAAGTGTCAAATGTGCAATGTCGAAATGCCCGTGTGGAGTGAAAAAGATCTAGAGAAAATGGACGTGAATACAGCTGCAGTGAGTGGAACTATTTCTTCAGGTGGCGGACACGCACAGCTTGAAGAAGTGTTCTCAGCGATGGATGTACCAGTCTTATCTAGTAAGGCTTTCCATAAGTATCACAATATTGTGTGTGATGCTTGGGAAGCGACAGCTTTGGAAGAAATGCAGACTGCTGCTCTTGAAGAGGCTAGGCTTGCAAAGGAAAGGAGAGAAGTTTATTCTGACGGCATTCCGACGATAGAGGTTGTTACTGACGGTTGCTGGTCCAAACGTTCCTGCAGAACCAGCTACACTGCCTTCTCTGGAGTGGTATGCACTTAATAGCATGAATTTTTCATGCATGTTCTTAAAAAAAAAATTAGAAATGGCCAATGCCGGGTCTGGGTTTGTAAAGGGGGCGCAGGTTGCCCCCGCCGCTGGACTAGAGGAATCGTGAGATGGGCCGAAAGTTTTTGAACAACTAAAACAAAAACATTCAAAAGCAAATTAAATATATGTGATTTTATCGTAGTGTTTTTATGAGTGTAGAACACCATATTATTGTTATAAATACAGTGCGTAATTACTGGTTGCATACATTTCAAATTAAAATTTTACATTAAAATGCACACTGAGGCAAAACTAATTATGCGAGATACTTTTATTTCTGGCAGGTTGGAAAGGAAAAAATGGAAAAATAAAGGGGCGGTACAAATCGCCATAATTTCTGCTCCAGGAGAAAGAAAACGTAGATCCGGCCATGGCAATAGTGATATTTATATGGTTTGCAGCAACTACCAAAGTAAATAGAACTCTAAAAAAAGAGGAGCTTAAACTCACTGATGGTAGAGAAAATTATGTGTTTGTTTTGATGTTAGATTGTAGTTATATTTTGCAATAAAAAAAGCTGTTTAGTATTAATTTTGAGGATACCTATTATAATAAAACAAACCCAATTGAGTTGTTACTTTTGTATTAAAAAGAAAAACAAACTGGGAATGAAGTCTTTTTTAATAATATTAAAGAGCTGAATAAAATACTCGGAAATTATATTTATAGAATAAAATTAACAAAAAAATTGTGGTGGTCTATTAATAATTTCATAACCATTGGAAAATTGATTTTCATTTGTCGAAACTTTGTCTTTACATTTGCGTTAGGTATTGGCGACAACTTTGATGAAAACATAAAGTCAAATGTAGAAGATTTCAATTATGTAACCAATTTAGGAAGAAATGACGTGTTTCACCATTAGTTTTTAATTAAAGTGTTACAATATTAGTGCGTAAGTTATGTAATATTGCCTCAAAATTTACCAAAAACATATACTGTTAAAGTTACTATTATGTCTGTTTACAGGCAGCGGTCATAGGCTACAGAATTGGAAAAGTTTTGTTCATTGGCGTCAAAAACAAATACTGCTACACTTGTCATAAAGCAACTTTAGAGAAGAAAGATCCACGTGAACATTATTGCTGCACGAACCATCTACTTCGAAATTTTTGTAATAAGCTGAAAAATATTGCAACAACCTGCGACAAGATTCAGAACACTGTCCTCATGAGAGAAAACATCGGGGATAACATACTTTGGTTTAGAGCTGCTGTCAAAAAAAGCCATTGACTACAGAAGATACGAAGATACATCGTTTTACATGAAGGTAGAGGAACTATGGAAAGATATGCTCAAAAGTGCCAGTCATATTTTCGGTGAATACAAGCAGTGCAAGGAGAGAAATTACTTTTGCAAATCTGAAAAAAAAAGTGAAAATTACGTACGATCGCTTCAGAAGTGCGGCCTGTTTCAAAAAGTGCAGAACATTGTTAGATATATGAGTAACCAGAGCAGAAGTCTCTTTCACAAAGTTAACAGCAACAGAGTGGAGCACTACAATGCAGCTATAGCAAAATTTGTCGGAGGAAAACGAGTTAACTTTTCTGCAGGCCGGCCAGACAAAGGAAGATGTTCTGGAGCAGTTGTTCGCCACAACACCGGAATGCCACTGTACAAAATACACACATTTATGTACAAGAAAAGTCCAAGCGTCTTTTGTGAGAACATGGAGCATGGAAGGAAATGAAGAGCACAAACAAGAAAAAAGAAAAACAACAGTCAGTGCAAAAAGAAGTTGTTCAGTAAAACTGAGGCAGGCAAAGATTACGACCCTAATGTTGAGCGACTAGATCTTGATCTGGAAACATTCAAGCGAGAATGTGACGAATTTATAAACAAACTGCACATCACAGAATGTGACAGACATGCCGTGGAGAGAGTAACTGTCTTACAAAGAGAGAGTGGAGACTGGAGAGAACGAAGAAAAAACATCCTCACTGCATTTAATTTTGCAAGGATTTGCAGAATGCTGCCACTACAAGTTGTGCATTGACTGTGAAGACTATGCTGTTTAACCACGTGGAATGTGAATCCCTTGCATACGGCAGAGAAAATGAAATCAGAGCAACTGCTAAAATTGAAAGTAAACTTAATCTGAAAATACACGAATGTGGACTTTTTATTGATTCAGAAATACCATACCTTGGTGCTACTCCATATGGATTAGTAGGGGAAGATGGCATAGTCGAAATAAAATGCCCATTCTCAGCTTCAATAATGACGCCTCACGAGGCCATTGTAAAGAAAAAGTAACATGATGGTGTATTGACAAACATAGCAAAATTCTTAGCTTATAGAAGAAACATCCATATCATTATCAGGTTCAAGGCCAGCTCCACATTTCAAAGAGGGGATTTTGTCTGTTTTGTGTTTGGACACCAACATCGGGATTGAAGTTCAGAGAATTGAACGAGATGACGAATTTTGGAGGATTGAAATACTCCCGAAGTTGATGAAATTTTACAATCACTGCCTGTTACCTGAACGTGTTGACCCCAGGCATGCCAGGTCCATGCAAATCCGAGACCCGGAATATATTATTGAGGCACAGAGAAAATAATGACAAAAAAAGACAGTGAAATTAATTTCATCAGCTGAATACTTTCTTTATGTCGGTACTTTCTACAACCGCACGTGACAATATCCACAACCATTTACCAACGCACAGCTGCGTAGTAAGTTGGTAAAAATTTAACCACCTTGTACAAGAAACTATGCGTAGTCAATCAGAATCCGCTCTTGTTACTTCAAACGTCAAAATTCACTTTAACAACCGTATATTTCCGATCACAAAGATTTATTCTCTGAAAGCAAATTGAAAGAATATATTCACAGTTTGTCCATGGAACAACCCGTAGGTGATTGTACTTTAGACTTTATTCAATTGCTCATTTACTTTCGTGCCTGTATTTAAATTCTACCTATGTGTCGTAAACATCTTTTGACTTCAAATATGGACTGTACAAAGTTCTCTTAGATTTATCACCCACATCCTTTAACTGAAGTTGTTTTTGGCTACTGCAAGCTTTACTGCGGATATATCCCGGGAAGAACGAGCCACCGAAGTTTCCTGCATTCCTTTGGCGCTTCGCCAATACGTGAATTTCATCGACACACCAGCACTTTATGGTGCGAAATTTCTGTGTTGGAGAAATTCGTCACTGGCAGCTAGAGCTTTATATTCCTTAAATATCTGGCGACGCATCATTTTATCGGCCTTCAATTTTACGCAAACGTAAACATATATTTTGTGCCAGTACGTGCAACTAGCTATTTTAGAATAACTCCTGTAGTGACCGCAATGGTAGGTAACTGTTTTGATTAACAAAAATAAATAAATAATATTTTTTTGTTCACATTTTAAAAAGTTGTGTGAACTTAAGCATTTTAAATATTAGGGATGTAAAAGTTTATTTCTGGTAACACAACGTAAGTCTAAAACTTCACAACTTCCGAAAATCATAGGATAAAGCGAAAAAGTTAAGTTGGGAATTGATGCTCCTTTCAACAATATTATAAGATTATACAAATATTAAGTCTTTCCAGAATTTGGGCAGGCTTGAATTTTTGAGATAAGAGGTGACTTTATATTACTGGAATCGGCTTTCCATTCAGTGATTCCATTTTCTGTTTTTCTATGCGCGTATAGCTATTGAAATTTAGATCTTATGTCAGATAAAATCATTCTGTTGTGTTTTTCATGGAAGTACCACAAAAAATTTTTTTCTTGTGGCTTGAAGTATGAACTATAATGTATGGCACATACTTGTAATAAATGTATTCTCAGAATAGAGAGAAAAATAGCATTGATCAATGAAACACTGTGCGTTTCTTTTAGAAATCAAATTATTAATTATAAACTCGTGCCTGTAATTATTAATGTGTCAAATCAGCCCATCATCATTCCATGCAGATTCAGCAAGGACAAACGAATTAATTATTAGCTCTATGTTGTCGGATTGCATCACTGCGGTCTACCACCGCAAAACCGCATCTGGGCGCTTTGTTGAATGTGAAGTGCATTTTATTTTACATTTATAGTTCTCATACCAGCATTGACATTTTTATCACAAATTGTTGAGAGTTAGATGTTATCTATATTGGATTATGTTAATGGTTTCCCACTTGAAGTTAACAAATTTACAATTAAAAAACACACTTCATATATTATTATTAAAAATATTATTGCGCTGCAGGTAATTGTAAAAAAGTACACGGCTTTAAATCAATTTTTCCCTTGAAAAATTAAGGAAACTAAATTCCAAAGGACCTTAGGATCGAAGCATGTTCTAGGTATATTGAACCTGACGATTTGCGATTCAGTGGGCCTGGGAAATACTTATGGTATAGTTGTAGAGTGAAAGGTTCATATAGGCTGTTCACGGTAAAATGAGCACTTTTGAAAGCTCTGCTTAAAATCTACTTCTATGCACCTTGTGTATTCTTCAGCTTTATGTAAAATTAACATTGCCACGGGCCTCATCACATATTCATGCGACGGTCAAATGAAACTGTGAAATTATTAGAAAGTAAACATTTTATAAATGTGCTAATTTTTATACACTGATTGATGCATAAAAAAAACAGAAAGTGAAATAAGTAATTTAAATTATCGCAAATGGTTACCTAACACTTTTTATCCGACGTTAAGATATGGAACTACTTTCTATCTATCGTTACCAATCTTACCGGGCGCATGTCAAACAGTGCGCCCGTTGAAGTATATGCAAGGATAGTCAGTGACTTTTTTCAAATGTTGATTTCAAAAGTGCTCACTTTATCGTGAACAGCCTGTAGGTGTAGTGGAGTCATAAACTACAGTACAAATGGGGCCGTGGTGGTCTAGTGGTTAGACTACTCGCCTCTCGTCTAAGCGAAATGGATTCGATTCCCGGCGGGGCTCCCAGATCTTCGCATGTGAGAATCGTGCTGGACGATGCTGCTGGTCGGCGGGGTTTCCTCGGGGATCTCCCGTTTCCCCCGTCCTTTCATTCCGGCGTTTGCTCCATACTCATCCCGCTTCACCCTCATCGGCTCTCAAGACCTCGATGCTAAGAGCCGCCCAAATCTCTTCGCACTCTTCTCTTTGCTGTACACTTGTCCCGTTACTACTGGACTAGTTTCGTGCGTACACCGAAGGGTTTGAAACTGCGATGAATAGTTTTGTTTTATGAGCTGTTGACTTTGCGCCATAATAACAGTTTTCTTGCCCACCGAACTCAATCAATCAGCTCCGTTCGCTGAGTTAATATGGATAAAACTAAAGACAGCAAGCAAGCCTTGGCATAGGTGCTTGTTTACTCCAGGCTGACGTGGGTTACACTGAAACCCATCTTCGGCACGTAACCTCGACACCAGCGGATATTGTGCTGGCGCAACCGCATCTCAAATGGTTATTGTCCGCAGTTACATGTTATAGTCATAGACAAAGATGAGGTAGTCCGATCTCGCTGGCTGGGCACAACCAATGTGCTTATCCCAACACTGTACTGCTTTTCTGCCAACACGTCTACTGAAAACGGCATTGGTTGGATTTTAGGTTAAAAAACTGATTTGTAAACAAATGCTTTGAGATGTATGTATACTTCCTCTGACCAATTGGGAATGTAGTCTGATTTAATTCAAATTGGTAAAAGTATTTTATTCATACAACAATGTTTGTCATTTAAAAATGAAGGTATAAAAACATTTTCATCACTGTTGAGCATGTGACTTTGACAGTTGTGGTTGATTGGGGTAGATCAGTGTTGGGTACATGCGCAGAAGACCAATAAGTGGTCTACCTCATCTTTAGTATGTGGTTGTAACGCCATTCAACGTTACTTCGGACTTACCTGAAAGTCCTGCTGAAGTTCTACTTCCAGGATATTCATCCGCCTCATGCAAATATAGCTTAAACAAGTCAACAAAATTACACGAAGGGGACAACGCGTCGTATTTGTGCGCTCTTAGTGTAATAATATTTTCCTTGAGAACTATTTCTTACCATGCGTATTTTTTTCTGTTTTATTCATGTAAATTATAAATGCAGTATCACAATTTATTGATACATAAGAACAAAAAGTTTGATTTAACCAAAAATAATATCCTTTGCGCTAACACGAGTATGAAAAACTTGTGATACATGGCATATTCAGAAAATCATTAAAAAGTCATTCACTAAAGGATTTTTCAAAGGTTTGATTTTGAAAAGCGTGTTAACAAACCGCGTATAGACTAGACCTACAATCTGAACTAGAATAAGAGTGCAGCCGTTTTTACAAAGAATGTCCTCATGTGGTTCCCACCTGAAGCAGGATCGCCTGTGGATGAAGGGATGCTGATACTAATCATGGCCGGCTACCCCCAACCGAGGGACAGACAGACCTATCGCTCTGGCCATCCCGAAGAATGTATGACGTGAGACGAGTTGTGGATGAAGAGTGAAGAGATTTGGACGACTGTTAACATCGAGGTCTTGAGAGTAAATGAGGGTGATTGAGGTGAGTATGGAGCAGCGCCCGGAATGAAAGGTCGGCGGGAAACGGGAGATCCCCGAGAAAACCCGCCGACAAACGGTCGTCCGACAAGATTCCCACATGCGAAAATTCGGAGTGACCCAACCCGGGGATTGAACCTGGATCGCCTTGGCGGGAGGCGAGCAAGCTAACTGCTCAGCCACCGCGGCCCCAGTTGTGGGCGAAGGCACAGTGGAATGAGGATAGAGAAAAACGTTGGATAGCCCTTACAAGGCTCCTCTACTACGGCAGCGTCACGTCACGCCACACTCCCCACACGATAACCCCGCCTCGGATCGACCCGATGACCTCAGAGATTGGAGACCGGTGACTAACTTACTGAGCCAACCGCGGGCACAATTTTTACAAAACACTGTTCTAATACGCATATAGTCCGTTTTGCCTAAATGGGATCATTCCTCCATGCGAATCGTCTGTCCTGTAGGGCGGTAGTGGGGAAAGTGCGGATAAGTAAATAATGAATCTTGCCAAGGACCTAATGAATTTATTCATGCATCAGTCAAGTGAAACTGTAAAAACTATTGGGTAAGTAAATACATTACACATGTGCTCATTATTACACTCGAATGCATTAAAAAAAACAACACAAATCAGAAGAAATAATTCCAATGTTTACAAATGTTTACGAGACACTTTTAGCTCAAAGTTAAGCCAAGAAACTACTTTTCGTCTATAGTTGCCGATTTGTTTAGGCGCAGGCCATTCATTGTGTTCTTTGAAATAAAAGCCATTAAGCACAAAGACATTTTTCAAAGGTTTATTTCGAAATTCATAAATTTACAGTGAATAGCCTATATAGAAGTGGTTATTTAATTTAATTACGAAAACGAACACGAATCATTTACAAACGATTTTTCTAATAGATCCCTCACATTTCATAGAAAAAATCTAGTAACCAGGGGAGGGTGGGGGAGAGGCAAGAGCTCCTCCGTGCCCCTCTGTCTACTGACGACCATGTTGTCTATGTGCAGTAAAGAGCCCGGCTAATCCTGCCGGATTACATAACGCCATTAACGAGATGGATTTCCCGGAACGGCTGACGCACAGCCGGCACAACCGTCTGGTGACCCATTTCTCCGTCGCCGGATGCTGCGAGCGATATGTCCGAGGGAGTATCCGGGGATTGCGGAGGTGGAGGGTGTTTGTCGCCGGACAGGTGCTGCGGAAGAACCCCCCGGCGGTGGATGGGTTGGATAGGGCAGGTGATTCGTCTCCGGGGGTGGGTGAGGGACAACACACACCCCCTACCCTCGTCGTCGAACAGTCCCAGCGCAGCGCGGGCCCGGCGTTGCATGCAGCCACGTCGCCATGGCGACCGACGGCGCCCGCTGCAACCGGCGTCCGACCGCATGCCAGCCAGCCCTTTCCCCCTCCCTCTCGGTCCTACCGCCCAGCGTCTGCAGCCCTAGTCGATACTGCACGCCCTGCCCTTAATAATGCACGCGTGCAGGGCTTTTGATATGCTCCCCCTCCCCCCCCCTCTGTCCAGCACCATCCACGGGCCGGCCTGCACGCTCGATAGCAGCAGCACGCCACGGCCGGTCAAGCTGCACCGGGCGTGGCTGGCTGGCTGGCTGGCGACACTCAAGGTCGTCAAGGGCCCGCACCGCCACTGTCCTTTGTCCCGGCTGCCTGCGAGCCAGACCAACCTCAAGGGCGCCCGACAAACACCCCACACTCTAGTTCTTATCAACATATTGTGTATTTTCACGTATTTTCGTAATTTTCAAGTAGTATGGTGAAAGTACACTGCAAATTGATGGAAACAGTAAATTAAAACACTTATGAAAGGAAATAATAAACTTATTTTTGGGGCTAACTAAAATCTTGTTGAAAGGGCACTGGTATGTGTGTGTCTATATATATATATATATATATATATGTGTGTGTGTGTGTGTGTGATGTAACAAAAATAATCCATAATAAAAATGAATTAACAAATAAAAATGCTTTATTATTTACCATAACAGACAGGACAGTGAAATCGTAATATGAATTAAAAATATGTAACTCTTTAAAACTTGGTTGTAATAGCGGGCCAAGTGTCGCACATCAAAGAGGTATATCGTTGGCTCTATTCACCATCATGTATTCGTTGTGTGTTGATTTCGCGTTGACAGTCAAAGTTTGAGTAGAGAACAGGTACAGAAAGGAAATGGGCGTGGCAGTTCTTTTGATGTGGACGTGTCCATTCTTCCATTGGCTGTGCGAGAGCCTGAAAGGGGCCTTGTGTTTGGTTGGCTACCGTGTCTTGCGAAATGTCCTTTATTGGCCCGGCTGTCGGCTTGCCAGTAAGTTAACATGCGGTGATTGGCGAACAATGTTGCGATATGCTGCTTGCCAGTAATGCAATTTTGTTATGGAATGTGTGTCTATGGAGTTTGCGGTACAAAAGGGTATTGAGGCTGCGGAGATGTCGGGGTTAGACAACTCGCCTTCCATCTGGGCGAGCCGGGTTCTATTCTCGGCGGGGTCGCCCCCGGATTTTCGCATGTGGGAATCGTGCCGGACGATGCCGCTGGTCGGCGGGCTTTTTTCGGGAATCCCCCCATTTTCCCTGCACTTGCATTCCGGTGCTGCTACACAATCACCTCACTTCACCTTCATTGTCTCTCAAGACATCGGTGTTATCCGCCAAACGGTGTGCAGAGCTCCAGCAGAAAACGTTTTATTAAGAAACCGTCCAACGTGCCTCACTGAAGCCTGCTTACGAATAGAATTTAAGAAACGTTACGCATCTGTATACGTTTTTCAGTTCCTCCATTTCTCTCTAAAGCAGGTTTTTGTGATAGTGAAAATGGCTCAAACGTGTGCTTTCATGGTCATTTTATGTATGAACATTCCAGTAGCAAACATTTTAAAAAAGGAGTAGGGACATGCATCGAACTTTCATTATTATTATTACGTCATACAATGGTAGGGCCTCATATGTGCACGTTATCGACGCAAGACTGCGCGCCAGTTCAGTGCTTTGCGCGTAGAGGCGACGAGAGAGTTGATGCGCATGCCTCGGTAGCCCCTAGCGCTCGCACGCTTTTAGGCCTCAGACGTGCAAAATTCCTTCATCAAGAGCCGCCCAAATCTCCCCTTGTCGCTCCATTCCACTGCTTTCTGAAGTAAATGCTGCTCGCCGTAAAATGAGCACTTTTAAAAGCCCTGCTTACGATCTACTTGTATACATTTGTGTATTATTCCGCCTTACGTAAAATTAACATTGACATGGACCTCATCACTTTATTCAAACTTGGGTCGTGTAAAACTGCGAAATTATTAGGAAAGTAGATATTTTACAGACCTGCTCATTTTTGCATTTCGATGCATAAAAAAAAAAAAAAAAGAAAGCGGAAGAAATCATAATTTAAGTTATCGCAAATGTTTACCAGACACTTTTTATTCGATGTTAGGATGTGGAACTACTTTCCATCCATCGTTACCAACTTTACTGGACGAATGCCACTCGATGCGCCCATTAAAATATATGCAGGCAGGGCAGTGAGGTTTTTCTAAGGTTCTTTTTCAAAAGTGCTCACTTTATCGCGAACTGCCTTTAGTCTGTTGTTTGGGTGCACACAGCCACAGAATACTTGGAAATACATCAATGTAATGGAGACTTGTACTGCGAGCTCCAACCATACACGCCAGAAAAACTGCATTACTGGCCATAGCAATATGGCGGACCATCGTTCATCAGCCAGCTGTTGGAAACAATCTTGCCGTCCGGCAGCCCGAAAATAGGGAATATTCCACAACTTGCTGGAGCCAGTATAGGTCCATCGACAGTTTCAATATTTCGCTGTATTCTATAAATTTAAGATAAGGTATTGAATGCAGAACTCGTTTCACATGTACGTCAATAATATGTATTCGATAAAAATTTATTTGGGGACTTCAAAACTTTTAAATACTTTTCACAATGTGAAATAAAACTTGAACTATTTAAACTACAGAGTACAATAAAGAATGTGTTCACCATAACAGATAACTGAACATCATATGCATATGATTTAACTACTCTACAAACAAGTTTTTGGTAGGTAATACAAATATGGACAAGAAAAAGAAAAATGTAATAATTTACAAACAAAAACTTTTTAAGTGTGTTTGTTTACTTCAAGTAAAGAAATTTTAATTTCTTGTAAAGCTTTGTTTTTTTTTTTTTAGTTTATTTCTATACCTCTTCGAAGAAACTGCATATAAACAGCAACTGGCATGAATCATTCAGATTGTGGATGGAAATTCGAATTCAAGAAACTTTGGAAGATGGAAACGAAAACCTTCGAAGGAATTTAGCCATTCGGTTACTTGAGACGTAAAATTATCGCATTTGTGTCATCACAAGATGGTAAAAATGTTATTCAAGGGATTGAATTAGATAAAAATCGAATATAATTAAAAGCACAATTTGATTGCTGTGCAACGGCCTCAAGACTCAAGGCCCGTTTCCACAGCTTCGCGCGGCCAGTGAGAGACACAATACAATACGTGTACAAGGGACGGGCCACCACGCCGTTTCGCTTCTGAATAGTAATCTACTCTGTGTCACAGCTGAGCGATGTCGGGGAATGGGCGCGGACCAACGGTCTGGACTCCTAGCCACGTGATCCTGACACGGTCAGCGAGCACCTCAAGATTGTTGGGTATAGTTCGTTCGCGGTTACTTCCAACTTTTCTAAAACCCTGCTGAAAATTCTACTTCCAGAATATTCCTCCACCTCATGCAAACCAATGTTATCAGAGTCTCAGAAAATAACACCAAAGGGTCAACGCTCTCCATTCATGCGCACTCAGTGTAATAATATTTTACATAAGAACTATTTCTTACTAGTCATTACCAACACACTTGTTTTTTCACCGTTTTAACTAATATAAATTATAAATAAATTATTTTATAGATACAATATAAATTAAATTTTATTTTTACCGAAAATAAGGCAATGTAATGGTAACACAATAATAAAACGCTTGTGATACATAATAATACAACCTAACACGTCACGCATGGTGTCATTTTTCAATGGTTTTATTCAAAAAGTACGAGGAAACCGTGAAAAGACTATAGGACAATTTCGCAAACTATTCCGGTGACAGGCTACGTTGCACGTTTATACGCTATTCACGGCACAGTGAGCACTTTAAGGCAGGCATAATAAGCGAATTTTATATTTTATCGTGGCCTCGGACGTTAACTTTCAAGCGCAAATTTTTATATTAACAATTGGTGAAATTATACAATTAATTTTAAAGGAGCATTTCAAGAACGACCTTACCTTACCGTGAACAGTATACAGAATGTATCTTAAACTTTTTGTAACTAACTTCGGGAGGTAATTCCTGGTATAAAAAACAAGCAGAAATGTTGCCATGAACATGTGTCCTACAACGCGTTGTTACAGAGTTGATAGGCGTACAATGATCACGATCACAGGGGATGCTCGAAGTGCCCGCCACGGGCAGCGATGCTCGCGTGGCAACGCCCCATCAAGGACTGGCGAGGCCTCTCCCAAGATACCTGGGTCGTGTATAAACAGCTGCACAAGCGTTGTTGATACGCTGTTGCAAGTTGTTGATGCCGTTCACCGGCGTAGAATACACCACACTTTTCATGTCTCCTCACAGCTAAAGGCTGTTCACGATAAAGTGAGTACTTTGAAATCAACCTTAGAAAGAAGTCACTGCCCATATGTTTTAATGGGCGCCCTGAGTGACATACGACCAGTAAAGTTGGTAACTATGGATGGGATCGTATCGTCGAATAAAAAGTGTTAGGTAACCATTTTTGATAATTTACATTATTTATTTCGCTTACTGTTTTCTTAATGCTTCCAAGTGCATAAATGAGCATATTCGTTAAATATGTTTGCTTTCATAAAAATTTCACAGTTTTACTTGACCGACGCATAAATAAAGTGATGAGGCCTACGGCAATCTTAATTTTACATAAGGCGGAAGAACACACAACGTGCATACAAGTAGATCTTAAGCAGTGCTTTCAAAAGTGCCCATTTTACCGTGAACAGCCTATAATAGTCCAGTGGATTGAGGTCAGGAGACCGAGCAGGCCAATGCACTGGACCGCGACGCCCGACCCAACGTAACAACACAGTAATGATATATTTACAATAACCCGACAGTCCGACAAAATAGCCCCAACACCAACGAAAATTTTTCATCAAGCCAATGAGGAGCAAGGTAACCCTGACAAATGCAGCCCCGACCAAAGTTGATTCTATTTCTACTTTCGTCGGGCGTCGGACCGGTCGGCCTTGCTTGGCAGAAGAAGAAAAACATAAACATAACGTTACAAAACAAAATGTCGGGCGGATTTCACTACTGTGGTAAATTTCTCATTAAACATATGTCTTTTTTTACGAGTACATCCTGGTTATCTTGTAATAGAAAGCTAATGAATGGACGAAAATAAATATTCGTGGAAAAATGACTGCTCCAAAATCAAAAATTCTTCATATACAAAGTTATCTAAACAAAATAGCGTACAGTTATTTGTGATTTCTTCACACTCCATAGCATGTAACTGGCCATTCTAGGATTTTCTGAAAGCCATGCAACACTTCTCGGAAGGAAACTATCGGGGTATTGTAAACAGTGAACTAATTTTGGTTGCGGATATGGTCGGGCTGTAACGTCGTGTCTGACTGTCGGGAGGAACTCGACGTGGCATTGCAAATCCAGCATAAGTGACGGTATAGGCTGTTCACGGTAAAATGAGCACTTTTTAAGGCCCTTCTAAATTTTTCCTTTCGTCCAATTTCCATTTTCCTGCTGCTTTTTGATACAAACATTGCAATGTGACCAATAAACAAAGTGTATACATTTCACCACCCTCAAAATTTTATCCCCGACCCTGCAATAAGATACATTTATTAGTGGTTAATGCTTGTTGGGAGGGTCTTATAAAGTGCTCACTTTACCGTGAACAGCCTATAACGATACGCGTTACCACAGTGTGAAACTCCTGTAACTCAATAACAACGCGTTGTGGGACATATGTTCGTAGAAACATTTTTGCTTGACTCGATTCCATGAATCACCTACCGAAGTTTGTTACACTAGTTTACATCGTATATTATAGTATTCCTTTTACGAACGGACCACCTCTTGTTCACATCTTCAGCCAGTATTAAACAGGAAAAAATACTGTGACCCACCAAGTGTAACCAAATTGAATAAAAAGAAATCCTCAGCAGTAAATGAAATAACAGTTGTGGCTCGAGTATGAAAAGGACTGAGAAGACATCAAGGATGCTACCAAATGAAATTTCCAAATTTTAGCACTGAGATAAAGGCAGACACAATATTTGTTTGTATATAGCCAAAATATATATTTTGTTTATTAAACAGAACTTGAAAAGCAACAAAATCCATTTTGTTCATCTAACAAAATACACGCATGAATAAAAAATAAACTCCTCTTTTTTGAGCCAAAATAAACTAGACTGTCGACAAAACATTTTGTTGAATCAGCTTGTTTTGCTATACTATTGACTGCCTTCATTCGAAAATACGGCTCGAGCGTTCTTTTTTTGCCATTTTTTGTTACAAATAGAGCATTTATTAGTGCTTAATAATAGTATGAATATCTTATTTAACAAGTTCAACAGAAAAATGAACATAGTAAAGCTTAAAACTCATATTTGTTTGCACACGTAGTCAATTATTTGAAACTACAGTAATTGTATAAAAACATTCCGAATGAATCCATAGTAACTTTAGTTAAGGTTGCTTAGGGCGTAGCGGCCGAGTGCAAACGATCCAGGTCCAAATCCCGGTCGGGCTTCCAATTTTTTTTTTTTTTTTTTTTCATATTAACCTAAACTTTTTAATGCACATAGAGAAAAACCAATCTTTTGTGGCACCAACCAAATGATTACAAGGGGCGACCAAATAAGAACAACAAAATAATTGGATTACAACACCGAAATATTTCATTGACCCTATACAAACAACTAATTCGGTTGTGCAAAACAAACTTTGTTTGATTTAACAAAACCTTCTCCTCAGTGCGCAATTTCATTGATGGGTATTTCCCATGCGTGCTTCAAGGTAATGTGGAAAGGTGTGCGGCCACTACTATATTTACAAATATAGCTTAAAAGTATAGTAGGAAAACAAAAATCTAATTTGGAGGGTAGCACGCAGCTGCAGTTTAAAGGTGAAATGCTGTTAGCACAAGATAGCCAAGGGTGATATAGGCATGCATATGAAATTATTCACCGTCCTTATGGACCACACAGTGGCTCGATCTAGTGGTCCGTGAATTTGGATTTGGATTGGATCTCCATTGCTGACAATGACTACGAAAAGAGTAACAAGAAAAAAACGAATGTAGGCTGTTCACAATAACGTGAGCACTATTGTATTAAACCTTAGAATAAAGTCAGTGCTCCTACCGGCATATATTTTAACGGGCGCACTGAGTGCCATGCGCCCAGTAAAGTTGGTAAGGATGGAGGGGAAAGTTGTTCTACATCTTAACGTCGAATAAAAATTTTTAGGTAACCCTTTGTGATAAATTATAATATTTCAATCATTTTCTGTTTTTTTAAGAGTCGAGGTGTAAAAATGAGCAGTTTTTTTTTATTTATTACTTTTTCACTTGACCGACGCACGAAGAAAGCGATGAGACCCTCGGAAATTAATTTTTTTTACATAAGGCGGAAGAACACACAACGTGTATACAAATAGATCATAAAGAGGGCTTTCAAAAGTGCTTATTTTACCGCGAACAGTTTATTTATAACACAATATATATGGGGTCCATGTGCCGCTGTTCTGTGAGTCCAGGTGGAACATTGGCGCAGTTAGTATGTTTTTTAATATACTGCAGTCAGCATAAAGGCTTTTAGGTTATTTGAGCAACAGACAAAGTAGAAAAATACTATTACACACAAATTAGTTTTGTCTGAATAGTGCTTTCTTCCTACTCATCCCGATAGTATGATATCTCCCGCCGTAGTGAAATGTCCATATTTACCGCCTATCAAATAGGCGGATAGGCATGCATCACGCTGGCAAAATTCAGTGTGTATTCTCAGCACACTCAGACCTGACAAAACTGTTATTTGTCATTACCACATCTTGAATATTCTATGTAACAAATTTGGTCAGCAGTGCTTTCTAATCTGTCAAACAGCGACTGTGGAGTGGAACATATAGGACCAAATGTGGGCATAATTCTATGTAACAAATTTGGTCAGCAGTGCTTTCTAATCATCTGTCAAACAGCGACTGTGGAGTGGAACATATAGGACCAAATGTGGGCATAATTCTATTTCTTCAAAATATTTTATATACGATATTTTTTAAAATTAATATTTGTATTGGTTCCACTAACCAATTACTCACCTAGACTCAGGATGTTCACGAGGAGTAAGGAGGTGACAAAATGTAGCAGCTACGTGGATACTCAAATTTATTGTCTGAGCAATTACAGCAAAGATTAACGTGTCAGAATTTTTCATTTTAAAATATTAGTGTGATTCATAATACAGTCATGGTTCAGATTTTAATATGACGTTATAGTCTGTCTCCAAAAATTTTTATTTTTTATTTTCTTAGTTTTTATTTATTTTTGTATTTTATCTCAAGCGCCTAGTTTTTAGTAAAGAGGGAATAACATATTTGTAATGTAGATGTGATGCTAATTTTCTTATTAATTTCACACCTACGTATGCGATAAGATTATTTCTTAAATTCAGATCTCAGTTTACGCTAGCGAAAGTGTTCATTTTAGATTTCATTTTATTGTGTAACTATTCGTAACGTTAATATGTTTTAATACAATATTGGCTGTGGGCGCCACTCAACTCTAATTTTGAACACCATCCACGAGAATATGTAGAATTTATGGCCAGATCCAAACAAGAAAAAGCTTTTAAATACTTAAATAAAGACGTTATTTCTTCTCCCATCCTGCATATATTGTTTCCCAGAGCTTTTAAGACCTCAGAGTCTCAACTGTAATGGTATAACGCACTGGGTTGTTCCAAAAATTTGATGACCGCTATCAACCCATAACTTTTGATTTTAACTCTTTAATTTACAAGGAAAGTTTTGTATCGTATATTTACGAACTGCAAAGTTTATCAGTAATCTATGACATTGATAATTTGGCTATTTTTGTTCGTTGAGAATATTTTTATTTTATAAACTGAAATAAAACCCTTTCCTTGGTATTTGGATCTTTCTAATTAACTTGGACTCTGGATATTCAATTTGCCTTTTTAAAACTTCAAATATGCAATTTTTAAGAACCCTAAAATATATTTTGATTTTCGCCTCTAATGGTTGGTATGAACACAACAGGAAGACGCTTAAAATTTGTAAATGGTCTTTTCGTTTATATGTATTATTCTCCCAATGAATTAGGTATATTATTCAAATACAACCAAAACTATGAGTTTTTTTTTTTTTTTTTTTTTTTTTTTTTTTTTTTTCTTCCCAAGATGTCATGCCTCTAAAACACAATTTCCCCCAAACATTTTCTCAAATGAATATAGTATAATACAAAGAATTTTGCTTATAAGTGATTCACGATAAAGTGAGCATTATTTAAAACCATGCTGAATTTTTCTTTTCATTAGATTTCAATCTTCCTGTCACTTTTAAACATATAAATTGTCGTCAGACTAATAAACACAATGTGTACATTTCGCTACTAAGAAAAGATAACGTCTGGAACTGCAAGAATTTATTTATTAGTTGTTAATGCCTGTTGAAAGGGCTTTAGGAAAGTGCTCACTTTATCGTGAACAGCCTATACCTACATTAGTTTACTGGCTATTGTAGTTGTTTGGTTACTTTTTTACATTATTTGGTAAAATATCTTCTTCTCTTTTTTGACAATTTTTTTACTTATTCCAGTGCAGTTTTGAAGCCATTATTCATTTCCCTATAGCTGAAGGCCTCTGTATTAAAATTACATATTTTGTAGCTTCAAGCTACACAGTATATGTTGTTTTCAGTTATTGCTAATTACCGCATTCATAAACACCCACGACAGAAATTACTCGCCTCAAGGGAGCCATCTGGCTGGATGTATTTTAGTGCCCGAAGCTTAGAAGCGTGGAAGAGCTAAGGACGACCTAAGTACGCACATAGCATGTCTGGTCGCCTTAACGCGCAAGGCGTGTAGACTTTCTCTCGTCGACTCGCCTCGTAGAACTTTCCTTCATGGCCTTATATTTTTATGGTGTAATAACAAATGTATAGGTGTGCTGCGTATCCTTAACGGCCCTGCAGTGCAACCAAGCCGTTAGCTGCGAACTTCAAATGGGGAATCAAGGTTTAACGAAATTCCTTCTAATTGCGTCAATTTTGAAGGTATATATTCCAAACAAAAAAAAAATCATTTTGACGTTACTTTTCAGGTAATGTTGCTATTTTTTTTTTTTTTAGGGGAAAAAGTACTTATTCGTCTTTTATTTTTTGTTAAATGTAAATTTCAATAAAACATTTTAGAAAATAATATATTAAACAAAACAATGGGCACGATATGTTAACGTAGCAACATTCCTTAAGAAATTTCACCTAGAATACGTTTTCTTTAAAATAGTTATCCTTAGGAGTAACACAATGTGAAGAAATCTCGTGTAACACTGATTCCCTACTTGAAGTTCGTGGCTGGCGGCTTGGTATCACTGCAGGGTCGTTAAGACATGTTAAAAAGCACGTGTCGGGAAGTTTCATTACTGAAAACGATTGTGAAACACTCATATCAACACTTTGTCACTTTCAAAGAAATTACATGCTAGAGACGGAAATAGAAACTGTAAAATAACATTCGAACGTAAAAAAAAAAATCTTAAGTACTATTCGTAAGAAGACGCCGTTCCAAAACTTTGTACAGTTTTTAAATTATTACTGTAGACAATAGGCTGTTCGCGGTAAAATGAGCACTTCTGAAAGCCCTGCTCAAGATCTATTTGTATGCACATTGTGTATTCCCCCACCTTATGTAAAATTAGCATTGCCATGGACCTCATTACTTTATTAATGCGTCGGTTAGGTGAAACTGTGGAATCATCAGAAAAGTAAATATGTTACAAATCTGGTCATTTTTACACTTCGTTAAGAAAAAAAAACAGAAAGTGAAAGGAATAATTTAAGTTATCACAATGGTCACACAATACTATTTATTCGACGTTAGGATATGGAACTATTTTTCATCCATCATTACCAACTTTATTGGGCGCATGTCACTCAGTGCGCCCGTTGAAATAAATGCAGGCAGGGGCAGTGACTTTTTTCTAAGGTTCATATCAAAAGTACCCACTTATCATGCACATCCTTTAATCCTGTGTTCTCTGTTTGTGAGCCTGGGCAGACGACGCCCTCAATCGGAATCCCTAGTAAACAATATTCAACGCTTCAAGGTCACATACGGCCATAAAGCAGCATTGCGGCGGAGATGGAAAATATAGTATACACAAGCTTCGCGTGTGTTCTCTTTCCTCAGAGTTTTAAGCGGCGACAATAAATATTTTATACAGAGATATGGTCAGAAAATATACAGCTCTGTCGCTATAGTTTAAACGATGTTTTATAGAAGAATATATTGTTACACGCTGCAGCTCGCACCGGCCACGAGCTCCCATTACGGCTCCCAGGAGGGTGGGGAGGAACCCACCTCGATCCACCCCTCCCCCCCCGCATTGTCACTCTCCCGGGGGCTGCGGAGAATGATTGACAGCGGCGAAACCTAGCTGGCGTCACAGGCTATCCTCCTTCCGCTGCTGGAGAAGCCGACAAGTGTAGAAGATGGACAAGAATATTCTGGAAATTATGACCCTCGGCGCAACGCGGAATTCAGAGAAATTTCTGGGCGGTGGCCTACGACCCTATAAATATTGCAGCGTTTCAACAGCCAGCAGTCTTTTGGCGGAGGCCATCTGGGTGAGTGCGGAGTGCGAAGTTAAGTACGGACGACGACGGGAGAGGTGTTCGTGGTTTGACTGGACAACAGGGCGCGAAACCAGACGGTTGGATCCTATTGTGCGTGAGGGCGCTTGGAGAACTCTAGAACATTGCGGATTTTGTTTCGTTTTGGTCCGCAAGGTACTACGGCAAAGGCTGGTAGTGGTCTTTTGGAATTTTGTTTCTTCAGGATTCCGTATAACGCCAAGGATCCCAAGGAGATCAAGGATTTGAATGACATTGATGCTCGTGACATTATTTGTTGGAAGATTTTTCCTGTTCATGAAGGAGTTGTGAACCAGACGGCTGTAATTAGTACTTTTGGTAATGCTTTGTTATATTCTCGTAACAATATGAAGTTCGAGATTGGCGATTATATTTAGTTTTATCTAAAGTTGGTTTGTACTACTGGTAACATGAATATACTTAGCCATGAAGAAGTTTCTTTCAATCCATAATGAATATTATACTGCCTTAATAATCGGTTATGGTTGTGTGTAGTTATTCTTGGTAAAACACCAACACTACATGGTATTACGAAAGAGGTAAGTATTTTGTCCTTGATTTATATAAGTTGTTATAATATGGTATTGCTGATATAAATAACAAGAATCCTCACCAATACCCACCTGCCAATCGCCTTACACCAAATGTTGGAAAACAGTGATTCATAGATACCTATCCTACTATATAAGGTGACGTTCTCTATCCATCTTTAATACTTCTAAGTCCCTTGAAATACAACAAAAGTTCTTCAAATTTTGCAGAGTCAAGTTCGAATTTCAGCAAGATCAGATTACGCAATCATGACTTTTCCCTTAAAAGTAATTTTTAATTACTTTTGCCTATGAAAGTTTTGTATTAATGCATAGAAATTATTGCATAGAGATATAAAGGTAGTGAATATAATTTCTTTTACTCTAAATGTCTCGTTTCAATGTTGAGTTAATTTCACATCAAGTGGGGTTTTAGCGGTCCAGTGGCTAGAACGATACCAAGTGGGGACGCAGTGGCTTAGTGGATAGAACTATATCCAAGTGGGGCTGCAGTGGCTTAGTGGATAGAATTATATCCAATGGTAAGTTAATTTCACTTTTTTTTTTTTCAGTCCTTGTATGATAAAAAAAAAATTGTAACATCGTAACTATTCTAGGCACCTGACCATACTGAAAACATGGTCACGGACTAATCCCTAGTATAAAATAATTGAATAGGTTTTGATGCACTGTCTATTGGGACTGATTTTTCTTAATATTATTTAAGCATGTTAATTTCTTAGAGGTAATAAATTCGATTGATTAAAGTAATTAATTGTAAAAAGTAAGATATATCAATTTACTGCGAGATGTTGAGTTAAGAGAATTCTGTTTGTAGTTTTAAATAAAATTAGGAAGTTATAATTAACTCTTTTATATAATTAAGGCACCCACCCCTTTAAACGAACTTGGTTCAGCCCACTGTAATAATATATTATAAACAGAGAGCCACTTACAGCGACTTCTGCTGACATCGAAAATTTTCAACGACCACAATAATGTTTCAGTAACAAAGTGTCTGAATTAGCAACCAAATATTGACTTCTATTTTAGCCTTGAAAAAAGATTTACAATAAGATATTCCTTAGTTAAAAAAAAAAAAAAAAAAAAAAAACAGAACAAACACGACTGCTTACGAGAAGGTTCATGCACTCTAAACTTGAATCAGTGAGAACTGAGCCAAATCAGTGAAAGCAGTGAGAACTGAGCAACTGATAATCAGTGCCAGATAACTAATTAACATAGTGGGTGAATTTCACTGATATATTTGTGATTTCCCACTGATTGTCAAGAGTTGTAATTGCTATAAATCACTTGTTCCCAGTTAATTTTCTTGATTAGTCGGCCAGCGGTCGCCTATCAACTGACTTCCAGTGAATGTAATTTCACTGATTAGGACTTGGAGTGTATGACAGTTAGGGAGCAAAAATTAGTGTGCGATACTCATTACAAAAGTATTACTTCCGCATCTCAACTTTCGTCGCTGTTGTATGGTAGACGACGGACATCAACAATATTCACGTGTCTGATCTGCGGCAGCATGAGTGCCGAACCGAGTTCTCCGTTCAACCACACCCCCCCCCCCACTACCCACTAACCACCCTCTCGTTTTCCAAGTCGATTTTTCTTTTTCTGTATGATACCTCCAATCACGTAATATTTCGTTGCCTTTTTTCTTCACAGCAATTTTCACCTTCGCCCTGTCATTGAGCAGTTTGTGGAACCACTATTCCAGCGCGCTGCGAACACGTGGCTGGGTCATTACTCCACGTTCCCTACCTGACTAGCCAGGAACTTGAGTGGTCATTTTAAGTCTTCTCTACTCTCGTCATTTGCCCTGCTGCGTTCTCTACACCTGCCGACAACAGCCACGTACAGAACCAGTCGTCCTTCGTTTTCTCCTGCGTTGTTTTAACATCCAGCTAGGTTTCAATTGTGGGATGTTATGCGTTAGGTTGTCGAGCGTCACTTAAAGTTTCACCAGGACTGTACCCTGACTCCAGTTGCTAACGTCACTAATGGCTAGGGCCACCTGTTTTTCGCGAAAAGATTTCAGGACTCCTTGTACTCAAAAAAAAAATAGAGCTCAGATACACTTTCGTGATTGGATGATTTTAACTGTCACGCTTTGCAGGTGTCTGCCCGCGAATCACGGACACTCAGTGTCGGAGTTACCTAATTCTGATTGGCCCAGTCAGGTAAGACACTGTCTCCCGACAAAGACACGTGGCCAATAACCAAAGGAAGGACATAGGAGATTGGAGCCTAGCCTTCGCGTAAATCTTTTTCGCGAAAAACAGTTGGCCCTACTAATGGCCATCCAATATGGTACATTATTCAGTACAAGCTTGTGCAAAGGTTTGTCGTAGTATGTGGCCGTATTGGTGTACTAGTCCGACTACTCGCCTGCCATAATTAGACAAGCGCCCAGGCGAATCACCGCCTTCCCGGATCCGGGCTCCCGGATTCATGACTCCCCCTTCCCCCTCCCTAATTTTCATGCCCACCGTAGTAATCCTTCAAAATTGTTAACCTATCTATTCCTGTAATAATGTTAAGTTGGGAGTGGTTACTAGAATATTGAAATGTAATCACTAATCAATGTAATACCTACCAATCTAATAATTGTTATTAGTATAATTTCCGAAACTAAATTAATAAATGTTCCTCTTGAGCCCTCACTAACAATACATCACATATCATTATAAACAATAACATAATCTCGTATATTGATGTCGTACGACTGACGAAGACATCAATATTACAGATACACACAAGAACTAATAAACTAAAGGAACGACACCTACATTGTACAACACCCTACACAAAAAACATTTCACTGACAACATCACAACACCTACACAAACATAAAAAACACGACGGACACCTCACAAAACGACAACAACCGTCGGCCCCTCTGTCTCCGGAGAGGATGGCAGGGTGAGGGTTCAAGGGTGGAGGCAGAGGAATTTTAACTTTTGGCATTCTAAAACTATAACGTAATCTTTTTTAAAGACTATAACCGAATGTAATTTTAAAATTAAACTTGTTTTTTAAATTTTTATAATTTGCGACAAATTTTATGTTTCTACTATTTTCCAAATTTATTTTAAATTCTAATAACCAAGGCCAGTTATAGCCTTAATCTGGGCACTGGTGCCATTTTAAGGCCACGATATTTTATTTCTACAGTTTTTGCGAGAATTAATTTTTTGTGCCCAAACGGGAGCCGGCATTGTAAAATCCTCGTACAATTACGTTACAAATTGTTTTTATTATGTGGTCTAATTATTCAACACAAAAAACTGTATAATTTTAACTGATTATTAAATGAACTAAATTTTCGTTAGTTAATTAATATGCACTTCTTTTGTGTTGGAAAAATTATAACACAATAAAAACAATTCGTAACAAAATTGTAAGAGGATTTTACAATATCGGCTCCCGTTTGGGCATAAAAAATTAATTCTCGCAAACGCTGTAGAAATGAAGGATCATGGCCTTAATACGTTCAGTTCTGTTCTGTTCGCCTCCCACCAAGTCGAACCGGGTTCGCTCCCCGTATTTTCCCACCTGGGAATCGTGTCGGACGATGCGGCCGGCTGGCGGGTTTTCTCGGGGATCTCCCGTTTCCCGTGCCCTTGCATTCCGACGCCGTTCCGCGCTCACCTCGCTTCGCCCTCACTGGCACCCAGAACCTCGATGGAGCGTAGCCGGAACGCGAGAGAGGGAGAAGCGGGAGATGCCCAAGAAAACCCATCGAGTGGCGGCATCGTCCGGCACACGATCCCCACTTGCGGAAACCCGGGGGTGGCCCGGGCGGGGAGGCGAGAAGCCTAACCACTCGGCCACCGTGGCCCGCTATTGTTTCACGCACTTTAATCTATATGCATGCACGTTGTATATTCTTCCGCTTTATGTAAGATTAACATTGCCACGGGCCTCATCGCTTTATTCATGCGTAGGTAAAGTGAATCTGTGAAATTATTAGAAAAGTAAATATAGTACAAATGTGCTCATTTCTTAACTTTGATGCATTAAAAAAAAAAAAACATAAAACGAGAGAAATGGTTTAAGTTATCACAAATCGTTGCTTAACTCTTTTTATTCGATATTAATACATGGAACTAATTTCCCTCTATCGTCACCAACTTTACTCGGTACATGATACTTACTGCGCCCGTTGAAATACATGGGAGTAGGGGCAGTGACTTTTCTGTAAGGTTGATTTCAAAAGGGCTAACGTTATCGTGAACAGCATTTAGTTGTCTTTAACACACGTTACTCCGGCAAGTAGAAGAGCGGCATATTGTGAAGGTGACTGCGACGTGAGAGAAAACAGCGCGTACGGGCCGGGTAAACGTGACCAGCCCGCGCGCGCTTGTTTATTCAGCATGGGTACCGAGCTGCGCGAGTGCTGAGCGCGTGTGGGAGGATGAGGTAGAGGGTACGGAGCGACCTTGCCGGGAATTGTTTACTCCAGGAGGTGAACTCCAGATACTGTGTCAGTGAGTGAGGCCCGCCGCAGAAGGCGAGCGAGCTACTTGTGTTTACGGCCGGTTGATTGCGCCGCTCGTTAGAGGGGGGAGGGGGGGAGGGACAAGTTGCAGGCCGGCAGTTCTGTACGAGTTTGCTAACTCACCAAATTTCCTTCTCGTAGTTAGCACATCCTCCGTCTGTCTTGCTCTCGTCTTCATTACCGGGAGAAGACCAGCAGGAACAGATTTTCTGTATGGACCAAAAAAAAAAGGGGGGGGGGGGAGAAATAAGAGGTTGGGGTGAGAGTAATCTCCCCATTTTGCAGGTGCAGGTCTAGCCTTTCCGATTTGTAGCAAGTAATGGAATGAAACCCGAATTTTAAACAATTCTCATATTATTTCATTTAAGTTTTAAAACATTCACAGGACAGGTTGATGTCAATGCGAGGGTATTGGAAATGGAGGGGGGGGGGGGTTATTTCCCAAGTGATCCTTTCCTAACACCAAAAGGACCCGCCCTTGGGACTAGGTAAAGTGATTTGGTTCAGCTGTAGTTTCAAAAGTACTACATCTCCACTGTTTTTTTTTTTTTTTTTTTTGCCAACGATTCCAAAGAATTCGTTGAGACCTAGGATTTTCGTGCTAAGGTCGCGGGATAAAATGGCCATCAACTGACTCAGTTGTCAGTAACCACAAAAGCATTATAACATTATAATATTTAATGAGGCTGACGTTGACACTTTAAACACTAGAAGTTTTATTAACATTAATGAAAAATATTTTCAATTCTCATTTTCAAATTACCTAATATTTTACAGTTTTCTTTGTTCCGTTTATGTAAGTGGCTTAGTATTTATTTATACCTGCAGAATTACGAAAGAAAATATAGTTTTTTTGAAATTTTTATAATACATAACAAAACCAGATTTAAATTAAATTAGATTATTTATACTACAGTAAACAGTAAGTATTTAAAAAATATATAGTTATATATAATATACCAAAAATTATTCACTTAGTGAAACATTTAGCCTAAAACATTAAATAAACACATTTGGATAGTCCTTTAGAAATATTTAAAAAATGAAATATCATTAGATGAAGAAGCATTTTTATAAATCCTGAAGAAGAAATTTTTGCTAAAAAATAAGAAAATGTTCATATTCTATCTTCGATAATTTTTAATGAAGAGTAAAATTAATTAAATATAGAATCAAGAATACATACATTCATAATTGGAAATATACTAGAAAATTATACAGGCCCTAATACATTTTTTAAATTTACTAAAAAACATTTATTAAAAAGAATAAATATTTTAGAATTAAACAATGCAATAAAAATAAATCTAAAATTTCAAGTCACATTAAAAAATTACCACGAAAATACACAAGGACGGTATTTTGGAATACTTAACTCAGTAATTTATAAATTAACTAATTTCGACGATGTCTTAATTAATCTTCTCAATGATACTTCGAATAAAATTCTGGAATTTTAAACACAATGTCCTGGATGCCTGCTTGCTCGTTATATTATACAAATAAATGGAATGATGTGTTATTCAATATAATTCATTAAATAATTCACCACATATATAATTACCAGTTAATATTAGATATAGAAGAAGCTTGTATAAACATAAATTATAATAATTGAAATTTTTCATTTATTCTATAAAAGCAATTTTATATCCAGCAATAGATAATGATGAGATAATTTTGTCCTTTAAAATAACAAATAAAAAATGTAAACACATAAATGTATCATATTTTTACAGATTAAAATAATAGGGATTCCAATAGTCATTACTGTTGGATTCAAAACATTTAATAAAATTAATTTAATAACAATATAAAACTCATAAAAGTAAGATATTTCCTAGCGATAGATGTTTAAAAGTATATGATAAAAAAAATTAATGAACAAAATTAATTTCGAAAAAAAAAAAAAAACCCCTTGAAAAGATATAATAATATATTAAAAGTTCCATTCATAATTCATGCTGATTTGAGACGTTTATTAAAAAATATGTACCCCTCTAAACCAAATCAAGGAAAATCTTATATAATGAAATAACTAAAATATAAACTAAATGTTTTTCATATTAAATACAGTAATGGCGATTATAGTGACACATCCCTAGCACCCTTAATCCATAACTTCTTCTCTTACTCCTCACCCTCTGATGAGTGAGTGAAGATATTTTGGCGGCTCTTAACAGCGAGGTCTTGAGAGCCGATAAGGGTGATTGAAATGAATATGGAGTGGTGCCGGAGTGGAGGGGCAGGGGAAGCGGGAGAGTCCCGAGAAGGCCCGCCGACCAACAGCATTGTCCGGCACGATTCCCATTCACGAAAATCCAGTGACCCGGCCGGGTATTGATCCCGGTTCGCCTTGGTAGGAGGCGAGCATGCTAATCACTCAGCCACCATGGCCCCACCCTCTGATGAGGATAGTTAATCTCAGTCCTATTGGTTCTACTTGTGGCCACCAAGTTATAGTACATGCTGAAGTGAAACTGCTCATAAAGGCTCACTTGTAAACTAGAGTTAGTAATACCTCTAATCTACAAACTTTTAAGTATAAATACAGGTTTTTTCATATGAAGCATATTAGCTATGGTTTGCCTTCAATAATGTATAACTAACTACCTTAAGCAATAATAGAAACAACTTTTAAAAATGCCTCTCTTATGGCTGTGATTCAGCATATCTACAGTTATAACAACAGCTCTATTTATGTGTTTATTTTTTAGTTATCTACAAAATATACACATTACTACACAGTACAAATTACATATATGAAAATAATAGTTATTGTTAAAAAAAAATTATATATGTGGGATTCACTATACAGCTGTTGCCATTTACAGATTTACTTAATTAAAAATTTTTATATTTATTTAATTGTTTTATTAGTTGTGTTTAGGATTTAATTATTTCAGTACACAAGCGTAAATTTTAAAATTTGGTTGTATTTTAGTACATTATCATCTTATGTTTTCTATTTTTGCAATATAATATTTTCTAATACTTGAATCAAATGTGGATATTGTCTTATAAATGATTCATAACCAGCTTATTGCAAACTTGTATATTGTATGAATTTGTTAGCTAATATATTTAATGCAACAATGCTTTGTTTGTCATATCTTTATTAATAATTTCTATAAATTTATTTGTATTTTATTTTTTTAAATATTTTATCTCATTTTTTTAAATAAAATGTCTCACTTGTTACATCTATTTATTTGTTATTTTTAAAATCTTTATACTTTTTAAAAACTATTTTTGGTTTTTTATTTATATTCTATATTTTTTATTAAAAAATTTACTTTTTATTTATTTTATACTATAAAAATTATTAAATATAATTAAATTTTTGTACACATACAACTCCAACAGCTGAGCAAACTAAGGGAAATTTTTATTTTTATAATTCTAAGATTGAATTTGATATTGATATAGGTGATGTTTTTTATTTTCCTGGATGGTATTTGGTGAATGATCAATATAAAATATCTAAAATAGATTCAAATACAAATTATAGGGCTGATGATAATGGTAATGCAATGTATAATTTTATACTTTCCAATTCCCTAAAATAGTTATTTCTAAACATGGAAATTCTTAAGGAGTTGTAGAAAATCAATGAGTTACTACAACTATTAAAAATGTTTGATTAAGAAGTCTTGAAGAATTAAATTTTTCGTATGAGTGATGGAATTAGTATTAGTTAATAATACAAACTAATTGAACATAGTAATATGATTTAATGTACTAAAATAACAAACAAGATGAATTTATTTGTCCTTTAGTTTATTTATTTAGTTTTATAATTATTCTCAACTCATTTGGAAAGGATATGAAATTATATTTTATAAAAACAGTTCAGATAGTAATTATTAATTTGTTTATCCAACTGAAGAATATCAAATACTTGGAACAAACGCAAAAGCATCTGCCTATCAAGGAAATAGTTTTATTAAAAATTGAAAAAAAGTATGGATAAAAAATAGATCAGCCTAAAGTTAATTTTAAAATAAAATAATTGGCAGTTTTTTATAAAAACTTTTTCTAACTGGGAAAACTTAATTTCGAGTTTGATATGAAAAATCAAAATTAATAATTTACAATATATGCCTATTTATGTTTTAGTTATTTTCACACTAATAAAAATAGACTGAACAATACGTTCATGCTTCTGAGTTTGAGCAATATGATAAACAAAATTTTTCGGTAATTAATGGGAGAGAATAAATTTTCCCAAAAGAAAATTCTAATTCTAATTTGATGAAGATGGTTTTATAATCAGTAGTTTAGAAAATGGTGGTATACATATTAATTTTTTATATTTCCAACTGGCAATTAAAAAGTAAAAGATTTTTAGTCATTTTCTTTAGAAGAAGATCATTATATGTTATTAATTGTTTTTATAGAAAATCTTCTCTTCCAAATATAAAAATTAATTTGAAATTGTATTTAGTTTAATAAACAAGTGCCTGAAAAACAATTTTATTGTTATTTTAATTAGTTCAAGAACTTAAAATTTTGCACACTGAAAGATATAAGTATTTATGAGATATCTAAATAAATGGGAAAAAAATAATGCTTTCATAAAATGCATAGTTTTATAACAATTATATATAACATATTTATTGGACTAAAAACATTTAAAAATAATTTTATATTTTTATTTTAGATAAGTCTAAAGAATTATAATCAGTGTCTAGGTATCGGAAATGTTATAATGACATCAGTTTCAGTATTATATTATTCATAATACTCATATCACCATCCTCATACAGAATTAACTATATATTAATTATAATCATATTCATAATCATCATAATAATTATGACCTGTATAATATGCCCTATGATTAGATACCTGGAGAATTCGCGGGTTCATTTTGAGACAAGCTATAATTCAAAACACGTGTGTATATATAACTTTAGCCATTGGTCCACACAATGTTTGACGCCTTTTGGAGAACACTGATCCAATTGTCACCTTCCACTGTGACAGCAGACAACCAATGTGCAGTTAATATCGGCATATCTGTACATACGGCTGTAGAGTCTAGCCTGCAGTTCATTGAACTCACGAATTTTTCAGGTCTCTACCTACAATATGACTCTCTTCGTAATAATTAAGTTCATTGTAAAGAATCTCACTATTACTATCATTACTGTCATAATAATTATTATTTATTTGTATTCAAGATTATGGTAAATTAACATTATAAATTTTACTGTTTCTGTTTCAGGGATGTATCAAATTTTTAAATTGATTACTTTTTCTAAAAAATTTTAATCATTTATATTACTATCAAAACAGTGTAATTCTAAATAAAAAAGTAATTTAATGTAACTTATATCCAAAATTTTATTGCAATAATATATATTTTTTAATTTGGTAATTTTTCTAAATACCGAAAAAATATATAGATTACAATAAGAACAATTTAATTAATTCTCACTAGCAGACAGTCTAACTTCTGAAATACAATTTTTTTATTTCTAGATATATTTAAAAATTAGGAATAATTTTAATTTCCTAAAATTTTAAACTAGTTATTTTACAAGAAGAACATTCTTAAAATTCTATAAAAGTTAGCAAAATTAAATTAATTTCATTATATTAGGTTTATTATAAAATGAATCCTTTTCTTTAATTTTTAAATTAATTTATTACAGAATTTACTTTTCTTGGTCTCAAATAGTTAAAGAATAAAAAATTATGATTATAACATTACAAATGAAATTTTTTTGTATGTCTTCATCACTAAATTTGCTTTTAAAATTGTATATAAAAAAACGTAAACACTTTTCGAGATGATAAACTTAAATTAATTAAGGTTTGTTATCTAATTATTTTTCGTATTCATAACAAAGACTTCTCAAGAACAAATGTTACGACACATTTACTGCTGATGAATTGTCGAAAATGAAGTGGGTCGTGTTGGATGTTATGTTGTTGATTACTGCCTGGCGGACTTAAGAGCACAAGGTGGCCTTATATATTGTATGTGTGGATATCTTCGGAAGTGCTCAGTGAACTGATAGAGTTTTTTTTCTCATAATGCCGGTGGAAATGAACCTAATTGATCGATTTTGTACACGGGTGTATACATGAATATTACCGTTATCAGCTTTCAGTTTGCATACCTGATTACGGTATGCATTTATTTATCACACACGAACATGTCTTGAATGAATAAATGAGTCGCGATCAAAACTAGGGTAGAGACAAGGTAACCTTTTGTCTTGCAATTTAATACCAGGCGTTAAAGCTGGTCAAGATGAATTTCGCCAATCCATTATTCAGTTTATTACCTGTAGTAGATTGGACTTAGCCTACATTCGCTGCAACATACTGCTTGGCATGTAGTATCCTAAATTTCCTGACGTACACTCGGTAGACGGACTGTTTTTCAAGTATAGGCTATTCACGTTAAGGTGAGCACTTTATGAAGCCCTCTCATTTGGAATAATACTCAATAAATATTTTTTATTGTAGACTTAGACGTTAACTTCCGAGTCCTTCGAAATATATACACTGTTTTATTATTTACATAGCAATATTTATTAAAAAATATATTGAAAGGATAAAAAATTGTGGTTGAAAAAAAGTAACTAAGACCTTAAAAGTGATCATTTTACCATAAACAGCTTATATGTAACTAATTGGAAGCTATGCAAAAAATACTGGAAAATATTTCTTTAATCTGTCTCGATAGTGAGACCATTAAAAATGGAACAGATAGTATTAACAGTATCAGTTGTGGTAGTGGCAGCAATAGTAATACTGACAGTTTTCTGAGAGAATTAGAGTATTACGTTGTTCGTCAACATTTCGCCTCAAACACAGTTCCAACTGTGTTCAGTTAGGGAAGGACTGCAGACGAACGGGCAATTACACAATTACGGCGTGCATGACCTATGCAGTTTCGTAAAGAGGACACGTGTAAAGCATTACTTGAGTTATACAATGGCTTCTTGCAAAGTAGTGCAGTCAGTCAGGCATTAACACTGGATATGAGCGACTTCAAAGGCGTCGACGGCCAAGAAGGCTACATAATTGAGCGCTAGTAAAGATCGCACGAATTTGAAAATTATAATTTGAGGGCAGCACATCCATGCCATATACAAAATTTGATGTTATCTTTGTGGCCACAGTATTAAAGTTATGTTTTGAAGTCAGCATTGGTATAGCGACATGACCCACATGCTGGTTACCAACTGAAAGCGTAATGAATCGTAGTTATAACACTTGCTTGAGTTCTTATTTAGGGTCAAATCAACATTTTGTTCCCGCCAGAGGTAGGGTTGACGTGGTAGAGTAGAAAGGAGGACAACCTGAAACAAAATATGAGGTGCAACTTGAGCTAGGAGAGGGGCAGAAACGGAATGAAGAGGAGAGAAAAATGAAGAAACTTTGGGGAACCTCCGTGCAACTGTAACTGCGGAACTCTCACGAGAAGCTCTGCCCAAAATGTCCCAGTCACGTGGGACATGGTACATACTGCAGGCTAATCCAACGACCGGGCACAAAAAAAAAACGGAAATTTGCACTCCCAATTAAATGTTTTAAATGTTTTGCAGATAAGGAATTATTTTCCTGTTGTTATCGTTAGAGATTTAAAAGTAGGCACTTTATTTTTATCGACGCTAGCAAACAGTTCTGTGATAATTGCAGAATAGCTGTACGCCCACAAAAATATTACAGTATATGTTTTCCCTAATTATTAGTAATAGCTGTTACCCACAGCTCCACCCGCGTAAAAAATTAAACAAAAAAAATCATACCGCCAGCCTACTCAAATGGTTGGTGGCATATCTTATATATTCCCTAAGAAACTGTTTTTTTCTCGGGTATGAAAAGTACCCTATGTGGTAATCCAGAATATAATCTATCACTGTACCAAATTTCATCCGAATCCGTCAAGCCGTTACGACGTGATTGAGTAACAAACACACAAATGTTCGCATTTATAATATCATTAAGATTTGGCACTTTTTTCCTCCCAGTATAGGCTAGAGACAGTGTGTACAGTCGACAGTGGGTTCATTTGTAAGGTGACAGCTAACTGCCATCTCTCGCTCAATATCAGGAAGCGTTTTCAAGCAGTTGGCTCTTGTGTGAACTTTACCGTTCACGTTTAGGATATGATGTAAATCCATACCGGATCTATACCCCGAACTATGGATCTCATAGTTGCACGTTGGATTACATACATCCTCACTGCCGCGTGCCGCCTATCTGACTTACAGCCTACGCGAAGAAAAAGTTTGTTATTCCCTAGAGAATTGTTTTATAATCAAGACAAAATGTTATCAAATTTATGCTTAATTGAATGAAATTTTAAAAAAATCGAAACTGACGTTTTGCTACAAACAAACTACTTTGCCGAATAAATGACATTATTTTGTTGGGACAACCAAACCTTAGCTTCTAAAAAACAATCCGCGTAATTGACTTTTTTTGGACGTTGACACGCGCACACACACACACACAGATATATATATATATATATATAATATATATATATATATATATATATATATATATATATATATATATATATATATATATATATTCACGAAATACTTCTTCCTCTCTCACTTTCTTTCACTCTCTCTGTCTCTCGGTGATGTAAATCAGAGGCGTGATGAAGGTGAAGCGGAGTAAACCATACAGAAGCCAAATGCGGAATGACACTAAGAAAAATTTGTAAGTTCATTCACGATTACTTGCGACTTTTCTGAAACCCTCCTAAAGTTCTACTTACAGGATATTCCTCCGCCCCATGCAAACAATACTTAACCAAGTTTAGAAAATTACACCAATGCACGGAATTCGTGCACACTCAGTGTAATAGTATCTTGCATTAGAACTATTTCTTATTAGACATTACCAACACACTTATTGTGTCCCTGTTTTCATTCATTTAAGTTATAAATGAAATATTATTTACAGATAGATTATAAGTAAAAGTACAATTTAACAAAAAAATATGGTACATGTCTGTTAAGAGCAGTATAAAAAGCTTTTGATGCATGCCGTATTTAGGAAACAACCAAACACGTTATATATGGGGTGATTTTTCAAAGGTTTGATTAAAAAAGACTGAAGAAACCGGGAATAGACTGTAATGAAACAATCAACATTTAGCATGGACTGAAATTGACACGTTATAAGCGCGCTTGTGCCTTTGAAAATTCGGGAACAGTTTTCATGATGAATGTTGGCAATTTCCCGGGCTACTACCTGAACGAGCAGGTTCGTGGAAATACCTTGTGGGTCAAGGAGAAAAACTGAAATCGCGAAATTCAGCCCAGCGTGCAGGCTGTATCAGAGCAAGGTCGTTCTGGACACCCGCCACCTCGCTTCTTGCAGCACTCGCAAAAGGCCGCAGGAAGCCATGCATAATCTCTAGGATTTAACTCGAGGCCGTGGATTCAGGCATTGTTATATCGCCAGGAATTCTTTCACTGCAGAAAAGTAAACTACAATTTGTTGAGCATTTTCAGTACTAAGTTCTTCATCCTTTTAACTTCCAAAATTCCCCGTCATTGTTATTTCGCACGTAACGCGTAAAATTATTTATCTGCTGGAAATATTAAATTAAGACTGTCGAATATTTGTGTGCAGACCAGCCCCTTAAGATTTCTGCTTCTGACATGAAGTTGCAGCTCAATACCCAAACATACAAAAACACACTTCGGAAACATCGTATATATTTCCATGGCCTTAAACTTGAACTTCGAACAATGTGGCCCGAAGACGACGCTTTAAATCCCGATCTTCCAAAAATTGACTTGGTTATTTCAGTAGCCATTCTCATGAAAACCTCGTTCACAGACTTCCAACCCAAAAATGGACGATTGCTTTGAAGCACAGCTAACAAAGAAGGCGTAAATAAACCAAATGTATTAGTTTTACCAACCAAATTTTTGGTCGCTGCAAACAAATTCTTTGTTCAATAAATATCGCACGTAAGTAACCATACAATTTTGTTGAGAAATTGTAACGATACGTTTGCTTGAAGGCTGTTCGCGGTAACATGAGCCTTTTTGAAATCAACCTCTGAAAAATGTCACAGGGCAGTCAAAGGATCTCATAGGCTCGATATTTTGGCGGGCACAATGTTTGGCATGCGCCCAGTAAATTTGGTAACGACGAAGGGGGAATAAATAGTTCCATTTCTTAATGCTGAATTAAAATTGGTAGCAAATATTTCTTTGTACTGAGATTTTTTTTTCTGTTTTGAAATATTTTCGTGTGACGGAATAAATTTGTTAAACTTTTACATTTCTAATAATGTCACAGGTTTACGTGACCGACTGGTGGATAAAGCGATCAGTTCAATGATAATGTTAAATTTGCATATGGCGGAAGGATACACGCAGTGTAATTCGAGAAGTAGAGCGTAAGCAGGCTCTTCAAAAGTACTCACTTTACTGCGAACAGCCTGTACACTTGGTTTAACATACTGAAACAACAAAATATTTGTTTGGCATAAGCAAAATTGTTTTAAATAAAATAGATGGCTTTGTAAACAAATTTCATTCATTTGGTGGAACGGCAGCTTTGTTGTACCAACATAATATCGTTTAGCTGAAACCAACGCCACTCCAACAAATACAAAATGTTCGGAAACTAAACGCCCCTTACTGCGGGAGGTGATTCCTTATGAAAAATAAAGTCGAAAATATATACCTAAATGGAATATTAGAGGAGAGCCTATGGAAATTGCGTTTTGAAAACGCATTTTCGCCAAATGCCTTGTACAACTCCTACAAAGTCCGCAGCCAGAAGGTGACTTATGCTTCCCAAGTTACAGAGACACATGCGTAATGCTGACCATCCTCAGTCTATACGCAGTGTTTGGCTTGAGAAAGTGATACGTCAGCACATCAACGACATGCCCTCCACTAGTACACGCTCCATAGAGCGCCGAATGGGCGTGTCCCATTTAACCGCGTGGGACATGCTGTGGGTAAATCGCCGCCATCACTACCACTGGCAGAAAGTAGAAAGCATTCAACGAAAGTACGTTTTCAAAACCAACTTTCAAAGGCTCATATCTCCCTTAATATTCTGTTTAGGTATATGGTGTCCTGCATATTTTCTACTCTATTTTTCATAAGGAATCAGCTCCCGCAGTGCAGGCATGTGATTTCCGGACATTCTGTATATTAGGTGTACTGAAACAATTTATTTTTCTCTGCGTAGTGACCTCTGCTATATCTCCGTTACAAGCAGCAAAAACAACGCGGTAAAGGCTGTTCACGATAAAGTGAGCACTTTTAAAATCAACCTTAGAAAAAAGTCACTGTCCCTACCTGCATATATTTTAACGGGCGCACTGAGTGGCATACGCCCAGTAAAGTTGGTAGCGATGGATGGAAAGTAGTTCCGTAAATTAACATCGAATAAAAGTGTTAGGTAACCATGTGTGATAACTTAAATTATTTCTTGCACTTTCTGTGTTTTTAATGCATCGAAGTGTAAAAGAAAACAGCAGATTCTTAAAAAAGTTTACTTTTCTAATAACTTCGCAGTTTCACTGTACCGGCGCGTGACTAACGCGATGAGTCCCAGGGCAATGTTAATTTTACATAAGGCAGAAGAATTCACAACGTACATACAAGTAGATCTTGAGTAGGACTATCACAAGTGCTCATTTTACCGTGAATAGCCTATATACCTAAGGTTATTTAATGTTGGCAATGCCTGTGAGGCGTGCATTGGTGGCACAGTCGCAGGAGGAGGTTTTACCCTGAACCACCGCAGATGTGTCTGGCGGGCGGCAGACGAACGAGGAGCTGAAATGTGCCCAAAGCACCGGAGAATCATGTCAGACCCTCGCCAGTGCACCCCCCCCCCCCGGGTATTAAGCTTGGTCCACAATTTAAAGCATGACAGTATAGGCTATTCGCGGTAAAGTGAGCACTTTTTAAATCCCTTCAAAAATTTTCCTTTTAGCCAACTTTTATCTTTCCACGACTTTTTAACATCAACATTGCCACGTGACTCTTAAATATGGTGTATACTTTCACCATTTTCAAATGTTAATGTCTGAGTCTGCAATGAAACATACTTATTAGTCTCTAATACCTGGTGGGAAGGCATTAAAAAGTGCTGACGTTCCCGTGAACAGTCTCTAACCATCTGTTACGCGCAGTTGTGAATCGATAGGTTCGGAAACATGGCGGTCAATTGTTGTGCACACGAGCTACGTTGTATGGTTAAGATGTGTTTACAATAGAAAAAATTAAGCGTTGAGACGTGTGCAGAAGAAACGAAAGTGTGTTACCATAGCATTGGTTTCCAATGGTGTAGGCTGTTCACAATAAAATGAGCACTTTTGAAAGCCCTGCTCACGATCTACTTGTACGCACGTTGTTCATTCTTCCGCCTCATGTAGAATTAACATTGCCATGGGCTTATCACTTTATTCATACGTCGATAAAGTAAAACTGTGAAATTATTAGAAAAGTAAATATTTAACAAATCTGCTAATTTTTGCACTTCGGTGCATTAAGAAAAAACAGTAAGGGAAAAACATTATCTAAGTTATCACAAATGGTTATCTAATACATTTTATCCGACGTTGAGATATGGAACTACTTTCCCTCCATCGTTACCAATTTCGCTGACCGAATGTCACTCATTGCGCCCGTTAAAATACATGCAGGCAAGGGCAATAACTTTTTCTAAGGTTCATTTCAAAAGTGCTAACTTTATCGTGAACAGCCTTTTGTTAGCAGGTCGTGTGCGTTGTTGGGATTTTCTTAAGTGTAAAAAAATAACTATATTATATAAGTGACACTTGTGAGGCGGCGACCAATTAGAACAGAGCAGTCGGTGTTGTTGGCGGGCAACTTTATTTACGGTAATGTAAGTACGAAAAACGTTAAAAATGTGTGAGATTGGACACGTTTACGATTATATTTGTTCACAAAAACCAGCTTCTGTGATAGAAAATGCTGGCTTTTAAATAATGTTCTGCTTAAGTATGATTGTGGTATACGTGTTTAGGTTAGGGAACACAAGTGAACATGGCAGGCTTGTCGCCTGTTCCCATTGGCTGGAATGAAGAATTAAAATATTTATTGTAAACTGAAAATACGGAAGGCGTCATTCCATATACTAGATCAGTGCTTACTCCATAGTTCTCATTGCATATTTTGACCTTGAATATGTCTTTAAATTTGCAAACATAGCGGGAGGAAATCCAGAAAATACGAAGATAACAAAATCGGGGGATAGTGTTTGACATTGCAGCTCCGAATCTATCGCTTACATTCAAAACTCAATTACACCACTCGATTGACAAAGAATCAAAGAGTATGTTTCGTTGAATGAGAACTGCGAAGGAGGGGGAGGGGGGGGGGGGAAATTTGAGTTCGTTTCGCAGCGTCTCATAACTTTCGCGTAGTATAACTTTTAACTAGGAGAAGCTACGACGCTCGTTTGGATTTCAATCGACAGCTCTCGTCCAGATCAATCGATTACGTGTATAACAACATTTGTGTGGCGTGGTTATGGTGAAATTGTATGCGTTTAATGTCAAGAAATTATGAATACTTAACACAATTTCGGCCTATGCTCGTCAAAAAGCCAAGTTGAAATACAGAAATCGTATACGGTTGGAAAGATCATCTCAAAAGCAATCCAGTGATACCCATAAAACCCTATATGATCGCTTGAAGCGGTGCCAGGAACGTAAAATAAACATCAAGTTGTCCGAGCGCGTCAACGTATACGTATTCACGCAAAACAAATGGCCATGTCCCCAACGCAGCAAAACCCATTTTTTTTTACATTGAAAACCCAACTTTACCGTTATGCTTCCATTTGAGAAGAAGGAATCTTTGGTAGTCTGTGAGAGTGCCGGGCGAGGAAGCTGTCGGGATGACATCCTGCCTGGACGTTGGTGAGTGATGACGGCACCCTGAACGCGAAGCACCGCCCCTGGCCGGCGTCGACGTGCACTCTTCAGCTTTCGCAACACGACGAGGCGTGTGGGCGATCAGTAAACACTGCTGAGTCGCTCCGCGCTGCAGCCATTGTTTAACCGTCGTCTCGTGCTTTGCTCATCGCGCATGCTGGACGCTTCGGGGGGCGCAGCGCCGTGATGCCGTCCCTCTCTTGTCCTGCTGGCCCGCCGTCTGCATGCTCTATCGTCGGTCCATGGCGGCCTGGCTATTCGCCTTTAAAGGCTGTTCACTTTTGAAATCAACCTTTTAAAAAAAACGTCACTGCCATTGCTTGCATACATTGTAATGGGCGCACTGAGTGACATACGATCTGTAAAGTTGGTAACGATGGATGGAAAATAGTTCCATACATTAACGTCGAATTAAAAGTGTTAGGGAACCATTTGTGATAACTTAAATTTTTAATGTATCGAAGCGTAAAAATGAGTAGATTTATGAAATATTTACTTCCGTAATAATTTCACAGTTTCACTTGAATGACGAACGAATAAAGCGATGATGCCCACGGCAGTGGTAATTTTACATATGGCGGAAGAATAGACAACGTGCTTACAAGTAGACCTTAAGCAGGGCTTTCAAAAGTGCTCATTTTACCGCGATCAGCCTTTACACGTGCTTTCCAGTAGGCCCGCTCTACAATGCACGGATACGTAAGAAAACGGATCCGTAAACGCAAGCGAACGACTCGGGACAAATCTTAACCATTCCACAATACGAAGAAACGTACAGTCTTGCAGCTTACAAAAAAAAAAAAAAAAAAAAACTCAGCTGTTGGCACATTACTGATACAGGTTTCATAATAAACACATCTCATTTTGTATATTTTTTTACAGTGTTTAAAAATGCGTAAATGCTACTGCCGAGCAATGTTTGCTTATATATTAAAACAAAACATGATAATCGCCACAGCAAACCGAAGCACTTTTTGCCGTGTATACCACAATGGTCACGAAAACGAATATCAACAAACCAAATAGTCGATTCCTATTGGCTACACGGATTCACAGATACGAAATCGTTGGGAGATGCCCAGCTTTCTTACGTGTATCGGTACGTGATCCACCTGCGCATGCGTGTCGTAGGACGCCCTTACTGGAGTAACTACTTCCTCCGAAATACTGTGGAATATATCAGAACTGACTTTATATTTACACAAACTATTCTCGACATCCACCCTCCCCCGCCAGAGGCCGCTCTGGTGTAGTGGTCACACTACTCGCCTCCCACCCAGGCGATCCGGGCTCGATTCCCGGCGAATTCGCACCCGGGACCTTCGCATGTGGGCATCGCACCGCATGATGCCGCTGGTAGGCAGATTTTCTCGGGTATATCCCGCTTCCTCCGCACATGCATTCCGGCGTTGCTCCATACTCACCTTGTTTCACCCTCATCGGCTCTCAAGACATCGATGTTAAGAGGCGCCCAAATCTCGCCACTCTCCACTCCGCACTTAACGTAAGGCGACACCGTAAAATAAGGCAACATATTGTTATAGACCGTTCACGGTAAAATGAACACTTTTGAAAGCCCTACTTATAATCTATTTGCATGCACGTTGTGTATTTTCCCACCTTATGTAATATTAACATTGCCATGGGCCTCGTCACTTTATTTATGCATCGATCAAGTTAAACTGTGCAATTATTTAGAAATCTAAATATTTTAGAAATATGCTCATTTTCACACTTTGATGCATTACAAAAAACAGAAAGCGAAAGAATAATTTAGGTTAACACAAATGATTACCTAACACTTTTTATTCGACGTTAAGATATGGAACTACTTCCCATACATCGTTACCAACTTTACTGGACGCATGCCACTCAGTGCACCCGTCAAAATACATGCTGCTAGTAGCAGTGCCTTTTTTCCGATGTTGATTTCAAAAGTGCTCACTTTATCGTGAACAGCCTGTAGCTACTTTTTCGAAGGCGGTTATACGTTCTCCGTAGCGCAATAGCCTTACGACTGTAAAAGTACAGTGTGTAAGAATTGAGCACTAGGATTCTTGTTGAATACAAATGCCCCGCCCCTTAAAAAAAAAAGTTAGCGAAATAAATAATTTAAGTTAGTTACCAGAAATGGTTACCTAACACTTTTTATTCGACGTTAAGGTACGGAACTACTTTCCAATTCATCGTTACCAACTTCTCTTGGCGCACGTCACTCAGGCCGAGCGTTAACATATATACACATACAGGGGCAGTGACTTTTTTCTAAGATTGATATCAATAGTGCTCACTTTATCGTGAGGAGCCTTTAAGAGTACTGCGTGTCATAATTAAAATATGGGAATATTTGGCATTGTTACTGTGCACGTAGGAACGTTACCATGGATGTATGGGAAAATATCTTACCATTCGCACTTTGTCACTCTACACTCTAAATTCGAATCATTGGGAAACCACTGACTCCCAGTGAGATTCAACTACTCTAATCAGTTAAAATGGCTCCACTTAGAATCAGTGGAAAACCACTGATTGTTTCAGTGAAACATTTCACTGATTGAATTAGTGACGTGAAACAATTTCTCTGATTGAATAAATGACGGCTGATTGCAGTGGCGAATTAAATACTGCCTTTATTGAATGTAGGCAAATAATTACATTAAATAAATATATTTACGATAATTTACTATTTATATTGTCAATCAGCGAAGGAACTATGGCATTTTTTCACTGGTTCATCAGTTAAATTCACTTAAGTGACTGTTGTAACTGTAAGATACGTTTGATTGATTGAAACAGTGGAATTCTCACTGATCCAGATTTAGTATACGTATACATGAATATGATAAATTCACATATAATATCTCAGCGTGTATATTAAGATTAACATTAGACATAACTCGCGTTTATTGCTTCGATCACAATTTTCTTCGTTTTGAACCAATTGTGAGTAAAGCAGGTAAGCTTTTTTAATATCAAGTTTTTATTAATTTATTAGTTCCAATCCTAATAGCTAAACAGTTATGCTCTTTTTAATTTTTTTAAATATATGATTGCGTAGTACCAGGACCACAAACTTGAGTTCAGAAATAAAAGCACGTTTTGCTAGTTCGTATCTTCTGTTGCCAAAGAAAAATGAAAAGTTCTGTTAAGCACTGTGGATTTGAACCAGTTATTCCAGGGTATTTTGAAAGTGTCAGCAGATTTTTAGTGCCGCTCGAAAGGTTGCAGATGAAACTAGCCAGTCTCGATGAAGTTCGTTTCCCGTACGAATGCACTTCAGTGAAGCTCAGCGGGCGCAAACATGCCAATTGAAACTAACGGGTACCATTTTAAAAATCATTTGTGTGTTTGAGTGAAGATGAAAATGAAACTAACTGTCAGGGCTGTGAGCACACGCAATGGACATCGAACAGTTAAGCGGTGGTGAAATTGTGCGTTGAATTATTAATAATCCACATTTTACGCAGCCATGCCATTACACACATATGTTATGTTTCAGGCTTTTAATTTTCTTCCTTTTACCATGTTGTCATGCATATAGCAGAGGTAAATGCACGAGTATTTTTTCTGTGCCATAAAACAATGAATTTCTTGCGCCGGGACCGTATCATGAAACATTAAAAAAGCGTGTGCGTATGTGCGTATTTTTATATAAATAATTAGTTTTGTAAACAGTTTGATAACTATCTCTACAATTTACCTGGCAATAAGAAACAAATTGTAGTTACGATTATAAAACAATCAATACTCTGGCGTTTTATATGAATAAAAATAAGAATTGTAGAGTTTTAAGGTTTTTCTTTATATTATTCCTTCACCGCTATTCCATAACATGAGTTCATTTACAAACACCTGTTATGGCACAATAACATTTTCAGTTTACGTTTGGAGTTGAATTCAAGTTTGGGATCGAAGAAAATATAATACTCATTTCGGTGATTAAAGGGAGGCTAAGCGAGATTACTAAACTGATAAATATAAGATTTCATAATTTTTTTTTTAACAAGTTATATTAACAATATACTAAATAAGTTGCAAAAGTTAACTAGAGAAATGTTAAGACAACCTGGAAATTGTTATAATAATTGTGAAAACATACTTAAGAATTCCAAAGATGTTTCTAATCAAAAGAAGGCGAGTTCTCGTAGCCCCCATCCAGTATGAACGGTCATGTTTGAAATGTAGGTTAAATTCATGGCAAAATGTTTCCTAAGAGAGTAAATGAATTCCTCGCTTATTTAAAAACAGTCACAAAATACATTTATTATTTCTTCTTCGTCGAAATAAATTTAGAACTGAAAAGGTCGAGAACTTATAATATCTTAAGTATTAATGAATTTGTATGTATGTATATATATATATAATCATGCAGTTTGTTCAAGGTTCAGCAGTTCAGGAAGAACTTTTTTATTCCTTTTTTAAAGTTCATTGGTTGCTGCTCCGCCATGTGTATACGTACAAATTAGGATAGTTACAGACCTTATTGAGCAAGCGATGGTCATTGAAAACTTGACCTCAACGCCAGTTCGTAATTTCCTGTGTACAAAACGATATATATATGTACACATAATAAGTGTCTACTAAGTTATACATTACAGTTTTAACGACAAGTTCCCTTGTAGGCCTAAGCCTCACCATAACCACTCCTTTCGTGGTTAACGTTTAAATAAATGCCGTCAGCGTAGAGTGGCTAGATTTCGGTGGCTCTTAACATTGAGGTCTTGAGAGCTGATGAGGGTGAAGCGAGGCGAGTATGGAGCGGCGCCGATATGCAAGGGCGGGAAAAAAAGGGATATCCCCCAGAAAACCCGCGGACCAGCGGCATCATCCGGCAGGAATCACACATGTGAAAATCTGGGAGCGACCCCGTCGGGAATCGAACCCGGTTCGCATAGGTGAAGGCGATTATTCTAACCACTGCACCACCGTGGCCCCTAAATGCCGTTATAGACGGGACATTTTTACAACTGTTAATTTCAGAAGTGATTAATTTACTGACCGTAAATCAGATGCAAGTCTTTTTCTCATTTGTCAGAAAATAATGGTTCTGTTCCTACTACGTTATGTTAAAGAATTGAATGGGTGCATACGAACATCGTTTAGGATCATGGCCGCTTCCTAGTGCGGGACCTACGGAGTGAAAGAATAGGATGTTACATGTTAAATTATTATAGGTGTCTCTCCAGCCACCTTCCATGGTATTAAGTTCAAACAAAAAAAAAAAAAAACACTTTGTGCCATTTGAAGAGTGGAACCTTGCTACAAGGAGGAAGTAGGAGTACATTAACCCGTCCAGACCCAGTGTACACGATTGTGTACATTACGCGCGTGTGTAGACTGTCCACGGTAAAACGATCACTTTGAAATGAAAGCCCTGCTTAAGATCTACTTGTATGCACGTTGTGTATTGTTCCACCTTATAGAAAATTAACATTACCATGGGCCTCGTCACTTTATTGATGCGTCGGTCAAGTGAAACTGTGAAATTATTAGAAAAGTAAATATTTTACAAATCTTTTCATTTTTACACTTTGGTGCATTAAATAAAAACAGAAAGCGAAATAAATAATTTAAGTTATCACAAAAGGTTACCTAACACTTTTTATTCGACGTTAAGATATGAAATTACCTTCTCTCCACCGTTACCAACATTACTGGGCGCATGTCACTTGGTGCGCCCGTTAAAATATATGCAGGTAGGAACAATGACTTTTTTTTTTCTAAGGTTGATTTCTAAAGTGCTCACTTTATTGTGAACAGCCTTTAGATAATTTTTCTGCATTCTGTGACGCTCAATGACGAATTATCTTACCTGTGGGTAAATGTTTCGCAAACCGTCTCACTGGTGTTGGTCATTATTGATTGATACAACTATAGCCCAACATTTAGCCTGCAGCTTATTGGCTGTGACAACGAAACAAGTGTTGTGTCGACTTAAGTACAGGGCGCATCATAAAATAGTTTGTGTGCAACACCTGAAACCGCAAGTTAAAGTGGGTCTGAAAATGTTAATAAGAGCCTGTCGTTTGTGTTAAGTCTATAAATCTTAAATTTATAATATAACAATGTGGCAAGAGAAAAGATGCACAAATGTGTTTCCAGTTCCGCACTTGGTAGCCGCGACATTAATAATTTAAGTAGTTTTTATTTTCAGGTATTGTTTGTTGATGGTTTTGACAGTGACAGTAATATTTCTCATACTTCAACATATACGTTAACTTCCAAAACTACTAAACTGTAATTTTCAAAAGTTCTTTGGACTTCTTTTACCGACGGTTCATGGCATTTTTAACCTAGGAAATAAATTTCCCTTGGAAATCAGAGAAGGTATTCCAGATGTTCCTTAATTGACAACGGATTAAATTTAATACAGCAGCGCGTAAAACCCGCTACACCAAAGAAATATTTTTAATGTATATTAAAAATATTTTACATGTATTATCGAAAGGTAGTGTACCATGTGTGTATTATATATGACAACATCATTATAGCAATGTTACAAGTACCAAAAAAGCAACATTAATTCAATATTATACTGAATATATTTTATTAATATAATACTAAAAATTTATTTTAAAATTATATGTGTTCCTTTAGAATATTATCGCGTAAGTGGTATTTCTTAAATGCAAAGTTAATGGGGCGTTTGGTGTACCCGTCTCAAGAACATGAGCGAAAGAATGATCACTGTGTAAGAGATCTTTTTTTCAGTTCCGCACAACTTCAACAAGATCATATGAAAATTGATATTTGCCAGGAAAAAACTCAATAGTTTTACTCGGCAAACAGAGAGTATGAATTCAGGAAATGCACAGTTGCCGGGAATAATAAATAAACACTATAGAACTTTCAACTAACAAATACCAATTTATGAATAGCGTTAACATCCTTGCGCAACGCAGAGTACAGGTTTGCTGATGTTTTGTTTAGCGTAGCTACACATATTTCGAAAAGCAATTACAGTAATACTTACGAACTGGTTCAATTGAGCCAAAAAATTCAGGTTAGGTTAAATGCTGGAACCCAGTCATAGAGATGAGTCCATAATATGCTTGTAAACCAGCTGTATCTTTCAAGTCATTGGATGTGTGACAGATAATCCTTGGGGAGGAGAGGAGGAATATATGTATAAACATAAGCTTAATATATATACATATTTTTTGCTTTACATGTTAACATGTATTTCTTAATTTTACATTAAAAAAATCTCCACACACGCTGTATTACAAGCCGCCAATCTTTGCTCGTGACACACAGCTAGCGATAAGATTTTTCTGGGAAATATAATTGCGAAGGTATCGCACTAGGACGTTTCTGCTTAACAAGACGAACTTGGTATCAAAAGCGATATTCTTAATAATATCTTTATATTATTGAAGACAGATTTGAAATTCAAAGGTAAATTAATAAAAGCTTTCGTTCTTATATATATATATATATATATATCACTGTGATAAACAAATTGAAAATTATTTATTGGGTAATTTGAAAAAGTAAATTTATTTGGAAATAAAATATATTTTTTTTTAAAAAAGGTGGAGGAACAAAGGGTTTCTCAAAAAAAGAAAAGATGAGGAAATTAAAAATCACCTAAATTAATTTCTGTCTATATTGTTGAAGCCAGAGGAAATCACATGAGGTACATGACCTTTATTAACAGTTATCTGAAGACAGCAAAGGTTCTTTTTTTATGTTTATCGTAGAACTCGGCGTATTTTGCCATAACATCTTTAATTCTAGCAGCAAACATTTAGTGTCTCCTTTAAGATAATTTTGAAAATCACCCATTTCAATTTCGCTGCCTTCAGTTTCACCTGCACTAACTGTCGTTAACTTTTTAAGGTTTCCACCTTCTTGAGTATCATTTGGTCAAATCTTACCTTCAAACTACCTGGTGCTCAGTAAATGACAGAAAAATAGTCCAAATTTTCCAAATCTTAAGTACTGGGGCTCACATAAAACTGGTGAATAATATTCAGCAATGTTTGCAAGTCATTTTGGGGTGCGGTTCTTTCTTAGTTGCTATACCAGAATAAGAGTATTTATTCGGGTTTATTGGAGGCTTCGTTAAATATTTTCTTGGTGGTGTTCATTCCTAATTTCACTTTATTGAGAAGAAACTAAATCCAATTTATCAGTTAGCAGTATCAGTAAGTCCTGAAGTTATTTTCTTGGTTCTCTTAAATGACCTGTTAATAGTTATAGTTTCATATGCACATCTCTATTCATTAGAAGATCAAGATATATTCACGCTGTTTCGGATGATATTTAACAAACCTGCAGATTTTTCTTGACATTTAAATTTTTCTGATATAGCTAGGTTTTCTTCAAAGAGTAAATTATTTCATTTCTCTTATTTACTCTATTAGAGCTATCTTGGAGGAAATAATGACGCAATTTTTGCTATCTTCCCGACTGTCCCACAAGACTGTAACTTTAAAACTTCCACCCAACTTTTGAGCCCAGTCCAAATTATGTTTAACAATGGCAGAGGAAAGGCAGGCATCTCGCAACACTCGATTAGCGCGGAAAGCACCGCACTGAACAAAACGTACTAGCGACTGCTGTTCTGTCACTATTGTGACAGCCTATCCTCTCATTCTGGGAGCTCAATCATTAACTTGACCTCTTAAATCTGATGAATGTAAAAAAAAAGAAGAAGAAGAAGAGATGCTGTATATATCCGTCCGTTGTTTCTTCGATGTTGTATACACGAACGAAGCTTTCATGCGAAAAGAAATATTTGTAAACCCGTCTGAAACACACACTCACATATTCATCTCCACTTATAGCCTATCTCTAGTACCGTCACAAACAATGTAAAATATAATAGAATATTGCAAAATTATTTAACTGCGCATTTCATTAAGGATTTCAGTTGAAAGTTAGTGAAAATCTCTCTCACAATATAATTAGTTTGTTTGGATTTTTTTTTTTTATTAACTTTCTTCCGTATGTTTTACCGGAGTTGATGTAATCTATGTATCATATTTTTTCAACTGCACTACGTATATTTAAGCTACCACAAGGTGTATACAAATAGAATTCATGCTGTGTTTGTGGCATTTCCACCCTGTTAAAACCGTGGGTCTCCGTGTCTCCTTGGTGCTACGTATCTCCAGTTCCTGTAGGTATTGTTACCGAAATACTTAAGACGATGTTCCTTTAGACCCTTGTGAGGCGATGGTTTCAGCATGACAGGCCCCCAGTTGTATAAATCACCTGCTGGCTGCTGCCCAACCCCACTGTAGGTAGGTAATTGGGCTTAACGTCTCTCCGACAGCGACGTCATTAGAGACGGTTAACCCCACTGCATCTTTGTGGTTATGGCATTAGCTTCTTGCTGTGCGACCGTATTGCTAGAGTATGAGTTATTTCTTTGGAGATGGGAGGGGTGATGTGTATACCCTCATCCCCCGCCAGGTACGCCCACGGTGACCGACACTTTGAGCAGACACTGTGTCATTTCATTGAACTGCCTGTTGCCTTATTATTGTGACTGCATGCCCGTCCTTGCATTGTAACTGCGTTAGATAGTTAGTTTCTTGATGAATTATGGTCGATTTGTACTCATCTACACAACTCTGGTGTTTATTATCATTTATTCTAGTAGGCCTACTTCATGTAAAAACTTTGAATTTAAGAAATATCACATTGCCAAACCAGAGATGCAGTGTCTCCAAGACGAGGAATGTAAAGGAGGTATATCAAGGGTAGATAATGAAGGCTTTAAAAACATGAGTGCAGGCAAATCCACGCACCGCCGTAATTGAACTTGCCCGACAGCTCAACTTCAACCATTTCCGACCATTTGAAACAAAGAAAGTAAAACAATGAATACTGACGCAGCACCAAATACAGAAGTGACGACACTTTTCTGTAATTATATTTCGGTTCGTCGCTAAGAATTTGAAAGTTAAGCTATGCCAGGTATGCAATGATTTTATAATTTAAATGAAAATTACCAGTGTAACATTAGTCTGCGGTGTCGGCCGCTAAAGTGCTGATGTTGATAGTTTCCAGCTTTGGTCTATAGCAACAGTAATTTCGTTTGTTTCCTTCACTGGTTGCTGTAACTTGCTTTCTGCTTCGATCTTCAGAGTGCACTGCTTAGTCCACCGGTGAATCTCGACTCCCCGCCTTCCCTACCCGAGTTCGTTCATCTCCTCCGCTAACCTACACCACTTCGCACCACAGTACTCAATTATGTCGTATGAACGTCCCCTCTCCTCGTCCAATTACTCTACAAGGACTCGCCACTTCTTCTGCTCCCTTCCCCTACACTCCTTCTATCGCATCCGACCCTACATATACGTCACTACATCTCTCACCAAACTGCTATAAACTCTTCGTCCTCGACCTGGTTATAAAATATTTCTAATTTGTACATATATTGTAATAGGCAAACATCGTGTTTAAGTGTTTTAAAACATTCTAATTCCAGGTGTTATAGTAACATCTTCAAAATCACGGCTGTGTTCGATTCAAGTGCAATGTGCTCTTGGTCACATGTCCTTGAGAAATACTCGTGAATTCCGACGCATTATTATTTTTTTTGTTTCCACCCCGAGTTTTGTTCTGTCGAATTTCACTCTATGTGAGTTTCATTTGTGGAACAGTACTCTCTGGCGTCATTGCCAAGCGCGAGTGCATGGAAGAGCACATTTCTTGCTATTTGGAACACGGCCTGATATTCACATTGGTAGGCAGAGTTGTTGCGTCGAAATTTCTGCCTCTTCGTGTATTGTGGTCTGACCCTCCATGTAATAATTTTGTTTCATCACAATCACAAATCAAAGATTATTTAAGTTATTAAGTTATTTAAGCTTGTTAGTGTTTTTTGTCATCAATGTATATAGCACGTGTAGACTCTAACTGAATCCATACTTTGTCATTCTTCTACATGTGATTGCCGTAACTTAAGTGTGCAAACTAAAACTTTATTGTTTACATTGTGGCGGATACGAAGTTTTTCTCTACAGGTGTGTGTGTGTGTGTGCCTCTATATATATATATATATATATATATATATATATTGACAGGCGAGGTTATTCGATTGGCAATGTTTAGAGAATCGCTATGAGGTTTTATCTTCGAGCATCCAGTTTACTCGCAGAAAAAAACCTGGCTTTGCTTTTGCTTTCTGATACCAAAGAAATATGCCGGTCCGCAACGTATGGGAAATAATGCGTATGCTTTATCGTCGTCAATCGCTGACGCTGGCAGAGTAAATCTGGATTTTGTTTCTGGTTTTACACGTTGAAGAAAGTTACTGGTCGAGGGCGTGCGGGAAATGTTACTACCCTGTAACTATTTCGTCGTTGCCTGTCTCGAGTAAATTTGTATTCGTAAAGCGTGAGCTGACGTTGATATTTCTTTGTAATGTTAATACAGAGGAACTGGGCCTCTAATGCAAGTTTTTTTTTTTTTTAACTTGTAAATGTATTTATTTCTTGTAGTAGATATAACGATCGTTTTATTTTTTTAAACGGCAGTTGCACAAGTATCTATCTATATGGTTCTACACCTTGACAGGCAAATGCATAACGCTACATCTATTCACATAAACGCAATACACTTCGATGTTCATTGACATCCGAGCGTACGGCGCTAATGCAGTGAAACTTCGTAGCCGAAGTATCATGGTTCGCGCCCAGTTTGTTATAAGACTGCGTCTTCCATATAGGTCCTACGCCCGGGCCAAAAAATTTCGCATACTTGCATTCATGTTTACGTTTGCCCAGAATATTTGTTTACTTATTTCAGTTCTATCTGCATCCCACATTAAATAATTCTGTCTGTGGAGAGTACTCGGTGATTACTTCTCCTCGCCCCCCCCCCCTCGCCTACTCATTGAAACCTCTCGGATTATTTGAATTGTTGCGTGGAATTTGTAGGTTTGGTTCCCAACAAAATTCTCTCTTTATGAAAATGTACAGTTGTAATGCAAAATATATGCATGCGTTTGATTTCGTGTTCCATAATATATACGTGCACATGAATAGTTTTCTCGATGTTAACACGAATTGAATACTTAACGTCATAGCGTCCATTATGGCATCAGGATGCCAAATACGATACGTCCGGAATTCAAGTATCTATTCTGAGAGAAAATCCTAATACTGGCTATTTTTTTTAAAAATATGTTGATGTTTAGTTTTTCTTGTGCTGCAAGCAAGCGGCAATTCATCCGCTGAAGAAACATTTTTTTTAAATTTATGCGATATTCTTGGTATCATTGAGTGCATAGCCAAAGACAGGTGTGACCAGAAAACGTATGATTTTAACATTAATGCAAATATATAATGATCAAAAAATTCTAATTCTTGGAGATTTGAAATTAAAGGTATAAAAGACGTAATATTTACACAAATTAAATATAATTGAAAATCAGATCAAAAGCGAGCAATTTAACAGATCTACACAAGATTTAAGGGAGTGCCTGTGTATGTGTGGGGGCCGAAAAAGAATGGCGATTTACTGACTAAGCAGCACATTTTTAGAACATCGTAGTTGAAAACGAACAATAGAACTCCTAGAGATATACGTTGGGACTGAGCGATTCAGAGCTGTAAATGGCCAACACCAGAAACACTGTTTATGTTTCAGAGAGGATATAGTTGTCCCAGATGTTAAGTATTTAAATTATACTCCTTTTAAAAGAATATAAAATATTTATTGCAATTATTTATTTAGATTAGAATATGTACTTGATTTATATGGCAATTTCTTAAGATCGCGGTCAAGGTCACACACATTCGCCAGGCCGTTGCCTGAGGTCATTGACCTCGGGCAACGCTCCTCAACACTGACCCCTGATGTCGCGCTCTCATTTCCTGTCTGTTGTGAGATAATATTCAAAATTCTTGCGAAATCATCAATTAAAATTAAATGCCACGTTTACGTGCTTCTATAAATGCAAATCGTTTGGTTAGTTTGGGCAGGTTGTGCTAGTGTAACTATGGTACTTTAACTGAGCCTTGAATAGTACTGGTTTACGTTCAGAAATTATTATTATTATTATTATTATATTTTCCCAACAAATAAAATACGAAGAAATGTTTAAGCATTTATCAGTTCACTCAATTTATGAAACACCGTCTCTGATGAGTGGCGGGTGAATGCCGTCTCCAACAGTTAAACAGGCTAATGTAATCGATCTCAGTTGCGTAAAATTATTTGAATATACTCTTTGTTACTTAAATCATTCTAAATAATTTTAAAATAGCTTATTCTTTATTAGCATCTGTGTTTCTTGAAGGTTGGTTCATGGAGATAGGGGGAAAAAAAAAACTTTTCGTGAAAAAATTTCAGTCTTGATAACTGATCACAGGCTATAACGGCACGAGAGTAATTCGCAGAAAGGATCAGTTTGTCGTTTTTCGTAAGGTACCCGTCTTGTTTGCTTGTTCTGGTCAGGTCCTTTTTCAATACGAAAATTGCGTTTGTTAACCGGCGTGACAATCCTAAAAAGTCTGTTATTTGCGGGCGAGCGGAGTATCTCAAACTAGGAACGATGTTTGGAAAATTAGTATAGTTTTTATTAAAATGGCGAGCTTTGCATTAACTTCTATTACGATGCAATAAATTTGTGTGCATTTTGCTGACGACCAGCATCAGATGTTGTAAAGGTTACGTAATCGAAATTTCTCATCAACAATCGCTGTCTTTAGCAACCAAAACAACTTTCATCATGGTGAGCAAGATTTCTGTTTAGACTTGTCTGACACCGAAGTACGGATACAACAAAACCACGTGACATTCTTACGTACATACGAAAGAATATTTTGAAACCAGCAAACGACTTGAATAATGAAACAAATAAAAAATAATTAACAGAGATTTAGGCGATGTACACTCTAAATCTGAATCAGTGAGAATTTCATCAGTCAAACGTATCTGACTGATACATCAGTCATTTCAGTGAATTTAACTGATGCACCAATGAAAAAATGCCATATTTCCTCCACTGATTGATTCAGTGACATTTCCTACTGATTCGTCAGTCATTTATTTTCACTGTTTACTAAGTGGTTTATTTTTTACTGGTGGATCAGTGAAACATCTCAGCAACTTCCTCCCCGTCTCTAATTATTTTTGACTGATGTATCAGTGAAACTGCGTGTAAAAATGGCCGTCGTACATCGTTTAAAGATGGCCGTTTAACAACGTGTAGTAACAACGAATAAACGAATAAAACTATTACAAAGTACTTTTTTTGAAATGTGTTTCGTCTTTCAAAACGCCATTTTACGAGGTTATATGAACACACGGCGTTTCATTTCGTTTGTACTGCTTTCATTTCGATTCCAGGTAATCATCACCGCGCTCTGTTTGAAGGTTTAAACTGCATTTAATCGGGTGAAAAGAGTGCACTCATATGTACTATTCATTTTAACAATCCTAACTGTACCAATCAAGCCAAACACGAGAGGTATGAACATACAACTTCAAACTACGCAATTTCGCAGAGGTACTACAAGACATATATTTTCCTTCTATAATTCTAACCTGGTGTGGCGGCTCAGACCTGCCCTCATAGCTCAGGGGTAGGGTGGCCGACTTGTAGTCGGAGGGTCGCGGGTTCGCGCCCCGGCACCTCCGACGTGGCGGATGCTCAGCCCGATTGTCGCACTGGGAATTCGTCAACAGGTCGGTCTTACTAGAGCTTCGTCAACGTCAATAACGTCACAACAACGTCAAATGAAGGTTAAAAAAAAAAAGAAAAAAGTTGGCGAGGCACCGGCCTAGGGTCGTAAGGTGCGCGAGTTCAATACCAGAGACACCTGCGGAGTTTTTTTTTTACTTTTTTATATTACAGTAAATTTCACAATAGTAAACTACCGTAAATACTACATTCAATAAAAGCAATTAAGTAGGCCGTCACTTATTCAATCAGTGAAATTGTTTCACGTCACTAATTCAATCAGTGATTTTCCACTGATTCTAAATGGAGCCATTTGCACTGACTCGAGTAGTTGAATTTCATTGCAAATCAGTGTTTTCCAACTGATCCGAACTTAGAGTGTAGAGTTCAGATCGCCAGCCTTCCACTGCGGGGATTCGAGGTCAATTCCCGGTCGGGTCATACCTCGATGACTTCATGTGGGAAACGTGGCGGATGTTTCCTTTGGCTGTCGGGTTTTTAGGTCACTCCACGATCGCATCCGGTCGCTGTTGCATTTCTACACCTCTTCTCTCCAATCGGCGTTGGCAATCCCAGCTGCCGAGGGCCGCCCAAAAATTTCACTTCTAGCTATTTTGTAACGACACATTTTTGCAAAGGAAAAAAAACATAAATAATGAATATCTGTAGCAAACACGTTTTTACATTTTCCACGCCTCTCGCTTATTGCCGATGGATTGATGATACGCACTGAGAAAGACTCACCAATCGTGGGCAGGAAATGTAAATGTTTGTCCCACTGAAATTCGAACACACGCCACCTGGTGTCACTGGTAAGTCACGGAATTCCACATTAAAAATATCTTAAACTAGTTTTAAAAAAATTACAATATTTGCAAGAAATAAATGTTTACCTGGGATAACGCGAATCCGTTCACTGTTTGCTAATGTGGCGACATATTTTTTCCTTTTTTTATAGGAGTAGGAGTCATTCATTACTTTGTGTGTGCGACTGTTTTTTACAATACACGTAACTGTATCTGCGAACACCTGAGCGTAATAAGGAAATATTATATTTAATTATAATGCTTGCGTTTCATCGTTGTGGCCTGTTTATAGTGGGCCCAAAAGCAACCAACACATGATTTCGATTTACCTCTGAGTCATTCCGTAGTTGAAGCTTGAGCCTTCATTTGATTGACTTACCCGCCACAGTTCGAATACATTTTGTACCACTATGATATCTGAGGATTTCGGTGCAGTGAAAAAGTTGCATGAGTTTAAATTCTTTACAACTCAGGCATTTACATGGGCCCTTCTGGCCAACTGTACTTGCTTGTAGCGGGATATTTTGAGTTACCTTTAAGTACAATCGTGGTTTACCGCAGTTAAAAGCCAATTGATTAGAAATTGTGTTCTTAACATGTGTTTGAAGAGGGGCAAACAGGAATTCATTAGTTGTATTCAGAAATCGACTGAGACATTTTGCGTGTTTATCCAGTTCATTGTCGATTCTGAAGAAAAAAAAAAGCGTTAGACCTGGATTTGTTGGGATAGACGTAAGTTGAAGTAATATTTGATGGCACGTTACTATTGTGCCAAAACTGCACATTTAAATATCGCCTTCCATTTTGACTGAGTTACGTGCGTTAGCGGTTTGTGCAGATAATGGCTGGCAGGCGACTCGTGAATACATCGAGTATAATCGAATTTTCTCAGCTTAGTGAAAAAGTTGGTGACTCGTTCTTCTCAGACTCTGTGGTGTTGAAACGGCGCAGCAGTTGCGCAGGTTTCTGACACGAAAGAGCTGATTGCAAGAAGACTAACCTCTATCTCCTTTGCAAGAAAAGTATTTCCATTGTAGAAAAATAGGTCACGTAAAAAAATGCATGCGCAGGAAACGGATTTCAGCCAACCATGTGTGCCGGGCGACCAGCTTTGAATGTGAGAAACAGCGCATTCAGTTGATAGAGCCACTGACATCATCTGGTATGGCATTTGCCGCACCGCCTTAGCGGATTCATGATCTTCTCCTAGCCTGATTAGTGAAAAGCATTTCCATTTTTCCTTATACTGAACTTACAGAAGGTTTTAGCATCTCCACTGGTTATAAGACCTGCGTTGGAGATGATATGTTATCGTCATCAGAGTGTAATTTGACATTTATAAACACATTATTCTAAAAATCGCAGGTTCTGAATTCTTCCCCATTTGGCCTATGACCTAAATTTTGTGAACTCGGTGCGAGCCTCCATTAATTTGGTGAAACGGAAATTCATTTTTGGCTTTGATCACTAGTGCCATCTGCTGTGCATTCATGTACATTCTTGCATTGCTGTATAATTATTTGTTGTTGGTTCCGATTGTGACAATGGACGAGACATGGCGGAATTTGATAGAAATGCTTATATGGCAACTGTTGAGATTGGTCGTGCCGACTTATAACTTTATCATTTACTTCACAAAGATGACTTACGCATTCAAGTTCCACGTATAGAATATTCCCCGCCCGAGCTGTTATTTTGATTTGAAGCATTACTGATATATCTACGTGTTTGAATGAAGAGGTAATATCTCGCTCAGTTTTTTTAATTTTTTGGCCCAGTATTTTTACTAAAAGAAAGGCTTCGGATATTGTATTGTCGTTAGTTATTTCGTTTTTAACCACATTATGGACTTAGACCCTTTTTCACTCCGTGCTGTAGACTTCATCCTTGAGTAATTTTGGACAACGCTACACCGTCAAACTCAAGGATGCATACACAAGTAGATAAGAGACAACTAAAATCCACGAGTTAGCGAAGTTAACTATAGAAAAACAAAAGTTTAATCTCGTGAGCAAAATATGAAGCTGGCACAGGACCTGTTTCACGGATGGTGGTTTACTGAAGCTACTGTTTTTTTTTTTTTGTGGTTCCAAATATGTTTAATGAAAAGCGCTCCATTTATTAATTAAAAATTACAATTGAATTTCATTAAATATGTAACGTCCTCGACTCGCGTTTAAATCAGCACAAACATTTCTAACTAAACCATGATGGATGTTACGAGTATGTGGGACTCAGAGCCTTTACTCCTTTGAATCAGTATTAAATTAAATTCTTATAATTGATTTACTTTTTATTTAACTTAAAGCTCTCAATACCTCGATGTTAGTAGCCGTACAAATCTCTTCACTCTTTTTTCTTCATTTAACTTAAACTGTTAAACATACAACTAATATGGGTCATCTGATAACAAAATACTTCAATCGGCGTCGATTCGCGAGAAGTTTGGATGGGATCAAAAGAAATGTAAATCTATCCTAGCATACCTTCAATAGCTATTTTTGAAAAAAATTAACAGTCAAACTTCTCAACTTCCTTTTAGAATGAATGGGCATTTCAAGCAACCAAATCAATTGCAGGAAAACCTAAAAGTGGGTAGAATTTATTAAAATCACGCCATCAGAGGAAAAAGAATGCCTGAGAAGTACAATATACAATTCTTGAGCAGAACCTGGGGCTTATATCCCTCCTTACGTCTAAGAATATTACACACATTTGATTTCATGACCATAAAACCAAAAAATAGGAACAAAATGTAAAAGTCGCAGGTAAACGAAATAGAAGAAAACCAAATCAAATAAAAAAAAAAGGTCGGGAAATATGTAGTAAATATTTTATCGGAATTAACAGACCATATTAGAATAATTTGAAAACGTTTACACTTTGACTTTTATTGATTTCAGTAGTTCTTAATATAAGGATAGAATTTTTTTGCCGTCTTGTAACTATTATAGTAATCTATTTCGTGAAACATTGCTATACGCCTTTAACAACGTAGCAAGCAAAGTGGCGTCGCTAAAATGCGGATAAAAAGCACTTAGTTTGTGGCAAAACGATTTGCAACTGCTTATTTTAAAATACATTTTTTTAATTTATTTGGTCAAAAAGAGTTTTCATAGTAAATACGGAGCGTGCTTTTTTAGGCGGCATAAAGCCCCTCTTACACTGTCAAATTTTTCCATCAAACTGCTTCCAATAAGTTTGGTCAAATAGAGTTGGACAGTTATGAAGTCATCGAAACGTCATAAACGCCGCCATTTTTGTGTGAGAAAGTTGAGTGGCTTCAGTTTCCATCAAATATGTGAAAATTGGACCGGTTCTAAAATTTATTTGATGTTTGACGGTCTCAGCCAATCAGAATCGTGCACGACAAAAATGGACGTCAAGAATCTTAAAATAACGAACAATTGCTGGAAACGAAGTAAGTTATGGAGATAATTAATTTATGTAGAAGCTCTCTGGGTATGAACGTTATTTTAAGTGAATATTACAAATAACATTACGAACTCAGAGGCATTTATTTTATTGTTCAGGAAACTTATCTTATAAATAAAATTTTAATTTAGTAAAGAAACGAAAATAAATTACAATATTTTTCCTGTAATGGACTACAAGGAAAAACAAAAGCAATATCTCGCTATGAAAATAATTTTTAAATAATATTTCAAATTAGATTCTCCCAATAAAAAAAATTTGACAGTGTGACACATTTTCAAACACATTCAAGATTATTTGATATAATTTGTTGGAAGGAAAAATTTGATAGCCGTATTTTGTCCTCAAATTTTATTGTCAAATATAGTTGAAGGCAATAATTTGATAGTGTGATAGAGGCTTAAGAGCTTACGCACATTTGGCGTCTCGAGTCTTACAACTGATTCTACTAGAAGTAATTTTTTCCCGGCGTGTTTTCCGTTAACTTTCCTCGCAAAAAGCTAGCGCAGTGTCTCAATTCGCGCCTTTCCAAACACCAACTTACTAAGCTAACTTCCCACAGGCTTGTTTGCATGAAAAGAATGAAGATAATTATCATTGGTTCAAAAAAGTGGATGATATACACCGCCCTTCCTGGAAATGGCTTCCTTAAATATATCACAGAAATTTTTGAGACTTCCTGTAATCGTATTCCAGTAAAGAGAAATAACACACTGGAGCTGGCGAGAACAACACATTCGTTAAGGAAGATGTGTTTAAAAATAAAATAATAAATGTGATCATGATTAAAAATATTGTTACTGTATCTATCTGATGGGAAAGAGTATTACAGATTAAGTTGTCTTTTAGAGAAAAATATATTTATGTGGGAAATGTGGTGTCAGTAATATATAGAATACATCAAATGTTTTCTTTCCGTATGTTCGACTCAGCGGTAATGCCTTAGATGCTGGACTTAATTGCCCGTGAGTAGTTTATGTAATAACCTGCAAGATAGGCGCGCAAGAAGTCTAAAAATCTAGGTTTTACGTTGTGATGTGTTTATAAGCACTTTGGCATGCCTTTTATCAGCCTTTAATGCTTCATTGTTATTTCAGCCCCTCTTTTCTGTCTGGGTGAAGTAAGAAAGAGAAAAAAAATTGGCCTTGCTCAAAGTTGAAACTGTAACAGCATTCCATATTCTGTAGGCGTGTGATGTTGGCAGTTATTTCGGTGCTGCAGAGAAGTTTGAATATTCCGTTTACTTTTTCAGAAAACTGTATATTATTGGCCGTTCACGGTAAAGTGAGCACTTCTGAGATATTGTTACTTTTTTATTATCAGCCATTTTTATCCTTTTCCCACTTTTTAAAATAAATATTGCCATGCAAGTGATAAGCACCGTGTATATATTTCACCAGACTGGAAAGTCAACATCTAAGGCTACAATAAAATATATCTATTGACTAGAAGGCTTCAAAAAGTGTCCACTTTACCGTGAATAGCCTATACACGCCTGCCTGCTGTCTTGCAGAAACACGAACTTCGCTACACTGATTTATTTTTGCAGTTTAACAATTTTTTTTTTTAACCAGTTGCCAAGAAATTATTTGTAGTGCCACAGAAAGTTTTCTTGTAAATTTATAATGCGTATATGTGTAGCATTAGAAATTAAGGCTTCTATTTCAACTTCAATCACCAAGAAGTGGAAACGAAATTAATTTTTTACGTAGTTAAAGGTAATAAAGGAGGGAAAATCTTTCGAATTAAGTTCTCTAAAGGAACTTGCAAGCACCGAGACTAGAACTCTCGTCCTTAAAGTTACAAGCACTTTACTACACAACCACTTCATCCTAAAAGTAAACAGCGTAATAATTTCACATCTTTCAGAGGATTGACATTATAGTGATAAAGGCAATTCCTGCTTTCGGAGGGACATTTAGTCTGCAGGCAGATTGAATAATTGTACAGTTGGAGTTTTTTAATTGTAAAATACTTATTTTTATTATCTCTGCGTATGATTACTGGCATTGCAAACCAACAGTCTGTGCGGTTGGTTAGAAAATTACCTGGGTTACAAGAATAACATACCAATGTGATCACATGCGATTAATTTCCTGAAAAAGTAAAGTAAAAGTCAATGACAATTTTTATACTTGAAAGAATGTTGAAATAAAACATCTTCCTCGCCGTCATTCGTAAATACATTCACCTGTTTTAGACGAAATAATTACCATAGAACGTAACAAATTTTAACTTTGACTTGACGAGTTGAATTATTCCTAGTCATAGCAAAAAATATTCTAGATGTGTTACAAACAAGGCTTTTGTAACGTTACAAACAAGACAGTTTACAAAGGACATTACTGTCTTTCTATAATATTTCGTAAACATGCAAATAATTTCTTAATGAAATCTTCAGAAATGAAGATATAGTGCATGACACTGTAACCTAGAAATTTGGCGTAATGGCCACGGATGTCTACACATTTTGTTGAAATTATTTACAGTAATTGCACAGTTTGTACTTACAAGCTTTAAAACTATGTATTTGTATTGAAGCCAGTAAAATATTTTTTTTTTTTTTTAGAAATAAGTATAACTATGACTGCCATAGAGGGATAAATAATTAGTAAGGTAGAATGGTCAGTAATGTACTTATTCAAAGTTACCTTAGTCCTTGGAATTTATGCATGAAACAGTTCTTTAACGCAACATCCTTGATGGGACTCAAACCCATAACTATCTACATCAAAAGAGGAAATTACGTTGTTTGTAAACTTAAGATTTTATGTTAGGGTCCTCGACTACGAAATACACAGATAAATGAATTTAACCACATAAAAAAACATGCTGTCTAAGCCCTAACTAGAGATATGTCAGTGAAATTACTTTCACTGAAAGTCATTTGATAAGGTAATACAGACTGGCAAATGAAGCAAATGAAATAGGGACAAGAGACTTATGGTAGAGAAATTCTTGACATTTAGTGGGAATCATAAACAAATCAGTTAAATTCAGGCATAATATAAATCAGTTATCTGGCACTGATTACTGGTGTTAACTTGGTTTCATTTTCACTGTTTCGGGTTTAGAGTGAAATTTTTGCACTGGTGCAATAAGTAGAGATCTGCAATATTCGCGTTATTATCTGGGGACACGTTAAACTTTAAACACGTGTTGTACCTTTGCAATATGCCTGTCAGTGGACCATGCTTTATCTGACACGCCCCAGGTAACTCTGTGCCAATAAATGAACACTTGACAATTGTGTGCCCCAGTTACGTGCAGCTCTGCCAGAGAAGGCGTGGCTTCACACCTGTGCAGCAGCCAATGGAGGAACGAGACCGGCTCCAGTAAAGACAGTACTGTGAAGTTTAGCCTGACGCCGAACGATAACGCGAATTTCGCATGTCTCCAGCAATAAGCAGTTTTTGCTACAGTATTCATTGCTTGCTACTTTAAATGCACAAGTTGTGTAGAGCAGCGAATCATAACCTCCGTACCAGAGTGAGAAGAAGCATATCCAGAGAGAGAGAGAGAGAGAGAGAGAGAGAGAGCCTCGACAGCAACAAGCGTCGCTCGTGACACATCTGTCGCATGTCACTGTGTTGACTTTATCATAACTGTAGTTTGGCCACTTAACAGTGTGACCCTGAGATGGAGTAATTTCTGCTCTCCGCTCCTTCGGCAGTCGCATGACTAGCGTACTTTGTCCCCGATGTGTGAGCTAGTAGTTCGGTTCCATTCTTACAAAACGTGCCTTTCCATAAATCCAGAGCGTATTAAAAAAAATGGTGACAAGATGTAAACGTGCACCCTTAAGCACATCATCTCACGACGTCACCTTTGACCTACCGATAAACATATTTCAATTGAATATTTTACTGTATAGATATTATCGAAATAGAAATTGTATTAAAATTCTCTTTGGAAGAACTAATAAGTTATCACGCCTGGTTAGAATCTGTTTTCAGAGAAGGTAATTGGACTAACACAGAAATAGAAAGGCATTGCTGTAGCTTAACACTGATGAATTATTATTCTTATTATTATTACAATTCTTTTGAAACATTATTCACGTAATATTTCATCCATTAAATCCGAATATTTTTGCTTACAGATTCACAGAATCGGCCTCAAACGTATTTTACGTATTCCGTAAACTCTATCTAGCTTTCACTTGCATGCAATATTAGTAAAACTGTCTCATTTGAAGTTCGCCACGTTTCGTTGTGACTTTATCTGACACGTCGTTAGTCCTACCCTAAGTTCGGATTATAAGTTAGTCCGTAAACAAAGCGAGATGATCCTTGAACTAGCAATAATATGGCTCTCCGACTACGAAAAATTTTGGTCGGAGGATGATCTTTGCTTAGTCCGGACTAAAAACGACTGTAAATAAGACGCTAAATGTGTTAATAATATGGGAATTCCTGCTCTTACGTGTATAAAAGAACCTCTATTTCAGCAACCACACATTCGCATACTACACTCTCAATAAAACGTTAACACGGGGTTTGTAGTGCTGAACTGCGATAGGGCCTGCTCCAAAATCTCAGATGGTCATTCATTCCTAAAGAGAAGTGTTATTCGCAGATAAAGACAATTCTGTTCCGTAACATTCCACGTTGCTCTTTGCCGACACCACCGCAAACGAAGGCGACGATACTGAGGTGTTTAAGGCAGAAAATGTAAAATGTCGTTGGAGTCGCAGATTTGCATGGGCCAGGCACCTTCAGATGCTCATGGGTGAGATCAGGCGCTGTAGTGAAGCTGCCCTCATTTTGCTGGATGGTGGACAAGGGATCCACTGGCTGTGTTCGTGCCTATTTGAATTGATAATCAAAATGCCTTCCACCCCCTGTGGCTTCTTGGGGTCGTTCAGAACCAGCCCAACGGGTATGGGTGTTTTCACTTGTCCACTACTCTAAACACAATCTGATTGAAGTACAAACAACCCAAATAACAGACAATTCGGCCTGTCATTTCCCTTGCCTCTCGCAACCCACAGATCAGATATCTCTCAAACTGCATAATCGGTTGACCGTACAGCTGCCTCGGTTCAGATACAAAGCATGCCGCTTTTTGATTAATTTAATTAACCCTTTGATATAAAATTAATTGGAAGGGTTAATCAAAAAAGGTTACATTTCAATCCGATGTTATTCCGATCAAAAAATTCTTAATTAGATTTGAAATGTCTTAATCCGATCTTAATCTGATTAAGAATTTCTTAATCCGATCTTAATCTGATAATTTTTTCTGGTTTTTATGTTTGGTGCAAGAATGGCATAAGTGCCAAATGTATTTTCTTTCTTTCTTTTTGGGTGGGGGTAGCAGGAGATCTGTACGATGTTGATGGTGTGGTGTCCTAGAGGCGACTGACCAGAGTGGTAGGTTGCAATGTGCAAAAGTGGGCTAAGGCAAATTTTTTCTATGTGTTTTAATTTCGAGGTGTTTGGAGGGATGTTGGTTGTATATAGGATATTTTTACGAATACATTTAACACGCGAGAGACATTCACATTCTTCAACGTATGAATAAATAACACACATCGAATGGCAAATTTCTAATGACTACGTGAATAATAAGTGCAATTTCTCTAGTATGGAATTAAACGTAACATGAGTCTCGAGCTTAGATATATAATATACACGAGAAACAAGTATAACGGACAACTATTATCTTTAAACGAAATCCAGCTAGTCAGTATGAATAAATAGCACATTAACAAGTTTTCACATACACGTACATTAGACGATTCAGGCTGGTGAATTATATCTTACAGAAAAAAACTGAATACGATTAAAACCAGACATAATCACATACCTGAATTGATAATAAGATAAGTCTGTTCGATGAATGAGTAGCACTTACGTCGAGCTGTGAGTAGATATGTGTAGCACGTCCGATAGGCAACTGTGTTTAAATTACGATAAAGGAAGGAACAAAAATTTAAATGTTAACACAAACTGTATTTTCGTCTACCAAACACAAATCAATTACTTATTTTATTTCCCGATATAATACTTTTATATTAAATCGCAGCTAACCCGCATTCATAAGCTTGCCGGCCGCCAAGGGTCTAGAAGTGCGGTGTTTATAAAGGAACTGACGATTAGCTTGTCCATCTCCTCCAAGCGTTCATGAGCGACTGCTGATGGCGCCGAGTGTCCTGAGAGCTTCACATCGGGAGAACTGTCTATTTGAAACCACCTCCTCCCAAACCCTCGTCAGTGCGCGCTGCCCGCGATCGTAAAACGTTTTCGGTAATTTCTCAAGATGGCAACAACTGCCTACTTCCGTGCACAGGAGGAACCTGCCTAACACCCCCTTCCACCCTACCCTGCACCCCACAGAACTGCCCCGAATCCATAATGCCAGTCACCCCTACACCCCTAAACCCCCTTACAATGCTCCTCTGCGAGCTGATTCAATATGGCGACATATGCCTAGTTGTGGTTACATAGGGAGCAGGTTGCTCGTAGCCATCCACCTCCCACCCTACCCTGCACCTCTTATCCAAAGGAAACTTACCCCGAGGTCAAGAACCCAGACCATCCCTTCCACCCCTACTCCCAAAGCTGTCTTTGTGCGAAAAGAGAGTTCTTCTCAAAGAACAAGGCTACGCATCCCTCCCCCACTACACTATTCAGAAAGTATATTTTCTAGTGTTGGCTCCCCTGCTTCCGCTTGCCCCGACCCTTCACTCCCAGAGCGCTTCCTCGGTTATGAACGGAGCTTGCTTCAAGGCCAAAGCGACAGTTTCCCTAAGGAGGTAGAAGTGGATTTTGAACTGACATGGGCTATTTCTCCTCTCCACTACCAACTGTTAATTTTTCTCAGACACTGAAGCTTCCTCCTATATTTCGGAAGGCAAGAGCTTGGCTCATTCCCAGCTAAATAAAATTTCACAAATACCACCAATAAAACTTTGTCCTTGTCACTAAGAAATACATTTCAAATGTTTTTAAAACACACAATAAATTCAATTAAAAATATAAACCATTTTAAGTAAAAATTTAAGTCTAATTCTGTAAACTTACAAGACATTTTTTAACTTTATACCAATTACAGCACACTTTATACCATTTTTCAACCATTTTTAACTAATCACTGATTAATTTTCATATCACACAGCTATAAGACAATTTTAACTTGTTAAGATTTTAAGCATTGAAAGAACACCGGTTTTCAAACACAATTTTTATTCAAGTTTTAACTAACACGTTGAATGCAAATACCCAAGTTAAACTTTATTTTCAACTATTGAAAACATACGTTAAACAAACATATTGGAAAAGTTGTTTTAGTTTCAATCCGATGTATATTTATTCGCCTTGCAAACTAAAATACGTATTTCACGTGTAGACTTCTCTGCGACACTAAAAATTTGACTATATTATCGTATAGGAAAATATAATATCGCTAAAATTTATTATTCTATGTTGAGTAAAACTCAGTTCCAAATTTATTTCGGAAAGGAAGTCGACTACAACGACGTGTTTTTACCAAAGATATGGGTACGAGTCATTTTAAAGCCTCATGTATAATACCAGCTAAGGGATAGCCGAGAATCAAGTTTATGCGGGAGAGTGGGCGATGAGAGTGTATCGCGTGTAGTTGGAACAGAATACGCAGCTAACGAGCTTAATACGGGCGGGCTGGAGTTTTAGACCGTGCGGAGCTGGCTAGACGAGGGAATGGTTCAGTAACCAACCGCTCGCCACTATCGATACCCACCCGCTTCCATCCACCCTACAACCTTCCCTTCACGCCCAGAGGTTGGTGCTCGCCTCCGCGCATGCACGATAGCAGGAGGGAGAACTTCCCCCATCCCTCAGCTGCACCCACAAACTTCACTTTACAATGCCTACAGCTAGCCTACACTAAACACAACACTTTGTGACCTGGGTCGCCTATTTCTTCCAGCGCAAAGCTTTTACGTTTTGTAAAAAGCAAGTGCACTGTGCTTTCAACATTGCATTGGATTTTAAGCCTAGTATTAAAACAATACATTTAAAAAAAAAACCCATTTTTTTAATTTTTGAATCATAGACTGTCAAATTTGTACACCATAAAAAAGTTCAAATTTGTACACCGTTAAACACATTCAATTTTCTACACTGTCAAAACTTTTAAGTAGTGATACACTCTCAAAAAGTTTTTGTATAGGGAACATAATTTTACTCTCTTAAAACTAAGAAATTTACAAGAATTGTATCATTACAAGCAAATAAATATAACCTAGCACAAACACTTATGAAACCCAGAAAAGTATTCTGATAAAATGACGAAAATTACATCACAATTAAATAAAAAATGTGAACTACCATAGAAATCGAATCTGAGAAATTAATTCCGGGAAACAATATCCAAATTCCAAGAAATATATAACGCGACAAATACATTTTAAATAACATTAAAATATAATCGCATCCCAAATGCCTTTAAGTTGAAAAATTCTGCGAAAAAAAATTCAATTCCAGGAAATTAGAACAACGAATTAAACAAATCGCGTCTTAAATGTCTTAAAACTCTAAAATTACACGAGATTTTATCCCGATTCTAAGAGATGTAACATAAAAAGCAATCAAATACATTACATTTAAAAGGAATCTATTTCAAAGGAATACCACCCAAACACACTGAATTACAGTAAGTACCAAACACACTCACTTATCACAATGTGAATAACATCGCAATTAAAAGGATTTAATCACATTGGATCATTGCTCAAACACTAATCCAATTAAATGATAATACAATAAAAAAGGGATTGATTACAAAATAAATTATAAAGCCAATCCCCATCCAGAGGTTTATTAAATCAAATAACACATACATATATTTAAAAATCTTTTATTCAGTTAAAAACAATTTACAAATATTGAATTACGACATATATTTCTTCCTTTTAATGATTTTATCAACCAAATGTTCATTTGGAGAACTGACTTTTTGCAGTTCATGTTTGTAGAATCCACCTTTTATTGGTTCTCCGTCATATGTTTCTATGTAATACATTCTGGGATGTGTTTGTTTAATTGAAATCATTAAAAATATTTCAAAAGACCAATTCACCATAAAATGTTTCTCAAAGATCCCTTTCTGCTTTGAGATACGTATAAATCCCCCAACTTTGAACTTTGGTTTTCTTTCATCAATGACTTTAACATTATTATAAATAGTTTTCATTAAACTACTATCGATAACTTCTTTGGGAGCCATCTTGATAGTTCTATGCTATATGGAATTATGAAATTTAAGTATTTCAGGCAAAACATCAACCCATTTGTGTCCCCCTCGACATAAAATGTTTATATATTAACTGCTTAATAGATTTGTAGTAACATTTCACTACACTGGCTTTAAGCTCCGAATATGTTGCACAGTGATTAATACCATATTCAGTCATTAGTTTTTGGAAAGATGTAGAGAAAAATTCAGTTCCTGTGTCAGTTTGGAGCGAATTGGACTTTCCATCTTTCAAAATGATTTTCATTGCATTGGTAACCTGTTTCCCAGTTTTGATTTTCAAAGGTATACCCCAAACATATTTCAAACAAACGTCTTTTACCGTTAGAATATACTTGTAACCCTTATTGTATTATGAAAGCAATGCCATTTCAAACAAATCGACTTGAAAAAGATAATTTAAACCATGAGTTATAACTTTCCTTCTAGGATATCTTATCCTTGCAGTAGCATGAAGTTCTTGATCAATTCTTACTAAACTTCATTTGTAATATAACCATCTCCTGTCAACTCTTCAATATTAGAAACTATTTCGTTTTATGTGAATTATTCCCAGACTCTCTCAGAGCGATGAGAAGTTTTAATCTATCGACCAATTCATTAGGATTGTTCCAATATACAGGTGAAAAGTGGTTGTCAATTTCATATTTATATATTCCACTTCCAACTGTATCTCCTATTAAATGTATTTTCGAATTGTTTTCATCTCCTGAACGAATATTAAAAATTCGTTCGACGAATAAGTTCTTTATACTTCTGCAAATAGGAGTCAGAATATCCATTTGGAAAGTTTTTAAACAATAATTCAAATAATCATTCACTAATGTCAGTTAAGTAATCACCTATTTTAATTTTATTCTCATGCAAAAATTTAATTACTGAATCTCCCAGGAACCAATTGTTTTCATATCTATAAACACCAAATATCGTATCGCGCATAGATGTAGATAGTTTTAAAACAAAATTACATCATGTTGATTAAGAAAGGGATCCGTTTTGATTTCCAAAGCTGTTTCTTTAGGTTTATTCGAGACAGAATGCAACATATCCATTCTAGTCATAAAAAGTTTTAATATTTTCTCATTTAAAAAATCCCGTTCCATACATACTCGTTTGGCTTACAAATATTCCTCTTTCACAGCAGATATAGCGTAATGTAAATTCGAAACAGAGGCAGATATATTTGATTAAGGTAAATTAAATTCAATCTATTTATATATGAATTAAGCTGTTGCTTTTCTAACTGTTGTAGTAGATCGATTACTATGTGCTTTTTCAATCTTATCGATTTTACTTAAAACAACATCTAATTTTGTTAAAGTTGTAGCTTTCAAATCATTAATAAAATAATAGATTCGTGTTTCCAAATCATTATTATGTTTTCTCAAATCTGTTTGCATAACTAAACCAAATAATTTATTAATCAATTCATCTCTTATATATTGCGATATTTGTTCCATTCATGTTTCAAGTTGTTTTGCAATAGTTGCATTTACCACTTCATTAATTACGACTCTTAAATTTTCTTGCATTTCTGTAGGTTGTGTTGTAAAAACTATGTTTGTCTTATCGCTAAAATCCTTACTAAATCCATTTAAATGTTCTTCTATTCTAAATTTATTACACTTCAAATCAATGCTAATATTGGTTAAAATGTTTGCAATTACACTCATGTTTTTTTAACATTTTCTTTCAAATCAATTAACTTTATTAATTTCTCTTGATCATTGTTTGATTGTGATTTTAATACATTTAGTGTAATAGTGTTTACGTCTCCCACATAATGTTTATTTACCGCATCACTATCTTTCACAGCCATACCCATATTATGTAATATATATCCATTCAAATCACAATTCCCATCGCGATTTCTAGTTAAGCAGCTATTGCAATGATTGTGTTTTATACTGCTATGTCCAAACTTTGAAATACTCATAGTTCTCCTGGAAGTAAAAAATTGTCAAAACCAGACCTATAGTTGCCTTTATATATGGGGTAAGTGTTGGTATAATCACCAAAAACCATTTTTTTTCCAACAGTAAAAACACGTATCTTTAAACTTTGTAAATGTCATATCACCTAAAACATGATCATTGTAAATATATTGTAAATTCATATTATCCATTTTAAACACAATTACCATATTTGCATTATCATGTAAATTATGTTTTGATATACATGTGTAACTTTGCAACAATAAAACAATCAATATTTGAATGTCGGCCAAAACGAAAGTATTGCAGTATTCCACCCTGTGGCTCACACCAAACATCGTTAAAAGTAAATACGGAATTGGGTAATGCTTCATTCGGTGACACTATATATTTTTTATTTGTAAAAGGGAAATATACCATTCCATCAATTAATGACAAAATATTCGCTAATGGTTGAATTTCTCTTTTTGTATTGTTTTAGAAAACATATACATTTTCAAATTTAAGTCCATTCGGATTCTCCAACAACGACACAATAACACAAGTTTTTCCACATGAAGAAGGACCGCTTATTAAACAATGTATTGATGGTAAAAGAATACCATGTTTCTGCTCAATTACATTTTCTTCCATACTTACAATTAGCAGCAGATATACATTTTGTTTTAAACCTTAATTTCTACACAATTACACAGTATTATGTAATGTGCTAACATAAAACTATAAATGCAGGTCTATATATATAGGCTAGCATTGAGTTGAAAATAATGCCTCGTACTTAATGTATCAAAAAAGAATGCAGTGTAATGAATACATTGATTAATAAAATACCCTTTGAATTACATTTATCGAAATACAAGCATTGTGGACCAAGTACTAAACTTGTAAGACGTTGGCATGGAATAATCAAGGAATAAACTCTTTGGATAATGCGTGTAAAGAACACAATATAATTCACGATCGAACAAACGATTTGAAAGAAAGATGTATAGCGGATTCAATTCTAGCAGACAAAGCAGCAAACATAAGGAAGAATTCATCTACATCTACGGGTGAAAGTTAGGTGCTTGGGTTGTTGATAAAGTTATGCACTCGAAGGTGAAGAGAGGCATGGGCTTAAAATGCATAACGAAACGAAAAACAAAGAAAGGAGGAATCATTCCATTCCTATTTCCACCATTAACAGCTCTTGGACCAATCCTCGGAGGGGTTTCAGCAATTAGTAGAGCATTTAAATCAAAAGGTAAAGGAATGTATTTGAAACCCTATAAAGTTGGACAAGGACGGAGAAACTCCAAACGTGGAAAGCAACGCAGAAAGTCCTAAATAGTCTTCCAAAATGTGCATTAACAAACAAAGATATTCGTGTATTTGTAAAGAAACTGGATATTCCCTATTTCCGAGGTGTATATATGAGAGACGATTTACCAAAGAACCAAATCTTCAAGAATGTATGATTGTTAATTTAGATTTGAAACTAAATGAAGGTACATATTGGGTTGCTTTAATTAAAAATGTAAAACAACCAATGTATTACGACAGTTTTAGCGATTTACTTCCTCCAATTGAAATATATAAATATTTAAAAAACACACAATTAAGATAGAATTACAAAATGGAACATTTACCAAATATAACCAATTGCCGACATTTATGTTTATTTTTTTGACTGTAAATAGGGTATATAAGTAATTGTAATAGTAAAATGTATTAAGTAATATGTCAATTACATTGATATTATGTGGAAATTCATCGCAATTGCAGGCAGTATATTTCCCTGCATTAGAGTTAGATGGAGAATGCAAATTAGGCTAATAGAATTTGTTACTTACAACAGAATACCTAACATTGATATTCATAATAAATCATTTACGGCTAATATTGGTGAAAAAACATACAATATTGTGATACCAGTAGGATATAATGAATTGGATCACCTTAAAACATTCATTAAAGCAGCATTACCTGAAGATGTACATTTCCGATTATATGGAAATCCAAATAAGTTAACTAGTGCAATGTATAGTAATGTTGATATCGATTTCTCGGAAGAAAATTCAAATGCACTATTTAATTGCACAAATCATCAAAACATTTAAATATATTGTTGGTAAATGTATATCGTATAAATGTTAATACTGTAGGCAGTTCATATTTGAATGGAAACCCGACAAATACACTACATGAGTTCACGTGTACCAGGATATAAAATAATTGAAAAACCAAATACATTGATATATCTTCCAATAATAGTTAATCATTTTGATGAACTAGTTGTTACAAATGTTGATCAAGATGGTAAACTTATTAATTTTAGAAATGAAGAAATTACAGTTAGTTTACATTTTAAAAAGAGCTATATAAACAGCTGTATTCAGTTGAGTATTACAATTATAATGTGTATTGTGTATAATAGTAGATTCGGATGTAAAGTAGGCAGTTCTTTTAAGAACTATATGAGTAAGGAACATATCCCGAAGACAGGAAGTACAAAAAGATGTGAACACAAGCATAAAATGTTCAATTCAAATAAGTTACCAGAGAAGTTAACATGAGGCAACAAATTGTATTTTAAAGAATTCGGATATACTGTTAATATAAAGGGAACACATACTTAATGTTGAAGAACTGATCAACTATGAAAATGCATTAAACCAATACGGATATACATGTGTATGAACCTTTCCGACTAGGTCCGTATATGTTTCCTTTGGAAATAAGGATTTATATACAAATTCATGATATTTACATGCTACCATCTAAATCAAGTTTAAAATTTAGAGGAACAATTAAAAAGATAGCAGATGCAAGTAATCCAGCAACTACAATAATGATAAGAAATGGAAAACTCCATTTAATCAACATAATTGTATATTTGCTCAATGGTGTGGAAATCGATCAAACACAATATCTTGGAATTACCCCCACAATAAAGAAGTATCTCTCAGGAACTGTAAACAATCTTTATACAGGGATTATGTCTGGGTGGAACAATGCTAGTGATTACTCAATACAAATAAACTCAGGTGGAAAATATGAAGTTGTTATACCGTTAAGTATGGTTTTGAGATTTGTTGAAACTACAAACATGCCATATTAAATGCTAAACAAGAATTTGTTATTCTATTCGGCAATACACATTTGAAGGCTATACACAATTAGGCTAATAAAAGTGGTGGTGTAACATTTGTATTAAGAAGCTTGGAATGATTCATGCCATATTGAAATTAACACTCGCGAATGTGTAAAGTTTTTAAAATATATGAAAAAAGGGAAGAATCTAGATATTGCCTTCAGATCATGGGCTTTAGAGGTTTTTCCAACACTACCAAGATCAGTAAGTCATTTGGAACGCAAAATCAAGTTTTTCATCAGGAAAACCAAGGTATGTTATTTATTTTTAAATAAATCGTCAAAACAATTTAAAAGCTGATAGATTAGTATTCGATAATTGTGTAATGAAATATATTAAACTATATCTAAACAGTCAAGCTTACCCCTATATAGATTTAAATATGAACTTTCAAAATGGGAAATTCCTTATTTGCTATGATATGAACTCGTAAGTTTCAGAAAATGTATTATAATAAAATTAGTTCAGCAATCCTAGAAACCAAATCATTTAAAACCATAAGAACATTATTTGTACTTGATGTGAGCAAGCAAGATGACACGATTACAAATAGAATGATTGATTCACGAATTGAAATAATTGCAAATACACCAATTCCTGCAAATACACAAGCTTACACTCAGATAATTCATGATAGATTAGTGAGTTACAATGTAAGAGATAAGCTGGTAAAAATAATGAATTGAGTCAGTAGATGCCGAACCACGGCTATAACAAAATGTTTTGCAATGTGCAAGGATTTCAGTCTGCAGAAAGAAAATTTGTCATTAAAGAATTGGTTATTACTGATAAGGAAGAACATATAACTGTATTCCACTTCAAATCACCATGGTTTAATCTGGGAAAGTGGATGTATAGAGTATAAGAATATTGAAGCTATTTGCAAACATTACCTAAATAGTTGTGAAATATATGTAGGTGGAGTTGAGCAAAAATGCATTTTATGAAGTGTGTGGAATGGGAAAGTAATAGGTATTTAAAAAGAATAAAAGTGCCCAGCATTAAAACAATTATGTAAATCATCTGCATCTAATTCAACAGTTTTCTCTGGAAAGGAAAACTATAAATTAATGCTAAAATGGCCATTAATGTCTGACTTTGGGGGAAATGGACTATGACGATTATCTCCCTAACTCACCAGTGAATATTAGTTGAGTCATATGACATTATTTAGGATGGGTGTAATTTACTATAAAAGTATTTGCTTATATGATATCCACTAGTTGTAAAGATGGTTCAACAAGGTAATTAAATCACCTGTTCTTGCATATAGAAATCAAAATATAAATTGAATATCAGCAAGTTATTAACACATTGAAGCAAACCATTTCGTATTTGGTTTGGAAAGAAATAATTATGGGTCATCCTATACTTGATATCGTTAAAATTAATGAAAGAATTGTGTAATTTCTATGTTTTTTGAACATAATATGCTGCTTCAGTATTAAAATGAATTTTTTTGGATCATCCTGTATTTGCATATATTTTGAAACACTTATCTGATGTGTCCTATGTTTTGTAACATTATGTAATTTCCTAATTTTGTCAATAAAGGAATGTTTAAAAAAATGAAAAATATTTCTTAAAATTTATCTATCCTATTCCATATTAAAAATTATTTTGTTTTAGTAAGAATAATATTTTCTCCCCAAAGACTTTCGAGAGAAAAGTTCTGGAAGCAAGCACTCTAACCACTTTTCCATAACTAACACTGTAATATACGATATCAGATAGGGATTGGTTGATATAAACTGGATTCGAGTCTGGGTTAGGTCGTGTACAAATGTAATTAGTTTCCCTTCTAAGGGTTCAAACATAATAGATGATACATAATAGATGTTTCATTCGTATGTTGATATGTTGCGATATGTATTACTATAACATTCTTTCATAGAATAAGGAAAGTACAACTGTTGATTAAAATAAAATAAATCAGTTCATGCACGTGAAAAAGGTAGATATGTTCAATTTTATAAATGTTTAAACTAAATCAATTGCTTGGAATTTTTCCGATAAATCGTTATTAACTTTGTAATTTATACTGGCTTCAAAATTTTTGAAGTACAGCGTTTGCCAATAGTTCAAAAAAACAGTTGTGTTTAGAGATCTGAAGTTTTAGCAGTGTGACTGTTCCTTCAAGGTTAAATTTCAATAGTACCAACCACAGAAACTGAGATTTCAGAGGTTGGCAGTCTAAGGCCAACAAACCCGCATAACATATTCTGGTTTTATTATACCCTGGAGACAACCCCAGGTGCCTAGCTTTTTACAAAGGAAGTGACCAAGGACATTTCCCTCCCTGGAGGGGTAGGTATTTCAGGTCAACGATTTTTTCGACCGCCGAGACTAGCAAGGTCAAAATTACTTCCTAGCAATTTGAAATCTCTCGAGCAAAAAATATTTTGTCTTCTACTTGATAAAAAATTAATATTGACTTTGCAAACTCCATTACGCAGGAAAATCGACAGAAATTTAAAAAAATAAAATTAACAAGACTTATATAAAAATGAACAAATATTTATGAAAACAAGTTTTTACTCGCCCATACTAACCTGTATAAAAAAATTCAATGGAAATATCTTTTTAAAATAGAATTTTAACCAAATTGGAAACTTGTTCGGACCAATTGACTGAGAAAATATTGTATTTGTTTAACATAAATATGATTATCATTATACAGATTAAGAAAACGGGAACATATTTACTAAATTAGATCGCATCACATCTCTTGATTTAGATAATATATATTTCGAATAAGAAAAAGTATTTCCTTTAAAAGATTAAAGTAATCTTAGATATGGTTATGGTTATGGTTTTTGGATAATCTTACTTTATTTTTTCCTGTAAATTATATATCATTTTATCAAATATGTTGATCTCTATTATACTGCTAATCGTTTTTAATGGTTTATTAAATACCGTTTATTTATTTGTTATGGTTTACAAGTTATTTTTACTAATAAATAAATGTTATTCATTTCTTCGAGCAAGGAACTTAGCAGAGAAGTTTATCTCCGAGGTTGGGGTGCTGGTTTGAAGTTATTTGAAAGTCGGAGGTGCGGGAAGAGAGAGGAATGGGTGTTTGAACTTCTGACTTCTGGTTGGAGGGGAGAAATCAGACTTCTGGAAGGTTTGACCAAGGAATTTGAAATTTTTATAAATAGGGATTCAGCCTGTATGCCCCTTCCACTTTTTCCAGTTGTTTCTCAGTTCGGTTCGCTTTGCGATGTCGCGGTCGTATGAAGACTACTTTCATGGCTTATGTATGCAACATTTTAAAAAAGAGCTTGATGATTTTGATTGGGAGTATTTCGATAGACTAATCAACTGTTCGTATGATTTAGTAAGCAGTTTCAGAACTCCTTTAGAGGAAGAGGAGTTTACATTCACATTGGAACCAGTGATGGCGTCATTATCAGCATCTAAGAGAGTGTCCACAGCACCATCTACTGCGTCTACATCTTCCAAGTTTGCAGCACTGTCCGCCACGGTGCCAATGTCTACTAGAGTGTCCACGTCACCATCAGCTACTGCATCCACATCTTCCAAGTTTGCAGCACTGTCCGCCACGGTGCCAATGTCTACTAGAGTGTCCACATCACCATCAGCTACTGCATCCACATCTTCCAAGTTTGCAGCACCATCTGTCACGGTGCTCCCACCTACAGAGTTTGGAGCTTTAGACTTAAGAAGAATAAAAACAGTTGAGCAAACAACTACCAACACCCAATATTTGCTCCTGTTGTAAACCGTTAGCTTTAACATCTCCCTCTCTAAACGTCTCTCCAAAAGCTGTATTTACCAATGATAATTTGTTACAGGAATTAGACGAATTTTTAAATTTTAATTTTGGTGTATCACCTGCTCCAAGTCAACCATCTATTGAAATATTGTCACCTGAAACACCTCGAGATAAATTAATTTCCCCGCCTCCACCTATATTCAATCCGTCACCACAAGAAATAATTTATAGCCTAATCTTGTTACCTCCTTAAACAGTTGCTGTTATTCCAGTTCAGAAACACAAATTAAGCTTAGGTCTTAACCCTAGACGTAAATTGTAGTAAAAATTCACATTTTCAGTGATGAATGATGCCTTCCGCGGTATAATTTCACAAATATTTTTTCATTATTAAAATATTGTAATGATTTTTTACTTGTAATAGGGTGAAAAGTTTTTACAGTTTAATGATTGAAAATATAACGTTCTAACGACTTACGAAGAATTTTAATTGATTTTTAACGATTTTAAAGAAATTTCATTCAGGTCTTATGGTTTTCAAAGAAAAATCATCCCGGTGTAACTGTATTTAATGAAAAATCATTCATGATGGAAAGTTTATTAAGAAACTTTATTATTATTATTTTAATCATATAATGTAAATTTTTTCACTCTTAACACCTTTTGACATCGTTATGGTGGACGGGGAGTTTTTATGGTTAAAAAGCCTGTTTGGCTTATACATGTATATGTTAGAGTAATTGAATATTTCTGAAGTTGTATCATGATATGGTCCGATTATATTTTACAGTTTTAATGACATGAAATGGAGTTTTTTGGTTAAAAAGCCTATTTGGTTTGTACATGTAAATGTCAACATAATGAACAAAATAAATTATTGTATTTATTTCATAGTTTGTGATGTAATATTCATGAACAATTTCGGTATGTAGCGTTTGTAAGAAGTTAGTGCTAAACGATGTTTGTATTTCATTTAAGGTTGTGATTTAACGTGAAGTAATGATTTTAAGTTGTGATATTTTTCAGAAGGCAATGGTAAAAATTATTGTATTTCATTTAATGTTGTGATTTAGTATGCTTAATGCCAAGATGTATAATTTATTTTGTCTTGGAAGAGATGTTGAATTTTCTAATAAAACATTTTCTTTCAAGTTAAAAACAAATAGTTTGACTTATTATTTATTTTTTAAAATACCTTATGTCACTAACTTTTTTCAATGATATCTTATGTAAACTGAGAAAACAATGCTATGAGTAGATGTCTATCAGTATTGGTAAGCTGATGACTTGTACTTAAATTTATTAATTTTTTGCTTGATTTCACAAAGAAGAAAATGTACTGTTCTTGACTTATAAAATTTACAATCATTTGAATTAAAACCTGATTAAAAAACTAGCTTACTTAGAAGGAAATTACAAAAAAAAAAATAAAAAATATGGAGAAATTCAAACATAGCTAAGTGAATGAATGAATGAAATTTTGCAAAGGAATGAGGCAACATGTTAGCATTTTGAGAGGACCTTTGTCCACTCTGGCAATTCAAGTTGAAATTTGTAGTACGACAGGACAGGATGGTTTGCTGACCAACTTTAGTGAGATCCTCCAGGGGAATCTATTGAAAGCGAACCCCGCATACTTTCACAGAGGTAGGTAGCAAAAACATCTGTCCCTCCTTGCCTTCAATCTACGTCTGCACGGAACACAGTCCAGCAACTTTTTAAAAATATTTAATTTTACATATACACAGATTACAAGAATTCCTTTTCAAGATACAACACGATTATGCCTGGAGAAGAAGCTAAACATTATATATATATATATATATATATATATATATATATATATATATATATATATATATATATATATATATATATATATTTATTTATTTATTTATTTATTTAAACTAGTTTTTTAATTAAATAAAATTTAACTCAAGTTATGTAATAATACCAATATATTTTCCCGTGAATTGACAAGTATTTGGACCTTCATTTTAAAAAAAAGTACAAATAATGTTGAAATCGCTATTTTCCAAATCCGAAAAACATGATTTCCGCATGTATTCACAGTGTTCCGTTAGACTCGTGTCAGAAGCTGTTAAACTATAATTGAATATAAATTCTATTTTATACATTTTTGCTGTTGGAAAGTTTTTGGTTAGACGTAAAAAATAGAGGGAACATGTTGGTTAGCACGCTCGCCACTCCGGGATGGTCACAGCATAATAACAAATTTTCACAATGTGTGGATGTCGTGTTAGACGTTGGTCGACGTGTTTAATCGGATATATATATATATATATATATCGTTTCCCCATGTCTCACGTGCCCGCGACTCGGCGCTTCTCCCCTCACTTCACCCTCGTCGGCTCTCAGTACATTGATGTTAGGAGTCGTCTAAATCTCTCCCAATTTTTTTTCTCTCCTATACGTCAAATTAATAGTAAAAACATTTCTTAACGAGTGAATACTTGTAGAAAATATTTCTTAACGAGAGAATAAAATATATCTTATGTTTCTGTGTGATTCTGAAAATCATAGTTGCGTGATTCAAATATACACTTGTTGTTGTTGAATTTTAAATCTGGGTATTATATTGGGAACTTGATTTCAAGGACTTGTAATATATATATATATATATATATATATATATATATATATATATATATATTCACTTATCATATAGTCATCCTGTTATGTAAGGTTGAAGGGACAGCTAGTCAGGCCAAATCTCTCAGGACATGTATTCAGACGGTCAGCGACGTGAAGCAGGGGAGCCACCAGTAGAAAAACCGATGTTCTGAATACTCTAGCGAGGAGAGCGTGTTGTCTTGAAACAGGTACTGCAGAGACATCAACTAGCGAAAATATGAAAAGGCATACCCAGGACTGAGTCTGGGGTGCGTAAAACTGATTTTTGCAAACTCCAGGGTGGATCGATACTGGAGGTCTTCAGAAAAAGTCGCCTTCGGGAGTATGGTGCGGTAAGGGGCACGCCCCTCTGGAGAAGGGCCGGTTCTAAAGGAGTGTAGGTGGGAGAGGGTGGTTGGCATTGTGGAGTCGGAGCAGCTCTAAGAGTGATTGGTGAAGGGTAGGGTGGGAGGGCGTGCCTACGAGCGAGCGGGACCCAATCGGAGCGCAACTAGGCAGTTATCGCCATCTTGAAACAGTTGCGACAATTGACATTCGCAGGCAGCTGGGTGACTGACCCCCAGGATCTCTCTGAGGAGGGGTGGTAGGGGGTGGCTGGCATCGTGGAGTCGGGCTGGGGTAGGATGGGAGGGGTGGCAGGCAGGGTCCTCCCTATGTGAGCACTAGTAGGCAGTTGCCATTTTAAGAAATTACCAAAAAACATTTGACGATCGCGGGCAGCGCGCAAGGGCGAGGGGTTGGGAGGGGGTAGTTACAAGTAGACATTCCTCCCGATGTGAAGCTCTCTGGACACTCGGCGTCGTCTTCAGTCGCTCATGAACGGTTGCAGGAGACGGACAAGCTAGTCGTCAGCTCCTTCATAAACACCGCACCTCTAGACACTTGGCGGCCGACGAGCTTACGAACGCCGGTAAGCTCAATTACGGACCATCTCTAGTGATAGCCGCGATTTAATGTAAAAGTATTTTATTGGGAAAATATACATTTTCGTGTGTTTAGTCAATATTGCGATAAGTAGCTGATTTCTGTGTTCGGTGGACGAAAATACAGTTCGTGTTAACATTTAAAATATTTTACCTTCATTTACCAAAATTTAAACACAGTTGCCTATCGGACGCGCTACACAGATCTACTCACAGCTCGACGTAAGTGCTACTCATTCATCGAACGGACTTATTTTAATATCATTTCACGTAAATGATTATGTATGGTTTAAATCGTATTCAGAGTTTTTTGTCGTAAGATATAATTCAACAGACTGAATCGTGCAAGGTACGCTTATGTGTAAACTCGTTAATGTGTTATTTATTCATACTGACTAGCTGGATTTCGTTTAAAGACTATTTGTTCGTTATACTTGTCTCTCGTGTAAATTATATTTCTAAGCTCGAGACTCACGTTACGTTTAATTCCATACTGGAGTAATTCCACTTATTATTAACGTAGTCGTTTGAAATTTGCGATTCGATGCGTGTAATTTATTCATACGTAGAACACGTTTGAAGACTCTGAATCTCTCTCATGTGTTAAATATATTTTTGTAATAATCGCCTATCTACCACCAACATCCCTCCAAACACCTCAAAATTAGAAAAAAATAGAAAAAAAACTAATCTTAGCCCACTTTTGATTTCAACTCTACGCCTATATAGCACATTGCAACCCACCACTCTGGTCAATCGCCTCAAGAACACCACACCGTCAACATCGTTCAGAGCTCCTGCTACCCCCACCCAAAAAGAGAGAAAGAAAATAATATATTGGACACTTATGCCATTCCTACACCAAACCCAGAAAAAATTTGATCGGATTATGAGAATTTTAATCGGATTAAGGTCAAATTAAGAATTTATATCGGATTAAAATTTAACCCTTTTTTGAATAACCCTTTCTATTAATTTGATATCAAAGGGTTAATCCAATTAATCAAAAGATGGCATCTTTTGCATCTGAAACCCCCCCCCCCCTGGCCCTACTACTCTTAGCGTTCTTCTGAGGGATGGAAATATAGACACACACACACGGCAAAACTCCCTTTGAATAACAAAAGGGACTGGGACTCAGTATACCAGATGACACTTGGTGGACCCTTTACCTGTGGTGTTTTCATTTAGATTCCAGTTTGTCCTGAAATACAACATAAGAAAAGATACTTTCAGAGTCGGAAAATACTCTACAGGAGACAGCAGCAAGTCGCTGTTGTGACATGATAATTTTAATTTTTATGGGCAACCAGGGTATTTTACTGCTGGGTTCGCTGTCTTTATCTTCAAAGCCACAAGCAATACAGATGTCACAGAAGGAGTGACGCTGCCGTGAAGTTATCGAATGGAGCTGTTGGGTGAAGGAGCAGTGGACTCACTCTCGCCTGCCACATGAAGTTGACTTCTGCTTTCACCGTCTGGTCTCCCTTGTCGATGGAACGCTCCTCCACTCTGCGTCGCATTTACATTCCACCGTAGCTTGGTGGTCAGATTACTCGCCTACCAACAAGCCGGGGTCGCCCCCGGATTTTCGCACGTGGGAATCGTGCCGTTCGTCTGCGGCTTTTCTAGGGGATCTCCCATTTCCCCCCGCCCTTGCACTCCAGTGCTGCTCCATACTCACCTCGCTTCGCCCTCACCTGAATGAGTGAAGAGATTTGGATGCATCTTAACAGCGAGGTCTTGAGAGCCGATGAGGGTGATTGAATGAAGGGGCGCGGGAAACGGGTGATCCCCGAGAAAACCCGCCCACCAACGGCATCGTCCGGCAACGATTCACACTTGAGAAATTCCGGTGACCCGTCCGGGGATTGAGCCCGGTTCGCCTTGGTGGGAGGCGAGCGTGCTAATCACTCAGCCACCGTGGCCCCGAGGACGTTGAAGTGGCTGAGTGACGTTACCGGCTCTGCCTACCAAGCCAGCAGCCGCGAACTGCAAATGAGGAATCAATGTTAAACGAAATTCCTTCTGACTACGTCAATTGTAAAGATAACTATAGACCGTTCACGGTAAAGTGAACACTTTTTTAAGCTGTTTCATAAAACATTATAACCAATAAATACATTTCATTGTGGCCTCGGACTTATGGTTTTGGGTATGGTGAATGTATACACTGTGTTTATTACACACATGTCATGGTTTATATTAACAAGTGGTGGAATGATATAAATTGGTTAAAAGAAAAAAGTAATTAGGGCTCCAAAAGTGCTCACTTTACCGTGAACGGCGTATACCTATTTCAAACAAAAAACATTTGGCCGTGACTTTCTCAGAAAATAGTGCAATACAAAATTATTTCAAAAAAATAATTATTCATATTTATTTTGTTCTTTGTAAATTTTAATATTACATTTTAGAAAAAACCCGAAACAGTCGCAAGATATCTTAACATAGCAACATTCCTTAAGAAACTTCACGTTTCGTATTACATTAATTCCCATTTGAATTTCGCGGCTGCCGACTTGGTAGGCAGGGCCGTTAAGACATGTGGATTTCGCTTGTGAAGTCCTCGGTTTGTTCTCCAGCATCAAAGTTATCGAAAGGGCAACCTCGTGCCTAAAGTGTTCTCATCGCTACCGCCGTGGTAGATTATTGTCTCGTGGTGTCCCTGTTAGCTCTATTTCTTTGACCCCATCACTCACAGCTCATCCGTCCTTCGCATTCAGTTTAGCCAGAGCTGACAGGACCGACGTATTAGTCACGGGTAGGGGTAAAATAAAACAATGTGCAGATTTGCTTCCTCACTCTTGCGAAAGGTTCGTGTGTGTATGCGTGTATGTGTGTGTGTGCGCGCGCCTTATTTATTTTGAGCATAACATTTTTTTAAAGGTGATTTTGTATAAAAAGTGTTATGTCCCCTCAAAAAGGGACGCTCATGTGTGTATGAGTATGAAAAGTTTGGACGGCTCTTAACATTGAGGCCCTTGAGAGCCGATGAGGGTGAAGCGAGGTGAGCAAGGAGCAGCGCCGGAATGAAAGGGCGGGGGAAAAGGGAGATCTCGCCGACACTCAGTAAGTTGAATGAACTGAACAAGTGTGACGTCCCTGCGTTTAAGAAGGTTCAAATATTTATAGAAGTGAACAAACCGGACAAGCAATACTCATAGGCGAGAAATGGATATAGTGGATGTGTGTTCAGATACGCTTTTAACTGTTTAGCAGTTTCGGCAAACACACGTTACACCATTAAATAATCACAATAAAAAAATTAACTTTGAAATTGTAATATAAATTTAAGGCACTGACACGCTGCACTATTATTATTGTGTGTGTGTGTGTGTGTGTGTGTGTGTGTATATATATATATATATATATATATATATATATATATATATATATATATATATATATATATATATATATATATATATATATATATATATATATATATATATATATATATATATATATATATCTACTGTTCACGGTAAAATTGGCCCTTTTGAAAGCCCTGCTTAAGATCTATTTGTATACACGTTGTGTATTCCTCCGCCTTATGTAAATTTAACATTGCTACGGGCCTCACCACTTTATTCGTGCGTCGATCAAATGAAACTGTGAAATCATTAAGAATGTAAATAATTTACAAATCTGCTAATTTTTACATTTAGACGCATTACATTAAAAAATCAGAAAGGGAAAGAATTAATTTTATGTTATCGCAAATATTTTTCTAGCACTTTTTTCTGACGTTAAGACACAGTGCGCTCATTGCAAGGGCAGTTGTTTTTTTTTCTAAGGTTTATTTATAAAGTCCTCACTTTATCGTGAACAGCCTTTAGTCTTGTTCTTGGCATTACTCCAACGTTATTGACAAATAAAAGGAATTGATGTCTGCTCCGAAATAATGTGTCTTAATATGCGCGAAGTCTTAAAAAAAAAATTGTAAAGCCCTCCTACCTGGCACAACTGAAATGAGCTCACTAACAGGTGGTCTACAAACGAAAGGAAACTCGTTTAACGTAACGAGCCATATCCCTGGCCAGCCATCCCAAATCTGCTGTAGTAAGAATGCCAGGCGCGCTGCCTTACACCCGATTGGAACCATCGAAATGAGATGATAACTGCCACGATAGGTGACTCGTGTTGGAAAAAAAAACATCACTTCGTAAACAAATGAGGGAATTCGATGCTATCGCGAACTAGGGAACATTCTTTCCCAAATCAAAGTACGTATTTACAAGTAAAGACTGCTGACGATAAAGTGAGCACTTTTAAAATCAACCTTGGAAAAACGTCACTGGCCCTGTGTGCATTTTATTTTAACGGGCGCACTGAGTGACAAGCGCCCAGTAAAGCTGGTAACGAAGGTTGGAAAGTAGTTCCATATCTTAACCTTCGAATAAAAAAGTGTTAGGTAACCATTTGTGACAACTTATATTATTTATTTTCAGTTCTGCTATATTTAAATGCATAAAAGCGTAAAAAATGAGCGGATTTTATAAATATTAATTTTACTTTCCTAATAATTTTACACTTTCATTTGACTAACGCATGAATAAAGTGCTGATGCTCGTAACAATGCTCATTTTACATAAGGCGGAAGAAGACACAACGTATATTTTAAGCAAGGCTTTCAAAAGTGCCAATTTTACCTTGAACGGCATATAGTTTTGAATTACAGTCGTAAATGCAGAATTAATTTTTTATGACGCACATTCACATCCTACTAAAATAAAAACAAATTTAACTAACGAATTCCTAAATTGCCAGTAAAATACAACATTTACTGGTCGGAATGGGCTTTTTTTTTTTTTTTTTTTTTTTTTTTTTTTTGCCCCTCGTGGAAAAATTATTCTCTGGTGTTTTCTTGACTGTGGCGAAGAAAATGCTGGTTTAATGGAATTTGCACGTTACTGATTTAAAATGTGCTGATTTATAAAAGTGAGAAACAAGCGGGACGGGACAGCCTCCCCGACACAACTTGACGTTGTAAGTAACGAGTTAGAAATAAGAGTTTACATCCGCAGGAAATAGCCAGCATTGGCGTGCCGCATGTGACAACTAGCCGCGGGCAAGGATAATAGAGACACGGGAAATGGCACGAAGTTACAAGCTGGCAGCTACCACAACCACGTCTACTATGTTTGCAAGCAATACGTCAACCATGGTTGCCAGATATATTTTCCTAAGAATAAATTATTATACCCATGGATTTTTTTTTCTCCCCTCACCTTTTTTTTTTATAAATGTCGAGATGACAGCACTTCTAAAGAGTGTTCAAGAGAATAAATTTTTTTCTACATTTTTATGGGGGTTTTTTTTTTCGTTATGGCACGAAATAATATTCTGAAAAATGTATGCCAGTGGTGGAAAATTATTTTTAAAAAATACGCTAAGCCCTTGTGACGGCACGACCTCGCGAAGATACGTAATTGATACGAGTATCGAATAGTTATTTAAATAATAAGTGAACTTGATGAATTTGTGATTTGCTGCACGACTAGATTTAGGTTCGTGAATTATAGATTTGGAATCAGTATTGGAAGTGATTATGTATTTACAGAATTTAGTAGGAGCTCGAATTGAATCACGTATTTGAGAAACAATATAAGTCACGAGCAACACTTTTTACAGGATTTGAACAAAACATCATAGGCATTGACGTGTTGCAAAATACATAGATATGAAATTATACATAAAATATAAAGTGAATCTACATCTGTTTAATATGAAAAACAAAAACACAGAATTTTCAACCCCCCTCCCCCAAACAATATTTAAAAATGCTGGACTTAAGTTGTTTCTCAAATGCACAAACTAAAATCAAAGTAAATTGTTACGAAGTTTGTTGTTTTTGCTTTAAGGTAGTCAAAAATTCTACATTAAATGTGTATTTGTGTATATAAAGTAATACTGAACTTTAACACTGAAAGATATACAAAATAACACCAATTAATAAGAATAAGTATGCATACAGTTCCTAATGCACAAGTCTTGCTGATGATATGTTAAAGTCTATGTCGACATAATTAATCATCAGGATGGTTTTGCGTTTTTTCCTTTGCACACGTCGGCCACAAGAAGGTTTCATTATAGAAGGACTGGCAATCTTCTGTGTGTGTGGTATGTAGTTTTGAAGCATGCAAAGGTCATCCATTTTTTACAGGTTAATAGGGACGCAACCTGCAGGATACGCCGTTTCTGCTCAAAGAACAGGGACAGAAAGCTTGCAATCCGAAACCCTAAAACGGTCCTTAACGAGTGAATCAATGAAGGGTCATGCCTCAACAAGTCCAGTATTGTCACTTGCATAACTAAAGTGCATGAACTGATTTGGCTTGAAGCTTGTTTTCTGGTCTCTAGGAACACAGATTTGCCATAGGACTCTTGTGACAGCACAGTCCTTTTAAAATACTTAGGCCACCATTGCTTGAACTCAAAAATGCTGATGGAATCTGGTATCACAACAATGAAGGATCTCTTGCATGATGGCGTTACAATCATCTCAACATACTCCTTGATGGTGTACACTCTGTCGTACTTCCTGATTTTTCTTTTGAGGATTACAAAATTCCTATCGCAGGGCAGGAAAGAGTGGTCTCTTATTGGGAGATAATAGTCAATGTGTCTAAAGAGTTTTAACGAGGTCAAAGCGGACAGCATTATGATGAATGTGTGATTATTATTTTGTGCTCTGAACCCGTCAGAAAATATGTACAAATCTTTGACTCCCTTCATTGAAGTATTCAAGTACTCCAAAACAAATGAATATACCTCGTTAGGCCCATTTGTTCCAATTCCCTCATAGTACACAAAGAATGTTGCGTTGCCATCTTTAGGTTATGTATTCAGAAAACACTGACGGTTAACTGTCTAAGATAAAAAAAAAAAACCTCCTGGACTGGAATGCAAGGTAACTGAAGACTCTGCATGTAATCGATTCAAATGGCTCCCAAATCTCCTGTTTGTCAGCTTTGACCACATCACTGATTTCCTTCATTTTCGCTGCAAACTTCTTAGTCCAGCGCAAAGGCACACATTTTTCTGCCTCTGCTACTTTCTTTGCTGTTTGGTTTAAAAGGTGTTCCTGAGTTTTACATCCAACTCCTCGCAAGTACCACATGTATCTACCTGGGGTTCCCCAAAGGACAGAGCAAAATGTTCTTTGAAAACTTTCAGATAGAAGCGATAGTTCGCAGCCGACATTTCAGGGTATTTATTTTGGAAGAGTGAGTACATGGTCTTGACATCTAACTTCTCGCTTAAGTATTGGTATTCTTTGTTTTTGAAGTGTGATATCTTGACCGAAAAGGGTAACTATGATGCTTAATAGCATCGATTACCAACCCTGGCTAGGTATTACTTGATATTGACTTCCCACACTTGTCATATAGACTTTTGCCTTCAGAGAGCAAGATACAAAGTCTGCGGAGACGTTCCTCGGTGATAGCATGTATGTTACTAAAAGCTGTTTTTCATACAGGATATTTTCCTGAACTTTATGATATCTCGTGTACATAGGTACATCCTCTTGGTGGTTTTGAAAATACTTCCTTTGGAATGCGACGTCTACGGCGCATTATCTTTTTCGTGGAAATATGGCTCTGGAGGTAACAAACCCTGTTCACTTTTTATATCTAAACTTGTAAATTTTTTGAAGAATTCAACTCGTTGTGGTGGTGATATAACTGTAAAGAAAATTTCGTCTGCACATGCAACACATAGAATATGACAGCATCAGTTTTTGTAATATGATGGGACTGAACTGAACAGCATTTCATATAACCTATAGTAACAAGGAATGTTTCAGACATTAAGATCCACTTTTCAGAGATATTAAAAGAATGTCTGTAAAGGCTTCCCAAGTTTAAGCAGTCAAATGACATATAATAGACTTACTTGCAGTCTCCACGCTGCTTTTTGGCAGGTAGAATTTTTTTACACTCCAACTGGTATATGCTTCACACTTTACATGTGCTCGTTTTGTCTTTTCTGCCTTATATCGAAATGTATTTCGACACTCTTTATTACGCTTTTAACTGTCAGCCACATATTCATCCTCACTGCAATGTTCCATTCTTTAAGCTACAAAATTAAACTAACATAAACATCTGAACCTCAGTAATGTTGTCTTTTATCTATGGCGTTGACACTACATTAATTAAACACCACGGACAAATATTTCACCATGCATCAGAGTTATCTGGTGAGAGCAGCTTTAACACGCTTCTCTATGGCTTTGCGAGTACCAAGCATTTAAAGCGCTAGGTGATGTGTGAGAAGGGTATTTGAGGAACAACATAAGTCCTGGACTTATGTTGTTCCTCAAATACCTAGCAACTAGAGAAGGCTGTATCAATGCTGCTATTGTGTGGACTTTGTGGTTTTGTCCCCCATTTTGTATGACAGTGCAACACGAATACGCAATGTTTTTTCATATCTCAGGGAAGATTCGACCAATTACTAGCAAATTTTGGCAGACAAGTAACACTGCGGTAGGCCATGTAAACTGATAAGGGCGACGTCAGACTGTACATAAAATACAGCGTCGCCACTACGTGCAAGCTATTGAAATAGCTTGCAGAATTTCAATCGTGAAGTGTGCAGCTACTGGACTCAAAGCGATGACCCGATCGTCTTATTTAGCGGCAATTCATTGGTAAAGCTTAACTTAGCCAGTCGCATCTCCTAGTTCCGCAGGGGGCCGCGGTTGTCGTAGTGGCTAGAGCTCTTGCCTCCCAACAAATAAGGCGAACCAGGTTAGATTCCCTACGAGGTGACCAGTATCTTCGCACGTTGGAATCTTGCCGGACGATGCCGCTGATCAGTGGGTTTTCTCTGGGATCATCCGTCTCCTCTGCCCTTTCATTCCGGCGCTGCTCCATGCTCACCTCGTTTCACCCTAATCGGCTCTCAAGACCTCGCAGTTAAGAGCCGAGCCACCCAACTTTCTCCACTCTTAGTTTCGCATGTTTTCAGCTAGGCTGGAGCGCTGAAAATGAATGTGTTATATATGCATGATGTCTTAAAGCGTGACATTCCCGAGTATTTTGTCTGAAGCACGTGTTCTTTTCGCCCAAGAACATATTCTGAATGCGTTTTGCAGTTTTGATGAACAAAAAACGGATTTCAAACAACCCGCAAAGAAGTTTAAGGCAGGCGATTTCCCAGCAAAAGTTTTAAACTCCGCCATGTCACTGCAGGCTGCTAGGAAGCAACGGAACATGATTTTCAAAACATTTCGACGTGCACTTCCTCGCAATTTAAGGCTGTGGCCGAATTCGCCTGAAGTACATACTTGTGCGTACCTGTCCCCTGAAGTGACGTCGTAAGTGCTGTCCGAACTGCAAGTGGAGTATGCAAGTATACAAGTAAACGAAGTTATATACTTCTCTCATACTTACGGAATATGTGCCACCATTTAGAGAAGCAATTGGTAGGTTACAATTGATTTCCGACATAATCATTTGATTTAAAGTTTACTAGGGCAACATTACTACTAGTTTCGCCTTAAAAATAGGTCTAAGCAATAAATTTGTATTAGGCCTATGTTCCTAACCTACAGAAGCTAAGATAAAACAGCAATCCAAACTGCACTTACATACAATAATGCAAGACAATAAACGTTAATGTAAGTTAAATTCAAATATTATTTAATACTTTATTTAACCCCTAAAACCTTCGGCAATTATCAAATTCTTAGTCGGAATACATGACTATTTAAAGTGGTTAACTGGCTAATAACTGGCACCTAAGCCGAAAAGACTGCCTGTCCGAATTCATCAAGTTTGGTGACAAGGGTAAGTGAAGTATGCGAGGATGCAAGTACGCAAGTATATACCTTAGTTTACACAGCCTAAATCTACAACAGGGGGATATGATTGCACGCGATGGAAGCCAATGTACTGGACTCTGCTATGTCACTTTGTGGTGCACATAATTCACAGTGGGACTGTTTTTGTCCTGTACAGTACATTGCAAGTCTCAGTACAGAATGGAATGACTTTCCAACTGAATAACCGACTCCTAAACAGTACTAATGATCTATGTTAATGTTATGAATTGTCCATATCACTACAGGCTGTTCACGATAAAATGAGCACTTTTGGAATTAACCTAAGAAAAAGTTACTGTCCATATACTTCAACGGGCGCACTGAGTGACATGCGCCCGGTAAAGTTGGCAACGATAAAAGAAAAGTAGTTCCATATCTTAAAGTCGAATAAAAATTGTTAGGTAACCATTTGTGATAATTTAAATTATTTATTACGCTTTCTTTTTTTAATGCATCGTCGTGTAAAAATTAGAAGATTTATAAAATTCTTACTTTTCTATTAATATCACAATTTCACTTGGCCAATGCATGAATAAAGTGAGTAAGCTCATGGCAATGCTAATTTTACATACGGCGTAAGAATACAAACTCAAGAGAAAAGTAGAGTTTAAGCAGGGCTTTCAAAAGTGCTCAGTTTATCGTGAAGAGCCTATAATTGTTTTTGTCTATATTTTGAAGATATTTTCGTGACAATATATCGATAGTAAATCAAATAAAATATCAAATCATTTTAAAAATAACATTCGATGTTGTTTGAACGTAAATTTAAATATTCTGAATTATTAAAATTTCAAAGTTTTAATTTTGCACTTAGTTTGGTTTCAACTTAAATTATTCTTGAAGTCACAGAAGTGATATATAGCTGTTTCTTTAAAATCCAACACTTTGTTCACCTGCAGTAAATGATAAACTTCTAAATGTTTTGGCTGTAAATTGTATATAAAAAGGTTAAAATTAAACTACGGGCGAACTACTTAAAAAAATTTCCAGTAAGATGTTTTCCATGGCATTCTGGTGACACGGACAATTATTTTGAGCTTTGGCCTAAATTAACTATGCAGTATTTAGTAATGACATCTGACTTTCATGGTTTTTGATGACAGCTGGTATTTATTTTCAAAATAGCGGCAATTTGAATGTTTAGGGCACTATGTAATATCTCGGGAACTGTTTAATACATTTCAGCCAAATTTGGCAAGTTCGTAGTGCATAATACGAGCATTGAAATTAGGAAGCAATAATCTTGTTAGCCCGCCATTATTGAAAGAAGTGCAAATTGAAAACAATAAAGTTTTTCCATTATTTCTTGCGAAAAATTTATTCGATTTAAACCAAATTTGGTTCGTTGACAGGGCACGGTGTGCGCATTTAAAGTAGAGGGAAGTAGGCTAATTAGTTATGTCTATAACTTCTTGTTTCTAGTCTCTTATTTAGCGTATAAAAGAAACAACTTGGAACGAGACAATCGTACGCAAAAAAATTCTGGTAAACTTCCTAAACTGTCATGGAAGTTTTTAACCTGTACAGTGTATGGAAACAGTACTACGTATCAGGCTGAAAATACGGGAATGTTTAGCATCGCTACTATACAAAGTTGGGAACTTTCCTACGCATTTGACTCTTTCCCGAGCAACTGTAGGAACGTTGCCATGGATGTGTAGGAAAATAATTTACCATTCGCGCTTTGTCACTGTACGTATACGCTGATATGGTAAATTCACAAATAATTTCCTAGAGTATGTGCTCAGTGCTGGCACACGCCGCAGATAAGTGATGTTTCGCGAAAAGATTTCGAGACAAGATTACGGTTCAGAGCACTGTGGGGTTGTGTCGCTTCTTTGATTGGCTGAAGCATGTCGCGGTCCGTGTTGATTGTTTTCCCACGAATCACGAAGGTAGAGTGTCGGAGTTACTGAATCCTGAGTGGCTCGGTCAAATGCGGAAACGACACCAGCAGAAAATGGAAGTATGACTACAGTCGAGGTGTGTGTGTGTCTATACCTTTATATATATATATATATATATATATATATATATATATATATATATATATATATATATATAATTCTTCTGTGCTTGTGTATGTCACTGAACTCCTCCTAAACGGCTGGACCGATTTTTATGAAATTTTTTGTGTGTGCTCAAGTGGATTCGAGAATGGTTTAGATTCACAATTCGGTCCACTACAAAATGTTTTTTTAATAAATTTTTTATTTATAAGTTATTGTTGATCTTGGAATGTTTTACATTGTATCCGGCAGACAGCGCTGCGATCGCGGTGTCGAATATCCAAAAATATTTCATTTTACTTCCAGTTTGTCCCGATAGTGGCGCTGCGATCAGATTCAGGAGAATTTCGTAACTTTGTGTTGTTACTGTGTTAAAATAAATCGCGTGCTAATTGAAATATTACATTCAGATGTAATTAGTTTGTGAAGGGTGTTGAAGTGTAGATAAAAACTATACATTGTGCAAATTCGGTGCGGTATTGAAGTGAGTATTTTACATAAATTCCTATCAAATTTACTCGTGCGTTGATTAACAATCATCCTAACCTACAAATTTATTTGTGTAGTTAATTGATTTCATAACAAATTTTTAATATTGTTTTTATTTTAAATTGTTACTTATCGGAAATATTAAATTTAAAAAAAATTAGAAATAAAATTATACATTATTTATCTCAAATAAATAGCTCATAGTATATACATATTCACACGCAATCGATAGGTCGAATTGTGGTAACTGTACATGTGATGACGTCAGGTATTGTAATAACTTTTTTTATAAAAATTTTCATCAAAACGTTCCAGATTGTTACAACTTATTTAAAAAAAGTTTGTAATTTTCGGATTTAAGACATATGTACAGGACAACGTCTGTCGGGTCCGCTAGTGTGTGTGTGTGTGTGTATATATATATAATAGGCTGTGCTCAAATACCCAGCACCTGCATCTCCACTCGCACTTACACTCGCACTCCCTGCAAACTCTTCATTTCGAACAGATCCACAATCACAATCGCACTCGCTATTTACGAGCATTATTTTTGTGTGTTGTTTTATTGCTTTCGTTCAATTGAAGTAAACAAATTATCTTAATCCTTATCGTTGTGGCTGCTATTATTTTTATACCATTAAAAAAAAAAAAATTTTATTACGATGCATGTTGAACATGATCTACAATGCAAACTAATGATATCTTCTTTTTCCATTAGGGGCTTCTAGGGACCACAAATCAATTTCAATGCTTCGCCCTTTGTTGTTCCGTCTTCTTCCTCCAGCACTCCTACATCTTCTCACTATGTATCTTTTTCCACTCCTCGGACCATTTCGAGTCTATTTTCTTTTCCTTCCTGCCTTGGAATCCTTTAAAATTTTAACACTTTTTTCTTAAAAATTTCTCTCAGTGCTGCTTTTTGTTCACTTATATTGTTTCTTTCCAACTTAACTTCCTGAATCTAGGCTGTTGTTGATTTCTTGTTCCAAAGATATTTGAAGATCCGTTTGCTTAACCTGTTGCCATCCATTCTATATAAATGTCCAAAAAAAAAAAAAAGCAATAGCCTCTTCCGTATCGTTTCTGTTATGTTTTCTATGTTGATATATATTTCATAATTACTTTTTAATTTCCATAGTTCTGAAGTTTTTAGTGGACCAAGTATTTTACGTGTTATAATTGTCATTATACATTATATATATATATTTATCATTATTGCGAACATTTACTTACAGTGAAAAATGGTTTGTTCGTTCGGCAGCGTGTGGATGACGACAGTGGTCATACGTAAATAAACAAGCAATGTCCCGAGAACATGCATAGAGCATGCATCGACACACACTCCCAACACTCACTCGCTCGCGTGCACTCGCACTCGTGTCATATGGAACAGCATTCTCTGACGTCACTTCCGAGTGATAGTGCGCGAGCGTGAATATTTTGACCATTTGAGACACAGCCATAGTATTGAAGTCCACTGACGTGGACGCCCCTGTTCTCTGATTGGGTGCACTAGGCTTTGGGAACGGGCCTTGCGTCTGGCTACTGCACGCTGCTAAAGTTTTCTTTGTTGACTTCACTGTAAAATAAATACATTCCTTCATTTTACGGAAAAGTGCTGGTATAAATTTATCCAGAAGTGTCCGTAAACTCTGCGTACAATTAAGGACACGTTGATTTTCAGAAACGGACTTTCCGTAAATTTCACGGAACCTCTCCGTTAGTTTCCAAGTTAGTTTTCTGTACTTTCCGTTTAAAATAAAAATAGATAATGAAAATGTCTTTAATTTTCGTTATGTGGGTGTTCTACCGTGTATAAAAATTGTTGTTAAAAAAATTAAAATATTTTGTACGTAAGCGAAGTTTGAAACCGAGTCAAAAAACTAACCATTCACCTACAACTCTGTCTTGAAAATTGGGGTATAACTTTTATATTTATATTCCAAATAGAAAAAATTCGGTTTCTATTCAGTTTTGTGTGTTTTTAGTGTTGACAAATGTTACAGATGCCTGATGATATTTTTTAATGTTTGAAATAATAAGTCATAGTCGCGTGGATAACCTTAACTGCAACAGAAACGATAATTTGCTTGTTACAGTGGCGAAGAAAGCTTCGTGTAGAATCGGCATTGTTCGTCGCCGTAACTCGAAGCCAAAGGGAGTACGGAGACTTTCCGTATTTTGAAATTTACGGACTTAAGTCCGTTCTTCGTCATTACGGATTGCCTTTCCGTATGCACACTGTACATTCCCGTAAAACGTTTCGTAAATATACGGAGATTTTTAACAGTGTGGGATGCCGATTGGCAAGGAGGTTACTGGGCTCTGATTGGCCAACGGCGACGTTGTTTCAAAATTTGCTGGCCAGTGATGCCGTCTGGCTGACGTGTGCAGCTGGAGTTCTCTCGTGATTCCAGATAATGGTCTGGTGGCCAAAGTTTATATTTTCGGCAGGTCGAAACTTTAGCACTTTCTGTAAAAAAAAAAAAAAAAAATCTGGTGATAGACATGGTGATTTAAAGGAATACTGCTTATTTTTTTCACCTATTATTAGTATATTGCACGTTTGTGCCTTCTGGATTGTTAATTTCCCTGCCATTAATTATGCACTGTACACCAGGAGAAAGCACGAGAACATCTCTAGACGCAGATGACATGTTTATTGTATATGATTATCTGGTTATAGGTAGGGCCCAATGATTTTCGCGAAAAGTTTGCAGGACTCCTTGTATTCCAAAGCTCAGATGATTCACTTTAGTGATTGGATGCTTTTAACTGTTACGCTTTGCAGTTGTCTTCCCGCGAATCACGGACACTCAGTGTCGGAGTTCTCTAATTCTGATTGGCCCAGTCAGGTAAGTCACTGTCTCCCTATAAAGACACGCGGCCAATAACCAAAGGAAGGCGGCACGTATGCCATAGGGGATTGGAGTATGTCCATCGCGTAAATCTTTTCGCGAAAAACCGGTGGCCCTAGTTATAGGTAGTCATGTGGGCTGTCTCTCGCAATAATATGGCTTGGTCTCGTAGTAAGTGAAACTTTGGGAACCTCTAGCTTCGAAGACTATTTGGAGTATCCATTGAGAGTACTGTTCGTTTGTATCTATGTCCAGCGAACACCTCATTAAAGTAGTGCAAATGCCAATTTCTTTTACACTGTAAAAATTTAATTTTTTACTGTGGCCCGTATACCAAATATTAACATTTCAATACGTGTAATGAAATGTTTTTATATACCTACATTTTGCATAAAGTAAATTTAATGTAGTTTAAAATTACAATCTGGTGATTTTCTGCTTAATTTTTTTATGGCGATTTAGAAACTTTCTCTCAAAAATGTTTGAAACTCTGGTTTCACCTCTGTATTCTTAAAATAGTTAGTAGTCAGGACATTTTTTTTTGTATATTCGTTGTTTGCAGGTTTACGCGCACCTCAGCAAATAAATCTCTTGGGAATGACATTTTGATAAAAACGATAAAAACCAGTTATCTAAGCCAGTAAGGATTAATTTTCATTTCATTAACTGTGTTCAAAGAAAGAAACACATCTGTGAGAACTGTTTAACATGTGTTAAAAAAATAAATTGTGTTGTTTGGCTTGTCTGGTCAGTTTCCTTAAGAAGTAAGAAAATAGTACACACAGGAAAGCGTGACGACGGAAGCACTGCACGCCGATTTAGCTCCTTGCGCGTATGGGCAATGGGGAGTTGGGTGCGCGTGTTATTCTCGCCCCTATCGCCGTGTCTCTGAATGCGAAAGAAATAAAGATCAAGAGTCGTATGTACTGAAACGTTCTATGTGAAATCGTTGGTTGCGCGTAAACGCGTGTCTCGGTAAATAAAAGTTCTGAAAATATAACTTTTTGTCAGAAAATATTTAAAAAAAAATATATATATATATATGGCCCAATTATTTTACTTTTGTCATATTAACTGTATTGTTGGAGAAAATAATTCGGGAAAAGAGTTAAATATCGAATTTTTAAAACTTGCCTATGCATGTTCCTTAAACGGCAAGAGAAAAGTACAAATATACGGACGTAGTTTAATCTGTGGTCTTTCATCGCGTGTAATAAAACCCCACTGTTACAGATCTAATTTACACAGTACAGCGTTACGACGTTAACACTGCACGCCTTGCATGTAGGAGCGATGAGGCGCCAGGCGTGTGTGTAATTGTCGCCCCTATCGCTCCCTCGTTTCTTGACCTTGGATGCGCAGCTACATAGTCCCCTTAACCACGAAGTCTTGAGAGCCGATAGAGGTGGAGCAAGGCGGGAACGGAGAAACGCAGGAATGCATAGCTGGGGGGAACGGGATTTCCCCGAGAAAACACGCCGGCACTATTCACACGTGCGAAAATCCCAGGCGGGCGGGGGGGCCGCCGGGAACCGAACACCGGTTCTCCTAGGTGGGAGGCGAGTAGTCTAGCCACTAAACCACCGCGGCCCCCACGTAATGGAGCAGGCCTCTCCGGGGGGGAAGCTGAAAGAAGCCGCAGTAACCGAATCTGTCTGGTGCTTTGTGGCCGCGGGGTTTGCCTGCGAGGGGGCGCGGGGCGGTCAGCGCGTGACGTCACGCGTCCTGGGCACGGGTCGTCAACCCCGGCGACAGTCTGGGCCCTCGCGGGGCTGGGGTGCCCCCGGCAGGGTCGCGCTAACCTCACCTGCCACGCTCTCTCCATCCGCTGCAACCCCCAGTCTAGCATCCCTTCACGCCGACACCCTGCGTCTCGTCCAACGAGCATACATACGTCACTCAAGGCAAAAGCTTCTTACCCAATAGAAAACTTCAGCATTTCACTTTAGGTTTCCTTTCCTCCCACGAAACCACCAATACACAATACAATATTGTAACGTCAGAGTTCAGACAATTGAACATCGGCTCTGCGAGTTTCGTAAAAATGTGTATCTTGTTATGTAAATAATTGTGATATTATTCAGGAATGCATTCTACGTATTGGTTTTTTAAATAGGATTAAAATTAGTATGTGAAGTTTATTTAAAAAAAAAAAAAAAAAAAAAAAAAAAAAAAAAAAAAAAAACTAATTTGTTTACTTTATTTAAATATGTCAATTCATATATTTCTTCTTCACATTACATTTGTTGGCCATTTATTTAATTTAAGACGAGCTTTGTTTAATATAACGATATTAAAATCGCCCTATAATAAAATAACACACTTTCCACATAACATCTGTTAGCTTCTCGGCAAAATGGCTGCTTGACTTTGACTATAAATTTCAAATTTTCGAGATCATAAAGTCAAGAGCGCTTGACTTTACCTTTGACAGTTCCATTGTGTCAAGCTCCATAAGAAACAACATGTCGGAAAGCAAACGTAAAGTCTAATATTAAAGTTTTCAATTGTGTAAGGGCCTAAAGCAGTGGAACGCTTATTTTTTTACCCAGTGCAAATAAGCCAATGTTAAACAAAAAAAAAAAAATGTGTTTGCAGGTTGGTACTACTACACGTGAATAGTATTCTGTATAACATTTCAATCGTCTAATTTCACCCATTTGAATAAAAATGTGTTCAATATTCACATTTAGTAGAATTACATCCAACAATAAATGGTCACCGTGAGCTGTTGTGTAGGTACACAACGCCAAATCATTGCTAAAACACTTAATTACCTCACATCAACGACAATGCACGGCCATACGACATGAAATGTTCACATCACCACCAACATCGTAAAAAGAAATGTGGATTTATATAAATCATCGTACTTCAGCCTCTACTATTGAATCAATATAACTATTTTTTTTTTTTTTCAATTACATAGAAAAATGTTCGTAAAACGATAAACAATTTATTTAAATTATATCAATAAATTCAAATAATTTTCCGCATTTGTATTGCCGATATTGCCATGGGAAAATAGACAAAATTGAATCGGAAAGAAAACAAGCGTTCTGTTTACTCCTATCCATTGTCTAGGGGCTGGTCTCGTCCGTCGCGGCGTGTGTCTCCGACTTCACAGCGCCGCATCTTTTCTGCAACTTCTCCTTCCAGGTGACTGTTTGGTTGACGGGCACAAGAACAAACGGAGGTGACTTCCGGGGCGGTGTGACAATCGTGTCGGGCGCACCAACTGGAGGAAAAGTCGAAGTAGGTCGCCATGCTCCAGCTCGCCTGTCTTCTGACGGACTGCACAACGCCGTGCGGAGGAGCGGCTTACAGCCTCTCCACTGTTGCCAGACCCCAAGTCATATACATATTTTATTTATTTATTTATGAATAAAGTGTCGAGGATCATGGCAACGTTAATTTGACTGGGTGCATGTCACTCGGTCCGTCCATTAAAGTACATGCAGGCAGGGACAGTGACTTTTCTATAAGGTTGATTTCAAGAGTGCTCACTTTACCGTGAACAGCCTATACATCCAAACGAATACTGATATCCGAACAACACTTTGGCTTACATCGGGACCAATATAAATCTATCTGTGTTTTATGCCACTGGCAGCGGTGGTTTTATGGTACTAAGGAGCACAGTCTCCCCAACGAATGATGTCTGACAAACGAAGGGAACCATTTTTTCATTGGACGGTATGTTCTGCTGTGTACAGTTCACACGATTAAAGCCACTTCATACGCAACGTCCCAGATAGAGGTCATTGTAACTGAAAGGGTTGGTGGTGTAAGCCGTTACCTGTTCACCTTGTAAACGTAATATTTAACTAATTTTTTTCAAAAATATTTTTCTAAGGATAGCATGGTTGACGCAGAATAACACGTGAAAGATAAAATGTTACGGTTTTTGTAATGTATATATAAAATAAACCAAACACTTTGCAATAGTTTTAACAAGGCCAATTAAAAGGCCTCGTCTTAATACATTTTAAGGTATGCTTAGCAAAAGCTATTTTGAAATATTTTAGAGTCAGCTACAAATAAACAATATGCAAGAATTTACTCGTTTTCAGTAATTTTTTGAAATCGCAAAAACATTTCTCTCGTACTATTTTATAGATGTCATGAAGTAGCTCTTGTCATCTTCTTTCAGCGTGAATTATTTAGTTTCTGTATGTAAGTTAGTTTTCATTATTTGTGCATCCCTAAAACTGTAAAACTCTGGGGGCCACGGTGGCTGAACGATTAGCACGCTCGCCTCCCACCAAGGCGAACCGGGCTCAATCCCCGGCCGGGTTAGCGGATTTTCGCAAGTGGGAATCGTGCCGGACGATGCCGTTAGTCGGCGGATCCTCACGGTGATCTCCCGCATCCCCCGCCCACCATTCCGACGCTGCTCCATAATCACCTCAATCATCCTCATCGGCTCTCAAGCCCTCGCTGTTAAGAGCCGCCCAAATCTCTTCACTCGCTAAAACTCTGATTTTTACATATATTTTAGCAAAAACTATGGCCTCAAAAATTTTTTGTGAAGAAAAAATGACACAATATCTAGTAGTTGAATAGTATGTGGTAAAATGGCCAGCAAAATGGTGACTTAAGCCATCTACATATTGCAACGCCTTTCGCCAATCAGCGCTTGGTATCTCATTTGTTAACCCACAGCCCAGCCAATAGGAAACCTCTCGCAGCACGCAATAGCCAATCAAAAATAAGGCCTGTTTCCAGAGTCTCGCGCAATCGCAGAACGGGTACACTCGCATCATATTATCCTCCATGCCATTCCACTTCTCTATAGCCTACTTACCTATTTTGTGGCCATAATTTTGGATGCTATACAAAATCGTATTTTAAAAGGGAAGTTCCAGTAATTCGAGAAAGGGGAGGTAAATTTAAAATGATTCCGGAAAAAATTTTTACTAGTACTTCTCGCGAGAGTATGGTCATAATTATAATAATATTCTATGGATTCCAGTCAATTAAAAAGCATTATTTAGTTAATCCACGACAGAGTTTATTTCTAGTTGATTTTCTAGTTTAAGTAGACAACATGAATTATAGGCTATTCATGGTAAAATGAGCACTTTTGAAGGCCATCTCATTTGGAATGATAGTCAATAAATTTTTATTTCGGTCTTAGACGTTAACTTCCGAGTGCAGTGGAATATACACACTGTGTTTATTACTTACATGACAATATTGATTGAAAAGAGTGGTTTAAAGGATAAGAACTGACTGAAAGAAAAAGTAGCTAGGGCCCCAAAAGTGCTCACTTTACCGTAAACAGCCTATAATTATGAATATAATAGCTATAAAAGAAATGCTTATATAGCCTACACAAGTTTATATAAAATGGTACAAATGTGAGATCAATTAAAAAAAAAAATCTTATGTACTTAAGTAGCCGTAGCACGGCAAGTTTTAGCACAGATAATTTATATGAGAACGACCCATACGTTAGTCCTCGACAATTTTTGTCAATGGAATATGTATCAGGGAAAACTACATCCCCAAACAAAAATACTACTTCATTAGTGCAGACAAATTAAAAACCTTTAAATATTTTAAAATTAATATTACATTTAAATTGCAATGTTAGGTGCAGATATAAATTGAACGCTATGATACGAACGTGAATAAAAACTTTGGACCATTTAAATGTTTAACACGAGATGCAGAAAATGTGATCTTTAACTTCAAGTCTAACTTAACGGAACAATTATGAGTTCTTAGAATTACCGTTATAAGTTTGTAAGGCTAACACTTTGGTATTTGATACATCAACTCGTGCAATCAACCGCAACTGACTTGAGAGCGGCGACCTTGAGTGGCTGCCGAGATACCCGATGAGTCACAGACAACGACTAATGGTCCACAAACACAACACTTTTCCGCATTTTCGCCCTTGCCACGAATAGGCTACGCCATAACGTGCAAACTCTTACCAAGACCCCTAGAGTTAGTTAAGACTTTGGCAGAAAGCTTCTTGATTTTAAAACACGCTACATCTGCAAACCGATATAGCTAACAAGTTATGCTAAGGAGCACTTCACTTGGCTCTGTATTCAGATATCCGGTGAGCCATGCAATGTGGCCTGTGCATTTATCTGTACACTTAGTTTCATATGTGAGCTGCTTTCAGGTTTGCAGAAAGACACGAAAGCGACGTCGCTAATGAGTACAAATACTCTGAAACGTTAAAACGATGGCTTAAAAAACTCAAATAAAAATTCGCACACTTTTCTTTTTAAGAAATTCCTTAATTACACAGTGAATGTACTGCAGCTTCATAGCTATTAAGGCGTCGGTGGTGTGTATCTTCGTAGCATTACTGGCTGTGACAATAGCTTGTGATAGTGTATATCATTTTAATATATATAAATGAGTCGTGGCAGACAATGAGAGTCATGTTCATCCATTTCCATCCGGCAGGTACACTGCTACCGTATGTCGTATGTTTTGACGTAATTTTTCTAGTCTGAGGACACTTGAAATGCTTGGACGTGAGAATCAAAATTCCGCCTTTATTGCCGGAATATAATCACTGACAAAAAAAGTTAAAGCACCTAGAATATGAGTGGTAAAAGTGAAACAAAAATGCGCGCCTTGAATGCTTACGTGATTTTATTGCAGTGGTTACAATATAAGATCTTGCGGTCAGCACAGTTGGTAGTACAGGCGTACTGCTGGCCCCGTGCTAAACGTTGTTCACGGTAAGGTGAGCACTTTTGAAATCAACCTTCGAAAAAAGTCACTGACCCTACCTGCATATATTGTAACCGGGGCACTGAGTGGCACGCGCCCAGTAAAGTTGGTAACGACGGGGCGGAAAGTAGTCCATGCTTTAACGTTGAATTAAAAGGCGTTAAGTAAATATTTTTGAATACCGAAAATATTTATATTGTTCTGGGGTTTTTTTTTTCTTCAATGTATATAAAAGTGAGACTGGGTAAATTTGTAACATATTTACTTTCCCGATGATTTCACAGTTTCACTTGACCGACGTACGAATAAAGTGTCCGGGTCCGTGGCAACGTTACTTTTACATGTGACGGAAGAATACACTATGTGTATACAAGTAGATCTTCCGCAAGACTTTCAAAAGTGTTCAGTTTACGGTGAACAGCCTATTGTAGGACGTAGCACCCACTCGGGCCTGGATACATGCGCCGACACTCAGGTACGGCGAGGGGAAATTATGAAAGAAATACCACCAGTGAGAAGATATACTTATTATTTTCAGTTTTAAAGTGCACAATAAGGAAATCGATATGACACAGGATGGCTGCAAAGGTGGAAGAGGAAGGCCGAAAATTATAGTCAACACACGGTTACTTACAACATTTTCTGAATTCCTGTTAGGTGTTCTACTTCCAGGATGTTACTCCGCTCGTGCGAACAAAGCTTACCCGAGTATAGGAAATGACGTCAAAGGGATAACGCACTGCGCACACTGTGATAATTATTTTGCATAAGAACTATATTTCTTACTAGTTTTGTACAGTACATCCCTATTTCGTCACCAGCTTTATTCACTTTAATTATAAATGAAACATTATAATTTTTAGGTAAAACATAAATAAAATTTCATTATAACTAATAATACGGTAGTTTTATGTCAACAAAATGATATAAAGCGTTTTATACATATGACATATTTAAGAAATAATCAAACATGGTATGATTTTTCAAAGGTTTGTTTCAAAAAGTAGATATACGCACTTCCTCAGTTCTCCCTAGCCTTATCCTTCCACAAGCAGCCGAGCATATACTGGAAGTTGGTCATGTCCAAGCCAACTTTCTTTCACACCTCTTTCAGCTCCATCTAAGGTAAACCTTGCTCGCTGGTTCAATCAGCGGCGTTTACGGGTAGAGATGGAGTCTCTGATGAATGCATGTGGCGTCAAGATTTTTTAATTATTTTTTCGAAACATTTGGTTTGCCAAGACGTATGTCATGTGTTTCTGGTGGACTGACTTATTTAATTATATTCCCTTGAGGTACTAGTAGGATTTAAAGAAAAAAAATGCTATCGTTCCATCTTACTTATTTCATTCGATGCTTCTTTGTTTAATTCATACAGTCAAACCTTAATATAGTATAATGATGAAGCTCACGCATGTCTTTACTTTCAAGGCATCCAGCCAACTCCCAGCATCAGTGGAGTAACGAATGTGATTTAACAGCGCTAATTGAAGAGAAAATGCTAGGTTTGCTAACACTAAGCAGAACCGAGAAACCACTCGAACAACGTGTATTACACATAATTAATTTTTAGAACTGTAAATTGTTTAATTCGTCGTTCTGTATGTTAAATGCGAATTTCTCCCTTGATCGAATAGGTACCAAATTAAAGCTAATGATAACTTTTTTTGTTCACCTTGCAGTTGTTTTGAGGCGGTGTTTTGTATTTCAGTGTGTCGAATTTAAAAATTTAAAACAATAACAGACCATTAAAAAAAACGCTCCCTCCTGGACTGATCCTTAATTGTCTTCGTTGTTTCCCTCTGGATATCCCGGAAGATTTGTACAACAATATCATGAAAAATACACCTCTATTGTATACGTATTGGTGGATATGCTACAGCATAGCAGTTCGCAATTCGAGTATCCTGTCCGTCAATATGTCCGCATTACAAAATTGAATCAGCGATATCAGCTAGTTAAATTAACCACAATGTCATTAAATAAACTTCTACCGACTTGCGAACAGTTTAGTGGATGGGAACCAATATTTCCGAGCATTGGGCCTCTCTGTTATACGGCAGAACCTTCTTAAAATGAGTGAAATTAGGCTGCCAAGACTATCAGTAAGCTGCTAATCATTTCCAGTGCAGCACCTTTAACAGTTTTCGCTGATTTTTTTTTCATATTTAGACAAACGTGTGTCAACTTACGTAATAAATCCGCAGTTCAACTGTCTGTGTGGACAAATGTCCTGAGCTTGGTTCATCGGTTTAGAAATAGCCAACAGTAATTTAGCATTATTAATTTATTTTTTTGCGTCTTTCCTCCGCCTCATTCTTTGAAAACAATAACGAATGAGTACTTTTACACGGCAATGAAGCATTAAGGTTCTTAAACCCCTTCAAAACCAATTACTCTGCCCCTTCTGGAATGTGAAAAACCCATTACGTTGGACACGTGTTTTCTGAAGTAGTGCTGCGGGGACCTTAATTAAAAACAGAAGGACTTGTTTTTGGATGGCTGTTGAAAGGGAAAATAAACACTTTAGATTAATTTTCATTTGCACGTTTATTGGCAGTGTAAGATGCTACAACGAAGCATGCCATGATTCATAATTAATTTACTTTTAATCTCAGAGCAGAGCAGGACACTTAGACAAAAATTGTCAGTAACGCGGTAATACGGATTATAATAACGAGGGAAACACATCAGCATGAGCCAGTACGAGAAACTGGCTGCTTCCACCACACGCTTAATTTTTTTCTGTACTTTTACAAGAAGAATCCTTAGAAACCTAGTTGCCAAGAAAATTCTTTATAAAACTACAAATAGTTTTCTTATATTACAAATGATAGCCTTGTATTACAACTGACATTATTGAAAAGCGTACATATAATCATTTGTTTTTTTATAAACAAATGTAATAAATTAATAACAGAGAATAACTAAAAAAAAATATTTCAAAATATAATTTACGAAAAAAGAAATGACGCTCTGCCAGCGCTGGGATTAGAACCCAACCCCCTTGTATTATTAGTTGGCACCCTAAATTTATATATATATATATATATATTTATAAAGCTGCAAGTACCTACAAAATATTAATGAAGTTATTTGCTTAAGAAGAATAGGTGTACTTATTTCATTTTAAGAGTTATGTTGTTGAGTTAAGAGATTTGGACGACTCTTAACAACGAGGTATTGAGAGCTGATTTAAGAGTTCTGTGTAGCTGGGAAACATTAACAGTTAATAAATAACACGGTCATGTTTTATTATGATTATTTGAGTTGTTTTAAGTGTTTCACGTTATTCAAACTTGCAATACATTTATTTTTGAACGCAATTACACTTAATATCCCCCATAGTTTTTGCACAAACAGCTTATACGTTTTTACGCTATTGATTGTCCACCATTTTGCTGAAGCTCGTGGAAACGGGCCAGTAGAGTAAAAACATTTCTTGAGGTATATTACAAATACGGCCCTTGTAGTTTTACAAACGAATAGTTTTACAAGAGAAATCTTTGCACTGTTACAAGCATTTGTTAAATTATAAAGAATTTCTCAGTACAAATTACCATTTTTTTTTTTCAGTGCATCTAGTTTTATTAATATGCTATCTCTAATTTACGATAAAATGGAAACAGCCCAATATTCAGCCGCCAAGTTGTTGCAATTCAGGCCTGATTCTTATTTTGAGAAAAGCGACTTCAGTTGTTCTTGTTGGCGGAAGGTTGATCACGGAGAGCTTCCAATTAGCAGCGCCATTCATCAGACCATAAATCAGCCGTCCGCTTGCGTAGTCTAAAAATGAGATAGACCACTTACTCGTATTCTGCGCATGCACCCAACAATGATCAACCTGTTTGTTTACATCTTATATTTTAAATTACAAGCACTTTTAAATAAATAAAATACTTTTAACCATTTGAGTTAAACCCAACTGCATTAAAAATTGGTCAGAGGAAGTATACAAGCATCTCAAAACACATGTTTACTAATCAGTGTTATAACATCAAACCATTCCACGCCGTTTTTGCTAGCCGTGTTAGCAGAAAAGCAGTTAATTGTTGGGACAAGGAGACTGGTTGTGCGCAGCCGACGAGATCGGCCTACCTCATCTTCAGTTTATGTCTGCTTCTCGCACCATTTGTACACTGAGGAGAAAGCAGGATCTATGCGATTGAATGCAGGAACGGCACCGCAGGCGGCAGGTTAAAATGATTTGTTAGAAATAGCTACATAAAAGCCTAGTAAGTACCCCATATTTTTTATGACATTCATTATTTTCACATTCGTTCCATTTCTCAAACTTTCTTCAAACATTCCTAAGTAGACATCACCCTAGAAAACGAAAAGTACCGCATGATCAAGTATGATCTAAGCGAACGTATATGTATAGTCGACTATAATTTCCGAACCGTTGAGATACAACAACCAAATATCGCAACATAGGCATCACCCCAGATGACGAAAAGTACCTAAGGGGTTAAAATTGACCTAAGCATGCATATAAGCCTATTTGGCGGTAATATCCGAACCGTCTGAGATACAGCCACCAAAATCGCAAGATAATCATCACCCCAGACGACGAAAGGTACAGAAGAGGTCAAAATTGAGCTAAGCGCGCCTATAAGCCTAGTTGACTGTAATTTCTAAACCGTTTGAAATACAACTACCAAAATCTTGACATAGACATCACCCCAGACAATGAAAAGTACTGAAGGGTCAAGTATGAACTAAGCACGCTTATAAGTGTTGTTGCCTGTAATTTCCGAACCGTTTGAGATACAACTACCAAAATGGCAGCATAGGCATCACCCCCATTACAATGAAAATTTACCGAATGGTCAAGTACGATCTAAGTATGCTTATTGATGAACTCAGAGCTGCAGGTTTTATTGGCTGATATGTGTGTGTGATATGGTTATGTATATAAAAATAAATAAATAACCAACAACAACAAATTTGTTTTTAATTTCAGCTATCTAAGAAATGTTCCTACTGTTATACATTTGCTGATATCCTGCTGCACTCACTTCCTAATTAACGAAACATGTTATTTGTGAATAGAGGTTATCACCCAGGTAAACAACTGTGCTCATATATGTTCTTAGGTCATATTTGAACGTTCGGTAATTTTCGCTGTCTAGGGTGATGCCTATGTTACGATTTTGCTAGTTGTATCTCAAACACTTCGGAAATTACAGACAACTATGCTTATAAGCACTTTGGTCATACTTGACCCTTCGATCCTTTTCGTTGTCTGGGGTGATGCCTATGTTACGATTTGGTAGTTGTATATCAAATGGCTCGGACATTATAGTCAACTATGCTTATAAGCATGCTTAGGTCGTACTTGACTCTTCGGTACTTTTCGTTGTCTGGGGTGATACCTATGTTATGATTTTGGTAGTTGTATCTCAAATGGCTAGGACATTACAGTCAACTATGCTTAGAAGTGTGCTTAAGTAATATTGGATCCTTCAGTATTGTTCGTTGTCTGGGGTGATGTTTATGTTACGATTTGGTACGGCAGTTGTATCTCAAACAGTTCGGAAATTACAGTCAACTATGCTTATAACTGCACTTAGATCTTCGGTATTTTTCTTTTTCTGGGGTGATGCCTCTGTTGTGGTTTTGGTAGTTGTATCTCAAATAGTTTATTAATTAAGCTGACTATGCTTAGGTCAATTTTGAACCCTTCGGTACTTTTCGCCATTTTGGGCGATTTCTATGTTGCGATTTTGGTATTTGTATCTCAAATGGTTCGGAAATTATAGTCGACTATGCTTATACGTCCGCTAAGGTCAATATTGACACTTCGGTCCTTTTCCTTTCGTGGGCGATGCCTGTGTTATGATTTTGGTAGTTGTACCTCACATGGTTTGGAAATTTATTATAGCCAATTATGCTTATAAATAGATATAGGTCATACCTGACCTTTCGGTCCTTTTTTCGTTGTCGGGGGGTGATGTCTACGTAATGGTTTTGATGACTATATCTTCAACAGTTCGGATATTACAGCCAATTATGCTTATAAGTAGACATTGGTCATATTTGACCCTGTGTCCCTTCTCGTCATGGAGGGTTATGCCTATGTTACGATTTTGGTAGTTGTACCGCAAATGGTTTGGACCCTACAGCCAACTATGCTTATATGTGCGCATAGGTCATACTTGACATGGGGCTGGTAGTGTGCCTTGGAATGGGGTCTCCCCCTCCAAGTGGAATGCGTGAGTGGGAAGTGCACACTTTCGGTAGGAAAGAAAACATTGTTTAGGAGCACCCAGAGAACACCGGAAGGAATGCCAGAGCGGGAAGTGCTGTGGTGAAATCTTCTCAACGAGTCAAACGCCACATTTTGATATCGTCCCCGCCGGATTGTGCAAGGGCACTTTCGGGGTGTGAAATTCAGACAATAATAATTATTAGTTTGTACTAGTATATGCGCAGTTATTTTAAGTCTGTAATAACTGCCAGCGCTACGGATAACGTAATAAATAAACCGTGTTGGTATTTATTTTTGCAAAAGATATTGTAAATAAACACTTCCGTGTCGTTTTAATTTGTTTATAGTCTCGCACGTGGCGGCGACTAACAAACCGCAGCACATCCGATAGGTACCGTCTCAGGACATAGATAAAACACGTTCAGAAATACGTTCCACGAGTTAAGGATTATTCATGGCTTTTCAATTGGCCGAAATGGTAGCACATATGTAATGCCAAACTGAACGTTCTGGAATACCAGCCTAAGTTTTTCAAACACACTTTAAACATATCTAACATATCAAACACACCTGAAAAGTACTTCAAACTTAATTGTAGTTGTCCTCGTTAACTAAGCTCAGAAGGTTATACAAGCTTAGTGAGCAAGTTTCTAGAGCATGGTATTCATGGTGTTTGGAACGGAAAAAACACACTTTCTTTAAATATGTATTTAGATTTTCATTATTCAGTACTTCGGAACTTGACATAACTCAAGATATAGGATCTTGAGCAATAGTTAATAAACTCATGCCTACGGTCTTCTACTGCTGGAGTTATCGTGTTAATGTGCAAGTAACATCCAGCTTTATCAATAGTTATAAAAATTCTTAGCCTGTGCGAAAAAGTCACAGCTGGCTGAGAAGTTGGTGAAAGGCGTGACGGGATGTGAGTAATTGCCCTGAGAACAGTACAGATTTAAGATTTTTGAAGCTGTTGCAGTTAAATGAAGGTGAATAAACTATATAATGGAAGGGCGTAACGTTTCGTCGACGAGGTCATTAGAGACGGAGTACGTTGCTCAGAGAAGCAGAAATCCATGGAAAACCGAAACAAGATGGCCGGACTGAAATTGAACCCCGAACCCCAAGTAAAAGTTTTAAAAAATGTTATTGATACAAGTTTAATTTTTAAATTTTGTGGAAATATCTATTAAATATTTTTCAAACATACGCAATCCACATTTATTAACAGTATTATTAAATATTTTTCACAGTTTTTCTTTAAATTATAACCATTTTTTCGTTTACGTGTTTTATCTATGCTATCCGGCTTAAGTAAAATTTTCTTGTAAGCTACTTCGTGGCCTTCTGCTTTAGTAGATAGTGACGCCCAGCTTATTGTAGGCTATTCACGATAAAGTGAGCACTTTTGAATGCCTTCTCATTTGGAATATTAGCCAGTAAATTTACTTTATTTTGGCCTCAGATGTTAACTTTCGAGTGTGGTGGAATATACACACTGTGTTTTATATATATATATATATATAAGAGGAAACAGTATCTAGGGCCTCAAAAGTGCTCACTGTACTGTGAACAGCCTACAGTCAGTTTCACAACTTCTTCGTCGCCGCTGGAAAATCGTCTGCCCCATAGATGTTTCCTTCATCTTGCCCAGGAGATGAAAGTAAGAAGGTGCAATGTCCTGGCTGTGCGGTGGAGGATAGGGAACACATCGCCAGTGCCAGATGCAGAGTGTGGCTGTTATGGTGCGGCTGGCAAGACGCCTGGCATTATCATGCAACTCCACCCGTCGTGGGTGCCACGGTGGCTGAGCGAACCGGGTTCGATCCCCGGCCGGTTCACTCCGGATTTTCGCAAGTGGGAATCGTGGGACGATGCCGCTGGTCGGCGGGTTTTCTTGAGGATCTCCCGTTCCCCCCGTCCTATCATTCCGGCGCTGCTCCATGCTCACCTCACTTCACCCTCATCGGCTCTCAAGGGGTAGATGTAAAGACCATCGACGGGGCAGTGGGACGACGAAGTGAAAGAAAAATTGGTGAAATGGCTTGATGAGCAGGACGCCACTTAAGATGTTCAGGGAATGGAAAACATAATTTAACTCTGTGGAAAATGCTTAGATAAATTTGATGTTTATGTCTTATAGTAAAGGAATGGTGCCCAAATGAAAAAAAATGTTTATATATTGACCTAACTTTATATATACACACACACGCGCACACAAAGTTTCTTATCGAATTATTACTCTTAGGTTTCGAAAACTGAGAGACTTTTTCAATTAGCCAACTTAAACATGGCTCTTAACATTATCCAAATATTACGTACATTAATAATCTTAGCACCGAAAGAAAACATTCTGTGTCCTTTATTACGTCGGTGGCGATAAACAAATTTGTATCTACCATGCTGCATTATCGTTTTTGCTATTCCATGTAAATCGCTTATTGGAATTTTTTTTTTCTCGTATATCCGTGTTGCATTTTTACAGATATTTTGTGTGTTTATGTTTACTTGGTTGTACCAAACCCAACTGGCTCCGGGAAAACTGATTAGACGCATAGCTGCGCCACTCTGCTTCCCGGAGGGAGAGCGATAGCAAACCCGACGTCCCACGCACATTTACCTGATTCATGTGAACCAAGTAAATTGGTACAATTTACTGCTTCATACGAAGAACGAAAATGCGTGCAGCTCTTCAGGCTAGCCAATATTCGCCCTCCGGGAAGCAAAGTGGAGCAAATTTGAGGGTAATCATTTTTCTGGAGCTAGATTGCAGGGAAGTAATATGGTAATCACAATTTTGTACATATTTTATATACTTGATAATGCGGTTTCCAAAAAATTAATTATTTTGTTTCTTTTGAAGAGTTTTTTATAACTTTCGCTATTAAATTGTATTATTTAATTGTGTAGAAAGATTTTAATGCCAAATCGGCACTTTTTTTGTCCTAACTTGTCAATATGATAAAATCTATTCGCGGAAACATGAGCACATTTGAAAGCCCTTTTTAAGATCTACTTGTATGCACGGTGTATATTCGTCCGCCTTATATAAAACTAACATTGTCATGGGCATCGCCACTCTATTCATTCGTAGGTCAGGTGAAACTGCGGAGTTATATGAAAAGTAAATATGTTACAAATTTCGTAATTTTTATACTTCGATGCATAAAAAAAAAAATGGAAAGCGAGAGAAATAAATTAATTTATCACCAAAAGGTTACCTCACAATTTTTATTCGAAGTTAAGATATGTAACTACTTTCCATCCATCATTGCCAACTTTACTGGGCGCATGTCACACAATGCGCCCATTGAAATATATGGCGGAAGGGGCAGTGACTTTTTTCTAAGGTTGATTTCTTAAGTGCTCACTTTATCACGAACAGCCTACAATAGCGTAGCTACCACACCCCCTAAAATATAATTTCCTGCTAAACAAGTACCCCACTACAGCATCCGAATTGAAGCCTATCATGCAGAAAATTACTAAAAAACTAAACTATGGACTGTTAACGGTTAATAGAACACTTTTGAAATCAGCCTTTGAAAAACGGCACTTGCCCTACCTGCAACGGAAGAACTGGCCGACGCTCTGCCAGTAAAGTTGGTATAGACGGAGGGAATCTAGTCCCATGTCTTACCGTCGAATAAAAAGTATAATCCATTCATGGTTAGTTCCAACTTTACTGAAGCCCTGTTTAAGTTATACTTTCAAGATATTCCTCCGCATCATGCAAACAAAGTGTAACCGAGTCCAGAAAATTTCACCAAAGGGACTATGCACCCCGTTCGCGCGCACTGAGTGTAGTAATATACTGCACGAGAACTATTTCTTACTAAAGGCTATTCACGATAAAGTGAGAACGTTTTAAATCAACCTTAGAAAACAACCACTGTCCCTTCCTGCAAATATTTTAACGAGCGCACTGAGTGACATGCGCCCAGCATAGTTGGTAACGATGGATGGGAAATAATTCCGTAAATTAACGTCGAATAAAACGTGTTAGGTAACCGTTTCTGATCATTTAAATGATTCATTTCGCTTTTTTTTTTCTTTTTTTTTTTTAATCGATGAGTAGAAATTAGCAGATTTTTTTAATATTTAATTTTCTAATAATTTCACGGTTTCACTTGACCGACGCATGAATAAAGTTATGAGGCCCATGGCAATGTTAATCTTACATAAGGCGAAGTAATAAACAATGAAATTACAAGTAGATCTTGAGTAGGGTTTTCAAAAATGCTCATTTTACCGTGAGTAGCTTATATAAGGCATTACCAACACATCTATTTGTTCTCTGTGTTATTCATAATTATATATATATATATATATATATATATATATATATATATATATATATATATATATATATATATATATATAATATATATATATATATAATAATATATATATAATTAATATATAAAATCAATTACAAATATATATAATAATAAATATTATATTACGAAAAAAAGAAATACAATTTAACAAGAATAACGTATTTTATGCTAAAACCTTGTAATACATAGCATATTTAGAAACAACCAAACACGTCACACATGGGTAATTTTTCGACGGTTAGACTAAAAAAGAGTGAAGAAATCGCAAATGGACTGGTAAACATTCGTGAATACGAGTATGATTTCTTTTGTCTTTTGTTTTTGAATATAAGGATAAAAATCAGCAAATTCTTAATATATTTTTTAGAATTAATTTTACAGTTTCAGTTGACCGACGTATGAAAAAAAAAAGTAATTAGACCTATTTCAATGATAATTTTGCATATGGCGAAAAGAATACACGATGTGCATACAAGCAGACCTTGAGCAGGGCTTTCAAAAGTGCTCAGTTTACCGTTAACTGTCTATATAGGCTGTTCACAGTAAAGTGAACACTTTTCAGGCCTTAGTTACTTTTTTCTATCAGACAATTTTTTTATCCTTCCACCACTTTTTTTAAATTAATATTGCCATGTAAGTAATAAACACAGTGTATATATTTCTCCGGACTCGAAAATTGACGTCTAATGCCGGAATCACATAGCCCCGACGAGCACAGCACGACACGACAAAAACTGCAACCACTGCCATATTAAAGGCGACTGCTCGAATTTACAGCCTGGCAGTTTACTGACGCGACACGAGTAGAATGTTCCGGATCCATTTAGAAGGCGTTGCTTAGCTAGGCTTGCTTCAAAGGCGGTGGGCAGACGGGAAATCTGGAATACATGATGCTGACAAAGTTTTATAGTTATTGCATACAAAGGTAAAATTATTATTTTTAAGAGTTAAATAGAATCATTTCCATCATTTTTCTTTTAAGCTATGTATTTCCTATTGTAGAGAAAGCTTATACAATTTCATTCTACAGGGTTGTACAGTCTGTGCGTCGTGCCGCACGACACGACGAAGAATAGAAATTCTTTCTAATCCAAAACTGCTGGTCGTACGACAGAATTGTCATGCTTACGTCAGATCTATCTTGTATTTCATTGGTTGTTTAGTTTTAAGGGTAGTGCCGTGCTTGCGGTGTCGTGCTGGTCGGGGGCTATGCGATTCCGGTATTAGACTGCAATAAAATGCATTTATCGACTATTATTCCAAATGAGAGATCTTCAGAAAGTGCTCACTTTACCGTGAACAGGCTATCGCCGCGCCGGCCTCGGGCCACACAGCTCGGCGGCGAGCGTCATTAGAAGGCGATGCTCCGGCGCAGACGCGAGCATGGCCTCGCGCTGCCCGCCTGACCTTGAGAGTGCGTCGAAGGCGAGAAGTCGGAGAGCTGCTCCCGCCCATCCTCCCCCTGCGGAGCGCGCTCGAACCCTCTGACAGCCGCACCTGTCCGGGTGGGACCTCCGAAGAACATCGCACGCGCGGCCAGACCTCGCGAGTAGCTTTCCCCGTGGCATCTTGACCATAGTCCGTTCACGAATACTTCCAGATTTTCTGAAGCCCTGATAAAGTCCCACTTACTCCCCGGATATTCCTCCGCCTCATGCCAACAAAGCTTAAGCGGGTATCTAGAAAACCTCGTACCAAAGGAACAGCGCACTAACTGTAATAATATTTTACATTAAAACTATTTATTACTAGGCAATACTAACACACGTAGCAACCCCCCCCCCCCCCCCCAAAATCTGTTTTATTCATTATTGTTACATGGGACGCCTGAGGGGTGTATCTGAGTTCGTGAGTTCTTAAATAGAAACACTAAAGAACTTAAATTAGATTTCTAATTTATTCACTCTGCTGTTATTTACAGCTTTAAATTTAAAGTCTTCACTTTTCATCTTTTTTATTTAACAGTGAGCGCAATAGTTAATGTATATTTCAACTCTATTTAACGTCTTTCTTAATCGTCTCTGTTGGTTACAGTCAATTAACGCATTCTCATTATTAACATGTGTCCAGTCTATATGTTGCTGTCATTTATAATGTATTTCCCTCACGCATCTAGTCTAATAGTCCAACCTGTCAGCCTCACTCTTCACTGCTTGATACTCGCAGTCGCAGGCTTTCCTACCTCTGGTCACTTCTTCCGTCACTCGTTCTTCTATCGCTCGGAACTCAGCCACTCATTCAGTCATCAACTCCAACTCCACTCCCGGCCCGGAGGCCTGTCGCAATATTTATAGCGTTGCCCTGGCCATCTCGAAGGTTCTACGCACCCCGAGTCCCGCTGAGTGATCGAGGTCAGTAATCCAAAGCATTCTTAAGATGAATGCAGAAAACAATATAACCAGGGTCAGCTGCGCGCGTCTGTAATTCGACGCCCTTCATTAACTTGCCTCCGCCGCCATCGCTATCATATAACGACTCTCTGCCCTCTTCCAAAGTGCTCATTTTACTGTGAACAGCCTTTAAGATTAGTAATTTGGTGAAATATTTGCTTTTATAATCATTTTACCGTTCCGTTTGACCGACAAATTAATAACGTGATCAGGCCCGTGACAGCGTTAATTTTACGTGTGTTGGATAGAATACATTATCTGCATACAAGTAGATCTTTAGAATGGCTTTACTAACTTTTAACATTACACTTAAAATAAGACCTTGATACACATAACTTCCCCACAATTCGTTGCCAAAACTGCTTTGCATATACCAAGTCTGTTGTTTACACACGCACTTAGGAGCACGCTTGAGTTAACGAGGAGCAGATATACCAACCTCGTGTCGCAGGCGTGCCGGCCTTATTTCAACTTGGCAGTACTAGCCGGTTGACCGGAGCTAGCCAAACTGAATTGAAACATATGCGCTAGTGGGAACACAGCGGACAAATATCCGTATTTTAGCGTTCAGTGTAACTAATTGAAGCCGCGACCAGCCTATCATCTTGGATAAATTACAATATCACAGTCAAAGAACTTACAGTTATTAATAGTTAGTTCATTTAAAACAGGAAATATAATTTATATTATTGTAATACTTTGTTCATTTCTAATTATTTTTTCATTTATTTCAAGAATGGATTTTGGTTATTTTAATGTTGAATATATTTGTTTTTTGACATAAGCTTAGCGTTTACATTGTTTCATTGTGAATTTGACCGTATTTACAGAGCAGTTATAGACTGCTCACGGTAAGATGATTACTTTTGAAAACCTTGGCTAAGATCTACTATTATGCATGTTGTGTCTTCTTCCAACTTATGTAAAATTAGCATTTCCATGAGCTTCATCACTTTGTTCGTGCATCGGACATGCGAAACTGTTAAATTATTAGAAAAATTAAAAATATATTATAAATATGCTTATTTTTACACTTCGATGCACAAAAAAAAAACAGAAAATGAAAGAGATAATTTAAGTTATCACAAACTGTTACCAAACACTTTTTATTCTACGTTAAAATATGGAACTACTTTCCATCATTCGTTATCAACTTTACTGGGCGCATGTCAGTCAGTGCGCACTGACTGACATGCGCCCGTTAAAATATATGCAGGCAGGGGCAGTGACATTCTTCTAAAGTTGATTTCAAGTGTGCTCACTTTATTGTGAACAGCCTTTACTACACATACTGTTCTTATCGAAACGAATACGAGGACTGTGAGGGTGGGGAGAGCAATCCCTGAGAGGTATAGGTGGTGAATACGCAGGCTAATGTGTAGGGACCTGAAGAATTTGCGGATTCATTTTGGGAGAGGCTAGAATAATTCAAAACACGTGTTTTTATATCATTTCAGCCATTGGTCCACACCATGTTTGACACCTTCTGGAGAACGCTGGCCCAATCGTCACCTTCCACTGTGATAGCAGACAACCAATGTGTAGTTGACATCGGCATATTTGTACATAAGACTGTTCAGTTTAGCCTGCAGGTCATCGAACTTGCGAATTTTTCAGGTCTCTACTAATGTGTGAATAAATAGGCAAATTGCGTGTTTGTAACAGAGAGAAACACACACGCACACACACACACACACATATATAATTATAATATATATATATATATATATATATATATATATATATATATAATCTTGCCCTTGCCGACTAGAAGTTCCGTGCGCTGAATAAAATGCAACTTCCCTTGGCATACATGAACAGAACACTAACACATAACACATGAGGATATCAATACTACTAGCAAAACTACAAGAAACAAATGTCCATCGGTGAAGCAGGATTTTAGTGGACAACGGTTTTCTTTAATCAGTTGTTTCAAAATCAGAATAAAAATTCAAATGCTATTAAATGCAGAGTAAATGATTCAATTAACTTGTAGCGAAATAATAATCATATTAAGCAATTAGGCAGCTGGCAGTTACGTGTAATTATCAGCGCAAAAACTATAGTGTTCTCCCACAAAGTTTAAATTAAATCAAAATGTCACACAAAATTAGTTACCACTCTTGCCTGGCTTAGCTCGTAATATTTAGGTAGAGACAAGAATAATTCCTTCACTGGGGGTTACTGTGAGACACTTAATAGATATCTGGTTACATAAAAATTGCAGTATTATAGGTCACTGCTTCACCTCAGGAGCATAAGACGAACAAGAAATTAGTCTGATACATGTACCGTATTACTTGCAGATTAAATGCTATAAGTACTCATTGGTAATCTTCATTTACTCTCCTGCGTACTCCGGTGGCCTTACTTCATCAAACGAGAACAATTCGACACGTCGATGCAATCAAAATACCAAAATTATATGGATTGAAAACTCTGGGCCAGCAGCTCTGACTGCCCAGTTCGACGACGTGTTACATTCAATATGTCGCCCAAGTGCGTTCCCAATAATTATATTTTCACTCGAAATTCAACATTCAGGATAGCATTGCAGCTATAGGGCTTACCTCTAAAGCACATAAAAAAAAAACCTCTCATCTAGTGACGTCACGCTTAGCTGCCAACTTACGCGGAACACAAACATTACTGAAATTTTACAGCACTGTGAAAACATAAAATAAAAAATACGGTGTTTTTCGAAATTATGTGATACAAAATAATTAACATACAAAACATAATTTCAATTATAAATATCATATTAATAATTATGGTAAAAGTATATGTACGTCACCAAAGCATACACATAATTTACGTAAACGTAGGCCACTTCCAGCATGACTGTCAATTAGGTTCAAAACAAGACGTCACATTATAAAAATATTCAATTTCAAGTTTTTTTAATAAGCAGACTAATTTCATCAAGGTACTCGCATTACGTAAGTTATGCTGCACGCCTAATAAGTGAAGAAATAGAAACAACATAAAATTGCTCATTAGAGTTTTTCGCCGAATGGAAGAATGGTTCCATAATACAAATAGCACCCTAATGCTTATTTTATAAGAATTGTACTGTAGCAGTAAAAGATTCCCTGCTATTCAATGCGACAGTAGGTGGTTCGATTGTAGTAATCCAAGCCAAATAGCATCGAAAAACAACACAAAAATAACTGTCCGGGAAAGCATGATTGGTGTCAGTGTTCGTAGAGTGTTTTCCGAATGCCAACAAATTCACGCCACATTGTCTGCCACGGAGGAAAACCACATGTGAAGATAATCAACCATTTGAGGCGTCGTGTCCATCATGATCGAGGATTTGTTGCACGTAGATGATATTTACAGTCGGCACTGTACAGGATAAGAAATCAATGGCCGAAGGCCTGTGTTTCGGGCGTCTACCTTGGGAGTAAATTGATATGTATAAGTTTCCGCACCTCTCGTTTGTGAATGGTTAAAGCAGGAGTCATATATATATATATATATATATATATATATATATATGACTCCTGCTTTACACACACAAATATATATATATATATATATATATATATATATATATATATATATATATATATATATATATATATATATTTGTGTGTGTATGTATATATATGTGTGTGTGTGTGTGTGTAATAGCTCCGACAAAACTGATACGATACGACGAAAACAGCAGCAACGACACGACAATTAAAGTTTCTCTGCGACTGCTTGAATTACAACACGACACAACATAACCGACACGCCGCTCTCGGCATTTTACCCAACTATTTAGAAGGCGCTGATAGGCTATGCTAGTTTCAAAGGCCGTGGGCAGAACGGAAATTTGGAATACCTGACGGTGACAAAGTGTTATCGCTAATACATATAGAGGTAAAGTTATTATTTTTAAGAGTAAAAAACCGTAATTTTCAATATTTTTTTCTTTTAAGCTGCGTATTTGCCATTATAGGGAAAGCGTGCTATACAATTTAATTTTGCTAGGTTGTAGGTACACTGTGCGTCTTGCCGCACGACACGACTAGAATAGAAATAATTTTTATACCAATATATATTGTCGAACGACAGAATTTGTCGGGCTTACGTCAGATCTATCTCGTATCTCATTTACTGCTCAGTTCTAAGTGCCGTTTCAGGTCTGCCGTGTCGCGCTTGTCAGGGCTATATGACTCCAGCATAAGGCTCCCGCCTACGCGGGGCTGATTCCCGCGTTCGAGGCCGAGCGATGAGGACGACACTACAGCGCGCATCAAGCAAGTCTTCGCCGTTAAGTGCAAGGCTATTGAACTTGCGTGCAGTGTTCTCGTCGCGCAGCGTGTACCTGTGGGACTTTCAGCGGCGACCTTGTTATTATGTTGGTGGTAAGATCTGCAGGAAGGTTCAGTGCAGCGCCCTCGGGTACTTCGGTGCGCGGATAAAGCGTGTACTTAGGCGAGACACGACGCTTTGAAAAAAGCCGTTTCTAGCAATTTCGAAATACTCGAAAATCGTGTTTCTAATGCCCGACGTCTTGAAAGCACTCGGCAGCACCTTTCTGAAGCGTGCGTTCTTTTCGTAGGTGAGTACATTGGACGCAGGTTTTAACCCTTTGAGGCGCGTGCGCGTTTATACTCGGGCAACGTTTATTTGCAAATTTATTTGCTCTTGACGACAAATCTCACACTTCTATGGTTTTGCTGTTTCGCTAGACTTTATGGGAAGCTAGGTAAAAAAAAATTACAACTAGTCTACATTTAATTTCATAAGAATAAAACTGTTAGTTCTAATAAAATCTCAAATGAACACGGTGGATTGTGCAGCGTGTTACATCTATCACGACAGATTGGTTGGCACATAGTCAGCGAGAGACTCCATTGGCCGATGAAATGACAATAACAAACGTTGCAGAATATTGTAAGCGTGTCCGGTATAGCGAGTACCGATAAGAAGAGGTTAAGCAGAAACACAGACACCAACACAACTAGTATTGGCGTAGTGGAGAATTTGGGCAGCTCACTTCAACATTTTCTTCAGTGACACTAAATCTGTCCCTTCCTAAAGGCGAATCTCCAACACTCTGCAACGCAGTTCACGTGCCAGTTAGGCCGAGACCTTAATGCTGACATCAACGCATGCGCGATACGTTCGTTTGTTCCCTTGGTTGCGAGAAACACGTTGGGAACGAGTACAGTGTCCATATAAGCTATTCACGGTAAAATGAGCACTTTTGAAAGCCCTGCTTAAGATCTACTTGTATGCACGTTGTGCACTCTTCCGCCTTATGTAAGATTAACATTGTCATGGGCCTCATGCCGGTCAAGTGGAACACTGGAAATATTAGAAAAGTAAATATTTCAGAACTCTGCTAATTTTTACACTTCGATGCTTTAAAAAAACCGGAAAGCGAAAGTATTGATTTCACTTATAAGAAATGGTTACCTAACACGTTTTATCTGATGTTAAGATACAGAACTACTTCCCATCAATCGTTACCAACTTTACAGGGCGCATGTCACTCATACGGTCAAAAATATATTTAGTTGCCCCACCTAATTCCTTTGTTGAGTAAAACAAAACGTGAAAAACAACAAAATCGATTTTGTTCATCTAACAAAATACACGCTTGAATAAACAATACTTCTGTATTGGGTCAAAAGTAATTTCTTAATTGATTTCCCTCAACGAAATATTAACTGTATATACTTATTTGGCCACTTAATTCATTGCATTCGTTCGAAAATACAGCTCGAGAGTTTTTTTCTTGCATTTTTGTGACAGTACAGTAAGGGTGTCTGTTAGTAGATTTATTGATGCTTAATAGTGGCATAAACACCCTAATAAAACAAGTTCAACAGGAAACTAAAAATTAAGGCTGTAAAAATTGAAATATTTATTTGCGCACGTTTTCTAGTATTCAAAAATTATGAATTTAAAAACATTCCAATTTCATGAGTTGACACTTTAGCTGAAGTTGTTGAGGCGCCGTGCTCGGGCGCAGGTGATCAAGGTTCGAACATGGGGCAGGCTTGCAATTCTTTATATGTATTAACCGAATCTTTTTAATGCGCGTAGAGCCAGACAGATCTTTCTTTAGTTGCACCAACCTAATATTCGTTTGGGGCAAACCAAATAAGAACAACAAAATAATTTGGTTTCAACAACAACAAAATATTTCGTTGCCTCTATACAATTATAGGCTGTTCACTGTAAAATGAGCACGTTTAAAAGCCCTGCTTAAGATCTACTTGTGTACACGTTGCCTATTCCTCCATCTGATATAAAATTAACATTGCTATGGGCCCCATCACTTTATTCATGTGTCGGTCAAATGAAACTGTGAAATTATTAAGAACGGAAATACTTTACAAATCTGCTCATTTTTACACTTCGATGCATTAAAAAAAAAAAAAAAAAAAAAAAACAGAAAAAACAGAAAAAGAAAATTAATTTGAATCTATCACGAATGGTTACCTAACACTATTTATTCGGCGTTAAGATATGGAACTACTTTCCATCTATCGTTAGCAAGTTTATTAGGCGATGACACTCAGTGCGCCCATTACAATATATGCATGCAGGGGTAATTACTTTTTTTAAGGTTAATTTCTAAATTGCTCACTTTATCGTGAACAGCCTTTAGTTTAGTTGCGCCAAGCAAGCTCCGTTTAATTCAACAAAACTCCTTTCTCACTGCAGTGTATATGTCGAACTGCGTACTCTGAAGGTCGTTCTTCAATGAAACAACGCCTGGCTTGGCTCTCGGGTACTTGACCGCTGGAAGGATTCGGCTCCACATATCACAACTGCATACATAATCCACGACATAACAGCCAGGTGATTCATGAGTAACTTTCTCCCTATTAATTCCTATCGTAGCCGCGCACTTGAATCCAGCAGATATTGTAAACATGGCGCCGTTCACGACAGCCAAAAAATACTGCAACTTCCCCCGTCGTTCGGTCGGAGACTCGCAGGGGAGATGAATAAACCTGAAATACTAAAAGTGTTCCACAATGTCTCGCTGAAGATCGTCGCCATTCGAGTCGCATACATCAACGGGACTGTTACGTAAATCTTAAAACGCGATTGTGTTGCATATGTAAAAACTTGTTCCCGTTCGCCGGAATTGGGTTGAGCTGCAAGTTCGGTTCGGCTTGTACAGTTACAAAGGCGTTTGGTGTAGAGCGAAACCGTATTCGAACAGGATGAATAACACGACGCATGTAGTTAGGAATGAATGGTGGAAAAATACAGTTCTGCAATCATCACTTTATTATTGAGAACTTTAAAGTCTGAATTTTCGTACGCCGTATTTTTCTTATTCTGTCAGGAGATTCGCTATACTTATGATAGTGCTTGTTTAATTTCACATATTAAATATTGATATTTTCTGCGCTTTAAAATATTGAACTAAATTCGTAAATACCCTTTCGGAATTACTTTGTTTGAGAGATGTCGGAAAAGGAAGGACATCCAGAACCAAATTACGGGAAAAGAATATATAGGCTCGAATACATAATATTTAAAATAACGGCGTACCAAAAGTTTTAATTTTAAATGTATGGTCACCACTGAGTTCAATGAATAATATGTTAAGATACTGAGCACTCTGATTGTGGTACACAACAATTTTTAATCATTCCCATGCCTATAAAATTCACATATCTTTATTTGTTAACTCGTCGCATTTAACAGTATAGAACAATATCTTTTGCATGGTTTTATCTGTAGCATGGTATAAACTGAATTCATAGTATAACGTAAATTTGGCCAATAAGAACTAAGTAAAAAATATAAAATATGGCATGCCTCTGTCAGCTTTAAATGTAACTTTTGGAAGTCCTGAATACTAGGGATAGAATTAAAAGTAATATAAACAAACAAATGTGCTCATTGTTTTGTTTATTTTGTTATATATTTATATATTCAGCTTAACAGAAGTGATTTCATTGATACCTAATTAAACAACATACTTATATACTTACTTTGACGTGGACTGTGAAACAGATACGGTTACTCGGTGAATTAATTGTAATCAAACTATGAACATCAAATTAAACACACGTTTTATTTGTCTTTAAGAGAGGGATGGACCTCCACGTCCAAAGTCAAGAAGTGAGGGAGCGATACGGGCAACACTAACATGCAAGCCCAGTGCCCCATCGCTCTTAAACGCAAGGCGGGCAGTGTTTCCGCCGTGCCGCTGTACTGTGCAAATTAGGTCTGTAACATAGGGGATTTATTACATGCGATGAAATACAACAGATTAAAATACGCCAGTAAATCTGTACTTTTCTTTTGCCGCTTAAGGAAACTGCAAGGCAAGCTTGAAAAATGCGATATTTGACCATTTTCGCGATTTTTTTTCCCTCCGAGAATACACTTAATAAAACAAAAGTAAAAAATATAGGGCATAGATAATCGTTTTTTTTTTTCTTCTGACAGAAAGCCGTATTTGTAGAACATTTATTTACCGAGATACACGTATTCGCGCAAACAACTATTTCACAAAAAATGTGGGGTCCATCCCACTCTTAACATCAAAACACCAACAAACAACCTTTCGCTTGCGTTCGATAAAGGTTGTTCACGATAAAGTGAGCACTTTTGAAATCAAACTTAGAAAAATGTCACTGCCCCTACCTGCATATATTTTGACAGGCGCACTGAGTGACATGCGTCCAGTTAAGTTGGTAACGTCGAATAAAAAGTGTAAGGTAACCATTTCTTTCGCTTACTGTTTTTTTTAATGCATCGGAGTGTAAAAATGAGCAGATTTGTAAAATATTTACTTTACTAATATTTCCACAGTATCACTTGACCGACGTATGAATAAGGTGATTAGGCTCATGGCAATGTTAATTTTACATAAGGCGGGAGGATACAGAACCTGCATACAAGTAGATCTTAAGCAGGGGTTTCAAAAGTGCTCATTTTACCGTGAACAGCCTGTACCTGTGTTACTGTATTACTAATGCGTGCTTCACCTGTGTGGGAACATTCCGCTAGACATCTACCAGCGGATGACGCAACACAGTACTTCGCCGCAGTCACAGTCAAATGCATATACACATATCAACACCCTCTTATATTTCAGATAGAGATAGTCGGATTTTCAAAATAATCACGTCTCTGAACCCGCCGCTTATAAGCTGTTCACGGTAAAGTGAGCACTTTTGAAAGCACTGCTTAAGATCTACTTGTATTAACGTTGTGTATTCTACCGCCTTATGTAAAATTAGCGTTGCCATGGGCTTCGTCACTTTATTCATACGTCAGTCAAGTGAAATTCTGAAATTATTAGAAAAATATTTATTTTACAAATCTGGCCATTTTTTACATTTCGAAGAAGTAAAAAAAGAAGAAGAAACCCCAGAAGGCGAAAGAAATAATTTAAATCTTCAAAAATGGTTTCCTAACACTTTTTATTCGATGGTAAGATACGGAACTACTTTCCATCCATCGTTACCAACTTTACCGGGCGCATGTCACTCAGTGTGCCCGCTAAAATATATGTAGGCAGGTGCAGTGACTTTTTCCTAAGATTGATTTCAAAAGTGCTCACTTTAACGTGAACAACCTTTAATGAGATGTTATGCTATTGGGAGAATGGGTATATTACCATTTAAAAAAACCAAAGTTGATATCGATATCTCAGTACTTAATTACATCTCGGAACATACATAGAGAGTGTCTTTTGAGCCAGCTCCATAGTGCCATTTAAGAATTCGAAACCAAAATGTCGATACCTTCAGCGGTTCGGAAGATATTTGGGGTGAACATCTTAGCCGAATAATTCTGTGTATTATGGTTCTGAGGTGTATCTTTCCCGCACTGCTGGGGAGAACTACTTCCTCGGTGAGAAATGTGTAGATAGGCTGAAAAAAAATATAGAATCCCCGCCTTACTTTACTGAATATTACAAGCATAGTGAAAACTTGATGAAGTCGGATGAGATATGTGATCTTATTTGCTGTTCAGGGGCAAAGGAAGTGTCTTTAAGAAAATACGATCAGATGGTCATACAGTCGCCAAAATGTCAAAGTACTTTCATGTCGTAAAGATAACGAAGATTTGACCACCACAATCGAGAAAATAACTAAGAAAACAAAAGTCGAGGAAAACTGTAAGGTTTTCAGGGAAAGCAGGAACATTTAACCACTTTAAAAGCAGTTATTTGCGAGGAACACATAATTAAATAATGATTAAGAAAGACTAGTTATGGCTTTTCCATAGACTTATACGTTTACAAAATGTAAATCGGCGCTAAAAGTTCAGTTGTTGAAATGTTTTATATATATATATATATATATATATATATATATATATATATATATATAATTTAATAATGTACTAGTATGAGGGCCGGGAAACCATGTAAATCAAACTGGAACATGCTACATGTATTTACTTAAGTAAGCATATATGTAATAACTATAAGTGTTCCTTTTTGTGAACGAACTGTCTTTAGTAGTTTGCCGAGTTATATGTTAAATTTTATTTATTGAAAAACGAATACATAAATCTTTAAAAAAATCCTCAAGGACGCCCGCATGAGTAGTGATGTTTATCTGAGTGAAGGACATTTGAAATGATTGATATGAGGCGACGCCAACGACAGATGAGCGTATAGGAATGTAGGATGCTGTTATTTGATTAAAATTATTACTACTGCAATGGCCATAAATTATTGTATGCAGATTACGTTTGAATAATTAATACCTTCCTTCGCTAAGGCCTGGAACAAATGACGTCTGAACAAAACGCTTAATATTATAGGCTGTTAACAGAAAATGAGCACTTTAGAGAACCCTGTTTAAGATCTGCTTGTGTGCACGTCGTGTATTCTTCCGACTTATGTCAGATTAACATTGTCATGGGCCTCATCACTTGATTCATGCGTCGGTCAAGTGAAACTAAAAATTATTAAAAAAGTAAATATTTCAAAATCGGTTGAGTTTTACTTTTCGATGTGAAAAAAGAAGAAGAAGAAGAAAATCAGTTTTGTTGCTGAATATTTTTTTTCCATTCTGTATTGATTTCGTACTATCATGTTCAGTATTTTATATATAGATAGAGCCACGAGAGTATTTCTCGGATTGAGTTGGCAGCAATCTAGGCTGGACAGCCCTCTATACGCTCGAGACACTTTCGTTTGCTTATTGGTTGCTATGATCAAGTGAGGCCTCTGTACAGGACTGTTAAACACTTACATACACTACTGCTTGCTGCTTATCACTGGCTCACAGTTAAACGGGGCGTGTTTAAGGGACTGTCGTCCAATCACAACAGTAGGAGAAAAGAACAAGTGTTTGGAGTCTACCTCGCCTCCGAATTAATTCGCGAAATGCTTGTGGCTCTATATATATATAGATTGTTAGAAGTGGCAGCAGGTGACTTAATTTCACAACGTGTACCTCCTGCTGAAGTACAGCAGAAGGTTTTGAAGTATACGTAGAAGTTTCCTGGCGAAACCATCTTATACGGGTGTTCTTTGTAAAAGATATTCCAGTTGCAATGGAGTTTTATTAGTTTTGCCAACTGTTGCGTGCACAATGTTGGTACACACCGCACCAGAGAATCGTTTTCGGTTTTACATGTAACAAGCGAATCTCGTCACTGTGTAATGTACGTTTTCCAATCTGTAAAACCCCGTTTCATTCAACACGTCGCGCCGTATAAAATTGCAAGGAATGTCTGATTGATTAACTGACGCAATGAAATATGTACCGCTTCGGAATTCGAGCTGTCAGGTGCGCGTTTTTTTTTTTTCCTCCAGTTCTGTTTCCGCGTCTCTGAGGGGAGCGACTTTTGAACTAAATCAACTATATTTTATCTACCAGCTGGCCCTCTAATGATGAACTCTACTATTTGCGTCATGGGGATCAGCTAGATGACTTTAGGTTTGATTGGAATTGACCACACACTAAATTACAAACAATAAAGAGGGCTTCAGAACACTAAGTAATTAAATGTGATTCAGTGGAAATCAGTGATAGCTGAGCGATTAAAGTGGTTGGATTTCACTGATTTAATAGTGATCTACGCTGTATTCAGCTAGGGGCCACGGTGGTGTAGTTGTAGAACCTTTTTTTAAGATTTATTTCATTAACGTCTACTTAGCAGTACAGCCATCCAGGGTGTTCAATTCTATAATGACTACTACAATCTAACAAACAGTTATATAAATTAACAATTTTTTTTATATATTTTTTTTTGTGGGAGGGCGGCTGTTCGTCTGGGCGCTCGTAATTTAAGCTACAAATTCTATTTTTATTCAAAAGAATCACTCACACTTCCTAGGAAAGTGGTGAGCTGTTCTGCCCCAACCGAGACAGCTCCCCGACGGGTATCCTTTCGGAGTAGTGGTTAAACTACTCGCCTCCCACCAAGACGAACCGGGTTAGATTCCCGGCGGGGTTACCCCCGGATTTCCGCATGTGAGAATCGTGCCGGACGATGCCACTGGTCAGCGGACCTTCTCGAGTATCCTCCGTTTCCCCCGCTCTTACATTCCAGTGCCGCTTCGTACTCTCCTCGCCTCACCCTCATCGGCTCTCAAGACTTCGATGTTAAGAGTCGCCCAAATCTCTTCCCTTCACTTCACTGTCATCTACAATAACTTTTAGACGTAATTTCTCCAAACTTTACTTTTAAAATGCTTGGTAGTGGCATCCGACTTTTGAAGTTATCAGTTATCCCTAATTCTTTATTTCTAAATGACAGCCTTGCAAATTTTTTTTAAAGGCGAATTGCAATATCTCGGGAGCTTTAAGACCATTTTGAACAAACCATGGTACGCTGGGCAGTAATAAATGCGAACTTAGTATGGAATGTTTGATGAAATAATTCATCGGCATTTCAAAAGACAATGCCACCTGTAATTGTATACACGCACATATACTAATTTGCAAAAAAATGTACTACCCTATCGGTAACATCGCAGTGGCAAGTAAGTGGTACCCACTTACGTAGCCCTGCGATGGAACATGCACAGGACATGGTAGTGTGTATATAAAAACATCAAAATATTGTACCACACCAAGCATGCATCGCAAGGAGCTGCTGCCCCATAGAGCAGTCAGTGTTACTTCACACCTGGCAGTCTGGCACTCGCTACTTGTTTCCTTGCAAGTCTGCTATTGGATCAGAATCGTCCAGGTCGTGTCTACTAAACTGAGATCCAATTGCAAAGTCAACTTCAGTGTACACGTATTTGACGTATATCTTGTCCTGAAATGAACTCGCGAAATGTTCCTATCCCTACGTGGACGTATCGCCACTCCGTTAGGATTTTATGGTGTGGAAATCATGGAAAATGGCACCCCACACCTCGGTACCTCTCGCTGGGGTGGTGTGCCGCTATACAATGAAGCGAATATCACGGCGCTGACCAGGACGTCCCCATACTCGAATTAGGCGGTCGTCTGTATCCAGACAGAACTGGGATTCGTCGCTGAAAACCACTCGTCGCCAATCCGCCAGCTGGCATTCTGCTCGCTCCCGGCAGAACGCCACGCGTGCTCGGCGATGCTCAGGTCGTAATGGTGGAAGCCGTAAGGGAAGCCGCGACGACAGACCCCGCGCTGCTAGCAGTCTGGATATGGTACTGGTGGGTACAGGCGTTTCCCCAGCTGCCGTGACATGTCCCCGGATGGTCCACAGCGACGCCCGTAGAGTGTGCTCTGTGACAAAAACTTTGAATACATTTCCTGATTGCTGGTTCGTTGCCGACGTTAGCGCATGTGTTGCAGAAGTAAGCGCAGCTAGCCCGTAAGTAAAGCTTCGCAAAAGGGAGGGTTTTTTAACTTAATAAGGAAACAGGGCATGTACACTCGGAAACTTTATCTATAAAAAAATGCAGTGTTTACTTGAAGAATTTTACGTTTCCGTAAAACAGTCCCTAATTTAAAAATATTCTTTCATTTTGTTAAAATACGTTTTAACATCAATTAACTCGAGATGAAATTTCAATAAATCGACTTCAATTAAAAATGTTAGCTTTCATTGAGAGAGAAGGAGAAGTGGTGAGGGGGGGGGGGGGGTAAGAGAGAGAGAGAGAGAGAGAGAGAGAGAGAGAGAGAGAGAGCGAGAGAGTTCGACAGAAATTGCTAGGGTTGAATTTAATGAATACCTGTAATCATAATGAGCCGTATATAAGTGAGCCCGAAAGTTCGTAAACAATTTTCGCTGCAGTATCGTCTGTGTATTAAGTGTTTATTATGGTGATTGGGACACATTATGTTTACCTTTCCCACACAATGGGAAATTCAGAGGCATTTGAAAAGGCGTGAGCACACAGCACATGGAGGTGAAATTGCATGAAGGTTCCTTTGATGTGGGCGTACTCATGCTCTGATTGGTTGCGCGAGTCTTACCGAAAGGGCCTTGTGTCTGATTGGCTATGAATGATTCTGGAGATTCCCCATTGAAAGTGGCGAATCAAAGTCTACAGCTCAGGAGAAGGAAGCATTTAGGCACCCCTCTTAAAACAATATGCTTTAATTTTTATCCAATCAAAACGTAAATTACATTCTGCATAAGACCAAGGAAAGAATGTTTAGACAAGTATCAGAGATAGATCATAACTAGACACCTGCAAAATTCGCGTTATTATTTGGGGACACGTTAAACTTTAAAATCGTGCATATTTGCAACACGTCTGTCAGTAGACCATAGGCACGCCCTAGGTAATTCTGTGCCAATAAATGAACACTTCATAATTGTGTGCCCCAATCACATGCAGTTCAGTCAGAGAAGGAGAGGCTTTACATCTATGCAGCAGCCAATGGAGGAACGACACCAGCTCTACTAAAGACAGCACTGTAAAATTTAGCCTGACGCCGAATAATAGCGCGAATTTCGCATGTCTCTAATCATAACAATTAATTGGGGATTGCATGAAATATAACAACACATCACACTGAACAAAAACATTCTGGGCGCCCATTTACTCTCATTCTGATGGAGTTTACAAAATTTAGGTAGGGTTTGTAGCCTTGCCATTATCTCCCCCCCCCCCCCCCCTCATGCACAGGTTGCCATACACTGATTGGAGATTGGCGTTCCGACATTTTTTCTGGCCAGTGGCGCCGTTTTGCTGGCCAGCGTGTGCGTTTGGAGATAGTGGAGGTTGCACCTATGTATTGTAGATCGCTCTGTGACGAGGAGTGCGAGGTGCGGGGCCTTCTCGCGGGAGCACGGCGCTGCAGCACCTTGATCCCCGCGCGGAGAGGGCGCGAGGGAGAGCGCTTCACGCCCCGCGGCGGTCTTACACGCGCCTCTGCCTTGCCATTCCCCCTGCTGCACCCTGCCCCTCCGCCCTTCTCACTTCGCCAGACAGTGGGTTCCTACCCCGCGGCGCAGGTTCTCCTTGCCATGGCACAGGCTGTGCCCCAAGCTGCGCCAACACTGCCGGCTACACCCCGCCCCAGCGCTGCTCTGGCGGGTCTTAACGGCGAGGTCTCGAGAGTCGATGAGGGGGATTTATGTGAGTGTGGAGCAGCGTCGGAATGAAATGGCAGGGGGAAACGGGAGATCCGCGAGAAAATCCCGCCGACCATCAGCATCGTCCGGCGCGATTCCCACTTGCAAACATCAAGGAGGGGCGTCGAGATCTTCCTGTATTAAGGACCCCGCCTACTTGGAGCTTTTTTCCGCGTTTGAGGCCGAGAAGCGCGGGAGAGATAAGGTCGACACTGCCATGCGTATCGAGTGCGCCATCGCCGTTCTGTGCAAGCTCTGAAATTGAGTGCGGTGGTCTAGTCGCACTGCGTGTACCCATGGAACTTTTAGCAATGATCCTATTATATTACTGATGTAAAGTTTGCAGTAAAGGGCCCTTGAGTAGTTTTGTATGTATCTGACGCGTATATTTGGAGATACAGCGCTTTGAGAAAGCCGTTTCTAGCAGTTTTGGAGTGCTCTGAAATGATGTTTCTAATTTACGTACCGCTTTGGAAAAGTACTGAACTTCCCTTGTCTGAAGTATGCGTTACGTTCGTAGGTCAGCACATTGGACGCACATTTAATAGTTTTGTGGGGAAGCGTGTATTTCGATCACTCTGCAACGCAGTTCAAACGCCTGGTAAACGAGAGAAGCCTATGCACCTGAGGCTGTCTTGCACGTTCAAGGTCGAGAAACGAAGGAGGAGCAATACGGGCGACAATACTACGCGTGCCCAACGCAACGTCGCCGCTTTGCGAAGAACGCAGCGCTGGCTTGCAGCGTTTCCGACGTCGCGCTGCATTTTGCAAATTAGATCAGTTTACGGCGGGACTTCATAACACAAGGTGAAAACCAACAGATTTAACTACAGATGTATAGTTGTAATTTTCTGCTACCCGTGATGGAAATGACGCAAGCCAGCTCTTAAAACGCTAATATTTTTTACTACATTTTTACTTTTTTTTTTTTGTTTACGCTTAATATGATGAAAGCAAAACTATACGGAATTAGGTTATTGACTTTTAATTTTTCTGGGAAAAAAATCATATTACCAGAAATTTTATTTACCGAGATATGCGTGTACGCACAAACAACTATTTCACAGAAAATGTTTTAGTATATACATAGCCCTCTTCAAAAAAGGAGGCTGGGTAGGAGCGAAAGGCCTTGTAGAGAATATGGCACCCCTGGTGCTTGAAAAAGCTCCCCTTCCGAAAATTTAATTTTGATTTAATTGTATTTGTATATATATATATATATATATATATATATATATATATATATATATATATATATATATATATATATATATAATTTAATTGTATATATATATATATATATATACACACACACATATTGTTTCTTATTCACATATTTAACGAAAAAAAAATCTTACCATACCAGTATTAACATTAATGTTTATAGGCTATTCATGGTAAAGTGAGCACTTTTTGAAGCCCTCCCATTAGGAATATTAGTCAATAAATATATTTTATTGAAGGCTTAAACGTTTACTTTCGAGTCCGTTGAAATATATGCGCTGTGATTATTACTTACATGGTAACATTTAATTTAAAAAGTGGTGGAAGGATAAAAAATGACTGATAAGAAAATAAGTAACTAGGGCCTCAAAAGAGCTCACTTTACCATAAACAGCCTATAACATTATTATTGACCATCCCCATTTTTAGTACATAGACATAAAGTATGAATTTTAATCAACATTTTTTTGATGGCACCCCTTCGTGAAGTCCTTCCTTGCCACCGCTTTCCTTTGCCCCTGGGCAGTGACATAGACAAGACATTTCTCATAGCTGGGAGAGGGAAGAGGGTTGTTTACACATTTACTAAAGTGAAGGGAGAGGGAGGTTACACGGGTATTAGAGGTGCCGATAAACGTGTCAACTGGGGAAAACCTAGGAGAAAACTCACTTCTCAGTATAATAAAATGCGCCATCGTCTGCAGAAATTGCATATTCTTGTCACAATTAAGGGCTTAATAATAATTCAAATTCTAACTGTTGACAACCTTAGTGGCAAGGGGGAATGGGTTACAACCCCCAATCCACTCTGACTATGTCCATAGGCACCGAATACTAGGGGGGGTGGGGTGAAGACAAAAAGGTCGGATGTCCCTTCCCCATTTTCCAGCCAACAGGTGATAGACAATGACGGCTGATTACTTTTTCAATTTGTAATAAATTTGCATATGGTGAATTGATTGACTCGTGCATTTTTAACATATTTGTATTTATAGTTAAGAGAGTGAGTGAAGAGATTTGGGCGGCTGGTAACATCGAGGTCTTGAGAGCCAATGAAGGTGGATCGAGTATGGAGTAGCTCCGGAATGAAAGAGCGCAGGAAACGGGAGATCCCCGAGAAAACTCGCCGACCAGTGGCATCGTCCGCCACGATTCCCACATGCGAAAATCCGGGAGCGACCCCACCGGGAATCGAATCGGGTGCACCCAGTTGGGAGGCGAGTAGTCTAACCACTATACCCCCACAACCCCTATGTTAATGGGTATTTACACAACAAAACAACAATAATATTTCAATATATAAACTATTTTATGAACATTTTTGAAAGTAAAGACATGAGCAAAAATTAATCTCGAAATATAATCCATTTAGACAACTGGCTAATGTTTTATTTTTATTTTTTAATTTCTTTGTTTATTTTAAAATATTCAATTTGAAGGGCACTTTCATAAATTGAATTGCCTTTGCTATCAAAACATCAATATCGAGCTTTCTTAAATATTCGTATATTTGTAACTCATGTTGTTTAAATCCTTGGCCTACGCGAAAACTAATGTTAGTCTATTCGTGGATTCTTAACACTTTTTGAATCAATCCTTTGAAAAAATCATCCTATGTATTATGTGTTCGAATGTTTCCTATCTACTCCATGTATCACAAATGTTTTTATACCTATATTAAGGTGACTATGTAGCTGTGTTCCAATGTCAAGAAACTATGGAGCGATACGGGCGATACTAACACGCATGCCTAGCGCCTCATCGGTCCTACGCGCAAGGTGTGCAGTGTTTCCGTCCTAACGCTTTACTGTGTAAATTCGATCTGTAACAGTGTAATTTTATTACACGCGATAAAAGTCCACGGATCAAACTACCTGCGTATAATCGTCCTACTTTTCTTTTACCGCTTAAAGAAACTGCATATGCAAGCTTTAAAAATACTATATTTACCACTTTCGCGAATTTTTTCTCCGTTAATACACTTAATATGATAAAAGTAAAACGATAGGGAATAGATAATTTGCTTTTTTTTTTTTTTTTTTTTTTGTCCTTTCTGGCAAAACTTCGTATTTCTAGAACTTTTATGTACCGAGATACGCGTTTACGCGCAAACAACGATTTCAAAGAAAACGTTTCAGTACATAGGACCCTTACACGAAAATACCTTATTTTGGCCTAAATTTATTTTTTATATATTTTATTCATAAATTACAATATTTTTTATAAATAATATGAACAAAACAGTGGTCGTGCGAACCCTCATTAGGTAAGACATGCGAATGTTAGCACATGCGTCCACTGCCCCGATGGGGGTTGGCGAGCATGGGGAGGTGATGTATCCTGTTCGCCATGTCAGTGGGAAGCAGAGCTCTGACCCGTCGTGTATTGCTGCTTCTAAATGCTACCAAGCAGACGATGATTATTATGGTCATGTTGACGAAGGTGACGATGTCGATGGTGGTGATGATGATGGTGATGATGGTGAGCTGATGTTGATGATGGTGATTTATGATGGATGGTGATGGTGATTGTGATGGTGGTGATGGCAATGTATAGTGATGACGGAAATGATGGTAGTAAAGATGGTAATGAAGGCAATGATGATGGTACTGGTGCATGGTGATAGTGACGATAGAGGATGATGGCGGATGGTAATGCGTATAGTGATAGTGATGTGTGAAATGATGATGGTGAGGATGGTTATGGTGGTAATGATGATGATCGTGACGGTGGATAGTGATAGTGGATGGTGACGGTAATGATGGGGATAACAATATTGGTTTTCTTTCATGCAGAGAGGCTGATCAATATTTCAGTCTGGCTTGAAGGGGAAATTGGGAGGTGTGTATTGAGGGGCACGACGCTTGAACTGCATTGCAGCGTAATAGAAACAGTTTTTTGTTGACGAAACTATTAAACTTGTACACAGTTTGTTTACCTACGGTAAGGAAACATATCCCAGAAGAGGACGGAAATGTATTTTGAAGATATTACGCATGCTACAAATATTATTCTGGAGCCCTGCAACATCGTTAAAAACTGCCTTTTCAGACTGCTGTATATTAAACCACACTACCCGGATAAGAGTAAAACTACGATATGAGCCTGGAATTAACTATGCTGCAGACTTTCCACCGATAAAATGATAGGGTCACCCCTTAAAGTCCTATAGGTACACGCAAAACGACGAGAACACTGCACGCCATTCAGTTCAGCGCTTTCAGCTGTGACGGCTCCTCACCGGCCCAACTTCCCTCCCAACTTCCACCCATCCTCCCAATAACAGAAAAAGGAAGGGAAAGGGAAGTTAGAATTCAAAATCCCAGAAAAACCTCATCAAAACACACAGGACAAGCAGAGTAATAATTTCTATGTCTAAACTGACCAGAATGGGTGGGTGTATAAGTGCACATCGAACACTCGTCTTTTCCTTTTCTCAATTTAATTTGCTCCACGCATATTTTACTTGTTACAACATTTATACAAGAATATTTCTTCAGAAATCATTCCTCAAAACCATTTATTTAATATTACATCAAATTTAAGACTAAAAACACGTCTAATAAAATAACACAACTATTTCAATTACTTCAAATACAGCCTCTAGATGTATAAATCTCCCATATTTACATAGAATACACTAAAACTAGAATACAAATCTCTTTTGACAAACGTGACAATATTCTTTAGGGTCTTTACAATAAATTTGCCCTTCTTTTCTTTTAATGGTACCTAAAATCTTAAACCATTTCATCATCTTCCTTCACCAGTAAATACACTTCTAAAGAGATCGCCCAAACTTATAGTCTCATGAGAAGACGATTTCAACATCACCCTTTTTCCTCCCGTACCATTTCACCAGAGGTGTAGGTATTGCTTAAACGTCACACCAAAGATACATTCACACACACATACAAAGAGCCTGAGGGTATTGCCCCCTCCGGTACACCGGAGGTGTAGTATTGCTCTTGCATGTAACCAACAAAACACACACACTCAACATACATACATTTTATACTTCATCCAGTCCGAAAGTGTTTGTCTCGTTTCCATTTATTTTTCAAGCCACGGCCCTCGCAGAAAATATTACCAACTTCAATCGTTATTACCACTATGAAAACTCGCTCTTGCAGTCGAGATCAAGGTCTGCTCACGCACTTAAGTACAAAATGGTCGACTCTTACTTCAAACTAAGCCCTCTGGTGGTTAAAAATTGCAAAGTCCTGGCATTCCTCTGCCAATGACTAAGTTCCACATATAAAACCTTACAGAACCCAAGTCCAACTTCTGTCCCTGCGGCAATGCTGCAAAGTCCCAACGTACCTCTTTCGGTGACTAAGTCACAACATCTAAACCGCACAGAAAAAGAAGTTCTGTTGCCTCACCTGCGGCAATGTTGCAAAGTCCCGACGTACCTCTTTCGCGACTAAGTCCCTACATATAAACCACACAGGAACTAAGTCCAAACTCTGCCATAATTTTATTAAAGTCCCAACTACTACTTGACTAATTTTGTCGTCAAGCGAACATCCTGCAGTGTTTCCCCATAGTTGGCAATAATTCGTCCTTCAGGCTCCTGGCTCCAGGTGCTACTTTCCCAGCTCGTAGTCCTACTTTCCCAGCTCCTAGTCCTACTTTCCCAGCTCCTGGTCCGGCCCCTGCTGGCGGCGATCTCACCGATCCACCCAGCTAAGTCTGTTCACGATAAAGTGGGCACTTTTGAAATTAAGCTTTGAAAAAAGTCACTGCTCCCGCCTTCATATATTTTAACGAGCAAACTGAGTGACAAGCGCCCAGTTAAGTTGGTAATGTTGAAGGGAAAGTAGTTTCATGTCTTAACGTGGAATTAAAAGTGCTATGCAACAATTTGTAATAAATTAAATTATTTATTTCGCTTTCTGTTTTTTTTTATGCAGCGAAGTGTAAAAATGAGCAGATGTGTAAAATATTTTTTTAAAATATAATTTCGCAGTTTCAATCGACCGGCACATGAATAAAGTTATAAGGACCATGTCAGTGTAATTTTACATAAGGCGGAAGAATACACAACGGGCATACATGTAGATCTTAAGTAGGGCTATCAAAAGTGCTCATTTTACCATGAACAGCCTATATACCTTTATGTATACCCCGGAGAGGCCCCATCCACACAAGCCCCCTCTCCAGAGACCACACATTCAAACACCAGCGCTCTCTTTACCAACACATTTTCTAATTAGAATTATTAAGACAGCCAATAAAACATAATCAAGCAACAAAAGCCCCTTAACACTCTGCGCTGCAACCAACAAAATAGGCATGTGCTGCGGCACACACGCGACGCCAGAGCTCGAGCGCTAATACACCATGCAGCAGGAAAACACAAGTCAATCTTAACATTTTAGAGTTTTAAACAAAATACAAAAAACTTAAGTGACGGACCACACTCCGCCACACAGCGTAGGGACGGTGGCGCACTTGACACGCGTGACAGAGCCGCCCCTATCGCTCCCGCACTTCTCCGCCTCCAGGTAGGCGCTGCTGTGTGCTCTACCTCGAATGGGGATGGGAAAAACCATTTGTGGAGAGACCATCTCCAGTGCAGTCGATGGGGATCGAAGACACGACCTCCCGAATACGTGTAAGGAAGTTTATCGCGTGATTAACCAATGTCGAGGCAGCCCAGCAGATCAAGTTTGGCTCTCGCTGCAAATGCGTTCACTGAACCGCGCTGCATTATACTCGCAGTGGAGACTTGTGCTACTTTTGTAGCAATTGCTTTTTCGTTTATGATTAGTTGGAACTTTTTTAAAATCCCGGCCTTTGTACTTGCCGCGAATCCTTCCATGAATGAACTAATGTTTCCATGCGCCAAACAAGTAAGGGCGGTTGCGCACCATCGGCATTTTATTGGACACGATCAACACTTGTGTAGTATCAGACGTCTACTTTTTCATACGCACCGACATGCCATCGAAGTCAGAGGTCACTTTGAGTTTTCAAAGAAAAGAGAAAAGAAAGCCCTATGTTTAATAGAAGACTCTAGCTTCTTAGTTTATTATGTCTCAAGGAGAAATACAAGAAGACGAATGCAATACGACGTTGGGTGAATACATTTGGGCGGATCTTAACAGCGAGGTCTTGAGAGCCGATGAGGGTGATTGAGGTAAGTATAGAGCAGCGCTGGAATGAAAGAACGGGGGGAACGGGGGATTCCCCAGAAAACCCGCCGTCCAGCGGCATCATTCGGCACGGTTCCCACATGCGAATATCTGGGAGAGGCCCGGCCGGGGATTGAACCCGGTTCTCATTCGTGGGAAGCGAGCAGGCTAACCACTGAGCCACCGCGGACCCCAATACGACGTTGTGTTCATCCACAGCTAACAACAAGAGTCATAGCCTGATGTACACCACTCAATTAACGTCTCTACATCGTACTGAAATCCATTTATTGAGAATTAAAGATCCGGAAATTTCACTCATTCATTATGCAACAAGTTAGACTCCACAATCCTTTGTGCATTCGGCCATCAGTCATATGCGAGCGCAGAGGGTGTGCAGGGGGTGCAGCCGAACCCCATTGCAGTTTTTTCGTGCACGATTCTGATTGGCTGAGAACGTCAAACATCAATGACATTTTATAACCGGTCCAATCTTCTAATGTCTGATGGAAACTGAAGGCAGCCAACTTTTCCAGACAAATATGGTGGTATTAATGACGTTTCTATGACGTCATAACTGTCCAACTTTAATTGACCAAACTTATTGGAGGCAGTTTGACAGAAGAATTTGACAGCGGGACAGGGGCTGAAGGCCAGTGTGACCCTCCCTTTGAACAACGTCTGGCTGCGCCAGTGGCATGTCGGTAGCAGGAGTCTAGTGGTACAAATGCAGGCAGGGTATGGAGAGTGTGTTGCCGGGTGAGGAGGATGGTTGTATTGTCGGGGGCGCGCATTCCGTGGTGCCCTCCGCAGCGTTCGTTCCGCCGCCGCGGTGCAAGGCCTGCGGTTTCCCGAGGGAAGCGGGTTGGGGAGGGTAAAGGGGGGGGGGGGGAGTCCTTGATCACAACCCGACCAAGGAGAAACCGAATTGAAGTGTGACGACGGCTGGAACAGAGTGCAGTGGAAGGGGGAGCCGGGCCTCTGTTGCTGCGTCTCCCCCGCTGTCACTTCCTCCCGCGAGCCAGAAGGCATCTTCCCAGCCTTTGTGTGTCCTCCCCTCTGTGACACGAAGGCCGCACCGCGCGTGTGAGCGTGGCTGCACCCCGCCAGGCTGCGCTTCGATCCTCAGTTGGCACTAGTGATGGGGCAAACCGATTATTTCGTACTATCGATTAATCGATTTTTCATATTTACCCTAATCGATTAATCGTTTATTAATCGATTGTAAATTGATTATTCAACGAAATTGTTCAGTATTATATCACATTTTCTAAAGTTTTGGATACAAAGTTTAACACGCACGAACATCCAGTACGCACGTTGGCACATCTGTTGTTGAATGTTCACTGTTATAAAGAAATAGTAAATAATCATCATGGCAAACTTAAAAACATAAACTACATCTTAATAACACATTTTTACATACGCTAGAGCACGGCCTTGACACTTTTCTTCACAAATCATAATGTCAAAAACATTAGACCAATATTTAAAAAGAGAAGTGAATGAAACAATATGTATATGTAAAGAAATGAATTAAGTTTCTGTTTTAAGTGCACAAAAATATCAGAACTCTAAGCAAAAGTGTCTTCATTCCAATATAAAAAAAAATTAACTTTGCAGTGACGATTATTTTTTATAATCGATTATGGTTTCGATTATCGAAATCACCATTGATTACTTAGGATTATATAAGTATAATCGATTGATCGAATATCAACATCGGTTATTCCCATCACTAGTTGGCACTCCCTCATCTTTCGCTGGACCTCGGTCTACAACACATACGCTCGGCTAGAAGACTTCCAGCCACTACCAAATATTCCACAACGGCGATGTCACACAATACTTAAGCCTCTGTATGCCACTATAAAATTTCCCGTACAAGCTCGAGAGGAAGTTTCCACGAGACCTGCTACCGAAGCCTGCATGCAAGCTGTTATGGAGGCTTCTTTGGAATAACCTGTCCAACGATACTTGTCGCACAAGTAAACAAGAGAACATTTTTTAAATAATTTTACCTCTGAAACTGTTGTTCAGGAACAATCTTCACTGATAGCTTCAGTATTAGGCGTCTGTGTCCTTATAACTTGAATTTTGTGTCAAATAAGCACTAATGTTCACCATAATTTTCACACAATGCTCTTAGAATCAGTATAAAATGTTGTCACTACTTTATTTAATTACTAATAATTCGTGTTTAATAACCTTATCGCTCTTTCTCAAAACTAAATTATTCTACCATCAACTCTCTAATAGCATAAAATTTCAACCTTGTATGTAAAATATCATTTGAAGATTCCGATCTGCGTGAGCTCGTATTGAAATGTGAAATACATGGACGTACACACAAGTGTAAGAGGAATAATGAATATTGAGCATGCCGGTTCAACTTCCCGCGAAAAGAGTGGGCTGAAAATCGCCTGATTGCAAGCGATACCGATGACGGACGAGTCTGTGAATGTATAAATAGTCTACGCATATAATAAATAGGTGAGACTAAAAAGCTAAAAATAAATAAACTGTAAAAAAAAAAAACCTTTTAAAACCAAGCTTTTATTTATAAATGAACTAAAAAGATAAAAATAATTGTAGGAATACTTACAGAATTGATAGAAATTGTAAGTCGTGGTCGAAGAGCCGTGATAAACTTTACTACAAATTATTATTTTTGTATAAATTTATATTTAATTTATAAAAGCTTGGCGCGAATAGTTAAGGTCCTTACGCACGATATGTGCTTACTACGCTGACGCAAATGAGGTATACATTCCATATTGCGCCACGCTTTTATATACTAAATATAAATTGATACAAAAATATTAATTCCTAGTAAAATTTATTACGGCTGTTCGACCACGTCTTTCAAGTTCTACGAATTCTGTAACTATTCTTATGGTCATTTTTATCTTTTTAGTTCATTCATAAATAAAAGCTTGGTTTTAAAATATTTTTTCACAGTTAATTTATTACTGTTTGCTCTTGTAAACACAATCGCAGGTCGTGAATGATATAGATACAAAATGAAGTTAATACTTAAAATTTTGGTCGGGGCAAATACATATCACAATTCGAGCCGAACATTAAATTACAAACAAAAATATATACAGAATGTTGCAATATTGCATGTCAATACTTCAGGAAAACATTCCTCACATCGGGAGGATGACAAAATTTTATTTGAACATAGGTCCGCAAACGATTCGTTTCTTCTCTACAGCCCGTAATACATAACGTACAGTGTATGGCCCGCAGGCTGGATCATGTTACATCGCATCTGTAATTACAGCCCCATACCAGCTCCCGAGGAGCCATGATTTTAATCCACTAGACTTTTATTTGTGGGGACTTTTAAAGGTACTTGTATATTCAACCCCAGTTGACGATATGGGCACCCTCCGTAACTGTATTGGGGCGGGTTGCGGAACAATCAGGAATATTCCAGGGATTCATCAATACATCCGGGTGTCCATGCAACGGTGGGTTGATGCATGTGTTCGTGTTGTTGGAGGGTATTTTGAACATTTCTTTTAGTGCTTTCACACATGTGTAACTACTTCCTCTGCCATTCCTACTGTTCTAGGTGTAGTGCCATAGCGTGAGGTGCTGTGTGCATCATGCAAACGAACGATGCGATGGCATTCCATAGTAACATGATCCAGCCCGTGGGACATACACTGTACATTATGTATTACGGGCTCTAGTGAAGAAGAGAAGCGTTTGCGGACCTATATTCATATAACACTTTTTCATCCTAAATATGGGAGGAACATTTCCCCGAAGAATTGACATGCAATTTTGCAACATTCTGTATATATAAATTCCTTTATATGCCTCCAGGTTAGAAGCGACCAGTTTGGAACAGCAACGCACCTCGGGGCGGGAATGTTTCCTATGCCAAACTCTCCCATAAGAAATCTCGTTTTGTTCCTAACCTGAGTAAGTTTTGGCGTGGACAGTGCTTACGAGTTTCTTACAACTGGCACTCTGGAACATGTGGAAAGGGTTTCAATAGATCCACGTCACAAGAAGCAGCCAATAGCGTTGTTCAGGGAAAGGCTACGTCCGTATTGGTGCTAGCTTCTGGACTTAGGCAGGATTTACAATACATAACCCGTCGCCTCCGTCCGTCATACATTCGTATCTTTCTGTTCGATTGTCCGTCTCCCAGCCGAGCGATTTACAAACGAACTTCGTACGTCCGTCATTCATTTAATTGCTGCAAACTAATAAAAACTAAATTTTGGCGGTATTGTGTTTTTAAGTACCCAAAACGCACATACACGTACATAACGGAAATTAATCGATGTAAAAAAATTATTAATAGCATATAAGGAATGATTTTTTTTACTTTTACTATTGCACAAAAGGAGCTCGTGTTTCCAACCGTAATTTTCAATTAACCATCACGAAAATGTAACTAAATTTAATTTTACAGTTACATAAACAAACAAATGAAAACAAAAAACAGCCAAAAAAAAAACATTGCACACACTACACAGCCTTGTAAAGAACGTGCAACTTTAGAATGCTGTAATTTAATCCGTTCATCCGTCAAAAGTTAAAGCTCGCCACCGCTGATTGGCTGTTGGTCACGTGACTGACGGACAGATAACGGACAGACGGACGCGATGGGTCGTTGCTATTCCTGCCTTACACAGCACCGACCACGGTTCCACCTATTCTTCAACATGTAAGACGTGAACGAGTATACTTCGGGTATACCGTGAACCGCCTATAGTCCGAACTCCTCTGGAGGAATATAAATTGAACACGTCCCCCGACTGCGTGGTGAGGTTGGGAGCGGAACAAGAGGACTATGAGAGGAGACAATTCTTAGGGCTGCCGCAGCTTGTGGTCAGAGTGGAAGGCGGGTTCGTCGCGCCTGAGCGATGACGTGGCTAGCTAAACCACCACCACCCCCCCCCTCCACTTTTCAACCAACTCCCCTTCAACCCACATCTTAGCTCCGGACAAGTCACGTGACAGCTATTCCACCCGGTAGCGGTTGGTCTCTCTCATAGTCTGTTTTTACGACGCTGTCCTCATTTCTGGGCCGTAAACAGGGGTAATTGTATTGCGGTAGTGCTTGAGTGGCGTTCCTTTTACCTTCGACTCGATCTACGCCGTCGGGTTTTTTTTAATATATATATTTTTTTTAGTAATCTTCGGTCGATCAGAACCAAAATACAACCTGGATATCTGTCCGCTCGTGCCGTCACGTCAATTTTTCTGCCCGGCGCGCATTCAGCGTTTTCTTACCTGGTGGTTTTTGTTGCCTGGATATTTTGACCCGGCATCTTTGCGGAACCCTTCTAGTTATTCCCGATCGTCAATCGTGTATCCGTTATAGTATTCTGTTGCGTGTTTTCGAGTGTGTAACAATAGAAACAACAGTTTGAACGACTTTCGTGTGTGATCGTACTCGTACTCATTCCGAAAATGGGGCCGGGTGCGTCCAAGAGAGGGGGAGAGGGGAAGAGGGGGGTGCACTGCTTTAACTGCTGGCTTTATATTTTTACGTACTCCAAGTTATATAAGCTGTAAAGAAAGGAATTATATTTCATATTGTGTACAGCAACCGACGAATTTCGTTATTAGTCCTTCTGATAATTAATATTAAATTCACGATTATATTAACTAACCCTTTGTTCAGGTATTACGGAAATAATTATTCTTAAGCAATATATATGTAGAGACCTAAAGAATTCGCGGATTCATTTTAGAACAAGCTATAATTCAAAACACGCGTGTTTTATATAATTTCAGCCATTGGACCACACCATGTTTGACACCTCGTAGAGAACGCTGGCCCAATCGTCACCTTCCACTGTGACAGCAAACAACCAATGTGCAGTTGACATCGGTATATTTGTTCATAAGAATGTAGAGTTTAGCCTGCAAGTAATTGAACTCGAGAATTTTTCAGGTGCCTCTCTCTCTCTCTCTCTCTCTCTCTCTCCTCTCTCTCTCTCTCTCTCTATATATATATATATATATATATATATATATATATATATATATATATATATATATGGGATTAATTTCCAAAGATGGAAACACACAGGGCTCTTACAGAAGGACGTCTTCAGTGTCCGAAGTTTGTAGGTTTTACCCCAGTTGAAGGAGTTGTGCATGTGAATGCATTTTTGGGAGCCGACACAGAAGATCTTGGGTTCTCTTCCTGCCCACCACGAGTTATTCCACAAGTGGGTTTCCGTCATTTTCCTCGTGAATGCTCGTGCTAACCTTCTAAGTCCTCGTCCTTTGGACCTACACTACATCCTGACCACTCTTACACCCACGTGGAGTCGCGAAGTTCTGTTTTGTAACGGATTGCGTTTAGAATGGTAATTCTTCTGCATCAGCTTATTCGAATTACTTTACCGAAATTCGCACTGTCTGTATGTGAAGTCTCACTCACGGCAATTGCATACGTCCGACTGAACCGTAATTCCTGTTAAAATATCATAATAACAAGACGCCATTACGTCATTTGAAGTGTAGCTACAAGTGTCCACTTAGAACGCGTTACAGTTATTTGAGTAACATGTTAGGCAGCTTGATTTACGGGACATTTGCTGTATAAGTTCAAACTGGAACACATGGCAGAAAAAACGTTATCGTAAATTGGTGGGCAACTTCAGAACATTCAGCGCGTCATTGGTTTGTGAAATTTTGTGCCTGTGAACAGAGTCGCCAAGATGAGGAAGGTAGAAGAATCTCGTCAATGGTTAAGAGGACTATGTAGCTGCGCGTCCGAGGTCAAAAATGAGAGAGCGATAGGGGCGACACTAACACGCACACCTAGCGCCTCGTCGCTCCTACGCGCCAGGCGTGCAGTGTTTTCGTCCTAACGCTTTACTGTGTAAACTAGGTCTGTAACTGTGAGGTTTTATTACACGCGATGAAAGTACACAGATCAAACTGCCTTTGTATAATAGTACTTTTCTCTTACCGTTTAAAGAAACTTCATAGGCAAGCTTTGAAAATGCGATATTTTACCACTTTCGCTATTTTTCGTCTCCATTAATATATTTAATATGATAAAAGTAAAAAGATAGCGATATAGACAATAGTTTTTTAATTCTTTTTGGCAAAACTTTGTATTTCCAGAACATTTATTTACCGAGACACACGCGTATGCGCAAACAACGATTTAACAGAAAACGTTTCAGTACATAGGACCCCTTAATAACGAAGTTTTAAAGGCACTCGTAGAGTTAAATCCATGCAGCACCATCAGTGGACTTGCTAATTTCCAACCATCCACACGAAACATAGAAAGTGAAAAAAAAGATGACTAGGCAGAGCAACAGCTGACAGAGCATCACAAATAACAACGAATGGATACATGTGATAACCTCTTCGTTCGTCACCACAGTGAGACCTTATTCGATCGTATTGTGATGCGTTATGAGACGTGGATACTGTACAATAATCAGAAGTGACGTGGAACGTTGGCAAAACTTCTAAATATTTTCCAAAACAAATGCTGACACCACGCAAGGTATTCCCTTTGTTGAGGTAGTCAGCTCTAGGTGTTGTCTATTACAAGTAATTTCCTCCTGTGAAAGAATTACCATTGTATCTTGCTGTGAATAAATTAACAAAGTGCCCTAGTAGTTAAGTTATAAGCATCCCAAACAAGAAGTGTCCTCTGCTCTTAGCAGACAGCATAACACGCCATATGGTAAAAATTATGAAATAGGGTATAGTTTAATTTTGCATCAAATTCACTTCCTGAAAGACAGCATATTCCAGAACTTCAGTTTCTCTTGGGAACGTTTCTTCAAGGACAGTACTGAGGGCACTAGGAATATTTTGCAGACGTGTCGCTGCAGCCTGAGACTCTTTTGAATGCTGGATATATTTTTAACACAATTCAAAACTCAATAGTTGTGTAAGCTACGTGAACGGATTCCGAACAACCTGGTGTTTACTTTTCTACTGGATCTCAGTTCACTTTACGTGGTGTTCACTAGATGATGAGAGCATAGTGCAGAAGTGATTGGAAATTGCCTAGTTCTCTTAGAGAGGAAATAACCTCAAACAGAAACAGCTGCCTTTGGAAAATAACTGCCTCTCGAGAATGCGAAGATTGATTATGATGTGCAGTTTATTTAAAAGAAATAATGGAAATCTTGCATGTCTCTATTTCTGTGATCGAATTTCACAGGTTTATCCAGATATTTATTTTGATTTCAATGAAGTTTGTTTCTTCAAGGTTATGATATCGAGCTGTAGAGGATGAAATTATAGCGACAATATACAACTCTACTATCAGCTTACGCTGATACAAGGGAGAGATAAATGAAAACCCCGAAGAAATATGGCGGATATGGAAGACACTCAAAGTGCAGGTTTTGGATGTTCGCCACTATTGCACAGGCAGGATGGGACAAAATATTTTCTTGTTGTAAAATGACACAGTAGTCAACACCACACATAATTTTCGTTGACTGCAGTTCGAGGACACCAATATGGAGGACGTCTTTAGCATGTAGTGCTCCAAGAAAAAGTTCCGTGCATACAAAAATGAGCATAATCCTCCCTGCACATTGACGAGCCTGGAACTTCTTTGGTTTAAATGGCAAGGAATAGCGTCATTTCTTGCTTGTTCTCGTTGTTTCTGGTTGAAGGCAGTGAACTTAGGTTTTACACACAGTAAAGAATCTTGCACCGAAGCCATTGATCTGTCCAGGCACACCTAATTATGGCGCCAGAATCCAATGCAGAAAAAGAAATCCTAGTGATTGAGAATCAATGAGTGACCCTAGATGATAGAGCCAAAATTCTGTTAATTAATCATGGGTTAGGCCAAGCATTAATGAAGAGCCCCATTTCCGCAAAGTTTCTGCAAAGAAGGCACAATGGCAGCAGATTCCATAACTGAAAGAGAGACGCTTTGTTGAAAGATGAGAATTTTTCTGTGTATTTTCTGTGCAATAGTGGCCCAGAGTTATTCGCTTGTAAATATCATTGTTGTTTGAAATTACGTAGAGGGCTCTGGCATCACACAAGAGAAGATGAAACTCCACTATACATCCAAAGAGAGTACAGTCGATGTCGCTATTGACTATGTGTGACCATAGAGGTTGATATTCGACATTGGCAGCATATGAAAAATTGGCGTTGAACCTATTTGAATGTGTTCATATAGTAGCCTGCTTGAGGCTAGTGGATAGGCTCCAGATGGATTTCCTGTCATGTTGACCATGGAATAGTCACTGTGACAACCTGCATTGTCGCATGTATAATTAACAATCCGCACGACATATAGACAAGTTCTGAAGCTAGTTTTCACACCTGGACTGTGAAGATAGACACAGCTGGCAATAAGCGACAACGGACTTGAACTCAACATCCACATTATGTAGATTAAGTCATCTGTTGTGTTGCCACTAGCGTCGCCTGTGTCCCTAAGAACAATTCAGAGCTGGTTTAATGAAGGTGGACTGCAGTGATGGTATCCTTTGCGCAGATTGTCATTTGTATTGATCCGTCATCAATCATGTCATTTATGTTGCAGAGAATGCAAGACTCGTGTCTAGGAGTGGCATCGCGTTGCCTTATGAAATGTGTCATTTTCACTCTGGGTGTAATGGTGGATGCATGACGTTATAAGTGTCTTACACATGGCGTTATGGCGTGGGCGCCCCACACCATAAAGCCTGCATGGTGTTCGTGTAGGGTTCACTGACAACCCAACGTTATGTCCATGAAATACTCAAGCCTAATTTTTTCCAATTTCTCCGGCATTTTCCGAACGACATTTTGTAGTGTGATAGTGCTTGACCACCTACCGCAGTCATGGTTCAACAGTCTCTACAGGTAAGCTTGGCCTTTGAAGTCATCAGACTTTTCGTCAATAGAGCATGTGTGGGACCAGCTGGAACAGTGTCCGCTCCAGCACTCGCTCGCGATCTGTGAATACCTTTGCCGAACTCTGTACGCAGTTGCAGAAGGAAAAGAGGAATGTGCCTGACGGCTACATACAGCATGACTATGAAACTACGTATCATCGACATACCTTCTGCTTGAATAGCGAGCCACATCACCTACTGAACCCAGTGAGAATTACCATGATCCTATTGCGTAAACATTCATTTACAAAGCATTTGTGAATTAGTTGCAGATCACCACTTATTAATTTTAGATTTTTCCTGCAGCAACTAGATTAATAATATTCACGTACATAACTCAGATTGTTCCATGTTCTCAGTGCAGTAGTGTAGTTAAGCGGCATCCACTTACCAGTCATTGTCTAATAGTGAGTGCTAGGCGCTCTTTTGCCATGACGCCCGTAGAAGAACATTATATGTATGGATTGTCTATTGTCTTTGCCTACCTTCGAGGTGTTAAGTGTGACTAAACATTGTTTCCCGCAGTTAAAGATTCAATATAAATAAATGGGTGATAAAATATGATCACCTCTTTTTTAAAGTATGTAATTTGTGGTTGTTCGCACTTTATATACATATATGTATGTGTATAATTTATGGTTGTTCGCACTTTATAAACATAGCCTATATGTATGTTTACGTGTGTGTGTATATATATATATATATATATATATATATATATATAAAATTTATAATACCGAATTGCAACTCTTGGGGGATATATATATATATATATATATATATATATATATATATATAGTTTATTTTAGTTGACTTCTGAGTGCGGTGGAATATTCACACTGTGTTTATTAATTGCATATATATATATATATATTATATATATATATATATATATATATATATATATATATATATATATATACACATGCAATTAATAAACACACACACATATGTATATATATATATATAATTCCAAACAAGAGGGCTTTCAAAAGTGCTCACTTTACCGTGAATAGCGTAAAGCTTTATAATTCAAGGTATTCACAACAGCAATGACGTTTTAGGCAGCCGTCTAGTGGAACAGTATTCTTATACTTGTTTTATCTTAAGCTGTCTATGAAGTTTTCCGTTAAATGTGTTTCTCAACCGTACACGGCAAGATGATTTACTTTCCACAATAATTCGTTTGCACGACAGGTTGTCTGTGTAGATATACACGCGACAGAATTACAGACACGAATTTTGTAGATGAAGTTCAGAAGCAGCCTATGACGGGGAATATATACTGACAGCAAGTTTGTATGCTCGACGTAGCAATTTAATCAATGAACTCGTTAGAAGTTTTGGTTTGGCCGCTAGATGCACGAGAAATTCGGAGAAAAATATCAGTGGAGAGTAACATCAGCTGTCTGATAAATAGTTACTAACCGAATTCGAGCGTACAAATCATCTGGAAGTTCATATATTTTATATTAAAATCTGCTATTTATGCAAAATCTTGAAGTATTTAAAGCACTGGTAGTTATAGACAGCCATCCCAAATAGGAATGAGGATGGCTCCTTACAGAATCTTACAGAACCAGTTTTTTTTGCTGCTCAAGTCAACTGCCCCATTTATTTTGCAATTGATCAGTCTAAAGTCTGATATGGAAAAGGTGTAACCTGAAGTTGGCAATTTTCGCCTTTAAATACTGCAAGTTATGTAAAATTATTACACATAAGTCACACTTTATTTGATCAAATGTTTTCATGAACCTACAAATTTTTTTTCTTGTTTTTGCATAACTATCTTTACAGTGAAATATATATTCTCACTATAAATTTGTACTCTCGTAGCTTAATTCATTAACAGAAAAGTGAAAACAGTATATCAGAATGTCGAAACGCAAGACCATATCCAATAAATTATTACCAACATACACGTTTGCCAGTGTTGTTAATATAGCAGAGAATCGATGAATATTTATGAGGACAGTAACAATCACGGCTCGCAGAAAGTGAAATTAGGTTCTAAAAACCTAACCGGTTCTCGAGAGTTTTGGTAAAACCGTTTTAAACGGTCCAGCACGTGCGAGGAAGGTGCACGAATAAGTGCCATAGGAAAGTGAACTGAGAAACGTGTTTGTGTTCTAGTGTAATAAAAATGGACGCACTGCCCGAAAATTCACGCTCTTCTTTTTCGGTAGCCTCCGTCGCGCCAAACTTTGCGGTCTTTTTATTTCCTGCGCTTTTTAAACTTATTTTTCTTCTCTATTTAAGGTAGGTCCGTGTTTCGTAAGTTTAATCACGCCTCATGCGTCATTGATTTTTGTCAACAGTCTATAAGGGCGTTCAACTCATCGCTTGGTATACAGTGCAATATTTAGAGCTATAGGCTGCTCACGATAAAATGAGCACTATTGAAAGCCCTTTTTATGATCTACTTGTATTCATGTTGTGTATACCTCAGCCTTATGTAGAATTAACATTGCCATGGGCCTCATCACTTTATTCATACGTCGGTCAAGTGAAACTGTGAAATTATTAAGAGAGTAAATACTTTACAAATCTGCTTATTTTTGTACTTAGATGCATTAAAAGAACACAAAGCGAAAGAAATAATTTCAAGTTATGAAAAATAGTTACCTAACACTTTTTACTCGAAGTTAAAATATGGAACTACTTTCCAACCATCGTTACCAACTTTATTGGACGAATGTCACTCTGCGCGCCCGGTAAAATATATGCATGCAGGGGCAGTGACTTTTTTTTAAAGGTTCATTTATAAAGTGCTCACTTTATCGTCAACAGCCTTTACTAAAAAGTATATTAGCTTATTAGGGTAATTGTTGTGGTGTATGCATTAACATAGTATGATTAATAAGTTTTTGTGTCTACATGGCAATTTAACCCGCACTACCTGATTTTAAAACACTTCATCAATGTTTCAGTGGGATAGTTCGTGCATTCAAATCTCTAGAGCAGTATCGCCAAATGGGAAAATAAAAATGTTCTACTTATTCACCGAAATAGTATAAACAACTCAATTTTTAAATGAAAAGCACTTTTCCCGTGTAGGTAAGAAGGGTGTTCCACTTGCACTTTTAAAACATTAATGGGTACTATTGCCAAGTAGTCCAATTCGTTGGAAATATAACATGGGAACGTAAGAACAAAAGTTTTCGGCATTGAATATGAAAGCACTGTTAATTTAATTCGGTGTCTTTAATATTAACTCAGTTTTCTGGGAAAATAGGAAATAGATCTACAGAGTAACACGGAGATAAGAGCACAGCTATTCTAAACGTATGTCCGAATTATTTATGTCAATATTTACGTCCACGTGATCGTAAGAAAATTGTGCAAGTTATAATTAAAGCCACAAGTATTTCGCGAATTCATTCGGAGGCGAAGCGGCCTCCAAACGCTTGTTCTTTTCTCCTGCTGTTGTGATTGGACGTCAGCTCTTTAGACACGCCCCGTCTAACTGTGAGCCTATGATGAGCAGGAAGCAGTAGTGTGAGTGAGTGTATAACAGTCCTGTACAGAGGCCTCACTTGATCACAGCAACCAATAAGCAAACGATAATGTCACGAGTGTATAGAGGGCTGTCAAGCCTAGCTTGCTGCCAACTCAATCCGCGAAATACTCGGGTCTCTAGTTATAATTATCATCCAGTCGCAATAATATATACGCCTTGAAAAAAAATCTTGACTGAGTTTTCATCTCTTTTAAAACATAATAAAAATTTACATTGCTAACTATGTTATGGAAGTTTGGTCAGAAAACTGTAGAAAGTAAAATAACCAGGGAAATCAGATACATTTTTATAAGTCACCGTCAAAATCCTTGCCCGATGTCACTACGGCGATGTTACGGTTTCAAATCCTGGGCAAGTTATGAATTGTGTTCCTATTTTAAATGTCTTTTTAGGTTAGTTTACACTGGTCTTCAAATAATGACGAAGTGGAGAAATTATTCTATCAGCGGAACGAGCAGACAGAACGCATCGACAGACCAATCAGGAGATTTCCTACTGTTCGGTACGGTAGGAGAGTGTGAAGGCTTTAGCGGCTCTTAACATTGGGGTCTTGAGAGCCGATGAGGATGAAGCGAGGTGAGTATGGAGCTGTGTCGGAACGCATGGGGTGGGGGAAACGGAAGATCCCCGAGAAAACCCCCGACCAGCGGCTTCGCCCGGCACGGTTCCCAAGTGCGAAAATCCGGGGAATACCCGCTGGGAATCGATCCAGGTTCGCCTTGATGGGAGGCGAGTAGTCTGATCACTACACCACCGTGGCCCCGGTACAGTAGGGCATGAACATACTTGCAGCATGAAGTACTATGGCCGTGTGCGAAGGGTGTAAAGCAACGGACGCAGAGTATGCTCAGTATAGCAATGGAAGCTATCGCACAGTACACATAGGATAGAATAAGTGAGCGAGTGAAGAGATTTCGGCGGCTGTTAACAGCGAGGTCTTGAAAGCCGATGAGAATGAGCGAAGTGGATATTGAGCAGCAGGGGAAGAAAGCAAGGGCGGAGGAAGCGGGAGATCCCCGAGAAAACCAGCCGACAAGCGGCATCCTCTGGCACGATTGCTAAGTGCAAAATGTCCGGGAGTGTCACCATATGGTATTGAACATGGTTCACCTCGCTGGGAAGGGAGCACTCAAACCACTACACTAACCGCGGCCCCTACAGACACTGGTAAATCACAAAAATTTTTGAGTCAGCATATTTTCCAAAACATTGTAGCACCGAGATTGGATGATGCATATTTGACCCGGCTTGGAACTTTGTAGACCAATCATTTACGTTCGGTCGTGGACTATAAAAATTACACAGTGGCTTTGTACACGCAAGATAACCAGTAATGAAAGAAAAATTTCTGCCATGTGGAGGTACGATGGAACCTAGAACCCCAGATAACTTTTTAAAATGTAAACAATCGTACCTAATAATGAAATGATTTCCTTTATTTAGGTTTAATGGAGCATTTGACTCCTTGGGGTATGCGCTGCTAGCTAGCTATACATTTAACTACATGCACTCACTCGCCTCACTATCAATGCGGGTTGGATTTGAATGATTCGGTAGCGATCAAGGGTCTGTAGTAGAAATGTGTCCAATTTTATCTCTTCTAGAACCTCGTCAATTTTTATGACATTCTCATTTAGATAGAATAACAATCTGAAAGCATGAAAAAAAAAACATAAACATTTCGATTTTGCTAGATTTGCAGAGAAAAGAAAAAGAAATTTGTTACTTAAAAAAAAAAAAACTTTTGTAAAGTTTACTGAAATATGTAGTTAACGGTTTCGCAGCTCTTAGAATTCTAAAGTCATTTGTTGACTTCATATTCTGAAACCAGCCCTATTTCAAAAGAATTTTTGTATGTTTTCAGTGATATTTTGGTAATGCCTCAAGATATACAGGAAAACGTAGTTTCTTATATTCTAACCTTGAGCGGAATGCCCAGCAAATCACCTGGTTGACAGGACCAGTAGCACAGAATAAGCAGATAACAATTATTCCCGTACGAAAGACGATACTCACGAAACAAATAATATGCAAATACGTTTTAACTCTTAAAAAAAAAGAAAAATTCTTGCTCATCTCAGAATGGCTCTAACGAAGCTGTAGCGCTGCTTGTAAACATCTCTTGCGGAAGGCGACCATCACGTGGGGCCGAGAACATGTGTGGCCGCCAGCGACTTGGCTGCCGTTTTCAAGCCACAAATCAGTATCTCGTGATGGCTGATCACTGGCCTGTCAGACTGGAAACTTACCTCCGGCAGTAGAGTCGACAGAACTCGTGGACGTCGGTAACTAGTCGTACAGCTACTCGATGCAATTGCCGTAAAAGGAGCGAGGTCGCTAAAAACACCTCGGCGTTTCGGACGGCATTTCCAACTTTTCTGAAGCTCTGCTAAATTTATACTTTCAGGGCATTACTCCGCCTCATATGAACAAAGCTTAAACCATTACACCAGACAGTCAACGCACCTAATTAGAACGCATTCAGTTGTAATCATGTTTTACATGAGAACTATTTCTTACTAGGCGCTACCAACACAGATTATTTCTTACTGTTGTCGTTCATATTTACTATAAATGAAATATTATATTTTATAAATACAATACAGGTAAAACTATAATAAAAACAAAAATTAGATACTTTTATGTTAACATAGGTATAAAACTCTTGTGATACATAGCATATTTAGGAAAATAACTAAACACGTAATACATGGGGTGATTTTTCAAAGGTTTGATTTAAAAAGTGTGAATAAACCGTGAATATACTATATATTATAACTAAAAAGGTACGTGCATCGCGGCTTTTCTGGTATTGGGCAAACATAGCCGGGATCTAGGCCTTTGTTACCTCCCATGCTAGGTTAATACTAACTACAAGGGAGGGGGAGGAAACCAGCATTGATGTAAAAACTCTTTAATGGAAAAAAACTACAACGTTACATGCAATTCAGTGGCGTAGGCAGTAATTTATTTTTGCAGGAGTTTTTCTTCATTGATAAAGCAGCGCCCATAAAAACGGTTTGAGCCGAGAAACAACAGTAGATATAGACACCTGTATTTTATTTCACTTATTTTTTGTCTCTGATTCTGCTTTTGTATTTACCAAATTTTTCATTTTACTAATAACTAATTACATAATATATATATTAATGTATTTCATATTTCGGGCGAAGGGGAGGCATGGGGGTGGAGGTTGAACCCTTACCCCATCACCCGCCTCCGGTCTATGCCCCTGAGGCAATTTATGAAGTATAGACTGTTCACGGTAAAATGAACACTTTTGAAAGCCCCGCTTGAGATATACTTGTATGCACATTGCGTATCCTCCCGCCTTATGTAAAATTAACATTGCCACGGGTCTCATCACTTTATTCATGCATCGGTCAAGCGAAACTGTGGAATTAATAGAAATGTAACTATTTTAAAAATCTGCTCATATTTACATTTCGATGCATTAAAAAAAAATCAGTAAGCGAAAGAAATAACTTTTAGCACAAATGGTCACCTAACCCTTTTTATTCGACATCAAGATATGGAACTACTTTCCCTCCATCGTTACCAACATTACTGGGAGTATGCCACTCATTGCGCCCGTTAAAAAATATAAAACATACGCAGGAAGGAGCAGTGACTTTTTTCTAAGGTTGAGTTCAAAATTGCTCACTTTATCGTTAACAGCCTTTAGAAAAAGTATTCTAATAGAACAAAGGATAGGAAAGAATAATACTTATTAAATTGCCACCGAACGAGGTGGCCCAGTGGTAACTCACTGGACTCGCATTCGGGAGGACCCGGGTTCGATTCCCGGTTCGGCCATCCTGACTTCGGCCCTCGATGGTTTTCCGAAATCACTCCAGGCGAATGCTGGGATGGGCCCATAACAAAGGTCATGGCCGATTCCTTCCCGATCCCCCCCCCCCCCCCCCCTGCGCAACCCGCACCGCCCCTAATGATCCCGCTGTCGACGAGACTTTAAAGCCTCTTACACAATAGAAAACTTTAACATTTTACTTTACGTTTCCTTTCCTCAGACTAAACCATCAATACACAATCGAATTTTAAAGTCAGAGTTCAGACAATTGAACATCGGTTTTTCGAGCTTCGTAAAAATGTGTATCTTTTTATGAAAATAATTATGATATTATCCAGGAATGCATTTTACGTGCCTTTTTTTTAATAGGCTTAAAATTTATATTAGAAGTTTATTTCAAAACAAAAAACTCATTTGTTTACTTCATTAAAATAAGACATTTAATATATTTCCTCTTCAAAATATATTCGTTTACCATTTATTTAATTTAAAACGAACTTTGTTTAATGTACCGAAATTAAAATCGTACTACAGTAAAATAACACACTTTCCACATAACCTCTGTTAGATTCTCGGCAAAATGGCTGCTTGATTTTGACTTTAAATTTCAACTTTTCGAAATCGTAAAGTCAGGAGTGTTTGACTTTACCTCTGACAGTTCCATTGTTTCAAGCTCCATTAGAAACAACATGTCGGAAAGCCAACGTAAAGTCAAATGTTAAAGTTTTCAGTTGTGTAAGGGCCTTAAGCCAACTACCTACGTATTAAAATGGTGTTTGAAACACTAGAAGAGAAAAATTGGTAGGGAGGACAAGCGGCTGTTTCACCTCTGCAATGTCAAGTACTGTGTGTTGCGGTTGCGTGGCATCGGAAAGGGGTGGAGGGGAAGGGGTGAGGCTGCTGGACCGGTCGCGGCCCGGCGCCGGCACAAGGTCTGGCAAGCCTCGCGGCCCAGGAAGTCGTGCCCGGCCTCCGTCAGCCACACGCCACTGGGAGTCGGCCCAAGAACACACGAGGCAGCTTATCCCGCGAACTTCACCCCAGCCGCACATGCCACCAAAACTACGTCTCTGGCCAGTAGCGTGACGGGACGCCTTTCGCCGATTAGCGCCTGGGACATCCTACTTGCCATTTGGAAGCATAGTCAGTAGGGAACCTTTCGCAGAACGTGGCAGCCAATCAAATACAAGTTCCCAGAGCCTCACGCAGACAATCAGCGAATGGGTACCCACACGTCAAAGTAACCGCTACGTCGTTTCACCTCTGTGTACTCGTCTATTCCGCAGTCCAGCTTTAGACACATTTTATTGTACACTGCTGGACATTAAAATTGCGACACCAAGAAGGACGTGAGCTACCGCAATCAGATTTATTGGATATATTACCCATCACACACCCGTGACATGATTACTCTTGCAACTCAGTATGACGTTCACAACATGAGGAAGTCAATATTGTGTGTCCCACCAGAGGTGGCAATAATCGCTGCTGTACGATGCGGCATTGAAAGGAAGAGGATTTGGATGTTCGTCTGCGGCATCTCCGTCCATGCTACTTCGATACGTGCTTAAAGTTTATCCATTGTCGCCGCGGATGTCTTGCTGCAGGCCAGTCGTCGCTTGACCGAAGGCCACACTTTCCGATGGGTGAGAGATCCGGCGAATGAAGCAGTGTGACACGGTCGTCACCCAGGAACCGTGTGAATATATGTGTGCTACGTGAGGTTGCGTAGTGTGCAGTTGGTAAGGATCCCAGGCTGGCCCTGAAGATAAGGGAGAACGACAGGCTTCAACTTATCAGTTGCGGACTAAGCGGCCAGTGGGACCGGAATCCGAAGATTCTCCATACCTAGAGACCTAAAAAATATCGCGAGTACAATTACCTGCAGGCTAGACTCTACAGTCTTATGTATAAATATGCCTATATCGACTGCGCATTGGTTGTCTGCTGTCACGGTGGAAGGCGACAATTTGGACACCGTTCTCCAGGAGGTGTCAAACACCGTGTGGACCAATGGTTAAAGTTATATAAACTCACGCGGTTTTGAATTCTAGCTTGTCCCAAAATGAATCCGCGAATTCTTCAGATTTCTACCCATACCATAACTCCAAGTGCTGGGCTGGTACAGGTGAGTCCTTTAAAAGAGGCCCTGTGGTCTTTATTTCCTCATTCCCTCGCTCCGTTACACACATGTCCCACGGGGCCTTTTTTAAAGGACTCTTCCTGTACAGTATATGACGGTGCATAGTGCAGAGCTCGGCCAATCGTCTGCTACGCTGCCGCTTACATGGATGCGATCACCATGGCGCTGCAAGCAGAAGCGAGGTTCGTCGGAGAAGACGATGGCAGTGCATGCGTCCCTCCAGGCCCGACGTTCCACGCACAATTGCAGCCGCAGGCACTTGTGGCGAGCAGTCAGTGGAAGGCGTCTGGACAAAGAAGCCTTGATGCTGCAGACGACGACGAACCGTATGTGCAGACTGATACGTCACATGCGTGAAATCTTGAGCGAAGGTGTTCGATGTGGCCGTGGGGCCCATGATCGTCATGAGCAGTAGATGTCTCTCTTCGCGTCCGTTGGTGCGACGGGGCCGTAGACTTTCTGCACAATGACACAATCCCGGTAGGCCACGATTCATCCGCTGTGAAAGGCGGAAACATTTTCATATATGGTCGTCGTGTTCTCCAAAGCGGGATGTTCACTCTATCCGTGCACACGAACGGCGGGGAAACAACGCCAGGGTTTCTCAGCGGCTCGTCGGAGGCCGACGAGCCGCTGAGTGTCGCCATTCGCGCATGTACCGCACCACTCGGATGAACAACAAATAACGTCATTGTCCTATCCTTCTCTATGTATAAAGACTGTTCATGATACAGTGAGCACTTTAGAAATGAACCTTAGGGAAATGTCACTCACTGTCCCTGAATACATATATTTTAATAGTTGCAGTGAGTGACATTTGCCCAATGAAGTTGGTAACAATGAATGGAAAATAGTTCCATATCTTAACGTCGAATAAAAGTGTTTCGTAACCATTTGTGATAACTTAAATTATTACTTTCACTTTCTGGTTTTTTTTTTTTTTTTTTTTTTTTAATTCATCGATGTGTAAAATTGAACAGTTTTGTATGATATTTACATTCCTAATAATTTCAAGTTTTACTTGACCGACGCATGAATAAAGTGATGAAGCCCATGGCAATGTTAATTTTACTTAAGACGGAATAATTCACAAAGAATAATTTACTATATCTGTAGCAGGGCTTTCAAAAGGGCTCTTTTTTTTTTTTTTTTTTTACCGTGAGCAGCATATGCCTCTAATGTGGGCTTCTTGCCTGATGCTGAAATTTTAATGACCAGCAGTGTACAACTATACCTCTGTGGAACAAACATACATCCTGAACTTTTGTCAATTATTTATATAGTAATTCATGCAAAATCACTTAAAAATTATCAATAGATTATTGCCGTTTTACAGTTACTAAGTAATGGCTACATGTGAAGGGATTTGTAAGATGTAAACTTTCTATAATAAGAAATACTCAGTTATTTCATTGAAACATAGTTTACGGAGCATAAATGGAAAATTCTTCATAGTGGATGAGACCGAGCAGGAAGGTCGAAGGTGAGTGGCGTACAACAACGGAGCAGGCTACTTACTGCACCTAGCTGTACAAGATGCAGGACTCAGTACACACACTACCAAAACTGTCAGAAAATTGAAATTTTGGTTTCACATAAAAGAAAAATGTATATATTTCGAAACAATGTAATATATTTCGCTATATTAACTTATTTAGATGTCTTTGCAATAAATTTAAGTAAATGCTATTATTGATTAAATGTTAAGCCTATTTCCATTTTGGATGCTTCAAGAAACACATTTAGGGGAAAAAAAACTTTATCACGCAAGACCATTATAAAAGATACTCTGATTGTTTGTAATAAAATATCAGTAATAAAATAAGGAAATATTTTTAATAATTTATTTAATGTACATCTGTTTGAGTCACAAAAGTTTTTGTTTTATAACTAAAATCAATGTAGGGAAAATAAATTATTAAAATTATTTTTTAATCTTAGCGCTAATATTTATTTTCACACAACCCTAGTAATATAATGGTATTTATTGCCTTCCCTGACGAAGGTGTCATTGGAAAATAAGCTTTCTGAAAGATATAGAGTATAAATACGCTTAAATTTTGATTAAAAATCAACTCGCGTAGCTTAATTTTTAAAAATATTTTAATAAATATAATCTTTTAAAATATTTGCAGTGTTATAAAGTATATGCGTTCATCTTTCATTTGCAAACAAAATTGTAATTTTTCTGACAGTTTTGATGGTGTGTGTAAAGGCTGTTCACAATAAAGTAAGCACTTTTGAAATCAACTTTAGAAAAAATCACTGCCCCTACCTGCATATATTTTAACGGGCGCCCTGAGTGGCATACGCATAGTAAAGTTGGTAACATGGAGAGAAAGTAGTTCCATATCTTAACGTTGAGTAAAATGTGTTAGGTAACCATTTGTGATAACTTAAATTGTTTCTTTTACATTTTGTTTGTTTTAATGCATCCAAATGTAAAAACAAGCAGATCTGTAAAATATTTACTTTTCTAGTTATTTAATAATTTCACTTGACTGACGCATGAATGAAGTGATGAGGCCCATGACAATGATAATTTTACATAAGGCGGAAGAATACACAAAGTGCATACAAATAGATCTTGAACACGGCTTTCGAAAGCTCTCATTTTACCGTGAACAGCTTTTACAATTTGTTTTATAAGTTCTGCATGCTGTACGGTTGAGTGCAGTACTTCATTCTAAGTTTCTACATCTAAATAATTGTAGGCTCTCGTATTCACTGATTAAACAGTGATTTCTATTGATGCCTAGTGAACTGCACTGGTCTGACAGTGGAACATCGGTGCGTCCCGCTGATTCGCTACTTGATAGCAGTTCATTAACTAAAGTTTTGGTAAAATAATTCTGCTGATTGAAATCAGTGATACAGATTTAAAGTGTATATTCACAACAATAATTTACTTCGGTGCAAATAGCGTTGCACCTTTTTTTTTATTATTTATAAATATAAATTTACAAGAATAATTGCACTGTAAAAATATGCTAACCAACTGCTCACGTCGTTAAAGAATGCCTAACGTAGCACTACATTTGTGACAAGACATTAATGTACAGGTAAAAGTTCTTATTTAACTTCTGACTAAATTTACGATACTTCAATTCTCCTCATTGGCTTGAATTATGTTTGGTTGTATACTATCACTTCTTTTAAAATTGTTACTGACATTCCAATCTCAAACTATAAAGGAATCATTTTCAGGAAGGTAATTAACAATCAATGAAAAAACCAATATGAATCGTTCAAAACCCATGGACTTGACAATAGATAAAAATTGAATGCCAAAGTGATTCGCTGGCAGAAACAATTCTCTTAAACAGTAGCTGTACGTATGGTTTCGCACAAACTTCGGCGGAGAATCATAATGGAGGCAAGATCAAGATGGTAAAATGACAGGTAGCGAAGACCCAGGAGTAACGATCTTCAGGATTATTCGGCATGAGAATCCAAATTTCACCTATCCTGCCTTTGCAGCAAAGCCTCGAGTTGCCCATCCAGGAATACAGCAATGGTGGTCATGGTTCGTCGCCGGCCATCTAACGGCGAACCAACAAGGAGCAGGTCAATGCTGCCGAATTCCACGTCCAGTATTCATCGTTTCTTAACCGATCCAAAACATGCTGCGAAGCATATTCATAAGCAGCTAACCTGCACACACAACACAAATGCTTCACACTGCTCACAACTCTTGCACAATTATCCACACACGGTCACTGTCAACTCAGTTCTCCTTTTATCGCCTCCTCATTTCGTTGTCTTCAATCATGAGAACAAAGACTAGAGCGTCCCTAGGTGAGCTGGTGAAGAGCGATCGATAGAACCACGAGTATTTCGCGGATTGAGTTGGCATCAAGCTAACCTGGACAGCCCTATACAAACTCGAGACATTATCGTCTGCTTATTGGTAGCTGCGATCAAATGAGCCTCTGCACAGGATTGTTAAAACACTCGCTCAAACTACTGCTTCCTACTTATTATTGTCTCACATTTCAACGGGGCATGTCTAAATAACTTTCGTCCAATCGCAACAGTAGGAGAAAATAAGCGTTTGGTGTCTACCTCGCCTCCGAATGAATTCGCGAAATACTCGTGGCTCTAGCGATCGATAACAAGGAGGAAACTTCCAGAGCCCGCTGATTATACACTAACGTTAAGAATACTAACGAAATGCGCTTAGTGACGCTTACCCCTCACCTATTCCTTCACAGTCCCTACTATCTCTCTTCTGGGCGTCGAATGCGGTAACATGGGTTTCAAATGTGCCGCAAGACAGTCGAAGTAACAGAAGAGTGTGGACCATATCACCAGTTACACTGATCATCCCGCCTTGTCCTTATCTCAAGAAAGACGTGGTGATTGGCAGAGACCCGGAAATCTTGCGGATTCATCTGAGGGCAAGTTAAGCTGCATTCTCGTGTACAGATGTGTGTGTGTGCTTCCATTGGAACACTATTTGTTAGACACGCCTCGAACACGACTTTCAGACAATAACGAACCTGCAAGGAAAATAACAACCGAATCCCGTGCTACCTAGGAGTGGGGTTAAACTGGAGCAATGAACTACTAACTGACGCTCGAATGCACAAAGGATTGTGGAGTCTAGCTTGTTGTTGCCGAATGAATCCGCGAAATTTCCGGGTCTCAAATGATTGGTGTCGTTCACTGCAAGACGACCGTAGGAACAGCAGCTGACCGTACCACGCCAGTAGGAGGGCCACTTGTCGGCGGCCTGTCTGAACTCCTCGGAGAGGCATCACTGAAGCCGCCCGACACCACCTGGGTGATCTGGTTGCTCTCCATCCCCAATGTTCGGAAGCTTGTGACGGGAGGATCTGAGCAACTCTGGTGTTCGCAGACGAAAACTAAATAGGTGAGTGTGGGAAGAGATTTGGGCGGCTCTTAACATCGAGGTCTTGAGAGCCGATGAAGGGGGGGGGGCAGGTGAGTATGGAGCAGCACTGGAATGAAATGGCGGGGGAAACGGGAGATCCCCAAGAAAACCCGCCCACCAACGGCATTGTCTGTCATGATTCCCACATGCGAAAATCCGGAGTCATCCGGCCGGGTATTGAACCCGGATATCGCCTTGGTGGGAGGCGAGCAGGCTAACTGCTCAGCCATCGTGGCCCCACTAAATAGGTCTTGAGCTGAATGGCAGAGCACACACGTTTATGTTTATGGGTATGTATGTGTGTTTGTGTCGACGTTTAAACCAGCGAATCGCGAACTGGTCAAGTGTGTATTGAATTCACTTTATTTAACGTGTGCCGATCTTCTCTGTCCGTGTTTATGGTATTTTATCTTCTTTGTAGATACTCTAGTAGTTCTTCGCCTGTAAGTTCGTATGATGGCTATTGTGCTGTATTTGTCGAACGCAATGATATGTTTGCTTTCCATGGATTGTTCTGCAGTAGCAAATACGAAAACACGCGATCACGTATAGGCACATCCACGCTCAATCTTAAACGCGATAACTGCTTGTTTTTGGAAAGCCTTATGTAGCTGAGATCGCGATGAAGCGTTTGTAGTCTCGTTTGCAATTATTATTTCACTCTTTCTCTTGCTAGTCAAATATACAGCTTGTATGCTCTGGAAAGCCCAGTCTAGCCATTCCTTTACACAGACATGACAATGCACATGCTCAGCCATCTTTTTAAAATGTATTTCAAAACACATATACTCTCCCGAAATTCTTATTCGAGAATAATTTGCATTTGTTTTCAGCAGAAAATAAATATTATTCTTTTAACTTCCTTTGCGGAATGCCTTGTAACAGTCATTCTCGGAGTGCAACTTATCCGTACTATCGCCAGGATAGCAAGCTAGCCGACGCTTGAGGACAGGTTTCGATTTCTGTAATTTTCTTACAAAACTATACCGTACGTGCAAATCCCTGCATTGTTGCCAAGCATGCATATTTTTTAGTCTTTCAGAGGTGACTCAGTGAATTTACTGGTCGGAAGTGTATAAAGAAGTTCTATATAGTTTTCTATTTTAGTTTGAAGTAGAACAACCTGAAAAATATCACTTTACGCTAGATTTGATATTTTAAAGTAATATTTCTAACGTGTATATGTCTTTAGCCAGTTCAGCCCAGTGTACATGACTACGAAAATAACGCATTGGAATGTTACTTTGGCTGATACTGTACACTTCAAGGTTCAGTGCTAAATGGTCTTCCTCGGCTGTAACTGATTCGTACACCGTGATATTTTTTAGATGACAACTGCCGGTTGAACATAAAGTCTAGGCATAATTGGTTATGATGACGTTAGAAGTGCTATATTGGCTTAAGAACTGTACGTATAAAAACATTTCTTACTTGCAGAGCCTGAAACTATCAATTAAAGCGTTTCAGAGTCCGAGCGTGTTAGAGAACCATTCTTACCTCTTCTTCAGTGTTACTTTCGTAAATGGAAACATTAGTAAAAAATACGCTTATTTCAAACACATTGCTACACAGTTGAAGAGTGGAGCAGGCGGGCGCCGTAAGCTTGAAGGTCCGTCCAGTTTTGCCAAGTCCTATATTGAAAATCGGCCAGAACAAGTTGCAAAATCCATCTAAAATCCCCCTAAAATGAATTTATAATAATAGTAATAACTGTTTTAAATTTTAGAAAAAATATTATATTGTTTAATATTTTGCGACTCTTTAAGTTTAGTTCTACAGCGTCGGCAGTCGCTTGTTTCTGGCTCGTAATAACAAAAGTTGAAAATATTTCATGGTAAACTAGGTATATAAAACTACATAAAACTGTGTTTATATAAACATCGGTGAAATGTGCCAAATTTTTCTGTTTTCAAAAATTATATATATATATATATATATATATATATATATATATATATATATATAGTCTCTTCTTCTCCCTCTCATCCTAAATATCCTCTACGTGCATGGTGTATAACTGTAAAAGAGAGATGTTTCACAACATGATCAAGTGAGCAAGACAGAAGCTTTGATGTTCTCAAACTTCTATAAATGCTATTTTACTCTGTAACTTGTTTAAAACCCCGCAAAAAATGTTGCTACCATCCGAAGGTAATATTTCCCAACTAAACAGTATTAAATTCGTCTAAAACCAGCGGGAAATCGGCTAAGTTGGCACCATCACTGGACCGTACGTAGTGTGTTCGTTAGCACCATAAACTAAAGATAAGGTAGACCGCTTATTCGTCTTCTGCGCATGTACCCAACATTGACCTACCCCAATCTTACACAACTGTCAGTCACATGGTCAACAGTGATGAAAGTGTTTGTTAATATTTTGATTTGTAAATGACAAATATTATTACATGGAAATAATACTTTTACCAACTTGAATTTAACCAAACTGCATTACAAATTGATTAGAGAAAGTATACCTACATACATCTCAAATAATTTGTTTACAAATCGGGTTTTCTAACTTAAAGTCTAATCCATGCCTTTTTCGCTAAACGTGTTGGCAGAAAAGTAGTCCAGTGTCGGGACACGGAGATTTGTTGTGCGCAGCCAGCGAGATCGGTCTACCTCATCTTTAGTCTGTGGTTAGCACATTGTTAAATGCTTATCTACAATTGCCGTACCGTCCACAACGTTAGCCACATAAGAAACTGAATACCTCAAGATTAAGTGGCAACGACCACAATTATGACTCGGCTTGACTTACATGGCGTGCATAACGTGAAAGATGGCCATCTCTGACTATCTTGCGCCATGTTTTTAACGCCGGCGAATCAGAATGCAGAACGTCACAATAACCGTAGTAGTCAACTCACGTTTGCAAGAATCGAAAGTGGAGTGTATTTGACTTCGGATTCCTGCAGTGCAGTAAGTGTTATCTTTGTTATTGTTTTGATTCTTCCCGTAGAGATATATGGAAATACGTAAGTAAATCTATTAATTCCATGTCATTCATAATCAAAACAAATAGCAAGGTATAGCTTTCCTTGGCGCCTATGTATACAATTCATAACCAGGATAGCCAACGAATGAATGAAAACTATATCGTGAGAACATAAAATATTTTTTTCCGTTGACGTACTCTAACGTGATTGGGCACACAAAACTACCGCAAATTACGTCAAGGCCAATTGTGGACAGTCGAGATTCAGTCTAACGCCCCGTTAGTAACACTATGTAATTCATGGCAATTGTAGATGAGCCTTAAGGGTTGCGAGGATGGCCACCGCGGCTGGCTGCTCATGCTCGCCCGAGAGCTCTCTGCTCTCTCGCCGCCGCCGCAGGTTATATTTACGACTCGCTTGACTGATAAAAGTCCATTTTCACGCCACTATATTCGCTCCACTCCATTGCCGCCTCTGGTCTCCGCGCCATTATCCTATCTCGGACGTCCCAATAGTTTCTCTTCGCTCCCTGCGCTGCCGCCTTCTGCATTTCATTTCCCACAGCGGCGGTTGGCGCTCCTGTTTACTTTTATTACCACGCGCCAACCGGACTATGAAGTTTTCAAGCTGAACTTCCGCCCGCTTGTGATGTCGAGTTCTTCCAACCAGTCGTTTTTAGCATTTTTACGGCATTAGTCCGCACGTTATGTCAGACTTGGGGAAAAAATTGAACAAATCATTAGGCGACACGACTTTTCTTGTTCCGAATGCGAAAGAAACCGAGACCCGGTGTAAATCATGACACGCAGTTTCAAATGAATAGCTATAGTCTATTCGCGATTATCTCCACACTTTTTGAATCAAACCTTTGGAAAATTACCCCAATGTATTACTTGTTCGGTTGTTTCCTAAATATGTCATGTACCGCAAGCGTTTTATGCTTCTATTTACACAAAAGTTCCTTAATTTTTGTTAAAATGAACTTTACGTATATTTTGCCTATAAATTGTAATATTCCATTTATAATTAACATGATTAACACAGACAGAAAATGGGTGTGTTATTGCCTAGTGAGAAAAAGTTCTCGTTAAAGTTATTAAAGTGAAGGCGCACAATTGCGGTGCGTTGTCCCCTTTGCTGTACTTTTTGACGTGAATACGTCTTTATATCTGCAGCCATAGGGGGGGGGGGGGGGGGGAAATTCAGAAAATCCAATGATAAGAAAATCGGCCTATAAAGTTTGGCATTGCAGCTCCCAATATATATCGTCTACATTCAACATTCAATCACACCACTCGATTGCCATACATGGCGTTTTTGGTTGTTTTGAAAATATGACATGTATAACAAGCGTTTTACACTTCTGTTAGCATAAAGTATTTTTTTGTTAAATTGGACATATACTTATATTTTATGTGTAAATTATAATATTTAATTTATAATTAATAGAATAAAACATAATGAATAATAGGTGGATTGATAATGCCTAGTAAGAAATAGTTTTCACGCAAAATATAATTACACTGAGTGCGCACGAATGCGGTGCGTTGTCCCTTTGGTGTAATCTCCTAGATTTAGTTAATACTTGTTGGCACGAGGCGTAGGGATAGCCTGAAAGTAGTACTTCAGCAGGGCTTCAGGAAAGTTGGAAGTAACCGTGAATGACCGAGCGAGGTGGCGCGGTGGTAAGCCACTGAACTCGCATTCTGGAGGACCCGGGTTAGATTCCCGGTCCCGCCATCCTGATTTCGGTTTGCCTTGGTTTCCCGAAATCGCTCCAGGCGAATGGTGGGATGTGTCTGTAACGAAGGCCAGGGCCGATTTCTTCCCAGATATTTCTTCCCTGTGCAAATTGCCTAATTGCCCTGTGCAAATAAGTCTCTAATGACCTCGCTGTCGACGAGACGTAAAGCCCAACTACCTACCTGCCTAACCGTGAATGAACTCTACGGTGGTGGCTGTGGTGATACGTCTCCCAGTCTCTCGCCACGACACACGCGGTCGAGCAAGTATAGGCTGTTCACGGTAAAGTGAGCACTTTTTAAGGCCCTGCCAACCAGCATTAATCACTAATAAATATATTCTTACTGCAGCCTTAGGCATTCAATTCTGATGGTGGTCAAATGTGTACACTGTGTTTATTGGTCACGTTGCAATGTTCATACTAAAAAGAAGCAGGGAGATTGAAATTGTATGAAAGGGAAAATTTATAAGGGCCTTAAAAAAGTGCTCACTTTACCGTGAACAGCCTATACCGTCCGATTGTTCGAGCGAGCATGGGTGGCCCGAGAGACGCGGGTTCGATCCTCGCTGGTAACACGGACCTCCAGCCTTCCAACTCGGCACGGGACCGGTTTCCCACCCCTCGTTTGCATTCGAGATGCTTTTAGACGTGAGCTTTCCAAGCTGCTGGCCATCTTAAGCATCTTATAAGTTATTCTCATCCTCTCCTTCCCTGTGGCTCGTGTGGCCTTCCCACTACGTTCTGCCAAGCAGTTACAGCTTCCTGCTCTGTCGCGTCTTCATCCTTTGCTCTCCTTCGTCCGAGTTCTCACCTCGGAGAGGCCAAAATACTATGGTTTTAGATTTTGAGAATATTTATGGTTTCGTGACCAGATTTATCATCTGGTGATTAGCATTAACAGTGTTATTTTAAAGGGAATATATGAAAAGTTCAAATTGAAACGTAGTTTGTACAAATATATAAAAGTTATTTTAACACAGAGGTTGGTTTCAGACAATGCGTTTACTGATATATTTTGGTTTTTTTTTTTTTTTTCGCACGTGGGAGCGTTAAAGTTATTTACCGAAAAGAAATCTTTATTGCGCTGAAACTCAGTCAGGATAGAAGTAAAATTTGTACACCGAATAAATTCCTCAGGGAACTGACAACAGAATAGTTATGTAACACGGGCTTCAGGGTACACTCTAAGAAAGTATTCGGAAATTTACCATAGGAATGTATACGCTCAGTGAGAAAGCGGGAGTTGTATTTTTTTCCCCCCTATAGCATACATTTATTGTAGGGCTCGTATTTTTCACAGTAAAGAGTAAAATGTTTAGGGAATTTCCCAACTTTTTATAGTAACGATGCTGAACATTCCCATATTTGCACCTTGATGCGTGGTATGATTTACATACAGTGTGTAGGTTAAAAACATCCATTAGAGTTTATGAAGTTTACAAGAAAATTCTTTTACAGTGTAGCAGCAATAGTGTACTAGCAACAGCATTTACGGTAATTTATTACAGTACAGTACTGTTTTTTTGCAGGAACAATACAATTCTTGCTGAAGTTGTTTTGTTGACGGAACGATCTGTGCTGCGGGAGAAACAGTATGCTCTATTGTAGGAACTGTACCCACAGTGGGAGATACAGTCACAGACAAAACCACAATAGTTCTGTTGCAGTTACTATCTACGTTACCAACATTTAGGTGGTCCCTACAACCAAACGGTCTTCTGTCCTCATATGGGTTATGGGTGCAACAATTTGGTGCCTAGAACCATATTTCTTTCTCATTTGCAAACATTTACTCATGTCAACATATTTTTTTCCAGCTATAAGTGAGGCCACTTGGCTTAGAACTTTCTGTCGACAAAAAAAAAAAGTGTTGGTGCAGTAACTTAGTAATTGGCTTCTGCGCAACTGGCATGCGCTCTTTTTCAGGGACAGGCGTATTTCTTGCACTGCTGTAATGCTTGTGATTAGGTTGGAGGTCGTCACGTAATGCTGTTCCAGTTAGTATGGCTAGATTTAGTACATTGAAAACAAACACATTTTCCTATTTAGATTTCTTTTAAAATATTACTTAAAAATATTATAACGCTTCGCATCCGTAAGTTTCCAGATCTCGTGGAGCATCTATAATGGTAGCTTCCACATATTCTTTTCTAAACCTTATTTTAGATGTCTTTACCACTCGTACATTTTTGGCATTGTTGAATGTTGAAACGAGGTACTTTTAATACAAGGAACGATAAAAAAAAAAAAAAAAAAAAAAAAAAACTGGCTGGTACCTTTATTTTCAGTCAAGTACACACTTCCAGCCTTTAACTAATTAGTCGAGTACAACTAAAAACATAGAATGATGCTAAATAGACAACGAAGTAATTACTGTAACTGCAATTAACAAACAAATGTCATTTTGGGAAATGTGGTATGTCTGTCTACTTTGTACAAACAAACTGTCTGCAAACTGAAGTATGTATGGGCGTATGCTGGAACTGCTCTAGAGGAGTCTTAGACTTAATTCCTCCTGGGCACCTCTAGCACCTGGGCGACTTAGTACGGCACCTCTAGGTAAAGGCTGACACGATAAAGTGAACACTTTAGAAATGAATCTTAGAAAAAAGTTACTGCCCCTGCATGCAAATATTTTAATGGGCGCATTGAGTGACATTTGCGCAGTACAGTTGGTAACGATGGATGGAAAGTAGTTCCATGTCTCAACGTCGAATAACACGTGTTAGATACCCATTTGTGCTAACTTAAAATTATTTCTTTCGATATCTTTTTTTTTTAATTCGTCGAAATGTAAAAATATAAACAGATTTGTAAGATATTAATTTTTGTAATGATATCACAGTTTCACTTGACCGACGCATGAATGAAGCGATGAGGCCCAAGGCAATGTTAATTTTACATAAGGCGAGAGAATACACAATTCGTATACAAGTATATCTTAAGCAAGGCTTTCAAAAGTGCTCATTTTAGCGTGAATAGTCTATACCATCGTATTAACACAAAATGTCTCATAAATGGGATGTGGGCTCTAGGTTCCTGGGTAGACTAGGGTATACTACAGAAAGCCAAGTAGAGGGGCGTGCTGTGCTCCTGTTTTACTTATTACATTAGCGTAATAAAGTGGCGATAGGTACGCTTATGGTGTGGATGGTGACTGGTAGCTGGGCGTCTCGTTGACAGCGAGGTCACTAGGGGCGGTGCAAGCTACGCAGGGAGTAGGGATGGAGAAGGAATGGGCTATGACCTTTGTTATGGACACATCCCAGCATTCGCCGGGAATGATTTCGGGAAACCATGGAAAGCCGAAATCAGGATATCCGAACCGGGAGTCGAACCAGGGTCCTCCCGAATGCGAGTCCAGTGAGTTACCACTGCACCACCTCGCTCGGTAAACAGTTAGAAAATTCACATTATACTACTAGTACAAATGTAAGGATGTAAATAAAGCCAAGAAAAAATAGTCTATTTTCTTTTGAACACCTTTATAGATCTTCTTAAAAAAATTTTGCCACAAGAGTATTATTCTTTTATCTCCATATATATACATATATAAAATAGTAAAATCTGTTGTAACATTTGTATATTATTACATCTTTTTTGGTATTATTCTTTTTGTTTTTGTTTACGTTTTGACAAAAAATTTATTTTCCTTTTATTTTGGCCAAAAATTTACGTCGTCGGGTACCAACACCACTTTTGAAATTTATCTAATAAAAAACATTTTCAATTTTTTTATTCATATTCTTTTTTTAAACGAAGTTGTTGAAGACAAATCAATTTCGTTCTTGAGCTGTCCAAAGTTAGTTTAAATTTCACGTCATTTCGCAAAAACAAAAGGCTGGAGCACGCCCATAGGTCATACAGCAGGTGAAACTACCAAAATTAAAAAAATAGTCACGTCATTCCTTAAGAGATTCTGAAGTTTCTGCTGTGTGACGGCAGAAAGAAGATGAATCATGGCCAAAACGTCCGTCCCACGAATGGGTGTACGTACGGCTGACAACTCATGAATGCGCTCTTCAATTCTCGAGGAAGAAGAAGGAGGTGTTCAATTTGAAGAATAGTGGCGGTGTTTTGATTGGAGCACTTCGGCACATCTCTTAGTTGATTATGCATTTTAGACTTGGCTTAACTCTCTACAGACGAACCATGTGCTTTCACTATTAGAGTAGCAGAATTCGGATTGGCCCACGAAAACGGTTAAGCATCCTCGTTCACGGATGATTTCCAATAGGGAAAGAAAAACTTGATGTTTGTACAGTTTTTTTGGAAGATATAAATTAGTCATCTTTCCCGCAAAGCAATATAAAAAGTCGCGTTGATTCAAAATTAGAAAACTATTTCTGCTTTAGTGCATTTTAGTTGCCGCCATACGGTTGAAAACACAAAAATATGATTAGTGCGTCTTCCGAAAAACCACTTCGTAAAAGTAAAACTGAGTGTTGAAATGTTGATGAGGAGATACGTTGTGTCTGTACGTTCACAGGATTGGTTTTGAACATATGAAGGACTCGTCCCTTGTACGTTTAGATGTGGAGTGAATGCGGCGTTAAATTATAGACTGCCTTATAGCCTTATAAGCGTCTGCGAATTCTCTTGCTGCCGTGGAAGTTTGTGATTGTATCTCTGAAATGTGGACCGTTATCTCTTAGAAGTTTATGTGTAATTATAACGTATGTTTGTAATCGTAATTTTAGTCTACCAGAACGGACATCAGAAAAGCAAGCTTAATCGAACGTGTCGGTTATAGAATATTTTTTTTAACATCTGCACTTTGTAGCATTGAACGAGAATTTCATATAATTGCTGAGTGGCATTAAAAATAGTTATGTTATTATTTCTTGATAAGTATGAAAACTATTAATGTGTACACTTAGTGTAAAATTGCTAAAGCAAACTTGTTATAAAAGTAATATTGGCTATTGCTTGTAAATCACAGAATTTTTTATGAATTTTTATATCTTTTTTATAAAGTTGTTTGAGGTCCTACATATATTCTTATTACCCTTTTTTTAGAGTATCTTGAGGAGTAAAAATTTATACGCGGTGTTTAATCATACATCCAGCTTATTGCAGCAAATAATATTTGCTCGTGCACAGTAAGAAGTTTTTTGGTAAATGTGAGTAGTGTAATATGGAAGATCTAGGGTCTTCTATTTCCTATTCATACAGCTAATTGTTTGGAGTGTGCACAGTGTGTAACTTAACCTATGTAATATTTATATTTATATACGGCGCTTAATGGCAGACCTTTCTATACGAATAATATTGTTGAAGTAATTCTTGAAGTAAAACGAGAGAATTTTTAACCTGCAGTTTGTTGTCATTCACAAGATTCAATCCCTAGCAGTAGCTATTGCTTTTCCAAGGGTTGTTTTTTTCAATGTTGCATCGTTTTAGGCTTTCTCACATATTTACCACCGGTACACAGTGTTTGTCATGAGAATGTTCGTGAGTTACGGCTAGAGACACGGAGAAATTCGATAGCTCAAGCAGTGCTAGGGTAGACTTTAAACACTGGTACTTTGCTGTCACTTTTGTGACTAGCCCACTCATTACCGGGCACGCCTTGCAAGGCTGTGGACCAGTGATACACATGTAGAAATATACCAAACAAATCACGTGCAACCTAGTTTAGGCTGTTCACGGTTAAACTGAGGAGTTTCAAGAGCGCCGTCTACCTGGAGGTGGTTAGAGCGTTGAATTCAGATAAGCGAGGGAGTGATAGAGGCTACACTGCCACGCGCATCAAGTGCGAAATCGCCGCTACATGCAAGGCTCTGAGCTGGCGTCAAGTTTACTTCTCGTGGGGCCACGGTGGCTGAGCAGTTAGCACGCTCGCCTCCCACCAAGACGATCCGGGTTCAATCCCCGGCCGTGTAACTCCGGACCTTCGCATGTGGGAATCGTGCCGGACGATGCCGTTGGTCGGCGGGTCTTCTCGGGATCTCCCGTTTCCCCGCCCTTTCATTCCGGCGCTGCTCCATACTAACATCAATCACCCTCATCGGCTCTCAAGACCTCGATGTTAAGAGCCGTCCAAATCTCTTCACTCATTTTACTCCTCGTGCTGCATGCAGATATGGGTCGTTAAGCTGTGACACTAATAACTTTACTGGCGGAAAGTCTGCAATGTTAGTGACTGCCCCTCGAGTACTTCTGTACGTACATATACCTACATTGTGCTCATCAAAATATATGTAGATAGAGGCAGTGACATTTTTAAAGGTTGATTTCAAAAGTACTGTTAACCTTAAACATTCTGTACACAGAATAAAATGATGATCATGAAGTCACCAGTCAATGAACAAACAATAGCGCTCACAGTGTGTACAGAAATGTTGATTTTAGTCTTGCCGTCAAATAAACTCGTTGAATTTCCGGATCTCAAGTCACTGCACACATATTTACTTTTTTTTCCCCTCATTTTTACTACCTGATTCAGTCGAAATGACTACCATACTTCGACTAACACAGTTTGTATAGTGATACAAACTATTAAAAACCATAATTCACACGTCCAGTGGATGCTATCGTAAAATTGTCAAGCAACGGTTTAAGCGAACTTAGTTCTTATGTGTGCCATACTACACAGATATTGATCTCATGAAGGAAATTTTAACGTCTGTTATGTTCCAATGTGCTGGTGCACGTATCAGCCATTTTTTTCTACTTGACTGACTGGGAAGATTTTGCTTCTGCTAGTTAATACTCAACGCATGTAATTAGTCTACAAATAACTAAGTTGCACCAAAAACATTTTATTCAGCCACAGAAGTAACAAGAAGCTACAGATGTTTGAAAAAATACGTGGACGAAAAATATTTTCGCGATATACTACTGTAGCTACTGCCGTCTCTCTAGGTACATAGACAAGATTTTAATTTACTTACTTACAGCTGGCTGTTTTGAAGTGTTGTTGATAACGTTTAGGTGGTAGGCGACGCAAGTAAATGATTAAAAAACACTGGGAGTGACACACATTTCTTAAAATCCGAGAGAACTGGTAAAAAAAAAAAAAAAAAAAAAAAAGGAAGGGGGTTACTAAAAGTTTGTTTAGTGGCATCAATGCTGTACAAATATTCTCGTTCTACTGTCCATACTAAGTAATGAAAAATCCATTTATGCATCGATGTTTCTCGAAGGCGAAAACAACGCTGACGTGTCACTGAAACTCTAATACTTTAACCTACTGACCATGTAATAATTTTAATACGATGTATGCTTCTCATCTGAAACCCTCTCCTTCATCGCAGTAACAGCTATGATGAAGCGTAACTATGGAATTATCAAATAACCGCTTTCTATTAATTTATTTACGATGTTACATGTCAACTATATTTCCACTCCTGAGTGATACTTTCTATAAATTGTTTTTGCAGCGTACTACCGTTTTTCAGTACTGGTCACGCATAATTAGGCGAAAATTTAATAACCAGCAATCGGTATGACTAATTAAAGAACTCCTCAATACCGAATTATTTTCGAGTTTTATTTTATTAAACTTAGACGTGTAAACAGGATAATCCAAGAAACTACGAGGATTTGAAAGAAACTGCCACTTTGGCGAACAGTACAACGGTGGCAGAACCAACCTGACCTGTTGAAGACATGATGCAAACATGGCTTTAAAAAGTTTTCATGTTTGTAGTATCAATATAGGAAATACGCTCAAAATAACAGTAACCTTACATGTACGAAGCAAAATGCTGTTAATCAAACGGAAGCTTGAAGTTTGTTTGGCTAACGTTGTATTCGGTATCGAATATATATACTAACACAATGCGAACAAACGCTTGTTATTGCACCCATATATTTTATGTTTGCTCGATAATCGAATTTTTGCAATACGTGCAGGAACTATCTGCCAGCTCCTCCTTTTCCAGGTATCTATTAACAAAACAAAAGGATGGAAAATGCTCCCTCACCCCTGACAATATGAAAGCAGTATACAGAATAGTTGGTTTATTTATCGCCGGCAGCAGGGAGCGATGTCGGTATGGAGCATGCAGTGCCTGGGAACAACTGCACTGTCTGCCAACTGCAGCGGGCGAAAAGTCTAAGGCCGTGTTCGAATTGGCAATTGAGTAATTAGTGATTTGGTATGGTATAGTTACAACATTGTTGATACTCACTTGACCTCGATGATGCTATCTTTTGAGAAAAGTTAGCGTTGCTTAACACCCTGGTATGGCAACCATAAATAAATAAATTCATTGAAAAGGAATGAATAAATAATTTATATGAAAAACGCATATATACAGTATAATTTGGTTACGATTACTTATTTATTAGGTATTTATTCAGTTGTGTAAATTCGTAAAATATATACATATGTGTAGAATGTTAAACCGTCGCTGCAGTTTTCTTTGCCGTATTATGATAAAAAAAATATGGCGGTGATTTGGGATTTGGTAAATTAGTATTTAGTTAAGTTTCGTTACATACTAAAAAGTAAATAGGCCTACTAAACCACCAAATACGTCATATACTAAATCGAGTCACATGATCGTTTAGCAAACTAAAACTGCCATTTGGGGAACTCGGCCAAAACGGATCATTAGGGCAGAAGAGTAGGTATTTAAGGGGAGGTTAGTCAAATATAATCCATTCACAGTTACTTCAGCCTTTTATGAAGCCCTGCTAATGTTCTACTTCCAGGATATTCCTCCACCTCGTACAAACTAAGCTTAACAAATCTGGAGAATTACACCAGAGGGACAACGCACCACATTCGTGCGCACTCAGTTGTAATGATATTTTGTATAATATCTGTTTATCACTAGACGTTACCAACATACCCATTTTATCCCTGTTTTTATTCCAATTATTTAATAATGAAGTATTATAATTTATAGATAAGATATTGATAACATTTCAATTTATCAGGGAAAAAGAAGTATTTTTCATGAACACAAGTATAAAACGCCTGTGATTAGGAAATAACTAAACACGCCATACATGGGGAGATTTTTCAGAGGTTTGATTCGAAAAGGCCGAAGAAACCGTGAATGGACTATAGCCGCAGTGTGTGCGTGTGTACCAGGTGCAGGAAGTGATGCAGAGTTTGAGGGGTGGGGTGGGGGGGGGGGGGAGGTGGAGTGCCTGCTGTGTATAACGAGAAGTGCTCGCTTGAGCCTGCTCCGTGCTCGCATCTCTGACACAGAACACGGACAATTAGCACTGCATACACGATCAGCGGCAGCCATCACCATTCACTTTCTCTCTTTAATTTCCCCACCCACCCCCCCCCCCCCCCAAACAAATAGCAACCGTGCGGGAGAATGGCCGCCAGGCTGCTACGCACTTCGTGCTTCGAGTGAAAATTCTCGCTTTCCGAAAGTGTCCTCTCAAAAAGCGGAGGTTCAAATGGCGACGTGACGAACGGCGTAGAAAGCAACGCGCTAATTAGAACTTTGGCTCAAAATGAAAGTGGCAAGAAAAACATTTTTAATGTAATTATTACCGAATCATAGTTATAGCTGTAGTTAAATTATTTCAATATGAAACTGGTTAGTATAAAACTTTTGTTTTGCTGTGGGTGAATGAACAATTTATTTAAAAGCTGTTCACGATAAGGTGAGCACTTTCGAAATCAACCTTAGAAAAAAGTCACTGTCCCAGCCTGCGTATGTTTTAATGGGCGCACTGAGTGACATGCGTCCAGTGAAGGTGGTAATGTTGGACGGGAAATAGTTCCATATCGTAACGTCAAATAAATAGTTTTAGGTAACCATTTGTGCAAACTGAAATCATTTCTTTTCCTCTTTGATTTTTTAATGCGTCTAAGTATAGGAATGAGCAGATTTGTAACACATTAATTTTTCTAGTAATTTCACAGTTTCACTTGACCGACCCATGAATAAAGTGACGAGTCCCACGGCAATGCTAATTTTACATAAGGCGGAGGAATACACAACGTGCGTACAAGTAGATCTTAAGCAGGGCTTTCAAAAATGCTCATTTTACCGTGAACAGCCTATACATACCCGAATACATTGCCAGGCAATGTACATAACGCACTACGAAAAAACCACGCGACAACCACGAAAAGATGTAAATAGGAAGAGTATACGCTGTTCACGATAAAATGAGCACGTTTGAAAGCCCTGCTTAAGATCTACTTGTATACACGATGTGTTCTCTTCCGCCTTACGTAAAATTAACATTGCCATGGGCCTCATCACTTTATTCGTGAGTTGGTCAAGTGAAACCTCGGTTAATAAATATATCTTATTGAAGCCTCAGGTATTAAATTTTGATGGTGGTGAAATGTATACACTGTGTTTATTGGTCACATTACAATGTTTATATTAAAAAGCAGCAGGAAGATGGAAATCGGATGAAGGGAAAAAATTATAAGGATCTTAAAAAGTTCTCACTTTACAGTGAACAATCTATAATTTTAGTCATCACAAATGGACACCTAACACTTTTTATTAGACGTTAATATATGGAATTACTTTCCCTTCCATCGTTACCAACTTTACTGGGAGAATGCCACTCAATTAGTAGGGGCGTGGGCATCCTAGATAAAAAAGGATGCCACTTTTATTAATCGGATTAGCACATATTAAAGATTAATCCGATCTTAATCTGATAAGAATTAATTCGATATTAATACAATCAAAAACATCCGTTAATCTTTAATCCGATGTTAATCCGACCATTTTTTAAATTTTATGGATAAAATAGTAAAAAAACTTTATTGATTGACCCAATTAATTTAATTGACTGAATTAATCAAAATTTTTGTGATAAGTGTATAGTTTGGTGTACTTTATTTTCTTTCTTTCTTTCTTTTTTGGGGTGGAGAGCAGCTTTGATACATCCTCGCCCTTGGAGCTCTGGCGTTGTACTGAGGTGTAGTGTATTTGGGAAGGGGTGTATATAGGGGAGAGATGTTGTCAGCACGATGACTGGCACTCGACTAAGGTGCGATGTGCTAGGGAAGGGGTATAAGTGTGTTGAGTTTGGTGCAAGAGTGGCATAAGTGTTTTTTTTTGTTTGGAGGGGTATATTGCTTATAGATGATGTTGGGAGATAGACGACTCTGAAAGATACAGAAGGACATAAGTGTAAACGATCAAATATACGATGACTGTTTCCGAATGAAATTAAACTGCTGATGTTACAGACAAGAGCAATTAATGGAAATAGAAATTTCAAACGAACACACTACGTGAGTCTCATGGTGTCGACAAGTGGTAACTCACTTAACGATCACAACTATGTGAGTATCCTGTATGAATTTAATTAACGATCTACAACGAAGCAAAAATGTCCTTATCAGTATATAAATTAAATTGCAGACTTCTTAACACATTAACAGGGTATTTGAAAACACGTAAAAATTACAATACTTGATGCCTCAGAGTTGTACATGTACATTAAATAATTTTAAAATGATTTAAAATGATTTTAAAACACATATGTTTGGTCGGGAGATGGCTGAAGCAATGACTGCAGTGTATGATGTGCACCAACTTATAAGTTGTTAGATACATGGAGCACAGCCGGCATCTGACAGGCAACTAAGGTTATAGCTACGATTTAAGTAACGAAATAAATGAAATTTCGGTAGGAATATATATAAATTGCACTAGATAACTTAACAAGTTAAAAAACATCTAATGAAATCGTACATGCACATCTCCCTCTAATTACACATACCTTAAATGATTTTAAAATGTGTCTGTTTGTTGTGGAGTCTGATGTAGAAATGAGCTGAGTGTAGCACTTACTGTGTGTCGGGAGCCTGAGTATAGACGTGGAGCACGGTCTGCACCTGGCAGGCAACTGAGTTGAAATTATGGGAAAATCTCGTAAATGAAGGAAAATTTTTAAATGTTTTTGAAATGGCAATTAAACTAAACTAGAGTTTTGCACACACAACTATGTGAATGGATAAACATTATGTTTATGATGCACATACTAATATATAATTTACATTACTTGAATAAAAATAAATAATTCACTTGCATTACTTAACGACATATCTAGAGAATTGGTTTACCACTGCAAAGTAAATGTCCCTATCATTAGAAAAAGAAGAATTCATTCTAATTTCCGTTGAAAAATAGCGCGAGGTTCGGCTTGTTGCGAAGCCGATGGTATAATTATGACAAAGATTTACTTAAAAACAGAAATTGCTTGTACTTAATGAGACAATATATCTTTTGTGTATACAAACTTCCCTTAAGAAAAATTATTTAAAACAACGGGCACAGTATATCGATCCGGTCTTAACACACAAAAATGTTTTCGAGATAAATTAATGCTTATAAGAGTACTGAAAAATATTTCGAAAAATATTGGTACGAAGACTGTGAGCAGATATGTCGAGCAAGATTTGAACCCGGAGCATATAATATTGCTTAACGAGATCCGTGGCTAATAGTCAGGCGTATGATATGCCTAGGCTCTCCGAAGCCCACTGCCTGTGAGTCTGCTACCCTTCGATCGTCGCACAGGACCCTGTTAGAACACCGAACTTGGGTGTTGCATGTATCCAGGGTGAGGCTTGTCATCAAACTAACATGGCGATTCTGAGCTGTGGGTGGAAGGACCTCTGCCCTGTCCACAGAAAGTGCTACACCCCTTCCCTCAACCCCCCTCAACTAGACCAGAGTGAATCTTTGGGTATATGCCTCCCTCCCCCACAAGCCTTCCAACACTATAGTCCAGAATGCATTTTTGTCCGAGATGAGAGTTTCTTTCCCCCACTATCGATCCAATGCCACGATCCACAGAACCTGTCTAGCACTATGTTCCCCCATCCCCTCCAACCCCTAGCCAAGAGCGCATGTTCTTCTGAGACGAGAGCTGCCTCGCCTAGGCGCCCACCTGTATCCCCAGCACAGAACGTGTCTTTGTCCATCACAAGACCTGTCCAACTGCTTACCAACCCTCAAGAAACCAAGTCAGACTCTTCCAAGGCATTTATTTGTTTGCAAAACTACCCACGAATCTCAACTGACCCTGCCTGCGTAGCTCCCCTCCCCCTTCTACCCAACAAACTTCCACTTTCGCCTGGACACTAACCCATCGAGAAAACTGTTTCTACATCCCTAAAACCCTAACTTGCTTTCAACTAAATACATTTTTTCGACCGAAGACTCTCTGTTGAAATAGATTCTCTCAAGATTAAAAGCTATATTTTAAAAAATAACTAATATCCATAGATATGTATGTATTAATGGAATTGCAATTTAACGATTCCGAATAATTTTAGCTAACATGATAAATAATAATGATTATGATTTCTATCAAAACCTATCAACTCTCGAATCATGTGGTGAAAATGTTTTATAAATCTTTGATGAAATTTATAGAAAAATGATTTAATTTTTTCCAGTGTTAAACTTTCATTTCTTTTGTAGCATTAAATTCGCCTATGGTAACATTGAAATGCAATCCTTTGTATAGGATGTTCTAACCCATTCCGAATGTTTAAGGGGAACTAAATGAAAGACTTGTTAGGAACACAAAATGAATACCTACTTAGGTTTTCTCTTATCCTGCTCATTGTCCTCGCCTCTCTCTTCGAATTTTTTATATACAATCGTTAAAGCAGAATCAATAAGCCCTTTCTTTTGTCATCCACATTGCTTGTAAAAACTTTAAAGTTTACACCAAAAAAAACTTTTTTCTGGTAAAAATAGAAATGAAGAAATAAATAAATTTTGAAAACTACATATTCATCCCCATTAAAATGATTAATTCAATTACTAATGTTTCAAACAGAAATAATTTTCCAAGAATTATAATAATAAAATAAAATAAATGTAATGGATTATTGCTTAAATGCTAATCCAATGAAATATAATCCAATCAAAAAGCTGATAACAAGGAAGGTATTGCATTTGAATTAAACAGTGTCTAATGGCTAATGCCACATATTGAAATTAACACATGTGATCGAGTAAAGTTTTTAAAATATATCGAAAAAGGGAAGAATTTAGACATTGCATACAGATCATGGGCTCTGGAGTCCTTCCCAACTCTACCAACTACACAAAAAGTAGTGTGACGTGTGAAAATTTAGTGTTTCACCTGAGAAACTACAATTTTTTGTCATTTGTTTTCAAACAAATCGACAGCACAATTTAAAAGCAGATCGATCATTATTCGATAATCGTGATATGAAAAATATTAAACTATATCTAAACAGCCAAGCTTATCCCTGTGGTGATTTTAATACGAATTTTGATAATGGGGAATTCCTTATTTGCTATGATATCTATACAAGGTTTCAGAAATCGTATTATAACAAAATGACTTTACTGATACTAGATCCTGAAATGTTTAAAAGTAGATTAACATTATTTGTATTGGATGTAAGCAAAAAAGATGACTCAATTACCAATAGTGTAACTGATACACAAATTGAAATAATTGCAAATACACCCATTCCAGAAAATACACAAGTGCTTAGTTTGATAATTAATGATAGATTAGCAAGTTACAATGTAAGAGATTAGCTGGTGAAAATAATGACTTGAGCCAGTAGGCGGCAAACCACGGCTACGGCGCGATGTTTTGCAATGTACAAGTATTTCAATCTCCAGATACATTTATCATTAAAGAATTAGGTATTAATTAGTGTTATGGAAGAACAAACGACTGTTTTCAGCTTCAAAGTACCTTTCGATTGAAGATATTTAACTCCCAAATACAAGAAAACTAATAGGTTGGTAAGCAAATACCACCATGGTTTAAAATGGGAGAGTGGATGTATGGATTATGAGAATATTGAAGATATTTGCAAATAATACCTAAATAATTGTGATATATGTGTGTGGAGTTGAGAAATAACACATTTTCGAAAGTGTGTGGAATGGGAAAGTATAAGATATTCAAAAAGAATACAATTGCCCACAGTTCAAACAATTACATAAAACACACAGACATAATTCAACATTCTTCTTTGCAGAGGAAAATTCTAAATTATTGCTAACTTGGGCAATGATGTCTGACTGGGGTGAAACAGATTATGGTTATTCTCCTCTGAATTACCCTGTGAATATTATATGAGTGATATGGCACTATTTAGGATGAGAGAAAATTGTGAATTAATGAGTGAAATTTAGTATGAAAATATTTGGTTGTATGTAATCCAGTATTTCATAAAAATTAATGAACAATAGAACAAAATCACCTGTTCGTACATGCAGAAATCGACGTACAAATTGAAAATCAGTAAGTTATTAGCATGTTGAAGTTAAACCATTTCGACTTTGTTTCGGAAAGAATTTTTTTTTTTTTTTTTTTACATTTTGTAACACCCTGTAATAAAAAATGTACATAAATTTGTGAAATAGTGTGTCTTTGTATATATTTTATCATTAGATATGTCTTAAAATAAATTTTCTACCTTTATTTATAAAATCCCTTTTTAAAAGTGAATTTGTTTTCTTAAGAAAAAAAGATTATCCTTGATTAATAAATTCACTAATGCTGTTATAAAAGCCAGATGTGCTCAATTTTATATATGCTGTAAACTAAGTGAATCGCGAGGAACAATTTATACTTGCTTCGAATTGGTAAGCTTGTAGCATTTGCAGTTGTCTCCAGTTGTGTATAAATTGTTATGTTTAGACCTATACAGGTATACCAGTGCTACCACCCTTTGTCCAGAGTCACCAAATATAAACGTTAAAATTCAGCATCTTTCCAAAGCTACCAACCAAAAACCGAGATCACAGAGTGTTCATGCCTGAGTCCTATAACCCTTGCAGAAAGCACTTTGGTTTTATAATACCCTGGAGACAACCCAGGCACGTAGCTTTTCACGAAGCAGACAGCCAAGGCCGTCTGGATTCCTGTTAGGGCTCTGATCAATGATTTAACCATCGAGCATAGCAAGGCGAAAAAGCTTCACACACACCCCCACACACACCCACCCACACACACACACACACACACACACACACACACACACACATATATATATATATATATATATATATATATATATATATATATATATATTTCCACCTAATAAAAATTAGAACCACTTTCCAACCTCCATTATGCTAGAAAATATTCAGAAATTAAAACAACGAAATTTTGCACTATTGCTAAACATAGTCAAGACTTATATCAAATAATTATTTATGAAACAGGCTTTATTCCACTCACACACCAAGCTTTACAAAAATTATCCTACAGAATATATCTTCAGTGATAGTGAATAATAAACATGTGAATTAATGGAAGTTATCTGTACGTGTTTATCCCCAATAATAAGTATATACAGCATAAGAAACAGGGAACATAATTTACTTAAAATATTTTGCAACACGAATGTTGAATTCAATAAGTTCAGGTGTAAAGATAAATTTATTTTACAGTTTACAGAAATATTGGGTAAGGTGCTTATAATACACAATAGTTCATGTTATTAAACAGAGATTGCATTCAAATCTTTAAAAAGAATACATAAATAGAAAATTTGTAAATATTTTCTTTGAAAGGTAAAACTAATCATAGAAAAACTTAAAGTTGGATTATCATATACTGATAATGATTTTTTTATACTTATTATACTAAGTTCGGTAAATCCGCAACATATAAAATACATATGCCTTTATTGGTATGTAACATTTTAATGTTATTGTTAATAATCAACCAGAATTAATTTTGTAATATATTTATTTGTTGTGAAAAATAAATTATTTATTTATTTAATATTGAGATCGATCCGTTTTCATTTATTCGAGGAGGAAACTTAGTAGAGCGGTTTGTCTCGGAGGTTGTGATTAGGTGTTATTTGAAAGTCGTGGGTGGGGGAAAGGAGGAGAAGGGAGTTTCTTGACCATTTAGCATGTAGCCCCCTTTCACTGTATCCAGTAGTTAACCTGTGCAGTTCACATTGCGATGTCGCGTTCCTACGAAGATTACTTGCTTGGTTTATCGAACCAAGAATTTGATATCGAAATTGAAAACTGGGACTATTTAAATTAGATAATGAATGGTTCAAATCCTTCAATTATAAATTTGATAGATTCTTTGGACGACGACGAGAGTGGTCCTACATTACAATCATTGCTATTGTTCATGCCCTCCTTAGGGGTATCACAGCCACCACCGGCATCGAGAGTGTCTACAGCATTGCCTCTGGTGTTGAGCTGTAAGTTTAAAAACAACAATTTAATCAGGTGAGCAATGTGTAAATAAAAACAAAAAATGGTTCTTGTTGCACCCCATTAGACTTATGGCTTATACCCTTAAATAATGTGTGGGAATAGGTGTATAACAACTACTTATTAGAAGAATTATTACATTACAATTGTGTGTCTTCACCTTCTCCAAGTCAGCAGTCTCTTGAATTTTTATCACCTGAATCACTGCAATGTAAATTAATTTCTCCACCTCTTCCTTCGTTCATGCATTCACCACAAGAAATAATATATACTCCTATATTATCACCAATATCGCCTCCTACACCACCACCACCACCATCACTGCCTGTTGTTTCTGTAAAGAGATGCAAAATGAGTTTATCTCTTAACCCTAAACGGAAATTATTGTGAACATTAAAATTAAAATTGTTTAATGATTTTGCGATTGTATGATGAAGTAATGATATTAGTTCTTTAATGTTTTGTGATGTAATATAATTTACTAACTTAACTTTTTTGAGTTGTATTATGAAGTGAAAGTTTTCATGTGTGAATGATTTATGACATAATATGATGTAACAATTTTTCAACTTAATTTTTTTATCATAGCATAAATTTTATCATGATTTTACAGTTTAAATACATAAGATGAAGTATTGGTTTTAATCTTGTAAGGCTTTCACACATAAATGTTAAAGAAATATTTAAAAGTTTTTCAGTCGTAAAATGATTTGTTGTGATTATTTTTTTTAAATTTATGATTTGTTATGTAACATGAAGTAACGATTTTTAAGTTTGTAGTACTTTCAGACATAAATGGTAAGGAAATGTTGGAAAGTTTTTCAGTCATAACATGATTTGTTGTGATTATTTTAATGAAATTTAATTAATTTTTATGATTTGTGACATAAAATGAAGTAACGATTTTTAAGTTTGTAGTACTTTCAGACATAAATGGTAAGGAAATTTTTGAAAGTTTTTCAGTTTAACATGATTTGTTGTGATTATTTTAATGAAATTTAATGAATTTTATGATTTCCTATGTAACATGAAATAACTATTTTTAAGTTTGCAGTGCTTTCAGATGTAAATGATAAGGAAATTTTGGAAAGTTTTTCAGTTGTAAGATGATTTGTTGTGATTTTTTTTATTAAATTTGAGGTGTAATATATAGAGTCTTTTTCTTAGAAGTGTTAACTAAAACGTTTTTATGAATGTTTTAAATATATTTTTTATGATAAAAAAGGAGTGGCATGTCTTGTTATTTAATAGTTTGACATTCCCCATTTCATTATTTTGTGCATGATTACTTTATAAACATTTAATACTACTAAAGAGAAAGTTGAAAAAATTTTTAGAAAGTTTGAAATGAGTGGGTGACTAGTAGTAAGCTATTCAGGTCTAGTTTGTATTCAAGTTCAGGTAACTGGATACCTTTCATGAGGAAATACAAGTTTCATGCTTCAATCTTTGTGAGGGAGAAAAATATGTTTATAAATTAAACTCTAAAATACTTTTAAAACTTACATTTCAATTAAAATAAAATCAAACTACTCTCAACGACTGAGGAGTAATTACAAAAGTGATGGGGGAAAGAATTGAACATCTGAATAAATGAATTTAAAACGAAAAGAGGGGATTAGTAGTATCTTGAGGAAACCTCCATCACACAGCTTAACACAATGAGGACATAAGAAAGGGAAAGTGGGGTGACAAAAATACCTTTTCAAATGCAGGTACAAGACCTCTCACCATCCTACCTACAAGAACGTTCCCGTGGACCTGAGTCTCTACATCAGCTAGTGGCAGAGCCCACATAACTTTTTAATAGAAATATTCTATCATACAAAACAGATTACAACTACTGCTGCTGGGAACCAACACAATGATGTCTGCTGGTAAAACACCTACCTATTTTACACAAACATAAACATATTTGGACTTTTTAAAAAAATAATGTTAAATTTAACAGATTCCAGCTTCGATAGAAGTAATTTCAGACTGGATTCATGCTATTTCATTAACATTAGGTCAAAAAATGAGTATTTTTTAATTAAATAAGTTTACATATGTTCAAAAATACATATTGTATGCTTTATAGTATAGTCGAAATTCTCGCATGCAAGCTTACGGAGAAAACTACACATAAAATATGTATTTTTTCTCTGCTATACACATATTTAAATCAGATTGAATATGTATGTTTACCATTCCCCTAAATATAAGACATTTGGTTTTAACATGAGATTGTTTAATTTAAGTTTTCAAAAGGTGAAAACAGTTTAACTTAGCTCTAATCGAATGATGAGTGTTTTTCATTACTTACAAATTTTAGCAAGTGAAAATATCTCTCGTACTTAATTTTTTTTCATAGATACTTTGATTACTTTAAACTTAAAATTAATAAGTTTGCTGGAAAACAGGATAAACTTAAAGTTTCTTGGATTAAAATATAAAATTTCTTGGAATTTAATGTGGGGATAAAAATATCGGGTAAGATTTAATTCCTAGTGCTGAGGAATATAAATTTCATCATCAGATTTTGGTAGCAAAATTTAATTTCTCTGGAAGTAAGACAGGGTTTCGAGAATAGCATAAACATCCCTTTCTGAACACGTCAAAGGACAAGCAAATGTGAAATTTTGGTGTGCAGAGGAGGAGGGTAGGTAAGCTGTACAATGCTTTTGGGAGAGTTCAAAATTTGCTGTCCTGAGGGGATGTCTGGCAGGTGGATAGCTCTTCTGCTGGACAAAGGGCTGGACGAATGGTGGAAGGGAACCTAACCGAGGCAGTGCTCCAGCTAGGCGAAAACATTTTTTGGTCTGAAGTGGGGGCGGATGCATAGTGGGTGCAAGTAACCTCTTGTCTCTGATGTGGTGCACAACGATGCGTTCTTAGGCAGAGGGGGAGGGGGACGTAGCCGAGGCAGGTAGTGCTCCAGCTAACCGATAACACATTCTGTGAGGGGTGGAAGGGGGAGGGGTGAGGGGGTGTAGCAGGAGCTTCGTTACCTCTTCTTGCTGGCTGATGCCATCTTTAGTTTGTGGTAAACCCTTGTTATGAACACATCGCTCTCTCCTCTGAAGCAGCTCTTATGATATCACTGGTCACTGCATTGGTTGGCAGAGCCTAGGGCTATAGCCGAGGGACGCCAAGTAGCAGAAATATCTGCTCACAGTCTTCGTAGCAATATTTTTCGAAATATTTTTCAGTACTTTTTATAAGCATTAATTTATTGGGAAAATTTTTTTGTGTGTTAAGACCGGATCAATATACTATGCCCATTATTTTAAATCATTTTGCTTACAGGAAGTTTGTATACTCAAATCGTGATTATATTTACTCATTAAGTATGTGCTATTTATGTTTTTAAGTTAATCTTCGTCATAATTATACAGTCGGCTTCGACACAAGCCGAACCTTGGGCTACTCTTGAATGGAAATTAATAGTGAATTCTTCTTCTTCTTATGATAGGAACATTTATTCGCAGCTGTAAACCACTTATCTGGATACATCAATTAATAATAATGTGATTGAATGATTTATTTAAATTCAAGTAATGTAATTTATATATTAGTATGTGTATCGTAATCATAATTTCTATCCATTCACGTAGTTGTGTGTGTTAAAATTCTCTTTTAGTTTAATAGTTATTTCATAAACATTAAAAATATTTATTCATTTACGAGTTTTTCCTGTTATTTCAACTCAGTTGCCTGTCAGGCACCGACAGAGCTCCACGTATATATTAAGGCTCTCGACACACAGCTTATAAGTCGACGTAAGTGTTACGCTCAACTCATTCCTACATCAGACTCCACAATGAACGGACATGTTTTAAAATCATTTAAGGTATGTATACAAATGAGAGGGAGATGGTCCGTATATGTCTATTACGCTATTACGTCTGGTTAAAATTTAATTTGTATGATTCGAAATGTGAGTTTGGAAATCTTTAATTGTCCGTGTCAAGTGGAACTGCTATATTGTTCTGTATTGTGAAATGTTTTCTGTGTGATGTCTGGCTCCTACAAAAATTATTTTGATTGGTTAGTAAAGGTGCTTACATCTACGCAGGATTGATGCAGGTGGAAAATGAGTTTTCTACGGAAATATTAATTAGTTTGAAAATTCAAGTATGTGAGCCGTGTTTTTAGTTTTTGCTGTAATTTCAACTCGGCCGTAAGCTCCACATCTGTAAGTCATTCCTTGACTGACCTCACAGCCAGACAGACGTGTTTTGGGAGAAGTACTTGTGCGATTTCATTAGGTGTTTTTTAACTTATTGATTCAACTGGTGTAATTTATATATATTCCTACCGAAATTTCATTTATTTTGTCATGTAAATCATTTTTACATATCTTTCCGAGTAGCTATAACCTTAGTCGCCTGTCAGATGCTGGCCATGCTTCACGTATCTAACAGTTTATAAGTTGGTGCACGTCATACACTGCAGTGAATGCTTCAGCCATCTCCCAACCAAACAGACATGTTTTAAAATCATTTAAGGTACATGTACAACTCTGAGACGTCAAGTATTGAAATTTTTACGTGTTTTCAAATACCTTGTTATTGTGTTTAGGAAGACTGCCATTTAATTTATATATTGATAGGGACATTTTTGTCTTGTTGTAGATAGTTATTTAATTTCATACAGGATACTCACATAGTTGTGATCGTTAAGCGAGTTAACATTTGACGACATTCACGTATTTGTGTTCGTTTGAAATTTGTATTTCCATTAATTTCTCTCTTGTTTAACTTCAGCAGTTTAATTTCATTCGGAAACAGTCGTCGTCTTATTTAATCTTTTACATTTAAGTTCTTCTGTTTGTCATTACTAATATACACGACGTAAATGGTATCTTTCTGATCCTCCTATCTCCCAACACCATCTACGAGCAATATCCTCTTCCAAAACCAAGAAACACTTATGCCACTCTTGCATCAAACTCAGCACATACATATATATATACCTCTTCCCCACCACAATACATCTCATCGAGTGCCAGTCATCGTGCTGACAACATCGCTCCCCTATATACACCCCTTCCCAACACACCACACCTCATATAACGCCAGAGACCCAAGGGTGAGGACGTATCAGAACTGCTCCACACCCCTAAAATAAAGAAAGAAAATAAAGTAACCAAACTATACACTTATCACAACAATTCTGATTATTTCCTTCAATTAAATTTATCGGATCAATCAATCAAAGTTTCATAACATTTTATACATACAATAAATAAATGATCGTATTAACATCGGATTAAGCATTAACGAAATTTTTTGATTGGATTAAAATCGGATTAATTTTTTATCGGATTAAGATCGGATTTATCTCTAATACGATTATTTTGATATCGAAGGGTTAATCCGTGTAATAAAAGCGGCATCCCTTTGTATCTAGGACGCCCACACTCCTACTACTCACTCAGGGTGCCCGTTAAATATGTGCAGACAGTGGCAGTGACTTTTTTCAAAGGTTAATTTCAAAAGCGCTCACTTTATCGTGAACAGTCTTTATGAATGAAGACGACGCAGAGAGCCTTGTCGAATTTTATGAGTGTGTGCAACGACAACGGACATTTTATTGTCGTTATTGTTTGGTCCGATGAGCAGTCTTTAAATTGAATGGAACTGTCAACCAGTTCAATTGTGTGTACTAGACTGATGAAAATCCTAACATTGTGTTATAGCAAGCAGTCTTCCTGGGTTAACAGTGTGGAGCTGTATTACTGCCAGACGACTTGTAGCCCCATTCTTCTTTGATGGAATGGTAGTAGGTTAAAGGCACTCTATCACGTTGCAGGGAAATATCCTGCCAGCTGCTCACCAACATAACCAAGATGACAATTTCATTTCGAGCAAGTCGTCGCATCGCCACATTACCATCGAGACGTCCTTGATGAAACATTTGTTGGGAGGTGTGTAGGTCGACGGGGAAGTGTCGGAGAGTCCGCCCAGATCTCCAGTTTTAACACCGTTAGATTGTTGTGTGTGGGTAATACTGAAGAACGCTGTGCACGTCACAAAGCCACCGACGCTGGACGCCACACGAGACGCGGGCGTGAACTCCCGTGAATCCTCCACTCCCGCCGTAACCGTAGTTGTTGCTGCTCGTCGTCCCGCTCTACAGCGTTGCAGACGATGTCTTGCTGCTGACGGGTGACATCTTGAACATGTTGTTGTGGTGTGGGCAAGCCATCGCTTTGGCGCTTGTCTGAACGCACCAGCTCACATCGGAAGAGAAACACGGCCGCGGAACGAGTACACGAGGCGCGGAAGTTAAGACAACAGTTCAGAGGGTTATTAAACATGCGTGATCTTTAAGGACCGCGAAGCGTCGAGCTCGGGTCTTACCACAGCAAGCAGACGACGGGACTAGTTGGACCAGCAGATGGGGTTCCAGCCGCCGTAGTTGCAATAGTATTCAGCCTTCGGCAATGCTAAGGCAATGCCGTTCCAGCAGAGACGACTGATGGACTTCCAATAGATAGAAGCGTGGCCGTAGTCAAACAGACAATATATAATTACTTGCAGAGATAGAGTAGATTAACGTAACACGCTCATCTGGGGGGCCGCGTTGGCCGAGCCGTTAGCCTGCTCGCCTCCCACCAATGCGACCCGGGCTCAATCCCCGGCCGGGTCACTCCGGATGTGGGAATCGTGCCGGACGATGCCGCTTGTCAGCTGGTTTTCTCGAGGATCTCCCGTTTCTCCCACCCTTTCATTCCGGCGCCGCTCCATACTCACCGCAATGACCCCCATCGGCTCTCAAAACCTCGATGTTAAGAGCCGTACAAATCTCTTCACATTCACGGCCCCCTGGCGCAATTTAAAGTATTGGAGTATAATGTAAAGTGTTGTGTAAATTATATCGTAACAGGTTTAATTGTGGTTTTAAATACATTGACGGAGTGATATAATATTGTGTTCTACATCTGAGATACGCATCCCCACACTTAGTTTATAGGGCCCATATGACAGCTATTTGTGATTGTTATTAACATTCTCACGCGCCCAACGTTGTCCTTATAGTAGATTCAAATACAAGCAGTCCCATCAGATTGCTTTTAATATTTTCTCTGTTATTCCCGTTCAAATACTGTAAACATTAATCTGAGGCATCCAGTATGTTGTACCGATTTGAGAGATTTATTGTATGGATTTTTGTTTGCAAAGTGTGTACTGAGTACGTCCTCTATGAGCGCTAAACGCTCTGTATACTGCAGTGCGCAGTGTCTCGCTGAACCTAGAATGTTAAAGGCTGTTCACGATAAAGTGAGCACTTTTGGAAAGAACCTAAATTAACCTTAGAAAAACGTCACTGTCCCTACATGCATGGGCGCTCTGAGTGACATGCGCCCAGCAATGTTTGTATCGATAAAGGAAAGTAGTTCCATATCTTAACGTCGAATAAAAAGTGTTAGGTAACTACTTGTGATAAATTATATTATTTCTTTCGCTTTAAGTTTTTTTAATGCATCGGAGTGTAAAAATGAGCAAATTTGAAAAATGTTCACTTTCCTAATAATTTCACAGTTTCACTTGACCGACGCATAAATAAAGTGATGAGGGTCTAGCGATGTTGATTTCAAATAAGACGGAAGAATACACAACGTGCTTACGAGTAGATCTTAAGCAGGGTTTTTTTTTTCTTTCAAAAATGCTCATTTTACCGTGAACAGTCTATAACGTTACGATGTAAATAATACCAGCGGATGCATCATGCTCACCGCCCAATCGCGACCGCATCTACGGAATCAGGACGTGAGTAACAGCACGATGTAAAACGGGTGTCCTTGGCCGGCTAGGAGGTTATCAGCTGCATCCATCGCTCTACGCTGTTGCCCGATATTGTACAACAAACCTTATGTGCTTACACACTACGACCGAATACAAGGCTTGGATAAAGAGTCTTAATAAAAGTAAAATAATATCTTTGCACAGCTTTTTAAAAAGCAGTAATTTTATTTATTCACCTTTTTGGCATTGTTCTAATTGCGTTTCCAGTTTAAGACCGAATTCACATGCCCATCGTGGTAAACAAACGTTTCTGATATATATATATATATATATATATATATATATATATATATATATATATATATATATATATATATATATATATATATATATATATATATATATATATATAACTTTTCGTCGCAAGCTTCTGACAGCACTGTTAAGTGTTTCCTTATGTTATTTTTACTTGATTATGATTATGACTATTTTCAGGTAGTGTTTTAACATAAAATGTTATTTTAATTATTAACCGCTGCTATATTAAGGCAGTTATTTCACATGTGGCACAACATAAGTAGTGCCAGATGCGTGTCACTTGCTGTTCGATTTGTTCCTGGAAACACTGCAGGCGATGCATGGCTTTGTGAGACTGTGACGTGTAGTAACTCACGTGCTGTGATAGCCGCTTGCATTAAGTGACTCCCGAGCAAACTCGCGGCGATTTGCAGTCCACTCTGCTAGTCCCGAGTTCGGCGGTTTGTCGTGGGACAAACGACCGACACACGGTCACGAAAAGAAAACATTTCAGCAGCAAGTTTCGTCTCGGTTTTTAATAATCCGTTTGCAGAATAAGCCTTACCTCGCCCCCGATACGTAGTAATTCGCTACAGACTAGCAGCTTCCATTTCCTGAGAAGAAATTTATTTTATGAGTTATCCCATCAAACGTCATTTAGTGTCAGGTTAACAATTTCATATTTTCCCGAGTTCACATAAATTTACCTCAACACATTTCAAATAAAATTAGTTTCTTAAATAACCTTTATCTTCAATTTTTTAAGAGTAGTTTTTTTCAATCCATTTTCCTTCCCAATCTTACTTGGTGACAAGTGACCAAGATTGTAATTTCCTCAAGAGTTGTCACTTCGTCGGAAACAAGGGTATGTGACCAACACTACACAAGCGGAAAAAACATTCATCAATTTTATGGCGGAATGTAATCAGAAAGTTCAAATTACAACTGCAATTATGCGACTAATTTAAGTCAAAACAACGTAACAGGTAATCTGAATATTTCCATACTGGGAGTGTTTGAAGGCTACCGTTTGACAAATAGGTACAAAACATGTATTATTTAAAAAAAACTAATTAAGACTGTGACATGGGTGCTTCTCTAACACGAAACCTGTGATCGCATTCTGTTGAATAACTACAAATAGAACTACCTTATTTGAAAAAAAAATAAAATAAAATAAAAAACTCTAAATTTTATTTAAAATTGATTAACAATTATATTTGCGAGTAAGCGAGGAAAATACTAGCAAATAAATATATTTAGTTGAACTGTGATTGTATATATTTAAAATAAAAAATACAAATGTCATTATACCATTGTTATTGTTGCATCGTTTTGGGCAGCGTGGTATTATACGTCCTTGAGGTGCCTACCACAGTCTAGGTGAAGGAGGGAAGGAATTGGAAGCATTGCTCAGGGAGATGTGAGGCTCCCTGCATCTCTGCGCTGCACATTTCAGGTAGACCCAGGTGTGCGCGACAACAAGGTTCATGTCAGCAGACACTGAAAAAACTCTTCCATTCAACTGAATCCATATTTCTGCAGGGGACCTGAGTTGGCAAGAAGGGAACAATGCATTTCCGCATTGCTATCTTGAAAAAAGCGATCCTGTAGTCGATGGGCGCACTGAGTGACATTCACCCAGTAAAGTTGGTAACGATGGATAGAAAGTAGTTCCGTATCTTAACGTCGAATAAAAAGTGTTAGGTAACCATTTGTGATAACTTAAAATTATTTCTTTCGCTTTCTGTTTTTTTCTAATGCATCGAAGTGTAAAAATGAGCAGATTTGTAAACCATTTACTTTCCTAATAATTCCACAGATTAATTTGACCGATGTATGAATGAAGTGATGATGATCATGGCAATGTTAGTTTGACTTAAGACGGAAGAATACATAACGTACATAAAAGTATATTTTTTAGCAGGGCTTTCAAAAGTGCTAATTTTACTGCGAACAGCCTATCATGTTGGGGACACCTCTTTTGTTTCGATGCGCGTATTGTAATTTCGTTTATACCAGCTCAGAACAAACGGTGGCAATGTTCTCATACACGGAAGATACAGGAATAATGGGGTGAGTGAACTAAGACCTCTGCAATTTGCCTTATTAACTTATCAATTTCGTATGAATAGAACCAGGAAGTGAGGCTGTGTGTAGGGTAGAAAGAAAGCAGCGGGCACCTACTAGTAGCAATTGCAACCTTGCACCGCGGCCAACTGCCACAGCCGGCCGCGGTCCGTACTTCATTCCGCAGATAGAACACGTCGTATTTTCCAACGCACGTTCTGCACATGCGCTCGCGTAGTTTTGTTGGAGAGCTGCCAAAATAGTTCTGAAAGAAATGCAGTTCCGCATTTAATTTCGTGTCAGTATTACAAGAGATGGTTGGAAAGTAACTATTGCTCAATTGAATAGGTCTGCTCGGTTTCTGGTTTTTTTTTCTTTGCTTTCTTACACTGTTTTATCAGATCGTTTTATGTTACAAAATTGCACGATTTTCATAAGGACAAACGTTACAATTTATATTCAAACAGTTAATTAATTTAATTTAGAAATCATAAACTGATGGAATAAAAGGGGTTTACATGGACTAAAACAGTTATATTAGTCAACTTTTTCATTGTAATTGATAAATATACAACAAGTATAAATTAAAATACATATTAAAAATAACAATGGGATTTATAAAGGAGAGAGAAACATACAGTTAGATTTACAAGCTACACATTGTCTGTAAATACTGCAGTCTTAACATTTTCTCTCGACGCGCGCTGATGTAATTCTCGGATCTGCGATCGGCACGACCAGCAGTGTAGAAATCTTGTCTGCAGGTCTCGATAGCAGGAGCAGACTGTGTCCTACACTGCTCACAAGTAGTTTAGCAGTAATTTCTTTCAGAAGAATGAATCCTTTCATAAGCGTGACACTAGAATAAAACAAAAACACACATGGATTCAGTTAACTTAAAACTAGTCCAGAAAGGGCCACCCTACCTTGGTAGCAAACTTTTCAATAAATTACCACAACACCTTCAAGAAATTTTTTTCTCTAACCAAAAACTCTTTAATAAAAAATTGAAAGAATTATTTATTGAATACGCATTTTATAGCGTTCTAAACTACAAATATTAAGAAATTACTGTATAATATTTTATTGTACGCATTTCATGTGACAGTTTTTCTCGTTCCTTTTTTTTTTTTTCTGTTTCAGTAAAACGATGACGCCCCACATCATGTTGGAAGAAGATTAATCACATTATGAAGAAAGATATTGTGCGTGTACGTGTAGTCTGACATATATATATATATATATATATATATATATATATATATATATATATATATATATATATGTGTATATATATATATATATATATATATATATATATATATATATATATATATATATATATATATATATATATATATATATATATATATATGTGCGTTTACTATGTCCAGTGTATAAACTTTGTATACTGTAATTTGACTTGTCCAATATATTTGACCAGCTATGTATTGATAAAAGATCTTACGGACGCAATAAAACAAACAAACGAACAAAGGTATTCCCCGCTGGGATTCGAAGAATGGACTGGCCAGCGTATTCAGCTGACATGAACTGCGTGGAGAATGTGTGGTCCATCCTCAAACGAGCGATGACCATTCAGGCTTCACAAACAGCTTCAATTGTGGGATGGTCTTGTTTTTAGCATGCCACGTCGGAGACAAGCGCGTGCCTCAGGAATCGTGGAGGTGCTACACGTTATTGCCGTTTGTCACTGCTTCTGAGAGGACATTCTGCTTGAAACTGAAACTGTTCAGACTCCTTTGTTTACGTTGTTTTTCAGTTTATGCCTTTTGTTTGTGCCACACACGGATTATAGGAACGAGTATTGGGGTTTCTTCCCCTTAATGTACTATTAGGTGCACAACATGGAATTTAAACTACTTTGATTCACAATAACATGCTGGATTCTGATATATGCTAAGCGGTTTTTTGTGCAATACAGTTGTTACAGATTCTCTTTGCATAGCCTTTTATAGGTGCATCGATGATTCCAATTCCACGCGACATGAAAGGGGAAATCGCTGGCGCCTCGGCACAGTTTGTTGTGTAAACTGTTTACAGTGCTGGCCCGATGTGAGTTGATATTCTATTTCTGGGCTAAATACCGACTTCATGGCTAAGGTGCCCGCTGGTCGGAGTTACGGAGCCCTGCTCGTGTCACACGACAAACTGCAAGTGGATTACAATACCTACCGAAATTGCACTGAGAAAAAAATTCCAACCTAGAAATACAACTATAAGATTTGAAGTGGAAATTCTATAACCAAGCATTACCGTTCGGGGAACGAATAAATAACCGATTAAAAAATACATTAAAAGACTATCCAGATAATTTAATGACTCGATAAATCATACAAATGATAATATAAAAAGTAAACGATTGCACTCAGAAAAAGGCTTTGCTGCATCAAAAATTTGTTCGGAGCAACTAAATTAACAGTTTATACAGAGGCAATGAAGTATTTTGATTTCGAAACCAAATTCTTTTGTTGTTCCTATTTCGTTGCCCCAGACTGTAAAATAGGATTGACGGAAATAAAGATTTACTTGGCTCCACAATCATTAAACAATTTCGGTTAGTATGAAAAGTAATTAAAGGCCGAACGATCTTCGAACTTTAATCGTTAGCGCCCGACCAAAACACCCTAGCAACCACAGCCAAAGTAAGTACGGACGAAATAAGAATGATTTAAAATACATACAATTCAAATACTGGACAACTCAAGTTTTACAGCTTTACCTTTTAGTTTCTTGTTGGACTTCTTTTATTAGAATTCTTATACCATTAGCAAGCATCAATAAATTAACTTAATAACACAGTTACTATACTAACTGTCTCAAAAATTACTAAGAAATTCTTAAGCTGTATTTTTGAACGAAAGTAATCAAATGAGTGGCCAAACAAAAATATACAGTTGATTCAACTAAATATGTGGTCGACAGTCTAATTTTTTAAGCCCAAAATATAGGTATTGATTATTCAAGTGTGTATTTTGTCGGCTGGAACAAATCTTTCTCTCAGTGCAAGATAGTACAGCCGTTAATTATGTAGTGCAGCTCATACTAACTGTAATTTAAATTATAATAATCTTCATTTCTTGCTTGTGCATATAATTGATTTAGTAGCTTATAGTCCTTATTTATTTGAGAGTTGGTAAATGATAGCAAAAATGGCCAAATACCTAACAAGGAAGAAAATTGCTATTCATTCAGTAAGAAGAATAAAGATATTTCCTGGTTTAACTTAAAAATAAATATAATATCATAAATTATTATTACGCATCGTACATGTTGTTAAAAAGGTGTACATTTTAAGATTCTTAATTCGACTTAAAATGTTTTTAAACTTATCAGTTTTCATAGATATTAACAGTCTATATTTATTTTTATTTAATCATGTATAATGTAAAACGTTAAGGTCACTGCACTAGAACTGACATATTATATTTATACTTTTTTTTTCTAAGGAAAAGGCGTTCCAACAAAATTGTAGGCCTAGACAATAGAGTTCACCATAAGTACCAAAATTCTCACAATGTTTTTCTTGTATGGAAACAAGCACACTCATGCTGACTGCATGTAAAAGAGCAGCGCGGCCTCTGAAGGGACCCATGCAGTCAGTGAATGGAATACGGAGTTAATGACAGCCGGGCTGAGCCGTGAAAGCAGCTTGCGCCAGAACTGAGGCCAGCTGCTACAGCTCGGGAACGTTATCTGGCGGAACAAAACAAAGCGACGCGACGCGACGCGGTCCGCGGCTCGATTGCAGTTTTCATTTGGGAACGGCTGCGAAACCGCCATAACCGCCCGCCGCGGCCACCATGGGGGAGACACTAGATAGGACTTATAATCGCGTTATTTGAAGTAAGTGCCTGTGGAAACACCAACATAGACATTTTACCGCTAGAATGAATGATTTTATGGAACAGAATGGTTTTGAGTCAAAACTATGAGTGTTTTGTATCTCAAACATACTGACCACCCACATATATTTCAGGCGCTGATTTAGTTACTTACTAAAACGATTAGAAATATCTAATACGTCTTTTGCACTGCTTGTACAAGATTTATTCTATTCTGTTGGTCACAATTGGAGGTAACGTAAATATTTCAAAGTCAGAGCTAACACAAACAGCACAGGTATATATTTAATTATTGCCGAAAACAGCATTCGGCAAATTAATGGTGTTAGTCAAGTAGGTTCTAATTAAGCAATTTTAAAACGTCGTTCTAGAACCCCTCAAGAATAATGCAAACTGTAAACATACTGTAAATGTTACCCGGTAAGCCAAAAATGAATAACTAAATAAATTATTTTTTGTAAATAAGCTATTTTACTAAACATTGAACACAACGTGATTATTAACTACTGCAATGAAGCGTGTTTATGACAAAATAACCATTAAAAACTATATTTTTTGTTTTATTAAACTAGGTGATTATTTTTCGTAATGCGTTTTTGCTGTTGGTATTAATCCAGGCACCTGCCACCCACCCACCACCCCTGAAAAAGACTTCAAAATACGAAGGTCGTTACAACATGGAAGTGTCCGTTCTTGTCTCCTTACTTGCTTTGTGGCGGCCACGGTCTGCGGACCGTCCCACAGCACTGCAGAGTTCAGCTACATGGCGCTGTCGTAGTCGGAGTTAGGATCTCGCAGCGCACCGAAACACGACCGGACCTCCTGACTGTCGTAGTCAAATACTAAATATGAAGCGGACCGAATTTATATAACTTTCGCCATTGGTACACGCGATTGTTGACACCTGACACCTCCTGGGAACGGTGGCCCAATCGTCGCCTTCCACTGTGACAGCAGACAACCAATGTGCAGTTGGCATCGGCATATTTGTACATAAGAATGCAGGCTCTAGCCTGCAGGTCACTGAACTCGCGGATTTTTCGGGTGACTATTTATGAGTGATGCCGTTGCTTGGGCTACAAGTATCACTGGTGTGGCCTCGCTACAGAGCAAGCATGGCGCTTACACCGAGAAACACACCTACCGTTGTGGTCACTCTTATGAGCCCGCATTTCTTCTGACCGATATTGAGGTAGATCGGTAGATCTCACACACTAAATATGAGGTAGACCGATCTCGCTGGCTGCGCACAACCAATGTGCAGTTGGCATCGGCATATTTGTACATAAGAATGCAGGCTCTAGCCTGCAGGTCACTGAACTCGCGGATTTTTCGGGTGACTATTTATGAGTGATGCCGTTGGTTGGGCTACAAGTATCACTGGTGTGGCCTCGCTACAGAGCAAGCATGGCGCTTACACCGAGAAACACACCTACCGTTGTGGTCACTCTTATGAGCCCGCATTTCTTCTGACCGATATTGAGGTAGATCGGTAGAGCTCATACACTAAATATGAGGTAGACCGATCTCGCTGGCTGCGCACAACCAATCTCCGTGTCCCAACATTGAACTGCTTTTCTGCCAACACTTCTAACAAAAATGGCGTGGATTGCGTTTGAGGTTAGAACACTGTTTAGTAAACAATGGCTTTTGAGATGTTTTTGCTTCCTCTAACCAATTTGCAACGCTTTTTGATTAGATTCAAACTGGTAAATGTATTTTATTAATATAATATTGCTTGTCGTTTAGATATTAAGATAACCAACACGTTCATCATTGTTGACCACGTGACTTTGACTGTTGTGTTCTTTTAGGGTAGGTCAATGTTGGGTTCATGTGCAGAAAACGAATAAGCGGTCTACCTCATCTTTAGCCTGGTATTAACGACCGATCCCGTCATTCACCTGTAGTGATGTTGGAAAAACCTCGTGTACTGCTGTTTACTACTGCTCCTGCTCGCTCGGCATAATCTTGAGCGTCAGCAGAAAGGATTTCACAAGGAATTATATCATTAAAAAAAAGAAATAATTACTAGCAAGTGGTTAGTGCTTGAATGAGAAGAATTCCTAATCAGGCCTCGTTCCAGCTTTCATAATCAAACGTTATTTAACACATTACCCTTACAGATTCAATAAGTAAATGTTTTTGAGGAACACAACAACGTTGCCAGATTTTCAAGATCGAGGTCAAGCAGAATCTGTTCCCGAGCCATACATAGTTATAGTTGCGACTTTGCCTAGGACTGGACACTTAAAATGTTCACGAAGCTTTTAGTCATTTTAATTTCGTGCGCTACATACTTCAAGTTTTAACAAATTTCATGCGATGATGCAATAACATAACAGAAAATTTATGAAAAAAAAATCCATAGGCTACTCTACATCTAGTAGGCCCTTGATAGCCTACGGAATGTCCAATGACACAATTTGAAATAACATTTAACTTCGTTTTCAGGCAGTACATGAGATAGTTGACGAACTTTATCTTTAAGGCGCTTCATAGGACGGACCTGATCTTACATCTATTCTCTTATACCCTATTGTTTCAGCTTCTAGTGCTGTATTGCAATTACTGCTTTGGACGTTCATGCTTTTATGCCGGAAAGCTCAATTGGGAAAGGTTTTCGTACTGAACTCGCCTAATCTTCTATACAAATGGTTAACCCACTATTCGAACCTGTATTATAGTTTTCTGCAAACGTCTTAGAGGCGTAGGCTACGAAAAAAATGATTTGGTATGTTCTGGCACAATGGCGTCATGCATCGGAGCTCGGAGCTGTTCATGCTGTCATTCCGGTCGACCGGCAGCCATATTGTCCTCTATGTTATCAACAAAATTACTTTTTCACACAAAAAATTACTTCAGAAATTATTTGTTTTCCAAAACATTCATTTTTGTCCACCAAAAAATTTTCAAAAAATGGAAAAATGTTCCTATAGATTGCCAAAATGAGCAAAGCGGATTTGAAGCTCCTCGATGCGAGAGCCTGAAAGTCCTCAGAAGAGCCGGCGGGTTCGAGGCTCTTAGCGGGGTGAGCCACTTAATCCTCAAAGCATTAAAGGTGGATTTGAAGCTCCGAGCAAGGTCCAGCAGATAGAGCGGGTCAGAACACATGCCCTCCCCCCTTTCTCCTAACAAAAACTCTGCACCTACCCCGTCACCACCCCATCACCACCCTTCCCCCCTCAACAACCACCACCTAGGTCACCTCATCCTGCCCACACCCCCACCCCATCCAATCATAAAAATGAGAACAATCACTATCTGAAGTCAAAGATAGTAACACCAAAGACGAAGATGGGATGTTGGTCGCAGGCAATAGCTCGTTGGTCCAAACTGGTTTTCAAAATTTTAGGTAGAGTTTTTACTTTTGGACATATTAACAATTATTTCGAAATTCAACTTGTTTCACACACTGAGAGAGAAAAAATGGTATTATGAATGTCTAAATTGTTAAAATAAGGACATGATGATTTGTAGGTACCATCTAAACGACTTTAAGATAGAAGCGATATTTATAGCCACTGGCCTTGATCTGGAAAGTTCGCCGCACGCCGAGTCACGCTGAGAAATTAGGGCAGTAAACGACCAGAAAATTCTTAAGATAAATGCAGAAACTCAATACAACCAAGGTTAGCAGCGCTCGCCGCAATTAAGGATTATCGTGTCGGCTCGCTTTTGTTGTAACAGATACGCGGTTCTTGGTTTTATCGCTCACCTGTCATTCAAAACATTCCATTGACTTGTCGCCGCTGTCATATTACTAGTGTGTTCTTCACTTGCACTCGCTCGCGAGGGATGCGAAGCAGCGAGGGCCAAACAATATGTGCAGCACCAAATATAATTACGTACAGAAATACAAAAATACAGTTATGTTGGTATTACTATCTGTGTTATTATTATTTAGATTCTACCTGTAAGCCATCAGCTGGCTGTCCTTTTTATTTAACAGTATAGATGGTTCCTACATCCATGTTTTTTCTCAGTGCATAGCTAACCGTAATCAAGTTTCCTTCATTATTCAATCATTTTTGTCCCACATGTGAACATACGGACGTAACTGAAACTGTAAAAAGTAAAAAAATAAAATAAAAAATTTGTTAAGTTATTCTCCATGCCGTGTTAAGTTTTTATTTTTTATGTCTAGGCATGAAAAGTTTGATTACGAAAATTGCAAATAAAAAACCAAGATGGATGGGATCTCACCCGCCATCTTGGATTTATCAATTTTTCGCCAATGCTTCTATTTCAGAAGGTGTATTGAAATTTCCCGCACGACGTATGCTAAATAACAGCTTCCCAAACTTTATATAACTGCCACAGTTTCACCACGTTTATTAATTTTTAGTTGGTAACTGTTGAGGAGAAACGCGATATTATTTCTTACAAACGATTACGAAGGCGACGATATCAACAGTAATCAAGAAATACTGACCTCAGACAATGCACTAGGCAATGCTCTGTGCTCTGTCGTTCCGAAAAACATTATACAAATCTGTATTTCCAGAGTATGGGAAAAATTACATAACTCCAAAATGGCGGGTGGGAATCTGCCTTAATGCCCACCTACTAAGTCCTCGCCCATTCATTTGGTACCCTAGCTCGCCTTGTTACGTGAAAGCATAGAAGATGTGCCTGCCACCCTCCGCGCTAGACTCGCTGACCCACATCTCGTCTGCGGTCCAGCAGCCTGATGAATAACGCAAAGGGAGTCTGCTCAATGATAACATCTGGGGCGTAATCTCGGCCGGCCACAGGTCACTGTGGATGTCTCCGACAGCCCGTGGCCCGGAATTGACGTCACACGATAACACGCGTCGGTTGCTTGCACTTTTGCCACCCCAAGTCAGCGGAGTGAGCTATAAGCTCCAACTTTATTTAAATATTATCTCACACTATAACCCTCCCTCATTTATTCTTTGCCATGTGCGTTGTATGTTTCTGTTTGATTTATGCACGTATATAACACATAATTTCATGTGGGTTAAGTTTCTAAATCTATACTACTATATAAAGAGGTAAAGTTAGTTTACTTGTTTGATAGAGGTAATCTCTGGAACTACCAATTCGATTATTTTAGTTCTCTTACATCCTTCTGTGAAGTTTCCATATTTTGACGTGCTCCTCCTTGCAGTGGAAAAAAATGTATTTGTTGGGAAACCTTACTCACGCCAATCACCAGACTGTGTGTTGAGCACGTCATCTGTACGCTCTGTGTCGACAGATCCACTGCAGAGGTAAGTTGCGCGTGAAGCATTTGAAAGTAAGAAATTTGTGAAGCATGCATTATGGCGAGAACAACATCCTCGGCAGTGGACGGAGATATGTTCATGGGCTTCCGTAATACCCTGAATTTGTTGCAAATTAATCCAAATGCATATTCAGCAATGCGTCCTGCATGTGATAACCTATAATTAAATATGCGGTTTGGAGCGGGTTGGTCCCTGTAGAGATATGGCTTCATAATATACGGTCGCATGGTAAATGCATCATCTGCAACGAAGTAGAAGGGAACAGGAAGTTTTTCTGCCAGGTAGAGGGATAGGAGGTGGCAATTTGCATAGAGCCAGCTTCTAACGCATTATGCAGAGAGAAATTAGCGAACACTCCGCCATCTGATATCCTCCCATCGCAGCCTACATACACATCGACATACGTAAACCTGTACTTGGCGTCCACTACTGCTAGAGGAACAATACTGTGCAATCCACTATAGTTGTAGCAATAGATTCCACTATCTTTAGGCGCCTGTATTACTGCATGCTTTCCATCCATTGCTCCAAAAACAATGGGGGAAGCTCCAGCGTTCTTCAAATTTCCTCGCATGTTCCAACCATTCTTTTCTTATAGCAACGAACTGTAAAACAAAGATGAAACATATATCTACATTGTAAAAACATTAGCCAATTACGTTTTGTTCTGTCTCGCACACACATAATTTTAGGCCTAGTAAAAAATTTTCGAATTACATATTTTCTGCTTAAATAATGGCAATGAAACAAATCTGTAAGCCGCGTTTACACCGACAGTTAAGAACAAATGTTTATAATTTTTGTTACTAACACGTTATTAGTAACAGATGTTGGCAACAAATGTTGGCAACAGTACAAAAGTTTGACGTTTACTCTTGTTAATAACATTACGGCCGCATAACCTCAGTTGGCTACAAGATGACAGGTGTGGAGGAAGTTGTACTCGCTGAGGCAGCATGTATCATTTTGACGAAAGAGAAAAGACTAAGAAGGTTCTGGGTGAGACCTTATCTGCGGACAAGAGCTAGATATAGTGGGAGTGACTTGTTAAGTGACTTGAATGAAGATGACAGTGACCTTTTGTCAGGCGAACTAACGTGTGATGGAAGCTTTAAAAACTTTTGAGAACGGCTAGTTGTGACTTTTGAGTTTTTAATATCAATGATAGGATATAAAATTGGCAACATTAGTCGCTGGCCAGTGGCGAGTAGATGGTATGCCGACAGGAACACCACTTCATTTGAAATGAGTGTCAAAGAAACCTTCTCAACTTGCAGAACAAATACGGGAGGAATTTATTTCAACGTTTCTAAAGGCTATGTTCCATGCCAAAAAAAAAACCATTAAAAAAAATAAAAAAATATAAAAAAAAGCCTTGCCGTGGTGCATCTAAGAGTGGTTTTCATGTGTTGTCTTTAATAAATTTTGTTTGGTATTTGAGCTTCGTTCTCACCTTGTGCCTTAAAAAGGTGTAGGCCTATTTAATTACTGAAATAGGCCTGCATTTGTCTCCCACAGTGCCTATTGTAAATAGGCCTACATTGATACATGCAAACCATCGCCAGATGTCATTATTTTTCTTTTTAAGCAATTACGCACCATTATACATGTCGCGTAGTTATATACTTAATCACCGACGTAAGCTATAGTAATTAAGCATTTATTTATAATGTAGGCGTACAGTTTGTGGTAGCCCACAAAACCTATAGTTTGTCAGCCTTGGATTTGCTAAACGTCTACAAACTTAAGGGACTAAGGATTTAGCACTATGTTTACTTAACTCAATGTCATGTTCTACTCCAGCCTCTCGAGTGTGCAGTGGAGCTGTTTTGTCGTTCAGAAACTGCAGCGATTCGAACGCAAACCACTTGATTTTTACGGAATCTACTCCTGAGACACTTGTTCTTTTTTTAGACTCCCTCTGATATTGGCCAATCAACATCTTCATTTTATTCTGCGCTTCTGCCTTGCTTATTTGCATTTCGTGGACAATTTCACCCCACGCGTTGTTCTTACGATTTCTATCTTTGAACTGCACACACGTTTGGTCCCAAAGAACAGTCTTTTAGCGAAACAGCTCGATTAGGTTAATCACCTTATCCTTCGACCATTCCACTTCACTCGACATATTTTCCACTTGAACCGGACAGGAAACTGCAGCACGTCACTCGTATTGACAGGAAGACACTGAGGCGGGAAGTACAAGTGGTGGCGGCGGCTCGTGGCAATGGCGGCAGGGTGCAGGGAGAATGTTACTAACTTCGCAGGCAGAGACGCGGTAACACGTGTTGCTAACAAATGTTATCAACATTCTTTGATCTTTACCGACGTCCAGCGGGTAACATAATTCTTGTTACTAACATGGTATTTCTGTTGCTAACACAGCTTGTTGGCAACAAAAACAGGAGCGTTTTTCAAAATGTTGCTAACAATTGTCAGCAACACGTGTTACTAACACCGGTGTAAACACCGGCCAAGGCCAATAAAAAGAGATGGGTGCGATTGCGAACATTGTAAGTAAATAGGGCTTCACATATTTCATAACGGAGAAACTGTTTCTTGTCTGTTGGTTAAGTGATACGGTAATTACTAAACCTATATTTTGTAAGAAGTAGGTGCGCCATTAAAGAATATTTTTCCGTGGTTATGAGGCAAAAACTGCCAATGTATTGAGATGATATTATGGAATTGGCATGTCAATATCCACTAATGTTAGCTTACTTTTACGGAAATGTGACATTCGGCATCAATACAAGTATCACCCACTACTATACGAAAAACGTCTATAATAATATCCTCTACGTTGTAGATAATGTAAGCATTGCTTTATTACTGAGAAAACGTCTTACACATGATTAAAAATTGCCAATGGAAATATCAAAACATTATCGTTCCGTACATTCATCTTACGTGTTTGTAATACCCGTATCAAACAATTTCCATGGAAAACACTGACTGGTTACTTTTATACTTTCTTTCCAGGTTGCGAGCGATCTTCTAGTATGTGAAGAGGACTTACAACAAACCAAGGAAGAAATAGTCGCAACTCTACTGCTCCGCGTACGGGTGTAAAAAAACAGCAAAGTTCACTTTCCTCTGCAGGTGATGTCATATTGCAAAAGGCAGTAAGAGTAATGAACAAGCTGCCTGACGAGTATGGCACATTTGGAGAATACGTTGCTATGGGAATTATTCGCGGTTTAAGTTCAAAATTGCAAAAGGAAGAAACTCACGCGTTCCATTCGGAAAGCTGTAGTTGATGTCACAGACGACGATGACGAGCACCTTACAAGGTACAGTGCATGTGCAGTTTCGCCATCAACAACGCCATTTCCTTCTGTTTCATTCAGTTGTGCACAGTCACATCAAACAGCCACTTCTCCAGCCGTGGTTTCGTATTCCGTGAACACTCACGAATGTCAAGAAGTACAGGAAAGTTCACGTTATTTGAATTATCTTTTGTAGGTGGCCTCCAAAAATGAACAGCATTAAGTGCTGACTTTCTAAAATCTTTGTAAAGAAGTACCTTGAGACAAAGGTTACATTATGGAAACTGTGTTCTTTCTTATTTTTGGATAATGTACTCTCAGGCAGTCGAAAATAGCCTTCGTCGCTTCTTTGACTATTCTTCCAGCAGTAAATGGAGGAATACGTAATGCATACTGCAGGCTGTTGTACGCATCACCTGTATCACATTCTTGGACAATAGTGTGGCACAACATGACTGAAGCAGGGTACAGTTATTGGAATGCTAGCAATTTTCATATCTACGCACCTGTTGCTGAAAACCAAAGAGCGACCAAGGCACGTCCGTGAACTGGAATCGCCTTCCCCACTTATGTAAAAACCCTCTCGGCTATAGTCGGGTCAGTTCTATCAATGAGATGCTGCAGTTGTACTGCAGACATCCTCTTAAAGTTCCTGTACTGTTGTGCATCTTCAATATGGAACTCTTTGATTAAATTTATGTATGCACATAAACTCCTACGCCTGTTTATCCACTCTCTAACCCAACATGTCCTCTGTTTCCTTTTTTCCTGCTACTTCTTCTTCTCCTTCAGACACACTGAAACAGCCACAGCGGCATCGAGTTGCACTTGCCGCTTACGAGTCATTACTGGAAATGCGTGGGTCTTGACACGACAAGTTTTATCACTCCCGCTGCAGTGCCGTGAACATGCCCAGGCAAGTTCCTGCCCGACTAGTTCTTGCCGTCACTCGCCACCGCGACAACTTGCGCTAAAGGCTGTTCACGATAAATTGAGCACTTCTGAAATGAACCTTAGAAAAATGTCACTGCCCTTGACTGCAAATAATTTAATGGGCGCACTGAGTGACATTTCCCCAGTAAAGTTGGTAACTATGGATGGAAAATAGTTACATATCTTTACGTTGAATAAAAAGTGTTCGGTAACCATTTGTGATATCTAAAATTATTGATTTCACTTTCTTCTTGTTTAATGCATCGAAGTGCAAAAATGAACTGATTTGTATATCTACTTTCCTAAAAAATTTCACAGTTTCACTTGACCAACGCAAGAATAAAGTGATGAGGCTCATAGTAATGTTAATTTTACATAAGGCAGAATAATACACAACTTGCATACAAGCATATCTTAGACACGGCTTTCAAAAGTGCTCATTTTACCGCGAACAGCCTATACCAATATGTCCACGTGTACACGCACGGAATGCCCAGTCAGGGTAAACGGAAGTACGCGGGAAAGCAGCCCAGATAGCCCACCAGCATTGTCTGTTATGTTTCCCACATGTGAAACTACGGGCGTGATCCTGCCGGGAATGGAGCCCGAACCACCGTTGCACTAGCCACGCGGCTACTGAGGGCCCGCGGACACTGTGTGAACTGTGCTTGTAGCCCGTGCGGACCGGCAACAAGCAATGGGAAGTGACAGAAGCAGTACAGTTCAACCTCCCTGCGTTACTACGATTTCTCCATCACAGAGTGTTTCCGCCACGTCGATATAGGCTATCCGCGGTAAAGTGAGCTCTTTCGAAAGCCCTCTCATTTGAAGTAATAGTCAGTAAATATATTGTATTTAAGCCTTATAAGTAGATGTATATTGCGGGAGCTGGCGCACCACAACATTTCATCGAAAACTCGTGTTCAATTGCTCCAAAATCAAGGTTTTCGACGTAAAATTTAAGCTCAAAAATTTTTTAAAATGATTTCTCAAAACTAAGATTTTTACTCCAAAATCAAGCAATTTTACCCCAAAATCAAGCAAATTTACCAGTGTTTCAAAAATGGTTGCTCAGTATTTGTGTCACTTTAAAAAACAAGCAATTTTACCTAGAGCAACCAAATTTTTACATTTTCTAGAAATGCCAATTTTACATGCGAGTAATCTAAATCAAGCAAAATTTTACCAGAAAACAAGCGAAATAAGCCAAAAATCAAATGAAATACTATCGTATTATTCTTTACAGTTTATATTCGAAGCTCTAATAATTTTTTAAAAACTTCTTCTATTTGCTCTAGATTTTCGCCAATATCTCGAAGTTCATATTTAACGTCAATGTTATAAGATTGATAGTTATAAGTTTGTAAATTTGAATGAAATTTTTGAACCATATTTTTAAGATCTTTGGCTGCATTATCTAATCTTTAGGAAGGCGGTCTTGAACCACTACCATTACCTTTTAAAGTGTTAGTCAATCTGCATGGAAACAAAGCCATTTTTACTTTAGTTATAAAGAAAATAAATTTATTAAGAGAAAAAACTCATTTAGGATTATGAAAACGATTTTTTATTTGATCAATTAATTCATCTATATTTCTAAAAATTTGTAAAACTTTTAAATGTAACCACTTAACTATAAGTCTAAAATATTGTATTAAAATATCGAAACATTTAGTCGATTCTTCCATTTATTAATTAAAAAAATTATATATCTTCAGTAGTTCTCTTTCAAATAATCATAGGTTAAATTCAGTTGGCTAATTAGAACAACATTACATATTGTATTTTCTCCAACTTTTTTTAATTAAAATCAACACTAACTGTTGTGTTTATTTTTTCTTTAACTACAGTTGTTTTCTATATAAGCGATCAATAATATACAATGGTCTTCATCCAAAACTGAATAACAATTTATACTACTTTCGAAGTTTACAGTTGGTTTATAATAAAGTTAATTATTTCTACATATAGTATCTAGTTTTCTTTTTGATTTACTAAAATTACTATAAGCAAGGAAAATTTTATCACTAAGACCATTTTCAATATCTAGATTCCAATTTTCTTTTGGAAAAATTTCATTTCTACCATTTTTAACATAAATATTTTTCGCAATACAATGGTCAAACATAGTAGCATGGACATATTATTCAGCAAGATTTTTTCTATTAATTTGAAACCCAACAATTACAAAATCGAGCATGTCAAACTGTAAATTATCAATCTGATTTTTATATCAAAGTTAAAAACAGTTTCTTTGGCAGAGACTTCTTTTCCTAAAAATTGCCAATAATAAAAACTTATAAGTATTTTAGGATGTTTGTATATTTTTTTCTTTATGTGCAATGGCCACGTTAGATAGGTATTTAACAATAGGCCACATAATTTCTAATTTTTCAATTATAATTTTACTCATTGTTGTCATAAACAAAACCAAACAAATATCTCAGTGGATGCATTATTTCATTGATTTTATTTCTATGAACAGATCTCACTCGATATTTATTATCAACACAAGAAAATTCTAAATAATTTTGTTCACTTGGCGATCTTAATAAGCCATTAATTATTATTGATGGTATACCTGGATTATCAACAGCTTCAATAATATTTCCATGTTTTGAAATTTCTACTCTAGAAAACTGAAAAGGAAAAAAGTTCACTCAAACATCAATATTGTCTCCTTTTACATATTTTGCCCCGTCTCCAACCTTATCTCTCTTCTTAAATATATATTGCTCATAAACATAAGCATCATTTGGAAAAGAAAAGCCATCTCCTATAGGAATATCAAACTCAATTCTGTTATTGTAAACATTGAAATTCCTCCTGGTTTGATAGGTCGGCGGAAAAGTTTGTCTTTCAAAGCGCTCAACACTTACATAGCTCATTTAGAAGAAAACAATTATATGTAAATGAAATATTTGAAGAACATTTCTCGAGTTAAATTACTCATTTAAAGATACAAAAATTATATTAAAAAACACCATGAAGTGGAATATGAAAAAAAACTAAGAAGAATGATCTTCCTTTAATTTGACGAACTACTCAATATTGGTATAAAAAAAAAAAAAAAAAAAAAAAAAAAAAAAAAAAAAAAAAATTAGAACAAGTTAGCAAAGAAAATAAAAATTTAATAACAACACTAGTTCCTGTAGCAGAAAAAAATTAGATTATCCACCTACTCATGTAGAAACATAATTTGAAAGAGAATTATTTTCAGAACAAAAATCCCCTAATTCGGAAGAGCAAATGGGAATCATACCATTGAAAAATTTGATGCTACGCACGTTTGATTCTACTATAAAAAGTTTCGAACAGAAATTGCAAAAGAATAAATATTATTGATACTCAATGTGGATTACGTACAGAGGAACAAGATTTTTACATTGGTAGCACACAAGTAAAGATATATGTTAATAAAATAGCCATTAAAAATAAAGAATATGAATTAATGGAAGGACTTTCTAATTTGTTAACAAAAGAAAAAGAAGAAGATCTTGAGGATTATTTCACTGATAATGACTATGAAAACTACATGAAAATTGTTTTAGATACCACTGCTGCATTCTTGGAATGCAATCCAAAAAAGAAAATTAACTGGAATAGAATTTGGAAATACAAAAATATAATAAACCAATTTATGATAATTATATAAATCCATATTTAAGTTCAGCACCAAACACAACAGTAAAAATGATTTCTCCAAGAACTCCTAGATCTGGAGAAGGTATTAAAAAAATACAATTTGCCGAAAGAATATGTTTGGATGGATGATGTTAGAAATTTAATCAATATATTGTTAATTATTCATGGTGAAGAAAATGCTTGTTATAACAATTATTACAATGAAAAAGCAAGCATAATAAATATGTTAAACAATAAATTTTCTGATTTTGTTATTAATAATACAAAGGGAATTACTTATCTTATAAGAGTTTTAAATGTAATTCCATATTCATTTTGGAATTCAGAACACCATGGCAAAGGTATTATAAATTGGGCATTAAACAATTAAAAATTGCCTGAAATGCATTTGCCTGTCTATAATTACTGTGGACCATTTACAAAATTAAATGAAAGATTGGAAAGAGGTAACACAGGAAAAAATAAATTATATGAAGCCTGCAAATATAATGATATTGCTTATAGAGACCATAAAGATTTAGAATCTAGACATGAAGCTGATAAAATTTTTCAAAAGGAAACAAAAGAAATTATGTTAAATAAACATACTCCAATTGGAGAAAAATTGCTTCTGCTGCTGTTGCTTCAACAATGTTTACAAAAAAGAAAACTTGGTTGGGGAATTAAAATGTTTAATTAATTATATATATTTTCACTTATAAATGAAGAAAATAAATATAATTTTCGATATTCCCTTTGCGGAATTAAACGATTTGGGTATAGATACATTTTTAATAAAATACCAAATTGAGAGAAAAATAAAAAATAAAAGAAGGTAAATGTTTCAAATTAACTTTATTACTGCCAACAGTCAAAAATATGGCCAAAGAAAAATCTGGAAGTGGTTTACACCATGGAGGAATTATTCCTATTATACTTGCTATTTTAGGTACACCTGGGACCTTAGCTGGAGGAGCTAGTGCAATTTACATTTCGGTTGAACAGACCAGAAAAAAAAATTGAATTAGAAGAACAACAGAGAGGCAATTTGGTAATGGAAAATAAATCAGGAAGGGGTTTAGTTGCAAAAAAGAGGGGAACACCTATATATATATATATATATATATATATATATATATATATATATATATATATATATATACACACACCCACTATCTAATATCGATATTGAGACATATGTAAAAATATTAAATATAAAAGAATTTCAGAAATGTTTATATGATTGACGAATTAACTAAAGTATGCTCAGAAATGAATGTACTGTGGTATAATTCGTCATTTCAACAAATCCTGGTACTCATTGGGTTTGCTATTTTAAAGAAAACAACGATATTTACTATTTCGGCTCATTTGGAGGAAATATTCCTAATAATTTAATTAATTGCTTTAAAAATAGAAATGTTTATTACAATGATAACAGAATTCACAATTTTGATTCAGTTATTTGTAGACATCTATGTTTAATCGTATTCCATCTTTTTTCGAAAGATTTAAGTTTAACAATTTAATTTTATTATTAATAAAATCTTTAAATAAAAGCTGTGACACTAGTGCCTTTGTCAAAAAAAAAAAAAAAGATGTAGATTCGAAATATAAAACTATTACTTCTGATTTAAAAGAATATTTGGATTCAAGTTTCAATAGTATTGTTTCTGACTACGCTTTAAAAACAGATGTATATTCAAGATACAAATCTGTTTTATCTATCACTTCATATTTAACTTCTGCCTATGCTAAAATCACAGATGCAAATGCAAGATTGGATACTATTCCTACTGATTATGCATTTAAAAAAATGTAGATTTAAGATACAATACTATTGTTTCCGATTTTAAAAAATATGTAGATTCAAGATACAATACTATTTCTTCTGCTTTACAAGATCAAATAAGTAAAGTCTTTAGTTATACAAAAAAAATATGCTTTTCTTCAAATTGTAGAATTGTCAGTTTAGCTGACACTATAAACGAAAAAGGCGCAGTCAATAAGTAAATTTCGATAATGAAATAGCTAATCATGAACTAAAAAAAGATGCAGATTCAAAATACAATACTATTGTTTCTGATTATGCCTTAACATCAGATTTAGATCCGGTATGCAATCCAATAAAAAAGGATTGAGATTCACGATACAATAATAAAAGGTTAGATGTTAAATTACAAATTTTAAACCAATAAGTTTTGAATTATTGTAATATACTTGTTAACTTGAATGTTGAAAAAAATCTAATATATTTTATTTACATGCAAAGTGGAATAAAAAAAACTGATAATTTTCAATTAGATAATATATTTTTCTTTTCTTTTTTTTATGACTTGTACTGTTTATAAAATAATTTCTGACAATATACCTAAAAATACTCTAACTATTATTAAGGATTAAGAGGTGTGATAAATTGATTTTTAAAATAAATAAATAAAAAATCTGAATATGCGGATGGGTTTATGACAATAATAGGAATATTTGTGAAATATAAAGATTAACTATCTATCTGTATGTATATATATATATATATATATATATATATATAATATATATATATATATATATATATATACATATATGTATGTATGTATATATATATATGTATGTATATATGTATATGTATGTCTGTATGTATATATATATATATATATATATATATATATATATATATATATATATATATATGTACATATTGGTGTTTGAAGTGCAAGAAAGTCACCAAAAATAATAATATAAACATGAAAAGACAAAAAATGGGCGAGTAGTCCAGAAAAGCAAAATGCTTGATATGTAATTTTAAGAAATAAACATTCTTAAAAAAAAAAAACTACACAAAGTAAGAGAAGGTATAATCAATTAACTATATAAACCTGCACAAAAACATTTTCAAGAAGAAAAGTAATTTAGTATATTATTGACAATGTTTGGAAAATTGATCTTGTTGAGATGGTTACCGGAAATTTAAAAGGGATATCACTTATAAACGATGGTTACAAGTATATTATGACAATTATCGATATTTTTTTTTCTTCAAAATGTGCATTTGCTATTGTCATAGATAAAACAGCAAAAATGTAATAATAGCTTTAGAATCTATATTAGTTGAAAGAAAACCCCTTAGTATTCAAAGCGATAATGGATTAGAATTTTATAACAAAATATTTAAAGAACTTATGTATGAATATAACATCAACCATTATTCTACATACAGTGAACTTAAAGCCAGTTGCGTAGAAAGACATAATCATACAATAAAGAACAAAATGTGGAAAAAATTTGCTTTGAATGGAAATTACAAATGAGTAAATATATTTAGTGAAAGAATACAATAATACCAAACATAGAACCATTGGTATGAAGCAGATTGAAGTTAATAAAAATAAAAATAAAAAATTTGATACAAGTTTTTGCAAATGTGATTACGAAAAAGAAATACAAAGTCGGAGATGTCTGTGTGAGTAACAGTAAGCAATTCATTGAAAAGGTTTATACAGCTAATTTGACTACAGAATTATTTACCATTTTTTTAAGTTTTAATTAATGACATGCCATCTTATGAACTGAAAGATGACAAAGGAGAAGCAATAAAGGGTAGTTTTTATGAATACGAAATTATTAAAACAAGCTATCCAGATGAATATTTGGTTGAAAAATTAAAAAAAAAAAAAAAAACGAAAGGTGATAAAATTATATGTAAATTGGTTGGGTTTTGATAATTCTCATAACTCTTGGACTAATAAAATGGATGTTTTGTAAATTAAAAAATATTAATTAGCTTCTTACTCAATTCGATGAAGATTATTACTATCATTAATCAATTTTTGTGGAGTATAATTATTTCCAACAATATTAAGATAGTTGTGGAACTCTCAATGTGGCCATTCAATGTTTATTTCATTCTTTGATATAAATTGATAGAATTTGGAATATAATCAAATCACAAAAATCCTTCACAATATGAATATCTATCTTCAATTATATACAACTGTCTTTGAACATATTTTCTTTGAGTTCTAATGACATAGTAATTAAATTCACAATAACCATCAAATAATTTTAAAAGAACAAAAGTTGGATTTAAATTTTGATTTTGTGTTTGTGATACAACATGAGGAGACATTTCTCTGATTTCGGCATTTCTGCAATTTATACATTGAAAGCCATATGAACCAATTCTCTTAAATTTTCTCTACACTCATCTTTAATTCAATTTAAATCTTTTAAATGCTCTATTTGACCTTTGTATAAATGCATTGTATATTTTTTAATCTTATATTCTCTATATTTTCTAACCGAAGGAATAACTTTGAGTGTAACCAATTTTTTTAAATTTTTAGGGATTGGTTATTTTGAGCTCATAGCTAGATCATAAAGACCGTATTCAGTGATAAAAATTGCATTTTTTTCATTTAACATTGGGGTGGCAGTTTGCTTCCCCTCCCCTACTAATTTCTTCTAATTTAGCTTTATCTTCCACAGCTACATGTTTTTTGATAGCATCTTAATATCTTTATACTCTAACATTTCAGCAATATATTTGGCTTTAATCCATGGATTATTTTCCTCATCAATAATCATAAAAACTTGTTTACCTTTGTAAATAAGCTTTTTGTTATTTATGTCTAGAATTGACTCCATTTTTTATATGTGAAATTATGTGCAAGTGAAATTGGTGAGTTGTAATGAGTCTTTTTACTAGTATTATTTTTAATAAGCAAATGAAAAATTGAAGAATTAAAATTTATAAAATATAGACCAGCGGCATTGATATAAACTGTTTTTTGCTCATTATGTGTTCAAATGCTATCATATAGCACCCCTGTTTATATATTTTTTCTGTAATTATAATTCTTAAAAATTTCAAAGGTTTACAGGCAACTTAATGCCACTGTAGGGACCTGTTTATTTTTTGGGTTTACAGGGTAAGCTAATATCTCGCCAGAGACCCAATTTTTCTGGCCTATATTAGCACCATCAAAACTCCATTAGGTGAACTTCCCCTCTTCACCACCAGCTGGCATTATTTTTTTTAGTGGTGAAGTGGCAAAATTTTAATTTTTTAACTTTTTTTCTAGTACTCTCCCATTTGATGTGGCTCCTTACACTAAATGTGCAATATACCATTCATGTATAGAATATATGAGCAAGAGCATGTTTTTTGACTATAATTTTGAATGATTTGGTGACAATCTAATAATGCAAATATAGGCACCTCATATTCACATTTATCTGCTCAGACTGGGAGTAGAACCCACGACCTGCACACTTAAAATCAGATGCCTTGCTCTGAGCCACCATGACAAGACAAGCAAGGCAATGATTAAAAGTCTTTATGCAGTGAGTTATTCTCACCACATGTAGATAGCTCCATATCGCAAAAAATAAGTGAGGTATCTATATGTGAGTTAAAAACTGTTGGGTCTGATTTCTGTACTTACCACTGCTCATATTTCTACTCCGATCTATTGTGATAAATCCACAGTCTTCATCTCAACATTTTGCACAGATCTCTTTAGATTTTTGTAAGGCTTATTGCTACCAACAAAATCATTATAAATATGTCTTACGTTCATGTCATCTTGTCTAAATATACATAGAAAGTTTGTGTTGTCTCTCACAAGTTGTTTGGGCACCCTCAAATATATTTGTGCCAAATAAAATATATCTGTATTCTTGTGTCTCCTCGTAGTAAAGTACTCATGGCTTATATTTTGAGCATCTAAAATAACATCACCAAATATGACTAAAGAATTATTTTCACATTAATCTAAGGAAATAATTTTGTCATTGTGATTAAAAAAGTATGGAATTTTTATTAAACTTGTGGGATATGACATGAAAACCATTTTTGTAACTGAATATATTTTGGTTGATTTAAACTTTTTGAACAAACATACAATTTATAAAAAATTAGCCACCTTGGCTTATAAATAAAATTAATTATTAGGTTGGTTTTTCTACAATTGCTGGGTCCAAAATCAAGCCCCTTATGTCATCAGGCAATAGTTTGTCATTCTTCTTTTTCTTAGCATCCCCTTCGGAAATTAAAACAGACACCCCAATCGACCTTTTCTCACATAATATGATCATTTTTGTAATAAATGGATAATAAAGTATTTAAGTTATCAAACAACAGTTCGGTACTAAAGAAGAAACTGTACTATGGTATATTTCATAAAGATTAATCGATTGCATTGATTAGTTTTCATGCAAAATTTTTAACACCAAATATAGACAGTAATACTATAACAACAATTGAAAAATTGAGTGATGTGGTTGATAAGAATGAAGTTATCACTATTCCTAGAGGCTAATATGATGTTGAATCTTTAAAATAATCTATAAATTCTATCAATCTATTTTCAACAAATAACATTGAATTGACAGCAGACAATGTGAAAAACAGAATATCTATTAAATCTAAATTTGATATTAAATTTGATAGCCGATTGTATGATATTCTTGGCTTTGAGAGAAACATGACTATAGAAAAGACCAAATTGTCATAGGTACTATGTTGCCTAATTTCAATGCAGTTAAAACAATAAATGTTCATTGTAATTTGGCATATGGAATGTTTTTAAAGTATGACAAATCTAATAATTTAGAAACTGATATTATTGCTAGTTTTTCACCACATTTGGTTTTAGAGATTATGTTAGTTATGAGTCCGCATATCCAATTGTTTATAGAATCAATAATTAATGGTTTAATCATATTGTTCTATAAATTAGGGGCGAAAATGATAAACTGATTTATTTTGATGTTTCTGATATTGATATTGTTTTAGAGATTAAAGATGTTTAGAATATGATATAGAAATTAATTAAAAATTTCACATTTTGATACCCATCTGGCAGTGTACCTATATTATTTTATAATATAATCCTTTTGTCATCATGGGGACTTAATACAATTTTATTTACTTCTACTCCATATATTTCATGATTTTCACTCCTTATTAGATGCATTGTTCTATATTCTAATTTCTCCTTAAACAAACAGTTCTTATAGTCCTCAAATATTATTCTCTTGTTAATAATACACTTCTTTACTCCTCTTGATCTTTTATTTTCTTTACTAACAACTCTATATGCATACATTTTTGCTCTTAAACCAACAAATTCTATCATTATTTTCCCATTACATTAATCTTTCATCTTACCTATAACTTTGTTATTTATTTGTGGCATGTTATACATATTGTCACTTGAATAATCACTTGTATCAAATTTTTCTATTATTGTTTTCATGTATTTGCAAATACTTTCTGTTTTTATGTTATAAATGTACGAATCGGTGTCTTGATAGCATAATTCAATGTTGTCTCCATATTTTGGTTTCATCACTTTATAATGAAAGTCCTACATTAGTTCTTTCAATATGTCTAAAATTGACATACCAAAATATATAGGCTTATTAAATTTTACACTTATTTTATTCATCTGCATGGTTGTAAGATTCTCATTACATACAATACTTTTCTTGAAATGTGATCTTGATATTAATTTTTTACATTTTTCTGCATCTGACATCAGTCATATATCTACTCTGTTTCTTATATTTTCCATTATTTTGCCAAACAGAATTATTCATCAGCTTAAAAAAATCTTTTTCAAAATAGTTTTTTGTATTAGTTCTCATTTCTGAATTCAAATCTATATACTTTTTCAACCAATCGGACAGATCAAACATCAATATTCTATATATTTTAGTAAGTTTTACACCATTATTTCGACACTGTTTTGAATTACGATAGTGAATTACATACTTTCGTTAATTAAGTAAAGTTGTTAATAATTTAGACAGATTTTTTCCTGGGCTACCTTATATTTTCTCGACAAAATGGAAGACCTTTGTGTAATTTATGCAATTCTTGTGGATATTCTATCTCAACTTCTAATATATAACCATTATCAGAATCGCCCTCCAAATGTAATATTTTTGCACTCCAGTAATCTAAATCAGATAATGTATTATGAACCCATTCAAAGCCGCCAGATAGTAAATATTGAGATATTGCTCATCGATAACGATTATTTGCATCGAGATATGATAAATAATTTTATTCTGGATTTGAGTTAAAATCTTCTAAATATTTGTTATTGGATTTAACATGTCGCTTACAACATTGCAATATTCCACCTTTAGTTCCTTTTTCAATAATTAAAATCATATCATAGTTATATTATATATCTAGTGGTTGTTTAGTCATTTTTAACATTGCATCCCAAGATAATCCTGGTACTGTAAAATACCATGCAGAATATAATTCATATGCATTTATACACATATTTATAAAATTTTCAAATACATCCGCTAACAATAATACATCAATTTTTAAGTATAAATAATGATATTCGCCAAGATTTTTAATATTAATTGATTCAATACGCGTTTTGTGTGTTCACAATAATCGTTAGTTATGTCAGATTCATTAAATTTATTGTAAAATTCACTCTTTGGTGGAAGTTCAGTATCTTCGAATTTCTTCCAACTATTCATATAATCATATGGATAAACACCTTTTCTTATAACTAAATCAACTTAATCTTTTGGAAAAAGCTTTTGGGTGTGTTTAATTTGTTCTGTACTTAAATTATATGATAATTTAGCTAAACTACTGGTCGTGAATTAAAATGTGTCTATAAATCGCATCTTCAAATTTTCTGTTTCTTTCCCAAAATTAATAAACTTTTCTTCGATATTTGCAATTAAATCTATATTTTTATCATCATATCCTAACTCTTTAATAAATAAATTAGCATTATACCCAGCTAAATTATGTAAATAAATTGGTACAAAGTTGGGTAATTTTAATTGTGGATTACAATTATTACATACTGGGTTAAAGAATGTTCCAGTTATACGATCATGATGACGTACTTGTTTATTGTCCTTTGTATATTCGCGTTCTCATACAGTACATCTTTTATTATTTACCAGATAACACTTTTTCTTCTTTTGTTAGTGGATGCATTGGTTCAATTTGTGAATATATTCCCCAAATTTCTTCTACTTCCCTTTTTATTGATTGTATACACATCTTATGTACATTTGGGCCTCGATATACTACTGGTGGCTTATAGTCAACATAGCTAGATACAATATAATAGCAAAAGCCAGATGCTTTGTGTAATTGATATTTCATTGCGTATGATTCATCATTCAACTTTTAATCAATGTTATTTATTTTTTCATTAGTAAGTTTATATCTATCTTTAAGTATTTCCTTATAAAGGCCATTATCAATATTATCTACGGTTAAAATAGGGTATTTTTTGATTAATTTAAATTTATTTATTTCCCTTAGATTTGGCTTAGCTGTTGATATTTTCTTTAGAATTGATTCAAAATCTTTATATAGAGTAAAAGGAACTTTCATTGTATGTATAATATTTTTTAATTTATTTGCTGGCTTTTAAATGGTAAAGTTATTCCTACCAATTCATTTTTAGAACAGTTTTCTGTATGTTTATTTAATTTTTCTTGAGAATAAAAGAATTGAAGGCTCATATCACATATGTAAGTTTTACTTTTATTTTTTTTTTTGTGTGGAAAGCAATTTCGATAAATCTTCAGTCCAACAGTAACGTGAGTTTGTGTCATTTTTGAAATAAAATAAACATACGTGTTTTTCCTTTTTATTTTTTGTAAGCTTCAATGGATATATATTGAACTCGTGATCTAAAGAGTATACATTTATAGAGATGTCAATTTGATTTTCTATTCTTGGTATATCGTCAATTTAAATTGGATATTCATATTTATCTAATGCTTTGTTAATATGAAGCCCCACATTTTTATATTTAGATACTCTTTGTGGATCTTTTTCGGCCGGAAACAATGTAGATTTTATAACACAAAGAAAACATTTTTGATCATCATTCTTCACATTAATGCATGATTTTTTATTCTTAATCGCTTCTGGTAGTTCAATATATGATGATCCAATTAATGGATTATACTTATTTATTGCTAATTGTATTACAGTTACTCTATCTAAAGTCCATCCAGAACCTCTTCTTTGAAATTGAGATAATTGTGTGTGTGTGTGTAATTCTTGCTTTATAATTTTGTAAACTTTTATAATTTCCCCTTTTTTAAATATTGTTATACGTTCTGTTACCCGCTTACTTTTATTTATAGGTTTAACAAATAAATGATTTGAGAGTGGAAATATTTTTTTCAATTTCTTTCTATCTTTATTATATAATTAATTGATATTGGCATACGAAAATGGCTAATTTGCAAAGTTTCATCTTCTTTGCTCATCGATTCTTCTTCTTTGCTCATCAATAATAAATGGTATAAGAGTTCTAATTAAATCGTCTTTCCTTAGCCTGGTTATAAATGTAATTCCATATTCCCGAGCTATATTTCTCAAATCTCTCACTGTCCTATTGCTCAACTCAACTGCGATATTGTTCGTTGCTATTATTATTGCTTTTATTTAGAAAGAAAAAATTTATAAACATTAAAAAAAATAAAGAAATTAAGAAGTGTAAAAAGTAATGAAAATACTGGAATGAAGTTGGGAAAGTGCTTAAATTATATTGATAGTAATTTTTAAAATATTTAACTTCTTCTGTGATTATATTTCTCAATACAGCATTTTTTGCATACTATTGAATGTTTGTCTTTAGTGTTTTTATTAATAAAAAAATATTTTATAGATTTATTCTCATTACAATCTGTGCATGTTTTTGTTGGATAATTATCATTTTGAATTTCATTAAGAATACCTATTGATGTATTTAGTGATTTATTTTTTTATGACCTTTATTTTCCACATTCACATAATATGTTCTCATTAAAACATTCTTTACATTTGGTTGTATGTTTGTCTATGGTTGCTTTATGAGGATAAAATGAATTGATAGATTTATTCTCATTACATACTACACATGTCGTAGTTGAATAATCATCCTGTTGAATTTTTTTTATGTTGTGTATTTTACTATCTTTGTGCTTTTTGAGATATAGTTTAGAAACATATTTTCCGCATTCGCATAATACTTTCTCTTTATTTAAATCATAAAGATTTCTGGCATAATCTGTGGCCAATTTTTACATGTGTTAATATGCTCATTTTTTGTCTGTTTATGTGCTGCAAAACATTCAATGTTAAATACTTTGCACATTTATTACATTGCTTAGATATTGTATTATTTTCCATTTCTAGCATAGTTGCCATACTATTTATTTAGAAAATTTATTTACTAAGAGAATGAAGAAAATATTTTTCTTCAATAATTTGTTTCTTTATAAATTACACAAAAACAAAAAAAAAACTGGAGACTCTGCTCAACAAGTTGAACAATTCGTTTGATTTCACCAAACTACAATATCTAGAAAAAAAATGGTTTACTGCTACGGATTTTGAAATTTACAAATCTAAGTTTGGTACAAAAATTTATTGTATTCTAGATGGCAAATTTAAAATTTCATTACCAGAGCTTTATGTGAAATTAATGGATCAAAATGCTTTGGAACTATTAAACGAGAAGGAAGTTTTTATGTCATATAATGGTTTAAAAGAATTGAAAAATGGAAAATTTATATATGCTCTAGAGTTCTCTTAATTTGAATATTTTGAATATTTAATTTGATTTTTAGCTTATTTTGCTGGTTTTTGGCATAAATAGATTACTCTCTTGCAAAATTGACGTTTCTAGAAAACGTGAAAATTTGCTTGATTTTGGGGTTAAATTGCTTGTTTTTTAAAGTGACACGAATCCTGAGCGACCGTTTTTGGAAAAAACTGGTAAATTTGCTTGATTTTGGGGTAGAATTGCTTGCTTTTGGAGTAAAAATTTTAGTTTTGAGAAATCCTTTTTAAAAAAAGATTTTAGAACTTAAAAGCAAAAAACCACGATTTTTCGATGAAAATTTGAGGTGTGCCACCTTCCGCATTATAGATATACTTTTAACTTCGGAAGACAGTGGAATACACACACTGTGTTTATTACTTACATGGCAGTATTTATTTAAAAAGGTGGTTAAATGGGAAAATATAGTTGAAAGGAAAAAGTAACTAGGGCTTCAAATCAAAAGTGCTCACTTTACCGTGAGCAGCCTATAGCTAGTTGTTTTGTGCTCGCGGGCTAATCGGGATGCTGACCTGAACGAACAGATAAGTGGGGAGGAACGTGGTAAGTAGCTGCACTGGGATTCGCCTGGAATGCGAGAGGCAAAACACGTAAAGTGGGGAGAAACACCTCAGTGGAGCCGGTTACGGTCCACCTCACTGGGGCCGCGGTAACTGAGCGGTTAGACTGCCTCCCCCCCCCCCCCCGCGCCAACCAAGGTGGACCGGGTTCAATCCCCGGAAGGGTCACTCCCGTATTTTCGTAAGTGGGAATCGTGTCGGACGATGCCGCTGGTCGGCGGGTTTTAACATTGATCTCCCGTTTACCCCGCCCCTTCAATCTGGCGCTGCTCCATTCTCCTCTAATTTCACCCTCATCGGCTCTCAAGACCTCGCTGTTTAGAGCCACCCGAATCTCTCAACACAACTCAACTCGATCTCGCTGTATCCCGAATGCTTGTCAAGCTCGCTAACAGCATGGTAAAAAGCGTTGGCGATATGTAGATTTTAATTTTATCTCCGTACATAATTTATCTTTTTAGCAATATCAGTCATAAAAATTATTAGTTTAATCCACTAATTAATCCACTAATTTTGCAACCGCAAACTTTTTTTCAACGTCCTCTAAAACATTTACAATAAAGGCACAAATTTGAAACCAAAATTGATAAAATATCCTAGCCTTTTACTTGGCCTATTTTGACTACCTCTCCCCACTCCCCACCGCTACTATCTCTAGAAAGACATAATGTTACAAAGAGTATATCTTTCTGGGTGAAGAGTGAAGACATTTGGGCTGCTCTTAACATCGAAGTCTTGAAAGTATCTTTCTTGAGATCCGGTTTTTACCGTGACGCCATTTTCGAAACGTTCGTGGTAAAGGTTTCAAAACTGTTACGGATCTCCTCTCACCGAATTCTCAAACTCGTCTTCACGAAACTGGCATATTTTTTTGTCATTGACTCGAAAGCGATTGGTCCTACATGGTGCTCCTTGAGACTTCCTGGACTGTAGTAGATACAGCACAGACTCTCTTGTTGGAATTCGGTCACTTTTTCCTTGCCCAAAAAATAATTCATTGTTAGGACCATACAACTACACTCCTGTTTTACCCACCTCGCCTTACCGAAAGCTTACATATCTGCCATTCCCTAACAATAAAAGCTAAAAATGATCGCATTTATCGTATGCAGTACATCCGTATGCAATATGCCCCCTTACTTAAACTCATACTTTTCAGTAATTTGAAGGATTTTGGTACATGTGTACAACTCGGCAATATATCTCGGAGATATATTTATTTACCGTTAAAGAACTTCGTACAGGTATATATTTGGACAACCTATTGGAAGGTGAGCAAAATTTCAAGTTCACAAAGCTCAGGAAAACTTTTCAGATATTGAAATGGAACTTGACAAACGTTACAGAGAATCTGATTGCTACTGACGATTAAACTGCTTGCTATGCTTCGTAACAGGAGCCCATTAAGCACACTGTCCTCTGCTTTACCACGAAAAAAAAAAAGATATTGAAAATGTATGAAGTTCAGCATTTTATCATATTACAAAGATTTTTCTGTCTCCAAATATCCAACGAATCTGTGTAAAATAAAAAGTACTGCACAGAAGATTATTCCGAATCGAAGCTGTATTAAACATATAAGTTATCAGTAAATAATTAATTAACCTACTACATGTGGATATCAGCTAAATGGGCACGAAGTCCCTCGACCATCTTGAGTCTTCATCGTATTTTTTCTGAATGTAGCCCATATAAATGGCGGTGTTCAAGAATAATTTTCTAAACCAAATACGACGAGTAAAAGTGGACCGCTTTCCGTCTAAGGTAGCTGAAATTTCAACTGCACATTACTAGGACACGTTTTCATAGAGTAAGATGTAACTTTGTACAGCCGACCTCCCATGGTGCAGTCGGTTGGTGCGCCGCCGATACGGGTGCGGGAGGTCCTGGGTTCGAATCCTAGGTAAGGCATGGGTGTTAGTTTAAGTTAGCTCGTAAGTTAGTTTGTAAGCCATAAACTGATAAGTCGTCTTGCATAACACCGGGGGGACGTTAATAAACTCTTTCCTATTCCAATTCCACCCTTGTACAGGTGCAAAACTGGGAAATCTTGCATTAGCTGAGCTGGCCGAAAACCCAAGTACAGATACTTCGAGAACATTTCCAACTACTGCCGTCGAACTTGGCACAGGTACAAAAGACCAAAACGTTTATTTCTCTGAAGTGACCGAGAATTCTAATTTACGTATTTGGCCAACTTCTGAGCTACTGCCATGGGACTTGGAACATCCTTCAGTTAAGGTGATCAAATATTTACATTCGGTTATCTCTCGAACATATTTTCAGCTACAGGCACGAGACTTGGCTTCCTTACAAAATTATTCGATCACAAAGGGCGCGACGCGACTTCATTTTGAAAGGTATGACGTAAATAAACACGCAAAACTCGAAACAGACATTCTAAAGGCTGTTCACGATAAAATGAGCACTTTTGAAATGAACCGTAGAAAAAAGTCACTGCCCCTGCCTGCAAATATTTTAATGAGCTCACAGAGAGACGTTCCCCATTAAACTTATTAACGATGGATGGAAAGTAGTTACATATCTTAAAGTTAATTAAAAAGTGTAAGGAAACCATTTATGATTACTTAAATTATTTCTTTCTCTTTCTGATTTTTTTTTTTTTTTTTTTTTTTTTTTTTTTAACTCACCGAAGTGCAAAAATGAGCAAGTTTGTAAAATATTTGCTTTCCTAATAATTACACAGTTTTACCCAACTGTAGTAAAAATAAAGTGTTAAGGTCAATGGCAATGTTAATTTTACATAAGGCGGAAGAATACGCGACGTGCATATAAGTATATCGTAAACAGAGCTTTAAAAAAAATGCTCATTTTACCGTGAACAACCTATACCAGTAAAAATATTTGCGCGAGTGCGGCTGCTGGGTGGTGTGCGGTATATAACGAATTTCCAACTTGGATTACAACCTCTAGCCGGTCGCTAAAAACGACGTACCAGTCTTAAGTAAACTCGGTTATGACACCACGCCACGCGCGCTTCACTGTAAAACATACTGCAATCTATTCTATCTAAATGAGCTGACAACTTAGTCTGCGAAAAGAACAGATCATTTATATAAAGAGGGTCACACAGCACACTTACTTAGACACAACATTTGTATGCCATCGTATAGCATCCGCAAAAGATTCCTAGTGTAATAATACTGTGAACACCTGCTAAAAATAATAGCAGCTGTCGAGAATGCTACCATTGATGTCGCAATATTTCTGTCGGTATTCGACGTAATTATGCGCAGGTGTATACGAAAATACCGTATTAACGACTCTTTGGTAGCCGCCGGCACTCTTTGCAAGTAGAATATCCGTATTCAAATATTGGTAAAGGCTATTCACGGTAAAATTAGCACTTTCGAAAGCCCTGCTTAAAATCTTCTTGTATGCAACCTGTGTATTCTTCCGCTTTATGTAAGATTAACATTTTCGTGGGCCTCTTTACTTTATTCGTGCTATAGTCAAGTGAAACTGTGAAATTATTTGAAAAGTAAATATCCAACAAATCTCCTCATTTTTACACTTCGATGCATTAAAGAATAAACAGAAGGCGAAGGAAATAATTTTAAGTAGTCACAAATGTTACCTAACACTTTTATGCGACGTTAAGATACGGAACTACTTCCCATCCATCGTTACCAACTTTACTGGGCGCATGCAACTCAGGGCACACGTTGAAATACATGCATGCAGGGGCAGTGACTTTTTCTAAGGTTGATTTAAAAAGTGCTCACTTTATCGTGAACAGCCTTTACCGCAGAGACTTAACAGCAGGTTTGATTTAAGCCCTTCGCATATTATTCGGAGTACACTCGTTCGTGGCACGTTGCAGAGTAAGTAACATCATTGTCGACAAAGGTAACAAGTTAGCACCAATGCATACAGCACTTTCCCCGAGTAATGCTAATGGTTGTTGTCGACACCCCAACTAATTTACATATAACTTGTTGCTTCCTGTGGCATTGACCTACTGAACCTATTTCCATAGGTTCCAAATTGCCAGTTGTTAAAGGCTGTTCACGATCAAGTGAGCACTTTAGAAATGAACCTCGGAAAAAGATCGCTGCCCCTGCATGCATGTATTTTATCGGACGCACTGAGTGACATTCGATCAGTAAAGTTGGTAACGATGGATGGAAAGTAGTTCCATATCTTAACATCAAATAAAAGTCTTAAGATAACCATTTGTGATAACTGAAAATTATTTATTTCGTTTTGTGTTTCTTTTCAATGCACTGAAGCGTAAAAATGAGCAGATTTGAAATATGTTTACTTTTCTAATAACTTCACAATTTCACTTGACAGACGCGTGAAAGAAGTGATGAGACCCGTGGTAATGATAATTTTACATAAGGCGGAGAGATACACAACGTGTATACGAGTAGATCTTAAGCAGGGCTATCAAAAGTGCTTATTTTACCGTGAACAGCCTGTACTTGTCTGCACACTGAGTATTCTACCACCAGACGTGGGCTAAACTTGGCGATGCCGTGGGCCTAATCCCTATCTCCATGCGTCGGACAAAAGAAACTGTAAAGGGCTGGAATGATTAGAAAAGTAAATATTTTACAAATTCTCTGGGGCTTAAAATCTGCATTAAAAACACGGGAAACGGAATAACTCATTTTATTATTCAGAGTACCTAGCAGTAACAATTTCAATTCGACGTTAAAAAACGGAATCACTTTCGCTCCGTCGCTATCAACCTGAGTGCATGCCGGTCTGTGCGCGCCTTGGAATGCACGCGGGTTGCATTTTTCAAATGTTGATTACAGAAGCGCTCAGTTAACCGTGAACAGCCTATAATCCATTCACGGTTACTTCCAGCTTTTCTGAAGCCCTGGTAAAGTTCTACTTCCAGGATATTCCTCCGCCTCACGAAAACAAAGCTTAAGCAAGTGTAGAAAATTACATCAGAGGGACAACGCACGGCATCTGATAATATTTCGCATATGAACTATTTCTTACTAGGCATTGCCAAAACACCTATTTTATCACTATTTTCATTAATAGTAATTATAAATGAAGTTTGACATTTATAGATAACTTATTAACAAATGTTCAGTTTAAGTAAAAATAAGGTATTTTTGTGTTAAGAGTGCGATGGACCCCTGCATTTTTTTGTGAAATTGTTGTTTGCTCGAACACGCGTATCTTGATAAATAAATGTTCTGCGAATGCGACTTTTTGTCAGAAAAGATAAAAAATAAACAATTGTCTATGCCCTTTTTTTTTTTTTTTTTTTTTTTAATTTTGTCATATTAAGTGTATTCTCAAAGGAAGAAATTCGTGAAAATGGTCAAATATCTCGTTTTTAAAGCATGCCTATGTATAGATCTTGTTACTTTTCGCGAAAAAAAATATGAGTACACGGTGGACTTCAATACTATAAGCAACCAACAACAATTTGTTTATTACCATGCGTTTTCATATTTGACCTGGCCACTCAGAGTTCGGCAACATCGGCAAGGCTTCTATGTGATTCGTGTGCAGACAGGTAACATGTGTCAAAAAGTAATTCAACCTATCAAGGTAAATGACTCTACAATATTTTGAAATATAACTTGTCTTGGAATCTTTTCGCGAAATTTCACTAGCCGTACCTATGCAGTATCATCAAGCGGCAAGAGAAAAGTACAAAGATATGGGCGTTGTTTAATCTGTGGGCTTTCATCACGTGTAATGAAACCCCTATGTTACAGATCTAATTTGCACAGCACAGTGTTACGACGGAAACATTGCACGCCTTGCGCGTAGGAGCACGCATAGCGGCCCCCGCTATGCGTGCGTGTCAGTGCCGCCCGTATCGCTCCCTCGCTTTTTGACCTTGGACGCGGAGTTCCCACGGCGGTCCAGCCCACTCGTAACGAAAGTAGGTGTAAAACGCTTGTGATACATTACATGTTTAGGAAACAGCTAGACACGTCATACCAGGGCAATTTTCCAAAGGTTAAATTAAAAAAGAGCGAAGAAACCCCGAATAAACTATAACGTATACAAGAAATTCGTAAGTAGGTACTTATCACAACATAAATGCCCTCTTTTGAAACACTTGCAATGGAAAATTAATGTGCACGTTGAGGGGTTAACGTGTTCACTGAAACGTGGTAGGTTTTTTTTTTAAAGCGAGTAGCATAAAAAAAATTCGTGGGCAGCGACGCCTATCGGGCTAGGTGTGAAACAGCGCATTCGTGGACGGGCAACGTCCCATATCTCGCGACAGACGACTCTTTGTCCGGGAAGCCAGACGCGCGAGCAGAATGCCCCCTGCCGCTTCTTCAGGCGCCCTTGTTTTTTTTTTCTTCTGCTGCGAGGGAGGGCCTCCGACAGACGGTACGTCGACCCCACGCCGCAGACAGACAAGAAGCGGGTTCTTTATGTCCGCAGACGTTCGATTCCCTCAGCCTCGTTTATTATCCCCCGCGTAACTAGCATGCGCAACTGTAAAAGCCGAACTGGCTGCAGTCGATTAAGAACTTTTACAACCTGTGCTGGCGTACGCACTCCTCCGAGATTCTCTTTGGCTGTTAGCCAATTGCCACCACTATCAAGTAGGCAGGCCTGCCCACGTGTGCGCGCCGAATATCCCCCCAGTTAATCAGGATGGGCACATTTCGTACGTGGCAAATAACAAACAGCCTCTGAGGAAATAAACGAAATTTTAATGGCTGCAAACGTCGTCAGCGTACTGTATTTAAGTGACCTCCCTAGTTCTTATACAGGTCTCATTGTAAGCAGTCGTGTTGATTATATTTTTAAAAAGAAACTATGGAATATATAAAAATTTAATTTTTTTTCAGGATATATATGAATGTGAATAGCCGTTTTGAGGTTAATTTATAGATTTGGTTATTGAAACACAAATAGGGCCGCTGAAAATTTCGAAATCAGAAAAAAATTGCAGTGAGCAGGCCTCTGTTTATGATCTTCTGTAAAACAGTGTTTTAAACTATAGCGACAATGCTGTATCTTTTCACAACCGATTTATATACAGAATGTTTCAAAATTGCATGTCAATAATTCGGAGGAACATTCCTCACAGCCGGATGACGGAAAATTGTTACATGAACATAGGTCCGCAAATGCTTCGTTTCTTTACTACAGCCCATAATACATAACGTACAACGTATGGCCCGCGAGCTGGATCATAGTACTGTGGGATGCCATCGCAGCATTCGTTTGTATGATGCACACAGCACCTCACGCTATGGCACTACAACAGCACCTCACGCTATGACACTAAACCTAGAGCAGTAGGAACGGCAGAGGAAGTAGTTACACATGTGTGAAAGCACTAAAAGAAATGTTCAAAATACCCTCCATCAACACGAACACATGCATCAACCCACCGTTGCATGGACACCCGGATGTATTGGTGGATCCCTGGAATATTCCTGATTGTTTTACAACCCTCCACAAAACGGTTACGGAGGGCTGGTATGGGGCTGCCAATTACAGCTGCGATGGCACTCCACAGTAACATGTTCCAGTTCACGGGCCATACACTGTACGTTATGTGTTATGGGCTATAGTAAAGAAACGAAGCGTTTCCGGACCTATATTCATATGACAGTTTTTCATCCTCCAGATGTGAGGAATGTTTCCCCGAAGTATTGATATGCAATTTTGCAACATACAGTGTAGTCCACCTCTAAAACTAGTGTGACAATACCCCGACGGACCCGACACAACCCCGACACAACGAAATCTGAGTAGCAAACAACGAAAAGCAAGGCCACTCTGACGTCAAACCGCTAAAATCGCAGTCCCGACAGTCCGACGAAAGTATATTCTATTTCTAATTTCCCTCGCGTCGGTCTCGTCGGAGCGCGCATAAAATGTACATATAACATCAGAAAACAAAATCTCGTGCATATTTCCTTACCACAGTAAATAATGTCATTTAAATTCCCTACAAACGGTCAAAGGATTGTCAATAAAAATTGAACGAAGAAAAGTGATAAGAGAATTGGTTTTACATAATTTTCATGTCAAATTCCACTTAAAAACTAAATATTTTAAACTTTTTGAAATTCTTTATTATACACTTCGACAGCAGCGCGGCCGTCGTCGCCTAATTCCATTTACGAACGTCTCCAGAGCAGCGCCTAATGATTACTTCGGAGGAGCTTGGCATTCCCTCCTCTTTCCACCCCTTGATCCCCTGCCTATGATACCCCTCCAAGTGCATCAAGTATTTTTTTTGATCGGAAGCAGTGTTAATAAATTTGCTTGCACTCTCTCCCCTCCTATTCTTACGGCATTTCCGACAGAAGGCACGTCGGAGCTACACTTGTGATGGATTTCTACAGTTGATATAGGCTGTTCACGATAGAGTGAGCACTTCTGAAATCAACCTCAGAAAAAAGTCACTATCTCTACCTGCATATATTTTAACTGGCGAACGAGTGACATGCGCCGAGTGAAGTTGGTAACGATGGATGGGAAATATTTCTGTATTTTAACGTCGAATAAAGGGTGTCAGGTAGCCATTTGTGATAACTTAAATTATTTATTTCATTTTCTGTTTGTTTTAATTCATCGAAGAGTAAAAATGAGAAGATTGGCATAATATTTTCTTTTGTAATAATTTAACAGTTGCACTTGACCGACGCATGAATAAAGTGATGAGGCCATGGCAATAATAATTTCTCACAAGGCGGAAGATTACACAATGCGCATACAAGTAGATCTTAAGCAGGGCTTTCAAAAAAGCCAACATTACCGTGAACAGCCTATAGCTGTTTGTTAAGGCACTACGCACCTGTGAACTATTCTCTGTAATCGTCGACGATGTTAAGATTTTAAATTATGTTAAAGTGATTGTGGCCAAGCTGCCCGTTGAGTAGGGAGCGTTGAAACGGCGAGTGGTGGACCAATTTGGTTTTAATTTTGTACTTTTAGTGTTTTTAGTATGTTGTGTTTTGTAGTGTGTGTGTGTTAGTGTTTGCGGAGCATGCATTAATTTAGGTTTTTTTTTTTTTTTTTTCTAAATTAAATTTATCTTGCACATTCTAGATTTTATTTGGCTTTAGCTAAACCGGGTTGCTGTGTGTCTCGTTTGTGAGTATATAACGTGTAGCGTTGTGTTCGCCTGCAGCCCCATTTGGCTGGCCAGCTTTGGTATTTGTTCATGTACGTTTTCGTCCACGACTCTCTCGGGTTCACGTGTTTTATAATGTGACTTTAATAATTTTAGAGTTGGATGCTCCGACAGGGTTCTTCGTGAACTGCCACCCAGTTCATTAAGTTCCAATTGCATTTTAATAAAGTTTTTAGTAGATTCTTTTATTCGAGAAATGCATTAATGGACCATGTCTGGCTGCCATTTCTCGTTTCTGAGTTTGTTTTACGTTGCTTCGTTCCTGTTTTAAAATGATATTAAATTACCATGTCAGTATTATTTACAAGCTTCAAGAAAGCTGATTTTAGTCATTGTATACGCCTTAATAAATGAGCAAGTGCCAATCACCTATTACGTCAGTATTGCGTGATGGTTTTAAGAAACCTCGATTTATTTATTGTAAGCATTTTAATGCATTCAGTGTTAAAGGTAATGATATTTTATGCCAAGCTCCTTTATTATGTGTGAAGGCATTATAGTGGATTTTGCAAGAGCCTTTAAGGTAATTTAATTGAGTCACCTGTGAGGTGCGATAAACGGAACTGTGATATTTTATTGTTTGCTCTTCATGACTCTTTAAAATATTACCGTATGCCTGTTGTTATCATTTGGTAATTAATTTGAACTTTGGCGAGTTTTCAAGGACATTGTAATTTGTTGACAACTCATTTATTCACTTTTAATATCATTTTGTGTACCGAGGACGTTTTGGAAAACATATGAGTTAACTTTGTTCTGCATTGTACTTTTTATTTGTAGCCGTTTGGCACAACTAAAAATCTGCGACGTATATCTGTTAGGTCTGTACTCATGCCTGCTCTTTGTTTTGTCGCATGTCATCATGAGAAATGTTGGATTAATTTAGTCATTACGGAATGAGGAGACCTCAAAGTTCCTGTCGAAGATGGTTTGATGTTACACTGCTATGCCGCGTCCCAGTGCAGCGCTGGCGCGAGCAAGAAGGCGCCATGGCGCAGTCCCTCTCCAGGCAGCCCGTTTCTTTTCCCAGGGCATGTGTTGCCAACCATTCACTTGACAAACTTTTCTTCCTCTTTTTGAAGCGGATTTCACCGCTTGATTCCTTAGATCCGACCCAGATACTCCAATTTTTTTTATAGCCATTTGTAAATTGGCCTGTTTAGTGTTTGCTCCGAGGATAGTCCTTTGAAGGCCATCTCGGTTAAGTGCGAGGGTTTCATTTTGCAACTGGATCTGTGAGGAGTTGATGTATTTAGAAGCAATGTGTCTTGCAAGACCCCTTTTTTCCCGCATGTGTCAAGCGACAGTGCGAGAGGGATTTTGTATTTCGATTTCAGAAGCCAGGGGAACCCACTTGTGAATTTATCGGATCAGTATACGCGCCTTTAATGTTGCCCTTTGTTTGACATTAACCGAACAGGAGTTAACGAGTGTTATCGTTGATAACATGTGCATGCTAATTGTACATTACTTTCCCCTCCCAGCACTTTGTGTGAGCTGCGATAACTCGCAATTGAAGTGCAAGGTCGTCTATCGGCCTCTGGGCAATACTGGGTTCAATTTCCACCTCCCAAGTCCGTCTGCGACGGCGTGAGTTCGAGTGCGAATGGCCACGCACTGCATGTACAGGATGTGGAAGAACAACGAAGGTCATCTTTAGTGTGTGGTTGAAACGAAGACATTATATCTGAGACTATCATCGAACTGTGCCAAAGAGTACTTGAAAATACAGATGCGAAACAGGCGGTCATACCATGAACTCCAGCCACACACGCCAGCAAAATGGCGTCGCTGGCGAGCAGCGTGTTAGAACGCCCTTCGCCAATCAGCATGTCGCGACCCTACTCGGCAGCCGGGCAGGGAAGGCACGCGGCAGCAAGTCAGGCGCAACCCCCGTGAGTCTCGCGCAGCCAATGGGAGAATGGGCACAGCCACGTTGTTCCGCCTCTAGCGTGCTCGGCTACTCTACGCGCTGCGGCCAGGAAGCGAGCTTTTCCGAGCGTCGTCGACGACTTCTTGGCCGGGTCGACGTGTCGAGGGAAGGGCGTGTTGTTTTCCCGGGGGCAGGAGGCGCGTGAGTAATCTGGTAATGAACTCGGGGAGCGTTCAGAAATAGCAGGCGGTTCGGTGGCCGCCGTCCAAAACGCGGCGAGGGGACCGAGGCGCGGGCGCATGCACCCGCCCTAAAATACCTGCAGTCTTCAGGGGGAGGGACGCCGCGCGCGCCGCCAAAAAACACCCCCTCCTCCCCCTCCATCTCTTCTTCCTGCCCGCCCCATCACCGACTCCCCAGGGAGCCGCTAAATAAAGTTTAGGAGCCACTTCCTCCCTAGGAAATAATATAAACCCAGATATTACGATACACCATCCGAGTTTGGTTCACACAGTAGACACAGGTGGTTATCAAAATAATGGGAACACCTACACTAACATAATTTGTGTAGCTCGCGCCAGACTATTAGTGGTATAAAGGGTGTAAACGATAAGCGTTTACAACTGTACACAACAGTGTACATGGCTCCGAGACGAGCAATTTGATGTAGGACATTTGTGGTCCAAAGGGTCGGGAAATAGCAGTAAATAGCTTGAGAAATGTGTACTAAAACACGTGCAGCGCGCTGCTGTGAGCCCGGCTTTAATCGACCTGCTGGTCAGCTGAAACCGGTTTGTACAGAGGTCTAATTGGGCAGGAAACGTTTAGTAATAGTTTTTGTTTGAAGCACATGTTACATTGTCACAATAATACAGACAAGTTACAGAAACCAGGAAAGACTATATGACATTGCAACATGTATTTCAAACAAACGCAATTACTAAACGTTTCCTGCCGGTTTGACCTCTGTACAAACTAGTTTCAGTTGACTTGCAGGTCGATTAAGGCCGGGCCCACAGAGGCGCGCTGCACGTGTCTTAGTACACATTTGTCAAGCGCTTTTACAGTAATTTCCCGACCCTATGGACCACAAGTGTCCTACATCAAATTGCTCGTCTTGGAATCCTGTACACTGCTGTGTACAGTCGTAAACACGTATCGTTTACATCCTGTATACATGAAAAATTCCGCTCCTTAAACGACTTGTAGGCTAGACTCCACGCTCCTATGTTCAGTGGCTGTTGGGTCAGCGTGTAACCAATTTTACCTCATAACAGGCAGTGGTGTAGTGGCTAGACTACTCGTCTCCCACCCAGGCCTACCGGGTTCGATTCCCGGCGGGGTCGTTCCCGGATATTCGCAAGTGGGAATCGTGTCGTACGTTGCCGCTGGTCGGCGGGTTTCCTCGGAGGTCTCCCGTTCCCCCTGTCATTGCATTCCGACGCTGCTTCATATTCACCCCACATCACCTCCATAGGCTCTCATGACCTGGATGTTAAGTCCCTCGCCCTTTAATTCTGGCGCTGCTTCATAGTCACCTCAATGCCCCTCATCGGCTCTCTAGACCTCACTGTTAAGAGCCGCCCAATGCTCTTAACTCCATACTCATTCCAGGTGATAAGTGATTAGATGTTCGTTTCCTTGCAGGTTTTTTATTGGCTCAGAGTTCACATGGACGAGTCTAATAAACTATAATCTGATAGTAAACACAAAAGTAATGTACACGTGTTTGAAGTCAAGATTGCCCTAACATGAGTTCGCGACATTTTCGAGTCCCTAGTGGTTGCAGGAAAAGGTAATTTGAGATGCTGACCGAGTTCAGACGTCGCTTGTGTCCCATTAACTCTACGGTTCTTTGTAACAATCCTCTTCAATGCTCGACGATTTCGATAACTGGGGATTGGTTTTCGCCCACTGCTACTCTTCGCTGATTGTGTATTGCACAAGTTGTGTAAGCCGTCACCACCTTGAACACTGTTGGTCTCGATACACCTAACACACTGGTAATCTTTGACGCGCTTGCTACAAACAACGGAGTTGCAACAGTCTGCAAAAGTCAGAAATGTCTCCCATGTCACGCCTCCCACGTCTGGCCGCTCGCATACACGGATACGTAATACTCCGTGTAGCGTACTGCAGATTAACGTCTTTCGCTGAAACACCGAACAACAGTTGCAGCGCACGAATGATCTGTGTTACCGCCTCACAAAGAAGCTATGACCCAGAACACAGGAGTATCCATTGTTTTGTTAACCCCCTGTAAGTACACAGAGACGACATTACTCTGGTGTGGCTTACCCCATTCTCTGATAATCTACGCGAAGCTTTGGGAATGGGCGTTGTGTCTGACTGGCTACTGCGCACTGTGAAAGATCCCCCTATTCGCTGGACGGCCGCCTGACGAGTAGTTACAAGGGCGGTGATTGGCGAATGGCGTTCCAACTTTATGCTCTTACACATCTGTAACAATGAGTGAAGAGATTCGGGTATCTCTAAATATACGAGGTCTTGAGAGCCGATGACGGTGGAGCGAGGTGAGCATAGATCAGCGCCGGATTGATCGCTAATTGGGAAGGGGGGGACCCCATAGAAAACCCGCGGACCAGCGGCATCGTCCGGCACGATTCCCACATGCGAAAATCTGTAAGCGACCCCGCCGGAAATCCAACTCGGTTCACCTATGTGGGAGGCGAGTAGTCTAACCACTACACCACCGCAGCCCCCGAGTTATGGGGGCCCTGGTTTGGCTACGGAGTGTTTAATGTGTTGACTAATTATGCAAAAAAGGTGCGATAAGTGGTTTAAAATTAGTCACTGTTTAAAACATTTAGAATATGTTATCTTTGGCATCAGGAATGCTGTCAATGGCAACAATTACTTTCTGGACAGGTTTTAAATGACCATAATATAGAGGACATATATGGCTATAACTCTCACTATAGCGCACCGTTTTCGATAAATTCGTTTAGATCCATTTTAATTTTACTAAAGCGAATAAATTCGTTTGCTGCGGTAAATGCAGCGACGGGTTATTGTTTATACCGCAGAGCATTTTGATTTCTTTACATTTTTAACTTCGCTGTTGAAATAATAGTTGCATGGTTTGGTTTATAAAGCTGATAACATAAGAGGACTAGTTTCGGTCACTGTGAGTTTTTGAGTTGACCCAAGTTGACTTCTGAGTGACTCAGCAATTTTGAAATTCCTCTGGTGATACTTGTTTGGCACTCTTGTCAGAGCTTTTCTTGATGAGTGGTTATAACCATTCTACAAAATAAAGGGGCTCCATTGCGTCAGAAGTCATCACATATGCATGTAAAAGAACTCGTTTCTCGTACAAATTTACTCGTCGAGATTAAGCATTCCTTTTCTCATGTCACTGTTTTAAAAATATAAAATTCAGCTTTCATACTTAGTGCATATTACACATTTTTTCAAGAAAGTCATACAATCACGTCTTGGCGAACCAATTTATGTTTATTATTTTTGAAAAGTCGTTTATTTTCAGCGGGAGAAGACTTTCGTATGTATTTCTGTACCGTTCATACCAGATGGGGGAATATTTTCGAAAGTAGTGTTAAATTACTAGTACTTAGCCCATAAAATCTCTTTAAAAAAAATTACGTTTTCACTTTTCTGTCGCGCGGTGTCATTTCTCATGTGCTTGGATAGTTCTTTGGTAATCCAAAAATGATATAATTTCATTGACAACGCCATTTGAGATAATAATTATTATGTTTACATTTTCAGCCTCAGTGATCGTACAAACAAAAAACAAATGTACTTCTTTTTTGAAGCTTGCCAGTTTCAGCGCTACCAAAACGTACAAGCAATGTTATATATATAATATATATATATATATATATATATATATATATATATATATATATATATAACACACACACACATATATACACATATATATAATATTGCTTTATGTTTAGTATATTATGCTTTATGTTTGGCTTGCATTAAGTGATTAAACAATTATTGTTTTATCTGTTAATGCAAGCCAAATGAGCGAATTATTCGTAGCAGGAAATGTTTGAAATTGTTATACTGGGATAAATCAGATTCAAGATGAGATAAATTATACAATGTTCTCATCAGTTAATTTCAGGTTCCAGTTTACGAACGATCTCTGTTATATTTATAATTGATTCACTGATATCCTAACGGACACTAATCGAGTAGTGTTTAAAATCAGCGCTGACCTGTATAAAAAAATTCTGGCATACTTACTAAAATGTAATGGAAGCTTTTGACCTATACAGTTCATGGAAAAAATACCTCATATAAGGCTGCAAATATAGGAATTTTGAGGGTCGCTATATGGTGTTAGGAACTTTTAATACGTTTGAATTTTTGTGTGCAAATGTAGGGAATTTACAGTGAATGTATGGTAAAGTAATTTACCACTCGTGTTTTCTCACTCTATACATACACACTGATACGGCGAATTTGTGGACAATTTCCTAGATCGTACTTTATGGAATCGTAGTACAAGATGTTAGTCACTGAAGTGTTGTTTTATTCCATTCACGGTTACCTGTAACTTTTCTAAAGCCCTGCTAAAGTTCTACTTACGGGATTTTTCTTCGCCTCGTTCAAACAAAGCTTATAATATTACACGAGAGGGCCAACGCACCGCATTCGAAAGTATTAAGTGCAATAATATTCTGCATAATAACTATTTCTTACTGAGTATTACGAACACACACACTTTCTAAAAGTCTTTATTCATATTAGCTACAAACAAAATATTGTATTATATGTATATATAATTTCAAAAGTGCTCACTCTATCGTGAACGGCCTTTACACAGTCATCGTCACTAAGTGCAAGGCTCTGAGCTGGCGTGCTACGCATACCAATGGGAGTCTGTGGCAAGGTTAAATGCAGGGCTTGCTCTTAAGTACACTGAGAAAAAGGTTTTGTTGAATAAAATAAACTTTGTTTGGCGCAGGGGCCAAGGCTGCTGAGCAGCCTCCCATCAGGGCAATCCGGGCTCAATTCCCGGCCGGTTTACTCCGGATTTTTGCATGTGGGAATCGTGCCGGACGATGCCGTTGGTCGGTGGCTTTTCTCGCCGATCTCCCGTTTCCCTCGGCGCTACTCGATACTCATCTCAATCACCCACACCGGCTCTCAAGACATCGATGTTAAGAGCCGGATAAAATCTCTTCACTCACTCGCTTTGTTTGGCGCAACCAAATTAAATGTTTATATAAGGGCAATGAAATATTTTGTTGTTGAAACCTAATTATTTTGCTGTTCTTAGTTAGTTGACTCTACCTACATCAAACAGTTTCGGGTGATATAAAAAAAAATGTGAAGCCCGACCGAGATTCGATCTTAGATCAGCTGCGCCCAGGATATACTCAGCAAGTTCGCCAGTGGCGGTTGGTGACTTTTGAAACTGGGCGGGCTGTGGCGATCCTAACTCAGATCATTACAAATAGCATTTTTTTAAAATTGGTACAGTGATAAGTACTTGTTTGAAGAAAAATTTATCATCGCTCGATCTGTAATGGTCAACATTCTGTGGCCACTGGTTCAGAGCTAATCACGAGCATAGGTATTTGTGGTACATCACACGAGATGACGAGAGATAAGATGATAATAATACTAGTTCTACTATACTAGTGGCGATGATAACTTAAATATACTAAAACAAATATTTTTAAAAACCAATACTAATTTACATACAGCACATACAAAAAGCTTGTCAAATTTAAATTAGAGGACGAAAGTGGCATATTTTAATTAATATATTCGTAAACAAAATACATTCTTCAACCAGTACGCGCTATCTAACTGGGAATGAATATTCACCTTACCAATCGCTGAAAAATTTATACTATTTTAATATGTTGTAAACGGGTTTAATGTCTTTTAACTGGTCTTCCAAATGCTTCAAATCTTTTACCTCATTGATAGTCCATGCAAGATCATAAGGCTTCACTATCAAAAAAACTAAACAAAACAATGCATTTCTAACTTCACACCCGCATAGCCAGTTCGCGAAATTGTATGTACTTAAATTGAATTTTCGCGTATACGAACCAATGCGTTTACCACATTGGCTTTGTTGTTTTGATATATTTAACTGTGGCATTGCTGGTCCCAAATTATTGAGCTCTAGTTTATTCTCGTAATTCAAATTCGTTGTCGTAATAAGGTTACACAACACGACATTAACAACAATTCAGCCCTGCTTCTGACCGATGCTCATGACTCATCGTTAACAACAACACGATATTTGAAGCTCACACGAGTTTGAACGATATCTATAAATAAAAACTATTCGCAATAAATACACGCATTGTTATGAAATGTGTTTAACAACTGCAAAAGAGAGAGCGCGAAAGTGAGCCTACAAAGCATGTAGTGTTTAACTAGAACACATTCTTTTAAACAGTGGTATTCGAATTTTCAGTATTGGTAGCCTTGTCAAGTTCCAGGAAACCGTTTTTGTGGGAGAGCAGGGGCGCGCTCTGCTCTCTCTGAATTACAGCATGTGATTGGCTGAAAAGGGACGAGCCCCTCAAGTCTTCTCTCCCTCCCATAGCACCCCTGTTCTATTGTTACGGTCGTCTCTCTCTACTCGCTCCACCCACTTCAGGGCGAAGTATCTGTAGCCCCACCACTTGACATTTCCAAAAACATTTCTCTCGTGACAAGAGTATCGTCCATCTCAAAAACATTGGCTGCGAAATAATCTCCGTATTCGTACGCAATATCGTTTGCTGAGTAGCAGATAAGTAGAGGTCTGCGTTCTGAGATTTTATTAGGGAGGCTGAGGCCCTGCAGCACTCGCTCAGCACCCGCCTCTGTAAGTTCGCTAAACTTACTAATGATAGCATCAGAATATTGTTTTTTAATACATATAGTACAAAAACTGGACAAAGCGCGGGAATAAATATTTCATCTTTTACATCTTCACTTTTTAATATACTGTTGAATTTGTTTTATTAGGATGTTTGCACCATTATTAAGCATCAATAAATGCGCTCACAAATACAGTTACTCTCTTCATTGTCACAAAAAAAAATATGTACAATGACTCGAGCTGTATTCTCGAACGAAGGCAATCAAATGAGTGGCCGAAAAAATGTATGCAGTTGATTCCATCAAATAATTTGTAAAAAAATCTAATTTATTTTGGCCCAACACAGACCTTTTGTTCATTCTACCGTATATTTTGTTAGACGAATAAAATTAATATTGTGGCTTTTCAAATTGTGTTTGTTCAACAGAATATCATGTTTGTGCAACTAAATATATTTTTGGCCCTATACAAAAAAATATTTTGTTAACTGTTCTCTCGGTGTGTATTTGTAAGTATCTGACGAGCGTATTTCGAGATACAGCGCTTTAAAAAAAAACGTTATTATCCATGTTTGAATGTGTGTTATTTTCGTAGATCAATTCATTGGACGCACGTTTAATACTTAGTTCCATGGGGAAACGAGTTATTTCAAACATATGCAAAGCAGCTGAAGCGGCAGGTTGGCGGGGCCCTTAATGAACACATGTATAGGCCATTCACGGTGAAGTGAGCACATTTGTAAGCCGTCTCTTTTGGATCAATAAATATATTTTATTTTAGCCTCTGACGTTAACTTCCGAGTGCGTGGGAATATACACACTGTGTTTATTACTTACATGGCAATATTTTATTTTAAAAGGTGGTTAAATAATTAAGATTGCTGGTAGGAAAAAGTACCTAGGGCCTCGAAAGTGCTCACTTTATCGTGAACAGTCTATAGGTAAATTACCATGGTTGTAGAAGGGGAGAATGGGTGGGGGGGGGGGAGGAGGAGGAGGAGGAGGAATAGTTATATTCGTGCATTCTCAGTAGTCGTAGAAATCCGTGGTGCATTAGTGCGAAGTGCAGGGCTGGCTCGTGTGGGCTGACGTGTAGTCGGGGCGTAGTGTAATGGTTTGTTCGCGGCGTGTTGCAGAGCAGAGCGAGGAGTGTTTGTTCTGGGACGGAGGCTGCAGCTCGAGGAACCTGTCCGGCGACGAGAAACGCCAACTCATCGCTGCTGGCGTCATTGCCTCTGGCGGCCTCGGGGCTCGCTCGCCACGCGGCTGTACCTCGCCACGCTGGTTGTCAGCGCGAGAAAGATGTCCGTCCGAGAGAGAAATGAGCAGTCTCGAGGCAGATTACAAGTGCGGCTGCGATAAAAAAAAAAAAATAGCGGCGACGAGATGGAGGCCTTCCGGTCCTCCGAGGCTGCGAGTTCGAGTCCCGGCTGCTCGTCTCCACGCTGCTTCTCAGATAAATTGCTGTGGCGAGGAGAGAGATAGTGTGTGTGTGTGTGTGTGTGTGTGTGTGTGTGTGAGAGAGAGAGAGAGAGAGAGAGAGAGAGAGAGAGAGAGAGAGAGAGAGAGAGAGAGAGACATAACTAAAGCCACGAGTATTTCGCGAATTCATTCGGAGGCGAGGTACACTCCGAACACTTGTTCTTTTCTCGTGCTGATGTGATCGGACGACAGTTATTTTGACACGCCCCGTTTAACTGTGAGCCAGTAATAAGCACGAAGCAGTAGTGTGAGCGAGTATTTAACAGTCCTGTACAGAGGCCTCACTCGATCACATCAACCAATAAGCAAACGATAATGTATCCAGTGTACAGAGGGCTGTCCAGCATAGCTTGCCGCCAACTCAATCCGCGAAATACTCGTTGCTCTAGCCATAACATAAGAGTTATGTGGCTTAAAACACAGTCTGTGACAATCCCAAGCACATTATGACAGAAATTCTAAAATTAAAACAATGAAATGAAATAATTACATTTTACCACTTCTTTGGAGACAAAAATCCAAAACTTTTACTCACTATGCAATGTTTCAAATTGGATTCAATCCCCTCAGGAGTTAAACATTTGATTATTAATTTTTATTATTTTTTTTTACATTAGCACTCCACCTGAACAGTTACCCTAATTATAAACCTGCATTTAAAATCATTTATATCTTATCTGCCTCCTTAATTGCAAAGGAAGAGTTAGTTACAGGATATTTCGAGGCTGAACAGGAAACTACGATCTTGGTATCCAATCCAAACATTAATGATTTCAAATCAGTACAGATGCTTAGAGATATTTGGAGTCATTTTGGTACCTTTTTGAAGTAATTGAGGGTAATAAACGAATCGTTAAATTTGCTATCAATTTGAAGTTATTTTAGTTTCATTCTCGTGCAATTTTGAAGTCATTTGGAGTAATCAAAGTAACCCAAAAGTTAAAAGATTCTGTTTTTTTTTCAGCACAAAATGGGTCAGCATCGAAACTTAATTTCCTTATTTTACATAAAGATTATACTAAAAATTATACTCTAACACAAAAGGAGAACGCCCTGAAGAAAACGGACACGACAAACAATTTTTGCACGTGGCAATACTAGATGGCAGAACATGAGATGACAAAGAGGGCAGTTCTGTGGCATAATCAAGAACGCAGTATTCCCCATCGAACATCTGAGGTGTCTCACCAGTGCTTCGGAGTGACTGAGCGTTTAGCCTGCTCTCATCCCATCAAGGCGAACCGGGTTCAATCCCTGGCCGGGTCACTCCCGGATTTTCACACGTCGGAATCGTGCCTGACGATGCCGCTGCTCAGCGAGTTTTCTGGGGATCTCCCGTTTCCCCCGCACATTCATTCCGGCGCTGCCCCACACTCCATACTCACATCGCTTCACCCTCATCGGGTCTCAAGGCCTCGCTGTTAAGAGCCGTCCAAATTTCTTCACTCACTCACTCCACCTGCAGAAGGAGATATCTGCCGTTTCTAGCGCCATCACTGTACTCCGAAGTTGCACCGGATGTTGTTGGCATGCCAAGACGACGTAGTCATGCGCACAGTTTGTGCGATTGAGGGGAATGGTGCACGAAAACCGTATATTTACAATATTTTTGTCACAACTTGTTTCACAGAGAATTTTTCGAAATTTCTGGCTCGACAATACGCAAATAACAGTTTTGATCACCTCCTTACATTGTTACGAATTCACTGCGTTTCGTTATTCTCGGAGCACTGATTAAAGGTAAGAAAAAAAATTTATTTTCTTCCATCATCGCTCCGAGAATAACGAAGGCATTGGATATATAACATTATAAATGCGTTGAAAATTATCATTTACGTCTTGTCGAGCCAAAAATTTCGGTAAACGCTTTGGAAACCGACTTATATGGAAAATAGGATAGATATACTGCTTTCATGCACCATTCCGTTCTACGAACGGAGCTTGGGCGATGCTGTACCATACGTATGCCATATGCGTAGGCCTGGTGATGATACTGCAGCATTCCGCCACTCACTGAGTGTAAGCAGCGCGAAGATGTTTGCATCGCTGGTCAGGGAAAGGTGCTTGTGTCAGTAGATGTAAAAGGCGAGTTCTGGCTCATCGCAATTTTTAGGGTTATTTATTCTAAAATTACAACAAAAAACGTAGTACACTAAATAGGGTTATTTCGTCTGAAAAAAAATTAAAAACTCAAGATCTGAAATTCGACAAAAAAACGATGAAAATCAAGCAAACCGAAGTTAAGATCAAGGTATTTAAAGGCCTAATTTAAGCTTTAAAAGTTTTTTCAAACGTAGTTCTCAAAAACAAGCAATTTTTAGCAAAAAAAAAAAAAATTAGCAGTTTTTCAAAAAGAGCGTGCAGGATTTGACACAGGGTAAAACATGTAAAATTATGCAAAAAACATGCAAATTTGTCATTTTCTAGAATCGCTAATTTTGCGAGCGAGCAATCTAAATCAAGTAGATTTAAGACAAAATCAAGCAAATCAGGTGAAATATTATCTTATTGTTCTTTACAGTTTATATTCGAAGTTCTACTAACTTTTTAAAAACTTCTTCTATATTCTCAAAATCATCGCCTATTTCTCGAAGTACATAATTTTCGTTAATGTTAACTAACATTGTTAATTGTAAGCTTTGTAAATTTGAATGAAATTTGCGAACTATACTTTTAAGATATTCAAACGCATTATCTAATCTATAGGAAGACAGTCATGAACCACTACCACCTTTTAAAATGTTAGTCAAATAGAATGGAAACACAAACATTGTCATTTATAAAGAAATTTTTTAAATTAGAATTACGATTTTTTATTTGATCAAATAACTCATCTATATGTCTAAAAACTCGCAAAAGTTTTCAATGTAACCACTCAACTATAAACTCTAAAAATTCTTTTAAACTGTCGGAACAATTTGTTGATTCCTTTGTTTAATAATGTTAAAATTTATAAATCTTCAATAATTACAATATTACAATATTACAAACTGTCCCTGCTCCTTCAGGAGCTTTATTAAAATCAACACTAATTTTTGTTTGTTTTTTATTTAACCACGGTTGTTTTTCGGTATGAAAAATCAATAAAATATTAAAGGCCTTCGGCCTCAAAATGAATAGCAATTAATATCACCATCAGAGTTTACAGTTGGTATATAATAAAGTTCATTATTTCTAAAATTGGTATCTAGTTTGGTTTTTGAATTTATAAAATCATTATAAGCAAGAAATTGTTTAAGATAAACACAGTTTTCAATGTCTAGATTCCAGTTTTCTTTAGGAAAAATTTAATTTCTACCGTTTTTAACATAAATGTTTCTCACATTAGAATTATCAAACATAGCAGTGTGTTTATGCTTTTCAGCATAATTTTTTCTATTAAATTGAAAGCCTACAATTACAAAATTGGACATGTCAAATTGTAAATTATTAAACTGATCTTTTATATTAAAGTTAAAAACAGTTGTTCCTTTAGGAACTTCTTTTTCTGAAAATAGCCAGTAATAAAAACTAACAGGTATTTTAGGTTCTTTATATATATTTTCTTTAATTGCAATAGCCATGTTAGATTCATATTCAACAATAGACCACACAATTTCTAATTTTTCAATAACTATTTTACCAGGATCAGGACGATGTTTCATAACTTTATCATCTTTAACAAAAGTTTCACAAAGAAATAAACAGTTCTTATCAGATGAATTATGAAAAAAAAAAAGTAATTTTATAGCCACCTTTCCAATAAACTTCATTGTTATCACGAATAAAACCAAACAGATATCTAAGAAGACAGATTATTTTATTTGTTTAACACAAGAAACAGTTTGAACCTCTTTTGATATTTTAACAGAAATATATGTATTTCGATATAGATTATGAACACCAGTAACTTTTAAATAATTTTGTTCACTTGGTGATCTTAATAACGCATTCGTAATTGTTAATGTTATACCTGGATTAGCAACAGCTTCAATAATATTTCCATGTTTTGAAATTTCTACTCTAGAAAACTGAAAAGGAAAAATGTTAGAACAAACATCAATATTGTCCTCTTCACCATATTTTACCTCAATTCCAACCTTATCTTTCTTTAGTAAACTAAATTGCTCATAAACATAAGCATCATTTGGAAAAGAAAAGCCATCTCCTATAGGAATATCAAACTCAATTCTGTTATTGTAAACATTGAAATTCCCCCTCGTTTGATCAGTAGGAGGAAAAGTTTGTCTTTCAAAGCTCTCGATACTTTTATAACGCACTTATAATGCATTTGCCTGGTTATAATTATTATGGGCCATTTACGAAAGTAGATGAAAGATTATAAAGAGGCGATACAGGAATAAATAAACTAAATGAAGCATGCAGATATCACTATATTGCTTACAGAGATTATAAAGATTTAGAATCTAGACATGAAGCTGATAAAATTTTACAAAAGGAAGCTAAAGAAATTATGTTAGATAAAACCACTTCAATTGGAGGAAAAAAAAAAAAGCTTCTGTGGCAGTTTGCCTCAACTATATATACAAAAAGAAAATTAGGTTGGGGAATTAAAATATTTTATTAAATATATATTTTTTCTTATAAATGAAGAAAAAGAATATAACTTTCGATATGCCCATTAATCAATTAAGAGATTTGTGTATAGACAAATTTTTAACAAAAGATCAACTTGAGCAAAAAAATAAAAAATTGAGGAAGGAAAAGGTTTCTTAATACTTTGTCATTACCAATCTCAAAAAGATTCTCAAAGAAAAACCTCGAAGTGTTTTACATAATGGATGCATTATTTTCCTCGTACTTGTTGCTTTAGGTGCACTCGGTGGTTTAGCTGGTGTTTTAGCTGGTGAGGCCATTACAATTTATAATTATGTTGAACAAACTAAAAAGAAATTAATTAGAAGAACAACACAGACATAATTTAGTAATGGAAAACAAGGATGAAAGTGGATAAAAAAAGAGGAAGGCCAAAAAAATATGTAAAAAAAATTAAATATTAAGCATTGCAGAAATGTTTATATTATTGACGTATTACCGAAAAGTATGCACAAAAATGAATGTGCTGTGGTAAATCTTGACTTTTCAGCAAATCCAGGAACTCATTCGATTTGCTACTTTAAAGAAAACAATGATGATTACTATTTTCATTCATTTGGAGGCAACATTCCTAATAATTTAACCAATTACTTTAAAAACTGAAATGTTTATTAAAAAATTATAATTGAATTCAGAATTATAATTCAGTTTTCTGTGGACATGTCTGTTTAATAGTTTTACACCTTTTTTTCCAAAAGTATTTAAGTTTAAAGATATAATTTCTATGTTATTAAACGATGGATATATATGAAAAACCATTCAACAAAACTTTAAATAAAATTTTGGCTACTAGTGCTTATGCTTTAAAATCATATGTAGTCTCATAATGTAATTCAAGTGTTTCTATTTTACAAAGTAAACTAAACACCTGTTTTGATTATACAAAATCATATATTTCTTTTTTTAATTATAATTCTTAATACAGATGATCCCAGTGATGATAAAGATGCAGTCAATAAAAGATATTTCGATAAACAAATAGCTGACTGAGCTCTAAAAGAAGATTTAAATTTACAGTTCAGTAACACTATTGCTGATCGTATAAAATGAATAATAATGCGAAACAGGCATTAAAAACAAGGTAGATTCAAAATATAATAGTGTTGTTTCTGATTTAAAATCGTATGTAAAATCAACATATAATACTATTGTTTCTGCTTTACAAGATCACCTCAGTAAAGTTTTTGTATATACAACAGAGTATATTTCTCTTCAAATCGTAAAATAAATAATATGGCTGATCTGATAAAAGGAAAAGATGCGGTCAATAAAAGATTTTTTGATAAAGAAATAGGTAATAAATTACAAAATTTAAACCAATCAGGTTTGAACTACTGTGATACACTTGTTAACACAAGAGTTTAAAAATGTAAGGAAGAAAAATCACATAAATATTAATTTACCTGCAGAGTGGAATAAAACTAATAATAATTTTCACTTATATAATAAAAATATGTCTTTACCTTTTTGATGTATTGCAATGTTTATAAAATAATTACTGTTAATCCCAATTTACCTGATGATACTGTGACTGTTAATAAGGGGTCTCAAAAATATATTACACTAAGCCTATTGATTTTAATATAGCGGATATTTTAACGTTTAAAATATTAAAAAAAACTAAAATATTTGAATATAATGAAGGTTTGTTGACTACAATAGGAATATTTGTGAAATATAAAAATGAACTATTCTGTTATCAACTGCAGCAACCACCATGAGCTCTGTCTGTGACAGGAGAAAGCATATCTGCACAGTTTTCCTTGTCGACAACCACAGTGAGTGAGCACTGTCTGTGACAGGAAGTGTTATCATGATTGTACTTCTATCTCTGCTCGCTGATGTGACCTTAGTGCAAGGCACTTTTTTATAACAGGCTTCAAACTTGCCACATATCGCCTCATGTAGAGTTTTAATTGCCACCTTGCTCACTGTCACTCGACCAGCATAGCTCAGTGGTAGGGTTTATCTTGTAACTCAAAGGTTGTAGGTTCGAAACCCCAGTCGCAGAAGATAATTTAACAGTGCGAAAAGGTGCCCACACTGTTAAATTATCACCAAGACAGACATTCTAAATTTGAGCCAAAAAAAAAACATTTCAATTGCTCTTGCTCATACAGCAATGTATGAGTATTGATGCAAATTAAGTGGCACCCTGAAGCTACCAGCAAAATATGCTTACAGGTGTATACACTGGAGTGTTCTCTATATGATGTAAGGTGCCAGCATCATTAGGGAAGGGGTACCATAAAAAAAATTGAAAAACTCCTCACTTCATCACAAAAAATATGTCAGCTGGTGAAGAAGTAAGGGGTTTCTCCATGGAGTTTTGTTGGGGTGCTAAATTAGGCTGGAAAAATAAAAAATTGTGTCACTGTCATTGGCATTAACTTGCTTGTTAACACAATTAAATAAGGATCCCTGGCGTTGGCATTAAGTTGCTCGTAAACCCTTTTGTATTTATTAAATAAAATAAAGTTATGTAAAAGAACAATGAACGAACGATGAATGCATGTTATACACATTAAATTAGCATTAAAAACGAATTGTAATGTTGCATTTTGGAAAAATATAAATACATAAATTATGTAATTTAAAAAACATCTGTTTCATTAAACCAAGAGTTATGTGAGTTGAAAGTTGACTTTTTATGAATATTTTTAACATAATTTTTATATTTTTCATTTTCTTTATATAAAAGAATATTAATAAAAATACTTATTACTTCTCACCAATTCCACTTGTGCATAATCTCGCATATAAAAATGGAGTCAATTCTAGACATAAACAACAAACTTATTTTCATTGGTAAACAAGTTTATGTGATTAATGATAAGAAAAATAATCCTTGGTTTAAAGAAAATTATATTGCTGAAATATTAAGAGTATACTAATGTTTAACAGACTATAAGAAATAACATCGATGTTGAATATAGGGCATCATTAAAAAAATATAAAGAGTGAGCTATACAGTAGAACCCTATCACATGAGAAAAACATCATTTATATCAACGAATCGGGTTTTATTGTTTGGTTTTATCATATTAAAAAGAAGCCAAAGAGTTTAAAAAATGGGTTACTCACAAAGTTTTAATAATAATTGGAAAACACGGAGAATATAAGGTTAAGAAGTACATAAGGCAATTATACAAAGGCCAAACAAAGCATATGAAAATGAATGAAATTGAAATTAATTGTTTTAAAAATGAAAATGAAATGATAAAAATGAATTTCGTTATTTAGATGATACAGTTCTAATAGATGTAGAGCTATTAACTCCCAGAAATGAAGAAATCAGAAAAAAATCCCCCCCCCCCCCCTTTCCCTTGTTGTACCACAAATACAAAACCAAGATTTAAGGCCAACTTTTGTACTTTTAAGATTATATTATGATAATTTTCCATTTAATTATGTAATTAGAACTCAAAGAAATAATCTTCAACAAGTTGTATAGAATTAGAGATATACATCCAAGTTCTATACAAATATTGAGATTTGATTATATTCTAAATTCTATAAATTTATACCAAAGAATGAAAGAATCAATTTTCCCATTGAGTATTGTCGTAATTATTTTAATATTGTTGGAAATAATTTTACTCAGCAACAATTGACAAATTATATTAATACTCTTAGTCGAATTGAGTAAGAAAAATATTTTTATTTTAATATTCAAATTTACAAAACAAATGTTTTAATAAACCAAGAGTTATGTGAATTATCAAAACCTAACAATTTTACATAAATTTTATTGCCTTTGGCTTTTAAGACTTTTACAACCAAATATTCATCAGGATAGTCAGTTTTCATTATTTCAAATTCACAAAAGTTGCCTTTGATTTCATCCTCCATGACATCTTTCAGTTTGTAATTTGGACACATTTGAATTTAAAACCTCAACAATAGTAAACAATTCTGTAGTCCAATGAGCTGTGTAACCCTTTTCCAAGATTTGTTATTTTTCTCACATGGACAATATCGCCGACTTTAAATTTTGGTTTTGTAAACCAAAGATGTGTATAGTAAATATCTAATATATGCACCCATTTGTAATTACAGTTTACAGCAAATTTCTTCGACATTGTATTCTTCATTGCACGATTGTATCATTCCACGTAACTAGCTTTCAATTCACTGAATGTAGAATAATGATTGATGATATATTTTTTGTATAAGTTCTTAAAAATTGTATTATCAAATTCTGATCCATTATTGCTTTGAATATTGATTGATTTTTCTTTTTAACTAATATAGATCCTAAAGCATTTGCTACATTCTTGGCTGTTTTATCTTTAGTTGGTACAGCAAATGCATATTTAAAAAATTTATAATAGTCATAATATATCTGTAACCATTGTTTATATGCGATATGCATTTTAAACTACCAGTATCCATCTCAACAAGATCAGTTTGCCATAAATCATCAATACCATAAGATTTTACTTTTCTTCTAGGGAAATTTTTTCATGCTGGTTTATAATCACTAATTTATAATGCCTTCTCTTGCCTTAAACAAATATTTTAAAAAAATGTTGATTTATTAGAATTACATATTGAAAATTTACTTTTTTGAACTAATCGCCCATTTGTAGTGTTTTCAGTTTTAATATTATTATTTTTAGTGACCTTCATACACTTCAAGCACCAAGTGTTCTCCATTTAATAGTAAAAAATTACATATTCTTATATACAATTCACAAGAGAGAGTTAGAATATAAAATCTTTTATTTGATTTGGAGACTTCTTGTTGTCCATTTTTCTACTCATATTTATTGTTTAAACATCATAATTATTGTCCCAGCACTTCAAACATATCTCTTTACATTTATCATATGGCATGTCCCCTCCGATGAACTCATTAAAGATGTGTCTCAAGTTTGTGTCATCTTGTCTGAATATACATAGAAAATTCGTATTGTCTCTCACAAGTTGCTTTGGTATTTTCGAGCCAAGTTAGAAACATTAATGTTTTTGTGTCTCCCCATATTGAAATATCGTGAACTTTGTCTTGATTGTCTAAAATAATGTCGTCAAATACAATTAGAGATTTGTGTTCACATTGACCTAAAGGACCATTTCCTCAGTATTATAAAAAAAGTATGCCATTTTTTTTTTACTTTGAGCTTTTTGGATAACATATTTAAATAATTTTGTAACTCAATATATTTTGGTTGATTCAAATTTTTTGAACACACATACAATTTATTAAAATTCAACCATCCTAACTTATAAATAAAATTGTTCATTAAATTGGTTTTACCAAATTTGCTTGGACCTACAATTATCCCTCTAAATAAGATAATTTTTAGTATTAAATGGTTAGTAGAGAATTTAAGTTAACAAATAATAATTCCATACTGAAGAAGAAGCTTCATTATGATATAATTCTTCAAGATAAATCAATCACATTGGTTAGTTTTCATGCGAAATTTTTGACTCCAAATATAGACAATAATATTATAATCACCATTGAACACATGAGTCCTAATGTTGATAAAAATTAAGTTACAATTATTCCTCGAGGTCAATACAATATCGAATAGTTAAAACAAATTATGAATTTAATTGATCCATTTTCAACAAACAGCATTGAATTAACAGCAGACAATGTGAAAAATAGAATATCAGTTAAATCTAATTTTGATATTATACTTGATGACCAATTACCTGATATTCTTGGTTTTGAAAGAAATTTAACCATTGAAAAAGACAAAATTACTGTAGGCACTAAATTACCTAATTTTATTAAATTTAAGGCAGTAAATGTTCACTGTAATTTAGCATATGATATGTTTATAAAATATGATGAATCTAACCATTTGGAGACTAGTATTATAGCAAGTTACTCAACAAAAACTATGTTTGGCTTTTAGATTATATAATTTATGAGCCTGCATATCCAATTTTTATCAAATTAAGAATGAGCAATATAATGATATTGTTTTAGAAATTAGAGACAAAAATGGTAAACTAATTGATTTAGATGGTGATGACATCGATGTTGTTTTAGAAACTAAAGAAGTTTAAAATTTAAAAATTATACATTTTGCTATCCATATGGCAATGTATATATTTAATGTCTAGTATAATTTTCTTATCATCATTAGGGCTTAGTGCAATTGTATTAACTTCCACTGTGTATATTTCATATTATTAACTTCTTGTTATATTCATTGTTCTGTAATGTATTTTGTCATTAAACAAGCAATTCCTATAGTCGTAAAATGCTATTCTCTTATTAACTGTACATTTGTTCATGACTTTGGATTTTTTGTTTTCCTTTTCCCCATCCTTGGAAGCATACATTTTTGCTCTTGAAACTTAAAATTCTGTAATTATTTTACCATTACATTTGTCTTTCATTTTGCCTGAAACGTTCTTGTTTATTTGGGGTATGTTATAGATATTGTTGTTTGGATAATCACTTGTATCAAATTTATCTAACATTGTCTTCATAAATATATGTATGCGTGTGTGTGTTTGGCTGCCAGTGTCTTGATAACATAATCCGATGTTATCACAATATTTTGGTTTCATCACATTATATCGGAAGTCGTACATTAGCTATGTTGATATGTCTAAAATTTACGTGCCCGCATAAATTGGCTTATTAAATTTTACATTTGTTTTATTCACATGTATAGCTGTAAGATTCTGATTAACTATAGTACTTTTCTTGAAATTTATTTTTGCTACTAATTTTTCGTATTTTTCTGCATCTGATATCAGATTTATATCTACTCTTTTTCTAATATTTTCCATAGTTTTGACAAACACAGAATTATTAATCAGTTTGTAAAAATCTTTTTTGGGAGTTGTTTTTGGCATTAGTTCTCATTCAAATCTATATACTTCAACCAATTGGACTTATCAAATGTGAATATTCTATTTATTTTAGTGAGTTTTAATCCATTCTTCAAGCATTGTTTTAAATTATGATAGTGAATTACATAATTTTCTTCTTATGTAAAGTTGTTAATTATTTAAATTTATTTGTTCCTGGAACTACTTTATTTTCTGGACAAAATGGCAGATCTTTATGTAAATTATGTAGTTCTTGTGGATACTTTAAACCAACCTCTAATATATAATCATACTCAGAATAATCCTCCAAATCTAATATTTTTCCACTCTAGTAATCTAAATCATTTAATGTATTATAAACCCAGTCGAAACTTCCATATGGTAAATATTGATACATTGCCCATCCATAAAGATTATTTGCATTAAGATATGCTAAATAATTTGATTCTTGATTATGATAAAAAAATCTTCTAAATACTTATTATTGGCTTTAACATATCATTTACAGCATTGTGAATTTCCACCTCTAATTCCTTTTTCTATCATTAAAATCATTTCATAATCATGTAATAAATGTTGTAGTGTTTGGTAATTTTAAGCATTGCTTCCCCATGATAAAACTGGGGCAGTAAGATACCACGGTGGATCTAAATCGTATGCATTTATATATGTATTTCTAAAATTTTCAAACATATCTGCTAACATGACAGTTTTTAAATATAAGTCATGATATTCACCAAGATTTTTCAGATTAAATTGATTCAATACATGTTTTGTGTGTTCTTATTCATCGTCAGTTATGTCAGATATGCTTAATTTGTTGTAAAATTCACTCTTTGGTGGAAGTTCAGTTTCTCCACAAAAAAAATTTAACTGTCCATATAATCATATGGATAAACTCCTTTTCTAAGTATTGAATCTACTTGTTCTTTTGGAAAATGTTTTTGTGTGTATTTGATCTGTACTTAAATTTGATGATAATTTAACTAAATTTAAAAGTGTCAATAAATTTCATTTTTTAATTTTCTGTTGCAATCCCAAAAGTAGTAAACTTTTCTTAATTATTTGCAATTAAATCTATATATTTTTCCATCATATTCTAGTGCTTTAAAAAATAAATGAGCATCATACCCATATAATTATAGAAATATATTGGTACAAAGTTGGGTAATGAGAGGTAATGAATTGGAGGCACAATTCACATATATAAGTTTTACCATGCTTATTATTTTTCTGCATTGAAAGCAGCCTCGATAAATATTTAATCTAACAGTAATGTGAGTTATCACCTTCTTTGAAATAAAGTAAATTTGTATGCTTATCCTTTTTAAGTTTTGTAAGCTTAAGTAGTTATACTGTGCATGTACCGCCTTCATCTTCAATAGTGTATAAATTTATAGATAAATAATTTTGATTTTCTAGTTTTTGTATATCATCAATTTTAATTGGACATTCAAATTTATCTATTACTTTATCAATATTAAGTCCCCGTTTTTATATTTCGTTACTCTCTCCTAATTTTTGCCTGCTGGAAATACTGCAGATTTTACAAACCAAAGGAAGCATTTTTGATAATTATTTGTTTTAACATTTATGCACGCTTTCTTATTCTTCATATCTTCTGGTAATTCTGTCTACGATGAACCATTTAATGGATTATACTTATTTATAGCTAATTGTATTGTCCATCCTGAATCTCTTATTTGAAATTCACAAAATTGTGTAATTATTTCTTGTATTATGAATTTATAAATCCTTTTATTATCTCCATTCAATATTGTATAATTGGGTGATTGCAATGTAAATCGTTCTACTTGATTATGTCTCGCTTACGAAAATAGGCATATATTTTAACATTGGTTTTCAGCCCTCTAAGGTTCCTCAGATCAGTGTGTATTATCTCAAATACCTTATTTTTACTGAAGTCAAAAAATGAATATGCTGTACATAATTACAGGTATTTTAAATGGTATATGTTGATATCCTACATTTAAAAACTTTATTAAGTAAGTAATTTTTGTTGGTACTTCTTTTTCTTCTGTTAACAAATAAATTATTATAGAATGGAAATATTTCTTCTAATTATTTTCTATCTTTGGGATATAATTAATTGATATTGACATTAGCTAAGGGTAATTTTGTAATGTTTCTTTTTCTCAGCGTTCTTTTTCTCCGCTCGTCTATAAGCCTTTGCATAAAAAAATGGTATGAGTTATAATTAGATCGGTTTTCCTTACTCTGCTTATATATGTTATTTTAAAATATCTAGCAATATCTCTCAACTTCCTCACTCCCACATTGTTCAATTTGGCTGTTATATAAGCCTCAATTTTTATAGTTGTATTTATAAGAGAAAAAAATTTATGAATAGAATGTAAAAACAAATATATGAGGTAAATCGAAAAGTGTTTAAATTACTGGGAAACCGTATTTAACTTCTTGTTACGACCATAATTCTTCATATAATCACCACAACACTTTTTACATGTGATTGAATATTTGTCCTTACTATTCTATTAAGAGAAAATAATTTTATAGATTTATTCTCATTAAATACTTTACATGTCTTTGTTGAGTAGTTATCATGTTGATTTTCGCTTAGAATATCTAATGCTGTATTGTGTAATTTACTATTTTTATGCTTTTTGAGAGATGTATTATAAACATATTTTCCACATTCGCACATTACCCTCTGTTTTCTTAATTTATAAAGATTACTAGCATATCCACTATAACTGTTTTACAGATCTAAAAATGTTTATCTTTTGTGCGTTTTTGGGTGCAAAACTTTCTATGTTTAATATTATTTTCCATTTCGAGCATCGTTTCTTTTTTATTTATTAAGAAAATTAATTTATTAAGATAAAAAAAAATATTTTTCTTTACATACTTTTTTCTTTATAAGTTATACAAAACAAAAAATGGAATCTCTCCTCAAGAAGTTGAATAATTCGTATGAATTGACTAAACTACAAGATCTAGAAAGAAAAAAAAATGGTTTACTGCTACAGATTTTGAAATTTATGACTCTAAGTGTGGTAAAAAAATTAATTGTATGCTAGATGATAAGTATAAAATTACTATACCGGAGCTCTATTTGAAGAAACTTGATAAAAATGCTTTGAAACTAATAAATGAGAAGGAAGTTTTTATAGCATATAGAGGCATAAAAGAACTTAAAAATGGAAAGTCTGTGCATGAAATGGAATTTAATATTTAAATTCTATCAATTATCTTTTCAATATTTCATTTGATTTTACTCGATTTTGTCTTAAATTTACTTGATTTAGATTGCTCGCTCTCAAAATTAGCGTTGCTAGAAAAGAACAAATTTTCATGTTTTTTGCATAATTTTACATGTTTTACCCTGTGTCAAATCCTGCACGCTCATTTTTGAAAACTGTTAAAATTGTCTTTTTTTTTTATTTGCTTAAAATTGCTTGTTTTTGAGAGCTCCTTAAAAAAAACTTTTAGAGCTTAAATTTAGCCCTCAAATATCTTGATTTTGACTTCAATTTGCTTGATTTTCATAGTTTTCCATCGAATTTTAGATTTTGGGTTTTTAATTTTTTCTTGTACTTTCAGGCGAAATAACCCTATTTAGTGTACTGCGTTTTTGTTGTAATTTTTAAAAAATCCTTAAAAATCGTGGTGAGCCAGAACTCCCCTTTTACATCTACTTGTGTCCACATGCTTTGCTCGAGCAGCAGCAACATACAGATGCACGCGATTTTTTTATAGCCTAAGTTTACCTTAAAACTAAGAGGAGCGTCAGAGCTCCTAGGTAGAGATGGGACCTAAGTGCCTCTTGGGGCAGGACCCCATACACCTAGGTATGCCGGGAATATTATAACTACAAGAGCACAGGCTCGCGGCTTTACTGGGATTGCTCAAACAGGGCCGCGTTTGGGGCCTTGGTTACATCCTATGCTAACAACTGATCTACAAATGGAGGGGGAAACCGACGTAGGAACCGTAAAAACCCCTCGACAGAAAATAATTGCCCAATTGCATGCAATTTATTAAGTCTGAAATAGTTCTCCTAGAACAGAGATGGGAAAGGATGATCTTTATTGAAAGAGTGTTTGAAACACTAGGAGAGAAAGATTGGTAAGAGGGTGCTTTCGTTTCTATGGTCATGCTGGCATTATTTGTTTGTAATCAGGGGTGTGGGAGGAACCACAATCCTGGTGAAAAGTGAAGTGCGCGATTGGGCATGCCCTTCACCGTGCCCCCAGTAGACACCTGAAAAGATGCACGCGAATGGCCGGTTGCACCATCGTGGTTCGAAACTCGATCCGACATCGGATGGAAGATCGACACAGAAAACTGTTGCACCATTCGAGTTCAGAGCTGGACTGGAGATTGAGATGAAGTTCATTTCGAACCGCCGAAATTGGCGGTTCGAAATCTCGATCCGAGATGAGCAGCCATCGTTGACAGATGTAAGTAGTTTGAAAATACGCCAACAGATAGAACTACGTTCGACTGTTTTCTTGGGAAATTAAAACAACATTATACGCACTCGAAAATTATTCAGTAAAATTCGTACAACAATAATTCACTTAAAACTGATAAAACATTGCACATGTTCTATCTACAGTGTAGTGAAAAAGACGTTTACTTCCATGACGTCATATATTACGAACCAATAGTAAAATTTGTCTCATACTTAATCTCGATCTCCCCCTTTGGAACCAAGATCGACGAATCGGAGATCCAGATTCACGAAGTTTCGTTGGTGCAACTCTTTTACATCGGAACAAAGATCAAGACGGATCCTGGTTCGGAACTAGGATCATTCGATCTCGGATCGGGGAAGATGTTGGTGCAACTGGGCATTAGTGTTCGCTTGAAGCTGAACTACGAAGACGGGTGCTGCTAATGAGACTCCTACTTACGCCCCACCGCAGTTTGGCCGGTTTCCAATAATGCACGTGCATTACGATCCATAAACGCTGGTTTTCTTCCAAAAGCAACATTGCGTTGCACCGTGGTTTAGCTCGTTTTCACTAATCATCATTCCTGTAACTTATTCGCTTTCTGCTTCATGCGGCTGTAGTGATGTTTCTAATGCTTATGATGTTGTTTAATTAATTAAATATATTCTTAATGTATGTAAGTGTGTGTGAATGTGCGTGTGCTGGTAAACGTTGCCTTAATATTTTATTTGATGAACTTTTTAGGTAACTGACATAGTTTTAGATGTAGCAAAAAAAAGTTATATATTAATTAATTCCCCCTCCTCCCCCCCCCTCCCGGGTTCATATACTTATTTGCTTTGATTTTCTTTCCTTCAGAAACCCATATACTAAATTGTAGTCTTAGAATTTTCACTAATCGATGTTATTTCGCAGCTTATTTTTACAAATAGTACAATTATATGTATGTGAATATATATCATATGTGTATGTGGTTTTGTGTATGTGTATGCGTATATACGTATATACATATAAACCTACATAAAAAGAGAAAACATGTAAGTTCAATATTCAGCTTATTTATACTTCATTTTTGTTGCTTTCCTATATTTCATATAGGTCTAAGCTACTTTCTTATTTTATAGTAAACATTGAATTTCGTTAAATTTTTTATTTCTTTTCCTTTTCAAAAAATAAGTGTAATGTCTGATTATGCAAAGTAGCTAAGTGTAAGAGAAGGCGATAATACTTCAACTTCGCCAAAAAATTAAAGACGTTTTAATAAAAATATAATATTAATACATTCTCATCGGTCAGTGAGTAAAGTTGCATGTATCTAGACTAACGACTTCGCTACACAGACTTACAGGTATGTAGGTACACACGAATCACAGCTCATTATACCAACCTGTACTGTTATTGTGGTTTCACAGCATAGCCAAATAGCTGACCAAATTTTTGTCAAAATTTAAATTATAACTAAAAAGTATATCAAGAAGTCCCCAAAACCATGCTGATGTTGGTTATGACAGCGCCAAAAGAACGAGAAATCAATCAATGTGAATCTTGTCAATTATCTCTAAACAAATGCCGGAGAACACATACAATTTGTCTCGCAACCGTATTCCCGATTGTATATCTATAAGGAATGGGAATCGCGAAAGGGGGGGGGGGGAATGAAGAGCTGAAGTAGCTCAAATTCTCCCTCAGTGAGTCATTTGTCTTCAAGGAGACGTACTTCTGTCCCACCGATGTCATTTCTCACAGTGGACGCTTACATTACTGATATGCTATTTAGACAGCTTGGCAGACCAAACTTCTTGTGGCACCTGCACTGCTATGGGAATTTAGTTTTCTGTGAAGTATGCGCCATTGTAAACATTACACTTCGAGCTCGAAAATCCACAGTTCCATGGGAACTGGGGAGGACCAAGGTTTGGCAAAATGATCTCTGTTGAGGTTCCCTGGCTGACAGATCAGATTGGTTTGACTAGCGGTGCTGCAGACTGGACCAGGCATGTATGTAAATTGTATATATGAACAGATAAGTATGTGGTTATCTGGGGTATCCTCAGAATTGCGTTTACATATTATTGCTCATACAAGATTTAATAGCAATGTACTTGGCTCTATGATACGGATAGATTTTCTGACTTGTTGTTATTTTTTTTTATGTAGTATTAATAAGCACAGTGAGGTGTGAGGGATAAATTCACCAGGGTAAAGTCATATTTATATATTCACTAATGAAAACAAACTTAAATCTTTCAAATACCTCTGTTACATACTTCAGCACGAATACTCTTACTTCATTTTTTATGTATCTCTAGTTTTGGTCCCTAGTTTTCGTAACCTACTTAAATTACGTTTCGCGACTCGATATCTGCGGCAGTGAGTACTTTCCTATAATATTTCATTCTAATATATACATATTAACTTCCTCAACGCCTTGATGCACGTAAAAATAATTAGGACTGGGTTTTGTGTAGGGGCTCCCTCTATTTCAGTCACGAGTCTCCTCATAATATGAATGTGTATGAGGAAAAATCTTATGCGTTAGTTATTCCTTCGGTTGGAAGGAACGCCATATGTCGAGTTGAAACATAGAAATGCTTAGAAATGATTCATGTTCGGTGGCATGCGCTTGCAGATTCATTCTACATAACTTACACTGCATGACATTTGAATATTTTTGTATTTGCTGGGAACACGAACGAAGAGCCACATATAATTTTGGCCAAACATTTGTGTATGTACAGAGCTTTGTATGATGACCTCCCTCGCTTCCGGCCCCTAAGATAAAATAGGATTCTTAGGACGTTGACTTTGATGAATCCAGAACGAAAGAGTACTAGTATATGTTCTTCTTGACTATAAGAGTAAATTGCTGCATTCGAAGCTTATATAGTCACCCCTTGGCTACATTTACTACTCTAGGCTGCAAGAATTGTCGCACGAGGAAAATACTATTTACTTTCGTTTCAAAATTTAAATTTTAAATGTACCGTCTCAGTGTCGTAAAGCAATATAAGTGCTATTTTCAATACCTTGGATGTTCAGGTAATATTTATATGGTTACAGGCCAGTTGTTTTGTTACCGAACACCGAATGTTCACTGTCTGACATAATCCTTGAAATATGACACGATCTTTCACTTCTCCGATCCAGTTTTTGCACAAAAACATACTCTGCAGCAGATAATCTGGAAAACAGTGTAGAGAAAGATTTTCATACTGCTTTTCTGCTATAGCATTACTTCCCTGCTGTAATCTTCGACGCAACATGATGCCATTTTTTGCATCAGCTGTGCATATGGAATTAACATTAACATAGACACCGTTCATAAATTGCGTTCGTAATAGAAATAATTTTTCTCAAAAATTATTTGGGAGAATGTTGTGCAACTCGATAGAATCATTTCGCATCGTTCGCGATTACAGTCAATTGTTGTTGAACCACCAGATCAGAATGCGTTCTATGTTGATGAAGTTGCCTTGGCACTGTGAAATTTCAGAGCAGTGTCTTGGCGTTTGGGTACCCAGCTGTAGTTTCGGCTATTTTACAGCAAAGTGACGGTTGGCCGAATTTTGTTGTGAGTACGACATTTTCCACTGCAGAAATGGTTTTACTATACTGTTTTACCTGGCATGGACAATGCTAATTTATTCCGTTTCATGTTTAATAATTTACAAGTATAAAGCACTATATATATATATATATATATATATATATATATATATAGCCTAAAATGTTTACGAAGGTTATTAAATCCATTGAGAATTTGGAGCGGGTTAATTTTGTGCATGGATAGAGAGGCACTCGCCAGATTATATTGGTTGCTCAACAACAGTAACTCTAGGTTATGAGTCGCTGGTATACGCCTCTGCTGGACAGTGTTCGCTGTGATAGTATTCCAAATGGGATGGTGTTTTCACAAATACGTGTGGCCAGCATATGTGTGGAAGCTTGTGAACCTCGGACAACGCCACAGACACGGGCAGCTTAATGAACAGGATGTTGTGAGACTGCACTGTAAAAAATAATGGTAGAATTACATGACAAGTGTAAGGTAATATTAGCGAAATTGTGTGGGAAACATAGTTTTCCTTACATGTAAGGTAAAATTACCGCACACTTGAGTACAATTCATGTACATGTAGTGAAAAATCCCATACACGAATGGGAAAGCTACATTACGACGCGTGCATCTCTTCAGCATTGTCTCAATAGCTAAGTGGGAGGACGGGCGGAAGAAATAACCCTCTAATACACTAATATTCAGTAGCACTATCATGTTGCCGTCGTTGTTTATTGGATAGCGCATCAGCCTATCGTGATAGAGGCCCAGGGTTCGCGCCCAGCCGCTAGCAAGCGTTGAGTATTTTTGAGTTGAGGTTTCGGTTGCTCTTGTCAGAGGATAAAGGTAATAAAAAAATTAATTATAGTAATAAGCCGTACAATTTTAAATATAAATTTATTAATATAGTTAATATTACCTTACTTGTGTGGGATTTCCCCCCACTTTTTTTCATGTACTTTTTCCGTACGTTTAGGGAATAGTACCTTACTTGTTATGTAAATTTTCTCCACATTTGACAGGTAATTTTACCTTACATGTATAGGTAATTAGCTTCCCTGACATGTAAGGGAATTTTAGCTCAATTTTTTTACAGTGTGCGTTCGGGCACAACACTTTTAACAATGTAGTCTTGTGTTTTGCCTAGCTGTGTTTTCTTATGTAGCAAGACCGAGATTTTCTAAGTCTTTGTGCATGTTTCGCAAACACACTAGCGAGTTTTGATGGCCAAGCCTTTGGCAAAATTGTTGATACGCTGGGCTGTAGTACGATAATATAATTATTAGATTTGGCAAAGCATTTAGCACAAAAATTTGTATTCTGTGGGCTGTATACAGACACTACTTAAACTGATGCAAAAACATGCGTCTCCAATTGGTGTGTTTTTGTCATGAAGTAGGAGATATTTGCTTGGCAGTCATCTTGCAGTGCCTAAATCACTGGTATCTAAGCAGATTTAAAGCTTATTTGCAGAGATTCTGCGTCTATAGCATGAACCAACACGACGAGTGTCATCGAAGCCTTAATACCTTGCTTCTCCCTTTGTTATATGTTGCCTAATGTTTAGTCGACGTAAGGGTCATTTGGTAGGGATGGATGAAGTTTTCCTGAGAACCAGGTGTGGGGAAGTAGTCGTTTGTGGTCTAGGCCCATATAAAAGAATCATTCTAGCATTCATCAGGAGCAAGTTTGGAGAAATCATATAAAACCAAAATCAGGATTCCCGGATCCAGAATATATTCTTGGGTGTTTCCCCCTCATGTTATTGGCGCAGGACGAAAGAAATAGCGACCAAAAGTTGTTATTTTAAATAAGAGAACACGGGGGAAAGGCCGGCAATAACGCAGCGGATCATTAGGTGATGAAAACCTGCAGCCGTCCACATTGTAGCCTTAAGGTTACTGTGTGTAACAATTTTGGGGCGCGACTGGAATGTTTGGTAAAGGGTATAGTGTAAACTTCCTCCGATAAACAAATTAAAGGCGGTACTCTACTCACTTTGTAATCGGCGTGTTTATAAAATGTTAATAGCACAAGAGACACTGCGCAAACTTGTCTTCAGATGGGGACCTTTGTCACACACAGATATCTGATCCGCAGTGAAGTCCAAAATTAAAGTGAAATTGTGATGCTCTTTTAGCTCGCGGTACATACTGTTACAAGCACACATGCCATTAAACATCCAGATAAATTTATCAAAAAGAAAAATGGCATCGGAAATTCACTTCGAAAATAGTGAATACACTTTTTTAAAGACATCGGCTGTGTAAAGACGTCCAAGTCTATTTCGAAAAAAAATATATACTTTTACTATTTTAAAGAAAATTTACGTACCATACTGTATAAAAAAGTTTTGCAATTGGCTAAAATTTAGTTTAAATTTTTCTCCATTATGCTTGAAACTTCTCAAATTAATTAGCATATTTATGACGATAAGAGGAATACACTCCAAATCAAAAAATTCTCCCAAAATTATTTTACATAATTATACATTTCTCTGCTTTTCTGAGTAAAAAATTTGTTATGATTGCCGTCAAATAAATTAAATTTTCATTTGGCCAGATTTTTTTTTTTTTTTTTACATTTCTAGTAGTTCACGTTTTATTTTCTGGTTTAAAATATTTAATTAATGTTTTGTTTTTAACTTTTAACTATCGATGTTTAAAAAATTTAAATGAATAACTTAAACAATTCAAAACATTTAAACTCAGCACTTCAACAAAATTCAAAATCATCAATAATCTAATATTTGTCACTTCAACATTATATGTGTCAGCAAAATATTAAAGAAGAAACGATTTACACAAACTTATGACATACTAAAGCTATTTTTAAAAAGACAAGGATAAAACGTCTTCACTTCCATTAGACATGTTTAAAAAGCCTTCTGAAAAAGTTAAGTTTTATTTCATTTCCTTTACATTTTAATTTTAATTTCTCCAATATTATATCACGCTGCTTACTTTTTGCTTTCATAATTTGGTTATTTACATGGGAGCTCGAAAATTAAAGGCATGATATATCAAGTAATTAATTTCATTGTATTATTTTGTAAACAAATCGAAGATACCAACGAAACATTTACGTTATCGAATTAATTAAAAATATTTCTGAAAGACTGCTAGTTATGCACAGCACAATATTATTCTAAAAATTTTAACACAGAACATTATTAAATTTCAGCTAATGAACTTTGTTTATAAGGGGAACATGAAAAAAAATACAACTTGAAAAAGAAAAAATTGAACAAACACACACATACACACACACACACACACACACATATATATATATATACACACACACACACACACACACACACACACATATATATATATATATATATATATATATATATATATATATATATATATATATATATATATATATATATATATATATATAAAATAAGCGAATGTATATACATTACGTTTTGAGAATAGCAAACAAAATAAGGTAACAGGATCACTAATCAAAATAGTATGAAAAAAAGATTCAAAGAGACGTTACGTTATAAATAATTCTTTAGCCTTCAGTTTGAATTTAACAACGAACTACATTTAGTTTGTTGATTATACTAAAATAAAACAGTGTAATACATAAACAGATTCTTTTTTACTTTATCCGAATCATTGAGCCTAAAAAAAAATTCTAGATAAATACTAAAAATAGCAATTGAAAAGCTTTAAGAAAAAGGAACAATATAATAAACATCCCTTAAGCAATTTATATGATAAAATATTTTTCCAATCCTTGTTCCTTATCTACTAGAAAAAACCCGACTTCTAAGATGTAGAAAATCTAAACTAAGGCAGTACGACACGAAGATACAGCAGGTTTAAAGGAAAAAACACTAAGGCGAAGAGTTAATTAAACCTATATCGATTAAACTAATGTGTCTACTTCCCTCTTGACTTTTGTACGCAAGGAATTCTGATGATATTTTCAAAAGTGTATATAATACAACATTTTATCACCGATAAACTAGTCACGAGTATTTAGCTATTTCTTTTAAGTTGCACTAGCTTCCAAAATGGTGAACGATTAATGCCATTACTGGAGGAATTTAGTGAACATACTATGTTATTCAATATATTACGTTTGGTTAAAATAGTTTTAATGCTTCCAGGGGTACAACACTTAGCACTAATGGAATACGACGACCATTTTAATTAAAGTGATAATTTTGTCAGCTTTCTTTAGAAATATGCTACTTTGTATGTCAAATAGGATGGTAATCGGTTGAAAAGTGAAGATAAATTATTCGCATGGCACAATGTGATGTAATTAATTGAAGCGGTTGTTAGTTAATGTATTTAATGCACACGAGTGCTGCCAGTAGATGAAGTCGGGTTCTAATAGGTTTAATTATTATTCCACAGAAACGGCATGTGACTCAAGGTATAATGAGGCCACCAACTTGAGAATAATACTTTACCCATGTCAATTACCGTAGTTTAGGCGACTGCCCCTATTAGTTTGTCGAATTTTCTAGGGTTCGTTCGGCAGTTCTTCAGATGTTATTTGGGGCCACGGTGGCTGAGCGATCAGCACGCTCGCCTCCCACCAAGGCGAACCGGGCTCAATCCCCGGCCGGGTCACCGGATTTTCGCAAGTGGGAATCGTGCCGGACGATGCCGTTGGTCGGTGGGCCCTCTCGGGTATCTCCCATTCCCCCCCCCCCCCCCAACCCAACTCCTGCACAGCCCCATATTCACTTCAATCACCCTCATCGACTTTGAAGACATCGATGTCAAGAGCCGCCCAAATCACTTCACTTCATTTCAGATAGTATTTAAATGTTTTCTGATAGTATGAATCAAAATCTTTGTTATCCATCTTCAGGCTCAACGCATTGCAAAACATTCGGCGTAAATGAACATGGAGTAAAAATAAGACTTAACATGTAGCGGTTTACTCTTGGTACTGAAAATGATAAAATGCTTTTGGGTACCAGTGTCGCATTGCAAAACTCATATAGTCAAACTGCAATGAAATGTAATTAAAATGAATATCTAAATTAATTTACTTTTATTTTTAATTTGACTCATAATACTTTTCATCTGTTTTCGTTAAATTCGCAAATTTTACTTGCTTAATGTACGACAAAATTCAAGGGCAAGAAATCGAACACAAAAATGTTCCAATAAAAGCACTTGCAGTAGATAATAAAATTGAAATATTTACGCAAGAATTAGAGACAAATTTTCACGAAAAATAATAACGCAGAAAAAATACAAACATTGTTAATGTAGTATTTACGGAACAAAAGTGTAAAATAAATAATTCCACCGGAAATAATAATAAGGCGTTATTATTACTTTTTTGTAAAAAAATAAATAATCTATTTTTTGTGTAAATATTAAATTCTTGTAAAAATTTTGTTTGCATTTTTATATGTATTACATTTCTTTTTTTCGTTATTATTTTGCGCAATTATTTTTTCGTTAGAATTTGATGTTTATATATATATATATATATATATATATATATATATATATATATATATATATATATATATATATATATATATATATATATATAATTTTTCATTTGAAACAATTTTCATGTTTTTGTTTTCCTTGAGATCAACTTCGGCAACACATAACTGAGTTTGATTCAACTTACACCAGCTGTTTGCGTTAATAGATGCGCTTGCAGGCCGCGCGAGAAGCGAGAGGGCGTCCAATGAGCGCGGCGTCAGCAGGTGATTTGTACGAGTTAAGCGGGGGGAGGAGGGGAATGTTGAAGTGTCGAGCTTTATTGTTATAGCAGCGCGAGGAGAGAGCGATAACCGCTCTTGCTTGTTTACACGCCGCTAGCGCGCCCGCCGCCAAAAAGACAGCCCCGAGTGTACACTCGCGTTCCATTTCTTCTTGTTTCCACTAGCGGCGGCCGGCGTTCAGAATGGTAATTCACCAGGCTCCTCTCCGTCTAGACTAGCTGCTCAGCTTTTATTTTTTTACTCTATTTGTTCCCCCCCCCCCTCCCCCTCCATCCTTATAGGCCGGTCTCCACGCCACATCATTTTTTGTTTACGTTCAGGTAAAAAAAAAGCCTTCGCAAAAAAGTAGCACGATGTAACAGAACTACTGGAAAAAAAGAGACAAAAACACGGGAAAAAAGATTAAAAGGGGCGGAAAAGAAGGAAAGAACAAATAAACGATAACGTAAAACAAAAAAAAAGAGTCGAAAGAAGCGCCTTTCCCCCCTCCCGTCTTCACCCTCCCCTCAATCGGTTTACTACGGCTCTTGACCACTCGCCTAGACTATTTCGTCTTTTTATAATGTAGCAACATGTGCTCTTTGGCAGCTACATATATTTTATACCACTTTTTTCTCTACTTCTAATTCTAACTCCTTTATGCTTTTTATTCTTATTTACCTCTCCTTCCTGTTTACTTTCGCTGTCTTCTTGTTGCCGCCTGCTTTTAGAGGCAGAAATATACGTAGCAGGTTAGTCGGGAGATTTAAACGGAGAGTAAAAGTGTCGGCACAAGACCAAATAAACCCGTGACTACCGGCATTTTATTAAGTTCTCCTACGAGGCGGGTTGCGATCATTTTTATTGGTCTGGGAAATCGCATAAAAAGAATAAAAAACAAAGGCGCGGCACGCTCCTTCATTCGTTTCTTTGTTTTTTTTTATTTCGGATGAACGGTTTCGTTTTTAAAAAGTGAGAGAAAAAGAACAGCGTAACGCCGATTCCCCTACACCACTCATCAGCGAAGGCAAAAGAGCGAAGACAAAGAATACTTATTATCTTGACCTCCGAAAGTCTACAACACACTGTTAAAGACTCCAAGTCACGCCTTCACGACACAACTTTTAAGGGGAGACAGAAATCATTGTGTTAACAGTTCTCGAGCCGTTGAATGTGTTCGGCATTCATTATTGAAATTTTTTTTCTTTTACAAAGCGTAGTATTTCATTCAGAAGATTGAATAACTCCTATATCAGTGAAGAACCTGTATTTGTTTACCGTGTGGAATAAATGGGAATAAATTACTTGTTATCTTCTGAGACTTACTACAGAAGCGATATTAGTATGAGAAGTCAAGCGATGTCTCTATCCTCGGAAATATAATTAAATAATGGTATATGGATTAACAAAGTCATTACATCAAAAAATTTTCTCAATTTTCTCTCCCTTAAGGCAAAATTTTTGCTTAATTTAATCGACATAGGTGCGTCTTGAAATCACGCAATTAAACGCAGGTTTGTAAAGAGAATGTTAGTCAACTTGTGTAAAATATAATGAATCAAATTGTATTCTGCAAGTTATCATTCACGAAGTGCCCACCCCCCTCCCCTTCCCCCCTACTCGATAGTTCATTGCAGTTCTTACATCTAATGCAAGGCAGATATCTATGGAAACACTCATTTAGCGTATGTATAATCTGCCACTATGAAGTACATGCGCCTTTTCGGAGGGCGACGTTCATAAATAATGTTTTCATTATGATAACCTATTTATATGTTTGGTCTATGCTTAACAAAATACGCCAAATTCTGGATACATTCATAATTTCACAAATATTAAATGTCTTTTTATTATATGGAAAGGAGAAATAATCTGAAAATATTGGAACCTCAAAGAGACTTAAGCATTTTAAAAGCGAAAATATAAATTTTTCTACGTTTGAAAAATTACTCGCCATGCATGTAATGTAATGGTACACGATCATAAGTCCAAAGACAACATCCAGGTAATTGCAAGCATGTATGCGTGTGCGTATATATATAAACAAACACTAAAGTATATATCGAAATTCTGTCTCACTAAAACCGAAATTACCTCTGCTGTAATGATGGCCAGGTTCTCTCAATCGTGATGGCACTCGCACAGGTTTAATTAAGGGATGAAGTGGATAATAATGACACGTTTACAACTGGCTGTATCCGTAGGCGTGTCGAAACCTGAATGACTTCACACTGGCGTATCCAGACTCACGGTTTACAATTGCGATGTGCGAGACAAGTTTTCACGAACCGCAGTTCAACAAGCTAAGAGTTGTTCTTTAGTTGTACGTATCTTCATACGAAACCTGTTTAGTGAACCTATTTTTGTGTGGCGAGCGTTATAATTTCAACGTAATTCATATATTAGAATTTTTTATTTATCGAGTTTTTGAAAGTAATTGAAGATATGTTTTTCTTGGCTTTATCTAATATTTATTTACAGACCATTGTCAGATAATATATTTATTGCGTTATAGCAGAAATAGTATAAATATTTTTACCTTAATTTGACTACTGTTTTCTACGTTCATAATAAAGTACCGTAGGTTTTAAGTTTGGAGTGCGAAAACGTATTAAATAATTTGAAATATTTTTCTGTCCCTTAAAGACGCAGTTTGGTGCAAAAGCACAGAGTTGGCATTTGTCAGTGGATAGCGCCATGACGTCAGCGTCTCACGTGTGTCAAAGTGGAAGGTAGCCTAACTTCTAGGACACAGCGAGGGCATATCTATTCGCTGATTGGCCACGTGAAAGTCCGGAACGGGCCTTGCGTCTGGGCGGCGTTCTAAAACGTTACTTCCAGAGTAGAGTAACACAGGGTGACAGCTGAAGGAAGTAATAGTAAATGTGGTTTTGCAACGGGCATTATTTAAATAGCATTCTATATTTACAAACATGCACTGTTTAACAAATTGCTAGGATAAAAATTAACGTAACTTCAAAAATGCAAACATTATAAAAGTCAACTTTCAAATAAAAACACGAATTTTATGACACATCATTAGTAATTTTCCCGAGTATTATGTAACTAGAATATCCACATTTCCTTTCAGTTTGTTTAGTTCTACAAAACTTCCCCGCCATTTTCAGTTTACCTCTCGTTAATCGCTGAAACAGTGCAGGTAAAAGATTTACTCTGTCAAGATGCTCAGAGTAACTAGGCCTGCTAGGCCTAGTTACTCTGAGCATGCCAAGAGCGAGGTAAACATTTACTCGGAAGTGTTTCGGGACGGCCCAAGAGCGAAGTTTACTCGCCTACAGAGTAATGTTATGGAACGCCGCCCTGATTGGCTGTCGCGTGGTGCGGAAGGTTCCCTGATTGTCGGCTGGCGACTGAGTTACTAACTCGCCGATGAGCGAACGGCCTTGGAAATACGTTGCCGCCCAGCGACGCCATTTTTCTCGCGTGTAAAGCTGGAGTTCCCGGTACTAGAGGCCTCTCTTTAAGTTCTGACGCACATAGGGGACGGGGTGGTGTAGTGGTTAGACTACCGTCTCCCACCCAGGTCAACCAGGCTCGAGTCCTGGCGGGGCCGCCCCCGGATTTTCGCGTGTGGGAATCGTGCCGGACGATGCCGCTGGTCGGCGGGCTTTCTCGGGGATCTCCCGTTTCCCCCGCCCTTTCATTCTGGCGCTGCTCCATACTCAACTCAATCTCCCTCATCGGCTCTCAAGACCTCGATGTTAAGAGCCGTCCAAATCTCTTCACTTACTTACTAACGCATATTTATGAAACACTAAACTTAATACGACATTTTGTATATTAATTTATTCCCCCCTTTTAAATACCAACATGCTACACCTATTATTAGAAACGTGCAAAATTCGCGTTATTATTGAAGGCAGACTAAACTCCAAGATGCTGTAGTGAATGTTACCATTGGCGGACAACTTGTGTAACTCGTCCCAAGAACACTTTGAGTCAATAGGAAAGGCTCAAACTTAGCAACCAATCTCCAGTAAAGCAATCACACAGGTAAATAACGTTGTATGGTCGCCAGTAACCAATACAATCACGAATTGCGCTCAAGTAGTCACAAGCGAATGAAGTCTAGCGTGCTACCAAATAATAACGCGAATTTTGCATATTATCAATCGGGTACAAAAATTTGCAGAGAACCATGAAATGTAATGCTTCCATAATGGAGTATGTTCATTAATGACCCTGACTCTTCTGTTACTACACTAAAACAGAAAATGACACCAACTGGACAACGCACTGCATCGGTGCGCAGTTACAGTTTGCATGGGAACTATTTCTTACTAAAGGCTGTTCACGATAAAGTGAGCAGTTTTGAACTCAACTTTAGAAAAAAGTCACTGGGGCAGTGACTTTTTTCTAAAGTTGATTTCAAAACTGCATAAGTTACAACGGGCACACTAAGTGACATGCGCCCGGTGAAGTTGGTAACGATGGATGGGAAGTAGTTCCATATCTTAACGTCGCATAAAAAGTGTTAGGCAACCATTTCTGATAACTGGTATTATTTCTTTCGGTCTGTGTTTTTTTAATATATCGAAGTGTAAAAATCAGCAGATTTTTTAAATATTTACTTTTCTAATAATTTCATAGTTTCACTTGACCGTCGCATGAATTAAGTGAAGAGGCCCGTGACAATGTTAATCTTACATACGATGGAAGAATATAGGCTATTCACTGTAAAGTGAACACTTTTTAAGGCCCTGCTAAATTTTTCCTTTCAATTAATTTCTACCTTTCCGCCACTTTTAAATGTAAACATTTGCAATATAACTAATAAACACAGTGTATATATTTAATCACTCTCAATAGTTAACGTCTGAGACTGCAATTAAATATATTTATTAAGGGTTAATGACTTCTGGGAGGGCCTTAAAAAAGTGCTCACTTTACCGTGAACAGTCTATACAAAACATGCATACAAGTAGATCTTAAGCAGGGCTTCCAAAAATGCTCATTTTACCGTGAATAGCGTATAGGTATTACGAACACACTTATTTTCTCACTTTTTATTCATATTAATTATAAATCAACTATTATAATTTATAAATAAATAATAAATTAAATTTTAATTTAACAATAAATAAGGTTCTTTTTTTCTATGTTAACACAAGTATAAAACGCTTGTGAAACATAACATAAGAAACAGGCAGACAGTCATAAATGGGGTGTTTTATTATTTTAATTGTGAACAAACCGCGAATAGACTACGGGCGGCAGTCCAGCCAACGGGGAACCTTTCGCGACACGCGGTAGCCAATCTGACTAGGGTCGGATACCAGAACCTCGCGCAGCGAACCAGGGAATGGTTACTCTCACGTAAGAGGCACCGCCATCTCATTTGACTCCCGTGTACTTGATACTCTATGGCCGCGGTCGACAAGGAGGTAGAATCACGCATAGACTTAAGATGGGGTAGACCGATCTCGCTGGCTGCACACAACCAATCTCCGTGTCCTAACATTGAATTGCTTTTCTGCCTACACGTCTATCAAAAATGGCGTGGTTTGGATTTTAGGTTAGAAAACTGATTTGTAAACAAATGCTTTGAGATGAATGTATACATTTTTTAATGAATGTATACATCTCAAATAATTTGTTTACAAAGCAGTTCTCTAACCTAAAATCTAAACCATGCCGTTTTCGCTAGACGTGTTGACAGAAAAGCAATTCAATGTTGGAACACGAATATTGGTTGTGAGAAGCCAGCGAGATCGGTCTACCTCATCTTTAGTTTATGGTCTGGATACTAGCTTGAGAAGTTGGCTTCCTTATTGACCCATTTAGTTCATGAACGCAGCCGCAGAGGGCTGCTACCGAAGTAGAGCAATGGTGTTTGATATGGCTAGCATAGGGAGGGGAATTATGATTTTTTAAAAAGGGGAACCTGGCGTTCATATCTCAATGGTGTAATCCCTATACCACCAATGCTAGCAACACTAGTTTGCCTGCAGTGCTCTGCGGCTACTGCATGAACTAAATCAGTCAATAAGGGGGTCAAATCGCTAACAGTGTTAGAGAGGCGAGTGTCCAGACCTGCTTTCTACGGCCGTGGAGTAGGAATATACAGGAGATGGCATGTTGTGACGTAGGTGAAGCCGCTGGAGATAGGCGGTTTTCCTAAGGGCATTCTAGCCGCCATCTTGACTGTAGCCCAAAATAGTGTGTTTACGTTAGTATGACGTTGCGAGAAAGGTTACTTTCGTAGCATTTCGTGTTGAGCAAAGAGTATGAGAAATAAATATATATTACAATTCACGCGTGAAGTTTCACTAGTTTATTATTGGCTCGTATTAGTTGTGTAATCAAATAATTTTCTCATAACGATCGTGCGTGTGCGATTACACGGCCCAGTATTCTGTTATGGGCGACTGACTAATATAACAAATCAGCATAAAAATAGAGTCAGAAAAATGATTAAACATTTTAAACTGCACGAGCATTAAATATAGGCCAACAACGCTGGTTAAAATGTCCGGTACTGGTTTTTTGTTTTTCACTTTCATTTAAGGGCCCACACAGTGCTTGAGCTGAATTGTAGTGTGTTTGATAAACACATTTATTTATGAAACTATCAAGTGGTTTACAGTGCACTGCCTATTTACTAAAATAACAATCATTTCAAATGAGGGTGGGTAGGTAATTAAAAAATATTATACACCTGAGAAAATAACATTTTGAATCCTTCCAATATAGCTAAAATTGCTTTTATATCTTACAATATACTAATCACACACCTACAAACTACCATATTGGCCTGAAGACTATCCACCGATAATATGAGCGGGCCACTGCTAATGTGCCATAGTTACATGTAGCACGACAAAAACTTTGTATGCTTGTTTAGTGTCCTGTGTGTGGCAGCGATGGGATAGTGTCATCCTTATCATTCCCCTGTTTCTGTGCCTCAAGAAAATTAACTCCAGGTAGGTGGCGTGTTATATAATAATTGTACATACGATTTAATTTTCTTTAAGCCTATTCAGTGTATTAACTTTTACAACGTTTCGGGCTATTCTAAATGATGACCTGGGCACATTCATTGGTTGACTGGTTTGGTGGTGTGTCTTGCTTACATGGTCTGTCATTACGGTGGTAGCGATGTCTGAATTGTGTGATTGGGAAATTGCAGTAGTTTGGGTTGACGGTAGGAGGGAGTTTATTTTGATACTACTGTTTTGTCTATGACCGTTAAACAGGAGGGCAGGAGGTATGATGACATCTCGACCTTCTATACTAACCATCACACCGATGGTTAGTATAGAAGGTCGAAAAGTATGGCTTGAATATTATGTTGGTCAATCTGATAATAATATGAATTGTATGTAGGCTCATCATTGGTAGAGGTGCTTTTAGAATGTTTATACTGTATGACCTCTCTGCATGGTTGTTATAGGTAGCTTGTTTTTGTAATATGTTTTGTTAGTATGTCTGACTAGTATGTTTTTGGTTGGTATGGTCTCTTGGAATGGCTGAAATGGATGGTGTAACATGATGGTAATGTCTGCCGGTGTGGTCTGCTTGTATGTTTTGGCTTTTTATAGCTAGTACATTTTGATGGTATAACCTATCGGTATGACTCGGTTTCTTGTATGGTTGGTATAGCCATTATGTTGATTGGTATGACTTGATCATGTTTGGTTGTTTTGGCAGTATGACAAAAGTGTAGCTTCGTTGGTGTGGAGAGAATGATTTTAATTGTGTGATTAGTTTGTAAGAGTGGAAATAGTTTTATGGGATGTTTAGTTAGTATGAGAGGGGCAGAAAGCTTAACTGGTTATGGTTGGTTAGTATAATAGGATGGTATGATATTGTATCTGGGAATTAAGACTGTAAGGGGGTCATAGATGGTTAAATTAATAGTATTGATCTTATGATAGCTTGGTTGGGGTTTCTAATTGGAATATTTGATCGGCTTAGCTGCTGGTATGGCCTGTTGATATGTGTAATTGGTGAAGTTAGATGGGGTGAAATGTTTGTCACTATAGTGGACTCTTATGATTGATCAGTAAGTCTGAGCTATGGTGGTTGACATGGCCTTCATTGTCAATAGCATGACTGAGGTATGATTGGGTTTAAGCGAATGATATGGTTTGGGCTGTATGTTTTGGTTGGTATGGCTATCTGCTATGGTGTTTCGTTGATATATTCGGATGTTATACCATTTTGGTATGCTGGGTTGTATGGTTTTCGACATTGCATGGCCGAGGCAAGCTAATGTCATGGTGAAAGTTATTATATATCTCAGTTTTAGTACTCAGTACTGTTTTCAATATGTTTGTTAAGTATGCTGAAGGTATGTTAACTGGTAGGCTTCATAAGAGCAGCTTTTTGTATGGATGGCTGCCATAATTAACTGGTTTGTTGGTTGATAGTGTGATTTATATTAAAGTCTGGTATGCTGGAGGGTTGTCACCTAAAATGTTGCATAGGAGTGGTATGAAATGAGTAGTTGTTATGTTGCATGTACAATGTGATCTGAAGTATGCTAGGGTCATGGTTGGTATAGTACCCAGTACTCCTAGTCTTTAGGGTTATCCATATTTTGTTTCGTTTGTCTGAGGTTTGGTGGTTAGCATTTTTAGTGGTATGGATGGTTGATAGAGTGATTTATGTTAATTCCTGGTATGATATTTGACTGGTGTCTGATGGTATGGCAAACATGTTGGACTTGTGATTTTTTTGATAAGGTCAGTGTGGACTGAGGTCCTGCTTAAATTCTAGTTTGAGTGGTGCATATATTTCGTCAGATGACGTTTGGTTAGATGGTATGATGGGTGGTACGGTTGAATTGAGTTTTGCTTTGGTTATAGGCGATGGCACGTTGATTGGCCTAGTATGACTTGGGTTATAAATGTTGGTATGGTGGTACAGTGACTAGTTTGGCTGGTGTCTGATGGTAATGATACTATGACAGACATGTTGGAGCTACGATTTTTTTGGTATATTTAGTGCGTGTGGGCTGAGGTATGGTTGAATTATAGTGACAGTTTGAGTGTATTTAGTCTGATTATGGTTGGTAGAGCAGATGGTATTAGTGGTAGGAGTGATGGAACTATGGAGATATTGAGCTAAATAACTTGAAGAGACATTCTAAAACATGCTTAATGTTATCAAGAAGCTTGTTTATGCTAACTCCTCCTCCTCCTCCTCCTCCAGTACGCTTGGGTTATCATGAATGGTATTTTGGGTGATATGTTTTCCAGAATATCTGTCTTACGATTGTTGGTGTATGTCGAATGATGTGGACAGTATGTGTGTGTTGGCGAGTCCTGTAATGCTAAAGCATGCTTGAGTTAAAGTGTTTGGTATGGGTGGTTATTGTATTTTGACTAGTGTCAGCCAGCATGGGGTTGATAGTATGAGAAGAATTCAATTGTATCACTGGTATGGACACTGTATGTTTGCTTTGTATGGTTTGTGTGGATGACTGGTTAAGGTATGCTAGAGTTATAATGGGAGATAGGTATAAGCAGTGTTGGTTGGTACAACAAGTAGAATGTGTGTTAGGTTATGGACTGGTCTCAGCTGTATAGTTGCTCGAGTTATGATGGATATTGTGCTTGGTGTATTGGGTGGTGCAGATGAATGGAATTATTTCCTTGGTTATAGGAGATGGGGTATTGGGTAGCCTGGTATGACTTGGGTTATGTAATGGATGGTATGGGTGGTCAGTATATATTTGACTGGTGTCGACCAGTAAAGCAGAAAGTATGAGGACTAAGTAAAATTTTTTGGTATGGTCAGTGTGAGTAACAAATCTCTTACATGTAAATAAAATACTTAAAAATTACACAAGTTTAAATCTGAATAATGGATAAAAAATTCTTAAAAATATTGAAATAGCAATAAAATATTATATGTAAATACACTTCAAATCTTAAACTTAAAAAGATAAACTTATTGCTGGTCTATGTAAGACTGGTGATGGTCGGTAGATCAGATGGTATGCATGAGTTGCAGTGGGTGGAACATTGAATGTTAAAGTGTCTGCTTGCGAGTATATAGAAGCAGCCGGTTTCAGTTAGGTAGCTTAGTTTGACAGTGGCAGTCATGCAAATTTGTCGTGAAGACTAATAATATATGGCCAAGTGTTCTGGTTGGACACTTGCTAGAATGAACTGTCTTGAGCTGCATATAAACAGATTATAAAAATTATATGAAAAGTGAGTATTCTACTGTAAAAAACACTACATAGTATTTAATTTCTCACTGGTGTTGTATCATGCCTGATTTATATATATATAATATGATGGTGCTTTTGTTCATTCACATATACATACATTGAATACAAACCGAGTAGGGTGGTTATGCCTACGAAAAAAACAGCTGAGGCTGTGGATAATTAACATTGTATAGTATTCAGAATTTAAAACAATTAAATAAATTTTTTAATCGAATAATAAATAAAAAAATTTATTATCTTATTTTAATCCTGTATTGTAACCAGTCTGTTATAAACATATCTCGTTAAAAAAGCACTATAAACCAATTATATTTTAAGCTAACCACTATGCTTATAAATGTCTTAAACATACATTCTGGAGCCAGAAATATTACTTGCAAACTAAAAATTTCGTGAGACTGCCTGCTTACTAAGAGTTCGAAAATTATATTTGTGTACCTATATGCTTGCACTTATTCACTTGCTTACAACTCGACTTGCTACATAATTTTTGAAAAACAATCAATGCAAGTATAGGTAAATATGATTTAGAAAGTTATGAAATGTTTTAAATATAATATTTAAGCACATTGCTTTAATGTGAGCTTCTGGTGGTCCAGGGGCTTGCATGCCCGATTTCTATTCGAAAGGTTACGGGTTTAATTCCCGTCTGTGCGTGGCCATTTTTTCTTTTTTTAAATGTTACCAGCTGTCATGGGAAAGAGTGAAATTTACATTATTTAAATTATTTAAACCGACTTTTCAATCACAGATGCATTAAAAATACATTTTACTGTATTTTCAAAATAATTTTCTTGGCATTTTTCAAATGAAAAAAAAAATTAACTAAAATAATTCCACTTATTTATAAATGTATCGTTTCATAGAGATCTGATTGGCAAGGCCGGCCACCTGAGTGCCTCGCAGTCATTTACACTCGACCCCTTCCCCCCGAGCAGTGCCTACTGATGACGTCACTGGAATCTTGGTCTGTAGCAGCTGGTATGTCTGGTTCACAGACATGCGTGCGTGGTTACAATGCTAGGTGGCTTAATTTTTTTTTTACAAAAGTAAAAACAAATTGAATAAAGCAAAATATTAAGAAAAAATATTGATTTTAAAGAAAATTAAGTATAAAAATTTGAATATGTTTTACAAAATCCTACCTGGAATGTACTTTACAATAATGTGTTATATGCCTTCACCTGTATGACAGAACTACATCTTTAAATTCATAAATAAAAACACACACCGACATTTTGCGCACTCTAGCAGGCGATGAAGGAACTGTGTAGATGGTGGTGTTAAACAAGTGTGAATAATCATTGGAGCAAATAAGACTAATCGAACGAATGTGAGAGACAAAGAGATGGAGAGAGAGAGAGAGACAAGAGAGAAAGGAAAGAGAGAAAGAGATGAAATGAGATAGTAAGAGATAAATTAAAACGGAAAAGAAAGAGAGAGACAAGAGAAGGAGAGAAAGGAAAGAGAGAGAGAGGAATGTGAGAGACAAGAGAGAAAGATAGAGAGAGAGAGAGACAACACAGAGTGATATAGCATGAAACATCGAGACAGAATGTTGGAATCACATAACAGTCGTATGTGCCTTGAATAGACGAATATAACACTTAATACTTATGTCTTTAATTTTCTAACTATAAAAATATATTTAAATTTAAAAATAATAATTTGTAAAGTAATTTTATTATGATTTCATGATTGTATGCGCCTTGAAAAGACGAGTCTGGTCACATGTAACACTTAATACTTATGTTTTTAAATTTTTTGTTATAAAAAATATATAAATTTAAATTTTAAAAAATTAATTTTAAAAATATTTTATTATGACGTCATGATCGTATGTGCCTTGAAGATACGAGCCCGGTGATATCAAACACTCAATACTTACGCCTGTGAATTTTTTAATTATAGAAAAGTATTTAATTTTATAAAAATAATTAATAACATTCATTTATTTTTCTGATTTCTCATTATGTAGACTAGAAGCATTAAGAAAGCTCCACAAATCACCTGAATTGGCTCGTTGTTGCCAAAACGGGGCATCCTACTGCTAGGGGTAGTGAAATTTCGTGAAAGATTTCAAAACAAGTTATATTTCAAAACACTGTAGGGTCGTTTACCTGCCTTGGTTGGCAGAATTACCTTTCGACATGTGTCAACTGTCTGCACATGAATCATGTAGGAACAGTCTCGATGTTACCGAAATTTTGAGTGGCCCGATCAAATATGAAAACGTCTTCTCAAGCAGACAGCAACCAATGGCATGAGACAAACTGCTTTTGGGTGCTTATAGTATAGAAGTCTACCGTGTATTCATATTTTTTCGCGAAAAATAATTAGCTCTACGTACTGCACATTCTAGGACATGGCATTTTTTGAGGGAAAATAGGGAAATATCGAAGGAAAAACGGAACATTTTTAAGGAAAAAAAGGGCAATTATAAGGCATTTTTGGGCTAAAACTTACGATTTTTTTTGGTGAAAATAAGCGATTTTGGGGGAAAAAACGGGGAAAAATCCAACTTGGTGACCGGTGACCTTGGCGCCTCGCGCCTCGAGTCCCAGCCCTTGTCCCCGAAGGAACCAAACTCTACTACTGGCAGTATCACCCTTACCATTCCCATGTTTCTGTGCCTCACACAAATTAATTCCAGGTAGGTGGCCTATTATGTAATAATTGTACGTAATACTTAATTTCTTTAAATTCCAATTCAATGTATTAAGTATAACAGTGTTTCAGGCACAGCCCTATTCTTATAAGACTATCATATTCGTCAGTTTACATGGTTTAGTTTTGGTTATACAAAATATCGCAGAGACTGAATATCAAAGCTGCTTTGTTTCTGAATTTTTTTATTGCTGGTGCAGAATTATGCTAATTTCACCAATGAAAACGGGGCAAGAATGAATGCAGTTAAGGAAAAATTTGATACATTTCTGATATGGCGGGTTATGTAACCAAACTAATTAATTACCATACTCTTGGTTACACATCTGGGCGAGATGAACTGCCACTTTACTGGCATAACTGACAATAGAGCAGTTTGATATAACAGACTTGTGTAATAGTGGGTTTCTTCAGCTAAATCCATACCCGTGTCGTTGCACTCTAGTTGTTTCAGAATGTAAACAGTGAAATTCCTACAAGTAGCAGACATATATTAATAATATCAGCCTTATTATATTCGATTTTAGTAGGTTCGAGTTTTATAATAATTTTTAAAATTGTGCCATAGCAACCTTGAAACTATAATCCATTTACGGTTACTTCATCATTTTCTGAAGCCCTGCTAAAGTTCTACTTCCAGGATATCCCTCCGCCTTGTGCGAACTAAGCTTAACCAATTCTGTAAAATTACACCAAAGGACAACGCACAGAATTCGTGTTCCACTCAGTGTAACAGTATTTTGTATAACTATTTCTTACTAGGCGCTATTACCAACACACATGTTTTCTCACAGTTTTTTTTATTCAAATTGTTTATAAATGAAACATTATTAATTTATAAATAAAATATGAATAACATTTCAATTTAACAGGAGAAAAAAAAGCAAATTTTATGTACACAAGTATAAAACGGTTGTGATACATGGTGTATGTTGGTAATAAGTATACACGCCATACATGGGAAGATTTTTCGAAGGTTTCATTAAAAAATGGCGAAGAAACCGCGAATAGACTATACTGGTAAAAATGGAATGTTTTGCAAATATATGCGATTCAATTACTGGGCAACGTGCGTGAATAAATATTCCAAGTTTTACAACTTTACTGTTTAGATTCCTGTAGAACTTATTTTATTAGAATGTTTATAACACCATCATTAAGCTCAGTGCACTAAAACACTGTTACTACACGAATTACAAAAAAAAGAATGCAAACAAACTGTCGAACTATATTTTCGAAAGAAGGCAATTTAATGAGTAGCCAAACAAATACATACAGTTGATGAAACTAAATATTTTTTCTTAAGAGTCTAATTCGTTTTGAGCCAACACAGAGGTTAGGTTTATTCAAGCGCGTATTTTGTAAGTGGTTAGACTGCTCGCCTCGCACCAAGGCGAACCGGGTTCAATCCCCAGCCGTGTCACTCCAGAGTTTTCGCAAGTGGGATATCTTGCCGCACGATGCCGCTGGTCGGCGAGTTTCTTCGGGGATCTCCCGTTCGCTCTGCCCCTCGCCTCGCTACATCGTCATCGGCTCTCAAGACTTCGTTGTTAAGAGGAGTGTAAAACCTGCGCTTCCAATGTCAAGAAGCGAGGGAGCGATACGGGCGACACTAACACGCACGCATAGCTCCTCATCGCTCCTACGCGCAAGGCATGCAGTGTTTCCGTCGTGTGCAAACCAGATCTGTAACAGTGGGATTTGATTACATGCAATGGAAGCCCACAGATTAAACTCCGTCCGTATGTTTGTACTTTTCTCTTGCCACTGCCGCTTAAGGAAACTGCATTGATAAGCTTAATTGGCTAATAAATAAGCTAATAAATAAGCCTATTTGACCATTTTCAAGAATTCTTTCCTCCATGAATGCAGTTAATATGTTAAAAGTAAAAACATAGCGTTATATAATATTATATATATAACCTTTTCTAGCCAAAGGTAGTGTTTACATAACATATATTTATCGAGATACGCGAATACGCGCAAACAACGATTTCACAAAAACACTTTCATACCCACTTTAATTTACGGTTTCAGGTGTTGCAAATAAAAGATTTTATGATGCACACTGTACTTAGTCGACACAGCACTTGTTTCGTTGTCACAACCAATAAGCTGTAGGAGATATGTTTGTCTACAGTGATATGAACCAATTATGACCTAAACCAGTAAGACGGTTTGCGAATCATTTGCTCATAGGTAAGGCCATTGGTTAATGAGTTTCGCAGTGTGTAGTACAGAACCAGAATTACTAACACGTGCGTAATGTACACAAACGTGTACGCTGGGTCTGAATGGGTTAAGGGCCTGCCAAATTTCCTTGCACCCTTAAGGTTTGTTTACTGAACAAAACATTTTGTTGCGGCAGTTAAATATATTTTCAGCCCTATACAAACAAGTAGTTTGTTGGCTGAAACCAACCTTTCTCTCGGTGTGAATTGCCCCCTCCCAACCCCTTGGCAACAAACACACATAAACAAAGGACAGTGTTATCGCAACTACTATTTAATTTGAAAGAAATACGGCTAGAACACTGCATGCACAAAAGAAGTAGATTAAATAATTTCTCCCTGGTTTTTGTCCCCCACTCCTTTTTTTCTAATTACTATATGTAGCGGTACAATTATAATACCAAAAAATTTCACTCTTATAGTTTCACTGTGCTAATTTGCCATTTATTCATCTCACGTATGAGACCGAGACGTATTCCCAGTGGCTGAACCGCTAATAGATTGCCTGATAATGCAGTTTATGCATGTAATATCTAGTAGAAAAAATTCCACGTTCTGGCTGATAGTGCTTTTCAGATATAATCCATTCACGGTTATGTCGAAATTTTCTGAAGATCTGCTTGAGTTCTACTTCCAGGATATTCCTCCGCTTTATGCAACCAAGTCTTAACTAATACTAGAAAATTACACTAAAGGACAACGCATCGAATTCGCGGGCATGCAGTTGTGGTGGTGTAGTGGCTAGCGCACTCCCCTCCCACCATGGAGATCCGGGTTCGATCTCCGGCGGGTTCACTCCCGGATTTTTGCACATGGGAATTGTGCTGGACGATGCCGCTTGCCGGCGGGTTTTCTCGGGGTACTCCCTTTTCCTCCGCCCTTGCATTCTAGCACCGCTCCATCCTAGGGTATCAATTCCATGTCATGTTCAGGGATGACGGGCACCTACGGGTCCTAGCTGGAAAGTCCGTCACTCGGAGAGTGTGGCCTCGTCCTGGGTCCACCCCCCTCTCCACAAATGAGAATTTATTATATATATAAATGAAATAATATAATTTATAATTAAATTACTGGTAAAATTTTAATTTAACGAAAAATAAGATAGTCTTATGTTAACATAAGCATAAAATGCTTGTGATACGTGGAATACTTAGGAAATAACTAAATACGTAATACACTGGGTGATTTTTGCGAAGGTTTGATTCAAAAAGTGGGAAGAAACCGCGAATAGCAGAAGGCAATACTTGAACACGTAGCCACAAATCGTCACGAAATTAAAAATTAACGCAAGTCTGCTCACTGCATTCAGAAATAAGGAGGATATGAAAACAATATTCTATTTCAGTTGGAAAACTCAGTTTACATTGGTGCACTGTGGTGACACTTTAAAAACAATCGTTTTTGCACTTTGTTTCAAAATGCGTTTTCTAGTAAATAATCTATATTTCATTGTCTGTGAACCTACATCATTATCAACTTTGCAGTAGCTAGTATTGATGTTTCAATTTACCCTACTTTAAAGGTATTGCCTTGTAAATAATTTTTTTTCTTTCTTTCTGTGGGCATATACTCAAGTTTTACTAAGATGATGAGTGATATTTCCGAATTGGCCCATCTCACTATTTTAATTTTGAGCTTTCTTGCATCACAACGCCTGTGATTGCAACCAAAGCGTTTATTTTTCTAGGACATTTTGGGAGGAGTTTGAACATACCGAGCAGTCTTAAGATGTCAATAAAAATTACAGAATTTTTTATAAACATTTCTTCTTTTTATATAGCAATGCAAGTTACAACAATTTATTCCAAACAATTTTTTGCCATAGTTTTATTAAGTGCTTTCCATTTATTTTTGGTACGGTAACGGACATAGTACACATTTTAACAGGCGAACAAACATTTCCCCGCAAGGAGATTAAACATAATTGGGACGGACGAGAAAATTTATGTCAAGCTGCTCTGTCGTATTTAATTAACAATAAATTTACTATACTGTTACTAGAAGATTTTTTTAATAACGCAAAAAGGAAGCATTTACTCAACACTAGTTTGGGGGCAAATAAGAGAACAAACTGCACAGTAGTAGGGGCGGGCCGGTCCTAGATACAAAGCGATTTCTCCTTTTTTGATTAACCTAATTAATTTTATATAAAATTTACATCAAAGAGATTCATTAAATTGATTGAAAGGATTAATAAAAAATAGCTGATAAGAATTGTTAATTTTGATGAAAGAGTTAAATTTAACGAAAAGGTTAAATTTATTGAAAGGATAAAATGTATTGAAGGGGTTATTTTTTGAGTGTACTAACAGTCTTCTTTCTTTAATTTTGTAGGGAGCTATGCGTTGTGACATGTTAGGAACTGTGTGTGTATATATATATAGTTTTGTACAAGAGTGGTCTAAGTGCAATTTTGGTTTGTAGTGATATTGCTCATAGACAGTGTTAGTAGAGACGACATTGAAAGAAAGTATTATTCCAAATAAGTTACAGCGTTGCACAAGAGAATTTCAAAGTTTTTAAATGCTTCCTACGTATGAATAAATTACACACATCGAATCGCAAATTTCAAACGATCACAACTAGGTGAAAAACAAGTGCAATTATGTGACTCTCCAGGTGTCTTAAACATAAAGAGATGAATTAGTCTACCCCGAACTGTATGTTAGAAATATAATTTACAAGAGAGAAGAATGACGAATGAACACAACTACGTGACTATGACAGTTATGTCAGTCTCCAGTGTGGAATTAACGACTTCTACCAACAATGAATAAAAAGTCCCTAAAAATTAAATGGCTAAGAAACCCAATAACAAGATATATGACACTACTTCACGCCTCTCACAATACCTTATACGTCCACCTGTGTGTGAAACTGGTGAGGAACTTTAGAAACGTAATCCACACTTTAAAAGAAATTAATTGATTAACATGCATAATGAAATCGCACCTCTCGCAAAGCATGTATATCTCGTTTGGAGGCTGGTGAAGGAATGAAGCGATCTTATGTCGAGAGTCTAACTGTATATACGTGGAGCGCATTCGGAGACTGACAAGCGACTAAGGTTATAGCTACTTGGAAATAGATGTTAATACGATTTACACACTAGTCATATACATCCTTAATTATACCTAGAAAAATATGTTTCCCTAGCAAGCACTGCGTGCAGTTTAATTAGCGAAACACTCAGATAATGATCTAGCAATTCCAGTTAACATGCCCAAATAAAGATTTCCACACTCGCATTTAGAATTTTAAACAAATACAATAGAAATACATGTAATGAAATCGCACCAGTAGCTCCCAAAAACACATACGTCCCCCTCGGAGGTCAGTCAATGAATGAGCATATCGTATGACGTGCGCCTGCTTATAAGCTGTTGCATAGAGCGTAGCTGAGTTGAAAGTTACTACTGACAGACCCTATTTCCCTACCAAGCTACTATTAACGAATTTATTACACTATTCGTCCTACAAGTTAGTAAATGTATAATAGTAAATTATTTGAAAATAACAAACGTACTACAATTTTTTTTCTGTCAAGTCTGTGAAATTCACGGCACTTGGTAACAAAAACGGGATTAGAAAATGCTACCAAGTTTCGTCTACTGAACACAGAAACTGGGTTTACATGATAAACGCACTATCACATGATAAAATAAAGACTTATAAAAAAATATTTCATGCTATAATTTACGAAGACTGTGGACGAGATCTGTACCCCAGAGCATATAATATCGCTTAACGATAATCGCAGATATCACACTTCGAAGGCCGGTGAACTCGAGAGTTCCAGTGTCGCATCTATGCAGCATGAATGTAGGCGAACAACTAAGATGGCGGAAATCTGCGAGCAGTGGCGCATAGCTCCTGCCCAAGGTCAACTACCCCCACCCCTTACACTGGCCAAGAACACATTTTTCATAGGGATGCTCTGTCCCCCTCCAACACAGAGTTCATTTTTGTTGTTTCCATAGCTCCGGGCCACACACCCTCTTATCGATTCAGCACTGCAAGAAACTTTTTATGGGCTATTCATGTGTAAAATGAGCACTTTTGAAAACCCTACTAAAGATCTTCTTATATGCACATTGTGTATTCTCATGCCTTATGTATAATTAACTTTGGCATGGGCCTCTAATCTTTATTCATGCTTTGGCCAAGTGAAACTGTGAAATTATTACAAATGTAAATATTTTCCAAATCTGCTCGATTTTACACTTCGATGCATTAATATTAAAAAAAAAGTGAAATAAACAATGCCAGTTATTACAAATGGTTACATGACAAGATCTATTCGACGTTAGATATGGAACTATCATCCATTCTTTGTTACCAACTTTACTGGGTGCATGTCACTTAGTTCACTTGTTGAAATATATGTAGGCAGGGGTAGTGACTTTTTTCTAAGGCTGATTTAAAATTGCTCACTTTATCGTGAACAGCCTTTAGTGGCAAACACCCCCCTTCGCCTACACCATCCAAGAACTGCCCCCGCCGACGGCATGCTTTGCAAAACCTCTACAATACCATGCAGTCCCGACCCCCTCCCTTCACCATTAGCCCACAACATGCTTTTTGTCCAACAACTTCGGGGTCTCTTCAACTGTCAGGCACTCCTCAAGACACCATGTTGGACTTTTCCAACGCATTTATTTGTTTGCAAACCTACACTTTACTCATGAACTGTGGACTTTCCCGAAAAACCGCTCTGTCCGGTTCTGTGAGAGGAATGATTATTCCCCCACCCGCCTTTTCCCCTGACTCGCCACATATAGAGCTTATCAACAACCTTTAAACCTTTACGCCAGGAGATGTTGAAAAATTCTCGTATTTCGGGTCTCAAGTGTCTGATCGTTTATATTTAAGAAGTTTTGCTAAAAAATTATTCCCCTTAACGTTAATAACTAGATTGAAAATAATAGCAGTAGATATGTAAGTGTACTTATGGAACTGTAGTTTATTGTTTCTGAATAACTTTTCACTATCAAGAAAAAATGATTTTTCTTTACTATTCCGATAAGTAATTTTTGATTGTTCAGTTGTTAATGTAAGAGAATTTGATGCTGCGAAGGAAATGAAATGATAACATTTCTAACAACAGATCCCAAACTTACATGAATGCTTGTGTAAACCCATTCCGACTGTTTAAGGGAAACTAGATGAAAGTGTTATTAGGGAAATGCATTAAACATCAACCCATGTTTAGTTCTATCTCTCATTCTTCTATCCTCTCTCTTTTACATCTTTGAATCCAACTGTAAACGCATGATTAATATTCTGTTTCTTTTGTAATAGGCAGCAGTTATGAAAAAACGTAACAGTGTTCCTGCAAATACTTCTATTTAGAAGAAAAAATCTAAGTTAAGAAATAAATTTGGAATATTTTAAAGAAATGTATAATTAAAAGGAATCAAACACAATGCATTACATCATAAGTAAAATTAAATTAATGTAATGGATTATTGCTTAAACTTAAATCCTATGGGACAATAATCCAAACAACAAGCAGATTAATTGCACAATAAATTGTACATCCAAATACCATTCAGAGGTATATTAAATAAAATAAGACATCAAAATTGTATTAAAAATATTTTATTTAATAACATAATTTACAAACATTGTATTAGAATATTTTAAGATCTTGGCTTTTAACCCATGAGTTGTGTGCTTTTGAGGAACCCCTCCATCAAACCAAGGATATATCTTTCTTCCTTTTATTGATTTTATCAATAAAATATTCATTTGAAGAACTGACATTTTGCAGTTCATGTTCGTAAAATCTGCCTTGTATTGGTTCTCCATCTAATGTTTCCATGTAATACACTCTGGGTTGTGTTTGTCCAATTGAAATAATTCTAAATATTTCATAAGACCAATTAACTGTAAATTATTATTTAAAGATTCCTTTCTGCTTCGAGATAAGTATAAATTCGCCAATTTTGAACATTGGTTTCCTTTCGTCGATGACTTTAACATTATTATAAATAGTTTTCATTAAACATTTATCCGCAATTTCTTTGGGCACCATCTTAACAGTTCTATGATATCTGGAATTCTGAAATTTAACTATTGCAGGCAAAACATCAACCCATTTGTAAGTCCCACTCGATGTGCAATATTTTTATATTAACTGCCTAATCGATTTGTTACAATGTTACACAACATTGGCTTTAAGCTCCGAATATGTTGCATAGAGATTAATACCACATTCAGTCATTAATTTATAGAATGGCGTAGAAAAAAATTCTGTTCCTCTATCGGTTTGGAACGAATTTGGCATTCTCTCTTTCAAAACGATCTTCATTGCATCAATAACCTCTTTCCCAGTTTTGTTTTTCAAAGGTATGCCCTAAACATACTTTGAATAGATGTCTATTATGGTTAAAATATGTGTGTATCCCTTATTGTATTTGGAAAGCAATGTCATTTCACACAAATCGTCATGAAAAAGATCATTTAAACCATGAGTTATAACTCTTCTTCTAGGGTATCTTATCCTTGCAGGAGCGTGAACCTCTTCAGAAATATTACTAAATTTTGTCGGTTATATACCCATATTCTTTCAACTCTTCAATAATACAAAAAATTCTCTTATATGTGAATTATTCCTAGACTCTCTCAAAGCGATGAAGAGTTTTAATATATCGACCAATTCATTAGGATTGTTCGAATATACAGGAGAAAAACCATCACCAACTTCATCTTTATATATTCCACTTCCAACAATATCGGTTATTAAATGTATTTTCGGGTGGTTTTCATCTCCTGAACGAATGTTAGCATTCATTGGACGAATAAGTTCTTTATATTTCTGCAAATCGGTGTTGAAATATCCATTTGGAAATGTTATTTACAGACAGAAACTTTATTACCGAATATCCCAGGAACCAGACATTATCATGTTGATAAACACTAAACGTCATATCGCACATAGATTAAGTTTGTTTTAAAGTTAAATAATGTTGTGTTAAATGAGAAAGGGGTTGTGTTTTGTTATGTTGATATACACCAAAGGTCGTATCGCACATATACGAAGATTGTTTTAAAGTTAAATTAGGTTGCTTTAAATTGGAAAGGGGTTGCTTTTTGTTCTTCTTTGTTAAAGGTTCTTCTTCAGTTTTAATTTCCAAAACTGTTTTATTAGGCTTATCGAACACAGAATGTAATGTATCCATTCTACTCGTAACAGGTTTAAATATCACTTCGTTTAAAACATCCTGTTCCATTCGAGCTAGTCTAGCTTGTAAATATATTTCCTTCACAGCATATATAACGTTATGTAATTGTGAAGCAGAGTCAGGCATATTCTGATTATAATACATTAAATTCAATCTATTTATACACAAATTAAGTTCTTGCTTTTCTAAACGACGCAATAGCTCGAATAGTTTGTGCTTTTCCAATCTTATCGATTTTACTTAAAACAGCATCCAATTAAGTTACAATTTTCGCTTTCAAAACATTAATAAAATAATTTATTCATGTTTCCAAATCATTATTTTTTTATCAAATATGTTTGAGTAACTAAACCAAATTTTTTATTAATGAATTCATCTCTTATATATTGTGATATTTGTTCCATTTGTTTTGTAATAGTATCGCTTACCACATCATTAATTACAATTATTAAATTTTCTTGAATTTCTGTAAGTTGTGTTGTAAAAACTGTGTTTGTCATATCATTTAAGTATTTACTAAATCCATTTAATTATTATTCTATTCTTAATTAATTTCTCTGCAAATCTTTGCTTATACTGGTTTTAAAAAATGGTTGCAATTACACTTGTTTTTTACAATATATTTCAAATCCAATAATTTTATATATTTCTCTTTTATTACTTTTGATTGTGATTTAAATACGTTTAGAGTAATAGTGTTAAAGTCTTCCATGTAACTTTTAGTTACTGCATCACATTCTTTCGCAGCCATACCCATATTAGATAATATATGTCCGTTCAAATCACAATTTCCATCTCGATTTTTGGTTTAACAGCTATTATAATGATTGCATTATATATCGCCATTATATATGTCCAAACTTTGAAATACTCGTTCTTCGCCTATAGGTAAAAAATTGTCAAAACTAAGTTTATATCTGCCTTTATGTAGGGGAAGTGTTGTTATAATCACAAAAAAAAACATATTTTACTTCCCAACAGTAAAAACACTTATCTTTAAATTTTGTAAGTGTCATATCGCCTAAAACATGATCATTGTAAATATGTTGCAGATTTATATTGTACATTTTAAACACAATTACCACATTTGTATTTTCGCACAAATTATGTTTTGGTATATGTGCATAACTTTGCGATAGATAAAAACAATAAACGTTTCAATGTCGACCAAAACTGAAATATCATTGTATTCCACCCTGTAGTTCACACCAATCATCGTCAAAAAAAAATACGGAATTGGGCAATGCTTCATTCGGAGGCACTATATATAAAAGGAAAATATCGCATTCCTTCAATTAACGATAAACTGGTTGCTAATCGTTAATATTTCTCATGTATTGTTTTAGAAAACACATATATGTTTTCATATATAAGTCAATTTATATGTCCCAACAGTGACATAATAACATGATATTCTGCATTAAGGTCCCCCTAATTATACAACGTATATTTGATGATCAAAGAATACCATGTTACAGTTCAATTATGTTTTCTTTCGTATTTACAATTACTGGCAGATGTACATTTTGTTTTATAACCATCATTTCTACACAATCACACAGTATTACATAATGTACTAATGTAAAACTACAAAAGGAGGTTTATATATAGGCTTGCATTAAGTTGAAAACAATGGCTTGTACTAAATGTATCAAAAAAGGATGGGGTGTATTGAATACCTTGATTAATAAATTACCATTTGCATTGCATTTAGCGAAATACAATGATTGCTTACCACGTAATAAACTTGCCAAACGTTTACCATGGAATGATCAAGGAATAAACTCTTTGGATAACACAATATAGTTTATGATCGAAGAAACAATTTGGGAAAAAGACATAGAGCAGATATCATTCTAGCTGATAAAGCTTCAAATATAAAGAAGAATCCATCCACATCTGCAGGTAAAGCTTGGAGCTTGGGTTGTTGAAAAAAGTATGTTTGCCAAGGTGAAGAGAGGCATGGGCTTAAAACGTAAACCAAAGAAAAGCAAAGAAAGGAGGAATCATTCCATTGCTATTTCCAGCATTAACAGCACTTGGATCAATCTTCGGAGGAGTTTCGGCAATTAGTAGAGCAGTTAAATCAAAAGGTAAAAGAATGTATTTGAAACCATTTACAGTTGGTTAAGGATGAAAAGACTCGATGCATGCGAAAAATGCAGTAAGTTCTAAGTAGTCTTCCAAAACACACATTAACAAAGATATTAATGTATTTGTAAAGAAACTGGATATTTCCTATTTCCAAGGTGTGTATATGAGAGACAATTTACCAAAGAAATCAAATTGTTGTGAATTTATGATTGTTAATTTAGATTCGAAACAAAACGAATGAACACATTGGGTTGTATTTATTAAAAAATGTAAATCATTAATTTTATTACTACAGTTTCTGCAATTTATGTCCTCCAATTGAAATACATAATTATAAAAAAAAACAATTAAGGTACAATTACAAAATGGAACAATTACAAAATACAATCAATTGTGGATATTTATGTTTATGTTTCTTTACTATAAGTAGGATATATAAGTAAGTGTAATAGTGAAACATATTAGTAATATGTCAATTACATTGAGATTAAGTGTAAAATTGTCGCAATAGAATGCAGTATATTTCCCTGCATAGAGAATGGAAAATATGTCTAATCGAGTTCGTTACCTACAACAGCATACCAAACATTTATATGCTTAATGAATCATTTACGGCTAATATTGGTGGAAAAAACATACAATATTTTGATGCCGGTAGGATCTTATGAATTGGATGACCTTAAAACATTCATTAAAGCGGCATTACCTGAAGATGAACATTTCTGATTACATGGAAATCCAAATACGTTAACTAGTGCAATGTATAGTAACATTGATATCGATTTCTTGGAAGACAATTCAATTGCAAATATGTTAGGTTACGAATGGAGACTGTATCCCACTAAGGAATTGCACGAACCATCAAAACAATTTAATATATTGTTGGTAAATGTATGTTGTATAAATGTTAATATTGTAGGCAGTTCATATTTGAATGGAAAACCAACAAATACACTACATGAATTCACATGTGCTGTGGCTCCAGGATATAAAATAATTGAAAAAACCAAATACATTGATAAATCTTCCAATAATAGTTAATCATATTGATGAAATAGTTGTTACAATTGTCGATCAAGATGGTAAACTTGTTAATTTTAGAAACAAAGAAATCACCATTCGTTTACATAAAAAAGATATATAATCAGTTACATTCCACTGTGCATTAAAGCATAAAGGGTATGGTGTACAATATTATATTTGGATGTAATGTATGTGGTTCTTTTAAGAACTATGTCACTAAGGTACATATTTCGAAGAAAGGAAGTATAAAATGATATAAACGCAAGTGAAAAATGCTCACTTCAAATAAGTTACCTGTGAAGTTAACACAATGCAACAAATTGTGTTTAATAGAATTAAGATATACTGTTAATAGAAATTGAAGACATACTTAATGTTGAAGAACCTAACAGCTATGAAAATGCAATCACCAATATGGACATACATGTGTATGATCCATTCCGAGCAGGTCCATATACATCTCCTTCGGAAATAAGGATTTCAATATAAAATCACGATATGTATACGTGACCATCGAAATCAAGTTTAAGGTTTAGGGGAACAATTAAAAAGACAGCCGATTCAAGTAATCCAGCAACTACAAACATAGTAAGAAATTGGATACTTCATTGAATCGACAGAATTGCATATCTACTAAATGGAGTGTAACTCTATCAAATACGAGGTGTTGGAACTACTTACACTATAAAGAACTATCTCTCAGGAACAGTAAACGATTTATATACAGGGCTTATGGCTGGGTGGTATAATGCTAGTGATTACTAACTACAAATAAACCCGGGTGGAAAATATGAAGTTGTTATACCTTTAAGTATGGTTTTGGGCTTTGTTGAAGACTACAAACACATCATATTAAATGCTAAACAAGAATTGTATATTCTATTTGGCAATACACATTTGAATGCCATTTATGATACAGCTAATAATGAGGAAGGTGTAACATTAGAATTAAGCAATGTGGAATGGTTAATGCCACATATTGAAATTAACACTCGTGAACGTACAAAGTTATTAAAATTTATCGAAAAAGGAAAGAATTTAGACATTACATTCATATCATGGATGTTTAGAAGTATTTCCAACTCTACCATTAGCTCAAAAAAATAGCGTGGAGTGTGAAATCAAGTTTTTCGTCGGAAAAACCGAGATATGTTGTCATTTGTTTTCAAACAAATCGACAAAACAATTTAAAAAGCTGATAAATCAGTATTCGATAATTGTGATATGAAAAATATTAAACTTCATTTAAAAAGTTAATCTTACCCCTATGTGGATTTAAATATGAACTTTGCTAATGTATTAAAAAAAAACAGTTCACCAATCCTAGAACCCAAAACATTTAAAAGTAGAGGAGTGTTATTTGTGTTTGATGTAAGAAAACGGGATGACACAATTAAAAATAGTGTGATTGATTCATGAATTCAAATTATTGCAAATACACCAATTCTGGCAAATACACCAATTCTGGCAAATACACAAGCTTACACTCTGATAATTCACAATAGATTAGCAAGTTACAATGTAAGAGATAAGCTAGTGAAAATAATCAATTCAGTCAGTAGATGATAAACCATGGTTATGACTAAATATTTGCAATGTGGAAGGATTGTAATCTACAGAAGAAATCTATTATTAAAGAATTAGCTATTACTGATATGGAAGAACATACAACTGTATTCAGTTTCAAAGCACCATTTTACTGGAAATATCCAACTCCCAAAAACAAGAAAACAAATAGATGGGTTACTAAGCATAAGCATGGTTTAACCTGCGAAAGTGGGTGTATAGAGTATGAGAATATTGAAGATATTTGCAAACATTACCTAAATAATTGTGAAATATATGTAGGCAGAGTTGAGCAAAAACACATTTTAGAAAGTGTGTATAACAGGAAAGTAATAGATATTAAAAAAGAATAGAATTGCATCTCGTTCGAACAATTGTGTAAAACATGGATCTAATTCGACATTCTTCTTTGCAGAGGAAGAGTCAAAATTAATTCTAACTTCGGCAATGTTGACTGGAGTGAAACAAACTATGATGATTCTCCTCCCGAATCACTTGCGGATATTATTTGTCTCATATGGCATTATTAAGGAAGAATGAAATTTAATATAAACACTATTGGCTTGATGCCATTCACTACTTCGTAAAGATGGATCAAGAGAACAAAATCGCATGCCTGTGCATACAGAAATACAAATGTAAAGTGAATATCAGCAAGTTATTAGCACATGCAGTTAATAAAGTAAATGAACATTTACTTTACAATCTCCATTATGCAGGAAAATATAAATTAATTAAAAAAACATAGAGAAAACTTATATAAAACATAAACAAATATTTATGAAACAACCTTTACTTCCCCCACACAGTAACATTTATCAAGAAATTCTTAAAAACATATCCTATAAAATAGAATTTTAACCATATTGAAAACATGTTCGGACACATTAATGGAAAAAATATCCATATATGTTTAGTGTAAATATGATTAACACTATACGGAATAAGGAATGGAAACATATATATTAAAATTAGACAGTAAAGCATAAAACATTTCTTATTTAAGATAATATATATTTTGAATAAAAAAATATTTTAGGAAAAATTTAATGTTTGCAGAAATATAGGGTGATGTCATTATATTATGAATCGTAATACTCACGTTCTATTGAAAAGTAATTACTTTTAAAGTTTCGAAAACCAAAATAAATGAATAACAATACATTTAAAAGATTAAAGTAATATTAGTTACGTTTAAATAAGTATAATAGCAAGTGTGAGTGGTAATTATGAAATATAATACTTTATTTAGTTTTTCTGTAAATTATATATCACTTTATTGACTGTGTTTATCCTTTTAATTTATTATTAAACAGAATCCTTTTGGTATGAAGCAGAAGTTATTTTAGTGATAAATAAATGGTATTCATTTCTTCGAGGACGAAACTTAGCAGAGAGGTTTGTCTCAGAGGTTCGGGTGTTGGCTTGAAGATATTTGAAAGTCGGGGGTGTCGGAAGGGAGGGGGCTAGGTGTTTGAACTTCTGACTTCTGGTTGGAGGGGAGAAATCAGGCTTCTCAAATGTTTACCTGGGAATTTGAAATTTTTAGAAATAGGGCTTTACCATCTATTTCCATCCGTTTGTCAGTTCGGTTCACCTTAGCATGTCGCTCTCGTATGAAGATTATTTTCTCGGCTTATCTACCCAAGATTTTAACAAATAACTTACAGATTTTAAGTGGGATTATTTTAATGATACATTGAATGGACCAGATGCTTTGGCAAAATATTTATTCGATTTTTTCGACGATGATGAAGAAAGTGAATCTACTTTACAGCCATCGCACTTGTCAACACATTCAACAACCTGCACTAACGGGACCGACAGTCATGCCTTTCACATCGAAACCAAATATATTGAAAACTGCACTAACAAGACCGACTGTCACGCCTTCCACATTGAGCTCTGCAATTCCATCTGAGACATCCAGGTCTGCAACAACATTGAGAGCTACAGCGATGCCTGAGGCTTCGAGATCTGCCACATCGCCTGAGACATCGAGGTCTGCAACATCGCCTGCGGCATCGAGGTGTGCAACATCGCCTGTAGTGTCGAGGTCTGCAATGTTGCCTGCAGCATCGAGGTCTACAACAATGTTGAGAGCTACAGTAATGCCTGCAGCATTAAGGTCTACAAAAACATTGAGAACTACAGCGATGCTTGTGGTGTTCAGGTCTACAATAACATTGAGGTCTACAGCGACGCCTCCGGCATCGAGGTCTGCACCGCGCCTGTGGCATCAAGGTCTACAGCAACTCCTGCAGCGTCGACCTCAATGCCTTCGACGTCAACGACTTCGAGATTGGAACCTCTAGATTTATCATCAGTTATCAAGTCGGGTGAGGCATGTATAAAAATCCACCAATGTGTTTGTGTTGCACTCAATTAGATTTAACCTCAAGTAATGTGTGGGAAGATATGTCAAAAAATCAATTATATCAAGAGTTGGAAGAGTTTTTAGAGTTCAATTTTGTGATTTCACCTGAGTCAAGTTTACCATCTCTCAAGTCAAGTTTGCCATCACCACAGAGTAAATTTATTTAACCCCCTTCTCCTCCTTTCATACCATCACCGCATGAAATTATTTATACTCCTATATCATCACCAATGTCACCACCACCACCTGTTGTGCCTGTCAAGAAATGCAGATTCAGCTTATCTCTTAACTCTAAATGGATTTTAATGAAAAAAATTCAAAATTACAGTGATGCTTTCTGAGGCAACATAATTCAATATATTTTTTTAAGTTTACAATTGTAAGTATTTTCAAATGTGATATGATGAACAGTTTTTGGGTGTAATATGATGTGTAATTAAAAAAACCAATAAATTTAATGATTTTTCACTGGTAATGAGGAGTTTTTACAGTTTTATTGATTGAAAGTATAAAGTTGGAGCGATTTTAAAGACCCATCATTCAATTTGTTAAAAAGTTTTAATATTTGCTAAGAAAGTTAACGATTTATAACAAAATATGTTGGAAAGTTTTAATAAACTTAATTATTTCAATTATAAAATGTTGGAGAGTTTTTTTCAGTCGTAACAGGAAATGTTATGATTTTTTTTGGAGTTTTATGACATGCGATGGTGTTTTCTTTAAAAAGCTTGAATGGCTTATACATGTAATGATAAAATATGTTTAATGATTTTTCAGTCATAACAGGAAGAGTTATGATTTTTTTTTGTAGTTTTGTGATGTAAGATGGTGTTTTGGTTAAAAATATTGGATGGCTTTCAGTGCTAATACGTTGATACAGGTTTGTAATTAATTGTATGATTTGTGATTTAACATGAGATAGCGATATTTTTTAAAGCTTGTAAAATTTTCAATAGTAACATATTTAAAGTTTTACTACATTAACAAGTTTGATGTGAATATGTAAAGAATTTGTTTTACGAATGTTAATTAACTATATTTTATGATTTTTTAATAAGAATTATTAATGAAAATTTTATATGTTAAAATTAAAATGTTGTGACATGTTATTTATTAGTTTGAAAATTTCCCCCATGTTACTACTTTCGAATAATTGGAAGAGTCATAAGTACTTGTATATGTATGCATATTAAATATTTTATGTATTCTTGGTAAGTTATATTAATATTTTAAAGTCAGGATACCTGTCTGCTCACTTTCACGAAAAATTTTTCAAGTTTCTACACAAATGAGAAAAACTAATATTTCAATTAAAACACACTCTGAAGAGTTAAGGAGAACTCACATAAAATTTTGGAGAGAAACCAACATGTCTGAATGAATGAATTTTGAAACGTAAGGAACAGACTTGAATATCTCGAGAAAACTTAGCTGGGCCCTGGTAAAGAACCCTAGGGAATTTAACAAAACTGAAAGTTAATAAAATCCTTTTCGGGGCCAGGTAGAAAGAGCCCTTGGCATCACACCACGATGCTTCTCCACTGTCCCACAATAGGGAGAGTTCAACCAACCTTTAAAATAAAAATATATTTCTCACAGCAACAAGATTACAACTGTTACAGCTGAAGAATCAACACGACGATGTCTCGTGGTGAAAAAAACACAGTCATACTTTACACAAAATCAGAAAAGATAATTGGAAAACACCTTAAAAATGTAATTAATCCCTCCTTATATAGTAAACTGACACAAAATGGCTGCAATTGTCCTTTAAATTTATGTTAAATATGCCCTTTTAGGAAAAACAGTTAAAATATCATGAAAGTTAACAAGATGTCAGCTTCGATATCAGCCATTTCAAGCTGGATACATGTTATTTCAGTTATATCACACCAATATTTATTTTCTAGAGACAACCTTATATAAATATATATGCATTTTATGTTATAAATTTACAAGTGGGAAAACTACACATAAAAATATGTGCACATATCTAAAAACATTTCAAACAAGTTTGTTTAACATATGTTTTAAATATTTGAAAATGAAGTTTAACTTGAATATTTGCTTACATCGTAATAGTTCAGTATTGAATAAAGATGTGTGTTTCTCATTACTTCCAAAAAAAGGTGTCATTATTGTGTTGGTATGAAAATTTATCATTTATTAGTTAAAAGTTTGCTGGAAAATGGGAAAAAAGTTTGCTGGAAAATGGAATAAAGTATACTGGGAAATGGTTTATATTTTTTAATTGAACTTATTGTGTGTTAAAACATTTCGAACGTATTTCTTAGTGGTGAGGAAAATAAAGTTTCATCGGCGGGACTTGTGAAATTTTTTTTTATTTAGCTGGGAATGTGCCAGGCTATTGCATCTCGAAAAATACGATGAAGCTTCAATGTCCCAGCGAAAATAGCTGTTTGTTAGGAGGAGGAGACAGGGACAGGCAGCTAGTCCAGGTCAGTTCACAATCCGCTGCTGCCTCCTTAGAGAAAGCATCCCTTTGTCCTTGAAGCAAGCCTCCATTCATATCCGAGTCAGCGTTCTGGGGGTAAAGGGCCGGGCCTGCTTGAGAGGCCCCAGTTTCTGGGATATCCTTAAAACGCGTTCTTGAGTTTAGTAAGGAGAGGATGAGCGTGGCACTGAATCGTGGACAGGGGCAGTCATCCGAAAAAAAAGCAATTTCTGACCTTGAGGAGAGCGGGTTTTGCGAAGCACGGCATCAAAAGGGGCAGTTCTTCGGCGGTGTAGGTGGAGAGGGGTGTTTGCTGGTAAACAGGTTCTTGCAGTGTTGAATCAATACCAGGGTGCGTGGCCTTGAGATTTGGAAACTACAAAAATGAACTCTGTGTTGGAGGGTTACAGAGCAACCCTATGAAAAATGTGTTCTTGGCCGGTGTAAGGGGTGGGGGTAGTTGACCTTGGGCAGGAGCTATGCGCCACTGCTCGCAGATTTCCGCCATCTTAGTTGTTCGCCTACATTCATGCTGCATAGACGCGACACTGGAACTCTCGAGTTCACCGGCCTTCGAAGTGTGATATCTGCGATTATCGTTAAGCGATATTATATGCTCTGGGGTACAGATCTCGTCCACAGTCTTCGTAAATTATAGCATGAAATATTTTTTTTATAAGTCTTTATTTTATCATGTGATAGTGCGTTTATCATGTAAACCCAGTTTCTGTGTTCAGTAGACGAAACTTGGTAGCATTTTCTAATCCCGTTTTTGTTACCAAGTGCCGTGAATTTCACAGACTTGACAGAAAAAAAATTGTAGTACGTTTGTTATTTTCAAATAATTTACTATTATACATTTACTAACTTGTAGGACGAATAGTGTAATAAATTCGTTAATAGTAGCTTGGTAGGGAAATAGGGTCTGTCAGTCGTAACTTTCAACTCAGCTACGCTCTATGCAACAGCTTATAAGCAGGCGCACGTCATACGATATGCTCATTCATTGACTGACCTCCGAGGGGGACGTATGTGTTTTTGGGAGCTACTGGTGCGATTTCATTACATGTATTTCTATTGTATTTGTTTAAAATTCTAAATGCTAGTGTGGAAATCTTTATTTGGGCATGTTAACTGGAATTGCTAGATCATTATCTGAGTGTTTCGCTAATTAAACTGCACGCAGTGCTTGCTAGGGAAACATATTTTTCTAGGTATAATTAAGGATGTATATGACTAGTGTGTAAATCGTATTAACATCTATTTCCAAATAGCTATAACCTTAGTCACTTGTCAGTCTCCGAATGCACTCCACGTATATACAGTTAGACTCTCGACATAAGATCGCTTCATTCCTTCACCAGCCTCCAAGCGAGATAGACATGCTTTGCGAGAGGTGCGATTTCATTATGTATGTTAATCAATTAATTTCTTTTAAAGTGTGGATTACGTTTCTAAAGTTCCTCACCAGTTTCACACACAGGTGGACGTATAAGGTATTGTGAGAGGCGTGAAGTAGTGTCATATATCTTGTTATTGGGTTTCTTAGCCATTTAATTTTTAGGAACTTTTTATTAATTGTTGGTAGAAGTCGTTAATTCCATACTGGAGACTGACATAACTGTCATAGTCACGTAGTTGTGTTCATTCGTTATACTTCTCTCTTGTAAATTATATTTCTAACATACAGTTCGGGGTAGACTAATTCATCTCTTTATGTTTAAGACACCTGGAGAGTCACATAATTGCACTTGTTTTTCACCTAGTTGTGATCGTTTGAAATTTGCGATTCGATGTGTGTAATTTATTCATACGTAGAAAGCATTTAAACACACTGAAATTCTCTCGTGTAATGCTGTTATTCATTTGGAATAATACTATTTTTCAAATTCGTGTATCTACCAACACCATCTACGAGCAATATCACTACCAACCCCAAAACAAATTATACTTAGACCACTCTTGTACAAAACTCTCTCTCTCTCTGTATATATATATATATATATATATATATATATATATATATATATATATACACACACACAAACACACACACACACACCCATCCCCAACACGTCACAACTCATCCGAGTGCCACAGCTCACAGGGTGAAGACGTATCAGTGCTCCCGACAAAAAGAAAGAAAGAAGACCCTTAGTACACTCTTGCACCAAACACACAAAAATCAACCCTTTCAATAAATTCAACCATTTCGTTAAATTTAACCCTTTCATTAACTTTAACCCTTTTATTAGCCCTTTTTGATTAACCCTTTCAATCAATTTAATTAACCCCTTTGATATAGATTTTATATAAAATTAATTAGGTCAATCAAAAAAGGCGGCATTCCTTTGTATCTAGGACTAGCACGCCCCTACTACACTGCTCTCTAATTAAAAGTTCACAATCTGAAGTCATCGTATAGGTGTACTGAGAGTACTTGAATGGAATGAATTTTTTCCTTACATCCATTTTAACTGTCCTACAACTGTTCAGAGAAATAGTAAATTCATAATAAAGTTCTTACTTTGTATACTACAGAGTTCTTACAGACATAATAAATGCATCACCTAAATGTACAAACATCTTAAGGAGATGACAGTTTCTACGTTCCATTTCGAACCACTGACTTCACATATTTGTAATAGTCTACATATATCAAAAAATGGCCACAGTCATGAATATTAAAAAGCATACAAAAATTTGAAAAGATTCTTAAAACCTATCAACAGTTTGCCATCACCAAATCGCTAGTTAATGCAATACATTTTTCAGCATTATCTGAGAATTTTTAGTTATGTTACAAAGGTTCCAGCTTATTCTGGCAGCTCGCAAGGCGTTGTGGCAGCTTGTAAGCTATTCTGGCTCCGACCATTTCGCAGCGGTGAAGTGGCTATTCGAAGCATTTAGCCAGCATGGGTTTTCCAGACACTTTACGTCACAAACACCATAAGACGACCTTATCACTCATCGGAGTTCAGCATTGCTCTACACACTTCGGTAGCTGCTGTGCATGCATGTTTACAACGCAGCTAGCAGACTCCTAGTCTGCTAGCTGCCAGTCTGTAAAATAAACGAGTTATGCCTTTTACTTCATGTTATGCATTCTATTATAGCATGAAAATTCAAAGAATTTTCAATGGCCAGAACAATTTAAAGATTTTCAAGGCTTTGAAACAGATTTTTTTTTAAATTTAAGGATACGTAAAGGCTGCAAACATACACACACACACACACACACACACATGTTGTTCAAGCTTAAATTAGCAGTTTTGAAAGCCCTGCTTAAAATATAATTTGCTCATTTTGTATCATTTCTCCATACGTAACATTTACATGGCCATGGGATTAATGACTTTATTCCTGCGTATTTAAATCTGAGAACGTGAAATTGTCAGGAACCTAAAATGTTTCAATAATATGCTATTCCTTAGTTTACTGTGAATACAATGCTAGAATACCAATTTGATTACCCAGGATATTAACTTCACACTCGCAACACAATGTCTAAGATTATAACTATAGGTAGGGCCCCGAGTATTTCGCGGATTGAGCTGGCAGCAAGCTAGGCTGGACAGCGCTGTATACACTCAAGAGACATTATCGTTTGCTTATTGGTTGCTGTGATCAAGTGAGCCTCTGTACAGGACTCATTCGCTCACACTACTGCTTCCTGCTTATTATTGGCTCACAGTTTAATAGGGTATATCTAAATCACAACAGTAGGAGAAAAGAACAAGTGTTTGGAGTCTACCTCGTCTCCGAATGAATTCGCGAAATACTCGTGGCTCTAACTATAGGCTGTTCACGGTAAAATGAGCATTTTTTTAAACCCTGCTTAAGATTACTTTTTGTATGTACTTTGCGAATTCTTCCGCCTTATGTAAAATTGGCATTGCCACAGACCTCATCACTTTATTCATGCGTCGGTAGAGTGAAACCGTAAAATTATTAGGAAAGCAAATATTTTACAATTCTGATAATTTTTTCACTTAGATGCGTTAAAGAAAACAGACTGCGAAATAAATAATTCAAGTTATCACAATTGGTTACCCAGCACTTCTTATTCGATGTTAAGATAGGGAACTACTTTCCTCCCATCGTTACCAACTTGAGTTGGCGCATGTCACTCAGTGCTCCCGTTAAAAGACATGCAGGTATGAGGAGTGACTTTTTCTAAGGTTGATTTCAAAAGTGCTCACTTTATCGTGATCAGCCTTTATTTTACTTCATTTACCGCCAATTTAACTGCATGTTAGAGTATACGATATACGATAGAACATAAACTGGTAGTGATATTTTTCAAAAGTTGTTTAATTAAATGTGCTAACTTTACCGTGAACAGCCCATAGTAGCAGATATCCTGGTATGTGGCAAATTTGCCTATACTATTTATGGTTTAAAATCATTCACTACATCTTAGGAAGTTAATTTAATCAAGGGCCCCGTCTACCTGGAGATATATTCCGCGTCTGAGACAGACATTCGCGAGAGCGATAATGGCTACACCGCCACGTGCCATCAAGTGGACCATCACCTCTAAGTGCAAGGCTCTGAGCTTGCCTGCAGTGTTCTCGTCGTGATGCGTGTAAAAATTGTTCACGATAAAGTGAGCACTTTTTAAATCAACCCTAGAAGAAAAGTCACTACCAATGCCTACATATATTATAATGAGTGCACTGAGTGAAATACGCCCAGCGAAGTTTTGGTAACGATGGATGGAAAATAGTTCCATATCTTAACGTCAAATTAAAAGTATTAGGTAACCATGTGTAACTATTTAAATTATGCGTTTCTTTCGCTTTGTACTATTTTTAACTTGTCGAAGTCTAAAAAATGGCAGATATGTGAAATATTTACTTTTCTAATAATTTCGTAGTTTCATTTGACCGATGTTCGAATAAAGTGATGATGCCCATGGCAGTGTTATTTTTACGTAAGGCAGAAGACTACACAACGTGCATACATGTAGACTTCAAGCAGGGCTTTCAAAATTGCTCATTTTAACGTGAACAGCCTTCACCTATGGGACATTCAGTGGTGACCTCATAAATTTATGGGCGGAGAGTCTGTGGCAATGTTCAACGTAGGACCCCTTGAGCATTTTAACATGTATCTGACGCTTATATTTTGCAATACAGCTATTTGAAAAATTAATTTTTAATTTTTAATTTTTTGTTTATGTTAGAGAGCTGTAGAATAGTTCTTCTAATGCATGTGACGTTCGGAAAGCACTCACATTTCTGAAGTGGTGTTATTTTCGTAGAAGAGCACATTGGATGCACGTTTAGCACTTGCTCGAGTGTAACTCGAGCAAATCTAATTTGAACATTTCTTTGTAGTTCAGAACAAAACTAGCATGTATGTGCAGTCCTTGTTCGGATAGTGTTTAACGGTAGAATTAATTTTTATAGCCACTCAAAGGGGCGTGATTGATTGTAAATCCTTTTTATACGATAAAGGACATTTGATTAGGCCAATATCAGCTTTGGCTCTCCATTGGTTGATGACTGGCCAATAATGAATGCTGTAAAGTACAGGTCCGGTGTGATATGGACTAATAGGACTGATGGAGAGTTCTAACACAGACAGCAACAGAACAGATGTTCTTGCAAGTAAATGTGTGTAGACTTCAATGTGTTAAGTGTTCTGCTATATAATGGGTTCATGCTGACTGTTGATACCTTGCTAATGCAGACTGTAATGCCGATCGTCACCTTCTGCGTGCTGCAATGAATGCTGATCCTTTGCTGACTAGCGTAGTTCCAGTGATGTGCTATAGGTGACAGGACGATCACTTATTTTAAGTTGCATTGTGTTTACTACATATGTTGCAACAGTATTTATAGGTTGTTTACGGTAAAGTGAGCACTTTTGAGGCCCTAGTTACTTTTTCCTTTCAGCCATTTTTTATCTTTTAAACACTTTTTAAAATAAATATTACCATTCAAGTGATAAATACAGTGCGTATATTCGACTGCACTTGGAAGTTAACGTCTAAGACGAAAATGAAATAAATTTATTTACTATTATTACAATCGAGGGGGCTTTCAAAAGTGCTCACTTTACCGTGAATAGCGTATAACCATAGAAACCAAATACTCTTTTTCCCCCACCTTTGTTTGCACCTGCGCAGCTCGATCTTGGATTCCATTGGTTCGTCCATCATGACGTATTTATTAATAGCGAATCATACGCACCCTGCTCATCAGCTGCCGAACCCGAGTTAAAAGTTGGTTATATTGGCCAGCACTTCACTGCACTGCACTGCTCTGCACATCAGCACTGATGTCACAGGTCACGTGAACCAATCACATTTCAGAAACGCGTCGGCACTGCATGCCATCAGCCCAATTGTAGCATTAGATTAATGGTCTCTTGGGGAAACGTGTATTTCAATCACTCAGCGACGCAGCCAGGTATATGGGACCCGTGTCGCCCGCCATGTTGAATTTTTTACTTTTTTCTTCCTGATTCAAATTTAGGAGGATTTATTGAGAAATGCTCTACAATAAAAGCATATTACCTTACCCATCATTATGGACATAAATATACGAACTATTAACGTATATTTATGCAACAATTAACGTAATTCAAAACGTTATAAATTAATTCACTCTCACTTTAGGGAACACCTATACACAATCAAGTACAAAAATTGTACAGAACCATAACATGTAAATGCTTCCTTAATTAAACATTTTCGGTAATGACCAGAAATGATGGTTTATCGCGGAAAAAGTTGGCTGTTTTGCTGGGTTCCGACGTAGTGTACACATGTCCGACAGTCTTCTTTTCTTACTGGCTGTCATGCATGTATGAAGCTGCTACCCCATTTCACCGGGCCAATGAGGATTCTGATACTATAAGGTAGAACGTTCGTGATTGGTATCCAAACAACTTAACCGAGTCAAAACATTGTTCATCTAAATGAAAGGATAAATTAATTAGAGTGTTACACAAGATACGTTGGCTAGAAAAATTTCCGCTATTTTCCATCATCTCTAGTGATGAGGCCCAAGGCAATGTTAATTTTACGTAAGGTGGAAGAATACACTATGTGCATACAAGCAGATCTCATGCAGGGCTTTCAAAAGTGCTCATTTTACCACGAACAGCCTATAAATATGTCAGTATAGTGAGGGAAGGAGAGGGGACACCTGGCCGGCAGATACGAGAGGAGTGCAGGCAGGCAGGCGGACGTAGATGCTGTGCTGGACCAGCCAGGCAGCCAAGCAGGCAGGCAGTCAGGCGGCCAGGCAGCGGGTCGAGCCGGGGCAAGGTCACCGCAGCCCGCAGCCCAGCCGGCGCGCGCACCAAGGTCCAACATTCGGCTGCCGCTGTTGCCGGTCCAGCAGGGCCGACGTTGTAGAAGCAGGAGGTGGGGAGGGGGGGAGCGACCCCGCTCTCCGACACCGCCGGCCTTGGAGCGCGCTGCCCCGCCTCGAGGGTGCCCCACGACAACTACAGGCCGTCGCACGTAGCCTGGTCCCTTCCCTCTGTCATCACTCCTTCCCTGCTTCACACGTCGCTATAGGCCGTTCACGGTAAAGTGGTCACTTTAAGAAGCCCTCGCATTTTAAATAATAGTTGGGGGCAACTGTTTTTTCGCGAAAAGATTTCAGGACAACTTGTGTTCCCTCGCACTTCAGTTCAGAATCACTTTCGTGATTGGATTATTTGAATTGGCACGCGTATTATCTGTCTGCTTGCGAATCATGGACAGTCAGTATCGGAGAAACTTTATTCTAATTGGTTCACTCATGTAACAGACTGAGACTGTCTTCATACACAGACAAGCGGCCAATAGTCAAATGAAGACTGCAAGTGTGCACATAGGATATTGAAGTCTAGCCTCCGCGTAAATCTTTTTCGCGAAAAACAGGTGGCCCTAATAATAGTCAATAAATACATTTTACTGTAGCCTTAGAAGTTATCTTTCGAGTCAAGTGAAATAAACTTATTTTAAAAGTGGTGGAATGATTAGAAAAAAAATGGCTGATGGGACATAATTAATTAGGTCCTCAAAAGTGCTCATTTTACCGTTAACAGCCTATACACACCTTGCCAAACGGCCGCAGAAAACGTTTAGTCTTCCCCAGTAGGTGAGCGGATGAAATTGACATTTCGTTAAGTTGTGTTTATGAATGTGTGCATGTGAGTGGGCGTGTAAGTGAACGAGTGAAAGTAATTAGATCGTATCTTTGGTTTGTTTAGTTTTTAATCTGTAATATCTATGTATGGATTTCTAGAAAGTGGAAATGCGTAACGGTCCAGTGTGACATAAGGCGACTATGCCTTAACTGCGCTATTGAACCGTTGTTAAATAAATTAATAACACATAGAGGTCTGCACACATTTCCTGGCACTTAAGACAGATCAGAACTGAGTCATCTATATCCACTACTGCAAGAACACCGGTTCTGTTGGTGTCGGTGTTAGAACTCCCCGTCGTCCTATTGGTCCATACCACATCGGACACTACCTTGTACTTTACAGCGTTCATTACTGGCCGGTCATCAACCAATGGAGAGGCGAGCTGATATTGACCCAATAAAATATCCTTTATCGCATAAAATGATTCACAATCAATCATGTCCCTTCGAGTGGCTATTAAAAAAATAAATTCTATCGCTAGCAATATCACTGTCATTGCGCTGCACATCCATTCGAGATTTGTTTTGAACAACAAAGAAATTTTTAAATACGCTTTGCTCGAGGTACATTCTAGCATAGTCTACGAAGTGTCAAATAAGGGAACAGAGGTGGAAACTTCCACTCTTACAGCCAGTTCAAGTTGCACGCGCCACCAAGATGGCGTTACTAGCTATAGAGCGTCTCACTCTTAGATTACAGTGTGCGGTGTAATGGAAATTCACTCTCTCTTTCCAATACATGGTTTCTGTCGTTTACTCTGCCCTTGTTCCTGCGTGCACTGTTGCCTATTGTGTTATATTTATCCAGCCTAAAAAAAAAAAAAATGCCATTTTCGTTGCGTGCGCGCCATGCAATCACAATGATAAGGTTTCTCAAAGGCTTCAGTTTCCAAAGAGCCGCTTAGCTTTGCATCGCAGGATTGGATTCATTTACGAGTTGGCAGGGAGGTAAACAGATAAAAATGATCTTAATCAGGCCGTTTCCTTCCCCGCCCATTTGTTTCTAGCTTGCCAGTTACGTCACACAGCTGGAGCAATTTGGCAACAGTGAGCGCCATAAGCCCTGTACTGCAATCTAAGCGTGAGTCGGACTATAGCAGCACGTCGGAGAGCCGTTTGCCAATCAGCGCCTGGTATCCTACCTGCCTGGAGGCAGCCCAGCCAATAAGAAAGCTCTCGCGGCACGCAGTAGCCAATCAGACGTGACGCTCGCTTACAGAGCCTCACTCGAACAATCAGCGTGTGGGAACGGCCCATATCTAAGAGACCGCCACGCCATTTCACCTAGGCATGCTGAGCTTTACATGAATCGATTTCCTGGATCGTTTAGATCGTGGCACAACAGTATCGATATTCATAAAAATCGGACAGAAAAATCGATTTAATGGAAATAGATTTTCGATCTTTTAGGTCGATTGTACTTGCAAACTTCATTTCAATGCAGTGTTACCAGATGACGGGAAATTTCCCGTCTTAAGGGAAATTTTAGTGGTAGGCTTTGGCTATACTGCATATTTGTTTAAGTTTTTGTATCGAATTCCGTAAGTCCAAAAGTTGAGACAATTCATAACATGAAGTGACACGCAATCACTGAATCGAAAAACGTTTCTTCAAGAAATATATAGATTCCGAAATAAATCAGCGTCTTCAATATCGACATAAAAATCGATTTTTAGACTGGTTTAATCGATTTTCAAAAAAATATATATTGAAACGGTATCCCTAACTTTACCTGTATGTGCTTACTTATTACGTGAGCCTCTGCTCTTGTGGTCTGCCGCTCGCTGGCAAGTGGTCAAGTTCCTCCCGGGTATACGCTCTGGTTATTAGTTTCCTTTGCGTGCACGATGATTGTACAGGCCTGCGCAAACAGCGACTTCCTAATGCAACAAATCACAATCTCAGGCCGTGTCCAAAATGACAAATTCGTTATTTTGTAATTTTGTCATTTCGTAAGTTTCAATTCGAACATTGTCGACAGTCTCTTGTTTAGCACTCGCGGCAATGCATTTTTACATTAAGGCCATGCGTCGACATGCAATTACTAGGTTTTGCAGCTAAACGATCGGCCGATCATCGTGTTGCGCACACACATAATAGGGCAGACCGAGGCACTGCGCACACATGCGACTATGTAGCTGCACCTTTCACATCAATTTGATAATAGATTTCACAGAGGTAGCTTGTTTGTGTGCTATCGAAATTAAGAGAAGAGAAATTAAGAAGAAAAGGTAATATTGTGTAGACCCACTTACTAGCCAGCGTTTGTTGATTGGGAGATTTCACAAACTTCAAGCAGAATTACGCACCTATCCGGAAAAATTCTTCAGGAATGCCATCTCTCCAGAAGAACGATTGTCAGTGACATTAAGGTAAGAAAAATAAGCAAAAAGTAATAGCATGAATTTTAATGTTAGTATTTAGCTTATATATTTGGTTCTACATTGTATTGCAGAGTATACATTTTGATTGATAAGATTGATAATTACTGATTGTAGAAAGAACGTTAGCCTTATAACAAAAATGTTACATAGAACATCTACAAGTCTAATAAATCAGACTTCGGAGATGTTGGACATGATTAAATCCAAGTGCTTCGTGTACTGTCAGTAGCAGTGGGCGCCGAGGAAGGTAATGGCGTGGCCATAGGGACTTTAGGTTGAGCATAAAAGACTGGTTGAGGTGGAGTATGCGGAATGCTTGTGATGTTCAGGGGGAACTGATGAAAATGAGGGGGTTCCTTGAAAGCGATTTGGAAATGTTTGAACATATGTTGGTTGAATTACCCGTCGAATAACCGACAGAAATTCCATTTTAGCTTCAATTTTCTGATCATCAGCCATTCGTTTAAATGCTGGCACCAAAGATAATAGAATGGAAGGATTTGTATTCGTCATTGTCTTCGGCCTTCTTTTCTTTTAGAATGCTCAGTGATGTTTCCTCGTACGACTGTGTTTTTTTTTCTTCTGTTTACCTGTCGGAATACTCTGTGGACAATGACAAACTGCTTTACTGTATGATCATGTTCGTGTTCATTTTCGGAATTCTCACCTTCCAGTCGAATGGGGCTTGTCTCACTAACAGTCTCCCTCCCTGTCCTCTATACTGGGCTGTAAAAAACAATAGTTGATAAAAAATATATATACTTCCGATGTTTGTGTGCTGCTTGGCCAGATGTACCTTTTCATTGTTTATTTAACTCCCTCCTGAAAGAGTTCTCAGGTTTCGCCACCCCTGTTGTATTTCTTTCCCTACACAAACAAAATAACAGAAGCATGTAGTAAACAAATAATAGAATGCACAATGTTAACACACACAAACACACACACACATTTTGTTTGTGTGTGTGTGTGTGTGTGTGTGTGTGAAGGGGTTCGTCTCAGTATGGCGTGATTGCGGTTGATAGCTGGCAATGTAGTCAACCTTCAATAGCACTTGTATTGCACTCTATTGACACCACCGCCATATACAAGTTACGTGTAGACATGCAGGGAAGACCACCTGTTGTTAGTATTTATGCATTGACCTCATGTTTAGACGGATAATTAATACAGACGAAAATGTATCGCATGTGGGTAAGATGAATGATGTCAGTTCATGTTTTTCCATACATAATTTTTCAACTTGAAAGTCACATAAGAAGCAATACTAGGGTGTTTCCATCGTGGCTATATGCAACAACGAATGTGCATTTCGCAATACACGCCTACCAAAGCGGGCTCCTTACCTTCATTGATCATGAAAAATGTTTATTAAAACAAAACACTGAAAGAAAAATACTGTTGTAGAATATTGTTAAAGATATGTGGTAACAGCAACAGAACATATTGTAACTATCAATGCGTCACAAATCACTAATGTCATTACTGTTACGTTCTACAGAATAGAATGTTGCGATTACACACGAGTAGCGTTCTGAATACTATTCAGTATGGTATTCCCCACAATATGATAGTGCCACAACAGCAACATATTGCAGCGCTAACAATCTGTTCTGGTGTACTTACTGAGTAGCATGGTAGCCTCAGCAATAGTGCATGGTAATCCTAACAATCTGTTCTGTTGTGTTGTGTTTGTGTGGTAGCCCCAGCATAAGAGTAATGTTAACACCTGTCTACTTAACCTTTTTTTTTTCAGATACCTTGCGACAGGGAACAAATTTCATTCTCTGTATTACGAATACCTGATTGGCATTACAACAATCCGGACAATTGTCAAGGATACATGTAACAAATTATGGATTTGCTTGACCTCGACATGTATCCCAAGAAAAACTGAAAGTACTTGGCTGAATATAGCTGCAAGATTTGCTCAGATGACAGTATTGCCCATCTGTTTGGGAGTAGATGATGGAAAGCATATCAGAGTGCACCAGACAAGCCGCAGTGGTTCTCAAATTTATAATTTCAAACATTTTTTTCCTTCATACTTATGGCAGTTGTTGATGCTAATTATTGTTTTATTTTGGCTGATGTTGGATCATATGGTAGTGCTAAAGACTCGCACATGTTTCCGTTAAAATTTCGGACAAAAACTTGAGAATGCTGAGTTACATCTACCAGCGAATCGTGCACTGCCAAATGACAATGGTATTGCCATACATTTCGTGTTTGTAGGAGATGAAGCTTTTGCTTTGTCAGAGCATGTACTACGTCCTTATTGGCGACATAATTTGGCAAATGTGAAAAGAATATTTAATTATAGGCTTTCTAGAGCGAGACGACTTGTGGAATGTGGGTTTGGCATTCTGGCCAACAAATGGCGGATATTACACCGACCACTAGATGTAAATATCACATTTTGTGATATTATCAAAGCTTGTTGCATTCTTTACAACTACGTATGCCAAAAAGATAGCATACTCTTTGAAGACACATTATATGAGCCCCCTCTTGCAAGCATTAGACAAACCATGTACGCGGATCTCGTGGTGGAATAACAAGAGATTATTTTGCAAATTATTTCAAATCCCCTCAAGGGTCTGTCTCATGGCAATATGATAAAATATAGGGAATTTTCGTACTTCTTTTATTACGTTTAATAATGCATCAATTTTACGTTATTTCTTACCTTTCAAGGTTTTTTCTGACGGAGTCAAATCATTCCTCGAAGGCACTACTATTTCACACACTTCTGTCAAAAGTCGTGCCACTGCCTTCCTACCTGAATATTCTTTCAGCCCTTTGCTGTAAATGGCAGGTCTCTCTTGTACAGCTGTGAAGAACTTTTGGTCCAGTCTTCGTAATCTTCCAATTCTGTAGTACAATACATAATAACAGTTTGTTGACGTATGGAGGCTGTTTCAATATTTTATCTAATGCTACCACGACATTGTAAAGTAATATTACATACTTCGTAAGAAAATTAATGAAAGCTGTACAACAATGTATAGGGACTACTCACAAGAAATAGATTATAACAACTTATGGATTTATGCACAAAGGATTTTATTGTTATGCAATAACTGTATGTACAAACTGTATGTACAAATGTATGTACAAATTGAATATTTGTTATATAGGTATATAAATTATAAATTAATGTATGTACAGTACATGAATGTCAATAATGAGTGTAATGTAAGCAAATAATAAAGAGATGTGTGCACATTGTAAATATGTACCAAGTATGTATAATTGCAATAATAGATTTGCTTACCTCGTTGAGATGCCATTCTTGACAGAAGCTGTGAACTAGATGACGGCTGTCGTTCGACAGTTTCATTACTTGCTCGGACACATTAAAACCTGCAGGACACAAATCGATTGCGCGATCACTTGGTTTGTGGATAAACACAAACCATTTGGTCGGCCGAGTTGCATGTGAGCGCAGTCTCATAAGACCCTGTGATAGTCATTCAGACAATTGAACAATCTGCCGACCAATATTGCATGTCGGCGCATGGCCTAACAGTGAGATTTTTTAAATCTAAATTTTATTCTTTAAATTGACGTACTATTTCTACGATCATCACGGGAATGCTGCGAATATGTTAGTAAATAAGAAAATAATTTATGCATTAACGACTTTAAAAAATGGTTCCGGAATATATATACAAAGCATAATACTCACCTACTTGCTTTTTAAAACATGTCTAGTGTATTTTATGAAAAGTCATTTGTTTTAAAATAAAAGTTTTAATTACGCATTCGCACATCTGATTTGAATGTCAAAATCAACATCGTTCTGATTTTGAAATTTTGTATTTTTGCTAACATCCGCTGTGTACAATATACGAAATACCAATTTACCAAGTACGTCACCATTTTTGTATACGAAATCGGGACACGTGAACATCTTGTCAACAGAATCTGCCATTTCGGACACGGTCTCAATCACAATTTCGCGTTGCTCAAAAGTTCCTTCTTGCCCCAGAACACGAACAGGGAAAACGAATAGAGGGGACTGCTGAGCGATTGCTCGTATGAACGCTGCTTGTTTGCGACTGTACAATCTCGATCAACTTGGCAAGGAAGGAATTACCGCTTGAAGCGAGCAACAATCTGAACGCACTGCGACCCACTCATTATTACGGGCACCTGTCATTTGAGAAAAAAATTTCCATTACCTGAATGATTGGCCCGAACAGGCGAGAATCTGCTTGTTGCAAAAACGCGTTGCAAGTAACTGAAGGATAGTTTATGAAGACTGAAGTTGGGCTCACAACCATACGTCGCACCCGTCAGTCGCCCGTCCGTCCGTCAGTCAGTCATCCGTCTGTTTCTTCATCCGTCAGTTGAAAGCGACTCGCAACAATCCGTCTTCATGTATTTTCTTTGGTTTTCTCACCAAAATTGTTTAAAACGTTCACCATATTACCTCTATATAAAACCTAAGTGTTGAGCCAAAAAGGTATTCAAACTAGAATAAAATATACACACACATGTGCATTCCATTGATTTCTCCAAAATACTGGTAAAACTTTCTCAAAACGTGTAACTTATACTGTATTTTCATCCTAAAATTTTCAGCTAGCCATAACTTTGACAGCCACTCAAAATTTTAGATCTGGCTTCTTTTGCAACAAACACAAAAAGTTTATGTCTTCCAACCTGGCCACCTAGGGTTTTTCATGGTCATTAACAGGTATTTTGAGGTAAATATTTCTTATTTCAATTGTACTGTTTATTATTCAAAAATGTAAATCCACAACTATTTCAAAGTTAAACTGATAAAAATCTCTGGCTTCTAAGCCCTGGCAGAGGCCAATTAATCTTCCTGAACAGCCCGTTTCCAAAACGGTGGGCAAACAAAACCATGAATGAAGTTATTCCATCAGCTCAAAAACGGCAGTGAACTGACAACATACAAAGTATCATATTCAGGAAAATTTAAATAGTTTTTTTTTCCAACAAGAAAAATTAAGGTTCCTCCTCTCATGTTTACTAATAACTATATTGTTAGACTTTAAGAAGTGATTCCTTATTAAGTTGTGCAGAAATAACTAAACTGCCTATTTTATCCATAAAAATCCTTACTGTAACTGAAAAATTGGAGCATCAAAATGACGTTCCTGCATCTCCTGAAGGGTTTTAAATTTATATATATAACCAGTGATCAAACTGAATACCTGACCTGTCATCTAGGGGAGAATTCCCTCGCAGCCAAGCATCTGACCCGATACCAGGATTTACCATCGTTTAAATACAAAATACGAACATTGCCTTGCTATGGGGGTAGCTACAATCATCCACCAACAGCGAGCCACTGTCGTAAAAATCATTCTCCAAATTAAGCCCTATAGGGGTTACCAAAATTCACAAACATTTAAGAACCATCTAGTGGAATTATCTGTGACGTCACAACCTTTATATTCAAACTAACCATTCATAATTGCACGCGCAGGCACGTATTTTCCGCCGCACATCAGGGAAGGAACACTGCTGAACTCTGGTGGTGGCGACTTCAACTCCAGCCAGCTGAGCTGCACCCGTTAGTATGGTAGACGACTCTGGCGGACTGTGATGCGTCACGGTGCCAGTCCACCAAGAAACATTAATTTGTGCAGTATTTATGCTACTACGAGCCATAAATCCACAAATGTGGGCTTCATCATATAAATGCAAGTGTTTATGCGTGTTAAAAGTAAGTTTGTAGCATTGTTTGTCCATATTCTGTAGTTTGTTCCAGTACATGTCTTCCGATGAATACTTTTCCTGAGGCAGACAGGTGAAAATGGTGTTTTCGTAGAAAAGGGCTGTTGTTCTGCTGGACTTAACAACCTACTCGCATATGAGACTGGCCTCAGACTGTGTTCTTTTTCCTGGCATAACACTGCACCTAGCGCCTTAGAACTCGCATCAACCTGCAAGATGAATCTTTGGTCAAATTGTGCTAACTGCAAAACAGGTGGTGTAGCTAATTTTTCCTTAAGAATGGAAAATACTTTATTCTGAGCTTCCCCACCAAACAAACTCCACATCCTTCCTTTTTATAGCATTTAGAGGCTCGGCGATCCGGTTAAAATCTGGTATGAATTTCGAATAAAACCCGACCAACCCCAGAAACCGATGCACACCACGAAGATTTCTGGGAACAGGAAAGTTTACCACCGGGCGTATTTTCTCAGGGTTCATCAGTAAGTTACCATCTGAAATTACAAAACCAAGGTACCTAACACTGGTATTCGCCCATGTTAAATTATCTGGGTTTGGGGTCAGACTCGCTTCCCTTAAGGCCTCAAGAAAGAGTCTAAGATGATTTAAATGATCTTCAAAAGTTTTACTGTAATGACAAACATCGTCAATATATGTAAACAAAAAGTGATACTGATATTTACTCAGTACTTGAAACAAGACTCTAAACATAGCTTGAGTACCACAATTTACTCCCATGGGAAGACGTTTCCATTGATACTGACCCCAGGGGGTCTCGAAGGCCAAAAACCCCCGAGAATTTGGATGAAGATCACACTGTAAAAAGGCTGAGTTAAGATCAAAAATGAAAAAATAACGTGCATCTCCTACATGCTGGAAAACTGATTCTATGGTTGGAAGCGGGTAGGGATCCACGTTAATTTGTTTATTGACCTTCCGGTAGTCACAAATTATGCGGTACTCCCCTGGTGTTTTCTTTGAAAATAAAAAGGCAACCCCGAAAAAATTACTATTGGACAACTTTACATTGTCGGCAGCTAGAAGATCTTGAATAATTTTCCTAAAGGCTTTCAATTTTGGTGGAGCTACCCAATAAGGGATGGAAGACACTGGTTCATTATTTTTAAGTTTCAAAATAATGGGTTGCTTGGTATAATGCCCTAACTGATTTGCCACTACATCCTTAAATTCCTGTTTCAAAAGCCCCAATTGTTTTTCCTGTTCAGTCTTGCTACACTGGATATTTTTAGCCGAAAGATCATATGACTCAAATTTTTGGGTCATAACCTCCACAGGTTGAGAACTACCAAAAGAAAAAACCAGTTGTTTCCGAGCTAAATCTAACATGGCTTATGTTTTTCCTAGAAAACCCACCCCAAGCATTAGGTCATGACATAATCCCGTCAATATCCTGAAAGGAACCCTCCACGTGAAATTTGAAATTTTCACTTTGAAAACTGCTAATCCTGTGGAATTTATAATTCCTCCATTTGCCATAGAGAAACCCAATTCCTTTCCCCTATTTAACCGTGATAAGTCCCTTAAGCAAATTCCTTAACAGATAGTTACAAAAGTCCTGATTGATCAATGAACAAGACGCCCCAGAATCCAATAAGGCGGCAACCATAACCTGTTCTACTATTGCTACAGGAACGTACATGAAACAAAATTTATTTTCAAAACTCATTAGGTATATCGATGGCTCACCTGCTACCTTATTATTATTCAACTGACAAATTTGCCTTCAGGTGCCAGTTCTACTGGCATTTAAAACTAATATACTCCTTATATTTATCTGAATCCCTGTTTTCAACAGATCCCGAAGATGGTTTACCCAACGAAGGTTGTGTTTGGCAATACCATGTTCGTGTGGGCCTCTTAGACTGTCCCTCGTTCGAAGAAGCTACTGCTAACACTGTTTGTCTGTGAAAATAGTCTTTGGCAAAATTATTTTGTTTATCACAAGTAAAGTATCCCTTCACACGTTTCCCTGGCACCTTTTCCTTTACTAAATACTTGGTCTCCTGGGAGTCTATCCCCCTTCCCTAGCCTGACTAGCTCACTAATATCTTCCATTTTTATCCAATGGGAAATCTTTCGCAGCATGCAGTAGCCCTCGCACAACCAATCAGAGAACGAGTACGCTCGCATCAAAGACACAGCCACGCTATTTCGTCTCTGCATGGGTATTTACCCAGTGACTTTACAAAGGTATGTCTTCAATGGATTGTGCATTTTTAAACGCTCATTTACTACAACATTAAATATGTACATGTTAGTTCTCCTTAAAGTTATGTAACGTGCCGCCAGTCTCATTTGGTCGGAGCCGGAAGGGGGGGGGGGGGGAACTCACCACGAACCGCCTCATGGGGCCGACGGTGGCTGAGCGGTTAGCCTGCTCGCCTCTCACCAAGGCGATCGGGGTTCAATTCCCGGCCGGAACACTCCGGATTTTCACATGTTGGAATCGTGCGAGACGATGCATTGGTTGGCAGGTTTTCCCGGTGATCTTCCGTTTCCTCCGCCCTCTCATTCCGGAGCTGCTCCATACTCATCTCGTTTCACCCTCATCGGCTCTCAAGACCTTGATGTTAAGAGCCTCTCAAATCTCTTCATTCACGAACCATCACTCCCGCTACGTCTCCAGCGAGTAATAAAACCCCACTGTTACAGATCTAATTTGCACAGTAGCGTTACGACGGAAACATTGCACTCCTTGCACATAGGAGCGATGAGGCACTAGGCGTACGTGTTAGTGTCGCCCGTATCGCTCCCTCGCTTCTTGACCTTGGACGCGGAGTTCCCACGGGGGTCCATCTCACTCTTAAGCCCCGTCCCCACGATGGCGCAAATACCAGCATGAGTTCGAGGTCGTTGCTGCTCTGAATGGTCTGATGGACGAGCAGTGAGCCTACGACTAGCAACAGTACTGAGAGATCCCGTACTGAGTACCTACACTGCAGATCCTGCCAGAACGTCGGCTGGAGAACTTCACACTGGCGGCGGCCTTGGTGCAGTGTTGTGGAGACCGATACCTGCGGAACGGCCATCATGAGTAGAGGTCTATTGCAGATCTTGGCGCAAAGCAATAATTTAACTAGAATTCAACCATTTTGAAGCTAAATTCAAACCAATGTCTAATTCCCCGTCAAATCTTTCAAAGCGCAACTCAAAATCAATTATATTTAAGGTCAAAATCAAAATCAATTTTGAACTTGTGTTCACTCTTGGTGTGTGATTCTTTACATACTCATTTTCAAGCTAAATCATCATATTTGTGATGAAATTCGAAGAATTTTCATACTTTTCTTGTGATACTTTTGACTAATTGATTTGAGTTTCAAATTTAAAGTAATTATTTGCCTTATTGACCATAATTTTAGTCTCATTCACCCTGAAATTGGACCACTGATCGAAGAGTGAACAAAGTATGTTTTTAAAAAAGTCCGCGTAATTGAGAATGAGGATTTGGGTCAAATTATCTTGATTTTGGAGGTCAGATTGACGAGATGAATCGTGTTTGAAGAAGAGACTGAATAATTGTTGCTTGAAAGTGAGAAATTTGTATTAATTGTAGTGAAATTATTGTGCTGCGCCAAGATCTGCAATAGACCTCTACTACCATGCCCAAGTGAGTAGCGACCAGATGAACCGCTGCAGAAGGCTGTGGCATAACACCGTGCATGCGGTTGTCCCACCTGTCTCAGGAGGGCTGCTCATAGGAGGCATGCGGTGTTATCGCAGTCGTCTACTCCGTCGATTCTATCGCTGATACATAAATGCAGAAAGTTGTACATCTGTCTGCGAATCACATCATGCAAGATACCCTGACCCGAGAAATGGAGGTGTAGTAAAAACTAATAGGAATGGAAGTCTTGATAAAATTAAAGAGTATGCGACGCTAGCGCTCATCGCGCAAGGCGTCTTCGTTGGTTTCAACTCTGTGAGGTGGTATGCTCTGTGTTCGGCTCGGATCCCCTCCCTGAACTTTTCTGTTTTTTTTTTTTTGTGTTCTTACCTTGTTTTGAGGTATGCATCTGTACTGAATTAAAGTTTAATTCCTTTTTGCATATTATATTAATTATTACGATTATTAACAGTATTGATTATGTGTTTTTGCAGATTTCATCCTGACATGAATCGGAGGCGAATTCGTTCTTCTGGTTATCACCCGAGGAAGGTTCATCGTAATATTGTGTCTTTTACTAAGGATGTCAATAAAGATGATAGGTCTTGGACAGTTAAGCTCCTTGATATAGAAGAGAGTTATTGTTGTATTTTTGTACCGTTTTAGTCTTCAAAGAATAACTGCTAAAACTGATAGTGGTTTGTTGGAAATGTGTTTCTTCAGAAGGTCTCATATCGAGAAGGAGCCTGCACCAAAGGAGATTAGTGAGATTGATCCAAACAGGATAATCTGTTGGAAGACAATACTGCTGTAATTAGTGTTTTTGGAAATGCGTCAATGTATTCACGTATGAATGATACGGCTAATAAAACGGCGAGTCGTGGATCGAGAGTTCGTGTGTTAGCTGGGCTTTTTAAAATTGTTTTAATGTTTTGTGTGGCGTAGATGTGTTGGCTTGGGTCTTGGGTATGCAGTAAGGTTAGAGTTTTTTTTCTCGAAATTGTGATATCGGTCGCCAGTCTAAATTTGGATTCGGCTTTAACTACAACCTAGCGTTGCTGTGTTTCTCCTGTTTTTAACGTGGTGTGTGTAGTCTTGTTTGATACCCAAGAATAATTTCATTTTTTAAATGCTTCGTGTCCACTACTCTCGCGTTGGGCTACGTCAACTTTTTAAATTGTACTCGTTCAGTAATATTTTATTATTTTGGAGCATTGATGGGTCATTTGACAGCCTCCTCCAAATTATCAGTTTTTTATATAGGTCTAATATTTTTAAATAATTATTTTAAAGTATTCGTTTTATGAAAAGGAGGCTTTGCTGGGCTCGTACAGCTGCCCTCCTGTTTAATTGCTCATAGTCATATTTGGCTTTAATAGTATTTGCAATCAATTGTGACGCCATCTATACTTGAGGATGCAACAAGTCAAAATTATCACAAAAATCAGAAAGTGAAAAACTTCTGAAAATCTCCAATATGAGAGCTGTTTGCATTAATAGGAAACACACATTATTATTATTATTATTTTTTACCAAAAATACACACACGAATTATCTTCATTTCTTGATCTATGTTTGTTTTTCTTTTATTTTCTAGAAACAACATGAAAAATACAATACTAAAAAAGAGAACAATTTAATCAATGTTTTAATTATAGCTAAAGTTTTTAACATGAAAGTTGACGGATAGAATGCCTAACCTCTTTAGCATTTATATTTCATGTTCAAAAGCATTTTTACAGATTTTTGAAACATAAAATAATAAATATGTTTTGTTTTTTCTTTTCAAAATTTCAACTCTTATGTTTTTCCTTTGATCAGCAACTCTGGCCATTTAAATTCTCGAAAACAAGAACACACACACATGCATATATATAATACTATTTGTTTACTTGAATTACTTAATTGTATGTGTTGGCAAAACTAGTTTTTAAAATACATCCTAGCTGGTAATAACTACAAAAGATATATTATATATATGGTTTTCTATATCATTCTTTAAGACAGTTAAAAATATAACAACTGATTGCCACAGAAACCATGATAAAAATTTAAAAAGATCAAACAATTGCTCAACTGGAATCTTACATACGAGATATTCACAGATTTCTTATATTTTCAAACATTTATTTTACCAGATATTGATCTTTTATTTTTAAGACAAGTTAAAATTACTATTTTAGTGGCCATAGATTAAAAAAAGGCCCGTGGAAATCTTGCATATGTCTTCTAATACTGTTACTGGCCAATAGGGATGACAAAGGCCGAAAAGGTGCAATTATATTACTTTAAAAAGAATATAATTTTTTTTCTTTTCTTTTACTTGGCCCTGTAGGCTTTCACGGACCAACAAGTAAATACTCCATAACTTATATTATATTTTGCTAAAAACAAAGTTAAAATGTTTTGACTTATCTGGCCATGCGCAGACTACACTGAGGGTAACAGAGCCTTTAACATTATTTTCTCTAAGTCCGAAAATTCATATTTCTCAAAATCATGAAGAACACAAGTCCTTTTAAAATTTTGCACACTTTCCTTTTTCTGACTTAAAATTTGAGAAGGAAACAAATCTCACAAATTATATGTTCAAAATAAATTTTTATTTATTTTTTCTAAGGACTATTATAAGGTTGGTTCTTCCTAGTGTCCTCCATTAAGGCCTACCTTATTATTATTCTTACATTATATTATTTTTCTTTTTTCCAATACTTAGCTTTTAGCTGGAGGGTCGTTCCCACGGAGTCGCAATCTCTCCCGAAACAGCAACCCTCTGTGTATAAATACCTAAAGTTTACTATTCCCGTAGGAGAGGTCATCAAAATGAACAACCAATCATATTTCACAGAAGTATCGAGAGGGTAAAGTCATTTTATTGGTGCATGTCACTTCCTCTGGAGCGCTGATGTCAAATGTTCAAAATCGAACTCTTCAATCACCACGCGCCACGTCGGAGAACTTCCGGCTAGCACGGCGGCAGGCACACACAAAGACGTCACTCACTCCCCTGCTTCCTCGAAGCGAGCAAGAGTTATTGGAATTGGGCGGTAGTTCATCGGCTTACCGCTACACTGGCGCTGCCGATGTCCCTCAACACCTGGCCAGCCATGTTTGGCAGTAGTGAAAGTTCAGCTGCGCCACCACGTCGTCGTTATGCTGCCTCTCCTTCTCATGCTGGTCTAACGTAATTAGCTGTGATTAATTAGTTACCACCGTAGAACTTCCGCTGTGCATGGATAATAAGGTTGGTGCAAGTAATTTATAAGTTTATTGTAGTAAACACTCATTATTTCTTGCAGAATCATAGTTTTCCTATAGATACATTTGACAGTCCGGGTCGTAAGACTGGGCGCTAATCTTCTTAACCAAACGCAAAGGCAAAGTTCGTTAATTTGAGACATACATGTCTCAAAGTCCCCTCCCCCTAAAGAGATAGATTCCTTGAAGAGCATCATGAAGTGTTGCAGCATCCTTGCCGAAGTGACCAGCTCCGACGAAGGTCCAAACATCTCTTCTCCAGGAAGAAACTGGGGAGTGGGTTGCAGCTGCCTTCACCAACTCCACCATAAGAGTTAGTACCGGAACAAACAAAATATACTTGCGCATGCATTACTGGTGTCAACTCTGGGAAAACTGCCACTCCTTCATGCAAGGATGCCACCACCAGGCGTCAACAAATATTTCATGACAACCCTATGGGAAGGAAAATTTTTGGGACCCTGGTCTGAAAATGTATGAGTTTTCTTTCCATATTTACACAGCTTGTGTTGCTAAATCCATGTATCAATGATTATTCTACAATACTTCCAATGCGCAAAATAAAATACATATTAAAACTACATAAGCATGGAACACCAACACGAAATGAGCATGCATACACCTTACTACTAAGTGAAAATGAATACCCTGATGAATATGAGCATTAACACACCATAATCCTAAATGAAAATGAAAATCCTAATGAAATGAGCATGAGCGAGAGATGACTGCTCAGTGGTACGACCCCACAACAATTAAAAACACGATACCATGATAATAATACCAAAAAAAATATGATGATACAACGATGCAATGATTCATAACAATAAACATTACATCAAAACATTACACATCCTACCAAAAGAATAATCCTTTCAGTGGTTGCAAAAAAAAAAACAAAGTCCATTACTTTCTCATTGAGAAGTACGAAGTTTGAATTGCGAAATATGTGCCTTATTCTGGCACCTGGGATGAGCTACATCTTCTAACACCACTGTCAGTAGCGTTAAGAAATGCTTTTCTACAAAGGGACCTACAAACTTAGGGGCAAATTTAACCTTAAACTTAGTTGTATTGTTGCTCAAAACATGGGATTCGACAAACATCTTGTCTCCCGGTTTAATTCTAACTGAACCATTATTGTAATCTTTCTTGGAAGATGATTCAGAATGGCATTTCTTTAAATTATTGGTGGTCTCACCCCAAACTTCGTTCAGATCTTTACGATCCACTGCCTCCCAGCAGAATTCGTGAAAGCCCCAGGTATTTATTAGAGGATGGAATAAACTTCTCCCGAAGAACAATTCTGCAGGTTGTGATATATTAGCACTCACTCATTTTTGTGTTTACCAGGACTGATAAGCAAATGAATCCATATGTTGTTTGGAACTGTCTGAAATATTATTTTACATATTATTTGTGATATTTACTTTAATTTTAACCCTCTTGAACACTTTTTGCTATTTTTATATTTACTTCATTATTTTTCACGTGTAAGTTAATTTAGGAACCACCATTAATTTTCTTTTATTTTTATTACTCTAGGTTTATAGAGAATCTTAACTGAGTAATAATGATTTAACTATGTTATGCTAATTATTTGTCACTTGTGAATTTTTAGGTTTCAGAACTGATTATTTTAATTTTAAACGTTATTTGTTTTCTTGAAAGTTTAATTGATTTTTATGTGTTGGTCTTAGTTGCATTTGTGTGACCGGATATAGTTGAGCCCATGTTAGTAAGGACGTTAGAAAGTAGCTGGAAGTTAGGTGGCTTCTAGGTACGGGCCTATTGGTCCTGGATGCTGTTTTATCGCCGGGATATTTATAAGGTAAAATCTCCGGCATCAACGTAAGTTAGATAGTTGTTTTTGGTACCCGAAGTTAATTTTGATATTAGCTAAGCAAGTAATTTAATAAGAGGGCGGCTTGAGTTAAGCAAGTTTGAGCTAGATTTATTAGTGGTAGCTGAGGACGACAGCGAGCAGCACGACGCCGAGGTGACATGGTGGCAACATGTACGACGGTATTATTAAAGTGACGCTACATAATTTCTTAAGGTCCTAGACTTTGGACCTGTCACATCTAGCTACAGAATTTTGATAATCCATATTTGGAACTTTAAGATGATACAATCTTGAGGAAAAAAGTTGCTGATTTAACTAAGTATTTAACTATCACATTAGCCCAGTGGCCCGAGGTTAAACGACCGAGCTAAAGTTAGAGGCAACTATAAACTTAATTGGAGAATACTTGGAAGTGAACTTTGAATTGTGTTTCCCCGAGAACACTTAGTATTTCTGAGAAGTTATTATAATTTTTCAAGTTAATGTAGGAAAACATTTGGAATTTGACTTACAATTTTAATGAATGGAGCTAACCATATGTAAGGTCAACGAAATGGCACACTTTCAATACACATAACAGCAATTCAGTTAATTTGGACTCTAATCTAATCTGAACTCTAACAAGCAGTTTTTCAGAATATTTTATTTTCAACTTCAATTTTTATTCATTTTTAGTAATCATTTTAGTTTGAATGGTGGCAGTATTTTAATTGCATTACCTACTTGCAAACTAGAGTTTTAATAACTTCAGTATTTTTCACATCTTAAACAGTTTCACATAATTAATTGATTTTTCATTTTTGAATTTTTAACTAAAAATTTTTAAAAGGAGTTATTTTCTTTTTCTTTTTTGTGTTCGGTGACCCAGGTCTTTTCATAATTAAAGGAGTTAAATCTTTATGAGTGGCTAATTTATTTCAAAGTGCGGTGTTTGTGTACTTTGAGTGCCAGTGCCTTACATGTATGTGTCTAGAGTTCCTGAGACTACGGAAGCCGGATTGGAGTGTAAGTTCTTGGTAAATGATATATACACAATTGAATTTAAACCCCTGAATCCGAATACAATACATACCCAGTCCCAAACCACAAGTTCCTTACAAACACGAGAACATATATTTTCCCAATATTGTCAGGTATTTTCCATACATAAAAGATTAGTACCCCTATATTTTACCAAATATTTACAAAGTACCTTCTAAGTTGCATTGCTAATAACATTGTTTAAAGCCAATGACAACTGATACAAGGCTGTATCCGAGTCTTTATGGGATCCTGTTTGAAAAGCCCTTAGGGCCACTTTTAGGTTGCGATTATATCGCTCCACTAAGTTCGCCTTCGGATAATAATCCCCCAGGAGAAAGCACGATTTTTAATTTCAGTTGACACAAAATAGGTGGCATTATATGTTACAATGCTTACCGGAGAACCAAAATAGGAAACAACCGCTGGCTGAGAACGTTACAGATTTCAGCAGATTTCATATTCCTTAGAGGAAAGAAAAAAACAAACTTGCTAAAGCTGTCCACAACAACCAAAATTGATGAAAACTCTGCAGCTGTACGGGGTAGGGGACCAAAAACATCTAAGTACAAGTGTTCCCAAGGAAACTTGGCAACACTCGCAATATATGGACTGATGATTTTTGATTTTCGAGGCATTTCTCGCTGACACTCCAAACATTCTTTGACAAGATTTTCAATGTCCTTCCCTAACCTTGAAAAAAAAAAAAAATTATTTATTCCTAGCTACAGTTTTATCCTGACCAAGATGTCCACCAAAATAGGTGTTATGGTAATATTGGAATATAGGACCACGCAAGACCTGCAGTGCAAAAAAAAATTTTAATTGTGCGATTTAGGATCAACATATCCAATTAAACCTTTTCTAACCTCATATTACCCACCCTTTCCTGCATCAATATATGCTTTTATACCTCTATATTCTGGGTCCACTCCCTGGCGATGCTGTAATTTAAGGTAAGCTTGTGGGAAGTCTTGAAGTACCTAAAGCTGGTGTCCAATCACCTTTTTATCCTTGGAAGACTCTAGTTCAGTTCGGGTGGTAACATGAACTATTCTCATTTGGATTCCACTACCTAAATCCTCTCAATTTGAGTTTGAGCTGTTTCCTTTTCAATTTTACTACCCAAGTTCTTAATCTGAACAGATACAGATGTGGAAATATCTACATGAAACTCATCTGGGTCAAACATCCTGCTGAGCACATCAGTCGTGCCATCAATACCTTTTACATGCTTAATTGAAAACTTAAAACATGCAAGCCTAACAAGCCATATAGCTAAACGTCCAGATAGTTTATTAGTATAAAAAAATCAACTTAAAGCTTGGTTGTCCGTACGAAGTTCAAATTCAGCACTCTCCAAATAGTCCTTAAACTTCCCCATACCGAATATGGCAACTAAAACCTCTTTTTCATAGGCCGAAAACCTCTGCTCTGAAGGAGTCAGAAGCCTACTAGCATATGACACGAGAGCAAGACTATCACTGTTCTTTTGGCATAAAACCACACCGACTGCCTTTGAGTTGACATCGACTTGGAGCACAAAAGGATGTTCAAAATTTGGCAATTGGGGACATGAGGTGTGGCTAATTTTTCCTTCAATGAACAAAAAGCTCTATCCTGCTCTTCCCCCAAATCAAATTCCACCACTTTTCTTTTTAAAGCATTCAAACGCTCAGCTACAGCAAAATTTACCATGAATTGAGAATAAAAACCTACCATACCCAAAAAAAAACGACGTACCCCCCTCAAATTATTTGGGACTGGGAAATTTACGACTGGTCTGATATTCTCCGGATCTATTAACAATTTTCCCTCCAAGATAACATAACCAAGATACCTCACATAAGTTTTGGCCCATGTTAGTTTATCTGGGTTCTCTGTTAACCCTGCTTCCGGTAGGACAATCAAACAGAGACTTAGATGGTCTAAATGGTCTTTGAAATTCTCACTATACACTCATACATCGTCGATGTAGGTAAAGAGAAAATCATATTGGTATTTACCCAACACGGAAAAAAAACACACGTGACATCGCCTGAGGACTGCAGTTAACTCCCATGGGTAAATTCAGCCATTGATATTGCCCCCAAGGTGTAACAAAAGCCAAAATACCTCGCGAATCTGGGTGCAAATCTCACTGAGGAAACGTAGAATTAAGATAAAAACTGAGAGGTACTTAGCCTTTCCAACATGTTGTAAAACACACTCTATTGTTGGTAGGGGATATGGGTCAACATATATCTTTTTATTCACTGTCCGGTAATCACAAATTACACTATATTCACCAGGCGTCATTTTAGGTAACAAAAAAACTGAACTCGATTAGCAACTTTCCGAGGGTTCCAAAATCTTCTCCCCTTGGAGAGCCCTTACAATATCCCGAAAAATTCTCAATTTCAGAGGGGCTACTCGGTAAGGTACTGAGGATACTGGTTCACTATCTTTAAGTTTCAAAACTATGGGGCTTTTACTGTAATGTCACAACTTGTAGGTAACAACATCAGCAAATTCTTGTTTTAACTTTACTAACTGGGTTTCCTGAACATTTTTAACACGATCATTTTCTTCAACAGATTGAACACAAATATAATGAAAATTTAAACGCCTGGAATTGATCGCTACTGGTTGAGTTTTACAAAAAGCAAACACCAATTTCTTTTGGGAAACATTAATGCTAGCCTGAGCCTTTCCTAGGATATCTCCACTATCAACAGATCATGACTGAGACCTGGACAAATTTTAGACTGGAATTTCCCCGTGAAATTTTCTAACTTAATTGTGAAAAAGGCTGGGAATGACGGTGTGATTACTGGGAAGTAATCACACCGTCATTTGCGAGGGAAAACCCTACCTTCTCACTTTCCCTTACCCACATGAGACCCTTCGGTATGTTTTGAAGTAAGTAATCACAAAACTCCTGATTGATGAGTGAGCATGAAGCTCCTGAATCAAGAAAGGCCGCTACCCTTATTTGGTCGGCTATCACTACATGGACTTATAATAATCCGTACTTCTGCTCAAAACTCAATACACTAACCGAATGCTCTCATACAATACTAAAACAACATAACAATTAAAAATTTTATAAACATTCATTTTGTAGGCTATTCGCGGTAAAGTGAGCACTTTTTAAGGCACTGCTTAATTTTTGCTTTCAGCCAATTTCTATCATACTGCCACTTTATAATATATACATTGCCATGATACTAATAAATTGAGCATGTACATTTCAGTACTCTCAATATTTAATACTTGAGGCTGCAATAGATTAAATCTATTATGGGCTAATGCTCACCGGAGGGCCTTAAAAAGTGATCACTTTGCCGTGAATCGCCTTATATACTTAATGCGCTTGTGAATTCCCGTAGGAGGGGGAGATGCCATTAGCCCGTTTATGTTAAATAAATAAACGGTTTCCACGGTGGCCACGGGGCGGCTGTCCTCGAGACCCTTTACCTCCCTACAGCGCCTCGCGACAATAAGTGGTTAAGGCGCTCGCTCACACGCAGTTCTGTGGCAGAGGAACGTGTGGCGACGAGGTGCGACAATGCAACGCGCGTCAAGTGCGTAATCGCCTCTATGCGCAGTTATACAAAAATACTCAAGGGCAATGCACTGGACCGTGAGTATTTCTGTATGAATCTGACCCGTATATATTGAGATAATTATAGAGCTTTTAAAAAAAAAAGTTTTTAACTACGTTGGTGTGCTCTGAGACAGAATACTTGAGAATACAGAAGTTGAACTTCACGTTTACTGGGAACTCCATCCACACGCGCTAGCAAAATTGCCTCGCTGGCTAACACCATGGCGGGACGTCGTTCACCAATCACCGCTCGGAGACTCTTGCCAGACGGCAGCCCGATCGACAGAGAATATTCCGTAAATTGAAACAGCAGTCAGACTCAATGCCCGTTTCCGTAGCTTAGCGTGGCTAGTGAGCGACCTAGTACGCTTAAATGCAAAGAACCGCCGCGTCATTTCGCTTCTGGATACTAAACTATTATTTGGCTTCCATGTGGCGTTTATAGCAATATGATGAGGTATTTTTTTAAATACTTTATTAAACCATGGATTTTATATATTTTTGTTAATAATCTTGCTTAACAATGGGCAATCTCCAGCCACTTGCCAGCTCTTTGTGAACTAATACAAAAATACACATTTTTTGTTCTAACTTACATTTCTTACATTATTAATCATAGGAAAAATATTGAAAAACCTTTAGAACATAAAAAATTTAGGGGATCATATGTTACAATATCAGTGTCTTATACATTCTAATTGTGAAGAACAGCAAAGCGCATTAATATAGTTAGTACATGTAATTTTAAAGTTAAAAGGATAAGACATCAGGAATAATAGAAAATGAACAAAATTAACAATAATTTGCCCTTAAGGGTCTTTCAAGGGGCCACCGGGGTCTTTCTATTAAAAATAATTGCTAACTATATATAGTCCATTCCCGATTGGAAGCGACTTATGAAAATCCACCTTTGAAAATACACTCTAGGCATAACATGTCAACCTGTTTTTTTTCTCAATAACCTGTATTCCACAAATATATAACACTGTGGTTAACTTTAGAGTACCGTATTATTGAATAAAAGAAACTTTACCTTAATATCTTCTATAACTTTTAATATTAATTTCTTTTTAAATATGAATTAACAACAGCGAGAGCAGCGACGTGTTGGCAACGGCTGGTAAGAAATAGTTCACAGTTAAAATATTATTTTAACCTAGTTTTTTACTGTACTATTTGTAAATTAAACGGTGCCTATTGAAATTTATTAAATATTCAGGTAGCCCCGATGGCAACATTTCTCATTTTTAAAGTTTAAAATAACAGCAGAAAAGATTGTGGTACGATGTTGTTTTATCGAGCGAGAGCAATTTTGAAGCAACTGTCTGCTGAGAGAGCTTTGTCGCTCGCTTTCTCTCTCTCTCTCTCTCTCTCTCTCTCTCTCTGTCTTTGTCTCTCACACTCGGGAAGTTTCACTTCGCTAGTACGCAAATAAATTGCACATGTTTTCGATTGTAGCATATTTCATACTTATTACAGCAAAATAATGATTTTTGAATTTGTAATTTACAACTGAAAAGGTATTTTAATGTTTGAATACTTATCTTAATATATTTAGATATGATGGTGGGGAAGAAATAAAGTGAAGTTGGCAGACGTGGCAAGCCATGACATGGTGTGTTGCTGTTTTACCAAACGAAGCGTAAATTATACTTACTCCGAAAAATAATTCAAATTACCGCATCACGTTTGTAGATGTTGTGTTTTTTAAACCTACCTAAGCAAGTTACGCTGCTGTGACAAATCTGTGTTTCCGCGGCAGTAATAAATCTACTATTACGGTGTGTTTCGTTAACCGATGCGTGTGAAATGGCGTGGCGTGGCTGTTTAGTGATAGTTACGCTGGATCAGTGTGTGGGTGTGATTTCAAATATTTGATGTAAACTATTTATACGTTGTAAATGTGAACTGTTTTTATGGCTAAGTTATTTACTTACATCCACGGATGTTTATTTATCACAACGTTGTACCTTTGCCCTGGGTGTTTGAAACACAGTCGTGTAACGTGATTTACCACCAATCCCAACGAAATAACCAAGCCCAACCCCAATAAATTTCAATAAACCTAATACACAGTAAGTAGCAATACATATAAATACGAGTAGAATAAAAGTTACTGTAAGCTTATTTGAGTTCACCGCTATATTGTATGTTTCTATAACAAAAAAGTGAGCGACACGAGTTGCGTGCTTGATTTTAATGTCGCTTTTTCGTTGGACTGTCTATTCCTTCGTTATTCGAACTGAGGCCGTCCTTTGAAAGAAATAACCCAACACATATCAATAACAAAAAGTTAGATACTACAGTTCATTAACCCGCAGTTGCATAAGTGTTTAACACAGTCGCGGGAAAATATTAACGTGCATTACGTGTAATGTGCTATGTCGAGGAAAACCAATATGTTAATGTAACGTAACCGTAAGAACTATCGTTAATTCAGGCATTTTTAAAACGTCACAAAACGGACCTAAAATAATGTTATAGGCCTAAACTGTGAATACTCGTACGAAATGGTTTTTGAAATAGACCTAAGACAGAATTCTTTGAAAAGCTGTAAACAGTAAACAACACATTTTGCAGGTAAAAATGTAGAAGTCACATTTCAATATTTATTTTTAGGTGTAGCGAAGGTATAGGAACACATGTACACACACAGTGGCATGTAAACATTGATTTTGACAGATGCTACATGGCAGTCACATGGCAATGTTTGTTTACATTTGGCGGGAGGTTACGAAACGGGCCTGCAAGTATATATTTAGCCGGGCACAGAGAAAGTTGCTTCCAATGGGGAATGGATTATACATATATACATGGGAGGACTAAGAACCTCTTAGTGATGACCGGTGGTTGTTCAAATTTAAGCAGATGTTCTGTGTAGCCATTTTGCTGTTGAATTCGTGATTTTTAATGCCAATATTCCAAAACAAATTATATATAACAAATTAGACGCTGTCGTCTTTGTATACTAGTTTATTCGTTCCATTATAATGCGATTTATTTACTAAATGGTTTTTCGAGAGATTGTAATTTTAATTTTTACATCCAAAAATATTTTACTCTTTCGTGCTATTTTCGGTTCATTTTCAAACTACGTTTATTTTATGTCTGCTCTTTCCGCGAGCATAAAATATCGGCTTGAGATCAAGTTTTCTCCGCGACTCGTGCGGAAACCGAGGATGGCTTCTGATTGGTTGTTCTAGTCTGTCCTGCATGATCGGCGCTCATATGAACCAGGCATAAGTTCTTTTCGTAGCTCAGCACACCTAATGCACGTTTAGTAATTTCGTAAGATAACGCGTGTTTGAATAACGGTGCAGCGTTGTTCATTTTTCAGGTATACGAGCTGATTTCAAACAGGAATATGTGATAATTACGCTAATTCTCATTCTTGTGTGTATAAAAGAAGAGTATACTGAACAGCATACGTTGAAATGACTTCAGGATATAGAACATGTTTTCTAATCTCATTAGAATGTATGAAGTTTACTGCAGGTCATTTTTCAACTGTTGATTTTAAAGGCGATCAAATAACCCTAAACCAACTTAACGTAAGCTCACTGCATTATCAAGTGTTCGGTAGAAGTCATCATTTATCATAAATATATAAGTCATATAATGTGTATATTACCGCATTTCCTTCTAAGAAATGAGCTTTCTTTACGCTTCTGGACGTTTGCGAACGTCCGGATCATAAAAGCTTGCCACCAGCATCGTCACTGGATATGTTCATTGGGTTTTCGAACCTTGAAGTAAACATAAATTAGGAAAAGTGCACCTCCGACTTGAATTTCAAGTTTTAAAGTCACCTATGCGTGAAAAAGAAAGTAAAAGACCACTTGAAACATATAAGGTGTTTACTTGTTTGACGGCGTGGCAGTGTCACCAACTTTTTTTTCCGTGAAGAAAGCCTAATTTAAAACCGGTTTTGCTAGTGCCCCGGCCATCAGATGACAGAAAATTTCATGTACATCGCCATGGTTAATTAATTTGCTTAATAACGCTAATGAATGACCCATCGTTAGCGCCATTCAGAGTGCAGCTTGACCCTTCAAGGCGTTCGCCTACCTGAAGCTATTTTTCGTTAATGAGGCACGAAAGAAAAAGGACGCTAACAGCTGTACAATTATGCGCAAAAAAAATGCCACGTATTCTTTACGCGCAACGTGCAATTTTTTTTTCTTTCGTCGTGATGCTTGACATAACGCGGCTTTAGTAACGTCTCGGTGGCACGAGCGGTCTAAACTAGTTTACGGCAGCCATGTTTGAACATAACATATTTGCTCGGTTACACTTCTGAAAAAAAAAAGTTGAAATTATAATCTCCAAAAAACGAAACTATATACGCTCTGAATCCGAATAAGTGGAAAGCAGTGAAATTCAACTACTCGAATAAGGGAAAATGGCTCCACTTATATATAATCAGTGGGAAAACACTGATTGTTTTGTTGAAGAAATTTCACTGATTGAATTAGTGACGGCCGACTGCAGTGGAGAATTAAATATAGTTTTTTCATTGAATTTAATCAAATAATTACACGAAATAAACATATTAATGATAGTTTACTAATAATATTACGAAATTTACCGTAATTTGAAAAGTAAAAGAAGAAACCTCGGAAGTGGCCGGGATTAAACTACGAGGTAGTCTACCAGTCGACAGGATCGACGGATCGTGCGTCAGGCGTGGGGGATCCCATCGTGACAACCTGCGATAATGACCAGTGCTGGGTCTTCTGTGTGCCCACGAGCCATCTCCCAACATCTTTGAGGAGGCGAATGTGTGATCCCAGCGCCCCTCACATGTGCTGTCATTAACTCTGCAACAGTGGCGGCTCCGTTTGCAGCGGTGCCAGGCCAGAGCAATGTGGAATGCAACAGATGACGAGTACATCTTCGTTATGGGGACTGATGCTTGTCGCGCCCGGGTGCGGAGGGCCGTTGGTGAATGCCACTATCGCCAGCTCGCTGTAGAATGTCACACTTCCCCCGCGGAAGGTATTGCAGCCTGGGGAGCCATAGCCTACTATAGCCAATCTGCTCTCGTCGTGTTACGTGGAAAATTGGCGGTCCAGCGGTGTGAATAAGAGATGCTAAGCCCCTATCTGCTCCCATTCCTGCCAAGATTTAAGGTGCGATAGTCCAGCAGGATAATGCCCGACCATACATGGGACGAGTAGCCCAGGACTGCTTCAGTCTTGTCCCAACAACACCACGGCCTTCTCGCCCCTCTTACATGTCCTCAATGAAGCATAAGTGAGACCAGTTGAAATACCAGCGGCAGCCGTGCCACAATATCCCGGATTTGGTTCACACCTTCCAACAGTTATGAGTCCGTCTTCCTCCGGACAATATCTAACGTCTGCTGGACTCCATGCCAGACCATGTTGCAGCATGCATCTCAGTGTGAAGGAGCGGGACGCACTATCATCTGTTCGCGGTTTCTTCACACTTTTTTAATCAAACCTTTGAAAAATCCCCCCCCCCCCATGTATGACGTGTTTAGTTATTTCCAAAATATAATATGCATCACCAGCGTTTTATACCTCTGTTAGCATAAAAGTATCTTATTGGTCGTTTTATTAAAGTCTTGCCTATATTTTATTTACAAATTATAATATTTTATTTATAATAAATAAGAATGACAACAGTAAAAAAACTTCCGTGTTGGTAGCGTCTTGTAAGAACTAATTCTCATGCACAATATTATTACAACTGAGTGCGCACGAATTCAGTGCGTTGTTTTTTGGTGTAATTTCCTAGACGTGATTAAGCTTAGTTTACGCGAGGCGGGGGAATATCCTGGAAGAAGAACTTAAGCAGGGCTTCAGAAAAGTGTTTAGTAACCGTGTATGGATTATACTGAAAATGACTGGACGGCGTACCGCAGATCCCTATGTAATGGTCCTGCTGCTCTGTTTTTGTTATCACGTGTGTTACTCGTCTGTATCTCTACAGACAATGCTGCCAGTCTCCACAGCTGGTTTACTTTGAACAATGAGTAGTTGCTATCGGAACACGCTCAGAGTGAACTAACTGTATAGAGAGCTGAACAATTTGAAGTAAATTTATTCTGTGACCCGTGTGACCGCGGCCTAAGTCATTCATTTTTCAATTTCAGGATTTGCAACTGATGGCCTATTTGACCTCACAACACAAGAGTTTACAAATGCCAAATCCTATTCTACGCAGTGGAACAAGTGATTGTAGTTCCTGATGTGTTCCTGCAGTGTGATGTGTTAACAGTCGCCAGTATAAGACTACAGACGACTAATCACGGTATTATTTTACCAGTGCATGGTAATAGTGCATCATTTCGGAATTAAAAGAGTGTATCCAGAGTGTACGTCCTCTGGGAAGAGAACTTGAAACCGATCTAGAAGATGGTATAATGAAGAAGGCCTATGCTATAAATATGTTGATATATTCGGAATAGAATGCCTCGTCAAGCTGTGACGCTTTCGTTCGAATTATGTAAGGTTTCTGTGTTTTCCGATACAGTTGTCAGAATTCACCGTGTTTGCTCACATCGAAGTGCTCTAAAATAATTATTCCTGTGAGAAAGTTTTATCGAATGCTGTGTCAGCCAGTCGTCTGAAATGTTTCTATTGTATAAGTAAATAGATAAATAATATATTCACTACTTTCTTACAGTAGCGTATGTATCAGAAACGCTGCAATGCAGATTTATGCGTCATGATGATGGATTATTTAATCTGACTTACCATAAATATTGACCATGCTAAGTGGATCTGAGCCGGCCATTTCGCTATCCTTGGCTAGTGATATACTACACTGTTTAATTCGGTTTTTCCGGCCGAACACATGCCATATTAATTTCAGAATATAATACGCAATACATTTTTATTTATCAGTACTTTACGTGCTCGTTTTCTGACGAATTTATTCTTGAAAACTGGTCAATGGCAACACATCACGCATAGCTATACTTCTTATCAAAATCCTATAATGACGCTTTGTATTAATTTTCCTAAGCGGATTCAAGAACTATTACTATTTTTTTATACAATAGTTGTCAAAAATTGTCTAGAAGTTTATGTCCTGTAAAGAAGCAAAGCAGTATATTAAAAAAAATATTTATAAGATTAATTATGAATAAATTTCTTAAATCAACAAGTTTTTGAATCTCCGCCCTGGGACGTATATCTCTTAGCACACTGGCCACCAAAATTTCGTTGTTTTATGTCAGTACTAAACACCATTCAACTAGTCGACATTAGTTGTAAATACTATTTCCTTGCATAAATTTTTTTAAATTGTATAGTCAAAGCATGTCTAACGTCACAATTTTAGTGTTTTTTCTTTGGAATGTACAAATAAAAGAAACTTTAATATTTACAGAAAATGAAACAAGGGTGACTGAAATGTCGGGGTTTTATTGGTTTTATGGCATGCTTGGTAAATTTTATTTTTCAAATAATCGCAGACTGTTCCTAATCAAAATATGCAAATATGTCGTTATTATAAGCAAATTTTAAAAAACTACGAAAAATTTCAGTTTCATTATTATAAAAGTAATTATTTTACAAATCTGCTCATTTTTACACTTCCATGCATAAATAAAAGGGAAAACGAAAGAAATAATTTAAGTCATCACAAATAGTTTCCTAACACTTTTTGCTCGACGTTAATGTATGGAACTACTTTCCTTCCATCGTTACCAACTTTGCTGGGCGCATTTCACTCAGTGCCCCCCCCCCCCCTTAAAATATATGCAAGTTAGAGCGGTGATTTTTATCTAAGGTTGATGTCAAAAGTGTTCACTTTATCGTGAACAACCCGTACAAGTAATGTTTACAAGTTGAACAGCGTAATCCGTGCAGATATAAAATGATTTAATTATTTGGCGGCGAACGACATTAAGTCGCTGCAAAATAAGTTGTAGCATTTCCAGTCACGGTGAAGCGGCGAAGGACTACGTCGTAGTCGGTTCGTCTTTTCAGCGCAGACCTCTGGAAGTGTTGGGGATATGACTTTTGTGGTCGATGTTATTGATGCAGGGTTTAAAAATAGTCTGAAATGAAAAAAAAAAAAAATTGTTATTGGCCTTCTTTTCTTGGAAAGATGTGTATGTATGAAGTTGTTCAGCTGTCTGTGTGTGTCTCCCCATCAACAACTTTTGAACCCTTTACCAATCACGCGAAAACGCCATACACTTTCAGTGCCTAGTACGTATGCCCGTATTTGATAGTTTCCAGTCATTTATGATAAATCGTGGCTTTACAAATTGTAGGGTAAATATGTATATCTAAGTAGATTGCGAACAATTCAAACTAAACATGTATAAAAGCACTTAGTTAAACGAGTATTAATTTTGCTTGTCAATAGCATCTTACATCCGCCAGTGTAAGGTATAACATGAGACGACAAGGAAAAAATACTTTATATCTCAGTAATTGTACATACAGAGGATTACCTTTATAATTAGCAAATACTGAAAAATAAGTCGTAAATTTCGTATAATTCTGACATGTCAGAAAATTACTCTACAAATAGCGCGAATACAAATTCTTAAGGACCATATGACATCTATAAAGCCATTAGACCTATTTCAATAAAACTTATTTCATATTACGGTGTGGGGGCCGTGGTGTTGTAGTGGTCACACTACTCCCCCACCCCTAGGTAAACCGGGTTTGATTCCGGGCGTGGTTACTCCCGGTTTTTTGCATGTGGGAATCGTACCGGACGATGCCGCTGGTGGGCGGTTTTCCCGGGGTTGTCCCGTTTCCCCGGCCCCTTCATTCAAACGCTGCTCCATGTTCACCTCACTTCATCCTCATCGGCTTTCAAGACCCCGATGTTAATAGCCACCCAAATATCTTCAATCTCTCACTTGCGGTGTGTGTAATGTTTCCGCCAGCCAAAACCAAATTGGGCCTGGCGGCTGAAATCAGAAGAGAGCATATGATACACACATGAAGATCGAAAATACGAACACCTCACAGTCTCGCGAAATGTAGATAACTGCTATTTTCCGTTTCAGAAGTTATCCCGTAATTTCGGAACACATAGAGAAAGGTAGCGAAATCGCTAAATATTTTCTCTACGCAAAACTCCTATAAAGGTAAGCGTCCACGCGAGAGTATTTCACTATCGAGAGCCGAATCACTCTCGAGAGTAACAATCGTGAATTGTATACACGTGGAGCGAAATAGTGACAAAAGTAACTCTCCGACAGTAGGTGCGAGTTGCCCGAGAGCGATGTGTGAAGAGTTACTGAGAGTCGCTAGCAACACTGTGTCCACCAGATGCGGGGTGGTACTATCAAGCACGAGTCGCCGCTCCAACTCTCCAAGAGTAATGCTGGTTCGTGCAGTCATTTCCGTACAGCTAACAGCGTCGGCGGGACTTGTCGTGCTTGTAGCAGCATGACGCAAAATTGACACTAATCGTACCAAAACGGTGAGAAAGTGTTGGGCGAGAGAGTTGATTAAAAGACGGGAAGAGCATGGCGCATGTACTAACTTACTGAAAGAAATTCAAATCGAACACGCACAGCAGTATGGAAATTTTACAAGAATGACAGCAGAGAACCTTGAAGTGTTGTTGTTAAAGATAGGGTCACAAATTAGCAAGATGGATACAGTTATATGGAAAGCTGTTCCTGCAAAGGATCGATTGCTGGTCACACTCAGGTTCCTTGCATCTGGTAAGTGTTCACATTCGATTGGGTTATTAATTCAATTAGGTTTTTCATTTAATGTACGCTGTACAATGTACGCCGAGTAACAATATATAGTACCTATATGATTACTTGGTTATAGAATATACATATAGCAGCCTACAGTACTTGTACCGTATCCCCAAATGTACCATAGGAAGGATAGTGATGGATGTGTGTGCGGCTATATACTCAGAAATGAAAGACGAATATTTGCAGGTATGTAGTTTAAAACAAATAGTTACATAAGTATGCTAATTTATTATTTATTACAAAACGTCAGCAAGAAAGGAAGTAATATATGATAATGTGATAGCATGGTAGTCATACAATGATTTAAAGACTTAACATGTATTGATTTAATACATAATCTCCGTATGGAATTCTGTTGTACACATGCCCAAAGCTAGTTGACAATTTAGATGCTGACATGTGCATTTTATCGTCCTCATCAACAACGTCAGTTATATGACGTCGAATCAAGCTCATAAGGCGCCTACGATTAAAATCGGATCGCATGTTGCGTAGCTCCACTGCCAGATATTCCACAAACACGGTATATGAATCGGATGGTTTGTCCAAAAATGTCTTGGCCATTTTAATGGCTTCATCCAAGTCACCGTCACTTGTTCCAACAGACTGCGTTTTACGTTTCTGTTTTCGTACAGATGACAAATGCATAGCAGATGTACCTGGCTGCTCGTTGACATCATTGCTATCCTGTTGGTTTGTCTCACTACAATCGACGGGTAAATTGTCGACTGGACTAGAAATGTCAGTGTCTACTTGTTCGTTGACTTGCTGCCGTGCCTGCAAAAGCAAAAAAGCTCTGTCATGTATCGGTTAAAGCATTTAAGTAGGTCACAAAAGTGGTTACAAGCTCATGCATGCACTTACATTATTATTCATAATATAAATCTATGCATCATATCATTTTCAACAACAATAATATTTTCATCCTTAACAATAAAACAAATAATGTAAATGTAATATTAAATCCGTGTACAGAACAATAACGCATTCGGAACAATGGAAGATATATACTTAGGTATTATGCAAAGTATAGGTTTGTTATTCACATTATGTAATAAGTATTGCAGGGTTTAAAAGTATGTTTAGTTTCAGGCTATTGTGATGTAGGAAATAAATATAAAATAAAACATTAATACTAATGCGAAAGCCTGTTACCGATAATTAACAACTTTTGTACTTAAATTGACATGTGAATATATAGATGCTATGGAAATTGTAATGATATCTGGTGTGTTTTCAGTTCCCACGAACAGCAGGAGAGTGGAATGACATAGCGGATGTGTTTGAGAATTTCCTCATTGTTTAGGCATATTAGACGGTAAACACATAGTAATGCAAGCAACCTAGGACAGCGGTAGCTACTAGTCTACTATAACTATAAGGGTACATACAACATTGTGCTAATGGCATTTGTAGATGCCCAATATCGATTCACGCACATAGACGTTCGTTGCAATGGTCGTGTATCTGACGGGGTCGTGTTTGGCCGTTCAGCTCTATACCACGCATTGGAATCTGGGGAACTACCTTTGCCGCCGCCTAAATGTTTGCCAGGAAGGAGTAGAGAAATTCCCAATTTTTTTTTTTTTGTAGCGGATGATGCCTTTGCTTTACGAAGATACATAATGAAGCCGTACCCTTTCAGAGGGTTATCCTTCGGTGAACGTGTCTTCAATTATAGAGTGTCACGTGCAAGACGGGTTGTGGAAAATTAATTCGGAATCGTAGCCAACAAATTCCGCGTCCTTCGGAAACCAATGTTGTTGGAGCCAAGTATAGCTGAGAAAGTAGTGTTTGCTATTTGTACCCTCTACAACTTCCTGATATCACGCAGGGGACAGCGATACATCCGCGCTGGGTCTGTGGACACTGAACTCACAGACCAGGTGAATGGCGCGAGGAGGGAAATCCCGAATCGACGTGGCATCCATTGCAGCAAACTGGTCGAAGACAAGGTGGACAGAGTGACAGAGAAGAACTCCAGATATATTTCATGTAACGACAGAGAGAAGTCAGTTGGCTGTACGGAAGAACGTAAATATTTATTATTTAACAGCTACTAGCATATGAACAAATACTCATATCGACGCGTTTCTGTTCAGATCAGTTATTTTGCATTATTAAAGGATGTACGTTTATGGTTTTAGATCACCTGTGAGGTGAGTTAGTATTTTACGTACTATATGTTTAGTTTTACAGCAACTTGCATTGTTATTTTTAAAGTTGCAGCGTCCACATATTGTGACTGTTAATACAAATGTTATTGGCATACACTTTCGTTTGATTTTATTCTCACTAAACACTATGTGTTTATGAGTTTTCATGCTCTGTGCCCGTTAGCTGTACTTCGCAATCGAACAATTTCTAATTGGATGCCTGACATGCCCTCTACAGACATTGTTCTCACATTTGTTATGCTACCATTTTCTAATAGCAATACGCAAAGCTGTATAGTACATTTATGCGCACCTGGGACCTCTCCTTAACTGGTTTTTCAAACAGTCAAATGGATACTGCCATTACGAAGTCCGTATAGTAGGTGTGCGAAACTCATCTGTATTTGTAGACCGATATATATTTTACGATATTCACTAGGCACCTTTTAAACTGTGTAATTGTTTATTCGTTACACTTACCTTAGGTTGGATGTTGGAAGTTGTGCTCCGTGCTGTGACAGCTTATCACAAATTGCAGCGCAGTGAAGTACGGCGACGTAGTGTAGGTGGTTGGATCACTTCCTTCGCTGCTTAATTCATTTGTTTCTTCTTTATCTTTGTTAGTTCCCTGCAAACCTGCAATATCAACATACGTATAGTGAATCTGCTATCTCAAACTTGCTACACACACACACACGCACACACACACACACACACACACACACACACACACACACACACACACATATATATATATATATATATATATATATATATATATATATATATATATATATATATATACATACACACACACACACACACACACGTATTTAGATAGGTAATGTATACGTACCTGATTTCGCAGGTTATGCAGTTTCCTAGATACCTCTTCAGAATCTGTGTTGAATGCTGGAGCTATTTCTGCCAACGCTGCTTGCTTTTTGTCGCTGTTCCTATTGTCACTCAACATGACGTCCCACAACACCGGCCTCTCTTCATACATCGTAATAGGTTTCACAAGTCCTCAAGGGACCATTTTTTTTGGCATTTCCAGCCATAGCACGCGATAATCGTCTGTCTACAATCTGCGAGTACTCTCGACTGTCTGATCGCAGTTCTGTACAGTTGCGAGTAGTCGATAGTAGCTCCTCGAGAGTGCGAGTGAGCGTGTCCACAAGTGCCAACTCGTAGAGAGCTGCTCTCTGAGAGCAAGTCCGACTCTCGGAGAGGAAATGGAAGTACACTCTCCGTGAGGTGAGGTGTCCACACCGCGAGCTGCTCTCGCGAGTACTCTCGAGAGTTCTATACTCTCACGTGGACACTTAACTTTAAGTTTAGCATACAATATTTATATCACAACTGGAAATATATAAGTGAAACCTATAAATTTTGCATTTAATTTCTTTTTGAATTGTATATTTTTTATTGTGAGGCACAAAAATATTTTATTTGCTTTGAAATAAAATTACATTACAATAAAACCAAAATTAGTAGTTTTTAGTGGGGGGGGGGGGAGGGGGTTTATCACATAGAATTTCTTAAAGTAAATAAACAAAACAATATTTTATATTAAAAATTTTATAAGTTTTTTGGTATCTGAAATATTATGCTTTTAATGAAGATACCAAAATTTACATTTTAAATGTATTAGGTTTCTACGTAAAGTACTAACTTTATGTAAATACTAACTTTCCTGTGCTACTTCGTACGCATGACATTTAGGATTTGTAATCGCTCTTGGGAAGATATGATGGAATTCAGTACCTATATACATCCCTTATCATCATATTTTCGGAACCGTTTGAGATATATCGATGAAACAAAGACTTAGTGGGTCCTGGAGTTATTATAGACTGTGCAAATTTGGTGTCAGTACGCTCAGTGGTTTTTGAGTTAAATCCGGTCGGTCAGACAGACATAAACGAAAAAAAAAAAAAAATTAACATTAGATATGGCTTAGTAATCAATTTATACTACATGAAAAAATAATTAAAAGTGGAAAATTCTAGAATCACAGATAGACACTTCTATTTTATTTAGTTGTATTGATATCATCCCCTTCGTACATTTGGGAGACATTTTGCACTATAACGAAGGGCGTGGGGTCGTCAGTCCAGTAGTGCAGTACGTTTTAATGCCGACGCAATCGTCCCACTAGTTATTACAAGCAGGAGAAGTGCGAGACGTATGTGAGGTCAGGAATTAACAAGGAATTGTAAACCCCGACCGTTGTGGGCGTTTTTCTTCGAAACCAACAACTACTGACCAAATTTCATACTCATGTCTGTCACTTAGAATGAATTATTAAAATGTGTTATGGATTTTTCTTCCAAAAGCTGATCTCACAGTTAATATCAAAATACCATGTAAGTTCTATTGCAAGTTAGGCACACATTATTCTGGGAACCGTAGCCGACTATGCCGTTGTCCAGTTTTTTTTTAACTCCAGTTTCTACCACCCAAAAATAATTCCTCCGATTTGATGAGCGACAAGTGGATCACTTCTAACCCGCTATTATTGCAAAAAAAAAAAAAATGTTTAAATAACAGGAAAACTTTTCAAAAATAAATTCTATAAAAATTGCCTCTGTTGACTAGGCCACCATGTCGGATGGCGAGCGTTATACAAGTTTTTTTTTCTTCCGGACGTTGCGGTCGAACCAAGGACGTTTCAAAATCAACACGCGGCGTGATGCAGAACCGCGCCCTGAGTCGGTGTTAGCTGGTGTGTTCATCCACGCTGCAGCACGTCCGCCACGCATTCAGGAGTTCCTGAGCTCGATCCCTGCTAGTTGCATAGTTAACCTGCGTAGGTTCTCATACTCGTCCACGGCGAGTGCTGAGGTCGCTTATCACATTTCTTTAACCTCGTTGTTCAGCCGCTACTGCCTGTCACCGCCGAGATCCCCAGGTCGATCTAGCGTCCCAGCGGTCGGGACTTGTTTGAACAATCAAAATTCTTAAGTGTCGAGTGTGGAGGGCATTAGTCTGGTGCGGGGATTTTCTCGTGGTACTCTGTTCTACGTTTCCTCCTTACTCCCCCCATCATCATATCGTCGCTGCTCCACTCCCATCTCATCTCTCAGCTCAGTGTTTGTTTGGGCCGGCTGGAACGACAGGTCTGTTCTTCTGGTAGGGCATATATAGTTAAAGACTGTTCACGATAAAGTGAGCACTTTTGAAATTAACATTAGAAAAAAGTCACTGCCCATGCCCGAATATATTTCAACAGGCTCACTGAGGGACATGCGCCCAGTTAAGTTGGTAAAGATGAAGGAAAAGTAGTTCCACATCTTAACGTCAAATAAAAAGGCGTGGGGGTAATCATTTGTGATAAATAAAATAATTTATTTTGATTTCTATTTTTTTAATTCATCGAAGTGAAAAAATTAATAAATTTATAAATTATTTACTTTTCTTATAATTTCACAGTTCACTTGGCCGACGCATGAATGTTAATCTTACACAAGACGGAAGAATACACAAGATCTTAAGCAAGGCTTTCGAAAGTGCTTATTTTACCGTGAACGTACTATATCTATATTAGCAGTCCACTAGACTCTGCGATTATTATTTTGACGCGGTGCTTTCAGCGGTACGGAGTTTTCGCACCTCGACCGCCCCTTCATCTGGAGGCAGATCACGTTCTGTCAATACTAGTGTCTCACACACAGGTTGAGTGAAATCACTGTCCAATTTTGATACAAAAAGTGCAATGCAACACCTTATCACAACTACTGATAGTGCTACCGGTGTACTCAGCATGCGTGTTGTCTTGATGGGGCACTATTCAGGCCTCTGGTGTCTCTCCAGGAGAACACCGGAATATTGTCGCGGCTCAAAGCTTTGATCATCTATGATCTACTCTAACACATAGAGTTGACCACTACAACCAGGAGTACAACCTCAACTAATAGGACACCACAGAAAACTTCCGGTGGGTCCAAACCGGTCGTCTGTAGTACAAGGTACGACAGCTTCCTCTCATACAGAGGCCACAGTGGCTGAGCGGTTAGCATGCTTTCCTCCCACCAAGGCGATCCGGGTTCAATCCCCTGCCGGGTCATGTGAGAATCGTGCCGGACGATGCCGTTGGTCGGCGGGGGTTTTTTTTTTAGGATATCCCGTTTCCCCCGCTCTTTCATTCCGGCGCTGCTCCATACTCACCTCAATCACCCTCATCGGCTCCCAATACCTCGATGTTAAGAGCCGTCGAAATATCTCCCCTCTTCCTCTAGACCCTGGCTCTTATAGGCATATGGCCAGAGTTAGCCATTGTTGTGGTAGTCTCATTCCAACGAACCAGGTGTCTGGCCGTGGCTAGCACAGATGTATCTGCGATGTTTGTTTCAATGATAAAGGAGCCCATCTTCCTCTAGTACAACGAAACCAAGCAATAAATCGAAAAATATTGCGACCTCGCTCTATTTACCACATGTATGGGGGGGTTGTAAACCACAGACTAGAAAATCTGCGTCTTAACACCTTCCTGGCGGACGGTCCTTTGCGTAGCTGGGGTGAGCCCATGCTGACCCTGCCAGATACAGGAACGGCGTGCAGGTGTTGGTCTCTCCCGCTGCACGAAAGGAAGCGAAGATGATGGATGGTGGTGGGCGCAGGAGCGGCTAGGGACAGCCGTCGTCGTCGGAGGTGGCAGCCCCAGGACGGCACTGCGCCCCGGCCTCAACCCGGAACGCCCGCGGGCCCGGGTCCACGCCGCGACCCGCTTGTCGCACGTCAACGGGCGAACGGGACCTGACATCTCGCGCCCAGGGGCCGCCTCGCTCGCCGTGCATACTCTAGGCGCCTCTCCACGGCGCCCGCCCTCACAGCGGCGTGCATTGTAAAAGAAAGTTTGAGCTAAAATTCCCTTACATGTAAGGTAAGCTAATTAAAGACTGTTCACGATACAGTGTACACTTTTGAAATCAACATAAGGAAAATGTCACCGCTCCTAACTGCATTTATATTTTCGCTCCCGGATTTTCGCATGTGGGAATCGTGCTGGACGATGCCGCCTGCCGGCGGGTTTTCCCGGGGTACTCCCTTTTCCCCCGCCCTTACATTCCAGTACCACTCCATCCTATGGTCTCATTACATGTCATGTTCAGGGATGACGGCACCTACGGGTCCAATCTGGAAAGCCCGTCACTCGGAGGGTGTTGCCTCGCCCTGGGTCCACCCCCTCCCCCCTACGTATTTATATATTATATACTGCATATATTTTAACGGGTTCATGAGTGACATGCGCCCAGTAAAGTTGGTAACGATGGAGGGAAAGTAGTTCCATATTTTAACGTCAAATAAAAAGTGTCAGTTTACTATCTGGGACAACTTAAATTATTTATTTCCCTTTCTGTTTTTTTTTTAATGCATCGAAGTATAAAAATGAGCAGACTCGGAAAATATTTATTATTCTAGTAATTTCACAGTTTCACTTGACCAACGTATGAATAGTGACGAGGCCCATGAGATTGATAATTTTACATAAGGCCTAAGAATACACGACATGCATACAAAGTAGATCTTAAGCAGGACTTTCAGATATGCTCATTTTACTGTGAACGGCCTGTACCTCTACATGTAAGGTAAAATTACCTATCAAATGTGCAGTAAATTTACGTAACAAGTAAGGTACTATTCCCTTATCGCACGGAAAAAGTACTTGACAAAAGTAGGGGAGAATACCATACAAGTAAGGTAATATTAGCTGTTTTGTATAATATATTTATTTATAAAAATACACGGGATATGTTTTAGTACCGTTAAGTTCCTTTACTACCTATATGCTCTGACGAATAATAACGGAAACATCAACTCTAAAATCCTCTAAATTTGCTGGTTGGTGGGCGCGAAGCATGGACCTCTATTACGTTAAGCCGATGCGCTGTCTATTACACCACGACGTAAATGAATATTAGTGTGTTAAAGGAATGTTTCTTCCGCCCGTCCTCCCACTTAGCTGTCGGGACAATGCTGAAGAGATGCACGCGTCGTAAGGTAATTTTCCCTTCCATTTATGGGATTTTCCACCGGTATGTACGTGAATTTTACTTCAGGGTGCGGTTATTATAACTTGCATGCTGGACAGCTTGTACGACTAGAAAATAAAAATTAATTTTAAGATAGAACAACATATACTATACAATTATCAAATAGTTGCAAATCGACTAGGAGATCCACACGTCGTAAAGTAATTTTCCAATCCATGTTGGCGAATTTCCACAACAATGTACATACGTGAATTTTACTCCAGAGTGCAGTAATTTTACCTTACACGCAAGGAAAACTATGTTCCCCACACAAGTTTGCGAATATTACCTTACGCTTGTCAGGTAATTTTACCATTATTTTTTACAGTATGGAGAGGTTGGGGTGGTTCTTAGGGTGACCGCCTGGTTAAAGGAATTTTGCACGTCTGAGGCCTAACAGCGTGCGAGCGCTAGGGGCGACCGAGACATGCGCATCAACTCTCTCATCGCCTCTACGCGCAAAGCAATGAACTGGCGCGCAGGCTTGCCGTCGATAACGCCCCTCTACAAGACCTTCAGCAGAGACCCTCCCACTTTATGACGTAATGATAAAATTAAAGATTTGATGCAAGTCCCTATTGCAGGAATTTATGTATTCCGATCCCCAAATATTTGTAAGAGATATATGTAGGCTATGCATCTTCTATTTATGTAGGGTTTGAAGGTTTAGGCAATAACTCAATTCCAGAAATTGATCGCTGAGAGTCTACCGCAAGTAAAATTCCGCTTCCAAGCCAGTTGCAATAACTTAGATGCAAATAAACGCCCATTCATTGTGTTTTCCCCCCCCCCCCCCTTTTAATTGCTGGCGTTGGTCGAAGAACTGGTTTTACTACCTCATTATGACGTCACCGAGTGGTATTCGCCGACACAGGGGACTACTGGCCTACACGCGAGATCAGCACGGACTATACGTCACTGCGGACCATAATTCTCCAAGCTTGTTGCCCGTCCCTATGCAGTGACGTCACCGGAGGAGAGGCAACGTCGGTACAGAGCAGGCGAGAGTACAGAAGCGTGTTCCTTTGTTGCGGGCGTACACTCCAATCACGATTACTTCACACTTTCCTGAAGCCCTGATAAAGTTCTTCGTCCTTGACTTTCCTCAGCTTCGTGCAAATAAAGCTATCCTCGTTTAGAAAATTACACGAGAGGAAGAACTCGCCGCATTCGTCCGCACTCTGTATAAGAATATTTTTCACAAGAACTATTTCGTACTAGGGGTTGCCAACACACCCTAGGGGTTGCCAGCACACCTGTTTTGCCACTAATTTACTTATTTGATTGATACTAATTATAAATTAAATATAATTTAGGGATGAAATATAAATAAAATCCTATTTAACCAAAACTAAGGTACTTTTATATCAACACAAGTATAAAACGCTTTTCATAAATGGCATATATAAGAAGTAACCAAAGACGTTATACATGGGCTGATTTTTCTAAGGTTTGATTCAATAAGTCTGAAGAAACCTCGAAAACACTGCGTGATGGGAAAGTTTCCCTACTGGCTAAAGACCCTGTCACATTGTCACATTTTCCCGTCATACTGGTTCCAATAAGTTTGGTCAAATAAAGTTGGACAGTTATGACGTCATCGAAACGTCATAAACGCCGCCATTATTGTCTGAGAAAGTTTGATGGCTTCAGTTTCCATCAAACATTTGAAAATTCGACCTGTTCCAAAATTTGTTTGTTTGACGTCAAGAAACTTAAAATAACGAACGATTGCTGGAAAAGAAGTAAGTTTGAAGATAATTAATTTATGTGGAAGCTGTCTGGGCATTGATGCTATTATAAGTGAATATTGCACATAATATTACGGACTCAGATGCATTTATTTCATTGCGCAGGAAACATATGTTATAAATAAATTGTTAATTTAGTAAATAAACGAAAATAAATTACAAAAATGCTTATATTTCTTCCTGTAATGGAAAAACAAAAGCAATATCTCACAATGAAAATAATTTTTTAATATTATTTCAAATTAGATTCTCCCAATAAGAAATTTGACAGCGTGACACATTTAAAACACATTCAAGATTATTTGATAAAATTTGTTGGAAGGAAAAATTTGATGGCCGTATTTTTTCCTCAGGTTTTACTGTCAAATATAGTTGACGGCAAAAATTTTACATTGTGACAGGGGCTTAAGCTGTCGGCCGGCAAGTGAGGTACCCGTCGTCGATTGGCGAGCGACGTCCCGACATGATGCTAGTCAGCGACGCCATTTTGCTGGCCAGTGTGCGTGGCTGCTATGTTAATTTCACGTTCATTAGCGCTTTATGTCCGCGGCGCGCCTGCCGGAATGTTTCAGGCGCGCCTCGACGAGGACGCCACCTCACAACACCGCCATTACTATTTACAAGCTTCTATATAGGCTATTCACGGTAAAGTGAGCACTATGAAACCCTCACATTTGGAATAATAGTCAATAAATATGTTTTATTTTAGCCATATGGGTTAACTTCGAGTATAATGGAATATATATATATATATATATATATATATATATATATATATATATATATATATATATATATATATATATATATATATATATACATATATACATACATATATATATATATATATATATATATATATATATATACTGTAATTATTACTTACATGGCAATGTTTGTTTGAAAAGTCGGTTTAAGGATTAAAAAAAAATGACTGAAAAGAAAAAAGTAACTACGACCTCAAAAGTGCTCACTTTATAGAGTGAACGGCCTATATTTAACTTGACTTGGGTGTCTGTCCGGATCTGTGTGTACGGTGTCTGTCCGGCTGTTACCGTTTGCCTTGTCTAACACTTTACGCGAAAACGGTGAGGAGGCTGGGGACGGGCCTAGTGGGGAATCGATAGTCCCTTTGGGGAAAGGGGCGTGTTAGGGTAGCGGACACTCTCCCCCCCCCCCCCCCCCCGCTTTTTCCGGGGTCGTGCGGTTTTTTTGTGCCCAACAAAAATGCTCGTGTTTACGTGAAAACGGTGAGAAGGGTGTCGTAGAAATAAGAAGTTTAGTTTAAGGAAAACATGTATTAATTATTAAAGTAAGAAATGCAATTTTATTAGGTTTATATGTTACAATAGCAAAGAAGAATGAAATCTTGTAAAAATTGTTTAAATATTTTGAAGATAAATAAAATGACCCATAGAGGAGTGACTACTGAAATATATAACATTGAGAAGTGTAATGGTGACAGATTATATGTGACAACAGGAACATTTGGCATATTGTAATATAGTCACTCATTAATATGCCAGATGTAGCTACTACAAGTAAAGTTTAATTGATAAAGAACTAAATACGAGAGTGTATAGTGTGAAATGTGTGAAAATATATTTTAATTTGTTCTACCAGGCCACATGCAATGACTATGGAAAACTGGGTAATGCAAGCCACAATCAAATCATTGGCTCTGCTGAAAAGCTAATTGGCATACAAAACCCACAATGCAATATTATTAAAGCAGCAACCACACACAATCAGATCAGTATATTACCTGTATGACACCTCAATTTCCAGGTTTAGTACAGCTCCAGCACAGCTAAAGGCTGTTCACGATAAAGTGACCACTTTTGAAATCAACCTTATAAAAAAGCCACTGCCCCTGCCTGCATATATTTTAACGGGCGCACTGAGTGACATGCGCCCCGTAGAGTTGGTAACCATGGAAGGGAAAGTAGTTCCATATATTAACGTCGAATACAAAGTGTTAGGTAACCATATATGAAAATTTAAATCATATGTTTGACTTTCTGTTTTTTTAATACACCGACGTGTAAAAATCTGCAGATTTGTAAAATATTTATTTTTCTAATAATTTCTAAGTTTCACTTGACCGACGCACGAATAAAGTGCTGGGGCCCATGGTAATGTGAATTGTTACATACGGCGGAAGACTACACAATGTGCATACAAGTAAATCTTAAGCAGGGCTTTCAAAAGTGCTCATTTTGCTGTGAACAGTCTATATACGTATGTTACCCTTTAATGGCACATTAGGGGATACAAGGAAACTAACTACGTGTGTTTTATTCAAATCAAAAACATTCAATGATGAAGTGGATATTTTAATGCAGAAAATACTTGTACTCCATTTAAATAAGACTTCCACCATCATATTGTGGTTCAAGAACCCATGAAAAACAGCAAGCAGCAGCTCGACAGAAACATCATGTATTCGCCACTTTATGCTTGTTAAAATAACAATTATGCGTGTAGTGTATGGTAACTATAGGTTGTTCACGATAAACTGAGCACTTTTGGAAACCCCGCTGAAGAACTACTTGCAAGCACGTTGTTTTCTTCCGCCTTATGTAAAATGAACATTCCCATGAACTTGATCACTTTATTCATGCGTCGGTTAGGTGAATGTGAGAAATTATTATAAAAATGAATAATATACAAATATGGTAATTTGTACACTTCGATGCATTAAAAGAACAGAAAGCTAAATAAATAATTAAATCATCACAAATGTTTGCCGAACATTTTTATTCGACGTTAAAATATGGAACTACTTTCCATCCATCCTTACCAACTTTATTGGGCACATGTCACTCAGTGCGCCCGTTAAAATATATGTAGTTAGGAGCAGTGACTTTTTTCTGAGGTTGATTTCAAAAGTGCTCACTTTATCGTGTACAACCTTTACAGTAAAAGTCTTTGCTGTGCATTAACGGTTACACAAAAATCCAAAAGTTTTTGCAGTGCAGAGTATTCAGTTCAAATAGGATAATAATTACTCTCATACGTAATAGTTGCAAATATCTGCCTGTAAGCTTGCACTCTTCAATGTCTCTGGCTAGCAATATATTTAATGAGATAGTTAAAAGTTACTGTTCTCAAGCACTGTATGACAATCTAGATAGCGTTGAGAAGCACGTGCAGCTACTCGCGAAGTTTTATATCACTTCACCGCTGGACCAACGGTCACTGGGGATGGCGGTGGAAAAAGACCTTACACATATGATGAATTATTGATGTTGACACGATCTCTATCCCTCTTCTGACGGTTTACCATTACGCCGTCGGCTGACAACATTAAACTGAGCATGCTTGCTGGGGTCAACTTCGCATTAAATATAATAGGCCTAATCACTCCTGTTTAGGTGGAGCCCAGGCCTACCTGGCCGGTTACCTGTAAGACCCACGTGTAAACAAGATGGAGACTAGAACATTCCCTCACCGCCCATTATATGCGTCAGTTACAATATTCAAATTAGTATGTGTAACATGGGGCTTTTCTCAGGGTTCATTCCTTATGATTATAACTAAAGCGATGTTACCAGACGTCGCCAACTTCAACTAATTTGTACGTCACTCAAAACTCGACAGTATAAAAATAAGTACGTGACATCAAACATATGGTTAATCACACCTCATCTGCTGCGTGTATCTTAATAAACGTGTAGAATAAAATATAATGAATGAATAATAATCTTACATGGGGGACATGCGACAACAATGGCAGTTTTAATAATGTAAACATGTGTGTACTCAGATCTCAGATTCGCATACTACTTCAAAGTTTCATGTATGTAAATTATATACTCCACCAAACCAGATGTTATATGTAAATAAAAAAAAAATTTACAGTCAGTGTGACATAGTGTGTAATAGTAATAAAAACAAATGTATTTAATGCATGTAACACAATATATTTACTGATAATTTTTTAGTCTTTTCAGTCTTACATATTTTTTTGCACCACTGTCTGTCAGGTTGCAGCCCGAAGTGTGGAAGGGGCCATCAGTGTTCCGCTGCACATTTTTTGTCTTTTTAGTCTCATTAATAATTTTTATTTTTATTACTATATAGGTAGCCTGTTTATATATTTTATTTTATATTTGTTATAATTAGAGTCTGTAAATGAATAAATAGTCTAAATTTATAATAATAAAAAAATTGGTGGTACTAAAAATTGAAAAATAAATTAATTGTAAAATACCTTTTAAAACCAATATTTATTTATAAATGCACTAACAAGAGAAAAATAATTATAGACGTGGTTACATAATGTGTATAAATTATAAGACGTGGACGAACAGCCGTAATAAACTTATTACAAATTAATATTTTTGTATCCATTTATATTTAGTGTATAAAATCTTGGCGCAATATAGAACGTACACCTCACTAGCGTAAGCGTAATATGCACGTATCTTGCGTAAGGCTCTTAACTATTCGCACCATGCTTTTATATACTAAATATAAATTGATACAAAAATATTAATTGGTAGTAAATTTTATTACGGCTGTTCATCTTCGTCTCATAATTTATACACATTATATAATTACTAATATAATTATTTTTATGTTTTTAGTGCATTTACAAATAAAAGATTGGTTTTAAAAGGGATTTTACATTTAATTTACTAAATATTTGAATAGTGTAGAGGAGTGGAAATGTTGCAGAAAATCTTCCGACCACGTGAAAGTTGCTGAGATATTTACAGGCGCTCGCGACATGTCTCTAAACTTGGGGGTTGGTGTGTGTCTGACCGACAGATACCTCAATGCAAGGCGACAGGAAATCAGCTCTCTGCCGCATATGCTGAGGTACTGTGTAGTACATCAGCACACAACATACCAACTATACCATCACACAAGACACAGAAAACTAATTATTACACAGTTTTCACTCCATTTCACCGCTTCCTGATTTTCACAATGTTTTTAAACTCGTAATAGTGACCTTCATTCTGCATTCCACATAGATTGCTGAATTCTTTAACTGGTTAGCAAATGGTTTTAGAATTCAAGACCTTCCAAAAAATACCCTCGCATTTCAGTGATAATGCTAATTAATAAAAACATGTAGGTTAACTTCTCTCTAATGTAAACAAGAGCGATAAAAGACTTATTTTAGTATGCATGGCACTTGTAGGGCATGTCAGGATTGCATGGCCACGCGCTCACACACCAACAGCCTGGACAAATAAAAGCGCCCCATCCCAGATCTTCAGATTGGGGAGAACTGTCCTTCCCACATACGTGGTCAGTAAAATGTCAGTGTGCGGGTGAGCGAACTCACCTGTGGCAGCCAGGAACATTCCAACTGGGCATAGATCTTACTCCCACTGCAGGTCAGCCGTCCAACTGTAGCCTTAAATGTTTCACCAGGCATTTGTGCGAATTCTCCGGTGGTTTACCATCATTGTGGTATCCATTACAGACTGGTCACTCATCGAACCAGCTCGACGCAACTCCACCGTCGCCAGCCCTCCAATACATGGGAATTCCTTCACACTTATACACTCTAAGAAATTAATTGTAAATTTACCCCATCAGTGTTTACGTACAGTAACAAAGCGCGAATAGTAAACTATTTCCACATGCATGCATGGTAACATTCCTACAGTTGCTCTGGAAAGAGTCAAATGCGTAGGAAAGTCCCCAACTTTGTATAGTAGCGATACTAAACGTTCCAATATTTTCAGCCCGATACGTAGTACTATTATCGTGCACTGTAATAGGTTAAAAACTTCCATTGCAATTTAGAAAGTTAACGAGAAAAATTTCTACAGTGATTTTGGACTTGGACTCCAAACGGCCTGAACTCAAAGTATCCTACGTCTCACCAAGTGGCCCAGACTTGGCACCATCTTTTTGATCTGAAGTGTTTGACTGCAGCAAACTTCGAGAATGTACCAATGGCGAAGTGCGAGTGCGCTCTTGTGAAGGATGACGGGGATCTTCATGGCACGTGACCTGCATGTGGTTGCTAGGGGCGCATCCAGGCTGAAAATGGAGATATCGATTAACTCGCGGGCAATGCATTGTTGAAATGAGTTTGGCGAAATTCTTACTGAATTCAATATTAGTAATATAGGAATCAGAGTTTTCACTGTCTTGTTCATGAGATTGAATTAATTCTCGTATGGATCTTTGTAATAAAGTGACCGTCTTCGTGTAATTCTCGGTCGTTTATTACTAAGTAATTTAACGTGACACACTATCAACCTCATACTCGAAACAAAACTAAGCTTTTTTTCGCGTGTCTACTATTGGAGATAAAATAGGAAATGAAATTTATTTCCTTTGTTTGGTTAAAAATAAAACTTATTCTACTGTCACGAAACTGGCCGCGCCCAGAGAACCATACTAATACTATTAGCCTTACAACACTTGTATTTTTGTTATATTCTGTAGGACATGAAATGCTATTGCTCTACAGTAAGTACTCTCAGCTGTCGTGTTTGTCATTAATATTAGTTGCATATCTAAGACGATTAACTTAATTATAATGTTTTCAGCAAAAGAAAAAAAAACAGAATATTAATAACAGTCGCAATCTAAAAATTCACAGCATTTATTCCACGTGGTAGCTGCATGGGACGATATATTTCGGCCATGGAAACTGGAGTGCTTGGTAGTCCTATACAGAAATCTTTGAACAATGCGAACCGAGCGGTTATCGCAGTCCAAGTGACGTAAATACTGAGATAAGTTTTGACCTCATAGCGGCATGTAAGTATGTTATTAGAGTTCACTCTACCAGTTCGTGCTTACAAAATCTGCTATCTTATATCGGAGTAGTAAAATACGTTTTACAAATAAGTGTCAATTTCTGTGTGAATCCAAGAGGTAATTAATTTTAAAATGTGGCATTTTAAGCCTTGCCCATCAACGCGTAGACAGAGCGAGCAAGCTTTAACATCCGGCTACTACTGTGCGAAAACTAGAGACTATTTTTTAAATGTTTTTTATAGGATCAGGTTTAATGTCGACTTAGAAACTGAAGTGAATTGAACTTACCTTTAAAATGGGCCTCTTATCTGTGATTCAGATCAAGGACCCTTCGCTCTGTGAAGTGTCGTTTCAACTGACAATGACACGGAGGTCAGCGTGACGTTCCGTTGGATCCTTGAAGGTAATTCGTAGTATAGTTGGTTCGTGATTGGGCCAATCTTCGGAATATGTTTCTTCCAGTAATGATGAATTTCAAGGTAGACATTGACTGTAGTACCTTTGTGTTGTATTGCAAGCATGGGAAAAATAATTATTTGCTTTTATGTATTACTAGAAATATAAAATATAATTTTGTGGCAACTTGAAACAGCTTCTTTTTGTGATTTACACATGGTAACATACTTACTATTTGTGAGTTACCCCGTGGTAACATACCTACTTTTTTTAGGAGCAGAGCGTCAATTGGATAAAAAATTGAAATACCCGACAAGCAATTGATGAGACATTTAAAAACACACATTTAAACTATTACTTGATATTAATTGAATACGATTTAATATTTACTTAAAAGTAAGACTTGCGAAAAATAATTTGAAATAGTAAGCGTTTCCGTATAATTATTTACTGACTTGCAAGGAGATACTTAATTTAGTGGTTATGTCTGCTCCTGAGGCGAGCTTGTTATATAAGGTTACGATATGTCTATACAGAACTACCAGTTGTGTAAGTCTGTTGTGAACTGAGCTAGTAGATAAAATCATAACCTCATGTGAGTAAGAATTGCTTGTGTATAGTCAATGCCAAATTATTATATTTGTCAAGCGGATAGAAGAGCACACAGATCTTTTAAATATAGCAATGACCCTGGGGATTTTGCGTATTACAGACAGCAAATTTATGGAAAGTACTACTTAAAACATCATTTAAAACTTTGAAAATCAGTAGTATAAAAACCCGATAAGAAACACTGGTAAAAATTCAACAGAATGCTTAATAAATTAATTTACAAGCGTAGTGTCGCAAATTTTTAAAAAATTATGGATTTGGAGACATGTTCATTTTTCGAGAAATTCCAGGAGGTTGTACAGCACGTATCTTGGAGCAACCAAATAACTCGTCGACGTCACCTCGGAGATACAAGTTGCTGTCACGTAGATCACGAACAAGTTACAACCGGTACATCCCATAGATAACACAAAAAGAAAAAGACACAAATGCAACGAAAAAACACGCAATATCTTATCACTCCGACCCCTTATCAGGGAAAGGCTTGGCAGAAAGCTCATCTCCCATGTTAAATTTCCCAGGTTAAAGCTTTAAACGCGTCAACCTCTGGTAATACTAGAGAGTCTGCCGCGCGCACAAATATTCTATTCATTGTTCTGGGTCGTTTGGTGCAAGGGTCTGCTAGGGGATATACTTACTTCTTTTATGACACAAACGATATATACTTTATTATACCACCAACATCATACTACGAATAGATGTTATCTACGGGCTAATTAAAAAAAAAAGGAACAGATGCAATAAAAAAACATAAACCGATTATTACGGCAAAAAAGGTTTATTAAGGATTAAAACTCAATTCAGCATGACCATGAATATGCATATCATCAGTCGTACCAACCAGCTTGCGATACAACCAAATCACACATTAGCCCTAATTACAAAAGGGAAAAGATGCAATTAAAAACCATAAACCGATTATTACGGCAAAATTTTGTTTTCAAGGTTATGGACTTAGAATATTTGTGCGCGCGGCAGACTCTCTAGTATTACCAGAGGTTGAAGCGTTTAAAGATTTTACCTGGGAAATTTAACATGGGAGATAAGCATTCTGCCAAGCCTTTCCCTGATAAGGGGTCGGTGCGATAAGATATTGCGTGTTTTTTCGTTGCATTTGTGTCTTTTTCTTTTTGTGTTATCTATGGGATGTACTGGTTGTAACTTGTTCGTGAAGTTTATAAAGGTTGTAATTTGTTCGTGTATTTCATTTCGCTCCGTGTCATTAGAGAAGACACATCAATAATGGTTCCTCGGCATACTCGCATGTCTAGGTATTATCCTAAGAAGGTATACCGAAATATTTTGTCTTTTAGTAAGGATGTCAATAAGGACGATAGGTCTTGGACTGTTAAGATTGTTGATTAGAAGAGAGTTATATTTTGTTGTTTTTTTTTTGTATCGTTTTGATCTTCAAGGAATAACCGCGAAAGCAGGTAGTGGTTTGTTTGGAAATGTGTTTCTTCAGGAAGTCGCATACTCAAAAGTACCCTGCGCCTAAGGAAATTAGTGACATTGACTCTCGTGATATAATATGTTGGAAGACTTTTCCAGTTCATGAAGGGAAGGCCGACAATACTGCTGTTATTAGTGTGTTTGGTAACGCTTCCATGTTTTCGCGTAAGAAAGTTAAGTTTGAACTTGGTGATCAGATTTGGTAGTATCGCAAGCTTGTTGGTACGACTGGTGTTCACAACTGGTGTTTGGTGCAAGGGAACTGCTAGTTGTTTATTATTCACTGTTTATGGTACATAACAATATGGCCGAGTTACAACCTCCCTGCGACCCTTGTTTACAGCACCTCCAACATGCACAGGTATATTATCATTCAAATCCAACACTCTATGCTGGTTAAAGTTATAATACGTACGTAAAGAACGCCGTTCAAAACCTAAATGTTCATCATTTCAGTAAGCGAACAAGTAGTCTGTTGCATGATGTTTGTTAACATCTTCCCTATATGATCTGTTCGTAACTATCAACACACGATGGCACAAATCAAAATTATAACCATTACCGTAGAAAAAACCAGCAACCAAGACTCTGTCCACATTGCTCATATAAGAACACCACATTGTAAGTCGAACATGGTAAGGAATCTTGTGGTAACCTCCAATGTCAAATAAAAATTGAGACCACACATTTGCATTTGGGGCCAAAGCCATTTATTTAACACCTGCTGGGTAAAGGGTTTTGTTTACACTTGCACATATCCATTCTGGATTATTCCCAACTTACAGCTAACTGAAGAGGTTCATCCCCTGTTGAACTGGTAATTTTTCTATTGTACGACTCACCTGCACAGGAGACAGTGACACACAGTTTGAAGGGGCGAACAGATCGCAGGACCCCAATATTGCCCCATTCTTGGTTCAGTTCGTCCCTAATAGAGTTGAAACCTTTGGAAACTTCGTGGAGCGCGCAATTGGTTAAAGTGAATAACCTTAGTCTTCGTCCGAAAGCCCCGATGAGAGATTCAAATTATTACATCGTTAATACGCTTTACTATATGATAACTTCAATTCCAAAATTTTTCGAGCATATGACAGAGTTACTTCAATCAACGTGGGTTGTAATGCCACAGAAGTTTCCCCTCTTTAAACACTGCATATGTTACAGTCCTATCTAGCCTTCAGCCCGTCACTATTGATGCTAATGTGCCACCAGGCGAAATAATGTTTGTCGACCAATCATCGATGTAACCCTCTGGCATGCGTTGAACTGTACCGTGGAGTGTGGCGTGGTAGTTAATTATATGTTTGGTACAATATCATTTTAATCCACGATATTCAACCATGCTGAATGTGGCAGAAATTACGTCAGTATATGGTAAATAAACAAACAAATATAGTGACCATAAATTAAGGTGTAAAATAAGTAATTACTGGAACAACAACACATTATACTTTTGACACTTACATAAAAATATAATATTCCTCTGCTGCCATAATGCCAGATACATTAAGCCAATATTACTATTTAATTGTTTGGAAGCTGTAGATGCTAGGCAAGTGGGACACCACATTAATTTTACCTGGAAACTGATTCTAGTAATACTTTACTAACTATATTTTCAATTAGTTATTAAATGTATGGAGGTAGACGTAAATGAAAGGAGTATAAAATTGCAGTTACAAAAATACATCTTTTAACTAACCCACTTTAATTTATAGACAAAATAACTAACACACGAGTTAAAGATTCAAGGAAATAATTGCAGCATCAAAGAAATTAATTCTTTAAATGCTTAAAGCCTTGGAGACCTTAAAAAATCCTGGAGTGCACCCCGTACAATCCTATTCAACTTTAATCTCCAATACAAGCACCCATTTTCTTTTATTTTGCCAATGATTCTCATTTTAAAAAAATTCATACGTGAAAAATAAATATTTCAATTTTATTTTACGTCACAAACGTTATAAGGAATGAGTTCAAGCAATTATTACGTAGTTAAGTGTTGCTGTGGTCCAGAAGATAACAAGATCAATAAAAACAATGTTTCATAATACTTCTCCAGGCGAACACAAGAAGCTGGAGGATAGTCCGAATTTGGCGGACTGGTATGAAAGTAGAATCGGAATGTTGAGGAAATGAATAGTAGCTACAAAACTTCGCGGGAAAGTTCGCCCAAATCTTGGAATAATACTTCATCCAAAACGTGATCCCTCTGGAACACATAAAGATCGCATAAAAATTTATTACTTCTTCCAGAGTCAATAAAAAAAATGGCACGTACACCCGGAGAAAGACTGATGCTGTACTCACCCATTTCGGAGGGAAGAGGTGAAACTGTGTAGGAAGATCGAAGATAAAACACAAAATTAAACCTCCTTAAACTATTATATCTGCACTATTGTACATTATGTTTCTACAACTAAATACACGGCGAACACATTATATCACAATCGCGTCTGTGCAGAGAGTCAGGCAGAAAACTGTTAGCAACAGTAGAAGGATACAAAATTGCGCATTGCGCGTGGGTACAAAGCTGACGAAATTTAGATGAGATGACGTTCCCAGAGAGCACGGGGGGGGGGGGGGGTACAGAAAACGATAAGAAATGGCATGCGTTACACCTCTGGCAAGTGGCCCGGACAAGGTAGAGCACGAAGGGTCCCATGCTTTAGAAAGGCAAGTGTGTCAACTAACATCCTGTTTGCAAGCTGAGCTTTCTGCACAAGGAATGGCTTACTGCCATGCTTGGTAACGAAGTTAACTCTGTACTAACTCCAATGCATGAATAAGTCACTGAATTGAATTTCTGAAATAATACAACTGCCCTAAAATTGGAATAAATATACATAGACCTAAACTTTACCAACATACTGATATAATTAATTTGAAAAAAAGTCAAAATATAAGAAATTAAGTAAAATCTGAAAAGTAACGTGCCACAAAATTTTAGAAAATTTTACAACAGCCCAGAACCAACTCAGTACTCTTCCTTGAAAGGGCATCTGAAGAATCTTTAAGAATTTGGAGATCTCTTCCAAACAGCATCCACGATAGTCTCACACTGGTTGGCTCGTGGAATGCTCAACAATGAGCATGAAATAACAGGGACGCCTACAATTCTAGCTTCTTGCTTTGAAATCGTGATCGTTACTTAAATTATCTTAAACTAAAAGGCAGTGTCAATATTCCCCCTTGGTTGATAACAATAGACCTAGAATGTCTGGTGCTATCATCTAAACTGGGGCACCCATATTGTATGCCTGTAGGCAACCTCATCCCTTAGCTCTTGGTCCTTTCTTTGATGTACAAGTACCACATATAAGGTACCCATTCACGACATATATCTGATAATGACGTCAGATAAATCTCTACCGAACTTTGTAGATGGTCCTATTGATTTCAAAGGTAGTCACATTCGGCAATATTATTCAGTTCCTTAAACATGTCTAAATTCTGAAATAACCAAATGTGAGTTTGTTTACCATCATTATTCCTCTATACCACACCATTTCTCAGGGCGAGGAAACTCCACTGTGCTCAAAATGCTTTGACTCGGTAATTAGATAGGTACCTCCAGTATGACGCCCAAAGATGGTTCGTTTAGCTGGTCTTTCCTGGTGCTTTGGTTACTCACATAGTACCAGGCAAGAACTCTTGTATACTAGTTTTTCATGTCATTAATGCATAGCTGATATTTCCTTTCCATTGTTCACAGTTGTGACGAGATGGTCCACTTGGCCTCCTAGATGTCTGCAATACTGTGAATGTGTTTGAGACTGTTTTGTATTTCGACATCATATTCCTGAAGGTTTTCTAGCCATCGGGGTATTTGCCTTTCAGGTCTCTTGAAGTTCAGTATCGATCGCAATGAGGTAAGGTCTCTTCGTATAATAAAATTTCTATTTCGCTTATAGAGATATTGTGGAAAGTTACCAAAAATTTCCTGCGCATCACACCGTAATGTCGTTTAGATTTGCATAACACTGTACTTAAATAGTCCAGTGGCTTTTCATTTCCGAACTGAATTTGTGATAATATAGAACCAGTACCTACATCAATTGCACCTGTGTTCAAGGTGGACTCCCTTTACTAGTTGGAACCTTCAGAAGTAATGGAGTTGTCAACATTTTCCTTGACTTTTCTAAATGCAGTTTTAATTTTATAGCGTGCAACATTTGTCCTACCCACCTCGTTTGTCCCAGTGCAGAAAGCAGCAGCCCGATACCTATGTATTAGTTCAACTACAGCCTTTTCCTACCCTTAGTTCAGAATTATCTTTTAGTACTTTCCTAAAGTTGTTCCTGTCTTTCTGACAGAGTTTTGTTTAAAATTTTCAGTTCTCTAATCCTTCGGAACATTACAAATGATTTGTGAGATATTTATACAACCTTATTAGCTACTCCCTATGCAAGTCTACTTCCTAAATGAGACCATCATTATAACATGTAAACTGTAACGAGGCCGATATCGTCGCTACAAGAATGGTTTCAGGAAAGCTGTTACATTTGTACACTGACTCAATTAAACCAAAATGACTCACAAATATTCTGTTTCATCAGCGCTGCGATGAAAACTTTTCTTGGAGAGTTAAATGTTGACAGACAATATGCTACTGAGCAGCTAGAGAGTATGGATAAATCTTACATTTTTAACAAAGCCATGTTTGTATCATTAGTCTGCAGCACCCATATTATTTGGAATACAGCACCCTACTCTTCGTAACACATATAGCTCCAGTATACACTCATTCACTTCATTTGATACATAAAATAATGTTCCAAACTTAGTAAGCCTAGATTCAAGCTAACACTTCCCTTATTTTTCATTAGCGTGGTCTCGCCTGTTTCTGCCGTGAATAGGAAATACCTTAAGCTGTGGTCTGGTCATTATTAGAAGAATGTCCTAGAATATCTTGTCTGACCACTGTCATAGTAGCCCTCTTGCCGACTGCCATTTCTAAAGGCACATAATCGATGCTCGCCTTGGCGAGTATGGCGTCGGTTATTGATTTACTGGATGTACTTGTAAGTACAGTGTGTCACCCTCCAACATCCATTTATCTGTGCACCACTACTACCGTTGAGAAAAATTGGCTGTCAGGTTCCAATGCTTTCCGCACTTCCAACATCCCTTATGCTTAGGTGATCGTTAGCTCAGCCCCAGAATGTATATATAACTTGGTGGCGATGTCTTCTATGGCAGCAACCATGATTTTCAGGGCTTCCTTGATGTTTCTTCCCTTGTCATCCTGGCTTATTGTCCCTGCTCGCACATTTTGCAGAGTTTTTTTGCATATATCTTGCCAACTTCACCTTCATTATGCGGTTTGAAAGTTATGCATGGTGTGCAAGGAATGGAGACGCAACACTTACCGAACATGAGCATCGATGTTTGCATCGACGAAAAAGCAGATTACGAGTACATCGTGAGCTTTCTCATAAAACCTCTCCAACGACAAATGAGCCAATCGCACACTGTCCTGCCATAACTCTTGTTAAGTATCGTCTGATCGTTGATATGTGGCTCTTCAGTTGGGTGTGGTGGGCGTGTCATATAAACTGGTCGCCGAAGCGTAGCTCCAAGGTTGACTACAAGGTGTGGTACTCCAGTCGATGTTGTCCTGGTATTCAATGGAATATGCTGAGTACTGAGCCCTGTGGCACAGCTGCGAGGTAGTATGCATGCTGTTATCCTGCACAGCCATTCAAATTACAGAGCTGACTGCCAGTAGACAATTCCCTGCAGATCTCGGTATATTTTTTCAATGTATCGCCTTGCACAAACTGTATGGGACCAATGTAATACTTCATCGCTCGAAAAGGACTCTTCGTGAAGGCCATTCTTTCATGCCGACGAGCATTTTGTCAATAGATAAATTCTCGATAACAGAATCAGCACTGGCGACAACCAGTTATCGATAATGCATGTCGCTACTCCATGATCGTTGAGGTCAAAGGCAGGCCTTCGTTTTCGCAATTGATTTTTGTGGTATGATAAGAGATCGCTTCCAAATCGATGTTCATCTCACAGTGTCAGAACATCTTTTTTTTTACATAAGTGCAGTTATTTTTTTCACAGTAAAAATCCTTGCTAGTACCCACAAAAGGACTTTCACCATACAATTTATATGTAAAAAAAATATGGAAGGATTCTGAGAAAATCCACATACTTCTTTGGCCCAGAAGAAAACACACATATACTTACATTACAATATGTTATTTAAAGATGCTTTTAGGTATATATATATATATATATATATATATATATATATATATATAATTTTATATTATCATATTTATATGTACACGGTTAGGGCCTATATATAAAATATATTAAAAATTATTTTTATTTACATATTTATACACATAATTATAAACTCCGCCTCTAGGAATGACTCAGATTTTCTACTGCCAGTCCCAAGCCCGGATAAAGGAGGAGAGTAAATGGCTGGTTGTGGAGCCTTGAGGGATGCACTGATGTCGAGTAAGTGCATTCGTTAAAACTCAAGAAATGCTTTAGTTGACAGTCCATCTGTCAGTGTAACCAGCAAATCCTACCGCGTATGGGGATGGGTGAGGGGGAGTACCTGGCTCCTTAAAACTGGGTCTCCTCGACTAAGGGTATGGGGTTATGGGGTCAAGGGGTCAATGGGTCATGGGTCTTCATGGGATCATGGGATCTTCACAAGGGTCATGGGTCTCATGGGGTCTTTATGGGTCTATATGGGTCCATGGGGTCATGGTTATGGGTCATTTATGGGGGCCTTATGGATCTTAATGGGATCATGGGTCTTTATGGAGTCATTTTGGTCTTTATGGGGGTAATTCGGTCTTTATGGGCCATGGGGCCAATGTGGGTCTTTATGAGGTATTTATGGGGTTTGAACTATGTTAATAATAAAAAGATGTATTTAACTTCTTGCTGATGTTGTATCCTGCCTGATATATAAAGAAAATGACGGTGCTTGGTTGGGGACTGCTGCGTGCATGTGCGCGGTGACTGGCCAGGTCTGCGCGGTGAGTGCTAGCAGGGAAAGGGGGGTTTGTCGGGCCGCGGATAAAAGCAGGGGGGGAAAGGGGAGTGTGCCTGCTTAGTGGTGTCCATTACAGGCAGCGAAAATTTTCTGAAACATTTTTCATTCTTTCGCCCGTCTTGTACACAGCTCCTGGCACGCACACAGTCCAAGGTCTCGTCCGCTGCCTATTTTCTTACACTCGGTCCCCCCCCCCCCCCCCCCGCTGTCTCAACTCTTGCTACCTGACTTACGCACTAGTCCTCCAATGCCCTTGGCTATCGGCAGCCCGCTACCTGACTCTGTCCACGAGGTTTAGAAAGGCCTCGTCCATGGTATATTTTGTAAACACATGCATCTCTCACTTCTCCCTTTCCCAAACAAACAGAACTTCACTCTCTCCCTCAATTTTTGTATTTAGAATAAATAATGTTTTCCTTTATATTATGAATACAAGATTAATTTAAACTATGTCGTGATGAGGGAATAAAGTGTGGTTCCATTTCTCTGTTTTCAGAATAATGAGGCACTTCATATTAAATTGTCATCCAGTTGTAACTATTATACTGGGATAACAAAAGAAATTTTAGTTAAATAAAATGAGTGATTACAAGCGACAAAGTATTGACAGTTTACTTGATCTTTACATAGGCGATTCAGATACTGAATCGCAGATGGAAAGACAGTCTACAGCATGCTGTCGAGACAGTGTCCCTTCACCTAAGCGGACACGAGTTAATCTCTTGGAGGATAATCTCAACTTAAGCGATTCGAGCACTGATTCACTTATGGAGAGGTCGTCAACAACAAAAGGTAGAAATGTGTCCAGTGTTTTTGAAGGTCAATCAAATATGAGTCTATCAACATGTTCAATTGGATATTTGGGAAATAGGTAGCGAGTATTCTCAACGTCTTCTGCCTTCTTTGTGTCCCTCATTGCAGCAAATGTGGTGGAGGGGTGTGTCAGTGCATCGAGAAAATCACCATCATAGTCTTCACCATTATCACTGTCTTCATGTTCATTTTCATCTATGCTATCTTCATAACTACATCACTTCCTGTTTCATTCTCAATATTAAATTTACTTTTCTTTGTAGCAGTATTTGTATGCTCATCAATATTTGGAGCCGATGAACGTTTATTTTGAAGTTCGTCGACTTCACACGAACGTCTTAAAAGTGCACATTCCACACATACTTACTCTACAGCTCTCATTCCATCTTTAGCATTAATTGTCTGCTCATAATTACCTGTCAAATCAGTAGATATCGATGCAGCAAGAAGCATTGCTGGCAACACTTGCTGACTGCCAGTAGACGTATCCTTGCAGATCTCGGTATGTTCTTTCAATGTATTGCCTTGCACAAACTGCATGGAATCAATGCCGTAATGGCTCATCGCGCGAAAAGGACTCTTCATCTAGGCCTTTCTCTCATGCCGACGAGCATTTGGTCCATTGGTGAAAACGCGATCACAGACTCAGCACTGGTGACAACCAGTTAGCGATGATGCAGATCGAGGCTCCATGATTGGTGAAGTCAAAGGTAGGCCTTCGTAATCGCAATTAATTTTCGTGATATGACGAAAGAGCGCTTCCAAATTGATGTTCACCTCACGGTGTCAGAACACAATTGGTAATTTTTATATATAAATTCAGATTCTTTTTACGTCAAAGATCCTAGATTGTGCCCACAAAAGGCCTTCAATCATTAAATTTATATGTAAAAAAAATATGGGATCACTCTGAGAAAATCCACATACTCGTTCATGCCAGAAGAAAACACGTAAATAATTATGTATACATAAATACAAATTATTTTTAATTTATTTTATACATAATTATGTATAGGTATGTAAATTAGTAAAGAAAAAAATATTTTTAATTAATTTTATACATAATTATGTACAGTATACAAATTAGTAAATATATATTTTTTTAAATTTACTTTTACATGTAATTATGTGTATATAAATATGGGAATATAAATTACTAAAAATTTCTATATTTATATAAAATGATGTATGGTTATATAAGTATATAAATACAAACTATTTTAAATTAATTTTATACATTATTATGTACATATAAATTTTGGAATATAAAATTATTTTTAATTTCTATATTTATATATAATTATGTATTACTTACTTACTTCCTCTTCATGGATAGGCTGTTAAGCATGTTCCGACCTCAGATTTCAGACCATCTCTTTATGGGTCGGCCAATATATCTTCTTCCAGGAGGATGGTATTCCTGGGTAAGCTTCGGAAATCTGTCATTATCCATCCTTAGAATGTGGTCTTTCCAATTTACCTTTTTTTTTTTTTTTTTTTTTTTTTTTTTTTCCCGGGAAATTCTATCATTCAAAGAAAACATATTCAGTTGTTGTCTAATTTCTTCATTTCTTCTTCTATCCTTCAGGGAATATCCTATCACTGATCTAAGGAACTTCATTTCGGATGATTTTTTTTTCTGTATTGTACTTTATTTACCCACATTTCACTACCATATATCAGAGCCAGTACAACTATCGTTTCATAAAATTTTAGTCGGGTCTCCTCTCGGGCTTTATCTTTCAGTGTCCATCTAATTGTTCCACAAATATATTGAAATCGTGAAGCTTCTTCTTCACTTCGTTATCTTCATTAAAAGATAATTTACAACCGAGCTAAGTAAAACTGGAGACTTGTTCTATAGGTTGATTATCAATCACCATTATAGCTCTGATAGGACACGTCCCTTGTCATGTCATAACTTTTGTTTTTGTACGAGATAATTGCAAATTGCAATCTTTATTAAGAACATTTAATATATGCATTGAATTTTGAAGTCCATCTTCATCTTCCTGTGTGTGTGTGTGTGTGTATATATATATATATATATATATATATATATATATATATATATATATATATATATATATATATATATATATTGAAAAGTGTTGGAGAGAGACTACAACCTTGACGAACTCCTTGGTTAATTGATATTTCTTCTGTTAATTTGTATCCTAAATCTAATACAATTTTTGCCCTTTTATATATGTCTTGGATAACTTGTATCAAATATTTTGGATATCCGTTCTTTTGCATTATATTCCATAATTGCTCCCAATTTACTTTATCGTTTATCGAAGGGTTTTTCATAATCGACAAAAGCGATATAAGTATTCAAGTTAAATTCTCTTCTCCAGTACTTGTTTGAGCCAAAACTGTTATCCGTACAGGATCTTCCTTTTCTAAATCCACATTGTTCGTCCAATAAAAGAGTATGTGTTATTACCTTAAGCCTGCTGTTTATTATTTTCGCATATATATTATATCCAGTATTTAACAAACTAATTCCTCGATAATTATTACATGAACTTCTATCTTCTTTCCTGAAAAGAGAAATTACTTTTGCCTTCCGCCATTCTTCTGGTATGATTCTCTTTTTCAACATATATTAATTAAATGTACGTACCTGAATTTTAGAATCATTCTCTCGTATTTAATCAATTCTAAATTAATATTATCCAGCCCTAGAGGTTTTCTAATTTTAAATGATTTCAATGCTACATCAAGTTCCTCTATATCTATAAGATCAATTTCTTTAATATCAGAATTATATGCACCTTCATCATTTCTTTCTCTCTTAATTTCCATTATTATAACAAAACAAAATCCTTTATAGTGCTTTATCCACTATTAATTTCCATTTATATTTATGTTAGCGATTTCCCTTTCCTCTTTGTTAAGGTGTTTGATAAGCTATTAAGTCATCACTTGTCTACCATGATCATCGTCTTCTATTTAACTTGTTAATCTGTCCCATGATTATTGTTTCAGCTTCTTTGTGATTGATTTAACAATATTTCTTATTCTTTTATACTCATTCTCATTTTATGGGGTACGATCTTGAATAATTTTTAGATGTAATTTTTGCTTTTGTTTGACTGCTTCTGAAACTTCTTCAATCCATATTTTGAGCCCTGTTTTCCTTCTGAATTTCTTTTTCTTTCCGATGGCTTCACCTGCTGCTTCCAATATTGCTGATGTTATAATTTTCCATTCATTGTTGACATCTTTAGTAGTAGGGTATAGCCGAATCTGGTGCAGGAGCCAGGAGAGGGATCCGGGATCCGACCACCATGTTGAAATTTTTTCTTCCAAAAATCGCTCATTTTCGCACAAAAACGTACATTTTAACCCAAAAATGCTTGAAAAGTTCCATTTTTCCCATTTTGCAAAAAATGTCTCACCAGAAAAGTACATTTTCAGTTATTTTCTCTAACAGGGCTCATGGACTCAGGTGGACGTGGAGCCAGGAGAGCAGGATTTAGGACTTTTTTGTATGATTTAGTCCAAATAACCCTCAAAATCACGCCTTTTTAGAGGGACAGGGGTCCAGGGTCCGGATCCGGATCCAAGGCCGTCATGTTGGATCCTGAACTTCCTACATTGTCATTCTGGTCATGGGTCCACCATATTAAAAGCCAGTGATATTGACCTTGACCTTTAACTTTTGAACTAAAAATCAAGAAATATACGTACAACAAAATTCCAAAAAATCCCTAAAAATTGCAAAAAAAAATGTAAAAAATCTCTGAATATGTCACATTACTCTCACACTCTTCCGACCACATTAAACATCAACCCCTGACCCTTACCAACCCACCTTCAAATATTACAAAAAAAAATCACAAAAAAGAATATTAAAAAATCTAAAAACTCTAACAACATATCACGTTAACCTCACACTCATCCCAACACCCTAAACATCAACCCCCCCTTACCTTCCTCTGTTTAATATTACAAAATAAAGAAAAATCACAACAAATATAAGAAAATCTATAAAAAAAAATTAACGACATATCACATTAACCTCACACTCATCCCACCACCCTAAACATTAACCCCTATCCTTGGCAATCCACCTTCTAATACTGCAAAACCAAGAAAAATCACAAAAATTGAAAAAATATATACAAAGATACATGTTAACATTACCATCAGACACCAGTCAAATATCATACCACCCATCAAACGAACCACCTTATTATACCATTAATCCATACAAATAAAAATTCTGTCCACCACAACTCAGACATACGAAACAAAATGTATACAAAGAAATTACAAAAAATTTTAAAAAAATCTAAAAAAATATCACATTAACCTCACACTCAACCAACGCCCTAAACATCATCCCCTACTCTTGCCTACCCACATATCAATACTATAAAACAAACTAAAATAGAAAAATGAGAAAATATATATCAAAAATCATAACTCCAGCATGTCTGTCATGTCACCATTGCCATCATACACCACCCATTTTAATTGTTCTACCATTCAAAACCTCTTATATCTACCAACCATACCACCCACTGTAAAATTACCATACCTCAAACATTCGTCCACGCAGACCATATGAAGCAAACATACAGCAGCATACCAGTGACACAATCAACTTCCTCTTCTCATACCATCCACCATAGATCCATCTGCTCCATCTGCTCCAACAGCCTCATCTGCTCCATCTGCTCTATCTGCTCCATCTGCTCCATCTGCTCCAGTTGCTCTATCTGCTTCATCTGCTCCAATTGCTCGACTCTGAATATTTTCCCCCACTCATGTAGATCCTGAAAATTTTTCTGCTGGTGTAGGACTTATATTAGCTTGCACCATGTGTAAAGACTTAAAAATTTCAATATTTTTAATTACAGGTGAATATAAATTGCGATATCTTAGGATCAGGCTCATGAAATTCAATTTGCAAGAATTATTTCTAACCCTGGGAATTTATTTGTCTAAGCCTTATACAACAATAATAGCGATAAGCTTAAAATATTCATTTACATTTTAAATGGCATCTGTTTATAACAGACATGGGTATATATAAAATAAGAGAGTAAAAAAAATTGTATTTATTATTAGATTTTAAAATTTATTAAAACTTTTAAGTTATACTGAAATGTTATGAAGAGTACAGCAAAAAAAGTTATCTCAGCTTCATTTTCAGTTCACCTATATTCAAGACTAAATACTACACTATGTAAATTATTTATTATCTCGACTAATTTTCGTAGGCATAACTATCCTACTCAGATTTTATTCACTGTATGTCTATCTGAATAAACCAAGCACCGTAATTTTCTTTATATATCAGGCAGGATACATCAGCAAGAAGTTAAATACATTTTTTTATTATTAACATAGTTCAAACCCCATAAATACCTCATAAAGACCCATATTGGCCCCATGGCCCCATAAAGACCAAATTACTCCATAAAGACCAAATTACTCCATAAAGACCCCATGATCCCATTAAGATCCATAAAGGCCCCCATAATGACCCCATAAAGACCCATGACCCCATGGTGACCCAATAAAGACCCATAAAGACCCCATGAAGAGCCCATGGCCCTGTAAAGATCCCATGATCCCATGAAGACCCCATGACCCATTGACCCCTTGACCCCATAGCCCCATACCCTTAGTCGAGGAGACCCAGTTTTAAGGAGCCAAGTACTCCCCCTCACCAAGGAACCCGACAGGCAGGTACAAAATTCATTTCTTTTAAAGTATGCAACAGTTGAAACACCAGCCCAAAAACGATTCCACAGTGATTCTTTTGACAAATCAGTGATGACAAAATGTTATCTACCAAAAAAAACATGGAAGCCGAACAGAGAACGTTCAAGTATGTATACAGATGTTCCTAGACATTTTGCAAATAGGAAAACCATGTCTTCAGAATTTGTGTAAGACATTTTTGGTGGAAGGTGTTTTACCTGAAGAAAAAAGGGTGGTGACACTTGTTCTATGAAGTACGTTCACAGAAAACAATTGGTTAAGAGCTTCATTGTGGAATTAAAACCCATCCAGTGTCATTATAGCAGATCAAAAACTGTAAGCAAGCAGTACCTTCCTAGCAATTTAAGCATTACTGCAATGTGGGAGCAATATAATGGAGACCATGAAGAAGAGCTGTGTGTGACGTATGAATATTTTAGATCCATATTCGTTACTGACTACAACATCAGTTTCGCAATACTTGCAACAGATTGCTGTTCTACTTTTTTACATCTTAAGGAAGTAGTGAAACAAATTGTACAGACTATGAGAGAGTAGGTGACCTGAAACAGAGCTGAAAGTCAATGAAATGCATGCCAATGCATTCTACAGGTTATTCAAGACTCGTGAAGGTGTTCTTACTCTAAGTTATAACTGTCAGAAGAACTTGATTTTGCCCATAGTGCAAGACCAAGCTGTGTATTACTTGCGCCAGTTGTATTTGATTAATTACACAATCTGTCAAGGATAATCTTATGATTTTCAAAGTGTTAGGAACATGTTTTGTTATGTTTGGACAGAAGTTAGCTTCAAAAAAGGTTCAAACAAGACAGCACCTGCCTTGTAATATGTCTACAGAATACTGACCTGTTGGATATTCACAGCATCCATATTTTTGCTGATGGATGTGATATACAAAATAAAAATAAGAATTTGATAGGAATGGTATCCAAGTGGTTTATTGAGGAAGCCCCCTGTCACTGTAGAAAGTACTTTTGGCGTTTCCCGTAGTATGCCAATCGTTCATCCCACCCGACTATGTGTTAGGAAAAATTGAACGCACTCTGAAGAAGATGCCAGAAATTGTTGACCCTATTGAATATGAATCTGTGATTAGCAAATTCGGTTCTGTTATTCATCTAGGAGATGATTGCTCTGTCTATAACTGGAAATCAGCAGCAGATGATGTTCTGAAACCACCAACATCGTGGCATTTCCAATTCCAAAAGTCGAAAAGGATTATTCTGACATGCTTCAACGATGGGAATGTTGTAGTCCAAGGAGAGCCAAATTTCATGATAGAGGTTGGTCAACTAAAAAGCATTGTAAGGAAGGGGAAGTGTCTAATAAGTCTAAAGCCAACAAACATAGCTAAGGGTATTCAAATTGGAGGATCTAAACTGGAAGATGTATGCAGGTTGCTGACGACACATTTTGGCGATCAATGGGAAAGTGTGGAAAGACTAAGGTATTACAAAACTGTTCTACGAGCTAATGAAGAAGATACTGCAGTTGAAGACACTGATACTGATTTTGATGTACTTCCAGATGACAATGCAATTCAAATTTAACTGTGATTAGTTATGGTTTTCAATGTCTAACAAAAATGCCTGTGTAATATGTATTCATTGTTTGTGTAAAGATTACATGCTTTACAAGACCATTAATATGTCAATGAAGAAGATATGAGGAACAGAATAAGACAATAATTTTGATTCTGGGTTTACTACGACATATCGATGCATATGGTTAATAATCCAATACTGTTATTGTTACCTTGATTTTGAGTGCCACAACCATTTTCTTGCCATTACAGTGGGTTAATGGAGTATAATGAAAGGGGTTTAAAAATGCCTATTATTATCTAAACAACACTCCTCACTCAATCGAAATGCCAACACAAACTCATTTGCAAAATGTGTTAAGTCAACATTACAGATGCAAACCATTCATTTTTTAGGTTTTATAATTTTGCTAAATAACTAGGATTATTATGGCATTGCACTTCGTTATCTATGTTTTACATTAAAAATTAAAAAAAAATATATCTACATACCTAAGTACATTGATTTGTTTGTGGCAGTTTTTCCTGATGTCCCAAAAAATTTTTAGCTGTGGGTTGGAGAATCAATTTTCTCGACGCATCAGTTTCCAGGCGAAAGAGAAAGTTTGCAGATCAGAGGAGAGATGGGAGCTAGCCAGACAGGGTTAGTTAGAAATTTGCTGGCCCGAGAGGTGTCTGGCAGTTGAAGAGTCTCCAACGTGGTATACAAAGACATGTTTTTGGGGTTGGTGTACAGGGAGTGGTCTAACAGAGGCAGACAGTCTTTGTCTCAGAAAACACGTGTTCTGGGCTGATGGTTGGAGGGGGTTGGGAACTTTGTGCTAGGCAGGTTTTGAGGAGTGTGGTGTTGGATCGATAGCAGGTGCAAGGAAGCTGTCATCTCGGACAAAGATGCATTCTGGGTTGGATGGCCGGAGGGGTACACATCGCAGAGACAGGTAGTGCAGACAGTCCTAGAGCAAACCGAAGATGCTGTCTGGTGTAGTAGGGAGAGGGGTGAGGGGGTGTAGGCATCTAGGCTGGCAAGAGCTATCTGTCCAGCTCTCACTGACCAGTGCCATGTTAGTTTGATGACTAACCTCACCCTGGATACATGCATATATCGCCCTCTCCTCTGAAGCACCTCTTCACCGGGCACAGCATTTTGGCTGGATTCCGTGCAATGGTCGAAGGGGCAGGCGGTCAGCGGGCTTTACCACTCGTTAAGTCGACATTGTGCATCTGATATTTTTAAATAATTTTATAAGTGTCTATCATGTCCTTGTTTCTGAGCTCGGTCGACGAAAGTTTATAGGATTTTCAACTCATATTTGTGTTGCCAAGTGTGGTGAATTTCCCAGACTGAACAGAAATTTGTGTTGGCATTTTTCAGGTCGATGTAGTATGCCCGTTATTTTAAATTATTTTTCTTTGAGGAAGTTTGATTTCTTGTTAAAATATATAGTATATTTATTTATATTGGTAGGTTAAACTCGTTTGAAATGTATTCCGTTTATATTCATTTAAAGACTCCCAAATTTCACTCATGTTATACGTCACTGGTTTAGTTGCATTCGGAAACAGTTGTCACCTATTTTATCATTTACACTTAAGTTCTTCTGTTTGTCATTACTAACATACACAAAGTAAATAGTATCTTTCAGAGTCGCCTATCTCCCAACACCATCTGCATGCAGTATCCCACTCCAAACCCAAAAAAAAAAACACTTATGCCACTCTAGCGCAAAACCCAACACATATATACTCTGTCCCCAACACATCACAACCTCAGTCGAGTGCCAGTCGTTGTGCTGACAACATCTACCAGAGTTGCTCCCCACCTCAAAAAAGAAAGAAAATAAAGTACACCTAAAATACAAAAGAAATCCATCAAAGGAATTTGATCAAACTTTTTCATCAAACTCATTTGATCAAATTTATTTGATCACATTTTGTCGGATTAAGAATTAATCCATTCGGATTTAAATATTATTAGATTTTTTGATGGGTTTAATTTCGGATTAAGTATTAACTTTTCCCATATAAATTTAATATCAAAGCTATAATCCGATTAATCGAAAGTGGCCTAGGACCGGCCCACCCCTACTGCTCCTCGATTTTGTGCAATTGTATAAACCTGCATTTTTTTCAAAACATATGAGCGGTTGTTGTTTAAGGTTAATCATGCTCTCGAGGTCTCGGAACACTGGCTCACGTGTTTGGCTGACTGTGTTTATGTATCGATTATGTTGTTACCCCCTCCCCACGACTACATACATCTTGCTAGCAGAATGATTACCTTAACTTTTTCGCATATGGATCATTGTTGCACGTCATTTATGTATATGTATATATAACACTTGTGGTAGCTGATTGATGAGTGTGCACGGTCCATCATGTATGTGTGCTATTTCAGACCTCCCATTTATTCCTACATACACTGGTAACTGCCAACTACTACGATATGCTTGCAATTGGAAATTAGAGTCAACTATGCATACAAGCATGCTTAGGGTATACTTGGTCGTGTGATAATTTTCTTTGTCGTGGGGTGATGCGTAATCTATAAATGTGCTCGTTGTATCTTAAATGGTTCAGAAATTACTTCAAACTATGCTTATAAGTGGGCTTAGGGTGTACTTGGCTATAAAGTCCTTTCCTTTGTCGGGGAGAGATGCCTATGTTATGAATTTGCTAGTTGTATATTAAACAGTTCGGAAATTTCACCCAACGATGCTTATATTTGCTCTTAGGACATAATTGACACTTTTAGTCCTTTCCATTGTTAGGGGTGATGCCTATGATATGATTTTGGTAGTTGTATCTCAAACAGTTTAGAAATTACAGCTAATAATGCTTATATGTGCGCTTAGGTCATACTTGGTCCTTCAGTTATTTTTGTTGTTGGGGGTAATACTTATGTTATGATGATTTCGGTAGTTGTATCTCAAACACTTCGGAAATTGCAGTCAACTATGCTTATACATGCACTTTGGTTATACTTGGTCCTTCGGTTCTTTTCGTTCTCGAATAACCCTTGATGCTTGGCCTAACCTGGAAAAAAATATTTTTTAATAAATATAATTTAATGTATACTTGAATTGCTTTTATCACAAAAATGTGATTAGTTTTATTAAAACTTTCGTTGAATGATTTTTCGGTAATTGAAATCTTCTGATTTATAGATATTGTAATTTTAGTAATATTTCTGGGTTGGTCAATGTCACCATAGCTCAAAGAGACACTCGAGGTCTTCCACTGCAGGTATTTGATAGAGTTTCCTTTCTAATTTTCTTACTCAAGGTCAAGGTCAGCAGAGGCCAATGTCAAAAGATACCACAGCCTGGATCATTAGCAGTCACATTCACACAGGTTCACGGTCACTGGACGACTCCGTACTTCACTCCAACATTCTGCATGCAAAAACTAAATCTTTGTACAATTATTACTTAAGGTAAGGCACCGATTATGAGAACCATTATGTAAAAATAACATAACTTTTAATAATAAAGTGGATGTGAACGAACTTCGAACAAGTTCAATATCACTCAATTAATTTTATTTCCAAGTACAATACACATACTTTTTTTAGTCAAATACTTATTTCCTCTCCCAAACAAAACACCGAATTGTTTTCAGGAAACAAAAAGTGGAGGTCAGATGCACCATAGTGTTCACGAGCATAATTATAGCAGACAGTGCACTGTAGTCACTGTTCGCCATGTTTATCGTCTGATCCACAGAGACCAGAGCTATCTGATATGTTGAGTCATCGTCAGATTCGTCACTGTTGGAGCTGTTCGCTAATCTTCTTTTGCACTTTCTTGACTTTCCGTGTGTGGGTCAAATGTTTTTTTTCAACAATATTTCTACGGCTTTCGCTGCAGCCTTTTTTTTTTTTTTTTTTTTTGTTTGCTACCGTAGCTATATTACGTAATTACAGATGCTTTGCCCCCTTTTTGGCTTCGTAGTCGTCCTGAAATTCTTGAAAGTGGTTTAATGTCTTTTGGTGAAACATAATTGAAGTTCCTGAAGCTGTACTGGAAAATTTGTTGTTTGTTGTGCCCAACAGGACCGAAGAGTGAGCATAACAAGGTGCTACACTAGAAGAGTTGCCATAAGCGAAGTCCATAGGCAGTGTTGGCCGAGCATCAGAAGGCCCTGCTTCAGAACCATGCGCGATGTCCATAAACAAAATAGCTTGAGCATTAGGAGGCCCTGCACCAGAAGAGGTGTCGTGTGCAGTGTCTGCAGAAAGAGTATTAGTATTAGAATGTCCTTAATAGTAAGAGGCAATTTCACGTGCCACATCTGTAATGACAGATCGGTTGATATCGAAATTTAGATCAGGAGCTTATTGACAGCTATGAATAGCAAAGTCGCATTCACCAAACACGTCTCTATTGAATGGGTACAGTCCCGATTTACGGAATGCATTGGCTGCACTAAAATAACTTGCAACCAATGAAAGTGTTACAATACGATTACGGTTGTTTCTTAGGAAGTACTGTATTTCCGAGGCATAAAAGGCTTTTTTAAATGGCCTCATGAAACCCTGAGACACTATCTAAAAAAAAAAAAAAAAAAACCACGTGCATCTCATTATAGGAGCTAACATTCAACAACCCAAATCATGGTGTTGCGGGTACATAAAAAACGCAACGTAATTATATTAGAATGCATCTAAAAGCCCAGCTATATGGCAAGCAGTGTGTATGCATGTGCAGACATGTTTCCTTACCTTGATTTATAGGCACGCCGTTGTAATTATCTTGCCGGAAAATTCTATAACTCATAAAACACAAAAGACGTAATCACACGTGATTGAAGAGTCGCTCGGTAATGGCGAAACTACACATGCCAGGAAACGTATCTGCCACCGAGTTCGAGTAGTACTCGCTGGAGTTCAGCAGCTCCCCGCTCAGACTGCCTGGGGTCTCATTAAGGGAGTGACTCATAATCGGTGCATTTACATGACTCCTCCGCGCTAGAACATCTTAGAAGACAAGTTGGCTTATAATGCAGGAATTAATGCCCTGATAAGTAAGTGGTGTTTGTAAGTTGGAATGCTGTGCCGGTAATTTATACGCCTCGCAAGCTTCTTCTTTACACTGTGACGTTGAGAAATCACTAATAAAATATATATGCCAAACACGGCGCAGGGCCTGAAAAGTACATTCCAATTAAAAGGAAGGAGAAAGGAAATCATCACGAAGACGAAAGGAAAAGTCCTGAGGCCTGAACTTCAATAGTGTTGAAAAAATCAAATTAAGTACTTTGTAAACAGAATTTATTTTTGCATAATGGGTTGAAAATTATACTGCGGCTACCTGACAGCTCGTCCTGATAGAAAATGGGCTCGACAATCGTGAAATGATAAATTCTCACGAAAATTTTAACTAGGGAATTATTCCACAGTGTTCAGTGTTTCCTACTATGTTCCGTTCCTAGTATTCATATTAATGTGCGGTAGTGTTTATATCAACTTATGCGCATCCACAGATAAAGCATTTTTCTCTATAAAACTGATTCCAGAAATGTAAAATCCTCAGATTACCAGCTGTAACAACATGATACGTGTCTGAGGTCCGAAGGGATGTGATGGCGTCGAGTGAGAGAAGAATGTTAAACAGTCAACTCACTGCTCTCAGTAATAAAGGTAAACAGTGTCGTGGATGCGTTGCAACTAGTAAAACGTGGCTATGAGTCATGAAAACCTGAAACCGATCACGTAAAGAAGCAAAAAGAAGTGCATCCTGTGGCCTGAGAGGCAGAGAGAGAGAGAGAGAGAGAGAGAGAGAGAGAGAGAGAGAGAGAGACTTCTCTATTGGGGACATTCGCCGTCAGTTGAGAGAACCTCGAGGCTTGGAAGAGACAACTTTTCTTTACGCCCGAGGCTGTTGTGTAGCAGAAGTATGCTGCTAGTGCCCAACGTACCTGGCTTATTGGCTAAAGCCCTGCCCGAATTCGGATTTCGACATACTTATCTGGGGAGGACGAATCATAATAATGCACTGTACTTTTTTATGAATTAATTTAGGTTATTTCTAATCATTCATATCTTATATTGTAATAAAAGCACCTTTCTTTTTCTTGCTTTTATGTCTGGACCAATGCTGCAGTGTAGCAACAAAATGATAGGCTTTGAAAACTTTGCAGCGCTAAGCCTTTTGTGCTAGAAACGTTAACTATAGTGATCCAAATTAATCACAAAATGTTAAAATACAATTTCGAAAATTCGTATGCAGTGGAATCTAATCCGCATTGAATTCACGTTAATTTCATAATATTTTTCTGCGAAATTCTTTAACTTTCACCAAATTATGCATAATAATGTATCAATTGCGTATTTTAGTCGGTGCTTCAATTAATTACTTTATTCTTAATAACTCGCATTAAAGGGTTGATTTATGGTTAAGGATTGATGACTTACAAGTGCGGATCGGATGGTAATGATGATCTCGCCACGAACGTAGAAATTCACGTAGGCATAAAACTTAAAATTCACAATGTTGTATTTCATATCTTCAATACACCAAATAAATTCGACAGAGTCATCGCTCAAAGTCCCAAGTACACACTGCAAGACGTATCGAGCGAGCTCAGAGCCCTGCATCAAGTATTGCTATGGTGTCGAGGTGGCGTAAACCTTGAATTACATGGAAACGTATTCCTTGGTTGACTTTGCCACTTTCGAGCTGCGTAAACAAGTTTTACTTCATTATAATACTATTTATTTTTAGTTTCCTTTATCACTGCACTTTGTTAGTTGTATGAAGTTTTCATGTTCCTTTTCATGTCTTTCCTGGATGTGTTTCGGTTTATCCTTCCCCTATAATTTCTACGTATATTGTTTCACAATTTGTTATGTGTCCTTTTTACAAGCCTTTATTTAACTTACCGTGTTTGTATGTAAGGTAGGTGTCTGTGAGGCGTCTGTCCTGCGCCCACCAAATCACTAGCAATCACGATGCATTTGGCGGACAAGTTGTCGATCACTGGTAGCGTGTAGAGTTTCAGTGCCAGGGAAGTCCTCGTTTACACATGGTTGTGTGGGTAAAAGACCATCGAAACTTTGAAACACAAGAAACAATTCAAATGATCGACCGCGTGTGTGTATGTGAAATACCATTTGAAGATTCCGATCTGCGTGAGCTCGTATTGAAATGTCAAGTACATCGACATAGACACATACACACAAGTGTAAGATGAATAATGAATATTCAGCATGCCGGTTCAACTTCCCGCGAAAAGAGTGCGCTGAAACTGGCCTGATCGCAAGCGATACCGATGACGGACGAGTCTATGTATGTATACTAATAGTCTACATATATTAAAAAAACAGGTGAGACTAAAATGTGAAAAATAAATTAACAGCAAAAAAAATATTTCAAAATCAACCTTTTATTTATAAATGAAGTAAAAAGATAAAAATAATTATAGTAGTTACAGAACGTGTAGAACTTGTAAGACGCGGTGGATCTGCCCTAATAATCTTTACTACAAAATAATATTTTTGTGTTAAGGGGAATGGTGCAAGGAAATCGTAAATTTATATAATTTTAGCCACAATTTGTTCTACAGAGGATTTTTCGAAATATTTGGTTCGACAAGACGTAAATAGCAATTTTGAACCCCTTATTAAATGCTTAAACTTATCTGTGTTCATTATTCTCGGAGCTCTGATTGAAGGTAAGGAAACAAAATCCTCTCATTTTTTCATCAGTACTCCGAGAATAATAAAGGCAGTGAAAATCTAACAACGAAAAAGGAGTTGAAGATTATTATTTACGTCTTGTAGAGCCAAAAATTTCAATAAACCCTTGGGAAAACAAATTATATCGATCATCGTGTATAGGCTGTTCACGATAAAGTTAGCGCTTTTGAAATCAACCTTAGAAAAATGTCTCTGTCCCTGCCTGCGTATATTTCAACGGGCCAATGGGGACATGCGCTCAGTAAAGTTGGTAACGATGGATGGAAAGTAGTTCCATATTTTACGTCGAATAAAAAGTGTTAGCTAACCATTTGAGACAACTGAAATAATTTCTTTCACTTTCTGTTTTTTTTTATTTTTTTTTTTATTATTTTTTTTTATCGAAGTGTAAAAATGAGCAGACTTGCAAAACATTTTCTTTTGTAATAATTTCACAGTTTCACTTGACCGACGCATGAATAAAGTGACGAGGCCCACGGCAATGTTAATTTGGCATAAGGCGGAAGAATACACAATGTGCATACAAGTAGATCTTAAGCAGGGCTTTCAAAAGTGTTCATATTACCGTGAACAGCCTATAACTATACTGCTTCCACGCACCATTCCGCTTAAGAGTTAGTTGGAGCTGCGTGTCCAAGGTCAAGAAGCGATGGAGCAATACGGGCGACATTAGCACGCACGCCTAGTTTCTCATCGCTCCTACGCGCAGGGCGTGAAGTGTTTCCGTCGTGTCGCTGTACTGTGTAAATTAGATCTGTAACAGTAGGGTTTTATTACACGCGACGAAAGCCCACAGATTAAACTACGTCCGTTATATTTGTACTTTTCTCTTGCCGTTTAAGGGAACTGCACAGGCATACATTAAAAATGCGATATTTGACAATCTTCACGATTTTTTTTTTCACCAAGAGTATATTAAATATGAGAAAAGTAAAATAATGACATGGATAAATATTTTTGATCTTTTCTGACAAAAAGTCGTATTTGCAGAACATTTATTTACCGAGATATGAGTATTCGCGCAAACAACTATTTCACAAAAAACGTGCAGGTCCACAGAAAAATTTAAGTAACCGTGGATGGACTATACGAGAGGGCCGCGGGTGCTCGTGTTGAGCGGACGAGGGTGTCCGGCCCGGAGCTCAGGAGGTCCAGGCGGGCGGAGTGAAGAGCCCCCGGGGCCCGGCCACAGAACCGGCTCTCGACACGACCGCCGGACCCCGTCTGTGTGCACGCACACGCCCTCCCCCTCGCCCACCTTACCCACCTCCTTCCTCGTCTTCACCATCCCCCTTCCCCCCCCCCTTCATTATCTTCCCGCTTGGCTACAGGTGCACCGCAACCTTCCAGTCCCGCCGTGTCCTCGTCTGTTCCTCGCGGTGGTATAGTGGTCAGACTAATCGCATCCCGCCAATGCGAAACAATTCTCGCATGCATGAATCGTGTCGGATGATGCCGCTGGTCGACGAGTTTTTTTTTCGGGGGTCTCCCGTTTCCGGCGCTACTCCATACATCGCTTCACCCTCATCGGCTCTCAAGATCACGATGTTACGAGCCACCCAATATTTAGTCGCGTGTCTACCTTGCGCTGGGATTACTGTACTTTGCAGTGTGCATGAAATAAGTTCCCCCCCCCCCATAGAAACCGTTAAACGTGCGTGGCAGCACGAATTGTGTGGCAGATCATTCCATAGCAAGCTCCATGTCTACTTGTATGCAGGCGCGGGTAGTACGTCTCGCAGATACTTCTGCCGTATCGTGTGTGAAACTGTCATGGCACAGGGTCTACAGCTCGAGTACACTTGACATTAACATTCCACGTGCATATTTACACCGGTCGAGGGCACTATCCCGTGATAAGTGGGAAGGGCGTGTTCAGTTGACCCGTCCTCAGGGCTAGAAGGGGTTAAGAATAAGGTTAGTGAAGTGAAGTGAAGATATTTGGGCGGCACTTAACGTCGAGGTCTTCAGAGCCGATGAGGGTGATTGCAGTGAATATGGAGCGGCGCCGGAGTGATGGGGCGGGGGAAACGGTAGATCCCCGAGAAGACCCGCAGACCAACGGCATCGTCCGGCACGATTCCCCTTTGCGAAAATCCGGTGACCCGGCCGGGGATTGAACCCAGTTCGCCTTGGTGAGAGGCGAGCGTGTTAATCGCCCAGCCACCGAGGCCCCCCAATAAGGTTAGTAAAACAGTACAAATCGCATGGTGTACAAAACAGACTGTTACCAAAGCCTCTTTAAAACGGAGTGGTGTGTATGGATGAAACTGCGTAGACCAGGAGGAATTCTTTCAGCAGGTACGGCAACTCGTCCCGTTTGTCCAAGACACTAAGCGAGCGTACTCTTAAAAATGCTAACATGGCCAAAAGATATTATGGCCGCTCGGACAACACGCGATCATTTTTCTTTTTTTAAGAGCGAGAAAATGACTGCTTTCCCGAGGGGGCTCGGGGTTCATCTTATAAATAGTTTAGGGGGGGAAATAGTCCGAAAACATACGCGCTTGCCTCTAAAGTAGGCCGCTGATTGATTGGAACGAAGATTTCCAAAAAACGCACGATTAATTAGCCAATGAGAGAGATTGTCAATGCGAAACATTGATGGGGGTGGACTAATTGGTGGAGCTATTAGATTTATTGGAAGGGAATCGAACGAAGTGAGTAATTAGCAAATGAGAATCATAGGTAGGGGTGTAGCAATTAGCCAACGGGAATCATTGGTGGGGGTGGAAATCTGCCAATTGATTAACCAATAAGAATCATAACTAATTTGATGCGTTCGGCTAGCACTTACATTGTACAAATACGCTCCTAATTCCCCTTCTCGCGAATCTAGCAACGCGAAGTTCATGGAACAGGAAACGAGGGTAACAAAGGCTCATCGAGAACTCTCTACAGCAATTACATCATTTCCAGCCAATCAGAAATATTTCCCAAGGTCAATTCTTTCGAAACAACACGATCCCCTTGAGACGGTGCATTCGGCAACCAGCAAGGCAAGACTGCTGTGCAAGTTTGCCTAATATGTGCGATCAGGCGATGCTTCTGCAGAGTTCGGCCGTATAAGTAGGGCCTACCTGTTTTTCGCTAAAATATTTCCTATGTGTACACTTGCAGTCTTCATTTGACTATTGAACGCTTGTATTTGTTTGAAAAACAGCTGTCAACTGAGTGAGCCAGTCAGAATTTAATTTCTCCGATACTGACCGTCCGCGATTCGCGAGAAGACAGATAAGACGCGGAACATTTCAAATGATCTAATCAAGAAAGTGGTTCTGAGCTAAAGCACGTTGGAATACAACTGGACCTGAAATCTTTTCGCGAAAAACAGGTGCCATTAGCAATAATACAGGTGACTGAAGAAGGATTACAGTTTTCCTTTCGCAAATATCCTGTTTCACTGGCTGGGAATGAAAAACAAAACATTTTCAGAAGACAGGGAAAGTTACGCAATCATTAAGCGAAACACGAATGTAAACATATGAAAAATGTGGTAAGGAATACTCTGTCATAAAAAAAAACCGTAGGTAAACAAAAATAACGTAAAAAAGAAGAAGATTTGTTATTTGGGCCTCACAACAGAGTACCATGGATGAAGGCAAGATAAACATAATCTTGGGTTGAAACAAAAAAATATATATAATTTTGAAAGGAAACTTTTTCTCGCAGAAAGGGCAGGACTTTTAGATCTGAACTATCTGACAGCTCCATTTGCTCTACAATGAACTTGAACATTACACATTTTTTATGCATAACCTATGCTTATAAAAATATGACTACTGGCTTACAAACACATTCGAAATGCTTGTAGATTTCCCGGTTGTAATTAATCACACATCTTCGGAAACATACGACAATCCCAAATGGATTCAAAGTCTCCCAGCCTGCCTGCAACATATCAGTTACTTACGAGCAAGGGAGATTATCGTCAAGTGACATATGACCTAGTCGGGAGTCGAGCCCAAAACTTCTTAACTATCTAAAAAGTTTTCTTTTCTGAATGTAATTTATCTCTGCATGAAAGATTTTTAATTTTTGGAAACTTCAGAATTTTTGGACTTTAATTTTTTTCCAAAATTTATTTTTTATTATTTTGATTTTAAATTAAATTATTCTATTTTTCTAATAATTCGGGTTTTCCCAATTTTTTGAGGTTATCAAATGTCAAGGTTGATAGTTTCGAGGTTATCTTCATGCCATTGCCCGAGGCCTGCACTCGGCACGCTTCAGTATGAAAAACTGTAACTATATATATATATATATATATATATATATATATATATATATATATATATATATATATATATATATATATATATATATAGTTACAGTTATATATATAATATTCAAACACACACACATATTGGTTCTTCTGGCTGATACCTGCCGGACTCGAATCTGCTCAAGTGAGAAACATTTAATTTTTATTATAACTCTGAGCTTGTTTTTGGTACTCCTTGTACAGCGTAGGAGATTTAAGTTATCACTCGCTAAATATTTTCAGATATTTAAAAGAGAATATTTTGGTTTAAAGATCACATTTCGTTAAACGTACTCTTAGAAAACTCTTATGCCGGAGGGATTAATTTTGTGCAAGGAAGTGTCGACTTTGTTGTATATTGTTAAGATAAATACATATTTGAATTAATCTCTCGTTGGAGACTGATAATGAATAGCAATATTTGGCATTTCTGCCAACTTTATTTCATTCCCTTACAAGTCGTTCAGTTACACTCAAACATTTGCATTATATCTACAAGAAAATCGTTGTTGCATAGTTATATGCATTTTAGAAACTACTGTGTCAGGTCCATTTGTTTTTCAATCATTATTTTCATTAGTGAATGCAGAGGTAAAATTTGCATTCACAAACTTAACTGAACCCGTGGCCAAAATGAGTTCACAGAGAGCCGCGCAACACATGTTATATTTTTTGCTTGTCAAAATTAAAAAGAAAAAAAGTTTTATTTTGTTTAAACGGCTGAGGTTATGGCAACTGTCTTGTACACCAACAACGACAGTATGACAGCTCAAAGATAATACAGCACGACAACGAAGATATACTTACATGGTTGAGGCGTGTGCTAGGTAAGTATAGCAGCCGCTGTTAAAGTTTGTTCACAATAAAGTGAGCACTTTTGAAAGCACCCTTAGAAAAATGTCACTGCGCCTACTTTCATATATGTTAAGGGACGCACTGAGTATCACGCGCACAGTAAAGTTAGTAATGATGGATGGAAGTTAGTTCCATGACTTAACGTCGAATTAAAAGTGTGAGGTAAACATGTGTGTTAACTTAAATTAAATTTGTATTTGCTGTTTTTGTGCTGCTTCTGAATGTAAGAATTAGCAGGTTTGTAAAACATTTACTTTTCTAATAATTTTGTAGTTCCTCTCGATCGAAACACGAATAAAGGGACGAGATCCATGGCAGTGTTAATTTTACATAAGGCATACAAGTAGATATTAAGCAGGGCTTTGAAAAGTGCTCATTTAATACGTGAACAGCTTATAGTCCGCTCTCCTCCAATACCTTCGGTTCAGGAGCACTAGTGAATCCGCCCTGGGCACGGGCGTCGGCCGCGCGTGTCAGCACGCACGAAGGTGCGTGAATGTTGCCGCGTCAACTCGTTTCTGCCATAGAGGAAGTGTGGTGGAGTAGAGCGCTCGTGCGAGGGGCGCTTTATAGTCCATTCAAGGGATTATTCGGACGTTTTAACACAAACCTTTGACAAATCTTCCCACATATTACGTATTTAGTTATTTCCTCAATATTCCGTGTATCAGGCGTTTTATACCTCTGTAAACACAGACGTGTCTTATTTTTTCCATTATATTGAAGTTTTGCCTATATTTTATTTACACATTTTAATATTTAATTTATAATAAACACGAATAAAAAAGTGAAAAAAAAATCTGTGTTGGTATAGGCTGTTCACAGTAAAATGGGCACCATTGAAAGCCTTGCTTAAGATCTTCTTGTATGCACGTCGTGAACTTTTCCGCCTTATGTAAAATTAACATTGCTATGAGCCTCATCGCTTTATTCGTGTGTCGGTCAGGAGAAACTGTGAAATTATTGGAAAAGAAAATATCTTACAAATCTGGTAATTTTTATACTTCGATGCACAAAAAAAAAAAAACAGAAAGTGAAAGAAATTATTTAAGTCATCACAAATAATTACCTAACACTTTTTATTCGACGTTAGGATATGGAACTATTTCCCATCCATCGTGGCCAACTTTACTGGGCACATGTCACTCAGAGCGCCCGTTAAAATATTTACATGCAGGGACAGTGACTTTTTTCTAAGGTTCATTTATAAAGTGCTCACTTTATCGTGGACATCCTATATGCTGATTCCAATGTAGCTAGTGGACTAAGTCTAGTCCATATTAGCCTCTTGGAGCTACCATGGCTGTAAGCCTCTCTGGACATGTACAGAAGGCAAAAATCTGTCTTCCTCCATTTTTAGCCTACATGGTTACTGCAGCACGGACTGGACTCTGAATTCGAATCAGTGGAAACCACTAATTCTCCGTGAAATTCAACTACTCGAATCAGTGAAAGTGGCTCCACTTAGCATCAGTAGAAGACCACTGATCGTTTCATTGAAAAAAAATTCACTGATTGAATTAGTGACGGCCAACTGCAGCGGCGAAACAAGTATTGTTTTTATTGAATTTATCCAAATAACTACGATGAATAAAAATGTTTACGATAGTTTACGATTCATACTGCGAAATGTACAGTATTTAAAACAAGTAAAATATTCTCCACATCAGATGGCCGGAATTGAACTCACACACACTTTTCAATGCACTTTTAGATCATTACATTACCATCTGTGCTACTAAGCCAAGTTGATAAATGAGAGGAAAATATTTGTATTATATTTGCTCATCGAAAGCATGTATTGTATGCCCTTACTTTTTGTTTTTGGTTCGATTGGTACAGTCCGTTAGAACTGTTCAAATGAATAGTACATATGAGTGCACTCTCTTCACCACAGTATATTCAGTAAACCTTCCAAAGTTTAATTTTTTTTATTTTAGATGCACTTCTATGGTTTTCATAAAATTGTTGCATTTTATAAATAATAAACAAGTTAATTTAAAATGAAAAATTTCAATTTAAACGGTTTACAAATCTATATGCGTTCAATCTCTAACAAAAAAATCTCTAGTTGATAATACTACAACAAAAAAATCGATAGTGAGATCCTTGTCTGTCTCACAACTGGCTTTCGAGTCATTTAGAGGTATTTAGCCAAATAAGCTGGAAAATAATTCGTTTTCCGAACCCCAAGTCTCATTGGAGCCTTTGCCAGACCTGACATACGAGCTACTGGCTACGACGTTCCTGGGCAGGCTAACTGACGTGTGGATAGTTAATGACAGGCTTAACAGTGACACTGACTTTTTCCATTTTTTTAGAGAGGTGTAAGGCCCCCTTAATTAACCTTAATATTGGCATCACCCCATCTTATTCGAGTTTCAGTTACCGTAGCAGATAAGTATTTGAAATCCCTCACAGCAGAAGAAGGTGCTACAGAAACCTTCTATTTTCAAAGTAAATCACTACCTGTCCTGCATTCATCCAATGTGGTTTTAATCTGTCATAAAAACATCGTCCCTTATCTTGCGACTTGAGGAGTTTAGTGCATGTGGAACTGCCTGGAGTCTGCAAATATTAGTATACATGGATCTACATGTGTCTCAATGCCGAGTGTTCACCGTCAGTGCTGCGCACACTAAATTACCAAAGTTTATTGCTGATAGGAAGGCTTGTGTCGATGCACACTGCCCAGAGGGAATGTGTTTCCACTACGCCATAGTAGTATCTTTGTTTCCTGCCACACAACATGTTTACAGAATAACTTTATATCCAAAACCTCGCCAGATTTTGAATACTGAAAATCTGTCGACACCTGTAGTCATACAATATATTCGGAAGTTTGAGGAGAACAATTATATTTCTATCAATTTCTACTAGGCGGTAGACAAAGATAGCAATATAATTGACGAAACTTGCGACAAGGGTGGGGTTGTCATACCCATGCATATTTCTCCTGTAAATCGTGAATAACATGTGAATATTTTGACAGTTCGAATGCTCTGATTTGCATTTTGTATGCATTCGAAATTTGTCAAAGCTGGTTGGTAGTCAGCTGAGTAAAAAACAACACAAAATACATGTTTGTGATCGTTATCTGCAGTACTTTGTTAGTGATGAGAAACTCGCAAGTCATACTATTCTTAAGCTTTTCAGGCCTGGTTTGAATTTAAACTCAGGTAGCAGGAAGTCTGCTTGCTCACTTTCACTGAAAAAAAATACAAGTTTGTTGCTTCGTTCTTCATGATGGAGAAAAATATTATACATTTTTAAAGTTAAATTCCAATTAAAATTTAATAAAATAACTACTCTGATCGACTGAAGGGGGGAATTACAAAAGTGATGGAGAATATAATCTAACATATGAATGAATAAATTGAAACCAAAGGAGAGAGAACACTAGAATCCCGAGAAAACCTCCATCGGCACACAACTCAATTTGATGGTTCCTGGGGGGGGGGGGGGCATTATTATGAAACTGAGAGTGAACTGACAAAATACCTTTTCAGAGGCAGGTAGAAATACCTCTTAGCGACACACCACAGCTCCAAAAATGTTTCCTGCTGCCCTTAAAAATTACACCAGTAAGAGTTCAACGAACTTTTAATAAAAATATTTTGTCACACCAACCAGATTACAACTACTGCTGCTGCTGGGATTCAACACAAAGATGTCTGGTGGCAAAACACAATCACACTTTACATAAACTCAGAAAACCAAATTGAAAGCTTTTAAAATAAAATTCAACTATGTCACTTAATATTCTTCTTCTTACAACAGTGAAATTTAATTTCCCCAGGGAATTGAAACTTGCATTTAAAATCTGGGTAAGTTTTTAAAAAATTTCATGTGAAACAGTCAGAATGACGTGGATAATAACTAATTAAAAGTAGGGAAATAAGTTCTGTAATTCGTTTAGTGAGTCGTATTCAGGTTATTGCTGTAATTTTAACTCGGCTGTAAGCTCCACGTATCTAACAGCTTATAAATTGGCGCACATCATACACTACAGTCATTCCTTGACTGACATCACAGCCGACCAGACGTGTTTTGGGAGATGTGCTTGTGTGATTTCATTAATTTAAAAAACAAGATAGTCACGTAGTTTTGCCAATGGTTTAATTTACTTGGAAACACTCGTTCTTTATTTAGATGTATTCACATCTCTTTTCGTTAATTTTGTTCTCAACACCTCATTCAGCTTATAAGTCGATGTAAGTGATATATCCAAATCAGTGCCTCAGCGACCTCCCAAGCGAATGGATGTATATTAACATCACTGACTGTTAGCTGCGATTCTTGTTTAACATTTCTTTATGTGTGTTAATAAATTAATTAATTTTAACATGTGAATGCCTTTTCAGAAGTTGCTCTACGAGTGTTAACTATGGTATTCGCTGAGCTTTTATTGCGATAGGTCACCTGCCAAGCAGCACTCGAAACAGTTTATGGGAGTCTGCAAATCATATACTGACGACATATTCATTCACCAGTCTCACAGGAGGATGGATGTGTTTTGAAATCAAGTAAGGTATATGTTGAACTCTGAGGCATCAAGTAGTGCAAATTTCTACGTTGTTGTTGTGTTTAGGTAGACTGCCCCTTTAATTTATAGGGACATTTTGCTTCGTTGTAGCTCATTAATTAATTTTATTTATGACACCTGGAGACTTACATAGTTGTGATTGTTATAGCTATTTCTCTCAGGTTATTTATATTGATAGGTATAATTTGTTTGAAATATATTTCGGTTATATCTGTTTAAAGACCCTCAAATTTCTCTCATGTTATACGTCACTGGTTTAATTGCATTCGGAAACAGTTGTATATTTTATCATTTACACTTAAGTTCTTCTGTTTGTCATTACTAACATACACAATGTAAATTGTATTTCTCAGAGTTACCTATCTCCCAACACCATCTACGAGCAATATCCCACTCCAACTCAAAAACACTTATGCCACTCTTGCACAAAACTCAACACATGTATTACCTGTACCCAACACATCACAACCTCAGTCGAGTGCCAGTCGTGCGCACAACATGTGCCAGAGCTGCTCCCCACCCCGTAAATGAAAGAAAGAAAATAAAGTACACCTAAATATACAAAAAAAAATCCATCAAAGAAATTTGATCAAACTTTTTAATCAAAGTTATTTGATCACATTTTATCGAATTAATGATTAATCCCCTCGGATTACAAACACATTATTTTTATGGGATTAATATCGGATTAAGGATTAACCCTTTTGATATCAATTTTATATCAAATCGATAATCCGATTAATCAAACGTGGTCTAGGACCGGCCCGCTCCTACTACTGCGAGGTTTTGGGTAGTCACCGGTTACATTAAAATATGTAAAAACTAATACAAATAAACACCGTCGGTCTAACGAGAGGTATAGTGGGAAACGCATGTACGTGTTACTCGTTGGTTCTGCAGATCGTAATAGTATTACCAGTTCACCAAGCCCTTTGGTAAGAAGCTGGAATGCTCGAGGACATGAAGAGAGAATATGCTAACAAGTACCAACCTCAAGAAAAATTATACAATGTGCCAAGTGCGATATACATTACATGACTCGTAAAGGCGATGTTCCTTTTTTGATTGCTGCGAAATATCACGTTTTTAAAGCACCAGTTGCGCAAGAGAAACGGTATTGCTTTGCATGCATTGAGCACTGTACGTTATGTTAGGCGGAGAAATTATCACTGTGAAGTGCGGGAGCGATAAGAGGACAACACTGCTGCTACACACAGATATACACGCGCGCGCGCGCGCGCGCACACACACACACACACACACAAACTCTGATGCAACAGATATTAAAAAAGTAAAATGTAAAGGGAAATAGTTATAAACACATATCAGCCATTGCAGTCACATATTACATGCAAGCGTCGGGTGTTGTATGTTGCGTTAGACAAGATCAGTCCCCCGCCCCGACTAGTACAACAGAATAGCAAACAAAACCATACAATTCAGAGTACAGCCAACACAAGCATCGGAACACGTCCATCCCATCCGACGACGCACGATCAATTAATATCTTGGGAATCTATAAGGCAGCCCGAGCTCCTTCCAGGTCATACCAAGTCGAAGGAATGGTGCATAATACTAGACAAAAGAGAAAGAGAGAGAGAGAGAGAGAAAGTCGCATACATTCGCCTTTACGAGAGGAATTTAGTACAAGGTAACAATTTATTTCAGTATATCCATGTACTTATTTTGAATACATGCAATTTATATTGCTAGAACTGTAAGCACATTACGAAACGAATTACCCATGAAGCACTCGACACAAAGTTTTTCTATAGAAATATCATTAAATGTACGAACTTTGTAATGACGAGTAAGGAGGTCTTGCAAACACGTGCGCATATTTCAACTATGTGTGCACCCTGCTTTCAGAAGATGCAAAACATAAAGAGAGAAAAGGTTTACCTGATGTAGCTGTCTCATACACTGAAGACTTGCAGGTCACGATTGCATCTCGATGCAAACTCGACGGACACACAGACCGCGATGGCCGTACTTCCTTTCCGTGGACGGTATACATTATCGACCAAGAAAGCAACTTGGCCTTTGCAAGTGAAATTACACCACCCTTGACAAAACATACTTACTTTTGACATATGCTATTGAAATTTATAGGAAATAACCCATGTACCCTGGCGATGTTGGAGATAGTGCATCATCCGTGAAAATAAGGTATAATCCACGATGGACGTCGTCGGAGAGGAATGACTGAACGTGAAGTTTTGAAGGCGGAATGCAAGAGCATGAAGTTATGTGCCATACTGACTATCAAGACGGCCGCCAACGCACTAACTCCCAAAATGGCGGTTGGCGGAATGATTGAGCAGGAGGTTGCTGTCGACGACATCCAATATGGCGGCCGTGACTCCCTCATCAGGCAGCAGTGTCCTGACGCTCTCATTTTCTAACTAATGCCTTATAATTTGCATAGAAATTTAGATAATAGTGGCATTAGTACTTACCATAAATGTCACCAATTAAATGCTTTGACGTAAGCAATAAGGGAAAGTTTCATATTGCATCTTTGTGGTTGACTACTGCCAAAGAGGAGTTCACAGGCAGCAATGCTTTGTTCAGTTCCTCTTAGAAGGACATGAGTGCAGAAGCTTGTTAGGTAACTCCATTGGGTGGTATAAATAAATAAATAAAATTAAACTAATTATCATCTTTACCTTATGTGCAAAATCAATTGCATTCATTGTAATGATTCTGACAGATGAATTGGCTTGATAGCTCTGAAATCACGAAATAATTTTGGACTCATAACATTTTGTAAATAAGTTTTAAACTACCGAGTAATATTTATTCGTCAGATTTCTCTCGTGTTTAAGTGTAAGAATATGTAATTTAATGAGCGTTAAAAGTAGAACACTCTATATAACTTGTCTTCATACTGCAGATTATTTAAGTCTTACAGTTTGATCATAGGAATCAATACTGTAAATCACAAATTAATTTTGTTCACATTTATGTGTATTGTAGATGTTGTGCTGTACTGTTTTATTAAAATCTTATATTATAGCTCTTTGATATGTGGGAAGTTCTTGTTTTTATTCCCGGATGCATTGAAGGCATACTATGTAATTTAATTACTGTTGCCCTTACTTTAATTCTCATTGATGTTTCATGTTGTTTCGGCATTTGAACGGTACGTAAGTTTGAAGAACCGTCAGTACCATGGTGAATACAACTGGAGTTGCTTGTTGCCGGTAGAAAACTTGTTTCACCAAAGTGTCATTGTTTATTTTATGATGTAAACCAGAATCAGCTAGCTATGCTATTTCATGCATGGCAATTGTTAATGTTCTCATTACTAAATAAAAACAATTTTTTTCAACCAATAGTCGTGTACTTTTATTTGCAGTAAGCACCTTGTCTGGCCTGTCCAAAACACGTATAGTTTCCTGTATCCTCGAAAAACGAATTAATGTCTTAATAACAGGGTAATTATAATGTTGTCTGACGTGCCTTCCCAGCAAACACGGAAAATACGGGCCGGAATAGGGCCTGTAAAAGCTAGCCGACAAACTCCGGCCAGCTGATACAGGCCTGTTGTCTTATGCCGGAAGCGGCTAAATGGAAATATGGACTGGCAGCTTACTGTTGGCCGATAGTGTCAGCCTTCGACAGCTGGATGTCGCTACGATGCCGGGCTTGCGATGGCTGGGTGTCATTACGATACCGGGCCTGCGACGGCTGGATGTCATTACGATGCCGGGCCTGCGACGGCTGGATGTCGCTATGATGTCGGGCCTGCGACGGCTGGATGCCACGCCTGCAGCGGCATGATGTCCAGAAATAAGCAGTATACCCATGAAAAAAAACCTTAGTATTTCGATTAAAAACTTTGGTAATTGTTATTTCCTCTTTACAAATATTAATCTCATTTACTTCTAGACACATTGTATGATTTTAAAATATTTCGCTTGCCGAGTACGAGATTCTAACCTAAAACCCCTGAGTTGATAGTCCAGCATGCTAACCTATACACCAAGGGGTAAGTTGCTGATGTACCCCAGTAATTAAAAATATTTCATGACACAAATTATTGTAAAGGATTCCACATTACAATATAACGAATAAATTTAAAACGCTGATTATTTAAAAACTATATCTTCAGAGGCTTGCAAACAAAACATTTTTGTTAGTTTTTAATATACCTGTCGGATGGTTGTGCAAATGAAAAAAAAATTCAAAACAATAAATGCCATGGGCTACCACATGACACATTTATAATCACGAAACATCATGCTAATGGTGAACACATGGTCTCAAATAATACATCATGCCATTAAAAGTTAGCTAACATCTTGCCTATTCAAAACAATTTCCAAAAGTTTGTCAGCAAAAAGACATCATATTTATATCTTTATTGTAATAAAGAGCCTTGTCTCGAAAACGTTACCGGGCCGGAATAAATAAAATAATGGCCAGTTTACCGAAAAGACAAAGATGTCGTATGGGAATCGGCCCAGAAACATTTTTAAGATGCTTGCAACATGTTTCCTCTCCGATATCATGCCGACATCTTTTCGGTGATATCCATATGTTATCCTGAAAATTACAGCGGGCCGTTGTCTTTTTTCTAACGGCAAACATTCTGTCTCAAAAAAAGCCATCACGCCGTTGTTATATAGCTATCTTCTGGCATTGAAACCATACTTGTCGACAGTACAGGTATCAGACCGACAATTTGCCGACACTTTGCCGACAGGTTGTGTTTGCTGGGTTTCGCCAACATTAGGTGGAGTAAGCTACACAAATACTGCCGTGCTATAATGTCTGTTCAGATGTCAGCAAGGGCATGATTTGGAGGCTGTGTTAATAAACGCATGTGTCATACTCCATTAACATTCTACTCACTCCGAAATGTGTTTAGTCGAATGAAAGTAGAGAACTTTATAGCCATGTTTAAAGTACCATTTCTGCCAGTTATGGAAGAAGACTGAAGATGGGATTATTTCGTGTGTTCAAATAAAATTGTTTACTTGTACTAAAATGTAAACAAGTTTGTAGGAAGTGTGAAGTTGTTATAAACTGATCTTTTGGTAATACCTTAAGCAAAATAATGAATCATACTTTAATATTTACACTTTTTACTTGTTTTAAATTTGTCTCCCAATTCAAAAAAAAAAATTTCTCTCTTTTTTCTCAAGTGCTCAACTATAATTTCATGGCCACTTGTTTTATCTTGTATACAAATTTCAGGGCATTTTTAAATTCTAAGTTCTATTATTCAGTCATCTTGGTGACTGAATTAGGCCAATAGCACAAATAGTACTCAAAGGAAAGTGAAAATTATGTAGCATTGTCCACACAGTTATACAAGAAATAATTTGAGTCGTTAGAGTGATTTAGCACCCGTTCTTATGGCGTATACGTACGACTTATATTAGCACAGCAGCTTGAAATTCAAAACCATAGTCGGGTGGTTAACCATAATAACCATAATCATAATCTCAATTATTGAGAGAGGGGGAAAATGCACCGCCTGACCAAGATCGCATGATCCAGTGAATGGAAATGAGAAATTTAAAACAAACATGTCAAATTGCAAAATTTGTCAGTAAGAATAGTATTCCCTAATGCGAGATAACTCCTTAAATACTAATTATAAGTGTTCCATTAACGTAATCTTAAACCAATATGTATTACCGTATAATTTAGAATTAAGAACTTGCAACATTATTTACACCTCACAAAACGGATCATTATTATTCTGGGTCAACATTCACTAAAGTTTGTTTGGATTTAATATTTTCTATAAGAATTCAGTGTTTTTTCTTAACGGTAGTTGTTGCAATGATAGGCCAATACATAGCAAGATCAAACAATTAGCTTCTTGTTCTGTTTACTTTGTAGGGTGCTCCCCTTTGCTTAGTCTATGTTGTGATAAGTAACATTTTTTTAAAACAATTCTGCATTGCTTTGCTTTAGAATTTATTTCTATAAGTGAACCTGGATACAAGTTATTCACTTATTCACGTAGACTAGCTGTGATTACAGTTGTGCCTCATTACGTTGATGATTCTTATACTGTCCCTGTGCAATTCATTGCAAATTAGAAAGACTGTTTTGGGGACAAAACTCAGTTTGGCCAGTGTTTCGCAAATACATTTTTTTAGTGCCAACCGAATCTTGTAAATAAATTTGAATTGTTTATGTGGAACCTTTGTAATTATATAAATATAAGTATATGCTGTTAAGGAGCAGTGCCATTTTTCAAAGGTTGATTTCAAGTGTGCTCAGATAACTACTAACACCACATAACCAAAGTTCATTACCCATTTAAAATTTTACTTTTTATAAATTAATACAGCACAGGAGTTTGAGCCATTTTAATAACTGCAGTATTAGATGAAATCTCCTCGTTGACAGCAAAGTCCTTCCAGCAGATGATGTCCTGAACAACAATGTCGCCGTAAGTATGTAACTGATGGCTTTGCTGTGTTGTGTGCACAATGAATGGAACACAGCTCCAAAATACTGCTACATTTTTTTTATGTTAATCCAGTCAGTGCAAAAAGTAACATGCAGGATATTAATGCACAGCTTCCTTGGTACACGCTATTTCACTTGCAGAACTCATGCCTGACCTGCTGAAGTCAACGTGCAGGCCACCAATAAATATTGCAAAAAATTCTTCGGGGACCATATTACGTACAATGGCAGATACATCACCACATGCTGTTAGCACCATAGGTAGTATTGACCCCGAACACTTTTTCATAATGTTGGTGGTCTACAGTTTGACATCAGCAAGTCAATGAGTTCTGTAAGCAAATCAGTGTGTTCCAAGCAATATTTCAGTCTGTGCGATAATATCCTGCATAATAGATCGTGCATTGACTGAACAGCTAAAAAATAACCCAGCATTCATATCGTACCAGGAGTTACAACCTGTTGTTTACATAATGCACAATGTCAATTTTGTCCTAGAATAACAAATTGCTGTGAACAAATTTGAAATGAAAGATGAAAATTAGTGCAGCAATTGCTATATGTTTTAAAATAAGTATAGATGCATATTTTGAGGACAGAGTAACACAGTGAGTACATGCATGGATCTTTTCGAATTCGACTGTATGAACTGTTATTCTATATTATAATTTTCATAAGTGTGAATTTGTCATGATATAATAATCGTTCTATCAGAGCGTGGAACGTGTCCGAATCGTGAGTTACTACATATTTGTGGTCTCCTGTTATTGAATACTTAGTACTTCATTCGGTTTATTTTAATGGCCCATGGATAGTACTTTCCACTGCAACTGTTCCTTATGTAACAGTGTAATGTGGTACGTGGCACTCTTAAAATTATGTAACATGTAGTGCCCTCTGGAGTAAACACAGTATCATAATAGCCCATGTGTTGGAGAGACCACTTTTTATTCTGAAAATGTGCAAAACATAATCTCGGCCAACTCAGTTTAATATCCAGAACTTTAACTTATGCACCACATGACAAAATATAATATTATGTGTGTTCGCAATACTTGTGATTCAGCAAGTGGACAAAATGAAATAAATACTGTTCCAAAGAAATCGCTTTATGCTCGGCTGTGCTCAGTTTAGGACCCAGTATGTAAGATGCGTAGAAACTCACACTTGACAGCAACACCTTCGTTACTGGCAAACGATTATTTGCCACACATACAGTTGAGAAACTTAATGTACACAACTGCACACATACTAAAGCACTTGTTTAATTATTTGCAACTGAAAAATGTGTAGAGGAGAGATAGGATGAAACGTGCATGTCCAGAAGAAGTGTCAGGCGTGTCAAATCCAGCTTAAACTTATTTATTCAAAAGATTTAAAATATGCAAATTCAAAATACCTGTTTCAAATAAGCTGGAAAAATAATCAAAGAAAAATCAAAAATCCCTAAATGACAATGAGCAAGGAAAAAAATAGTGTTCAAAACTAAGCTGACTTTGGGAAGTGGCCATGGGTGACGGTCATATTTCAAAATCCTTACGTGACACTTCATTAACAGTCTCACTTATGCACTTGAAATTTACGCAGCTCTATAGAAAATAAAATGTCTTGAAAATAGCGCAGAAAAAATTTTACTGTCTCAATACGGCAAAACACTTGACTTTCTCTCTCAGGTTGAATTACGGTTAAAAATGGCTGAAGCTAACTTAGGCGTCTTGTTAACATGACGTCCGTAGAATGTTCTACGCCCATGCGGTAATGTAACAAAGTCCAGGATGAAAAAAAATTTAAAACTTGATGAAAAACAGTTTTGTAGTTAAATACCAGGTTGTAGATGAAGGCAGGACGGTGTAACTCGTAGAAGGAACGGGGGTAGGAAAAAAATGTAGGTCTGGATGAGGTAGTGCTTTACATGACTCAGCGGCCCTCCGACGTAACAGGTCTAGATAGCTACCTTTACTCATAAATAGCTGCTTAAAATAAAAATCTGCGGAGTGCTTATTCTATCAAACTCGACGCAAAACACAAATCAAAAACCATTGCAAGTTGTTAGAAACTATAACACCGTAACTCTAATTAAAATTCCTCCGCCACGTCCAACTGTAGGACGAGCGTCCTAGCCTTACGTCTAGCGTAGTTGAAGGTTAGTGGCAGAGAGAGCGAACTTTCAAACAGCTCGCTCATCCTAACCCTATCCTGAGCTCTCCAGCCAATCGGAGTACAGGACTTGAACCTGTTAGCCAATCGCAAGGTTTCCTGACTAACGATCTAAAATGACACACTCCAAACGGCCTAAATTCCTATTCCATAGTGTTACAGGTCTCGTAGAAGTTAATCAAAAAATATACAAGAAATACCCTGAAACATTAACAATAAATATGAGACCAAAAATAATGCAAAATGCTATGTTATTAATTAAAAATACAAACAAAAGAAAATGTAGCTATCTATTTCACTTAAACATTAATTATTGTCATTCGTACATCTAAGTTTAAATATTCTAATCATATGAAAAATGCAAAAATAAAAATAATGAAAATTACGAAAAATCAAACATATGTGAAACATAGGTAAAATTACAAATATTATGCATGGTGGTGTCCAATACGTGAAACAAACATTGATTATTACAAATAGGTGCATATAGTGAAAGTGTTTTGTTACACTTAATATACGTTCTTGTAGTTAGTAATAAGGCGCAGTGTAATGTTCATAAGTACTTTTGGCCAGTCGCATGGTTAGAAAGAAGTAGTTTGGTACCTTTATTATTGTTGTTACCTTTATTATTGTGACGACAATCACTTTACAATTGTTATGTCCAATACCAGCACTACTCGAGTAGGAGTGCCAATACTGGGACCATATTTATTAGTGATTTTTTAGAATACATGAACACAGTCTACGGAACACACAATCATATTGGCCACTAGCTCAAATAACGCTGTTCTTTGGAAAAGTGTAAAACAAACAGTGATGGAGATGTCCAGATGGTTGCAATGCAACAAGTTAGTATTAAATGTGGACAATTGTGTGCTCATGAGATTCGTGCAAAAAATAAAACACGCAATGCAGGACAAAAGATGTTTCGTATAGTACAATAACTCTGTAACAAACACGCGAGTTCTGACATCATGCCAGCAGTTTTCACTTCGTGTGCTACCGTTTCAAGTCGTCTATACACGTAACTCATTTCACCTACACGCCTCATAAATTACATTTTCGCGTAAACTTTGAAAAACTGTTACGGAACACACGATATACGGGCTTCGATTTGATGTCACCCCAAACTCCAGTGTAGTTTCTTCTTCAATTATCGCACAATAACGAATGACAGGTGAAAAAAAAAAAAAAAAAAAGGACGTTGTCAGCGTTTTATAATGGCGAAAGTTTTCACTTAAGACAAACACTTAATTTCCCTCAAAACAGTTTAAAAACATATTTATTTTTTAAGTTATACAGTCCGGTATACACAAGGCTGAGTACCATTTGTTGTGCCCATCGCAATATGGCGACTAAGCCACGCCCACTAGCTTCAAAGCTAACTACAGCAGAGATAAGCCTCGCCACCTCCTATACTTCTTAGCTCCATGGCGAATGTAGATAGACTGCAGTAGAAAGAAATCGAACAAGGAACGTCTGAGAAGGAAAAACATGTGAGCAGCACATGTGCCAACTTCGGGGCGCATGAAAATCTGCAAACATAAATAGTAGGCAAAGGAATGGATTTAAATGTTCACCCGCGTCAGTCCAAATTCTCCACATACTCTCGTTCGGTACCACTGAACCGAGAGGCGCTATCTAAAACGAAATTCGTTACCATAGGACATGGTCTCTGGTAGGTTGGGACACTTATCCCGGCCGAAACGAGTTAAAAAAAAAAAAAAAAAAAAAAAAAGGTGGAATGGGGAAAAAAACCACTACGACAAAAAAGAAGACGATCGTGAAAACACGGAAAGAAAGAGAAGCAAAAAAGATGGCCGTAGCAAAACAACATGAAGGAAAAATAAAAACCGTGGAATGAATGAAACGCTAAATACATAAACAGACAAGAAAACGAAACAATAAATATAAATTATGAATGAAGTGCAGGGGAAGAGGAGTGTAAAAAGAGGATAAGAAGTCGTACAAAAGAACAAAAAGGGAGCGAGGCGAGCCCGCGAAGAGGCGTTTAACTGATTGGGTGTGTAAATAGCGGGCGGAGGAGTATTTGGCACAAGAGAAGCACGACTAAAGTGGGCAATCGTATGTCAGAGAGGCCCAGCTTCATTGAGCCGATTACCGCCACGAATCTCTACCAAGGCGATAACCTCGCCGAGAATGTATCGCTAAGTTACGGCAAGCATTACGAGCAATTCATTTCCACCCGGGGCGGGAGTTCCGACCGCATTGTTTCTCAACAGCGCTTGCCGAAATACTTCCCCTGGTGGCTGTGAGTATAAAATATCTGTTCAGAAATTTCACTCATGATTTTTTTTTCTCGCAGTAAAAAAAAAATATTTTCAAATTCATACGACTGTACAATCAGATAAAAGAATGAGACCAGGCTAGTTGGATCTGCGGTAACCCAAAGGATCCGCATTCGAGATGACATAGGTTCGATTCCCGGCCCAATCATTTTGTTTCCGTCGACAATGGTTTACCTAAATTCCTCTAGATGAATCCTTGGATGGTCGATTTCTTACCACTTCTGATATTCCAGTCAACTGTGTCTGCAATGGCCGAGCTACCGAGGAGACTTTGTACATACCATTAACAGAGGGGTGCTGAGGTCCGGTGAGGGTGAAATAAGCTGTTGGAGATGGAGCGGAATGCAAGGGGCGGGGGAAACGGAAGATCCCGGAGAAAACCCGCTGGCCAAATGCAGCGCCCGCCACTCTTCCCACGTGCCAAAGTCGAGTCCAGTTCAATTTGGTGGGAGGCTAGTATAGGCTCTTCATGGTAAAGTGAGCACTTTTTAAGAGGCCTTAAAAATGATTACCGTGAACAACCTATAGTATGTTCACTCTCAGCCTGCTTTCTCCATAACATACATAAAAAACATTCCCTAAAAATCTCTGCAAATCTAAAGCCGTGTCCCAATTCGCAGAGTGGGTACTCTCTCGCCCCCTCTTGAGCGCGAGAGTGAACGACGATGTTCACTTGCAGCTCACTCTCGCACCAACCAACTTGTTTTCAGATCTAACCTTGAAAAATGCTACACATGTTTTTTGTTTATACCGTATGGCATTGTATTGTGTGTTTTAATGTCCCCGGTTTTATGCTTGAAGGCTTGGCAGGGGATGGCTTGCAGACTAGCTAATAACCTAACTTAAATTAACGCTCATGCCTAGCCCGGGATTCGAACCCAGAGCCTCCCCCGGATCGGTGGCGCACCAACCGACTGCGCCACAGGAGGTCGGCTCCGTATGATATGAAACATAACAAATTATGAGTGTGAGTATATTATTAAGTACTCTGCTTTGCTCATAATAGTTAAGTTTTCTAAAACTCCCAAAAATATGGCAAATTAAAATAAGTTGCTATTTCAAATAACAGTGTAAATTTATTCGAGGAAAGTGAAATAATGCCGAAGCCTTGCAGAGGCCACAAGTCTCAATTCGCTAGTGTGTGTCAGAGTGTGCCAGAGTGAGAGTGGAGAGCGAGAGTGAACACACAAGTTGGGACACGGCCTAAGATTACAACTACGTCAATGAAATTACTATATCTTGTAAACTGGAACCACTATTCGAAATTTTCCCCACATCGTAAGAAAAAAAAAATTGCAGTACTTAGATGTTGTGTTAATCATTTTGAACAACACTTGCCACTTCTTTCTTTTACACGACAAAATATGCGAATAACGTTTTAAAAACTCATTTTAAAAATTGAAAATAAACCAATCAGTTGCTATTGTATTCTACTATATTTTGAAACAGAACATATGAGGGTAAATCTCTGAATATAGCGCAAAATATAAAATAACAAATTCCATTATATATATATATATATATATATATATATATATATATATATATATATATATATATATATATATATATATTAGCTGGCTCGCGAAACTTTCCAAATGTGCCATTTTTTTAAAATGAGTTTTTAAAACATTATTCGCATATTTTGTCGTGTAAAAGAAAGAAGTGGCAAGTGTGTGTGTGTGTGTATTATATATATATATATATAATATATATATATATATACACACATGTAGGTTTATAGCTATACATCTCGAACCAATGGTAACTAATGGCACATTTGGAAAGTTTCGCGAGCCAGCTAAGATATAGCCACAGCCCACCGGTGGCCCCGTGTTTTTTTTTTTCGGCACTCCCATTGCGTTGTGGGCGTCTCCTTGTTTTGTCTCATAAAATGTATACAACAAACTCAAAGAATTTGCTATTGTTACATTTTTTGAAAGCCTCTGAGCGTAGCTAGATTCTTTAATCAGTTGAGATCTTACAATTAAAAGAGTTAATATTAATGTCCTAATTTATTTATAAGCAATATTCCAAACTTAGTATAGTGGAATCAATGGCTATCACTTGGTATTTACTGCCAATATTTACGTAATCGTCCGTTACCTAACGGAAACTAGGGGCAGCGGTATGCGTAAGTGGTTAGATTACTCGCACCCCACCTAGACGAACCGGGTTCGATTCCCGGTTGGGTCGCTCCCAGAATTTTTGTATGTGGGAATCGTGCCGGGCGATGTCGCTGGTCAGGGGTTTTCTCGGGGATCCCTGACGTTTCCCCCCGCCCTTTCATTCCGGCGCTGCTAGATACTTACCATATTCGTGGTTAGATTTATACGTTGGATTGTAAATCCTCTTGCATACCTAATGCCACGATTGGAAACTAATTAACTAGGCTATCCGTTAGTTGATGGCCAGCTCCTAACAAATACTGTGCGGTAAAGTGTAGTGTTCGGTACATTGTGGACTAATACGATAGTGGTAATCGGGACTATACAGGCCAATAGGAATGACGCTAACGTCTAAGTAAATATATGATACTAGGTTCTAACTTGTCATGAACATCATCCTCGCAGTGACATTTCAAATGGTTTACAAATTTTTAAAAAGAAAGTAAAGCAACTATTAGCATGACAATAAATGTAAATCTTAAGCCGGAGGAATCGACGGTGTGATAGAAGTAGAAGAGATAGGGTACTAATGCTACTATAGGCTGTTCACGGTAAACTGAGCACTTTTTGAAAGCCCTGCTTAAGATCTACTTGTATGCAAGTTGTGTATTCTTACGTGTCATGAAAATTATCACTGCCACGAACCTCATCATTTTATTCACGCGTCGGTCAAGTGAAAATGTGAAATTATTACAAAACTAAATATTTTACAAATCTGCTCATTTTTGCACTTGTGCATTTAAAAAAAAACAGAAAACAAAGGAAATAATATCTAATTTATCACAAATGGTTACATTACACTTTTAATTCGACGTTAAGACATGGAACTATTTTCCTTCCATCGTTACCAATTTGAATGGGCGTATGCTACTTAGTGCGCCCGTTAAAATATATGCATGTAGGAGCAGTGACTTTTTCTGAGGTTGATTTCAAACGTGCTCACTTTATCGTTAACAGCCTTTAATAAGGAAATCGTGTAGTCACTCTCAGAAGGTAATCAATAATTTATTGCCATTTATTCCACATGGCAAACAAATAAAGGTACTACATTGATATGACATCGTGTCGAAGAAGTTTCAATACTGAATGTTGAATACATTTTACGAGTCAGAAACTATCATCATCACAATAATTTCAATCTCTCCCTTCAGTAAGTTGAATCGGACGGGCTGCTCGCTGACTTAACCTCTATCAGTGTAAAGCCGGTGGGTCACGTGGTTCGCGAACACGGGAACCTGTCTGGAGCGTCGTAACGGTTAACCGGCGGAAACGGCCAGTCGCGGGTTCGAGCCGCGCCTCGGCCGCGGGTGTCAAGTTCACACACCGCGCCGCGGACGCAGAGTACTTAACGATACAGAAGCCAAACAGCCACTGACATCGCTAATCACAGCCGCAAACTCCAGCAAGATGGCGTCACCGGCCAACGCCGTTTGCCAATCGGCGCCTGGTATAACTTACAGCACACATAATAAGTTTGGATCCCTGGAAGATGTAAATGACTGAAGAGATTTGGGCGGCTCTTAACAGCGAGGTCTTGAGAGCCGATGAGGGTGATCGAGGTGGGTATGGAGCAGCACCGGAACGACGGGGCGGGGGAAATTGGTGAAAGGCGAGCAGGCTAACCGCTCAGCCACCGTGGCCTCGGAAGATGTAAATGAAAAGTTAAACTTTACATAATGTAGGACACAATTAATAACAGAAATAAGAAAACACTGTGGAATCATTTGATACGTCTTAAAAAAAAATTCTTTATTGAAAATAAGGTTGCATACAACCATTTTTTGAAGCTTTTAATAGATTGTTTTCACTTGTGTGTTATGCACCTGACTTCAAAAAATTTCATTGTGTTTGATACACACTCCTTAAAATGCTCAACTGGGCTGCAATTTCTTGTTGTGTTTAGTTGCACTTACCTACTCATTCCAACAATTTGCCTCTAGGCCTATATTTGCATATTTGCCAGTACACTTTCTCCTCCCCCCCCCCTCCCTTCTCACCCATCATTTTATACATAACGACGGTACGAGACTTCCTCTGCAACTGCATGTCTTAGCATGGGTGGCAATGATCTGTGAATTTACAATTTCTTAAACCCGTAATGTAATATTTTGAACGGAAAGAGAAGGAACACTGGAAACCCCATCTCGCTAGCCCGGCTGGTAAGAAACATTAATAGTTTTAAAGTTTGGCGAATTTGCAGCTACTTTTCATTACAATGTGAATTCAACTAACAAAAACAAAAAAATTCTTTGTAAATTTATAATTGGCCTCTGTTGTTTTTCTCTTTCGTGTGTAATTGTACTTGTAAAATAATAGTCTATACACGACTTTTTACACATACATGTGTGTGATGAATCCAGATTTATGTCATTATTTCAAAAATTATAAATTGCGAATTATTTGACCGATTTCAATATCTTAATCATGTAATATCTGTTTTGACAGTAACAATGTTAGAAAAATGTGTAACGTAGATTGCACCAAAAGTTTTAAAGCAGAAAGTATTTTAACAAATTTACTAATGGTATTAAACTCTTGACGGGAACTGTACTCGTCAGCCGGCAGCCCAGACAGTAAAGCCGATATTACACGATACCTATTGCCTTACTTTGCCTCGTACAAGCTTCAACAGCAAGGCCTGGTATACACGGCATCAGTTCGCGTACTATAAAAAAAAAGAGCGTTTCTCTCTTAGATAGCAGTGTGCGGTGTAATGGACATTCACTCTCTCTCTCTCTTTCCAGTACATGGTTTCTGTCGTTTACTCTGTCCTTGTTTCTGCGTGCACTGTGCCTGATTAGTCCAGGAATATTAGGGGTTTCACCTCGGAATGAGAGATAGTCAGCTGTAAACTTGTATAAACCTTTATTTTGACACCCTAAAACTTGTCTCAAAACCTACCTATCGTAGGGTGTCCGCGACCACGGATATTTCAAGGTCAAAGGTAAAAAAATCGATTTTTTACAGATTTATTGCAAATATATCGTTTCCTATGGGTTTTATGCTGTTTGTATTTATTATAAATATTATAGAGGATCAAATTCTCTACAACTTTTGTTTAAACATTTTTTTAATATCTTGAACCATTTTCGAGACAGAGGGCAGAGCGCGCGCAGTGTTTAACTATTTAGAGTATCATTCGAGGTCAACCTGTAGTCCCGATTAAAAATACGCCGTATAAAGTTTATAAATTATTGATAAATATATAATTCTAAATAATTTGCATTTTTTATTAACTATTACGTTATAATTAATAATTTTTTTTTCAATAATTCAGTATCTATTCATTTAATAATACTTACCTACTCGTGTACTTATTAAGTTATTAAGGGAAATACTTTAATTACATTTTAAGTAGAAAATAATTAAGTACATCTATATTGAAATCCGTAAACTTATAGATACTTTTAAAACGTTAAAAATTATACCTGGGACAACGGACCTCTATTGTATAGTACGAACCTTTCTATTTATAGCCAGAAAGGACAGATGTTCAATTGCTTACTCACGACCGGTTTCTTTTTCAAGGAACCACTGTTATTCGTTAGTTTTGAATCATATCTTGGTAACTACGGACGTACAATTTCAAGAGTGATGGATAATTTGTGTTTTATATGTAAAAAGTCAGATTCGGAAGGTGAATCATTAGTGAATCTAAAAAAAAAAACCCGACTAGTGGCATCGTCCGGCATGATTCCCACTTGTAAAGATCCGGTGGCCCGGCCTGAAATTGAGCCCGGTTAGCCTTGGTGGGAGGATGGAAAGTAGTTCCTCGTGTTAAAGTTGAATTAAAAGTGTTAGGCAATCATTTGTGAATACTAAATTAATTTTATTTGCTTTCCGTTTTTTTTAAGACACGTGAGTATGAAAATTAGCAAATTTGTAAAAATATATGACTGCATAGTTTCACTTGACCGACGCGTGAATAAAGTAATCAGGCCCATGGCAATAGGCGTATTTTTGTGGTTGAATTGGTAACAGGCCCGTCCCCAGCGTTCACAACGAAATGTTCACATCGCGAAAATGCTTATTGTAAATATAAATGGTGAACCTCAGTCGGAGGGAAGTTCAAAACTGCGCAATCGCTGTAATTGTGTCAGAAATAGAACAGGAATTTACGGGCGTTTCAATCTATTTGAATGCCGAGAATAGCATGTACTTATCACCTGAAAATAATAACGTTCACTTGACATAAATGCAGCTCGAGTTACAACGTAGAAAAGCATCTATTAAAAATTCACTAAGACTCGAAATATCATAACTAAACCAAATTTATTGAGGTTATCTACGTTTGTAACACTCACCTCTGACCCATTTCAACAAAACTTTACCGCTTCCGTCCCGAAATAAGGCACCATCTTTATTTTGAACTATTGAATATTCGTCAATTTTGAACTTTAAAAGGAAAGCATGTGGTAATGCAAGTTGCAAATGCAATTAGAGAAACCCGGAATTCAAAACTATGAGCAACAACCATCAACATCAGGTTAAAAATTATATTAACGTGCTCCTGACTCCGTTAGCCAAAAATTATGAACGCTGGTTACCCGGTCTCCGTGCGTTCACAAGAAAGTGGTGAACAGGAACGCCAAACCACCTCGTTGTTACCGATTCAACCGCGAAAATACGGCTAATGGCAATAAAATACATGGTTGAAGAATACACAACGTGCATACAATTAGATCTCGAGCAGGGTTTCCAAAACTGCTCAGTTCGCCGTGAACGGCCTGTAAGATGAACGACAAATGTGCGAAATTACTTCGTTTGTCACAAGCATTGTGTGCAAGGTTCGTGACCTCACCCACTCAGCCTGGTGGGGGAAAAAGAAAAAAACATTGTGGTCATAACTCAATCCTGCAGACTGTGGTTTTCGCGGTCTCCTACCTGCGCATTTCCTGCAGCATGATTTGAGGTGGACAGGACAGGCTGGCGAATCTTCCTGCCCGCGGTCCTGTCTGTAAATGCATCCTGTGTTGCGGTTTTGGCTTAAGGCAGATTCCCGCCCGCCATCTTGGATTTGTGGAATTTTTGTCATGCTCTGGAAATACAATTCTGTATAATGTCTTTTGGAACGACAGAGCACAGATCATTGCCTTGTGCATTGTCTGAGGTCAGTATTTCTTGACTACTGTCGATATCGTCGCCTTTTGTAATCGTTTGTAAGAAACAATCTCGCGTTTCGCCCCGACAGTACCCATCAGCTAAAAAATAATAAATGTACCGTCTGACAGTTCGATGAAGTTTGGGAAGCTGTTATTTACGATATGTCGTGCGGGAAATTTCAATGCACCTTCCGAAATAGAAACTTTGGCGAATAATTGATCAATCCAAGATGGCGGGCGGAAATCCGCCTTAAGGGGCCCACCCACCTACCTGAAGCCATTTTACGGTCTGAGGCCGAGAAGCGCGGGAGCTGATAAGGGCTACACTGCTACACGCATCAAGCGCAAGGCTCTGAACTGGCGCGCAATGTTCTCGTCCTGCGTGTACCTATGAGACTTTAAGGGGTAGCCATGTCGTCTTATTGGTGGAGAGTCTGTGGTAAGGCCAGATGCAGGACTCTGGAGTATATCTGTATGTACAGGCTGTTCACGGTAATGTGAGCACTTTTTAAGGCACTTCTAAATTTTTCCTTTCACCCAATTTCTATCATCCTGATGCTTTCTAATATAAACCTTGTAATGTGACCCATAAAAAAAGTGTATACATTTCACTACTCTCGGAATTTAACACACAGGGCTGCAATAAGATATATTTATTAGTGGTTAATGCCTGTTTGGAGGGCCTTAAAGAGTGCTCACTTCACCATGAATAGCCTATATTCTACGTGTAGATTTCGAGATGGAGTGCTTTGAAAAAGACGGTTCTAGCTATTTTGTAGTGCTCTGAAATTATATATCTGTTGAGCGTGATGTCTTGAAAGTACTCAACATGCCTCTCCTGAAGTGTGTGTTCTTTTTGTATAAATCAGCACACTGGACGCACGTTTAATAGATTCGTGGAGAAATGTGCACTTAAAACACGCTGTGATGCAATTCAGCCGCCAGGTACGTGGATCCCTTACCGTCTCTTCGACGACAAGGACATTATAAACGGAACCACTTAATCGTACAGTCACAAATGGGAAGAGAATCGACCATTATCTTTATGAAGGAACCTTCGGCGTTCGCCTGGAGGGTGTTCAGAATAATGTGGGGAAAATAAATAATTATGGCTTTCCCACGAATTGAACGCAGGACCTCCCGAAGGCATCCAGTGTGTTACCACGCCTCATGGTCTTGAAAGCATTTTACATTCAGATGTCCTATAATTTTTAACGGAGGCTTATTAAAACCCTGCGATTAATCGCGGGCGAATAACACATTAAACTTAAATAAAACTATCTAGATTATACTTTATACTTTTAGTTAAGTTTAGTATTCTATCCGCCCGTTCTGAGAACACCTTGGATGGCAAATTCCTTTATAACAGATATGAAATCACATGTGTTTGTGCAATTGCATGTTTAAAAAATTAGTAAAGTAGAGAAGCAAAAAAATAATAATTTCCTGTTAGCAAAACATCTACGCCATAAATATTATAAACGTAGGTATACTCCCGAAAAAAGAATCTAACTAAAATTAAAAATATTAGATTTTGCACAACCTATGTCAAAAAAGTGAATATGGCAGCGGACTTGCGGAAACTGCTTATAGGGTACTAAAGGCCGTTCACGGTAAAATGAGCACTTTTGAAAGCCCTGCTTCAGATCTACTTGTATGTACATACATCGTGTATTATTCCGCCTTATGTAAAATTAACATTGCCGGGGAGCTCGTCACTTTATTCATGTGTCGGTCAAGTGAGACTGTGAAATTATAAGAAAAGTAAATATTTTACAAATCTGGTTATTTTTACACTTCCGATGCGTCAAAATATATGGAACTACTTTCCATCCATCGTTACCAACTTTACTGGGCGCATGCCACCCAGTGAGCCCGTTCAAATATACGCAGGAAAGGACAGTGACATTTTTCTAAGGTTAATTAAAAAAATGCTCACTTTATCGTGAACAGCCTTTAACACGGATATCTTCGGAGGATAAGAACATCCAACATGGCCTACGTGCAACTTAAATGAGTCAGCACAAATATTGGCTGACTTGTTTCTTTTAGCTCTACTCCCTAGTACTCTGGGTTCGAAGGAAAATTATTTTATTCCTTCGGTCCGATGAATATTCACTGTTTGATGCTGCGCGTGTCGCAAGAATACTAAAAGAATTCCTTATTCACGCGTAAATTTGGTGTGTTTTTCTTCAGGTATATATCTCGTAGTAGTATATTCACACTGAATTAAGAACGACGTAAATTTAAACGTCCCATCCAAGAAGTTTGCCAACTCCCGCATAACGCAAACGTAGGCACTGCAACATATGTTGAAGTTTTACTTTCATCTGTGTGTACTTGAATGATAAACAAATTGATGATTCGAAAAAATGTAGAAATTAAAGAGAGTTTATGGGTGGAAATTGGCATCAATTTAGATGAGACATTGATTTGTTATTTGCAAATATGTGCATATGTTTTAAATGTTGTCACAACTGCGCATGTGTACTGGTTACTTCCTAATAAACACGCACTTCTTGTTTGGTAGCCACTGAATTACAAATTTTCACAGACGAGACGTTCTTAACTCCAATGTGAATACTACTACTATGTTTTTATCAAAAAATTTGGCGCAGGTTTAACATAAAGTTAATATACCCGGCCTCCCATTAACTTCAGTGTGAGTCGCCTTAATGCTTTATAACTTCCTCCACATAAAGCTTCGATAATCTACAACTGAGACAGCACACACATCAGCATATCAGAAGCTTTCCTAACAGAGGGCAGATGATGTATGTTATTGCCACAGTAGTGAATCTAAAGGCTGTTCACGATAAAGTGAGCACTTTAGAAATTAACCTTAGAAAAAAGTTACTGCCCCTGCATGCATATACTTTAATGAGCGCACTGAGTGACATTCGCCCAGTAAAGTTGGTAACAATAATTTTAAAGTAGTTCCATATCTGAACGTCGAATAACAAGTGTTAGGTAACCATGTGTGATAACTTAAAAAATTTTTTTTTTGCTTTCTGTTTTTTTAATGCATCGAAGTGTAAAAATGACAAGTTTTGTATAGTATTTATTCCTTAATAATTTCACAGTTTCACATGACCGACGCATGCATAAAGTGACGAGGCCCATGGCAATGTAAATTTTACATAAGGCGGAAGAATACACAACTTTTATTTTCAGCAGGGCTTTCAAAAGTGCTCATTTTACCGCGAACAGCCTATAACAAGGCCGACAAGTGTGTTTCTTCTCCGTTAGACCAGCAAGTGAAACACTCATCTACAAGACAGACCCTTATATAATCGGGAATGGAATGTATTTGGATGAATCTCTGCCTCATAGGTATTTTTTTTTTTTTAGTCACCAAACGCTGCCATAATATAAATAGTTTTGCCATTAGTAGAGTTGAGACAGTCGATCACTGTATAGAATATTACTGAAACCCTCCATTAGTTTAGTTTAGTTACTGTACACAGCAAAATTTTCTTCGGTACCTCTGATATCTGAGTCGTTACAAACAAGTAAACCTTTTGTTACTTGCTAACGCAATCCATTTGACAAAGACCGTTCACGATAAAATAAGCACTGTCGAAATCAACTTTTGGAAATAAAATACTGCCCATAACTAAAGTTACGCTAGTACGCATTACTAATAGTTAAGTTGGAAGCGAATTAATAAAAATAGTTTTAAGAATTGACATTGTATTGATAGTGTAATATGTAAATGTCGACTAATTGAAGTAAGTGTTTCTCGTTTGGTGCACATACGAGCAAGAATTTTTAAAATCATTAACACACTTACTTCCCTAAAAAACACTTTGAGGTGAAAAAAAGGGGGGTGGGTAGTGGTTAGACTACTCGCCTCACACCTAGGCGAACCGGACTCCCGGATTTTACATGTGGGAATCGCACCGGACGATACCGCTGGTCGGCGGTTTTCTCGGGGTTCTCCGTTTCCCACGCCCTTTCATTCCGATGCCGCTCCATACTCACCTCGCTTCACCTCATCGGCTGTAAAGACCTCGCTGTTAAGAGCAGCTGAATCTCTTCACACTCATTCACCACCCCACTTGATGACATATGAATAAAATGAGTTTATCAATGGTAAGGTTTATCCTACATGAAGGGAATGATAGAAAAGTATAATAAAAGTAGATCCTAAGCAGTGTTTTCGAAAGTGTTCATGTGACCGTGAACCCAGTTTTTCCCCACCGACTAAAGATGAATTAAACCAGTTATTCGTCTTCTGCGCATGTACCCAACATTGACCTACCCCAAAGTAACACAACTGCCAAAGTCACATGGTCAACAGTGATGAATGTGCTTGTTTATATCTTCCATACATAGTATAAAACAAAAGTGCCCGGCCGCGTGTTCTGTGTATTCGGCTGAAGCTTCTAAACTACTTGATGGATTTTGATGGGGTTTTCACCATTTTTTAGAGAATTTCTTGAGGAAGGTTTAGGTATATAATACACTAATATTTACTGTAAGGATAGTAGAGAAATGTAGACAATTTAAAATAAAGTTGGAAAAGCCTCTTTTCAGGCGCTTACATGGCTTACGCTGTTTAAACCATAAAAGATACACCAAATTAATAGACTACAGAATTGTAGATCTCAAAACCGTCTACAAGAAAGTCCGCAACAGCGTATGCTTATAGTTTAAGGAAAAACCACAGTAACTGTTTTTGTATTTTAGGGGTTCACTTACGAAGACTTTGTGAACAACGCAGTATTAATCTATATTATTTACCTTAAGCATTTAGTGTATATATTTGCTGTAAACCTAAACAATGCCACATTCGTAAATCGCACCCGAGCAAGGCCGGGGCGGATCGAAAGTTATATTAATTAAATACTTTTTTACCAATCTGAATGGAATAAAACTGGATAGCAAATTGTTTAGAGGAAATATAAACAAATCTCAAAACACTTGTTTACTAAACAGTGTTCTAAACCCAAATCTAATCCGCGTCGCTTTGGCTAGCCGTATTGGCAGAATAGCAGTTCAATGTTGGGACACGGAGACTGGTTGTATGCAGCCAGCGAGATCGGTCCCCCTCATATTTAGTCTATGGTTTTTCCTAGTCCAGTATAACAAGGGGGTCCTGTCACCTGCGGCCGACAGTGTGACCCAACCCAATACAATCTACGAAGCGGGAACTAATCTTCCTATAGGCTATCCACGGTATAGTGAGCACTTTTGGCAGGCTTCTTATCTGGAATAATAGTCAATAAATATATTTTATTGTAGCCACAGACATTAACTTTCAAGCCCAGTAAAATACATACACTAGGTTTATTACTTACATGGCAATATTTATTTTAAAAACTGGTGGAAGGATAAAAATGGCTGATAGGAAAAAGTGACTAGGGCCTCAAAAGTGCTCACATTTACCCCGAACAGCTTATAAGTCCTCGTTTGTTTGTTCGTCGCGTGCGATTTAGGAAGGGCCCTGCGCTGTGAGCACCGCAGTAGGTGTACCAGCGTCACGCAGAGGCGAGTGTACCTGTAACTTGAATCCGATTGGTCCAGCAGCCAGCTTCCTTCGGCAATCAGCGGAGCCCAGCCGGCCACTTCTCCATCTCCTGCCGCCTGCATTTATCTTCGTCACTGCCAGGCTGCCAGCGGCCTTTCGGCTCGCGGCTCTCAGGTCCGCCAACACCGCCGTGCCACCGCGATAAATTATTGTTGTAGTGGTACCAACAAACACCGAGACCAGAACGGCAATCAGACCGTGCTTAGCGGGATTCCTTGTTCTCCCCGGTAGTCGCTAGATTTACAAGTCTGCACGTAAACCGACTACTGTTGCGAGTCAGTCCTGCCACTTCACAAACTTCCTGCCTTTCCCAGAGACTCGAATGATCGGGTAGAACATGCACAGGCTTCTATAAGTTACGAGGAAGTGAATTCGAATTAAAAGTATAAAGCAGTGGTTCTCCACACGCGGCCCGTAAGTTAAACGTTTTCAGTCTGGCTCGAGCCGAGGCAAATAATTAAAACAAAAAATGTATATGGAACCCAACAACACAGTTCTATACACCCTTTGCCTGACTCTCTATGCAGGATAACATACGAAAATTGTGTGTAACCAATACGGTGGAAAAAAACATTCTAACACCGATAAATACGAATAAGTCAAGCGTTATTTATACCAGAAATTTGGCACGACCACGGAGCATTGTAAGTGGTAACGAACTTTTATTACATCCGTTTTAAATGTATAAAGTTTAAGAGTGAGTGAAGAGATTTGGTCGGTTCTTAACATCGAGGTCTTTAAAGCCTATATAAGGGTACGTTTATGAATATTACTAGGTACTTATTTTCATTTCGAGTGCACTGTATGCAAATTTGTTATATAAAGTTATCGCATAATTTAGCCCAATCCATAGAAAAATATTATTCTTATTGTGGCCTTTGTTGACAAGCAATTGAGAAACACTGGTATAACGCATCTTTGCAGGTTCACTGAAGTGTTGTAAATTATGCGTATAATTCCTGTTGAAGAATGAAGATCGCTGGTTACATATAAAATCCGAAACTGAGAAGATGATCTCATTTTTACATACACTCATGCAACGTTTCATGGTCGTTGGTTTATGTCTCTTTGGCAGGTAACAAACGACCATCGAGACTCGTTGATCCAAGTTCTTAAAACATTGGCTATCAGGAAGTTCTTATTTAAGTTATAGACATAATTTTTATTTCTGTATTCTGTTGCATACGAAGTTTAGTATGGACTGTTCACGTTAAAATGAGCACTTTTGAAAGCTCTGCTTAATATCTACTTGTATGCACGTTGTGTATTCTTCCGCATTATGTAAAATTAACTTTGCCGTGAGCCTCATAACTCTATTCATGAGTCGGTCAAGTCAGGTGAAACTGTGAAATGATTAGGTAAGTAAAGATTTTATAAATCTGCTAATTTTTACACACGGATGCATTAAAAAAACAGAAAGGGATATAAATAATTTGAATTATCACAAATGGTTACCTACAATTTTTTATTCGATGTTAAGATATGGAACTACATTCCATCTATTGTTACCAACTTTACTGAGCCAATGTCTCTCAGTGCGCCCGTTGAAATATATGCAGGCGTAGGCTGTGTTTTTTTTTCTAAAGTTGATTTCAAAAGTGCTCACTTTATCGTAACAGCCTTTAGAATTATTTCTCCTTGATCGTAAGCTGTATGTCACTCTACGTCATGAACCCAGCATTATGGTGACGGTAATATTTAAATATGGTAGATGTGAAAGAATATTTATAATCGTCTTTGATATCGTTATTAGTTCCTCGTAATAAGATTAATTGTTGTTGCAAAAAGTGAGAAAAAATAAAGGCCCAGAGCACTTAAACCGCAGTTTTTTCATACAGGTTAGAAAGTTGAGCATCTCTCAGCCCGAAGTCATTAAACGAAAACAACAGAATACAAAAAGAACAATCACTAACAAATTTAACTGAAATTTAATTTTCCTGAATACACTAAAATACAGCGGATAACTGAAATCCGAATGTCAAACCAAATAATCGTTAAATGAAATTTATAGTCTACGATTGTTACTTCGATTTTTAAGCTGCCAAAGTGCCACAAAACATAATAAATTGTCTGGATAGTATGAAGAGTCCAAGAACAGCGTGTACTTTCAATAAACATAGAAAATAAAGGATTAGCCCTACCCTTTCATTAAAAACAACTAATAGTATATTGAAGATGCCAAAGCAATAAAACAAATCTTCACGAAAAACCAATGTCCTGCGTGTGGGTGATGAGCACTTTACCACATACAAAGGAAAATTTCTTTTCAGTTTTGGTTTTGCTGGTATTCAATGTAAAACACTTTTGTAAGATCGGCATGTCATGTGAATTGAAAGCACACCTCTCCTGATCAAGCAGTGGAGCTTACAGTGAGAATTTAGGATCTCCATATAAAGTTAGGATATCTAAACTCTTCCCAGTTATTCTTTCTTAATACTCTGACGAACTTAAGCACACCAAGATTGAACTCTTCCAATTGCAACGAAAACGCTTCTTGCAATGGCATGTTCACCTTCCCGATATCATGGCGCGAGCTATTCAACTGTGTCGAAAGATATCACATGAGATACACTGACATGATGATCAAAATTAAAAGTTACCCTCTCCCTTCATCGAATGGACTCTCTGCAGCTGGAATAACTGCATTTTGTGTATATTTTATTTATAAACTAGAACATTCAATTTAACAAAAAAAAAAAAAAGTTTTTTATGCTGAAAAACCAATAAAAATTATGAGCATATCATTATGATCGTTGAATCTTGAAACATATGCCTGGCTTAGGTCTACTTCAAGTCAATGCATAAACTGTACAATAAAATCAATCTTTACTGCCAAGTAATTTCAGCAAGTTAATTCGATGATTAAGCTGAGGAAACTGCATTTAACATTTTAAAACTGATAAATCCAAAATGTGTAAATACTTTTAGGTAGCATAATTTATTTATATGCGAATAAGCAAAAATGAGGAAACCTTTTTCTCATATCACATACTTGCACAATATTAGTTAGTGTATTAATGACTCAAATGCCTTTTCAATATTGACACTAGAATTTAAGGGACAGTTCAGGTAAGATTTCACTTGCTTCCAGTATTTTTTAGTTGTAGGATTTAAATCACTCCACTTAGTAATATTTGTCCAAACATGTTTACTTTCTTCCTGAAATTTGAAGTTTAAATTTGTTGAAACCATAACTTTGATTATTGTGTAAAGTATTTTAGAAACTTTTCAAATCCAGAAGATCTTTGTTTTGAAACATATTCTCGTTACTATATGAGGTCAATGAAGAGATTTGAATGTGAACATCTCGTTCTCTATAGCACAACTATTTAAGAATCTGGATGGAGAAAAGCAAGAATAACGAATGGAATGGTTGACCAAGTGTTATCATGTCTTGGCCCGGAAGAATGGGTAGCTAGTAGTGCATATCCCCTGAAGAGTTTTAAAGTGCTTTAACTTATTTTCTGAAGCAAAAAAAAAAAAAAAAATGAAAAATTTGTGTTTTAGGGACGGAGCAAAAAGAAATGTTAAAGTGAACTGTGTGATGGAGTGGAGATATTTTACCTATAATCTTAATTTGGTTGATCATAATTTCTCTGTATGTCGTGTGCGCAGCACAATCCTATGTCTGCAATACGAAGAAATTTCTCTAAGAGAAACTCAAAGCTGCTGCAAAAATGGGGCTCCAAATGGCGATAGTGACAAGAAGCCTGTAACACAAACATATTTAAGTAAACCAGAGAATGCAAGTTGTTTGCTTTTAACCGAACTACACGTGCTTCAGTTGGCCGATATAGCCTGGTGCTAGATCGCTAGATAAAATACTGCAGCGAACTATCGGAATGACACCACTTTGTCATAAGGCAAATGAGTAGGTTCATAGCCTGCAGGCGTAGGCGTATGGAAATTGAAGTATTAGCGTGTTATTATGAAGACCCTATGATCATGGCAGCATCATGGAGGTAACACAAATGTCTTGTGGCTACAAGTGCAGCTGCCTTTGAGTTATGTAATCGTGTAGCGGATACAATCATTGAAGTAATAAAATAACGCCGTGCATGTCGTACTAGATGGCGATTTATTCTTTATAAGTATAAGTGTATTTTTCATCCTGAATATGTCAATGTTGGCCGACCCGAGACATGTCCCACTTAGTCTGTAAGTTTGAATTCCGAGACAGAACACGGCTGCGATAGTCATGGCAGGATTTTGGACGTGGTAGTAGCGCAGATCGTCATCTGTCCGTAGCCAGGAATGTTGACCTTAGATACCACTTTCCTCCTGCAGCAGTCAAAAACTACAAAACTCGTATTTTGCTGAAAGCACAATTTCGTATAAAACATTCAAACTGAATAGTATTAGAAAAACACTTTTCTAAATAAAATGTTCTTTACTCGTCAGATAAAGTTACTGTACTAAAGAGACTACAGAATATTACATTTTCTTCGCGTTAATTTTGCATTTTGCTTAAATTCCTTATTCGATTCCATGGTAAGAAACATTTTGAAGAAGCAAGTGTATGCTGAGGTTTTAAAAAGCTCAGTTATGGCTAGAAACCAGTGGCATCGAAAACTTTCTCAGGTTGTGCTGTAGGAACAGGAGGGCAATGTTGTGTATGCAAACTGGTGCCCATGGAGCTGGATAAAGCATTCTATCCCAAAACTAAGTTTTTCAAACAATTATGTCAGCCATGTCCACGTGCACGGAGGGGAGGGATTAACCCCTACCAATCAGTTGTACAAAATGAACCTAAATCAAACTGCATAATAATAATCCAACTGAGTCAATATAATTTTAAATTACCATCTAAAATTTCATTCTATTTGGTTATACCATGAATATTTTTATAGTACCAGAAAATTATGTTCATTAGGATATAGAAAGCAAAGTCGGTGTAGTTTTGTTCCCACCAGAACAACATCCCATTTTTAAACTCTGTGGACGGGCCTGGCAGCGTTTATACAAACATGTTGCTTCCTAACCACACATTTTACCCAAAACATTTTACGGCAGTAGGATAAGAGTTAAAAAAAAAAAAATTGTACTTGCAGATTAGTATAAGTGCCCACAAATGCGTTTCCATCGATGCGTTACGCAAAATATCGTCTTTATTTCATATTATTCGTGATAGAGAACGTGTCCGTATTAGAAAGAAATAAATGGCAGGCACTCGCCGCCATTATCTGAATAATCTCAAAAGCTAAGATTTTTTCATAAAAACGTTACAATCCATAATTTTAATACGATCACTTAAATTGTGTAATAACTGTAACATATGCACCAAGTTATTATACAGTATTTTTGCCGATACTAGTCAATTGGTGATTTGAAAATACGTGGTATTGTATCTGCACCACTATTCTTTAAGACACAACTTGTTAGACCACACCCCCCCCCCCCCGGTCATACTTCCAGGAAACAAGGAGTTGCAATGTACCTTCCCACTCCCCCCCCCCCCACATCAACTATTCTAGTTCCGGTGCCATTGGTAATACTATAGTTTTATTGGTTAAATGTATCTATAGGAAGGTTCCACCCAGGGCCCTTGAATAAATTTGCATGTATCTGACGCGTGTGTCAATACATGGTATAAAAGGAAGTCCCTGGAGCGCGTCCGTCTGTCTGTAGGACTGCGCTAATCTCGAGAACCACTGAACGGATTTGGATCCGGTTTTTACCGTTATGATCTGCATTTATCGAGTAAGGTTTGTGTGTGTGTGTTAAAAATCGCCCTAGCATTTATAGGAACAGAGCATTAATGGTATTAGTGAATCAAGTCGTGAAAAAAGTTTTCCGCCAGCGCGCTCTCATGGAATACGCTGTCTAATCCTTTAGAGATAAAACAAAATCATGTACGAGAGAATTGTGTAAAATTAAATGATCTACAAAAAAATCAGCGTTCGCATATATCTGTCTTTAATAGATAAGTAGTAATAAGCGTATTTATAATTTAAATTACGCAATAAAAACAAACCTAAAATTCACTGTCTTGTCTAACCATAAAGAACTTAATCTTTATCAAAACTAATTAATTCATAATTGAAACTGTTTAATGTAGACCAGAAATGCCCTCAACATCATACAATTATCGCCAATAATTTAAAAGATATGAAAAGTTTTGAGAAAAATTAATATCTAAAATCGAGACACGCTCGCACGTACTTATACGTGGGTGGGGGTTTGTGGCAAGGGGTGTGGTGTTGCGGAGTGCAGAGAGGAAAAAGGGGGCAGGGGAGGTATACGAGGCGAACGCGCGGCCCCGCGCGCCGCGGCAGGCAGAAAAAACTAAATTGTACCCGGGCAAAGCTGCGCCCGATCGTTAGCGTTGAAACACTTTGGTTTTCTTAGCTATGTTGGGGTATACTCCGAAATGCTGTTCCCAACGTGCGGGACGTCTTGGAACGCAACGTTTAACAGTTTCCTGTAAAAACGTGTATTTCAAACCCAATACAACGGAGTTCAAGTGGCAACTAGACGGGGTCCTTAAGGGTGTTCACGTGCCAAAAACTACTTTCTATAAATGTAGGGTATTTTATAAGTTTTATTACATTAAATAGTAGCGAGATAAAAGTAGGAAAAAACTCGTGGACTTAATTAACTTGGGTGAATAATTTATGAAAGTTATAGGAATTTATAATTTATATGTTTCGCCATACAGACTTTTAAATTTTGCATAATTAGCATGTTTGGCTACAATTCAAATCAAATGCTGTCATTAAAACACGATAAAGAAATTCCATGGAAGTTCTTCATGTGGTTTATATATATATATATATATATATATATATATATATATATATATATATATATATATATATATATATATATATATATATATATATAAGTTTTACAAAAAAAAATTTAATTCAAAATAGCCAGAAATTAAACCTTAAGCACAGGCGAATAAAATGTCAGACTTACAAAAAAATTCTAAGTGGAATGCAAGAAATACTTCAATTGAAATCAACCATTGTGCGCTTACAACTCTTTGAAATTTGTTTAGCACAAATGCAAGGTTAAAATGTTCACAATTCTACTAAAAATAGTTGAAAGCTACTTTTAAATTTTGTTTTGGCATTTTTATTACATTTTTATTGATATTGTACCTCAAAACTGTGAAATACCTTAGAAACACATAAAAAAAGTTTAGGCACTTTAACAGCCTTAATGTAGACTCGCAGACTCGTATGCCACTTGAACGGGTGCTCGTAAGTGGCGGGGGTAGGGACGTTGTGATATTACTGATACGAGTAAACATCGATACTTTTCTTTTTTCGATATCCGATATTTTGGTATTGATATTCTGTTTCGATGCTTATACTGTTATCAGTATATTACTCCCGATATTTTGCCACATATGTAATTCATTATTAGGTCCTATGATGTATAACATGACATTTTCTAATAACGTCTGTTGTACAAAATTCGAGTATTTTTATTGTAATTAACAGTGCATATTTTGATTTTTATGAATACATTATCTCAAAATGTAAATTTTTTGTATGTTTGTTGATTTCGATATTTTGTATCATTATTATAATTTTTTGATTCATTGAAATATCTTACAACGTATCGATTCATTATGATACTGAAACATACCTAAGTAGGTCTACATTTGTGTATTAATGGATATTTGGGAATGACATTAGATATTATGGAATATCGATATTTTGTTCCGATAATATCGGAACATCGATACTTTTAATTCAATATTGATATCGAAAGAAATATCGGGAGACTGCATATCGCAACGTCCCTAGGCGGGGGCTGCTCGCCTCTCGGGGAGCCGGCAAGGAGCAGGGCAGGTGTCGGGGCCTCGCAGGGAAGCCCCCCCGCCTAGGCTAGGAACACAAGCGGGCGCCCTTGGCTCGGCCCACCACCGCTCGCCCGGTCGCCGCAGCTAAGTTCACGATCGACTCACGGTCAAGGCAGGTCGCGCCGTGGAGCACTTGACACACTCACTCCGCCTCCGCCCGCCGTGCGCGCCACCAGGTGCAGCGTGATGCCCCGCGGGGCGTGTCTCGAACGTGACCGACTCGGCCTCCGACCAACTAGTTTACAACCCCAGCCCCTTCCCCGCTGCCCGGACAACAAGGCATCGCAGATTCCTTCTGCCTCCCCACAATACTTACACTGGCTTTACAATCAAATTGTGTGTGTGTGTCTATATATATATATATATATATATATATATATATATATATATATATATATATAATCCACAGTAACCACCATTCTCGCACACTGAACTACGCTCTCTGGATTTACGATTCACATTTTACCATATAATGAAAAATTGCGCAAGCCTATCTTCTCTGATCTTGATTGACAGCTATTACTACCTAACCTCGCATAACACCTCGTATAACGCAACCATAATTCTTAAGTCTAGCCAATGAAAACTTCCTACAAGACTTGGCTCTTTGTTTATGGTTAACCTAACCTCGTACAACACAACCATGCATGAGCAGAACATTCTTCAACGCAGACATTTTCTGGCAGAGATGATTAATATTGCGATCTGAATTCACATATAATTACAGTTATAAAAATACACGTATTACATGCATTTTTAATATTTTCGATTCTTACATTATTTTTAAAATCAGTTTCTTGCCAACAACCCCGACAGCTCTGTTCTGACTGCTCACCGCCACTTACACAACATATACTTAATATTATAAAATATAACGATTTCTTTTAAAGCTTAAGTAAAGCTAAACCATGTAGACATGTTAATTTATACTGTGAACCAAGACCAAACAACGCATACCAAGTTTTTCTGTACATGTTTTAATTCTTAAGGGAACGCTTAATTTTTAAACTGTTAATCTAGCCTTAGACAAGTAAGTATATAAGTAAGTTGTATATAAGTAAATAAGTAAATAAGTTGTATATAAGTATATAAGTAAGTATACAAGTAAGTTTGACTAATTATATACATTTTCCGAACACATCTTTTTAGGTAGCTTTTTATTAATCAAACCTAGCTTCTCTAAATAAAACCTAGGATTTTTACATAAAACTTAATTCCAAAAAACTATCTCCTCCTAGTTCGACTCCAAGAAAAAGTAGGAAGAAATGCATAATACATATTCTTATCAAAACAAAAATTAGAAATATTAAAAACCTCCATATGAATATCAATATAAGATATAATATATTGATATTTAAGAAAACTCGATATAATGCACTGATTGCCCATTTTTCAATTTTTTTAAAGATTTTTTGCAACAAACGAAAAGATTTCATATTAATTAATTTTTTAACATTTTTTCTAATAACTTTACATACCTACATATCTGGTTACCGGGTAGTGTAATTTTACAAGCATTTTCTAAGATACAATAATTTTTTATTTTTTACCATATTTAGTATTAATAATTTGAAAGTTTGTTAAAATTGACCTTTATTTTTTTTCAACTCTTGTGTATACTTTAGTAAATTCATGAGAGTTATTCATGTTACTAGGTATGAATTTCGTTTTCTACTTATCATATATATATATATATATATATATATATATATATATATATATATATAATTAATTTTAAAAAAAATTAAAACTTGGAAAAACCAAATATATCACCAAACTTTCATCTGCAAAATGTTACATAAAAACAGTAAAAATAAAAATATAGAATAATATTTTACATAAATAGCAATGTAAAAATGGATACAGAAAGAAAGATTAAGAAATGAGAAGAAGAACATAGATTGTTTCTCATTACATAAATATACTAAAGATAAACATTTGAAAAAATTAATATTATGTATATATGTAATAATAAAAAACATCACGAATTAAATAAAGACAAACACCTTGAGAAAGTACTTGGTGACTGTGAAAATTATGTATGTAAATGTACTTTGAAAACTATTAGGATACTAAATTATTACTTTACAAAAATATAAATATTGTGTTTAAATTAAAGATATGGGTTCATTTATATTACATAACTTTTCAGAGGACCAACATTTACTTATACATATACAATATAAAACAAGCCAAACAAAATAAGTTACATTAAAAAAAGTATGTTGTTTAGAAAATAATTATCAGTTATTAGATATAGTTTATGACATAAAAACATACATCTTAAATTATATTTTGCTAATAATAATAATGGACAAATAATAAAATAGAAGAAATAATCATCATCAATAAATTATTAACAACATTGAAAAATCTAAACCTTAATTACGTTTTTTTAATAACGTAGGAATGAAAAATTAATAATATAAGAATAACAATAATCATTAGTGGTTAACAATAATATATGAAATTAAAAATTGCAATTTTAATTATTTTTTGGTAATATTTAAGAAAGGAAATATCAATAAAATAAAATAATTAACTATCAATAATAATACATAACATAAAAAACTATTTACTTTTTGCTAATACAGAAGGGGAAAAGTAAAAACTAAAAAACTATTAATATTCATCAATATTCAACAATAATTTAAAACATTACAAATTAAATTCTTTATCAACTTGTTGCTAATAAGTAAGGAAGAGAAAATTAAAAATTATCGATGATCAACACTAGTAGTGAGAGCGTGTATGTTCTATGATATATTGTGCAAGAGTGGCTTATGTGGCATTTGGTGTTCAAAGGATTGAGTTCCCACAAGGTTAATCATATACAGTACAGGTGTAAAAAGGGGTTAAATATCACCAAAAGGGTTAAATATTGGAAAGGAAGGGTTAAATATTGCTAAGCATGTTAAATACTGGTAAAGGGTTAAATTTATTGAAAGGTTTAAATTGATTGTAAGGGTAAAATGGATTGATTGTAAGGATTAAATGTGTTTAAATGGTTAATTGAGGTTATGTTTGGTGTCCAAATTATTAAGTGTTGAAAGAGTAGATGCCTTTTCTGAGTTAGGTTTTGGAGTAAGAAAGACACAAATACCATTTTAGATGTGGAGTCTGAGAGGCAATGAGCTCTAATAGTGGGTGAGAGGAAGAGCAGCAGAGGTCCACCCTGGTCAGTGTCTGACGAGCAACTGAGGTCTGGTGGTGGGTGAGGGGTAGGGGAGGGGGAACAGCAGGGTAAGTCCGTCCTGGTTGGAGTCTGTGGGAGGAATGAGCTCTGATGGTTGGTGAGGGGAGGGGGGTGTCGGGAGCAGCAGTGTAGAGTGAAGAGTGAAGAGATTTGGATGGCTCTTAATATCTAAGTTTTGAGAGCCGATGAGGGTGAATGAGGTGTGTATGGAGCAGTGCCAAAATGAAAGGGCGGGGGAAATGGGAAATCCCCGAGAAAACCCACCGACCAACGGTATCATCCGGCACGATTCTCACATGCGAAAATTCGAAGTCACCCGGCCAGGAATTGAACCCAGATCGTCTGATGGTGGGTGAGACTCATCCTGTTCGGTGTCTGGCGAGGGAATGCTTTGATGGAGTGTGAGGGTAGTGGGTGTCGGGAGCAGCAGGGTAGGTCCATTCTGATAGGTGTCTGGCGAAGGAATGAGCTCTGAGGGTGGGTGAGGGGAGAGTCGGTGTTGCTTCTTTGCTCTCTGCCGGACGACTGAGCTGGGTCGGAGGTCGTCGAGTGACTGAGCTCGGAACTGTGCAATTAGAGAAATGTAATAATCCAGTGTTTGAAAAATAACCAATTTTAACCGACAAAATTATGGCATTTGAATAATAGCAAATTTAATCATTATCAATTGAATAAAGAGCATTACAAATTAAGCAATGAGTTATTACAATTAGCAATTGAACAAATCAATTACAAGCACCTAGACATTAAGTAAACAATTACTAAGTATGTAAAAGTAGAGGTGAATTACCAATTAAATAAGTACCGAAACATTAAATATATTCTGAGACATTAATTATTAAGTATGCACAATGAGACATTACCTAAACAAACAATAACTACCTGTTCCTTCTTGTATATTTCACTTGTTAAAGTATGGCTAGGAATGTTTAGCAAGCACGCGGCTAGTTTGGGCGTTATTTCCCTTTCTCTCGAAATATAAGCAAAGACAATTCCTAGGTGTATTTCATCAAGTTCAATAAAGGGTACATCACCTATTATAATATTTCCCACTTTGTGATCGGAAAGACTCTTCCATAAGTGTGTCCCTTCGTGTGTCCCAGCATTTTCCCTATAGTATCATATTAGCACTATAGTCAAATTTATGTCATAAGATAGTTTCGTAATATTTTCTGAACATTTCAGTTTAGTAAGATTAAAATGTGTTATCATATTCCTTTGTGATTTTTCAGTAAATGTTTCAGTAAAGTCTCTTTCTTAGTGAATTGTCACTAAAGTTAATTTTACGCTGTAAGAAAGTTCCTTCATGTTTGCCAACAACTTCAATAAATTAACATATTATTATTTGACTCTTCCTTTGAATTTTCCCAGTTGATAGAATTACGTGTAAAAATGTACTATACGAGCAATGTTTAGCATTTAGCGATGGGCGACCCACGCTGCCAGTAGACAATCGTTCATACATCAGTCGCACGAAGGCACTGAGTTTTGGTAGTTCTGCTGGCTGTCGCATGTTGTGATAGCGCCAGCAGATGAGAGCTTAGCCGGGCTGCTAGCTCGTTCGGTCCATGAGCGTTGGTGGCTCGCCTGCTCTCCAACACAGCCTTAGAAAATATTTAATTAAATTTATATGTTTTATTAACTGTATGAATGTGTTACTTAAGTCACCATGTACAATCTGCTTGTTCTGTTACTAACCCAGTTTGGCCATTAGCACACAAGTTACTTATAATTTTATGTGGTAATTATGTAGTTTTCTAGTAAAAAATAATATTTTGTTTGTGTAAAAAAGGTTTGGTGTGTGAATAATTTCCTTTGTTGTATCCAACCCAGGTATTTTTGTATACTATTTTCAAGCTAGTAAACATTAGTTGAAGTAATAAATATGATGCTCAATTTTGCTCACCATTCCTTCACCATTTCATATTTTATTCCTTCTCTCATTTGTTTATATGCATTTGTAAGAGCTCTGTGGAAGAGCTAGTGATTCCCTTTGTTGAGAGTAAATTCATTCAATACCTCACTTTTTTTTTTTTGAAAACCTTTGCACTGCTTGTGTATATGGAAAATCCCTGTTTGTGGGCTATTGATTTTTAATTTGTGTGTTTCCCAGTGTTGTAGCACATGTTATACTACCCCTCACGTTGCACAATCACAATTGTATTAATGAAAAATGTTTTGTATATAGAGGTAGGTTAAAATAAATGAAAACACAATTTGTTCACTATAAACTATTTATTATTTACTATTTTTTGTTTTTATTCAAGACACTATTTACACAAAAAACTATTTACAATATATACACTTTAAAAATATTCACTTTTCATTCGAAGGTCCTTTTTGCATTATGATTGACGTCCATTTGTATCACGTTAACACATAAGTATTATATACACTTTTATACACTATTCTCTCTTCTAGGTCAAATTCGAGGGTTTCCTTTGCACACAATTTTTAACAGGATGATGGGACGATGAAGCAGGCTGGAACTGTGATGATGCGGTTTAACTGACATTGTAACAGATGAATAAGAATTTTAACATACTTTGTCGTGGAATAGCAGATGAATGTTGTTTTCCACTATTTTTTACGAAGTACCGTCATTGATTTGAACACCCCTCGCAGCCAGGCGACCTCACAGGCAGATGGACTACTCAAGCAGATAGAGATGTGATCGCACAATCCTGCAGGTAGATGGGAGGCCTCGGATGGAGGCAGGTCTTTGGTTCGATTCTGGCTACTGGCAATTATGCTAGAAGGCTGTGTCCTCGCAACAGTCGATGACAGCTAGTGATGTTGTAGGTGTGCTCTCGGAACAGTTGTAACAGATGATGATGATGCAGATGAAGGCAGACAGTCGATTTTTATTCTGTTCTTACATGCTGATGTTTTGCAGCTGACTCATTGGTGTTGTTGGGGAAAGTTGGTGAGTAAGGGAAAGAAAAATTGACGTCACGATTCTGTAGTGCCCCCAAGGCAAAGTCAACATGCCGTCCAGCTCAACGAAGCATTTGTCGTCCATGCTCGACAAAGCCACCTTTGTCATGTGTTCGGTGTAAATTCTGTGTGCACACAAACATAATTGAAATTGGATCCCCAGTGCCCTTGGATTTCGCTCGAGGCATTCCCAATAATCCTGGTAATGGAGTGACTGCAACATGTTAGGCTTTACGTCCTTCGCTTTGCTCATACACTGTTCATTCGTATCAATGTATGTATAAAGTTTGGGGCGCAGGCCTACAAAGTGTGTGCTAATGAGGTCGGCGCATTCGTCCTTCATTACTCCAGTTATGCCTTTGTTCACCAATTGGAATCCTTGTAGATTATCGGATGCATAGTTGGATGTGTCAAACCATGCTTTTAAACCTCGGGCAATTGCTTTGTAAACATGATGGCAAGCTGTTTCATACAACAGGGAATCGGTATTGCAATATAGGAGGTGTAAAGTTGGCTGTGGAAACTTTTGGCACATATAGTTATAATGAATATCGTAGAGGGTTTATTTGGAAAAAGTACAGGGACAATATTTTCATAAATGAATTGCCTTGTCTTGAAAGTCGGCTGCCCAATCAGATCCACCGATCCACATCCAGCAGTATTGCAATCGAATCGCCAAATGCCTACTACTCACTGTATATTTATCTATCCACATTTTTGTCCAAATTATCTTTTCCCCTGTCCACCAGTTTATTAAATACCACTAATTTGATTATTTACATTATCATTTACACAACTGATTTAAAACTATGTAGGCTACGTATTCACTAACATTACTAATTTGAGTATTTACAAATTCATTAAGACTTAGTCACTTCGATTAAAACATGCAGTGCTTCTATATCTGTCGACATTCTTCTAGTTATCATTCACGGGCGAAACAGTCCTAATTATGCGGCCTAATGTTATAATTACTTAATATCTTAATAATTCCTAACCTACTGTATGACAAATTTTACAATTCCATTATTGAATGAATGTCTCTACCCTACTTCTGATACCAGTGATACAATTTTTTAAAAGTCTGCGAACAGACTATATTAATTAATATTTATTTACTGACAGTACATCACAACACACACGTGGGCCACTATAGGCTGTTCACAATAGTGAGCACTTTTTAAGGCCCTCCCATAAGGCATTAACAACTAATAAATATGTTTTATTGCAACCTTAGACATTAACTTTTGATAGTGGTGAAAGCATGACGATGTTGATTTTAAAAAGTGGCGGAAAGACAAAAACTGGCCTAAAAGAAAAATTGGGAAGTGCCTTAAAAAGTGCTCACTTTATCTTGAATAGCCTATATAGACATGGGAAACTGCCCAGCGTGTTCATGCCCAACGAAGTTAAGTACAATTTTATGGAGTTAGTGATACTATTTATTTTTAAAAGTGTAGAAACAATTTCCCTAACCAAATGTTAATACTGGGGTAAATGCGGTGCCTCTGCACCTATATTCTGATGTCTATGAAAAGGGAAAAATAAAATGAAACTATTTTCCTATTATTACATGCTCCAGCTATATCGTCAACATTGATTAAAATGATGAAACATTTACAGCGCTAGGTTCGGTACCAGTTGAACATTTACCAATTATTAATTAGATGACTCAATTTATAAATTATTGAATCTAATATGACCTATTTATATCAATAAAATTACTTTCGGTGTAAATATCAGGATTTGAAATTCTAAACCAATCCTAGAAACTAAATAATATAGCAATTCAAAACGATGTCAGGTTTCTTTCCTTCGTCAATCATGCAGTTAAAACCTTCACCTTACGGCAGGTGAAAATATTCAGCCTGAATCATAGTCAACATCAAATATAAAAAGGTCCAAAATAGAACCCGTCTAAGCGGAACAACGATGTAACAATAAATACAAGGTGGCAACCACATGAGTGGATGACAGTACACGGACCGAAATATAATATCAATGTCATCTAAATGAAATGTTGCGCTTATAGTTTTTTTTTTTTTTTTTTAATGTGACTACAATACACGTGGAATGAGAGCGCATGAGCAAGGGAATTCAAGGTGGCCACCGCGGGTTCTGATGTTCTACGGCGAATATTGCGCTCGGAAACAAGTTGTCTTATTGCAGCGAATAAAAAATAAAACATTATATTTACTATGTATTTTAATAGTAATTTGCAAAATGTTTAATTTAATATTTATATTATTAATTATTTACACATATTTCATTACAGCCCCGACGAAATGATTTAAACACGTATGTGGCAATTACTGCACGTGATCAACTAGAATTTATTTGTCATTTCCTGTTAAGCTGCCTTGAAACTAATGGCTGTTCCGTTTATATTTCAAAATGAAAGTAAAGAATTTTGAATTTTCTTCTCCGTCAAAATTAGTCTTCGTGTACAGTGCCAAAATTAATTGGGTTAGATAGGCCTGCAGCAGTTTCTGTTTCGTGGAGATGCGTAATGCAAACCATAATTGTAAATATCGTAACTTGCACGGGTGATGGGCGATGACAAGTGTTATCACGCGTCTCCGAGTGTGAGTTTATCTCATCAGTTGCTAAGCTTGTTGGCCTTTGGCCAAACTCCGAGCTGCCGTTGGGTCTCGACCCTCTCGCTCGTCCAACCAACGCGGCTCACACATGTTCAGTGAGTGCACGCAGCAGTGCCTGGTCTATCACAGACTCGGCCACCAAGGGGGCCGCGGTGGCTGAACGGCTAGACTGCTCGCCTCCCACCAAAGCGAACCGGGTTCTATCCCCGGCCGGGTCACTTCCGGATTTTTTCTCAAGAGGGAATCGTGCCGGATGATACCGCTGATCGGCGGGTTTTCTCCGGGATCTCCCGTTTCTCCCGCCCTTGCATTCCGGCGCTGCTCCATTATCGTCTCATTTCAACCTCGTCTTAACACCTTGTTAAGAGACTCCCAAATCTCTCAACTCAACTCAACTCGGCCACTAGGAAGAGTAGTGTGGGCCAATATTATTTACCTATGGTACACAACTTGGTGTTCAGGACTCTGCAGTGTTATTGGATATGAAAACTTTCAAACCGTAGGCATGATAATTAGCAGGACAAGGCTTAAAGACGACTGATTACCTATGTCACAGAGTACTAAAGAATACAGAGCTGTAACAGTCGCTTAAACCGCGAACTCCGCTCGCACACGCCAGCAAAATGGCTGTCCTCCTTTCCTTCCAAAAAGGATCAGTGGCCAAGTGGCTAGAGTTATTCCAAATGGGGCCGCAGTGGTCCAGTGGATAGATATATATCAAGTGGGGCCCCAGTAGCTCAGTGGCTAGAACACCCAATAAGGGGGCCGCAGAATCTCAGTGGCTAGAGAACCCAATAAGGGTGCCGCAGAAGCTCAGTGGCTAGAGAACCTAATAGTGCGGCCGCAGTTGGTCAGAGGCTAGAGAATCTAATAGTGGGACCGCAGCTGGTCAGGGGCGAGGGAACCCAATAGTGGGGCCGCAGCTGGTCAGGGGCTAGAGCACCCAATAAGGGGGACGCACCTGGTCAGTGGCTAGAGCACCCAATAGTGAGGCCTCTGTTGCTCAGTGGATAGAGAACCCAACAGTGAGGCCGCAGCTGGTCAGGGGCTAGAGTACCCAATAAGGGGGCCGCGGTAGCTAAGTAGCTAGAGAGCCAATTAGTGGGGCAGCAGCTGGTTAGGGGCTAGAGCACCCAATAGTGGTGCCGCAGTAGCTCAGTGGCTAGAGCATCAAAAAAGGGGGCCGCAGTAGCTCAGTGGCTAGAGCATCCAAAAAGGGGGCCGCAGTAGCTCAGTGGCTACAGAACACAATAAAAAAAATGTCTGGATCCATTCAAAGTCCGAAATATCATGCTAAAATAAAACATGTGCGAATCGATGGCACGGTGTAATTTAATAACTCCATTAAACCTAAGAGAAGAAATATTAGTATTTTAAACATAAAAACTTTATTAAAACTATTGTGAGCTTAATTTTAATAACTTTACAAAAAAAATATCATGCGAACGAAGTCGCACGGGTCAGCTAGTTTTTAATAATTCCAGCTATTTTGTAAAATTTGTTGTTTCAAAAATGCTATTTTATATTATTATTATTAAATGTGGGACAATATGGGGGCGGCTATGTCCTATACCGGGCAGTGTAAACAAGTGAAGCCAATTTTCATCGTGGGGTTAGACGTTTTTTTTCTGGTGTAAAGATCATGTGATCATTAGCAGCCCAAACCATTGTATCAGCTGATCTTTCACATGTATTTTGAAGTGTATTAAAATCTACATAAATAAAGATACACCCCCTTTTGACCTTAACGATTTTATATATATATATATATATATATATATATATATATATATATATATATATATATATATATATATATATATATAAAACATGTGTGTGTTTGTCTCAGGTAATTAATTGTATTTTACTCCGTTAAATATTAAAAATAATCAATTATATACAGTTAACATGGAAGTGTTGTGTACGGCATTTTGGTTGGTTTGCTTCCCATTCCCTATATATTTGTCTTTAAAATATGCCACGAAATAATTTTCTGATGACTGTAGGAGCTTTTAAAGTTATGGTAAAACTTTAACTATACTAAAATAGAATATAATAACAGCTGGTATTATTAATAGTGGTTTGCTACTTGTAGAAAAGTCGCTGTTTATATTCTGAAACAATTAGAATGGAACGGCACTGGCATGGACTTAGCTGGAGAAATCCACTATGACATAAGTATGTTATATCAAACTGTTCTATTGTCAGTTATGTCAGTAACTGCAAAAGAAGGAAATTATGAACATTCAAAACCAAGGAAAGATTAACTTTCCATTTATCCTAGCGAAGTTAGGTTCGGTTGAATAACCCGCCCTGACTGATAGTGGTTGTTCAGTGTCCTTGATCAATCAGTCTTTTTGCAATAAGTTGTTTAGGTAACACTCCATAAGCGTTATGAGTGTTGAACGCAGTGAGAAAACTATTTTTAGTCTAGCAAATGGAGGTTTGATGCAATTATGTGCTTGTTTGACAATAAGTATGCATATAGGTCATTTATCCTGGAAGAGGGAATTTTTCATTTTGCCACACTCAAGCCACGATGTAATTTTGGGCGTAGATTTACTCCACAGCACTCGTGCATATTTAAATTAGCATGAAGGCACACTGAGTTTTCCTTTTTGTAAAGAAGGGGCAAAGGTGATGGGTCAGGAGGAATGTAAGCAGGTAAATGCCATTGATAATAATTTTGCGCTAGAAATGCGAGAGAAGTTCCCATATGTAATAAAAGACAAACTGGGAGTATTTAATCAATATGTGCATGATCTGGTACTGACCGACAATACCCCGGTTAGGTGCCATCCCTATAGTGCAGGTCCATCTAAGAGACAAACTTTAAAAAAAATGCTAGACCACTTGCTTGATGAGGATCTACTAGTAATTATGCGAGCCCGGCATTTTTAGTTAACAAAAAAGAGCCTGGTAAATTTCGGTTAGTGGTAGACTACCGACGTATCAATAAAAAAATTGAACTAGACTTTTACCCTTTACCTAAAGTAGACCATGTTTTTTCGTTATTAGGGAAGGGTAGGTATTTTCCAGTGTTAGATCTCAATCAGGCCTTTCAACAAATTTCGTTGCACCAAGATGCCCGAAAAGTTCTTGCATTTGTTACTCCTTGGGGAGTTTTTGAATGGGCCAGAGTCCCTTTTGGTGTTTCGTTTGGGGCCCAGACACTTTCTCGTGCTTTAGAGACTATCATGTTGCCATGTAAAGCGGTGTTTTTAACTACCTAGATGATATTGTCATTTACTGTGAGACTAAGGAGTTGCACTGGGAACATGTCACGTTAGTCCTAGAGAAGCTTTTAGAAGCGGGACTGACCGTGAATCCAGAGAAAATCAGCTTGTGTAGCCGGCATGAGAAGCTGTTGAAATTCATTCTGAGTGAAGGGCAATTGTTGTTAGACTGATCGTATTAGCTGTGTGCTTTCCTTTCCCCGTCCAAAGAACTTACGTGGTGTAAGGCATTTTTTGCCCATGATAGGCTACTATGCCAGATTTATTCCATCTCTTGCCGAATTGGCAGAACCCCTTAATCTTTTAAAACATAAGGGCCAGGAGTTTTTGTGGGGAGACGAGCAAGAGGCGGCTTTGATGAAAATAAAAACTTGTTTGACCTCTCCACCAGTGTTAAGGTTGGCTGATTTTTACCGTAAGTTTGTACTGCATGTAGATGCAAGCTCCCTGACATTAGGAACAGTTTTGTCACAAGAATATGAAGATGGTGTTTTCCCCATTGCTTATGCTAGTCGCCTATTAACATCGGCAGAAAGAGAGTACTCGGCCTACGGAAGCTCTTGTTGTGTATTTGGAGTTGAGAAATTTTCCGATTATCTGGAGTGTACTCATTTTCAGCTATATACAGACAACCAAGCCTTAACGTGGCTTTGTAATTCCAAGAAACCTTTGGGTAAATTAGGCCGTTGGATCGAACACCTTAGTAATTTTTCATTTGATACAGTTCATGTAAAGGGAAAGGACAATTATTGTGTAGCGGACAGTTTGTCTAGAATGTTTGACCCTGAAGAGTTTGTGTGTGATGGAGAAATTCAGGAGCAGGTAAATGTTCTGAAACAAGTTGCGGCGGCTTATTTGAACACTAAGGTTTGTCAGCAAAAGGATGATGAATGTACTGAGTTGTGGCTCAAAATACAGCTAGGTGAACTCACTGGTTTTATTGTGAAGAAGGGGATTATTGGCCAAGCTTCATGTAAGGACGTTTTCAAGACCTATGTACCCAAGGCTGTGAGGCCAATGGTGTTTGATTATTTCCATAACTCTTATTTGGGCTCTCATCAAGGGCAAGAACGCACTTTGCAGCGTATTGAATAAGATTTTTTTTTGCCAGAAATGTAATCAGAAATCTGAGATTAGGCGAAACTGTGTGCTTTGTGCCAGCAGGTAAAGGCCCCTAATAGTAGAGCCCAAGGGCAGTATAGTAGTTAACCACCTAGTTTTGTATGGGAAATAGTCTATATGGATGTGTTTGGCCCTCTCCCCAGATCTAAGAAAGGTTGTTAATTACTTGCTGGTTCTGGTTGAAGGATTTTCAAAGTTTGTTTTGTTATTCCGCATGAGAGACCACAAGGCCACCACTATTTGTAAGATCTTGCAGGAACCAGTGTTTTGTTATTTTGGTTCACCAGCCCAAGTTGTTACTGATAATGCGAAAAAACTTCACGTCCACAGAGATATCAAATATAGCTTTTTCTTGGGGAGTTTGTTTAGTTCATACAACCCCTTATCACTCTCAAGCTAATGTGGCAGAGCGGTACAATCGTACCATTAAGGCTGCACTTGTTGCTTTTCATCATGATATTCTCACAGATTGGGATAAAGAGATCCAAGTCATGATGTTGAGTATGAATTCTTGTGTAAATGCTACTACAGGGTTGACGCCGCAAGAAGAGTTCTTTAGTCGGTTATTATTGCATCGTCTTCTTAATGCCTGGGGTTTGCATTTTGATGTAGATGTAGAGGAGCGAAATGAATTCTGGGAGGAAGCTACTAAGCATCTCAAGGAATACTATCGCCATATGCGTAGGGCACAGGATGAGCAATATGATCCTGTTTCTTACAAGGTTGGTGACTTAATTCTTATAAAGACTCATCATTTATCTAGAAATGTTAATTCCTTCTCAGCAAAATTAGTCCGTAAGTACGATGGTCCGTATTGCATTATTAGTTTTATTACCCCAGTGTCAGTATTGTTGCAGGGCCCAGCAACAAACAAGTTTTTAAAAAGCCATGACTCTAATATTAAGATTTTTCATCAGCCATCAGAAGATCTGCCAGCCCCCGTGCCCTGAAGAGGAGCACTGTCACCACTAGGGGAGGGTTCACAATGTATGGTAATGTATTTTGGAAGTAAGGGGCTACTAAGATTGTCATTAAAATTTCCTTTTTGTAAAATGTTCGCTAAAAATATATGTATTATTTTTAGATAGCCCCTAAAGGAGTAAACTACAAGCAGTAGTTGTTTTTATGGATAAGTAGGCAAAGGATAGCCACCTCATATATTTTTTTACGGTGAAGAAACACAAGGGGAGCCTTATTAGAAGTTTCGGTAGGTTAGTTTAGGCGGACATCTCCTCCCTAGTCCTTTTTTGTTTCCGTATTCCTTTCCACTCTGCCAGAACGACTGGAGTTCAAGAGCAGAAGATGCGGGGGAGGACCTGACCACTCCGTCATCGGCTATTTTATACTGTGGGCCTCATCCATCAGCTTCTCCGGGTTTGGAGAAAAGACCCATGGATCTCTCTTCCAGTGTGTGGGAGGATTGAAGCCCCACTTCGACTTTAACATGCTTGTCAATCAGCAAACTCAAGCAATTTTATGAGTACTCCTGTCCTGCCAAAGATTGTCCTGCCTGAACGATTTATTTTTCGTCCCGCTTACAATTTTCTGGAGTACGATTCAATGCTGCTATTATGGGGTTGGTGTGTTTACAGAACTACATCACGTTAATAAACTTCGTTAACAAGTCTGCTTGGTTATTAGCCACGTCTGCATTTGGTATCCCAGATTAATAAACTGTTTTTGTTTGATTAGGGGTTACTATTTGAAGAGGCAACATCTTTGCGCCAGAAAAAGGTATCATGTTAATTTTCACCTTCCCCCCCCCCCCCCCCCGCCCCAGGATGGCGCACGCCTGGACACTTCCAGGCGCTGAGCTATACTGCAGAGAGGCGTGCGGCGCTCCTGATGCGGCCGAGCGCTGTCTGGTGGTTACTACTGGCAACGAGTTCAGCCTCGCACACTCTGGCACCTTCAATACGCCTCTCCGCTATTCCCGCCGCCTCCTTAATCTTCCCGAACCATATTTTCGCGTATAAATGTTCGTCTCCAGCCAGAGTAACTGTGCAGTGTTCCTCATCGAGTTGCGTGGGCTGATCGACGATAGATCATGTCTATACCACTTCGTACTTCGGGACTTCAGCATGCTAGACGCGTTTTCGGGTGATATGAATACCTAAATTAAGTATTACAATGAACGTAGTTATGCCGGGGGTAGAGTTCTCCTTTTTTTTAGTGCTTCTTTTAACGATTTTTGTAGGGAAGTGTTTCTTCACTGTTTTGACTGTGTGAATTTTCAATATGGTATTTTATGGAAATGTTTGCAAGAGGTGGATTCTTCCTTTTTTTTGTGTGCTGTAGGAATGTTTTCCTTGAGTACAATTTGCCAAAAAGAGTTTAATGTTAAGGACTTTGGTGTATATTTTATGGCACGCCTGTATGTTCATGGTTAAGTGTAATGAGGGTTTGTGCTCCTTGCCAATGGTCTTCGAAATTAGTATTTCATGTTGTACTTTTTAGTGAATCATCAGGCGTACTTTATTTTCAAAGTTGTAATGGTGCTTGCTTTACTCAAGGAGTCATTTTATCTTTTTTTAAATGGGATTTCACAAGTGTTTATTCAGGTTGGGTGATTTCTCAGGATATATTAATATTGTTGTTTTTCTGTTTGTTCCAGTGCATTTGTATTCTCTCCTTCCCCTAGTTTACCGATTGGTAGCAAGCAACAGAAATTTACAGATGCAATGTATATTTTTCAAATCAAGTTGCAAAATTGTTGTTCTTGGTGATAATGTATAGATGGGCTTCAATATATTTGTATTGATTTTGGAATTTTTGTGTCCATGCTTTCTTGATTTTTTTAATGATGTGCTTGCATCTCGTTGCCTTCCTTTAGCCTTGCTACCCCCTAAAGGGGCGTTACAATTTTTCTTAATGTGATGGGCTCTGAATGAATTCATATATCAAGTCTCACATTAAATGAAATTTACATCTCGTCTCACAATAAATTAAATATACATCTCTCAATTGATTTTTTCCCCTTCAGACGACAGAAAATACCATCTTTGTACCTGAAGATTGTCATATTTCAATTTTTTCTTCCCATTTTCATAAATGCAGGTAAAACGCATAATTGGAATTATGAGTCATTTGTAAATCACATTTCATTTTCACTAATACAATATGTGTGGCCGAAGCTCTGCCGCAGTACTGGCAGTTACCTTCAAGCGACAATGCTGGTTCAGCTGAATAAACTGCTGAGAGCGACAATGCTTTTTCTTAGAGTGGTGTTTGTCAAGTTTCTGCAGCGTTGTTCTGAGATATTGAGGGTGAATATTTTTCAATGTATCCAGAGGAGAATTTCACACTACAAATATTAATTGCATGAGTTGTTAGGTAACAGCAAATAAATTTTGTCAGGGGTGTGTCTGTGGACCACTTTGGCAGTGGTTAGTACACGTGCATTTGTTATCGACATTGTTGCAGTGCATGCACTCGTCACCCATTGTAGTTCAACAATGTATCCTAATCTAATTAAACTACCCAAAGTAACCTAAGATAATGTTGAATAAGTTTTCATACAGTTTAACCTAACCATGATAATGGGGAGGTTGCTTTATTCACATTAATATAATAAAGATTTAAAGTTTGTGAGGTGGTTAGAGTTAATCTCTGGAACTACTAATCCGGTTAATACAATATTTCACTTATAAGTAGCCTGGACCTTCTGGATTACACAAGGAACATTTTTAAACTAAAAAAATAATAATAAACATAAAACCATTAAATCATTATTTTTGTATGTGCATTCATACTCGAAAATATAGATTTACGAAAGAAATTTTCAGACCAATTCATCAAAAATTATGTTAAAAATAATTTTCTTACTTTAACTTACAATTACATTTACAATCATATGTACGTAAAATTTCTACCTAGAGAATTAAATTAGCTACTAAATTATATTTTGGCCATACCTGCATTAGTTTAGGAAGAATTGTTAATTTGTTACACTTAATTTTCAATGTAAATTTAACAATTTGTAATAAAAAAAATTTGAAAGTAATGATTTGATGCCCAGCGAATGATTTTATTAATGATTTTGTAATTATTTTGTGGTTATTTTGTAAACAAGATATCTACTATTGTTTGATTGAACATTAGCTTAACGGTTAACTGTTATTAAAGCATAATAAATAATATCGGATATTATTTTTTTAATGCTAACAGTAAAAAGTAATTTAATTAGCAAATCTTCTTTTTAATTTGTCTATATTACAAATTAATTATTTTACTTTTAAATTGATTGTTTACCATAGATAATACACACTAAATCGGAATCAGTTATTTTGTACTGATTGTCAGTTGAAACTGCTCCATCCGGAATCTGTAGAAAAAAATATCACAAATTCATCAGTTAAAATAAATCTACTAATGTAAGCAGTAGAAAACTAGTTATTTATAGTTGGTTAATAAAAAAGCACAGATCACTCCTATGTGATGTAAGTTAGGTAAGATTTCTTTTGTCGCAGAACACAAATATTATCTACACAAAAACGTTTCTGGAGGTGGTTGGGCTTGAACCTCCAACCATAAAGCAAAGCAGGCTGACGATTTCATGATTAGCCATATCCACTGCCCTACTTTACCACTGCCAAACGTGTGCTCATATTATGGGTACCGAACGACAAAATGTAATGTCAAATATTGGTGTAAGTTTCGTGATGTGAAAGTATTTCTTGTTGTCGAAATATATAGATTTTCTGCGCAAGTACATGTCTTTGAAAAGTTCGAAAGTCAATCTATCTTTAGTTTAGTTCGGATTCTGTGCTTTAAAAGATAAATACAATGGTTTCAATGTACGAGGTTATCGATGTCCACTAGTTTCCGCAATTTTACAATGCAACGAGACACTACAGATTTTAAGGTAGAAGGACAGATTCTGATTGGCAGTTTACTCCATCGTCAGGCCAAAGTCCGTAATTTTTACAAATTTACTTCATTTCTGATGCCGATCAACTCTCCTTGTGGTCCAACATTACCCCATATTTAATAATTGAGTTGATCAATGAATTATAGACCGTATTAAATAGCCACAATCTATGCATTCGCAGTTTTAAATAGAAGAGGATAGTTCTCCAATGGTTAATTTAAAATTAATAATTCACGCCGATCGTACACCACAAAATCAACATCGAAGGCGATACAATTCGTCTAGAATAAACGAAGTTCCTGTTATATTAGTCGATGAAGACAAAGGACACAGGAATATAGTGCTGCATAGCAAAGATGGTCAACTAAAAATAGTGTCAGAATTGCATCGTGCATATGATCCGTTACAATATTTTTTGATGTTTGTAAAAGGAGATGATGGCTATTATCTGACCATCCCTCAGCAAAATTAAGGTAGCAATAAAACGGTTTCATGTGTGCAGTTTTATGCATACAGATTAATGGCCAGAGATAACTCTTTTAATACTATACATCATACAAAGATTTGTTCAGTCAAGACTGTATTTAGGTTATGGCTAAAATGATTTCGGAAATATTAAATTACAAATTTCGAAACCAGGAGATATTGCAAGCTGACGATTATATACATTTAAGAGATGCTTTAAATCAGGATGCAAACGTAAATGCTGCAAATATTGGACAACACATTATTTCGCCAACATCTTTTACGGGTTCTCCCCTATATATGCATGAAAAAACCCAAGGATGCTATGTGCTATGTTCGAAATTATGGCAGACCCCATTTAGTTATAACATTTACATGTAATCCTGAATTGTCAGAAATCAAACAAGAACTTTTTCCTGGCCAGCGCTTTTTCGACCGACACGATGTTGTTTCTAGGTTGTTCTATTTCAAAATGAAAAAAAATAAATAAAATAAAATAATTAACTTAATCACAAAATAAGAGATTTTTGGAACAGTCGAATGTCACATGACGAATGTTGGGTGGCAGAAACGGGGTTTACCACACTGTCATACGTTATTCTGGCTAGAAAGAAAAATACAACCTGACGAACTTAACAATAGTATAGTTGCTGAACTACCCGATAAGCGAGTAAGTGAAGAGATTTAGGTGGCTCTTAACAGCGAGGTCTTGAGAGCCAATGAGTGAGGGTGATTGAAGTGAATATGGAACGGTGCCGGAATGAAGGAGCGGAAGAAACGGGATATTCCAGCGAAAACCCGCCGGCCAACGGCATCGTCCGACACGATTCCCACTTGCAAAAATCCGGTGACCCAGCCGGGGATTGAGCACTGGAGGCAAGCGTGCTAATCGCTTAGACACTGTGGCCCCTAGCTACCCGATAAAGAAAATGACCCAGAATTATTTGGAATTGTGACCAAAAATATGGTACATTGCCCATGTAGGGAACAAATTCTAATGTCACCAAGTATGAAAAACGGGATCTGTTCTAAGAAATATCCCCGACGTTTAGTTACTGAGACACAGACCGGTGAGAATGGATGTTCTGTTTATCGAGGCCAAGGCGCTAATAATGGCGGTCAAGTTGCTAAAGGCTGTTCACGATAAAGTGAGCACTTTAGAAATGAACCTTAGAATAAAGTCACTGCCCCTGCATGCATATATTTTAACGGACGCACTGAGTGACATGCGCCCAGTAAAGTTGGTAACGATGGATAGAAAGTAGTTCTATATTTTAACGTCGAACAAAAAGTGTTAGGTAACCATTTGTGAGAACATAAAATTATTTCTTTCGCTTGTTTTTTTTTTTTTTTTTAATGTATCGAAGTGTAAAAATAAGCAGCTTTGTAAAATATTTACTTTCTTAATAATTTCACAGTTTCACTTGACCGACGGATGAATAGAGTGATGAGACCCGTGGCAATGTTAATTTTACATAAGGCGGAGGAATACACAACGGGCATACAAGTAGATCATAAACAGGGCTTTCAAAAAGTGCCCGTTTTACCGTGAACAGCCTGTACCTTAAATATTCGTGGAAGAACTATTACCATGGATAATAGATTGTCGAACATTGTGTCGAACTTTTAACGCTCACATCAACATAGAATATTGTCATTCCGTGCAAGTCATTAAATGTATATGTAAACGCATAAATAAAGCGTCAGACCAAGCAACTTTTTCTGTCCGAAATGTCAATGATGAAGTCGAAAATTATTTAAATGGAACTACATAAGCACATTGACAGCGGTATGGAGACTGTTGGAATTTCCCATTCATGTCATACATCGTACTGTTTTACATTTAGCCGTACACTTTGAAAACGGACAAAGAGTATACTTTTCACCAGACAATATGAGACAGGTAGTTGGAAATCCAACGAAAACAACTCTCACACCCTTTTTCTGATCTATGCAACTCTGATGAATTCACAAAATCCTTGCTTTATCACGAAGTTCCACAGTATTATACTTGGGGCAACAACAAATGCTCACGAAGAAAGCGTGGTGGAGATGTCCACGGGCTTCCCGGAATTAAAAAGATGCTGCTTTGGGAAGAGTTTACATAGTGTGCTCAGTCAGAACGTTGGTATCTCAGAAATTTGCTTCATCATGTACGCGGTCCTGCCTCATTTCGGCACTTAAGAACTGTGTATGGAGTGGTGAAACAAACGTATCAAGCAGCTTGCCGAGATAGATGTTTATTAGAAAATGATAATAATTGGGGAAATACTTTAAGAGAGGCCGTGGTTTCGCATTGTCCATTAAAGCTAAGGGAGTTATTTGTAGTGGTACTATTATTTTTCAAACCATCTGAACCACTTAAACTGTGGGAAACATTCAAAGAGAATCTGTGTGAAGATATTAGACACAAAACTCAACATCAAAATAAGGACTTTACTTTGCCCTTCAATAAGAACATGTATAATGAAGGTTTAATCCAAATAGAAAATAAACTGTTAGAACTGAATGATAAAAGTATGAGTAATTTTGGTTTACCTTCGCCTAATTGGTCATCTAATGTGACATTTGATACGACGCTTAGACTTCCGTATGACATCAATGAGTTGTCAATTTTTGCCAATGAAAATTTGCCAAGTTTAGTGACAGATCAAAGTCAAGATTATGAATCTATAATTGGCAGTGTAACAAATAATAGGGGTAGAAATTTTTTTGGACGTCCCAGGGGCACAGGGAAAACGTTCATTACAAGCTGGCGTGTGTTGCGGGGGACAGAACAGCCCCCGCGCAGATGCCAGTCATCGTGTGGGCGCAAGCGCCCTTGAAGTGGGGCTACTGTCAATACTGCAGTGTAGGCGAACCAGCACTGCAGTACCGACAACAACTGAGGATGCAGGGCCCCCCTGCTTCTCGTCGAGTGCGTCGGAAAACTGGACAGCTCAGCCATGACACACACTCCATCTTCGCCATTCCGCGCCGATGCCAGGATCTCCACTCCATGGGTTAAGGTTGGGAGAGTTCTTTCGGGGAGCCACATCCTCCCCTTCTTCCAAAATAGCCCGTCGGTCTGGGAAACGCGAGACATCCGGGGCCTACCAGTGGTGGTGGGGAATCCGCTGGCCCAGGAGTGAAGGTTGACATCGGGGTGCTTCCAAGGTCCGATGCGTTCCAATCCATTCATCACCAGTGGCGTCTCGTTAGGGCAAGCAAGGCAAGCAGTGCTTGCCCACACATTTTCCTGACAATGATATATTTAAATTAAATATTAAATTTTAACTTAAATTTACTTTAAGGTAACTTTTCACTCATGCAGTACACATTTTACTCGGGAAAAATACTGCAAATTATAAGAAAACCACTTGTTGGCTAGCAGAATGTTTGGAAGCGCTGTAAGTAATGCTTTCAGTAGGTAAGCGGTTGCAATGGTTTCCCGGCCGACAGAAGAGTGGCAGGATAGGAAGACCACCCGGAGGAGGGAGGGGGGAAGGGGCGTGGGCTTATGGTTGCGTCAACCTGTGTTAAAAACTACGATAGTAGTGCGCTCTTCACCGAACTGAAATGGACATAGCCGAAGCTGGCCTAGCCGCAGGCAGTTGACGTCGTGTAGTTTACAGTAACTAGATCGATGTGTGGACAAGTTCGCGCGCACTAGACGAATCGTATTGTTTTTATTTAATTTAGTTTTGGTGCTGAGAATGTTATATATTTATTCGTGTGCGATGTGTACCCTACATAAAAATTATAAAATTACCGTGTGAGACTGAGAACCGAGTAGATAGAATGAGTGCAACAGAATCATGTGGTTGTAAGTGTAGTGTGTGTGTGTGTGTGTGTGTGTGTGTGTGTGTGTGTGGATTACGAGTGAAGCATTTTCCTGCAGTGCTTTCACTTTTCAGGAAAGATGTGGCATCATAAAAGAGGGTAGGCCGACACCTGTACTTACAATCACGACAACACGCAAGAAAGGTAATTTTGTACGTCATTTCCAAAAAAAAAAAAAAAAAATGTTTATCAGAAACACTCGTGGTTAGCTGGATGTAGCAATCTAAATAAACTGTTTTGCTGGCCATGTTTATTGTTTTCAAAGGATGTTAACACGTGGACTGCAACTGGGTATTGTGATCTTAACAATCTGTGCAATGCTGTTCAAAAACACGAGCGTTCTGAAGTTCACATAAATTCGTTTTTGTCTCTCAAAGAATTTGGTAAAATAGAGTTGATTTTGGTCTAGATAGATCCAAACAAATAAGCACACAACGACACAACGAAAAAGTTAAAAGAAATAGAGAAACTTTGAAGCGTTTAATAGGCGTTGTTTGTTTCTTGGGTGTACAGGAACTGCCTTTCCGTGGTCATGATGAGACTAGAGAACCAGAAAACAGTGGCAATTATGTTGAGTTACTTGCTTTAATCGGACAAGGTTCCGGGTTTGATGAAGGTGTCTTTGTAATATTTTTCACTTGGGCAAATTTTATGTTAAAAAATATTAATATCTTTACAAGCGGTGTATTTTATATTTAGGTACGAAAAAATGTTTAAATGGCATCATTTTGCACCTTGAAATCCAAATTTTCCCGGAGGAGGCCCCCCGGACCTTTATCAGGGAGATCAACGCCACTACTGTCCCCTGCACACAGTAGCTTGCCCATGAAGTTATAGCACGCATCGTCACTCTTCATCGCGCATCTGCAGTCTGCAGCCTGCAGAATACAGCAGTGAGGATCGCTACACTTCGCATTTTTCAGCACTTACGAGATCCCCCTCCCCGCCTTGATCGTTGGGCCACCTCCAGCAGATGCGCTTCGCCATCTCGTACTGAGCTGCTCGACGTCCACGACGACGGCGCTCTCGCACCGACCAGTTAGTTCGCGGCCTGGTATTTGATTATTTCCAGCCCCCCCCCCCCCCCAGAGCCTGGGGATCCCCTATCCACAACCTGGGGACCCGACGAGTTGCGGATAGCCGCCGCACCCAAGCTGCCATGGTCCCTCCGCACTCGCAGATGCACCTCGCTTTCGCTGGTCCTCAAGTCGAGGGCAGTTCCCGGAGAGAACCTCCACGAGCACGACGTTCATCCCACGACCACGACAGCTCGGCTCGTATAGGCTATTCACAATAAAGTGAGCACTTTCTAAGGCCCATCCAAAAGGCATTAACCTCTAATAAATATATCTTATTGCAGACTCAGGCATTAAATTTTGGTGGTGGTGAAATGTATACACTGTGTTTATTGGTCACATTGCAATGTTTATAACAAAAAGCAGCAGGAAGATGGAAATTGGATGAAAGGAAAAATTAATACGGGCCTTTTAAAAGTGCTTACTCTACCGTGAACAGCCTATATTAGTGATTACACAACACAAGGCAATAATAAACTAGTGAAACTTAACGCGTGAATTGTAATATACAGATATTTATTTATTTATCATACTCTTTGTTCAACACAAAAACAAATGTAACCTTTCACGAAACGTCATATTAATATAAAGACAATGTTTTGGGCTGCCGGCGGTCACAGCGTTAGTAAAACCGCCTACATCCAAGTGGATTCAACTCCATCAAAACACGCCTCCTAGGGTTTACGATCTACTCTCGAGAAGTGCGAGATTGCTAGTTGCTACTCAAGCATATGAAATGTAAATAATGCATTTCCGCAAATACCGACTTTCACCGGTATTGTAAAAAATTGCTTAATGCCGCCACCAATTTATCATCATTGGGACGCTACTCCCTCAGCGCAGGGGACGTACAGACCTAGGACCTTGTCCTCCCATGCGGTCATCATAATAAAGTCCAGGTTAGGGTGTGGATAAGTCCCCCCCCCCCCTCCCGGCTGTCTTCAAAAGGCACAGATAAAATTTACAGCAAGCTACAATTTTAATTCGTTCAGAGCTCCAGGGTAGCGCCTGGAGCCTGTTCCCCATTGCTGATATTCGCTGGTTTCGTAGTAATACCACTACCCACTGCCTGAAGGGGGAAGGAGGATTGTTGAAGTTAAATGAGCGAGAATTTTGAATAGATTCAGGGTATTTTAATATTTAAAATTGTTGTTAATTACTTAATGCCGCCGCCGATTTATCATCACCGTGGCTTGGCCTCTCAGCGCAGGGGAAGTACAGACCGAGGCCCTTGTCTTCCCAAGCGGTAATCATTTGATTCGACCAGGGTTAGGGGCAGCTAACCAACCCCGCCCTGGCACCCCATAATATAGGCACTTTAAACCTGGCACGCGCGGCGCTCGCATGTCAGGAGTGTGGTTTTTGTGACCCAGTATAGCCCCTGGGCCACGGTTGTTCCACTCTTTATTCCCCTCGCTTTTGCCTACAAAAGTGAGGGTGAAGGCGGTGGAGTTCCGGTTCCTACCGGCACGAAATTCGGAAAATAAAAATGTAGGCCTTGTTAAAACTACGTAAATATGTAAAAAGTTGGTTTTATTAATTTTATAAAATGTTCCCGTGAAATTAAGCAAAATGTCAGGAAGAGGCAGAGGAAGCGGGGCCTTCCTCTAACTAGATATAAATTAATAACTCGAGTCGTGGCATTAGAGGTGGTACTGAGTTTGATGCGTATTTTTAGGTGTTAAATGTTAATAAATGAGGTTTTGCTTTGTAATGAATGTGGGAAAGTGTATTAGGGAACAGTTTTTGTTGCTTAATTTGCATTTTCAAGTTTAGTAGTGTAAATATTAAAATATTTTATGAGTATTTGCTGGTGGGCGGGGCTTCATATTACAGGAATTCGCTGTGAGAGTAGCGGACAATGTGATATGCGCGATGCTGGCGCCAGGTAGTTTTGTTAAACTGACTGAATTTCGTCCCGGACCGATCGGAGAACGTCGGCCGGGCACGGAGGCTTAGGAGGAGATGTTAGTGCGGGAAGCATTAGAGGGCGTTTTATTCTTCTGTTTTATCGGGGTCGTAGTCTCCTAGTCGTTTAATGGTGGGATTTGAGTGTGAGATAAGTTTATTATAGTAATTTATATTACGGTTTAGTAACTGTAACTTTATAGTTGGAATTTTTAAGCGTTCATGAATCGATAGGTTGGTAGTGAAGCGAGCTGCATTTATTATGATTCTTAAATACTTATTTTGAATGACTTGAATGGAGTTTAAAAGGAATTTATTTAAGTTCCCCCAGACTTCGTTATCATACAAAATGGCTGATCGTACTATTGCTGAGTAAATTAATAATTTTAATCGTCTGGGTAGATCTGTGCTTTTTACCATTGGAAATAGCTGCGGTAATTTGTTCAGTGCTGCCTTTTTAACGGTTGAAATGTTACTAGTTCAGATTAGTTTAGAATCAATTGTTAAACCTAGATATTTCGCAGTTTGTGTGAAGGGGATTGAAATATTATTTAAAGTTATTTGATGTGATGGCTGCATTCTACGTTGAGTTAACAATAATGCTTGTGATTTAGTAGGATTAGTTTTAATTTTCCATCTTTAAAACCAGTGTTCTAAATCGTTTATTTGAAGTTGAGTTAGGAGGATAGCGTATGGCAATTTCTTATTGTGGGTGTAAATTATGGTATCGTCCTCATACATTTACTGAGGCATGGGTTATGGGGATGTCTGAGGTAAAAATATTATACAGAAATGGGGAGATTGCTGAACCTTGTGGGACACTTTCACGAGTAGTTGAGTTGGCGTTATCAATACTAACAAAGAATTTTCTGTTTTGAAAGTACGAGGCGAGTAAATGTATATATCAGTGGGGAAAATTGAAGTTAATTAATTTTTGTAGTAGTCCAGGTATCCACACCTTATCAAATGCTTTTGCAATGTCTAGGAAAATGGCTATTGTGACTTCATGTTTTTTCATTGCAGTTAAAGTGTATGTAGTAAATTTAGTAAGGGCGTGAGTGGTGGAGTGATGGGCTCTAGACCCGAATTGTGTTGCTGGGATAATCTGTTGTAGTTCTGCATGTACTAATAATCTAGTTAATATGAGTTTTTCGAAGACTTTATTAAGGGAGTTGAGTAGGGAAATATGCCGTCTATTTTCTGGGATAGAGTGATTTTTGCCTGGTTTGGGGATCGAGATGACTTTAGCTGTTCACCATGCTATAGGAAAATAATTGAAATTTGGTATTGTATTAAACTGGTTAAGGATTGCAAATAATGCATTAGCTGGGAGATTTTTAATGATTTTATATAAGTAATTTTGTCGTGCCCTGGAGCTTTTTAGCGTTAAGTATTTTAATTAGTACGAGTAGTTCTTTAAGTGTTATTGCTTCTGGTTTTGCAGTTATGATTCGGTTGAAAAAAGCTGTGATATTGATTTGAACATCTCTGAAAAATTTGAATCTCTTATATCAGCATTGGGTGAGAACTGGCCCTGATAACAATCAGCTATTGTATTTGCTTTGTCCTCTGGGACGTATAAGATGGTTCCTGTTGTGTTTATGATGGGCTGGGAGATTAATTTTTCAGTTTGGCCGCGCAAGGTTTTTGCAATACGCCAGAATTCATTGCAATTATTGTTTATGTCTGCCATAAAAGTTTCCAATTGATTTATTTTTAAGGTAATGAGTTTATTATAGAGTTCTTTCTTTAATTATAATATTTTTCTTTGTCAGCTTGGTTTCTGGATTTTTTATAAATATGACGCGCGTGGCGTTTTTCTGCTAAGAGAATTTCTGCTTCGGGAAAGGAATGTTTTAAATATTGTCGTCAGTTCAGGAAAGTTGTGTGTTTTTTATTGATTTGCCAAATTATATTTTGAATTAACTCAGTCGCTGAGTCTATGTGATTTTTAGATGGAATATATATTTGGTGAGTTTGCAAATAATTCTTCTAGGTCTAGTTTAAAAGCCTCCCAGTTAGTTACCGGAGTTTTTTGAAGAGTGGCGTTTGGGTGTTTAAGTATGTTTGCTTCCAGTTGGCATAAAATAGGTAAGTGGTCTGAATCTAGTTCTGCGAGGACTTCAAATTACATATTTACATTTTCTAAATTGGTAAGTGCAATATCTAGAATATCTGATTGGTATTTTGTACAAGCAGGATAAAATGTTGGTCCTGTTGGACCTGTAACTAAATAATTATATTGATTAGAATGTTTTGCAAGTATTCTGCCTCTTTGATTATTTTCTCTGCTATTCCAGGAACTATGCTTTGCGTTTAGATCTCCCGCTAAGAAAAATGGGTATGGCTGTGCTATAATTTAATCTAAGTCAGCTGGAAGTAACGGGTTTATTGGGGGATTATAAATAGCAGCTAGTGTGATGTGACCTACTTGAGTGCGAATATTTATGGATGTATATTCTATATTTTCCAAGTCTGGAACATTATTTAAATGGTGTAGTATGCGTTTATGAACAAGTATTAATGTACCACCTCCTTTGGATTTCCTATCAGTTCGATATGCTGCGTAATTTTTAAAGTTAAATCTTTTTCTAGGTGTTAAATGTGTTTCATTAATTAATGCAATTTCTACTCCGTAAGTTTCTAACACACTTTCTAATTCATAAATTTGATCAAAGATACTGTTGCCATTCCAGTAGATAAAGGAGAGGACACAGGGACTATCTGTGTTGGTGTGATCCATGACTAGTCGAACCCGGAGTAGGTAGTCAGGGTCTGCAGGAGCAGGAGGGTTTTCATTTGTGGGTCAGGTGCGGAATTGCCCAGGAGGATGTAGGATTTCATGTGAGTCATGAATTGAAGGAAGTTCGCTTCCCGGAGGAAGCGCATCACGTCTCGGAGATCGGAGAGTGTGAAACTGATATTACCGATATCGGGAGGGGCCATTCAGGAAAGGGGAGGGGGGTCGAAGTGGGGTGGTGAGAAAGGGGGGAATGGGTTGTTGGTTGGTATTTGGGTTGAGGTCAGAGAGGAAGACTGTTGTGTGTTGCGGGGCTGTGATTGCGAACGCATTGCCTGTGAGTAAGAAACATTTTCCCTGACAATGTTCCTAGTTGGAGGTGGAGGTGGAAAGTGTCCCTGTGTGAATACAGGGGGTGTACGAAGTGTGGGGCGTTGGGCTTCGCGTTTTACCGCGGCCTCCTGACGAAGTGGCACTAGGCGGGATGTATTCTGGGCAGAGCTTTGATTTGGCTTCTTGCACTCCTTTCCCCTTGCAGTTCACGCAATTGGGGTTCTTGTTCAAGTTCTCACAAGCTGTGTGGGGGTGGGGCCTGGCGCAGTGACGGCAGACAGTTTGGAGGGTACAGAAGTTCATTGTGTGGTGGTAAAGCCAGCAATTTTGGCATTGGGGGATATCCCCAATCCTCTTTTTGTACCGCCGGGGTTGTATTGCCGTCATGTTGATACAAGTGAGGCTGACAAGGGGGGTGAAGTTGTCGTTTTTAGCAGCTGCTATACAGAAAAAAAATCTTGTGGTTCTTCCCAGGTGTGTGAAGGGTTATTGGTGTCTGAGATGATTTTTGAATTGATAGACATCGATGACAGTGTAATGTCGCGCCTCAAGGTCCTCTTTGATGTCTGCAGTTGGGGTTGTTCGCGGGAGCCTGACTACCACTTTTTGAGGGTATTCAGCTGCGATACTAGATGTGTAAAAATGTATGTTGACAATTTTGATGAAATATTTGAGTTAGTGGTATGTCTGTTCATGAGTGTATGTGATCTGGAGGCCGGCTTGAACAAAGGAAATTTGAGTGCCTGTAATGTTCATTAAACGGATTTTTGTGATCAAATGATTGTATGTAGTGGTGGCAGGCACGATCAGTTTCATTGGTTTCAGAATTGGTTTTGTGGTTGGGTGCTCAGTGTGAGAGGTGGACTGGACAGATTCGTTATTTTGGTTGTTAGTGAGTGTAGCTGTTTGTGCATTTGCCATGTTGGCAAATGGTTTGAAGTGGTTTTGAACCGCGAGTGGCTTGGACTGCAGTTCTTGGGTGGCTTGGGAGATTTTCCTGCAATTTGTTTCCAGAATCCAGGTTTGATTTTCAAACTGTTGATCTAGCATCACTTTACGGCGATTTTGTTTTGCCAGCAGCCAAGACTTTTGTTGTTCTGGAGTGAGGTCGAGCGGAATTACGTTTTTTGTGTACTGAATCTTGTTGTTCTGTAGTGTCCATGCTGGCATCCTGAGAATCCGGTAGTTTGTTTTGAGGTTGTTGAAAAATGATGTTCCCCCCTTCTCCAACTGTGGCTAAAACTGCGCCGGGTGGTGTGTTTCAAGGTACCAGGTTTTCTGTCCCCAACGAGCCCACATCCCCGCCTCCCGGAGTCGAGTTAGCCAGGATCATGGAATCAGAAGGGAAGTCTACTGGAATGGTTGTGTGTGAGATGTCTATGTTGTTCAATGTTCCAGGCCGCTGCAGGAAACAACCACCGCTGACCTAAACAGGCTATGCTCGAGGTGACCCATTGTCCAGAGCAACGGGTCGGCAGTTGTTTCCCAGTGAACGCGAAAACTACAGTACGAAGGCCGCACAGTCCGCCGTGAAGAAATCGAAAGACGATGCTGCCAACTAGAGGTGGAAAACTATCGATGGTATATCGAGTACTATCGATAGTTCAGACCATCTAACATTATCGATAGTTTTCCAGTGACAATCGATAGTTTTCGATTTAGCTCGGTAATTTGCGATTTAAAGCTAGCATTTTGTAACTTCCAGTCGAAACGATTCATTTGTCATTTGTTTATTACTGTAATTCAGCCTGACATTTGTAATTTGTATGCTTAGCATCATACAATACACCAAATGGAAAATCTGGAATTATGTAATTGATTTTGCAGACTATGTCGGGTCACGTGACTAGTTTGTTATCAAAAAGTGGCCACTTGAACATGGCTTGAACTCGTCTGTGATTTGCTTGGCATTGGCCGAATACATGGTGATGTTAACCACTGTTTTGATTTCTTTATATGCACATGTTGTTATTCACATATTCGTTATGCACGTGTTGTCATTGTGAACCGACCTACAATCAGTGTTGCTCTTGCTAGCAGTTTTGTTTGCGTTAGTAGTTCTATTACAGAGGCCGAATGCTGCAGGATTGCCAACTTTTATGAATTTCTCCAAATCACCACATGCCTAACTTATGTCCAGCTGGAAACGGTTTCGTAATTTCCGCCTGCCAGCTCAAGGGGAAAACCCGAGTTTTGAAAAGTTTCCAAGTTGGTAACTCTGCTGGACAGTCCCACCTTATGCCTTCTCCAATGCCTACAGTGAAAACACATTAGGCAGTTCTTGTTGTTGACTAGCTTTCATTCGTGACTCGTGTCTGTCCATCTGTCAGTGAATAATGCCAAAAAGGAAGGATTCAATCTCGTGGAACTTTTCAAGACAGATAAGGGGAAAAAAATTTGCGGAGTGTCTAAAATGTGACAAAAAGTATAAAACAAGTGAAAATACTTCCAACCTTATGGATCACCTCAAACAGGTTCATCCAGGAAGCCATTGCAAGGGCGTATGATGAAGATGGAGATGATCCTTGCTCGTCATCGTCTTCTGTAAGTACACCAACAGTAACAATAGCATCGTTTTTCAAGAAGCAGAAGCTTTACGATCCTGAAAGCCACAGGAAAATAGAATTGGACAGAAATTTAGCGCTTATGGTGGCTTGTGATATTCAGCCATTTAGTATTGTCGAGGACAAAGGCTTTAGAGCATTTTTCAAGTCACTGGATCCAAAATATGAACTTCCCAGCAAAACGACTCTGAGAAACTAGCTTCTTCTCCAGATTTATGAGGAGTGCAAAACTAAGCTCTTAATAATGTTGGGAAATGTCATCTATGTTTCAGTTACATATGACCTATGGTCGTCAAGAGTAGGAGACAGCTTTTTAACAGTGACTTGCCACTTTGCTGATGACGATTTTAAGATAAGAAATGTGGTATTGTCCACAAACACGATGATCCGCACACATACTGCCGAAAATATTGCAGCAGAAGTGTCAAAGATCTCTAAAGACTGGAATCTGGAGAAAAAAAAGTGTGCTGCATTGCCACAGACAATGCTGCATCGATGTAAAAGCTTGCCAGTTATAGAAAGTGCATCACCACCCATGTTTTGCACACACTTTGAATTCAGTGGTTCAAGATGTATTGAAAATCCAAGGAATTGATGCCATTCGCATTAAATGCAAGACTCTGGTTGCCTATTTCAAAAAGCAGCAGTCTTGCAATGCAAAAATTAGTCTGTGCTCAAGAGAACAAAAACAAGACCACTGAAATTACTTCAAGAGGTCCCTACCCATTGGAACAGTGCTCTACAAATGACGAAAAGGGTTGTCGAAATTAATGACTGTGTTGCTGTTGTCCTGTCAAAAATGCCGAAAGCTACATTTGGCTTCACATTAGAAGAGACTTCTATTTTGAATGACATGATATGCATTCTTGATGTGTTTGATGAAGCTACCAACAAGGTTTCAGGAGACTATGTCACCATTTCCCTCATAATACCAATTGTATGTGGTATTTATAATCATTTGGTGACTCAAAACCCAACTTCTGATGAGGGAAATCGTTTCCTTGAAGCAATGAAAGAAGGAGTTCGCGCAAAGTTATTTCTGTATGAAGAACGCACCATACCCCGCCTCACCACAATTTTGGATCCTCGAATGAGGAAGGAAGGTTTTCGCTCATCCGAGAATTCCAAGGCTGCAGATACACTGCTCCAGGGCGAGATGGCCATTAAAACTGTAGCAACAACAACAGCAGCAATAGAAGCAGCAACAACAGCAGCAGCAGCAGCAGCAGAATCAGCAAATCAAAATACGTTTGTTAAGCCTACATCGTCTCTTCTCGGATTTGTGAAAAAGTGGAAAGAAGAAAAACAGAAAATCTTTCAGGGACTGTGGACAACATTATAATGCTGCGCCAGTATCTTGAGAGGAACAATGCCGATGATAACGTTGATCCAATGATGTTTTGAAAGGTAAGTGGCAATGACTTCCCTTCACTTCAGGCATGTGCCAAAAAGTTTCTAAGCACACCAGCTACATCAGTTCCATTGGAAAGAATTTTCAGCAAAACAGGACTTGCAAAATCCGAACGTCGTTCAAACATCAAGCCAAAAAATGTGGACAGACTCGTCTTCATTAACCATAATGCTTGGTTGCAAAATTAGATAGAAGGGTTTTGTTTTTATTATTATTCATACATTTTCATGTTTGTTAAATCTAGCATTCTCAATATTGTCTTTTTGAGTGTGATTTTAATGATAAAACTTTCATTTTTAACTTATTATTAATGTTATATCTGATTATGACCACAAGCAACTGACTGTTTTAGTTTCTGACATTCTGGATTTTGGAATATCAAAAACGTAAACTCTATTATTTATATATGCTCTAATTTGAGGGTTAAAAACAATCGGAAAATATCGATAGTTTTTTGCCTCTACTGTCCACCTGAGGCCAAGCGAACAAGTGAATGATTGCTTAAAGCTCTGCTTCTTAGCTGTAATAAGTAATTCAAATTTTAAAAAAATGATCATTTGTTACATTAGTTTCACATTTGTTGTAGTTTTGTCCATGGTAAATTTAGTGTTTAGGTATTACTGTATAACTTACCTCATTTCTTGCACAAACATTTGAGTTTTAAGTTATAATATTCAAATTAATGTTTATGTGATATTTTTACAAAAAAAAAAACAACACTTTGCTGCTATCTAGGATAATAATTTAACTAATCAAGTACCGTATCGTAATTTTTAGCGTTTTCAAGCAAAGTGGCTGACTTCTAGCGGCGCTAATTTGTACAGCTCTTGCTTTAAAGTAAAATGTAAAGTTTACAAAAAATTATTTATTTCTAGCTGACATTTTGTAATTTTTTCTCCATCATTTAAGTTACTTACATGAACAAATTTGATTAAGTTCCGCGGTGTAAAATCAGGCAAATACGATATGAAGTATTGTATCAAGACTAGATATTGTGTGTTTGTACACAATTACTGAAGGAAAAAATGGCATAAAAATGCTGATAAAACAATAGTTTGAAAGATTATTAAAAACAAGAATTGGACTAAGCCCCTTTCACACTGTCAAATTTCTTGCCTTCAACTATATTTGACAGCAAAATTGAAAACAATATACGGCCATTAAATTTTCAATTCCAACAAATTTATAGATATAAATAATCATTATTGTGTTTGAAAATATGTCAAACTCTCAATTTTTTTTTTACTGGGAAATCTAATTCGAATTGTAATTTAAAAATTATTTTCATAGTTAAATAATGCTTTCGCTTTGTCATTCGGACCATTACTGGAAGAAATGTAAGGGATTTTGTAATTTAATTTTCCCCTATTTAATAAATTCAAATATTATTTATCAGAGATGTTTCTGCACAATGAAATTTAATGCCTCTGAGCGCGTAATATTATGTGCAATATTCACTTAAAATAGAATTCATGCTCAGACAGCTTTTGAATAAATAATTATCTTCATAGTCTACTTCATTCCAACAATAGTCCGTTGACGTGCTTAGAGTCCCAGGCATGCTGCATTCGCCCCATCTGACTTCTCAGACAGGGAAAAGTGGATATTGCGGCCTCTGCCAGCCCTAAAGGTACAGCAAATTGGGGTCGCTGGCCGACGGCCCTTGTGGATCCCTGGTGTCTCCGTCAATGATGATGCTGTTGTGGTGTCATTATGAGCACTTACTGAATCTGAAGTTAAGGTGGTAGTTTGTACTGTCACAAGAGTGTAGGATGTAGGCCTCCTACATGACTTTTTACTGACACTGAAGTTACTCTGTCTGGTAGACAGGCTCCGACATTAAGACACCTGAAAACACTGCAATTAAATACATTGACCTTAAGGACGCATGCTCAAAGTTACCTCAGGAAGTAAAAGACTTAATGAAATGCTGGAATTTCTCACATACGTTTTATTGATGCTTGTTGCTGACTACTTAGAATCCACTGTGAATTGATGCAAGTGATACAGACTTGGCACTCCAGAGCCTGCCGATAGCCCGATGTGGAAAAATGTCGAGGCCCCTAATGACATAATGAAAAAATTACATCAATGTTGGGGAAGATAGTGGGTCCAACTCTCGGTACTATAATAAAAGATGATCCTGTATGTTAAGTCTGTTGTGGGTTAAAGATGAGTAAAGTCCTACATACTGCATACCGAGACTGGTCACAGAGTAGACCTCCCGCACTACCGCCATCTCTGAGTGCCAACCCAAAGATGCCAATATGGCCACGGCAGCAGCGCCAAGCACCCGCGTGGGAGTCAAACTGCTATCTACATGGTAATGAAATGCATGCCCTCTTAAATCTAAAATTACATTAGCTGTACACTGAATTAATAAAACATATTGGTGACAGCCCCGCGAATAAACAAAAGAATACTTAGCTCCTCAATATTACATGTGCGGGGAATGTCACCGCACTTACACAATGAATAATACTTTAAAAGGCTGTGTTAGACAGTCCATTGCAGTTTGTTTTCATGTACACAAAAATACTGCTTACATTTAACACGTTCTTTGATATAGTTGGAATAGAAACTGTGATATAAGGAATAAGTGTAACTTCATTTCACGCTGCCTACAAAGGAAACTCTTTAACACTTCCCCCTCATGTGGACGAAAATCACACCTAAGCTGGGTAATGCTATTTCCTGCTTATTGTATTAGGCATAGGGGCTATGTAGCACCACACTTTGGCCAGCAGGCCCAACTAAATAGCGCACATTGGGGGAATATATTACAATGCTGCTCAGGCAGCTTACTTGTTCCCTCCAATAATGTTGTACCTGGCGGTCGTGGCTTCGTGGGGATGCCATGCCAGACCGCTAACTAATTTACCCCAAGAGTTACCTCTTGGAAGAAAATGATTAAAACGACCTTTGAGAGTTATACAATCTAGGTCCCCAAGAAAAAGCGACTTGCTTGTTCTCGGCTACCTACACCAGCGTACTTATAGTTGTTGTCGTCCTGCGTGCATGCTCTAAATGTGATAAATGACTGTGTAGTGTAAATGGCCAGAGAGGCGCACGTGAACCCTGGGTTCATGTCACCATTATTTTAAAGTTACTTGAGGTCCATTTTGTCGTGCACGATTCTGATTGGTTGAGACCATCAAACATCAAAGAAATTTTAAAACCTGTCCAATCTTCAAATGTTTGATGGAAACTGAAGACATCCAACTTTTTCAGACAAATATAGCAGCCATTATGACGTTTCGATGGCGTCATAACTGCCAAACTTTATTCAACCAAACTTACAGGAAGCAGTTTGATGGAAAAATTTGACAGTATGACAGGGGCATAAGAAAAAAGTAATCATAAATATAACTGAACTTTAATAAACTGCTGATAACAAAAATCATTAAAATATTTTGATAACATTAGAGTAAAAAATTACAAAAATATTGGTTTGTCTGCATTAAACAGGAACTGTCTATGGCATCTTGATTTTTTAGAATTTTCGCAAAAAATTGCATTATACACTTTTTATTGAATTTTGTGGAACGGCAGGGCACAGTACATTCATTTATATATTTTCTGACTACACATACTAGTTTAAAACTGCTGTAGTTGCCAGCAAGGAAAAACTATATAGGACAGATTTTACCCCCTCCTGTTAATCTCCTTGTTAAAAATTTGCTGCTGGCTAGCACTGAATATTATTTAACGACTTCTGGTCAATGTCTAGCAGTGACTTTAGCTCATAGATGCTGGTTACCGAGAATGTACCTGGGGCTAGCTGTTCCAACTGGATGTTGTGGAAAAAGAATATAGCGTCTTATTTAGAATACACAGTTGAAATGTTATGACAAGTATTTAGATAGTAATAAGTACATGAAATGAATACAATCGTCAGCGAGTGCTCCTATGACAATTCGTATCTCGGCAGTGAACTATTCCATTCGGTTTACACTGGGGTCGACAAAAACACCCCAGAGTACGATAGTGCAGGTCGACGAGAACGACAATTTACACCGCCTCGCTGACCAGTATTACGTAACTCAAATAACAGCTTTGCTTAATTTGTTCCAAGAGATTGACATGTCACGCGTCCATCCCAGCCATTCATCACGCTATCAGCTCCCAACACGCATCGTTTCGCCACGCACCCAACAGAAAGCAGTATACGCCACAGCGAACGTTTCATATGATGATACCAAGCACATCAGTGCGGTGGATTAGTACATGTGTAAACTAATATATTATAAATATAGCCTTTTAAATTAATGGCTGTTATTTTTGTTAAGGAATTACGACGTGTGTTTTTATTTTAATTATGTGCTCCAGTCTGTACACCATTTTTTACATTTGACGTGTGCTAACATTCAAGCATAATAATTATTTTTATTATGTAGAGTGGCAATGATATGTACGTTGTATATTAAAGTGTTTTTCTTAATGTTCTTGAATCAAGATCATTTGTAACTGTGCAATATTTCAATGGCCATTTTAAGTATATAGGACAGTGTTCGTTTTGTGTATTGACGGTGTCCAGTGCCGTGAGTTGTGGTTCATTGATGGTGGTCCAGGATCGAGAATAAAATTTGGAAAATTAAAGGTTTGAGGAGTGGATTTGTAAGGAAATAGGTGAATTGAGTGAAATATTTTACACGGTGCGCAAGGCACTACCAGTCCTAGTGCAGTGAAGTGGTCGAGCAGGCTCTTCTCACTGGGCCCTGTCACCAACAGCCAAAGGCAGCTATCTTCCCATACTGCTACACTCCCCTGTTGACTGATGAATGGTACGCATATTACACGGTGGATTATTAAGGGCATCCACACCCCTATGCTACTTTACTCACTGAAATACTTGCAAACATATATAAAGGTTCCACACACGTGTAATTAGGTGGGAAATTATAAGGGCCCGTACCCTGAAATGCCTTGTGGCTTACCCCATTAAAACACTCGGGTTCCCGACGTGATATTTTATTAGGTATTCATGAAACATGCCCCGAAGGCAACACTTTACAAAGATATAAACCAGACAAGTACTGGTCGGCAGTGGTAACATTGTGCAAAAATGGTGCGTAGCCCATGCGTTTCATTAGGTGAATAATTATGCTTTCCCAGACGATGCAAGCACTGAGGAAGTGAGAAGCGGTGTCGCGGGCAGCTAACGAAAAAGGAGCTGAAGTAAATTAAACTTTTGAAGTGAAAAATGATTGGTACTAATGGTGAATGCTGCCCGGGCACAAAACCGAACGGTACGTGACTGACCTCTCTGAGCTCTCCGAGATTACTAACTTTCCAACATAGCTCGCTCGCCAGGTTGTCGCCAAAGCGTGCCACATGAGATTACTTCCTTGCGCCTTGCACGATAAAAGTATTCTAACATATGACCAATCAACAAACATAACACTTATCAAAAATATGAGCAGTGATGTGAGGGTGAGCACACATGAATGAAAAAATTAACAAAACACTTGCAAAACACTTGAAAAAGGACTTTAGGCTTTGAGAGTTTGTTATTGGTGTCCTACCATGCATTAGTAATAGTTTATTACTATTACAGCCCTTTTAAATAATACGTGGAAGTAATAATAATAACTGAGGTACTACTTCATGTATAAGGGTGCCAAGTGTGCGTGGTTGCATAGCCAATATCCTCCCATTCATTGCAGTGTACCTGAAACAGACACTTGTACTGCATTACACTGCACTGGCTTGCTCACGTGTTATGTCGTGCACCAGCACGCTACCTCTCATGGTAGAGTACGCATATTAGTTGTGTTGATGTTGATGACGGGCAAATGGTCTAGGGGTCAGGAGCTCGGCTCATGCCAAATGCCCCCCACCCCCCCCCCCCCCCCCCACCCCCCCGACCGACGAGAATTTTGAGACAGTTTGCAACCTTGAAGAACCTACTGGCAGCTGGCACACTGCTTACCGGTCTGCCATCGTGGACGTAAGTGAAGTGACACCTGGGTGTCTTTCCTCCACATGCTGGTATCGATTGTTGTGGCCGCTCTCTTTTGGCTGTCTTCCTCCCCTTTGACGGCCTGCCAGGTGCCGGAACACCCCTGCAGGTTGTGCACATTGCCGGCGGACATCTCCGCCTCCACAACCAACGCAGGTCGTATGAGCTGGCCGACTCGTCCCCGTCTTTGTCGTTACTCTTTTGCAATTGCTTGCTATTCCATTGCATCATCTCCTATCTGTTGTTCTCTTGCTTCCTCCTTCATCTGTGGTCTCGTGGGCGCGATCAGCTTATGTGCTTTCGTGCTCTCTCCTTGCACCTCCTTCATTATGCTGTTTTACCCCCTCTTGTGGTTGCGTCCCGACATCTACCATTGGACTCCTTCCTCGTGCACATGTTTGCTGAACTGCAGGCCCCAGTTTCAGTGTGGTGGTCCAAGCTGTGGTGCTTGTAGGCGGTGCACCGTTGAACATGTCTGGGTCGTCCTTCTAACAAGTCCCCCCTAGCCCCTTCTTGGCCGGGTATCGTCGAGTTTCCAGCACCTTTTCACTGTTGTTCCTGCTGAAGGTGCTGCCCCACATTCCATGCCTTCCTGCCTTGCCACTTGCTCGGCATCGGCGATGCCATTGAGCGAACTCCCCCTCTCCTGCTCTACACCTCTCTCCGGTGCTGTGGTTTTTTGTTGGCTGTTCTCAAATGCCCTCAGTGCTTCGCTCTCGCTGGACCACCTTCATCCTCACTAGCCCTCCCCTGGAGCTCATCATGCTGTGCACCATATTGGGGCTGTGCGGAACCTGGTGCGTCTTATCTGCGGCCATCTCCTGCGATGAGGCTGATGTCGTCCCTATGTGTTCTTACCAGATTTCTACCCATCTGGACCATATAAGTAGTCAGTCTATACTGTGCACAATCACATGCGGACCGCTCCATTTGGTGGGTAGGCCCTTGCAGAAATTCTGTCTGGTGGTCAACTGCGGGTGAGCTCTTACATTCACACGTCCTGTTTGTAGGGCGGGAGGTAGTCTCCTAGTGTGAGCGACCCACCTAGCTGTATACCTCTTCCGCTGTTCCCGTTTTCGTGCCTTCTCTCTCTGCGGTTTTCCAGTTGCTGGCCGCTACTCTCGTTGCTGCTGGTTGCTGTTTTTTTTTTTTTTGACAGTTGTGTTCACCTGGCAATGCCAGATTATTCCCTAACAACACATCTGCTGGTGTCTTTCCCGTGGCTGCATTAACTTTTCGGAAGAGGGTGAACAGGGCAGCAGGCAGGTGTTCAGCCCAGTTGTTATGCCTATCGCACACACAGAGTCGTAACTGGGTCTTCAGGTCCTGATTACAATACTCTGTGGGGTTGGCCCGTGCATGGAATACTGCTGTTTTGAGGTGTTGTACCCCCGACCAGTTGCATAGCTCATGACTTTTCTGTCCTGAAAACTGTGTGCCATTGTCCGTTAAAATTTTATGTGGGTACCCCATTCAAAGAATTCATTCTGTATTTGCTTGGTTACGATCGGTAATCGTACGCTGCTAATTGCATATGTCTCAGTCTACCTTGAAAAGTTGTTGGTACCTACAAGAATGGATCTCTACCCCCCCACACCCCCCCCCCCCCCAGCACTTGATAATCTGCGGTAAGGGTCCATTAAGTATAAACTTATAGTTTCAAACTGCCACTTTGGAAACCTTGGTTGCTGCTGTTGCGCACCATTTGTGCACCTCGATTTGAATTGTGGGCATTTGGCGCATTCTCTAAAGTATTGCCGCACGTCACATGACAGGCCGGGCCCAAAAAATTTCTCTCTCATGCTCCTTTTGTTTTGTCTGTGCCTGGGTAACCGGCTTTATTACTTGTGTGTGTGTGCATAAGAATTTTCCCATGAATTACCATTGGTAAAAACAATAGCTATTTGCCCTCGTCTTTCGGCACGCACATTTCTAGCCTGTTGTTGACAACCCGCCATAGTTCTACATGCTTGTTTGCACACCTTTCATTTTGCGCTCACATGTACATGCATTTCCGTTGTGCAGTTTCTACATCTTTGTACAGCTCTCTTACGTTTATTTCTGCCCGTACTGCATCCAATTGGTTGAGTTTCGTCTCGCGTATTTGTTTCCGCAAATCCGGCGGAAGAATATCTTCCCATTCTGTCTCGTCATACACGACAACATTCGTGTACGGTGCTCCCGACAATGCATCTGCCTACTCATTCTCCCACCCAGGGACATGTTCTACAGCAAAGTAGCAACAACTGTAGCAACAGCGCCCACCGGGTGAGTTTACTGCATGCTTCCTTCATACTATTGAGCCAAACCAAACAATGGTTATCTGTGTGTAAAGTTAATCTTTGGTACTCGACATAAGCGCGGTACTTTTTGATGGCCCACACTACTGCCAAACATACCATTTTGTTTACCTCATATCTACATTCCGTTGACCCTAGTTTTGCACTTGCATACGCAATGACATGCTTCTTCCGGCTTTCTTGACACTGATATAAGACAGCACCAAGCCCCTCCTGACTGCCCTCAGTCTGCAAAAACAATGACTGTGTAGAATCGTATAATGCCAATGCTGTACATGCTTTAAACTTTTCTTTAATAGCTACAAATGCTTGCTCTGTTTCACTGGTCCAAACAAATAACTTCTGTGGTGACATTAATGCTATTAACGATGCTGTGATAAGGGAAAAATCTTTTGTGTACGAGGCAGACATTGCTGGTCAGTGAGTTGTATCTGCTCTGGTTTCGGTCTCTTCCCTTCCTCGCTTACCACGTGTCCCATGAAATCTAATTCCATATTGCCTAGATGACATTTCTGGACAATGTATGTTACCCGTTTATTGCCAACCTCTCCAACACAAGCGACAGATGGTGTACATGCTCTTCCCATGTCTCCGACCAAACTATTATGTCGTTTAAATAATGTATATGTATGTCTCGACAGTTGCACTCTCCGCTTCCCTCTCATTGAGGCACTCTCTGTGTCATTGAATTTCGCATTGCATACAGGTGAGAGTCTACATATTCTGCCATGTACACAACATACTGCGACATCAGTTTACTGGGGTTAGTGCTGTTAAAATTTCCAGGTTTGTATTTTCCGAAATGATTATTTCCCATTTCACTCTTTCCTCGTGGTTGTTCGCGATGCGGTTGCACACTTTCGGCGGCTGTAACAGTTGTTGTTGTCATACTTTAACTTAACCCAAAAGTCTTGGGGCTTAAGTTTCAAACAATGCAGGCAGAGGATTGCCGGTGCTCTTGCCTCTGTCTGGCCAGCCATGGTTCAAGTTGTTGTGAACCTCGCAGAGCGCGAAATGGAAGCTCGGAGCACAGTTGCGTGATGCGGTTGGAGCATGGCTGTACCGCCTGATGCGATGTGGGGTCAGTGCACGGTGTACGCCCAGCTGACCGCCGGTTGTGCGGCAAACGGAAGGTATAGGACAAAAGTTTTTGTTCCTCCTTCCCATGGTCGTCTTCCTCTCCTCGTGGTGCAATGAAGGCGGAGGGGTTGTTGGTGATGCCTGCAGAGCTCCTTTTGTGCTGCTGGCATGCCGAGATGGCAAGGTAGACATCACTGCACTGCTCCAGAATGGCTGCTTCGCCGACCACGAATTCGTATTCCCACGGCAATGGCAGGCACTCACTGCTTTCCCTTGTGTCCCCTTGGGCCATGTTCACGCCTTCCCCAATACCTTGCAGGCGTCTGGAGGGCATCCTGACGCTGCTAACATGCTGTTGTAGTTCGTGTCTGTTGCCTTCTGAGTTACAGGTAATGGGAAAAAAATGGAAAAATGTTCAGGATAAAAATTGAAAGTTGGCAAAATTTTGCCAGGAAATTTTGCAGAGTGATTTTTTGATGGTTTTGATGCTCAGAAAATTACGATAAAATATAGGCCACTCAGTTGTGGCGCCATTCGATGGCGTCCAGTACTGTGAGGTGTGATTCATGGCTGGTGGTCCAAGAGCCAGAATAAAATTTGGAAAATTAAAGATTTGAGGAGTGGATTTGTCTGGAATTATGTGAATCGAGTGAGGTATTTTACCCGGGGTGCCAGGCACTACCAGACCTAGTGCCGTGAAGTGGTAGAGCAGACGCTTCTCACTGGGCCTTGTCGCCGATGGCCAATGGTGGTTATCCTTCCATGCTGCTACACTCCTCTGTTGAATGATGAATGGTACACATGTTATTCAGTGGATTATTTAGAGCATCCATACCCCTATACTACCTTACACACTGAAATACTCGCAAACAGATATGAAGGTTCCACACACATGCAATTTGGCAGGAAATTATAAGGGCCTGTATGCTGAAATGACTTGCGGCTTACCTCATTAAAAACACTCGGGTTCCCGACATGATATTTATTAGGTATTCATTAAACATGCCACAAAGGCAACACTTTACAAAGATATAAGCCGGACAAGTACCGGTCGGCAGTGGTAACATTGTGCAAAAATTGTGCGAAGCCCGTGCGTTACATTAGGTGAATAATTATGCTTTCCCAGACGATGCAAGCACTGAGGAAGTGAGAAGCGGTGTCGTGGGCAGCTAACGAAAAAGGAGCTGAAGTAAATTAAACTTTTGAAGTGAAAAACGATTGGTACTAATAGTGAATGCTGCCAGGGCGCGGAATCGAATGGTACGCGTCCTACCTCTCTGAGCTCCCCGAGATTACTAACTTTCCAAAAAGGCGTGCCCACCGAGGTTGCACCAGTGCACGCCACATGAGATTACTTCCTGGCACCTTGCACAATATAACTATTCTAACATAACATACACTGCAATAACTTGCATAAAAACATATGGCAAATCAACAAAAATAACACTTTGGAAAAATACGTACAGTGATGTGAGGGTGATGACACGTGATTGAAAACACTAACAAAACTCTTGCAAAATATTTTAAAAAAGGACTTTAGGGAAGCTTGAGAGTTTGTTATTGGTGTCCTACCTTACATTAGTAACAGTTTATAACTATTACAGCCCTTTCAACTAATATGTGGAAGTAATAACAACTGGGGTACTACTTCCTGTATTAATGCGCCAAGCACGCGTGGTCGCATGACCACTGTCCTCCCATTCATTGCAGTGTATCTGAAACAGACACTTGCACTACATTATACTGCACTGTCCTGCTCACATGTTGTGGTGTGCACCAGCGTACTACTGTGCATGGTAGAGTGTGCTTCCTAGTTGCTGTTTGATTTGCTGACGGGGGGTAAATGGTCTAGGGGCAGGGAGATCGTCTCACGTCAATATTTTTCAAAGTGTTAATAAGGAAAATTCAAAGCTGTGTTCCACTTTGTGCACACTGTGTACTCGTGCAACCAGCAGGTTTGACATATGTGCATTTCACCCATATGTAGTATATCACAGTTGCAGCATAACAAGCTGTTGACATACCCACATGTGTTTGTTTACATAACCACGTATTTATTCTTTGAGGGTTCTACAATGCATGTTGTTGTTTTTGAAAGTGTAATGTGTCAAATATGTTTGTTTACATTGGAGCCACATGTGTTCCTGTTATACGTTGAAGTGTCACGCCAATGCGAGTTTGTCTTAATATTAATACAGTGTAATTTGTGCCATATTATGTACTAGTATATTTGTTTGCCAGTCAGAATGACACGTGAACAAATCACATAGCATTTGTAAATATAGGAGTGTTGTTATTGTCTCACGTGGGCGAGAGCGAACCACATGGTCTTGTTTACATTTTGTGTTGACATTTTCCCACATAATATTCTTAGGGTTTGTGTGTGACATTTACAAGGGCAAATGCCAGGTGTGTCCGTTTACTTTATTATCGCATCGTTGAAATGGGCATGCCAAGTCTTCCGCAGATAACTAGACTAGTGTGTTTTGTTACAGTTAGAGTAAAATATGAGAAGTGTTGTGTTTGTCCGATGGGGGCATAGCTTAGTGTAAGCAGTATGGACACGTTAAAAAGTGATACAACGCACTGAACTAAATATTATTTCAAGCTTATTAGCACCAACCATATAAATAACAGTTGAGATATATAATGAAATAAATTGTCACGTCATCGAATACTGGCCATGCCAGTACAGTGATCAGATTCACTAGCGACCAGCCACCTCACCTGGCACTGTGGCTAGGATGTGGAAGGATTACCTCCAGAGATAGAGAGAGTACATTTAAAATAAGTATGTTTTGTTGTGTTGTATTTGTATTGGTTTTTGCCAGGGTTTTAATCCCAATGTTAATATTGCATTTGATGCGGAAAGGCTCCTGCAGAGCTCCAATTCCAAAAGTAGAGACAGAGAAAAGTGAGGTTAAAGAGATTGTGGCAACACTGCCACCAGTAGATATTTGTTTTCAGATATCTTATGTTTAATTGTTCACAAGGGAATTTCTAGAAGTGTTTTTACACATAATCTGTCCATCTGTTTCGTTACCATGCATTTCATTTATATAAATTAAAGTCACTCTTGACTACAACAAGTCACATGACATGTTGCAGGAGTCCCAGCCAACCAGCAGGGTCCGTGCCAAGTTGTTAGCAGTAGCATTGTAATGGTCTTGTAGAGTGGTCGCATGCATATTGTACTCCCTGGACTTTACAACTTTTTTTCCAAGCATTTAGATTTCCATAGTAGTTTCAAAGTAATTGATCAGAACCTTTTTCTTTTGCCTTGCGGGGAGTAAGCCATTCTGTACCCGGTCATTTTGTACATGACCAGTAATTAACGCACCGTAACTTCATTAAGGCCTTGTGCCATTCTAGCAGTGTAAGTGTTCACCCACTTCAATGGTGAAACCTAAAAGTATGTGCCTATTAAAAGGGAATGTGTGAATAAATTAAGTCTCAAGTATTTCGCTCTTTTATTTACTCGGCTGTTTCATGACCACATAACCGATCAGTATGGCAACATAACCTTTACTGCATAAGGCGGCCCATAACAGTCCACAGAGAGTATGAGTTTATGGGGGTAGCTCAGATAACCCTTACTAGCACAGGTGTACTTAGATATCACAAAGATGGATTCCTGCAACTCTACAATTTAAGACGTAGGACATCGAGAGGGCTACATAAGGCCGTCAGCCACACGACCTCCACTCTACTCATGCTCTCCACTGAGAGTGCTGGCACCAACATGGAAGACGACAGTAATATATTCCTATCCAATCAACATAACCTATTCTCCTTGATGGTCAAGCCTAAGACCACAGATGTCAAATGGCTAAGCCTAACTAGGGGTTTGGTCACGTCAAGCTACATCCCTTACATCAACAAATATCACTTGATTATCATGGGACACGGTATGTGCAGGCAGATTAAACACACATATGTGTGAAAGTAAATTTAGATAGCACGGATGTTGTTGGTTGAAGTTATGTAGGTGGCAATGTGTGCAGGTTTAAAAACACAATATTTTTGGTGAAATTTGGTCAAGAATGGCCGGCAAAGGGATGTTGCCATTTAGCAAGAATGTTCGCGTCAATGAACGAGCATAAAAAGCTCTTAGCATGCCAAATGGATGAGAAATACACGTATGGAAATGACCCCGTGGTCATGAACAAATAGCACCAAACACGAAAAATACAAGAACCCTGATTGAAAATAATACATATAACACTGAGATAAATTAAGGCGCACAAGCTGTAACAAGATGACACTCTCTCCATGCAACACCCGGGGATTGATTAAAGTGATGGATGTTTATAGGTTAGGTTTCTTACCGGGTGGGTGCCAATGCTTCTCTCAGAGCAGAGCACGATGTAATACATTAGGATGTGGGCTGTTCGCCTTAAATGTAGCGCCCAGATGTGCAGGCATCTCTGTAAATGTGTTAAGTGTTACAAAACTATATCCATGTTGCCTAGTCTAATAGAGGCTATTCAAGCTTCCTCTAAACGCTTATACTAATATCGATGAGGGATTGTTATGGCCATCCCATGCCATAACTGGTTACACACTTTCAGATTAAGGGACCGAGAAGCGACCATATCAAATAAATCGGACGCCGATTTTAAACATACACGATTTATTCAACATATTGCCCTCATACGAGGCACTTACAAAATGTTTCTCTCCTATAAAGCCAGAGTACACTTATACTGCGAAAAATGGCATGAGGCAGATAATGGACTACAGGTAAAATAAATCCCAGATGTATACAAGACGTGCTGGGCTGCTGTGTGGCACGCTCCCCAAATAGCTAAATGAAGTATGGATACATAATTAAACCCTTTACCTATTGATACACTACATGATTGAACAGAATGACGAAGGTCCGGGGAGGACATGACGACGTACATCCACACAGCACCAAGGCGACCACACGAATCTCTTGTGCTAGGCGGACTACCTTCTCACTCGCCAGTTCTTCCAGTGCAACTTATGAAAAAACTCTTGCATTTACTTTTCTGCAAATTTCAAAAAGAATTATATTTTAAGATGATTGCACATGCGAAAATACAATGTGTCAACACTTTCGCTAAGCTCTGCAATTTCCCTTTATCAAAATTATTATTATTATTTTTACGCCGACCACGGATTCCCCCTAGACCGTTTGCCCACCGCAACAAGTTAGCTGCTCCAATAGGACATGTGCTCTACCCGGGGTGAGATATGCCATTGTGTCTCGCATCGCACATGCCAGGGTGGAATATAACTATTGTTACCAATCATATTTTACTTATTTACCAGAACCTTTTTACATCCAGCCACCCGGGACAACACCCCTCCACTACCATTTAGTTTACATCGCCACCTAGATCTTAATTGTTCAATTAACCCATTTGACATTTTAGCGCTCTAACCATCACCGACAGGTCTGAGTTCGGTACCAATGTTAAGTAATTCCCGAGAGGACCATGTAAAGTTACAGACGAATATATACAGTCGCTCAGGAAAGTGTGTGTTTAATTTTGTCTATGGCTCAGGGCTCATAAGTGCAAGGGACCCTCATTTCTCGCTATTAACTCAAATGTGTATTCTACGTGTTTTATTCATAAGTGATTTGTTTTGGATTCTTTTCAGATATTTCATTAATGTGGGGTGTGGTTCGCCCTGAGAGTCCACAAAGTTATACATTCATGTTTCATTAATCATTTTTCAAGGAGCAAAGAATGGAAGGAATTGGTCATTGGCAACACGACCCGGAGAAACAGCAAGAGTCAGCTCTACAAATTTGGCACCACCTCTGTCGATGCCTGGCACCAGGCCAATCATAACCTGTTATCCAATTTTCCACTTAAATGCTCCTTTTTCGTTTCTCCATGCCATGGCGACACACACCCAGGTGTTAAAATGGCGCCCAATGGCATCTTTAAATGTCATACTCCCCACTGGGTGCAAATATCTCTTCATTTTCTGTAGGTGAATTGCAGGCCGTTGTCCATGAGCAAGTCCTGTGGGAATCCCTATCACACGAAAATCTCACTTTCCATCACCTTTGCCACATTGCCAGCTCGTACACTGCTGATCGCGTAATTGTCTGTAATCACTATAATGAATCTCCTGCCGCCTATTTTTTTCGGGTAAGGCACCATCAGGTCTAGGTTGATGGTCTCAAACAGGGGCTGAGGTGCGCACGGCTGTTGTTGTTCTCCATCTGCCCTGAGGGTCTTAACCTTGTTACATTATTTGCACTGCTGTACCCATTTTCGTGTGCATTGTATCAGGCTGGGCCAGAAAAGTGGTCTCGTATATTGCGCGCTGTCTGTTCAGCCAATCAGTGTCCCGCTACACTGCTTGCGTGGGCATGCACGAATATACATTTCCCGCACTCTTCCGGTACAAACAACTGCCACTTATTGTTATTGTTGAGTGCTCATGTCTCTAAATGTCTGTCTACGACACACACATTTTTCTTTCTGCTTTTACGAAAACACACAAGTTTCTTGCGCAGTGATTACTTCCTAGCACAGATTAGAAATTAACTGGTAATTTGTCACGACAGTTAATTGATGTAGCTGGCATTCTCAGAACGGTTACCGTCTGTCTGGCCGTTCGCACATGAACAAACTCTTGTCCCTATCTGTGGTATCGCACACTAACAACCACTTGTATGGTTCTTTAGAAAGTGTGTCCGCAAGCTTGTTCTCTTTACCTGGCACATGTTCCACCACAAAGTCGTATGCTTGAAGTATAAGTGCCCACCAGGTCAAGTTACTGTGTGCTTCGTGCATATTGTGATGCCACGCCAGGCACCTATTATCAGTACGGAGGGTAAAGCACTGATTTTCAAAATAGGCCCTTTATTGTTATCTGCCCAAACCACGGTCAGACACTCGTGCTCATTGACAACATAGTGCCCTTCGGTTTCCCCTTAACTTGGCTCTGGAAAAATCGATTATCTGTTTCTCTCCCGCTTCCGTGCACTGGTACAGTACTGCATCTATGCATTGCTGGCCCACATAAGTCTGCAGGTTTAGGTGGCACGTGGGGTAGTGCCTGGCTAATGTGGGACAAGCCTTAAAGCTCACTTTAATGGCCTGGAACGTCTCGTCTGCTTCTTACCTCCACATAAACCTCTTCTGTGGCGACAGCAAGTCCACTTAAGGTACAGTTATTGTGGAAAAATCCTTAATATGCTCACGCAACCAGTTAATCAAGCCGAAAAATTTGCGCATTTGTTTTTGCGTGCATGGAGGTGTGTGCTTGTCAATAATGCTCAACTGCTCTGGCGTGGGCATATTTTCAGACTTGTCAACAATATGGTCTAGGAACTCTATACTTGTCTGACCAAGGTGGCATTTGTTGGCAGCACATGCCAGTCCATTTATGGCAAGGCACTCTAAGACAATAGACGGATGGTGTAGGTGTTCCTCCCACGTTTCTGACCACACGACCATGTCATAGAGATACGCTAGCATGCAATCTCCAATCAGGCCGTCTAGTACTCTCACCATCGTGGATTGAAAAGTTACCGGTGCGCACTTGAGACCAAAAGGCATTGCACAAAATTGGAAATGCTGGCGGTCTGGGGTCCTAAAGGCAGTTCTCTCACAATTATCCTGCCAGACGAGGATCTGCCAATAGCTGCTGGGTAAATCCAAAGATGACAAAATTTTGGCATTTCCTAAGTTACTCAAGATGTCCTTAAGTCAAAACAAAAACTCCACGACCCATCTTCCTTTGGTGCTAGAATTACGGTGGAATTATATTTGCTGTGCGTGGGCTCAATCACACTGTCTGTTAACATCTTGTGCACCTCTTCTCGTAATATTTTGGCCTGATGGGAAAGGCAACTGCGCGGACCGCAGTAGATAGGCACGTCTTGCTTCAAATGAATCTCGTGCTTCCCAACTGTAGTTCTGCGTAAGGCATCATGTTTACCAAAGATTGCTTTATGTTCTGTTAATAAGCACTGGAAGGCTCCCTGATACTCTGGCGTAATGTTCTGGTGAAAGTCCTTTAACTGCATGTCTAGTGCGCTATCTGATAGCCTACGATAAATGTTGTAGACAGTTCTTTTCTCTTTAGTGCCAAAATAAATATGCCTAGCCGCTGTTTCCACGACTATGTTTTGTTTGCTTAACCAGGGAATTCCAAGAATATCGTCCTCAGAGATTTCGGCTTTTATTATTGCCTGCATTCTCGTTTCAATGACATGTACTATGAGAGTTATGTCTGCTTGAACCATGACTGTGTTTATACTTCTGTCCTGTAAGTAACCATATTACATGGTCCGTGAAGGTTATGTCACATTTGTTTACAAACTGCAGTTGGACGAAGTTGTGAGATGCAACGGTATCTATCAGCGCATGTCACTTTTTATCATTGACACTGACAAGACTTCGGATGAACTGGGCATTACTCCCACTCACCTGGTTTATAAGCGCTTGTTGCCGTGATATGTTCGGGGTATTCTGTATGACCGGGTTTCAGGGCGCGTCCGGCATCCTTGCCCCTGTTTGCCATTTCCCTGCTGCTGTTGGTTTCCACCTTGTTGCTTGCATACGTTAGGGTTATTCTGACAATGACTTTGCCAGTAATTTTGCTCTCCCTCAAAGTAATGACATGGAGTAGGTGACAGTTTGCTTCTATCCCACTTCACAAAGTTTTTCAAAGTGGTTTTTCCCATGCGATTTGCTCTGTTGTGCGATTATCCATCACTACTGACAGTGGTGGATTTGCGTTCGCTTACATCGAACTGTACCAATTTGGGAGTATCAGTGCTCCAGTCACGCCAATGTTCCTCACTTTTTATTTTCTCATGGCGCCATCGTGCTTTGCTGGGCTCGCGACGTGGTTGCGGTGCACAGAACTCCAGGATTAGCGCGGCCCTCGGGTCATGCCATCTCCACTACAACCTCCAGCTGTTCGCTCTCTGGTAGGTTTGGATGGAACTTGCGAATAAGGTGTAAGTTTCGGGAGATGAAAGTTGTCAGCATCTCGCCTTCCTGCTGGTCATGTAACGTCAGCTTACTCTGGGCTTGTATGGAGCCGAACGCCCCTCCGAAGTGACACTGGTATGTCTGTAAAAACTCCGACCACTTTAAGGTGTAATGGTTGACAGAATTCCACCATTTTCGTGCACTGTTCTAAAGCTACCTCCCAAAGCAGCTATGCTGCTCGTCCTCATAAACACTGTATCTCTTTAGACGCGACTGACCATCTTGCAGGAAGGCTGTAGGGTCATTATTTGGTTCTCCTGAAAATGTTGGCAGATTCTGGAATTTACTGGGGGTTGACCTAGGTATTGTTTCGTTGGACTGCGATGCTAATTTCGCAGTGACCTCTGGTGGTGGAACACTGTAGTAGGGCCAGCTGTAGGCTGCGTTCTGTCTGTACTGTTGTTGTAATGCTGCTGTTGACGGTGTGGGAACTGGAAAGCAAATTGTAGGTTTGAATATTGCAGGTTGCTGAAATGACAGTGGTTGGGGATAATGGTTAGTAGGCCAGACTGGGAAAGTTACGTTTAACAAGTTAGGCAGGAAAGGTATCGACTGGTTGGTCAGCGCTGTCATTCAGACAGGAATCGCACATGTGTGTTCCCAGGCTTCGCAGTCTCCGCATGTGAACTGCCTCCCCTGGTTTCTAATGCTTTATCGTATAGTCCTGCATTGTGTGTGAATCCTCACCCCGCAGCTGTGACACTGACACATCAATCCTGCAGCTGCTCCTTCACACCCTGCTCGTCCGTAGGTTACCACAACCTCTTGTAACTCGGTGAAAACATTGCTCCAGTTATGCACTGTCCGGTTTTGTGTATTCACTTGTGTGCACATGTTGCATTTGTAAGTGAGTCCCGAAATAGCTGCCGCTTCTGTTGGTTGAAGACACTCGCGATGTTTCTGTAACTGGCATCGTGCGCACATAAAATTGTGGTTCCCTGTTTTGTGCACATTACACTGGTGCACCAACTAGGTCAGTTAAGAACTGAACAATTTTGCCCTTGTTGGCCAAAATGTTCACTTGGTTCGTGAGTCTCTGATTTTAATAACTGCTATTTACTGTTTATTTCGTGGTTGCCTGCAGCGCGGTTGATCACTGGACTGGACTCGCACGAGCAATCACACAGTTGGTTGTTTCCCTCTTGTTTCATGGTAGTACCAAGCTGCATAGGAGGAAAACACAGTGGACACCATAACACCATTGCACTAGTGGGTGACCAGCCAGCCATAGTTTGTGTTAGTAAACAAACTCACTTCGATGGGGCATGGAAGACGTGGGACCCAATATTGCAGCACTTGTGGGGTGGTGGGCCACCCCTCACATGACAGAGCCCTCCTGCAAGCACCCAGAGGGCGACGACTGGTCGGCGTGGGGTGGGGGAGCACCGCTCGCCCACCTGCTGCTGCAATCGATACCCTGCTCAGCTGGCTGGAGTGAGCAGTTTGAGGCTTGATGTCACACCACCATTTGAAGATGGCTGCTCTCCTCCTTTGTGCCTTTTTCCTTGTCCAGAATGGTCGCTACTTCTGCTATTTGGCGAGCTTTCTAACTGTTGTCACGTTGTTGAGTTCTGGGAATCCGGCAGGCATCTGGTTAGCATCGTAAGTTGTGAGCTTTCCTGACGTTCCCACATTGCTGGTATCAGGATAGCATTTGGTAAAACTTGCGGAGTTGAACAAATGTGGAATTTGGGGTCTGGGAAAAATTGCGAGAAAAATGTCAGAGTTTGCCAAAAAGCGGCGAAAAGGCATGGCAAATAAGTTGGGCGCCATTTTGACACCTGGATGGGTGTCGCAATGGCATGGAGAAATGAAAAAGGAGCATTTAAGTAGAAAATTGAATAACAAGTTATGATTTGCCTGGCCCCAGGCATCGCCAGAGGTGGCGCCAAATTTGTAGAGCTTACTCTTGCTGATGCTCCGGGTCGTGTAGCCAACAACCAATGCCTTAGATTCCTGGCTCCTTGAAGAATGATTAATAAATCCTTAATGTAGAACTTCGTGAACTCTCAGGGTGGACCACACCCCACATTAATTAAAAATGTGGAAAAAATGCAGTACAAATCACCTATGAATAAAACATGTAGATTACACATTTGATAAATGGCGGGAAATGAGATTACTGTCCCCTTATACGCCCTGAGCCATAGACAAAATTAAACACACACTTTCCTGAGTGATTGTATTTATTAGTCTGTAACTTTACACACTACTCTCGGGAACAACTTAACATTGGTACCAAACTCAGACCTGTCAGTGATGGTTAAACTGCTAAAACCACATGGGCTACATATTGGTTAATTGAACAATTAACTAATATGCTCCCAGTGTCGATGCAAACCAAGTGATAGTGGAGGGGTGTTGTCCCAGGTGGCCGAACGTAAATAGGGTCTGGTAAATTAGTGTCTATTGCAAGTTAAATATGATTGGTAACAGAAGTTGTATGCTACCCGGGCACACACGATGTGAGACATGATGAGACGACTCACCCCTGCAGCTACCGAAATTTGACTAGTTTGGTGTGCAGATGTGAGGACCAGCGAAAGCGGACCCACACAACACACTGCACTACTTTCTTGCACAAAAAAAAACGTTAAACTTACTTTGGGTCAAGTACAGGTGTAAGAATCCCGCAATAAATTAAAGAACACTGAAAAATTCATAATAAACACTTAACACAGGTTGATGAATGAGATGGGGATGAAACATGTGAGATGTAAAAAAAATGAAATCACAGAAAACACTGGTGAAGGTAAATACACCTTGGAATGGCTGTTATGCGTACGTCTCTCCCAGTCTTGCAATATGTCTGAGTATTGTGTGAGCCATTAATTACACATTTCACCTTTTAATTACCCTTGGCACTCACATAATATTACTCCACCATGCGGAGTAGCTGACTGGTTGACCACACACTAGCACTATTACACTATGTTGCCCTCTGCTACATCTAGCTTGCCCTACTCAATACTTGCACTCTCTTGCACTGCCTTGAGAACACTTGCAAGGACACTGCATGCTGTTGCGCCCTGGGTAGAGTGGATATCCTGTTGGCGCAAGTCGGGTGTTGTGGCAGGCAAACTCTCTAAGGGGAAGCCGTTGTTGGCACCACCTACGCTGCTATGCTGCCACTTTACCGCAACATCAGTTCTTAGGGCATTCAAAATACAACTTTTGTACATTCGTTCATGGGCAAAATATATGGTATAATTTGGAATTTAATATGTCACTTCACAAAATTTAATATTGAATTTCGTGTTCATATAAGAATTCTTGAATTTACAGTCTTTATAGGTTTGTGTCAATAGTGGTGTTAAGAAACCCACGTGGTCACTATTTATGTTACGTCAGAGAGTTCGTAACAACCTAACCTCACAATACTATGCTGAAACTGGCTTGGTACTTCCGAATACTGGACTTCTTATATCTCTAAAACTTTATTTTACCAATTAGCAGCTTGCGCTCATATTAACTGTGATGGAAAATTGTGTTGCAATTTTCAACATGTTGTACCACTGTTACAAATCCAAAATTCAACGTTTATTTACATGAGAAGTTATGTGTGCTCTGCACACGTCAAACACATCAATGACAATACACTTAAAAACCTTCTTAAAACTATACAAAACCACTGAATAACATTTAATATGTTGCGCCATATATGTAATGGTTAGCAGGAGCTTACAGTGTTTCTACTGCATGTAATGCACTGCGATGCATTGACTTTTAACATTGGGAACAGAATAAGTTCACTATGTAATTTAGAAAATTATTAAATCAATAAAAACAAAGATTAAACACATAACACTGTCAATAAAAATCACATGTCCATGTTTGGGACGTTTGATACGTAAAAAACTTTTTGTCTACATCTGCAAATACATATGTAAACATACACATAAACCTGAAATTACTCATGGCATTTTGCTCATTGCACTTAGTCCACTCTGCACACTAATCTTAGGCTTTCACAATTTAAAAAAAACAACTTTAAATACATAAATTTACAATTGCGCACTAAACATGATGCATCCTGAACGTATTGACACACGTCTGTCTGTACACCTGGCCAATGGAAGTGCTAATGCACATTTCTGTGTGTCTGTCCGAACCCGGATGCCCGTGTTCTAAACTGTCATGCCTGTACTTAAAAACTATCTCTTGCGTCTCTTTCGGCATGCACGTTCTCCATTTCCTGCAATTCCCTGGTAGGCGCACCTGAATTTCCCTGTTCAAAACCTCCAGTGGTCTGAAAACCATTCTGCATAATGTTTGCAGCGCTGTGCGGCATCCCAAGAATTTTTCTGCGCAACATTGATCTGCTGCAACACATCTCGAATATTTAACGATCACATTACCAACTCAGTGCGGCAGGGTGGTAGTACCTCATCCCATTTGGTGTCGTCCGTTACCATTATCTATGGACAGGGATTCTTGGACAGCACATATGGTAGCTCGTTCGCCTCTCGAGCCATGTACTCTACTAGGAAGTCAAAATTCCTGCAGCAGCAAAGCCCAGCGGGAAAGCTTACTCCTCCCATTATGCATTCTCTCCAGCCAAACTATACAATGCTTATCAGTTTTTAGGGTAAACTTACGGCCCTGCAAGTAAGGCCTGTATTTACATAATGCATGCACGATCGCAAAAAACTCCTGTACGTTGACATGGAACTATCTTTCTGCATTGCCAAACTTTGCACTGTGGTAGCTTATTAGGTGTTTCCGCCCTTGTTCGTCCACCTAGTAGAGCACCGCTCCAATACCCTCCTGAATTGTTTAAATTTTGTATGGTAACCGGGAGTTCCAGGTTGAACCTGGCTAATAGTTTACAGTTTTCAAACACTTTTATTTCCTAAAATGCTTTATCTGCTCGTGGGGTCCATACAAATCTCCATTTTTCTGACAGCAGTTCTTTATGTGGTGCGGTAATGACAGAGAAATTAGAAATAAATTCCAGCAACCAATTAATTAATCCAAAATATTTTCGCACCTGTTTGTGTGACCTGGGGGCTGATTTCACCTGTATCTATTTTATGTGTTGCGTTTCCGGTTTGTGTCCGTCCCTTGAGACGTAATGCCCTAAAGACTCCATCTTACTCATGCTCACCTTGCACTTGTCAACTCTTCATGTCAGTTTGTCAGGGTCTAACCTATCAAACACAAGGCTCAGATGGTATAAGTGTTCCTCCCAATTACTCGGCCACACTAACACGTCGTAAATGTATGCCATCATAAAGTCTCCAATGTACCTGTGTAAATCATTTACCATGAGATTTTGAAAAGTGGCAAGTGCACATTTTAGCCTGAATGGCATGAAACAAATAGAAATCTTCTCCCATCAAGTGTGTTGAATGCTGTCTTTTTAAGGTCTTGTGGTACGGGTATGATGGTACGGGTCCTCGATGGTATGATAGTCGACTTCTCACTCGTCTACCTCGACGACTTAGTCATATGGTCGGAGATGTGGGAGGAACGTCTAAAACACCTGTCACTTGTACTCGAGACATTAAAGATAAGTGGATTAACTTGTGCCATTAAAAAATGCCAGCTTGGCAAGAGCGATCTAGATTTTCTAGGTCACATGGTGAATAAGCAAGGAAACCAACCGAACCCCGAACAGGTGGGGCTGATTGAGAGTCAGGCACCACCACATACACATAAACAACTACGTAAATTCTTCGGCCTAATCAATCGGTTACGTGAACACATACAGGATTTTGCAGTCACCACCACACCCATCACAGACCTGCTATCTCCACAAAAGCAGTATGTGTGGGGCAGGGAACAGGAAACAGACTTTTTGCAAAACAAAGAAAAATTTCGAGAAAGTCCTGCTATAGCACGGTACGATCCAGCAAGACACCTTTACCTACAGACCGATGCTACCCAGGAGGGGCTATGCGCCGTGCTCTACCAGCATGGCGACACAGGTGAAAGAAGGGTAATCGACTTAGCGAATGCGAAATTGGGAAGTACCAAACACAGATATGACATCAATGAAAGAGAATGTCTCTGTGTTATGGGCGATACGAAAGTATAGGCTGTATGTAGAATATAGTAGGTTCACGTTGCGAATTAATAATCGCTGCCTAGTATGGCTCAACAACATGTGGGAAGCCAGGGGCAAACTTACGAGATGGGCACTTTTGATGCACGCTTACGATTTTGCTATCGAAGACGTATGGGAAAGGAGAACAAACTAGCAGACATGTTATCACGGGCGCAAGAAGCGAAAGTAACGGTCACAGACAATGTTGAATGGGAGGAGGTATTACCCCCCGTTACTACAGAACCGGTTATGGAGGCAAATGTAAACAGGGTAACAGAAAGAGAGAATGACAACGTGATTGCATATTTGTACCACTGCGTAGTGATAGCGCAAGAAACTTGTGAGTTTGCGAGAGAGAAGAAAGAGCGATTTAAAAAAGAACACGTAGGCGGATGGAGATGTGTAGAAGTGCATACTGAGACGTTCTCACCGCGAGATGATACAAAATGGAGACTGTATGTACCACCTAGTTACAGGGAAAAAGTGTATGGACATGCTCATGGGAGCATAATGGCAAGACACCCCGGTGCCGAGCAGGCAGTTAAAAACCTTTTAGAACAGTTTGTCTTGCCCGGTGTCACTCATTATGTTAAAAATGGTCTGTTTAGGTCTCATGGGGCCTTATCCGAAATCAGCTGGTGGAAGGCGATTCTTATTAGTAGTAACAGACAGCTTTTAGAGATGGATCGAAGCTTACTCGGTAAACAGTGATAGGACCGGGCAGATTGCAAAATGCATGGAAACAGAATTTTTCACAAACTGAAGTTTAAGGCGCAACCCCGGTTCCATGTGGGCGAGCACCATAACAGTTGGGCCGAACACCTGCCCACCCCACTCTTCACGCTCAGGCGGAGAGTAAATGCAGCGACCAGACAAACTCCGGCACAAGTCCATCTAGGAAGAAATAAAAGTCTGCTGAACGAGAGAAATTGTCCACGAGAGAGAGAGAGAGAGAGCATGTGAGAGAGAGAGAGAGAGTAGCAAGACAGAAACAAGTAACACACGAGACAAGAGGCGCAGGCACCGTTATCGCGAACAATTGGCAGGTGAGAGATGCGAATTGCTGGTTGCCAGAAACCAACTACCAACAACAGCACTAATGGTAGGACAGGCCATATATGTCCGAACTCATCCGCAGTTCGCAGCCCGCAAGAACTTTTATGTAGGACTGGCACAATGCTGGACTGGGCCTCACCGAGTGGTAAAGACCTTGGGCCTGACCACATACCTGGTCAGGACAGGCTGCAAGACGTTAAGGATCCACCGTGACGACATTCGGACAGCGGCTGATAGGGCTCCCAAGAAAAACGGTGGCGAGACCCAAATCGGTCAAGAAAGGCCATGCTCAGGATGAGCACTTCAGGAGAGATAGTGAAGTGGAAAGTGTTCTAGGACATGCAGGAGGGGTCAGAACAACTAGTGCAGGTGGGGTGTTGATGCCGAACGACACAGAGTTCACCAGGGGGTTACATCACACCAGCGCCACGAACAAGCAGGTCCCTGCATTTGAGATGGATGGTAACGATGCAGGAATGAGGGGTGAGGGAGCTCCAGAGGTGTATATAGAACAAGAGGCGCCGGAGCAATCAGCGAGAAGCAAGGACCACCAGGAGCCCCATGACGGCTTCAGCACTAACGAGCCCGTGGTGACAGTCCCTCGACGGGAGGTGAAGCAGTACCTTAAGAGAGTATACTGGCAGAGGACACAGGAGATCCAGAGCCACCCGATACGGAGGGGCCGACAGGGGTGAGCCCAGTAACCGACGTCGACAGGTCCGACGGGGATGGCCCGTCGAGCCATACTGTTGAACAAGAAGAGCTGGAAGCAGCACTGGTACTCCCAGAAGAGGATGGGTAATGGGAAGAACCATATCCCATCACAGCGACACCACTTGTAAGCCTGCAGGAATACAAAGCACAAGAGCTTCGGGGCAGGACCCGACTAACTGGAATGCTATTACCGGGTCGCAACCAGACACGAGACGACTGCTGCAGTTAATAAAGTGGAGGGTTAAGCAGCGAGGACAGCGAGAGTGGCAGGTTGCCCAGCCCACTACCACTCCAACGTCCCAAAAGTGAATAGCGCCTGCACGGGAATGTACCACCTGCAGTAGTGCCACAGCGCTCCAGAGAGTGCAGGTTCGTACACAGCAACCAAGGAACAACAGACTGCCAGCATGTATGGAGACCTATATGCTGTGTCCTCGCCGCAGGGAGCAAAGGAGATGCTCCTGCTGCGAGTGAGTCGCCGGCTGCAAACGGACTCACTGGAAAGGAATGTGTGTTTTGGGGGGGGGGGTGTTTAATGCCATCCGCTTCTCTTTAGCCTGTTTGCAACATATACTATATGCAGAGCTCTATTATACTAAACATATTGATTATAACACAAAATTTTTATTATGACCTGAATACAAACCCTGACATATATATTAAGAAACTGAATGTGGACAATGAAACACCACCTAGTAACAGTTCGAAATGAATAACTTGTATTATATCACATGAACTTCTGTTTATGCCAACGTATCACAATATTACATGTATCACTGTATGTCCAGATTTTAATTGTTATATGTTTAACACTGTTTTCCTTTTTGGTGTGGGCAGCAGGTTTGTTATGGGTTATGTGTATGGATGTTATTTCTGTTAGTAACACTATTTGAAATTAAATATCCTCCTTTCATATGAATACGAAATATTATTAAACAATAGGTGGACACTTTTTAAGTGAAATTGAATGTAATGGTGTAATAAAAAAATATATACAAAAATTAAAAAGAATAAAAAATACAGTAATAACTAAAAAACAATTATTTACTTTTAATACCATTTATTACGGATGAAAATACAATTCCACATGACCAAGAATATGCATATCGCCAGTAGTACCAATTAATTTACGATACATCCAAAACTGATCACCAAGTTCCATCTTCATCTTGTTACGCGAAAACATGGACGTATTACTAAACACTCTAACCACAGCAGTTTTATCAACCTTCCTCTCATGAACTGGAAAATTATTCCTACATATTATATCACGAACATCAATGTCACCAATCTCCTTAGGCGCAGTATTCTTGTAAACATGAGACTTTCGGAAGAAACACAATTCCAACAAACCACTACCAGCTTTAGCAGTTATACCTTGAAGACCAAAGCGATACAAAAAAGACAATAGAAGATAACTCTCTTCCACATCGACGACCTTAACTGTCCAAGACTAGTCATCCTTGTTGACATCCTAAGTAAAATACAAAGGCTCAAGGACGCCTGTTCACGACACGGTCAATCAAGGAGACCTAAAATATTCTGATGGCCCCCCACAGGCATTTATTAATGTTTTGTATTTTTAATTAATTATTATTTCACACATGTTTCATCCACATTTCGTTTCATACAGTGTAATATGTCCATTAAAGGGTTTTTGTGTAAAGCATAATTGTTTTTGTAAGTTTTGTAGCATTTAAAGTAACATGGATGTGTTTTCTGGAGATTTAGAGTGTAAGGAAATAGTCAGCGCGGCTGGCCTGCCCGCCAAACCTCCGCCGGAACTTCGCATGGGATAGTTAGTCATACTGTGGTGTCTCGACGAGTTGGACGTAGTGACCGACAGGGTCGCGTTTCGTGTGCTTGTGCGGTGCTTAATCTTTGTTCACTAATCACTTCACAGCAATAGACATTAATATTCCAGAACCTTGTGTTACTGTGCAGCCGCCCAAGATTCTCTAGTGCTCTCTGCCCAATGGAATAGCATCGCCTGGGAAGGCTTAAGTTTTCACATAAGTTCTTTGCCGCCTTCGGCCGTTTGTACAGTGTCACCCTGCCGGCGGGTTAAGCCCAGCACAGTGTATAAGTTTGCTTCCTGGAGGAGATATTAATAAAACCCAATATTTCAACGTATAACGGTCTGCATTCTCTTCCTGGTTGCCTACAGGCCATAGGGGCACTGGACCTAAACTTTCCCGCCAATCATTAAGGGTTATGTATTCATGTTTTGTATTATTTTCGGTGTTTTTATCTACGTACATCTAATTATGGGTGTGTGAACCACGCCAAGATCTCTCTGTGCAGGGTTTCAGTAACATAGCAATCTTTGTATTAATCACGATGGTCGGATCACCGAGAGGACACTGCCCATAGGTTGTCGACACACGATCCAGAGAGGAGAAAATTCTGCTCTACGCTAGCTAGTTGGTATTTCACTTAAAATACTTGGCCCCTGTCATCTACAAGTAGAAGAGTTGGTGAGAATCTACAGAAAATTTACCTGTCCCGCTCACAACCTTAATGAACACTACTTTGCTCCACTACCTTGCCATCAAATGTTCTCAATTACCATTAGTTTAACTAGCTGATGACTAGCTGGTACAGCATTCAGAAATGAAATTAATAATATAGATGCACTTAAACATCGATATACACACTACAAAAGAAACATTGCTCAAATTGCAACTGTTTTTCTAAGGTTCTGTGACATATGAGAAAGGAAAAAATCACTTGAGAACACTGCAACATTCAGCACAAGACACTACACGAAGAACACATGACACTCTTATCTTAACACGATCAATACAAAAACACAAAACTTCATCAAAAGAACAGTGATACTTATCAATGAGGCACAGCATATGATTCAATTGGGACAAACAAGAAAACATTTTATGAGTTGCGCCTCCAGAGGTGCTGCGATGTGTTCGTGTCCTGCCTGGGAGCAGGTGGAGAACAAGAACTGGCGATGTGCCCACCGCCACATTCGGTAGAGTGAACGATATTGAATGTGGTCATACGGCCGATGGCCTACGGTGATTTTGGATACGCAGTCAATATGAAAGAGAGCTAATTTAATTGTCACTTAAATCATGTTGAATGTAAAATATTTCCTATGGGGTGAAGCTGTCGGCCACTTCGCATGCCTATATTTTCACTAAATTTGCTTTGCTTTATGGAGGTAGACACCATAAATACAGAACATACACTGAAAAGACTTTAAGGTAGATACTGCTATGAGGGCGCAGAATCTGATGAATTCCGGAGAGTTAATACAATAAAGCACGTCTAATTATGGTATAACTGTTTCATTACCGCAAAGGTACAATGAAATGTTGCTGTACACAAAAATATATACCCTTGGTTAAGTGGACTCAGCACTCTGGCCCTCCCGGTGGTCACTAATGTGGAAATAAGGTGTAGACTTTAAGCTATAATTACGTAAAAACGTGTCTCACGCATGAAATCCTGGTATGCTACTTCAGGATGCAGAGAGACTCCCCTTGGCTAACTAAAAGTACTTAAATGTACTTAAATTACGCTAACTATTGCAATGAAAGACATTACAGCCTAGATTGAATTGCCGAGGGTGGTATGTGGAGCTTACCGTCTGCCCTGCTGGTTGTCTCGAGAGATGAAGTCTAACTAATGACAATGCATCGGCTTCGCCACACGTCCGGCAAATCCGGCGCCAAAATGAAAACATGAAAAAATGTAACTTACTAACAAACATGACTGATGAAACTGACATTGTACACACTTATGATTATTAAACTAAAACATAATGGTGACATACTCATGAACACCGGAGCCCCAGATATAGCTAATAATGTGATGTCACGAGTATGTCCCCGCACTTGAAGGGTGATATTAAATTAAATGATTCCTCAGGTGGTCGATTCTGGTTAGATGATTACATGCACACTCTTATAAATAACATAATAAAAACTTTGTATGTTGTAATGATTATAATTACAGGAATGCGTGTGGATGTGAAGATACACGGATTTCACCACAGAGTAGATAACATATCTTCTATGATATGTTATCTACTCTCTATGCTGGAACGGGAGGATTCCCTAGTTAATTATGTTGCAATCATCGCTAAAATTGAATAAAAATGCTCCTATTATTTAATGCGGATAGGGAGTTGCTCGTCACTTTACACTTCCTGCGGGAATGTGATTCCCCACCTTTTCACACTATTTGGAGCCACGTCGCACTCCGGATTCGGCCACGGAGCCTGTCGATATCGTGCACATTAGAAAGTTTAGGGAATAAGCGCCGCCGCTTATACCAGTGTTCCCTCCAATCGCTGTTATGTCTAATGGATATGACCTAACGAGAGACACTCGTTTAGATCACATATCCATTTATCACGAGAGGTACCTGTTGTGATGAATGTTAAATATTAAGACCGCCAGTCACGAGTTACAGGGCGGCAAGATAAGTATTAACGTCATTCTTGACGACCTACACTGATCGAGACCGCGAACTAATGTCGATCAGTCAAGTGTTGCTGTGTGGTTAATGCATCTGCGATGGAACAAACAGGTACAAGGGATACGTGGAGATTGTAAGGCCCACGATGATGCTGTGCTGCATTGCCTGCCGATGCTCCAAGATGAAGACCCTGCTGATGGTGAAGTGCCGCTGCCCATGCTCGCGAAGGGGGTTGTTCCCATTGCAAGTGGTGCACACCAGCCGATGCAGATGCTGACGCTTGGAGCGGTGGGGACGAGTCGTGACCCGCTCTTCCGTCGCCTCGTCGTCAATTCTGCTGATGCTGTCACTGCTCTTCGGACCCCTTGATGCTCCTTCTTCTGGTGAGGGGAAAGGTATGCTGTCCCTTGCTGGACTTGATACTCCTTCTGATAAAACTTCCTCTGTGCCCCTGATGCGGTCCTCCGATGCGAGATCAGCCGGTATCGTAGTCTTTGTTGGTGCCATGGCGAAGCTTCCCCGTAGGCTGATCGGGCCCGCAGCAGCCCCCACTGACTCGCTTTGTGCGACATCTTCCGAAGGCAGTGTATTTACAGTGGATGAAGTGACACTACGGTCTGGTTCACTTCGGTTTGCAAGGCCTGTGATGTTAATGTCGTGATATGTTTGAGACGATATGTTCTCTTCATCTTGCCTCTCTTCTTCCCCTGCAAACATTATGAGTATATGACTACAGGATGTGGCAGTGGGAAAACGGTGCCGAAGAGCACTCCCATTTGTTCTTGAGCTTGCCTCTGCTTTGCCATTGGGCGTTTCTGCAACATTCTCTTGGCCATTGGACTCTTCCTCTTGCTCAGGAGTTTCTGCTCTGAGTCCTTGCATGGCTAGGCGAAGGTCGTCACGGTGTACAGCCACCTTGAGCATGCTGCTGACATTGATGAGATAAGTCGTATACCTCAGAGATTTTACAACATGTGGTCTGCTCCACTTAGGTACACAATTCTCTCCAATACTTCCCATAAATTGTGTACCATTGTCTGTTAAGAGAGTACGTTGTTTACCCCATCGGGCGTAGAAATCGGTCTCCAATACACGGGCTATTTTGCGTGTCTGTGCACTGCAAACTGGATATGCTTCCATCCATCTTAAGCACGAGTCACCACCACAAGAATGAATCGCTTGCCATTAGGGGTGCGTGGATATCGCCCCATCAGGTCCAGTGAAATGGATTCTAATGGCTCCCGTGGCTTCCATGATTGTTGTTGTGTTACTCCATCTGCTCTCCCACTCTTGCAGAGATTACACATTACGCACGCCTTCATGTATTTCCAGACGTATCTGCTAACGCCGGGAAAGTGTAAATTGTTCTGCATATTTCTTGTGGTTTGTGATGCGCCAGGATGGCTTGTAAATCGTACATAAAGTGCATGATGAAGCACTTGTTCTCGTGAATTTTGGGCACATAAAGCTATAAGGTTGCTTCAGGACGAAGCGATAGTGTTTCGATGAACATATCGTTCATTCGCCACCACTTCTGTTCACTCTGCATGATGCAGGGGACGCGATGTTGGGTGTCCGTACACTGTAGTTGTGCAATTAAAACACTGTCCTATAAGTCGTTGACCTCGAGTTCTTCTTCCTCAGGAGCCTCAATGACGACACAGCTCAAGAGGCCATCGCCACTTGTTGGATAGTTGGCAGGGGTAAGGGAAGTAGGTCGTCCCACTCTTCTTGGTCCACAACTACTGTTTCGCCTGGTATGTATGACAGCTTGTCTGCTAGCTGATTCTCAGCTCCTGGTACGTCCTCCATCTCGAAATCGTACGCTTGCAGGAGGAGTGCCCACGTGCTAATTTGCTCCTGGCTTCTTTCATAGTGTGATGCAAGAGTAAGCACAAGTTTTCAGTTTATACTGTGAACCGTGACGCCGCCTGAGCCCTTCAGACCATTTGCCCGCCGCAGAAACCAGTGCAACACAGCCAACACCAGACTCTACAAACACATACCCCTGCAACTGTGTATTTCGACTGCGTTTTCTAACTGAAGTCGATCACACCGCATCAGTGCGAGAGAGTTGAACAGCAGTGATGTGTGTGAAGCAATTAAATTGCTAGGCAGGGAAAGTGTGGGGAGGCCATGTGGCCGAGTGTGCTCGCACGCACGAATCTCAGGAAAGAGTACTTGTGTGCTGTCCAGGGCGGACATGGAAATAAACGCAATGAGAATGTCACATAAGATACATATGCACAAGGAACAATATAAGAAACTCTCCTTAAAGTCCTAGAGGACTTAATAATTGAGTTCCAGTGTTTTTTTATTTTCCACTCACATGTTTATCACCATCACGTCATCGACCAGAGTCTATGGTATGTTATATATTTATGTTTTGTAATCACGTATATTTTAATGCAAGTTCTAATAACATAAGTTGAGTGCAAGTGTTGATGCAATGTTCAGTCATTGTCTTGTGTCTTGAGAGTGTGGAATCGCGGTCCATCGTCTGCGCGATTTTCCGTGCGCCTGGGTGGTCTTAAAAATTTTGTTCAATCACTTCACTTCAATAGATATTTAATTAACAGGAACCCTTTGTAACAACTGCCCGGGACTCGCCACCTCTCACTTTCCCTTGGTTTGCATCGCCAGGGAAAGATTAATGTACAAGTAAGTTTTATCGGCTTCGCACCACTTTGTAACAGTACTACCCTGTCCGTGGGTTAAGCCTGACACTGTAATTGCAATTTGTTTCAAGAAGAGAAACGGTAACAAACCCATTGGAAAGAACATGTGGCTATGCGTTTATCATTCTGGTGGCCTTCGGGCTAAAGTGTTTTTATCAAAGAAGTAATTATGTATGCATTTAGGGTTTTGTCTTCATTTACTAAAATTATGGTGTGGGGATCACCTAAAATTCACTGCACAAAATGTATGTTTTAATTATAAACCACTGAGGAAATTCAATGCCTGAAGTATCACTGCCCTTGGTCATCGGTACACAACTCAGAGAAGCAGAGTTTACTCTGCCACCCACTGTATTGTTACTAGACAATGCCTGGAGTCCAGGTATTGTATAATCCTAACCAATCACGGCAGCCTGACTAGTGTCCAACGTCGCCCAACTCAGTGGTGTATCCTTCTGCAAATTATTCTCATCAATTTGACCATAACAAAAATTCTGCAAAAATCCCAGCACAATTTCTGAAAGTTTCAACTTCCTTATAAACTTTTCCCTGGACGTTTCATCAACTACCTGCAACAGGGGAACAACAGGAAGCATCACATCAGTTCAACAGCAGTCTTGGGACGCCGTTCCGATGTCAGTAGATGCCAGGAAAAATCAACACATGGTTTCACGCCAGAAAGTGCGGGAAAAAACCAAGTAATCGCCATTGTACAATGCAAGGGAGGACGAGCATGGCAGCCATTTTGGAGCATCATGGTGATTTCAGCCACCACTCCGCCTCCCTCAATGACAAATACTCAGGGTAAGTCGTGCCAACGATGCATGCTCCACAAGGAACATGAGGAGGAAATGAATAGTGGAAAGGATTAAAAGAAAATCTTCTCCTCCCGCGCTGTTCACTCCCCGCATGCTGGCAGTCAGCTGAATGTGCGACATCCGTTAACCCCTGCTCGCGCCGTGCAGGTTAGCCGCGATCTCCGTGCTTCCGTGCTGCATAACGCAGAACTTCCATGTCCATGCTTCCATGTCTATGCTTCCGCATCGTACTTCCGCGATTTTACAAACAAAAGTTACCATGGTATTGCAAGATAACAACAGCACATCACACGTCAACAGCACTCATGTGGCTCCGATTGAAACTTCGCTATCAGACAGGCAGCCAACAGCAGTGCCAACCTTACCAACCATGCTGCTTCCCAGGGTACCACAGACACCCTATACACCTTCAATGTCCAAATACTACCAACCACCCATGTACCCCCCAAGTCACCCAGCATTTTTTTGGTCAAGTTCAATCCCTTTTCCCATGGCAACGCTAGTAGCAGCCACGCAACCAACTCCAGCAAACTACACCACTAAAACATAGAATGCAAGTTACCCACCACTGGGACTCGTACACCGGCTGATGCTGACCCGTTTTTAAACGATGCCCACATTTCGGGCCAGCTGAATGAGGATCCAACTGCCTTCATTAACAACTGTGTGACCAGATTGCAGAGGTATGGGGTGTTCGATGACGAGTGGCCAGACCGTTTGGGGAAATAGCTGGAGGGAAATGCCAAGCATTGGTGGCGCTCTATAAACCACTATGGGATCACGTGGACGGAATTTTACCACTCCTTGCAATGTCGTTTTTGTGGAACATTCACCTCCATACAAGCAGAATGAAAGCTCACACTTCAGGAGCAACAGCATGGAGAGAAACTAAGCGCCTTCATCAACCGAAAAGCTCGCCTTGTTCGTCGCTTCCGACCAGAACTTCCAGAACAGGAGGTGTTAAAGGTGATTAATGAAACTGCTTGCGCAGAATATCGTGCTGCATTAGTGCAACTTCTGAACAGTGGGTTGGAAGAAATCACGAGAGCAGCGATAATTCTTGAACGCAGCTCCTGTCAGCATTAGCGTGAAACTACAACTACATGATAGCGCCACGGCTGCAGAGAGGACAACAGAAACGACGAGCAAGACGAGCCAGCGAACAGGCAGCAAAGGAAACAGTATGAAGCAAGACCGAGTCAATCCAATATCGTCCAACAGCAAGTGTACAGTGCGCATGGACCTGTCAACAACGGCAGTGCGAGAAGAGAAAATGCAAATTTCGTTTAGTGGGACAAGACACAGCTACCTAGGATGCCATACAGGTACTGCAGAGAGGAGATGTCCCACTGGCACTCTAAGTGCCCCGAACAACCCTCGCCCTCACTCGCAGAACAACACACAACAAGATCAGCTGGGAAATGGTTGGTAGGGGTGAAGGGTCTGACACATCTTCCACCTCTAGAAAACACCACAACAGCACGAAGTTGACACCACAGCAGTCGCTTGTAAACCAGGTTAGTTTCAGCAGCGCCAAATTCATCCGAATACTTGTATTAATTAATAATGTACGTTGTCATGCCTTGATCGACACCGCAGTCTCGCACAAATTTTGTCAACCGAGATTCATAGATGCAATGGATATAATATCCACAGGACATGTGATCCAGCTAGTAACTGGTAACGAGGGTGTTTCTGTTAAAGGCCAGGCGACAGTAACTGTTAGGGTCCATGACTTGGAAACAATCACAACTGCAATTATTTCCACAGCGATCACAGATGATGCGATTTCTAGGTGTGCCCTGGCTAACCGAGCAGAATACCATTATAGAGCTGGCAGAAGGAAGGTAGGATACATTTTGGGTGTAAGGAGAGAAGAACCGTCTATACACTAGATAGCAGGGCTAGAGAAAACACGCCACGAGTAAAGCTGGCGGAGTTTGAGCACGACATCCCAGTTGAACATCAAGCAATGTTTCAATTCGTACTTGCTGAAAGGAGAACAGTCTTTGCTAAACATGATGCACCCAGTTGTTGGGTGGTTGGCTGTGATAGGGGGAAGTAGGTCATTCCACTCCTCTTGTTCCACCGCTACCATTTCACCTGGCACACATGAGAGCTTGTATGCTAACTGATAGTCAGCTCCCGGTACGTGCTCCACCTCGAAATCGTATGCTTGGAGGATGAGTGGCCAGCGTGCTAATTTACTCCTGGACTCTTTCATTGGGTGAAGCCAGAGTAAGCAGCGGTTGTTGGTTCGTAGTGTGAACTCTAGGTATGCCCTGTAACATTTAATGGCCCACACTACGGCCAGACACTCTTGCTCGTTCATATAATACCTACCCTCAGTTGCCCCGAACTTTGCACTATTGTATTCAATGATGCACTTCTCTTGGTTATACCCAATCTGATAGAAAACTGCTCCCAAGCTGTTTTCACTTGTGACTCTCTGAAGATATAATTGGTGACTTGGGTCGTGTCGAGCCAATAACTTGCACTCCCTGAACTTGCTTTCGATCTCTTGAAAACTTGCTTCATGTTTCGCTGTCCACATGTTCTTTATGATGGGTGACAGCATGTCAGTGAGTGATGAGGTTATGGTTGCAAAATCCCGTATGATATACCACAGTCAGTTCACTAACCCGATGAATTACATCGTTTGTTTCCTTGTGTGCGGCAGCCTGACAGCATCTGACACCCTGGGTATATTTATTCCCTTCTTTTCACCATCACCACTCCTGAAAAATCCCATTCCAAATTTTACTGGCATTGCCCATGCATCACATCCATGACTGTGGATCTGATCTAATTAGGAAAATTTACTTTAGTGTGTATGTTCGTTGTGTTGGGAAAAATTACTTAAGGGCACCGCCTTTGCATCGACTCTTGCATTTGTTGCAGGCTGTACGGTCACATACAAAGGTACGAACATAAACTGAAACTCCTGGTCAGTGAAAGTGTTTCAAAATATTCCGGTGGATTTGTTCAGCACCAGTATGTGCTGCAAGATTGTTTGAATGTGTGTTTTGTAGCATAACGCTGCGGGCAGCAAGCGGCACATTCTTTCTTCAGAAGTCAGTGTAGTTGTTGGCATGTGACTCCATGGTACCGTTAAGCATGCACCACCAGTCGTTGAACTGTTGCTCGCATTGCAAAGTCCACTTACGTGTGACGGACTACACAACTTGTTTGTTTACCACATGCATTTTCACTGTGATAAAGGAAGGTGCTTCTGGTAGCACAGTTACGCTTGTGCACTGCAAACATGACGTGGCCTGTTTTCGTGTTTGTTGATGGGGAAAGGGGGGTAATAAGACATTTTCCCACACTTCCTCATCACATGCAATCTCTTCTCCTGGCATTAGAGACAGGTGTTCGGCGAGTTGGTTTTCCACGCCTGCCACGTGCTATACTTCGTAATCGTATACTTGCATCAAAAGAGTCCAGCTTGTCAGTTTACTTTGACTCTCCTTCATACTGTGTAAACACTTGAGGCAGCGGTTGTCGGTCCGCGGTGTGAAGTGTTTGTATTCCAGCAGTACTCGGTATTTCTTCAAACTCCACACCATGGCCAGGCACTTATACTCATTTACGTCGTACCACCACTATACTGGGAAAAACTTGGCGCTTCCGAAGTCGACGATTTGCCCTTCGTTGTCTTCTGACAGTTGGAAAATTACCTCACCGAGTCCTTTCTCCCTTACGTCCATCTGAGCATACAATTTTCGGCTGCTTGGCATTGCTCCACAGAGCTTGGCATTCGCGAAAACTGTCCAGTATTATTTTATTTTTTGATTATTTTGTGTACGTATGCGTGATATTTCTTACTGATACGCCATATCACGGACCTTTGGTTTGAATGAAATAAATTTGGCGGAAAAAATTTTAGAATGTAATAATTTTGGAAAAAAATTGCCTCTTTATGTTTACTATATAGCTCGCTGGCTTACCTAATATCTTTGGAGCCCAAATGTTTTTTGATTTCGTGGAATGATGCAATAACGAGGAAATAGATCCTGCTATTGAAATTTTATTTATTAAAAAAATCGAAATTACATTCATGTTATATCGTTTCTCTGTCAGACCGAGCAATTTTTATTACTACCACGGCTTTGGGTTAAAAAAAACTGCAGAGTTATCGTTGTTCGTACCCGAATGTATACTAGTTTTCTTTCCGATCTCGTTTATTCCGTCTCCATGAGTGAAAGGAGTGAGTTGTTTTCTGCGTTATTTTCCAGCTTAAAACCGCATTAAGATGGGGAAGTAGTCGATTAACGACTCTCGCACACACGCAAGTGTGCATAGACAGATATTAAAAATGGGGTAAGTGTAATTTCATCTTCTACTGCGTTCTTATAATTTTTGCATTTAGGCTTGGCGGAGTCTGGATTCGTAATTCTGTTGTTTTGAATTGGGATACCGAGTTATTTTTTAACTTTGCAGTGACGTGGGTAAGGTAAATGATGTTTTGTTAAAATTAATTAGTAAGATTAGAATAATCGCGTGTAGTGTTGTGTCCGACTTAACATCGAAAGTTCATTGCTCTCTTGGGTAACTTTTTTTTGTGTTTTCCTGGGTTTGCAGTATTCATTAAACTCATCATTTTACAAAACATACTGACCTAATTGTAAAGGAATGTGCAGTCTATTATTATATTGGTATTGTATTCTAGAATACTTAACTTGCAAGACGTGGTTTTAAATTTGGGGGCGTGGTTTTAGTGCACTCTTGCAACTCACCTACGTCAAACTTACTCCAGTAAATTTAGATTCTAATTTCAGAGTAATTTCCCAAGTACACTTGAAAATCAAGTGTACACTACCTTGAATCACAGACCGTGTTCCAAATAGCAAGAAATGTGCACTCACACTCGGCAATGTCACAGAGTGCTGTTCCAAATATCCAGCGAGAGTGACTGTTTGCACATGCATGCTCTATCCGTGCTCGCTACAACCGCCATTCTTTTGTTTGTTTTCTAACACAAAAAATTAATAAACTGCCTTAATTTCATTCTCCTGCATGTGACTTTCGTAAACAAATATACTATAAGTTAGGCCTATTTTGGGTTACGTATTACAATTTACGAATTCGAATAGCACAGGAACAAGTTTTTTTTCACTGTAAAGTATTTTCAGTAAATATTTAATATCATTGTATGTATTAATTCTGAAATTATTAATTCATAATTTTAAAATAAACTGTGCCAAAATTCAAAACTAAAACTGTTTATTTCAGATAAAATTTATACCTGACTTTCCATACATTACTATCATCATACCCATCATCCCTGCTAATATATATATATATATATATATATATATATAATATATATATATATATATATATATATATATATATATATATATATATATATATATATATATAAATTTATTCATGCAGAATAACAATCAATTGCAGAAAGTGTCGATTAATTTTAAGAGTGCGAGTGACGATAATGAGGAAGTGCAAGAGCAAGAACGAGTGTGTGTGCTGGCTATTTGGAATACAACCTCAGATTCTTTTCCCAAATACACTTTAAAACGTAGTGATCCACAAGTACACTTCAAAACCTAGTGTATACTACTTCACTAGTCAAGTATGCATCTGTTTTTTTTTTTTTTTTTTTTTTTTTTTTTTTTTTTTTTTTTTTAAGCCTACCTTCACTAGTCAAGTATGCATGCTTCCGGAACTTTTTTCCCCATTTTGCATATTTGTGCTACGGCTTTGTTACACTTCTGCAAGTACACAAAAACAGTGTGCTACACTTAAAAAATAAATTTGGACACTTGTGCTAACATTTTATGTTACATTTCTACGAGTAAACTTGAAAACTTAGTGTATACTGTGAGTATGCATACTTTTCTTAATTTTTTTTAAATTTGGTTACTGTGCTAAGATTTTTGATACACTTAAACAGGTTCATTACACTTAAAAATCAAGTGTATAACTTGACTACAGTTGAGTATGCAAACTTTCTGTATATATTTCTTACATGTTACGTACTTGTGCTAAGACTTACACAGTAGTTCCCCGAACTTGGAGTGGTGCCATAGTTGAGTGACACTGGACAGAAAAATGTTTTTTGTTAACTACTAAATGCTCTTTGCATAGGTATATCAGATTCATTGCGATCTCAATTTGGTTTTTAGTCAGTAGGTCACCGGAATTGGAGTCATTTTTGAAAAGGCGAGTACAGTGCACAAATATAAATTTTCTTGTAAGTTTTGCATAATTGAACTAAGATATTCTGTTACACACATTAAACGCTTTGTATTAAGAATTAATGGTGTGGAATTATAACCCCAAATTTTTTGTTTCTTTGAAAAATTAATTTGCTTTAGATAATACTCACCGAATCACTCACTATTTACACGGCGTATATGAATATGCACACCACATCATCAGTCCATTTGAGCACACTACACAGACACTAATCACCGCACATATATTATAATGTACCTTTTCCCTTTCTAAACAAGTATAGAAACACTCGTAATTTCACACAATTATTAGATTTAGCACTTCAAACAACATGAATTGCAATAAAACGGGTGTTTAATCACTTGTAAATACAAAACCTCCAACAGGACACAAATCAAACCAACGTCTGGCAATTTCCCACAATCCACTTGATGTTAACCAACATGGATGTGCAGTGTATTGTAAAAATAACATGGCATTATACATAGCATCTTATAAACAACGTCTCTGCATCATGTACGGTATCTATATTTATTCTACAAGTAATACGTTTTATCCTCTCGTCAATATAGACCAAGTAAGCCTTGAGTAATTCACCATAATGTTCTGACAATGCTTCATACCTGTGTTTACCTGTATGACCTCAATGCCATGCTGTAATTATACCACGTAAATGACATTTTACGCATAAAATATTTGTGGCAAACAGTATTCTTACATGTAAAACAATTCAGAGATATAGATATCTATAGATTAAAATTCTACTTAAATTATATATATTTCGTAGCATAAATACAGCAATGCTCACCCTCCTCCCTATAACATTTTATTTTATTACAGAAAACTATTTGAAGCCCCTCCAAAATTCCTAGTAATTATGATTACTTATAATCATATCTAACATATCCAGGTATTATGCACAGTTTAGTTTTAGATTTTGCCCAGAATATGTTACATACTGCAAAATGCTTTTCACTGTGAAGTAGCTTCTTCATTATGACTGTAATGAATCTGTATTTAGCTAATTTTGTTTGCTTATGGATATGTTTTATTATCTGTTGAGGTTTTTGAAGAACATGCCATATATAGAGGCATTTGAATATTTCCGTTAGGTACCTACACAGTTTTCTTTGCAATCCCAAAATAGGAAAAAAGTAGAACAAAAATCAAATGAAATAAAGAATTCTATTCGTGCTATGCATCCCACACAATTGATTGTCACATAATTAACTGATGAATAATTTACCACCTTCAAAAGCTTCTTGTGGGATCTACAGAGATAGAACATTAGTGTGAGAGGGTACCAAATGTTAGCCTTGACTTGCTGGTTTTTCTCATGTATTTTCCTTGCTGCACATACTTCCATGCTCATTTGCATTCCATATGGCTACAACCAAGTTTTTTTTATCTTGTATTTACGTACACATTCTTGTCATTAGACTAGCAGAATGAAAGTACACAATGAAGTGAGTAGTGCTGCTGTAGGGGATGTCCCTATAGAGTATAAAGTTTGTTGTTTGTTTATATTTATCTTGTGTTTATTTAATTGTGAACAGAAAATTTTTTGAGTCTTATTTTTTTTTCCCCCTCTCTTTAAAGGATATTTTTAATGTTTTTTTTTTTTTCAACGTAGACATAAATATGGACTAATATTTGTGATTATTAATGTAACACATGATTTATTATTTTATTATATTAGACACAGTTCTGTAGTAATATGAGTTGAAGATTTTATCAGGATTTGGAACTGACCTAGGCTGAATGCTCTTTATATGAGTAATTCAAATGCCAGTTTATTATTTTTCTTTTCTCTTTGGTAAAAAGCAAAATATCTCAGTGTAGAGACAATGATTTTGAGAGAACATTCCAGACAGTTGTTTGAATTACAGTGGAGCCATGTGATTTCTGCCTGCAATAGTGTGTGGCTGAAAGGCTCGTTTTGGTAGAGGACACTCCTGCTAGATGCCATGTAAAACAGACCAGCCTAATTTGTAGGGCGCAAGCTGACATAGTTTTTGCAATGTCCGTCGACGTAAGGGTAGTGCAGACCAGTGTGGAGGAGAGACTGAAAGTCTAAAATGCTTACGACATTTTTAGAAGAGGTCCATTAATATTTAGTTAGTTATTTTAGGTGCAAATGAAGACTATGCCTACTCCCCCTTGGACTGAAGTAAGCCTACCATTTCCGCAGTTGGCGTAGCTTATACTCTTTACCAGATACGTATCATATCCTAAACATCTCAGCGTTATATATATTTTAAACTTTTCCTAACAGTTCTTTAAGAACTTGACTGGCCGAAATATTTCCAAAATTAGAGTACAGTATGATTTTTAATTGGTGCAGAGAAATGAACATAAATGTTGAAGGCATGAACTAATATAGGTACTCAGAAGCTACAAGATTGCCTTGATTGCTCAGACTACTATGGAGCTTGTTGGTTTATCTGAAAAACCAATTTTAAACATTGTACTAATACTTACAATGGAAAAAGGCTGTTCCAGAGTAGTTCTCACTCAGTTAGCATTCTGCTTAATGTAGGTGTAACAGGTGAATTTTAAAGTTTAATAGCATTTCATTTCTATTTGAAAAACCCCACCTTACCTGCAAACGTTTTAAATGGATCTGCTAAATTCTATAAAGTTGTTGCATTTGTATTCAAGTAAGAATAAAATGAGTTATTTTTCTGTTGAATTCATAGATATAATCCTGTCTGGCCCGATATCTACCAATAAACGAAGATCTAATTTAGTTGAGATTCTTTCTCATGGTTGTAGTGTAGAAGTAGCTAGAGTATTTATAGATGCTGAATTATTTTACTATTGGGTATGTTACAATGTCTAATACTATTCTTCTACACCCACACAGTTAGGAATTTTATAGTAAACATTTGCAAAGTCACTCTGATTTAAAGCGAGTTGATATTGGATCTGTCTTGATGATTGTGTATGTTCATACTAATTAATGATATAAAACCAACCAGGCATAACACCATTCCCTTCCCTATTGCCCCTACTTCCTAGTACCGAGACGCTAGCTAATACAGTTCCATGGAGGAAATTGCTTTCATTCATTAATTTGCTGGCCCACATACCTTCAACACTTATATTATTTTTTAATGTATGAATTCTGCAGCAGGAAATATAAACAATTACACCTTACCTCTAAAGAGTTCAAGTAAAGGCCATTCACGGTAAAGTGAGCACTTTTGAAGCCCTGGTTACTTTTTTCATTCAACCAATTTATAGCTTTCCGCCACTTTTTAATGTAAACCCTGACATGTGAGTAATAAACACAGTGTATACATTCACCATACCCAAAACCAAAAGTCCGAGGCCACAATGAAATGTATGTATTGGTTATTATGTCTGATGAAACAGCTTCAAAAAGTGCTCACTTTACAGTGAACGGCCTATAGTAACACTGCTCTTGGCATTGATCTAATAACCAGGCCATGTTTTCTACAAACTGTTCATGGTAGGTAAAGTGAGCACTTTTGAAACAAAAAAAAAAAATCATTGTTCATAACTACATATACACTGTCATGGCATGCAGTAACCTAATTTCCTAATTAAACTGGCAGCAAGATGACAAAAATAGTTCCTAACACTTAGTGTTGTATTACGAGGCTAATGTTCTAATATACGGCCACTAATGGTCGTTCTCAATATTCCATGAACAGTTTATGGTGTGCTGTGGTGTATACCGAGTCTAACGTCAGTGTAGAAACATACATACATACACTCGCAATTAGGCTACCGCCCGGTGGCGAGCTCTCTCATCTCTCCTTCACCCAACCAACTCCTTTTCCACTCCCTTCCTGAATTTACCAACCCCTTCCTGAATTTACCAACCCCTCTCACAGATACCAATTCCTCCCTCAACACATTCCACTCCCTCACAGACCTCACAAGCATTGACTGCCTACCCCGCTCCGTTCTCCTCCACACACTCTGAAGCTTCTCACTGTTGTTTCCTCTTCCCCTAAACACCCCTTTACTTAGCTTGCAGTGTAGCCCTCCTCATCCTCCCTCTTCATTCATCACCCTGTACATCCTGACTAACCGTTCAACTTTCCTCCTGTCCTTCAATGAGCTCCACCCCATTTCTTTCATCATCACTGATGGCCTATAGTTCCCTTCTTCCTCATCATCCTGCCCTTGCCTTCTCCACCTACCCTTCACCCATCTTGCTGCCTTTCTCTGCACCTTTTCCAGTTCTTGCACCTCCACCTCCACTTACGGGTCCCATACTGCTGCAGCATATTCTAACATTGGCCGTACCATTGTGCCATACGCCTTCTCCTTCACCTCACAGCTGACTCCATTCAACACCCTTCCCAGCATACCCAGAGCCCTTCTTCCCTTTGCTACCACCCTCTCTACCTGTTTTTTCCACCTAAGGTCTCCCTGCAGTACAATCCCTAGATACTTATATTCTGCTGCTTCTTCTCTCTCTTGTCCCTCCCATCTGTACATGTCCCTGCTTATCATCTTCTTCCTTGTGAACCTCACTACCTTAGTTTTTCTTACATTTACTCTTGCCTGCAAATTTCTGCCCCCCTCCCCACCTCAGCATATACAACACAATCATCTGCAAACAATCTGATTTTTCCTCTAATCCCCAAACCCATGTCATTTACCATTATGGTAAATAACAAAGGACCCAGCACACTTCCCTGTGGTACCCCTGACGTAACATCCTCTTCCTCCGATATTGCCTCCCTCACTTTCACCCTCTGCCTTCGCCCCCCTGAGAAAGTCCCGTATCCATTCCACTACCCTCGTGTCTGGTATCAGTGCCTCCACTTTCCTCATCAATGTTCCATGGGGCACCTTATTGAATCCCTTCTCAAAATCTATGAAGCAGGCATCCACCTGCTTCCCCTCATCAACTACCTGCACCAGATCCTCTAATAACCCAGCCAGCTGAGTCTCACATGAGTAACCCCTCCTGAAACCACGCTGGGACTCCTCCAACCAATTCCTATTGTTCATTACCCTCACCACATACTGCACCACCAGCCTCTCCATTACTTTTCCTGTACTTGATGTGAGATTCACCGGTCTGTAGCTGCCAGGCCTCCCCCTATCCTCTCCCTGCTTGTGTATAGGTACCACCATAGCATCCTTCCAATCTTGTGGTAACTTACCCTCTCCTAAGGACTTTTTAAACAGCACTTCTAAATATTTCCCCAACTCCTTGCCACCAAACTTTAGTGCTGCGTTTCGTATCCCATCTGGTCCCCCTGCCTTACTGCTCTCCAAACCCTTAATTACCTTTTCTATCTCCCACTCCCTCATCTTAAACTCACTATACACCCCCCGAACCCTGTTTGTCCCCCTATTCCAACCCTCCTTTGCCTCAAACGCTGACAAGTACTGTCCTTGCAGCATCTCCGATTTTTCTTGGTCATTTGTCACATGCCTACCATCCCTTCCTGTTAGCAGAGGGATCCGTTCCTCTCCTCCCCTTAACCACCTAACATACCTAAACAATTTCCCCCATTCCTTGCCTTTTCCTTCTTCCACCATGTTCCCCAGAAATACATTCTTTGCCTGTTTGAGCTTCCTTTCAAGCTCCCTACCCATTTGTTTCATCAATTCTTTAGATCTTATCATCCCTTCATTTCTCCACTTGGCATGTAATTTTCTGCACTTCTTCTTCATTTTCAAAATCTCCTGTACATAATATGGGGGATCTCCCCCAGTCCGTAACCTTTTCATTGGCACAAATTTCTCCAACATAACCTCCATTAATCTTCTAAACTCCCTCCACAACCCCTCTACACCCTCCTCCATAGACCATTTTTTAAACCTGTCTCTCAGGAAGATTTCTGCCCCCTTCTGGTCTCCTCTCCTATACTGCCACACCAACCTTTCTGCCATTTGCACTTCTCTCATCCTGCCAATCCCAATTTCAACCGGAATATGATGGTCGCTTATACCATCCAATACTAATGCACCAACTACAGCATTCCTAGGTCTGACCAACACCACATCCAGCACTGACCAAACACCCTTCTCATTCCATCTCGTAGGTGTTTCTACTATCTGAACTAATCCTCTGTTGACTAACTGTGCTGCCATTCTCTGCATTATGCTACCCATTCCTTCTGCACCCTCTACCCATTTCACCCCTGGCATATTCAAATCCCCTGCTACAACAACCCACTGCCTGTCCTTTAGTCTATCGACCCTCTCCTTGATCATCTCAATTGCCTGCCATCCCTGTCCTGGTGGTCTATACACTGCCAGCAAAGTAATACTCCTATTTCTACTACCACTCAATTTAATTTCCATTACCTCGACATCCTCACTAACCCATTCTACCACCCCTTTTAGCCCTTTCCTTACACACACCATTATTCCTCCTCCTCTCCCATCCCTGTCTCTTCTGAAGATGGTGAACTCATCCTGCCTACACTCTATGTCCAGTACTTCCACAGCTACCACTATATCCGCCCTATATCCTTCAACCTTTCCCCAGAAGCCCTCCAGCTTGTTGTACACACTCCTACAGTTCACCACCATTATCTTTATACTAGTACTCTGCTTTACCATCCTACATTGCTTACCTCCTATTCTCCCCCCCCCCCCCCTTGAGCCTCATCAATGCTATCCTCTCCATTTCTCTCCCCTTCCGTTTCCTTGCTTCTAACTGATTGCTATTTCAACAACTGCTGCTCTGCCCTGACCCTCTCCATGCAGCCAGCCACTTTTCTACCTAGCAGGTCACCTAGAATCCTCTTTCCCTGTTTGGTCAGGTGAACCTGGTCCTTCCCTACACTTTCCCAGCCTACCCATTTCCTACTATCTATAAATGTAGCCCCCAAATCCCTACACACCCTCTCATATACCTCACTCGCAGCCACTGCCTTCCTATAGGATACTCCTTTCCTAACCAGCATGCCACTGACTACTGCCCTAGCTGCAGGAAACTTCTCCAGCACTTTCCTCAGCAATCCCCTGAGGTCCTGCTCTACCTCCTGCCCCACCTCCCTATGAGCCAAGTCATTTCCCCCTACATGAATGAGAACGACCTTTGCCACCCTGCTACCTTTCATCCCACTAACCCTTTCCTCCAAATCCATGGTATTTGCCCCCCCAAAAGCCACCTTATATGTCATTTCTTTCCTGATATTCCTCAGCTCCACCCCCTTTACAATAGAGCTGCCTAGAAAAACTACCTCTGGCTCCCTTCCTACAACCTTTTCCTGCTTTGTGGCTCTTTCAACCACCTGTCTATCCTTGTCTCCGGCCTCCTGCAGCACCCTTGTTTCCCTCCCATTGGCCAGCCCTCCTCTTTCCCCTATGGCCCTGAATTGTCTACTTTGTTCTGCTTGCTGGTCTTTGCTAATCGCACACTTGCAAGTCTCAGCATACTGCTTCCTACCTTCTACCAATGCCTGTTCCCTGCTTTCTGATTCCCGTTCCTCTATTCCCGATTGCTTCTTGCCTACTACTATCACCTTATCCCTTGCTAATATTTGTTGCTCCTCTAACCTTATTTGCTGTCTTATGTCTCTTACTGTCTTATTCCTTTCTACTGCCTCCAACTCATCTATCCTCCTTAATCTTACCACCTCTATCTCTGCCTCCCTCCTTCTCTGCCTTTCCTCCTGCAGTTCCTTCTGCAGCCCTACTTACATTCTGCCTAACTCTTCCTCTCTACTCAGCTTTTCCTCCTGTGGACTGGCTTTCATTTTCCTTAGCACCCCCTTTACGTCTTCCAACTCCTCTAACTTATCCACCCTCATTTCTACTCTACTCTTACCCATCTCGTTCCTGACCTTTTCCTCCATCCTCTCAATCCTATGCATCATTTCCCTCTCTTTCCTGCTCATCAAATCTACCATCTCTCCTTTCCATCTCTCCTCCTTAGCCCCTTCCATTGGCACTGGCACACCCTCTACAAAGATTCCCCTCAACATATCCCAAATCCAGTTTCCACCTTCTCCACTTATTTGTGTTTCCTTCTCTACCCTCAATTTGTTCCCTACCACTGCCACTAAACCCTTTCCCTCAGCACATTCCTCACACTTATAGAAGAAGCAAAAATAATTTAACTTTGTGTTGGATGTAGGCCTAGTGTGTCTTTAAACAAGAGCCATGAACCATCAAGATGTTACTATATCATTGTGATCGTAATATTTAATCAAGAAAATTAATTAAATTGCAAAATGACCTAACCAAACAATACCTGAATTGACAATATTACAAATACAAGTTACAAATACGATAGTGGGGAGGGCTATGAACATCAAGGAAATTGTGAAGTAAAACAAGTGAAATATATGTATGTTTTCATGATAAGATTTCACCCTGCAATTTTCCTCCAGTTCATAGCCCACCCCACTATAGAATTTGTAACTTATATTGGTAATATTGTCAATTTAGTAATTGTTCAGTTAGATCTTTTGCAATTATGCATGTTTTTGTGATAAAATATTATGATTATATCATGAATATACATTAAATTGCAAAAAGACTAACTGAACAATGCCTAAATTGACTGTATTACCAATATAATTTCGGTGTAATGTGGTTAGGTACTCACCGAATCAATCGTCATTCATACGACGTAGATTCCATTTGACATTAAAATCACCGCACACATATTATCTAACTTTTCCCATGCATATAATAGCACAGAAACACGTGTCTTTTCGCACAATTATTTGGTTTAACATGTCAAATAGAATGAATTGCAATAAAACATGCCAAACAGCACTTGTACATTACAAACCTCCGCACAGTGCAACATCTGACCTTAACACTAAATGCCAGACAGTCCCACAATACAACTGTGATGTCAACCAATTTTGATTCACATTTGTTTTATGGCATTACACATAAATTGTTTATTAACACAGTCTTAAGCATAGTTTTGTATGATCTACCATATGTATATTTATTTTACTTATAATATGTTGTTATGCAGTACTGTCCTCTCATGAATATAGACAAGTTAGCCTAAGTCTAGAATTAGAGAAATTCACCAGTATTACATGATGTTCCGACACTGTTTGTTTATTTTGTTTACCTGTATACCTCAGCGGTGCTGTATAAATATACACTGAATGACATTTTATACGTTAAAGATTCGTTTCAGAAGGTATTTCCACATTTAATACAATTTAGCAACCCTACAAAAGTATATTGGACGTACATTTTACGTGTTTTACTGCATAAACACTGCAATCTTGATAGCCCTGCTCACTATATCACATTTCATGTTATATATTGCAAACTACATGAAGCCCCACCAAAATTTGTATTTAGTGTGATTGGTAATAATTGTATATAACATTTCCAGGTATTATTTTCCCGATTTTCAGAAAAGCTCCTATTGTGAACAATTAACAGCATTTCAGGCCACCCTGCTAGGAAAGGTCATGGGATGCACAGATATAATATTCCGCCTCTAATCTGCCCAAGTGGTGCACATGCGCTGATTGGTTGGTGGCTGCGAAGGTTGGTGTCGTCGTCCTGCATACTAGTGGTTGCAGCACTCCGTCCCTTCCCATTCTCAACCGATAAGGAAGTGGTGGGGCGGTGTGAAGCTGTGCAGTAGAAGCTTTTTTTCATCCCGAAAACCATGCCGTCAAAACCTTACCTACAGTGCGGGAGTTGTATATTACTGTCACACTTAAAAACAGTATGCAACATTCAACTGTGTAATCAATAAAATGAAGACAAAGAAACTTCTTAAATAAAACACATTTATCAAAATTAATGTGATTTATATTTGCTGACGCTTTTTGGGAAATTTATTTAAAAAAAAAACTCATGGCAACTTTGTGTTGCCCTTTTCAGCCAGATAAATATTTCATTTACATCTCACTTTAATTTTTGTTTGACTTATTGAATTACTTAGTTGGCTGACAATGTCTAGTAATGCCTGGGTCGAGTTTAAAACTAATAAAATGTTGTAATCTCAAAATTTTGCCACACAAAGAAAACTTAAAATTGGCAATTTTTTAGTGTCTAGCTTCAATTGGTAGAAACAGCTAATTTTTGTCAGGGTGTGTTGGTGTTTCACAAAACAAATATAATAAACAAAGAAGATGTGTGAGTTCGTTGTACTTCAAACTTATGTGGCGTATTAACCAAGATCTTTTAATAATACCTTATACCTGGGTTGGAAATAGGTGGGAAAAATTTACAATTTTATTTTGTTCTTATTATTAAATTACATGGTTTTGGGCCTCTTCTCAAGCTTTGTCTGCATGATCATGTTACCCACTCATCTTGATGTGTCCATTTTGACCACCTAACTTATATTTGGCCTTCAATTTCTTTCAAAAATACAAGAGTGGCTTCCCATATGTTTTTCTTACTAGACCGGTTAAAAAAAACTCCTTTTCTTCAATAGTTCAATGGTGACGTTCAGTCGCAACGTCCTTCAAAAACCGTAATTGACCTGTACTAGATACAACATATTAATGTGAAACTTGTCACAAATGCCTAAATTCAAAAATAAATTATAATTATACTATCTTCCTTTAACTTAAACTTGTAAAATAAAAGATTAATGTAACATGTGCGGTATAAATCTTAACTGCTGATATGCTTGTACATATGTATTTTCAAATAAAATATTTCATACAGATAATTTGTAGCAACAAAACATGTAAATAATTTTTTCTTAACTTTAAGAGATATTGTATCTTTTACATTATTCTTTAACTATATAACTTCAATTTAAAACTGAAAATTAAATTGCTGTTTGTTTTGATTCCTTCGAGGAATAAATGTCATAAGCAAAACACACATACACACACACACACTGTAAGGGCAGTATCTAAAACATGGAAATGTTATTTATTTTTTAACTGAAATATATATTTCTGATACTACTCAGATATATCAATGGTAAGTACGAGTGGTATAAGGCAGTTTCATTGAACTGCTGGATGAAACTTACCAGCTCGTGTATCTTTTGAGAAAATTGGTTTTTCTTTGTTCACATCTGAAGGAAAAAAAAAGAATAGTAATTGTTACTATGGGACATCTTTTGATAAAACTCTGTTCAAAATAACATCCTAATATTTAAACACTTTTGTGGACCCCAATTTTACAGGAGGATCTGACATTCCGTTTTCAGTTGATGTAAAAGCTAGCCACGAAGTGTGGACCTTCTGATGTAATGAGTAAGCATAAAATAGTTGTATTGAAGGAAGTTCAATAATTTTCCCAGCTCATGCATACCATAGAGAAATACCTATATCATGACTCAACTTGTCTGTTTCCAACAGAGAGATAATAAACGTGATAAAATTCTTTAAATGATTTGCATTTACTATGCAAATTTCCATCAAACAAATACTCATACTTGTACCTTTTAGTTTCAATGTAGACTTTTTATAAAATGAATAGTAAAACCAATTAAATGTTGTGCTAATGATTACATACGTTTTATTCATGTGTCACACAGCAACTTGTAAAACAATTATTCATGCATGATGATATTCAACAGAAATCACACCATGCCAAATAAAACCCCTTAAATGACCTCACTAAGCTACACAATGAAACAATTTATTTAAACACTTGAAATTTACTTGTAATGAAGAAATTATTAATCAAACGAATTGTCCCATGTTTAGTTTCAAGTGAAAATATTTTAAATTATTAAATTATTGCTGTCAGATCATAGCTATTGCTTTGAAATAACTGCAACCTAGTCAAACTTTAATGTAATTGACCTCAGAGAGTTTGATACAGAGAATACAATCAGAATTAAAGTAGATTTATTAACTGCATACTTTCTGTCAAATCTCTTTCATATAATTCAGTCTTTCACTAGATCAATTTTTTTTTTTTTTTTTTTTTAGGGTTTGCACTTTGTCATTCAACAATGTATGCCCAGAAACTCTGGTATTTATCTTTCATTCTGGCTGTGTTGTTTGCAGTAAACGGCTTGTAATGTTGCAGATGTCAGAATTGGTGACAGGAAATTTCAGTTTGGTTTTACTTGCTCTGTGGAGACATGAACCTTAAATTAAGGGGCCAAATTAAAAATAAAATAAATAATGTGTCTCGTAATAGTTCCTCGTTTTTATGTCAAATTCAAAATAAACAGGTTACAATCTTCCAGTAATGCAGAGTCACGAACAGTCAGCATAACGAGACAGACAAGCAAAGACCAGCGCCACAGTAGTTCATTTATTATTCGTGTCACTCAAAACTCGCATTGCGAGAGAAAATTAAGAAAGCAGGAGGAGCGTCAGTTCCCTCCTGACACCCTAGCAACCCCCACACTTGTGGAAATTATTTAGTAAGAAAAAGTTGTCCAAAAATTATTGAAGTTAAAAAAAGTACAGAAGTAGAGGTCACAGGTGCTTGCCGGTGTGGATGATATTCGCCACGCTCAACGAGTCTTCTTCGAGGGCTTGTTGTTGACTGTTAGCAGGCGGCAGGTGCTCTGGGCCCAAATCGCCACACGCACTATCACCACTTATCGCATCAGGGTGCCAAAAACCTGACCAAATAAGGGCATTGTGATATACGGACTCCCTTCGGAAACCAGTGCGACCCCCAGCGCAACAACTTTCCCACTCCATGCCGAATTGGGTCGTAGTAGAACATTGTTGAAGGAAAAACATATTTACAAAAGTGGTAAAAGCTTTTATATCTGATTGCTGATTCTACCTAAACTGTGATTTCAGAAAAAAACTAACTCATAACAGATAAACATTCTAACAGTGTCAAAACTCTACAAGTACTGATAAGCAATTACAATTACTCGTAAAAAAAATAAACCAAATTTCTCAATTTCATTATTATAAATTGCAGTCTTGCAAGTTGCTTCAGCTACATTTTCAATGGTGGTTACAACAATTCTGGAATAGACTTAACCTTTAGAGGAGGGTCTCTATGAAGGTCCTAGTAAACACCATTCACAGATATTAAATATTAGTGTTAATTTCAGATGTAAGTAGTGATGCTGATGTACACGAGAATTAATACTCGTCTGATAGCAGTAAGAGCCTAATTTTTTTGTCTAGGAGCTCCTATATGAAGATATGGAAAGGGGGTTCAATCCTGATAGGGCACTGGTGCTTTCCTGTTGTACAGGACCGGCCTGGTTGCTTTGTGGTAGAGCACAAAGTCGGGAGTAGGTAGTGTAATCTTGGGTTTGAGTGCCACTGGCTTCTGAATGATACCTGGGCGACTGGCTTCAAGAGGCTTGACTGTGTCAGTAGTAGTGGTAGAAGTTGCTGTTGGTGTGTTAGGTCTGTACTGCAGGAACAAGGTAGGCAACTACAGGTGTAGGAGGTTGTTTGGGTTTGTTGAGATTCCCTGCGATACACCAATGATATTCCACTGGGCCGTTGCACATAGGTGCAGTGAACAAATTCCTCGGTACTTTTGGTGCTTCTAGTGTCTTGCAGGTGCCTCAGGGCCTGAGCTTGATCTTTGGTGTTAAGGCTAGTTAGATAAGACACCAGGGCAGGCTTTACCACTTCCCTGTATGGTGTGCGAACTTCCGGCAGAAAGCTGAAGGGGTGGACGATACAGTCCTTTCTGAAGGTCCTACTTTTCCTGGGTTAGGGGTCTCTACCCTGACAGGTATAAGAGTAATCACTGGTCATTATGAGTGGCTCTTTTCTGTTCGTCCTGGCGGATGGTGACATCCGATGTGTTGGGAGGTAACAATGGCTTGGCATACTGATCATGTGCTGGAGTGGATTCCTGGTCTGGCCGCATCTGGCGTCTGGTTGCTTTTCTTATTTTCCTGCGATGATCCTCTACCCAGTAAATATTATCATGGCGTCATACAACCTTGAATGGATCTTCCCACTTGCCAGCCAACCCAACGCCATATTAGTTGCTTCCTTGAGTGGGTGAATGTGAAGTACTGTTTCTCCCATGGGGAAAGGGTGGACTCCAGTACGTGGAGGAGGGTACTTCGACTCAGATATTCTTCCTGTTGATCCTGGGCTCTTTTGTAGCGTAATTCAGTGACTTGACGAATAGCCTCAGGTTGTGGCATAAGTGGGGCATGTTCCCGTTGTCACTCTTCCGGGCGTCAAAGAGTATGTCCTAGCAATAGCTGACTGGGGCAGGAAGATATATTTTCATTTGCCCTTCTGCGTAGGGCAAAGAGTGTCTTAGGCTGATGGTGGTCCCAATGGCGTTGACTTTCGTCCAGATTCATGCTTAGATACTTCTTAAGCCCCTGGTTACGCCGTTCTGTTGGGTTAGCATGGGATTGTAGGGTGGTGTCCAGGTTTCAACTGCTCATCCCGGACAAACTTTTTTCCATAGAGTCCTCGTGAATTGGATGCCATTGTCCATGAGGATACTTTGATATCCGCAGCGTGGGATTACCGCCTGTTTGAACTTAGTGACCGTGTTGGGTTTTCTGGCCAGGTAGGGGAAAGGCTTCTTTCTACCCAATGAGAGAACATATCAGTGATCACCAGCAGGTAACGATTCCCTTTGGTGCTTCTGAGCTAAGGTCCTATAAGATCTGCTGCGATTTGATTCCAGAATGCATAGGGTTTGCGGGGTTTAGCAATGGTACGCTGGACTGGGTATACTTTGTGTTGGCATCATTTGGGGCACTGACTAACATGCCGGTGTACATCTTGGTTCATGTCATCCAAAACGTACCAAGCACTGATATCTGTGAGTGTCTCCCGAGTTCCTGGGAGTCCTGCGCCTGGGTATCATGAAGATGTTGGCAGATATATTTTCACAGAGCTCGAGGTATCCAGATTTTCCTTGGGGCGTGCGGCTGCCAATTGCATACCATATCATATTGTCGCACAATTCATACCTTTGTGGGTATTGTTGGAGGAAACCCTTAACCTCTGGGTCGAGCTGCTGATGTCGTTCAATTTGAATGCTTGTTAATTGTATCTGTAGTAGTCAGATTTGCTCCTCAGGTTGGAGTTAGGCGGTTCTGGGGGTAGGATATGCTCCATGTCTTTGTCCGGTTTGGCATCCTTGCATGAACTGGGCTGTTGGAATAAGATGTCGGGTAGATCATTCTGCGTCCCGGGGCAGTGCTGTACCTCAAAATCAAATTCTGACAGGAGACTGTCCCAACATCCTAACTTGGGCTTGTTCCAGTACTCCCTTAGCCATTTTAGTGCCTTGCTATCTGTTCAGAAAATGAAGTGGTTCCCTTCCAGGTGGTAGTGAAACTTCTTGATTGCCCAGATGACTGCAAGACATTCTTGTTCATTTATATGGTATTTTTGTTCAGTAGGGTTCAACCTATTACTTGCATATGCAATGACCAAGGGTCTACCTTCGGGATCTTCGTGGTATAAAACGGCTCCCAGTCCATTCTTGCAAGCATCCGTCTGCATTGTGAGGGGTCCCTCCCCCTGTGGGCTATGTAGGCTTTCAATGTGTTGGAAACTGGCTTTAAGATCGTCGAACGCTGCTCAATGTTTCGTTGTCCAACTCCACCTGACGTCTTTCCCTAGCAGTGGGTGAAGGGGTGGCATTAACTCAACGTTGTTTGGAACAAAATTCCTGAGCCAGTTGCGGAGTCCTAAAAGGTTCCTCAGCTTCTTGGATGGCTTGGAGCTGTCTGTCTTGCCTCCATGGACACAACATGGCCTTGTATTCAATGGAAGTTCTTCCGAAGTGACTCTTTGAAAGCTTAGCTTTGAATTCATGTAGTTCTGACCGTTCTAATACCCACTGGAGATGGGAGGGGTGTTTGTCCCATGTCTTGGAGTATACGATGATGTCGTCCAGATACACGGAACAGAACTGGCCTATGTATCCGGTTAAGACCTCTGAAGACATCAGGTGCTGGAATGTAGCCGGTGCGTTCTGGAGTCCGAGCGGCATAACCCTGAACTGCAGTGTCTCTCTTTCTGGTGACTTAAAAGTGGTGTAGGGCCGGCTATCAGGATGCACAGATATTTGCCAATAGCCTGTTTGCATGTTGAATGTACTAAAAATCAGAGCTTCACCTATGTCATGCAGTGTGTGTGCGAGGTTGAGAACCGGTGGTGGCGTGGGCATGGTGGCATCGTTCAATGCTTTGTAGTTCACACAAAAGTGTTATTGGCTATACTTCTTTGGCACCAGTACTACATCAGAATTGTAAGGGGAAGTTGAAGGTTCGACAATCCCTTGCCGCTTCATTTCTTCTATCTGCTCCGCTATCAGTTTCCAACGTCACACTGAGACTTTGTACAGTCGGTTATAGATGGGTGTGGAGTCATTCAGTAAAATCTCATGTTGTAATTTCCACCAGTTCCAAAGGTGGCCATGTGCTCGTCAAGGACCTCCTACAACTGTTGAAATTGCACTTCCATTAGGTCGTGCTGGATGTCTCGAGCGTCAAGAATGGTAGCTTCTTGCCGTTCTGAGGGATACTCCCAGTGTAGCGTGATTCGTCGCTCGTCGCCCAAGTATACCTTGCGCTTCCCATGATCCATATGACACTGTTGTTTGTGTAGCCATGGATGTCCAAGATAACATCTTCTATATCTGGCGTGGCAACAAAGTCTACTTGTGCTGACAGGCTTTGTAGCTCGAATGGCGGGGTAATGCACCCGTCAACGGCAAGGGTACAGTTGGGTTTAGCCATCCTTACTGCTTTAGTTTGGGGTTCCAATTCTGCGTGTTGGTGCTCCTGGAGTAAATCACAGTGAATTAAGTTCCCCGATGCTGCGGAGTCCAATAAGGTTAGTGCATTTCTGCCATTTATTCTCATCTCGATGTAGGTAGCTGCAGGTGTCTCCGCCATCTCATCTAAGAGTTTGACAGTGGGTTCCTTTTGGCCAATGGGATTGCACCCTTTGTTCCGCTGTTGCCGCTTTTTTTACTTTGGCCTTTTACCCTGTAATGCCGCCTCAGCTTGGGTGGGTCGCTGCATCCTGTTTGCATCCCGCGATTTCATGCACTTCTGTGGTTTCTGTGGGCAGTCCCGATTGAAATGGTTCCCTGGACAGTACCAGCATCTAGGTAAGCGTGGTGTGGTGTCTGTGGAGGAGGAGGGGTGGGTGGCTTGACGCATCACCATGCTGCGCCACGGGTGCTGTGCTGTCTCAAATCGGACACAAATTCTCTGTAGACGTTCCATTAATCCTTTGAGTTTGGGTTGAGCGCCAGAAACTCAGTGTTTCTCAGGGATCTTATGATTGCAGAATTCCTATTCGCATTCGTTAAGCGTGTTGGGGTCCTCGTGTGATCTTCTGGAGAACTCGGGTAGCTGTGGCTCTCCTATGCAGTGACCTGGCTGGGACGAAGTATGAAGGTCTATATTCTGCAGCTATTTTACAAACTTCACACTGGTATGTAGGTCTGGTGTGTTCACTGGCTCGTCTGGCCATCCGATGCAGGTGTGGTGAAAGTTCTCGTCGCAAATTCTACAACCGGCGATATTGATCTCTTGTCCAGTGTACGTTATCCAACTGCAGTATACGGTTTGGTTCGACAATCCTTGCACTGGTATTGCAGTCAGTCGGTGTACTGAAGCTCATCTGCCCAGCCAAGGCAGGTATAGTGATGCCAAAGATGGCAATGTGTACACTGAATGTGATGTATTCCCATTCCGGGCCAGCCGGGTCGCGAACAGTGGTTATGTTTGGGTATGGCCTAGTTGGTCTCTTTAAACTCGGGCTCATTAATTGCGGTGATTGACATGTTTGCTACTGATTTCTGTGTCACTGGGTGTTTTATTGAGACTTGCTGAAATCTAAAGGTGCCTGAGTGACTTTTGTACGCAGAGGTGGCTGTTTTAGCTGGTCTGTTTGTACTGTCTCATGCAACTTTGGCAGTCGTGCCCCATGTTGGGCGCCAGAATGAGAAAAGGGAAAATATATTTCCGTTGGCACTACTTTTGATGCGTGACGTACAGGAGAATTAATACTCACTTGTCTGATAGCAGTAAGTGACAATTATTTTTGTCTAGGAGCTAGACCAAGTGCTCTTATATGGAAAGGGTGTTCAATCCTGATGGGGCACTGGTGCTTTCCCAACGTACAGGACCGGCATGGTTGCTTTGCGGTAGAGCACAAAGTCGGAGTAGGTAATGTAATCTTGGGTTTTAGTGCCACTGGTTTCTGGATGATACCTGGGCGACTGGCTTCAAGAGGCTTGACTGGGTCAGTAGTAGAGGTAGAAGGTGCTTCGGGTGTGCTAGGTCTGCACTGAGACGGGGTGCTGGACGCAGTTCTGCAGGAACAAGGTAGGCAATGACAGATGTATGAGGTTGTTTGGGTTGTCCTGCGATCCACCAAGGATACTACAATGGGTTGTTGCGTACAGGTGCAGTGAACAAATCCCTGGGTACTTCTGGTTCTATAGGGTCTTGCAGGTGCCTCAGGGCCTGAGCTTGATCTTTGGTGTTAAAGCTAGCTAGATAAGACACCAGGGCAGGCTTCAACCCATGCAGGTGACCAGAAGCCAGGAGGGTCTGCCGAACTCGTTCCTTAAATCCCCTCCTCTTGGAGTAGAGCATTAAGAGACACTCGCTCTCCTACTACTACAGCAACCGGACAGCAGGTTCCTTGTGCACAGAATTACGTGTGGGACGGAGACTGGTGGACACCCTATTCCAACTTCTGGCATGGGATGCAATTCATGTTGGAATTCATGCCTCACCTGTCCAAGGTCGCAGCACAGGTGTGAAATCCTGTCCGAATCTTCCCAACTCAGGGAATGACCACCTCTCCTGGTTCTGAAAGCAAAAGCAGTGGAGAGACAGACGAACACCAAGCTGTGACAAGCTGGTTCAGGATTTGAGTACCTGTGTGGCTCCTACTTTCCACCAACACTTTTGACGGGAAGGATGGCGTGGTTAAGTGTGTGTGGTTAAAAAGGTTGTGTTCTGGTTCACTTTAGTATGAAGCCCGGGATCACCTGCGGTCTTGTTACGTAATAATAAACTGGGATCAAGGTGCTAGGTGTACAGGAAACAAACTCAAGGTGGAATCAACACACGTTTATTACCTTATAGGAAATACGCATGGTGAATGCACCCTAACTCCTGTCCTCTGCACGATCTATGGCCGGAAAGCTAGAGTACTTGAACTGAAAAGTTGGTAAAGGCGACCGGTAGAATTACGGAGATTTGCAGTGTGTGAGCACTGAAAGTCTAAGTGAACACCTCTTGCATTGTTGAGCGTTGTGTTGGGTGTGAATTGATGTAACGTAAAAATGTTGACACATAGCTTGGGAAACTAAGCTGGGGCGGTGTGAGGATGAGTCCTGAGAAGGACTCTAGGATAGGAACTCCAACAGACACGTCCATGTACTGCAGCGTGTTTCAGGTTTGTGGGGTACGAAGCAGGGGAGAGAACCTAGCTAACATACGGGCAAGTTAAATTCAGAGCGGTTAGCGCTGGAAGCAAAATCTAATCGTAAACGGAGCTTAAAGGAAGGCAGAGTGGTTAGTGTCGGAGCAATGCATGCTGGATGGCTGAAGACTGGTCAGTCTACTCAGATCCCGGGTGACTGGTGCTAGGAAGGAAGACTGCTCTGGAGATGTGGACTGCCTCTCCTTTTATACTAAAATGGGCCGCTGCGTGACGTTGATTGGCTGGTGTCTTTAAGGGCACGGGGTTGTTTCAGAGCGGGGGATAGCGAATGCATGACTTGCCTATCTGATGCCACCAGCTGGTAGAAGGGAGGAAAGCAAAGACAAACTAAAAAATCATACTACTATTGCTATCTAGCTGCATGAAAAAGAACTCGTTGCCTAAGCTGCATAGTTGCGGTGGGCCGGTGAATAAATCAATCTACATTGCAGACAGTTCACACTCACCTTATGTCAGGACAAATGAAAATGCAAACTTTGAACTCCTGAGCAAAACTAACAGGATGTAGCGGAAGTCGTCTAATCTCCATTGTTGAAAAAAATACATGCGTTAGTAGTATAAAGATTTAGTAAAGGAAGAATGTTTAATCTCTATCCAAGGCTTTACATCTGTAGTGATACTATAAATCATGCATTAACAGTTACAGAAGTTAAGTAACAAAAGAAAGAGCAATTTATAATCATCCCAGCACACAAGTTATGTAAGTGTATTGAAAAAACATTTAAAAAAAGCTTTGGGGGAAATTTTGAGCTTATGTCCAATTCTAGCGACTCCTTTAATATACAAGATTATCAAGTATTCCCTGGTGTACAGTGCACTCTCATGAAAATTTGCACCGCTAATAACAGCTTTAAGAGTTTCTGTTTCAAATTTTTTTATATTATCCTTTAAAGAGCGGGATAGTGTAAGAACGTGGAGTGTGATAAGAACTTGTTCATGTTAATTACGAGGACAGAGAGAACTCCCCTGTAAAACATTTGCGCACGCTTTCTTACAGTTCTTTATTTAGAGATTAAAAATATTTAAATAATAATCATCATTTCCATCTAGTTGTTACTCTAGAAATATTTCAAAATAGGAATTCACTCATGTGAAGGCGTGACTGATTATCACGTATGTTTTAGGCACACAAAATCATTTGTAGCTCGAATATAACCACATTAATCACATAATCATGCAAATGAATGATCTATAAAATAATCATTTCTAGACTACACAAACAAGAGATTTTTATTGCAAAAGAGTAACACATTTAATTTAAATAAAATAACAAGACAAGAAATACCAAACCCTGACATTTCATAGTAACATATTTAAAATAAAATATTTTAACTATAATCAATCTGCTGCCAGATATAATTAGTCAGTAGAATATTGAACAGACTGTACGGATAAGTTTCAAGAGTTACATCTTAAGTACATTAACAGCAGTAGAATCTACGTAACCACTTTTTTATTATGTGATTTCTTCAAATTTATGGTTGAAAACTTAGATAATTATATGTTGATTCAACGTCTGCTTATTTTATTATTCCTCAACTATATTGAGTGGATGTTAGAGCAACTCTTACACGGGACATCTGGAAAGTTCATGAAGGTAGCCAAAATTAAAGCTTGTTAAAAAAAATCCAAAATTCATATTGCATACTTTCATCATTCTGACAAAAGCAGCTTGCCTTGGGGATGAAAGTAGGTTGAGTTGTAGAAAAAAAACAGCATAGCTTGACTGCTTCCCATCTACAGAATTTTACGCATATATATTTCAGTGTTGGGTGGAAATTCTATTCTCATTATTTATTTGTCTTTGGGTGTAGTTTGGCCCCTCTCTGCCACCTCCTTTGCTACGCCACTGGTTTAGATGGTTGTCGTTTCGAAACTGGCCCACTTACACATCAGTTTACATAGTGTACCGTAGTATTTCCTGTTTGCCAGATTTGGTTGGAATCGGTTGAGCGTTTCTGAGGATTGTGACTAAAACGTATATTTTCATATGGTGCTATCTTACAAAATGGTGGACTAAAGAGGCTATGTATTAGGATAGTAATGCTTGCAGTTGATACTTTTAGCGTACAAAATTTTGTTAGGATTGGTCAAATTGTGTGGTATTTATGCCAGATTAACCAAAACTACGGCCATCATTTTGAAAATAAGCACATCATGGTTGAAAACTATAAGTTGGATGCTCGTGTTAAGTACTATACGTTTACCAAGTTTGGTAAAATTTTGTTTACAAGTTCATTATTAAAATGAGGTTTTGCTCTTTGAAAAAATATATCTACTGAATCAGATTAATTTAAAATTTATAATACTAATATATGATTTATTTACAATGATACATTGCCTTGTCATTGGGCAGGTGCCTTCTTAAGGCAAAGAATATGTAAAGATGGTCATATTTAGTATCAGGATAAAATAAATTGCATACCAAATAATTTTCTTAGTGATACTGCTAATACACCAAACTTAGATTGCAAACTGGAACAGGTTCCTTTGAGCCAGAGTTTGGATCACTGTCTCTCATAGATCTCTGTCCATTTCTTTACAGTAGTGAACCTTCAGGAAACGTTATGGTCTCACATTATATAATATTAATTAATACTATAAATAATAGTGTATTATCAAAAAAAAAAAAAAAAAAAAAAAGTATTTCATCCTAATACCTGTTGAGTATCTTGATTGATATATTGTTTGACATAAATATGCCATGATTGGCTTGTTCCAGCAGTGCAAGCTCGTAGCACACTTAGTGTGCCAGAGAAGATGCATGTCCCCTCACAGAACATTTCTGTTCACAACTGAGCAGCTGCAAGTGGCACTAAGTAACCAAACCTGCCTTGGTGTTGCATCAGCCATGAATGACTGCATTATCTTTGTGGTTATCACCAAGTTACTATAGAAACCAACAGAGTAATTTGAACTTGATGAATTTGGTTTGTTGTTACATCGTGATAAAGTTAATCTAGTTACATCATAAATTAAGTCATTGCTTCAGTGATGTGAGTCACTTAACATTTTAAACTTGTCTAAAGTTTGGTGGCTGTAGGCTGGAAGTAACTTAAGCTGACAGTTTGAATCTGAATTTGGGGATAAATTTATGGTGGGGAAATGATTCTTACTGAAATGTAATATTATAAGGTTTAAATTTCAGTTGGATAAAATTTATTTTGGCAAACTAAAATTTGACAAATCGGAAATTTCTCCCACGTGGAAAGTAACATTTCAGCCTTTCACAGTGTTCTTGAACATGGATATTTATATAAAATGTAACTTTGTAATTTTTGTTGCACTTGCAATTTAAGGCTTACCTCATTGATTGTCATATTTGTGGTAATTGTTGTGGCAAGGCCTGAGAACATTTCTGAAACAACAAAAAATTTGTAAAGAAATATGTTGAGTGACAGTAAAGGCCAGTTGTGTGTGTGTGTGGGTTTTTTTTTTTTTTTTTTTTCCAAAGTGTTAAAAATTGAGGGAAGGAAAGTCTGCACGGTTGTGGTTAATATGGTATAAAAGACGTGTAGCATAACTGTCTTGTTTAAAAAGTTAAGTCCCAACCTCTGTTGTTGCAATTTTGACAACTGTCGTGATACACTTTATATAGAATACTTCTCAAGATAGTACATCACAAAACACATTAATTTCAGATTGCTCGCTGGTGTGTTTTACCATTGCATAAGAAATTCACGTGCTGCAAATTTGCAAGTTGTGATAGTTTACCACTCATGCAAAAATCACTGTATCACCTGCTTCCCAAAAAACTTCAAAAGTTTTACCTGTAGTTACTAAAAGTTGTCAAATTTTGAGAACTTCAGACGCGTTTGTTCTACTCTTTCTGTAGTCATGACCAATGGTTCTGGTGGCCAACCTCATTTCAGGGTCCCACCTGCTTGTGAGAATCGTGCCGGACGATGCCGTTGGTCAGCGTGTTTTATCTGGGATCTCCTGTTTCCCCCGCCCTTTCATTACGTCGCTGTTCCATACTCACCTCAATCACCAACATCGGCTCTGAAGACCTCGATGTTAAGAGCCGTCCAAATCTCTTCACTCACTCCTTCCCTTTAAAATGCAATTTCTACCAATTTTCGCAATTTTTTTCTCTTTGTATATATTCGCTAGGAGAAAAGTAAAAAGTGGTGGTTATAGATAACTTTTTTATATACATCTCCTGAATTCTCAGAACATATGAATCTCAACACTCAACAGAACATTCCTGGCTACCATTCACACCTTATGTTTTCAGCCCTACGTAAGCCTATATCAAGTAAACTTCATCGCATTAGATCATTGACCGTTTCATACTAATTATGTATATCAGAAATAGGCCTAAGATAGAATTACTGTTGGTATATCAAATGTGGAGTTTAATTTAACAAAATCCTTCCCGTCCTAAATATCACGTTTGGTTACATTCAGCTTTCTTAACTTCATTTCGTGCATAACATGTATCCCTAAATGTCATCATGTTTGATATCATATGAAATACTTTACTTAATTAAATCCATTTCCGAATACATAATTTGAGTCCCTTATGGCCACAGTGGTATAGCGGCTCGTGTATTCACCATTCACCAAGGCGAGCTGAGTGTGATTCCCGACGGGGTGACCACTGAATTTTTGCATCATGATGGAAGCTGCTGTTGGCCAGTGTGTGTTCACTGAGTACTCCTGTTCCCTTTACCATTACATTCTGTTTCTGCTTCATCTGCACTTCACTTCACCCTCAAAAGCACTTCAGACCTTGGTTGTTCAGTGCCACCTATATCTGTTAAGACCATGCTGCAATATCAAAATAGCCATTATCATAACCAAATCCGTAGACAAAACCATTACCATAATAAAACTCCTGTGCTACAGTTGACATAATACCAAATGTTTTTGTTTGTCTGCTAACAATCACTTCCAAGTGAAGTATTATTTTTTTTACAAGCCTATGTAGGTTGGCCAACTTGTTTGTTACTCCCATTTTAGTATGAAAAATCTAGAAAGTGGAGTCTGATTGGCTACTCATGGCTTCATGCACAAGAAAATTAAAAGTTCGCCAACTTTCTGTTCAGCTATGCATTGGCAATGGTTTATAGTTATGCGTGATTGTAGCGAGTGCCATAGTGTGAAATCTATTCATCTGTTACTGTTATTGGTGTGGTTATAGTTATTTCAGTTGTAGCATGGCCTTTACTCTGAACATCATGTAATATGGAATATTTGGAAGATAATGAAAGATAAATTCAACCCTTGAACTTACTTCAAATAACATTTTAAAGCTTAAACTTTACTAATTTTGTAGTACGAAACTAGTTTTTATTTTGTGTGTGTATCATGTGCTATAGAACTACCACTTCCACATTATACTATCTATAATTCTAATTAAATTAGTAGTTTCAAATTTGAACCAATGTGTAGGAGAAAGGGGATCTTCCAGCTGCAGATAAACACTACCATGATGAAGCGGTTGCGTTATAGCTACAGTTGGCCCAAGAGCTGATGCTGACGACTCCAGTCAATTTCTGCTGTAACTACTAATTCTAAAAAAGAACATTAAGTTTCTGATGATGGCGACATCATGCATCGTTTTGCTCGAAATAACTTTTGCTATCGCTCTTTGCTGCCCTCTAGTACCACAATTGTTCATAAGCTGAGGAAATAATTTTGAAATGGTCTCTCTTTCTAACGTGAATACTTTACATTAAAACAACAGTATGTACTTATGATTAATCACTACTGGCATTGAAAATTCCTGTATATTAAAATAGTTATATATTTATCCATAAATTACATATTGCCTAATGGTACTTTGTCTTAGTCAATTTACCTAACAGGGTTTTTGTAATGGTGTTTTGCCTAAAATGTTCCTTTCCTAAAAGAGTTGCATTTTCCCTAAAAGTGTTTTGCCTAACAACGTTTCACCTAACTGCATTTCATGAGAATGTGTTTTGCCTAAAGGCATTTTGCCTAACATTAGGCAAAACGACATGTCCCCCGAAATTGATAGGTACTATGATAGATTTCTAGTATTTTAACATTGAGGTGTCAAATTAGCAAAGTTCTTTACAAAATTCCAAACATTTCACCTTAATTATTCTAATTTGTTAATAGCCTTTGCATTTTACAGATTATAACTTTTTATATTTTTGTTATGGGTTTCTTTTTGTACCAGTTCCAAGATAAGTAGAACTGAGATTTCAAGAATTTAAATATTAAATCTGTGGGTGGTGTTACAAGACTGGGCTTGTAACAAATGGTGGGAAACTGAACAGATGAGGTTTGCAAGGTTTGCTCAGCCAGGATGAGTGCAGAAATTTCTTTAGACTCATCCTCTCTGCGTTATTTCATCATACACATGATGATGCAGTTTTCCAGTACACAATTTCAAGGCTCTGTTCAGTTTGTTTGCATATCTTATAATGGCTTTGCGTCATGATTTATTTATTTTTATTTTGGCTGTTCTTTTTTTGCCAGTGTTTTTAAGCAGTTGAGAAGCCATATTAAGATATAGTTCACACATGTGAGAAATACAGCCAAGTTACGTATCTGACAAACAAAAACCTTATCTTATCAGTAAATACTTTTTCAAAAGAGGTTCTTGTTAACTGAAACTGAATAGCCTCTTGAGCTCTTAATTATCAGTGTATTTGTAGTATAACTGGCATATTGCTGACTAGGTTGCCCAAATGTTTGTGTTCAGTGGGATGGCGGATTTGTCTAAGAGACTAAAATTTCTTACTTTTCCTTAAAATGTCATTTATCACGATATTGTCATCTTTACTTTGGAATGGTGGCAGAACACAATGTTATACACGGTTTCCTGGAATACAAATTAATTTAAAGCTCACAGTTTTCATTTGTACATTTAACCCTCCATATGATGAAAAATGTGCCCTTCAGAATTTTATTCATTTGGTTATATATAACTAACCTAACACTCATGTGCCACATATATTGGAGTGGATACTGGTTGGCTGATTTCACAGGTGTAATAAAAAAAACATTTAGTGATTGAAATGTTTGTATGTGTGAGTGGCATGTGTGAGTTGCAGCAGTATAACTACAGTATTACTAATGCAAATGATGATGCCACATATATGAGGAGGTGAACATGGTCTCAGAAGTATTTATAACACCTTCCAGTGGCAAAAGTAAAATACTGGAAACTTCATTTTGTCTGATTTATATTTTGACAGAAGCTCATATGTACGCATGTCCGGATATGCATAGTTTCTATGCTAGAGACCATTGATTCATTTAACATTCCTGTGTACAGTAAATTGCAGTGAATTACATGCGATCACTGGTAGATAAGATTTTTTAAGTGGCCCCCGCGGGCCTTTAAGCATGTGCATACATGCTGCATCCCATCATTTTGGTGGCTTGTACAACAAACTAGGAACACAACCATTCCTGTGAAGGAAAGTCTGTCTTTAATAAGCAGTGCACATGTAGCAAGTGATACGGGTAATATCAGTTGTAGAGAATGTTCCACATGGTCGTCTGGCTTACCCCATGCTGGCGGGCCACATGCCGGTTGCTGATGCCAGACACTTCCACAATGTTGATCACTTGTTCGTCTAATGCCGGTGTGCGTACCTGGTGCATCCGCCCTTCATGGTTACACATTCCTGTAAACTAGTTTGTCCCACACAAACTGCGAAACACTGTTTCTAATATTTTATGGCATGGTTACTGTCAGTGGGGATACTGGCCGTGCTGCCTCCTGCTCATTGCCATTTACCTGTCCGTATGTAAATACCATGTCGTCCTGTTCGTGATTGGAATACCAAGTCATCATCCCACAGCACTGTACCACTGTATCACTATACATGTCCACTCCAGGGTGAGTCTGCAAGAGCAGTGAAGCGGACACCTCATGTTACTGATACGTGAGTGCACTGCCATCATTGGAACAGTACCGCCCTTTAGTAGGAACTCTTGCGTTTCCAGAGGTATGTCCATCAGACCCTTTTTGTTGCTTGTCCTGTAAGGGATTGTCTTCTGCAATTTGTCCCCATTGCTCAATCTCATTCTGCAGATGTGAGGTAGAGATAAATCTACATTTTAGCAGTAACTGAAATCAAATAAGTTTCAGAATTTAAACCCTTTTGCTTTCCTTTACCCCCATACAGCAAAAAGCAATTTTTGGAAACCAGGTATTTTCTCTAGCATTTTTTCAATAGTGACAGCACAAATCCTTATAGTTGTGAAAAATACCAAAGTGAAGTAAATTTTTTTGTAAGTACATGAGATTTTATGTATTGTAACTATAAATAAGCTTTGGGGGTTACTTGGTTTTCAAACAATATTTACCAGCAGAGCAACATGGAGATTTTGTATAAAGTTGTTTGTCCTGTGCAGTTTTCAAGAACAGATTTTAATGTGTACTTCCTTAAGCACAGTGGTTGCCTGCAACAAAAAATTGTTTTGGTGTTTTAATGTTTTTATACTTCTATATCATTAAGCTATATCAGCATGTATATATTTTTTCATGGCTTACTGTTTTTCAAGCGTAAATTAGTTTGGATCTGTACTCATTCACCAAACTGCTACAGGTGTGACATTAAATAGGAACGAAATGCCAAAATGTTTGCAGAAAATATGGGGGGGGGGGGGGGGGGTGTCAGTTTCCGTATTGGAAAGATATGCTGAAAAATTGCATAGTACTTAGCACTGTGCATTCCCATAATTCAGTTGAAACTGTCGAAGATCGCACTTAGGTAAAAAAATATATAGTGTAAACCCAAGGTGTAATCAAATTCTGTAAGTTAAAAGTGTGGGATTAGTGAATCCAAAATGCAACTTAATTCTCTTTGATATTAGAAGTTCTAATTTTTAGTTTTCTGCATTATTATTTTGAATGCTCATATTAATGTGCATTATTAGAATTGGACAGTAAATCCAATTGTCATAATTCATGCTCAGTCTTGTTTGGCAAAAATTGAAAAAGTTCTGTCTAAAATCCTGTACTTGTATTTTTTCCAAAAGGCAGGTGGTTCTCTTTAGTTATCATGCAATTGCCTTTGAAGCTGATGGCATGGCAGGACACTTCCCTTGATTAGTGTCACCTACAGCAGTGAAAAGCATAGTACAAAATTTAACCATAACTGGTGTGGTGGATTTAACACATAACTTGTATGATGTTTCAGAAGAAGTCCAACTTTATTTTCTGCACTCCTAGGATCTTAAATAGTATCCATAATATGTTTTGTTATTTATTATATTTAAAACATGAAACCTGCAAAAATTACAATGCAAGGGGTGTGTTCTAAAGAGACCACACAAGTTTACAGTGTGTGATGCAAAACTTGTATCCATGTGTGTTTCATGACATTTTGTGTAGTACTATATATAGGATGGGGCTGTGGCAAGTATACAAGACACTTTGTACCTAAATGAAATATTAATGACGAAATAACCCCCCAAAAATCTAGATTTTGGAATGTATGTTTGAGAAATATTGGAAAACAGGTGAGATGTAAGTAAAATTCTCGAAATGTTGTTTTAGGCTATCCAGTGTGTCAACCTAAGAGCAAACTCACAGTAATAACACTCCTCGTTATGAAAATAACGGGTGGCCACCCTCTTAATGCTGGAAACTTTGTTACGATCTGGAATTATGAACATTTGATGCTGGTGTATTGAGCAGTATGGCGTACGGAAAAAAATAGTCCACTTGTTGCAACTGCTTAAGACCCACCGTTTACATTTGCAACTCACACAAAGATTCCGCTGCAGCGATACAGCGCCTAGTATGCATGTGTGTGTATGGCCACAGCACAATCTGGTGGCCGACAAGGTTCACCTACTGTAAACAATGTGTACCAACTGTTTGATTATGGCGACAATCTGTGTACGATTCCATACAGGGCGTAAAGATATTGGTGTTACCTATGTGCCTGGAACTGTCAGGGCTGCTGTGTACTATACAGGCTTTTGAATGTTGAAACATTGAGTTCAGCAGCATAGAGCAATGCAGTTACAACGCATCACACTTAAGTGGTATATGTTAATGCAGTACATTGCATTTGACATTGAAAGTTGTAGTATTCCATAGGCTTTATTGTAGAAACATGTATTACAAACACTTTTATAGGAAATGCTGTATGGTGGAGCCCCCATGTTCACAGTTCACATCGCTGTACCAATGATGGTTGGACATGTTTGAAAACACCCTCATTGTCCCGAATAATCCCAGAAGCTGCAATGATGCAGGTGATTTGGTCTTCTTCGGAATCCCACCACAGTTTCATACACCATGCTGTGCATGTAACCCCAGAAGAAATAGTCCAATGGATTCATATCAAGGAACCGTGGAAGCCAGGAAACAGGACCCCTATGGCCTATCCATCGTCCAGGGAATACGAGATTCATGTGATTGCACGCATGTCGTGAACTGTGGACATCTGCACCATAGTGCTGGAACCACATGGCTGCTCGTTTTTTCTAACGGGACCTCTTTGAATAATGTCGGGGAGTTTCCTGCAGAAATGTAGCTTACACATTGCCGGTGAGACAATGTGGTAACAGGTATGGGCCAACCAACATGTTATGTAGCCTATTATGCCCGCACAGATGTTGACACTGAATCACTGTTGATCCCCGTGGACGAATGGGGTGTTAGGATATTTCACTTGTGGATATTTCAATTCAATACTTCTGCATACCATCACTTTGAAAGGAAGCCTCATCAGGGAAGAGAATGTTTCTATCAGTCTCGGTTTGTTCTGCATTGTTTCAGAAACCATGTTGCAAACTCCTTATGTCAAGGATAATTCGCAGGACCCACGGTATGTGCACGTTGTGCATGGAACGGATGCAGTAATTGCTCATGAAGCACTCTACCAATGGTGTGCCGGCTTGTGCGTAGTACTCTTGCAATAGTACACGTACTCAGACATGGGTTATTCTCAACGTGCCTCAACTCATCTTCTTCAAACCTGACTGTTCTCGCTGTCAGTCCGCACCCTGCATTTGGTCGTGTCACCTCCAAACTTCCACTTTCTCTCAAACGTCGCTCCACTGACGCAAATGTGGTGTGGTGTGGCTGCTGTCTGTGCGAAATTGATCCCTGTACATTCTTTGCACTTTTCATCCATTTCCCTCTGCTGCACCATAGATGAGCATCAAATCTGTCAGTTACAGCCACGTATAGTGTTTTATTTTGTGGACACAACATGCACCTTGACCAACACAAATGTGAAATATATGGAGTGCTCAAGATATTTTATACAATTTGTCTCTAGGTTTAATGGGCTGCTTTTGCTATTGCACCTTTACTGCAGTGATAACTGTCGTGTCAGGCGGTGGAATTGAACACTTAAAACTGTACAGAGCTTCCTAGCATGGTATTAGTGCCAGACATGTAGACCGCTCACACAGCCTGTACACACATGTTTCGTATTACATGCTGTATCTGACACATACTTAGATATGTGCTCACAGACAAATGGTCTGACAGTGTTGCATTATGGGAGTGTTATTTCAACTGCCGACATATAGTTTGTCAAGAGTAACACTTATTTACGTCCTAATACAGTATGGCTGCCTGTACATTTTTTGTTTGTGCGTTTCTTATCTACAGCATGGTTATTAGACACAGGAACATACAACTACGTACTTGAAAGTAACTGAGGAAGGATTCTGCCATCACCTTTTATTAAGGAACCACCCCAGTGTTTGTCTGGAGTGACTTCAGAAAATTATGGTAAACTAAATTCTGGGATGCCTGACCAGGATTCGAATCCGCGTCCTACTGAATGTGAGTTCAACATGTTACTGTTGCCCCACTTTGCTCAGTCCCTGATTTATTAATGATGGGAGATGTTTAAATACGAACTGTTAGGACTCGTAAACTTTTGATGCGTGTTTATTTAACAATATAACCTAGGTAACGTACAGGGCCTCTAATCGCAATTGCCTAGCACCACCGTTTTCCTACAAAATGCACATACATAAAATTTTGGCTGCAACTATACATGTCCAAGCGTATAAACAATAGTCTGTACAGTACACAGCAGCGACAGCAATACGGTTCTAGGCACGTACTCAATACCAATACTTCATGTAGGGAATCTCTCACAGACTGTTGTCAAAAACACATTTTCTGATGTAGTATCGTGAGCTTTTTAATGCATGGTAATTGTTGTTTACGGTAAGTAGTAAATGTCTTCCACCATTGTCTGTGCAATGAGAACAACAGCTTACCGTACACTCTTGTAGACATGTAGCCTACCTACGAGGTACTGTATTGCTGCAGCAGAATCTTTGTGAGTTTTAAACTAAAACTATGGGTCCTAGACAGTTGCAATAAGGAGACCATTTTTGTTTTGTATGTAATACTATTCAATGCACCAGCATCAAATATGTTCATTATTCCTGACGGTAACGAAGTTGTCGGCAATAAGAGGGTGGCCACCTCTGTTATTTTCATAATGGAGTGTGTTACTAGTGTGAGTTTGCTCGTAAGTTGAAGATCCCAATAACATAAAACAATGTTCTATTAATTGTAATTTATTCTCACCTGGTTTAAGATATTCTGCAAAAATACATTCCCGAATCTAAATTTTCGAGTACTTGACTTTACCGTAAATATTTTGTTTAGGTACAAAGTGTCCTGTATATTTTCCACTTGATTTTGCATAATCATCTTTTGAAGTTCGTTGGTCGAATTCAGCCCATCCTGTATATAAATATTTTATTAAGTAATGTAGAACGAGTAGAAATATTTTTTGTTCATTCTTTTGGTAGTAAATTTTAATCAATTCTTTTTTTATAGTGTAGAATACATATTTATCACTAAGGATTCAATACAATATGTACAAAATACCACATTCTTGTTCGTATGTGTTTATTTTCATTTTTCTTTGTTTAATGCAATTTAAATTTCAGTCTTCAAATTTATAATGTGGCAAAAAAAATATTTTTTTTTTCCCCCTGGAAAAAAGCAGAGCAAGAGTGTTGCATTTAAGGAAGAAGTTTTTGCACAATGTTTTATGGTGATTGAAATACATGTTGCTTTTAGTTACTTTTGTTCCTGTAATTGACACTGTGCACTACCGACAGAAACCGGTACTTTTTAAAAATCAGAACTAGCTTGACTGAGGGTCCCCTTCTGGGGACCACTAGTCTGGTACACACCCATTAGAAGGCAGCCTGTTGATTCATATTACCCCAAGCACCTAGGCTGGAGGGAAGGAACAGAGGAGCCACAACCACTAGTAATACCTTCCACCAAGGAGAGACAGCAAGCCTAAGTTATATTACCCACCAAAGCACCTAGGTGCTGGGGGCGGTACTGGCCTGGGTATTGCGGCCTGGCCTTGACTGATCTCACATCCAGTAGTAGCATTGGTGGCCCACATGGCTCAACGTCTCTGATCTGCCCACAGACGTGGGGGATCAGTTGAGATGCTTATCAAGGTTGTGCCACGAATCAGCTACTGGACTCGTACTATTATAGAGGAATAGTTTCTCGTCCAGGGTGCACAGCGTATCTTGTTCAGCGGCGAACCATCGAGGTATGCGAAACGGAACTCTCCGATGTAACCGGTCAGTACCTCCACGGACGTGAGGCGTTGGAAAGTGGCAGGGGCGTTCAACCCAAATGGCATTACACTAAATTGGAGGGTTTCGCCATCAGGTTTAGTGAATGCAGTGTACTTGCAGCTCTCCGGGTGTACTGCAATCTGCCAATACCCGGACTCCATGTCCAGGGTACTAAAGATTTTAGCTTTGCCAGTGTCTCGCAGAGTATGGGTTAGGTTGATAACTGGGGGGACAATAGGGTGTGTTACTTTGTTTAGACCCTTATAATTAACACATAATCTAAGTTTTCCATCTTCGTCTTTCTACGTGGGAATTATATGGGGAATTCGAAGGTTCTACTATCCCCTGGTCCTTCATGTCGTTTACTTGTTCCATGATTAAGTCACGGTGGCGTGCTGACACCCTGTAGGGTCGGTTGTATTCTGGGACGTCTGTTGTCCAGATTGCATGTTGGATCGACCTAGTCTGACGTAACAGCCCCCTTTTCAAAATGCACTAGCAGGTTAATTTAATACAAGATGTAGCTGGTTGAATTCCGTCTTGTGGTTAATCCGGGTGGGATTGATAGGTGTGGGGACAATGTTGCTGGGCTGTAGTCCCAGTTTACAGTTATCCTATCGTTTTCACCCATGTATACTCTGTATTGCCCCAGGTCTATGATGCACCATTGTTGCAGGAGCCACGGGCAACCCAGTATCACTGCTTCGGAAATTTTAAGCTATACTATAAATTTGGTTGATGCCGAAAGGCGGTGCAGATTTACTGTTAGGGTAATTCGGCCATCAACCAGTAGAGTAGTATCGTGCTGGGCCATTAGCACTATTTTCTTTGGGGACGCATGTCCGCGAGTTGTTCAGTAGTAAGGAGGTTGCCTCGGATGAAGTTCCCCATTGCTGCAGTCAAGTAGCACCAGCACTCTGTTCCAGTTTATTAAGATTTCTATGCAAGGGGCTATGGGGACTGATGGTTCCTCATTTAAACCCTGGATGATGATGGGACTTGTATTCCGGTAGTGGTGGTCCGCTTTGCACCCCGGCGGTGGCGTTTCCCGTCTTGACATCGGGAGTCTGTTTTTCAGTCTGTCTTGATGAATAGTTGCTGGCGTTCGATTGATCTTGTTGGGGAGAATGGTGGACCCCTCTGATTCCCAGGGGCAGTCCTTATTCCAGTGGTTCTCTGGGTAGAACCAGTATTTTGGTACGTATACCATGCTGGTAGGGGTAGCTGGTACACTCTTGAGTGATGCGACCGGTGGAGCTCGTATTTCCGGGACTTTGCCCAATATGCGCTTTTCGAGACCTACTTGTGCCGCAAAGTTTTGCTCTGCTTCTCGTGCCTGATCGACCAGCTCGTCCAGGGTTGTGGGTTTAGCTGCGAGGATGACGTTCCTTAGGCTAGGCAGCAACATTCGACTGATTGATAGAAAGGCGGTGGCTTCGTCGACTCTTGAGAAAACGCGTATTAACATCTGTTCCTTCCGACGTATGGCTTCGTTGTTCGGTTCCTGAGTCTGGCTATAGAATTGAGTAGTCAATCGAGCTAACACCTCCTTGCCCTCAGCAGTGAGCCTATTGCTGAATTGTTTCCAATCAGTTGACCCATTGTTTTGCTGGTAGCTCCATCTCCCTGAACTCCCTTTCACATTCTTGTGTGAATGCTACCGGATCCTCATGGGGTTGGCCTGCGAAATCTGTAATCTGAATGTCATTGTCTCACCCGGTTGCGATGGCCAGGTGCCGTCCCCGGTTGTATATAAATACGGGACGGCTTTGACCTGCACTTTTGTCGGCACCTCTGGCACTGATGTGCCATCCCGGAGATAGAGGCGCATTGGTCGGGACACATGGACTTATATAGTCAGAAGTCTAGGCTGCTGCGGCGGGGTGGGAGTAAGGTGTGTGACGTCCTTCTGCAGTGAGGCTGGTGTGGGAGGTGGGAACCCTCTCGTCAGCATTCTTGGTTTGTCGATTTTCGGCGGTGTACGCCCATGCCCAAAGTGGCTGACAGCTTGTTGGCATTCTGGGAGGGGGGGGAGCGATGTGCTCACTGGTTGTGTAACCTTATAGCCACGTGTTCGGTCGCCCGGCAGATTTAAGCGCCATGCAACACTGTGTATTGGTTTGTAGTAGACAACTCTTAACATACGTTGAAGTAGGGGTATACTTCACGTAAAGAACGATGAGTCGTAATCGTAGTTTATTAGTAGCATGAGCGCTACGCATCAGTTGTTTAGTTTTTTGGTTCAACTACTGTGGACAAAAGATGTGATGACTGAACATTTTTATGCAACTATGCATATATGTCAGAAATGGATGAAGCACCAATTAAGTATGTTCATGAAATGTTTTGTATCTAATTTTAAAACTTTTTACTATTTTGTTCTCTGCTTCAGTACAGTTAGTTGGGAATTTTTCCTCTTATTCTTCATGAAAATTTAAGATTTTTAATGAAGCCTTTGAAAATGAAGTTTGTGCTTGCTAAAACTTTCATGGCTATGTTTACTGTTTAGGCTTATTTTGGCAACAAGGGGATGACATATATGTCCTTGTAGGGTATAATTTGTTTCTGAAGATGTCAAAATATTAAAATAAAATCTCATTAAAGCATGTTATTTTTCCTTTATTAAAGATTGAACACAGACAAATATTTTACTTTTTGGGGGTTAAAGTCTATTATAATACGTCTTGCAAGCATGTAGATCTTAAAGAGGCAATTCTTGGGAACTATTTAACAAATGTGTGTAATATGGCTGCTAAAACTGTGCGAAAATTGCTCGAGTGAAATACTAACCCAATTTTTTTCATATAGGAGATGGGTCAGAATCTGTCTCAATTCAAATAACAAGCCTTTCCATATAACCATTTCCTTGGGAACCATGCTCCTCTGTATTTTAGGAGAATGATGGAAGTAATTCATGAGTTTTAAGCTTTATTAAATTAACTTGTCAAGGCTGAAGTCCTAGTCTCGTATGTTTTTCGCCATCTTGGAAAACTGCGACTTCGTGTGTGTGTGTGTGTGTGTGTGTGTGTATATATATATATATATATATATATATAAAATCTCTTTTCTACAAAAGTTTTTGAGCATTTTTGTTATTATGGTTTTGGTTAAGAAGATATTCATAACTGAACTTGAGGATCAATGCCAAATGCTTAGGTTGAAGCATGCACCCACTTTAGTATGTTTATTAAAACAGTATTAATAACAACACACAAAGGTCTTCGAGTCTGAGATTTTTAGTTTGAACCGAGCCTTAGTGAGAGATTACTGAAATGATCCAGAGGTAAAGCTCAAAATCTTTTATAGAATACAAAAAATAAGTTTTATAAGGTTTAAAAAATAAGTTTTATATTTTGAAGGTATTTTGTGTGCCGTATTAATAGTAGTTTCTCAGATCTCGTCTTGAGATTAGTGAAGCGTTTTAAGCCACCTTGTACAGTGACGTGAAATAAATTGCACAGAAAGGGTTGGACACAATGTCAACTCCAGTGTGGGCGGTGTCTGAGGGTTGAAACCTCAATGACCAATGAATGTGGAGTGTCACTAATTTTAAAATGAGTGGGAAGGACAATTCCTGACGTTGATGGGAATCCCTCACAAGCCCTTTAGCTAGCTCAGTAGCGAGTTGAGTTTTCCGCGTTGGAAAAACAATTTATTGGTTGGTAGCTTTGTAGGCATTTTGATTGGTCGGCGACCTTGGGACTGTAACCCCTATGATTATTTTCACTCTCGGAGCTCTGCAGTACACAGAACGTGTTTTAGTGACGTTAGTGGCCTTCAAACAATGTGATGTCAGTGTTGTAGTGATCATACCCAAGGAATTAACTCTTGCTTTGGCAGAATGCCTGTATAAAGTGTGGGTCTAGTTGGCTTACGTGTCAGAATGAAGTCAAGACACATCTGCAGTGTTACACTCTGGCACTTTACCTGCTGTTCACGAGGTGGCTGCCCCCTCTTCTCCGGCTGGCTGGCTAGGGCAGCCGACTCTAGTTGCAGTGGAGGAGTGCTCACGCTGCTTGTATGTGTGGGGTATGGATGTGTGAGATTCAGGCAAAAGAGTGGGATCAAGTCCCAGGGTAGCAATGTCGAAGTGAACTACCAGTAGGTGTTCCAGTGATATTCTACCTGCTATTGTAGTAGGAGGCGTGAACAATTGGTTAATCTCTCTTACCTCTGGAGTGGGTGTAAAGTGTGATCCACCCTATAGCTCCACGTCCAGCCATTCTCCAGCTGTTGGATGTAACTATAAAGCATATGCTCCTCACGTTAACACTCAATGCCTCTTAGGTGAGTTTTTCCTCCAAGAGTCAAGTATATCAACAGTTATTCCCTCCGGCCAGCGAAATAGGAAGCTAGCTGAATACCTGATTCCGTGAGGGAAAAGGAGTACATGGAGTTCTTCACCCAACTGGTGAAGACGTGGCTGGGCCAGGGCCTTAAGGGAAGTCCATAGGGGACGTCGTCGTGACCTACAATACCTGGATGGTAAGGGAAAGGAAGGTATTGAGGGAGTGATTGAGGGACGATGTCGGTTGGAGCCTCTGGTAACCGTTGATGACTTCTGGAGCTGTTGGTGGAGGCCGTGGAGTTGGAAGTCCTCCAGCTTGCAGGGGTCCTCCAGTTTCAGGAGGCACCAAAGAGGCCGAAGGCCTTTTGAAAGGTGGCAGTCATCCGGAGCTAGTAGACTTAGTCGATGGCCACTGTGTCTTCCGCAGTCACTGGCGCAAGTGAGGGACTCCGCCTTGTGCTACATTGGCCTTCACAGCCAGAAGGTGCAGCAATCATTCCTGAGACCTGCACTGGGATTCCTTTATATAACTTTCCCAGTTCATTGGCACTCTGAGGGGTGTGGGGGGATTAACCCCGCCTTGGAGGTGGAGCTACTGACGTCACACATGGGTTCATGAATTCATATCTGAAGTAGCACTCTGTGCAAGGTAATGACATATCTTGCTCTCATGCACTCGTGGAGGCCATGTCTTTCTGCCAGGCAGCTCACTTCCCTTCGGGACGAAGTTCAAACCTTGTGAAACTTCATAGCGGAAGTGGCAAAGGGGAAATTATCCCTTTTTTGGGGAATGGCGTTGACGTGATGGCTTCTTGTAGAGATTATGCAAACTGTAAAAGCAGAGATTGCGTGGTTATTGGTGGCGTTGAGGCCTGTCAACTTTAGGTGAACCACGTGTCCCGTCTCCATTACCATTTGAATTTTGACCCGACTTGCCCATTGGGTGATTGTGGCGAAGTTGTTCGTGTAAAGTGCGCTTTCTCTAAGCGCAGGATGCGTCATGTGCCACGAGTTCCTCGTATTGAGACTCGCGCTAATTAATAATGGATTCTTGAGTCCTACATAACTGAAATTAGTTTACAGATTTTTTTCTTCTCAAGTGATATAAACTTGGGTAGTTTTCATATATAGCCTCGTAAGCAGAAAGTGAGAATTTTTTGTGCTGTACTTGTCTGCAGCAACACTCAACTGTTTATTGTGTTAGTTATATATGGTTTTGTTTCTTGTGTTTAATAATTATTATTGTTATTATTTTTTGTGCCAAAACACATTTCAGAAAAATTGTAAATTATACACTGCTAAAGAAACATTAAAGATTCTACTTGTAAAATACAAAGACATAATCAAAAGTAAAGTGAGGTTCCCATATATGCCGAAAAGCCACAGCATAAAATACTAATTTTTCGAAATTTTGACACTGAAAGAACTTATTTAGTCTATAGTTCAAGTTACACTGTTTGGCATGTTTTATAACAACAATTAGGGTGTAATATCACAGTATTATGACATAATAGTCTTTAAAGAACAAATCAATCGATTTTAAATATGTAATTGGTTTGTAAAATAAACATAGTTTGAAAACTTATTACTAGGTAGCGCTAAAGTTTAAATATATATGTTGGAAACGTAAAATAATGTTATAAAAACATTACTATTCTTTGCTTTGGTTAAACTGCATTAGAAATAATTATTGAATCAGTGCTGCTGTAAACTGTGCTTACAACCAAAAAAAATCAATTACTGCTATACAGGATGATTTTTTAAATTATAGTACCATAGATGCGCTTCTGTATCAATCATTAAATGTGTATTTCATTATGATTGTCATTGTTCAGAAGAAATGTACGTATTTCCATGCATATTACATGGCAAATTCATTTTTGTATTCAACTTTATGCATATATGTTAAATATAACCTAAATCAGTGCACAAATTTGAGTTTCAAATGACCTGTGGACATCAATTATGTGAAACAAGATTTTTGTGGCTCTTGATATTAGTTTGTGACTATTAATAAGCGACTGTCTCAAGACATGAGATTGTAAAAACACACTCAGCTGAAAATGACTAATTCACAAGTCTCAAAACTAAATTCAAGATGTGTTTATTTGACGAAATAAGTGTTGATACATGATTATTTATAGGGTCTGTTCACATCTGTAGCTTCAAAATAAATGATTTTGACACATTTCCATTACTGTCAGCTGTAAATAGAATACTAGAGCTGTTGCATAAACCTTTTGACTTACGTTTAAGACTTATCCGCACCATAATGCTGACACACAACCATATTAGGATATTGGGTAAAAGTACCCATACACATGCTTACCAATTTCACTTTGTCCTACTGCCAACCTCTGTAAACAAAACCTACTTTGGTGTATTGAGCTAAGAGAGTCAATACCGTTCATTGTGTTCTCTGCGATTGTTTAGATAGAAATATAGCATGTGTTGGAAAGTAAGGAATATTGAAGGAAGAGTTGAAATAAGTATTTATACATAAATAAAAATACAGTGCCTGAAGTCACATTCTAATGTGGAATGGGCCTTCGTACATAGCCAAAATCCACATTCCCTGTCAGTATTAAACATTTGTATTTATAGCCCAAACCCCTTTGTATTAACGCTGTCAGGTGAGACATGAGACGAAAGATGACACAAATACTTACTGGTAATATGGGCGCCAGCGGTGCTTCCCAATCACCACATTATTGAGACTCAGCGTTCTCAAGGGATGCTGTGGGTTCTGTGTGTCCGTCTCACCCATGCGTACTTACAAACACGTTGGCAATACTAAACTTTTACTAAACATCACTTTGAAAATAATCACTTGATAAAATACATGTGGCTAGGACACTGTCACTACTGAATAAAAGAGGTAAGTTACTGATGCTTGCTTTTATTGTTACTAAGCGTACACATCAATGTGCCAGTGAAATTATGATTATCTCGGTCATGACTAGCCAATTCCGCTTGGGTGCTCCCCAGCCTGCAATTAATCCAGCACAAACCTAGATGGACAATCTCACCAAGGTGCCTGAAAGCACAGCCTTCACAAGGGAAGAGGGCCGACAGCTGCTGGGGTGGACTGATGGTTTTCCCCCTGAAGACAGAACTCTGTGAATTGCAAATGAAACCCTTGATGAAAACATTTTAACACGTGTGACTACTTGGCATCACTAACGCAAACTCGTCTGGGCTCGCCCGCCAACACTTGGGTAGTTTGGTGATGTCCTATACACAGAGCCGGCTAGGACGGAAGTAATTGCACCATACACAAATTGCAAAATTACACAAAATACATAAAGACCCTTAAAAGATGATGGACACGAGATGAGTATTCACAGTAAACACACGCATGTGTGAAAACAAGCTTAGGTGCAGATGAAATTGCAATATTTCTTCTTGAAAACAGAAAGTTACGTTCAGACAAAATGTTATTTTGAGAGAGAAAATTATCCTCTTTGCGATTTAAGTGATTGCAGGCATGTAGCAGGCCTGATGGCAGTAAAATCTAACATTAACATGACCGCATGGTCAAGTACAATAAGCATCAATTACATAAAAATACATTGAACCCTCAATGAAGCATACATAGAACCCTGAAATAAATTGTAGCACACATGATTTTACGCAAATAAACTCTTAAACTGCATGGATGGTGCAGATATAGAGTTGGCATAGGTTAGCCACGTGGTTGTACATGAAAATACCCTTAAAATACAAACATAAAAACAAAACCCTTAAAATTGTGCGTAGCAATAGTACAGAAATTACACTGGAACGCCACTAACATAGGCGGATGGCGCCTGATTCAATGTGTGCGGGTCGCGTGACCTCTCAGACATCTTTATCCTCTCTTCTCGATTAAGTTTGAAAAATACCACAAGTGCAAAATAAATTATTTAAGCAGAAGCATAATGCTAGGGAAATGTCTAGCAAAGCGTACGCAAGCAAAGGTTGACCGGTAAACTAAATTGACTATAGAAACGTACATCATCAGTGAACAAAAGTTGTAGTGCGCACGTGATAGTGTCTTACCTCGCCAGCTCCCTACGACAGACTGTCCAGAGGCAAGCGTCGCATGGACCTACCATGGCCGCCTACGGAGTTCACATAAGCGGAAGTGCTATGCATGCAGAGTAAAATATTTATACTTTGAAAAATAAGTGGCATAAATTAAATTTAATATGTCACATTTTTATAATTTTCTTATGGATTTTTCATATTAATTCAGCCTCTATTACGGCGTTCACGCAGGAATATCTTAATCTTGGTGCCGCTGGCACTTTGAATTTTATAACCAAACATTTTCACAACAAACACTTTAAAATATTTCAATACATATTAAACCCTGCAAATACAAATAGAGAACACATTTTACACTGCAAAATATTATTTATGTGAGAGTTCAAAAATATTGGCCTCTCTGCGCACGTGCATGGACACGTGACACATGCGTGGTGAGCTCCGTCATGGGCTCTAGCACTGCTGGTTTTTAGCCGGCGTCAGTATATGCTTGTTGCCCTTTAGTCTTTGTGTAAATAAATCTAGAACCATGCTTTGTTGCATCACAATTATTAAGTAAAGTTGTATACCGATAATCATATTAGGCATATTAAACAGTTGCTTGTGTTTAAAAAAAGGGCATCTATTTTTTTGGGTAGTGAAAAAGAGGTGGCTAGTGAGGTGCTTCTTATTGCACTAAATATGCGAGAGTGAAGTACCCAAACTATTAAAACTTAATTGTGGCTCCCATTGATGCTGTAATTTTGTTTATATATGGTACATACTATGCCTATATTTGGCCCAAATGTGGAATTTGTCTTTATCTTGTAGCAAGAGCTTCAATTATTGTTTGTTTCTTCACTTTGCACATATTCTGTGTTCCATATTTCAATTAACTTTTAAGAGGAAAACGACCAGATTGCTTAGGTAGGATGTATCAGTGCATCAGCAATAGATTGGAATACATCCCTTCAGTGTGGACTGGTTCAGATTAAAAATGTAGGCAGGGCTCTGTTTTATGTTGCTAATTCCTTTGACATTGTTAAGTAAGCTTGTACCATACCTAACAAAAAATACAACCTCACAGTATTAAAGACATATGTTTTTCACCACTTGTGATATCAGTTTTCAAATCAAAAAACGTTCTGTTATAGGCTGTTCACGGTAAAGTGAGCACGTTTTAAAAAGGCCCTGCTAAATTTTTCCTTTCACTTAATTTCTACCTTTCCACCACTTTTTATTCAAACATTGCAATGTGACTAAACACAGTGTAAACATTTCATCACTCTCAAACTGTAATATCCTAATATCTGAGACTGCAATAAAATAAATTTATTAGGAGTTAATGTCTTTTGGGAGGGACTTAAAAAGTGCTCACTTTACAGTGAACAGCAGAGGATGCTTAACCTCCAGCACTGAAAACTATAGTTTTCTTGTAAAAATGTGAATACTACTTCAGAAGCAATCATTGCCACTTCTAAATAAATTTGTAGAAAATAGTATCACTTAGCAGTTTTTAGTTGGGATTAATTTTTATTAATCATATTTAATTGAAACTGTGCATTACCTGACAAATATCGTAAATGAATATACTGACAAAAATATACCCACTTAGTGGTATGGCTATGACTTACATTGTAGCATATGCAAGCATCTTGTTTGGCTCAAGTGTGCCAGTCTCTTTGAATGAAAATCTCAAGCTTGTATAAGTTTCTTGCAGTATGGTAATTTGGAGTTGAAAAACATCTATGCTCTGCACAGGAACTTACTTCACTAATTTTTTATATCTGTGCATTGGAGGGAAAATATGAAAATTTACAGGAGATCTCTTTGCCTTGACACCATAATGGCACACACTGCCCTTTCCTATTGGCTAAATCATTTTTTATTCTGTGTAGGAAATAGTGCTTTACATTCTGGAAAAGGGAGTGAAAAATAAAATATGTGAAAAACATTTATTATAAATTTTTTAAAATATAGGTCTCTATAGTGTCCTGTACCTCCAATGAACAGATATTTATTAGTAACCTCGGTCTTACTCCGGGTACTTTCCATTTTCTGTGGAAGGAAACAAAATTCTCCCCATTTATAAATATGGTAATGACATTAGCTACTGCTTTCAGAAAAATATCATGAATAAAAAAATTTATGAAGTTTGTAAAAAAAAACTACATAGGAGCATTTGTGCATCCAGTTTTGTTAGTACAGGTAACTACAATAAATTTAGTTCCAATTCTTGATCTTATCTATTGCAAGAATATCACATGATGTCAGGTTGATGCTATGTATTTTGATATCTCCAAAGTATTTGATACTCTTTTAATATTGACAGGGCTGTGGTGATACAATAGACTGTATACTTGCCTGCCTTTAAGGGGAACTAGATTAGATTCTATGTGCAGTCACCTGGCATTCCAGATGTTGAAAACAGTAAACATTGCCATTGGCTGGCTAGTTTGCTCGTGGTCCTCCCATTTCTCCTGTCCTTGCATTCTGTTAATGTTCCATCTTCACCTCATTTATGACCTCTCTGTGTTAAGCACCAGGAGAACCTCTGAACACAGGTCTAAAAAATGTTACTGCTTGATTATATAATACATGTTGTGTCCATCTTTGTCGTCTTGGCAGTTGCAGCTGTGTGTTACATATATATAATTTGACAAATACTTTTGGTATGTTGTTTGTTTGATATAATCTGGGTGTTTTGACAGACCGCATGGTGCTCCCCACTGTTGTACAGCCATAATTTTTTTTAAGAAACAGGTGATATGCTGTCGGGAATATCCTAATTTTGTCACTGATGTTAAGTCTGGGTTTTTTTTTTTTTTTCAGGGCCATCATGGCGCAAATTATTCTTTACTTCGTCACTTTGACGACACAAGAAGAAAAGTTAAACAAACGTGACGTAGATTTGCCAGTTGAATCGTATGTCCGTGAAGCTAACAGCAATGGATATGTACGACTTCAGCTGGAAGGTGGAGCCCATGTCTCCGGGCTTGGACAACCTTGATGTTGAAACAGAAACCTGGCTGTTCCATGATGATGATGATGTGGCTGTGCAACCTTACACTGTCAAAGACGAGAAACCTGTCGTTCCTTCCTCTTCTAATAGAGGGGAAGTGGCCGCTAAATTACTTGAAGATCTTAACGACTGGATTAAAGAAGGTATGTTATTCATAAACCGTTAAATGTATTTTGTGTAATTTCTTCACCAAGCTTTAAATTTTTTAGTACTCTGTGTTAGGGGAAGTGTTTGCTTGGAATGATTAAGTGAAAGGTGTTCTAGGACAGCTTAAAAGTAGTCGTGTAAGTGATATCAGTCCTTTTAGAATTGTATTCACTGTAATTCTCAAAGAAAAACTGCTGGTATGTAACAAGACAATATAGAAAACTGCATCTTCTTAATGGTCTCACTTCATATGAAGTTACTTAGGATTTTGTGTTTTAAAGAACTTTTTACCAGATATAAAGTTAAAATGTAAATTTGTGTGCAGCATAGAGTACTGGTGGACTTGCAAGTCTTGTTTCAAATTTCATAAGGCTTGTAAAATTTTCAGGCAGATTTAACATACTATATGTAAACTAAAATACCCTTAATACATTTTTAAATAAATTATTTTTAATACATTTTTAAATAGGATAATTTTTCAATTTATTTTATAGAAAAATGAAAATTAACATACTATCTCATATAAGATGGCAGGATTTTGACAGTGAGTGGCAACTTGACGTGTACGAAACAAAGTGCCGTTTACAAAATAGTGTGTCAGCTGATGCACGAACTAACAAAAGTAAATATTAAGTTGACTATTCTGAGTGCACTGGCAATGCACATCAGACAACTGCAACTTACACAATAACAAAGAGTTCCTAGCTTAATTAATATATTTTATCTTACGTGGTCACAAAACAGCAGTTGTAAATGTTACAAACTAATCTTCGTGCTAGACTAGTAATTCCAAAAGCCCACAGAAATATTGCATGATAATATTGAATTAATTTTTCAAATAATTTGACTAAATATATTTCAAATTCATGTCGTTTTGAGACCGTAATAGGAGAGAAAAGTAAAGTTTTAAAAAGTATGATCTAGAGGCTGCGAACCTGCGGCTGTCTGTTGTACCGTGCGCTGCTCACATACTTTACCATGTCATGCGCTCCATCTGTTTGTTCTTTCTCAAACCTAACCAGCTATAAAGCTAAAATGAATGTGTTTCTTATGAAAAACAATGAATTTATGAACAGATACGAATAGTTTTATTTTGCCACAAGCTCTGCATAATTTTAAAAGTAATATATATTTTGTGTACAGCGATTTTGATTACTAGTAATTTCTATTGGGCCAGTAATTGTCCGCCGATTTCCTACTTTTTTTTTTTTTTTTCCCCCGGAAATCCATTTCTTTGTTTTCTTGTAGCTTCCAACTGACACACCAGTTGATGGCGAAAGGATACATAAACTAAAAGTAAACATTCGTCGAACTGTCAAAATCTTGCCATCTTATATGAGACAGACAATAGGAAAAGTGTTGTACCCCTAAACAACAATAATTGCTTCTAGTAAGTCAACATGTGAAAAACTGTATATAAATCATTCTTGTGGGTTTCTGATAGGTAAATCAGCAAACAAAAGCAACTAATTAAAAAAGAAAACTGGCACGTTAAAGGTTTTGATTAAAATTTACATATAAGGTTAGTGTAAGTGAGGGATAACACTCGCTCATTTAAAAATGGTGTCATATTCTGTTACACAACAGAAAATAACAGTATTGATCAAAATTGTATAACATAGGTGTAGAAGTATTCTAGTTAACAGTAGAGGTAGGAATGTTTGCAGGTACATGCATATGTGCTCTACCTTCTCCAGAAATATACACGCACCACCAAACCCATATTGGTAAAATCTAAAAACAGTAGCATTTTTTAAGAATAAAATTAGAATCTGTTTTTAGACACTCAAATTATGTTAAATATAAAAATTATTACATATGAATTTACATAGTTTTTTTAGGACACATACCTTGCAGAATTTGCTCGTCTCTTGAAAGAATTTTTTTTTCTCCCATGACGTACTGCAGTTTTACTACTTACAAAAAAAATGTATTTTTTCTGTTTTATATAACCCAGGAATTGGTATTGTTCAGCTCTTCCTTGCTGATATTCAGTTCATTTCCATTACTATCACCAAACTTATAGCGTGCCAGTAGATATGTAATGTAAAAAGAGCATCCACAAAGCAAGTAATAAACAATACCAAAAGGTGACCAGTGCAGCATTGAAGAAAGTAACAAGAATGCCAACTAAATAACTTGCATATGTTTAAGTAAAGCATGAAACATTTTTTTATTTCTACTTAAACTGTTTTTATGAAATACTTGAATTTGTTTATCTTATAACAGGAAAATAGTCAATGTGTAATAAATCTGAGTGGACTAAATTATTTCAGGTTATTTAAAAAGAAGTTCTTTGTAAAGGCATAAAAAATTTTATTTTAATAAAACCAAATGCCCTTCAATCATCTTTATAGGAAACAAGTTAGAGACAACACTGATTTTTTTTATCTAAGCTGAGCCATATTTTTTTTAATGTACTGATGTGCGACTCTTCCTGGCTCAGAAGAAAAGAACTTTGATTCATCTATGCACATTTCCCGAAGCGCACCAGATGGGGTCCAAACCGTATAATTACTAACAGAGCGGCTACAGGATATTGCCTGGATGCAGGGAACATTCAGGTGTGACAGAATTGTGGTTTTCATCAGTGCGGTCGGTAAGCATTGGCTAGTCACCCCCACCCCTCAAGAAGTTGTCAAGTTTGAGTGAGTTACCGTTACCACCCTCGAGCAAGCAGGTAGTTGAAGGGTGCACCGAGGGATAATGCCATTAGTCAGCAGTGGAGACCTGCGGACTGCCCTTAGCTCCGCCCACAGACAAGTGCCTGTCGCACCCCCACTCCAAGCCCCGGCGAGGGTTCGACCGGCAGTATATGTACCTGTGCACCTGCCAAAATTGTCGGTTGTCTAGCTCTTTTGTCTAGCTAGTCATGCCGGCAGTCTGCTCCACCACCTCGTACACTAGAGCTCTCTGACCTCTTCGTTGCCTAGACAACCCAAAAGCTCTTAAGAAGCATCGTCACCACCAGCATCCAGACTTTCCAGAGGCTCTCCCCCAGTAGGCCTGTGTGAAGACGTCAACCCTCCCAGTCAATTGCCCCCGGCAACAGCTAACCCACGACCATTTAGGGAGTGGGTCCCCAAAGTCATATCTGGACACAGAACAGCATAGACGGGGAAAGTTACTTAACTACCGTAGTTAAAGTTGCCACCCTTTAGTTTAGAACTAGGTCCCCTTCACCTGGATAGCTGCATAGTCTATACTTCTGGTCAGCTCATGGTAGTCAGGAGGTAGTACGAGCCACCTTGTTCTATTCCTCCCGGAATAAACATGTTTCTCACCTACTCTGAAATATAATTGCCTTAGCTGACTGAGATTCCTAGTGGACACCATGTCCCCCCCCCCCCCCCCACACAGAGTGAAGCAGGAGACCAGGGTTTGGAACTCGCTATTGTACAGCCTACTGTAGGACTGTGGGTCCCCCCTCACAGACTTGTATGTCAGAGAACACACACATTCTATGGCTACCCGTTTGGTGTACTCCATGCATCAAACAGTAGAACCCCAACCACTATCCATACTCCTTTGGGGAGGAGATACCACCAGACTAGCTTGCACTCAGTCCATCGCAACATGAGATGTCGGAAGGAGTGTTTGGCCAGTTCTGGGTTGGACTGTCTGCCCTAGGAACTTACACCCGCCGTTGTTGGAACAATTCCGAGAAAACCCGCTCTCCAACCACTGCACTGTTTGTGTTGCAGACTGGAGTAATGGTTAGGCCCAGATGCCGCAGTGGCCAAACACTTTAGCCAGGGACTGATTTGTCGCCTGCTCCCTTCTGCTGGGGCCAGGATTAGTATAGTCTATTTCTTATATGTGGGGTAAAATCTGACAATGTGACCAACGTACACACTTTGTAAACATTAAATGCTCTTGTTTGTAAAGTATTATATCAGCTGATGAATTTCTGCAGGATCCATGTTGATAAATAGGTGATTTTGAGGATGGCTTTGGAAGAAAATAGTACTCTGAACTATAAAATTTGTAATTTAAAATTTTCATGTATAGTTTAAATGATGTTTTTCAAGTGATGGTAGATTTTTTTGGTTGTTAGTGACTGGACATGTTTTGCAATTACGACTTAGTACGTCGACACATACGAACAGTAAACATTTCCAGCCAATGGCTAACAATGTTTATGTTTCCAGTTTCCAGCCCAGTGAAGGCCGTTATACATGTACTTTTTTCCTTCATCATAGTGTTTATCATACAAATATCTTGTTGGTGTTGTCAGAATATTTACTCTAGTTAATTTTTTTTTTTATTTGCTTTCTTCAGGTATAGTTGGTTGTCGGTATCATTGTAGTACGTTTTCTTGAGTGAAATGTAATATTAATCTGCACGTGTTACCACTTCGTAAAACTGCTTGTTTTCACCATTTTCCTTACCGCCGCCCGCAATGAAGTAACACAAATATAATTTACGTATCTAAGTTTGTTTGTTGGTTTCAGGAAACTTGCAGTTTTGAGTTTACTGAATGGTTCTGCAAATAAATTATTTAATGCTAGTGACAAACAAACGTGATTTTAGTGAAGTAAACTTGCAAGGATTGCCATAGAAAAACACATGTTCAAGAGGTTGCGAATTTTGCAAACAGTAAGTTTGAGTGTTTTGTAAATGTATTTGTAAACCATTAATATAATTATTTTAATGCACGTGGCCTGAAAAATCCTACCTTTCCACACTTTTGTAGTGAGCGAATAATATTTGTTTGTGTGTCTATATCGTAAACTCTAAGAATGTAAGGTTAACTTTGGTCAAAGTATGTTGCATATTGCTGCATTTGTATGCATAACAATGACATGTATTGCATTTTATTTTTTCATTAAAGTTAACATTTTCGAATTTAAAAAATTGAAATGTTATTTCTGTACGAGCAAAATTTTCCACTGCTCCATCAAAACAATATGCAAAAATGCCACACACTAGTAAGAACATCAAAATAATCCCGTTTTACGAAAGATGTTAAACTAAAGCCCCTCGCTGTTTCTTTTCCCCCTTCAAAATAATAAAAAAAAACAGAACCCCAACCAATTTAACTTGGTTATTACAAAAATAAAACAGGTTGAATACCAACCTAGCTATAATATCCTACATTAATTATTGGACGGAAGTTAGCTAACGTTAGTCTTTCAAGCCCTGTCATTACAGGCTGGAAACATGAGGAAAGAGGAAAATTCAAATATGCATTGGACTAAAAACATTTGCTTATAAACGTCTTTTCCTTCGGTCACAAAACAGCTGTGGTGGAAGGATACATTGTGGCCACGCTACTTTTCGATGAACTGTCAAAATTTAGCTCACATGAAATAGGCTATACCTCCATGCCTTAACAGCAAAAGGTGCGGGAAAGACTTGCAGGGGAGGAAGGCACTCTGCCAAGGCAACTCCGGGGAATGAGCTCAGGCCACCTGTAAGTTAGTGGGGCTTACTCCTTCCCCCCCCCCCCCCCCACCTTTCTCCCGCTCACTGTTCTCAGAAACGCTGCATCCAGTGGTGGCCGCCTTTCACCAAGGAGAGAAGGGGCTAGTGGGCTTAACCTGCCTGTGGTTTAACATCTGCCGCTACCCCAGCCCGGACCGGGCGACCACCAACAGCTCCAATCGCAGCAGCACGCACCTGGGGGCCTTCCAGCTCCACCAGCAGCCGCCCTTCAACCAGCCATCCAGCAGCACAGCCCAGCCACCCCAGGGTCGGCGTGAGTAAGCCAGCGACCGCAAGTCATACTTCCCGGCAAATAGCCAAGCAGAACATTGACTTTGTTCCCAGCAGACAGGCCACTTGGTCTACAATTTATACTGGTCAAACCCCTGTGACCAAGTAAGTGAACTAGCCGCCTTAACCCTTGTATGATGGGTCTGTGCAATAAAATCTTGCTTCTACCATAATGTAGCTCAACCTGAGCCTGAAATAATCATGCTTCAGTTCTTTGATCAGAGTAGGTTCATTTTCATCACAGTTGCAGACAGTACAATAATTGGCACACATTCTCTGGTTCATATAAATTCAATAAATCTTGACAGTTCTCAAAAATAAGTGTGATTACTATGTATCCCTCTGCCACAGCTGTTCTGTTGGTGAAGAAAACCATATTTGTAAACAAACTCCGCAAATACAATGGCAAGCATTGAAAGATTAACAACTTCGGTATAGGCTGTTCAGTAAAGTGAGCACTTTTGAGGCCCTAGTTACTTTTTCCTTCCAGCCATTTTTTTCCCCCCTTTAACCACCTTTTAAAAGAAATATTGCTATGTAAGTAATAAATGCAGTGTGTGTATAGTTAACCACACTCGTAAGTTAACTTCTAAGGCTACAATAAAATATATTTATTGACTATTATTCCAAATGAGAGGGTTTTCAAAAGTGCTCACTTTACCATGAATAGCCTATACTTGTTGCTGTTTGCCATTTACACCTGTTTTATTTTTATGACCACATAATATACTAGTTAGTGTACAATAGTTGTAACTTCATCCCAAGAACTAAATGCTATATAAATGTGTTGCTGTTCATACATATGCATTAACTTTTTAATGAAGATAAACTCTTACATAAAAATTGGTGGGATTTTTATATAAAGAATTACATTAAATGTGTATTTATGCCACGTACATTTCAAATCCTGTAAGAACGAAACATAATAAACACACTACGGTTAATACTGATGTGTGAAGTGCACAATGTGAACATTTTCAGCTAATTTAATTTCACACCTTAAAGTCATTGCATTTTCATTAAAATTAATTAGGATAAAAAACTTTTTAAAGCCAAATACATTGCAAATTTTCTAATTTACAAAATACACAAACTTATTGTTCAGTTCATAATCTCTAACACATAGCAAGCCTTGGATGATTACCTCCCTAAAATCACTTTTGTTGACCACTGATATACAAAATAATTTATTTGCTGACTTATTCAATCAACAAAATACTTGTGAACTGTTTATTTAAACCTACAAATTTAAACTTCACAGCGTAAATTGTCGCTCGCACTGCATGATTGTCAAGGAAGATGGCAGACCACAACAAACACTTTTACAAAGCGCAGATATGTGACAATATTTCATTTCACTGAGGAGACTGTTCTAAAAACGCACGTACGACAAACTATATTTAATGAAATATGCAAATACAAAAATAATTAACTACATATAGAGGGTGGTCCTGAACTACAGGTGCAAATATTGTGGGGATATTCCCTATGCAATGTGGGATAGAACACATCATACAAACAGCAATATTGTACAATAACATGTAAGGGAGGTAGCCACTCTTGGAAATCAGTATTCAAAATGGTTCTACTAGAAAATAATGAAACTTACATGAGATGAAAGCGCATTCTGTGAATGTTTCTTTAACTAAGATTGGAAACGTGCAAACAGTTGTGGCATACTATCATCCCCTACATTGAGACATTAGGGGCTGGTATGATAATTATCCTACCAGTGTGTGTGTAACCCTCTGGTATTTTGTAGACGTCATAATCATACATTACTGCACAGAAACACGTTACCTTGATATAACACTCTCAGGCAAACAGTGTTCGAGACAACGGATAAAGTTTGTAAGGTTACCTTGGTTACCTGCCAGGTACGCAACCTGCGTTTGCAAGGCAGGTCATACAAACACGGCTTGACAACTGTGTGTGAATGCAGGTAATGGTAACAGGACTCCATGTTTGTACAGTACAGGCTCTGTGGATAGTTGTAATTCAGAGGGGAAGACCGTAAAGTTACCTGGACAAGAACGTGCCTTGTAAATTATCCATGTGTGTGTGTTTTACAGTAACTTTTTAAAGTTGCCACACCAGCTTCAATACACAAACAGCACGCACACTCGACTGTCTGACACGGGCAAAGATGTGTGGGGTGTTGTGAATGATAGTACCAGCATCAGTAAGTCGAGTGTGAAGTTCAGCTAGTATGTTTACCGGAGTCGAAATCAGGTGATGCCAATTCTGGGGAGCGTAGTGGCCACCTCACTGGTCCGTCTCTGCCTATCCAATGCTCACCAAATGTGGCGGTAAGATGGTAACGGGCTTCCAAACTGAAGTGTGCAGGGGTTCTATCGTGCTGGTACCACATATGCTGGTGTGTGTGTAAATCTAAGTCTTCCCTATAGAATGAGCAATATGTCCTCTAAAAACATTACTTGTGCATTAACGTACTGTCTGTATGATTATGATGTCTTGGAGAAACACCCAAGGATTACATATACATTGGTAGGATACTAACGTACCACCCCCTATTTTCTCACTGTACGGGGATGATAGTACTCCACAACTGTTTGCAGGTTTCGGGTTTTGGTTAAGGAAAACATTATGCACAGAATTGCTCTTCCATCTCATGTAGGTTTTATTAATTTCATTTTACACCATTTGACATGAATTGCAAAGGCTGCTACCACCCTTCCGAATTACTGTACAACATAGTTTATATAATGTTTTCTATCCCATTTTAAATAGTGCACTTTGCATAGTGTTTGTACCTGTAGTTCGGGACCATTCTGTATAATATTCCGACACCATAGCAAGGAATTCTTGTATATAGATAAATCATAACGAAAGAGGACACAATGGCATTCACTTCACGTTGTAGAGTGGAGACATTTCACATAACTGAAATGTATGCATACTCTACCGTACACAGTAAGAAATACACACATTTCACTTTTGGCAAGAAATTCGGACAAGGTATGGTGAAAAGCATCCCATGCCTCGGGAATGCAAGCGCTGCAATGGACATCCACTGCCATTTCAGCTGTCTGTAGTTGCCAACGGGCCTCAGCCAGGCTGGGAAGCGAAGTTAACTCTATACTAACTTCCAATGAATGAATGGTTGGATATTTTGTAGTGGTGTCTAAACATGAAAAGCATTTATGAAATGTTTTCTGAGAAAGACCGGTTTCAAGTTCTCATTTCATCTCCAAGGATTACTTTATGGGCGTGAAAATGGTTCAAATGGGTGTTTTCAAAACCAGTTTTACCTGCTGAATTTTCTGTACAGAAATTTTAGAATTGTTTTTAGACATATATAATACTTCTATCTTTGTTAGTATGCCATTAGAGTCACTGCTAAGAGTGAGGCAAGTCGCTGATGGAAAGACTGCATGCCAGTTAAGCACCTTGTGCGTAAAGGTAATGAGGCAAGTGTGAGAAAGTCTGCTTAAGGTGGCCGCCTGGGTAGGCCGCCGAATGGTGTGTAGAGCTCCAGCAGAAAACATTAAATAGTGCGTGTCTGAGTGAGGTCTGCTTACAAATAGCATTTAAGAAATGTTACGCGTCTGTATACGTTTTTAAGTTCCTCCATTTCTCACGATTAATCTGTTGTAATGTTGGGGCCTTGGTGCACCTGCTAGAGCAATCACTTCCCACCTAAGCGAACTGGGCTCGATTCCCGGCGAGGTCACTCCCAGATTTTCGTAATTGAGAATTGTACCGGACAATGCCACTGGTCTGTTGGTTTTCCCGGGGATCTCCCTCTTTCCACATAGCCACTGGACCACTGTGGCCCCACCTGAGAGTGCTCTAGCGACTGGGTCACTGTGACCCCACTTGGGTTTGCTCTAGCTACTGGGCCACTGCGGCCCCATTTGGCATTACCATACCACTGAGCCACTATGGCATCACTTGATATATTTCTATACGCTGAGTCACTGTGGCCCCACTTGGTATTCCTCTACCCACCGGGCCTCTATGGCCCCACTTAATATAGTTCTATCCACTGAGCCACTGCAGCCCCACTTAATAAATTTCTATCCACTGAGCCACTGCGGCCCCACTTGGTATTATTCTATTCACTGGGCCTCTGGGGCCCCACTTGATATATACCTATGTCCATCTGGAAGAATTATAAGTATCGGCTTTGTAGTTTCCGAGATATTCCCAAAACATATAAACAAATAAACAAGCTCACATCACCTGTTTATAATATTACTATAAATTTTTTTGACAACCCAAGCGTACAGTGATATGTCTAATAATCAAATATAGCAAAGATTTCATCGTCCAGAAATATTTGCTGATAATAGTACCTGTCGTTTGGGAAGACCACCATTCAAGACTGTAGTACGTGCATTGTTTTCTTCAGCAAAGTGACTGTGAAAGTATATAGAACATTTTAGGTATTTTAAAATCTGATGTGGTGTACTATCTTGTATTCTAAAGTTATAAGAATGCCCGTAATGTTGTATTGAACTGACTTGAAGTAACACTGCTGGAATACTGTAGTCGATGGTCAACACAGTTCATCATGTTGGGAAAAACAAATTTAGTGTACAGCCATCAAAATGTTGAGCAAGGTAATTTTAAAATTAACTTAAATTAAATAAAAATTCATGGAGTTTAATTACAAGTTTATTGTGCTGTAGAAACTAAAATTAAATGTTGGAAACACCACCTACGTTTGGTAGTACGAACATACAACTGTAGGGGTAAGTGGTCTCTGACTTGGCCTCCTTGAATATAGGACAATGCTGCTTCCCGGGATATAACTAGCATTCTGAAGGTGCTCTGTGAAAGCCACAAATTAGTCGCACCCCATCCTCTACAGAAGGGGTGTTTGTAGTTCATACCTAACACAATAGGGTCAAACTGGGCCAGGATAAGGGAGCCGTTTCTTTCACAATACAACTACAGTGGTCCATCGGGAAAAAAACATCTTTGTAAGTAGTAGGTGAACAAACACTTCATAAATCTGTGTATACATTTTAACCTAGTTGTTGCTATTTTGGCAGAACATTATATAACTTCCACCAAAGAAAATATATTATTTAAATGGAAATTTATATCTTTTAACAGGTCAAGACATTTGTAATATCATTCAGGTAAAATTATGTTCAAAGAAGATAATGTACAGAACATCACACAAGTTACATCACAGAAATATTGTTCATGCAGAAAATATCTTCTTAACTGGTCAAGAAATGTGTACTTTCATGCAAATAAAATAATGTTCAAGCAAGATAATATATACCAGTACATTAAATGGATAACATGAAATTAAACTGTATTTTTTTGCAAAGAAAATTCTCTGAAATTGTTCAAGAAAAGTATACCAGAATTCAATTTGAAACAAATTTTAACATAGTGTTTGAAAAGTGTCTAAATGCCAGCAACAGGCTGCTATAATGTAACCTGGTTTGCGAACTTTCATGCCCTTCAGAATACAACTGTCCGTAATTTCAAGCAGTAGGCAACACAAAAAATCTTCAAAGTTTTGGGAGTAGTTTATCTTCTCAGAACTTTCTGTCTGGTCTTTCTCATAGTACTTCCACTAATATTAATCAAAATTAGATCATAATATGGTCTACCACTATGCATAAACTTCCCATATGTTTCAAATTATACTTATGGTTTCTCTTTAGCTTCAAGGCTCCATTTTCGTAATGTACTCAGATCTTGCCCATTTTCGCTGCTTCAGAGATTTTTGTCTTTCCGATGGATGGCAGACATTTTATCTCTACGAGTGTGGTACTGTCATTGGACTAGTTCCCAAGATGTGGCAAATCCATTCTAACAAAGACACCACATTCCTTTCCCTGTACGGTTCTGTTCTGTTCGTGGATGGCCCAGTATAATACTGATATTACATTCATAATTTTGAGGATTCTCTTTCTTATTTACTGCACATTTGTAGCAGAATTTGGTTTTAAGTGCCAAGGTAAAAAAAGAAACACATTGGTTTTCTGCCAATTGTCCATGGCTGGAAACAATATGTGATTTTATAAAAATTTGTTTCCTTATGAGGAATAAATAACAAACTTCAAAAAGTATTCTGAACCTAAAATGTTAAGAAATTCAGTTGGTACCACGTAGGTAATTAAGAGTGATTTTCAGATTCCCTTTTACAAAATTATGTACTCTTTGCTATGCCCCACTTGGTGGACCCTGTACAAACAACCTGTGTATCATCATTGGTCAATTAGTGGGGACCATGTATATACCAATATGTCTGGTTTAAAAACAAGCCAAATGTATGCTTGCATGATTTTTCATAAATTAGTCTGTAAAACCTTCGAAAAAGTTAATTTGGCTGTGTACACTGACACCACCCTGACTGCTCCTCTTGGGAGGCAGACTACTGCTGCTAGGCTCATGCACCGGCCACACACTTCCGTCCACCTTTTCTACGGGTCATCTCTGCCATTCGTGCAGGAGTGGTTCACCGAGCTGGATCATGACCTGCCAGACCCCAGTTTCACAAGAGAGTTCTCCGTATTATGCAGCTGCAGTGCAAATAAAAATCAGTGCCCCATATAGTAGTGTCTCTAAGTAGCAAGGGGAAATGATAGCTACATTTTATTCCTTATAAGTGAGGTGCATCAAACCTACGAGTACAAGCCACGTGGGTTTGGAATCATTGCAAAACACGACAGTGACATTCGTTCATTTCTTAATTTTATAGTGTCGATAATGTGTCTTGTTTATTTAAAAGGGGAATATTTAATTCTTTAAATAATATTAAATGTAACACGTAAATATCCTGGCATTTCCGGCTTCCACCATGCCAATTGCCCAAAACTAAATTCTTTCCCTTTATATTAAATTATTTTCATAATTTAATTTACTTACCTTAAAGTGTTAATGTAAATTCTAAATCCTATATTAATTCTTTAACTGCCTCCACTGGTCTTGCCGGTCCATTCCAGTTTGTTTTCTTAATTATTGTTAACCGACAAGTAACATGAATAAAGACTCTTGAACTCTAAATTACCAAATCTGACTTCTTGGAAGTCTCTTCTTAATTACTCCAGTGTTTCTTTTGGGTTCTACAACTACTTCCAGTGTGCTTGTTGTAAATTGTGCATTTATATATTTCTCTCTCAGAGTTTTCTGGAGATTGCTAGTGTGGTACCCAGCCATCTCGCCCACCATCGTTAGTCTTGATAGAGCTGACATAGGGAACACACACATGTCGCGTCACGGGAGCCTGCACTTCTTTGTCTACTTATTTAGTTGCAGTAAGTTTATATGTACCGGAACCTCTTTTCTTGTATGCTCCTCCTGTGATCATGTTCCTATTTCTGTCAAGACTCGCCACCCCAGAGATTTATCGATTTATCTGACTTTAACGTACAAAAAAGTACTTTTGTACCACTTCGGCTTATGGCAGACAAAATTGCCATGCCCACTTCAGTCTAGGGTCTGTATATTGTGTGTCAATTGTTCTGCCGTTTTTACCAACATATCAATTAGTGATTCTGTTTGTTAATTATTTCTCGTACATAAGTACCTTCGACACCTGGCCCTGTCCAGGCAACCTATGTTTTATAAGTGTCTCATTGACTGTGTGAACTTGAATGTAACATTTTCTCTAACTAAACGTGTACTTGTGAGGGGATCACCACGTGGATGTCGATCTGCTACCACCCTGAGAATTAGTCCACGTGTTCACCCTTGAGTAGATGAGCTGGTACCCTACCGGAACTTACTAACTTATTTCATAAACTTTCTAGCCATGAGCCATGGTTTGTCTAAAATCTAGTGCATCTCGCCCCTCACCAGTGTCCAAACCACGTCAACACAAATAAAAATCATACATGTGCACATTTAATATTCATTGGTTTCAAAGTGTTACGAGTTTGGATGATAAAAAATAATCACATCTCAATGTTTATTTGTTATTGTCAAGGAAAAACAAGTTATGGACCATTAAATGTATGCTGAAAATTTCTCTCTTGTAGGACGGTTTAAAATACGCAATGAGTTAGAGGAATTTTTTTTTTCTTCTTCTTCAAACTGACAATTTCATGATATCGGTGGATATCTCAATCATGTTTTTTGTGCACTCGCGTGTTGGGTAACCGATACTCTTGTGTACGGTACCATGTGTAATTTTTTTTGCAGCTACAAAAATGCTACACATAAATCTGAATACTAGAAGAAGTGCGCTTGTGGTTTACCCTAGTGGGAACTAGGGGCTATGAATGATGCTGAAATAGAAATCAATTTGAAAGTGTCAATTCGAACTAACAGTGATAAAAAAAATCTCCTTAGTCATAAAATAAATTGTTTTAAAAATCTTGAAAAGTACGTACTAATCTTAGTATTTGAAGTACAGTATTGTAGGTTAAGTTTAAATTCCTGGAATTATTTAAATTTATCCATGAAAATTGTGACTTTCATATGTTTATTAAATAAAATTAATCTAGTAGCAAATTAAATGAATTTGTGTAGCACCATTCTATTTTATGACAGTAGAAGTGATCAGAAACAAAAACAAATGGCTCATGTTACGTGATAAAATATAACAATTATTTTTACTATTGGCATGGGAAAAAATTACTCAAGAACTCAATCTGGTAAGTTTTCTATAGTAAATTAGGATATAAGAGATGTGTTTCTCTTTTAAACTAATTAGAATGTTATTTCAATTTTTCTTGTCAAAGGCAACAAATTAATTACTTAGGAAATATAAAAGTAACGACCCTGTGTTTTAAACTGGATAGCAATCAGTTGCTGTGGTGGTATGTTGAACATTATCTTCACGTCACCAAGTTACTGCAACTTCTATAATTATGAAAGGTTTTTTTTTTTATATAAACCGTAAGAGTCGTTAATCAATTATTAATAATAATATTTTATTTCTAATGTTATTACAGGGTTGCCACATGTCTGGAAAACAGGTAAATGTCAGGGAATATCCAATGGAAAAAAGGTGGCAACCCTGTATTAGCACACAAACCGATATAATAACTTTGAGATTTATCAGTATGGATGGAAAAAGTGTGGCTTTTTCATTCACCCCTCAGTAAAAAGTTTGGATAAAACCGTTCCTTCCAAGACCTGTTTGTCATTTGTGAAAATATTGTGTCGAAAATAGTTTCCTGTAATGATTGAAACTTATCCATGTTGTTCCACTGCTGGTGTAGGAATATTATCTTAACCAATTTTTGTAACCTCTGCTTACTTTTATTAGGCAGCATATTTTTGTACCTTGATAACTGCAAAGTGTTTTGTACGTTTCTGTTCTTCTGCGTCACCTTTGCGCCACTTCTGCATTTTTTAACAAACACACATGTAAACTGTGCAGTACGTGGAACACAACCCTCATCTCTTTCCCTCTAGTACAGTGCACATTTTGGCAACAGTGGAAACTTCTAGGAAGCATGGCACAAGGCAGACTGCAAGGTCATTTCTGGGATTTTATGGGGAACAAATGACAACAGAGAGATATTGTTGAAAGGAAGGGGGTGGGGTGGATTGGTTTAAGAGGGGTTGGGATGCTATTTTGCTAATGGCGGTGTGACTGTAGCGCTATCCTGCGTACTGGTTTATTTAAACTGCCTGTCACTTGGTTCTATAAATGACTTGCAGATATGTTAGCATTGGAAATGCTCCAAGCTAATGGAGGATATAATAAGTCTTAAGCCTCATCTTGTCTGCCAAATATTAAAAACATTGAACTGCAAAAGGATTTGTGTTTGATGGTCGTTGGTGTAAAATCAACATGACTTTTGCATGGAATATTAATCTAATTCAATAGTCTGGACATCTTCTGAGTAAAATGGTACCACAGCAGGGTAACTGTGGCATACTTTTTTCCAACTGCAAATTCAATGTTTGGTGGCCTCTTGCGGATATTTCAGTGACATATTAATATATATTTCATGGAACAGAATGATATCACTGTATAGTATGTGCAAATTCCCTTGTTGCCAAACATTTACAAAAACTTTAACATTGGACGCTGCCTACTTTTTTTGAGCAAAAATATGGTTTCTAATGACTTATCATGAAAAAATTAAGAGGATATTTCTCTGAAACATGAACTTATTTTAATAGATAAGTGTCTTCCGAATAGTGTGTTGCCACAGTGGTGCGTGCTGTCTGTCTAACCAGACAGCACTATGCTAAAATGTAAAATGTAACTGTCTTTATTGTACAAGAAATGCTGAGAATGTGAACATGCCAGCATGCGTGAGCCATACACACATAATGAACTAAGTACCATTTACAGTTTAGATTACTGTTCCTAACTAATGTAGAGTACAACTAAAAGTACTGTAAATAATTTCATGCTCAAGGTTTTATATACAGTATTTTATCACATACTGTAATCGTTGGCATAGTTTGTTTTAAGCAGTTCACTTTTGATGAACCCAATAAAAAGAGAGGTTGATTTAGCAGAGGGGGGAGAAGGCTGGAAGTGAGGAAGAGATTGTATGTGTCTCTCATGTGTTGCATACTGCATGTGATAAGTCGATTCTTTCCAGTGGCACACTAATCTAAGTGTAATAGTCATCAACTAACAGTTGATAAATCCAAATTGTAGTAACAAGCAACGTGAGAAGGCAAGTGAGTGAGAGCACAATGGCAAGACAAAATGTGTTGGTAGTCGCGTCATGCATGGAAACATTGGGCTGCCTAAGGGGTAGAGAGTGGGCTAAGTAAATAGGTATTGGCTAGCGCTGGGCAACTTAGGGGGGTGGTATCTACTTTTAGATATGCTCGAGATCCACTACAGCGCTCACCAATGCACAGTGACCAATAAAAGTTCAGTAAATTAATTTTTTGGCAGATTTCCCTCAATTTTTCTTTATTTTTTCACTCATATTTTTACGGTTCCTTCAAAGAGAGTTATAGAAAGACTCACTTTAAATGGGGTCAAATAGATATGTTCTTCTGTACACTCAAGCGGTGCTGCTGATATACAAATTAACCTAGCCTTTTATTCATAAGTGATCTATTTTACAATTAGGGGCCCAGTGTTAGGGTCTAGTACAGTATTATTTGCTGATAGTCTTTTGATCGGTATGGAGTTTTTTGAAATCTGCTGTTTGACCAGGCTAACCGAATCATCTCAAAACTAAATAATTGGTTTACTTCTAATAAACTGACCTTTAACTATCATAAAACAATATGAATTGAATTTTCTGCTTAAGTATGTTTGAATATTGAAGTGAATGTTGTATTCAAAGGAAATAATTTGTATATTGTTGACCATACTAAATTTCTTGGTTTAGATTTAGATAAGTTAACTGGGTACCAATATATAAATAATAGATACAATAATTTGCCCTCAGATTACTATCACAAATAGTTTCAGTAAAACAAGCATATCATGCATACTTCCACTCTATTATGGCATATGGAATCATGTTTTTGACACCCTCTGTCAACAGTATAATTTTTTTCTACAGAAATATGACTCGTGTCGTCAGTTATTCAAAGATGTGAAAATACTAACTCTTTCATATTTATGATATTCTAGCTTCTAGGTGGATAATGTTTATCATAAAACATATATATTAAAAACAAGCAGCACATTCTCGAACACAACTTGATGAAGTTACTAACAAAATATAATTAGGAATTTCCGAATTCATCTCAAACAAACCTTTAATACAGCAAATATTAAATTACCAAGCACTGCTTTATAACAAACAAAAAGGTTCATTTCAAGCACTATATACAGCCAAGACTGCCAAACTGCACAAAGTAGTTATATCCTGAAACTCAGAACACAATATTGTGCCAGGAAAAAGCCTAGTTTAACATCTGTTCTGTTGTGACAGGAAAACCTTGAATCCTTTACTATTGTAGGGATACTAGAGATACCTCTCTTGAGAAAAAATTTTTCCAATGGTGAATGATGCATTTAACTTAGCAGTTGTGATATTTTTCATCTCCCTGCAAAAACTTCCATGCATCAAAAAGTATCTCGGGATCAGAATTGATTGGTAAAATTTTGTGAAATATATGTTAGATCAAGTAGGGCTACTTATCCTTTCACTTGCAATTGCATAGTGTTTTTAGGTAGCAGTGGTGTGATTTTGAGTAACATGCTCTTCTCGAAAACATTGCTTATGAAAATTGTTTATATTTTCACCAGCCTCCTGTGATTTTCAACTGCAGTTGTGTACAATACTATAATACTTTCATGAAGATTTTTAGTGACAGAACATTTCAGTAAACTGAATGGGTTTTAACAAATTTTGCTCATTTTTGTACTATATAACAAAACTTCTCAGCTTTTGACAAGGTTCTTTGAGAGAGTGTGTGTGTGTGAGTGAGTGTTTTTTTTCCTGGCATTTTCAGTGCCTTTTATTTTTGTAGGGATGAATTGTATGAAGCTCTATAGACCACCCATAATGATTCCTGTCATTGTCAATCGCCTCGATGTCTTGAAGTTGCATGTTTTACAAAGTCTTGCACGTACATGCAGTGGTAAAGCTAGAATTTTGTTTTGGAAGAGAACTGACTTAAACAAGAAGTTGACAAATCATCACGTTTGATATCTGCTTAACTTCAATTCATGTTACATGTTATAACTGCTTAGATTATGGGAAATGTTTTAGAAGTGTTCATAACATCTGAGTGATGTGTCTGTTCTAGCAGATCCATTGTGACAGTACAAAATTGTGCTGTACATTTAAAAATTAAATTTTACTAGAAAATTTGTTAAATAGTGGTTGGATAGTAATTATATTTTCAGAATATGAAAAGACAGAAACTTGTTTAAGTTACATCTATGTTTTAATATTTTTTGTGATAGTTTATGGTAAAATGTAGTGCGTATATTCTAGTTATAGTCCATTCACAGTTACTTCCTTCTTTTCTGAAACCTACTAATGTTATATTTATAGGATATTCCTACCACCTCATGGAAACAAAGCTTGAACACGTGTAGAAAATTACACCAAAGGGACAACGTACCGCATTCCTGCACACTCAGATCAGTATTATTTTTGCATAAGAACTGCTTACTAGGCAATACCATCACACATCTTCTCTCTGTTTTTATTCACATTAGCTACAAAGTAAAAATTATAGATTATAGATAATGTATAAATTAAAGTTAAATTTAACCAATATAAGGTACTTTCATGTTAACAGAAATATAAAATGCTTGTGAAAGTTGAGATGTTTAGGAAACAACCAAACATACCATACATAGGTGTTTTGAAGTGGCGAACCAGTAATTATACACACAAAGTGATCCATCTATTATTACTGGATTGGATTATATTTACTAAAGTTTTATTTGTTCTGGACATTTATGGTTTATTTCTATATAGTTTGTATACGTTTTATATTTGTTTATTATTCTACGTGTTCGCTTATTGTGATCTCTGCTGCACTAGCGAAAGGGAGAGGAGGACAGAGAGTTATGAAGTAACGGGTGGCAAGTCAATGCAGTGTTTTAATGACAGGTGAGCGATAAACCAAGAAGCGCATATTTTTTACACAAAGCATCCTGCGGCACATACCTCTGCATGGTGCCATGATAACTCTTATTCTGATCTTGGTTGTATTGAATTTCTACTTTTTTCTGAAGAATTTTCCAGTGGTTTACTGCCCTAGTTTCTCTCTGCATGATTCAAGGTGTGGCAAATCTTTCAGGCCAATGCCAGTGGCTATAAAAGTGTATCGGACCTCAGAACTGGGAATTTTATGAGTATCGGGAGTCTGTGTGATTGTGCAACGATGAACGAGAAGAGCAATGAGTAGGGCTGCCAGAAGTGACCAGCGGGAGGAAAATCTGAGACTGCAAACATCAGAGCAGTGAAGAGTACAACTGGCAGGCTGGACTATTGGCCTGGATGCGAGTGAAACCTTACAATTGGTGGCAAGACAGACTGAATGTTAATGATTAAGTTAATTGACTACAACCAAACAGACATTATTAAGACCTCCATCCTTACAAACTCAGTTATGCCCCTCAGGCATCTTGTAACACTAGTTTCAGAAAAGTGGGATGGAGGCATTTACTTGTAACTTAAGTTAGGCAATAGGCTAGTATTTAATAATAATTAATCAAATAATTTAATTGTAATAGTTATAGGCCGATATAAGACTGTTTTGTAGAATATTGCAGTGGATGTTAACTAGAAAAATGTTACAGAATTGGAAGCACTGCGAGCATTGTGGGGTTAAGTAACCAAGTGAGCACAAGTGCAAATAGCTTGAGGGAATATGTTAAAAGTGAAATAATAATGTAAGTGGTTTAGTAAATAACGAAATAATCGGTAAATGAAAATTTAGATAGGAAAATAAACTCAATAAATGAAAATATTGACAGGAGAATAGAATACATTTGGAGATAGTGAATGAAAGAGTTGATTATGTGGACAAGAAGATTGACAGTGTTGAGAATGTAAGCAAACAGATCAGTGCAGTAGAGAAGCAGATGGAGGAATTTCTTCAGCAATGGAGTTCTACTATTACCACGCTGGCAGCCGACAAGCGGGGAAGCAAGCAGAGCAAGTCGTAACCAACACAGCAACATCGGAAGATTGTCAGCAGCTCTGCAGCATTGGTATTGCGCAACCAGGAGTTGGTGAAGGGGGTCTCCAAAACACCCCCCCCCCCCCCTATGTTACTGGGCAGACTTCTTGGCAGAGTACCAACGCCAGCTTTAAATAGTCGGCGCCCTAAGTATCTGGTCAGTCGAGCAGCGGGCTTACTACCTCGCCGCAGTACTGAGAGGCCCCGCACTAAGCATACTACAATCTCTGCCAGAGCAACATTGACTGGACATTGACTGGAGTATCCCACACTGGTGTTAGCCTTGGAACTACGTTTTGGCGACTGATACATGTGACATGCCCACCATGCCCCACTGCGAAAACATGCCCAGTGACAGGGAAGCCACTGCAGGAGCTATGGCAAGAAGTGTAGTGCTCCTGCCTATCACTGGAAGGGTGCCTTGAGGAGGCGCACAACATCATCGCAGTCAGATTCTTCATTGATGCAATTGCAGATGCAGAAGTGCGGCAGCAGTACATCTGGCTGCACTCCACAACATATAGGATGCCCTGGCCTGAGCAATGGAGGTGGAGTCAGCAAAAGACAGCATCCCGCTGTCCAGTATGGGCAGTGATGCTGAACGAAGATGACTAAATGAAGACAGCATGAAAAAGACACTAAGAGTTGCAGATGGCTGTGAAGGATATAGCTTCAGGGTCCGTGCTTCAGAGCTTCACCACCCCTACCGAGACAGTCTAAATTTTGGTCATGTGGACAGCCGGAGCACCTGAGAGCCTACTGCCCACAACAGCAGAAGCAGCAGTGGGAAAAGTGGCAGCTCGGCAGGTGAGAATTCAGCACATTCGGAAAACTTGTAAATGCTAACTGGGGGGGGGGGGGGGGGTAGGCGTAAATTGTTGACTGCTGGAGGAAAGGCCCCAGTGTTCTTACACATACGGTCGGTGAAATATGATTTGGATGAAACAGTGGTGGAGGGGAGCCTGAATGATGTTCATTGCCTGATGGTCATTGACACTGGAATGACCATAACAGTAGCAAGACCAGATACTATCGGGCCTTCCCTGCCCAGTGATCACCTGATGATAGTATGGAATGGTGCTATTTAACTACAGTAACAGGTGAGACCATACCAGTTACAAATAAGAAACAAGTGATCTTGAAGCTTGATGACCTTAGCATATAGCACGACGTTTACATAACAGAAATAGAGGATGAATGGCTTTTGTGGCTTTATGTACTACATACGCTGGTAGTTCTACACGGCATGTTTTGTCCTCCCTAATTAACTGCCTAGTAGTTTGTTGTCAGGTAACTGTGCTCCCCGGTCCTATTGAAATTGTCATTATAGACAGATTTCAAGGAAGGTATTTTACACGTTTGGGTCTAATTGAGCCAGCAGAGAGTGTTGGCATCCTTCATGGTAAAGTCGTTGTATAGCAAGTACTTTGATCGCTTCTAATTCTGACTCCCCATATGCTATCCATATTTGCCTTGCTGTAGGGTGAACGTAAATTGGATGTTATTTATTTTCGCCACTTAACAACTGGCTGATACCACGGAGTGAAACACTTGTAAGCAGTCAAATATGATGTAACTTTCAAGTAAATATTCATGCCTATTTCATAAAACTATTTTTTTTTTTTAAATTCAATTGCTATATAGTGTGGCAGTCTCTAGAAAATATGGAAAATATATATCTGACAAAATGCAAGGCGAATTAATGTGTTTTAATATTTAAAAATGACACTAGCATTAAATTCTTTATACTGTCAAAAATATTTAAAAAGTTAAGCTGGAACAGCATACGTGTACATTAATTTCTCTGAAATATAGTCTGTTACTAACTTCAATAAATTGTGTAAGTTCTCGAAAATAAGTGAGGCCACCATGTATTCCTCCACCACAGCTGTTCTGTCGGTGAAGAAAGCAATCTTTGTAAACAAACTACGAATCCAATGGCAAGCATTGAAAGACTGACAACTTCTGTCCAGTACTTAGGCTACTATAGCTGGTTGCCATTCCCAACTGTTTAATTTTTTGTTTAGATCACATAATATACTTGTTAAGGTTCTGTTTTATTTTATTGGTGGGGTGAGGAACTATAGTTTAATTGTCTTTCATGAGACGTGATTTTTTTTGTGGTTCTTCTTGTGAGAGTGGCAATTGGAATTTGCATTGTTTTGATGATACAATGGAAAATTTTGTTTGTACGGAAATGGCATTCAATTTACTATAGGCCTAAAGTTTTAACTTCATCGAAAGAACTAAATGCGATACACTGTTGGTACCGATGTGAGAAATGCTCAACAGATAAATTTCATTGCATTTTTTATATAATGAACTAAACTAAAAGGGCGCTTATTTAGGCCACGTACATTTGAAAAACTCCACAAGAACAAAATGCAATAAATACGCCACTGTTAGTACTGATGTGCGAAATGTACATTGTAAACATGTTAAGCAAATTTAACTTCTACGTAAAATTCGTTAGAGTTTCAATCAAATAAAACACCAAATACATTTCATATATTCTAACCACAATTTAAGAAAACATTATTTACAAAATACACCAACTTACTGTTCACTTCGTAATTCCTAAACGTGTGCTGAACCAGATGATTAATTCACTAAAATCACTTGTCGGGTACTGATTCGAAATAATTTATTTTCTGAATTAACAAAACGCAACTTTTCTTGAAACCAACAAATTTGAACTTCACTACAAAAATAAATTTTCGCTCACACCTAGCGATGCTCACAGAAAATGGTGGACCACAGCACACAACAAACTTATTTTACAAAGTGGCAGACACGCGTCAATAATTCATTACACTGAGGAGACTGTTGTAAAAAGGCACCTATGACGAAGTACTCTTAATGAAATACGCAAGTAATTAACTGCATAAATTAATATTCTGACATCACCAGTGGGGAATTCCTGCATGTAGATAAATTATGACGGAAGAGAGCACAATGGCAACAGCTTTTCACAGCGCGGGTGGCTACCATAGACAGGACTCAACGGAGATTGGTGGAGACCTTTCACATAACCGTGATGTTCGCATGCTCTACCATAATATTTCTAAATATTTTTAAAGCCCTTGCTCTATAACTCAGAAAAATTGTGTATTAGCCTATGAGCGTAATTTTAACCATAAATGTTGTAATTATCATTAATTTTCCACATTAAAATTTTTAATTCAGGGTACTATTTTCTTTTACAATCATCGCAAAGAGCGCCAACATAATAACACGCATCCCCAACACCATCAGCTGACACAGTAATGTAAATGGGAGCACTTACTGTTTACATTCTGTGTAGGTTGGTCACAGCACCGTGTCAAATTTTATTGAAGTTATGTGAAACAGAGAATACCAAGACCTCGCCGGCCGAAGTCACCAAGGGGTTTTTGGACCAAGAGTTCCAGGTTTGAATCCTGTGTAAGCCCTGTGTGTGTGCGTGTGTCTTTAAGGTGTTGTAGTCAGTTTTCCGGTTAAAATGATAACTTTGTGCAATAGCGACATTTGTCTTGAGGAGGGAGGCATGATAGGTGTTTGCAAGCAGGTCACACAGATACTTGTAAATGTTTCAGAAGATTCTAGAGTAGAACAAATAGAATGTCCTGTACCAGAAATACTGGATGTACTACTAGTACAAACAAAAGACAATCTTAACTGATGACAGGAGGCTATCTAGGAATTACTGCAGAGAAATGGGAATACCTTCTCCTATGGACCAAATGACCTTGGAAGGACTAACATGACCTGCCACCACATTGATACAGGAGATGCCAGGCCCATAATGCAGTCGCCAAGATGATTGTCACATGAACCATTTGACGGAATTCTGAGGAAAATGAGGGAGTTAGATGTGATAGAACCATTGGTTAGTCCATGGTCGTCACCCATTGAGTTATTAAGAATAAAGATCGCTCTGTGAGTTTTTGTGTACATTATCACCAGTTTAATAATGTGACAAAGAAAGACTTTTATCCGCTTCCAAGAATAGCAGTTTCACAATGGATTTCTACTTTGGATATGGCATGGATACAAGCAGTGCGTCTGCATTTTGTGTCCAAGGGAAAGGAACCTGGCTTTTCAAAGTTATGCTTTTTGGGCTATGTAATGACCCTGCCACCTTCGAATGCCTGATGGAAAAAGTCCTGCCTTTAGATATCTGAGAGGTTTACCTAAATTACATTTTTGTGACAGGGAGGACATTTTAAAAGCAGATATCATGCTTACACTCTGTATTCCAGAAAGTGGCTACTTGTAACAGTTCCTTGTTCCAAAAGAAAATTAATTTCTTGGTACAAGTGTGTCAGTCCATGAAATAGCAACAGACCCCGAGAAGACCAAAGTAATACGAAATTGGATGACACCAACTGACCTACCTGAAGTGCAAATTTTTCTGGGAATATGTTACTATGACCATCAATTTGCACCTGGGATCACCACGATCATCAAGCCACTACATGAACTGACCGAGGCGAAAGGGAGATTTCATTGGACCATTGAGTGTGAAGATGCTATTAGTAAACTAAAGGAAATTCTGATATCTCCTCTAGTCCAGGGTTTCCCGAAAAGTGAGGGTGTATTCATTTTGGACACTGATGCTAATGATGTAGGCATTGGAGCGGTGCTATCTCAGGTTCAAGGTGGGAAGTAAAGACCACGACAAATACTTCCAGTAAGGTATTGCATAAGCTTGAGAGAAATTACTGTATTACACACAGGGAGCTTCTGACCATGATGAAGGCAATTTCACACTTTCACCCCTATCTTTGTGGCAGACATTTTATTCTAAGAACCAACCATGATTCATTAAGTAGACTACTAAATTTCAAGAATCCCGAAGGTCAAATAGCACGGTAGATACAGCATCTTCAAGAATATGACTTTGAAATACAGCACGCCTTCACAGCAATGCAGATGCACTTTCTAGGAGGCCATGTGAGTCGTTATGTCATCATTGTGAGCGCCAGGAAGAAGAGTGGTGAAATGCTGAAGGTACGGAGGACAAGAATTCAAGGTTATTTATCTTGTGATGGGGCACCTATCTGGAGTGCTGAGGGTATTAGGAAAGACCAGCTGAATGATCCCACTTTGCAGCCATTATTAACGTGGAAAGAAGCCTGTCGTCCAAAATGGGAAGAGTTATCTAGCCTGAGTGCAGAAGTCAAAGCATACTGGTCACAACGGAATTCCCTCATACTGAAGAATGGTGTACTTTACAGAAACTAGGAAAGAATGATGGGAAACAAACATGTTTACAGTTGGTACTTCCAGAATGCAGGGTTCCAGAAGTCTTAAATGAACTGCATAATGTGGTAATGAGTGGGCGTTTTTGTGTTAATAAGACACTTTATAAAGTTAGGCTGAGATTCTACTTGCTCCATTGTCAGGAGGACATTGAGAAGTGGTGTCGATAGTGCGACACCTACACTACGAGAAAGGGCCCAAGCTGCGGTCTTCCAGGATTCAGGAGGTGACGAAAATTCTGGGGATGAAAAAGACTAGGGGTACAGCCTTACACCCTCAGTCAGATGGAATGGTTGTGAGGCTTAACTGTACTTTTGAGCAGTACCTATTGATCTTTGTGGCAGACAACCAAAAGGACTGGGATTCATAGGGTTTTTTTTTCTTCTTTTTTTTTCCGCAGTTCACGAGTGCACAAGGCTATAACATAGTCAAGGATGAGCTACGTCTTTCTAGTGACCTGCTGTTTGGCAGATCGACAGAAGAGGAAGCTGCAGCTTCTGGTTATGCTAGCAAAATATGCAAGATACTTGTTGGCATCCATTATTTTGCTCGACAGCTCCTCAGAATAAATAGTGACATGTTGAAGATGCGGTACAACAGGAGAATCAGGCGAGGTATTTCAAGGAGGACAACTGGTGTGGCTGTAGAGCCCACATAGGCATAAAGGGTACTGCCCGAAGCTACAGAATTGTTGGGAAGGCCGCAGCAGGATTCTGAAGGAGATCAATGATGTTTTTAGGATTTGTCATCAGGGCTCTCGGATGAAGTCAAACGTTATTCATATTGATCGACTAGCACACTATGAAGGTCCAGATTTTGTAGAGTCTGTTCAGGACGATCAAACTTGAGGAAGGGGCAGTGATACACGCTCACTTATCATGACCTCTGCAGCACGAGCGAGCGGAAGAGGACAGAGAGTCGTGATATTATAAACGAGCTGCAAGTCAATGGAATACTTTGAATGACAGGCAAGTGATAAACCAAGAAGCGCGTATCTGTTACACAAAGTATACCGCTGAGCATACCTCTGCATGGCACAGTGATAACCCTTTTTCGGTGCGTATTTCTGGCTTTGGTTGCATTGAATATACTACCCTAGTTTTTCTCAACATGACTCGGGATATAGCGGACCTTCCAGGTGAAGGTCAGTGGCTATAAAAGTACATCGGACCTCCAAGCCGGGATTTTATGAGAATCTGTACTATTGTGCGACTAGAAGAGCTACAATTAGAGCCGGAAGTGACCAGCGAGAGAAAAATCTGTGACTGCGAACATCAGGGCAGTGAAAGTGCGACTGGCATGCTAGACTATCGGACTGGATGCGTGAGTGAAAGACATTAAAATGGATGGTAAGTCAGTCAGAAAGTTTGTTAATGATGATTATGAATTAATTGACTCTAACCAGAGACATTAAGAAGGATGTTACTTAGAGTTGAAATATTAAATATTGTGCTCACTGAGAAATAAAATAACTAAGAAGATTAATAGTGGATACAGACAATTTAATGCTGTAAAAAATAGCTGTGTGAATAAATTTAAAATCGACTTTAGTTCATTTATTTTGATTAAGACCACCATCCCTTACGGATTGGGTTACGCCCTGAGGGGTGTCTTGTATCAATAATGTATTTCTTTCTTCGGCTTGGTACATCTATTATGACAACACATTTGTTTAATCCCAAGTATCCAATTTTTCTGCTTGTACTAAGTTCATAATTTGAACAAACAGTATAATTATTGTGACAAAATATTATACAACCGTACAGTTAGTGTATCAAAAGGTTGTATGTTGTGTGGTGCGAGAACGTTCACAGCTAAGGTATCCTGAACAGCCATTGCTGAGTAACACAAACATTTCACCATGCCGTACCAATGACAGTGTCGTGTAGCATTAGGGAGTCAACCCGCATAGACGTAGTGCGTCAACAGTAGGTTTCCAAACAATGTAATTTCATTTGGCCGCAAACATACCATGGAGGAGGCACATTTGACTGAATCGATAAGTCTATAGTAACAAATAGTATTTTGCTTTGCATTGATCCGTGAAGGTCTTTGCAACTGCCTATCTCTTCTCGTGTATTTTGCCCTCCCCCTTTTCTTTTTTACCTATTTCTTCCTTCCTTTCTCCTGCCTCCTCTCTATCAGTCAAATGATAATTTATCATTGTTTTCCTGAAGTGTACTGTCATTTATCACTTTTCAGCATGTGTGTGAAAGGGAGGGGGGAGAGAAAAAAATATATAGTGTTTTACACAGATGAAACATTTCTGGTTTAAACCGTGGTAGACACTTGTTTATACGAAAATATTTAGTGTTAAATTTGCGATTTTTTTTGCGTGCACGCTCGTGTTGCGTGCAATCCTTTGCATGGACCTTGAAACAGTGGGGGTCCAAAGAGGTCCGGACACCATTGGAGTTGTAAGGATCCCACTAGAATGAATTGCGATGACCCCTATGGATCCCCGAATTATACGAAAGTGCCTTGTTTTCTGTAACCTTTTTATCATACCTTGAAATAGTAGAGTTCAGTTTAATATTTCTTCTACTTCAGTATTGGACGTATTTTAATGTATGCATTCGGAATGAGGCGAACATCACAAGACAGTGCAGGCTGTGAGGAATACATTACTAAGGAAAGCTAAAAAAATATCCTGCCTGTCAACACAATCACAAGAATAGGTAGATGCTACAGAATGCATGAAGTGTTAATTATTTTTTAAAACAGTAATTTCCCTTATAATTTAATTTTGCGAGTATATCGTAATATTTATTTAATTTCTAGGTTTAGGTTTAAAACCTGTATTAAATGCAGTAACTAGTGCAAATATTTTTTGGAAACATTAATTTTTTAATTAATGTGTAAAATATAACTCAAACTGTAATGGAGTACTTTGAATAGTTAATCAGTGGTAATACATTATTAATTACGTCCTAAGGCTAACTATGAGTAATGAAAAGTACCAGCGGGCCAGCCTTAATATTTGAGAGTCAGTAGAATTATACTGTGTCCTTACAAAATAAATAATTAATCCGAAATAAAAGCTTTGCCGCCATGGCCTCAATTCACACTCTTACGGGCGTGGGCGTAGAAGCGTAGGTGGTGTTAAAAAGCCTTTTTTAAAAACGAACCTTCACTGGAAAAATATGCTTTTATACGCTCTTGCCCCCGTAAATTGGCGCAGGTGTAGACACTTAACTGTTTCCACATATCGGTGTTTAGTTTAAGCGTTGGTTTGATGTTAATGTAGCCCTCGTAGTGTTAACTCGTTGGAAGTGCGGTGCCTACTTTCTTAGATTGTGATTGCTTTCTCAGCAATGAGGAAGTAGTGACCATTCTAGGAAACTGCTGCTCGACCGGTTTCCGGCCGTCTCTGACGTAATCCGAGCTGCCTGCCGAGGCGTAGCGCCCCACGGCCGTCTCATAGTCGTGACGCCACTTGAGAGGAAGCAACCAGAGATGCCGATTATATATTGATTTTTTTTTAATCGAATATATCGGTCTAAAAGTCTGTTTTTAGATATATATTGAAGGCGCAGGTTTATTTCGGATTCGATATATTTCTTGAAGAATCGTTTTCCGATGCAACGATTGCGTGCCACTCAATATTATGAATTTTCTCATCCTTTGACTTATGTAATTCGATACAATAACTTAAAACAAACAATTATACAGTATTGCCAGTTTTCTCCCTCTTTTCCACCAAGCACTAAAATTTCCCTTAAAACGGAGAATTTCCCGCCATCTGGAAACACCGCATCGAAATGAAGTTTGAACGTACTATCGGCCCGAAATGTCGGAAATCGATTTCCAGTAAATCGAGATTTTTCCGCCCGATTTTTAATGAGCATCGATATTGTGTGCCGTGATCTAGAACGATCCAGCAAATCGATTCACTAGGTAAAGATTGGCATGCCTAGAAGCAACCGCTCCTTCCAACCAAATGCCGTCCCATTTTTTCGTTAAGGCGATATCGCGTTTGCTTTCTTTCTTTAAAAAAACTAATTAATTAATATAAGTTGGAAGACTGTAAACATTTTCGATGTGGTTGATTTCTTGAGTGACGGAAAGATGCAAGTATGATAGGCAAAGTGGTATAGTTTGTGTAGTAATTATTTTATTTGTACGGGTTTACAACTGTGCAGCACACGGCAGTGGTTTAACGTTCTAAATTTTGAGCTGATTGTACGCTATTATAATGTAGGCGTGATTGGCCGGTGAAATTAGTGTTCATCTGTGGCATTTAGGTTTTAGGCTCTACCGGATATGGCGAATTTTAGCCCACCGAAGAAGCCAATACGTCGCTAGGTGTTGATCTGGACAATTTGTAAGTATATAGTTTTGCATGTTGATTAATGGCGTGGGGAAAAAATTAATACCTGCAATAATTTAGGAAAATTTTGAAAAAGCGTATTGTGAAATGTAGATTATGTTCTAAGAAAATCTAAGCATCGGGAAGCATGTAATATGTTAAGGAAATTATAGGGGGAGAAATAGCAGCTATTGATCATGTGTTTGAACAGCCATGTTTAATGCTACGTCAGCTATCCCAGTCTGGGATAGAATTTGGGCAGAGTAAATACCTAGTCGAAACGAACTCTATTCATTGTTTGTGTGCGCCAGCGGCTACGCAGCTGTCCCTGGCAGGCGCCCAAGTTAGATGCAAGACGAAATACATCAAATTTCGCCATCAAATAAATGCAGAATAGTCTTGACTATGTTGAAAATATGTCACACTGTTAAAGTTTTTTATTTGACAAAGCTACTGCCTACGTAGCGCTTTTTTCCGTGTTCGAGCCGAGAGGTCGAGAAGCGCGGGAGCTATAAGGTCGACAATCCCACGCTCTTCAAGTGCGCCATCGCCTCTAAGCGCAAGGCTCTTAACTGGCGTGCAGTGTTCTCGTCGCACTGCGTGTACCTATAGATCTTTCAGCGGTGATCGTATTACTTTATTGGTGGAAAGTCTGCAGAAGGTTCAATGCAGCGCCCTTGAGTAGTTTTGTTTGCATCTGACGCGTACAATTTAAGATACAACACTTTGAAAAAGCCATTGTTAGTCATTTGGGAGAGCTCTGAAATGGTGTTTATAATGTGCGTGACATCTTCGAAGCACCCAAAAGCCCTCGTCTAGTGTATGTTCTTCTAGTATATCAGCACATTGGACGCACGTTTAAGGCGACTATGTAGCTGCGCGTTCAAGGTCAAGAAGCGAGGTAGCGATACGGGCGACACTAACACGCACGCATAGTGCCTCATCGCTCCTACTCACAAAGCGTACACCGTTTCCGTTGTAGTGCTGTGCTGTGCAAATTAGATCTGTAACGGTGTACTTTATTGCGCGCGATAAAAGTCCATAGATCAAACTACCTGTGTATAATCGTACTTTTCTCGGACCGCATAAAGAAACTGCATAGGCAAGCTTTAAAAATTCTATTATCTGACCTCTTGCACGCATTTTTTTCTCCATTAATACACTTAATACGATAAGATTAAAACGATAGGAACATAGACAACAGTTTTTATCCTCTCTAGCAAAACTTCGTATTTCCAGTACTTTTATTTACGAAGATAAGCGTTTACGCACAAACGATTTCACAGAAAACGTTTTAGTTCATAGTCCTCTTAATAGTTTCGTAGAAAAACGGGCATTTCAAACACTACGCATTTCAAGTGCCAGGTAGGCGGGCGCCTTAAACATAATCTTCGAAGTGGAATACTACTGTTTTATCATACTGACCAGAACACGAACGAGTATTAATACGTTGTGGTTTATTTTCATTTCTAAAGCATATCTTAAATTCATTCATCGAACATTTTTGCCACGTGACGAAAATAATAGTATTTTATTCGTAGTGTTCTAGTGCAGTGTGCATTTCCAACAGCATTCATCTCCTAGCAAATATTATATAACCCAGTAATCTTTGTAATCTTATTTTGTTTGTAGTTACTGGACGCAATTTTAAAGTTTATTTGGGTCGGAAATAACTTTTTTATATGCAAGATTCTGACTCACTGAATTCGTCAAACATGCTATAGTCCATTCCCCAATGGAAGCAACTTTCTCAGAGCCCTGCTAAATATCTACTTACAGGCCCGTTTCGTATCCTTCCGCCAAATGTAAACAAACATTGCCATGTGACTGTAGCATCTGTCAAAATCAATGTTTACATGCTATTGTGTGTGTGTACATGTGTTCGTACACTTTCGCTACACCTATACATAAACATTGAAATGTGACTTCTACATTTATACCTGCCAAATATGTTGTTTACTGTTTACAGCTTTTCAAATAATTCTGTCGTAGGTCTATTTCAAAAGACCATTTCGTACGAATATTCACAGTTTAGGCCTCTTAATATTATTTAGGTCAACGTTATGACATTTTAAAATATACCTGAATTGATGATAGTTCTTAAGATTATTTTATATTAACATATTTGTTTTCCACGACATAGCAATACATGTAATGCACGTTAGTATTTTGCCGCGACTGTGTTTAACACTGTTACAACTGCGAGGTAAAGGGCTGTACTAATTGTAATTATCCTTTTGTTATTGATATGAGTTGGGTTATTTCTTTAAAGGGACGGCCTCAGTTCGAATAAATATTAAAACGAAGGCGTAACCAGTAAAACGAAAAAGGCTTATTAAATTCATGTCCGCAACTCGTGTTGCTCATTTTTGTCATACAAACTTAAAATATAGGAGTGTGCATGCACACAAATAAACCTACGGTAACTTTTATTCCGCTCATAATTCTATGTATTGCTACTTACTGTTTATTAGGGTTATTGAAATTTATCGGGCTGGGCTTAGTATTTTTCTTTAGGGATTGTGGCAAATTACGTTACACGACTATGTTTCAAACCCCTTAGGGCAAAGGTACAACGTTGTGATAAAAAAAAAAAAACACGTGGATGTCTATAGTTAACTTCGTCATAAAACAGTCCACAATTAAAAAGTATAAATAGTACTAATCAAATATTTGAAATCACGCGCACACACACAGGCACAGCGTATCGTCCACGATGCACAGGGCACGCCATTTCACAGACGCAATGATTAACGAAACACACATCACAGTATATTTATTACTTCTGAAACACAGGTTTATCACAACATTGTAACTTGCCTAGGTAGGTTTAAAAAATACGTCTACAAACATGATGTAATTTGAAGTATTTTTCGGAGTAAGAATAATTTACGCTTCGTTTGGCAAAAAGCAACACATTATGTCATGTCTCACCACGTCTGCCAACTTCACTTGGTAACTGCCCCGCCATCATATCTAAATATATTCAAATAAGTATTCAAACATTAAAATCTCTTTTCAGTTGTAAATTACAAATTAAAAAATCATTATTTTGCTGTAATAAGTATGAAGTATACAACAATTGAAAACGTGTAAAAATTTTCTGGTTACCAGCGAAGCTAAACTTCCCGAGTGAGAGAGATAAAGAGAAAGAGCGACAAGCGTCGCTCAGCCGACAGTTGCTTTCTCGCTCGATAAAACAACACGTACCATTATGGCTTATTCACGATATTCTCCGCTGTTATTTTATACCGTAAAAATGAGATATGTTGCTAACGGGACTACCATAATATTTAAATAGGCACCGTTTAATTTATTAATAGTATACTAAAAAACTAGGTTAAAATAACTGTGAACTATTTCTTACCGGTCGTTGCCAAATATCGCTGCTCTCGCTGCTGTTAGTTCATATTTAAATAGAAATATATTATTGCAAGTTATAGAAAATATTAAGGCAAAGTTTCATTTATTCAATTATACAGTACTCTAAATTTAACGACAGTGTTATATATTTCTGGATTACAGGTTATTAAAAAAACAGGTTGACATGTTATGCCTAGAGTGTATTTTCAAAGGTTGATTTTCATAAGTCGCTTCCAGTCGGGAATACTATAGAATTATAGAAATTTTAGAACAGATCCAATATACGAAACATTCAACTATATATATACATATGGCGGCGTTTATGACGTTTCGGCGATATCACAGTCTTCCCAACTTTAGATCAACGTTATTGAACGCATATTGAAACTTGTTTGAAGGAACATTTTGACAGTGTGACAGGGGCGTTGAGGTGGACTTCCATTGGTTTCTTGATATTTTTGCCACCACTATCCAAAAACAACGAGAAACTGTAGCCAGTCGGCAAAATGTTTTTTAATAAATGTTCCAACAGTTGCTCGTAACACCGGAGAAACTGTTTTAATGATGTTATGAATTCAACACGAAGTATGAGCACTGCTGTCTTTGAGTTCAAAGAAGAGCTATTCACTGTAAAATGAGCATTTTGGAAAACCATGCTTAAGAACTACTTGTATGCATGTTGTGTAATCTCCCGCTTTATGTAAGATTAACATTGTCGTGGACCTCATCACTTTATTCATGCGTCGGTCAAGTGACATGAAATAATGAGAAAAGAAAATATTTTACAAACCGGCTCATTTTTAAAACGAGAAAACGAAAGAAATAATTGAAATTATCAGAAATGGTTACCTAACACTTTTTATTCGACGTTAAGATACAGAACTACTTCCCATTCATCGTTATATGCTGTTCACAGTAAAGTGAGCACTTTTGAATACCCTCTCATTTGGAATAATATACATTAAATATATTTTATTTTAGCTTTAGACTTTTAACTTCGGAGTACCGTGGATTATATACACTGTGTTTATTACTTATATGGCATATTTTATTTGAATAGGATAAAAAATGGCTAAAAGAAAAAAGTAACTAGGGCTTCAAAAGTGCTCACTTTACCGTGAACAGCGTATACCAACTTTACTGAGCGCATGTAACTCAGGGCGCCCGTTAAAATGTATGCAGGTAGATAGGGGCAGTGACTTTTTTGTAAGGTTGATTTCAAAAGTGCTCACTTAATCGTGAACAGCCTGTAGTAGGAAGTGTTTGCAACGCCGGGCCGGGCACAACCACGCGCGCACGGGTGTGGCACTACGCGGCGATGACGGCGCGAATCTGAATTGCGCGCGGATGGTTGTTCTCGGCGACGTCACTCGCATCTTGGTGCTTTCCCGCTCCTCGTCTTCTCTCTTCCTCGCCCAAGACGTTGCAGTCCATACATGGTTACATACTTCCAACTTCTCTGAAGCCCTGCTCAAGTTTTACTTCCTGGGTATTCCTCCGCCTCATGCGGAAAAATATCTGGCGGGACTGTGTCAGGGCGCACGGCCGTTGGTTTAAGGCCACGATCCTTCATCTCTACAGCTTTTGCGAGAATTAGTTTTTGTACCCAAACGGGTTACGAATTGTTTTTTCTTATGTAGTCTAATTATTCCAACACATAAAAGTATACTTTTATCCAATTAACTAACGAAAATTTGGTTTATTTGATAATTAGTTAGAATTATACCGTTCATGTGTTTAAAAAAATTGGACTTCATAATAAAAACAATTTGTAACAAAATTGTAAGATCATTCTACAATATTGGCTCTCGTTTGGGTATAACAAATTAATTCTCGCAAAAGCTGTAGAAATGAAAAATCGTGACATTAACTTGAAACGTCTACGGCAGCGAGTCACACTTTACCTGACTACGGCAAAGTCAAAAGGAAGGGTTATGAATCTGTCTTATGTATGTATATATGTATGAGAGATAGTTTGTTACTCATACAGCCTAAACTACCTGACCGATTTCAACAAACGAGGTGTCGTTGGATTCGCCTTGATTCAGAATGTGTCCTAGGCAATATGACGCCGAAGGAGGTAGTCACAGTGGCTGTAGAGGTGCTCGCGCCGACGTTCATCGAGCGCGCCGCGTCAACTTTGCTACGCTCCCGAAACAGTCTCGCTCGCTCGCCGCCAGACATTGGGGTATATGCTGTTCACGGTAAACTGAGCACTTTTGAAAGCCCTGCGTAACATCTGCTTATATGCACGTTGTGTATTCTTCTGCCTTATGTACACTGGCATTGGCCTCATCACTTTATACATATGATATTGTGCAAATCTGCTCATTCTTACACTTATAGGCATTAAAAATAACATAAAGCTAAACTAATAATTTAATTTATTACAGGCGTGGGATTTTTCACCGCCATCGTTGCCAAATTTACTGTGCGCATGCCACTCACTGTGCTCATAAAATGTATGTATATAGGAGCAGTGATTTTTTTGATAAGTTGGTTTCAAAGGTGCTCACTTTATCGTGAACAGTCTTTACCTGTGCGGAGCCCAGAGCGTCAGCTTTCCAACGATATGTGTAATATATATTTTCGGCTGGTTCTTGCGCGGGCTGAGGCCGACATATTGAATTTGTATAGTTTTTGCACAATTAATGTTTTATATAGAAATATTGTCCAGTTTACACGTTTCATTACTTAAAATCGATTTATCTCAACAAAAGCTATACACAAACGCCCGATTCACCGCGCTACCATGTCTGGGTTGTGAGTTACACTAAACGGAAAGAAACGAGAATTTTTTTTATTGTTTCTGGCGAGCCCCCGAATCCCGCTACACGAGTGTGAGCACCTTCACAGTTCGGTGTGCCTTCCGGCATGCATGTTATTAGCAAAATCGGTTGGAGAATGGAGTGCGTCTCAGGGCAAGTCCTTTACACCTTAGGTCTGGTTTAATTATTATAATGGGCGCATGCATCGCGGCTAAGCAGGTTTATAGTGCCATGGCCACAATTGTAGCCATGTGCACACCCCCAAAGAAGAAGGGTCTAGATGGAAAAGCATAGAAAACGAGGCAAAGCGGAGAGGGCCGGGGAAAATCTATGCAACAGTCGCTGAGGGTAAAATAATTCCTTTTAACTGGATTAGGGCGGGATAAAGTAGGGTATTTGTTAGTTCGGGAAGAAAGACTTCTGTTGGTGCGAGGTGAAATGAAGTGAGATCGCAGCTGGCGTGTTTTGCGGGGGACAGAACAGCCCCCGCGCCGATGCCAGTCATCGTGTGGGCGCAAGCGCCCTTGAAGTGGGGCTACTGTCAATACTGCAGTGTAGGCGAACCAGCACTGCAATACCGACAACAACTGAGGATGCAGGGCCCCCCTGCTTCTCGTCGAGTGCGTCGGAAAACTGGACAGCTCAGCCATGACACACACTCCATCTTCGCCATTCCGCGCCGATGCCAGGATCTCCACTCCATGGGTTAAGGTTGGGAGAGTTCTTTCGGGGAGCCACATCCTCCCCTTCTCACAAAATAGCCCGTCGGTCTAGGAAACGCTAGACATACGGGGCCTACCAGTGATGGTGGCGAATCCGCTGGCCCAGGAGTGAAGGCTGATATCGGGGTGCTTCCAAGGTCAGATGCATTCCAATCCATTCTTCACGCACCCGCAGTCGGTAGCCCGCAGAATCCAGTAGTGAGGATCGCTACACTTCGCATTTTTCAGCACCTCGAGATCCCCCTCCCCGTCTTGATCGTTGGGCCACCTCCAGCAGATGCATTTCGCCATCTCGTACTGAGCTGCCCAGGCTCCCGACGTCCATGACGACGGCGCTCTCGCACCGGCCAGTTGGTTCGCGGGCTGATGTTTGAATATTTCAAGCCACCCTAGAGCCTGGGGATCTCCTATCCACAACCTGGGGACGCGATGAGTTGCGGACAGCCGCCGCACCCAAGCTGCCATGGTCCCTCCGCACTCGCAGATGCACCTCGCTTTCGCTCGTCCTCAAGTCGAGGGCAGTTCCCAGCGAGCGAGCAGCCACGAGCGCGATGTTCATCCCACTACAGCTTAGCTCGTTCTGAACGGATCGCCATTTTACATCACTGGGTTGTATTAGCGAGTTGATCATATATGGTAAAAAACGAAACCGCACTTACTTCTCTAAGAGAGTTATTAAGGCGAAACGATGTAGAAGTTTTCGTTACAGTCTTAATTTCTATCCTGGTACCCGTTTGTTTCGGTCTGATTTTAAAGACGTGTCACGTCAAAAACTTAACAAGTTTAGACGATTACAACAAAGGGACAACGAACCGTATTCTTGCGCACCCAGTTTAATAACATTTGGCATGGGAACTATTTTTTACTACGCATTTATGTGTGGTTTTATTCATATTAGATGTATATTAAATGTTATACATTTTAAATAAAATAGTAAAAGTTCAAGTTAGCCGAAAATGCAACACTTTAATTTCTACAAAAACAAAACGCCTGTCATACATGACATATTTAGCCAACAACAGAATATATGTACATGGGAAGATTTTTGCACTGGTTTTATTTAGAATGTGTGAAGAAACAGAGAGTATACCGTACCCAGACATCGCACTGTTTCTATACGGGTAGAGAGGCTGGGATGACGACCGATCTAAATTGAGTGAAGAGATTTGGGCGGCTTTTAACATCGAAGTCTTGAAAGCCGACGAGGGTGAAGCGAGGTGAGTATGAATGAAGGGACGGGGGAAACGCGGGATCCCCGAGAAAACCCGCTGACTAACGGCATCGTCCGTCACGATTCTCACATGCGAAAATCCGAGAGCGATCCCGCCGGGAAACGAACCCGGTTCTCTTAGGTGGGAGGCGAGTAGTCTAACCACTCACCACCGCGGCCCCCTACCGATCTATTGTATTGTTAAAAGTCTCTTATGACGTAAGATTTCGTGATTGATAGGGGTCTTAATGGAAACGAGAGAACTAAATTTTTGTTTTTAATATATTTACAGTGATATTACTTACAACATTAAACTTCATATCTATACTGTTGGCGCTTTCATTCTTATCAGTGAGCACAGTGTTTGCCAATTTCAGTTATAATTTAAGTCCTTATCTCTTTCCTCATACTAGCTACATACACTTAACCCTCACTTAATAGTTATACGGCAAAAAGTGTATTGCCATCATTCAAAATGTCTGCCTCTCAAGCATGAGTCCTACTTGCCCACAGCCCATACGGCCAATCTTAATTTCTATTCTACCGATGATTGAGACTACATTGACTGATCACTGCGTCGTCCGTTCAGATGCTAGCACTCACGGCCGTACAAGACACTGGAGGCAAGCCGCGGCATATATAGGCTGTTGCAATATTGCATGTCAGTACTTCGGGGAAACATTCCTCACATCTGGAGGAAGAAAAAATGTTATATGAACGTAGGTCCGCAAACTCTTCGTTTCTTCTCTACAGCCCGATACACAACATACAATGTATGGCCCGTTATGTATTACGGGCTGTAGTGAAGAAACTAAGCATTTGCGGACCTATGTTCATATAACATTTTGTCATCCTCCAGATGTGAGGAATGTTTCCCAAAGTATTGACATGCAATTTTGCAACATTCTGTATAGCTGGACTGATCTAACCTGGCCCAGAAGGTTCTTCGGACCTCGAGACGCCCCAAGGGAAATGGTCACCAAACATTTCGCGCAACAATTACTCAAGTCATTCAGTCTTCCAGGGACGGAAAAAGTAATATTCGTACCGTGGCCCGTGTTAGCGACATCGCAGCTCGCTTTGTAACTATCTGCCTGCTCTTCTATGGTTACTGGTGATGCCCTTGGGGAGGGTAAGTTCTTGAAGACTAAAGGGCCGCTCGTAACAGAAGGAATATCGATGCTAGAGTTATCGCCAGAATTTTTAGTGCACAAGCCAATAAAGGGAGGAGGAATGCGAGCATATGGAGGCATAGAATATCATTCTCTTACACTGAGAAAAAAGTTTTGTTGAATCAAACAAAGTTTGTTTGGCGCAACCAAATTGTTTGTATAGGGGCAATTAAATATTTTGTTGTTGAAGCGGAATTATTGTCTTCATATTTGTTTGCTACAAACAGAGATTTGGGTGATCCAACCAAAGATTAGTTTGGCTAGAAAGTAGTATAAAAATGCCGATTTGAGCGCAGCCCCCAGTTACCAAAAATTAAATGCTCGGGCCATCAGAAAAAATTCCTCTCAATTTTCTGATCCAAAACATCAAATGCCGATTCGAGCGCAACTGCAAAAAAGTGACTCAAGAAGTTGTGTTTGGGTGCAGCCGCAAAAATACGTGTAAAAACATGCGTTTGGGAGCAGTTGCAAAAAAGTGGCTCAAAGAGTTACATTTGGTTAGATCGTATCGTTAGAAAAATTTTGTGTTAAACTTTGCTTTTGAGTGCATCTGCAAAAATACGCATAAAAACATGCGTTTGGGCGTAGTTGCAAAAAAAAATAGTGGCTCAAAAAATTTGAATACGTAAAAATAAAATGTGTATAATGAATGGGTGCAAATTAAAATCAACTGATATCTAATATGATGGCCATAGCAATGAGAAAGGCTAACGCAACTGGTAATGTTTGGAAAGAATATAAATATAAGAAAGACTTTTTGCAGAAAGAAAGAAGAAGAAATCTCGAGAAGTATGTCAAGTGTGAAACTTGTAATCACTTTTACAAACCATCTCTCATAAGAAGTCATCTTAAAAGTAGATTGCACAAAGGTCTTACACCAATACATAATAAATTACATGGACCAACAAATGCATGGGAAATTTTTAAAGTATCGCAACATTTAATATCAAACAGAAGTTCCTACGAGAGAAACAAGTGAAATGTGAAACGTGTAGTCACTATTACAAACAGTCTCTCATAAGAAGTCACTTGAGAAGTAAAATTCATAAGTACGCATCCATATTCAGTGTAGAAGAAATCGAAACAGCATTTCAAAGTAGGATCAAGACTTATGCTGTAAAGAATGTGAATGCATACAAAGACAAAAATCACTCAAAGTGAACATGAAATTCTTCACTGAGTACAGAAGGGGAATTGGTGAGAATATTGAATATGTACAAAGCTCCTTTAAAACAACGAACAAAATTATACTGAAATCGGCTAATCTGAAAGAAAATTATACCAACAGCATATCAAAAACCATAGCTGAGATGGGGGCTTTCGAAGCAAAGGGATCTCAATGGATACTCAACAGAATATTTAAACTAGAAGTGCGAATAAATAAATATGTACCATTCAGGGGCAGTTCTTATGTTGATCTCCCAGAAAAAACCAGAACTAATCAGGCGGTAATTAATGTTAAGAACAATGATCAAAAATGTTTTTTGTGGTCTGTTCTATCTGCATTGCATCAAGTACAAAAAGACCCTCAAAGAGTGAATAAATACATAGCTTACGAACATGAGTTTGACGATGCACTTAAGGGTTTGGAATTTCCAATGAAATTGGATAGCATACCAACCTTTGAGAAAATAAGTGAAATTTCTGTTAATGTATACGCATACGAAGAAGATGATGGTAAGAAATATATAATCCGTCCATTTAAAACAACAAAAAATAAGACGGATAAGCATATAAACCTAATCTATATCAAAGACCAAAAGAACGACCACTACTGCTGGATAAAAAGTCTTTCGAGACTTATCGCATCACAAGTAACAAATAATGGTCACAAAATATTTATACGTGATAGATGTTTGCAACATTTCTACTCTGTAAATAAGCTAAAAGATCACGAACAAGACTGTCGAGATCGCGATGGTGTTAGAGTTGAATTATCATCTAAAGGAAAAAATTACATTAAGATTTAAAAACCAAAATCATTCTTTGAGAATTCTGTGTGTGATATATGCTGATTTTGAATGTTTGTTGACTAAAATTGAAACTTACCAACCAAACCCCGACAAATGTTACACGAACCTATTAGCTTCTGTTACTATGTAAAATACGAACATGGATACTACAAACCACCAGTAACTTATGAATGATCTGATGCATCTACTGTATTCGTTAAAATGCTAATGGAAGAAGCAAAGTCTATTGGTGATATATACACAAATGAAAAACCAATGCTTCCACTAACTCAGAAAGAACAAATTGTTTATGATACAGCTACCCATTGTCATGTGTGAAAAGTCTTTGAATGGCGATTCTGTGAGTGATCATGATCATGTTACGGGGAAATTTAGGGGAGCTGCACACAGAGATTGTAACTTATTGTATAGAAATCCATGTTTTGTCCCAGTGTTTATACACAATATATCTGGTTATGACACACATTTATTGATAAGAGATCTTGGCATCGATGAAAATAAAATTGATCTAATTCCCAACAGCAAAGAAAAATATATTTCTTTTACGAAACATGTATGTAAAAATGTAAATCATAGATTTATTGACTCGTTTAAATTTTCGGCTAGTAGTATCGATAAACTCTAGCAACCTTTCCAGAAGCCAATTCCGAGAAACATGTAAGCATTTTTCCAATGAACTTCTTGACTTTGTTGCAAGAAAAGGTGTTTACCCATATGACTACATGCATAGTGCTGAAAAATTTTGTGAGACATAACTTCCATCCAAAGATGTATTTTACAACAAACTCAATAAATGTAGCATTACAGACGAAGATTACGAATTTGCGAGAAAGGTGTGGGAAAAATTCAACATAAAATCTCTAAGAGAGTACACAGAACTCTATAACAAATCTGATGTATTGATATTGTTTGGTATAATGGAAAATTTTAGCGATGTATGTTTCAAAACATATAAGCTAGATCCAGCATGGTATTTCACAGCCCCAAGGTTAGCGTGGGATGCTATGCTCAAACATACTAAAATAGAACTAGAATTATTAACAGATTACAACATGATTTTGATGATAGAAAAAGGTGTTCGTGGTGGAATTTCACAATGTTGTAAACAATAAGCTAAAGCAAATAATATATGAATGCTGGTGATAGTACAAAGGAAATCTTTTATCTTGCATATCTGGACGCCAATAACTTATATGGATGGGCTATGAGTCAGTATTTTCCCTATGGTGTGTTTAAGTGGGGAAATACAAATATAGATGTAACAAAAATAGAAGATGATTCTAGCAAAGGTTATATATTGGAAGTTGATTTGGAATATCCACAAGAATTACACGTTCTCCACAAAGATCTGCCATTGGCACCAGAGAATAAAATACCAGAAGGTTCAAAAAATCCCAAACTCTAATCTGGGTGGTAAAGAAAAATATGTATTACACTATGTAAATCTTAAGCAAAATCTATCTCTTGGAATGAAGTTGAAAAAGATCCATAGAGTTCTGGAGTTTGATCAATCAGATTGGCTCAAGTCTTATATTAATCTAAACACAAATATGCGAACAAAGTCTACAAATGACTTTGAAAGGATTTCTACAAATTAATGAACAATTTCGTTTTTTGGAAACAATGGAAAATATTAGAAACAGAGTGGATATATACAGTTGTGCACAAGTTCTAAGCAAATGGATAAACTAGTGGCTAAACCAAACTTTAAAGATAGAACTACATTTACTAACTCTTTGGTTGCAGTTGATATGATTAAAACAAAACTGTGCTTTAACAAACCCATTTATGATAGAATGAGTATACTTGATCTATCGAAAGTCTTAATGTGCGATTTTTGCTATAATATAATTAAACTAAAGTATGGGGAAAATATTGATCTTTGCTACCAAGATACTGATTCATACATCTATTATATAAAAACACCAGACTTCTACAGTGACATGAGAGAAATGGTCGATCATTTTGATACTCCTGACTATAAAAAAGATCATCCCTATGGTATACCATTAGTTAACAAATAGATTATTGGCAAAATGAAAGATGAATGTAATGGAAAATAATGGAAGAATTTATTGGATTGAAATCGAAAATGTATGCAATAAATGTGGAAGGTGGTGTAAAGAAAAGAGTAAAGGGTGTGAAAAGCGCTGTAGTCAGAAATGAGATTAGTTTTGGTGACTACAAAAAGTGTTTGGTAAAAAAAAAAAAAAAAGTGCTGTACAAAATTATGAATCTTATTAAAAGTAAGAAACATGAACTCTATGCGATTGAGATGAGAAAAAAAGCATGAAGTCCCAAATATGATAAAAGATTTATCCTTAAAAATGGCATTAATACCCTATGGGGACACTACAAATTTGAAAAAAGAGTGATACTATGAAAGAGCAGTTGCCCATCACGAACCGCGAGTCGCCTATCGCTGATATCGTTCGCAAGTCGTGCGTGAGCTTAAAGGAAAGTATATGTATAACAAAATGCAATTGCTCATCGACATCGTGAACAACAAGCTTATCTACAGCAGTAAAAAGGTGTATGTGATTATCGACGAAGAGAATAATCCGTGGTTCATGGCGAAAGACGCGAGAATACTCGAGTATGTAAATCCACAAGAAGCAATCAGAGAACATGTTAGAGAAAAGCATGGGAAATCATACGCAGATATAGGGAGGAGCGAATCGCTCCTCCCTTTGAATATGCATCCACATGCCGTATTTATCAATGAACCAGGCTTGTGCGCATTGATTATGAAATCAAAGATGGCAGCAGATGAAAAATTCCAGGATTGGGTGTATGAAGAAGTGCTACTGTCCATACGCAAATACTGTGAATACAAATTAGATCAAAAGTTCAAACCGCTACTGGATGACTTGAATAAGAAGATTACAATGGCTGAAGATGTTATCGATAAATGTGCACTACCGTTTGCTAGTAATTTCGACAAGCATCACCAGTTCTTGCTCATCTACCTCGGCGGAATCGACTTCTATGCCATCAGATGTCAAAAACGACTGGTGAGCATACGACTCAATGCGATTAGGCAAGAGTACCCCGAGATGCAAGTGCTACTGTCTCTCGACGTCAATCCCGTAATACTGTACAACGTCATGAAAGAGCATTTGCACTTCATGTCGGTAGGCAGCTGCTTCAGCGCGACGATTGCCGATATCGTGCACATAAAATCGTTCGCGAGCTTAAAGGAAAGCATAACAAAATGCAATCGTGAACAACAAGCTTATCTACAGTGGTGAAAAGGTGTATCGATTAAGAGAATAATCCGTGGTTCAAAGCGAAAGACGTTGCGAGAATACTCATCTGAAAAAAGTGTTGCGAGTGAATGTAATGGGAAAGTATAAGAAGCCATTGTCACAATTAATGTGGATCCCTTGAGGGACCCATTTTAAGAATGCACAACCTCTCACCGTTTTTTCAGATCCCGTTAGAAACACTTATAGCACCATTAAAGGAAAATTGTATAACAGTAAATGTTTTTAATGGATAACCATCCATTAAAAACTAATAACCAAACATGTTTGCGCACTATTGGACTTCGGTGATTCTTTCACTTCTAACATCGTAAATTAGGTTTCTTTGGCCTACTAGCACCACATTACAAATAGTTGAAGCAGATATTGGTTTATTAAAATCAACTGTAAGTTTCAGATTAGGTCGATCTTTTACAGTCGCAATTTTTCTGTAAGAACATCAATAACATGCAATGGTCTTCTCCCAATAAATGACCCAGAGTTGAAGCACAGTTCATTATTACAATAGGGGTATCTAGTTTAGTCTTTGAATTTCTAAAATCATTGTAAGCAATATACATCGTATCGAAAATTTTATCATCAATGTTTAAATTCCAATTCTCTTTGGGAAAAACTTCATTCCGTCCATTCTTAATAGAAATATTTTTGACAAAACAAGAGTCAACCATTGAACCATGTGTGAATTACCCAGGATCTTCTTTTCTGCTGTGCTGGCATATCGAATTGGATTGAATTGAACTGATCTTTTATATCAAACTGAAATGAGTTTGCATTAGTAGGTACTGGTTTTTCAAGACATTGCCAATAATTAAAACTAATTGGAATTTTGGGGTGTTTGTATAATTCTGCTTTAATTTCGTCTCCATAAATAGGATCGTATTCAACAATTGGCCACAGAATTTCCATTTTCTCAATAACAATTTTACCGGCATCTGGTTTATTACCTTCATCATCAGATCCATCTGCTTTCTTTGGAGGGTCTTCTGTAAAGCAAAACATCATTAGAACTTCGAATGAATGTGATCTTGTACCCACCTTTCCAGAATATTTCATTACAATCTCTCATAAACCCAAACAAATATCTTAATGGATAGGTAATTTCGTTACACTTATCTTTCCTAACATATTTACCTAGTTATATCCCCAACATTTGGAAGTATGCTGATTCCGAACCTAGCAATTTATGCATCATTGTTGAAGTGATGCCAGGGTTTTCAATACTTTCGATTATACAACCATATTTAGAGATCTCTATTCTTGAGAACTGGAATGGGACGAATTCTCACAAAGATCAATAGTGTAAGTATTTTCATAATCTGTATTTGTATCTCTTTTAGTTAGCTTATACTGTTGGTATACATAAGCTTCATTTGGATGTGAAAATGCATCGCCAATAGGAATATCAAACTCAATGTGCTTGTTGTATTCATTCAAATTATTTTTTGTTTGGTCGTTTGGCGGAAATGACTAATGCTCATAACTTTCAATTTTTTGTTGATCCATTTATTATATAGAAAAAATTTCTTAAACAACTACACTTTTCTTATAAACCCAAGAATTATGACTACTATCAAAACCTAACCATTTAATTAGCAGCTTATTTCCTTTTCTTTGCAAAACTTTTTCCACTAAGTAGTCTTTATCATATTTGGTCTTAAGCAGTTATGGCTCATAAAAATATCTTTAATAAGTTCATTTTTTTAATCTTTTATTCTATATGCCGTGGGGTTTGTATGCAATACTTCATACGCTTCAAATACTTCATTGGACCAATTTGGTGTATATCCTTTTTCAAACAAATTTTTACTTTTACGAACTTTATCTCCTATTACAAACTTTATTTTAACCATTTTTCTTTCTCCTCCATACATGTTGATTAAAATAGAACTTTCATTCATTGCATTTACATTTGTGGGTTTCATTCCGATTGTACTGTGAGCAGTGTTATTGTATTCACTTATTAATTTAGGCAATTATGGTTTCCCTGCATAGTAAATATCTACCACATTTTCTCCTTCAATGTTCTATTAAATCTTTCTACAACAGTAGCTTTCTTTTCACTGTATGTTGAATAGTGTGCTATGTTATTGGCCATTAATGCCTTAAATGATTTATTGTAAAATTCTTTCCCTTCGTCTGTTTGTAAATGCATGGGTTTATGATCATTCAAAATAGTTTTAAATGATAATGTAACATTTTCATCAGTTTTATCTTTGATTGGTATAGCCCATGCATATTTGGAAAAAACATCTATCACGGTTAACATATATTTAAACATTTGTTAATTCTATATATACCTTTTAAAGGTCCGGAATTCATCTCAACTAAATCAGCTTGCCAAAGATCATCGATACCAAAAGATAGAACAGTTCTTCTAGGGAAGTTTTTTCGTATTGGTTTATGAATTTCATTTACAATATCGTTTTTTATACTCCCACCAGTGATTATCGAGTTATTGGTAACATGACATCTACACACACATTTAATTCTTACTTTGCTTTTATTTCTAAGTTCATATGAACTTAGTGTATTTTTCACACATTTGTGACAGTATACATTTAAGTTATCATTGTTCATTTTATTTATTTATATAATAAATGAGATAAAAAAATTGCAAACAATACAAAGAAGAATATAGAGAGAAGAAGACAGCTAATTGAAAAGTTTAAAACTTTTAGAAAATTTCGCCAAGATGAATATGATAAAAATAAAAAAACACGATCAGCCATTGATATATGCGATAGAAGATTTGGGGCAAAAAATAGGACACGTAACAAATGAGAATAAGAACTTAATAAAAGAACTTGTTCCATTTGCTGTTAATAATTTAGACTACCCACAATCACCAATAGAAACATCTTTTGAAAGAAAACTGTTTGGTAAAACAGGCGCCGATGAATGCTATGACGATGGCATTAAACGAATTGGCGATGACAATGAACGCTATGATGATGGTGTTAAATGCATTGATGGTGAACGCTATGACGATGGCGTTAAACCCATTGACGATGATGACGAACACTACGTCGAAGCATTGGGGCATTTGAAAACTGATATCTCACAGTTAACTAACTACAAAACAACATTATTGATAAGCAAGTGGCCGATTTCTTAGTTGATTGCAAAGATGATGTTTTTGGACTAAAGGCTGATAAAGGTAGATTGTATATTGGTGATAGTGAAGTAATATTCATCAATGACAAATTTACTGTGAAAGGTAGGACATACACTGGAACTGATGGTTTGATGAAATTACTAACTAGTAAGAAAGTAACAGAACGTGACTACACTGCAACCGACTATGAAAACTATAGTCGTATCCTAGCAGATACAAACACAGTTTAAAAAACAATGATCCAAACTCGGGAATGCCAAAAACGAGTAAAAGGAATAAATGGAAAATTATTGTTAAACCTATTTACGATTCGATTAAAAAGATTCGCCTAAAAAGGGGAAAGGTATAAAGAAGTATACAGACTATCCCAAAGAATATATATGGATGGATGAAGTTAGGATGCTTATTGGTAGTCTTCTCGTTATTATGGCGAAGAGAATGCTGGAAATTATAACTATTACAATGAAAAAGTTGAAATAATGAATATGCTTAACAGCAAGTTTAGTGACATTGTTGTGAATAATCGAAAAGGTATACCATATCTGATACAAGTGTTAAACACAATACCACATACTTTTTGGGAATCGGATCATTACAGAAAAGGGTTACTCAATGACATAATAAATTCACTACCTTTTGAGTTGCATGCACCCGGTTATCAGTACTCAGGTCCAGGTACTAGACTAAAAGAGAGAATTGAGCGTTGAGATAAACCCATTAATCCACTAGATGCGGCTGCAAAGGAACATGATACAGCTTATCATCATCATAAAGATCTATCTGAAAGATATGTAGCTTTCAAAGAACTAGAAAAGAAAGCTTTCAAAAGATTAAGTTCAGATACTGATCTCAATGAGAGATTGTGGGCTGGTGTTACTGGATCTGCGATGCATATTAAACGTAAGCTTGGTTGGGGAATTTAAATGAAATGATAAAATATTTGATATAATAAATGAAAGTAAAAAACATTGTATTTCAAGTTCCTAACGATGAGTTGAAGGGTTTGAATATTGATTCTTTCCTAATGAAAGACCTACTGGATTGTTAAAACAAGAAATTAAAGGAGGACAAAGGGATGACTATCACAATTTCAGTTCCACAGCTTAAGAAAAGTCCAAAGAAATGAAAACTGGAAATGGTTTGACGGTTCACAAGGGTGGATTTTTACCCTTAATTTTCGCAGCATTGGGAGCTCTAGGAATGTTATCTGGTGGTGCATCATCTATTGCGACATCAGTAATTAATGCTAAGAAGAAAAACCAAGAATTGGAAGAACAACACAGACATAATTTAGCTATGGAGGAATGCGGCAAGGGATTGAAGAAAGTTAAGTGGGGTAAGAATGTTTAAAAAAAGTAACTCCACTCACTAACTTTGATATTGATCAAATGGTTAAAAAATTAAACATTAAAAATTTTCGGGGTGTATTTATGATCAATGAGCTACTTACTTAACACGCCACTCGATAATAAATGTGGGACTGTTAATCTAGATGTTTCGACGAACTCTGGTATACACTGGGTAAGCAAACAAATATTATTTTGATTAATTTGGTGGAAATCCACTGCGACAATTAATAGCCTATCTCGGAAGTAATATTTCTTATAACGATAGAAATCAAAATTTCATTCAAGTAACTTGTGGTCATTTGTGCGTAATTGTGTTAAATCACTTTTCACATAAATTTTAATTTCCAAAAAAAATTTCACCATTAATAAGCAATGGATATATGTGGAAATGCATTAACGAGCTCTTGGATTGAAGATCAAATTAAAGAACACACAGACAATGGTACAACTACTGAGATCAATTCTAATGATTTTGTTTCCAACACACGGTTCAACGACTTTATAGTCACACTGACAAGAAATAAAAGATCATTGGATAAAGCCTATCTTACTTACTTCGAAGTAGATAATAATATAGATTTTGAACAAAATAATACTAAGACATGTGGGAGATACCATTGCACCGACGGATTCATTCAATTTAGATTACTATCAGAAAAACAGAATTAACATTATTCGTTTAGTTGGGAAATACTATTCAAAAGAAAAAGTATTTTACTTTGATAATCAAATAGAATATTTTTTTATGAGAGATGGAACTATAGTTGAAATAATAATAAAACCAGAAAAATATGAAAGTGTTATCAACTTATATCATCAATGGAAAAAAATTGACATGACTTTAGAAGTATACCCTGATGATATATATTTTAAAATACCAAAAGCCCACAATGTACCCGAAGGTACAACTGTGTTTATTGAAATAGCTATGGTATATGAATACATTTAAAAAGATCAGATTATGTTAGTTTTTAATGGAAACACTTCCATTAAAAACTTACTTCTAAGCTAAGGATTTAAAAAGTCTTTAATTTTATTAGAGTACTTACCATTATTTAACTTACAAGTCACATCTATTGTAACAAAACCATATTCATTATTCCAACATTTTGAACAAGTCTCCCTAAATTTCTCAAACGACATATCACCACCGACAAAATCACTATGAATATGTTTAAGATTTGTATCGTCTTGTCTGAATATGCTAATAAAATTGGCTTTGTCTCTTATAAGCTGCTTAGGTACTTTTGAGTATGTCTGGGCTAAATAGAAACAATCAATATCTTTGTGTCTACCATGAGTAAAGTAATCCCTTACCATATTTTGGTTTTCAAGTATATCCTCGAAAACAACTACAGACTCTTTATTACATTCATTTACATCAACCATTTCTTCATGTGATGGAAAGAAGTATGTTATCGGTTCATTAAATAATTTTGATGCTACATCTATATCTTTCTTTAAATTGAGATATTTTGGTTGGTCCAGACTTTTTGAACATACATAGAGTGTACCAAAGTCCAACCATCCCTTAGCATATATAAAATTATCTATCATAAGTGTAGTTTTTCCACAGTTACTAGACCCACTATCAAACCTGTAATATTATTAGGTAAGAATTCACCATGCCTTTTTGTCGATACAGTCTTGTCCGGTATTCTTATTTTAATATCCCAGTCTACATGTTTCATGTTTTTCTTGCTCATTTATTAATAGATTTTTTAATAATATAATAAATCAGTAAAGTATTCAAACTAACAGATAACAAATCAGTGTTGAAGAAAAGACTACATTACCCTTTAGAGATAGAGAGGCACTCATTGGCTTTAGTTCAGTTCTATACTACTTATCTAACACATAACATCTCTGGGAGAAATAAGCTATATTTTGTGGGCCAGAATGACACGGAATCGGCAGTTGATATTCCAGTTGGTCAATATAGCTTAAAAAATCTTGAAAAAACTATAAAAGCTATTTTTTCATTTAGTGTAGATTCAATGGGTGGGAAAGAAAATGATATATCTTTCGAGCTGGATAAAATAACAGAGTGAAAGTAAAATGTACACTTAAATTACAGTTTGGAAAACGGGGTTCAATAGGAAAACTTTTGGGTTTCGTAGAAAATAAAACTCTGAAAGCAAATGTGGATCATTATGGCGATACAATTCCAAAATTTGCTCCATTTGAAACAATAAATATACACTGTAAAATAGTAAATAGTATGATATTAAAACATGATGAATATAATAATAGAGAAACTAACATAATTACCACTTTTAAACCAAGAACAACATTTGGATTTGGCGACACAATCTATTACGAACCAGCTTATCCATTATTTTTTCCAGAGCAAACAAATCAAGTTAATGAAATAATATTTGAAATGAAGGATGAAAAAGGTAAGTTAATTAAATTTGATTTGTCTGAAAGAACAGTGGTATTAGAGATGAGACTAGATATTTTTTTGGGTTGGAAGTAGTCATATTCTATAGTAACGTTAATAGTTTTAAAAATATTTAAGTTTCATGTGATAAAGATGAATAATATTTATATAGAAAGTGCAATGAAAGATTTAGAAAAAGAATGCAATGTTTCGGCTACTTTAAAATGTCGAATTGGGAGACGTGTTTAAAAAATTTTAATTAGACTATGTTGTAGCACATTGCCGAAGTCAGAGCGATAATTGTATTTCAATGATTGGATAACCATTAGAACTTTATAGAGATATGAGCACAAATAAAAATCAACTGATGTCTAATTATGCGACGATCATTTACTCTTTAAAAAACCGAATAGAATATATTTGTTTAACACCACAATCCACCATTTCATCATATGCAAAACTTATACCTCCACAATTAACATCATTTAAAATTTTTCTTTGAAAATCTGAAGATATCTGTCTGGTAAGGTTACTTTAAAATTTCCAGAAATAATTACCACTTTGTATCCATACCGTGTATCGTTTATTTCAGCATGGTCTATGGGATAGGACTGTCCAATTGTAAGTTCGGAAAGTTTCTTAAATTGTTTGGTTATGTTTAATACATTTAGCAACTGATCCGTCTTTATTATATACAACATTATATTTTTTCGTATTCAAATTTTTTGAGCCACACTTTTTTTTTTTTTTTGCACATGCATCCAAACGCATGTTTTTACGCGTATTTTTGCAGATGCACCCAAAACACAACTTTTTGAGTCACTTTTTTGCAGTTGCTCCCAAACGCAACTTTTAACGTGTATTTTTGCGGATGCATTCAACGCAACTTTTCGAAGTCACTTTTTTTTTGCGGTTGCTTCCAAACGCAACTTTTTGAGTCACATTTTTGCGGTTGCGCTCGAATCGCCATTGGATGTTTTGGATCAGAAAATTAAGAGGATTTTTTTTTTTTTTTGGTTTTCTGATGGCTTGAGAATTTAATTTACCGTTGGTTTTCTGATAGCTGGGGGCTGCGCTCAAATCGGCATTTCTGTACTACTAAAAGGGCACATTAAATTCTAGCACGCAACTCGTGTTGCTCATTTTTGTCATACTTGTGGCAAATTGCGTTACAAGACTGTGTTTCAAACCCCGTAGGGCAAAGGTATAGCGTTGTGATAAACAGGTGTGGATGGGAATAAATAACTTCGTCATAAAAACAGTAATAATTTCGTCATAAAAACAGTTTACATCTAAAACGTATAAATAGTGCTAATCAAATATTTGGAATCACGCGCACACAGGTCAGCTTATCAACCATGATGCACAAAGGCACACGCAATTTCACAGACGCAATGATTAACGAAACACACGTCACAGTATATTAATTACTGCCGCTTGTTTAGGTAGGTTTAAAAAACACAATGTCTACAAACGTGATGAATTAATTATTTGAAGTATTTTCCGGAGTAAGAATAATTTACGTTTCGTTTGACAAAAAGTAACACGCCATGTCATGGCTCGCCACGTCTGCCAACTTCACTTGGTAACTGCCCCGCCATCATATCTAAATATATTAAAATATGTATTCAAACATTAAAATCAGTTTTCAGTTGTAAATTACAAATTCAAAACTCATTATTTTGCTGTGGTAAGTATGAAATATGATACAATTGAAAACATGTATGTTTTTGCTTACTAGCGAAGTGAAATTTCCCGAGTGTGAAAGAGACTAGGAAAGCGAGTGCGACAAGCCTCCCTAATAGACAGTTTTTTTTAAATTGCTTTTTCGCTCGATAAAACAATACCTTACCATTACAGTCCACTCACGATATTTTCCGCTGTTATTTTAAACTGTAAAAATGAGATATTGCCATCGGGGCTACTTAAATATTTAAATATTTCGATAGGCACAGTTTAATTTACAAATAGTATACTAAAAAACTAAGTTAAAATTATATTTTAACTGTGAACTACTGTTTCTTACCGTTCGTTGCCAACACGTCGCTGTACTCGCTGTTGTTAATTCATATTTAAAAAAGAAAGAAATATTACAAGTTATAGAAGATATTAAGGTAAAGGTTCATTTATTCAATAATACAGTAGTCTAAAGTTAACCACAGTGTTAAAATATATGTAGAATACAGGTTATTGAAAAAAACAGGTGACATGTTATGCCTAGAGTGTTTTTTCAAATGTTGATTTTGATAAGTCGCTTCCAATCGGGAATGGACTATGGACTATATATAATGTAAAATATACAATGTATATAAAATACGTAATATATATAATTGTTTGGGTCATCTCACATATCCGATAGACAAAAACTTTACACAACAAACAATTGAAAACTGAACGCCCTAGCAATGAAGTCATGGAAACTGTGAAAAAGCAAACAATAAACTTTGGTGGTGAACAAGGACCAACACGACGTGTTAAAAAAGGACACACATTAGTTAAGCTGAAAAATAATTTGGAAGGGCAGCCAAATCCAGATTTTGAATTAGGCTAGTTCTACTGCATACCCGAGGTACAACACCACTTGTCACACAAATTACCAAACATTTAAAAACTGTACCGCAAACTTAACGTTTCCCATGGCTCGCAGTTTTCTAAGTGCCCCCTCGCTCTGTAGCGTGACGATAAAACGTCAGCTCTAAAACATGCTAACTGTGTTTGGCCTCAGCTGACTGAAGTTGTGCAACTAAGCCATCAGGAAAAAACATACATCCTGCAGGCATAAGGTAGCGGCGTAACGTAGCAGATATCTGAAGCGTATAAAGTAGACAGAGCAAGGCCGTGAATAAAAGATGACAAATAAAAAAATTATGATGCACGAAGGGGAAAGGGGAATGCAGGGAGGCAAGGAAAGACGAGATGATCTGAGCCAAGCAAAGAGTACGTCACTGCACAGAAGTAGATGGTGCTAATAAACTTAATGTGACAGCGCAAACTTGGCAGTATATAAAAATATGTAATATATAAAAAATAAATATATATATAATATGTACATATACATTTTAAGGATAGGTTTATGTTCACCTTTATAATTGGAGATAAATATATTTCAACATAGGCCTATAACGTATGTATAAAATAAAAATAATTTACACTAAAAATATAGACATATCAACAAATGCATTTGTGTATATGTACTTTTTTTTTTACACCGTTACTCTGTGTTCGTACCTTTCTGAGACACTCCAAAAAAGAACTAAAAATTTATACTGTGAATTGAAGTGGTAACAAAAGGGTATACCAGGCTTGTAACTGGCACCACCTTAATTTGTACAAAATAATTCTAATAATAAAGTATATTATTTATAGCTAAGTGAAATGCCGTTCTGGTGATGGCCACATTTCTGGTCTCTCTTGTGGCCCAATTGGGTGCGACGTTTCCTTTTTGTCAAACACACACACAGACCTCAAGAAAACAATTTTACAGGTAAAGTGCATGGACTCTCATCATTGTTGTGGTTCCTTCATTGCAATGACGGCAGCAAAACTGAAAGCTTAAAATGAGAAAAGTATTTAAAGAAAATAATACTTACAAAAATTGTTTATGCATGCACACACAAAGCTGAAAGAAATATGTCGTAATATTAATGTAACACCAATACATACCCACAAATGACCTACAATTATCGACAAATTATAAAAGTTATACTTATAGGCAGTGTTCGGTTTTAACGCCTGTCCGCCTGCCCGAGACAGGTTAGAAATCAGCACGGACAGATGAGTGTACTTCGCAAGCAAACAGGAGCTTTGGGAGTTTGGGGTCTTGACTATGCTGTGTAATTTACAGTTACATCAAATTTCAATAACTACAACATTTTTGCGGCCGCATACTATCTTCGTTGATATTTCTCAAAAGGTAGCAAGTTGTTTTGTCGAACATCCATTTCGAAATTTAAACCTGGAATTGTTCTATAACTGTTGACAATTAATTGTAAATATTTTCTAATTCTTATTATGGCAAATAAAACAATTACACGTGCATCAAGAAAGAATGTCGGGAACAAGCACAGCTATAGGCCTATAAATAAATACATAAAAAATTTATTTATTTACTAACAAAACCAGCTTCAGGATTTTATAGTTTATAGGATGTTGGAACAGCTTTGGTGTAGCATCAAACTGTGACGTTTATGTTATGTTAATAAATAGTAAAACTTAACACTGTAACTTTGGATGAATAACTACGTGAACACAAGTTTGAGGTTAGACTTTCATTACGAAATAACACAGTAAAAAAAAAGGGTGTATAATTATTGACGGTAAAATTTGCACTTGTTAAGGCAGATTTAAGAAAGGTTACATGGCTAGGCCTAAATAGATACATACAGACGTATTTGAGGTTAGGCCTACATTACAAAACTGCACAGTAATATACAAACGTGAAAAATTGACGTATAATTACTGCCGGCAAAATTTGCAATTTTTTTCAAGACAGATTTAAGGAAGGTTACATGGCAGATGTTTTGGGGTTAGGCCTACATTACAAAACAACACAGCGATACAAAAACGTGTGAAATTAACGTTATTAATTATTGGCGGCAAAATTTTCACTTACTATCAAGACAGATACAAAAGAAAGGTTAAACAGTTGGGCGTAGGTACATATAACTTTTTATATTATTTGTCGAACTTAAGATATAACGTGCACTTCGCAAACTCACATGAATATATTAATGTCGCATTTCTGCTGTCGTTCATTTACTTTCATTATTGCTATTTAACTTTCCGTTTATAATATCACGTTTCCAATTGTCGATTCCTACTTCCAGTTTCCAAATTTGTAGCTTGCCTCGCAACCACTCCACACAAGCAAAGCCAAGCAACAAACATGAAGGAACCCCAACAATGGGCCGTTGGTTTTGACCGTTGCGCCGATCACGTGTCACGGTATAATTATGAGTTACAGTAAATACATTATATTTACGCCAATAATGACTTTAAAACTGTGCAAAATAAACTTCAAACAACTTAAGTAACCATAAATTTAAACATTACACTTGCAATACAGCGTTATTTCTTAGAACTACTTTTCAAATTTCATTGCTAACTTAACTGGGTGTGTTCATTCCCAGCCTGTGCGGTAACACACATGGTTATACATACGCAGTTGCGGGCAGTGGTTTTTTCCAATGGTTGATTTCTAGTGCTCACTTTAACGTGAACGGTCTTTAATCTTCCAGACTTAGTTTGCACGAGGCGGAAGAATATCCTGGAAGTAGAACTTTAGCAGGGCTTCAGAAAAGACTGAAGGTCCCATGAATCAACTATATTTACAGTGAAGTGAGCAGTTTTGGAAGCCCTTTCATTTGGAATATTAGTCAATGAATTTATTTTATTGTAACTTTCGAGTCCGATGAAATATACACGCTGTGTTTATAACTTATATGTAAATATTTATTTTAAAAAATGGTGTAAGTACAAAAAAATACCTTATACAAAAAAGTAAGCACTTTTGAAGCCCCAATTACTTTTTTCCTGCAAGGTATTTTTTATCCTTACACAATTTTAATCTCGTGGTTTCTTCTTGGTGCGCTATTTTCATTGTTAGGCAGTGAATTACAACTACGTCTGTAAACACAACATGGCAGCTATGTACTTGGAAAGAGTCAGTAGCTGACCGACCTTGAAAGCGTGTACTGGTCCAGACCTGCATTAGCGCTAGGAGGAGCTGGGAGACAGTGTTACGCACCTGAGTAGGGCTACCAAACACCTAGGATAAAAAATGGACGACGTTCACTCTGCTAAAGGGTACTCCATTAACAAGGACTGTACACTTTCATTAGCGCCGCGAATTATGTATATTGAAGATGCATACATAAATTTGTGTTGCCGATATATTAATATTAACGCTGTTAGGGAGAAAATCGTTTAATATAGTCGTTAACATTTCAAGACACAGACCATTTTTAAAAGTTTAATAAAATGCATAATGTTCCCTTTATCACTTAATATAAAATATGAAAGCTAAGCACTTGGGAAATAATCTTGTATGCTTTGTTATTTTACATAAGAAATTTTAATAATCACTCTGCAGTATGAAAAATGAATCTGAATGAGAAATTGAAAAAGATAATGGCGTTATCACAACTGTAACAAATATTGTTGCACAAAAACTAGTTTGCAGACATATTCTACCGGTTATAATAAGTAGGATATTTTTGATCAGTCCGAAAAATCCAGCCGGATGCAAGAAACAAATCTGATGATTTCAGAAGGTCGTCTTGTGGTCATGTTTCATATTTGCTACCAGTTGAAAAGTTAATAATTCCATAGAATTATGGTGATGTGAAGGACTAACTGAACATTTATGAAAAAGTACTTGAAATATCCATTGAGAGTATTGTGCGTCTGTCCATTTACCTAGCGAATACGTTGTTAAAGTATTTCGGACGAGATATTTTCTTTTAATATTTGTTTCAATTTCTTATGATGGGAGTTATATACGTGGCTGTAAGCAACTGTAACGAGCAGTAATAAATAATATCAAGCTGCGTATAGTCAATTTATGGCTACTTCCAACTTTTTTGAAGCCCTGCTAAAATTCTTTCATTCTCCCTCTCCTCGTGCAAACCACAAGTCTAGAAAACTGCACCAAAGGGACATCACACCACATTCGTGTGCACTCACTTTAATAATATTCTGCACGAGAACTATTTCGTACGAGGCATTATCAACACACTTATTTTATCTATTTTATTAAAACTGAAACATAATTTATGTATAAAATATAAGTAAAAGTTCAATTTAACTAAGCATATAGCCACTTTAATGTAAACAAAAGTACAAAACTCTTATCAACATGATATATGTGTGTGTGTATATATATATATACACACACACACATATATCATGTTGATAAGAGTTTTGTACTATATATATATATATATAATATATATAGGAAACAAGCGAACACACGTCACTCGTAAGGTGATTTTTTTCGAAGGTTATATTCAGAAAGTGTCAGAAAACTGCGAATATAGTATACACAAATATTTTATAGGCTTATATTTCGCCTGAATTAAGTTTGAAATATACGAAGATGACAATCTGGGTGGTTTTATGAAAATTCTGGTGTGTCGATTTAGAGTCCTCCTGTTATAAAAGTTGGAAGCTCTGCCCTGAAGGACTTGTACGAAGTTGTGCGTGTAGCGACGAGTCTCCGGGCTGCTGCGTCGACGTCCTCAAGGTCACACTGAGCTGTCAGCGCTGGGCACCGTGCAGCCCGCGACGCGACGCTGCCCGACTTCTCGTCAGGAGGGGCCGCGGTGGTGTAGTGGTTAGACTACTCGTCTCCCACCTAGGCGAATAGGGTTCGATTCCCGGCGGGGTCGCACCCAGAATTTTGAGGAATCGTGCCGGACGGTGCCACTGGTCGGCGGGTTTTCTCGGGATCTCCCGTTTTCCCCGCTCTTGCATTCCGGCGCTGTTCCATACCTCGCTTCGCCCTCATCGGCTCTCAAGACCTCGATATTAAGAGCCGCCTAAGGCCGCGGTTACCGTGGAGGTATTAGTCTATGGAATGGAAGCCGAGTCACGAAAGTGAAGCCGGGCAGCAGACGATAATGAAAGACAAGGACAGGCTAGTCGTTGCAAAAAAAGGTGCATGTTTAAATGTAGTTACATGGGCGTGTTTTTCATTTAATTAATTCCGGATAGTGACAAAATATTGTATAGCATTTTGATGCACAGGCTTATTTAGTCCCCGTACATTTGAATACATCCCGCAGGAACAAAATGCAATAATTACGTCACTGGTAATACCGATGTACAGTGTAACTTTTGCTTCTCATAATATGGCGGCTGACATAAACAATCTGTCTGCGCATGCGCTGTTGAAAAAAGTCGGGACAAAAATCGGCTTCACTTGATAAACGTGGAGAGGATAGGCTGTTGCCACTCCATCATCTATTACTTCCATGGCGGTTATATGGGATGCAGAACTACTTCACTAAAACAAGCCCAGCTATTGAAGAGGTTAGATTGCCATCGAACAAGTTCCGATCGCAGTTGTTTCTCGTTCAAAGTGAACAGTTTCCTTAAGTAGTTTCGAACGACTCTCTTCTCTGCTGCGCTCCTATTGGCTGCTTCGAAGTAAACAAGCATTTAAATAAATTATCGCCGAATTTGGCGGGAATTCCTGCACTTGTTGAATTAACGTAAGTTTAAGTTTGAATGTATTATTACTCACCCATTATGCCATTACAGTAAAAGTGTAGGTTTCATGATAATTAAAAAGATCAATAGTGATAAATGTTGGAGGCTGTTATTATTAAATATATGTTTTTAAGTTCCATATTTGTTGAGGTTAGAATTTCCATTGATATCATTTTACTTTGGGTGTGTGACCGCGAAAACACATTCTGTTTTTAAACTTTTTCAGACCTGGCTACCGAATATATTTAGCTGAATGTGTTTAACAGCAACCACGGCCTTAATCTATTATTCACTGGCTCACCAACTCACCGACTTTCCGTCTGGAGCTCACGCCCTAATTATTTGCTTGGTAAACCAGTAATCAAATTATAGATCACTGCGGGCTTGTGCTGTGCTGCTGCATACTGACGACACCACAGGAAATCCTTAACAACTTAAGAACATCCACTGAAAACAACCCAGGATTAGCTGCTATCTGATGTCTGTAATGCAAAAATAATCTCACAAGTAATTAAGACAGTTTTTTTACTATTAAGCGAGACAAAAACAAGGCGAGCAGCTGAGCGAACAGCTAAGACATTATCTGCAGATAACACGTTAAAAATAAAAAATGAAAAATTGGGCGCCACAGCAAACAAAACGCAAACGAACACGGGAGCGAAGACAGGCATATAAAGTCTATCCACGATAAAGTGAGCACTTTTGAAATCAACGTTGGAAAAAAGTCACTGCCCCTACCTGCTATATTTTAACGGGCGCACTGAGTGACACATGCTCCGTAAAGTTGGTAACGATGGAGGGAAAGTAGTTCCGTATCTTAAAGTCGAATAAAAAGTGTTAGGTAACAATTTGTGATATCGTAGTTTTTTTTAATGCATCAAAGTATAAAATGAGCAGATTTGTAAAATATTTATTTTTCAAATATATTATATAATATATTATTATAATTATAATTAATATATAAATAATATTATAATTAATATATATATTATATATATATAATCGTCTAAAGGTAAAAAAAAAATATATTATTCCAAACGCGAGGGCTTTAAAAAGTGATCACTTTACCTTGAATAGCATATACCAGGGGGGTGACATTCTTAACGCAATTGTGAATACAGTTGTAATTTTATATAAACATTCTGAGAGATCTAAGTTGAAATAACACTCTCCATTTTACTTAAAAGTGGATTAGTTAATTCATGTTGTGTGGGTGGTAAAGAACCGTAATCGCATTTTCTGTAGTTAACATTGGAGATGAATACTGGGTTTACAGGATATGTACAGGAAATACGAGACTTTAATATACGTGGAAGAATGCTTCCAACCATAAAGGAAATCAAAACCGGCGTTCCTTAAGGACTCATGACGTAACGTCAACATTTTTTTTTCCCTGTACGTGACGATTAGCACAGTGCGGAATTAATATCGCTGTGTTATTAATTTAAATTCCTACTACGTTAATGTGAACACATTACCGCCATATTGGATTAAATTCTTTGCTTTAAACGTATCTTTCGAGTATATAGTTTTAAAAAACCTTGTTTGTGGGAGTAGTTTATAGCTGTGGAGTTGATAAAACAAATAACTGCTGCGGAGTTAAGTTAACATCCGAATTCATGACTAATGCCCTCTTGGGGACCAAATGTCATCATTATGAAGAAATAATATTGCCAAGTATTTCGCAAAGAGCAGTTAAGTTTTGAGACACTTTGGGTCCCAAAAACTTGCATTTATTTTCTTTTTCGTTCTATCCTTGCGGCCATTTTCTAGGAGAGGCGTGTATGGGCAATAAAACTTGTCGCATTTAGTCAGCTTTGGGGATTTTTCTTATCCAACCAGCCTTTGCGTAACAGCAGAAGACCCAAAACTTCGAAAATCGTGTAGTCAGTAAATTTTTTGGATTCCTTGAAGTTTGAGGGTGGCTTTTCCCCGGTGTCGAGCTGGGTATATACAGTTATAGGCCTTTCACGGAAAAATGAGCACTTTTGAAAGTCCTGCTTAAGATCTACTTGTATGCACATTGTGTTCTCGTGCTTTATGTAAAATTACCATTGCCATGGGTCTCATCACTTTATTCATGGTGCGGTCAAGCGAAACTGGAATTGTTAGAAAAGTAAACATTTTATAAATCTGCTAATTTTTACACATCTAATGCATTAACCGGGGATTGAACCCGGTTCGCCTTGGTGGCAGGCGAGCGTGCTGCTAACCGCCCTAGTGCCGATTTCATTTGGGAACATTGCATCTATCGATGTATTTTTATAGAGTACACTGTACCCAAGAAAATTACAAATAAAGCAAAAATTATTATTTTTAATATATTGTATGTGGAGAAAAATCACGTGTTTCTGTTTGTACCGTCGACAGCTTTGCATCTAGAACGAGCTAGGATGTTCAAAATTGTAACTCTGCTGTTTACTTTGAAATGGTATGTTTGCGGGTACGTATTTCATATTCCGTTGATTTGAATACGATACTTAACCAAAAGCTATTTGACAGGCACAGCCGACTGCTACACATTTGACATGAGCAAGTTTCTTCGCCGTATACTGTGCGAGAGGAATATTGCGCCGAGCGTGGCTGGGGGTCCGCAGGTACAGCCACGTGTGGAATCATTACGTTACTGTACGTTGTAGTATTTTATTTTACAAAAGGAAAAATGGAGCGCACGCCATCACTTGAAATGAGTGAAAATGTAAACTTGTAAGGAATGAGGAACCCTAATGTGTTTCGAGAAATCCTGTTTTTATGATGACTATACTCTATTAAGGGGAATGGAGTACAAAAGCAATATATTTAACCCGATTTACATCGTAAGCGGTTTTCCAGAGGCTTTATGGAATTTTTTTATGCACGACAAGACGTAAATAATTTGTGAACACCTTTTTTACACTGTTAGATATTCACCTCCTCTGTTAACTCTCTGAGCATGGATGGAAGATACGAAATAAGCTATTCTGTATTATCTTCCATCAGTGCTCCGAGAATAATAAAGGCAGTGAGTATCTAAAAATGCAAGAAGGTTTTTCCAGTAATTATTAATGTCTTTACATGCCGAAGATTTCGAATAATCCTTTGGAAAACAACTTGTGTAAAAAATTTGGTAAACATACAGCTTTCACGCACCATGCCCCTTAAACGTTCCCCCAGTCTGTTTACCTACGAAAGAGGAATGGTACTTCAAAGTTGCCACACATGCTATAATATTATTTTGGAGCCCTCCAATATAGTTAAAAACTGCCTTTCTCAGACTGGCGTATCTTAAAACATACTAGCAACACTGTTCGTCAATAGAATGATAGGGTCACCGCCGGAAGTCCTATAGGTACACGCAGCACTACGAGGACACTACACGCCAGTTCAGAGCCCTGTGCGTAGTGGCGATGGTGCTATTGTAGCGCGTGCCGGTGTAAAATTATAGCTCCCTCCCGCGCTTATCTGTCAAAAAATGAGAAAAACGACGCAAAGTCGTAAAAAAATCCCCCTTGATCTGCCATAAATTGCGATACATCACACACTCAATATAATCTCAAGGCGTGGAGATATTTTCCTTGATTCGCTACTGAAATCCAGCAGTATGCGGCAGAATATTTGCAGGTATAGGCTATTCCCCGTAAACTGAGCGCTTTTTTAAGGTCCTTCGAACAGGCGCTAACCTCTCATAAATATAATGGGCGATTCTCTATTAGACCCACAAACTTCGGGAGGTGATTCTTCATGAAAAAATAAAAGGAAAACATATGTTACACTTAATAGACCTAAACCGAATATCAAGGGAGGTACGAGCCCTTAAAAAAAACGGGATTTTAAGCCGTATTTATGCAAAATATCGGCTTTTACGTTGCAGGTCCCGATAACATACAATAATGTTCCGAGAGTTTTCATTGCATTTTATTTCGTTACCGGTATTTTGCGCAGATACGGTTTAAAACCTCGTTTTTTAAGTGCTTGTGCCTCCCTTAACATTCGGTTTTGGCATAAAGTGTCTCACATGTTTTCCATTTACTTTTTCATGAAGAATCACCTCCCGAAGTTTGTCGGTCTAATTGAGAATCATCCTGTATATATTATTGCGGGATCACGCGTTAATTTTTGAGCGTGTTGTTGACTGTATACGCTGTGTTACTCACATGGCAACGTTTATATTTATAGAAAAGGGAGGGGTATGGAATAAGGAATTGCCGGAAGGAAAAACGTAGCAGTCTTGGAAAAATGCTCACCATACAATGAACAAGCTGATAAGTCGCTGGGGTGGCGAGGCTGGAAGGTCGCCAACACTGGCGACTCACGTGCACACCCCTGGAGATATTGTGCTATCAGGCCGCTGTATGATGATTTGGAGGGGGCGTGGTGGGGGAGAAAGCCGGAGCGCCGCGTCTGGGAGCGAGACCGCAGTCCACTCCGCCTCATTCGTCGGTTGTGATCTGAGGGGTGTGGTCGTGTTTGTGCGGTGACGGAGCGGGAGTTCCGACTTGTCTCCAGTAGTGAGTCGCGCTGCGTGGACCCGCGTGCTTCAGCTTATCAGCGTCCGCAGTGTCTCGGAGCGCCATTAAATGTTGCTGCGCGTCTATGGGCACATTCAGCGTCTATAGCATGAAGTTTAGTTACGTTTACATGTGGGCGCAGCAAATTATTGTCAATTCACAAAAGTTGGTGAAGAGAAGGTGAAGTGCCGCTCTGGCTGCAGAGGAGCTCGACACCCGTGCTAAACGCCGATCTTTCGTCTTCTCTACACAAGGACTTAATTCTTTACTCTGTATAAACACGTTATGGCCGAGTCTTGTTTCGGTAGGTCTACACGAATTTTTTTTGTTGTTTTCATCTTAAAAATTTTACCTAGAAGAGAGTGCAATATTATTTATTCCCCCCCCCCCTTTTTTTTTCTCTATGGTAACATGACTCAGCTGCATCTTTGACCAGTTAGTTGCCAATATAAAATAAAATACAGTGTATGCTAGAACTCGATGGTTCAAAGACAGGCAAGGATTACAATGTTTTCACATAATGCTTCCTTGATCAGTGTGTGACATATCATGATTTTTTCACATAACATAAAAAGTACTTCCTCGTAAAGGTACGTAGGTAAAACTGGGCTTAACAACGCCTCTTCAACAGCAAGGTCATTAGAGGTGGTGCAAGTTGCACAGGGAAGAGGGATTGGGTAAGGATTGGAAAGGAAATCTGTCATGGCCTGGAGTGATATAGGAAAATCATGGAAACCCGAAATAAGGATGGCCGGGAATCGATCCCGGGTCCTCCCAAATGCGAGTCCAGTGAGTTACCACTGCACCACCTCGCTCAGTCCTCCTTGTAAAGAAAAGTTGTTGTCAATGTTTGGCTTTTGCATTATACATTATCTTGTACTCTTAAGCCCGACACAAATGGACATATTTTATGAACAAGAAAGCGAACACCCGCTTGTATTCAAATCCCATGTATATACTGTACACACAGTGGTAGTACTTGAATGTTGCAGCATGCCAGTCACTTATTTCCACCATAACACAAAATGATTTTACAAACCAAACAAATCACTAATACAGAATTGCAATCTGTTTTCTACTCTCAAATTAACAATGTTAGCATAAATAAATGTACTAGAACTGCATAATTATATAAAATGCAAATTTTAATAAACAACTTGCAAGAAGGTGAACAAAAAATAAAACAGTCTCTAAATGATTCTACAGCTAGCACGAAAGTCCTTACATGCACGCCACTGGCAAACAAGTTAGCCAGTCACACTATGCAAGTTGACTTGAACAGGAAATGTGTACTACACCTTCTTGTACAAGAAAGTGAACTGTGTGTAACAGGCTTTACTGCATGACCATAATGGCCAACCACAGTAGTGATAAAGTTGCGTTATCTTTGCTTTTTGTTGTTTTCTTTTTATAATGGCTGTCTGTGTATTTAAACTAACACATGTCATTTTCTTCTTGAACAGGGGACTATAAGGATGATTGAAGTTATACTAGAATTATTTGTATTTAGCTAATTCATAAAAATTTCATCCTGGAATTAAATATGTTCAGAAGTATAATAATTTTTGCATGCCATGTGGAATGCTTACAGTTAACAAGGTTTAATACTTATGACAGGTTATGTCCATATCATTGTTATTACAGTGTTTGAATATGTCACAAATGCCAAACTTTCACAATCTATTCTTGGCCACATTAAAGTTATAACTCAAATATGCGTGTATAACTTGAATTTTTAGTTTTAAATGTAAGAAGTAACTTTTTTTTTTTTCAGGACAATGTTATTTACTACTAAAATTTTACGTACTTATGAGAAGCATTGAAATATTAACACCTGAAAATACATTTTTCACATGCACATTAAACGTCAAGTCATGGTAATCACGTTCCCATTCTTGAGTGGAATACTTGCATACAGTGAGCTTGAATTCACATAAAGACATAGGGACTGGAAAATTTGTTTTGAAATAGCAGAAAGCTGCAAGTTACTTTGAATTCTGAAAAGTAGTTATAACCATTATTGAATATACATGTGTTTCTTGAGTATTAATGTTTTAATGAAACACATTTTGTCACATAACCTACACTTGCTTTAAAAATATTTTCAACTTTCCCAGTGCACTTAAAGTAGCCAGGACTACTTTCACATCTGGTTTCAACTTTCCTTTCATTGCTTCCTCAAAAGTAGACACTACGTATCTAGCTGATCTTAGACGACAATGTTAGATACTGATAATATATTTTAGGCCCACAAAATTTTTGTTGTTTGCATCAGTGAACATACTGCTTGTATTTATGCACATGGATATATAACATCCTGCAAAAGTATATGCATAATTAAGCATAAAACTCAGTGGAACAAGTCATTGAATAATATAACTAGCCAAAAATCACATTTATAATGTAAATATGCAAAAAATTACATCTATTGCCCCTTGCAAATTTTTTTAGACTGTAAATCCAGGAAAATGCCTTGTATAGTCCGTCTCATGTAAGATTTTGAGATTTTGACAGATTGTATGAAAGTAGTGCCTTGTAAACAAACAGAATACGTATCCTTCTGCCACCATGACTTGTCAAAACATGTCAACATCATGTGAATTTTTGCTAGACATATCAAACATGCCAACTATAGGCCTAATTGAGGAAAATATGTGATTACAAAGATTTTTTTTTAAATTTCTGATAGTAACGTCTACAATGTGGTATCAAAATACTATCAATAAAATATATTATATTCTTACAATTAATTAAACAGATGTTATTAATTATTATTAAATCAATAATCACAAACACAAAAAATATATATTTTAAATCAATAAATTTCATTGGACTTGCAAGTTTGCAACTCTCACAACAGGAAAATCTTTGAGGCAAGATAGAAAGACATTGATGTTGGTTACAATTAACATTTGCCTAAGATATTTACATTTCCCCATCAAAATACACTGGATGACTTTCGAGTTCTCCCATTAGTAACATATCTTTGACTCCTTTGGCAAAACGTACAATGTCGTGCTGTCGTTGGCGATTGCATGAAGGATTTTTCGGTTGCTGCATTTTAAATAACTATTCACACAACATTCATTAATTTGATTTAGAGCTTCTAAACTGTTACGCCCGCACACAAAAATCGCATCTCACAATAACATGGCGTCCAGTCGTTGGTTGGTGAAGATAAACAGCCCTATTTTTTCGTTACTGTGCACTATTTTATTTTTCGTAGACGTAAGAAACAATACATATTATTCAGGGATACCACCATTGTGTCACATGGCGGTCAGCTGACATTCGTTATTTCAAATACGACGCTACTTTATTACATTTTTAATGTGTTGGCAGCAGTAGCTGTCAAATTCTGGAAGCCTTAAATGAGACAGACTATACTGGAAAGTTTCTCATACAAAAATGGCCCAAAAATATTTTCTCCACTATGAACAGGCATTTTTCATATTTTACTCAATACTTTGTGCAAATTTGCAAGAATTTTGCAATTGTGAAATCTTCCAGTCTCGATCACTATTTAATTGTGCATTTTAACTTATCCCACATGTACTAAAACCATAACTCCTCAGTTTCATGTATACCTACACTTGATATTGTTTGGGAAGGGGAATAAATGCCATATATTTCTGCAACATACCATTTGTAGAATGTTGTCTCTGTATTCACATGTTCGTACAATAACAACAGTTAGTATTATTTAATTTTTGTGGTTGGATTTATACATTGTTCTTGTTGTAATATATTCTATTTTCTCTTATTTCCACAAGGACATACCTACTGTATTTAGCACCCAGGGCAGTTTCGTTACTTTTAAGCAATGGGTCCCCCTTTCTGCAAGCTACTCATTTTTCATTAACACACAAGACATATTCCAAACATTTTTTTAAGTGTGACAGCACGGTGGATTGCATTATGTTGGCAGTAGATACAGATGTTGGTCTGTCTGGAATCATGTAATATGTACTAACAGCATGTAATCCAGTCTCAATACACACTAATCTTTCAGTTTGATGCAACAGATTTATAATTCTAAAAGCTGTTACAAAATAAAATGTTGAATAAAATCCATAGACTAGAAACAACATTCATTCCCAGCATGGCACCCCCCTTCCCTCCTGGCTGGTACCCAAAAATAACTACGGTGTATCTGTACTAGGCATTGCTATCTATCAAAATTATATTAATAAAACCATAGCATCAATTTAACTGCAGGAAAATAGTGCTCTATTCATATCATAGTCAGATCTTAGTTCTAGGATGACCTAGAGATCATCTTCCTCAGAGTTAGTCTAGGTTGATTTAATGGTCTGTAATATTTTAATTTGTTAGCTTATAAGTGTGTATGACTGGGTAGAGCAATGGATAAGATTCTTGCTTCTTAAATGTGAACTGCAAGTTCTAATCTCAGTACTTGTTTGTTCAAATTTATTTTTTATATGCCCAACTATTTGTTTTGATGGCAGTTACATGTTAACAAAACTATTTATTTCCTTGGATATTTTTTTTTTGTAATTGCGAAATGCAACTATATTTTCTTCCTTTGAATTTTTGTTGTAAATTTTAATACCACATATTGGAGGATGAAAAAATTGATATAGGCCTACTGATAATCGTATTATTCCATTTGGATTTCTTAATTTTTTGTAACACACTAGTGAATTGCACAGACCTGTGGTGATATGGCCTGGTTTCATCTTTTTAAACAAATACTGCCTTTATAATGGTGATCAATTTTATTTTAGTTCTAAATACAAAACAAAAAAATACATGATAAAATAGTTAAAATAGTTACTCAGGCGAGATTCAAACTTACAGCCTTGTGCACATCAAGCAAAAATGTAACCATTGAGCTACTGATGTACATCTCAGGAGGATATACTTTACTGTATGTATAAAAATAGGATTTGTACTGAAATTCTGTTTGAAAGTGTTAATATCACATCTGGTAAGAATCTGTTTTCAGAAAGTCATTTGATTGACACAGAAATTCTTAATAGCCTTGCTTGCTGTACCTTAACATGGTTATATTTCCTTTGAAATATTATTTGTGTAACATTTCGTTGATTAAATTGGTATATTATTGATTCAACAGATTGACAGAATTTGCCTTTAACATATTTTTTTATGATTGGTAAACTTTATCTAGCTTTCACTTGCATTTAATATTAGCAAACCAGTCATTATTTTAAGTTCGCCACGTTTCTTCTTGACTGTAATACATCATTATTCCTACCCTAAATTCAGACTAAAAGTTAATGTTCTAAAGCAAGATGATCCATAAAATAGGTATAATATGGCTCTCTAAGTATGAAAAAATTGGTCAGAGGATGATCTTTTCTTAGTCCGGACTAAAACAACTATGAATAAGGCCCATACAGTTTCATCAGTTATAATCACATAGTTTTCAAAAGTCATTATATTATGATTCATAAACATCATTATGTAATTTGCCAAACTTAAACATTAAAGCATTTATATTGATTGGTGCAAAAAATCACACACACACACCCACCCATTAAATTCATTGGCAGGCAAAAGTAAAAGCTCATACATACATTTTTTGTTCAGTGAAATTTTTTCTGTGGTGGTGGTGATGATGAAATAAATACAAGATGTTACTGATATAACTAATGAGCCTACTTTTCTATACATGGGTGCAAAAGGTGCTAAAATCACTATATGGCCACCTTTTTGAAAATAGATGTCTAAAACAGCACCTATATGTTACCTGCCACAGTACTACTAGTTTGTCAGATTTGGTAGCAATGACATAAACATCATTACCTCAATATCTTAAAAAAATGGAGGACAAAAGTAGCTATGTGTAGGCATATACGATACTTGTAATAAATACTGTCAGCATACAAAATTTGTAGAACAGTATGGCAGTAAAACCAAATGAATCTAAAATATTTGTATTGGCTGCTGTTTTGAAAATAAGTGCATCAGTTTGAAATCCATATGTTTACATGTCCTACCATAGCATTACTCACTTGCCAAATTTGGATATAATTGGTGGAGTAGTTTTCGAGATATAATGTAAAAACTTTACACGCATATGCAGACAGGAAAGTAAGCTCTTTCGGAAAGTAGACTAAACTCAGTTAAGAGTACTTTTTTAACATGCAAATGGAAATTTCATTACAGCATGAAAATAAAGATTGATCATAACATAGTCATCAAAGTATATTCTTCATGTAAGAGAAAAATTAATGGGGGAGACTTTACTAAACTCATATTTTAAGAAAAAACATAATTTTTTTAGAAAATCTTTGATTTGTGAGAGAATTTATTAAGAACATATAAAATGAACATTTGTCTACACACTTTCCTGCTTGCATTTTTCTCTATGGTTCATACATAGTGCCTCTGTAGGATTGTTTGAACTATCCACAATATTTTTTCATTGTCACTTGCTCATGCATCAGCTGATGTAGGCTGTTCACTGCAAAGTGAGCACTTTTGAAAGCCCTCTCGTGTCGAATAATAGTCAATAAATATATTTTATTTAAGCTTTAGATGTTAACTTCTGAGTGCGGTGGAATATACACACTTGTGTTTATTACTGACATGGCAATAATTATTTAAAAAGGTGGTTAAAGGATGAAAAATGGTTGAACAAAAAAAGTAACTAGGGTTTCAAAAGTGCTCACTTTAGCGTGAACAGAACTTTTTGTATATGAGATGTTGGTTTCATCTTGGCATGTTACCTTATGCTGGTTGTCATTTAGGTACTCTTAATTCATTCACTGTACTAAATCTTTGGTAGGGCCTAATGCATTAATTCATACCTTTTTCAATTTTTACATAAGCTTTGTTAGATTAGAACTGTTGACTTAATTTTGCCAGTGCAAGGGGAATGCATAGTCAGTCTGGGACTTATATTTGGCAGCCAATTTGACTATTTGTGCACAAACCCTTACTAGCAAGATAATGTATAACTGTTTACTTGGTAACTGTAGAATTGTAAACAAACATAAAACGTGCATTTATTTGCCTAAAGGAAACGTTAGAAGTAAATGTGATGAAAAGATGTCACCTTAAAATTTGAACTTAAATATCTATTTTTATCTTTCAACAGTTCCCTCGTATTTTGCATAGGCTCACATCATTATTATGAAAGGACACCTAAAATTTTTAGACAGTAGCCTTGTGTTTTAAAAGTAGCAGTATTTTCTTTTAATTAGGCGTACATATGGCACTGTTAGACCATTTTAAATCAAATTTGGTGTGTTGTGGCACATACTGTGTGAACTAAATTCACTAAGTAATTGCTTCAGTTTGTAATTTTTTAAGGTAGTGCCACACTACCAAAAAATTAAAATGTTACCGTAGGATTACATTATATTAAAAGTGAAGATTAACAGATTAAAATCAAATCTGATATAAAATTCCTTCTGCTGATTCTTTTATCTTAACACACAAAATCGTACTTCCTAAACTCTGTAGTAAATCATCAAAATTTGTTTCATGTGTGTGTTGAAAGTGGGCTAATTATTTTGGATCAGTAACTCAACTTTACAATATTTTATACAAATAATTTTGTTAAAACACATTATACAAGATTAACAGAAGTTTTATGACCATAAAATTTGTTGGAAATTTGTATAACTGAAGTTTTATTGTATAATTTTAGTTCTATATTTACTGTATATACATTCATTATCGAGTAAAGTACAAATTAACAAAATGTGTGCTTGCACTAAACAGAATAATTGTATGTAAATTTTATGGCCTGGTTGGCAAACGTAACATTTTGGCCATAATGTTACTTTAGGAACACTAACATGATTTGGAGATGTGATGTGGTCACCTCAATTTCAGTGGGTAACAAGGTCCAAATGTCTTTGTGTGAACACAATCTCTGATACTGCTATATTTGTGGTGTAAGTTTTTTCAGATGTGTCTGTTATTGGTGGTGTTAGTTTTTGCTGGATTGATGCTGTTATATTTTAGTTACAGCAGTATAATATTTGAACTTTCATTACACTTGACTGTAAATGTACAAACTTATAATTGAGTAAGTATCAGACCGTAACTAATAATTTATATTTCATTTTTGTTGTTGCAGAGCCTTTTCCAGAATGGATGGAAGAGAAAGGTGATCTTGGAATTTTTGAAAGCCTGCCGTTGGAAACAAATGACTTGGCCATCTCAGAGGCTGTGAAGAAGTTGCCAGTTGAGCACAAGGAAGATACGTCTTTTCTCCTCCAAGAGTTCCAAAGCATTTATGAACAGATAGAGCAACACAATGCATCGCTCACTCCTCCGCAAAGTCCCACATTGGTACCCTGTTACAGTGATTTTGTCGTTAGTACACCACAACAGTTAGGACTAGTGCAGTTCATTCAAGTTACTCCTGTAGTCCCAGTTACATATATTAATAAAAAAGAAGAATTAGTGGTACCAATCACGTTCCCAGAGAAGAAGTTTGACGATCCTCTTTTAACTTCCTTTGAACAGATTGTTCCAGTAACCCCATCAACAGATCTGGCACACGAGATGACTGTAGTGGATGAGTTAGTTCGCATGTGTGCAGATAAAATGGTTTCTGATGAATCTGGTAACACTACAGTGAAAACTTGGGTGGAAAAGGTTGAGGAAGTTTCTCCCATTGAGCAGCCATCCCCAATTTCAAGTAAAAGTGATTCAGATAGTGAAGTTTTCTACAACTATCCACTGAGTCCTGGTATGAGCTCAAGCAGTAGCAGTGGAGATGAAGATGCAGACTACACACCAAGCATCATTGCCCACTCAAGTGGGACAAGTAAAGGTAACCGGGGGAAAAAGCGCAGTGCCAAGGGATACATCTCGTCTGCTCCAGAAGAGAAGAAAATGCGAAAGAAAGAACAAAACAAAAATGCTGCCACTAGATATCGCAAGAAAAAGAAAGCAGAAGTAGAAGTAATTCTTGGTGAAGAAAAGGAGTTGGAGGTGAAAAATGAAGAGCTAAACAAGCAGGTAGAAGATCTTTCTCGGGAAATTAGGTACCTGAAGGGTTTCATGCGTGATATTTTCAAAGCAAAAGGACTTATTAAGTAATAGAGGCCAGATGTATGTTGTACAAACTAGATTATGTTGTCAAAATAGTTATGTCATGAAAGTTTCAACTTTAAATTATCGTAAACTGTGTTTTATGTTGCTCTGCCACATCATCATGTTGTCATGATATGCTTTAACTGGGAACAGATGTTGTGAAAAAGAGTACAATTCACTATGAAAAGCTTTGCCAGCTTGGATGAATAGAATTGTGTTGTATTACAGCAGCATATGTTTTCAATTACAGTATACTTAAAATGTTTTAATTTGGGATAGTTTGGTTACATTATTTTGGTTCTGGTGCAGTTATTGAACTTTGATTAAATTCAGATTTTGGTTCCAACAGTAAACATTAATTTTTTGTGATCCATTAGAAATGTTTGCATAACGGATTATTTTCACAAAATGCAGTAAAAAAAATAACTTTAGTCCCTCTATATCATTCCAAGCAAGACTAAAACTTACTTTGTATAATTGTTTTTGCTGCATAATGGGATTAACATATAAAAAAAAAAAACAAATTGTTCATTGCACCCATGTGGAAATTCTGCTAACATTCCTATTCTTTCTCAACTGGATTTAGAAGAAAATAGTATTTACATTTAGCAAAATGTGGCCAAACTCTATCTCTATTTTATTAACAGTTTTTATTTATGTTTTTCTTTCATAGTGAATGGGAATTATAACAGGTAAACATAAAGGTACTTCTATAACTTCAGCCTTTCAATATACCGTGTTTTAATATTTTTGAAGTAAGCAAAATAGCTGTACACTTTAGAAGATTTGTTCCGTAAAGTGTAGTTTCCTCAACCATTCAGCAAGAGGTTGTGGTAAATATTTTTTGGTTGCAGTGCAAAAACTAAACTGATCCATCCCTAGTTTATCTTTATTTAAAACACAAATATTCCATTACAGTTTTGCATTGAGAATGATTTATTTTTGTAATTAAATATTGTTTTCATAGCAGTGTCATTCATTTTATTGTATTTCACTTAGTTATGTGGGCACAGGCTGTCATTTGTATTGCCTTTATTAAAAAAAAATTGTATACAGATTTCAATTTGTGAGTTTTTTTTTTTTTTTTTTCCCCCCACTCTGTTGAACAGGGTTGCATTTTGGTGTGTAGTATGTTGTGCAGGCGTGCAAGTTGGGTTCTCTCAGAAAAGTGGTCCGAGTGTTGTGAAGATCCTGCAATCATGACTGATTGCCAGTATGTAGGGAGCTTAATTATGCAAGAACATGTCAATTTCGAGCTTGATTTAGTGTGTTTGTTGGGAACAGTGTGTCAGTTGGTTACAGTAAAGATAATTCTAATTATTGTATATGATGCGACCTGGGCAATGTGGCTTTCTGTGCATGCTTCTGTTTCAGGAACTGCACTGTGGCTTCTTTACTTGCAAAACTTTTTTTTCCCCTCAACTTCTCTCTCTCTCTCTCTCTCTCTCTCTCTCTCTCTCTCTCTCTCTCTCTCTCTCTCTCTCTCTCTCTCCCTCTCCCTCCCTCTCTCTCCCTCCCTCCCCCCTCCCCCCCCCCCCCCAGTAATACATAAATCCAGTGCATTGTGTATCTTAAGTTTTTATTGTTTTCACTTGTTAATTAGACGTGTGAAAAACGGTACACATGATTGCCTTCACAGTAGCCTTGACCACATTTACAAAATTGAATTATTACATTGGTGTTTTGATGTGGCTCTTCAAAATATCTTGCAGATGTTTCTAACGCCTTTTGCTGCAACAAACTATGTAGAATACATCTACAACATTGAAGAATTGTTTTTCTTGCACTAAAAAATAGCATGCATTTTAGGTGGATACAGACAGTTTCATACAAGGAATTTGTATGGGGACTTACTCTGACAAATATTGCACATAGTGGAGTGACATTCTTTGCTACTTAGATGTGTTAATCAGTTTCTTAGACCATTAAACAAAATTTTTTTGTTGTGAATGTGTGCATGTAGATTGCAAATTCCAGCTTAAATTTGTGTACATGGTCATTTTATGCAGTTTAACTGTGCTCTATTTTTACAGGTTTCAAAGTTTATGGGTTTGAAAGATTTATAAAATGCTTACATGTCTGGAAAAATGCAGTATTTTCAGTGTATTAAGCATAGCTTACAGACTGGAATATTGCACAAGGTGGGAAATATCACTTTACTAATCACCTAAAATAGTAGTTTTTCATATACAAAAGATTTGGGACGATGGTTCGTGGCCTATGTATGAGCAGCTGGCCTATGTTCGTGGCCTATGTATGCTGTTTGTCCATGTAGCATACTATATTTGTGGATGGGATATAACAGTCCATTTGAGCGCAAGGCCTTGTACGTAACCAATCCAATGGTGGTCTTCAAAATCAGTGGTGGCAGACAGAACGTGGCAAAAGTGAATAAAGTCTGTTTTAAGTGCAGGAGACAGAAGTTAAGATTTAGTTGTGAATAGTTGCTAATATGCAGAAATTACCATGAAGCATGAAAGTCACGATTCACAAACCTATAAACCTATATTGTAATTGTTAAAACAAACTAAGATTGGTTTTACATTAGGCAGATAATGTTGTGTATTGCTGTCCTTTACTGGAGAGACTGGGGGTTAGTAGATTGCAAGTAGGAATGAAATGCTGAAAAATTCAACATTGGTATATACCTAGTTTAAATACCAACAATGACCCTATACTCTGTGCTGTACTTCTCAACCTAAAATTTCCTACATTAAGAACTTCATAAGGAAAAATGACAACATTTCTTAATGCCAGATTGATTACGGTATCAACAGTTTGTTCAGGTCGTCTTTTTCTGTACTCTTGCTTTATAAAGAAGGGTCATTTTTAAGTTGCCGCACTTGATAGTCAAGGTAAGTGAACTGTTGCGAATAGAGAAATTTTGAGATAAAGAATTAGCAATATCAGAGCTGCCTAGGATTTTATTTCTAGCACTTGTCATTTAAGTTCGCTTTGAAAACATTTAACAATTCATTATACAGGATGTCTAGCAACTGGGGAAAAGATTGTACCGGAAATGTATTGCGAGGGAAGAATATTGGAATCGCGGGATTTCAGTTTGATAATGGGAAATTTTGGGCTAAACTGTGTTGTGAGGCAATATGAAGCTCTTAAAAATCTTTCAGTGACAAGGCATGTCAGTCAGTAAATCATGAGGTGTGTGTGGTTTATTTGAAAATTATAAATTTATTTGAACAAGTTATGTTAAGTACTGAAAATTGTCATATAAAGCAATACAACTCGTTGGTTTGAGCAATTGATGGCAGTAAACTTTGTAAGTATTGTAAACATTTCTTAAAACTGATGAAACATTTTGAGCTTTGCCAAAAGATTGCAATGATTGTTTTACACGAGAATAAATGTTTGTAGCACATGAGCAAGGATGGAGTCAAACTTCCCCATGAAGACAATTTCATTCTAAATTAAAACAAAAATTTTGATTTCATATACATTATCGAAAATTATAGCATGTTTACCCGTTAGAAAAACCTCTGAAGTCAATTTCATGGTGGTTTTTTTACAGAAGTCTCAATAGAGTAATTGAAGTTAACCTCGTTTAAAAAAGTGAATTTCAGTAGCACTATTGCTTTCCCATACAAATATATGTGGTTGTAGGCCGATACTGTATTTGTGTTTTAATACATGCGATATGGTTTTGTGCGCTGCACAGTGTTAATGCCAACAGTCTTCTACCACACCCCACCACAATACAAAGCATAACACTGGTTGTAAACACGTAGCCTATGAGTAATGTAGAAATTATAAGTGTAAAGGAATGGATTTTGGACACTTATTTTAGTGAATAGAGCGAAATGTGTGTGTACCATTATTTAGAGGGGACACGAGACCAGGTGCCGTAACTCTGTTGTCCAAATCTTGTATGTGTGTGTGCTTAGATATGTGCATGTGATGCCACTGCCATTGCAGCAAGAAAATGTGGCTGTGTTGAAGCCTTGATGGGCATGGCCACGTGGTTGAGCGGTGTGTAGTGCACTGCTGGAGGGGCCAGTGGGGAAGCTTGACTGCATGGGTGCTGGAGTGAACGTATCAGCGGTGGCAGGCTGAGCTGCAGTGTGCACTGTTGACAGATAAAATGCTCATTCCCAGGATCACACCATTAGTTTGTTGAGACACTGTCGATGGGCCCACAGCTGTCACAACGCGTGAACTCTGAGCTCCTTCTCTGGCAGTAGGCTTGTTGACGTAGCTCATTCTGGTTGTTTTGATTGTTGATAGTGGCACAAAATGATGCTTGTTGGGTTGTTGTGGGTACAACAGGTGGGTGTGGCAGCTCCTGACACAGCACATGCTGGAAAAAGTTTTTGGTGTTGACAGTAGCAAGTTCCTATTGCGTCTTTCATTTGTGGTAGACTAGGCAGCATAGAGTGCAAGCAAAGGTGGCTTGGCTAAGTCCGTCATATGAATGCACATTGCTGCATTTTGCAATGGCTTTCTGAAATTTGGTTGGTGCGCTAGTTTGAAAGTTCATGGTGCACTTGCAGCTCATGTTACGGACAGGGTCTACGGTATACCCCATATCTGATGAGTTCTCACACAAAGATCACACAAATGAGCAGTTTGGTCTGTGGTGGTACGCGCCACAGCCCGGAACACAGTTCGCTATTGATTTGGTCAATGTCCTCTTGCAGTTGCTGGGCTACCATGGGGTTGTCAATTAACAGGCGCTAGTTTGAAGATGTACTAACGTAAAAGGATCTGGGTTGGGTAGTTGGTGCACACACTTCAAGCACAGTCGTTCCACTATTCCGTTGGACTTCTACAAGTTTTTCAACATGATGTCACATCACGGTTGGCAGTGAAACTCCATTGTGCCCAGTGGATCTTCACCAAGGGTCAACAAAACCACCTGGCCTGTGGCTGCCTCCCCTGCGCTGTGTGTGGGCAGGGTAACCCGCATCACGCATGCTGCTAGCTGTCGCCCCCTTGTCTTAGGCAGGGAGAGGGGTGGTTAGTGCTTCTCAAAATCACAGCATTCCGTCCCGTTAGCGTTGTAAGCAGTTTGGCTGGTAGTTGCCATGATGCTGTTGGTTTTCCCGTGCTGACACAATGTTCTTGCTGATTGACGCTTACATTGCCTCCTGCTTGGAAATTTGGGGTGCAGGTGTTTTGAGAGATTGGCCAAAGGAAATGCAAGGTTTCCGCAATGTAAATACAAAAATTACACTTGCAATAACACGGAAAGGTTTACACGTTGAGGTTAGGCATAGGACAGGTTTTACGTGACAAGGGTTTTGACAAAAAAAATTTAGCCTCACGTTGGGTCCCACTAGATACTGGTACGTACAAGGGTAGAAATGGGTGCCAGAGCATCCAGGGATGGGCAGATCGCCCACGTGGATTCTCCTGAGCTCACCCTGCACGATGAGTCAACGTCGTTGGTAATGTTAAGCCCTGCTTATGCCTACTTATGAGGGTGTAGGCCCCCTTATACTTGTAATTATCACACGAGACTGTTAACCGGCCGTCTTGCACGCCAAAAACACCATAAAGACGTGATCAGGGGTGTAGTGCACCAGTGGGTAGAAGACCCAAGTTATGTTACACTGCTGTTAGGCAGATGATAGTGAAATAACACGAGACCACTTGCACTGATTTTTACTAACTTTATTCCTTCGTACGAGGCACTTGTACGGTTCCTGCTGAGGCATGCTGGCAGCCGACACTGACATAGGCACATGGTCAGTGAAGACTAATTAAATGGATTAAACCCCCAATGCATTTTGAGTTGGCGGAGCTGAGAATGGCACTGCCGCCAGGCTCAGCAAAGAAGTGAAGTCGAGTAATTTCCAGAATAAAATAAATATATATTGATACACTAAATACTGGTACAAGAAGTTAGAGCCCGGGGTCACGTGTCGGTACCCTCAGAGTGTTAAAATGAACTGGCGGGCCTGCTAGGGACATCCGGCTCGAAAGCGTGTCAAGTGTATCAGAAAATGCACTGACTTATTTACTGGGAGGACAAATACATCCAAACACTTGCACGTCACTAAAATACAAGAACACTAAATCATTCGTGTGTGCAAATTAAGCATAAAAAGAAATAGAAATGTTAATAAATTTGTTACACAACATAATTTAAATATGTCATGAGGCTCTCGCCCAGTCTGTTGTGTGTACGTTGGGTTTGTTTACGTTTCTGCATTTTTATTTTTATTGATGCAAAAACACTTGCACTTTAATGTACGGGAATTTGGGGGTGGCAACAGGTGACCCGTGGTGGATGAGTCCAGTTTGACCACATGAGGGGTGTAAGTAGCCATGCTCGAATAGGTACGTTACAAAGTCCGTTGTCACTATGGTAAAAAAATACGGTGTTTCTTTACGTGGTATTGAAGCCCAAAAATTGCTGAATATTTTACACACATAGGGATGTAAACAGTGAATGGAAGGGGTACACGAGAGGTTTCGTGAAAACTGTAACCACTGTGTTCCCCTCGCTTCATTCGTTTCCCTGGTAGTATTCTTATTGGGGGTGTCTCTTGGCAGTATTGGTCAGCCCGGATTATCATGCCCTCAAAAGAGATATCTTGCGGGCATTGAAGTGTGATGGTCATCTGACTAGTAGTATCCAGCTGTTCGCAGAGGAGTAGTGCACTATAGTGCAAGTCGTGGAGGGAGTGACCGCAACGTTTGGGTCGACACTCCCCCCCCCCCCCCCAGCTAGTAACCGTAGTGGACACGTCGAAGCTGCACTGTTGAAGAGGCATGGATGGCTAAGGGAGGAGGGATGCGGCATGCAAAACTTTCCAAGTTATTTCCTTATGAGTAAAATTTCCCACTGCATCCAGATTGACATACACGGAAGAACTGCAAAACAAATACCGTCTCACGAAAGTTGTAAAACTAGTGCCCTTACACTCTTCCTTTTCCCCCCTGTACCCCTACACCCTTCCTTTTCACCCTCGAAATGAAATAGAGCCCCAGCTAACTTGGCCATTGCAATAATAAAACAAATTGAAATGCCAGCCTCGCTATAATACCGCAAGTTTATTATTATATGGAAGTTAGTGTACATTGGACTCGTAACATTCGTTTACAAACATTGTTGTGTTCACCGACGACATTGGCGAAGGACACATCGTGGTCACGCTACTTTTCTAAGACTGCCAAAATGTACTCCACATATGAAGTGGGCAATATCGATTTTATTAATAGGCATATTTCAGTATTTTAATTACACATCACTTTTTTTGCCTCAGTTCAACTAACAACACAAGCTTACGTAATTCAAACTGGCTTGTTCTTGGCTGCAGTCGTGACTAGTGAGTTGTCTATAAATTTATCGTCGGATTAAAGAAAGATGTGTAACAAAGAGTGTTAGTGTGGCCAACGCTAATTTTAAAGTCAAAATAAAACTGCAATATCTAGAAGTCGTTATATTTTAATGTGTGTAAATAAATTTGCTTTAGTCCAATTGGCTTACTTGCATCATTGGTCCCAGTACCGTGAGTCTTTGAGATTAACTAAACACAACCTTTTTGAAAAACTTGATAAATTTTTTATTACGTTAATTTTCCCTTAATTGTTTTACTAATTAGTGTCAAGAATATTCGGACGCACAATTGGCACACCAGGAACAAGGGCATATCGATTTGCAGAAGTCTTATTTGACACAGTACGAGGCTTGAGGAACAGAGAGAGTGGGTCATTGGGATACGGTTGGTTTTTGCCTGTAGGAGTGGTCATATAGGGTGCCAGTAGCTGCAGAACATTACGATGTGGATGGCTGTGCGCTGTTCACCCAGGTGGCTTCCTCTGAAGCATCGACCGGATCCGGTGGGCGTCTATGATGATTAACCTAGTATAGTCTATTCGAGGTTCCTTCACCCTTTTTGATTCAAACCTTTGAAAAATTACTGTATGTATAAAGTTTTTGGTCGTTTCTCTAATTTTTCATTTATCGCAAGAATTTTATACTTCTGTTAATATGAAGGTTTCTTATTTTTTGTTAAACTGAACGTTTACCTGTATTTTGTCTATAAATTAATATCATTTATAATTAATGATAATATAAAATAAAACCCTAACGGAAAAAGAAGAAGAAGCATTGGGGAGTATATAGGTGTGCTGGTAATGAATAGTAAAAGATAGTTCTTGTTTGATTTGGATGGAGGAATGGTCTGAAAGTAGGACTCGGCAAAGATTCAGAAAAGTTTGAAGTAACCATGAATGGACTACATTAATATTGTGTCTACCTAAAGTAGTCCTCACGATTGAGCCACGCAATGCAGTGCGACGAGCTTCGGCTAATCGGAGCTTTGACGCTGGTGACTGGCGTCGAGAGCGTTGCACGGGGAATAAGAGTAGTAACATTTCTGTACTTATTAATAAATAAACTGGTAAAAAGCTAAGGTAAAGAAAAAAAGGAAATATCTACAGGATGTTTCTCAATTAGGCCGACAAACTTCGTGAGGTGGTCCCTTTAGTAAAAATAAGTAGAAAATATACAAGACACATACTATCTAAACTGGATATTAAGGGATTTATAAGCCCTTGAAACGTGGGAATTCTAAATTTATCTTTCCAAATTTCTGAAACAAAGTGAAATGAAATTACATCTCTCCAATCATTGTTCTATGCTAATGGAATCTTCAACTTAAGAGCAAACTCACATTAATGACATTCCCCGTACAGGAAATAACTGGGGTGGCCACCCTTTTTTCCTGACGATTATTTCACAGCTAGGCATTTTAAATTTTTGATGATGATTTATTGAGCAGTATGGTCTAATTAATAAAAATTGTACTCTTGTCGCGACTACCCGGCCCCACTGTTTGCGTGTAAAACGCACGCAAAGATTTGCCTGCAGTTATTCCGTACCTAGCACATAGGCAATACTATCATCATCCGCGTATAATACACTGTGTGTCCAGTGCACAGCCGGCTTCCGGTGTGTTTCTGGCGACAGTTTAGATGTATTCCTTGTATGTTTGAATAGTGGTATTGTGAAATATCATAAAAGAAGTGAAATTAAATTAGTAATCTCCGAGGAAGGTGTGATGTGGCCGGGAACGTCAACCCAAGAGCGAACCCTTATTGCCTTCATCCCCCCCCCCCCCGGTCCCATATAATGATAACAGGAGCAGCCACCCTCGTGTTGCATGCAACGGTTTGCACCAGCAGGAATTGTGTGAACTTGTAGTGCTTGTTTATTGAGCAGTATGCCATAAATAACAGAAAATCCTAGTACCCACAGTTTTCAAGATGTCTGGAGGAAAAAGCGATGGGGTGCGTAATAATGCCTGCTAGGTAGGTAACACATTCCTATAACACAAAGGCACCTACGTAAGGGAGGGGAGGGGGGGTACAAACACACAGCGAGAGTGAGTGTCTGCACCAGCGATGGTGCCCAACACGTATTTAATAACGATTGGTCTGTGTCAACATAACCACTTGTCATAACTATTTCAAACACATTTACTGACATGCACATCAATAGTAAAGTGACAAAATACAAACGAATAAACCACTACAGATAAGTGCGTCATGTGTTCGACCCAGTCGCATAATCATAGCAGATGCTCAACATGTGCTTCATTCCCTGCTGGAAAAGTAACTGTCATTTCACAGTTACTCAGTCACAGTTGTTCACAGTCAATGGTGCAAAATACCATATAATACTACAGTTACGCAACAGCAGTTTTGCAGCTGACAACTGCAGTATTAAAGTTGGACAACTGTAACTATAGTTGGCAACTGTTAAACTACAGTTGGAGACAGTAATATTAGTGCTGCTGAAAGTGCAGTTGGGCGACTGTAGTCTTACAGTTGTCAACTGCAGAAACACAGCTGGAATAACTGCAGTATTATTGTTACCAACTGTCAAACCACAGTTGGGTAATTAGTCTTACAGTTGTTACACAGTTAGGTCAGTTAGTTATGTAACTGATGTTTTTTCAGCCAACAACCACCGCGTAACAGTTGCTTTGTGTGATTGCAAGTCTACAGTCAATAGCCATAAAATTGCTGTTATAGGCTGTTCACAGTAAAGTGAGCACTTTTTAAGGCCCTCCCAACATGCATTAACCACTAAAAAATATAGCTTATTGCAGCCTCGGGCATTAAATTTTGAGGGGTGTGAAATGTATACACTGTTTTTATTGGTCACATTGCAATGTTTATATTAAAAAGCAACAGGAAGATGGAAATTGGATGAAAAGAAAGATTTAGAAGGGAATTAAAAAGTGCTCACTTTACTGTGAACAACCTATACCTGTGGCCACGCAGTTCAGTTCTGATAATACAGTTAGGTAGCAGTAATTTCATAGTTAACAGCCACAATCTTTCTGTTATGACAGTGGAAGTAAAGTTGCCAACTCCGAAATTGCAGTATAACTGCAAAAGGGCAGTCATTTTTTTTTAAATAATTGAAAAAAAGCAGTCATTTCTTGCAAAAGTAACTGTGAGTTGCTTATTAAATTTCGATGCAAGGTTAACTTATTTGTACAGAGTGCACGTGTACTGCATTGATTTACGCACGTGGGCAAATATTCCTTCCGTAGCCACAATGCGGCCAGCGACGACGGAGATCCGAGCCACAAGGTCCTACCTGCTGTTCTCTGGGGTCTCGTACACATGTGTCCACATTGCACACCACAGGAAGAAGTTCAGTGCTGGCAGGTTCAGCGAGCGTGGCGGCCACCCAACAGGCCCTACGTGTACTATCCAGTGATCCGTAAACCAAGTGTTCAGATAGTCGCGCGCAGCTTCACCCGAAATGGGCAGGCGCACCGTCAAATTTGGAACCACATGGCATCCCTTACAGCCAATGGAACATCCTCCGATAGTTCTGGTAATGAATTCGCAGGAAAGTGTGGTCAATGTTTGCATTATGTGTCGGGTAGCACGTACGGCCCAATCAAATAGTCCTTGATAATACTGGAATCATTCCTAATACCTGCGTTGCGATATTCCGTGTGGATTCATGTCGTCCCACAAACGTATGTTGCGCGAGTTAAAGAATTCCGTCACGTGTGAAGCATGCCTTGTCAGTAGAGGACACATTTTACAGATTCCGGCTCAACTTGACTGTGTTGGAGGTATCATCGGGCGAACTGTAAGCGTTGTGGATAGTCACAAGGACCCATCACTTACACCTGTTGCCGACAGTAGAGGAACAGTGACAAATCGTGAAGCACTCCCTACACAGTTGCTGGACTAGAGCGCATTGTGTGTGCAGAGGCAGGGGTGCTGGTCGCTGAATCCCTCTCCACCCGCTGTAGAATGTCTTCCTGGAAAGCAGGAGTCCTCGCAGAACGACGACGACGACGACGACGACGACCCTGTCCATCAGTTCTGGTAAACGATCCCCTTTCCCACAGGCGCCGATCAACAGACGTAAACGTGGTATTTTGCAGATAACTTCTGTGTGGCTGCCGCTCTTGATAAATACGGCGTGCTGCGCAGCTGTTCCAACGCTTTTCTCCGTACACCTGCACCGTTTCGGTGGGTTCTGTCCACGCAAACCGCTCCATTAAAAGAGATGTGTCATCCGCACTGCACACCACATTACCTCACACTTACGCCTAGTAAATGCGCATTGCCGTACCTTCCCTTGCGCCGGCGCATTTATATAGACTGTTCACGGTAAACTGAGCGCCTTTGAAAGCCTTGCTGGAGATTTGTTTGCACATAATGTGTGCTTCTACCATGTGTAAAATCAACATTGACATGATCACTCGATTCTAGTGCCAGTCAAGTGAAACTGCGGAATAATTATAAAAGTAAATATTGCACATATTTTCTTATTCTTACATGTACATGTATTAACAAAAACATAAAGCAAAATAAATCATTCCACTATTGACAAACGTTTAAGGTAATAATTATAAGTCAACGCTAAAATGTGGAACTACTTGCGAATTGCCACTGGACTCATGTAACTTGGTGTGCCTGTTAAGATATGCAGTTAGGAAGTGGCAATGATATGTTCCAAAGGTTGATTTCAAACGTTCTCAATTAACCGTGAACTGCCTATACCAGTTGGTGTTACACGTGGTGGTGAACTAGCGGGCATTGACATGCACCCCATCACATTTATGTTTCGATATCTTGCAAACTGTGGGTCATTTCTGTTACGTAGGTGTTACTGTTTAATAAACCGGCATCTCATGGATGTAGATAGCATTGCCTATGTGCTACGCACTGAATCGCTGCAAAAGAATCTTTGTGTGCTTTTTGCACCTAAACGGTGTGTCCTGGACAGTAGCGACAACAGGACAATTTTATAATTAGGCCTTTCTACTCAATAAATAATCATCAAAAGTTCGAAATTCCCGACTGTAAACGAGTTTCAGGGAAAAATATGATGCCCATCCCTGTTATTTCCTGTACGGTGAAAGTTATTAATGTGAGTGTGCTCTTAAGTTGAAGATCCCATTAACATAGAACAATGATTGGAAATTGAAATTTCATTTCACTTTGTTTCCGTTATTTTTCAAAAATACTTTCCACAATTTCACTTTTCGAGGGCTTATAACTCCTTTAGGTTTCTGTTTAGATAGTATGTCTCCTGTATGTATTCTACTTATTTTCGCATAAGGAATCATCTCACGAAGCTTGTCCTTCCACGGTAATGAAACTAACAGGGGTGGCCACCCTCTTATTGTACACAACTTTTACAGCTACCGTCGGGATATTGAGCAGTATCACTTAAGTAACAAAAATAGTCCTCTTGTAAGGACGTAGGACCCAGCGTTACTTTCGACGTCCTGGTCAGTAACGTCCCTCCGATGCTGCTCCGATGCCGGCGCTACACGTCATGTGTGTAGGGTGTTGCCTATCTCGCAAGCATAACACAGTATCTGTACCGAACATTAAACATCCATTTCTCGAGAACCATGGGGTATAGCATATTGACACAAGTAATCGTTTGTTGTTCAATTAACCATGCTACTTACGTACCTATTGTTAGGTTATAAATGCGTGGTAAGACTTACATGTTGTTTACAGTAAGTGTTAAAATGTCTTCCACCATCGCTTGTGCAGTGGACCTAGCAGCCAATCATAGACTCATGAAGGTAGTGTGCCCTACACGCTAGGGTCTGTAACGCCGGGTCGAAGCTTCCTGTGTATTTTGAACGAAAACGGCGGGTCCTACGCACTTGCAACAAGAGGTCCATTTTTGTTACTTAAGTGATACTGCTCAATAGACCAGCATCAAACGTTCCAATTTGCTGACGGTACAAAAGTTGTAGACAATAAGAGGGTGGTCACCCCTGTTATTTTCATCACCGTGGAAGGCATAAACAAATGTTTGCCGTAGGTTGAAGATCCCGATAACAGAAACCAAAGTTCGGAGTATTGTCATTTAATGTCACTTAGTTTCCATATTCCGGGAAATTACAACTTTCAAATGTGATTTTCAAAGACTCGTTCCTCCCTTACTACTGTATTTAAGTACAAAGTGTCCTATATATTTTATACGTAGTTTTTTTATTTTATTGGGAAATCGCCTCCCAGAGTTTGTCGGAGATTTTCAGATACCGTACACGTTGTATATACAGGTTGCCAGGTAATTTACGGATACGGACTGTACCACACGAATCTGTGATCGAAGCTAAGTAGAAAATACACTTTGGTAAAAATGAATAAGACCCGTCGTTTACGACAAAAACGACATGAAAGGTCCAAAACGATTGTAGTAAACATATGGTATTCCAAATATATAAAGGCGAGGTGATATGGCAATGTTGCAATTAATTTGTCTGTCAAAAGGCATACGGCAAGGGAACGAGCTGAGCTCAGTACATGCAGTGAGCAGTGTTGCCAGTTCTACTGATTTCGCATTCAATCTCCTGTTCTTCAATCTACTGATGTACTGCTGAAATAAAAAAAAAAAAAAAAAAAAAAGGCAGATCTACTGTTTTTTCTACCGTTTCATAGCTAATTTTCAACACAACCTATTCAAACACAACATTACGTCACTTTGCACATGCCCATTACCCCCGACTCTGTTAGTTTTAAGGTAGGTTACTAACAAAAATATGGTACATGAAAAATTCCCTATTTTGGACTAGAGAATATGAAATGCCGTCAAAATTAGCACCATAAATGTCTATTGCAAAGATTTTATAACTCCCCCCCACCCACCATCTTTTTGGAGCTATTAAAGATTACATGTTTGATTTCACAAACTAGTGCTTGCCAAGTAGGCAACCAGCTAGGGCTCTCTGCATGCAACAGGTGGTTTGTGATCGTTATTTGTCTCGTCTTATAGGGTTTCTAAAGCGCCCTATACACATGGAAACATGGATCGCCGAACTTGGTTCGCGTGTGTGTGTGTGGATACTTGCTTGTGGACGTTCTTGGTCTTCCATTGAGCTGGAAAACAGTTGTTCGGTTCGCCGCCGGGGCACACCACGTTCCCGTTCGTGTAGAGGACGAACGGTCATTCGGTAATCTGTCTAGAGCAGTCGTCGGATGTGTTCAGATGCTGTGCTAAAATGTCGAATAATGATAATGTTATTAACCCTGCTTTTCTTACAAACTTCATCGAAGCCTATCGGAACTACCCATGTTTGTGGTAAGTGAAGAGTGATGAGTACCAGGACATGGCCAAGCGCAATGAAGCACTGAATACATTTGTGCTCATTACTCGTGAGAGTATTCCCAGTGCAGATTTAACATTTTTGAAAGTCAGAATTGAAACACTGAAGCTGTTTTCGGGGAGAATTTAAGCAGGTGCAAGAGTCTATTAAATCATGTGCGTCTGAGGATAGCACGAGTAGTAGGACAGTATTCCCTCACTTGAAGGCAGCCAGGATCCGGATTTTGGCTGCCATTTTAGAATTCTTATCTCAAAATTGCATGTTTTACCCCCAAAAAAAATCAAAATTTCTCTTTTTTCCTAGAAAAAAAATCCATTTTTCCACTCAAAATGTCCCTTTTGTTCCCTAAAAATTTTCTGTTTTTCCCTTAAAAATGGTAGAAGGCCCTCATGTGCAAAAACGAACTGCAGAAAGGCAAAAAGAGCAGTTTTTTTTGGGGGGGGGGGGGGCTTGCTTTTAATTCTCAAAAAGCATAACTTTTCTTCGAAATTACCCCTCTTTTATACGACCAGGGTCCGGCTCGGGTCTCCGACCACCATCTCGTTTCCAAATAACTCGCCGTCGTTCGACTGTCATCTAGGACTTTTTTATTTTCTCCTGCTTTATCATTCCATGTCATCCATCTTGGTATTTTCGTTTTGTCATTGTTTTTGGATGTTGTCTCTCACCTTGATCCGACTTAATATGTTGGATTAAATATGTTCTCAACTCCCAGGCAATGCTAGTGGATCGGCCAATCAATGTAAATCTAGAAAAATTCTAAAAATTTCCAACAGAATTAGAAAAAATTACTATTACTAAAAAACATATTTTTTAAATGTTTAAAAAATTATATAACTATATTTTTAAAAACTTGAAATTCCTGATGTCACCCCCAATACCATTGTTTCAGATTAGTTAATTAGTACGTATTTGTGTTTCCATTGTCCAACCCTTCAGCTATATTTTCAGAACCATTTCTACAGTCTTTAAACCGAAGACTTCTGATGCCAAGTAGTATTTTAAAACAAAATACATCAAATGAACGCACGTAGCAAGAAAAAAAATACAATTTCTTTTTGCAAAAAGATTCTGCATCAACAGTATCTGAGATTTATCTTCTTGGGGAATTTAAACTATGGGAAGCCAAATGGAGGAAATACCAAAATACAAAGTAAATACGAGAGATAGTGCTTGAAGTATAGATGACTGTGACACAGGCATATTCCCTACAATTCGTGTGCTATTGTAAATTGTGTGTAATATTCCGGACCGTGTTGCTGCAGCCGAATGCTCTTTTTCTGCTCTTCGACGAGTCAAAACTTAGGTTAGACCAAGAATGACCGAGGAGCCGTTGAATGTTCTTTGCCTGTTACATGTACATAGAGACTTGAAAATTTACCCTGAAAAAGTTATAGATAGATTTGCCAGAGAGCAAGTTCGGCGCCTTGAATTTGTAACGTAACTGAATTATTTTGCCACATGTATCATAAGCCAATTAAATTATTGTAACACGTAGAATATTAATTTTTACAATATGATATATTTTTATAATTTATGCCCCCCCCCCTTTTTTTTGTAGGGAACGCGGAGCAGAAAAAAAAGGGGGGGGGGCATTTTGAGTTCGTTTCGCCTCATCTAACTTCCGCGTAGTAACTTTTGACTACGAGAAGCTACGTGGCTCGTTTAGGTTTCAATCGACAGCTCTCGTCAAGAGCAATCGATTGCATGTATAAAAACATTTGTGTGGCGTGTTTAATAGTGTCATTTTATGTGTTTAATGTAAAAAATTAAGAAAATATAACACAATGTCGACCTCCTACTCGTCAAAAAGCCAAGTCGAAATACAGAAATCGTATACGGCTGGAAAGAGCATCTCAATAGCAATTCAGCGATACCCATAAAGTCCCATATGGTCGAGTAAAGCGGTGCCGGGAACGTAAAAATTTCATCAAGGCGTCCGAACGCGTCAACGTAGACGTATTCATGCAAAACAAACGGCCGTGTCCCCAACACAGACACACGCCATATTTCTTTCTTATTTTTGCTAGCTCTTGTGAAAATCCCTACAGTTAATAATTTCGTATACATGCATATCATCTGGAATGTAAACATTAAAATCATTGCACTGTCAAATTACATGGCAATGCATGTGTAGTCATACTTGGTTTTGTAGAATGTGAAGTTTTCAGATGATTTCTTCACTTGATATATGAAATACTGTCGCTATTTCTGACAGAGCAGAATTTTTCTTCTCAGGGGTCTTAGACCTACACTCTTGAGATAACGCGCACCACAAACACAGTGGGTGATCGTACGATTCGATTAGTTGCCATATCTGTGTTACATTTACGTGTAGCCTTCTTTCGCACATCGGTTGCTTCTAAAGGCTGTTCACGATAAAATGAGCACTTTTGAAATCAACCTTAGAAAAAAATTACTGGCTCTGCCTGCATATACTTCAACCGGCGCACTGAATGAAATACGCCCGGCAAAGTTGGTGACGGTAGATGGAAAGTAGTTCCATATCTTAACGTCGAATGAAAAGTGTTAGGTAACCATTTGTGATAATTTAAATTATTCATCTCACTTTCTGTTTTTTTAATTCATCAGTGTGGAAAAATTGGCACATTTGGAAAATGTTTACTTTTCTAATAATTCCACAGTTTCATACGACCGACGCATGAATAGAGTGATGAGACCCACGGCAATGTTAATTTTACATAAGCCGGAAGAATACACAACTTGCATGCAAGTAGATCTTAAGCAGGGCTTTCAAAAGTGCTCATTTGACCGTGAACAGCCTTATATCACCTGAAAGGTTACTTGCTCTGCAGCACACTCTGGCATCTTCAGACTCGCCGAGATATACTCAACTGTCGAGAATATGCGATGCTCCCCACAAGTTTCAGCAAGTTGCTCTCCAAAAGATGGCAAAAGGGGGGGGGGGGGGTTCCGTGTCGACCCGGCACTCCCACTTGCAGGGCCCAAGTCGCGGCATCTCACGGAGAGTGAGTTCACTCTCAACGCAGTTTCCATTCGCGATCTGCTCGCGAGAGAGGTTTTCGAGAGCAAAAACTCTCATAGTAGACACTTGCATGTCCACCATGGAGGTATTAATCTATAGATTGGAAGCCGAGACACGAAAGTGAAGCCGATAATGAAAGACAAAGACAGGGCCAGTAGTGGCAAAAGGTTGCATGTTTTACATTGCTGACTATGTAACTTTTACCACTCATAATATGGCGGCTGACGTAAACAATCGGTCTGCGCATGCGCAGTTGAAAAAAGTCAGACAAGGAATCGGCTTCACTTGATAAACATGGAGAATATAGGATGTTGCCACTCCATCATCTATTACCTCCATGATGTCCACACTCGCAGGCGCATTTCTTCGCCGCGTTATACCAGAGAGAACTTATGACCGGTTGCACCACTATGGTTCGAAACTCGATCCGAGATCGGATCTAAGATCGACACAGAAAACTGTTGCACCATTCGAGTTCAGAGCTGGACTGGAGATCTAGATGTAGTTCATTTCGAACCACCGAAATTGGGGGTTCGAAATCTCGATCCGAGATCAGCAGTCATCGTCGACAAATGTTGTTTGAAAATACGCCAGCAGAAAGAGCTACGTTCGATTGTTTTCTTGGGAAATTAAAACAACATTATACGCTCTTGAATATTGTTCAGTAAAATTCGTACAACAATAATTCACTTAAAACAGATCGCACATCTAGTTCTATCTATAGTGAAAAATACCGCTACTCCATGAAGCCATATGTTACGAACTAATAGCAAAATTTGTCTCATACTTAATATCGATCTCTCACTTTGGAACCAAGATTGACGAATCGGGGATCCAGAATTAGAATAATGAAATTTCGTCAGTGCGACACTTTTACATTGGAACCAACAGGGCCGTAGCCAGGATTTTATTTCGGGGGGTGTTCTTCACTGCTACCCTCAATTAAAGTAGGGGGTCCGGGGGTTGTCCCCCGGGAAAATTTGGATTTTAAAGTTCAAATTGGTGCTATTCAAGTGGTTTTAGAATTTAAATATTGAATATTCAGCTGGCAGACGTCGTAATATTTTTAAAGATCAACTTTCTAAAACTCTTGGAAGTATTTAGTGGAGAGAGGGGGGACGGGCCCCGGTGCCTCCCTCAACCACATTATACACAAAATTTGTCTGTTGAACATTAAAGCAAAATACCTTGGCCATTCGTAGCTCGCGCAGGCGTACTGCAGGGTAAATGCTCCAATGTCAACGATCATGTGCCCAAGGTTAACCCGACCAGATAACAGTATTTTTGTATACAACAAACAGTCAAACACTCCATTATCTATTACTTCTAAGTGCATTTCATTGTAATAGCTAGACCACTATAAATGTTACCATGAGTATTTTTTCCAATTTAGTTCAATATTTCGGGGGTCTCCAGACACCCAAAACACCCCCCCCCCCCCCCGTGGCTACGGGCCTGGGATCGAGATCAAACTGGATCCTGTTTCGGAACTAGGATCATTCGATCTCGGATCGGGGAATATGTTGGTGCAATCGGACATAAGCCTGCCTGGGGCGACTCTGCTGGATCACACATAAGAAGCAACCCCTTTTACCATTGCGAATCTACCACAGTGAAATAGATGTATCAGTAAAATAAACTATTTTTCTGTATTGTTTTGCTTCATAGATTTGCGAGTAGTAATCACACAAAATTTGAGTTTAATTATTTTTTTGCTTTTATTTATATTTCGCCTGCTCCTCAGGCACCACAAACAGGTGGCAGTGGTCGAATATTATTCCAGATATCTGTAACTGCAACCCACTCCGAAGGGTTATTGTTTATAGGTAACTTAAATATTGGAATGTGTAGGACTCTGATTAATGCATCGGCATTTGTTCTCTAATTTTTGTATTTAAACAATTATGAATTCAAATCGCAAAGTAGTGATTGAATTAAGCACCTAAGCCGAATGGCATATAATAATGTGTATGGACACCCAAATTTCGCGAAAAGATTTCACGACCAATTGTATTTCATAACACTTCAGCTCAGATCCACTTTTGTGACTGGGTGATCTAGATGTTACACATCGTAAGTGTCTGCCCACAAATCAGAGACGTACAGTATCAAAGTAACTTAATTCTGATTAGTCAGTCAACTAAGAAAATATCTTCTCTCTCTCTCACACACACACACACAAACACACACACACAGGCCGCCAATAAGCTAAAGGAAGCTGGTGGTACGCTTGTACGGTATCGAAATCTTGCCTGTGCGGAAATCTTTTCGGGTAATTCGGGTGTCCCTGAAAATGTATCTTGGAGAATTTAGAATTGTTTGAATTTTATATGATAATTTATATCGATAAAGAAGGCAAGAATGCCTATAATGAACACATTTATTGTAGGACATCATATCTTTAAAGTCTCAAACGTTCATATTGTTACGCGCTCACTGCTTCGCATCCTGCGCGAACGAGTGGGAGTGAAGGTCAGCAGTTATATGATAGCGGCGACAGCAAGTGAAAGGACTGTTGGGATTACAGGCGAGCGATAGGCCGGTGGCTGTGTATCTGCAGAAAACTAGCAGACACGATAATCATTTTTGCGATACGTGCTGCTGATCCTTGTTGTATTGAGTTTCTGCATCTATCTGAGGAATGTTCTAGTCGTTTACTGCCCTAGATTCTGCCCGCATGACTAAGGGTGCGTCGAACTTTCCAGGCCAAGGCCAGCAGAGTAAAAATTGTGCGACAGTCCTCTGGGCCGGGACTAATAGTTGATAAGTGAGTGAGTGACGTTAATTCCAAGCGATAGACGACGAGCAACGACCAGGGGAAGGTAAATCTGCGACTGCGAGTATCAAGCAGTGAAGGTGCGGCTGGCAGGCTGGACTATTGGACTAGATGTGTGAGTGAAAGGCATTAAAAATGGTGGCAACAAATAGCCTGAACACTGAATAATTATTATGAATTAATTGACTCTAATCAAACAGAGACATTAAGAAGGGCGTTAATTATAGTTGAAATAGACATAATATTGCTCTCACAGTAAAATAAAATTAGTAATAATGGAGACAGGTAATTTGATGCTGAAAATAATAGCAGTGTGGATAAGTTAGAGATAAAATTTAGTTATTTTATATTATTTTAATTAAAACCCCCATCCCTCACGAACTCAGATACGCCCCTCAGGCATCCCATGTAACAATATGAACCAATGACCAATAGGAAAACAGGTAGTATTGATTGACAGGTAGGTCTTGAAGACTTTACTCCTCAGAATTGGATTAGGGTCTAATAATACAGAAAATGTCTGGACTTAGCTCCTCTTCTTTTACGTATACTGCGAGACAATGGAAACAGCACACCATAGAGAAACCATACGACAACCACAAAACGCTGTAAATATCGAGAGAATGGGCAAGTAGGTATACAAGTGATCCCATGTTGGCGTGTTTGCATTTGGCCGCACACTCGACATTGGTGCTGCAAACATCGACCAGCAGTTGTAGACACTGGCGTGTAGTCGAAGCCGCATTAAAACGAGAAACACCAAACGATACCAAGTAAATTTACATAGGGAAGAAGAATGCCAAGAAGATGTCAAAGATTTCGCTTCACACAATTGAACTTCGAGAGAGGACTGGTTCATAATCGGGGTAAAAACCGCAGGGTGGTCGTATCGCAGTACCTATAACCCACTACGAGGGGATCGCTAAGACCATATCCTCTGGGGAAGAGTGGATATATTTAGACGCCTCACATAGAGAACCAGTTCAGAATGGACGAGGTCGACTAACAATCGAGAGGATCGACGGATCGTGCGCCAGGCAGGGAGGGATCCCATGGCGACCCGATCCATGACACTGGCTAGTTTGGAGCTCCTGTGTGTCCAAGAACCATTTCCCGACGCCTTGTGGAGGCGAATCTGCGATCCCAGTGCCCTACACATGTGCTGCCATTAACTCTTTTAACGCGAATGGCTCCGTTTGCAGTGGTGCCAGGCCTGGGCAATGTGGAATGCCACAGACTGACGACGTGTGGTGGTAAGTTATAAGTGCCGCTTCGTCATGAGGACTGACGATCGTCGTGCTCAGGTATGGAGGGCCCTTTGTGGTTGCCACAATCCTACCCTCATTATCGAGAGGCACACCTCCCCCACAGCAGGCATTATGGTCTGGAGAGCCATGGCCTACGATAGCCGATCTGCTCTCGTCCTGTCCCCATCCGCTCTTATTTCTGACGAGGTTCCAGCAGGTTAATACCCGACCCCACATGGCATGGGTCACTCAGGATTGCTGCCATCATATCCAAACATTACCGTGGCCTGCTCGCTCACCTTATACAAGACTATTACTTCATGCCGTTAGGATAACAGGGGAAAGGCTTACAAACAAAACTATGATAAAGGCTGTTCGCGATAAAGTGAGCACTTTTGAAATCAACCTCCGAGAAAAGTCACTGCCCCTACCTTCACGTATTTTAATGGGCGTCCTTAGTAACATGCGCCCTGTAAAGTTGGTAACGGTGGATGGGAAAGTAGTTCCGTATCTTAACGTCGTATAAAAAGTGTTAGGTGACCATTTATGATAACGTAAATGATCTTTTTCGCTTTCTGTTTTTTTTTTATTCACCTAAGTGTAAAAATTAGCAGATTTGTTAAATATCTACTTTTTTTAATAGTTTCACTTGACCGACACATGAATAAAGTGATGAGTCCCATGTTAATGTTAATCTTACATAAAGCGGAAGAATACACAACATGCATGTGAGTAGATCTTAAGCAGGGCTTTCAAAAGTGCTCATTTTACAGTGAATAGCCTATAATATAAAACATCAGGCACGTGCATATAGTCCATTTCATATAAGTGGTCTCAAATTTGACAGTTCTAGGAAAGTAGTGCCAATGGCATCTGGGTGGCTATGTATCCTTCCGCCACAGCTGAACTGTCATTGAATGTGACTGTTTGCAAACAAACACCATGTGACTGCCAATATTTGTAAACAAACAACATATGACTGCCTGTTTTTGTACACAAATTGCATGTACCTCCTCCCAAATGACTTTTAGAAGCTGTGAAGGGCTGTTGCAGGTTGGCAACAATCCCATTTTTTTTTCAGTTTATAAATATTTTATGTAAATGACTAACAGCCCATGTAATAAGTCTATAAATTGATAATTTTTTTACCTTGCAAGAAATTTGTAACCAGGATGCACGAAAATGAAATTGTATTTTGACTGTCAAATGAATAAAAGATATTTTACTGTTTTTGAATACACTCTAAATATATTAATGACAAATAATCTTGTCACACTTCCCTGAAGTGAGTTCTTGTAAACATAAAAATTTAGCATGGTTTCCACAAACAACAAATACCAATATCCCCCCCTCCCCCAGGAATGCACAAATACCGAATAACCGCCCCCCCCCCCTCATCATATTTTCAAAGACAGTATACATTGTTAATACAGACTATGCCTACTATTGCATTAAAAGTACATAATTCAGCTTCGTGGTATGATATGACAACAAACTCTGTACAGGCTGATAATTTTATGGCGGTGTCTCAGAATGTTTAAGTATGTACGTAGCCAAAATAATATTTAAGCAAATGTTACTTAATATCAGTAATTTTAATAACATGCAACATACTTCAATAACTTTTCTCAAATACCTACGTGTTCAGATTGTCATGCTGCGAATAAAAACTCTTTTCTGACTAACTCAGTGTTGATATTTACACTGAAGTTCAGTCGCACAACCGCCCTCCTCAAAATTGTGAATACAGCCCTAGGCTTGTTCTCGAGTACCTAATGAAAAACTGTATTTCAGTTCAGAGATGTTACAATGCGCTCTAGAGAAGCAGATGTGACCTACAGCAACAATATATCAAACGAACATGTTACTTACACACTAAAAAGATGCTCCACCTACCCAAGATTGAAGACATCATAAAGTTCATTTTCCTTAGCGATAAATTTTGGAATGTCACAGTTCCTGTTGATGCATGAGACACTTCTTTATGATGTTGGAGCACCTTCGTGGGTGCTTAAATTCAAAGATTTCTTTCTTTATAATCATGTTGTAATTTCCATGATATCAAAAAGTTGTCTTTCGAATGTAAATCCTGTTTATGTGAATTATTCTTCACGTTATTCTTACAATATCCTCAACAATGTATGTTAAAAACATATGAGCGCTTTTAATTTGCAAAACAAAAATGCTCAAAACGTTTATGAAAGACTCCAACGTTTAAACCTACATGCCATTATGTTACTTTCAAATACACCCTTTAAAAACAAGAAAAGCCTTTAAATTTATTTGCTAACAAGTATCCTTGAGTAACAAGCTTGACAAATTTTATTTATATTTCTAAAAAAAATACAAATGATACAACTTACAAGTTTGTATGGCCAGTAAGCTTTACATTTTGAAACCCTCCAGAACCAGTGTGTTAGAGTTTCAATCAATAATATCACAGATAAATGTCCATAGCAGTGAAATGGGGGCCATATTAGGGTACCATCTTTATTATATTTCGAGCGAAAAAGGAAAAAGTGAGCCGGGGGGGGGGGGCGGCTTTAGTTTATCGTCTTTCATGAGACGGGATCATTTCGATGTTCTTACGATGCCGGAATCACATAGTACCAACGTGCACGACACGATGGCCAACAACAGCCAATGAAATACAAGCTTCTCTCGTCCGACCAGCAATTTTGGATTAGAAATTATATATATTCTTCGTCGTGTCGTGCGGCACGACACAAGAACGTACAACATTGCAAAATGAAATTGTATTGCAAGCTTTCCTGTAATGGTAGTAAATACGCAGCTTAAAAGAAAAATATACTGAAAACTACTGTACCTAACTCTTAAAAATTATAATTTTACTTTTATATGCATTAGCGATACCAATTTGTCACCATTATGTATTACAAATTTCCCTCTTGTTCACCGCCTTTGAGACTAAGGTAGCCTATCAGCGCCTTCTAAATAGTTAGGTTAAATGCCGAGAGCGTGGTGTAGGTCGTGCTGTAAATCCAAGTAGTCACATTGAAATGTGTCGTGCCGTGTTGGTCGAGGCTATGTGATTCTGGCATGATTGTGTGGTATTTTGAGTTGCATATTGTTTTGATGGAGCAGTGGAAAATTTAGCTCGTATGGAAATAACATATAAATTATTTAACTTCGAAAATTATAACTTTAATGAAAACATAAAACACGATACATACGTCGCTGTTCGTATTCGTACAGATGCAGCAATATATACACGCACACACCTTGACCGAAGTTAGCCTTACACCGGATTTACGATGTAGACAAACAAATATTGCTCACTCACTACAAAAGTGTGGAAAGTGCGGCATTTTTCAGGCCACGTCCATTTCAATAATTATATTAACGGTTTACAGATACATTTACAAAACACGCAAACTTGCTGTTGTAACCTCTTGAAAACGTGTTTTTCTATGGCAATCATTTGCGATTTTACATCACTAAAATCACGTTTGTTCGTCACTAGCATTAAATAATTGATTTGTAAAATCATTCAGTAAGATCAACACTGCGCACGTTTCCTAATACAAACAAACTAACTTAAACTTACATACGGATATTATATCTGTGTCACTTAATTGTGGAAGGCGGTTAGGGAAATGGCGGAACGAGCAATTTTAATGACGTGCCGATTAATATTACATTTCACTCAACAAAACGCACTACAACGGTACCTACAACCAACTATGTTTGCAGAAAGCAAATAAAAAATAATTTACTACCGATTAAATATTTCAACAACACCAATAAGATATTCGTATAATAAACACGATGAGAAAAAACGCGCTCGCACAACTTCCTTCACCGGGCTGGAAACATAAACATGGCTAGTCATTGGCTGGAAACGTTTACTGTTCGTATGTGTCGACATACTCTGTCATAAATGCTGACCATATTTTTTAAGTCCCGTTACTAATAGCCAAGAAAATTTAATATTGCTTTAGAAACATAATTTAAACCATAAATGTTGTAAGTATAATTAAAATTTTAAATTACAACTATTAGTTCCGAGCACTATTTTCTTCCAAAGACATCATCAAAATAGCGAACCTAACATCACGGATCCCGCAGCAGTTCTTCAGCTGATACAATGCTGTAGGAGCGAGAGCATTTACTGTTTACCTAGTGTGTAGGTTGGTCACATTGTCTGTCAAATTTGAGACCTCTTATAATAAATGGACTATAACTCACCCGGAATTCGAAACAGACCCTGCAAGTCCGAAAGTAATGATTGAGCGACGTCGGCTGCGGAAGTCGCCAGTCGGGTAGGAAAAAAAAAACAATGGGAAACGAGCTGGACTGTCCTGGCAACTAGGGTCGTGGCACAGAATTAGGTAAGCTTACAGAAGTGAAATGGCGTGACGGTGATGTCTGATGTCGGCGTACCCATTACCTGATTGGCTGCGCGGGGCTCTGGAACGTGCCTGCTGTCTGATTGGCTATCGCATGCTACAAGAGACTCCCTATCGTCTGGGCTATCGAGTGAGTTACCAGGTGCTGATCGGCGAACTGCGTTAAGGCACGTTGATGACCAGTGAAGTCGCCTTGCTGGCGACTTCAACGTGTGTGTTCGCGGCCAGGTCTGAGTACCCTCCGGCGCAGTCGGCCGCTCTGGGCAGCCCTGGCTTATCTCGTCGCCCGCCCCGACGCTCTTTGTCAAGACTGCTCGACCTTCGCTTCGCCACAGCCAGAGCATCACCTGTCACAAGTCCGATGCCTCGTGACGGACCACTTGTTTACCAGTCCGGGCGCTCAGCCCGGTACCCTTGACCCGATGCCCTCAGCTCCACCTTCGAGTGCGATCCAATACCTCCTCCAACACCCAAACTCCATCATCCTACGTAAGTATCAACAGCCTCGTATTAATTTGTAACATTATGTATGCAACCCACGGATTATAAAGAAAAATGTTCCAGTACCAAAATGTAGATCATGTTACGCGTAAATAAACTAAAGGCTGTTCACGATAAAGTATGCACTATTGAAATAAACCTTAGAATAAAGTCACTGCCCCCTACCAGCATATGTTTTAACGCGCGCAATGAGTAACATGTGTCCAGCAAAGTTGGTAACGATGGAGGGGAAAGTAGTTCCTTATATTAACGTCAAACAAAAAGTGTTAAGTGACCATTTGTGATAACTTAAATTATTTCTCTTGCTTTCTGTAACTTTTTAATGCACCGAAGTGTAAAAATAAGCAGATTTGTACTATATTAGTTTCACAGTTTCACTTGACCGACACACGAATAAAGTGATGAGGCCCATGACAATAATAATTTCACATAAGGCGGAAGAACGCATGGCGTGTATACAAGTAGATCTTAAGCAGGACTTTCAAAAGTGCTCACTTTAACGTGAACAAACTTTACCCCTATTAACTGGTATTGCAAAACAATTGCATTTACGCCCAAATATCTATAACCTCACATGACGCAACCGCCCCTATGAGTTCGTATAAATTTAATCCTCAAATTTTCTCGAGGGTCTCCATCTTCCGCCGCCCCTTCATTCGTCGCTTCATCATCGACTTTCAAGAACTCGATGTCAAGAGTCTCCCAAGCATCTTCACTCATTCGCCTTGGGCATCAGCCGTGTTAACTAAGGCCCCTGTCCACAATCGCCTTGGCTTAAATAACATTACCTACAAAGCATAACAAGCGAAACCGCCCGTCTACAATCGGCTTGGACATGAAAGGAAATAAAACTCTGTCTAACCAATTAGAAAGAACAACCGAATAGAAAATAAATTTTCCAGTACAAGAATTTTTATACACGTAAGTTGGCAACAGCAATTTTTATGCTGTTTCACATTCTTATTGATCGGCGTTAAAAACTTGGCGTAAGCTGCTAGAGATGACAATCTTTAACACCAATGAAAAATTGCCGTTTTGTTTGTTGTTGGTCGAGTGGGTATGGTATGGCACACCAAAATTGTTCTATTGGGCTCAAGTTGAGTCTATGAGCGGGGCAGTCAAGGGGATCCTTGGTTGTCATATGGGGCCCATTGGAAGCGTTGTGTCTATCATAATTTTAAAAAAAAAATTTGAATTATTTAATACCATTCAGACCAGTGTACACAATTGTGTACATTACGCACATGTGATGTCTGTACTGCACACCAGTGGCGTAGGAACCAGGGGAGTGGGGGTCTAGGGGATATATAGCTCTTTAATTTTAAAATATATTACCTGCCTTCTGCACCATATTATACTTTTCTTTTCTACGCCCGTCAAAAAAATACTCACTGTTCTTTATTTCCGCGTCTGGAAAATGTTGCTTTTTTTTCCTGCCTGGTTGCTTTCGTCTTTTTATTACATGCATGACCCAATCAAGGTATTTTCAAGCAGTGCGCAGAGAGGAAAAACAAGTCCCAGGAACTAATTTGTTTGTTGTTTCTCTGCTGAGAGCCAGTGCCGCTCGTGCTCGCTTGTGTAAAAGCAGCATCGCAGGAACAATAATTGGCTTTCGCTTAGCAAGCAGCTGCATTACTGGTGATATCCGTGCAGCGACCATGTTGTTTATATCCACGTAGTATGTGTTTACATTGATCGTTGGTTGCATGCTGTGGCTTCTATTGACAGTGTTTGTTTCCCATGATGTGCCGCAAAGTAAACTGACGGGATTTTTTTTTACACGGGATCCGTAAACAAAACAAAAAAACGTAAATTACTGTATTTGTGATATTGGAAGTGATGGCGTTAATGCTACCAAAACTAAAAGACAATGTGCAATAGCAAGTAGATCCAATAATGAACCTGAGGTCGAGGTGTTGTGCTTATGCAAACACAACACTACAGTACCACCTGCTGCGCATGAACATACAGTGACTGCTCACGTAAGCGGCATTCCCTTGTTTGTGAACAGAAGGTGCTGCAAAATTCGTGAGAGCCGCCAAAAAATAATACATTCCCCTTAATTGGCAGATACAAAGATAAAAAAAGTGAAACTGAGATTTCAATATCAGTGGCTAGAGGAGTTTGATTGGCTATCCTATTCAGAAAATGATCAAGGAGTTTTTTTTGAAAATATTGTGTTGTACTTGCTGACACGGGAGGAATAGGCAGTCTTTGAACTTTGTTAAAGACAGATTCCAATCTATTATAACGAAAACTGATAAAGACAGGGAAAAGCAAATTTAAAAAAATAATAATAGGGAGTATTTGGGACCTATTATTGAGTGCATCATTTTGTACGGTAGACAAGAAATGTCACTACGTGGCCATCGTGATAGTGGTAAAATTGACGTGGAAGACAGTGGCAGTAATATAAATGAAGTAAACTTTCGTCCCATCATAAAATATAGAGCTACTGGGGACAATGACTTACGCTCAGTGTTGGGAGGCTGTGATACATGTGTAGGCGAGAGGAGTAATTAACTTAAGCCCTGCTATACAAAATTATATTATAGTGTGCTGCAATCAGATTATTTTGAATAAAGTGGTTTCTAAAAACAGCTACGCTAATTGTTTCTCTGTTTTGTCAGCGAAACAGCATACTTATCAAATGTAGAGCAAGTTGCTATTTGTGTGAGATATGTGAACAGTAGTTGTGAGATAAAAGAGGACTTCCTGCAGATTTTTCGAAACCAACTATTTGAAGGGACAGGAATTGGCAATAATCATTCTTAATGAACCGAGCCAGTATGGTATAGACTGTGAACATATAATTAGCCAAGGATACGATGGTGTAGGTAATACGTCAGGTAAATATAACGGTGTACAATCTATCATCAAGAAAATATACTCTACGGTTATTTATGTGCACCGTGCTGCACATTCTCTTAATTTGACCATCACAAAACCAAGTGAAATTCAAGCCGTGAGGACTGTCTTGGAACTGTGGAAAAAATCTGCGACTTTTTAACAGTCCCAAGCGAAAGGCAGTGATGCCTCCCAAGTGCACCATCTCTGAAGAGACTTTGTGCTACGAGATGGATAGCAAAGTACGATGCAGTACCTACACGATTTCATTGAATTGTTTAAATATACCTACGCTCGAAGCTTTAGAAGAAATTTGCAAATGGAATGACACAACATCAAAAGATGTAAAAAATTTTAATCAATGCAATGGACTTTGAATGTTTTGTATCATTATTTGTAATTAATGAAGTGATTGGATATGGAATGCCCGTATGTAGGCAATTCCAGAAAGAATCCATGAAGTTGAAAGCAGCTGTTGCGATTGCCAAAGATGCTGACATAGAACTAAAAAGAATCAGAGGCCAATCAGAACAAGAATTCGAAGTTGTATATAAACAAGCAGAGTCCATGGCAAACTCTCTGGGAGTAGAGGAATCGGTGTAAAGAATTTTAACGTTAAAAAAAATAGGATAAATATTGTTACATGTCCATTATAAGATTGCTATAGACTGGCTATTTTTATAGAAGCTTTGAAAAATTGTGATTATGAGATTTTTCCTAATATTTTCAAGCTTCTTCAAATTTTGTGCACTGTGCCAGTTTCGACATCCACCGCGGAGAGACGATTTTCTACGTTGAAACGGATAAAATCCTACCTCGAAATACTACATCTCAATCAATACTAAATTGACTTGCAGTGCTATCAATTCATTCCTTTGAATGCTTATGAAGTTATCAATGAAATGGCCAAATCGGCACGCAAGATTTTTTTGTAATATATGAACTAGTAACGTGTGCCTTTATCGTTAACTAAATGAAATTATCAAGTGGATATTTTTTCTATAAAGCCCTGTAAATTTTCACTGCAAAAAAAATTCTGGTAAACGCCCTAACTGTAATGAAAGTTTTTAACGTATAGTGTATGGAAATAATATTACTTATCAGGCTGAAAATATGGGAATATTTATCATCGCTACTATACATAGTTGGGAACTTTCCTACGCAATTGACTCTTTCCTGAGCAACTGTAGGAACATTACCATGCATGTATGGGAAAATAATTTACCATTCGCGCTTTGTCACTGTACGTATATACACTGATATGGCAAAATTACAACAAATTTTTTAGAGTGTTGATTATAATTGAATTAAGCTGTCTAAATACAGATATTTGCATTTATTTCTATAGGTGAGTTTTCTACTAATTATTGTGTATTCATTTTTAAAAAAAAAATATTAGTACTTTAACATTTTCAATAAGTTTAAATTACACTTAAATAACACCATACTGAACACAGATAATTTGAATTTTCCCGAGGGGAAAATTCTTTTGGACCCCCCCCCCCCCCCCCGCCGCAACTTTATAAACACCCCCCCCCCCCAATTCGAAAATCGTTCCTTTGCCACTACTGCACACTGCGAGGCTCGATGACCAATGATCTTACCTGTAGGTGAATGATTCGCAAACCGTCCTAATGGTCTAGGTCGTACTGTAATTGGTTCCTACTACTGTAGCCGAACATCATATAGCCTACGGAACATTAATTGGTTCCTACTACTGTAGCCGAACATCATATAGCCTACGGAACATTAATTGGTTCCTACTACTGTAGCCGAACATCATATAGCCTACGGAACATTGGCAGTGACAACGAAACAGGTCTCGTATCGACTCGAGTACAGCACACATCATAATTTTTTCTTGTTTGCAGCACCCGAAACCGTAAAGTAAATAAATGGCTCCGAAAGGGTCCATGTACGTAAATCTTTTATTCAGGACAAAAATGGAAGTCGATATTTCGTTTCCCATTCGTAAATGTGGTTATTGAAACATAAATGTGATCGTTGGAAAATGAGATTCAGAAAAAAAAATCACTGTAAATAGCTACGATAATTATAATTCGTGTTTTTAACGTACAGCGACAATACTGCATCTTTCCCGAACAAATTACTGTATTAAAACCCTGTAGTTACCGCTTAAAATTCTGAGGGAACAGAACACCCAGTGGCGTAGGCAGAAATCTTTTTGGTGGAAGGGGGGAGGGGAAGGTGTTTGTTTATTGATGAAATAGCGCCTACTAAAATGTTTCAGTTGAAGAACAATACAGTATATGTGGACACCAGTATTTTTTATGTTACTAATCATTTTTAGTGTTTTGTAATCCCGTTATATGTACTAATTTCTAATTTTACTGATAACAAACTATTTTTCTTTTTTTAATATGCCCTTAATATTCCGGGGAGGAGAGGAAAAGGGAGATGGGGGGTTATTCCAGAAAATCCCTTGTGTACGATCCTGGGTATGCTCCATAATATATTAAATTATCGTTATTTTCAAATCTGCTCAGAATTTTTTTCTTTAAAGCTACTGTTTCACTTCATCACGGAAAAGAATTCTTTAAAGCTTAGCGCAAACAGGTTCTGTAGTCGGCAACACCATTTTCCTTAAAAGAACTTTCCAGTTGCACAATTTCTCCACGTATAGCTATTTTGGTCGAGAGGGACTCGAATAACAGGTTTGACAACTCTTTAGACTTATACTTCGGGTCGCTGCCAGAAAACTGTTTTGTTACTCTATAGGGCAGCAGATAATCATATAATTCACGACACGTGATGCCGAAATTTGAGGCTGGTACTACAGCAATGCGTGGTATCACGTAACGTTATTTGTTAGAAAATATTCAATATCACGGGACTCTTAATTTGTTTACAATTTTGAAGAAGTTGATCACTACTATGTAGAGCCACCTGTTTTTCACTCCTCGCGTTACGTTTTCTATTTTGGCATTATTGGTTTTGTAGCTTAGAATTTGCTTGAAACAAATTTCAAAACTCGGCGCGTGCAATCGTGGAAACAAAATGGCGGCATTCATTTTGTTTTCACTCCCCGTTCACTTCTGTCAGCCGTGTTTTAGAGTACACTTTCAATCCGGATTCTAAACTACAGTCCACCTTACTGGCTAAAAGTCGATTACTCATTCCAGTCCTACTTCAGTCTATTCTGGGTGTAAGGTGACGGTAAAATTTTGATTGTGATTCTTCAGTCCACTCCTAGCTCAATCCGATTTGAAATGTTACTCTAAACGTACTCAAACACTGTAAACTAACATGTCACAACTGACGACGCAAGGAGAGTAGTTAATCTTAATCTATTTCGCAGGTGCGCCAGGGAGATTTTGCGTCACCTGGCCAAATAATATTATGTCACCTGGCCAAATAATATTAAACTACTGGTTTATATCACGTTATATTACGGTTTAGACTAATTTGGTTTTTCTGCATTTCCGAAGGGTGTCATTGATATATTGTTAATTCCAACACCCTGAAACACCAAGGAAGCGTTCATTCACTCTGTATACTCTCATAATACTATTTTCATTGCACTGTTTGTTGTGTTTCTGACCTCCATATACGTACGTCGTGTACTGACCCAGGTCATAAACAGTTACGCTTGTAAATTCTCCCCGTGAGTTATGTGTGCGGCTTGAAATCCAGAAATCTCATTCCTGTTAATGTGTTTGCTTCCACACACACACACACACACACACACACACACACACACACACACACACACACACACACCAACGCAAAAACACGTACAAATACACAATGTTTAGTCACCGGAGTACAAATGAGTGCTTCACTCGAGGCTGTGAATGAGGATTCTTGCAATTCAGTCTTCGCATTTTCAAATGCATTTGGGGAAGTACGAATTTTTATCCACAAAGTGGTTTCCGCACTACAGTGTCCACCACCAGCGCAGAAGTTGGTGGAACGATAGATGCCTGCCAACGTCTTCTGTAACACCACTAATGTCACGGATTACTTGTATAATTGAAAAAAAAAAAAAAAAATCTCAAATTTCCACTAATATTAAACAGAAGTTGTATCAAGTGATTCTTTTCAAAAATTTAGCTTACTGAACCTCATTTTCTGTCTGCTCTATACAAATTCCAGAAATCGCATAGAAAGATAATTTTATTAATCCCTGGAAACTTTATCATGTCCAGGCCATAAATTCTGTCACGTTATTTTCTTGCCTTTGCCAGGTAGCCACCTATTCAGGTGATTCAAAAAATAGAAAGAAAATACTCTTGAGCAAGAGAAAAGTGCAATTTTTATTTATGCCAAACTCGAATAATTTCTTTTCTTCGGTAGTAGTTGGAGTATTTACTTGATCACAGGTCATTAGCTCACAAACTGAGCTCCTGATAAGAAATATAGTCCGGATGAATGATAGTTAGGCCTACTCCGTTAATGCGAGTAAATAGCAATTATTCATCTTTAGTTATGAAATCCATATCTATAACGCTTTTACACATTGTCTATATATATATATATATATATATATATATATAGTTTAGGAAACATGTGTACAAACTCGGGCATTGGAGGCGGAGAGCGACAAACATATTATGTGTGATATTATGCAAAGTACGTGCATAAGAGGAACACAAATTGGTATATGTATTAATCAAAACCAATATATTGGATAAAAGGAAGGTATGGTATGTTGTACAGACCCCCCATCATCTAAATAATAGGGGTTGGCACCCTTTGATTGCATGTAACGTTTACACTGTGAGGTTAAATTGATTGTGAATACTATTGGATGAAGCAGGGCGTCGTAATTAGCAAATGAGGCCCCCTAGTTGCAACTCATTAGGACCCGCCGTTTCCGGTTAAATCCCAAACTACGTGTTCAGTGGTAGTTATACCATGGCCTGGTGAGTAGGCAACCCTTCCAGCACCCGGAGGAATACACAGCGGTGATTCCCGCCAAATGAGTATGGCCAGGAACCAACACCCAGCAAACAGATTAGCATTAAGAAATGTGCCACGCCAAAGTGTAGCTGTGTAGGTGGCAGACTGTGCAAAACAGGGTAGAAACGAAGAAAACAGTATGTTGGTTGCACTGGCTAACCGTGACCGTATCCGTGATAATAACACGTTTGGTGCGTCCAGTGATGATGTGTGATGTACAAATGCAGTCAGTGTTGCGATACGTTGCGAGTAGGGATAATGACTTAATGGGCCCAGTAGCGTGACTCTGTACTAATGTGTGTAAAAATATGTTAATTCCGTGACGTAGCAATATGTCATCGGCAAGGAAGGCACTACCTGTCAGCACAGCAGAACAGACACTGCAATCTTTCGAGATTATACAGGCAGCGTAATAAAACCAATTTCACAACAAACGTTCGAAATGTGCCTCTCCAATGTCAATGCACGGTATATGAGAGACTGGACTGGCGGATGCGTTGAAAAACTTCTGGCGTGTTTCGCACTTGTTCGCAGGCGCAGGCAGCCATGCCCCTCGCTAGCAGGTCCTCTTTAGATGCCACCGGGTGTATCGTACACGCGCGCGTTAAGAAACACCCACAGCCAGATGTCTAATGGCGTAAATTCAAGGGAGCGTGATGGCCAATCACGAGGCCCACCACGTCCTATCCAGCGAGCAGGATACGCTGTGTTGAGATGGTCGCGTACAATGGGGTGGTGCACGGTCGTGTAGCAGCCACATCCGTTCTCTGATGGCGAGCCGAACATCCTTCAGTGACTGTGGCAACCGAAACTGCAGGAAATCATAATATTGAAAACCTGACACACGGTTCGGCAGCAATAATGGGCCAGTAACATTATCCCCCGCTATGGCAAAGCGGTGCTGGTAGCCTCATGTGGGTCGGAGTCGTCCCACATGCGGATATTTCTACTGTTGCAAAAAGCCTTCCTGTGTTAACGTGGCTTCGTCTGTAAACATTGCAATCGCGCTGCATGAACCGCCGGCAAAATTCTAGCTGAGGGTCGTAATCTGCCAGCCCCATTGCCTGTACCCTGGGCACATGATATGGTCGCAGTAGCTGTTAATGGAGAACACGCCATAATATGCCATTTATGTTAGCAAAATACATCAAATTCGCAATCCAAAGCCATGTAAATTTCGGTTAAAGAAAAGTGGCTAAATAATAGGTTTTGTTTAGTTAAAATCGTGTACGTGTTTCAAATTATCACTCATGTCTTCAGTAATAATTATTTCAGAAGATGTATATTTTCGTATTAAACTGTGAACGACATCATTCAAAGTCTAAATAAAGAGCTTATGATTTTTAACTATTTGTAAAGGGCTGTGGAAATGTCTCGCGGTGTGCAAATTCCCGAAACATAAAATCATGAACAGGAGCTACTTAATATATTTTGTTGCGGTTATATTTATTGACAAGATATTTTATTGTTGATAACTAACATGTACATCAATAGCTGATAGAAACTAAGTTTTCAGAATTTAAAAACAAAGTTTACTTTTTTGGCGAAAAATTGCTAATATAAACCACAAAATTAGTAAATATGCCCAAATAATTGTCTTGAAATCAACAAAATATGTTATCTACAGCGCGTTAGTATTCAAATCTGCACATCTTAAGGAAACATTTCTTTTTAAATAATTTTTTAAGAAAATATTTTAAGAAGATGAAATACAGATTTAAAAAAAGGCCATTTAATTTTAATTTTGTTATTATACAGTTGTGCATTAAACATTTTAATAATTTGTAAACAATAGTTTCTTCCACGTTTATTGATTTAGTGTTTTCGGTACGATATTATTCGAAAAACTGCCAAAAAATTTTCTATTCGAAAACTACACATCGTATCAACTATAGCCATATGCAATGGTTTTTGTTAATTAAAATATATATTCGATAAAATAAACTTAATCAAACTATACATATTAAGTATAGTTAAAATCCAGTTCTTGATTTCATACTTCGGATATTCAGGCACAGCGAGACCTTTGCACATTTCCTAAAAAAATTCCGTTTATAATAATAAATTTTGGAAAATAAAACTTTACCTTCAAGTTAAAAGTATACGCTGAAATATTAGGTACTAAATATGATACTAAAAACGTATATATTTCGTTCAATTCGCGAATGAGTATTTTATGTAATTGTTTTAATGACTATTTTTGTAGTACGAGCTTTTTGTTGTATTTTTCGGTAATATTGCTTTATGAAACCCGATTTTTTGATGAAGCTCATTAGCCAAATGATTGTATGTGAGATCATTTATGTCTTAAGTAAACTGCTAGTTTTGTCAATACATTTTTACCAAATTTAAAATCTAAACAAAATTTTGCAAAAGACTTAAATTTCAAATTTAATCAAAATTGCTTTTGTTGCTAGGTATACAAACACGCACGGCCGCACGCACACAAACACACACACACACACCAACGCACGCAACGGTAATGTACACATAGACATACCCAGAAGGAAATTCTATAACAGACGTATCTTTCCAAATGAATATATTGTTAATAAAGCTGTGCCAAAATTAAATAAAATAATTAAATTAAATAAAAGGTTGTTTTACAGTAATTACTTATATAACTATATATCTCAAATAGTGCAGATTATTCTTTGTGTGTTATTTATTATCTTTACTGAATTTTAATGCTATATTTTTCTTGCAGTTGCTGTACCAACAAGGAAATTTTCTATTGCGCTCAGGGTAAATGACGTTTTGTATCTCAGCACACTACGTCTCTACAAAATTGCTGTCTTTCTCGCTCCTTCGTGTCTGCCTAGCATCTCGAAACACGATCCTGTGTTTTGTTTCCTACAGCACCTGACATATCAAGCACACGTTACTGGCTCTACTTACAATGCATATTTATTTGACCTCCAGGGCCGTATCTTGACGACGCAGCCGTGGGTTGTCTGCGGTAAAGCCTAGTACACACGGGCATCTTTCTTGTACAAGAAAGTGAAAATAAAGGTGAACAAGAAATTGAACACTAAAGTGCCTACTAGCTAGCATGCACGGAATTGTGTGGTCCATACACGTGACACTAGCTGGTGAGCAAGAAAGTGGATGGTTTATGTCAACTAGGCTATGTATGATTTGGAAGCAGTGTTTGGGGTTGTGGGGGTAATTTGTGCATTATCAATAGCATCTGCCATAAAGAGAATAAAAGATTTAGTCAGCTCAGACATATTTCCAGCACTAAATATTTACACATGTATAAAATTTAAAATCACTCACAGAAAAAAAGACAAACCTCTCTCTCTCTTTTTTTTTTTTTTTTTTTTTTTAATACACAGAATTATTATTGATAGTTGGACTATTAAACATTTTATCGTATTAAAAACATTAACATGTTTGTTTATTGCCAGCATCAACAAAATATATGTTTGGTTTATATTCGACTTGTACAAGAAAGAAGGTGAAAAATAGGACCGTCCCTATATGGTACTAGCTAGTATACAAACTCTTGTGTGCTAGTAGCTAGCATATTCGGCGATCGTTTACACGATGCAAGTCGGTGTGTACAAAAACGTGCTCACTTTCTTGAACAAGAAATATGTCCGTGTGTACTAGGCTTAAGTACGCCGCGGTGTATTGCGATAAATCATGGTCAAGGTCTTCTTGTACTTCTGGATTCCATAGAAAAAAATGCTTCTCCTGCAGCACCTAGTTACCTCAAGGATCCCACATTCTTGACTCAAGAAACGCAGTGCCCACTGCAACCAGGGATGCTAAGATTTTAAACCAATCCGCTGTTTTCGGGTACCTTTTGCGTAGGACACATTTAAGAATGTTTTCAAGTTTGAATCCGAATAACGCTCTCTTCGCTAGAAGCCTCCAACGACGTCAGACGTAGGACAGGACCTCCCGTCTGAAATGGACGGAGAGGTAGGATTTTAAATTAGTTTTAGGACGTGTAGACGTGTCCCTGGACCGACTTTTAAGTAAATTTGTAACCAGCAATGGAGCTTGTGACAATGGTCGCCCATTCGCGAGGTTTAGTGATCAAGAGATAGATAGTTTCAACACGCCGTCTACGTATGTGTAGAGCGGAGATCCATGTATCTCCGCCTTAATCCTACTACGCCATTTTCCTGCAAGAGCATCCCATCTTCAATTCACTTGGTGATTAAAAAATAAGTCCTACACAAAGATCTGACATTTTCATTTGGACATAATTTTATTTACAGTTTGAGTCAGCTCGATGTCCGTTAGCATATCAGTACACAAGCGACGTCATCTTGACATTTATAAGGACGTAGATTTCCAGCACACATACGCCCACTGCAAAACCTGTGATAAGAGTAGTTTCTACCAAAGCTAGGCTGTTTAGCGAGAGACCAGTTTGTTTAAACGTAATATTTACTATAGAGAACAGTATAATTAATTTGATTTTGAAACAAGTATATTCAGACTCTGGCAAGCTATGTCACGTAACCGTAAAAGGGTTCAAGTAGGCTAGGCATGACCACTTTTAGCGTTGTTAGGATAGTGTGTTGTCTTTATAGCTTTTCTCATATTGCCATCAGGGTTTTTAATTATTTCTGATCCAAAAAATTACAATACAAAAGGAACTGAAAAGTATAATAAATGAAATATATTCAAAGGGCGTATCTATTTTATCGTTTTCTCTACTGTAGTGTCAAGTTAACATATTTCTTACCCAGTGTCTTATATATGTGTTTACTAGAGTTTTCAATTGTCTGCCTTATTTTAACGTACGTACACAAATGATAGTTTCTAGAGGGTGATAATCGTAATAAACTTGTTCACGTTCCGGCCCAGGACTGCACTGGGCAATTATACAGAGGCAGCCTAGGTAAGATCACCTCTTTTCCCAGTGATCTATTGCAAGTCAGCTGTGCAGCCTGGTCAATCAAGTGTTATATGTGTTGTCCCATTGTTAAATATGCTAATTCTACACCATACACAGCACATATCTATTTGAATATAATATGATTATATTTGATATTGGCTATCCCACCGATGAGGCCTTGTGTGTGTTTTTCACAGCTCCCTACACACTATATTACATATTTATATGAAATATAAGCTATATTTCAAACTGAAATAATCTCTGGACATAAAGTACGCATTTAATTATGCTGATTTTATCACCTCTAAAAAGTACAATGACTGCTTGCTGCAACGACTGATGTATGTGAAAATGTAACCCTTAGTGGCCTGTGTTAGTGTGACAAACTAAAGTCAAAATAGGAAAATATATGTTGGACTACCACCGCATTACATAAAAATATAACTATATATGTATATATATGTGTGTGTGTTCATAGTTATTCGAAACGTTTGTGTTTCATAGCTTAGTCTCATAAAAAACATTAGCTCCTCAACATTAAAAAAAATCAAAACAATATCAAAATTGAATAAATAACGCGTGCAATTTCAACTTCCAAGTAACTGGTATCTGGTATATTTTAAAATCTTAAATAATTACTTTTTTAGTATGGCTTGGAAAGTTTCGACTACAAATGACATTAAGAGAAACAATGAGAAAAACCTGTAGAAGTAAAATTAGGCACTTTGGAAAACTGCGATTGAATGTAATTTCGTTCTTGTTACGTTGCATATTTGCCACCTGTAATACTTTTACTTTTATATGTGGTATAATGTCATCTGATAAAAAAGAAAATGTATATATTAACTTGAGGGCATCCAGATTTTTTATTAAGCTTCAATCATAAGTACGAGTTACTTATCACTATATCTGTTCGAGAACTTCGTTCGGTCACGAGAAAACTATATTAAATTAAAAAATTTGTGTTTGTTCCAAAAGAAGATAAGCTGAGAGAAGAAACTGAAACACGGCTGTCCTTGCTATAGGCTGTTCACGGTTAAATGAGCAATTTTGAGAGCCCCTTCGTAAGAAATACTTGTATGTAAATTGTGTATTCTTCCGCCTTATGTAAAATAAAATTAACATTGCCATGGGCCTCATCACTTTATTCATGCATCGGTCAAGCGAAACTGTAAAATTATTAGAAAAGTATACATTTTATAAATCGGCTAATTTGTACACACTGATGCATTACATAAACAAAAGCGAAATAAGTAATTTAAATTATCACAAATGGTTACCTAACAGTTTTTATTCGACGTTAAGATACGGAACTGCTTTCCATCTATCATTACCAACTATACTGGGCGAATCTCTCTCAGTGCGCCCGTTGAAGTATACGCAGGCAAGAGCAGTGACTTTTTTCTAAGGTTGGTTTCGAAAGTGCTCACTTTATCGTGAACAGCCTTTACCAAGGCGTGGCCTTATTGGCTAACGAGACACTGGTGTAGTAAGTAAAGTGCGTATTTTTAAGCTGAAGGTAAGTCGCTGAAGAGTGCAGGGCAGACACATTAAGCGTCAACTGTCTCTCAGATAAACTTTCAACCTACCAGCATGCCCCCAATAAACCACGGTCGCTCTCTAGTAACTTTTACACGACATACGACTCGCTTTCACTTCGCCTACCCGCATAAACAGCCAGTTTTATCTCAAAGTTGTGTATATAGAGGCACAAAAGTCAATGAACAAACATTTCTTTTTCCAAATATATAAGCACGGAAATTCTACTTCCTGGAAATCGTTTACTGTGACGTCAGAATCTTACGAAATCTTTTGTTTTTATGCTGCGTTTCTTAGTGCTTCAAAACATTAGTATGAAAGCTGGGTGTAATTTTATATTTCGCGGAGTTCAGTTAGAAATATAAATACCATACTGCTTTTGTACTCAAAAAAAAAATTTATGTAATAATATACGATACAGCACCACATTTGTGTGTTAAAATTTACAACAATTCAATTTGCAGAAAATTAACTTAAAATTAAATTGTGATTATTTATGGCGAGTTAACTGCATAGCATGCAGCATAAAGTGTCACGTATAATGACTGCCCGCGATGGATAAACTGATGCTAATGGCTGTTCACGATAAAGTCAGCACTTTTGAAATCAACCTTAGAAAAAAGTCATTACCCCTGCCTGCGTATACTTCAACGGGCGCATTGAGTGACATGAGCTTAGTAAAGTTGATAACGATAGATTAAAGTAGTTCCATATCTTAACGTCGAATAAAAAGTGTTAGGTAACCAACTGTGATCATTTTATTATTTGTTTCGGTTCCTGGATGTTTAAGTCATCAGATGTGTAGAAATTAGCCGATTTATAACATGTTTACTTTTCTAATACTTTCACATTTTCACTTGACCGAAGTATGAATGAAGTGGTGAGGCCCATGGCAACGTTAATTTTACATAAGGCCCAAGAACACACAACGTGCATACAAGTAGATCCTAAGCAGGGCTTTCAAAAGTGCTCATTTTATCGTGAACAGCCTATATCAACACAGCTCTCAAGTCCAGTTATGTTAGATATATGTAATTCGCTTCGTCAGTTGCTCTCTTAAATTGTAGAGCTACAGTAAACCCAGTAATATGAACTCAGGCGTGTACTTAAGGGTTCCGTCTAGCTGGCACATGAAACGAGTTGCAGAGGTTTGGTATAAATCATATTGTTATAAGACGCCAGACGGGTGTATCTGAGTTTGTGAGGGATGTAGGTCTTAATAAAAATAAAACAATTAAATTTTATTTAATTATATTCATACAGCTATTATTTACTGCAATAATCTATCTAACTCCACTAGGACTCTTTTTATTTCTCAATGAGCACAATATTTAATGTCTAGTTCAACCCTAATTAATGTCCTTCTTTATGTCTCGGTTTGGTTATTGTCAATTAACTCATAACCATCATTAACACACGTTAAGACTATATGTTGCCATCAATTGTAATGTTTCACTCACGCAGCCAGTTAATTAGTCCAGCCTGCAGTCGCACTCTTCGCTGCTCTGATGCTGGCAGTCGCAGATTTTCCTCCCGCCGATCACTTCTCTCGCCGCTCGTTTCTCTTCTCGCTCGACGTCTATCGCAAAACTGCAGCCACTCAGCCACTCCCGGCCCGGAGACCCTTCGCACTATTTATACTTGGCTGGCCTTGGCCTGGAAAGTTTACGGCACCCCTTTCACGCTTATAAAAGCTAGGGCAGCAAACCACTAGAAAATTCTTTAGATAAACACATAAACGCGATGTAACCAGGATCAGCAGCGCGCGCCGGAAAAAAAAAAAAAGGATTATCGTGTCGGTTAGGTTTTTGTAACAGACACGCAGTTCCTGGTTTATCGCTTGCCGTGTCATTCAAAACATTCCCTTGACTTTACGTCGCCGCTATCATATAACTGCTCTGTCCTTCACTTCCGCTCGTTCGCGCGGAACAAAGCAGTGAGCGCATAACCATAACATTAAAAAACGATTGTATATTTAGTTTTCTCGGGGATCTCCCGTTTATCCCGACTCTTGCATTCCGACGGTGCTCCATATCCACCTCGCTTCACCCTCAGCGGCTCTCAAGACCTCGTTGTTAAGAGCCGCGCAGAACTCTCCATTTCACAATAACGGTAGTGAAATGCCTGAACACGAAAAACGTTTAAGAAAAAAATGTTTCGCACCCAAACGAAAGTTTCAAGTCATCATTTGAACTCCAAACGGGTGTTTTCAGAATCAATTTTAGCTGTTAAAGTGTATGTGCAAAATGTTTTAGAGTTGTCTTTACACACGCATCATACTTTTATCTTTATTAACGTGCCATAAAATGATAGGGTGACTGCTTAAAGTTACAATGAGTCGCCGACGGAAAGACTGCGCTCACTTGAGCGCCTTGCGCGTAGAGGCGACGAGCCAAATGGTTATTGAGCAAGAGTCGGCCTTAAGAGGACTAAGTACGGAAACGTTTCCTGTGAAACCGTTGTTTGCGTGTAAACGCGTATCTCGGTAAATAAAAGTTCTGGAAAAACGAATTTTTCCAGAAAGGATAAAAATAAATTATTGTTTATTTCCCTATCTTTTTACTTTTATCATATTAACTGTATTAATGGAGAAAATAAAATTCGTGAAAGTGGTATAATATTGCATTTTTAAAGATTACCTGTGCAGATTTCTTAAGCGGCAAGAGAAATATACAATGCTACCGGCGTAGTTCAATCTGTGGGCTTTCATCGCGTGTAATAAAACCCCACTGCTATGGATCTAATTTCCCCAGTACATCGTCACGACGGAAACACTGCGCGCCTTGCACGTAGGAGCTATGAGACGCTAGGCGTGCGCGGTAGTGTCGCCCGTATCGCTCCCTCGCTTCTTGACCTTGAACGCGCAGCTTCACAGCCCCCTTCAGGCTCGTGCCTCTCGAGGTCCCGAACGCGCGTAATAGCTGCTGGCAGGGGGAACCCGTAAGTCAGCTGGCACTTCGAGACAGAGAGAAAAAACGCATAACTATGTCACACATTGAATGATGAAATCAGATCGTTTGCCTAAGGTTTATTCTACTCAGGTTTGGAAGATCAATGCTTTTAGTTTGGCGACTTAAATTTCTCGCCACCTTGCAAGCGCTAGTGTTGCATGTGTACCGGATTTCTTCTATTTTGCTCGTTAAAAAAACAAAATAATTGCAATAGTTGTTAATCAAATATAAAATAACTTCGTAACTAAGTAAAATCTATGAAGTGAGCACTTTTGAAAGCCTTGGAGTAATAGTCAATAAATATATTTTATTTTAACCTTAGAAGTTAACGTCCGAGTGCGGTGGAATACACACACTGTGTTTATTACTTAGGTGGCCATATTTATATAAAAAGGTTACTGAAGGATAAAATGGTTGAAAAGAAAAGTAAATAAGGCCACAAAAGTGCTCACTGTACCGTGAATTGCATATACTCACGTAGTTTAACATTTTAATTGATAGTGACACCTTTGGAACACTGCGCACCTAATGGCGGACATTTTTTCTATGCCAAACTCTCCCATAAAAAAAACTCGTTTTGTTCCTAACCGGATTATATACGCTGTTCACGGTAAAGTGAACACTTGTGATGACCTAGTAACAGTTTACTTTCAGCGAGTTCTTATCCTTTAACCACCTTTTTACGCAAATATTGCCACGTGAGTATAAAACACAATGTATATATCCCACCGCACTAGGAAGTTTACGTATAAGGCTAAAACAAAATATATTTATTGACTATTATTCCAAATGAGAGGGCTTCCTAAAAGTGCTCACTTTACCGTGAATACTCTATAATCTTGAATTAACCGTATTTTGGCTTACCAGCGAAGTATAAATACTTAGTGTAGTCTATTCGTGGCTTATTCACACTTTTTGAATCAAACCTTTGAAATATCACTTCATGTATGACGTGTTTGGTGGTTTGCTAATCATGTTATGTATCAGAGCCGTTCATACTCGTGTTAACATAAAAGAACAAAAATACCTTATTTTTTCGTTAAATTGAAATTCTATTTACATTTGTATACAAATAATATTTAATTTATAATTACTATGTAAATAAACAGTGAGATTGTAGGTGTGTTGGTATTGCCTAGTAATAAATCGCTCTTATGCAATATGTTATTACGTTGAGTGCGCACGAATGCAACGCGTTGTCTGTTTGGTGTAATTTTCTAGTCTCGTTCATACTTTGTTTGCACGAGGCTGAGCAATAACTTAGAGGTAGAGTTTTAGTTGGGCTCCAGAAAATTTGGGTCGCCGTGGAGTGACATCAAATATTATTAGTTTATTTTGGAGAAAATATGTTCTCTACGGGACACGCCAATGACATACATTTTACATCGTAATATATTGTTCCACAAGTTTAGTGGGAATGGTATGATTGGATTACACTAGGTCCGTTAGGTGCTCTGGCCACAAAAGCAACTTGAGGACGGGAACAGATCTCAGTACCTTAAAAATTGTGACTTACTGTTTCTTGGTATTGTCCAGCTTTGTTTTGTTTCGCTTGTCCTCGTTTTTTTTTTGTCTGATTCCATAATATTATCTTGATCTGTATATTTAGTGAACCTCGTTCTTTGTTCTATTTTGTGTTATCAGTTATCGTAAATAAGTGTTTTTACATGAACACCACGATAGGTGTAACTTGGTTTTCATTTGTCTAGTTTTTCTTTAATCTTCTTTCTTATTTTGATATTTTGAATTCTTTATTTAATTTTTAAGTAATTTGAAAGCTAGGTTACTCGTATCCAGATTTTAGTTATCTGGAGATAGTATGCAATTAAATGGTTAATAATAATAATAATAATAATAATAATAATAAACAAAAAAAAACATCTTTTGTTGCTTTGCAGATTGAAAGTATTGTTTTCGTCGTGTTGTTTTTGTTCCTCCTTTGCTGTCAGTACAAATCCAACAAGCTCGAAATTATCTCTTATTTTTTTGTTTCACAAGTGCACGGTATGCCAATATGTCAAAATAACATGATAGGCACGTCGTTGTTAAGTTACATTGATCTTGACGTTGAAGAGCACACATGCTGGTTCACACAACTACTGACGTAATAAAAGCGGTGCAGTAAATAACAGCTAAGGCTGTTTACGACAAGAAAATTCCAGTTACGATAAAAGCGACGCATGAAACTCTGTTAACAATTGCTTCGGTGTTTTTACACGCGTGTATAAAACGAAACGTGTCTGGCTGCAGTGCCTGGGAGACGGGATGGTGGACACAACAAACATACAGGCTGTTATCGTAATTCGTTCGGCTTTCTTGTAATATGTTTTCTCACACGACCTTTCAGAAACGAAAACAGTGACAACCATTTTTTTTTTCAAGGCCAAATTGAAGATTTTTGTAATTTAAGTCATGTAGGCGGTGCTTTGTTCGCATTATCAAGGCAAAGGCTGTTCACAATAAAGTGAGCACTTTCGAAATCAACCTTTGAAGAAAGTCTCTACCCATACCTGCACATATTTTAACAGGCACTCTGAGGCACATGCTCCCAATAAAGTTGGTGACGATGGATGGGAAGTAGTTTCGTATCTTAACGTCTAATGAAAAGTGTAAGGTAACCATTTCTGATCATTTAAATTATTTCTTTCGCTTTCTGTTTTTTTTTTTTATGCATCGAAGTGTAAAAATTAGCAGATTTGTAAAATATTTACTTTTCTAATAATTTCACAGTTTCACTTGTCCAACGCGTGAATTAAGTGATGAGGACCTTTACAATGTTAATCTTACATAATTCGGGAGAATACCCAATGTGCATACAAGTAGATCTTAAGCGGGGCTTTCAAAAGTGCTCATTTTACCGGTAATAGCCTATACTAGTTTCAAATACGTAGCATTACTAAAATTAACTTTTATATTGTAATGAAATGGTGAAATATGGACATATGTGCGTCACGTAAGGGCGCCAAAAGAAAAGAGTAGGATAAAACCTTGGGACGTATGTGGAATATACAAATGTACGCTTATGCAAATACCGCACGTATGGGCGCCCCTGAAAAGAACTGGTAGAAATGGGGAAGTTAGGGGGAAGTGTGGCAAAGTAAGAGAAATTTGAAATGGGCGCTGCGTGTAGTGTCAACACACTTAACACATATTACATGTGACAGCGGATGGACACACTTGTAGGGTTATAGTTCTGGGCTGCAATATAAGGGTGACTTACCTTAACAAGAATTCATTACAAACACTGGCACTGAGGACCAATAGGAATGCTAAACCACCAGCAACGCTACAAAAACAGACTGTCCATAGGTGAAGCAAAATATTTAATGGAAAGTACTTGGCTTGGTTCAGTGTATCCAGCTCAAAATTACAATTCAGTGAAGTAAACAGCAGCATAACAAGTTCACCTTTACCTTTAGCAAAATAATAATCTCCCTAAGCAATCATGCAGCTGGCAGCTAAAAGTCCTAAACTGTGCCAAATGTAAGTCTTCTTTAATAATCTGCAACTCTGATTTAAGCTTGTCACACAGCACTAGGTTTATACTTTTGCCTGGCTTAGTAAAAATAATTATGTCGGTAGAAACACAAGAAACTTATTACCTGAGGTTATCCGTGGCAAATAAAAAGAAAGTTCTGTTTATATGATCACAGTCGCATACGTATTAACTTCGCCTCAGGAGCAATGGCGACTATTTGAAAATGGACGGAAAACATGCACCATATTCAGAATGTGTCTAAATTCCCATTACACAACGTAAGGGCTTGTAGTGGGGACCATAGGAACTTATGTGCGGAAACGTACCGTTTCCCCGCGACAAAACAAAACACCACCACATCACATGTTGACCTCTCCCACGTCTGCAACATACTGTATGTAATTTTTCTTCAGGGTCCTCTTACAAGAAGGGCTCGATGTGACGACCAGCGACGTCTACACAAACACGGTACCTACGTACCATGTTCTGGTACACACGAACACCAATACCTGGACGTCCAAGATTCGCCGCAGCTATAACCCGCGCCAGCAGTTCTTCCTCTGATTCCACAGGGGTCTCGTAAATCAAGCCCTTCATGTGGCCCCACAAAAAGTAGTCTAGCGGAGTCAAGTCGGGTGAACGTGCAGACCAAGCAATTGGGCCACCTCGACCTATCCACCCCGTCGCATTGGTATTGGTGTTCGTGTGTACCAGAACATGGTACGTAGGTACCGTGTAAGACGTCGCTGGTCGTCACATCGAGCCCTTCTTGTAAGTGGACCCAGAAGAAAAACAACGCACAGTCTGTTGCAGACGTGGGAGAGGTCATCATGTGATGTGGTGGTGTTTTGTTTGTCGCGGGGAAACGGTACGTTTCCGCACATAAGTTCCTATGCAAAACGTAACCGTCTTGATCCCCACTACAAGCCCTTACATCGTGTAATGGGGATTTTGACACACCCTGCATTCGCAGTTATCACACATGAAATGCTCAACAGCACTCTTCTTTTGCGCTCTCGCGCACCCCAGCGGCTATAATCAGTTTGTTGAGCAACATTTTTAGAGTCGATGCCGTCTTTACACTATTAATTTGAAGGATTTCAAACACCGGATCAGCATCCCTGGCTGCCCTACATGATGTACGAAACAAGATGGAAACCAGGTCCATTTATATTGATTAAATTTTCACAGATAACTATAATTCCAAAATAGTATAGCTGGTATACGACTTATCTTATAGGCGAATTCAAAAACCCTCTGTATTAATGAGGTCAAGCGTCGCTGCCAACTTAGGCGACCTATAAATATTACGAAAACGTAACAACTCAATGCGAACTACAAAATTAACTACGCTGCGTATTAACATAATAAATAAAAAGGAATAATAAAATACAGATCAAATTCCATTAACATCTCATAAAATAATTATTACGTTAAACTAATAGCATGTTACTAAACAAGTACTTAACTATGCACTTATTGGTTTACGCCAACATTAATGTCAATGAGATGCAAAATTTGAGACGTCGCAATGTACAGAATGTTAGGAAATTAAACCCCCAACCTGCGGAAGGTGATGCCTTATGAAAAATAAAGTCGAAAATATACAGGACACCATATACCTGAGCAGAATATTAAAATATATAAGAGCCTGTAAAAATTTTGTTTGAAAATGTATTTTCGCTGAATGCCTCGTGCTTTCTGCCAGCGGCAGGGATGGCGACTATTTACCCACAGCACGTCCCAAACAGTTGAATGGGACACGCCCATTTGGCGCGCTATGGAGCGGGTACTAGTGGAGGGCATGTCGTTGATGTGCTGACGTATCACTTCCTCAAGCCGAACACTGCGCGTAGACTTAGGATGGTCAGCATTACGCATGTGGGTCTGCAACATGAGAAACGTAAGTAACCTTTTTCCTGCGGACGGTGTAGGTGTTGTACAAGGCATTTGGCAAAAAAATGCGTTTTCAAAACACAATTTTCATACGCTCATATCTCCTTTAATATTCCGTTTAGGTATACGATGTCCTGTATATTTTCGACTTTATTTTTCATAAGTAACCGCCTTCCGTAGTGTGGGATTTTAATTTCCGAACATTGTGTATATACAGTGTGAGGCCCCTAAAGAAGGCCACCTGATTAACACTGCCAATTTCAGCGGTAGAAGAAAATGTTTCAGACAAAAAGTGCTTGGGTCGAAGACACCAATAACTTGACAGTGCTAATTTCACCGTACGCGGAATAGTAAAAATGATACAAAGGTGAACTTCGTTAATTCAAATGGAATGATAATATTTATTAACACCCTTCGACAGTGAGTATGAATATGTAATGAACACGATGACATTTGCAGGTTATTCAAGATCGCTGAAGGTCAATGAAGCAAACTGCGTCACCACACGGAGTAATGGGCCGATGTAGCGCCGTTCTGTAGCGACTGTAGTTATCCTCAGCCTCAGACTATGCTTTCTTTGTTATTTTATTATGGTATCAGGTGTTCAAATTGGGGCCCTTGTGTATTGATACACACTCTAAAGCGATTCTGAGCGGACAATACTGCGCGTTGAATTTTATCTGGACTTATCGCAGAACATTCTCGTGTTATAAGGCCTTTCATGTCTTCCGGAGTCGTCTCTGGGTCTTTGTAGACCTGTTGCTTCAATGTTCCCCACAGATAAAAATCCATAGGCGTTAAGTCTGGGGAACGTGCAGGCAATTTCGTGTTTCCAGGCCGACCGATCTAACGACCACCGGACGTTCTGTTAAGAACCATTGTAATTCACTGTGAAGAACGAGCAGGAAATCCGTCGTGTTGTCACCACGTGGATTGCCTTACGTCCAGTGGGACGTTTTCCAATAATTACGGCAGCACGTCTGTTAGGAACTGTGAATACTTGATGATGTTTAGTGTCACACCAATAAAATAGGGACCTATTAGGCGATTATATACAACACCGCACCCCACGTTTACATACTATGGTCTCTGTTTATGCACATCTGTCTGCCATTGTGGGTTGTCAGCTGACCCATGGTTTGTAAATGACGCTTCATTGGTAAACAAAATCTTGGACAGGAACGTGTCGACCGGCAAATGTAATCGTATTTATTACATATTCATTTGCACTGTAGAGCGGTGTTAAAAAATATTACCATTCCATTTGAATTAAGGAAGTTGACCTTTTTATCTTCTTTACCCTACCACATATATGGAAATTATCACTAACAAGTTATTAGCGTCTTGGATCCAAGCAGCTTTTGTCTGAAACATTTTTTCTACCACTGAAATTAGCGGTGCTATAATCCATTCACGGTTACTTCACACTTTTCTGAAGCCCTGCTAAAATTCTACTCCCAGGATAGTCCTCTGCCTCCTACAAATAAAGCTTAACTCAGTCTACAAAATTATACCAAAGGACAACACACCGAATTCGTGTGCATTCAATTGTAATGATATTTTGCATGAGAGCTATTTCTTACTAGGCGCTACCAACACACACATTTTCTCACTGTTTAGGTTCATATTTATTATAAATGAACTATTACAATCTATAAATAAAATACAGGTGAAGCTTCAATTTAACGAAAAATAAGATACTTTCATGTTAACAAAGGTATAAAACGCTTATGATACGTGGCATTTTTAGTAAATATCTAAACAAGCCATACATGGAGTGATTTTTCAAAGGTTTGATTCATAAAGTGTGAAGAAACCGCGAATAGACTATATTCAGGTGGCCTGCCTTAGGTGCCTCACACGGTATATGTAAGAGTAATTAAGACGAGGGCTGTAGAGAAGTTTGTTATGTAAAAAAAATACGTGGACTCTCGTGTGCTCGGATAATGCTATGATCTACTACACTTCCACAATATAACATTTAATTATCGCGACGTGTTTAGTAACGCTTTCAATTGCGAGTTTTTCGGCTTACACTGGGGCCGCTGTGGATGAGCGGTTAGACTGCTCGCCTCCCATCATCATGAACCGGGTTAAATCCCCGGCCGGGTCACACCCGGATTTTCGCAAGTGGGAATCGTGCCGGACGATGCCGATGGTCGGCGGGTTTTCTCGGGGATCTCCCGTTTCCCCGGCCCTCGAGTTCCGGCGCTGCTCCTTACACTCACCTCACTTCACCTTCATAGGCTCCCCAAGACCTTGATGTTAATGAGCCGCCCAAATATCTTCACTCACTCACTTCAATCTCTCCATTAGCAAACACCTGCCAACATTTCTTCTCTTCTGATATTCTACTATAGGCTGTTCACAGTAAAGTGAGCACTTTTGAAAGCCCTCTCATTTGGAATAATGGTCAAGAAATGTGTTTTAATTTCGCCTTAGACATTAAATTCCAAGTGCGGCGGAATATACACACACTGTTTATTACTTACAAGGCAATATTTATTTATAAATGTGGTTAAAGGATATCGAAAGTGCTCACTTTACCGTGAACGGCGTATACATGCTTGTGCATTTGGCAACGGTTTAGAAGTGTCTGCGTTTTAGAGTACCTTAAGTCTTAGTTTATGGATTTCCTGTCATTTGACAGAACACCTGGAAAGTCACAAAATGGTGGCAACTGTATTATTCACTGCCGGGCGTGAATCCTCATGCCATTCGTCAGAACTGGTTTTCAGCTACGGGTCTGTCGGCAAGTAAGACGTTCCAGTGGTACCGTCTCTTGGTACTAAGTTGGAACAGACGTTAATAACTCTGGTGTAGAACTTACTCGTCTTTAAAGCACCAGATCCCTATGTCCGCGACTCGACCTGGCCATTCGAACGAGCTTGTTATCAAAGGTCAACGACATGAGCTACTCTCGGCTGTTGACTCCTATCGACTGCAGTGTCACAACACAATACGCGCAGCTGTTAAGAGAGTGGGTTATATTATCTTCCTGTGGGAAAGGCCTATCACGTAACTGCGTTGTGCTCAAGACAGGTAGCAGGTGGAATGCCATGTCATAGACCTTTCATACAGTTCAGGATGGAGCCAATGCTGGATCCAGGCAGTTTTGAAAGGGGGGCAAAGGAAGTGTTCTTCTGCCGCCCCCTTTTTTTTCAAATATTACTTTAAGGCAACTAAAGTATTGGGTTAAAACATAATTAATACTGATGTAATATTATTTTTGCTGTAGTAAATTAAAAATGGAATATTTTAGCTATGCAGAAATATCTACTTAAAAATTATATGATGTAAAGAGCAATTCAGAAAAGGAAATTTCATTTTAGAGATGTTAGTGGATCACGAGTTATGTTGGCCAACGTGTCTGCAAGTGTGTAATAAAGCAGTTTGTTACCGCCAGCTTGCCGTCCCTTAGATATGCCGCCCGGGGCATATGCCCTCTCTTCCCCCCCTCCTAGATCCGGCACTGGCTGGAGCATGGTCATAAACGTATTTTGCTAATGAAACTCGACACTGTTGCTTCAATCGAATTACCATATTCTATGTACAGAAAACGCATGCTACACCATGCAGTGGTTTGTCACTACACAATCTCTACGGCGCGATTAAACAAAGTGGGTTGAACATGGGAGGTATTGTAGATAAAGCGCTTTTAAGGAAAACACTTACCTGCGATTTTTATGGCTTGGGCTGATAACGTGAGACTTGCAGAAAATGCATGTCTCGTCGTTCATGAACTAGGTTACCGATCCACATATCTAACGGGATCTGACTGCTGGCGTGTTCCGAGGACTCCTACGGTACATGCTGCTTGCACCATCATGAATCCGGCTGTGGAAGTCTGACTAAATACCTACGCATAGTTACCAAAGCGAATGGCTTCATTATGGATTTCGTCTATTTACGACACTAAAAGGCATGCAAATGTTTGGAAATTCGTCATTTAATAAGAAACCACTGGACATCCTACTGTGGGGACTGACTATGAACAATGTTTAAGAAACATCTAGGTATACGCAAATAAGATTTTAGTGTACACAGCAACACATATTAAGTGAATCATTTATTTGGACATGCGGTGTATTATTACTGTTCGTTGTAAATGGCTGGAAACCCATAATTTTTATATAAAACATTAGACAAATAAATAATAAAATAAAAATGAAAATCAGCTTATGTTAGCTGTTGCCAACACATATACGGGTTACATGGATAACTCCACAGAGAGAATCTAGTCAGATACCACAAGAAAAAAAGCAAGTATACAGAATGAGTAATCAACATAATGGTAACCAATAACAATTGTGTATCGTGAAAACTGCAAAAAAAAAAAAAAAAAGATAATTAAAATACTATTGTATTAAACAAAGAAAACAAAGACGAACACAATAGTAAAATCAGATGTATAACAGACAGACGACACATTGAGGAAAACAAGACTTCCTTCCGTGACAATAAGTTGAACAATATTGTACATTAAAAATTGTCGATCGTACGGAAGGCATTAAAACGAGTATCTACAAAAGAATTTATATACATATTATATATATATATATATACATACATACATATACACACACTTTCCATATTCTATAAATGTATCGAAGAATTTTAGTCAGGGCATGCAGTGCTAGAATCACAACTTATGGCGGGATATTTGTATAACATTAAGACTACTCACGGTGTTTTCGGGATCTTTCGAAACGAACCTTTGAAAAATCACCTCGGCGTAACATGTCAACCTGATTTTTTTCAATAACTCGCATTCCACAAACATACAACACTGTGATTAACTTTAAAGTACTGTATTCTTGAATAAATGAAACTTTTACTTAATATCTTATATAACTTGTGATATTTATTTCGTATTAAATACGAATTAAAAACAGTGAGCGCAACTATATGTTGGCAACAGCTAGTAAGAAAGAGTTCACAGTTAAAATATTGTTACAATTTCTCTCTGGAAATTCAGTGGGCTAAATCAAGTTCGTTAAGGGATGGAGGTCTTAATTAAATAAAAGAATGATTATAATTTCCTAACTTTATTTACAGCTACAAACAAAATTCTCTCGACTCAACATTTCATAATAAATTGATATTATCTTCTGTTTCCAATTAATGACTAACTAGTACTATCTATAAGTACCTCAAATAAATCAATGAAATTATATAATTAAAAACCAGTCCCAATAGACAGTGTATCAAAACCTATTAAATTCTTCTATAAATTGCGTCCATATTCGACAGTTCCAATATTTACAATAAAATCCATATTACATATCCATTCATTCCCACCTCAGTTAAGTCTATGTCCCGCCAGTCCGCAATGTTCTAGAGCTCTCTGAGGGCCCTCTCATGCAGTAGGCTTCACTCTTCGGGTTTCATGCCCTCTCGTCCATTCACACCATGAACACCGCAGTCGTACCGCATTTAACTTCGCGCCCGCACTCAGCTAGATGGCCTTCGCCAAAGACTGCTTGCCGCTGGACCGCTGCAGTACTAATGGGGTCGTAGGCCATCATCCAGAAATTTCGCTATTTCCCTAACTGCACCGAGTGTCCTAATTACCAGAATATTCTTGCGCTTCCTCGAAGTTCGTCAGCTCCTCACCAAGGGGAGGATAAGGGGCTGTGACGCCAGCCAGGAGACGGGTGGCGCAATGGCTGACCGCCTGAAGGGATGGTGAGTGGTGACGGGGGTAAGCCCTCCCACAGCACCGGCCCGCACATAACGGGAACTCGTGGCCGGTGTCAGCTTCTGCCCGTAAAAATATTGTTTTAAGCAAGTTTTTTGGTATTCTATTTGTAAATTTTACATTGTCTATTGAGATATTGAAATATTTAGATAGCCCCGATGGAAACATATTCCATTGTTAACAGAGCAAAATATAGTGCGTTCGCCCTAGTGACATGGTGTTTGTTTTTTCGACCTAGGAAGAAACTGTCGGCTGAGCGGAGCTAATCGCTCTCTATCTCTCTCTGTCTCTCTCTCTCCCTCGAGGGGTTTCGCATCGCTAGTAGTAGCAGTAGGATAATTATTCATATTTTCAATTTTAGCATATTTCATACCTATTAAAGCAATTAATGATTTTTTAATTTCTATTTTACAACTGAAAAGAGATTTTAATATTTGAATATGTATTTTAACATATTTATATGTGATAGTGGGAGGGTTACAAATCTGAGGTTGGCAGTTGTTGCGAGTGGCTACATGACGTGGCATGATGTTGCTGTTGCGCAACGAAGGGTGAATTTTTTTTTGCTCCGAAAAATACTTCAAAATACCACATCAGGTTTGTACACGTTGTGATTTTTTATTTTTAAACGTATCCAGGCAAGTTACGATGTTGTGATATATCTGTGTTTCCACGGCAGGAATAAATATACAGTACCGTGTCGTAATCGCTGCATGTGAAAGGGCGTGGCTGCTAGAATGGCTGCTTCGTGGTCGTTACGCTGGCCCGACATGTACGTGATTTCAAATATTGGATGTGAAAATTTATACGTTTTAACAGTGAGCTGTTTTTATGACGAAGTTAATCATTTAAATTCACATCTGTTTATTTATCACAACGTTGTACCTTCGCCCTACGTGTTTGAAATACAGTTGTGTAACGTGCTTACGTTTCTGTGATTTGAATATTTGCTACAATCCCAATAAAACACCAAGCCCAGCTAGGTAAATTTAAATAAATAATTAAAAATAAAACCTAAAAGACAGTACGTAGCAGTGCATAGAGATATGAGCGGAATAAAGTTATCGTAGGCCTATTTATTTGTGTGCATGTTCACCGCTATCTTTTAAGTTTGTCGCTGCTACGTACAAAATATTAGCGACACGAGCTGCGTGCTTGAATTTACTGTATCTGTTCGTTTGGTATGTTTGTTCCTTCGATTTGATTTTTATTCCATCACGGTTAAATATAATAGCGAATTAAATGTTGTTTTAATTGAATGTAGCCAAATTATTACTGGAAATAAACATATTTACGACAGTTTAATATTTATATTGCTCTATTTATCGTAAAAAAAAATTTTTGGATGCGGCCGGGATTGAAATCTCACACCTTCCCATCCACACTTTTTTTGTCGATGTTGTTGTTGTTGGTGTAGTTATCGTCGTTGAGCTCAAGTGAGACCGACTGATTCTCAGTGCGATAAGCGAACTGAGAATCCGCTGTGTTGGAGGCGTCGAGGTGCGAACCCGCGACTCTCCGATTACAGGTCGGCCACCCTACCCCTGAGCCACGGGGGCAGGGCACTGCTAACTTAACTGGCGAGAGTAAAATATATTCTTTATAGTTGCGCCACGAAATCGTGAAGATTTAAATTGTATGCTCTTACTTTTCGTTATTGATTTAATCGGTACCGTTAGGATTGTTAAAACTAACATGTAGTATACATGAGTTCCCTTTCTTCATCACATTATATGCAGTTTAAAGCTTCAAACAGAGCACTGTGACGATTACATGAAAACGAAATGAAATACGCAAAAAACGGAATGAAAAGCTGTGCATTCCTATTACCTCATAAAATGGCGTTTTGAAAGACGAAACATATTTTAGGAAGTATTTTGTATTGCTTTTATTAGTTTATTCGTTGTTATTTCACTTGATACACTTTGTTTAACGGCCATCTTTAAACGTTGTTTGTACGGCCGTTTTAACACGCTGTTTAACTGATCCATAAGTCAAAAATAAACCACCGAGTAAACAGTGACAAAAGTGACTGATGAACAAGTGGAAAATGTCACTGAAGAAATAAGTGAAGGATATCTGGTATTTTTTCACAGATTCATCAGTTAAATTCTCTGAAGTGACTGTAGACTCAGTCAGATACGTTCGACTGATTGGAACAGTAAAATCCTCACTGATTTGGATTTAGAGTGTAGGTAAAATAATAACTGTAAGAACTATCATCCATGCAGACATTTTTAAAAAGTCATAAAGCTGACCTAAATATAGTAATAAGCCTATATTGTGAACATTCGTACGAAATGGTTTTTGAAATATGACAGAATTCTTTGAACAGCTGAAAACTGTAGACAACGCATTTGTAAGTTATAAAAGTAGAAGTCACATGGCAGTGTTTAGATTTAGGTGTAGTGGAAGGATACATAATCAGTAACCAAAAGTATAAATTTAGTAAGGCTTCAGAAAAACCCGTAGATACCGTGAATGGACTATAGTTGTGACAAATTCTAAGTGAGGGGGAGTGGAGGGGGCACAAGCAGGCATACAACTACAATATTGCATTAGCCTATATTTTCAAGGATAGTAGGATAGAAAATTTTGTGGGAAGAGGGAGCGGATGGGAACTCATTTGTTTCAAGCACTGAATAAATGTTAAGTTTAGCTTTTCCGTTGTGATGTCCCCTATTGCTACAGAATAATTCATTCTTAAAAAAAAAATGCGTCCATTAAAGTGTTTACATTTTTCGAACTGCCGCCTAAATCTCTTCGCTCACTCTTCACTCATTCTTTCTACCTCAGAGCACAAAGAAAGTGTCTTATAAAGAAAACAGTATTCCGCAGTCTGCCATTTGATTTTCAACACTTATTTACTTTTCATCTGAGAGACAGTTTTCGTCATCTCAGACCTTGAGTTTTCCGTTAACTTGACCCCACTTTTCTCGTTGCAGTTGACGTCATTTAATTTAAGGCACTTTCGTAAAAGAATGTTTGACACAATGGTATCAGAGCATTCAAAGCTCATTCATTTCTTACAGGTTGATGAAATACTAACAAGATAAAATTCATTTCATAAGCTGCTCGCAGAAGTGGCAATGGGATGGTTGTCGTAGCCAATGTAGGCTGTATCTAAATTATACTGACAAACTTTGGCTGCAGATTAATCACAGAAAAAAAATGTGAAGTCACGTATACGGACCTACGGCCCAAAGTGAATCCTTATATCTTTGAATTTGGACCTTAAGCCCGAATGTATTACAACTACTGGAGATGAACACTGATTGCCTGGATATTGTGTGAAGTTAATTGTAACACGCGGTTTGCTACAGAGTCGAGGAGATTTTGTAAAGGGTAGTAACCGTGATTATTTCCGTAATATAATTTGATAACAACCACAGACAGTTTTTGTGGAGTTGACAGATATTTGTTCCGTTACACATTATCCAGACATTCGATTTTCCAACTTAAAAAGTTTCTATAATGTTTGTAATAAACTGGTGTTTCAGGCCCAACTTCAATAGGAGCGGCGCAGGAGCAAACTTGGGGGGGGGGGGGGGGGGGGGCAAACCCAAGAAATTTTTTTTTTCTAAACGACTATATATATTTTTTTTTTCTCCGCAAATTACATGTCGCACATTATTATCTGTGTTACTTCATCGTAAGTTAATGTACACAGTGATTTTAAACATTTTTTCCTCTCTCAGATTGTTAATAACTGAAACATCTCATAACCGTGAGTACATTGAAGACTGAAGTAGATTTTACATAATTTATAAGCAGTGTCTAAAGTTCGTTTCATCAAAAACGAGCTGCAACATGTTTGACATGATTTTTTTCTCAAGGGCACTGTGTGGAATATTATAACAATTAACAAAATTTACAAGTAATTTCTCATTAAATAATATATTCACATACAATAATGGCAATAAGAATAAAGCAATATTTGTAATATGTAAAGTTATGTTGAACATGCGTACCTAAATGTACGTACAGAGTTCATTGTTTAGTTAATAGATTTTTTAGTTTAATATTGCTATATATATATATGTATATATATATATATATATATATATATATATATATATATATATATATATATATATATATAGTGACATGTTTACTTAAAACATCACATAGCATCAACCTAGTGGCATATGACAAGTGTTCAATAAATACACTGAATATTTAGTCCACTACTTTCCCAAATAAGGCCTTTCTTTCGTCCTTGCGGGAAATAAATCCTCTTATTAATCATTAAGATTTAGTTCACTAGTTCTCTCTTTGTGGACATGAAGTAGCGTCACATGCGTTAGACGTTTCTGCTTCATGGTGGCCCGCAGATAAGTCTTCAAACGGCGGAGGTTATAAACTGGACAGTAACAAAATAAAAGTGATCGTACTCTAGTTCTGCACTATATAATACTCATTGTATACTTACACTACACTGTACGTCTGCATCGACTACAAACAGAAGAGGAGTGAAGGCCGGGCGGACACAGACAAACGAATTGCTGTTGTTCACACCTGCTGAAAGAATAGTATTTCTACACAGGAGGGGAGTTACGAAGCACGCGATATAAGGAATGTAGATAATGCGCAGACGCCAATGTGACGGTGTGCTAAAAGGGGAGGGCATTAGTGACTAATGCTTGTGACTTGTATCTAGTCAACCGCCATTTCGCTCCCGCGCCTCGCATTCGACGACTGGACTATTCTATCGGCAGCGCACTTTGTTGTGAGAGCCAACATGCTAAAATAAAAACTTGCATGGCTCCTTGGTGTTTTATGACCTAATGAAGGCGTAGAATCGAAGGAAAGTTACGGGGTTAATTTTTCGAAACTTGTGTACACAAAAAGTGGAGAGGCAAAACACATGTTTTGCCCCCCTCCCTCCAAAAGAGGGGGGGGGGTAACTGCCCCTGCTCCCCCCCCAGCTCCGGCGCCAATCAACTTCAAAGAATTACAGAATGTTGCAAAATTGCATGTCAATACTTTGGAGAAACCTTCATCACATCTGGAGGATGAAAAAATGTTAAATTAACATAGGTCCGCAAACGCTTCGTTTCTTGACTACAGCTCGAGATACATAACATATATAGTGTACGGCCAGCGGGCTGGATCATGTTACTGTGGAATGCCATCGCAGCATTCATTTGCATGATACACGACACCTCACACCACGACACTACACGTAGAACAGTAGAAACTGCACAAGAATTTACACATGTATGAAAGCTTATCGTCGGGCCTAAACTAATTTTTTTAAATGCCATCTATCAGCACTAACACATGCATCAACCCGCCGTTGCATGGACTCCCGGATGCGTTGATGAATCCCTGGAGCATTCCTGATTGTTTCGCAGCCCTCCAAAATACGGTTATGGAGGAATTCCATTTCGTCCACTGGGGTTGCATACACACGTGCCTTTAAATGTCCCCACAAATAAAAGTCTAGTGGATTAAAATAAGGGCTCCTCGGGGGCTGGTATGAGTCTGCCAATTAAAGCTGCTATGGTATTCTACAGTAACATGATCCAGCCTGCAGACCATACACGGTATATTATGTATTACGAGCTGTAGTGAAGAAACGAAGCGTTTGCGGACCTATGATCACCACCATCATACACCATATTAAAGAGACCGGTTTAAGTGAGAGTCAGGGTTCATCATACTATATGTAGGCTGCCATTAACATCAGAGCAAACAATGGAATTTGCACTGGTGCCATAAAAGAGAAGCGTGGAGTGATTACGAATGACATCGTATTATGTTCAGTGGTGAATCTCGGTTCTGCAACACTACGGATGACTGTGGTGTACTATAATGGCGATACAGAGCGGAGAGGGAGATGACACATACTGCCAATGTTATGTAGAGACACCAACATTACTCCTGGGATCACGGTCTCTCAACAAAACAATTATTCGCACACCGACACTTTTTGGATCACCGATGTAATGAAAGAAGGATGATATATATCAGTTGATTGGGACTAGATCTAAACTATATGCAGCTGCAAGACGCAACTATCCTCTGTGTTACATCGTGAGGTGTGACAGGAACAATGTATTTCAAGCAGCCCTCGTTGAGGGGTACCATACGATCGGGGCAGCAATAGTTTCAAATTGATGTTAAATCATCTTTGGTGTATATAGTAAATTCACCTGGGCCAATCTGGCCAATTCATAGAATGCATAAATGTCCCAGAAGTGATGGAGGACATTTTGGACGAACATCACAACTTGTCCAACCTACAAATGTAACTGGAAAAGTAACTGCACAACACAAATGTCTAAGCTTGTTGAGGGAACATAGTATAAAATTTACTCCAGCTACAGCATTCTCAGGATATCTGTCGTTGAAAGCTCTAACAGGATGTTTCGAGCAAGAAATGGATTCACTTCACAGCAAGTGGTGTTGCAAATTTATAATCTTTTCTCAACGCGCCTTCGTGAATACAACCCTACATTTCACTCTATGAAGCAATAATGAAACACAAAGACACGAAAGATGATTCCGTGCTTCAAACTGTGTACTCCTACACAAAGAAATAGAACCCTTGTAAGCCTAACGTAAGCAAACGCCGGCAACATAGTGCGAATACGTAAGCAGAAAGACATCTTCAAAAAGAGTTCACAGCAAATTGAAGTCTCGAAATATTCCACGTTGACAAATATCGGCGCATAGGTTCCTGGGACCTACTAGATTGAAGATATAGATATGCTCAAATAATGTTGTTTCTCTACGCCGAAGAGACCTAGCATACACACTTCCCTTCATGCATATGACAGAGAATATTCTGAATGGCGAAACATGATACTGCATGTTAAATTCCACCATCAAAGTAGTTTTATATAATCTCTTCCGTGTATTTAGAAATGCAAATTCAATCACATATTTAAATAAAAATAAAACGAAAACTATTTTAAGCGAAAGGAAATTATAACTTTAACTTTTGGCTTTCCCTAATCCAATATGGCCTACTTGACTAATTACTAATAATTGTGATCAATGTGATATGATAATAAATGTGATCAGTTATGCATCCGGGCCCCTAATCTGTCTGGCATATACACCTACGTGTAATAAATATTTCCTTCCTTTGCCATACCCACGTATATTGGAGCGAAATATGGCTTAGTTAGGGGTTGAGCATACATGAGTAAAAGGAGGAGACGGAACGAAACGTAAATGATGATTGGAGATAATAATAGACGCTGTATATATGTATATTCCCTTATTACGTGGATTCGAGGTACATATAGTTAATGGTTAATTGTAGCTGAGGCAGTATCAACATCGTGTTGAGGTAGTGGGGTGGGCATTTTAACACTTGTAAAACACACAAACGAATGCCAATACTGTAAGTGCAGCGAAGATGTTTCAAGCAAACAGAATGTTGAGAGTGAGAGGAAATTAAGATTCTCGGATATTTTAAAAACCATATTTTTCACTATTTTCGAAATTTTGTGTTCGAGGCAAGGGGAAGTCGAGGTGTGAGGCAAGGGGAGTCGAGGTGTATGACAAGGGGAGTCGAGGTGCGAGGCAAGGGGTGTCGATGTGTGAGTCAAGGGAAGTCTAGGTGTGAGGCAAGGGTCGTCAAGGTGTTTGACAAGGGGAGTCGAGGTGTTTGGCAAGGGGAGTCGAGGTGTGTGACAAGGGGAGTGTAGGTGTCAGACAAGGGGAGTCGAGGTGTCAGACAAGGGGAGTCCAGGTGTGAGACAAGGGGAGCCCAGGTGTGTGACGGGGAGTCTAGGTGTCAGACAAGGGGAGTCGAGGTGTAAGGCAAGGGGAATCGAGCTGTGTGACAAGGGGAGTCGAGGTGCGAGGCAAGGGGAGTCTAGGTGCCAGACAAGGGGAGTCGAGGTGTGTGGCAAGGGGAGTCGAGGTGTGAGGCAAGAGAAGTTGAGGTGTGTGACAAGGGGAGTTGAGGTGTGGGGCCAAGGGAGTATAGGTGCCAGACAAGGGGAGTCGAGGTGTGAGGTAAGGGAAGTCGAGGTGTCAGAAAGGGGAGTCGAGGTGTGTGACAAGGGGAGTGTAGGTGTCAGACAAGGGGAGTCGAGGTGCGAGGCAAGGGGTGTCGATGTGTGAGACAAGGGAAGTCTAGGTGTGAGGCAAGGGTCGACAAGGTGTTTGACAAGGGGAGTCGAGGTATGTGGCAAGGGGTGTCGAGGTGCGAGGCCAGGGAAGTCGAGGTGTGAGAAAAGGGGAGTCAAGGTGTGTGACAAGGGGAGTCAAGGTGTGTGACAAGGGGAGTCGAAGTGCGGAGCAAGAAGAGTCGAGGTGTCTGACAAGGGGAGTCGAGGTGTACGGCAAGGGGAGTCTAGGTGTCATACAAGGGGAGTCGAGGTGTGCGGCAAGGGGAGTCGAGGTGTGTGGCAAGGGGAGCCTAGGTGTCAGACAAGGGGAGTTGTGGTGCGTTGCAAGGGGAGTCAAGGTGCGAGGCAAGGGCAGTAGATGTGTGGCAAGGGGAGTCGTGGTGCGTGGCAAGGGGTGTCGAGATGTAAGACAAGGGGAGTCGAGGTGTGGGACAAGGGGAGTCTAGGTGTCTGACAAGGTGAGTCGGGGTGTGAGGCAAGGGGAGTCGAGGTTTTTTGGCAAGGGGAGCCGAGGTGTTTCGAAGGGGGAGCCGAGGTATAATTCACTGGAGTACGAGTCGATGATTAAAAGTAATAACATTCAAGTATACCGACATACATGAAATAGGGAGGGGGAATCGACATTGGAAAAATTCAAAATTGTGGCTGTTCTTAAAGATTTACAGGGCAAAAGCATATTAGGAAGTGCTAGCGAGCATCCAGTATGTGTCGCTATCGTGCAAGTATACTGGCGGAGCACGCGTCGTTCTCTTTTTCCCATTTAAGATACATTACACTCACTTGTTCCATTAAAAAAAAATGTTTCACATACTCCTCGACCTCATCTATTTCTGTCTACTTTCACGAACGTCAACTATCTCGTTATACTCTAGAATATGCGTATATAATATGTGTATAAATGGGTGTGACTATGTATAAACAATATATTGCAATGTAGATTTGAGGGCAGGGGGACGTACTCTCATGCAACACTATATAGTAGGTAGAACATGGGGATCGAATGGTTGAGTACCCCTAATATGGAGGGCAAAAATTCTTTGCAGATTATTTTCACGAGACAGAAACTGGCTTTTCTGAAGAGTTTGGCGGGATGTGAGCGCGATGGGCGGGCTAATTTGCATGCATGGCCGCGCACGCCAAGTCAGTGAAAATACTGGCCTCGATTCGCGACAAGCGTTGTCCTATGTCGACGTAGAACCTGCTTCTCTGCCGGCCATTTCTCGACCAGTTGTGTTGCCAAGGCTTCGCTCGGTTTACCTTGAATCCTCTGCGGAAATTTCCGCAACTGAATTTTGCAACTTGTTTATACGGCCTTCGCTCCTGGTCTTCTCGATGAGCTTCTTCAGACTTCTGATCTGGTTTACGCCGATCTGTGACCGCTCATCTCTCTCGGGCTGATGCCATCATCTTCTCAAAGGTGTTTTTGTCAGGTCTCTTGTCACCAACGATACATTTACGGTCATTCCCCTTTGCGATGTAGATGTCTGCCATGGAAAAACAGGACTGAGCACGAAAATAAGACAATTAACCTATGGACGAGAAAGTAAATTTATGTATACAACACTGGAAAATTCCAAGACGGAATAGAGTAAATTCCCCCTTAGAATTTCCCAATGTTTTATACATATATTTATTTTCTCGTCCATAGGTTAATTGTCTTATTTTCATGCTCAGTCCTGTTTTTCCATGACAGACATCTGCATCGCAACGGCGAATGTCAAAAATCTCCATCTAGTCATTCACCCCCATTGCACTATTCATTCAAAGATCACAGCAATACATTTAGAAAAGAGCGTACCTAGAACTGAAGTGATAAGAACAAGAAAACTGCTAGCACTCGTCACAAACCTATTACGCTCGCACTAAACCGCAGGCACGCCTCTGACCAACTATGATGTCTGCGTTAAATATCATCATAAACGGAGTCCCTAGCAGCCACATTCGACACGGACTGGCCGGCAAACTAACCGCTGTGCCGTTGCTCGGAACGGCCAGGCGATCTTCGAACAGCTATTATGCTTTACGAAAATATATATTTCACAAAATAATCATTTCAGATTTAGGATTAATTAATTTTCATTATGCCGTTTATGCGTGCTGTTATATCTGATCACAAGTATGAAATACACTTGTACTTTCAATTGGCATGTTTTTTAAATTACAATAAGTATTAAGCCCATAGCAAAAAAGTAATTGGTTTGTATTTCAAAATATTATTGCTCACCCAATTAAAGTGCAAATTCAAGCAAAAATAGCACGCTTCAAGCTCGTGTTCCGACAGTGCGACACTGTGACATACGTTAATGATCCCTCATCCAGTCGAACCTGGAATGTTTGAGTTGCTAATCAGGAGTTCCAGGAAAACATCGAAAGTCGATGTAGATCAGCAATCGGAAACGTTAATAATAAATGTATAACGGGACGTATACCAATTTAGCTACTGACACAATAACTTCGCTTCGTTGGCTGTGGTCGACCAGCTGGTGATAATGAGCATGACTGAAGAAAAAGTGTCTAGAAATGAGTGTTACGGAAATATTCGAGCCACAATCAGCAAAGGTGTATTTTTCTGAAAGAGCAAATCAAAGTGATTAAGAATGTGTTGTTGACTACTTAGAACCTGGCAGGTATGTCCGCCTTATCGGATTAAATATGGTGGGTATGTATTTCTTTTTTAGGGAATACCTTGCAGCCCAGCAATACGATTTAAATTATCTCCTGTTAAAGTCTGCTATTACCTTTTTCTTTATTTACATATTTTGCCCATTTTTTTTTTAAATTATAAAATCCAAAATTACCTTTAGAAGCATAATGTTATTGACGAAGTGTCTCATTTTGAAATGACACGAGAATTAGCTTTACCAAGGCGTGAGTCCTTATTTATGCACACAGTTTTACAGTTTTACTAAGAGGCCGTCTCTTATAATGCTCGCCAGTTACAAAGGAGATAAGTATAAAATGGCGGCGAGTAAGTGTTTCTCAAGTTGAGCGATGCTAGGTATTGTATATGGCATCAATTAATGCCCACGGAGAACATTCCTAATCTTTTATTGTATTTGTTGTGTGTAAGGCATTAATGGTTAATATTATTTACATTTCCTATATTTCATTAGAGATGGTATTCTGATATAACATGGAGCGTGCTGCATGTATGTTTGAGTGCATAAAACGTACATTCAAATGAAAATTTATAAACGAAATGGTACATACGAAATGAAGAAGTGATTACAATATTATTTGCATTAGCACAATGTTCCGTCCACCTGCGTCTAAGCAGAAGAACACCTACAGTACCTCATCGGGCCTACTCTGGCTTGGATTCATACGTAAATACGCTAGGGCACTGAATCAAACTATAGTTTCGTATGTTGACCTGCGGAAGATTTGCCCACCGTTTTTGCGAAGTATGCCCCAAAACACAAGCACTTCGACGTGGAGGAAGCTGGCATTCGAATAACTCTTATCTCCAGGAATGTTTAAAAATAATCTACAAGAAACCTCGTAACTCCACTATGAGATTTCAAGCAGCGGAAAACTCGTACATCCACTAATTAAATATTTTTTTGCAAATTTATTTCCGATCTGGGTTAAATAGCAAGCTTGTATAAATTACCAAAAACAATTTTGTTTTAGGAAACATAAAACTGCCTTCGAAATCAATGTTATTATGTTAACGTATCTTGTACATTACATTTTTTTTTTTTTTGGAGTTAAAAGGTTTTCTCACGAGGGCAACGAAATGTTCGATGGACGACAAAGCAGGTGACTGCGCAGGCCACTTACGTGTTAAAAACACGAAGTAAGAGCTCCTGGGAAAGCACAACTGCGTGCAGGAGAACATTGTATTGCTGTAAACTGGCTCCTGTGCACTCAGCCATACAGGTAGCACATGGGTCGCAGGAGTCTTCACTGTGCAATAACTAACTCTCACTATCACTGAAGGCTGTTCACGGTAAAGTGAGCACGTTTGAAATCAACCTCAGAAAAATGTCACTGCTCCTGTCTGGTACATATTTTAACGGGCGCACTGAGTGACATGCGTCGAGTAAAGTTGGTAACGATGGATGGAAAGTAGTTCCATCTCTTAACGTCAAATAAAATATGTTAGGTAACCATCTGTGATAACTTAAGTTATGTCTTTCGCTTCCTGTAATTTCCAATACTTCTACGTGTAAAAAATTACCAGATTTGTAAAATTATTTACTTTTCTAATAATTCCACACTTTCACTTGACCGACCAATGAATAAAGTTATGAGGCATATTGCGGAAAAATAAATGACGTGCACACAAGTATATCTTAAGCAGGGCTTGTAAAGTGCTCATTCTACCGTGAACAGCTAATACAAGTGTCGGACGACGATGATATGTGATGACTAGAGACCTGGAAAATTGGCGGATTCATTTCGGGACAAGTTAGAAATCATAAACGTGTAAGTATGTGTTCAGTTTTGCAATTGGTCCACGCGTTACTTGACACCTCCTTGAGGCCTCTGGGCCAGTAAAAAATCTACAGCAAATTGCATGCCCACTCAACGCCATACACCCTGACAGCAAGCAACCAATGAGACGTTGATATCTTATTGTTTGAACACAATACTGTGGATTCTAACCTGCATATCACTGAATTCGCGAAATTTTCAGGTCTCTAGCGATGACTCAACGCACTATCACGCTAGTGGGAGGAGACATGCACTGCTGTAAATAGACACCTACGGTCCTCCATACTTCAGCACGCTTGACATCTGTTTCCGGAGAAAAGCGCTTCTCGTCTCTAAAGACAATTCAGCGCCTGTCAGCATTATTCCACGTTGCTCTCTGCCGACACCATGGCAAACGAAGTCGACGACGTTAAGGACTTCATGGTACACATTAAGCTGAGTTGATGGTTGAGAGAGTTGAGCGGCTCTCAACAGTGAGGTCCTGAGAGCCGGAATGAAGGGCGGGGGAAACGGGAGATCCCCGAGAAAACCCCACGACCATCGGCATCGCCCGGCACGATTCCCACTTGCGAAAATCCGGGAGTGACCCAGCCGGGGATTAAACCCGGTCCGCCTTGGTAGGAGGCGAGCAGTCTAACCGCTCAGCCAGGCACACATTAAGGTCATCGGAATCGCCTATTTGCGTCTAAAAATTATTCTAGAAGAGACATGGCTCTTTAGTTGATATTGTCGCTGTGTGAATGGCCTCATTATGTCGTGTATGTATACCCTCATATGTCCACTGCTCACAGCACAAGTTAACTGTGTTTTGTCCGAATGGCCGTAATGACGGGCAATTCGCGTCCCTTATGCATCTCGCAGTCGTATTACACAGCATCTCTTTTAACTATTTTCAATTGTCTGTACGTCATCTCGACATGCCTATCGATTATTTATAATGCCTGGGAAATATGCGTATTGCATGCGCTTATCTCAGGTATGTTTATCTACCTCACATGAAGAGTGACGACAGCACCATCGTACCACATTCTTGCATGAGCCATTGCCCGAAACATTGATCGTTTTTGATCTTCAATAGATAGTATATTTAAAATGTTTTGTGGTTGCGACATTACTTGTACAGCATTCTTAAATGTTAATAGCAATGAGTGAAAATATATTTTATGAGTTCAGTTATATTTAAGGCCAAATTTTCGTAGGTTTTTGCACGCGCAATATGATTTCACTTTATATTCTAAAAATTTCAAAAAGAATATAACTTAATATTAGAAATGACGCAACTCTAACATATCCCTCATTACTTAATTGAGGATAGTGTAGCAACCCAACACACGAAAATAAATGTGGACATATTTGATATTTTTTAGTGTCGCACTAGTTTGTTGTACATACAAACTAGCACGTGCCTGATGAATGTCAAAGAGTATTCTAAAACAGATAACTATTGTTCACCGATTGCAATATATATATATATATATATATATATATATATATATATATATATATATATATATATATATATATATATATATATCGATATGGATATTTGTACAGAATTTTTTCATACAAGGCCTTGTTTATAATAAAAGTGTGGATAGCATAAAAAATATCTAAGAGATCAGTATAAACTTTAGACCACACACTCTAAGAGCGTAAAAAGTAAATTTCGTTTCCAGTTAGTGATTAACAGCAGAGTTACAGACAAACTGTCTAATGTTAGTAACTCCTGGTTATTGTGAACGCCGCAAACCTTGGTACTGACTCGTTGCTCATAAATCATGAATCATGCCGAAGGTTGTCCTCGAGCTATTACGCTACCTGTTCGGCCTTCTGGATATGAAAGTGCGATATATTTGTGAGCACGGCAATCAATGAAAACAGCGATGAAAATGAAGGCCAAAGAAACACTGCCTGAAAATAAATTTAGTCTAATGTTAATCCGCTCCTTGTGATAACCTTTACTCGGTTGCGGAAGAGATGACTAAAAAGTGGATATTTGTTTGTCCTGGTGTTTTATATTTTAAATTATTTTGTTACAAGTAATTTTCGAGTGTTATTTTCTTTCCATGATATATTAGCTCAAGTTTAGAATATCTTTCAAAATATATTTCCTCTCCAAAGCATTGAAATGGGGATAACGCATGGATAATTCAACTTGGAACTGTGTAGATTGTTGCTAGCTTAGCTGTATCGTAGTTTGTCTGTTTGATGTCGTGATGTCGTCTCGTTGACATTCATTCAAAATATGTGAAAAAATTAATACGACGAAGGCTTCATCGTCACCTGGAATTCAGTAGGTTGTTTTCTGTCACATTAGGGACAATTTTAAATTAATAGTTACCAGCGTGTAAGATCGTGTAGTGAAGGTGCCTCAGCAGATACAAACTAATATTGCGTGTTCACAAATGCGAATTTTGCCAGTGTAGTCGTACTACCCAAAGCGCAGCGAGATATAGCTTGTGCCTTCATAGTCTCGGAATCAACAAGTTTATGTTCAAAAAGAAAAAAAAGTATATTGTAATAAAATTGCACAGAAAACCTTTAGTGCTTGAGGAAGTGAATTGAAGTGAAGTGGAGTGAAGAGATTTGGACGGCTCGTAACGTTGAGGTCTTCAGAGCCGATGAGGGTGAAGCAGGTGAGTATGGAGCAGCGCCGGAATGCAAAGGTGGGGGAAAAGGGAGATCCCCGAGAAAACTCGCCGAGCAGCGGCATCGTCCGACACGATTCCCACATGCGTAAATCCGGGGACAGCCCCGCCGGGAATCGAACCCAGTTCGCCTTGGTGGGAAGCGAGTAGTGTAATCACTAAATTACCGCTATATATATATATATATATATATATATCCCAGCAACTCTTCGAGAACAAAAGGGGGCCGCGGTAATTTATATATATATATATATATATATATATATATATATATATATATATATATATATATATATATATATATATATATATATAAATTATTAGCCTTATTTTTCCAACACGTGTGAGTGCAATATTCAAATTTAATGCATATTGTTTGTGCCAACAATCTACTTGTCCATCCTTATTCTTACAGGCGGTTAAAACCAAATATGGTGCCTATGCTGAGTCAGTAATATGGCGATTTATACGCAAGCAGAAACGTTATTACAGTGATGCAACAGACAGTCAAAATAATATAATGGTGTTTAAAGCCTCGTATATAGTATCATATTCAGGTTATGGCTATGGTTTTGACAGTGTGGAAATATCAATCTATTCTTCGACAGTGGACGCCCAAGCAGTACAACGCAACTATAAAATTGTTATTTGGCCAAAACTGTCAGACATCATAGTCAGATCACAGCAGACGACCTTATTAGGGACTTGGGGGAAGCCATTATGTAGAGCATTTCAGGTATATCCTATATCAAAGTGTGAATCAAGTATTACTTTATGCCTGGATGCCGGCTCTTTACTGTATTACTACGCTTGGGTGGCACTGCATTATATGAGTCAGACGTCACGTGATCTATTGTTGACAGACGGACTTTTGAATACAGAGAGGGAAAATCTGCTTTAAAAATCTTCTGGATGTGCTGTTGAACGAAACAGATGCACTTAGTCCTTTCACACATCAGTGTAAATGCATTAACTTGCATTACATTTTGCACATTATTGCACACAAGTCATCTGTCTTAGGTTTATTCCGATTATTTACACCAGTTACTAGTGAGCTGTAGAGCAGAACCGTGAACATGCATACTACTGCTGCGCAATTAGTTTAAACCAGAGCGCAATCATTAGAGTTTCATTTTGTTTCAATTGTGTGTGCATTACTCCCATTTTACTTGTACAGCGTGAATAACATTGTAGTCTGATTTTAATCAGTTAGCTGTGTTGAAATTTTTACGTAAGCCATTTTCAGTTATGAATTCTCAAACCAGGTCGATGTTTAATATCAAATTCGATGCAGTCCTAATGCACACCTTCAAAAAAAGACGCATATAAATCGTGATAATTTAGTATTTAGCGAAAAAAAAAACGAAAAATTACAAGTAAATAGCTTGTTGCTGTTTGTTACAGAACTAACAGGCTGTAGCAAATATTATTTGCAGTGAGATCGAGAAGCATAGATGAGACAGTGGAAAGTAGCACTGCTCGAGACAGATATTCTATTCTAAGCATTTACATGTACTTAACCACAGCCCTGATTTACATAATCTCAGCATGCCGGTTTATGGAATATGGGGGGAGGGGGGAGGGGAGGGGTCATTAATCGTAATTTTCTGACTTTCTCAATTACCTCACCCTTACCATCACCACATATTCTACCCGAGCATGACAAGTTTGCTTTAGCGATGCAGTGTCCGAACATCTCTGCAATCAGTACAGCACACTGTAAAAAAATTGTAATATTTGCTGAGAAATTCTTTGTAATTTTACAATTGCTTGTAAGAGTACAAAGATTTCTCTTGTAAAACTACAACGCCCGTGTTTGTAATAGACCTCAATAAATGTTTGTACTAAACTGACACGTTTCCACGAGCTTCAGCATAATGGCGGACACTCAACAAAGTAAAACCTTATATAGCTGCTTGTGCACAAACTATGGGTGATGTAAAGTTTAGTTGTGTGCAAAAAGAAATGTTTTGGAAGTTTGAATGACGTAAAACACTTAAAACAACTAAAATAATCATAATAAAACATGACCGTAATATTCATTAACTGTTAATGTTTCCTAGCTACACACAACTCTTAAATCGGCTCTCAATGCATCGTGGTTAAGAGCCGTCCAAATCTCTTAACTCGACAACAGAACTCTTAAAATGAAATTAATGTACTTATTCTTCTTAACCCAATAACGTAAATATTATTTTATAGGCACGTGCAGCTATATTTAAGAAAAAATAAGCTTTAAGCTCATAAGGCAAGTTGATCTTGTGCCGACTAACAATCGAGGAAAAAAGGTATGGGGGGGGAGGGGGGCTAATCCCCGTGCTGGCAAAATGTAAATTTTTTTTGTAAATTATATTTTGAAATATTTTTAAAAATTGTTTTCTGTTATTAATTCATCAAATTTGTTTTCTAGAAGAAAAATTAAACAATTTTATGTACACTTCTCAATAATGTCAGTTGTAGTACAAGGCTATCATTTGGAATATTACACATAAATGTTTTGCAGATTTTACAAGATAACTCTTTGCTGTTTTATGAAGATTTTTCTTGGCAACTGGGTGTCCAAGGATTTTTTCTGGTAAAGGTACAAAAAAATTATTTAGAGTGCATTGAGCGAGGTGGCGCAGTGGTAAGGATCCATATTCGGGAGGACCTGGGTTCGAATCCCGGTCCAGTTATCCTGGATACGGTTTCTCATGGTTTCCAGAATCCCTCCAGGCGAATGCTGAAGTGCTTCCCATACTACAGGCAATGGCTGGTTCCTTCCCAGTTCCTGCTTCTCTCATCTACTTGTTCCATCTTCTAATGATTTCAATGTCGATGAACGTTAAGCCATAGCTACCTACCCACCTACTTACTTGGTACAGAACATATTGTAATCTGTTCGCGGTTTTTTCACCCTTTTTGAATCAAACCTTTGAAAAATATCCCAATGTATGACGTGTTTAGTTATTTCCAACATATGCCATATGTCTCGTTACTTTTTTTTCTGTTAAAGTGAAATGTTATTCGTATTTTATCAATAAGTTACAATACTTCATTTCTAAATAATTTGAGCAAAAACAGCAAGAAAACACGTGTGTTGGTAGCAGCGTCTAGTGAGAAATAGTTCTTACCCAAAATGCTGTTACAACTGAGTGCGTACGAATTCAGTGCGTTGTCCTTAGGTGTAATTTACCAGACTTGGTTAAGCTTAGTTTGTACGCAACGGAGGAATATCCTGCAAGTAGAACTTCAGCAGGGCTTCAGAAAAGTCTGAAGTAACCGTGAATGGATTATACTGTCGGGTTTCGCAGGTCGCAACCGAACCAGGCTCTTTTTGACGTCACTCAGATGCGGCAGGCCTAGGAGTTTAATGCTAATCAGTAGGGACAGGTGTTCTTCGCGAGAAGATTTCAAGACCAGTTATACTCCAAAACACTTTAGTTCATATGCACTTTCGCGGTTGGGCGATTTTAAATGTCACGTGTCTCAAATTGTCTGTCCGCCAACCATGGTCGTTCAGTATCGGAGTACTTTATTACGACTGACCCAGTCAGATAAGAACATGTCTTCTCACTTAGACACGTGGCCAATAACCAAAGTAAGTTGTGGTTGTGGACGTAGTATATTGAAGTCTGGCATGACCATAAATATTTTCGCGAAATATACCTGTCCCTACTAATCAGACCTGCATAGTTGGAATAGAATGAATTCCTTATCGAAGTAGGACTGGAACGACTCAGGAGCGGCCGTTCACAAGTTAAGGAATAATTATCTACAGCCCGCACAAAGTTTGTGCTAGAAGTTTTTAATCAGTTGGCGCATCAAATGGAACACATTTACAGCAGTGTTAATACAGTGGCAGAGAAATGCCGATTGTGGAGTATGAGGGCCGAGGCTAGGATTTCTGATTTGCAGCACACAGCAATCAAATTGCAATCAGTGCTACTGGGTCATCTCCTAAATGGAACATGAAGCCATGCCATTAGAAATAATATTGAAACTGACAAGTGAATTAATGTGCAGAGAAATGCATACATCACTACTTTTACTTGTAATACACGACTGCATCAAGTTACAATCGTTTGATAATGTGTGAGTGGCCTACCTTCCATTGCAGAGTAGTGAAGAACCGTATATCTTCCTTCAAGAGACTAGACAACTTACGATTTTCGGGCTTGCAGAACGGATGCGACTGAAGCCACGAAGTTAGTTATACATTAAAAGAACAGAACTTCCAGTTGGAGTGCTAAGAACACGACTTATTACATACTGACACTGCATTTCTTCAGATTTTTCAAATGTATTTTAAGGACCCAGTTCCACAGCGAGTGATTCAAATCAAACAGCACTAATTATCTTTAACCTCACCTTACATATCTGTATGTGTATCTGCTACATAACACTATCCAACCCATGGTAGGTGAGAATTTCCTTGCTATGGCGATACTAGATACCTCATCACATACCCTTGCACACTTTACTTTCGTATTCATGCAGTGCTCTTAGCCATCACCAATCTCTGTGTTTCGGCCTCTCATTAGGTGTAGGTATTCCCAGCGCTCAATGATGTTGACACAATACCTCAGTCTATAAATGACAACACCCTCGCACAAGGGCTGAGATACTCTTATTCATTTGGGCCGCGGTGGCTGAACGGCTAGACTGCTCGCCTCCCACCAAAGCGAACCGGGTTCAATTCCCGGCCGGGTCACTCCGGATTTTCGCAAGTGGGAATCGTGTCGGCGGGTTTTCTCGAGGATCTCTCGTTCCCCCCCGCCCCTTCATTCCTGCGCTGCTACATTCGCACCTCATTTCACCCCATCGGCTTTCAAGGCCGCGGTGTTCAGAGCCCCCCAAATCTCTCAACTCAACTATTATTGTGATCTTTGAATGAATAGTGCAATTTGGGGGGGGGGGGGATGACATCTGCATCACAATGGCGAATGTCCAAAAATTTCCATCTTGTCAAGTCAACTCGTATTCATTGATGCCTGTGTGCGGATATGTTTCTATCACATGTATAATCTGTTTGCAAGGAATTTTTTAAATTTATGTTTTACAAAAAAGTACACACTGCCTATCTATATTAAAAAGGAACGCTTAAAATTCGTGAAGAATACGTTTGGTTTGAAATGCCTTTCTTTAAAACTAACGCAGTGAGGCGAAATTTCCTTAAACATGGGATTTCCTACTTAAGAGTGGGATGGACACTTCCCCTCTACCCCCCTCCCACCACTTTTTTTTTTTTTTCGCAAAGGTCAAAGACGTGAGGGAACGATACGGGCGACACTAACATGCACTTCTGGCGCCTCATTGCTCCTACGCGCAAGGCGTGCAGTGTTTCCGCCGTAACACTGTACTGTGCAAATTAGATCTGTAACAGTAGGGTTTTATTACATGCGACGAAAGCCCACAGATTAAACTACGCCCGTATCTTTTAACTTTTCTCTTGCTGCTTAAGGAAACTGCATAGGCAAGCTTTAAAAAATGCTGTATTTGGCCATTTTCACGATTTTTTTCCCCCCAAGAGTACACTTAATAGGACAAAAAATAAATAGGGGCGTAGATTTTTTAAAAATCTTTTCTTACAAAAGGTCGTATATGCAGAGCATTTATTTACAGAAAAATGCGGCGGTCCATCCCACTCTTAAATTTCGCAGCTACGCTGTAAAACATTTCCTGGTATACTTCCTATATTACAATGGAAGTTTTTAACTTACACTCTGTATGGAAAAATACCACAAATCAAGCTGCAGATATAGGAATGTTTAGCGTAGCTACTATGCAAAGTTGGGAACTTCCCTATGCATTTGACAGTTTCCTGATTAAATGTAGGAACGCTACAATGGATGTATAGGGGGAAATATGACCATTCCCGCTTTCTCACTAAGCGTATACACTGGTATGGTACATTTCCGAATAATTTCTTACGAGTTTACCAGGCGGTATACTATGCTGCGGAAGTTTGGTGGGCCAGAAGAGAGTGCCCGGAAGACGGGCGTCTCGCTAGGCAACGTAGCAGGAAGCGAAGGCGGTCGCGTGCATGGACAGAGCGCTAGTGTCGCAGCACACTGCGACAAAGGTCATCACACGCTGATAAGGCGCAGCTGAGCAGACACCCTCGTCGCGACCTGGCGGCTGTGCGAGGCCAGCGGTGCTGTTCCACGTAGTCCAACCGCTCGATGCTGTTGTTCGCAGTGCTTACTGCACAACGCTCACCAATTCGTTGCAATTTTCGACGTGGTAACGATGGGGCGTAGGCCATCCACTGTAAAGTTATCGCTCACTTCTTAAGGCCCTCTCAGCATTGAACTGGAGTCATAATGGCCCGACGAACAAGACAGACAGATATGACGCCAGAGCTCGACAGCATTTCTTATTAAGGCAGGTTCCCACCCCCCCCCCCACCCCATAGTGGATTTATGGAATTATTGCCATAAGCTGGCACTACAGTTTTGTATCATGTTTATTTTTTTTTTGGAACGACAGAACACAGAGCACTGCCCAGTGCATTGTCTGTCAGTATTTCTTGATTACTGTTGATATCGTCGCCTTTGTAATCGTTCGCAAGAAATAATCTCGCTTTTCGCCTCGACAGTTACTAGATAGAAATTAATGAATGCAGCGGAGCTGTGGCAGTTCGATAAGTTTGCGAGCCGTTTAGGATATGTCGTGCGGCAAATTCCAATACACCTTCTGGAATAGAAGCTTCGACGAAAAATCGATGAATCCAAGATGGTGGGTGAGAATCCGCCTTAATGTTATTCGGTGTTCGCATTACCCCGACGAAATCTGCCCGACAAGTATGTAAGTTGGCTGTTGGGGAATTCTAAAACGGCAAGTTATCCTTATAATCTCAAATATTTCCTTTTAAAATTCGCTATAAAATGAATGATTATTTTTCTTTTGACAAAATTTGAATTCATACGAGAGATAAAAAGTATTTAGAGTCATACCGAACGTTATTTTGGCGGCAAGTTAGTTTATTATTTACTACAACAGGGAAATACGCACGAAATTTGTTTTATAATGTATTTACATATTTTGCGCGCCCCGGCGAGTCCGACACGGTGGAAAGTAGAAACAGAATATACTTTTGTCGGGCTGTCGGGGCTGTTGTTTTGTCGGACTGACGTCCCAGCGACCTTGCTTTTCATTGGCTGCTACTCAGATTTCGCCTTGTCGGTTTCGTCGGGGGTGTTGTGACTCCAGCTTTAGACGTAAAATGATGATAGTGAGGTACGTGGGGTCGAACGTCTCGTCGACAGCGAGGTCGTTAGAGACGGAGCAAGTTGCTCAGCAAAGCAGAAACGGAGAGGGAAGCGGCTATGGCTTGTAAAGGCTGTTCACGACAAAGTGAGCACTTTTGAAATCAACTTTTGAAAAATGCCACTACTCCCACCTGCTGCACATATTTTAACGGGCGCACTGAGTGAGTGACACGCGCCCAGTAAAGTTGGTAACGTTGGAGGGAAAGTAGTTCCATATCTCAACGTCGAATAAAAAGTGTTAGGCAACCATTTGTATTAACATAATTATTTCTTTCGCTTTTTTGTTTTTCTATACAGCGAAGTGTAAACATGAACAGATTTGTAAAATATTTCTGATAGTTACACCGTTTCACTCGACCGACTAACGAAAATAGTGATAAGAAGACGGAAGAATACCCAACGGGTATACAATTAGATCTTAAGCAGGGCTATCAAAAGTGCTCATTTTACCGTGAACATCCTATAGTCAGGATAAGGAACCATTCCAGCCTTCGCCTGGGATGATCTCGGGAAGCCATGTATACACTGTGTTTATTAGTAACATGGCAATTTTTGTATCAACAATTACGGAAACGATACAAAAAAGCTGAAAGAAACTTTTATGCACATCCTTAAGTGTTCACTTTACCTTGAACAGCCTTACGCTACTAGGACGGAAACAACAATGTGACTTTGGCAGGCTTAGCCATTCTGAGTTCCGACACTATAAATTCCTGTTCACGGTAAACTGAGCACTTTTGAAAGCCCCGCTTAAGATCTACTTGTATGCACATTGTGTATTCTTGTGCTTTATGCAAAATTAACATTGCCATGGGCCTCGTCACTTTATTCATGCGTCGGTCATGTGCAATTGTGAAATAATTACAAACGAAAATGTTTTACATACCTTGCTCATTTTTACACTTCGATGCAAAAAAAAAAAAAAAAAGTGTAAGACGTAATTTAAACTATCACAAATGGTTACCTGACATATTTTATTCGACATTGTGACATGGAACTACTTTCTATTCATCGTTACCAACTTTACTGGGTGTATGTCTCTCAGCTCGCCCACTAAAATATAATGCAGGTAATGATAGTGAATTTCTTCTAAGGTTGATTTCAAAAGTGCTCATTTTATAGTAAAGAGCCTTTAGTAACACGACTGAAATGATCGTGGTCTCGTTCGATCGAGTATACGACTGTGAAGCGAGCGTGACCTTGAGTTGGCGATATGCGTGCATGAGGCGCTGTTGGGGGCCTGCGGCGACTGGCGTTCATTTTAAGCATCGACGAAAATTTCGCGTGGTATATCTCGCGACTCTGATGAGCCAGCGAGGTGATTTCGGTGCCAAACGAAATATCTCGTCTCGTTTTGTTGATTTAAACCGTAAGAACCAACCATCCATTCCCGTTTTCGGGACTGGCGAGTGCGGCTGCCGATGTATGAGGGCGAGGCCAGAGGAATATCCAGCCACTTGTTATTTATACTTACTGACAAAAAATTGAGACACCAAGAAGGAATACTCCAAATTGGAATTAATTTCGTCCACGTGCATGCTATCGCTGGGCGTGTAAATCAGAATTGCAATGATTTGCGACGTCTAGAAAGCCCATCAGATGGCATCAGTGATTCAACTACGATTATGGCGATAGCGATATCAAGATGTGTGAGAAGCGTTACACTCCGTGAACACAGCGAGGGAAGATCATCGAAAAAAATTGCATGCCTATTCCTTGTAGGCGTATTAGACAGCATTACTAGCACTTTACTGAGTTTGATAAGGGCCTGTATTGTGGATCTGCAAGAGGTTGGGTAGACGTATCGTGTAATTGCTAGGCATGTGCGACATTCCACTGTCACAGCGGCCTGATTTTGGAACTAGTGTGTAGGCGAGTATTCTCACGCACGTCAGGCGAATGTTCGGGTAGACGAAGTCAGAGCACGCCAAGGAGGGTTCGCAGTATTACGAAAGCCCATGAGATCGGCGCCTGTCATCATAACACAGTTACTGAACACTATACAACTCACAGTTTCATCAACCTAAATGTATAGGCGACTGGTATCCAGGAGCGGATCTAGGCTGTTGGTTTTTGTTTGTGTGTGTGGTGGGACGGGGATATCATCTTCCCATTGTGCACGTGCAGGCATAGACTTTCGGTTTGTGGAAGGGAGGAGGGCAATATCTCATTACAATTTTAAGAAACAACATTAAATTAATGAAATAAGCTTGTATTTAAAAAAAAATTATATTTTTTATTTCAAATTTTTAACATCTACAGTACAGTTTTATATCAGTATGAGAGTTTTTTTTTTTTTTTCAGGGGAAGGGGGGCATTTCTCCTTCCTAGATCTGCCCCTGGCATCTGCAAGACTACGAGTTCATCGTTCTGTGCGCAGGCTGCTTGTCAGCACCAGAGGTAATACGGCAACGTTTGGTGCGATACCTAACCGGGAGGTATGGCGTTACGGCAAATGGCACCGCATCACGTTCAAATATCAATCTCACCATGGACGATTGTCGTGTGCGAGTATGACTATGCAGAGAGGATAGAGCACGTTCTGCGATTTTTGTGGAGAGACACGCCAGCATTAGTTTTGGGATCCTGGCGTGGAGAGCCACATAACCTACGGAATGACCTCGATATTCGAGAGTTTATTATGCAAGACATATTCACCAGTAAACTAGTTTCAGTCTCGTGCATATAGCAACAACGAGATGTCCACAAGTGTTTTAGCATTCAAATCCCTGTGTGGGTATCTAAATATAGTTTTGTAAATTACTGAATAGAAATATTGACACTACTTATTCCAGACATTTGGCTTTTACAGTTTCCAATGTTAAGGTTGCTATGTGAGTGCAATATCGAAAAGAAAAAATCGAAAGGAAAAGAGTACAAAAATAAACAAAAAAGCTATGGTTTTATGCCTTTCCTACCTGCCCCAGATAAATTGGCTGGGTTCACTGGAGGAACCACAAATATTTTTAACATGCCTAAGCCTATGTCTAACGAGCAAAAACAACTGGAGGAAACCTGTCGTCATAATCGCACACCAGAGGTTATTCCGATGAGTTTAAAAATAGGCAACAGAAAAAATATTCCAACATGTTTATGGCACAACACATCAGATGATGAAAGGATATATAGATTGTTCGGAAACTAAACGCCCAAAAAAATATATAGTGTACCATATACATAAACAGAATATTAAAGAAGATATGAGGCTTTGATATTGGGGTTTGAAAATGTATTTTCGCTTAATGCCTTGTACTTTCTGCCAGCGGTAGGGATGGCGGCCATTTACCCACAGCACGTCCCACGCTGTTGAATGGGACACGCCCATTTGGCGCGCTATGGAGCGTGTACTAGTGGAGGGCATGTCGTTGATGTGCTGACGTATCATTTCATCAAGCCGAACACTGCGCATAGACTGAGGACGACCAGCATTAGGAATGTGTCTCTACAACGTGGGAAGCATAAGTCACCTTTTTGCTGTGGACGTTGTAGGCGCTGTACAAAGGATTCGGCAGAATTACGTCTTCAAAACACTATTTTCATTGGTTCATATCCCGATTAAAATTCCGTTTAGGTATATGGTGTTCTGTATATTTTCGACTTTATTTTTCGTAATGAATCACCTCCCGCAGTTGGGCCTTCAATTTCAGAACATCCTGTATGTATGTCATCCTGTACTGCACCTGAGTGCAGTATCGAAGAGAATAACTTCTATCTCGGGTAATTGCTGAGAAGTTCTCTACGAACATTCCCGTTCTCCTGCGGGTGCCGCCATACAACTTTGTAATAATTTCGAGTGTATGTGCGTATAAATAGATATGTGTATATATACACACACACGCACTCGCTCATATATATTATAATACGTACAAAACACTTGGAGAAATGGAAAACTTCAATGTCACAGAGCACCGTACGAACCTACTAGAGAACTGCATACATTATTTACTTTGACTTATCAAGATATGCAACCAATAATACACTTCTTTAAAATACGTACATCAACTACATAGTTTTATACTGTACCCAGAATAATATTATTTAGCATTTATGCGATTACAGGCCAGGTTATTATTTCACAATTGCCATCTTTCATCATATATAAGGAAAAAGTCAGTTCAAAACGTAAACTATTTCAATACACTTGCAGATATTTTCTCCAGTTAATATTGCATCACAGAACGAATAATACTACAAACAAATTTGAGATCGTTTTTTCAAGAAGATTGAAGCTGATTGAGGCCCCATATTCAGCTCCTTCAGCTCACAGCTCAAAAACTGACAAACACAGAAATCATTTTGCCTCACCAACCATCATTTTTCCATGATGATGTAAGAATTGCCACGCACCTATACATTTCCCTAGTTAAAACAGTGGCGGTTCCAAATTTTGCGCTGATACGCGATGGCATTTAGTATTAACTGCTATCTCAGACATTTCCTTTTTCACTGCGTGCGTTGAATTTGGCAAAAAAAGAAGTTTGTTCGAAACATACGAATTGCAAACTTGGTGTCACAATTGCTTGCAGTAAATGAAATAATTACATTTCGTCTCGGTCGCTGTAGCAAAGTGAATTGCGTTACTATGTTCTGCAGAGATTCTTTTTCGCCCCTTAGGCTTACACCGTGATGTGCAAGGATCCATCCCTCACCAACGATAAACGGGTCTGTGAGCAATTCCCCGTTCTCTCACTCCCTTTGTAAATTGTAAATCTGCGTACGCTTCTTAAATTTTTCCACGGGGCAGATAAGATGCTCGAATGGCTAGTAGATTTAAGCACAGGGTGTTTGTTGTTTCTAAGAGAGCCCAGCGATCCATTCTGGTCTCATTTGACCAGTTTCCCCGCCCTATCCATTTCCATCCCTGAGTCTTTTAGCGTATACCGTCAGTAATGCTTGGCTCACAGCCATCCGTCGCTTCCGTCAGTCGCCCGTTCGTCAGTCAGCCATTCGTTGGTTTTTACGCCCGTCAGTTGAAAGCGACACACAACAGTCCGTCGTCCGTCGAACCGTCAAGCCAGAAAATTTTCAGTATTACCACCCAACAACACTAACTTTCTCGCGCACTGTCAAATATTTTTAATGAATGTAATAAATACACTCTCTTTCCCTTACGTAATTTATCAGCTTATCCTCCGAAAATCGATAAGTCATCTTTAGTTCAATTCAAAGGTGGAACGTAAACACGTAAACAACTTCACTGCCTTGTGTATTTAAAAAGAAAAATATTCATACAATAAACAAGTGGCTGTTTTCTGACAGCCATGTTCAAGGAACGATATTACAAGGCGGTGGCCCATCCGTCCGTCCGTCGAAAGTTAAAGTTTCAGATATATTTGACGGGTTGGCGGATAAAAAAAAGTTGCCCTGCGATTAGTTGAAGATCACGTTACCGACGGACGGATAGGCGACTGACGATGAAACGGATGGCTGTGAGTCCAGCTTAATGAGGAAAACTAAAGGTGAACCCACAACCATTCGTCACATCCGTCAGTCGCCCATCCGTCTGGCGGTCACGTGATCTTCGACCAATCGCAGGGAAACTTTTTTTTATCCGCCAACCCGTCAAATATATCCCAGACTTCAACTTTCGACGGACCAACGGATGGGCCACCGCCTTCTGACGACATTCCGTAGACGCGAATACGCACTTTGAAATAAAATGCAAGACGCTGGATATGTGTCTATTCATCTAGGTGGTAAATTTAGAAATTTGAAACTTAAACAGTAATTCAGTATCAATTTTTACCCCGTAAAAAAATTATTTCCCCAAAATGTTTCTGTCTTAAATATGCATTTCCAACCAAAATATACCTTCTACGAAAGAAAGATCGCTATGTTAAGTTGTCACGCTGAAATTTTGCCGGACAGAAGGATCTGCGGACCACGGATTGTTGTGAGTCGCTTTCAACTGACGGATTAAGAAACAGACTGATGACTGATTGACGGACGGGCGACTGACGCGTGCGACGGATGGTTGTGAGCCCACTCCCAGCTTAATACAGCGGCTGATTGTGTAATATTCTGACAGGCGAAAATGTGTAGGCCGTCGTTGTTCAAACGACTGGGTCGTATGTGGCTGTGTTGGTGAGTCTGGAAGGACTGAGCAGACCAGGATGGTTGTTGTTCGGGTTTTCCCAGGGCTATCATGGCCAAGTGTGTGTATATGTGTTGATAACAGTTAACCCTGGTTGGTTTTTATATCGTTTATTATTGTGTTTGCATGTCATATTCTGTTTACCTTGTAACTTACAAGAATTATCTCCACTGTCTTATGTGTGAGAAGATAGTTATTTAGTCAATTTCCTCCCTACCCCCCCTCCACACCCTTCCGACACCACCCCAAGGGTTTTCCACGATTGCTGTAAAACCGTTCCAAGGTCGGAGTGCAACTACTTTACCTCCTTCTGGGCCTGTGCCTCTTTTATTAGGCTATTCACGGTAAAGTAAACACTACTTTTGAAAGCCCTGCATAGGATCTACGTCTTCCCCCCAATTTGTATCCTTCCATCATACGCACGCTTAACATTGCCATGTATAAGGTTTATTCTATTCAGGTTAGGAACGAAACGTGTTTTATTTTGGGAGAGTTTGGTATAAGGAAAATTTCCTCCGCTAGGAGCGTAATATTCCAAAATGTAACTTTTAATCGAAATTTTAAGCTACGCGAATGATAAAAGAGAAAGATTTTACATTTGATTTATGATTATTATAATTATTCTGTTTTTTTTTTAAACATAGAAAATAGAGAAAATCTGGTACATTGCCGACACTAGCGCTAACCTATTGGCGAAAAATTTTGGTTACCAAACTTCTAGCATTGATCTTTCCAACCTGTAGTAGAAATAACCGTAGCCATGGACCGCACCACTTTATTCGTGCGTTCATCAAGTGAAACTGTCAAGTTTTAGGAATAAAATGTTTTACTAATATGCTAATTATTACATTTACACCCATAACACAAACACAAATTAAATAAAATGAACTTACTGTCCAAAAATTGAAACGTCAAACTTCTGATACGACGGTATAGGCTGTTCACTGTAAAATTAGCACTTTTGAAAGCCCTGCTTAGTATCTACTTGTACGCACGTTGTGTATTCTTCCACCTTATGTAAAATTAACATCGCCAAGGGCCTCATCATTTTATTCATGTTTCGGCCATTTGAAACTGTAAAATTAAAAGAAAAGTAAATAATTTACAAATTTCCTCCTTTTTACAGCTTGATGTATAAAAAAAAACAGAAACTTAAATATTATAGTTGGAGTTTTCACAAATGGTTCCCCAAAATTTTTTATTCGACGTTAAGATATGGAACTACTTTCCATCTATCGTTTCCACTTAACTGGGCGCATGTCCCCCAGAGCCCCTGTTAAAATATAGGCAGGTAGGAGCAGTGACTTTGTTCTAAGGTTGATTTTAAAAATGCTCACTTTGTCGTGAACAGTCTTTAATACATATGGAACTGTTTTTCCTACCTCGTTGCCAGCTTTACAGACAGCAAGCTAGTTAGTGTGCCCGTTCCGTTGAAGAAAACACAGTGACGGGTGGTGATTATTTTCAAAGGTTGATTTCAAAAGTGCTGACTTTAAAGTGAACAGTCTATCCATGCCGGGATTATGTGGCCAAGGGATGTTATTGTCTGTGGATGTCAGTGATAAAATGACGAAGCTTCTCTGCCATATTTTGACGCCCACAACATTGGAGACGTCCGCCATAACTGAATTGATATACTGTTGTATCAGAGTTTGTTGATATTTAGCCTGAGAGTTAATCTTCAATAGCTTTTATTTGTTTAAAAACTTCCACATTTTACATGAATTAAATACAAAACCTGCTTCAATACTTACAATGATGTTTTGGGTGTCACATTATGGCGATGGACGAAGATACAGCTTCAAGTTTGCGACGCCATGCCAGCCCCTCACCTTCTCGACTCCACGTATGTGGAGATGAGGCAGAAACAGTGATGGTTCACTCTCAGTCTCCTACGTGATTCGTTTGCGAGCACCGAGTCGGTGCTCGAGTGGTTTTCGGAACCGACTGTGATCACGGAAGCATCTCTAGGGGATCTCGGTGGTGTAACAGTTAAGACTTCTCACCTCTCACCACAGCGGATGTTGCTGGTGGTCGGCGGGTTTTCTCGAGGCACTCCCGTTTTCCCCCGCCCTTACATTCCACCGCTGCTCTATCTCCACCTCTCTCAAGGCCTCGCTGTTTAGCGCCTACCAAAATCTCTCAGTTCAACTTAACTTTCTTTACTATAATCACGTGGCGTAGAACTCAACATTTCCTTTTTTTTTTCCTCGAGAGATTGATACGTATGCGTCCATAGTCTAAAGATAACGTATACTGATTATTCGTCTTTTGCGCATCTACCCAACATTGACCTACCCCAAACCCATACAACTGTCAAAGTCACATGGTCAACAGTGACGAACGTGTTTGTTTATGTTTTAATTTAAAAAAAATACAAGCTCGTTTATGTGAATAAATTACTTTCCAAAATTCGAATTTCATATAATTGCATTAAAATTGGCTAGAAGAATTATAAAAATATATCAAAGCGTTTGTTTACATATCTGAAATCAATTCGTATATACATAGTTTATAATAGCCACATTGGGAGGAAAGCAGTTCAATTTTGGGACACGGATACTGGATTGCGCAGCCAGCGTGATCACTCTACCCGTTTTCTCTCTACGTATGCGTCACTTGGTTGAGTGAGGAGAGAGAGATATCCTTCTGTCATAGAGAAGACGCTACCAGTATAAACTACTCGGGTAGCAACACGATGGAGCCACGAGCATACCGAGGCGATTACAAAGCAGCCTTATGTTGGGCCAGGAACTAACTCCAAAAAACGTGGAGAAATTCTGTAATGTCTTCACTCCTTCTTTAGTATGTTTGATATACAAATGTTCTTATAGGCTCTTCACGGTAAAATGAGCAATCTTGAAAGCCCTGCTCAAGATCTACTTGTTGCACGTTGTGTATCCTCCCGCCTTATGTAAAATTAACATTGCCATGGGCCTATCACTTTATTCATGGGTCGGTCAGGTGAAATTGTGCAATAATAAAAACATGAAATTTGTTACAACTCTGGGCATTTTTACACTCCGATGCATTAAAGAAAACAGAAAGCGAAAGAAATAATTTAAGTTATCAGAAATGGTTAACTAACACATTTTATTTGACATTAAGAATTGGAACTATTTTCGATCTATCGTTGCCAACTTTACTGGGCGCATGTCATTCAGTGCGCCCGTTAAAATATATGCGGGCAGGGCAGTGACTTCTTTCTAAGGTTGATTTTAAGTGCTCACTTTATCATGCACAGCCTTTACCGTGGACAGATGACCAGTAATTCCACGAGAGGTTGGCGTGGGACGTGACTTACGCAGCCCGAAAAATATTCTAATTATACATAGACGACGTGATAATAGCTCAACACTGGCAAATAATGACCTATATCAAGACAGTAGAACGGAGAGTGGAGATATTTGGGCGGCCCTCAACAGCGTGATCTTTGAGGGCCGACCAGGTTGGAGCGATGTGAGAATGGAGCAGGGCTGGAATACACGTGCGGGGTAACTGGGAGAGCCCCCCCGAAAATCTACCTACCAGCGTCATCGTCCGGCACGATTCCCATGTGCGAAAATCCGAGAATGATCCCGCCGAGAATCGAAACTGGTTCGCCTCGGGGGGGGGGGGGGGAGGGGGTGGTAGCCTGGCCACAACACCATCGTGGCCCTCGACTGTAGAAGTTACTGATATTAGTAATTGAATTATTTATAGCAAATCAGTTTGTCACAAAAAATCACCATACCTACCCAGCACTGAAGCAATCCACATTTGTAGCTCATGTCTTACCCACTTTCACAGGCAGGAAAAAAAATCAGTAATTGCACTAAACAAAAAAAGTAATCAGCAGTCAGGTCTAGGTATACATGGACTACTGCTGGCAGTTATGTTGTTAACGCCATTTGCAACTGCACGCTATCAGACCAGTAAAGTAGCGTACTTCATTAACACGTACCGTTATATGTGTTAGAGAGATGGCGAGGGAGATAGAGTACTTTTTTTTTTGCTACTCTAGACGAGCTGTAAAGGTCAACATGTAGATTTCTCCAGTCATAAGATTCTAATCTTTGTCGATTATATAATGCCGGGACATTAATGACACATTAAAAATAACTGTAATTCTTCTTGAAATGGCGGTTTTTACAGGAAAATGGGGGAAGAAGAACGAGGAACTCAAGCCTTTAACAGCCGGAGTTATTGACAAATTAATGGCGGTCCATAATTTCTCCCCTTGGTACATTTTTTTAAATATAAGGTTTTTAATAGTTATATTTAGCTTTTACTCAAACATATACGTGTATTTTGTATTTAAGCTAACGGTGATGGGAAGGGTGAATGAGTGATATTTCTAAAGTTAAAAATAACTCAAACACATCAAATGACTTTTCGTCTTAGAAATAACGCGAGCGAACACTCGATTGTTCTTAGTCGAAGAAGCATTATGTGACGTGTTGGTTTCCTGGTCAGCAGTACTGTCAACCCAACAACACTAAATATATATATTTGTGTATGTGCGTTCAGCATAGCTTACAGAGCCTTCAAAAATGATTCACGACAGAAGCCATGTTACTGATCTCTTTGGTAAAGATCTATGTATTGTAGCTACACTGATTGGCGACATCACTGGAATCTTCATCATCTTAAAAATTATAATAAACAATTACTCCTCGTATTTAGCATTAGTTTAAGATGAATTGTATGGATAATTTATACAATGCCGTATCAGTAGCTTGCGAAGTCACTTTGATTCTTATATACAGAGAGATTATGTAATCCCTATCCATTCGTGGGAAATCGCTAATATATATTGTTTTCTTTTTGGCATTGAAAATGTTCGCCGTTGAAGAGAGGATAGCTGTGGTTCGTGCTCGTCTGAGAGGACTAATGTACGATTCAATTAGAGTTGATTTCACATGAAGGTTTAGGAAACCTGGCCCCACAAATGTGACCATTCGCCATCTTGTCAACAAATTCAATCGCACAGGTAGAGTAAAACATTCCACACAGTAGATTGTGGAACATCAAACTTACGACTGAGACACAGAGTCGGTGCACGATGGCTTCGTTCAATGGCTTCCTGAATCCATTGCACGGTGTCTTCAGGTAGCCTACATATGGTCAGCCTGAATGCTCTTCGTCCTCAACACTCCCTGTGCGATTGGATTTGTTGACAATACGGCGAATGGTCACATTTGTGGGGCCAGGTTTCCTAAATCTTCGTGTGCAATCAGCTCTCACTGCATCGCACATTAGTCCTCTCAGACAAGCATGGACCATGGATATCCCCTCTTCAATGGTGAAAATTTCCAGTACCTGAAACCAAATCAAGATATTTCTAACGATTTTACACAAATGAATAGGGAGCTTATAATCACCCTGACAAAATTATTTCTCAAATGTTGCGTTTTCAGTTCTCATGTGACTATTATCAATGAAACAGAAAATAGGTGGCAGTTTATTCGATCGTACTCTGATATTTATGACCTTAACATTTTTGAGAATAATTTATAGCACCAACAAACGTATGTGGAACTACCCCAAACAATCTTCCAAGAAACGAAATTCCGTATACACGAGTATGATTTCATGGAACTGAAGGGCGGGGTCCCTTAAGAGTGCAGATCATTTGTCTTGTGATATGAGCAGTGGAGTGATAAACAACATGGCGTCATAATAATATTGTTAAATATTCTTAGTTCTCATGCTACTATACGTAAAATTTCCTATACTAACTGTTTCTGTCATTGACATCAAAATTATCTCTAAAAAATTTTCTTACAGTTGTTCAATTTGTATTTTTCACAAATAAGATCAAAAAGTTAACGAACTGTCATCAGAAAATATTCATAAAAATCTAATCCTCAATGTTTTCTCAAGACAAATTGAAATAAACCGTTCTGAATGTGAAAATGTATGCCTATCAAGTGACTTTGTTTAGATAACGGTAACATCCAGCAAAGAAAACATCATTATAACAATATAATTGGAAAGTAGATAATCTCAAACTAAAATATTTTTTAGCTGGTTTGGAATCTTGGCAGAATGAGACAAAGAGAGTCGTTACAATACTGGGCAACTGCTAACGAAATATTAATACGGAGGTGTATCTTCGAACCTATTATGTCGTGCATTAAATAAAATAATGTATTAAATAAATGTAAGTAAAAGTAGAATTTATCCAAAAATAAGGCACTTTTATGGGTACACAAGTCTAGAACGCTTGTGATGGATTACATTTAGGAACAACCAAGCATGGGGCATTTTTTCAAAGGTTTGATTCAAAAAGTGTGAAGAAATCGCAAATAGACTATAGTCCGGGAGTGGTTTAGAAAGTTGTGAAGACCTCACGCCGGCGCAAACAACAAACCTGCATATACTTAAATGATCTGCGGGCGGAAATAAAACTTCGGTGTGTGGTAGTATCTTCACCATCTGGCTTTTACTTCGTCATGTGTGACTCGACAAGGTAAACATTTCTATTTGTATTAGCCTTATTCTGTGGTGGTGATATGCTGCAGTACGTTTTTCACACTACAAATTTCTAATAACAATTATTAATTTAAATCTACTTATTACGGCAGCTTGTTATTTCGCACACTGTAAAGGTATCTACAAAAGTGTGTAATCACGATTTCCCGTTCGTTGTGTCAATGGTGATTCGCAGATCATGGATTACGAAGTTCGTGGTTCGCAATGTGTCATTCTTCTTCCATCGTTCATCTAACGTCTCGTACTCCATGTTCGCTGCAGAGAACAAGCTTTCAACGAAAATAGGAGATGATATTGATCCTAAATTCTGTCGAAACTACGAACTGGAAAACTTTTCACAGTGGGAAAGATTTGATAACTTAAACGGTTTTACTGAGTATGCAGAGAAAATCTTGTTAAATTTTTGCTGCAAATAAACTAGATCTCATGAAGTCTGGGGCTAGTGAAACCGTAGGATGAATCTTTATAACAAGACATTGTAACACCTAAATTTTCAAAGCGGCTAGTGTATATCTGTGGATAAATCAGCCAGTTTCTGAAGAACAAAAAAATTACGAAAGAGCAAATAAACTACAATGTCGAAAAAAAAAAAATATTTTCGCTACCTACAGAAATTTTTCAAAAATGTGATCATCGGAAACCTTTCATAAATTAACTTAGTATTAGTCTGGGCGATCGTGAAGAGCCTGGGTGATCAAAAACGTCATTCAGTATACCTTAACAGAAAACATTCGTATAATTTTTAAGCCTTTCTCGTTTCAGTGGCGTGTAGTTTGTTGCATGCGCGTTAATACCTATGCAAGTTGGATAGTTTTTGTGATTTCGTATTTTAGTAACACGAGAATTATTAAAACTTTCTTCGTCTGTATGCACGACGCTACGTTTTCCATATCAGCGTAGTAACACGTGTATGCTTCAGAAGTGTGGAGATACAGTTTGTAGTTGCTTTGTGCTATGGGTGTTCTGTCTGTATACCCATGGAATAGAAGTATAGCTTTGAAAGCGCTGCTTAATATCTAATTGTTTGCACAGAGTGTATGCCTCCGCCATTGCAAAATTAACATTTGTTTGGGCCTGATCACTTTATTCATGCATCGCGTCGATCAAGTGAATTATTAGAAAACTAAATATTTTGCCCTTACATGCATTAAGAAATAAAAAGGGAAATAAATAATTTAAGTATTCGAATCTGTTTACCTAACACTTTTCAATATATGTTAAGAAACGGAATTACTTTCCCTCAGTCGTTACCAACTTAATTGGGTACATGCCATTCAGCGTGCTCGTTAAAATATACGCAGGTAGAAGCAATGACATTTTTCACAGGTTGATTTCGAAAGTTCTCAGTTTACCGTGAACAGCCTTTACGTGAATTTCGTGTATGAATTTTGCAGAGGCCCAGGCTTCTCAATCCTTTACATACTAGGGTCACAGTTCTTTATTCTTTGGTTGCTGTCATGCCGAGAGAAATTTTTTACTCTGCTTAATAGGATGTGGTACGGTCACATTCCTTCTGAGTATTACCGGCTAAGACTTTCGACATTGAGTCAAATTACTAGAGACATGCAAAATTCGCGTTATTATTCGGCATTAGGCTGAAATCAACAATAGTGTCTGTACTGGAACCGGCGTCGATTCTTCATTGGCTGCAACATAGGTGTGAAGCAACGCCCTTTCCAATTGAAATACACGTGATTGAGAGACACAACTGTGGAAGTGTTCGTTTATTGGCGCAGAGTTATTCCGGCCGTGTCAGCAACTTACGTGTATGCAAAGGTACACGTGTTTAAAGTCTAACGTGTCCCCAACTAATAACGCGATTTTGCTGGTGTCTACAAATCACGCACTAAAATTTCTAAGGCTGGGTGCGAATCATCTGTATGTGCCTACGAAGACGTTAACACTCCAATGGCTGTTGGACTTTGTGTTACGTCTCCGCTTTTCTCGCCGACTCAGAACTCACCTCAGCTCTACCGACGAATGTCTGTTATTGGTCTGCACGTGCGCATTATGTGTGTTGTTAATCCGTAATAGTTCTTAAGATGTAACTGACTGCGCACGAATGTGGTGCGTAGTCTCTCTGGTGTAATTTTCTAGACTTGGTCGAGCTTTGCTTGTATAAGGCGGAGGATTATCCTGGAAGTATATTCCATTCACGGTTTCTTCGGCCTTTTTGAATCAAACCTTTGAAAAATCTCCCCATGTATGACGTGTTTAGTTATTTCCTAAATACGCCCTGTATCACAAGCGTTTTATTCTTGTGTTCATAAAAGTTACTTTTTTTCCTGTTAAATTGAAATTTTATTAATATCTTATCTATAAATTATAATGCTTCATTGATAAATAACTTGAACAAAAAACAGGGATAAAATGGTTATGTTGGTAACGTCTAGTGAGAAACAATTCTTATACAAAATATCATTACAACTGAGTGCGCACGAATGTGGTTCGTTGCCCCTCTGGTGTAATTCTCCAGACTTGCTAAACTTAGTTTGAACGAGGCGGAGGAATTTCCTGGAAGTAGAACATTAGCAGGGCTTCATAAAAGGCTGAAGTAACCGTGAATGGATTATAGAGCTTTAGCAGGGCTTCAAAAATGTTTGAAATAATCGTGAATTGACTACAGTCGTATTTGTGGATAGTGTTCAGAAACGTATTACATACCTGTGCTGTTTTATTCCGCCGAAAGGTTTTTTTATTTGATGAGCAGATATTTTATTAAATGTTTCGTGTCTACTAAAGTAAATAATTAATTGAAGAGGTAGGTGCGTGACTTTTTCAAACTCGGAGCTTATTAATAAATCGTTGCTTGTATGATACACTGGCATAGTGTTGAAAGCGGTTTAAAGAACTGCCCAGAGCGTGTCAAAAAACACTTTCGTCCAATCACATATTGAACACTAGACTATGTAAGTGTTTGAAGTTCAACAGACCGCCGAAAGAATTTTGAAAATGTACGTACCTCTACAATGAGAAAAATAATATGGTTGTGGAGACCATCTAGACTGTTAAAATAGGGACAACCATCTGATGTTTTATATAGATTACGTAAATATTGTTTACATAGAAGTGACACCAACAAAACTGTTTGTTGTATTTCTAATTATGATTGTATTTACTACTATACGTATGGTTGCAGAGTACTGCGCTGCTACTACAACAAAACAGATAGTACTCCCACCAGAACAACTAAAAAAATACAAATGTGGGTTGTTCCCACAACAGTCCAGTGGCGTATATTCCATTGACTCAAGGTAAGCAATGCTTACCCAATACATATTGGAAATATTTGACCCTTTATAGTTTTCGCATTAACTTTCAATTTAAACACATTTAAATCTGAGCTTCCCGTGTCTGATTCGACAAACAGAGTTTTCGTAGCTCCCGTACTGTACACGCATAGTGCTGCTATCTAGTATTTATTTCCACAAACGGGAGCGACTAGCGATGAATCGAACTCGCAAGCGAGTTACTCTGCCGCGTTCCTTCGGCAGGGTAAGGAGTCGTTCGGTTTGCGTACTCCAGTCCTCATTTTTCCTTGGTAAGTGGATTAAAGTGTTCGGGAAAACGGGAGTTTTCTTATAATTTTTAATATATTCTCTAAATAATATTCAGTTTAATTATTATTACATTAATTTTGTTTGTTGGTATTGCTGTTTATGCTAACAATATTAAGATGGTGCCTAAAACCCATCAGATGACTGTCCCTATTTTGACCTTCTATATGGTTCCTGCAGTTATATTTTTTTCCCCGGTGCACCCATGAATAATTCATCGTGAGATTTCTCAAAGAATTTTCACGGAGTTTACGTGTAGATATTGCTGTACATATCTCAGCAAATAGCGTTGCGAAGCTATGCACGTCCAGATACATGAACATAAATCGTTCTCACTGGTCATTTTTTGACCTCTGCGAAGTTCAGCCAAGCGTTTAATTGACCATGCAAGTTTCTTAGCAATTTGCATACCTGTCATGCCAGAGAAAGCTGCCCATAGCTTGCAGCCATAAACCGGATCCATAGACATTTAACTGCTTATTTTAAAATGCACATCTCGGTTGGGTACGTAACCAACTGCACTTACAAAAAGGTCTTGTGAAAAAAAACACGTGTTAAGTAACGCCTTGCTAGCATAGATTACTATTTCTTTTAAAAGCAGTGCCGTAAAGGCCAGCTTGTAAATCACTAGCAACAGGGCTAGTTTACAGCAATAACTGCTTTTATATAAAAACTCAGTAATGTTATGCAATTAAGTTGTGGAGTCTAGAGAAGTCGGCAACGATGGCGCCCGCTTGCCTGAACGTAACTCCCTTGCAGCGCCTTTGAAGTAAACTTTTAAATAATTATGAAAATATGTGCAAAATAAACGACTGCTAAGTAGTAATTGTAGTCCAAAACTCATTTGAAACTTTCAGCCTAGCTATAAACGTAATTTTTTGACCTTTATTTCTGAAAACATGTACTAGCTGAAAAATAAAATCATCTACCAATAGACAATCGGGTTATAACTTTACATAATTGAAAACTGTATCATTTGACTTTACTAAATCACCTTTGCGAAATCACTAATACACAGTATAACTTAAAGTTCAAGTTCAAGGATTTGGAAATAAATTTTTAAATCTTCGCATAAATGTGAATCTTACTATGTAAATCACTTCATATCACCCAGGAATGTCTTTTGCATGTACTTGTTCTTAAATAAGTTGTGGCCTTTGTATAAAACTTTAAACAATTTTGAAAACTAAAATGTTTTCTTAATTATCCACTCATAAGTGTTCTTCTTTCTCTCTTAAAGTTCGTTTGACATTAATTTTATTTTGAAAATATAATATTACCACAAGCTTTGGCTAAATAAACCGAAATAAATATCGAATCTCGATAAAACAGACTTACATTACGTCCATTTAACCTCTGACTGATTCTCGGCAAAATGGCTGCTTGACTTTCACTTCAATTTTCAACTTTCGAAACAGTGGTTTCAAAAGTGTGTGACTTTTAGCTTTGACAGTTCCACTCTGTCATACTCGATAAGAAACGTGTCGATAAGCAAACGTAAATCAAGAACTTATAGTCAAATGCTGAAGTTTTCAATTGTGTAACGACCTTTATGATGTCATATTTTTAAAGGCAAGTTGGTAAAAGCGCACATCAAGCCAGAACCTTGCAGGTCAACGCGATGGAGAATTCTGATAACCATGGTAGGTCCTTTGCGAATCCTTGCTTGGTGGTCTCAGTTACATAAAGTAGCTCAAAGGTGGCAGGCACCTTGATGTTACATTTAAAGATATACTGTGGAAAAATAATAACGACAGATTAACAAATGTGTCTTACACGGGTCCCGTAGCTAAGTGTGTAAACCACAACCTGGCTTGCAAGATAGTTCGCCTTAAAAGTCGGTAAGGTGTGGTAGAGTCGTGACAAATCACTCAGCCAGCCATTGGTCCTTGTTCTAATGACGCATAAAACCTCACCAAGGCTGAGTAACGCAGTTCATAATGAATCTTTCCAAATTACGAGCCTCGAAAAACACGTAACGATCACCTTTCCAACTCCCGCCAATCTTTTCCGTTACTTAAAATTTGATGGGGGGAAAATATTCCACGTATCTCGTTCCTATAAACATACATTGTTTTTCAGGCTTAGGCCGGTGTCACACTGTGCGTTTGTGCCGCTGCGGCTAAACGGGATGCGGTTTGACGGGATGGGCACAACACATTGATGTAAATGCGAGGTGTTACATTAGTGTGGCGATCACTTATGTGACACCTCGCATTTACATCAATGTGTTGTGCCCATCACGTCGAACCGGAGCGTTTTAGCCGCAGCGGCAAAAACACTTAGTACGACACCCGCCTTACAGCTCAAGTCCTCTTGCAGTGAATTTGAAAATAATAATTTTGTGTTGTTCTTTATTTACATTTTATTAGTTAATTAAATTGCATCGCAAGAGCATGGTTGTATATGTGTTAAACTATAACAGTCTATGAACACCGACGGGTAACACTCCATAATTTCCCGATCATGAGCAATGTTATCGCCGGTCAAATATGGCAGATATCAAGTCCAGCTAACAATATTGACGAATTTGTAGTTTCATAATTCGTATTTTCTGAAACGTTGCATAATTCAATTTTGAAGGTTTTAAAGCTAAAGCATTGACGTTACTAACTTTGAAATTGTATCATTATTTTATTATTCTAGATACCGCAACCTTTAAGCTGAAAACTTATTCTTTTCGTCAAGTTTTTAGGTTTACCCTGGACTTTGGTGGAGCGGAAATCCTAGAAAATTCAATCAGAATAACATGTCTCGTCTGAACGCCGCACACGAGACTCTTAAATAATTCACTTATAATTGTTTTACAGTTTATATATTTGTTTTCAAATTGTTGTCAAATTTTGAATAAAAAAACGATATGTGAGATAGCTAACTACGTTAATGCATGTATTTGAGATTTCTGTAGAAATTTTATGAAACATTACTATATTTTTGAGAAAGCAATAATACTCTGTGCATTGCGTGGCTATCGTATTTCCTTGTGATCGTACTGACAGGCGGCAAAATGTTGTATACACAGTCGAATCACATTATTATGACCTCCTGCTAGTATCCAGAGTAACCCCCTTCGCAGCACGGACAGCAGCTAGACAAGGTGGCAATCACCATGGCAGGTGCTGATAGGTCTCCAAGGGTATCTGGAGCCATGCTGTCTGCAATGCGTCCCACAACTGTTGAAGGGTGCATGGCGGAGGAGACGACACTCGGCGAACACGTCGATCGAGGTGATTCCACAGATGGTCAATTGGATTGAGATCGGGACTATTTGGGGGCCAGGGAATAACCTTGAAGTCTTGATCGTGCTCTTCCAGCCACGTGTGGACACTTCTAGCAGTGTGGCAAGGCTCAGTATCGTGCTGGAAGGTCCCATCCTCCCGAGGAAAAACACTCGTCATGTACGGGTGGACGTGATCGCCGAGGATGGATTCATAACCAAATCGATCAAGAGTGCCTTCCACCCGGATGATGGTACCTAGAGAATACCATGAGAACATTCCCCAGACCAAAACACTTCCCCCACCGCCTTGTGTTCGTCCAGCAATGGACGTCTCTCACCGGACACGCTGACATCCATCCATTCTATACAGCTGAAAACGTGTCTCGTCGGAGAAAGGCTACCCGTCGCCAATCAACAGCGGTCCAGTCGTCATATTGTCGAGCAAATTCCAGTCGTTTTCGTCGATTCACCTATGTTAGCATGGGTGCAGTCACCACCCGTCTACTCCCGAGCCCCAATCGCAGAAGGGTTCGCTGAACTGTTGCAATAGACATATGTCTAGGTGACCCCTGGTTCATTTGGACGGTGAGCTGTTCCGCTGTAGCCTGTCAGTTGGCCTTCACGCACCATCTTAGTCGACGTTAATCTCGGACATCAATGGCGCGTGGAATTTCCGCAGGTTCCACAACGATTATTCCCAATAGTGCCATTCGTCCACTCACGATACACTTTTACCACAGAGGCACGTGAACAGTTCACAAACGTCGCTGTTCCCGAAATGCTGACCCCCATGGCCCGAAAGCCGATGATCATCCCTTTACTGCATCCCGGTTAAATCCCCCCCCCCCCCTTTACCGATGACAGCAGGAAGCGCACTGTCTACAGCCAGCCTGTCGGTCGCATTATATACCCGCTTCACCTGCCTACGTCACGGGCCATACGTCATGAGATACGCGCTACAGATGGCACTTCTTACAGGTGGTAATAATAATGTGGTTCGCCTGTGTATTTCCCTTATATTGTAGGTCTACTCCTCATAGCATGGACCAATAAATTTTTACAAACGTCCCGAAAAAAAAACTCGTGTCGGAAAATCCAAAAATCCAAGTTGCCCTGCAAGTGATGTATCCGAGCATGTACACTTGCAAAACTTGAGAAATTTGTTAAATACTTCCAAAGGAAGGTATAAACAAATATTTAAAAAGTGCTGTGTTCCAGTATTAAGTCGAGGCGTATGTCCCCAAATACTTAACTAACCCTATGCCAGTGACGAACGTGCTTGTTTACGTTTGAGTTTTCAACTGATCCGTGCTTTTATATTAATAAAGTATTTTAACTTATTTAAATATGAATTAATTGCGTTAAAACTAGGTTACAGGAAGTAAACAAACATTTCAAAGCTCGTGTATAAACACCTCGAACCTCGAACCCTATCCACGTTGTTTTTCATAGTGCTATCTTCAAAAAGGAAGCCCATTGTTTGAACACAGAGAGTGATTCCTGCGCAACTGACACGCGCACTCTAACCCAGTTCTGCTGTTCAGTTTCTACAAGATGTCCCAAATCAGTATTTGCACTCTCTGAACGGGAATAACTGACAAACTGTTAGTGAAAATCTGATGGAACTGTTTGTATTTGCAGCTATAAGGACAACGTTTGGCGTGTGCGAATGTTAATAACAGTTACAAATATTCGAAATGTCACCTGTCAGCAGCAAGATATCATCTGCAACGCTGTAGAACAGAACAACATACAGTAGCTACAGTGGGTTTAGAGGCGGTCACAATCGCATCTCTCATTGGCATCCAGTGTCCGTGTTATTCAGAGTTCTCCTCAGATAGAATTCTCACTGTGTAAAATCTGATTATCTGTTCGGATACCTAACACTTCCCCTTTGACCTATCTACCTTCCAACAAATGTTCCAACCGGGAGTAACTGCACTGTATGTCTCGATGGTAACGTGGCAGTACACCGTCCTGCTGGGAAAAAAAAACCAGTTATCTAGATAGAGTTGCTGGTGAACAACTGGTACAATGTTTCCCTGCAACATGCTACAGTAAGTTTCACCTGTCATTGTTTCGTCAGATAAGAATGTCCCCAGAAGACCATCTGGTGGACATACCGGCACCACACTTTCAACCCAGGAAAACTAACTTTTTGCTCTGCGACAATGTGGGGATTTTCATCGGCCCAGTACACACACTTCACTTGCAGTGGTTGGCAGTTTTATTTAGGCTATGTTCGAGTTGAACAGCTGAAGACCCTCTTCAGCCAAGGGTACGATCAACTTGCCCTTCTTGAGCACTATACAGTTCTTCGATGCGCAACTGTTTGAAATATTTGTTTATATTTATTTACACCAGTGGGATATTACAAATAACATATATACAATAATAAATCTCCTTTAGCGATCAGTTTGCTCTAAGTGGAGACGAACTCAATTAAAAAGTTGCATACAGATGGGCAGTAAGGAGAACAAATATCAGATAAATAAACACAATCTGGCCATAAAACTAAACATATTGATCACAGTAACTATGCCTACGCGATTATATCGTAGGCAAAACAATATTATATGGCACACAAACTTTATACATAAACTTTGTAGGCAGAACACATGAACAGATATAAGCAAAATATAAAATATAACAGGAAACATAGTAGCAAATTATAATCATAGCAGTCATAATTGGAAATCCAAATACAGTTTAGACACACAGGTCGGAAATACAAATGAACTTATCATTAACACTAAGAGAGCATAGTAGTAAAATACAAGCAATAGAAGACGTAATTAAATATCCATTTATAGTTGGCTCACTTAGGTCAGTAGGGGATTTCAAGTTTCTTAAACACTAAGAAACAGATTAACATAATGATACACTTAGATAGGATAATTTTCTTAAATGATAGTAACATCATAGGTTTTCACAACATTGAAAATGGGCAAATTTAATAAAAAATAAAAGGGAATTGAGTCAGTATGATAAAGTATTATGCCAGTCATTAATGACTTTAATGATCCAGTCTTTCACAATTTTTTTGAATATTGCTTTGTTTTTTTGTAACTTAAATTCTTTGGGAATGGAGTTGTATAACTTATATCCAGAAAAAGTGAGAGCAGATAGACCATAATTAGTATTGACAGGATTTAAGTATAGAGTACCAGACTTTCTGGTATAGTATGTATGCGGTTGTCCTGCCTTAAGTTCATTATCTGAGAGCATTTGATGTATCGAATAGGCAAAATGTTACTTTTAATATAGACATCCTGTGTGCGATAGTACCTGGACCGTCCAAATACTGTTCTCAGTACTTTATTTTGTGCTATCTCTAGTGGTCTAAGGATACACTGTCTAGCTATACCCCAAACAAGGCTCAGGTATTGGAGGTGGCTATAAATTATAGAATAATCTGTAAGTATCATAATCCTATTAGGAACACCGTGTTCATGTAGTTTTCTTATGGCACCCAGACTAGGTAGAATTATTTTAAGCTTAAACTTATGATGGTTCTGCCAAGTAAGTTATCTATCAATAATTAAGATTAGGTATTTTAACGTCTGTGATTCAAGTTTTTGTGTGATCTGAACTTTTGTTTGGATAGTACGAGTAACTGAACATCTGACTGATTTAAAGATAACAAATGACAGTTTCTTGGAATTAAATATAATTAATTTAATCTGAAGAATTCACTCAATAAGTTCAAATCTTGTTCCAGGATATCAATAGTTCTGTAAATATGGCCATTATGTTCATAGAAAATGATAGCGTCATCTACATAGAGTTGCAGCTCACCATTTAGTTTAAGGTTAGACATGTAATCTATGTAGACAAGGAAGAGGAGAGGCCCATGGTCTATAATATCCAGCTATATTCGTGCTCTTATTCTTATGGCCTGTGTTAATTTCAACCCAGACTGAGTAGTGTGAGGCCTCAGATTTACCAAGTAATTTGCATTGCAAGTTGAAACTTACACATATGGCAAGTCCCCCACCTAGTGTGACACTCTACACGCAAAGTAATCTGTGTAGCCTTGAATGTTATAATTTTCTACATCATCACAATGCAGCCAAATTTCAACCACAACAATTACATTTGGTTTGGTAGTAACTCTATCAATCAGAAGAATTACATCAATTAGTTTGTTTCTAAGGTTTCTAATGTTTACACATAAAATAATTAGGTCATTAGGCAGAGCACTTGCTCCAATCATTAAATTGTAGTCAGTAATATTGTTAAATTTATAATTAAGACTATGTATGAAGTCCTCAGCTTCAGTTACATTTGATTGAGCACAATTTAGTAAGAGATCGTCAATGTCATCACTTATAGAAGTTAAGATTCATAATTATTCAAATTTTTGGAAATCATGGTCAGGCTACTGGTATTTGGAAGCAAAGTAACACCCAGCAGAAGTTGTTTCAACATAACACATAAAACAGAACTTCTATCACTATATAGACTAGGCAAGTATAAGAAAAAGTTACTAGACCACATAAAGATAGAAAAAACTACATATATCAGATGTACAGTGAGTGTTATAATAACATGTTGACATGTTTAACTACTTGGCTGTAATATTGGTGTTATAGTGTTAGCCAGAATCATGGCGTATTTACAGCCAATAGGACTACAGACTGCAGTAAACCGTAATATGATTGGCACCTAATATGAATTATTGAGTCACATGTATGCACTTTCACTGCACGCACCCGATTTACAGTTTACAAAAACAATAACGATTTAAATAGCAACACAGGCGACAGCAGGAAATTAAGACTTATCTTACCGCTTTTCTTGTATAACTTTGAGTGTGTCGTTGTATGTTGTTGTTCGTTTAAGTATATTGACCGGGAAGGTGCATTGATCTCGACTTTTACAGACGAAATAGCGCGCTTAGCCTTCTTTGCGGTGTGCAAGTTGTTCTGCAAGCCCGTGTTACAGAATAAGACTAGCAGGGTTGGTGGTACATACTTGTTAAATGACGGTAACCTATGGTAAGTGTCTATATCTCTTCTCTCTAAATCTACGTCCAGATGTTTAGCTAGACTGAGGACTATATTGGTGGGGTTTTCGTCCTTTGTGTAAGGCATGCCATGCAATTGAAGATTATTAATTCGCGAGCACTGTTTCAGGTCTTCATTTATGCGTTTTAATTCTTCAACATCACGGCGAAGATTCCGTACCTCAGAAAATGCATTTTCAAAGTCCTTTTGCTTGGCGTCCATCTGTGCCTGGATTAAGACAGTTCCATATTTTCTTGTCGCGGTTCCCGTATTCTTTCACTAAGTTAGTAAGTTCATTCAAAATGTATAGAAGAGCCACTTTCTTAGCCCCTTTGTTTTGGTCATCCACATGTGAGCTGCAAGATTTACAGTACCACTTAGACTGCTTATCAGTGCGCAGAAACGCATACTTATCTTCACACATGATCAAACAAACTATATGGAACCATGATTTGCACTTTCCTTCACATCCAACAGACATATCACCATCATTAAACTGTTTTTAGCAAGAACATTTAGATTTTTCCCTACCACCCGCCATCTTGCTCATTCCATTTGTTTGTGCTTGTATTGTGTTTACAACTCTGCACGTCCGCGGAAAACACTCGCAGACGTCACAAAGACAAATGAAACTCGCATAGAGCGAAATTCGTTAGAATAAAACTCGAGGAGGAAACGAACACATGCGTTCGAATTCACTAACAAATATTTCTCATGAAAGGAACAAGGGCTCGTGAAACGGGAAGGGATCAAGCGTAAGTGATCAAGGAAGTGCACATTGCACTGAAATCGAACACAGCCTTCATTTGAAGGTTCCTTCACCAGACCAAACAATCACGTCAGTAAAATGTTCGTAGTCATTGCACATGTTCACAACCGACTCATAAATTCGACACGCCTATCTGAGTCGCGGTGGACACTTGATTTACTGACACCTAACTCACGCAGCGCAGCTTAGTGCACGGACTTCGACTTCCTGGGGAAACACTTATTCCCTCTTGCCGCGCCGTCTTTTCTTCACATCATGCACTGTTCCACCTCTCTCTAACTTGTCACGCTATCGTGTCAGTGTTACACGTGACGGCGGAGCAGTATCGAACTTCGCCCTCCATCGTATCTGCGCCTCAATCACGTTCTTAAATTCCCAATAACACCTTAAAATCCAGTTACGTTATTAGAAAGAAAACCTTGCCACTTCCGCCATTTCTTGCACAACTGCAGTGCTGCCGCTCGTGGCTGCAGACGGAACTGATAACGTAACTGCTTCACGCGCTCGCTCACGCCCAGTATTGTCTTTGTAGTGTCAGACACATGCAGTCTCATCAGATTGCTTTTGTAGGTTATTCTTGGTAAAGTGAGCACTTTTGAGGCCCTAATTATTTTTTCCTTTCAGCCATTTTTTAAATCTTTTAACCACTTTTTAAAATCAATACTCCGATGTAAGTAATAAACACAGCGTGTATTTCCACTTCAACCGGAAGTTAACATCTAAGACTAGAATAAAATATATTTACTGACTATTATTCCAATCGAGAGGGATTTTAAAATTGCTCGCTTTACCGTGAATAACCTCCTAACAGGTTCTCTCTTATAGGCTATTCACGGTAAAGTGAACACTTTTTAAGGCCATGCTAAACTTTTCCTTTCAATTAATGTCTACCTTTCCGTCACTTTTTAACGCAAACATTGTAATATAACTAATAAACACAATGTATACATTTCAATATTATCGAAAATTAACGTCTGAGACTGCAATAAAATATATTGGTTAGGGCTTAATGCCTTTTGGGAGGGCCTTAATAAGTGCTCACTTTACCGCGAATAGCTTAATAAGTGCTCACTTTACACTGGGTGTCGACGTTAGTTTGGAACTCCGATATAATGTGGTCGGGAGCCGGTTGACCTGCTAGGTGGGTCCACCTGTTCTTCCCGCCCAGCCTGGCGAATGAGAAGAGTGATGTGTGGGTGAGAAGGCGGTAACACGGGAGTACTCCGAGAAAAGCAACCCGCCATCTGCTGCATCTGTTACGCTTCCAGATCCGACCTGGACACGCCGGAGTTAAGCTCGGATCGTCAGTCGCTGATAGCACAACCGCTGAGACCCTGAATTTTTTTTTCAAGATGCGATATGTGTGTTGAATATTTAATTTTGAGACATCTTCCACGTCTATCGGTCCAGCTGCGTTCAACAGAGGTGTTTATTTTGTTTGTTTTTTTTTTATTTGAGGCAGGTAGACTCGGTGGCAAATATAGTGGGCTACTTCAGGGAAGGGACATTGTGCATTACGTTCAAATAATATGCTTTCTAGTAACCAGTAAACATTTTAAATATTAATAAGTCAGATTTAGTAGATATATTCTCTAAATGGTTTTAAAAGTTTAGAATTAGGTATTTAGTAAATATTCTCTTTTAAAATACCTTTAAAATTCAAATATTTTATTATTGTTTATTATTTTTAATATATTTACTCGTGTTTTTGATCTAATTTTGAGTTGATTAAAAAAAAGTTATTGTATTGTCTACTCTATGTCAACTTGTTACTGAAGTAAGTGTATGTATTAATAGTGCATTATTAATAAAGTACTTGGGTTCAAGAATAATCTCGTTTTATCCAGTGCGAAATCAAAATCCAGTGGTGGGTCTCATGCCCTTAAACCCCATCCCCCCCCCCTTCTTGGATCCGCCACTGGCCAGACTCGTTCGACGAAACTTTCCTGCGAGAGTTCGTTACTCCCGTGGCCCAGTTTCGCGGATGGAGAAGCCCGCCGATGGACAGCCCTGAGCCCGGCTTACAACACCTCTAGATAATATGATTGCGCTATAGCTAGCGGGCGGCCTTGCATCCATCGCCGCTGCAGCGACATCTAACAATAATCAGTATCAGGGCTGGAGGTCTCCCAGTAATGTTTCCGTCGCCATGGCGACAGCTCGCTGCGGGTCGCGGCCTCTCTCTCTCTCTCTCTCTTTTTCTCGCTCCCCCCCCCCCCCCCCAACCCTTAAGCAAGCAGCAGACCTTGAGGTTACGGGCGCAACACCAGACGAGACCTATACTGCCTACTGCCGCCTGTTCACATTTTGCTTAACGCCTCTCAGACTTCTAGATAAATTAGACATATATCTGCCCCAACTACATATACGCATACGTGCTATTCGAACCGACCTCCCACTGCAGTACATATAACATATATAACATTACTGTGACCAGTGAATTTATACAAGCTGTTCGCAGTTAGACGGTTGCCAGCCTGGAGCTATTTTCCGTACTTGAGGCTCAGAAGCGCCGAAGCGGTTCAGAACTACTCTGGCACGCTCACCAAGTTGTCCTATCGCCGCTACGACGTTCTGAACTTTCGAGCCGTATTTTTTTTTTCTCGAGCTGCTGCTGCTGCTGCGTGTTTTGTCCATTTCACGTAAGTGGGTTAAATTTTGACAGTTCTAGAAAAGTAGCACGGCTACAATGCATCCTTTCACCACAGCTGTTTGTCACTGAAGAAAAAGATGTCTGTAAACAAATGTTTGAGTCCAATGCACGCATGCATTTTCCTCTTTCCTCATGTTTCCCGTCATGGTAGGCGCTGAAAGACTGGCGTTAGCTAACTTGCGTCCAGTAATTAATGTAGGATATTATAGCCAGGTTGGCATTCCAACAATTTTTATTTGTGTAATTGCCAAGTTAACTTTGTTGGGTTCCGTTTATTTTATTTCCAGGGGAAAAAAAGAAACAGGGGGGGGGGGGGTGGGAAGCTTTTGTTTAACGTCTTTCGTGAGACGGTGTTGTTGTGATGCTCTAACGAGAGTGTGGCATTTTGAGTTGGGTATTGTGTTGAAGGAGCAGTGGAAAATTTTGCTCGTGTGGAAATAAAAATCAGTTTATTATAGCTTCGAAAATCTTAACTTCAATGAAAAAACAAAACGCGATACATACTTCTGTGTTCGTTTTCGTACAGATGCAGCAATAAACACACACATTTTGACCGACGTTAACCTTACACTTGTTGAATTTGCGATGTAGATATACAAATATTATTCACACACTACAAAAGTGTTGAAAGTGCGTCTTTTCCAGGCCACTACATTTCAATAATTATAGTAACGATTTACAAATACATTATTTACAAAACACGTAAACTTACTGTTTGCAAAATTCACAACCTCTTGAACATGTGTTTTTCTATGGTAATCCTTGCAAGTTTAATTTGCTAAATCACGTTTGTTCGTCACTAGCATTAAATAATTTATTTTCAGAATCATTCAGTAAAAGTTTCCTGAAACCAACAAATCGATACGTAAATATTATATTAGCGCCGCTTCATTGCGGACGGCAGGTTAAGGAAAATGGCGGAACAAACGGCTGAACACGTGGCGATTAATATTACGTTTCACTCGAGAAAATGCACTTCGACAGCACCTTCAACCAACTATGATTAAAGAAAGCAAACAAAACAATAATTAACTAGGGACCGATTAAATATTCAGACCCCTCCAACAAGATATTCGTATAAACACGATGAGAAAAAAGCACACGCACATCTGCATCCGTCGGGCTAGAAACCAGAAACATAAAAACATGGCTAGTCATTGGCTGGAAACGTTTACTTTTCGAATGTGTCGAATTGCTCTGTTATAATTGCTAAGCATGCTTTTAAAGTCCATTAAATAAAAGAAAAATAATTAATATTGCTTTAAAACCATAATTTATACCATAAATGTTGAAAATATAATTAAGATTTTAAATTACAACTTTAAGTTCCGATTACTATTTTCTTCCAAAGCCATCTATAAAATCGCCAACTTAACAACATGCATCCCGTAGCAATTCATCAGCTGATACAATACTTTACAAACGAGAGCATTTACTGTTTACATAGTTTGAAGGTTGTTCACATTGTCTGTCAGATTCTACCCACTTATTTGATGGACAATACCTGTGGAACTTTTAAGCGGCGACCATACCGTTTTATTGATGGATAGTCTGTAACGTATTTCAATTAAGGCACGCTGAATTTCAGTTGCTGCACTGGACTGCATCGTAGAGAGCACCGGCCGAGTAACACTTGTTCCAGTTCGCCTGCACTCGCACTGGGTGCTGTCGTTTCCAGCTGTCCAACAGTCGAATGCACTGAGAAAGTGCGCGCCGAGAGCAACTCTTGCAGTGCTGTCTCCAAGAGCACGTGAGTAGTAGGGCCGTGCCGGTCCTAGATCAAAGGGGAAGCCACTTATATTAATAGCATCATCGATTTGATACCAAAAGGGGTAACCCTTAATCCGATGAATTTTTTGGATTAATCCTTAATTCAATCTTAATCCGATCGAATTTCTTTGGAATTTTTATTGAATAAAATGGTATGAAACTTTGATTGATCTAATTAATTTAATTTAATTAATCACTCAGAAATAATTTGCGGTAAGTGTATAGTTGTACTTTACTTTTTAATTCTTTCTTTTTGGAGTTGGGAGCAGCTCTGGTAGATGTGGTCAGCACGACTGACACTTGACTGAGGTGTTGCGTGTTGGGGACAGGGTATATATGTGGTGAGTTTTGTGCATGAGTTTCATAAGTATTTTTTTTGGAGGGGATATTGCTCGTAGATGGTAGATAGGCAATTTTTTGATAATTAAAAACAAAGAGATGTATAGTTAACATACGAGAGAAAAAATAGTTTCAGAGTGTTTAAACGAGTTCTATCGATAAATAAATTAAATGCATCGAATCGCAAATTTCAAATGATCACAACTATGGGAATAACATCTGGTGTTGACATGTGGTAAACAATCACAATTACATGATTCTCAAGTATAAACTGAATTAATTAACATATCAAATAATGTCCCTATAAATTAAACGGCATTCTTCCTAATCACAAGATTTATGAAAAATGTGACACTACTTGATGACTCTCACACATACCTGACATGATTTTAAAACACACCCATCTGCCTATGAGACTGGCGAAGAACTTCTGAAATGGAATCTACATGTAAAAATAAATTTATTTATTAACATGCTTAGAAAAGAAAATTTTTAATTTTACATCCATTCGCTTGGGAAGTTGCTGCAGCACTGACTTGGATATAGCACTTACATCAATCTATAAACTGTGTTGAGAGCAAATATAACCTATGTCTGATTATAGACTAAGGTGAAAAACTCGGAAATTTTAATGAACACACAAAACGAATGTTTCCAAATAAATTAAATGGCTAACGAATACAAGTACATGAAAATTACTAAATACATAAAGAAATCGCACAAGGAGCTCCCACCAAAACCCATCCGTCCACCTTGGAAGCTGGTGAATGAATGAGCGAGATTACATCGAAAGCCTGATTAGATATGTGGAGCACAACTGAGTTGAAATTTACGAGGAAAACGCTGAATACACTATTCGTCCTACAACAGACAACGAAACAATAATTTTTGAACTAAACTTTCACTGTTGTAAGAATAATTCACTTTTAACACAAATTATTTTCATCGAAGTATAGGGACACTCGAATGATATGAAGAAGGACTTAATCCCGCAAAGCATAACCGTGCAACACTTTATAGAAACATGCTATATATTATTTAAAATACAGGTGTACTAAAATTTTTTTCCATTAAGTCTGTGAAATTCAAAGCACTAGTTACTGAAAAGACATTTGAAAATCATATGAAGTTTCGTCGACCGAACTCAGAAATGTAGTTTACACGAAAATTATTTTTTTTCCAGATAAATTAAAATTTATGAATTTTTTAAAGTATTAAAACGGGAATCATGGCTATCACTCTTTGAAGCTCACTAACTGCCGCACCTGGTGAAGTTGAGAGACCTGGTGTCCAGTGTCGTGTCTATGCATGGTTTAATGTCGTCATGAAACTAACATGGCGGCAGACAGTGAGAACTGTTCATGCTGATCTTCACTGCACCCCTTCAAGGTCACATAACAACACCCCAGAGTGCATTTTAATGTGTCCTCCTCCCCCTGCAATGCAGAGCTCTTTTTCGGAGGGTTGCCCTTTCCAGGGCCACACACCCTGCTATCGATCCAACACTAAAAAACCTGTTTATCGCCAACCACCCCCTCCACCTACACCACCCCAGAGCACATTTTTCTGTTGGCTGGAGAACTCCCCCTTCCAAGCTATCTGCCTTTGCTGTCGATTCAAGGCCATGCAACACCCTCCCCTTACATCACTCAATAATCCCTTTTTCAGATATTTTATGAACTGGCTAGTCCATGCAGCCACGAACCCGTCCCTTCACCGACAGCCCTGAACGTGTCTTTTGTCTAACAACAACTTCAGGGACTCTCCATCTGTCAGACACCCCTCAAGATACCAAGTTGGACTCTTCTAAAGTGTTTATTTGTTTGCAAAACTACGCATTACCCATGAGTTGTGACCTCTCCTGAAAAAATCTGCCCCTGTCCAGTTCTGTGAGAAGAATAGTTACTACCCCACCTGCCCCTTCCCTTGACTCGCCATACCTAAAGCTGGTCAACCACCTTCAAACCCTTGTGGCAGGGAATGTTTGAAAAATTCTCCCATTTAGACTCTCAAGTGCTTGAACGGTTATTTCCACCAAATAAATATGTAAGAAATTTTTCTGAAAATTATTTTCTTATGATTAATAACTATATTGAAAATAATAGCAGTATATATGTAACTGTACTTATGTAAGTTTAATTTTGTTTCTGACTAACTTTTGCTAACGTAATAAATTATTATTTTTTTCTTTACACATCTTCCACCAAATAACACATAGCTAATTGAAAACATTTATAATTCTTTTTATGAAATTTATCCTAAAAGAAATTAATTTCATTGTTATTATAAATTTGCAGAATTTAATGCTATGAAGGAAATGAAATTATAGCATTTCCATTCTAACACCAAAACCCAATCTTGTGTGAATGGTTGTCTAAACCCCTTACTGATATTTAAGAGAAACTAGATTAAAGCAATATTACGAACACACATCGAACATCAACCTATATTTCGTCATATCTCACTTGTTCTTCTATCCTCTCTCTAAAGCATTCTATCCACATATTAACACAGGAACAATATTCCCTTTCCTTTGTAATAGGAAGCAGTTATGGAAAACTTTACACTCTCCCTGCATAGATGTCTATTTAGAAAAAAATCCAAGTTAAGAAATAAATAAATTGGGAATATTTTTAAAGAAATGTATAATTAGAATGATTAAACACACAGGATTATCGCTCAAACATTAATCCACTCAAACGATAATCCAATCAATAAGCAGATTGATTGTTGAATAAATACTACATCGATTCCCTATCTATAGGTTTATTAAGTAAAAAACATGTAAGATATAATTAAATATCTTTTTTTTAGTATAATCTTACAATCATTGTATTACAATCCTCTAAGATCTTGATTCTTAACCCAGGAATCGAGTTCTTTTGAGAAACCCTTCTGTCGAACCAAGGACATATCTTTCTTCCTTTTAATTTTTTTATCAATCAAATATTGATTTGAAGAACTGAAATTTCCAGTTCATGTTCATAAAATCCACCTTATATTGGTTCTCCATCATAGGTTTCTAGGTAATACACTCTGGGATGTGTTTGTCTAATTGAAATAATTTTAAATATTTCATAAGACCAATTAACCATAATTTTTTTTTCAAAGATTCCTTTCTGCTTCGAGATACGTATAAAATCGACAACTATGAACTTTAGTTTTCTTTTGCCGATGATTGTATCATTATTATAAATAGTTTTGATTAAACTATTTCAGACAAAATGTCAATCCATTTGTAAGTCCCCCTTGATGTGAAATGTTTATATATATATATAATATATATATATATATATATATATATATATATATATATATATATATATATATATATATTGCTTAATCGAATTGCTATAATGTTCCACAATATTGGCTTTCAAATCGAAATACATTGTTTAGTGATTAATACCATATTCAGTTATTAGTTTCCAGAAAGGCATTGAAAAAAATTTAGTTCCTCTATCGATTTGGAGCAAATTTTTCTTTCTTTCAAAACGATCTTCATTCCATCAGTGACCTGTTTCCCAGTTTTGTTTTTCAAAGGTTAAACCATGAGTTAAAACTCTTCTTCTAGAATATATTATACTTGTAGGAGAGTGAAACTCTTCAGAAATATTACTAAACTTCATTGGTAATATAATTGTCTTCTTTTAATACTTCAATAATAGAAACAATTACGTTTGTATGTGAATTATTTCCAGATTCTCAAAGTGATGAGAAGTTTTAATCTATCGACCAATTGATTAGGATTGTTCGAATATACAGGAGAAAAATGATTACCAACTTCATCTTTTTATCCACTTCCAAGAATATCGGTTATTAAATGTATTTTCAGGTGGTTTTCATCCCCTGAAGGAATGTTAGCATTCATTCGATGAATAAGTTTTTTATATTTCTGCAAATCAGTGTTGGAATATCCATTTGGAAAGATTTAAACAATAATTCAAACATTCACATCAGTTACGTAATCACCTATTTTAATTCTATTGTTAGGCAGAAATGTTATTATAAAATCTCCCAGGAACTAGACATTGTCATGTTGATAAACACCAAATGTCGTATCGCACATAGACGAAGATTGTTTTAGAAATCTAAATAACGTTGTGTTAAATGAGTAAGTGGTTGCTTTTGTTCTTCTTTGTTAAATGTTCTTTTGCTGTTTTAATTTCCAAAAGTAATTCTTTAGGTTTATTCAACACATAATGCAATGTATCCATTCTGCTCGTAACAGGTTTAAATATTTCTTAGTTCAAAACATCCTGCTCCATATGGGCTCGTTCGACTTGCAAATATTTTTCCTTCACTGCAGCTATAACGTTATGTAATTCTGAAGCAGAAGCAGACATGTTTAAATTATATTACATTAAATTCAAACTATTTATATATATTAATTAAGTCATTGCTTTTCTAATTGCTGTAGTAGGGCGACTAACTAGCACACTAGATCGAATAGTGTGTGCATATTCAATCTTATCGATTTTACTTAACAACAGAATCTAATTTAGTCATAGTATTAACTCTCAAATCATTAATAAAACAATTTATTCTTGTTTCCAAATTATTACTTTGTTTTCTCAAATCTATTTGTGTAGCTAAACCAAATTTTGTATTAATGAATTCGTGGTTTATATATTGAGTTATTTGTGCCATTCGTTTTTCAAGTTGTTTTGTAATAGTATTGCTTACCACTTCATTAATTACAACTCTTAAATTTTCTTGCAATTCTGTAAGTTGTGTTGTAAAAACTATGTTTGCCATATTATTAAAGTCTTTACTAAATCCATTAAATTATTCTTCTTTTCTAAATTCATTATTCTGCAAATCATTGCTAATATTGGTTAAAAAGTTAGCAACTATACTCAGTTTTTATAAACATTATCATTCAAATCTACTAACTATATTAATTTATCTTGAATATTGTTTCATTGGGATTTAAATATGTTTACTGTAATAGTGTTTAAGTCTTCCACATAACATTTATTTACAGCAGTGCTATCTTTCACAGCCATACCCATACTAAGTAATATATGTCCATTCAAATCACAAATCCCATCACAATTTTTGGTTAAACAGCTATTGTAATAATTGTGTTGCATACTGCTATGCCCAAACTTTGAAATACTCACTGTTATTTGCCTGGAAGTAAAAAAAACCTGTCTAAATCAGGCCTATATCTGCCTTTATATAGGGGAAACCTGGTATAATCACTAAAAAAAACAGTAGTTGTCTTTCCAACTGTAAAAACCACACATCTTTAAACTTTGTAAAGGTCATATCCCCTAAAATATGATCATTGTAAATATGTTGGAAATTAATATTTTTCATTTGAAACACAATTACCATATTTGCATTATCATTTTGTTTTGGAATATGTGCATAACTTTACGATAGATAAAAACAATTAATGTTTGAATATCGACCAAAACTAAAATATTGTTGTATTTTACCCTGCAATTCACGCCAGACATCGTCAAAAATAAAGACAGAATTGCATAATGCTTCATTCGAAGGCACTATAACCTCTTGAGATGGAGCACTTACTATACATCATATATTTGATGGTAAAAGATTACCATGTTTCTGATCAATTACATTTTCTTTCATATTTACAATTATTGGCATATGTACATGTTTTATAACCTTCATTTCTGCATAATTATACAGTTTTACATAACATACTAAAATAAAACTATAAATGTAAGTCTATATAGGTTAGTGTTCAGTTGAAAATAGTTGCTCATACTAAACATATCAAAAAAGGACACAGTGTTCGGAATACATTGATTAATACATTACCATTTGAATTGCATTTACCAAAATACAATTATTGCAGACTAGTTACTGAACTTGCCAAACATTTGGCACAGAACGATCAAGGAATAAACTCTTTTGGTAATGCTTGTAAAGAACATGATATTGTTTATGATCGAACCAACTATTTGAAAGAAAGACGTATAGCAGATACAATTCTAGCCAATAAAGCTGCAAATATAAGGAAGAATCCATTTACATATACAGGTGAAAATTTTGAAGCTTGGTTTGTTGATAAAGTTAAAGGTGAATAGGCATTGGGCGTAAAACATAAAACTAAAAGAAAAATAAAGAAAGGAGGAATCATTCCATTCCTATTTCCAGCATTAACAGCTCTTGGATCTCAAAGGGTTTCAGCAATTAATAGCAGTTAAATCAAAAGGTAGAGGAATGTATTTGAAACCTTATAAAGTTGGACAAGGATGAAAAAACTCAAAATATGGAAAAAAATGCAGAAAGTACTAAATAGTCTTCCAAAACATACAAATATTAATGTATTTGTAAGAAACTGGATATTTAAAATTTCCGAGGTATGTATATGATAGACGATTTACCAAAGAAACCCAATCTTTGTGAATATATCATTGTTAATTAAGATTTGATACCAAACAAAGGAATGAATTGGGATGCATTAATTAAGAATGCAAATGATTCATTGTAATATTACATGTTCGGCAATTTATATCCTCCAATTAAAATATGTGATTATTTAAAATACATGCAATTAAGGTACAATTACAAATTTGAACAATTACCAAATACAATCAATAGTGGACATTTATGTTTACATTTTTTGACTATAAATATGATATATAAGTAAGCATAATATTAAAACATATAAAGATGTCAATTACATTGATACTAAGCGGAAATTCGTCGCAATTGCATGTAGTATATTTCCCAGCTTTGGAGTTATATAGCAAATAAGTATAATCAAATTCGTTACTTACAACAGCATACGATACATCGATATGCATAGCCAAGCATGTATGGCTAATATTGGTGAAAAATCCTACAAGATTGTGATACCGGTAGGATATTATGAGTTGCAAGACTTATAAATATTCAGTAACGCAACATTACGTGAAGATGAACATTTCTGATCATGTGGAAATCCAAATACGTTAACTAGTGCAATGTAAAGTAACATTGATATCGATTTCTTGGAAGACAATTCAACTGCAAATATATTAGGTTATGAATGGAGAGTATATCCAGCTAATTAATTTCATGAATCATCAAAATATGTTAATATATTATCAGTAAATATATGTAGTATAAATTTTAATATTGTAGGCAGTGCATATTTGAATGGAAAACCGACAAGTACAATACATGAATTCATGTGTGCTGTGGCTCCAGGATTTAAAATAATAGAAAAACTAAATCCTTTAATTATCTCCCAGTAATTGTGAATTATGTTGAAAATAGGTGTTACAATTGTCGATCAAGACAGTAAACTTATTCATTTTTTAAACAAAAAAATTACCATCTATTTACATTTAAAAAAGCTATATAACCAGTTACATTCATTTGCGCATTATAATCATAAAGGTATTGTGTATAATAGTAAATTTGGACATAAAGTAGGCAGTTCTTTTGAGAAGTGGTTTTCTAAAAAATGTATTTCGAAGAAAGGAAGTATAAAAAACGTAAATGCAAGCATAAAATACTCACTTCAAATAAGTTACCCATGAAGTTAACATAAGGCAACAAATTGCATTTAAAAGAATTAGGATATAGCGATAATAGAAATGAAATACATACTTAATGTTGAAGAACCAATCATTTATGAAAATGCAATCACAAATATGGGAATAAATGTGAATGAACCATTTCGAGCAGATCTGTATATGTCTTTATCGTAAACAATGATTTCAATACAAAATCGCGATATTTACAAACTACCATCGAAATCAAGTTTATGGTTTAGAGGGCCAATTAAAATTACAGCTGATGCAAGTAATCCAGCAACTACAAAAATAGTAAGAAATGGAATACTTAATTTAATAGACAGAATTGCATGTCTGCTAAATGGAGTGGAAATCGATCAAATACAAGATGTTGGAATTACTTCCACACTAATGAACTATGTCTCTGGATCTGTAAACTATCTTTATACAGGGATTATGGCTGGGTGGAGCAATGCTAGTGATTACTAACTGCAAACAAATCCAGGTGTAAAATACAAAGTTGTTATACTGTTAAGTGTCATCTTGGGCTTTGCTAAAGACTACAAACACACCATATTAAATGCTAAACAAGAATTAGTTATTCTATTCAGCAATGCGAATTTGAATGCCATATATGATAGAGCTAATAACAAGGAAGGTGTAACATTTGTATTAATCAGTGTGGAATAGTTGATGTCACCTATAGAAATTAACACTTGTGAATGTGTAAAGTTTTTAAAATTTATGATAAAAGGGAAGAATTTAGACATTGCATCCAGATTGTGGTGTTTAGAGGTTTTTCCAACTCTGCCATTAGCTTAAAAAATAGTGTGGAGTGTGAAATCAAATTTTTTGTCACAAAACCAAGATGTGTTGTCATTTGTTTTCAAACAAATCGACAAAACAATTTAAAAGCTAATAGATCAGTATTCGATAATTGTGATATAAAACATATAAAACTGTATCTAAACTGTCAAGCTTAACCTTATGTAGATTTAAATATGAACTTTGGTAATAGGGAATTCCTTATTTCCTACTACATGTATACAAAGTTTCAGGAAACATATTATAACAAAAACAGTTCACCGATCCTAGAACCCAAAACATTTAAAACTAGAGGAGCTATATTTGTGTTTGATGTAAGCAAACAAGATGACACAGTTACAAATAGTGTGATTGATTCACGAATTGAAATTATTGCAAATAAACCAATTTAGGTAAATACACAAGCTTGTGCTCTGATAATTCACAATAGAATAGCAAGTTACAATATAAGAGATAAGCTGGTGAAGATAATGAATTTAGTCAGTGATGACAAAGCACAATTATGATAAGATTTTTTGAAATGTGCAAGGATTTCAATCTGCAGAAATATGGGTGTATAGAGTATGAGAATATTGAAGATATTTGCGAACATTACCGAAATAATCGTGAAATATATGTACGTGGAGTCGAACAAAATAGGATTTTATAAAGTGTGTATATAATGGGAAAGTAATAGATATTCAAAGAGAATACAAGTACCCCTCGTTCAAACAATTGTGTAAAACATATGGATCTAATTCAACATTTTTCTCTGCAGAGGAAAACTTTAAATTAATGCTAACTTGGGGAATGATGTCTGGCTGGGTGAAAAATACTATGATAATTCACTCCTGAATCACCTGTGGATATTATTTCAGTGATATTGCATTATTTGTGATGAGAGAATTACTGAGTGAAATTTATTATAAAAAGTATTTGGTTGTATGTAATCCACTAGTTCATAAAGATGGATCAACAAGGCAACAAAAATCACCTATTCTTGCATACAGAAATGTAAGTGTAAATTGAATATTATCAAGTTATTGAGTAAACCATTTAGAGTTTGTCTCAGAAAGAAATAGTTTTAACAATTTTGGGACAACCTGTAGTTACTTGTGTATGATTTGGAGTGAGTTGTACTAACTTTGAGTGTTTTGGAACACTGTGTAGTTTAACAGAGAGATATGAAATTTTTTTATTTAAATAGTTTGTTTGTATATATTTTTTCTATAAATTGATCTTGTAAAATGAATTTTTACGCTTATTTAACCTATTCCTTATTTTAAAAAATTGTTTTCCTGAGAATAATACATTTGTAAATAAATATCTTAAAAGAGACATTTGGGAGAGAGAGAGAGAGAGAGATAGAGAGAGGAATGTAATTAAAATGTCGTAACAAAGAGAGATTCTTAAATTTTCTAAAAATGTATGTTGCATAAACACAAAATACTGTTGAAAAGAAAAAACCCAGAGGAAAAGTTCTGGAAGCGAGAACTATAACCCCTTTTCCATAACTAGGTAAATTATATACGATATCGGGTAAGAAATGGTTGACATAAGGTAACTTCAAGGTTCGATTCACAGCTAAGTCATGTTTCATAAAACTACATTTACAGGTACGAGTCCTGTGTTAGGTAGGTTTGAAACCTAATAAACATAAAGGGAATAATGAACGAATCACTGTTAATTATACAAATATAATTTTGTTCCTGCACATGAAAAAGTTAGATATGCCCAATTTGATATATGTTTAAACTTATATGAATAGTGTGGAAAATTTCCAATTAAACTTTATTAGCTAATAAATTTATACTTACTTCGAAATCTTAGACTTATATCATTTGCAAATGTCTCCAGATGTGAAAAAACAGTTACATTTAGAGTTCTACAACCTTAGAAGTGTGACAGCCCCTTCTATAGAAGCATAAACATTCAAGGTTTAAATTTAAATGTTTTTACAATAGTACCAACTACAAAAATCGAGATCTCAGAGGGTGTCAGACTGACTTCAACAAACCCCTGCAGAATGCATTTCGGTTTTATTATACCCTGGAGAAAGTATATCTTTTCACAAAGGAAGCTGTCAAGGTCCATTTTCCATCCTGGTGGGGAGGGCAGTTCAGGTCAATGATTTTAACCATCAAGGATACCAAGGGCAAAATGTTTTCCTAGCTGTTGGGAAACTCTCGAGCAAAATGTTGTGTTTTCTACTTGATAAAATTAATATTTACTTTGCAAGCTCCATTATACAGAAAAATATACATCAATTAAAAAATACACAAAATTTATATAAAAAAATGCATAAATATTTATGAAACAAGTCTTACTTCCCCATTCACACATTAACCTCTACCAAAAATAATTTAAAAATATCTTATAAAATAGAATGTTAACCATATTGAAAACATGTTTGGTCACATTAATAAAAAAACTCTATATAGTTAGTGTAAATATGCTTAACAATATACAGATTAAGTAAACTAAAATTGCTAAAATTAGATTGTAATGCATTTCTTGGCTAAGATATACACTGTGAAAAAAATTATTTTATGATAATTTAAGTTTTGCAGTAATATTAGCTGATGTAATAATATTACAAAACATAATAGTTTATTATATTATATGGTAATTATATTTTAAGTTTTGAAAAAAAATCCTTTAAAATGTTAAAGTAACCTTAGAGAAGGTTAGTGGGATTATAGCATGCATGAATGGTTTTTATGGATTATAATACTTTGTTTTTTGAATTTTTCCATAAATTATATATCGCATTATTGACTATGTTTATCTCTAATATATTGCCCAATCCTTTTTATTGGTTTTTAGTTAAAAAGAATTTACTTGTTATGAAGCAGAAGTTATTTTAGTGATAAATTGAATGTTATTCATTTCTTCGAGGATGAATATTAGCAGAGGTGTTTGTCTCAGAGGTTTGGGGTGAGGGTTTCAAGATATTTGAAAGTCGGGGATGTGGGAAAGGAGAGGACTGGGTGTTTGTAGTTCTGAGTTCTGACTTCTGGTTGGAGTGGAGAAATCAGGCTTATCGAACGTTTACCTGGAAATTTGAAATTTTTATAAATAGGGCTTTAGCGCCTATGCCCTCCCTCTTCCACTGTTTTCAGTTGTTTGTCAGTTCAGTTCGCCTTAGCATGTCGTGATCCTACAAAGATTATTTTCTTTGCTTATCTATCCAGGACTTCAACAGAGAACTTACCAATTTTAACTGTGATGATTTTAATGACTTATTGGATGGACTAGATGATTAGGCAAACAATTTATTCGATTTATTGGATGACGACGAAGAAAGCGGATCTACTTTACAGCCCTTACTCTTATCAACGCCTTCAAAAATAATAGCAGTTACAATGATGACAACGCTGATGAATTCTAACAGTAACACCTTCAACATTGATAGCAGTTACAGTGATGTCTATGCTGACGAATTCTACAGTTACACCTTCAACTACAAGAGCAACTAATGAGACCAACAGCGATACCTTCGACGTCGAAGTCTACAGAGATGCCATCAACATCAAGGTCTACAGTGATATCTTCAATGCCAAGGTCTACAGCAATGATTTCGACATCAAGGTCTACAGCGACGTCTTCGACGTCAAGGTCTACAGCGACACCTTCAATGTCGAGGTCTACAGCGATGCCATTGATGCTGAGGTTTATAGCTACGCCGAGGTTGGATCCTCTAGATTTACAATCAGTTATCAAATCAGGTGAGGCACGTATACAAAAACCAGCAATGTATTTGTGTTGCACTCCACAATATTTAACCTTAAATAATGCATGGGAAGATATGTCAAATAACTATTTATACCAAGTGTTGGAAGAGTTTTTAGAGTTCAATTTTGTGTTTTCACCTAAATCAAGTTTACCGTCTCCTCAATAATATTATCACCTGATCACAGTGTAAATTAATTTCTCCTACTCCTCCGTTCATAAATTATTTATACTCCTATAACATTACCTATATCACCACCAGCACCTGTTGTTCCTTTAAAGAAATGCAAATTCAGCTTATCTCTTTACTCTAAATGGAAATTTTATTGAAAATTCAAACTTACACTAATGAATTATTTTATGACGTAATATGAAGTGATGCTTTCTGATGCAACATAATTGAATCATTTTTTCAGTTTTACAATTGTAGGGATCTTCAGATGTGATATGGTGACATGGTTTTCAGGCGTAATATGATGTGTAGGTTTTACAAATTTAATAATTTTCGCTTGTAATAGGGTAAGAAGTTTATTTTTGTTTTAATGATTGAAAGTATAAAGTTGGAATGATTTGCTAAAAGATAACATGATTTTAATAAAACTTTATTCAAATTTCAATGATTTGTTAAAAGTTTATAAAGTTTTCGTTCAAATTCTAAAGACTTGTTAAAAAGTTTAACAATTGGTTAAAAAGTTTATAGAATTTCATTCATATTCTAAAGACTTGTTTAAAAAGTTTAACAATTTGCAATGACTTTAGAAAATTTCATTCAGTTCTTAAAAGTTGCAACAATTAGGTAAGATTAATAAATTTTGTGATTTGTATCATATAATGTTGGAGAGTTTTTCAGTCATAACAGGATTTGTTGTGATTATTTTTACAGTTTTATGACTTAAGATGGTGTTTTGGTTAAAGATCTTGAATGGCTTATATACAAATGATAAAAATGCTTAATGATTTTCAGTCATAACAGGATTTGTTTTGATTATTTTTTTCATATTCATGTTTTGATTAAACAGCTTGTATGGCTTACACACATACATGATAAAAATGTTTAAAGTTTTGCAATACTTGCATGTTTGATGTGAATATGTAGAGAATCTGTTGAAAGAATTTTGAATAAAATTTTTCTATTTTACAATTGAATACTGTGACTTGTTATTTATTAGTTTGGAAATTCCTCATGTTATTATATCTCTTGTGAATATTAAATCTCTAAATTAAAAATATTTCTTGATAACTTGAGATGAGCTGGTGTTGGTAAGTTATTGGTTTGAATTTAAAATTAGGTGACTGGATAGCTGTTTACTCACTTTCACAACAAAAATATACAACTTTGTTGCTTTCAACTTGATGAGGGAGAAAAAATAATATGCATTAAAAACCATCATTAAAAAAAACTAATAAAACATACTTTGAAGGGGAAATTACAAAAAAGATGGAGAGAAATTAACATGCCTGAATGGTCAACTTGAAGAACCCTGGGGAATTCAACGAAACCAAGAGCCAAGTCACACATATACCTTCTTGAGAGGCAGGTAGAAAGACCTCTTGGCGACACACCACAATGCTTCGTGCTGCCCTACAACTCTGCGGCTAGCTGAGTCCAACAAATTTTGAAATACTTTTTTTCTCGCAGCAAGCATATTACTACTACAGCTGAGGATTCAACAGGAAGACACTTGATGATATAATCACAGTCATACTTTACACAAAGTCAGAAAACATAATTTAAGGTTTTTTTTAAACGATAAAATTCAACTTAATTAAAAATAGCTGCCATTTTCCATTAAATTTGCTTAAATTTAATCTTTTAATAAAGTTAGTTGAAATATCATTAATTTTAACACATTCCAGCTTTGCTACAGTCATTTCAAGCTGGATATGTGCTATTTCAGTAATATCATGTTGAAATTTATTTTATAGGGAAAACAATTAGTAAATAAGTTCAAATATACACATTTTATGGTAGAAAGTAGAATTGAAATTCCAGGCTGGGAAAAACTACACGTGAAATATGCACCAATAAAAAAATGAAGATGTAAATTTCCTTTGCTAGACAAATAAATATTTTTTGAAAAACAGATTGAAAGTAAGAAACATTTACCTGTGTATTGTTTAAATAGAATGAGGCATGAATGGTGTTCTAAGTTTAAGTTGTGTAAGTGGAAACATTCGTGGTTTTCATTGCCTAAAATTTTTTTTTTAGCAAGTTACAAATATGTCTTTTAGTTGTGTTGGTATGAAAATTAATCATTAATTAGTTTAAACTTAAATAAGTTTGCTGGAAAACGGTTTAAAGTTTGCTCGAAAAAGTATAAAGTTTAAAATGTCTTGTAAGTTTACAGGATTAAACTTAAAATTTTACTTAAAACTGTTTATATTTCAATTGAATTTAGTGTGTTAAAGACATTAAAAATGTATTTCTTAGTTATAAGGAAAATAAAGTTTCATTGGTAGGACATATGAAATTTTTGTTTCGCGGGAATACACAAAGCTCTTGCATCTCGAAAAATAGCAATTTGTAGGAAAGAGGGTGGAGAGGTGGGCTATCCTAGGTCAGTTCAAAATCTGCTGCTGTCCCAAGCGATGGAGTATTCACAAACATTTTGCACAAAACTCTTGCTTTGGCCTTGAAGCAAACCTCCATTCCTCGCCGAGGCAGCTCTTGTGTCGGAAAACGCATGCTCTGGGGTGGGGATGAAGGGCCAGGGCTGCGTGGATCGGCCAGTTTCGAGATATACGAAAAAAACGTTCTTGGCTGGTGTCAGGGGAGGAGGTGCGTGTCCTTGAATCGACAGCGAAGGTCAGGTGCTTGGACTGGGGAGTTATCCAGCCAGCAGAAGAACATGTTCTGGGGTGGGAGTGAAGGGCAGGGGTGTGTGGGCTTTGACAGAGCAGCCCTACGAAAACGAACTCTGCATTGGAGGGTAGGGAGCTGCATGGCATTGGATAGACACTGTCTATTCGCACAAAGTCATCTTTATTCTGGACAAGGGGTGAGGGGAGGACAGCACCGACATGAACAGTTCTTGCTGTCCGCCACCATGTTAGTTTTATGACTATCTTCACCCTGCATAGGCGCGACACTGGATACTGGCTCTCTCGACTTCACCGGGCGCTTCGGACAGTGATAGCCATGATTCTCATTTTAATATAAATTTTTTTTATAAATTTTAATTTATTGGGAAAAAAATAATTTTTGTGCAAAGTACATTTTTGAGTACGGTAGACGAAACTTGGTATAATTTTCAACTGTTGTTTTGGTAACTAGTGCCATGAATTTCACAGACTTAACAGAAAATTTTTTGGAGTAAGTCCGTTATTTTGAATAATATATAGTATGTTTCTATAAAGTGTTGCACAACTACGCTTTCTGGGTTTAAGTCCTTTTTTCACATCATCCGAGCGTCCCTATACTTCGATGTAAGCAATTTGTGTTAAAAGTGAATTATTCTTACAATAGCGAAAATTTCTTTCAAAATTGTTTCATTGTATGTTGTAGAGCAAATAGTGTTTTTCAGAGATTTTCTCATAAATTTCAACTCAACCGTGCTCCACATATCTAGTCAAGCTCTCGACGTAAGCTTGCTTCATTCATTCACCATTCTCTGAGGTGGATGGAAGTGTTTTAAAAATATTTAAGGTACATGTACAAATTAGAGGGAGATGTACACTATTGTGTCTGTTTAAAATTTAAATTGGATAATTCAAAATGCGAGTTTGGAAATCTTTATTTTCCTGTGTCAACTGGAAGTGATAAATCGTTGTCTATGCATTATGCTGCTTAAATTGCACATCATTTATACTAATTTGGTAGGGACACCTTTTTTTCTATATATATATTTCAGGATGTGTATGAGTAGTGTTTAAATTGTTTAGTCAGTCGTATTCAGAGTTTTTGCCATAATTTTAACTCATTTGCCTGTCAGCCAATGACAACGCTCTATGTACATACAATAGCTTATAAGCTATTGTATGTACACATCATATAATCCACTCATTCATTCACCATCCTCCGATGCGGACGGATGTGTTTTGGGGGGAACTACTTGTGTGATTTCATTATGTGTTTAGTAATTTTCATGTACTTGTTTTCGTTAGCCATTTAATTTATTTGGAAACATTCGTTTTGTATTTTCATTAAAATTTCTGAGTTTTTCACCTCAGTCTATAATCAAATGTAGGTTATGTTTGCTCTCAACACAGCTTATAAGTTGACATAAGTACTATATTCAAGTCAGTGCTGCAGTGACCTCCCAAGCAAATTGACGTATATTAAACATTTTATTTTTTATGAATGTTAATTAATTAATTATTTTTTACATGGGGATTCAATTTCAGAAGTTCCTCACCAGTCTCACAGGCAGATGGATGTGTTTTAAAATCATGTCAGGTATGTGTGAGAGTCATCAAGTAGTGTCACATTTTACATATATCTTGTGGTTACGAAGACTGTCGTTTAATTTATAGGGACATTTTTTGATACGTTAATGAATTCATTTTATACTGGAGAATCATGTAATTGTGATTTTCACCACCTGTTAACACCAGATGTTATTTCCGCAGTTGCAATAATTTGAAATTTGCGATTCGATGAGTGTAATTCATTCATAGGTAGAACTCCTGTAAACACTCTGAAATCATTTTTTCTCTTGTATGTTAACTATACGTCTCTTTCAGTTTAATTAACAAAAAAATCGCCTATCTACCTTCTACGGGCAATATCCCCTACAAAAAAATTATTATGGCACTCTTGCACAAAACTCACCACATATATACCCTATCCCCAATATGCCACACCTCAGTCAAGTGTCAGTCGTCGTGCTGACAACATCTACCATAGCTTTTCTGTACCCCAAAAAGAAAAAAAAAGTACAACTATACACTTACAGAACTATTTTTGATTGATTAATTCAACAAAATTAATTGGATCAATCAGTCAAAGTTTCATACTATTTTATCTGACGAATATACAAAAAAATTATAAAAATCACTCGGATTAAGGATTAATCAAAAAATATCATTGTATTAAAATCAGATTAAGGATTAATTCTTTTGATATCAAATCGATGATCCGATTAATAGAAGCGGCATCCGCTTTGATCTAGGACCGGCACGCCCCTACTACTCCGGTGCAGTAGTTTGAGTTTAAGAGTGGGATGGACCCCACGTTTTTTGTGAAATAGTTGTTTGCGCGAATACGCGTTTCTCGGTAAATAAATGTTCTGGAAATACGACTTTTGTGAGAAAAGATGAAAGAAGAATACTCTATGTCGTTTTTTTTTAACTTGTGTTATATTAAGTGTATTCTTGGAGAAAAAATCGTGAAAATGGTCAAATATCGCATTTTTTAGCCTGCCTATGCAGTTTCCTAAGATGCAAGAGAATAGTACAAAGATACGGGCGTGGTTTAATCTATGGGCTTTCACCGCGTGTAATCAAACCCCTGTGTTACAGATCTAATTTGCACAGTACAGCGTCACGGCGGAAACACTGTACGCCTAGCGCGTCGCGTAGGAGCGATGAGGCGCTAGAAGTGGGGACGGGGGTTTCATCACACTCTTAAATGTGGCCGACGAACTGACATCATCTCTGACGACCACGTGTCCCTCGTACATTTTCTGTTTTCCCAGGGCACACTTGAGTGCACGTCCAGCGCAGTGAAGTGGGAAAATCTGCAACACTGCCATGAACTGCCATCATTTTATTCGCACGTCGATCAAGTATGAGTGCAATTTCCAGAAATGTATATGTGGTTACGTTTAGGTAGCCCACTCTTGCGTGAAAAAAAACAATCAGATAATACGTTGAACTACTTCTGGACCCCAATATTTAACCGTTTTACTTTTAATACGACGTTAAAACATTGAAGTACATTTTACAAAAGGTGATAAGTTTACTAGGATCATGTCAAAATACACTCATGTTTGTAGAAAATGCAATATCATGAAGGATTCATCAGAATTAAAGTTTCAGACAAGAGCGTAGAAAATTTTTTTTCTAGTGGAGGCACATCCTTAAAGGTGCTTTTTAAAATCATAATTTCTCGGCATCTAAGCCGACGCTTATTAGAGAATGGATGTTGCCTTGTTGGTCAAGCTTTTCTTTTTTTAGTTCAGATACACAATCATTGTTCCTTAAATATTGTCAGACCACTGGTACATACATTACACTAACAGTTAGCCTTAGAAAGTTATTAATACTGTATTGCGGCTGATCCTGCACTATAAACTGTAAGAAGTACTCCTTTATGATTGACTTACATTTTATAAATTTAAATATAAATTAAATAAATATTATTTTGTCTGGTTTACCATTATAACTCAAAAACAACTTTTAAACTGAACCTAAAAATTTAACTAAATATTACATATTTCTTGCGAAGTCATATTTAAAGGACATTAAAATTAATACACCCTGACCCCCTCTGCTTATACGGCTATTGACTTGCAGAACAATGCAACATCTCTTGCATACAATCGATGTGCTGTAAATCCTCGACAAGCTGCGATAAGAAATGCTATCGGCCGTGGTATCGAATCAAACATTCTTTGTATCTACAATATTCATAGGCTGCTTCTACCAGAGGCCACAGTTCATCGGTGTTCGCTGCTGGATGAGAACGACTAGTTTGTTGCGGCGTGACCATTTCCCAGGCATGTTCAATGGGCGAAAATGCAGGCCAGGCACCTCGCCTGCCTTCCCTCGAATATGGCCTGGGAAATTCTGGGTAACATGCGGTCAAGCGTTGTCTTGTTGAAATATGGCTCCAGTGATGTGTTGAAGGAAAATTACGTCTTCAACATTTCTTCCCTAAAGTAGCCGTTGCTATTGAGAGAGCCTACAATACTCAACAGCCGAGATCGCTTACATGGTAAAATGATATGTATGTTTTACAAACTTTTTTGTAAACTATCTGGTAAAATTTTTCTTGGATTACTACAAGTTAAATATAGCATCTTCACAACACACAATTTCATGAAACATACAAAATCATTTATGTACTTCCATATTTAAAATTCATTTGAAGTCAAAAATACTTACCTGTTAACATTCTACCTTAATTTTCTATATAATTTTATTGTAATGCTGGAGGAAGTATCTTGGCAGTTAGTTTCCTATCACTTGTTTCTAGAACTAAGTATGTAATAATATTCTGTTTATAATACCCCATTGCTCCCCAAACCATCACGTCCATCGTTTGTGCAGTAGGACGCTGGTCAATGTGCGTTCTGTGTGTAAGATGGCGCTCGCCGCGATCTCGTCGAGTGCGTGTACGGCCATCGCTGTAATCTAAGTTGTAGCTGAACTCGTCCACAGACACAACGTGCTGTCACACTGGTGTGCTAGTGAACCTCTTGTAGCCTGCCGTATCGATGATTCTCTCTCTCCAGGGAATCCTACGCAAAGGGAAAGAGGCCAGAGAGGTGTGGTGGTTAGACTACTCGTCTCCAACCGAGGCGAACCGGGATCCATTCTCGGCGGGGTCACCCTCGCATTTTCGTATACGGGAATCGTGCCGGACGATTGCCGCCGGTCTGCGGGTTTTTTTCCCCCGTGGATCTCCCGTTACCCCCGCCCTTGCATTCCGGCGCTGCTCCGTGCTCGCCTCGCTTCACCCTCGTCGGCTCTCAAGACTCCGATGTTAAGGCGGATTCCCACCCGCCTAAATAACAGCTTCCCGAACTTTATCGAACAACTGCCACAGCTTCGCTACATTTATTAATTTTTAGCTGGTAACTGTCGAGGTGAAACGCGAGATTATTTCTTGCGAACAATTACAAAGGCGACGATATGATATCAACAGTAATGAAGAAATAATGATGTCAGACAATGCACTAGGCAATGCTCTGTGCTCTGTCGTTACAATAAAACGCGATACAAACCTGTATTTCCAGAGTATGGCAAACATGTCTGTACTGGAGCCAGCGTCTTTTTTTCTTATTGCCTGCTGCATAGATATGAAGCCACGCCCTTTCTGACTGAACTGCACGTGATTGGGACAGACAATTTCAAGTGTTCATTTATTGGTGCAGAGTTACTCAGGGAGTGTCAGATAAAGTATTGTCCAATGAAAGCCTATTGGAAAGGAACATGTGTTAAAAGTATAACGTGTACTCAAATAATAACGCCAATTTTTAACGTCTCTACCATTTAGGTAAATGGAACACACACGCAATTTCACGACGTCTAATGGATATAGTAACTCGAAATGATCCTGGAGGGATTGCAAGGTAGAGTGTGCATACAAGTTCAGCACTAACAACTGTCCTTTTTTAACATTGGACTGTTTTTGGTGGAAAGAATTAACCGAATAGGGCTTCCGAAGTTTTTTATTGGCGGAGAACGTGCGGAACTAGAACCGAGAACGACATGTGCCTGTCATTCGAAAATAATTCAGTATATTATGAACTGTGTGGTAGCATACTGTTTCAGCACTTCGTTTCAGTCGCTGTCTCTATGGCGCTGAAGGGTCCGTCACTGCCACGCGGAGGAGGTGTCTGTGACCCCGCGGTGTCGTCACAATGTTTCGTGGTCCAGTTGCGTGTTCTCGACTCGCCCTGCCCTCTCCAGCCCACTGCTTCGACACTCGCATCACTGCCGTGGCATTGCGTCCCGTTATCAGCTCAATTTCGCAGTATGAAAATCTTTGAAAGTTGCCCTTTCTCTTCGACGAGTCATAGTGACTCCTTTCAGAACGTTTATAACTCAATGATGACGAACAAGTGCTCTAATCTGGAACGTTTTTACACATTATATGCTGTTCACGATAACGTGAGCACTTTTCTCGGCCCTTCAAAATTTTTCCTTTCATCCATTTTCCATCTTCCTGCTGCTTTGTAATGTAAACATTGCAATGTGACCAATAAACAGAGTGTATACATTTCACCACCATCAAAATTCAATACTTGAAGCTGCAATAAGATATATTTAGTTGTAGTTACTGGCTGTTGGGAGGTCCTTAAAAAGTGCTCACTTTACCGTGAACAGCGTATAGTTCAAAGGGCTCTGCTGCGTCTAGGCATGCACAATCTTTCTGAGATTATAAGCGTTTGCTTTTCATTCCCGGCTTTCCATTGCCCGTGACTTTCGTTTCATTTGCATGTTTCCTTAAGAGTGGGATAGAGCCCCGCATTTTTTTGTGAAATAGTTGTTTGCGCGAATACGCGTATCTCGGTAAATAAATGTCCTGCAAATACGACTTTTCTCCAAAAAAGATGGAAATCCATTTTCTATGGTCCTACTTTTTTACTTTTGTCTCATTAAGTGTATTCTTCGAGGAAAAATTTCGTGAAAATGGTCAAATATCGGATTTTAAAAGCTTTGCCTATGCAGTTTCCTTAAACGGCAAGAGAAAAATAAAAATATACGGGCGTAGTTTAATCTGTGGTTTTTAATCGCGTGTTATAAAACCCACTGTTACAGGTCTCATTTTCACAGTACAGCGTTACGGCGAAAACACTGCACGCCTTGCGCTTAGGAGCGATGAGGCACTAGGCGTGTATGTTAGTGTCGCCCGTATCGCTCCCTCGCTTCTTGACCTTGGATGCGGAGTTCTCACATGGTCCATCCCACTCTTAATAGCACTGCATTTCACACACACACACACACACACACACACACACACACACACACACACACACACAGTGTACAAAGAAGGATAAGGAATGATTTCAAATGTTGAGTTCAACAGTGTTTAATTAACCTCCAATCTGCTCTACAGTATTTTTGAAAAAGTGTTTTCATTAAACTGCGGCTTGCTGAAATTAATTTCTACACATTAATAAAATAACTGACGCAAAAATATTTTAGTCTCTAACATTTACGCCTTCTTTCTTTGTCGCTCTTAAATTCACGACCACGATAATTTTTGTTTTTGGGGGAAAGAATAAACCAGATACCGCTACCGAAGTTTTTTATTAGCGGAGAACGTGCTAAACTAGAACCGAGAAATGACATGTGCCTGTCATTCGAAAATAATTCAATATATTATGAACTGTGTGGTAGCATACTGTTTCAGCATTTTGCTTCAGACGCTGCCTCTATGGAGATGAGATGTTAGGTCGGCTCTTAAAATCGGGGTTTTGAGACCCGACGAGGGCGAAGCGAGGTGAGCGCGGAGCAGTGCCGGAATGAAAGGGCTTGGGGAACGGGAGATCCCCGAGAAACCCCCCCCCCCTCCCCCGACACCCCTTCACCAAGCCGGCATGACCCCCTCGTACGAAAATCCGGGAATCGAGCACTGTTCGCCATGGCAGGAGTTGGGTGCTCTAGTCGCTGAGCCACCGCGGCCCTACGCAATCTACGTATTGAAACCTCTGCCACACGGGCAAATATAAACTGTGACTATCGGAAATATGACGTTCATTTCTCATAGACCTGATAATTTGGTTAAATTAAAAAAATAATAATAATATTTAATTCGCGCACGCATATTTATGCTAAAGTTAACTTAGTGCATCAATTCATTGTCACATTTAATGACAACCAACTATTAACAATCAGGTTAAAAAAAATTTGCACAGAAACATGAAATGAAAATCTTCTACATGGTAAGTCCTTTAAAAGAGGCCCCGTGGGACGTGTGTAACGGAGCGAGGGAATGAGGAAATAAAGACGACGGGGCCTCTTTTAAAGGACTCGGCCTGTATAGTGAAACAATTTCAGTAATGACCCTGACTCTTCTGTTCTGAAACTCAAACGAATAATTCCTGTATAAGGAATGATACAATCTTGTAAGTTAGTGCAGAAGTGCCTGTGTGGGTCGGTGTAAAGAGCGAATGACAGCGGGTAAGGTTTGTTGTTCAGGTTGGTGATGTTAACACAGGAGGTGGGGGGCAGGCAGGGGAGAGCTGTGTCAACATAAGAGGCGGTGCACGTGATGCTCGCTGGAACCTGTTCCTGCGTGGCCACGCCCTGTTGCGAGAGGCGCCTCTGGTCGCGAACCTACCCCACCCTTCTCCATCCCCCCCCCCCCCAACAACTACGTCATCGCCGATACCTTTTCCCTCTACTTGCCGCCGCTGCACGCAGACAAAACATTTCACCAACACACTCCCGCCAGCGTTACTCAGCGCCTACAAAAAACATACAGACACCTGCAAGTCTCGTTCTATTATTTGACTACATGTTATACTTTCACATGCGCCGAGTACAGGTGTTGGTACAGTCTCATCCACTCTTTTTCTGGTGGATGAACCTGATAGTTCACCAAACTGTAATATTTTGACTGAAATCCCATTGGTAAACAGTGGTTGGTCACTAACTCATTTTGTAATAAGTATTTACATCTTACCATGGACTGCTTGCCTCAGTCTTTTAAACTATTTAGTTTTGTAGGTATATTCTAAACTGACAGCAGCAGTACTTTAGTAGAAATTATTGTATTGTGATATTCAAAACCTTGGCCTACATGATATAGGTGTTACAAACGTGCATAACTGAATGCACAGACATGCAACGCACAGTGTGAGACAGAGAAAGAGAGAGAGAGAAGACAATAAAGAGGAAAAAAGAGGGGGAAGAGAGATAACATTACAATGAACGCGAGTACTGTCACATACCTGATTCCTTCAATATTTAATTTGGTACACCTTGTGTAACCCTGCGCCAATGAAAAAAAAAAAAAGTCTTCGTATCGATGCGAGTGAACCATGTGCAGGACAGTTGACAGCAATATCCTTAGAGATGGGACCAGAAACATATGCAACAGTTTATTTACAAATACACACGTGCCTTGCCTGGGACCCGAACACAGAGAACCTCGCAACATTAGATAGTGAGTAACCAACTGCAATACGGAGGCAGGATTCCGAGCGTCAATTGGGTGTATGTAATCAGTATAATATATCGGTACAATAGGGTTTACTAACAAGAAATTTTTATGGAGCCATCATTTTGAGAAAAAAAGTGCCTGAGCCACTCAAGTCGTGTAAGTTTACATGATCTACTGTAGCGCCGTTTGTGTGAAGAATTTGGCGAAAAGCGGTTTATTTGCTACCAAGAGAGGTATAAAAAGTTTTTTTTTTTAATCATTTGGCAATAACGTACAAAAATACTTAAGGATTTCGGTAGACGATGTTTCTAATGTCACCATACAAAGCAAGGAGGATCGGGGAAGAAATCGTCCGTTGCCTACAACAAGGGACTGCTCCAGTATTCGCCTGGAATTATTTCGAGAAATTATGGAAAACCTAAATCAGGATGGCCGGACCTGAAATCGAACGCGTGTGATAAATTTTACGACGACTGGAAACTGCGAATAATGCTGAGGCATTCCTATTTGGGGAAAAAAAAAAAAAAAAAAAAAACCCCTACAAGATATTGGTTTTATCTTATCTCTTTCAGAATGCTTTTCATCGCACAAACCATCTGCGATGAAAAGCAGTTTAGAACTTATTTAATTGGTGACGTACTTTTAAACAAGTTCCTGATAAATTTTTAACATTTAACTAGATAAGTAATACTTTATTGTTGCCGCATACATCCAAAATAACACTGCAAAAAAGTAATCAACTGTGTTTTATCACCAGCGACTTACTTCAGAAATGTATTTACTTCCTAAACTGTTTTTGTTCACAAATTAATCTGTTCATGTTGCTAGTAGATTTTCAATGCAGACTATCTCATGATAATTTTTGAAGAGACAACACGAATTTACGAACTATTGCACCAATTTTTTCTACCAGTATCCATTGTGTAATGTTGATCAACTGAAACGAGTAACAAATGAACTTTTTGGCCATAAAAGGGGGAGTTAAAAATATACCTGGGAGCAACAAACTTCATTTTCCCCGCAAGTGCAATGTACTCAACTGTGCTCGCACTGACCTATGGTGTCGTTTCCAATTTAGTCAAACATTCGTACTACAATATATAAAAAAAATACTTTTCACCAAGGGTTCCATTTCCCAAAAATGAATTATTGGAACTTCTTGGTTTGTGTACTTATTCTCAGAAGGCAAACATAACATTAAAGGAGTAGCTAATTTTTCCTGGCAGTCGCTGAGAAGTTGCCCACTGTTCAAAACCTTACACAATATCAACATTTATTCTCTTAAAATAATTTAGGGGTTGTGACATTTTGGCAATGTTTGAAACGAATGTAGCGTTGAAATCCACAATCCCTAAATTCTACGAACTACCTTACGATTTTGGAAGAAGGGGAGGCTATCGCTAGTTTCACAGTAGAGACAGCATGTATGTCCTGGATACAAAGGCGTGCCACCTTTTTGATTGACCTAATTAATGCAATATCAATTTAATCAAGTTAATTTACATATTGATATGCGAATTAGACTTCAAAAAATGTTTAATTAATTAGCATATTAATTAATAGATTAATTAATTCGATTTAATAGATTAACAAAATAATTGTTTGATCAAATTTATTTATTTTTTGATACCCAATATTTTCATATTTTATTTTATTGGTGTTGAAAGGGTTAAGGGTGATATTGGCGGAGCAACAGCATAGATATGTCTTCTGTGATGTCTTGGAGCCGACTAAACAGAGGTGTGGTTGTAATTGCTTATAGGTGTTCATGTTGGTGGAAGAGTGGCATAAGATACATTTTTAAATATGTTTGGAGCACTTGTGACATATGCGAATAATAAGTGGAACGCACATGACTAATGGAACGTCCATCCAGGTCGCTCTCTGGAGGCATACTGAGGATTTAAGTAATTTAGATACAGGAGAAATGTTTTTTTTTGGCAAAGAAAATATTATTAATAAACGAAAAGAGACGATTTACGTTCAAATAACCGACTGAAATAGCTGCGAAGTATTAAAAAATTACTTTAACCACTAACCCGATTGACCAAAAGTCTTTAAACATGCTAATGAAACTATTTCCCTATCGAAGTAAATGTTTTCCACTTTAATTATGTAACATGAAATTGACTGAACCAAACACGTATTCATGCGATTACAGAGTTTATATTAATATTATATCCACAAAACTATTTCAAACAATAAATGCTAACTGAAGTCATTAAACAAAGTTAATTAAAATAATGAATCACATACACAAATGAACCAATAATTACAAGCTCAAGAACCAAGCTGCCATAAAAAACAATAAAACGATTGAAAATTATAACTCACCAGCACTCCAGGTGCCATAAACCCTCCTGACAAAGATCCCCTCCCAACAAAAGTACACATACACAAAGTCACACTGAAACATCGAATATAAATACATACTTTACTGCGCCCCTCAACAGCTCTCAAGACCAATAATCTAAACACCGAAATGCAAATATTTTCACTACTTACAAACCGGTAAATATTAAAAGAATACAAAGAATTACATCATAAATTAAATGTAATAGGTTACCACCCAAACAATAGGAATGATAGTACAATAATTGTATTAAACGAATTAAAAAATAATTGTACATTCAATTCCCATCAATATCGAAAGGTTTATTAAACGAATTACACATAACATAGGTTTCATAATTTAATTTTAGTATTAATACAATAACAAAACATTGTATTACAATCTTTTAAGATCCTTATTCTTCACCTATGAGCCGTGTGCTTTTGAGAAACCTCTCCATCGAACCAATGACCTATTATTTTCCCTTTTAATTATTTTATCAACCAAATATTCATTTGGATAACTAACTTTTCGCAATTCGTGCTTGTAAAATCCACATTTTATGGGTTCCCCATCGTAGGTTTCGAGGTGATACACTGTGGGAAACCAATTTCTACCTGAAACAATTTTTAATATTTCATAAGACCAATTAATGGTGTATTTTTTCTCAAATACAGACTTCAGCTTAGACCCTCGTACATACATCCCAGCTTTAACTTTTGCTTTCTCTCGTCAAATACTTTTACAATCTTGTATACGGTTTAATTCAAACTATTGTCCATAACTTTTTCGGGCGCCATCTTGATAGTTCTACGATATCTAGAATTATAAGATTTAAGTATTTCAGGCAAAAAATCCACCCATTTGTACATTCCCTTCGATGTGAAATGCTTATATACTAACTGCTTAATCGATATATTAAATTTTTCCACCACACTAGCTTTAAGGTTTGAATATGTTGTGTAGTGATTAATACCAAAATTAGTCATTAGTTTCCGGAAGGGTGAAGGAAAAAATTCGAATACTCTGACAGTTTGGATTGAATTTGGCATTCTTTCTAGCAAAACAATCTTCATTGCATTGCTAACCTGTTTTCCTGTCTTGTTCTTGACAGGTATACCCCAACCATACCCACCTCCTTGCAGGGGTGTGAAGTTCTTGAGCGATTTCACTGAACTTCATTAGTAATATAATCGTCTTCAGTCAATTCTTCAATAATAGAAACAATTTTCTTTTTTTGTGAATCATTACCAGACCCTCCAAAGCAATGAGAAGTTTTAATCTATTGACCAATTCATTAGGATTGTTCCAATATACAGGAGAAAATCGATCTCCAACTTCATCTTTATATATTCCACTTCCAACTATATCGCTTAATAAATGTAGTTTTGTATGATTTTCATCATCTGAATGTTTAGTTACATTCGTTCGACAAACAAGATCCTTATATTTCTCCAAATCAATGTCGGAATAACCATTTGTAACTTTTTCAACTAATAAGTCAAACAATTCTTCACTAACATCAGTTACATAAACTTAATTACCGAATCTCTCAGATGCCATATATTTCCATGACAATATACACCAAATACTGTATTGTGCATAGACAAAGATTGTTTTATAGCTAAATAATGTTGTGTTAATTGAGACAGCTTTTTCTTCTTAATAGATTCTTCCGATTTAATTTCCACAGGTGTTTCATTAAACGTATTTAGCATGGAATATGATGTATCCATACTATTCGTAACAGATTTTAATATTTCTTCATTCGAAACATCCCATTCAATTTGGGCACATTTAGCTTGTAAATATTTCGCCTTTACAGCAGATATGACTTTATGTAATTCTGAAGCAGAGTCACACATTTCCTTTGTTTATATCAACGTTTCAGTATTTATATATAAATTAAGTCGTTGGTTTTCTAATGGGTGTATTAGATCGACTAATCTGCACTTTTTTCAATCTTATTGACTTTACTCAAAAGTATGTCTAATTTACTCACAGTTTTAACCCTCAAATCATTAATAAAATGGTTTAGTCGAGATTTCAAATCATATATTTGCTTTTTCAGTTCTGTTTGCATAGCTACACCAGATGTTTTAGTGATCAATTCAACACTTCTATATCGCCATATTTCTTCCATTTGTGTATCAAATTGTTTTGTAATAGTAGTCTTTACCATTTCTTTAATTACATTTTTTAAATATTCCAGACATTTTTTTTTCTAGTTTCTATATTTTGGAATGCAGTCATCACATTTGGAAATATTTCCAAAATACGACTAATATTAGTAGACACTTTCGTAATAGTTTTAATTATGTTTATTAATTTATTTTGTATATAGATAAATTGCTATTTAAATACATTCAACACAATAGTATTTAGGTCTTCCACACAACGTTTATTTACCACATTGGTATCTTTCACAGTCTGACCCACATTGTGTACGATATGTCCATTCAAATCACAATTGCCATCGCGATTTCTCGTTAAACAGGTTAATGATTGCGTTTTATACTACTATGTCCAAACTTTGAAATACTCACTATTCTTCGCCGGGAAGTAAAAAAACTGTCAAATCCAGACCTATAATTTCCTTTGTATAGAGGAAACATTCGTATAATTACCAGAAAACCGTACTTGTTTTTCCAACAGTAGAAACACATATATCTAAACTTTGTAAATGTCATACTACCCTAAATGTGATCATTGTAAATATGTTGTAGATTCATATTGTCCATTTTAAACACAATTAACATATTCTCATTATCGTGCAAATCATGTTCTGGAATATGTGCATAACTGTGCGATAGATAAAAACAATCAACATTTGAATGTCTACCAAAACTAAAGTATTGCTGCATTTCACCCTGTGGTTTGCAGTAAACATGGTCAAATATAAATAATGAATTGGGTAATGCTTCATTCGGAGCTATAATTACTTCTTTATTAGTAAAAGGTAAACATTGCATTCCTTCAATTAAAGAAACAATAGTCGCTAATCATTGATATTTCTCTTGTTGAATTGTTTTAGAAAACACTAATACGTTTTCAAACTTAGGTCCATTCGGTTGTTCCAATAGTGACATAATAACACACGCTTTTCCGCATGAAGGACCACTTATTATACTATGTATATTTGGAGGTAAAAGAATGTCATGTTTCTATTCAATTACATTTTCTTTCATATTTACAATTACCAGCAAATGAACATTTTGTTTTATGACCTTAATTTCTACACAATTATACAGCATTGGGTAACATACTAACATAAAAACTGTATATAGGTTCACACTCAGTTGAAAACAATGGCCTGTACTTAACATAGCAAAAAAAGGATATGGAGTATTGAATACATTAATTAACAAATTACCATTTGAATTGCATTTACCAAAATACAATTATTGCGAACCAGGAACTAAGCTTGCAAAACGTTTAACACGGAATGAGCAAGGAATAAACACTTTGGATAGTGCTTGTAAAGAACATGATATAGTATACAATCGAACAAACAATTTGAAAGAAAGACATATAGAAGATACAATTCTAACAGATAAATCAGCAAATATAAGGAAAAATCCATCGATATCAGCAGGTGAAAATCTCGGGGCCTGGGTCGTTGAAAATGTTATGCATGCAAAAGTTAAAAGAGGTATCTGCATAAAACACAAAACAAAACAAAAACCAAGAAAGGTGGAATATTGCCATTCATATTTCCTGCTTTATCAGCTCTTGGATCCTTAATGGGAGGTGTTTCAGCTCCTTCTAAATCAAGTAAATCAAGCGGTAAAGGAATGTATCTTAAACCATGTAAAGTCATTCAAGGACATAAAAGACAAAACAAAACAAAAACCAAGAAAGGTGGAATATTGCCATTCATATTTCCTGCTTTATCATCTCTTGGAGCCTTAATGGGAGGTGTTTCAGCTCTTTCTAAATCATGTAAATCAAGCGGTAAAGGAATATATCTTAAACCATGTAAAGTCAGTCAAGGACATAAAACACAAAACAAAACAAAAACCAAGAAAGGTGGAATATTGCCATTCATATTTCCTGCTTTATCAGCTCTTGGAGCCTTAATGGGAGGTGTTTCAGCTCTTTCTAAATCATGTAAATCAAGCGGGAATGGAATGTATCTTAAACCACGTAAAGTCATTCAAGGAAAAAAAACTCCAAATGTGGAAAGAAACACAGAAAGTTCTATATAATCTTCCAAAACATGAATTAATAAACAAAGATATTAATGTATTTGTAAAGAAACTGGATATTCCCTATTCCCAAGGCATGTATATGAGAGACGAATTACCAAAGAGACCATACCTTCACAACTGTATGATTGTTAATTTAGATTCAAACAAAACGAAGGAACACATTGGGTTGCATTAAATAAGAGTGTAAATCAATCATTGTAATACGACAGTTTTGGCTATTTAAGTCATCCAATTGAAATATACAATTATTTGAAAAACACGCCATTTAGATACAATTACAAAATGGAGCAATTACCAAATACAATCAATTGTGGTCACTTATGTTTAGATTTTTTGACTATATATAGGATATATAAGTAAGTGCAATAGTAAAGGATATTAGTAATATGTCAATTACATTGATATTAAGTGGAAAGTCGTATCAATTGTGCTCGGTATATTTCCCAGCTTTGGAGTTAGAGGGACAATGGCAAATAAGTCTAATCGAATTTGTTACTTACAACAGTATTCCAAACATCGATATAGGCAATCAAGCATTTATGTTCAACAATGGTGGAAAAACATATAGGAATGTGTAACTGGTAGGATCTATTGAGTTGGATGATTTAGAAATGTTCATTAAAGGAACATTACCTGAAAACGTACATTTCAGAATACGTGGAAATCCAAATACATTAACTAGTGTGATGTATAGTAATCTCGATATTGATTTCACAGAAGACAATTCAATTGCAAATATGTTAGGATATGAAAGGATTGTATGTCTAACTAATCAATTGCACAAATTGTCAAAACAGGTTATTATATTGTTGGTTAATGTATGTCATATAAATGTTAATATTGTAGGCGGTTCATATTTGAATGGAAAACCAACAAATACAATACACGAATTCACATGTGCAGTGGCTCCAGGTTACAAAATAATTTAAAAACCGAATACATTGATATATCTTCCAGTAATAGTTAATCGAGTGGGTGAATTATTTGTTATGATTTTTTATAAAGACAGTAAACTGATAAATTTTAGAAACAAAGATATTAACATTTGATTACATTTAAGAAAACCTATATAAACACATGCATTCCATACTTATTACAATCAAAATGGGTATTGTGTATAATAGTCAATAAGGCCATAAAGTAGGCACTTCATTTAAAAACTATGTTTCTAAAAAACTTATTTAGGCGAAAGTAACTATAAAAAGACGTAAATGGAATCGTAAAACAATCATTTCAAACAAGGTACCCGTAAAGTTAACACAGCGTAACAAATTGTTTTTAAAGGAATTAGGATACACCGCTAACTGAAATGGAAGACATACTTAATGTCGAAGAACCAATAAGTTATGAAGATGCAATCAGCAATACTGAAATACATGTGTATGGACCATTCCGACAGGTCCGTATACATTTCCATCATAAATAAGGATTGCTATACAAAATCACAATATTTACACATTACCGTTGGAATCAAGTGTAAGGTTTAGAGGAACAATTAAAAAGACAGCCAATGCAACTAATCCAGCAACTACAGGAATAGTGAGAAACGGAATACTTCAATTAATCGATAGAATTGCATATCTGCAGAATGGTGTTTGAAATAGACCAATCACGGAATGTTGAAATTACTTCCACGATAAAGCAATATCTCTTGGGAACTGTAAACAATCTTTATATAGGGCTTATGGCTGGTTGGAGCAATGTCGATAATAATTTTATACTACAAATAAATTCAGGCATAAAATACAAAGTTGTTATACAGTTAAGTATGATACTTGGATATGCTGAGGACTATAAACATGTGATATTAAATGCTAAACAAGAATTAGTTATTATATTTTGTAACACTCATTTGAACACCATATATGAAACAGTTAGTAACGATGAAGGTGTAACATTTGAATTAAACACAGTTGAATTTCTAACGCCACATAGTGAGATTAACTTTCGTGAACGTGCACAGTTTTAAAACATATCGAAAAAGGGAAGAATATAGATATTGCATTCAGAGATATTGCTTTCGAGATATTTCCAACTCTACTAACATCACAAAAAGTAGTATGGAATGTGAAATCAAGTTTTTTATCTCAGAAACCACTATTTGTTGTTATTTGTTTTCAAACAAATCGAAAAAACAATTTAAAAGTTGATAGATCAGTATTCGATAATTGTGACATGAAATATATTAAACTGTATTTAACTGTCAAGCTTATCCCTATATGAATTTAAATACAAACTTTGGAAATGGGGAATTCCTTATTTGTTATTGTCCATTTCATATAAGTGGGGTAAAATCTGACAAACATTGTGACAAACCTACACAATATGTAAACAGTAAATGCTCTCACTCGTACAGTATTGTATCAGCTGATGAACTGCTGTGGGATCCATGTTGTTAGGTTGGCTATTTTGATGATGGCTTTGGAAGAAAATAGTACTCGGACCTAAAAGTTGTAATTTGAAATCTTAATTATACTTACAGCATTTATCGTTTATAATATGTTTTTAAAGCAATATTAGATTTTCTTGGCTCTTAGTAACTGGACTTTAAAAACATGTTTAGCATTTATGACAGAGTATGTCGACACATACAGACAATAAACATTTCCAGCCAATAGCTGGATGGATGTTTGTGTTTCCTGCCCGGAGAAGGCCGTTGTGCATGTACTTATTTTCTCCTCGTGTTTATTATACGAATATCTTATTGATGATGTCGGAATATTCCATTGGTAGTAAATAATTTTTTATTTTCCTTTTTTTCAAACATAGTTGGTTGTAGGTACCATTGTAGTGTGTTTTCTTGAGTGAAATATAATATTAATCGACACATTGTTAAAACTTCTTGTTCCGCCATTTCCTTACCGCCTTCCGCAATGAAGTGACACAAATATAATTTACGTGTGTAAGTTTAAGTTTGTTTGTATCAAGAAACGTATACAGTGTTGATTTTACTGAATGATTTTACAAATAAGTTATTTAATGCTACTGACGAACAAACACGATTTTAGTGAAGTAAACTCACAGGGATTGCCATGGAAAAACACATGTTCAAAAGGTTGCAATTACGAATAGTAAGTTTGCGTGTTTTGTAAATGTATTTTTAACCCATTTGCATCCACAGGCGTGCTGGTACATGGCCGAATATCTGGCCGATAACACCATAAGCATACTGGTATGCAAGATAGCACAACTGCCTTTGAGGAGCTGACAACGCTATCTATGAAGCATATAGTTAATGTCTGTCCTCTTGTGCATAAAATCAGCTTGTGGCGACATCTCTCAATGCATGCCACGATTATCTTATCAGTGTTTCGTTATGCGGCCGCATATCTGGCCGATAACACCTCAGGCGTACTGTTACGTGGGAATGTTTGACTGAAGTCGATGAGCTGGCAGTGCTATCTACTAGCATTTAGTGAATGTCTATTCATTCGGACGTGAAAACAGCCTGTTGCGACATCTTTGTGTGTATAGTATGACTATTTTATCACGTGTTTCGGTGTGAGTATGGCATCTATAATGACAAATTTGAAATGTAGCATTTTACTAATAAATGATGCCACCTATCGTTTCAAACACTATATTCGTTTTCATATTGGCGCATATTGTTTATGTTCATAATAGATGCATATATCGGGGACAGTAGTATAATTAGTTTACACTATGTGTGTGTGTTTACGTTTATTGGATGTTATTTTAGTAGAAGTTTAGTGCGAATTTTATACTAAAATATAGACTGTAAGACTTGCGAAACTACTTTTTTTTTTATATTGTGACAATGGCTTAGAGTAAATGAGTGCTGTGAAACTGTGCCGAATAAGTATAATTTTTCTGTAAATGTTATTGTATGTCTTTAGTAAATGTGAAAATGGCAAAAAAGAAGCGATATCTTCATTTGTGGTAAAGATGATGAGGCAATGAGGCGTTATTTTGAAATGCTGACATCTGAAAGTTCGAGCAGTGAAGATGAAATGGACTGTGATATTATTAGACTAGTTGCAGCAAACCAGTCCCTTGCAGTTGATAGACAGATAATAGTTCTTCAGAGTCAGGCGAAGATAACACTGCTGTGGATACTAGTTGTGGTGATGTTGACTTGAGGTGGGAAAAGTCTTGTAGAACTCGGTGTCATCCATTCACTGGTGTTTCTGGCATAGCACCAAATCTAAATTTTTTATAATAACTCCAGCAGAGCAGCTATATTTTTATTGTAATTGAATGACAATATTGTAGAGCATATTGTTGAACAGATTGATAAATATGATTTAAGTGATACCACATTTGTTAGTACCACACCTGACGAATTCCGAGTGTATCTCGCTCTTCTGATATTGATGGGTATCGTTCAAAAACCTACATTTCGAAGTTACTGGAGTAAGGCAGTTACTGTAGAAACACCATATTTTAGGAGTGTTATGCTGCTGCGGCGTTTTGTAGCCCTAAACAAGTATTTGCATTTAGTGGACAACGAAACTCTAGGCCCCGCAGATCCATTACGCAAAATTCGCTCTATAATAACTATGGCATCAGATTCATTTCGGCTAGTTTATACACCGTCAGGTAGCGTGTGCATCGACGAATCATTGATGAAGTGCAGGGGACAACTACATTTTATTCAATACTATAAATCGAAACGTGCCAGATTCGGAATAAAGTTCTGCAAACTTTGTGACTCCACGAACTCGTACATCTGCGACTTCAAAATTTATGTGGGCAAAGACAAAACAGATGGGACTCCCACTAGCACAGCAATTGTGATGGAGATGATACAGAAATGTGATCTGCTAAATAAAGGATACTCGTTGTATATAGACAACTGGTATAGTTCACCCGATCTTTTCCACTGACTGTGCTCTGCAAGAACACATGTTTGCGGTACAGTTCGCACCAATAGGAAACATATGCCCAAAGAACTTGCGAAAGAAAAATTGAAAGTAGGAGAAGCTGTATCCTACAGTAGCACTAATATTACAGCAGTGAAGTGGAAAGATAAAAGGGAGGTAGGCTTGTTGTCAACAAAACACACACTTGATTTTGCAGAAACAGGGAAGGTGCATCGGAAAATGCAAACTAAAATTATGAAGCCTGCTGCAGTTATTGATTACAACATGAAGATGAGAGGTGTCGATGTAGGAGACTAAATATGGAGTAAATTCCATGTAATGCATAGATACAGCAAGGCTTACAAGAAAATATTTTGTATGTTGTGGTCATTATGCTATTGAACAGTTATGTACTGTATAAAAAGTTACATGGTAAGAAGGACAGAACGTTCCATGTATTCAAACAAAAATTAGCAGAAGAACTTCTGGAATCCTACTTCAAAGAGGATGTGGTCAAGAGAAGGTTTGCGACACCTGGAGATTTACCTTCATGTCTGAGTGGTCGACATTTCCCAGAGAAACTTGCTCCCTCTGCAGCAAAGGGGGAAAAATTCGCAAAACGTTGTGTTGTGTGCTTAGAAAAGAAGCAAAGGAGGGAATCAACTTGGAAGTGTGACAGGTGTAATGTGGCTTTGTGTATTGAGAACTTCAAGCCGTACCACACACACAAGAATTACTAGAGACAGCCCAGAGAGATACTGCTAGTTTTATTGGCATTTTATTGGTAATTTGTTTTCTTTGAAGCCACATATGATTGCTTTACTTATTATGTGAGTGAATGTTTTTACAATCTGTTTCGATAAGGTATTGCATATATATATATATATATATATATATGATTGTATAAATTTGCTTGTATGTTTTATATAGATATAAATATTGTTGAAAGATAATACATGGAAATAACTATTTGTGTTGGTAATATTCGTTTTCGTAAAGCCACACATGATTGCTTTGCTTATTAGGTAAGTGAACTTTTGTAGTATGTTTATGGATAAGACTATGTATATGTGTGTATTACATATATGTATATGTATTACATAAGTTTTTATGGATATGCTTGTATGTTTTATAAAGATATATGTGTACACACGCACACGCACATATATATATATATGTATATATACAAATATATATATATATATAGCATATTCACACAAATGTATGTAAAACAAAACATACAAGTGTAAAAATATGAATTCACGTAGACAAAAATATTTACAAATGTAGATTGGCATACATGAATACTTAGAATTGTCGATAGACATAAGTGTGTGTGTGTGTGTGTGTGTGTGTTATATATATATATATATATATATATATATATATATATATATATATATATATATATATATATATATATATATATATATATATACAAATACTCATCATGTTATTTGTTTGATATTTAGCAAATATTTGCCAAAATATATTGAAAGTGTTGTATATACATTAGAAATTGGATTAAAAATTGTATCCCTTTTTGGTAGAAGATTTAATTAGAAATATTGAAATATGAATAATTAGAAGAAAACCTCATAATGAGTGGTTTTGTTAAAACAAATTTAAATTACCACGTACTCCAAAAATTTTTTTAACATTTTATTAAGAAATATAATAAACAAATAAATTTAAAAAAATAGCTTCCATTACACTAATATAAAAAAAGTTGGTGGATTCCATGGTCTTTTAGGCTATTAAGGTCAGTGGCTGCAAATGGATTAAACCATTAATATGATTATTGAAATGCGCATGGCCTGAAAAAAGTCGCACTTCCCACACTTTTGTAGTGAGTGAATAATATTTGTTTGTCTACATCGTAAATTCGAGTGTAAAGTTAACTTTGGTCAAGGTGTGTGCGTGTATATATTGCTGCATCTGTACGAATACGAACAGCGGCGTATCTATCACGTTTTGTGTTTTCATTAAAGTTACAATTTTCCAGGTGAAATAATTTAAATGTAATTTCGATATGAGCAAAATTTTTCACTGCTCGATCAAAACAATATGCAACTCAAAATGCCAAACAGTCATAAGAACATCAAAATATGCCCATCTCAAGAAAGTCGTTAATCTAAAGCCCCTGTCTCCCTTCTCCTTTTCCATTTTCCCTCGAAATAAAATGAACAGAACCCCAACAAATTTAACTCTGTAATTAAAAAGCAAAACAGGTTGGAATGCCAATCTAGCTATAATATCCTACATTAATTACTGGATTAAAGTTAGCTTATGTCAGCCTTTTACCGCCTGCCATTACAGGGAACACTAGAAAGGAGGAAAATACTATTGTGCATTGGACTCAAAATATTTGTTTACAGACAGCTTTTTCTTTAGTGACAAAACAGCTGCGGTGGAAGGATACACTGTGGCCATGCTACTTTTCTAGAACTGTCAAGATTTACCTCACTTACATGAAATGGACAATGCGATATGTACTCAAAGTTCCAGGAAAGGTGTTATAACAAAATCAGCTCACTGATCATAGGAACTGAGTCATTTAAAACCAGAGGAATGTTATTTGTATTTGATGTAAGCAAACAAAATTATACCATCAGCAATTATGTAATTGATTCATGAATTTAAATTATTGCAAATACACCAATTCTGGCAAATATGCAAGCTTATGCATAAATAATTCATGATAGATTGGCAAGCTATAATGTAAGAGATAAGCTGGTGAAGATAATGACTTGAGTCAGTAGACAACGAGGTACGGTATTAACAACATGTTTTGCAACGTGCAAGGATTTGAATCCCCAGGAAAAAATATCATTAAAGAATTGGTTATTACTGATATGGAGGAACACACAATGGTATTCAGCTTCAAAACACCATTCCACTGAAAAAATCTAAGTCCTAAATATAAGAAAACAAATAGATGGCTTATGAAACACCATCATGTTTTAACGTGGAAAATTGGTTGTATTGAGTATGAGACTATAGAAGATATTTGCAAGAAGTACTTAAATAATTGTGTGGTATATGTTTGTGGAGTCGACCAAAAATGCATTTTAGAAAGTGTGTGGAATGGGAAATTAACAGATCTTCAAAAATAATACAATTGCCCTTAGTTTTAAACAATTGCATTAAACATCTGGTTATAAATCGACCTTCTACTATGCAGAGGAAAACTCTAGATTAATGCTAAATTGGACATTGATAACAGACTGAGGTGAAGTAGATGATGAGTTTCCCCCTGAGTCACCAGTGGATATTATACAAGTAATATGGCATTATCTGGAATGAGATCATATTGTGAACTAATGGGTGGCATATATATATATATATATATATATATATATATATATATATATATATATATATATATATATATATATATATATATATATATATATATATATATATGTGTGTGTGTGTGTGTGTGTGTGTGTGTGTGTGTGCGTGTGTGTGTGTGTGTACTTGGTTTATGCAAACCAATACTTTGTAAAGATGGATCAAGACGAGAACAAGTTCACATGCTCATGCTCATGTGCATACAGAAATCAAAGTGTAAATTGAGTATTAGCAAGTTATTTGCCTGTTGGAGTAAACCTTTTACAAAATGTTTTGGAAAGTAACAGTTTTAGTGTCTTTGTAAATATGACTTTTTTTTACACCCAATTGATATTTATGTATCTGGAAACTCAAGTGTGGAATTAAAAAATATCCCATCTACATTAGAAGGTGAAAAATTGTGATGATTTAATATCTTGTCCAGAGCTGACAAAATATCCTGTTTACCATATGTGTTCGAATACTAGTAACCCTCGAAGAAATGTATTAACACTTTTCCTGATTTACGAGAATGTATAATACTACTACAACACAATAAAACAGATGGAAAAACTACAAGCATTGTCAAGGGGAAGAAATAATTTAAATGTGTGTTTTTGTAAATATGTAATGTTGTTATAATGTAACTTGTAATACTGGCATCACATCAGATAAGAAAATTAGAACTTAGAAAATTTTCCATGATCTTAATATTCTACAGACAAACACACAATGTGATATACTAATATGGCAGTGGACAGTTTGACGCTCATGTCTAAACTCACCTCATCCCCACCCCAAAGTATTAACTCAGATTCTTAAATACTTTGGGGGTAGGGCTTTAGTCGTGTTCGTTATGACATAAACGAAAGCAATGATGGCTTTGCTGTGTCATTTCTGTGGTAAAACACTTACAGTGTTGTGCAACTTATGACATCAAATGACAACCTGCAAGATGAATAGTTCGACCTCAATTTTTGAACGCAAATTCTGTCCGAGACAGTTTTCTCGGAGTGATAATTTTATGAGACATTGTAAAACTTGCAAGAATTATTCAATTCAATATCCTCCTGCTCCTCATCCTCCTACACTTACTCCTCACTGCTCCTCAATCGCCCCCCCCCCTTACCCTCCTCCTCCTACTCCTCCATAATCAGCTCAACAGACTATACCACAGATAAAATTTCCTGCTCCATCCACTGTATTTGCTTCAAAATGACTTTATCTTAATTCAGGATTGGTAAGTAATTCTCTTTCCAGTTTGGCAGTGAAGTGTTTGCCCCAGCTCAATTATGAAATACTAACCACGGCATTTGCAGGCAGATTAACTGACACACAGATACATAACGATCAAACTAGTACTGATTCAGACTCAGAAAGATTTTTCTCAATGTGTAGGAAGCTTCTGATAGATTTAACTACAACATCGCCCTGGCCCTTTTAGTGTAAATACGTTCTGTGAGTATCTGAAATCCATTACAGTGGAGGAATCCTCTACAGAAACGTTCTACCTTCAGACTCAAGCTTTCCTCATTCTACATTCCAAAGATATTGGTAAACTTTATAACTCTACCATAGTACATTACCTCACAAACAGACTTGAAGAATTTAGTGCTCAAGGAAGCGGGTGGACTTTACAACTGGTATCAAAAATAGATGTACACATCTCCGAATATAGACAGTTTACCGCTGGTTAGAAGTAATCCAAGTTATTGCCTATAAGAAGATATGTAATCCACCACTGTACTATTACTCGCCTCGCCTCATCCTCATCAGCTCTGAAAACCTTGGTTTTGAGAGCCGCCAAAATCTCTTCACTCCTTCCGATGCATAGACAAAAAAATATTTTTCCGCAAGACTACACTTGTGGTCATAATAATTTCAGCTCAGCCGCCTTCAACAAGGTATTTAAATGGCATAATATCATCTACGAGTGAATCAAGCTTCCAACTGCCTCAAAAATGTTTGAATAATCTAACACATAGTGGCTTACGTCTAATCTGAATGTCTAAGAAACAGTGAATCAACGATTCATCCAGCACTCTATGTAAATAAAAACATCTCACATATTTGAGAGAATAACGAGTTCGTCTCCCTGCAACATATCGCCAGCCTTGTCTCCAGATATGAACTTCACTACATCATCAACTATATCATTTCAAAGTGTATTGCTTAAATGAATAATGAAGATTGCTTGTATATGCGAATAAATATTTTAGGAAGAATATGATTTTGTATATGTACATAAATATTATGTATGAAAAATGGAATATAATAAATTGTATTTCAAACTGAATGTTTGTTTCATTTAACACGAAACAGACTATATGTTATATATATGTATAAAATTTAAATAAATGAGTAATTCATTATTTACATAAAATAAAAAAATATATGGTGTGTTTTACTTTATCAACCTATGATCATAGCTTTACACAGTGTGTGTGAGGGGATCATGTAATTAATCGTGGGTGTAACCTTTTTACATATTTATCTTGAACAAGTATATCAACACAACAAAACAAACAAAATTACTTGGTATGCATTCTGTAACCAAAATGCGTAATTTTCACTCACTCAGTCTAATAACTGGCATATTATTTTGTTCGACCACATTCCCATATCAGAAAACAATACTGTTTTGGTTATATGCATGTGAAGATATTTCACAGCGAAATCGTTAACATTTAATGCACTAAAGACTTGTGTTTACGGAGAATCGTCCACAGCACGAGAGAGTTTATTTCCCGCAACGCGTGTTGAACCACATCAGAGCTTTTCGTATTTACAAAATAGACCGGGGCTGTGGGCTGAGAGAGAGAGAGCATTGAGCAACAAACGGGGTCATGCATGATGGCGACGAGGGAGGCGCGTCGAGGTGTGAATGCAAGACGATGGCGAGCTGGGACGTGCGCGACGAGGAGGAATAGAGGAGACTGAAGTGGTTTACAGAAACCACTGAGTGTCAGCTGCCGAGAGAGTTGGTGAAATGGTCGCGAAAGGAGCTCAGAGGGAGGAAGGGAGGGCGGAGCAAGTTGCATGAAAGAGGCGAGAGAACACGTTGAACGGAGGGTTGAGGGAAGGAGGCATCGAGCTTGGGTGCTTGGCCGCCTAGCACCCATGTATCGAGTACTGTCCCCTTCACCCGCCTCGGTCTTTCACCACAGCGCATGCACGCTTCTCACCGTCCTCCATTCCCTGCGCGGCCGCCTTAAGTCTGCACTAAGTGCCGCCCCGAAAGTTATAGTCCCCACTTCCCCCCGCCAATCCGGCGACTCCGCAGACAAGACAGCACGGCGAGACACGTCGCCCGGTCAACTGCACAGACACCACTTCTCTACACAGCAAGGCACCACTCCGGCGACTCCGCAGACAAGACAGCACGGCGAGACACGTCGCCCGGTCAACTGCACAGACACCACTTCTCTACACAGCAAGGCACCACTCCGGCGACTCCGCAGACAAGACAGCACAGCGAGACACGTCGCCCGGTCAACTGCACAGACACCACTTCTCTACACAGCAAGGCACCACTCCGGCGACTCCGCAGACAAGACAGCACGGCGAGACACGTCGCCCGGTCAACTGCACAGACACCACTTCTCTACACAGCAAGGCACCACTCCGGCGACTCCGCAGACAAGACAGCACGGCGAGACACGTCGCCCGGTCAACTGCACAGACACCACTTCTCTACACAGCAAGGCACCACTCCGGCGACTCCGCAGACAAGACAGCACAGCGAGACACGTCGCCCGGTCAACTGCACAGATACCACTTCTCTACACAGCAAGGCACCACTCCGGCGACTCCGCAGACAAGACAGCACAGCGAGACACGTCGCCCGGTCAACTGCACAGACACCACTTCTCTACACAGCAAGGCACCACTCCGGCGACTCCGCAGACAAGACAGCACGGCGAGACACGTCGCCCGGTCAACTGCACAGATACCACTTCTCTACACAGCAAGGCACCACTCCGGCGACTACGCAGACAAGACAGCACGGCGAGACACGTCGCCCGGTCAACTGCACAGATACCACTTCTCTACACAGCAAGGCACCACTCCGGCGACTCCGCAGACAAGACAGCACAGCGAGACACGTCGCCCGGTCAACTGCACAGATACCACTTCTCTAAACAGCAAGGCACTATGTGCACTGTTCTACACCACTGCGTGCACGGTCTTCGCACTTTGTAACAAGCGAGTTGTGTTTACAACACGTTTAATACTTTTAAACCCCCTGTATTGAATTTATGCAAGTTATTTTACTTTGACTAGCAAACATGATGTGTAAGAGAAAACTTATAAATATTAATTTTAAAAATAAAATGAAATACTTATTACTGTAAGAAATTAAACTATGTGACACCGTTAAAATTATTTGATACTGTAAAAAAAAATTAAAGTATGTGATACTGTAAAAAATGAAAGTATATGACATCATTAAAAGTATTTGACACTGTAAAAACTTTTTATAAATTTAATAACGATTTTTGTCTGAAAAGTTTTAGTAAATTAAAAAAAAACTCAAAAATTACTAAAATTCAAACATTTTATACTTTTACAACTAAATAACATACTTAAAACTTCCCACCCAACATATTTTCAATCATTCCACAATCATTAAATTCACTCCTGTCTATTTATTCATCATTCAGGTGTCCTTCACCAAACAACTCATTCAGAACATAGACATGGGCAGGGATGTTCCATTATTCACACCCAAGCATACATCAAAATCCCTCCCAGATTGTCTTAAAACTGTTTAAAACTAATAAAAATTTTAAAACTTTCAAATATATATCAATAACCCACCTAGAATTACTTACAACACCATTCCCTGCACTTATACTCGCAGTTATTCAACAACTTTGAAAATTAAATGAAATATCTTAAATACACATTTCGTTACTTTATACTCTGTAGGAAGATATAAAAAATAACAAACATGAATACTGAATCTCTTCTAGAAACAAATAACTCTCAATGTAAATAACTATAAAAAAAACTGTAAACTCATATTTTAACAAGTAATTAAGAAAGATATCAAAATAAAGTGACAACAAACGCAAGTATTCCGTAATCATGGCTAATTGAAATATCTATCATCAACTTAAAACATAACCCTCAAATTTGCAATGTTACCAGCTAGCTTTCAAGATAATTTTGAACATAGCTGCAAATCGTACTTAAAAATAACTTTAACGTAAGGAATTGATGCATGTTGTTTCAGCTACTTCTTACCATTGTCACACGAAATTTATACCTCTGTTAGTAGAAAACATTAACTGTCCATTAATTTTACACAGTGTACAAACCATATAACTCACTCGTATGACAATGAATCACCAGGTAGCAGCAGACATGAGGGTTTGTTTGAAATTGTATTTCAAAAGTTTAGTCTCTATTTTTGTTGCTTATTAACTAACATCTGCACCGTTTAGCTACTATTACTACTGATGCAGATGAGCTCAAAAAATGCCAGATTAAATTTTACTGAGATGTGTATTCATATTCTTTTTTAATATATTATATTAATATGGTACACTTTGTATGTTAAGAGTATAATATAATATTTTATTAGTGAGACCATTTTTGAAATTTATCACCTACATCACAGTTATTATTTTCGATTAATTTTTACTTGGCGCTGGTGTGTATTAGAAAGATTATTTTTGATTAACGTTCGTCATTCGCACAGTAATTCAAATACAAAACCAATAATATTTATAAGAAATGCCGACCTCCGGTGGCGCAGTCGGTTGGTGTGCCGTCGGTCTGCGGTGCGGGAGGCTCTGTGTTCGAATCCCAATCAAGGCTGAGGTGTTAGATCATAAGTTAGTTTGTAAGCCGTCCTACTTCAGGTATAACACCGCAGGACGTTAATAAGTCCTTTTCAATCAAAACCAATCAATTAAAAAAAAATGGCAAATGTTCTAAACGACAAGGTGTTTTTGACGTTACTCTAAGAAAAAATCGAAATTACTCTGAAACAATATCTCCGTCGTATTTTACGTTCCCAAAATTGTAGACTTTGTCTATTTTTTAAAATTTCGACATGTGTCAATAATTTTATATGAGCCGATAATTATGTGGTTCGATTCAAATCTACAGAATTTTCATGAACGTGTGTCTGTAAATATTCTGCTATAGTTTGGTTGCGCAGCAAACTATAGGTATAAAAAAAAAAGTCAAGTAATTATAACATATGGAGTCAACTGTGATAAGAGTACGAGTGAAAGAGTTCGAAAGACTGGCAGACTTCAGATCGCAAATGGAGACAAACAGTGATTAATATAGCAAATACTTAGGCCTTAATGTAACTGTGACTTTAATAGTGAAATACACGTTTTTGTTAAATGTAAGTATTGCATGATATGTTGCGAAATTCGGTAAATGTACTTTGGCGGCATAAAAAAAAAAGTAACACACATACAATTGATGTAACAAACGTTTTTATTAATGCCGTTGTTACAGTAACAATTCAAACAAATTAACGCTTTTATAAATAAACACTTTGCTTCAAAATAAAAATATGAAACATTATTACTGCAGTCCTCTGCGTGCAAGTCCAAGTATGAGTCATGATATTTTACACACACATATTTTTCAGCTATGTATAGGAGTATGCGTTCATCTTCGGTCGTGGTTTACCAGATCCTGTGGCGCACACTGGCAGACACACCCTGCACCTCCCCACTGTCGTACCACCTCATTTATTACCAATGTACCACTAAATAATACAAAAATCCTAAAGAAGTACATGAGGAACGGCAAGTCAGTTGATTATGCTGAAGTGCTGCAAGTTAAAAAGAAACTTCTAACTATTAAGATGTTACGTTAAAACAAAGCAAAAATTAATTGAATTTTATGATTATAGAAGTTAATCAAAATTATACGAATACTGATATTGCGTTTTCAAGCTAACACTTGGTGGGCAGCTAATGATTTCTAAAAATAAATAAATAACTTGTACTTTATAACCATTGCATATAATAAGCAGCATATGGTCTACCCCTAATTAGGTGGCATGAAATCCCGTTAAATTAAAATAAATAAATTTTTTGTGTGATATATTTGGCATTGTTATGCTTTGGGCAGTGTTCAAATCAATCAATATGATCAACTTACTGAGATTTTCTTCTAAGTCTAGCTCAGATAACTTTTTTTTTTTTTTAGAAACACAGCGTTGCGTAGGTATAAAAGTCCCAGAAGCCTCCTAACAAGCGACAGAATCGCTCACCAAGCCCACCACTGATCAAGGCGGTCGTTACCATATTGTGTCCGTTGCACCTGCGCCCGCGGGAAACGTCAATGCACAGGTTACAAAAGGTAACTCCTCGCTTGCCCTAGGTCGCGTCCCGCGACTGCTGCAGGTAGCGTGGTCCATCAACAACGTGTCTGGGCGCGTGAAGAGTGATCGCTAGTGCTACAGGCTGTTCGCGGTCAGCGTCATAGACTGAAGATGAGGTAGACCGATCTCGCTGGCTGCGCACTAACAAATCTCCGCGTCCCAACATTGAGCTGCTCGCCTGCCGACACGTCTAGCGAAAACGGTATGGTTTGGATTTTAGGTTAGAAAACTGATTTGTAAACAAATGCTTTGAGATGAATGTATACTTCCTCTAAACAATTTATACTGCAGTTTGATTAAATTCAAATTGGTAAAAGTATTTTATTAATATAATAGTGCTTGTCATTTGAAAATTAAGATATAAACAAACACGTTCATCACTGTTGACCATGTGACTTTGACAGTTGTGTAGGATTGGGGTGGGTCAATGCTGGGTACATGTGCAGAAGACGAATAAGCGGTCTACTTAATCTTTAGTCTATGGTAAAAGTGAGCACTTTTGAGATCAACCTTTGAAAAAATACCACAACCCGTTAACTGCATGTAAGTTGCCATACACACTGGCATGCAGGTTGCCAGTTAAGTTGGCAGCAAGTTAAGTAAAAATAAGTTCGAAAGCAGGAATCACATAGCTCCGACGAACCCAACACGACATAAAGAAAACAGCAGCAACGACACGACAATTGAAGTTTCACTGTAACTGCTTGAATTACAGCATGACACGACAGAACCAATATGCCGCTCTCGACATTTTACCTAACTATTTAGAAGGCATTGATAGGCTATGGTAGTTTCAAAGGCCATTGACAAGAGGGAAATTTGGAATACACGACGGTGACAAAGTGTTATCGCTAATGCATACAAAGGTAAAATTATTATTTTTAAGAGTTAAAAACAGTAATTTTCGATATTTTTTTTTTCTTTTAAGCTGCGTATTTGCCACTGTAGGGAAAGTTTGCAATACAATTTCATTTTGCTAGGTTGTACACTCTGTGCGTCGTGCCGCACGACACGAATAAGATATAAATAATATCTAATCCAAAATAGCGGGTCGGACGACAGAATTTGTCGGGCTTACGTTTGATCTATCTTGCATTCCATTGGCTGCTTAGTTTTAAGTGTCGTGTCGGGACTGTTGTGCCGTGCTTGTCCGGGCTATGTGATTCCGACGATGTACTGGCGGTGTAACCAATTAGAGTAGGAATTGGCATACGAGCGACAACTTTTACGTTCATAAAAATTTCACGTCTTCACTTGACCGTCGCGTGAATAAAGTCAGTGGTTCCAAAGCTATGCAAAATTTACACATGGCGGAAGGATACAAAAAGAGGAGAAAAGCGGACCTTAAGGCCAAGATTTAATTTTTTAAATTTTAAATTCACTTTTTAAACATTTATATAGTTGTGCAATTTTATAAATAATTAAAAAGTTTATTTACCATTAAAAAAAATTAAAATTTAGAATGTTTACAAATCTTGACGCGCTCAATCTCTAACAAAAAAAAATCTTTAGTTTAAAATACTACTACAAAAAACGATGGGGAGATCTTTGTCCGAATATAGCATTTAATTCCATATACGCCCATGCATGGCGAAGCCTGGCCTTAAGCAGGGCTTTCAAAAGTGCTCCATTGACCGCTAAGAGACTTTAAGCCACTGCACTCGCGCGCGCATCTGCGAGTGCAAAGTAGTCGCAGAGCCCGGCTCGCGGCACGTCGGCGCAGTCGTGGTCCAGCAGCAGCCACTGTGGATGGGCGGAGCTCACTGGACGGTGTTCCTGCCCATGTAGCCGCCGGTGTCGGAGGCGCCGTCGCCCAGGTACTTGCGGTTGTGGTCGCGCACCACCTGGTCGATGGTCTTGGCGCGGGCTCGGCCGCCAAGCGCCGAGTGGAGCCGCGACGCCAAGTAGCACATGACGAAGGTGGAGGCGAGCAGCAGGCAGCCCAGCACAGAGGAGATCACCAGGAAGGTGCCGCACGAGCCGTCCAGCACGGCCGCCCGGTGGTAGAAGTCTGCAACAGGCAGGCAGCTCGCTAACACCACCTCCTACCTCGCGCCAACCTCACCACAGACACGACACTCAGTAGGTGAAGGTTGTTCACGATAAAGTGAGCACTTTTTGTAATCAACCATAACTAGAGCTAGTGATTTTTTTGCGAAAATATATGAGTACGCGATAGACTTCAGTACTATAAGCACTTAAGTTTCTCTATTGTCATTGCTTGATGTCTGCTTGAGAAGGCCTTTCCTTATTCGACCGGGCCTCAAAGAATCCGGCCACATCGGCTCGGCTCCTGCGTGATTCGTGTGCAGATAGTTGACTCGTACCAAAACAGTAATTCAATCAAGATAGTGCTTTGAAATATAACTTGTCTTGAAATCTTTTCACGAAATTTCGCTACCCCTAGCCATAAAAAAGTCACTGCTCTTATAGGCTAGTCACGTTAACATGAGCACTTTTGAAAGCCCTGCTGAGAAGCTACTTGTATGCATGTTGTGTATTCTTCCGCCTTATGTAAGATTAACATTGCCATTGGCCTCATCACTTTATTCGTGCTTCAGTCAAGTGGAACTGTGAAATTATTAAGATAATAATATTCAACAAACATGCTGATTTTTACACGTCTATGCATTAAATAAAATTAATCGAAAGAAATAATTTAAGTTGTGATAAATGGTTACCCAACACTTTTTAATCGACGTTAAGATACGGAACTACTTCCCATCCATCGTTACCAACTTAACCAGATGCATGTCACTCAATGCGCCCGTTCAAGTATATGCAGGCAGGGGCAGTGACATTTTTCTAGGGTTGATTTCAGAAGTGCTCACTTTATCGTGAACAGCCTTTACCAGCATATATTTTAACGACGCACTGAATAACATGCACCCAGTATGGTTGAGAACGATGGATGGAAAGTAGTTCCATATTTTAACTTCGAATAAAAAGTGTTAGGTAAAAACTTGTGATTACTTAAATTATTTCTTTCACTTTTTTTTCGTTTTTTTTTTTTTTATGAATCGAAGTGCGAAAATGAGCAGATATGTACAATATTTACCTTCGTAATAATTTCAGTTTACTTTGACCGACGTATGAAAAAAATTATAAGGCCCGTGACAATGGCAATTTTAGACAAGGCGGGAGAATATTCAACGTGCATACACGTAGACCATATGCAGGGCTATCAAAAGTGCTCATTTTACCGTGAACAGCGTATAACTGTGTACCTAGAATAGCTTGAACTACATTGCAATGTGTTTGAAGTACACGTTTTTTCACGTAACTACACCGTAAAAATTTTTGCTAGTAAACTTCTTAAAACTGTACAGGAAGATTTTATCCCTATATAGACACCTGAAAAATTCTCTAATTCATTTTGGGACAAGCTAGAATTCGAAATACGTGCGTTTATATAACATTAGCCATTGGTCCACAAGATGTTTGACACCGCCTGGGGAACGAAATAATATGGTCACATCTTGAAGTACCATAGTTACAGCAGTAGGCTGCAACGAAAACACCGCAAACCATTCCAGAACCTCGCATGTAGACGCGGTGATAGGGACGTCGATTAAATATTAATTTTTTGAAAATCTATTAAATCGGTCTAAAAATCAATTTTTAGATCGATAAACGGGAAATTTCTCGCCATCTGGCAACACTGCATCGAAATGAAGTTGTATGTGCGATCGGCCTGAAAGATCGAAAATTTATTTCCAGTGAATCGATTTTTTCCGTTCGATTTTTAATGAGCATCGATATTGTGTGTCAGAATCTAGAATGATCCAGCAAATCGAGTCATTAGGTAAAGTTCGGCATGTCTACGCGCCGGGGCGATAGGTACGTGGGTCGGTGTCGCCCTTATTGTTCCTTCGCGCCTTTGCCTCGAGTGACCAAAACAGCTCCTGGTACATACATACGACTCTTCAACGTCTCGCGTTGACAGCGAGGTCATTAAAGACGGAGCAAGTTGCTCAGAGAAGCAGGACCGGGGAAGGAATCATTCTGTGGTAAGTAACAACCCCGCATATTATACACAGTACAGTCAGTAATCTCGTCGAGGCCATGATGCGTGACTGCCTACACCCGCGAAGCCAGTTTATATATATATATATATATATATATATATATATATATATATATATATATATATATATATATAAGTTGATTTTATGTACATCCATTTCAGTTACAAAATGATAATGTTCGTGGCTGAAACTGAATAATTATTACAAATGTTTGTAAATGATAGTACCAATATTTTATTACATAAAATCTGAGTAACATTTATTATGATCATGCTTCAAGTAGGGGGGGGGGGGGGGGGGTTGTTTGAAAAATGTGCTTTATAAAACATTCAGCATTCAGAATAGAAAAACCACTTAAATTTAGATTAAAATAGACTCCTGTAAGATAATTTTTTAAAAACATTACAATAAATAAATTCCAGCATAATACTTTTCAGAATTATAAAATATCGGCTTTCTTCTTTCATATGCAACATAAATTGTACTTTCGTGACAATTTTGGTGGTCTGTATACTACTTTTCAATGAGTTCTGCTTGTTGTACAGTTGACTGTGGCGCTCCTTTGCGAGCAAACTCTACTTCTATCTTAATACTCAATGTAGGTATTTAATTTTTCGGCAGACATGGTACACCAAATCAAAATATTTACAAATCCGCAAATATCAAAATAAATGTCTGATCTGGGAGTGGAGTAGATGGGGAAGACTTCTGCAAGAAACGTCATAACTATACAGTCAGCAAATAATCGATGCGGAGAAGCATAGGACAGAAGAAGCAAAGGACAGATGTATGTTGTCGGATCATCCCCTACAAGTAATAAAGAGAAGTGCTACATCTCAGTGGCGGCACACTATTTTACGAATTGGCCAGAAGCACATACACTCTACACTCCCGACCAATATGCTGTGGCAGTATCAGAGACTCTTAGTAAATGAGTTTGTCAGCATATTTGGCATGCCTCTACAGCTGCAGTCCGATCAGGGTAAAAACTTTGAATCACCTGTTTTTCAAAATTTGTGCTAGTTTCGGGGTGTATAACACAAACACAGCTGACCCTCAGTAAGACTGAATGGCTGAGCAGTTTATCAGGACCTTAGATAATCCCCTTTGGACGATTGTCAGAGAGCACCAGGGGAACTGGAATCGCCACCTTCTGCTACTTCTCATAGTATCCCGATCTGCAGTGCATGAAATCTCTTGAAGTACACCTGCAAAACCTCTTTTCCGGAGGTGAACTCCGACTTCCAGTGGACTTTATATTTATTTGGAAGGCTCAACGAATACCCGGTTCAAAAATGTAGCAGTACTGCTAAGAGTTGGGCAAGAATCTGGCTACCATACGTGATGATTTTCGAAGACGATTGAAGATATAAAATAACCAACTGAAGACAAGGTGCAACTGAAGTGCAGCTAAAGCTCGATTCCACAAAGGAGAAATAAAAGAGTTGTCCTTCAGACTGCAAATTGTAAAGGAGGCGTTATATAACGGGATAAACGACATCATATACATGATTTCGCATCATCCTCGAACCACGGAACAAAGGCGTGCATCTGGGCCTCCTGGTTCTGCACCATGTGAGGCCGGAAGATGCCTGACTGGGACGATCAGTTCATGCAGAGGCAGTGTTATGGGCTGCCTTTACTCCAGGCTGGTGGTGTCTGTGGATTTGGCCGGTATCAGAACTTGTTACTTTCCATCGTGTGTGGAATATATAGGCCGTCCAAAGGAAAATTGATGCAATACGGGCAATGAAAGACGTCGTAAAAAAAATTTAAGGACTTACGTTCGGAAAATGAAGTCCTGTGTGCGATAAATGTAGAACTTTTAACTTGCAACTCATTACTTTCGAGATTGGTCATGGCAGGTTTGCCGAGATAAGCAGGAACAAAATACGATCGTATCTAATTCAGTAGTGTATGTTCAGTGGAGGCGGAGACATTTTACGCACATAATTGGCGTAATTACTATAAATGTTCGAGGTTTGAAGAGAACCAGCGTGATACGTCAACATGACACTTTGGCAAGCAGGGCTGATGATGGCCTCGCAATGTCCAACGAATGCGAGGTATTACGAAGAGGTTGCAGGAATGACAGCAAGGCTTGTATTTAAAAAAAAAAAAAAAAACACGGCTGTGGGATTAGCGATTATTTGAATAAAATTGCTTCCTTCACGTCATCCAAATGTGTGACGTTCAGAAAGAAGTGAAATCCATAACCGTCACGGATTTAAATGAAAACATGACAAATGAAACTACGACATAGTTAAGAACAGAAATACGCAGTAATCGCTTCACTCTTTTTACTCTGGCGCTTACAAAACCAATAGAAATGTATTTATGAAGCTGTTCGCTTAAGCGTTAGTATTGCAACAAGATTTTAAAACATCGAACAACTTTTCGTGATTAGTTAGCGACTTGACTGGGAGTAATATTCCAGTGTTAAGGTCAGGTAGTCATCAGAAGTGGTAAGTGGACTGTGAAGCAGGAGTTGGTAGCGCTGCAAGGCCGGTGTCACTCACCTCCGGGCATGAGGACTGTGTACTCGATGTTCTCGTTGAACTTGGCGAACTGCGTCGCGGCGTCGCCGTCATCGGCCGCGGTGTAGGAGTTGTTGGCGCCGTGCCGCTCCCTGGGGGCGTCTTCGCGGCGTCTGCGTCTCCTGCCGTGTCCCGCCGGCTCGAACAGGTCCAGGCAGTACTCCTGCAAACAGCCGCGCGACGTGCTCTCGCGTTATACTCCTTCACATGATTGGGTTTCTGCTAATGAGTTCTGTGTGTGTGTGAGTCTGTAGTGAAGAGATCGGTGCGCAGTTTCCATGCTCTCACATGAGATCAAGCCAAATGCGCGCCGATCTTGTTTATCTGCCGAATTTCTGTTCAAGGCTGTTCACGATAAAGTGAGCACTTTTGAAATCAACCTTAGGAAAAAGTCACTGCTCCTACCTGCATATATTTTAACGGGCACACTGAGTGACATGCGCACAGTAAAATTGGAAACGGCAGAAGGGGGGGGGGGGGGGGATAAAAACTCCATAACGTAAAGTTGAATAAAAAGTGTTAGATAACCATCTGTGATAACCTGAATTATTTTTTTCACTATCTGATTTTTTTTAATGCGCCGAAGTGTAAAAATTAGCAAATTTTTAAAATACCTACTTTTTAAATAAGTTTTAGTTTCAATTAACCGACGCATGAAGAAAGCGATGAGGCCCGTGGTAATGATAATTTTAAATACAGCAGAAGAACACACAACGTGCATACAAATAAATCTGAAGCATGGCTTTCAAAAGTGCTCATTTTACATTGAACAGCCTGTAGGCATCTTCAGGACCAGATATAAGGCAGAGAAGATGGTGAAAGCTAAGGGGGCATGAGTTCCCCCCCCCCCCCAGCGACCAATCAGAGTTTGATTTTATAATGGATAAACTGAGATAATTCACTAAGTAATGATATTCATACTACGTATGAAAACTGAACGCTTCCTGGTACGCGTGTGGTATGAATGCAATGCACAATGCTCCTTCCTGAATGAGTTTCTATAACCACCACTGCCACCTCCCCTCCCTGGAAAATGTTACGACTTAAAAATACATACACACACATACGAGTGTTTATTATCGTTCACAAATGTCAAATACAGCAGTAAATTAGTAAAAGACACAATAAAAGATCTTAAGAATATTGGCAATAATAAAACTACAGTGAATGTAAGATGTTTAAGAATACAATACTCTGGAAAAGATTAAATAATCATGGTAATTATGGAACTCAAAATAAAAGGTACAAAATAAATGGTGTAAAAACGATACTTACGTCTAATTTTAAAATTAAATAATATATTTTGTAGTTTATATGGATTTTGAGCTATTAGTAAGCGGAGTAGTACAATATGATACAAATCCTGGAGAATGTTTAATGGTAAAATATTAAATATAGTCTGCTACTAGCTTTCTTGAAGGGATAGTTTTAAAAAAACAATAATAAATATGATTAATGCAACGCACAAAAGGCATTTACTGAAATTTCAGAAAAAAAAACATGCGGTAGTTAAATTTGTGTTTGCAACCCTGGAACTGTTTTCATTATAACTGTTGTCAATGGTTCATTATTTGGATTTATAATGTTTTATAGTGATATTTTGGGAATACTAGTGCAGCAAATTTCGTCTTATATAGGGCATTGAATGTATGTATATTTACGAGCAGAGTGATAGGTTTATAATAGGGTTAAATGTGACTATTGCTAATCGTTTTCACTTGAGTATCCAGTGCAATTTTTATTTATGTGAATTGTAATGTATAAAATTTGTGGGTAAATTAAGATTCAGATTTTTATTAGAATTTTACGTCTGTTAGTATTTGTGGATGTGTGAAATAACCACATGAATTAACGTACGTGATTTCTTGGATCATCACCAAGTGCACTACTATATTGCGTTAAAGAACAACACTGTAGTACAAATACCAATATCATGCATTTTAATGATAAAGATATTTAACATCCTTACCAATCTACAGACAATTCATACATAACCAATAAAGAAATTAGATTTAAGCACTACTCTAACTTATGAACGAATGAGAATCAAGGAGATTACTAAGTCCCGAAAACGGTAATCTTTGAAACGAAAGTCATTTTAACATATTCTCAGCCTTAAAGCTTCATAATAAGCCTTGGCCAACTTGATTGTCAAGGATTCACGGCTCTTGATCAATTATATATTCTCAGGTTTCTCCTGGGCAGTTAAAATCAGTGCAGATTATTCGAAATTCTCAATTACCATTTCTTTGAAGTGTGGTTCTCAACACATAAAACATATTATTCTACATTATCAGTTTATACTTCACATGATATATTTCTTGAGTTCATATACAAATTATACAATATCCTTATATGATGTCAAGAATATGATGAAATACCCATTATATTCACTTTATAAATATCTAGTTTTGCAGCTAGCCCTTTTAACAAGCACACAATGGAGAATAATTTTCCGTCTATCAGAAATCTTTCATACATAATAATCTTTAATTTCAACGAGTATTCCAAACATTAAAACAACATAATAATAATTTACTAACAGCAAAGACAAAGACATAGATTAAAGAAAATAAATCACCAACAAATATAAATTTAAAGTGTAGGTTTGCCTCTTTCATTTTACCTTGTTATGTGAAAATAAACTAGTAATAAATATACTATACTAATATAAACTATATTATATATAAAATAAACTATATTAATACTTTTTTTTCATATAAATCTAAAACCAATTTAAATAACAAATTTCTTAGATTAATTTGCATACAGGCATATATACAACTTCTAATATGGCTAGGGATACGTAGGAAACAATATATATTTAATCTAATTCCTCTCCTAACCGTGATGTATTAAAATCGTTATTGTTTGGAGTTATGGTCAGCTACTTTGGAGTTACCGTCACTACAGAGCTGACGAAGCAACAAGTTTAAACCTGTTGTTTAATGCTTAAGTTATGACTATTACAGGGAATTATGTTACGATTGGATAATATTTGGAATTGGTTTAATAACAGTATAAGGGAAACCTAAGAGTGCATGTTATTTACATTCACTGTTTTACCTTTCTAGTGATTAAGGTGAGTTGTAATTGGACTCGATAATTGTGTAATGAGATTTATTTAACTATGTATTTAAAGTGAACTTCTTGTAATTTTTCCGATATTTCATTGCACGATTTCTACCCAGTTGCCTGATATTTGCGTTTTTCAACACTACAAATTGAAGGTGTACTACAGTTACATAAATATTTTTTAATTCTCCAACAGGCCTATACACCACTTGGTGATCAAAATGGGATGTTCAATGTTTATACCGTTCAAGTTACAAGGTACCTGTTATACTTTCACTGCGATATTTTCATCTTTGTGTAAGGTATTATTTTGGTGCACTTACGTGTTTATTGTTCAAGCTATTGGCGGTGTTTTTTTCTTTCCTTTTCACTAAACCAGAGTCGAAAGTACTTTGCTGGCACCTGTATGTAACCTTGTGCTTTGTGTGTCTGTTTTTACTCTCTCTCTCTCTGTATAGCTCTATTCATTCAATAAATAAAATCGAAATTCAGTGATGTGACCTCACCACCGTCAAGTATACGACTATGCAATAAAGAGCATACGTGATATGGACATCGGGAGTCGACGCCCAGTGTTGCAACCTTTGCAAACACGACACAGAGCTATGCGCCTCCTACGAACTCAAGAAGATTCTTGACGACAGAAAGCGTTCATTAATATCTCACGAATCACGTACTCATCTCTTTGGTGACAGAACTTCAAGATTCCATGGATACGGTACGTCAACGATGGTCTTGTGACGGATGGCGGTAATTCTGGAATTTTGCAGTGATATGCTGTGTCCTCAGCTGGCATGCATGATAACCCCTCGTAGGTTTGTAAACAGATAACGATATGCGCACATTCCTTTTTCCTCGTCGCGCCTATTCATGCCATGCGTTCATCCTGACAAGTTTCGTATCTTTCAGCAGGCCAGTGATTCACCATACACGTTCAGAACCTCTAAATTACAGTTGGAGATGGAGAAAAACTCATCCAAGTTTGGAGTCATTTCACATCGCCATTTCTCCCCCACCCCCAACCGGTTCACAAAATTTGAGCATTACCAAGCATATATGGGATACTCCCTAACGCTCCGTTGAAAACAGTGATCCACCGTCCGAAGTAATACAGGATTGTGGACCATTCTTGATAGAGAAAGGTGATCATTGACAACAGACAACTTCAAAAAGCTCAAGGCGTCCATATCCAGTCGTTTTATTCAGTTATACGATATAAATGTCGACCTAAATGATATTAGGATGGCATACTCAATTTTAACAAATATTCTTCGTGCCTCTCTGGCCATGCATAGTCTCAAGAGGAAATATGCCTTTTTTTTTAAAACAAAAAATAGCTCCTGACGTAGTATGTCAAATGTCTGAAGTATTAAAATCGACTTTGACAAACTTTCTGCATGATCGCTATTTAGTTTTAGTTTGTTTTCTTTAATTGTAAATTTTGTTTCAATGTTTTTTTTTTTAATCAAATTATGTAAGGCTACCCATATGGAGTATGAGCTGCGAATTCGTAACGATAATTAAAAATTAGCTTTCTCATCATGACAACTATAATGAAATATGCCTTGCATTTCAATTATGTAAGGAAACTCGCTCTGCAAAATATTTTGAGCAATATCTCTCGCGCCTGGGTTTAAAATCATAAATTTCTCATGAATTTTTCAAACCTTATGTTTTACTACTTCTGATAAATCTTTTTAAGAAAAATTTTTCTTGCGTCTTTTTCAGTCTCAAAAATTCCCACTTTATTCAAATAAAATTTTTAAATATTTTTATGGTTTTTTAATATTTTTTACTTAGAATGTTTTAAGTATTTTAAAATTATATTTTTAAAAAGTGTACTGTGTTTATACCATTCGTTACGACTTCTAGTGAACCCGTGGGCGTTTTAATCTACATATTTTAATGGATGTTTAATTAAATTATTTGGTTGTTGGTAAAACCCCCATATATTTAATGAAAAATGAGCCATCCATATGTAGTAAATACCAAACACGTCATACCTGTGGTGATTTTTCAAAGGTATGATTCGAAAAGTCGAGGAAACCGCAAATAGACTATAGTGAGTGGTGTGGACAGAGATGTGGTATAGACTTTTCACGGTAAAATGAGCATTTTTGAAAGCCCTGATTAATATCTACTTGTATGCACGTTGTGTATTCTTCTGCTTTATGTAAAATTAACATTGCCATTGGCATCATCACTTAATTCGTGCATCGGTAAACTGAAACGGTAAAATTATTCAAAAGTCACAATTTTATAAATTTTATAACGATAACACTTGTATGCCTTAAATAAAACACAAAGCACGGTTAATAATTTAATTATACACAAATGTTTAACTCTCACTTTTAATTCAACGTTAACACGTGGAACTACTTTCCCTCCATCGTTACCAACTTTACTGGGCGCATGTCACTCAGGGCGCCCGTTAAAATATATGTAAGCAAGGGCAGTGACTTTTTTCGAAGGTTTATTTAAAAAGTGCTCACTTTATCGTGAACATTCTTTAACAGACCTACCTACCAAGCCGGCAGTCGCGAACTTCAAATGGGGAATCAACGTTAAACGAAATTCCTTCTCATTGCGTCAGTTCTAAAGATAACTATTTCAAACGAGAAACACATTGATACGATTTTCCCAGAAAATATTCTACATAAATTTGTTATTGAAAAAAAACATACATTTATCAATATTTTTTTGTAATATGTACATTTTATTTTTAAAAAACATATTAAACCATACACTAAAGATGAGGTAGACCGATCTCGCTGGCTGCGCACAACCAATCTCCGTGTCCCAACACTGGACTACTTTCCTGCCAACACGTCTAGCGAAAACAGCGTGGTTTGGATTTGAGGTTAGAAAACTGTTTAGTAAACAAGTGCTTTCAGATGTTTTTAAATATCTTCTATCCGATTTATTATGCAGTTTGATTAAATCATAAGTAGTAAAAGTATTTTATTCATACGATAGTGCTTATCATTAAAAAAATAAGATATAAACAAACATGTTCAACACTGTTGACCATGTGACTTCGACAGATGTGTTCTTTTGGGGTAGGTCAATGTTGAGTACATGCGCAGAAGACGAATAAGCGGTCTACTTCATCTTTAGTCTATGTATTAAACAAAAAATAATTGGCAAAATATTTTAACGTAGCATCATTCCTTACGGATTTTCACGTAGAATACTTTATGTTTGAAATAGTTATCTTTAAAATTGGCGCAATGAGAAGGATTTACGTTTAAAGGCTGTTCACGATAAAGTGAGCACTTTTGGAATCAACCCTAGAAAAATGTCACTGTTCGTGCCTGCATATATTTCAACGGGCTCACTGAGTAACGTGCGCCTAGTAAAGTTGGTAACGATGGATGGGAAGTAGTTCCATAACTTCGTCGAATAAAAAGTGTTAGGTGACCTTTCGTGAGTACTTAAATTATCTCTTTCGCTTTCTGTATTGTTTAACGCATCAAAGCGTAAAGATGAGCAGATTTGTAAAATTATTAATTTTTCAAATAATTCCAATGTTTCGCGTAACTGACGCATGGATAAAGTGACGAGGGCCACGGTAATGTTAATTTTACATAAGGCGGGAGAACACACAAGGTGCATACAAGTAGATCTCAAGCAGGGCTCACAAAAGTACTCATTTGACCTGTGTAACATCGATTCCCCATTTGAAGTTCGCGGCCTGCCGGCTTGGCAGGCAGGCCTGTCGAGGCAGGAGAGCCGTGGCGGAGAAAGGGCAGGCAATTCAACTCACCGGCTGGCAGTCCGCGGCGTCCATGCAGGCCTTGATCTGCGAGTGTATCCAGAGCGTGGATCGCTCGCGCATCGTGCTGAGCAGGAAGGCCTCGAAGTCGAGGAACACCTCGTTGTGCCGCTCCCTGTAGCGCGCGGGCTGGTGCGGGATGATGGTGGCGAAGTCCCGGTTCCGGCACCTGCCACGTCACCACAACAAATCTCTGTCGACAAGTCTTATCACCGGTTGCGCCGTCCTGGTTCCCAAACTCGATCCGAGATCGGATCTAAGATCGACACAGGAAAAATTTGGCACCGTTCGAGTTCACAGCTGGACTGGGGATCGAGGTGAAGCTCATTTCGAACCGCCGAAATTGGCGGTTCGAAATCTTGATCCGAGATCAGCAGCCATTGTCGAAAAACGTAGTTTGAAAATACTCCAACGGATAGAACTACGTTCGATTATTTCCTTGGGGAATTAAAACAACATTTTACGCACTTGATATTATTCAGTAAAATTCGTACAACAATAATTCTCTCAAAACAGATAAAACGTAAATCTAGTTCTATCTATAGTGAAAAATACTCCTACTTCCATAACGTCGTATATTTCGAACCAATAGCAAAATTTGTCTCATACTTAATCTCGATCTCTCACTTTGGAACGAAGATCGACGAATCTGAGATCCAGAATCATGCAATTTCTTTGGTGCAACACTTTTACATTGGAACCAAGCTCAAACTGGATCCTGGTTCGGAACTAAGATCGTTCGATCTCGGATCGGGGAAGATGTTGGTACAACCGAGTATAAGGTATACCTTTACTCAGGTTAGGGTGAGTGAGTGAGTGAAGAGGTTTAGGCGGCTCTTAACAGCGAGGTCTTGAGAGGTGATGAGGGTAATTGAGGTGAGCATGGAGCAGCGCCATAATGATGGGGTGGGGGAAACGGGAGAACCCCGAGAAAACCCGCCGACCAGCGGCATCTCCCGGCACGATTCTCACATGCCGGCCGGGATTGAACCAGGTTCGCCTTGGTGGGAGGCGAGCAGGCCAACCGCTCAGCCACCGTGGGCTGAGCGGTTACTCACGTTAGGAACGAAACGTGATTTCTTATGAGAGAGTTTGGCATAGAGAAAACTTTAGTCGCTAGATGCGCAATGTTCCAAAACGTAATTTTTAATTAAAATTATTAGCTACGCGAATAATAAAAAAGAAAGATTTTTAGTTATGAAGTTATGAAATTATTTTATAATTTATTTATGATTATTACAATTATCCTGTTTTTTAACGTAGAAAATATAGAAAATCTGCTACATTGCCGACACTAGCGCTTACATAGTGGAGAAAATTTTTGGTCGCCAAATTTTTAACATTCGACTCCCCAACCTGTAGTAAAGCAAACCATGGTCGGACCCTTAAGAGGGATCAGTACCTGCCAACTTAAATTTGTGGAATTCTCGCCACAGCCCGCATTGCAGATGTTGCATTAAGTTTTACTGATCAACAGGGCATAGAAACTGGTTTTTACATTATACAAATTCAGTTTTGTGTACTGTTACTGGTATCATTTTTGAAATCGCCTGCCAGAAATCACATCTCGTTTCTTCTTACCAGTCAATAGTCAAAATTAATAAAGGCAATGAAGTTGCACCATTTTAATGAAGCTTCTGAAGCTATCATTTATGTTCTTACATGAAAAAAAAAATCGTTGAGACTTTTGAAATGGGACTTGTGGCAAGGAAATTGATTGAATCCATCATGGCTGGTACTGATATCCCTTAATTAAGAACACATGTGACGTGATTAAATGCTGATCACCATTATCGAAGTCTACAGGTTTTTTGAGGTTAACATAGAAAAGCCCCCAAAAAAGTGCAATCCCACATTACGGTTTTTGCCAACATCCTGAGCGAAATTTTTGCCAATGTTTTGTATTCCTTTGGAACAATAGCCTGCCTCTCATCTTATCATACAAACTCTTGGCGTCAGATATAGTTCGTTAGGAACTCATCACCGTGGAATAATGTTTGCTCACAAAGTTGGAGATGATTGTAATGCAGGATTGCCATTTTTTATATATTTTTTTGTGTTGGCCTCCAAAAACCTGTAGACTCCCACTATCGTGTTTATCTTCAATTTTCGTCCTACGCCCTCTCAAAGCCATTTCACATAATCTAATTTTGCTTTAAATTGTATTACATTTTTATTGAATTCGATTTCTTGAACGCATAACGTCACTTCTACGCCATAATCCCTGCCATTTTACCTTGTTTGAATTACTTCAAATATTTTCGTATTGCTCATGTTATAAATTTTCTTGAGAGCAGCTTTTCAATCCCCAACCACGGTGGTTTTCGTTGGCGAAATGTGATGTACGGTCGTTGTAAGTTGCTGGGAATATGGCGTCGTTAAGACATGTGCCTGTCGAGAAATTAATGGATTTATACAAGTCGAGGAGCTGTTTATTTATGCAGTTTCCTCGCCGGGGTATATAAACAAACGAAAACGAAAGGAAGCTTTCTTAAGAAATCAGCATTTATTTTACTTTATTTGAAGTGCACGATTACGTTCAAGCCACTGCGGCTTGTGAACTATTTATTTTTCTTCGTTTTCTGTAAATGTTTGTATTTACTACCAAACACTTGCTATCTTAATACAAAGCAATCGAGAGGCATTAGTAGAGACGTGCAAAATTCGCGTCATTATTTGGTGACACGTTATGTAGCGGCAACCAGGCGCCTCAAACATACCACCTAAGGTGCTACGCACTATAGATTGTTTGTATCTACATCGCCAGACTATTTAAGCGCCACCCTATGCGTCACCCCCTCCAGTCACCCCAAACGGCACCGCAGAGTAAGAAGAGCGTCAGTAAGTGTGTGTGTGTGTGTGTGTGTGTGTGTGTGAATCAACTCGAAGCATAAGGCAACATATCAGACCTAGCCTAGAGGAGCTCTAGGACCTTCTACACTGTTTGAATTGGTGAGCATAACACGTTGCAGTAGGCGTAACGTTATTTCACAAGTCCCCGTTACCAATCATCTCAGCGTAAGAATTCTGTACGGTAGCGTCATTTACAAGGTTGATAGTTGTTATTTTATTTGTACCACCAAGAGAAGTATAAAATTGTTTGATATCTGTTCCGTGTTTATTATTGTATTGTATTAATCCGAGTAGTAATTGAAGTTATAATAAATGTGTTATTTATGCAAGTATTATCACTTATTAGTTTAAACCATCGATAGTTACGTCCCCAGAGCACCCGTCCTTTTACAGTGATTGCATGTGTTTGAGACCAGCTCATATAGTTAAATACAGGAGAATGAGTGAGTCTAGGACAGAGAGAGAGAGAGAGAGAGAGAGAGAGAGAGAGAGAGAGAGGAAAGCTACACTGGTCATTGGAGCATAATTTGTCTGACACGTCCTGGGTAACCCTGCGCCAATAAATGAACACCTCACATTTGTGTTCCCCAATCACGTGCAATTCAGTCAGCAAGGGCGTGGCTTCACATCTACATAGCAGCCAATGAAGAAACGACGCCGGATCCAGTACAGACAGTACTGTGAAGTTTAGCCTGACGCCGAATAATAACGCGAATTTTGTATGTCTCTAGGCATTAGACGTTCAGTTATCTGTTGTGGTAAGCATGGGCGCGCACACGGGCTGTGCCCTGGTACGCCCTAAAAACTGGGAAATTTACTAAATTTAAAGTTATAGTCATTGAGATATACATGATCTTAATAAATTAGACCGGCAAACTTCGGCTGCAAGATAATCACGAAAAAAGAAGGCGAACACGTATCTAAAGACCGTTCACGATAGAGTGAGCACTTTTAAAATCAACTTTAGAAGAATGTCACTGCTTCTACCTGCACATATTTTAATGGGCGCCCTGAGTGACATACGCCTAGTAAAGTTGGTAACGATGCATGGGAAGTATTTCCGTATTTTAACATCGAATAAAAGTGCTAGGTAACCATTTGTGATAAATAAAATAATTTTTTTCGCTTACTGTTTTTTTAATGCATCGAAGTGTAAAACTGAGCACATTTGTTAAATATTTACTTATATATTAATTCCACAGTTTCACCTGACCGACGCATGAATAAAGTGATGAGGCCCATGGCAATGTTAATCGCACATAAGGCGGAAGAATACACAACGTGCATACTAGTAGATCTTAAGCAGGGCGTTCAAAAGTGATCATTTTACCGTGAACAGCCTATGTATTATGGTCTAAAGTGAATCCTAAGCGCTGCACATGTCTTTGAAGTTGGACATGAAGATCTACGTAGTTATTACAACCATCTTTTAAATCCCGAGTATGCTTCAGCTTCGTGGAGATTGAATATGAATACGAGTAGTAACCGTGGTTATTTCCATGAAATAATTTGATTACAGCGACAGACACGTGTTGCGGTATTTACAGATCTTTGTTACGTCACACATTATCCAGCAGTGTTGTAGCGACTCTCTAGCATGCTGCTGGCACACCCCTACCCCCCAAAGAAACAAGCCATTGGTGGTTTTAATCTAATCGAAGCAGAGTAGGTTGTTTTTTTTTAAAAAGCTTTATCATTAATTTTCATTAGCTAGTGTTCTAATATTATTCTAATTTTGTAAACATATGTTTTTGTGCGACGACCACGTAATTCAGCACCTGCCACTAACTACTGACTATTGCTACCACCACCACTGCACTGAAGACAGTGGAATGTTCATAATTCATCTTTATTATGGAAACTCTTCTGACATTGTCACCTGTTACCATAAAGGTAAGTTTGTTTCTCTTATTAACAGTTGTGTAGTAGTTCGTCTGCAGCCGCCGTCCATGACGGTTCGGATTTTTGGACCTCGGCGTCGAGGTTGTGAAGTCATTTTGTGTGTGCGCCGTTCGATCGTTTGGCGAGTTACTGGTCTTGCGATTTTTGGATGCCTCGTATTTTTGAGATTTTGTAGTCAAGTTTGTTCACGCTTTTCGTTGTTTTTCGAGGTTTATTGTATTTCGGGCTGTACAGGTTTCATCCGGTAGGCCAGGCGCATATTGCGCCGAATAGGAGTAAAATAAAGAAAAATAGTTGTGTATGCGGATTGTAACGAAATTTTACTAGAGCTGTAGCGAAATCGCCTATTTCCATGTTCGCAACACTGTTATCTAGACAGTATGTTCCATCTTAAAGATCTCCTTCAAATTAGTATTTAAGGCCCAACTACAAAGATGTGTACCGCACATTCTGTATTTTCGAATTTCAGCAGGGCTAAGAGCATGCTGGTATGAATGAGACATTATAAGAAATTACCGAAACTGATTTGTCCGTAGCGTCAGGTGTGTCCACAGGCTTCCGATGGGACGTTATCCCGCCAAACTCCTCTCGGCCCCTCTCTTTAATACTACCACAGGCAGGCCGCGTGTAGCTACTCCTTACGTGGCAAGCAACCAGCGGTTCCTGAACGTGTGCCCGGTTGCAGCTTCTAAGGGGCTTCAATTAAGATCGCAACAGGTTGTATAATCTATTCGCGGTTTTCTGGCACTTTTGAATCGAATCTTTAGAAAATCACTGGTCGTAAGACGTGTCTCGTAGTTTCTTAAATATGGTATATATCACAAGCGTCTTTTACTTGTGTTTACATAAAAGAACCTTATTTGTGGTTAAATTGATATTTTACTTATAATTGAGTTATAAATTATAATATTTAATTAATAATTATATGAATAAAACAGTGATAAAATAAGTACATTGGTAATGTATAGTTGAAAATAGTTCCTATGCCAAACATTATCACAATGAGTACGTAAAACATGGTGCGTTGTCCTTGTGATGAAATTTTCCAAACTCGGCTAAGCTTTGTTCGCATGAGGCGGAGGAATATCCTGGAAGCAGAGCTTCAGAAAATTTGGAAGTAACAATGAATGTACTATGGTCCATACTTGCCGCTCGAGCTGACGGTTCCAATTCTCATTCGAAGTGATAGTTGTTTGTGTTTGTTCAGTGATTCCCTCGGGTTGTTGTTCATTCCCGGAGCGAGTCAATGGGTAAATATATCTGCCCACTCCCATTGCGCCCAACCCCTGCAACTGAGTGCGTAGTTCGCAGACTTTACTCCTCGAACATTTTTATCTTAATGTGTCTATCAGAAGACAACTTTCTACCTTCTGGGCAGTCAGTAGTCTCCTTATAATATCCCATTTTGGCACACGTTTTGCGTGAATATCACTATTTTAAACGTAAAAATTAAAAAAGTTCCATGGTAGAACCATTGGACCCCTACTTTATAGGTGTGCGTAGTGTTTTCTCTAACTTAATATCACAATTAATGATAAAGCAGCAAATGCCGATGATAGTAGTAGGGAAAAGGGACGTCTGGCATAACGGGATCTGGGAGCGGAACTCGGAGCCGCTATGTTGTTACATCTCCCGACAGCCACCCTTTTCCCTTTTCCCAAAAAATTTCCCTCTTTCCCTCAACGTTTCCCTTTTCCCCTCAGAATCTATTAAAACGCCCGAAACATTTCCCTTTTCCCCACTTGCAAAAAAAAAAAAGGATCCCCAGAATTTTCCAATTTTTCCCGGAGCAGGCGAGGTTGGCTCGTGACTCCGGCCAGGTGGATCAGTGACTCCAAGCCAGAAGAGCCAGGCTCACGACCATTGACCTTTGACCTTTGACCCCAAAAACCCTACAAATTCCACTGTAACGGTGAACATTTCGCTCCCTCAGCTGTCAATGTGTTCTATCCCAAATAAGCAGCTTGAGTAATTTTATTGAAAGACACTTCACGAAAATATCCTTCCCCCTCCCTCAAATGACATAACTAGTTATATCTTTAACTATCAAACTTCATATAATCTCGGCATGTTTCGTCAATAGAGACTTTAATCAAATCTATCAGAACTAAATAACCATGATTTAAAAATGAATATTACCTAAGTTTCGTATCCCTACTTACTGTAAGTAGATACTCTTGCTAACAGCCTGTAGGCCCCAACTGAATTAAGCCCTTATTTCCTATCCATGTCTTTTTCCCGGAATGCAAATTAACTTAAAACGTGTATTTTTATTTACTTGCATATTCAGCTAAAAGAAAGTTTGCACTTAAATACATATTTCACGGAGAAATTCTTAAAAAAAAAAAAAAATGATCTAGCTTGAAACACTATTTTATGGGACGTTAATGTGATTACAAACTTAATCAAGCTGTTATTGTCGGCCTAAATATTAATTCATTTCTGTTCAGTTAAAAATCTTAAATGTCTAATTTAAGCCGGTGCCGTACTATGCGGCTGTGCCGCTGCGGCTAAACGGGATGTGATTTGACGGGATGGGCACAGCGAGGTGTCACACACTCGCATTTACATCGTGTGTTGTGCCCATCCCGTCGAACCGGAGAGTTTTATCCGCAGCGTCAAAAACACATAGTACGACACCGACCTCAGTCGGAATAATTTCGGCGGTAACAAACTTTCAGTGGACATGCACGCGCACACAGTCACGTCAGGAAAAAAAAAAAAAAGAACCTCCTACCTGCAAGCAAGCACGAGAAGATGTAAAGTGATGGGGCATAAAGGCTATTCGCGATAAAGTGAGCACTTTTGAAATCAACCTTAGAAAAAAGTCACTGCCCCGTGCCTGCATATATCTAAACGGCCACACTGAGTGACATACGCCCAGGAAAGTTGGCAACGTTGGGTGGAAAATAGTTACATATCTTAACGTCGAATAAAACGTACTAGGTCACCATTTATGATAACGTAAATTTTTTCTTTCGCTTTCTGTTTTTTTTTTATGCATCGACGTATGAAAATGAAAAGATTTGTAAAATATTTACTTCTATAATAATTTCACAGTTTCGCTTGATCGACGCATGAATAAAGTGATGAGGCACATGGCAATGTTAATTTTACATAAGGCGGAAGAATACACAACGTGCATAAAAGTAAATCTTCAGCAGGGTTTTCAAAAGTGCTCACTCTACCGTGAACAGCCTGTACATGTGCTGTACTGGGAGGCGGGGAACTCTTTCGTTTGCTGTTAGGGATGTTTTTCCTTGTCATTTTCCACCCCTTCTGCTCTACACAAGTCATAAAATTACAACATTAGCTGCAGAATAAAATTTACTGTTTGTTTATGTAGATCATGTCTTGTTAAAACGTGAACATGTAAGTAGAGATTCGGAAATTTCGCGGATTCATCTGCGGTCAAGTTAAACTTCATTCACGTGTACATATGTATTTGTGCTTCCATTGGACCATAATTTGTTAGACACGCCTCGAACACGACTTTCAGCCAATAACGAACCTGCGAGGAAAATACCAACCGAATCCCGTGATACCTGGTCTGAGATTAAACTGGAGCAACAGCCAATGAACTGCAAACTGACGCTCGAATGCACAAAGGATAGTGAAGTCTAGCTTGTTGCCGAATAAATCCGCGAAATTTCTGGGTCTCTACAGATAAGATAAAAAAAATTGACTCGTGAAAAGCATGACAGGATATTTTTTAATGATTTTCCACTGTAGAAAATGAATTAATTACATTTAATTTTGTTCTCAAATCACGCACTCCTCAATGTCCACTTTCATAATATGTCAAAGATATTTAAGGGAGAGAGACGTATCCGCTGGACACTTCCTTGAAAATCTCACGTGCCTGCAAGCCATCGTGCCTGGTGATGAAACATGGGTGCAGTATTACGTATCTCGATGTATTGGAAGCATGCAACGTGAGCAAAGATAACGAAGGTCAGGCCAGTGCCTTCTGCCGCCGAGATCAAGGATACTTGCGTTCCAGCAAACACGATGTGTGTGTGGAGAAAACAATCATACAGCCGACAGTAATTCGCTAAATTACAGACGATTCAGGTACAAATAGAATGGCTTCCAGCTGAACATTGTTCCCGACTATACGGCATAGAGAACTCAATGAAAATCAGTGTGCACATGCTACCAAAATCGTCAAAAAAATACGTTTTATGTTGCAAATGGAAGAAGAACGCATGTATTTCGTAATACTGTGAAATATTTCCCTAGAATTTACGAATTTAAGTATTAAAAAAAAAAAACAGTTTCAATAAGAGTTTTTATGGGTGTTTTAGAAAACCCATTTTGCACGAAAACCTTCGTCCAGTAAAGTAATCGTAATTATTACTTTGGTTTTATATATGAAAATATTGATGTTTGTGTTAAATATTTTTAATAATAAATTTTATGTACATTTATGTTAGTTACAAAAATTTCAATTTTCGTAGCTGAAATGAATGTGCACAAAATAAATTATTAAAAATATATGAAACATTATTACTAATTTTCATTTTGTGCAAGTAGAATAATAATTATTAGAGTCTTGCTCACTATTCTTTAGAAATATGGAAATAGGCTTAAATTTTGGTTATAAAAATACTCTTGTCACCTGAATTTAAAAAAAAATCCGGCACAATGTTTTACGTAGTTTCAAAATGTATGCATTTTTCTTTCATATGCAACATACATTTTATTTTCCTGACCATTTTAGTAGTGTGTGTAGCCTACTAGTTTTACATGAGTTCTGCATGTTGTACAGTCCGCTGTGCCTACAGTCTACCCAGATAGAAGTTAAAATTCTTCACTCTTCTTGAGAGAAACAATATATTTTTATTCCTTTATGGCTTGGAACACCTAGACCCTGAGTTCTACAGAAAAGGAATATTCTAGCTTGTGCCGCTCTGGGAACGGCGTAGAAATCTTGGAGGACGGGGGGGGGGGGGGGGTATATAAATATAGTAAAAATAGGCGTGCCATTCAACATTGTGAATGCATTTGTGCATACGTAACACACATGGCCCGTAACAGGAAACGTTAACTATTGATCCGCCTTCGTACGTAAAAACTAAGGAGAACTTACAACTTGTTTTAAAAGCCAAGAGTTACAATTTGTTTTAAAATACCAAACGAAACTTCTTATATGTTGGCTGAGACCCACTGTACCTCTATCGTATACAGGCACCAATACTGAATAGAAAGAAGGGGTACAGATAGCGAGGCCCTTGGTAACGGAAGCTTCATTGACGCAAAGGTTTGCTTCATGCTTCAGCAAAAAAGAAAATACTTGTTTTTATATATATTTTTTAATATATATATATGGTTTGTTGAAAAGAATATTTGGTTTTGGGATGAATTTCGTTAAAGAGGATTTATTACAGGTGTTGAAATTGTACACTACAGTACATACCCTACACTCGCAACTTGCGCACTGGTGTACCTACTACTTCATGCTGGAACATCTCTGAATATCATACCTACATAAATAGTTAACATTTTAATTTCTTAATTACCTTCGCTATTAATAGAAAGAATTGTTTTTCTGGCATAATCGGCATTTTTTTCTAAAAGTTTTGGTTCGAAATTATTTTTTAATTGTATTCCTTAGGATTACTATTAGAATCTTAATAAATACTATGTCGGTTTATTTCCCACTGTAGTAACTGGAATTTTCGAGAAATAATAATAATAATAATAATAATAATAATAAAATGTTATGAACAAACTGTAAACCATACAGGATAACAGTTAAAACGGTATAAAATACGGGAACAAGATTATGTAAGTCAGAGAATTGTGTGTGTGTGTGTGTGTGTGTGTGAGAGAGAGAGAGAGAGAGAGAGAGAGAGAGAGAGAGAGAGAGAATAAAAACTACTGCCGTGTTGCTGTCCTTGATTGTGACATAGGCTAGAGGGCGGTGAGCCACTCCCAGCCACTTAGAACAAGTAAACATTTTCTACCCGTACAAAATCGGAGTTCTCGTGCTTAATCCCATGCGATAATATTTCCTGCAGAACAGATCTCGCACGAACGAGGCGATAGAGCATAGTGTATTTTCGGGAGTGTTTTGCACGAAACGAGTGATTCTATTGGTCGTTCTCTGCTAGTTATGTGACGACCCATATATCAACCACAGAGGTAGGAGCATGCCAGAGAATACAACTATGCGATGAGGAATCAGTCCTTTGTGAAGCATCGTTGGAAACTTTGTTTTGGAAATGGAGTGGAGTACAGAAAGTGCTGTGAGAGTACTGGACGAACACGAGAAATATCCTGTTCTATTTAACAGCCGTTACTTCGAAACAGCGTGTTCATAATAATTAATAATTTAATTATGGCTAGTTAAGATGACCGAAACTATCGACTTTTCTTATGCAAGGAGGAATTTTGATGCAAATGATCTGTGGGCTCGTTTCTCATGGGATTTTCCTGGTATTCTCGTATGAGATTTTTCGTGCGAGTTGAGTTGAGTTGAGAGAGTTGGGCGGCTCTTAACAACGACGTCTTGAGATCCGATGAGGGTGAGATGAGGTGAGAATGGAGCAGCGCCGGAATGCAGGGCCGGAGGAACGGGAGACCCCCCCCCCCCCCAAAAAAAACCCACGGATCAACGGCATCGTCCGGCACGATTCCCATTTGCGAAAATCTGGGAGTAACCCGGCTGGGGATTGAACCCGGTTCGCCTTAGTGGGAGGCGAGCATTCTAACCGCTTAGCCAATCGCGGCCCCTTTTAATACGAAGTTTTGTACGAAATCCATTTGGTGTGTAAAAGCTGCAAATACATCAATTGAAGCCTACAGATTTTTGTAAGGCTGCACAGAAAAAAATAAGCAGTCCTAGATAAAGATTTTGTCAACTTTGTAAGTACAAAAATCCACAGCGCCAGAAATGCACCACTCTGGTAAAATATTTCCTCTTATAGATAGAAAAAACAATTCTGAAGGGTTGTCCTTTCTTCGTTTACCTATATTGGCCTCCAATAGTGATATACGATTAACCTCTATAGCTTCAATATATACGCTATGGGTAGAGACCTGAAAAATTCGCGGATTCATTTTGGGACAAGCTAGCATTCAAAACACGTGCGTTTATATAACTTTAGCCATTATTCCTCACGGTGTTTGACACCTCTTGGAGAACGGTGTCCAATTATCGCCTATCGCTGTGATAGCAGACAGACAACCAATAGGCAGTTGGTATCGGCATATTTGTACATAGGACTGTAGAGTCTAACTTACAGGTCATTGAACTCGCGAATTTTTCAGGTCTCTAACGCCCGGTTGCACCATCGTGGTACGAAACTCGATCTGAGATCGGATCTAAGATCTACACAGAAAACTGTTGAACCATTCGAGTTCAGAGCTGGACTGGAGATCGAGATGAAGTTATTTGAACTGCCGAAAATGGCGGTTCAAAATCCCGATCCGAGATCAGCAACCATCGTCGACAATGTAGTTTGAAAATACGCCAACAGATAGAAGTACGTTAGATTGTTTTCTTGGGAAATTAAAATAACAGTATACGAACTTGGATATTATTCAGTAAAATTCGTACAGCAATAATTAACTTAAAAGAGATCAAACATTGCACATCTAGTTCTATCTATAGTGAAAAATACGCCTACTTCAATGACGTCATATATTACGAACAAATAGCAGAATTTGTTTCATATTTAATCTCGATCTCTCACTTTGAAACCAAGCTCGACGAATCGGAGATCCAGAATCATGAAATTTCGTCGGTGCAACACTTTTACATTGGAACCAAGATCAAACCGGATCCTGGTTCGGCACTAGAATCATTCGATCTCGGATCGGGGAAGACGTTGGTGCAACCGGGCATAAGCATGGACCCTTAAGCCAACGAAGAAAGTTTGTCAAGTCAGGTGTACATTTTGTTATTTCGCAGTTTGGGAGTTAGTGTGGCTATGAGAACGCGACACGTTAGCTCGGCCCACACGCGAAGGGAGTGTGTTGTTGTTTCGCTGGCAGCTGGGCCGGCCCCCCCGGGGGGCAGAGCAGAACGACGCTCAGATGATATTTGTTCCGGAAGGTTCCGGTGGTGAGCGAGACTTACCCGTCCTTGACGAGCGCCACGCTGCCAGCCGTGTGAGGGTCGTCGGGGTCCGGCGACACCGTTACCTCCATCAGCTTCACGTACTTCCACGCTGAAACAACACCGGCCGCACAGTCAAGCTCAGCTCACCGCGAGTACACGCCGTTCGCGGTCACCTGACCACCTTTCGAAGCTCCTTCATCAGACATAACAACCAATAAATACATTTCATTGTAGCCTCGGACGTTTGGTTTTGGGTATGGTGAATGCATACACTGTGCTCGTTACTCACGTGGCAGGGGTTACAATGACAATAACAATTGGTTGAAAGAAAAAAAGTAACTTTTCTGTGAACGGCCTGTAACGTCTACATATAGGCTGTTCACGTGTAAAGTGAGCACTTTTGAAAGCCCTCCTTAAGATCTACTTGCTTACACGTTGTGTATTCTTCCGCCTTGTGCAAAAAATTAAAATTAGCATTGCCTTGGGCCTCATCACTTTATTCATGCGTCGGTCAAGTGAAACTGTTTTAGAAAAGTAAATATTTTTCAGATATGGCAGTTTTTACACTTCGATGCAGGGACAAAAACAGAAAGCGAAGGAAATAATTTTAAGTTATCCCAAAAGTTAGCTAACATTTTTTATTAGACGTTAAGATATGGAACTACTTTTCATCCATCGTTGCCAACTTTTATTAGTGCATGTCACTCAGTGCGCCCAATAAAATATATGCCAGGCAGGAGCAGTGACATTTTTCTAACGTTGATTTCAAAAGTACTCACTTTATCGTGAACAGCCTTTATCAAAATGCAAGTACAGCTGAACTTCGTGAAGTCGATCCGCTTTAACACGAAACTCCGGACAACCCACACAGTTTTACAGGAACAAATAAAAAAAAGAAGTTTCTGATAACTAATGAGCCCATTTTCATCTACATGGGTGCAGACAAATTTCAACGAAGTTTTAAAAAGCTTAGATGGTAGGTAGGCGTTGACGACTCATTGACAACAATATAATTAGAGAGGATACCAGAAACATGCGAAACAGTACCAAAACAGTTTAAATACAAGGTTCGAATTCAGGAAAACTCGTAAATAATCACGTAGTTTGCAATCAACTGCTTCACGGAGGGAGGATACGGAGAATTACCTTCGGATGCAATCAGATTAATGTTTTGAATAATAGGGTTCAATAACCTAAATATTTACAGGGCCATATTTTTGAAAATAGGTATCAGAGCCACTAAATACTCATAAGTTTACATGGCCTACCATAACGTTACTCGTGTGAAAAATTTGGTAGAAATCGGTTGATTGGACTCCGAGATATGGCTTAAAAAAATGGTTTTTCTAATACGGGGCTATCTTACATATTTGCATAGAAAGACGCTCTGTGTATAATGTGTCTGGTAGATACCGTAGGAATAAAAAGCTTGATTGAAATTATTAATTTGTTTAACAAATACCGTATGCCAAACATATCGAAATATTTATCAGGCCGCAAATTTGAAAAGCATTGTCTGACCCCATTTAAATCATGTAACTTTACATGGCCTTCTGAAGGTGTGCAAAATTTTAAGGAAATTAGTTAAATTTTTCCGGAAATATGGGAAAATGTTCCATTTACTCCACTGACACTATTTTGCAAAAAAAAAAAAAAAATCTTCTAAAGAGGATCTCTGTATGCATAAATGATGCTTCCAATTAATAATTTTTGAGTATAAAATTTGGTTGAATATTGTTAAAGCGTTTCATAGATATAACAAATTAATCTAAATTATTTATATAACCCCCATTAAAACATGCCTGCCGTACATAACACATGTTAATTTACAAACCCTACTGTAGCAATACTAGCGTGAAATTTTGGTATGAATCGGTTGATTGGTCCTCGAGATATGACACAAAACCTCCATTGTTCATGTGATGATATCCATAAATGGAGGACAAAATATTTATGTACTAAGACATTCGATGATTGTCATAGATACAATAGACAAAGTTAAATTAAAATCTGTTTCACAGATTTGTAGATATAGCACACTAAGCTAAAATACTTGTATAGGCGCCATTCAGAATATACGAGACTCACACACTTTATATATATATATATATATATATATATATATATATATATATTATATTACGAATACATACGAATATATATATATATATATATATATACGTATGTATATATATACGTACGAATATATATATTCGTATATATATTCGTACGAATATATATATATATATATATATTCGTATGTCCTGTCACAGTACAGCTTCGTCACCAAATTTGAAAGAAATCGGTTAATTGTTTCCTGAGTTACGTCATAAAAACTGGTATTTCATGTGAGCTATCTTACAAAATGGAGGAGAAACGAGGCTTTGAATACACAATTTTGATGGATATGATTGATACTGTCAGTATATAAAGTTCAACTGAAATTAGATTTTGTAGTATCGTAGTTAAAACATTTTGAGCTATTTGGAAAACATTTCTGCCTGATCCTCTCAAAGTTTTTCAGTTTACATGGCCTGCCATAGTGCTACATGTTTCCCAAATTCGGTATAAATCGGTTTCTTTTTTTCCAGAGACATCACGTAATTTTAATTTGTCATGTTACTATTTTACAAAATGGCGGAACAAAGATATTTTGTGCGGATAAATTTTATGGTTGTAAAATATATCGCCAATATGCAAAGATTCATTGGAATTAATTACACGGTTTCGACGGTATAAAATACAAAATTAAAAGAGTTATGTGGCCATCATTTTGTAAATAAGTGTCTGACATACTTAAAACATAACAGTTAACATCACCTACTGCAATACTACTTGTTTGTCATATTTGATAGGACGCGGTAAATTGTTTCCCGAGATATTACATAAAAACTTTGCTTATTCGTGTGCCACTATCTTACAAAATAGAGGACAAAAGAGGCTCTGTGTAGATACATTTGATGTTTGGTATGTGTACCGAGTTTAGTGAAATTCGGTTCACGTGTTCAGAAATTGAAAAGGGGACACACACACACACACACGCGCACAGACACACACACACCTACAGACACGCATTCAAAACCCAGACACACAGGCAAGAAAGTGATCTTATAAGCCTTTCATTCCTTCGGAAAGTAAGCTAAAAAAAAAATACAAATTAAATTAACACAACAAAGACGCCTTGCACATTTTAGAAAATATAAACGTATTTTTGCGAGAATTACAGGCATAGTTAGTGGTTTAATTGGTGCTTACAGTTGTACCGTACTGTACATCGAGCGCATGCTTGCTGGAACTGTACATACTTGTTATATTTCAAAAGTGTTTGGTTCAATGCTAAGGAAATTTTCTTTAAGTATGTTGTCTTTAATTGATCACCCCCCCCCCCCCCACAACCGATTCTCCTGTTAACTGGGACTTTCGTTATCCCGAGTCGGCTCCAGTCCCAATTGATCCCATTAAACGAGGTTCTACTGTAGGTGTAATTTATGGCACGATTTATGGTCATCATGTACGTAAACTGCCCTCACGTACACGTAAGCGCAGATTCTCTGTGCTGCCATTTCGATACTTGGTGGCAGGCTATTTACGACACGCAATTTTGTTCAATATTTTTAATGCCAGAATTGTAAAATAGGCAATGGGCAACAAACTAGACGCTGTCATATTTCAACATTATTTTATTGATTCGCCTGGAGTACGAATTTTTTCAAAATCGTTTTCAAGAGACTGTAATTTTGTTTTATACTTTTGAAGATATTTTACACTATCGGTCCGTTTCCAAAATACACTTATTAATAACAACTGTCGGATAAAATCAACGTTTATGTCCATGAATACATATATTGGCCTATTTTGTACTATTGATTCAATACACGGTTATCCAAGAGATTAGTGGTATAAAATATGTGAACCAACTGATTTATGGAAAATATCGGAGAACTCTGCTCTTTCTGCAAGCAGAAATTTCGATCACGAGTGGAGAGTTTTGGACGGCTCTTAGCATTTAGGCCTAAAAGCAAATAAGGGTGGAACGAGGTGAGTATGGAGCAGCGCCGGAATGAAATGGCGGGGGAAACGGGAGATCCCCGAGAAAACCCGCCGACCAATGGCATCGTCTGGCACGATTCCCGCATGCAAAAATCCAGGAGGGACCCGCCGGAAATCCAACACGGTTCGCCTTGGTGGGAGGCAAGCTGTCTAACCACTAAACCGTCGCGGCCCTAATTTTGACGCGAGTTCAACTTTTTTGGCGTGGCTCGTAGGGAAAACGAGGACGGGTTCTGATTGGCCATTCCAACTTTCCGTTGTGTCTGTTTAGCTTGATTGGCATACATATGAACTATGCATAATGCCTGGTACTCATGTACGCCGATCATGCCAAACAGACAAAGCAGGCAGAACCGATGGTTGTTCTCATGTAAGCTGATTTTCTGTGTAGCCATTTTTCTGTCGAATTCGTGATTTTTAACGTCAAGATTCTAAAACAAATTATAGATAACAAACTAGATGTTGTCGTCTTTCTACTCTAGTTTATTAATTCAATTACAGTGGGATTTGTTTACGAAATGATTTTAAAGAAATTTTATTTTTATTTTTACATCCACAAATATTTTACACTTTAGTGCTATCTTTCGGTTCATTTTCAAACTACGTTTATTTAATACAAATGTTGAATAAAATTAACTTTTATATTCACATATTTCATTATAAATACGTACATTAAACTATGATATACAGTTACATCAATAAACGTCAATTATTCAAGAAATTAGTAGCATAAAATATGTGAACCAGCTGACTTCTGGGAAATATCGGCGAAGTCTGCTCTTTCCGCGAGCAGAAAATATCGGCGTGAGCTCAACTGTTCTGCGCGGCTCGCGCGGACACCGAGGTCGGCTTCTGATTTGGCTGTTCTAGTCTTCAACTGTGTCTGTTATGCGTGATCGGCGTACATGTGAACCAGGCATTGCAGGTCACTCCCAAGCCTTCTTAACATCGCCGAGGCACACTCTCGCTTAGCTTAAAGCTGGGTTTACAATTAAAAAAATATATGAATTCAGAACTACGCAGTAACAGCAGTTCTCGCACACCGGAACTACGTCTTCTGGATTTACGATTCACGATTCAAATGGGGCCCCCGCGGTGGTGCGGTTGTTGGACTACTCGCCTCCCGCCTAGTCGAACCGGGGTTCGAATCCCCGCGAGCTCGCTCCCTGATTTCTGCTTGTGGTAATCGTTCAGGACGATGCCATCGATCGGCGAGATTTCTCGGGGATCTCACTCCCGTTTCCCCCGCCCTTTCATTCCAGAGCTGCTCCGTACTCACCTCTCCTCGCCCTCATCGGCTCTAAAGACTTCGATGTTGAGAGCCGCCCAAATCTCTCCACTCACTCGCAATTCAAATGATAATTGTGAAGGACGCTGCCTAATGTAATACCGGCTGAGTGAAAGGATGTTTTAACGGGCTTGCCTGCCAAGCTGGCAGTCGCGAACTTTAAATGGTAAATCGATGTTAAACGAAAATCCTTCTAATTTCGTCAATTTTAAAGATAACTATTTTAAACAAAAAATAAGTTGACGCGATTTTCTCAGAGAATATTGCTACATAAAATTGTTTTTGAAAGAAATTATTTGTCCATCTCTTTTTTTTTTTTTTTGTTATATGTAAATTTTAATATTAACATTCTATAAAAACATATTAACCCTCCCAGTCTAAAATAAATATTATATTTTAGGCGTTGCAACAAACGAATCTTTTACTAGGAGCTGTACTGATATCCAGCCGACGCTTTGTCTTACATCGGGACTTATATTGTTGGCCGAATTTAGACACATTCTGTATACTTATATATATATATATATATATATATATATATATATATATATATATATATATATATATATATATATATATATATATATATATATATATATATATAATGATAAAAGAAAAATATGGTGTAAAGGATGTGTATAATATTTTTATTGCATGCTGTTGAAGCAAGTGGGATATTTTTATAGTACTGTATATCAACTTAAATGTTAATTAAATTGTTTTCCGCGTAGTATAACTTTTGACTAGGGGAGGCTACGAAGCTCGTTTAAGTTTAAATCGACAGATCTCGCCAAGATCAATAGGTCGCGTGTATAAAAATATTTGTGTGGCGTGGTTATGGTGAAATTGTATGCGTTTAATGTAAAAAAAATAAAGAAAACTTAACACAATTTCGAATTATACTCGTCAAAAAGCCAAGTCGAAATACAGAAATCGTATACGGTTGGGAAGTCAATCTCAAAAGCAATCCAGTGATGCCCATAAAACCCTATATGATCGAGTGAAGTGGTGCCGGGAACGTGAAATAAACATCAAGGAATCCGAGTAAGTCAACGTAGACGTATACACGCCAAACGAACGGTCGTGTCCCCAAGACAGCCGAGCCCAATTTTTTTTTAATAGTTTCCCCGCGCCACTTGACTGACGCATGAATAAAGAGATCGAGGCCATGGCTGTGTTGTTACCTCCTGCGCCACAGATCGGCTGCGCATCAACCAACTGCACCTCGGGAGGCGGAGGAATACACAATGTGCATAAAAGTTCATGTTAAGAAGGGCTTTCTAAAGTGTCCTGTTTACCTTGAACAGCCTGTTTGGTTATGACTTGTATAGGCTAAAGTGAGCACTTTTGAGGCCCTAGTTACCTTTTTCTTCCAGCCATATTTTATCCTTTAACTAACTTTTTAAATAAATATTGTCATGTGAGTAATAAATACAATGTGTGTATTCCACCACACTCGAAATTTAACGACTAAGGCTACAATAGAATATATTTATTGACTCTATATTATTCCGAACGAGAGTGATTTGGAAAGTGTTCATTTTACAGTGAATATGTATAGCGACCTAAATAATTAGCGAGTTCAACGACCTACAGGTTAGACTTCACTGTCTTATGTGCAATCGTGCAGATGTCAATTTCCGAATTGGTTGCTTGCTGCCACAGTGGAGGGCGATGATTGGGCAGGCATTTTGTTGTATGTTTCTCATTGTCCCAGGGTTTTTCAGGAGGCGTCAAATAACTAGAGACCTGAAGAAATCGCGGATTCATTTTGGTAGAAGCTAGAATTCAAAACACGTGTGTTTATATAGTTTCAGCTATTGTACCACGCCATGTTTGACACCTCCTGGACAACGCTGGCCTAATCGTAACCTTCCACTGTGACAGCAGACAACCAATGTGCAGTTAACATCGGCATATTTGCACATAAGACTGTAGAGTTTAGCCTGCAGGTCTTTGAACTCGCGAAATTTTCAGGTCTCTACAAATAACGCGTGAACCAACGGCAAAAGTGACACTAACATAAGGGTTTTGCAATTCTAGGTTGTCCCAAAATGAATCTGCGAATTGTTCATGTCTAGATACCAGGAAATTCAGCGGATTCATTCGGCAACAAGCTAGACTCCACAATCCTTTGTGCATTCGAACATCAGTTAGTAGTTCAGTGGATGTTGCTCCAATTTAACTCTAGGCCAGGTAGCAAGGGATTCGATTGTTATTTTCCTTGCGATTTCGTTATTGGCTGAAAGTCGTTCGAGGCGTGTCTAACAAGTTATGGTCCAGTGGAAGCGCAAACACATATGCACACGTGAATGCAGTTTAACTTGCCCTCAGATGAATCCGCGAAATTTCCGAGTCTCTATCCATGTCTCTATAGTCCATTCACGGTTTCTTCGGCCTTTTTGAATTAGACCTTTGAAAAATCTCCCCATGTATGACGTGTTTAGTTATTTCTTAAATACTCCCTGTATTACAAGTGTTTTATACTTGTGTTCATAAAAGTAATTTTTTTTCTGTTAAATTGAAATGCTATTCATATTTTATCTATAAATTATAATGCTTTATTTGTAAATAATCTGAATAAAAATCAGGGAGAAAATAGGTATGTCGGTAGCGCCTATTGAGAAATAGTCAGAGACCTGCAAAATTCGCGTTATAATTTGGGAACATGTTAAACTTTAAACACGTGTACCTTTGCAACACGTCTGTCAGTGGACCATACTTTATCTGATACGCCCTAGGTAACTCTGTGCCAATATATGAACACTTCGAAATTGTGTGCCCCAATCACGTGCAGTTCTGTCAGAGAAGGCGCGGGTTCACATCTGTACAGCAGCCAATGGCGGTACGAGACCGGCTCCAGTAAATACAGCACTGTGAAGTTTAGCCTGACGCCGAATAATAACGCGAATTTTGCATGTCTCTAGAAATAGTACTTATACAAAGCACTGTTAAACTGAGTGCGTACGAATGTGGTGCGTTGTCCCCCTGGTGTGATTCTTAGTTTGCGCGAGGCGGAAATATATCCTGGAAGTAGAATTTAAGCAGGGCTTCAGAAATGGCTGAAGTAACCGTGGATGGGGTATAGCTGCCGTGTACGTACCGGAGTCGGGGTTGATGCGGGCTCGCAGCTGCAGCTTGGTGCCGATGGGCACGGCCTGGTCGACCGGCAGTTCGCTGTTACTGGACTTGTTGGCGAGGCGCGACGCCGGCGGCGCCTCTTTGTAGAGCGCCACCTCGTACTCCAGGCGTCCTGGAGTCTCCTCCACCACGCCAGACACCCGCGCCCCGCTCGGGCTGCCAACACACCAGTGTTTCAAAAGTGAGAGAAGGAAATGCCGTACGCATGTGTACGCGAAATGCACCTTTTGTGACTTTCATTTCTGACGCAGCATGGCGGGCCAAAATTGCAAACATCCAGGTGGCTACTGAGAAATAAAAACAGCCGATTAAAGCTGGAGTCACAGTATCCCGACGAACACGACACGACAGACCGACACGACGTCACAGCTCGACAGAACTTCACATTGTATTTTATTCAGTGTTCACAATACCCCGACGAAATCTGCCCGACAAGTGTGTTAGTTGGCTGTTGGAAAGTCCTAAAGCGGCTAGTTATCCTTATATAACTCAAGATAAAGTGAACGATTATTTTTGGTTTTGGCAATATTTGAATATAATACAATAGAAAAAAAATGATTTTAAAACAAACCGGAACGTTATTTTGGCGGCAAGTTAGTTTATTATTTACTACAACAGGAAAATACGCTCGACAATTTGTTTTCTAATCTTGTATTTATATTTTCTGCGTGCTTCAACGAGCCCGACACAACGGAAAGTTGAAATATAACCTACTTTATTTGGACCGTCAGAGTTGCGATTTTGTCGGGCTAACGTCATAGTGACCTTGCTTTTCATTGGCTCCTACTCAAATCTCGTCGTTTCGGGGTTCTCGTGTCGGGTTCGTTGGTTTATTGTGACTCCACCTTTAGATCTTGTTTGCTTTGGATGGTCAACGTATGTTAGAAAGTGGTGTTCCAGGTGTAACCTTTTAATAGGTATCGGCCACCTGGAGGGTAAGTTTGGTTAGGCCAGCGCCGATTCCAGCGGTAACTTTGCCAACACAACAAACACCTCAGCACACTTGCCTCCTACCTTCTGGTGACGTATACTCTACTCAGGTTGGGAAGTTCAATGCTTTTAATTTGGCAACTGAAATTTTTCTCTGTTTTCTAAGTTGCAAAACAAAATAAACGCAATAATAAATAAATAAATAAAACAACTACGTAACTATTTAAAATATTTCTCTTTTATTATTCACGTGGCTTAAAATTTTAATTAATAGTTAATTCTTTGGAACACCGCACAACTAGCGATGGAAATTTTCCCTATACCAAACTCTCCCACAAGGAAACTCGTTTTGTTCTTAACTTCAGCAGAACTAACCTTACTTCTGGCACGCTCTTAAGCCTCTGTCACACTGTCAAATTTTTTTGCTTCAACTATATATGACAATAAAATTTGAAGACAAAATATGGCCATCAGGATTTTCCTTCTAATAAATTTTATCAAATAATCTTGAATGTGTTTGAAAATGTGTCACACTGTCCAGTTTTTTTACTGGGAGAATCTAATCTGAATTATTATTTAAAAATTACTTTCAGAGCGAGATGTTGCTTTTGTTTTCCACGCAGTAAATTAGAGGAAGAAATATAAGGAATGTTGTAGTTTAATTTCGCTTCTTTACTAAATGAAAGTTTTATTTATCAGAGATGTTTCCTTGCCAGTGAAATTTAATGACTCTGGATTCGTAACATTATGTGTAATATTCACTTCAAATAACATTCAAGCCAAGACAGCTTCTACATAAATTAATTATCTTCACAACCTACTTCGTTTCCAGCTGTTGTTCGCTATTTTAAAGTTTCTTGACGTCCATTTTCGCCGTGCACGATTCTGATGGCTGAGACCGTCAAACATCAAATAAATTATAGAATCGGTCCAATCTTCAAGTATTTGATGGAAACTGGAGCCATCCAACTTTCTCAGACAAATATGACGTTTCGATGACGTCATAGTTGTCCAACTTAATTTGACCAAACTTATTGGAAGCAGTTTGACGGAAAAATTTGATAGTGTGACAGGGCCTTTACCCCAGTCTTGCCATAACACATTCATGCCTAGCGAACGTGGTTACTCTAAGTATGTACTCAAACCACGCGAAGGCTATCTTGACTAAGGAGTTGAGAGATTTGGACGGCTCTTAACAACGAGGCCTTGAGAGGTGATGAGGGTGAAACGAGGCGAGAACGGAGCGGCACCGGAATGCAAGGGCTGGGGAAACGGGAAATCGCCGAGAAAACCCTCCGACCAGCGGCATCGTCCGGAAGTTTTCTACGTGCAAAAATCCGGCAGCTACACTGCCGAGAATCAAACTCGGTTCGCCTTGGTGGGAGGAGAGTACTCCAGCCACTGAGCCACCGCGGCCCCTTGTTTTAAATTAATGAAATGTTGCCCATTAGATTTATTAACACATTAAAAATACCATGATGCGCATTTTATTAAATTTTGAAATTTATTATTTTTGGTTGTTATGTTACATGAACAAGTACTTTGTCCACTACAGGTTTGAAAGTGTATAAGTAAAAATTTTATTTAATCACAGTAATTAAAGGGCTTAATGATAGTAATGGCTTGAACTATATGAAACGTAATTTTTAAATGCATCTGTTGAATTGACAACAAAATAAATTTTGTAAAATTTTATTTAAAAATGGGCATTTTTATTTGTCGTTATAATTACTGCTAGTTAAAAACGCTTATAAGAACAGATATACCTAACAAGTGATGTTGTGGCTTTCATTGGTATAATGGGTCATAAAACACTAAGAGACATTCGTACACTTAAGTGAAGTGGAGAGATTTGGACGGCTCTTAACATCGAGGTCTTGAAAGCCGATGAGGATGATTGAAGCGGGTATGGAGCAACGCCGGAATGAAAGGGCGGGGAAAACGGGAGATCCCCGAGAAAACACGTCGACCAGCAACATCGTCCGGCACGACTCCCACTTGCGAAAATCCGGGGTTGCCCGGCCGGGGATTGAACTTGGATCGCTTGGTGGGAGGCGAGCGTGCTAACCGTTCAGCCACCGTGACCCCTGTACACTTAAGTGATAATGTCATCTGAATACCAGATGTTCACGAACAAATTATAATAAACACTAAAATGGGGCATATAAGTACACATGGGCCATATTTCATCAAGGAACCAATAGTCTAACGTCCATAATCAACTCGCTAATGGCAGTGGCGATGTGCAGGTGCGGGTAGGCGATCACAGTAACTGGGCTACAGGCTGTGCAATGAAATGACACTTTATTTGCACATTTGGGCTGAAGGCATGAGGACATGGTGTCTATTCAAAATGTTCGCCACTGTCGGCCACACAGGAGGTGCAGCGCTGAAGCATGTTGCGACTACATGTGCAGAGGTTTCCGGCGTAATGAGCTCATACCTCGTGTCAAGTGGTGTGGCATACACCATCGATATGATGTGGCCCCACAGCCAGAAGTCAGGTGGTGTGGTGTCAGGTGAGAGTGGCGGCCATGCCACGGGGACTCCCTTACCTATCCCCCGGTTCGAGGTTCCGGCGAACCTCTATGGCACAATGGTGCGGGGCTCCGTCCTACTGAAACCACATCGCCTCACGAGCCTCTCAAGGAACTTCCTCCAAGTATGCCGTCCTGCAGGAACTGTAGATACGTAGCTCCTCCGAGACTGCGACTGTGCTGTACTGAGCGGTGTTATCAGGCACGCAGACATGCGCACAGGCTGGTTACAATGCCACGTACACTAGGTTGAATACCCGCCCCTTCACATTGCTACTGCCATTAGCAGATTAACTATGGACGTTAGAGGATTAGTTACTCGATGAAATACGCTCCATTTGTACTTATCTACACCACTCTGGTGCTTATCATCATTCGTTCGTGAACATCCGGTATAACATGAGTCCGAGCTTCGATCATTCTCACCGCGCACCAGTGCGACCATCCTCCTCGAATTTCTTGTACCGCTTCACTATGCTGCTGTAAACTGGCGGTGTCTTGTGGTACTTGGCACGGGAAGTTCTTTGTACACGCACTACCGACTGGCAACGAGTGAATTCTAGCACACAAAACGCTTTCTCTGCCTGGTTCGCCACCATTACAGTAACTACGGTTAATGGCGCCCCTGTCGGCGGTTTTCACAACTACCCTGCCGGCGCTACGTTAAAAAAAAAAAAACCTTTGAGAGTTTGTCTTTCACGCAGTGTGTCAGTTATTACGTGTTTCTGAAACACTTGCGTGTACAGAATTTTGGAAATTTCTCATGGATTTTATAACCACTCTGTATATGTTTGACGCGGGGACACCCTCGTCTTACGTCCTGCTAACCTTGGGCGACTTTCTGACTCTCTTGTCTCAGGGGACTACATCATCACCAGCTATTGGCTGCTTTGAATACGGTAGCCAATGACGTGTCAGCATTTTTTATAACTGCCATTTTTTTATTTTCTTTGATTATTTTCAGTATTTTATAACTTGTAATTTATAGCTCAGGAATCTAAGATAAACTTTTCTTCTTATTTCTCTTATAACCAGCATCATATTTTTTCACAATGAAAATACTTTAATAAGTATTCTGACTCAATAAATTCATTAATGTGAGTACTTTTCTTAACTATTCATGAATATAAATAAAATTAAGTTCATTTTTACTTATTAATTGATTAATATGAACACAAAATTATTCCCCCCAACGATCAAACATGTGGAAAATAAAATGTAAAAATATGATCAAATTTGCTGTTCTCATGGATTATGGACTTGCCTTTCAAAATTATAATGATCTATTAGAACAATTTAGACTCACTACACGCGATATTCTTAGTTCCTTGAATATGTTACAATCGACAACACTAATAATCATTTCCCTTTACAATTTTCTGCAGCGGAACGTCTAAACATCGATGTATTACAGAAGCTGCAGATAACTGCATAATTACTTTTATGAATATTAATACTTTACTAGCTTCATCATATGAAAACTTTACTTGGAAATTAGCGCTGTCGACAATAAACATTTGGTTATCGGTTCAATATGACAAATATATTTCAATTATTTACCTTTTCAAGCACTTATTCGGTTTTATATGAGATAAAAATGGACTTAATTGGAAAGGGGGATATATATGGATTTTCATAGAAATTCATCACACAATAATGTTATATGTGTATATCAAGCAAAAAGCACATAAATAATACAGTTGATGAAGACCTAGCTAAAAGAGGAAAAAATTATTATTCAAAAATAGAAATTATGTGGCTTGTAGTAAAATGTGAACATGATACTGTAAGGGCTATAAAGACTGCAAACATTCTAAAATACCTGTCAGATTCAGTTATTGGCTATGTTAGAAAATAAATTCCTGAAAGTCCAGTCACCTTTAATGATTTTTGAAAGGTAGATTTGATAATTTATAGTTCTATTTCCCTTATTTTGTACTTATTGGTTTTCAGAAATATAGGAAATTAATGTTCATGTGCTTATACATATAGGTTTGATCACAGTGATGTAACAAATATTCATGTTAAAATTGGTATAAATGAGATATTTCCTATAAAAAAAGTATAGAATTCAGACTTGTGACTCGCGCGCAAACTACGTATTGCCATACGTATTTACTGCCGTATGTTGCAGTTTGAGCACGTGCAACAAAATTACCCGTAAATCATGCTATGCTAACACATCCTGTGACACCTGCAGCTACACTGCAAATGCCGAGGAGACTTCGTGAAATTGTGGCTTACAACGGGTAGCGCACACGGCTTGATCGAACCCTTGCATTAGAATGCAAGGAAAGCCAGACATACACAGAGTGCATTTCAGCTGTTCTTTTTTTTTTCAAACGACGAAGTATACGACCAAGTGTACGTCAATTTTAAGTGATTTAAAGACCCGATAACTTTGACCAAACGGTTGCGAAAAGAAACAAAGATAATATATAAACAGTGGACAGGGAAATTTTGCTTGTGTAATGAGTAGGCCTAATGTAGGATATGTTTCTTTTCGAACTTTATGTGACTACTATAAAATTGCGCACTCGCAAAAATGTTCCAACCTGATTTAAGAAACATTTTCCCCTTCCTTGTACGTGTTCGCCAAGCGTGTGAGGAACTCACAAGCGCAACAGACAAAACGGTAAACGTAGCGGGTTCCGCTGAGGAGACAAAGGAACAGAACTGCCGCCGATGCCCCTATTAGAGTTGCAACTCTTCAAGTTTTCGCAGTCCTGATAAACCATTTTTTATGTACGAAAACCGTGACGCTGAGCTGTGTTTGCGAAGAATGCTTAAAGACTTTTGTAAATATGAGCTTCCACAGATATCTATTGTCCCTTGGTCAGCAATTACTTACTCTCATTTTCACTAAGAGTAAACTATTCCAGGCTCTTTGTATTAGGAATCCAACACCATATTATACAAATAGATAAATTAAAAAAAATATATTATTCAAAATATTATAAATTAAGCACAAGAAATACAAAACTCAGTCCAGTGAAACCAATAGGCCTTAAAAATGGCTGCATTAACATTAATATGTTTTCTCCTGACACAAATACTAACTAATTTTCCAGTCAGTAACTCCGTAAATCGATAATAGATACTTTGCACTCATGAAATCCTTGAAATACCTGGTGCTTTTTGTTGCACAGTATTTTTTATTTGAATAAATTAAGTGCTTAGGGTCCAATGCACTGACTGTACTTGGCTGACAACCATAATGCCCTTCATTCGCCGACGTCCCAACACAACATGATTGTAGTGTCCGAGTGGCCCAAATGATGGCAATTCCGATGTGCCTTCTACCCTAACTTTTGCAGATATTGAAACAGGCATCTCTTCAATCTCTATCAGTTTCTATTCATGCACCTTCTAGACATTGCTGTCACTAATTAATCATGCCTGGTAATTATTGTGTGTATCGTTCCACGTATGCTGTTCTCAGGAGTGTTTACATCTGTCACACAATGGAACGACCCCAGAACCCTCATACAAAGTATATTTATGAGCCATCACACGAGGATTTAATCGTTTACATATTAGCCCTATCCATTGATGTGCCTATTTACCAACTTTAATGGTTACCCAAAAAAGTTTTATAAGATGTGCTAGCTTCTGTGGCAAAACGTGTATTTATCTTACATCAAAATGTTTTAATTACTTTGCCCGGCCGACGACTGTCTGCCAGTGTCAGTGTGAGAGGTAATGGTTTGAATTCGTTTTGTGGGAGGAATTATGGTGACAGTGCTACAAAATTGTGGTTGTGTGTGGGAAAAGGGGGGCGGGCGAAATCGGGTACCGCCAGGCAACCATAACTCGTTCATCCCGCTCTAGGATTACGACACTATTTGTAACGTGCACAAGTCTGTGTTATACATGATACGAAAAATCATTAGTTGCGACTTTAGTCATAATTCAGTGTGATTTGAATCTCTGATTTAATTGTCTTTAACACATTGATTGCCACCATACTTTTCGTAAAACGTGTTTTTGTCAAGGTCTTTTTATTGCAATTATCGCTTTAGTTTAATACTAGCGAGCATGTCGCGCCACCGCCGTTTGCCTTCGTGTCATGCAATTTGTTACGCACGCAGGTACGTACGGCTGCGGATATCCGGTGTCGTTTGCTGAAATTCAACTTCAATTTAAACATACTAAATGGCCTTCCCGAACATCTTGTAACAAGGGTTTCTTGTTTCTGTTCGCCCACAGATGCTGTGGTTTGAATTTCGACGGGTTGTTCCCGAACACCTTGTATAACGTCCCGTTCTGTGTTCGTGCAATACGGAAGAGTTGGCAACCCTGGCCGCGAGGTTCGGCAGTGAAAGAGTTGTTCCCGAAATGTGTGCCGGGCGTCTTGCACTTGGTGTTAAGGTACTTACAAGCTGCCGGCGAAGCCCGCGGCCTTGTTCTCGATGACGGTGGGCTCGGGCGGCTTGCACATGATGATCAGCTCCTGGTCGGACATCATTACCACGCCAGGGAACTGCGGGAACCACACACGCACGTGGACGAAGCCCTGCGCAAACATTACACACACCTCTCTATAGTTTATTCGTGGTATCTTCGGCCTTTTCTGAAGCCCTCCTGAAGTTCTCCTCCCAGGATATTCCTCCGCCTCGTGCAGACTAAGCTTAACTAATTCTGCAAGATTACACCAGATTCGCACCGGATTCGTGCGCACTCTGTTGTAACAGTATTTTGTATAAGAACTATTTCTTACTAGGCGCTACCAACACACATGTTTTCTCATTGTTTTTATTCAATTTTTTTAAATAAATGAAACAATATAATTTATAGATAAAATATGAATAGCATTTCAATTTAACAGAAAAAAAAGTAACTTTTATGTTAACACAAGTATAAAACGCATGTGATACGTGGTATATGTTGGAAACAACCAAGCACGTCATACATGGGGAGATTTTTCAAAGGTTTGATTCAAAAAGGCTGAAGAAACCGCGAATGGACTATACCTCCTTCCTCTCGCTATAATATAATTCTTTGCAATTCAAAATCTCAAGAAAAATGCCTCTTCCACCACTTGAACTGCCCTGCCCACACTGTGAGTCGGTGTCGGACGCAGTGGTAACAGGAGGGTACACACGCCCGTCGAGAAGACTCGGGTCGACCCCGATGGATCACCAGCAGGGAGGATCGTTTCATCGTGCGACAGGCTGTAAGCACTCCACGGGCATCGCTGTGCACCATCCAAGGACATGCCACGGCAGCTGGGGATACTCCTGTGTCCACCAGTACCATATCCAGGCGGCTAGCAGAGCGTGATCTGTCATCGCGGTGTCCCTTACAACGTCCACCATTGCTACCTGAGCATCGCCGAGCACATGTGTAACCTTCTGGCGGGATGGCAGCTTGCAGACTGGTGACGAGTTGTGTTCAGCAACTGATCACGGTTCTGGGTCTGGATACAGACGACCGCCGAATTCGAGTCTGGAGACGTCCTAGATAGCTCCGTGATCCATGATTCAATGTAGAGTGGCACGCCGCCCCAAGAAGAGGTGTTATGGTGTGGAATGACATTTCCTACTGTTACGCCGGCGTGAAGGTACTTATAATTTACATCGTCACCTGAACACGCCCGCTCACATTCAGTAGAATCCAGGGCAGCGATTACGACAAGCTGGGAGTGCATTGCCAAATCACTGTAAGCAGGAACTCCCATTACGAACCAGAAACCAGGGCAGATTGCACCACTTGGACGCCAATATCCAACTATGCGGAGTGGCGGCCATTGTATTTCACCTCGTGACACCGGACATGAAGGACCACTACAGAGAACAGCTGTGCCGCCGCCGTATCGTTATTTCCAACAGCCGCGGAACAACTACAGTCCAGGTGGGACAAACCCAATAGTGTAACATGAGTCTAATCAAGCAATAGTAAACAGTCATTACCTCAGGTCGCTCCTCCGGTACATTTAAACTGTATTTATGTAATTGTAATGTTCAATAAGTCAATAATTACGAAACTCTCAACCTAGACAGTTTTACAGTTAATCAACCCATGTCATCCCGTAGCTACAGCCCCTATCATTAATCACAACCATGAAGTCCTCAGTTCATGTCAAGTACAAATATGTCCAAAGGGCATATTTATAACACTACGATTCCCGCATCCCACAAGTGGTAATTGAAAGAACCCTGACGGCACGTCGATACGTCCAGGTTATTTTACGATCATGTACGCTACCCTTCCTGGTGCAACTTGACGACCCTATTTCCCAGCAGGATAATGGCCGGCCTCACACAGCCCGGCTATCTCTGCGACCTGCCTCCGTGATGTCAACACGACTCCTTGGCCAGGAAGGTCCCCAGAGTTCTCGCCCATCGAGAACGTTTGGGACCAGATCGGTTGAAAACTTCGGCCAGCGGCAACTACAGCGGATTCGGGGGGTCAGTTGCGTCAGTCGTGGCAGGATGTTCCTCAAAAGAACATCCGGCGTCCGTACCACCACCTGTCTCCGCGGTACGGGTGGTCCAACGTCATACTAGGTGCATCCTGCAAGTGTTGGTCTCCTGCAATACGTGCTTGGCGAGATACAATACTTCGATGTTTTCTGTATACGCTACTACCATGTCCTGTGGCTGTACCCATTTACGTGCCCCTGTGATGGCACCTTCAGGGTGATCAACATTTTTGCAAATGAGTGTAATTTCAGTATATACAAATGTTTACCTATTACTTTTAATTCAGCGTTAAGACATGGAACTCCGTCGTTACTAACTTTGCTGGGTGCATGTTGGTGAGTGTGACAAATAAAATATACGCAGGTAGAAGCAGTGATCGACCAACAGTGAACAGCAAATAGTTGTCCTTTGGTAAGAGTGAGAGGTGGTGACGCCAGGTAGAGTGCGCATGCCAGCTGCTTAATAACTATCTCCGTGTCCCAACATTGAACTACTTTTACTCCTACAGTGCTGTCGAAACCACGCAGCACACTCATTACTAAAACAAGTATTCCGATATTACAATGCACTACGTTTTAATAAGTTATAACGCAAAATAATGAAGTTACATCCAGTTACGCTAAAGTCGTTCTGCCTACTTGTCGTAAAAGCGCAGGTTTGAGGATGAAACCAAACGCAAACAAACGTCATATAGTTGCTGAAAGATGTGAATTTGACAGTTGTGCCGGAGGACATGCGCAGAAGACTAGAATCGTTCCACATCATCTCCGGTCCACGGGCAGAGTGCCGTGAGGACGTATCCGGCAGGAGCTGGTGGGGCGAGACGTGGATGAGAGAGTCATGACCCCTTGACAGGAACCGCTGCGAAGAGCAATAACCGTCACGATGGGCTGTCGCGCTCCTGCCCATCGAGAGGTCGACGCAGTGAGCGACGACGAAGCTCCTGAACAGACGGTAGAGGTGGAGGGGAGGGCGGTGTAAAGAGATCTAAGCGGCTGTTAACATCGAAGTCTTGAGAGCCGAGAAGGGTGAAGAGAGGTGAGCATGGAGCAAGGGCGGGGTGTGGGGGGACGGGAGATCCCCTGACAAAATTAGCCGACCAATGGCATCGTCCGGCACGACGCCCACATCCGAAAATCCGGGGGCGACCTCGCCATGAATCGAACCCGGTTCGCCTAGGTGGGAGACCATAGTCTGAACATTACAACATCGCGGCCCCCTATAGTAGAGGTGAGGAAAGCAGCTTGGCCAGACCATGTGTGAACCTGATCGTGAAGTAGCCTCAGCGACAATATGTTAGCACAACTGCAGCAGCCTTCGGGTTCGTGTCAGGTCAACTGTCGGAGGTGTCTGAGCTTGTTGAGTGTATCTCAGTTCTTTGTGGTTTGTGCCCCTTCATGCGGTTCACACTCCTCAGTTGCCGTTGCTAGGACGTCCCAGCACTGGAGATGCGGCTCCTACACAGCATCTCAGCCAACGTGTACTATAGTCTATTGGCGGTTTCTTCACACTTTATGAATCAAACCTTTGGAAAATCGCACCATGGGTGACGTGTTTGTTTATTTCCTAAATATATAATGTATCACAAGATATTTATATTTCTGGTAACATAAAAGTATCTTATCGTTGAATAAATTGAACTTCTGTTATGTTTTACATGTAAATTATAATATATTTAATTTTTAATTAATATGCATAGAACAGGAAGAAAATGGGTGTGTTGGTAATTCTTAGTAAGAAATAGTTCATATGCAAAATATTCTTGAAGTGAGTGCGCAAGAATGCGATGCGTGGTCCTTTTGGTGTAATTTTCTACACATGGCTAAAGCTTAATTTGCATGAGGCGAAGGAATATCCTGGAAGTATAACTTCAGCAGGGCTTCAGAAAAGTTGTAAGTAACCGTCAATGGACTAGAGTTTCGCTCTAGTCTGACGGGAGACCACCTGAGAAGTGGACATAGGCCCGTGAGGTGGCCGCCTCGGACGGGTTCCCAGGATGACAGTCGACCTGTAATGTACGTGTAAGGTTTCTCCTTTTGCCCGGATGAAGTGTCCTTGACCAATTATAAAACCCTGTCCTATCGACTTGGAAAACAGCGTCCTCTTTTCTCTTCAGGTTGCTGGACAAACACACAAGTGCCCCGAACATTAACAATCTAAGAGCACGGGACAATCGGCTTAGTCCCACCGATCCTCTTGAGGTTAGACACGTGCAACTTATGGTTGACTACTTTGAAATGTGTAGGAGACCAAGAAGGAAACATGGACATGTGAGGTAGAACGATTTTAGTCTTCTGGGAATGCCCTCAAAATTTGTTTGTAATTTTAACATTGCGATTTTTAATGTTTTGAAGAAATTCTCAATTTTCTACACATGAAGCGATGTTATAACGAAACATCCCCCCTGCTACACCCAACAATTCGAATACTATTGTTACATACATATTCACTTGTTTATAATGAAATACCACAGAACGTAATTCGCATACTTTTTTTTTGTGTACGGAACTATACTCTACTAGCTGAAATAACTGACCAGATGGAACGGTATCGAATACTTCCCATGACAATGCTGGACACTGTTTATTTAGCATGATGATAACTGGAAATTAATTTCACAACCGCGTTCTAAGGTAAATTACGCGAGAGCATGAATTCAATTCCGATCCCTTACTATTCTTTATCGTACATTAACCCGTTCCCTTCATAATTATGTTGTAGTAATATCAGATACGTTTATTTATGGTATAACCGCGATAAAAACAGAAGTTTTACACTAGTGCTGCTTTACCAACTTTATCAGATTCAAGGTTGCAAACAAAAATGTTCGCACGACACAGCATAAATAACAGCTTCTCAGGCTTTATCAAATCAGCACAGTTGCACATACATGCCTTTGGTGATTTCTGGCTAGCGAATGCCGGCAAGTAATAAATAACTTTGTCTTGCGCGCGATTACAAAAATATGCTAGCAACAATACTCAAGCGATGCATGTTTTATGACGTACAGATCAACGCCTTATGCATTGTCGATGCCTGAAATGAAATACAAAATCTGTACTGCAGGTTGTAGCGAAAATTCCGCAAACAGAAGGTGGCGGATAGTCTATTCGCAGTATCCCAAATTTAAAAAAAAATCAAACACTTGCAAAATCGCCCCATGGACGTGTTTGTTTTCTATATACGTTTCGTATCACAAGCATTATATATTTGTGTTAAATTAAACTTCAATTTATATTTCATCTATATATTATAATATTTTATTTATCGTTATACTAATAAACACAAAGAAAACAGGTGTGTTGGTATTGCCTAGTAATAAATAGTCATGATAGGCTGTTCACGGTAAAGTGACCAGTTTTGAGGGTGTAGTTACTTTTTCCTTTCGGCTGTTTTTTATCCTATAACAACCTTTCAAAATAGAAATTGCTATGCAAGTGATAAACACAAGGCACTCCCATCGCACTCGAAAGTTAACGTCTAAGACTAAAATAAAATATATTTAGTGACTATTGTTCCAAATGAGAGGATTTCAAGATTGCTCACTCTACCGTGAACAGCCTATATGCGGAATGTCACTAAGCTGATTGCGCAAGAATGCGGTGTGTTGTCCCTTTGGTGTAATTTGCAGGAGTTGGTTAAGCTTTGTTTGCATGGGGAGGATGAATATCCTGATATAGGCTATTCACGGTAAAGTGAGCACTTTTGAAAGTCCTCTCATTTGAAACAGTAGTCAATAAATATATTTTTATTTTATTCGTAGACGTTAAATTCCGAGTGCAGTGGAGTTTACACACTGTGTTTGTTACATGCATGGCAATACTTATTTTAAAAGATGGTTAAAGAATAAAAATGGCTGAAATAGGAACGTAACTAGGGCCTCAAAAGTGCTTAAAGGCTGTTCATGATAAAGTGAGCACTTTTGAAATCAACCTTTGAGAAAAGTCACTGTCCCTTCCTGCATATATTTTAACAGGTGCACTGAGTGACATGTGCCCAGTAAAATTGGTAACGATGAAGGAAAAGTAGTTCCATATCTTCACATAGAATAAAAAGTGTTAGGTAAACATTTGTGATAAATTAAATTATTTCTTAAGCTTTCTGTTTTTTTTTATATAGCATTAAGGTGAAAAGTGGACAGATTTTCAAAAATTTAGTTTTCTAATAATTTCGCATCACTTTGCCGATACATGGATAAAGTGATGAGGCCCATGGAAATGTTAATTTTACATAAGGCGGAAGAATACACGACGTTCGTACAAGTAGATCTTATGCAGGACTTTGAAAAGTGCTCACTTTACTGTGAACAACCTACACTTTACCGTGAACAGTATAGCTTCAGCAATGCTTCAGAAAAGCTTGCAAGTTGAGCGTGACAGCTGGGGTATACTGACGTTGCGCTTGAGGACGCCGCAGCGGCTGAAGTCGGTGACGAGCAGGTCGTAGGTGAGCTCGGAGACGTCGTTGGCGTCGGGTCGGATGCGGCAGGCGGCGTCGCTGAGCGGGTCCACCTGGCGGTCGTCGGCGAACAAGGGGTGTCCGCGGAAGCCCTCCGGCTTCCTCAGGCGCGCCGCTATCGAGTCCTTGCCCGCCCCGTGGCCCGGCGAGTTCGACGCGAACGTGCACTGGATCTCCGACACTGCGTAACACACCGACAACACCTCCTCAACAACAACAACTACACACACACACACATCTCTCAACCTAACACTGGTGGCGCCGGTTTTGCCAACAAGGAATAAACTTTCCCTGTGCACGGGGACACTTCAGTTTAAGAGTGGGATGGACCCCGCGTTTTAGTGAAATAGTTCTTTGCGCGAATACGCGTATCTCGGTAAATAAATGTTCTGCAAATACGACTTTTTGTCAGAAAAAAAAAATATATAAAACATTTATCTACACACCTATTTTTTTACTTTTGACATATTAAGTGTATTATCGGAGAAAAAAAATTCGTGAAAATGGTCAAATATCGCATTTTTTAAACCTTGCCAATGCAGTTTTCTTAAGCGATAAGAGAAAAGTAAGAATATACGGGCGTAGTTTAATCTGTGGTATCTCATCGCGTGTAATAAAACCCCTGTGTTACATATCTAGTTTGCACTGTACAGCGTCACGACGGAAATAGTGCACGCCTTGCGCGTAGGAGCGATGCGGCACTAGGCGTGAGTGTTAGTGTCGCCCGTATCGCTCCCTCGCTTCTTGACCTCGGACGCGGGGGTCCATCCCACCCTTAAGTGGCCCTAAAGGAAGTCGAGGTGTTTCACCATGGTAAAACTCGTGTTTGTAGAGGCCATTTAGCTGGGGCTACTTGAAGAAACCAGTTGTAAATATTCTTAGGTTGGTAGTTGTACGTTATGGTAATGTGACTTAACTAACAAATAAAAATTAATACAGAAGAAAAGGGGGGGGGGGGGAAATCTCCTGAAATGTATTTACCTTCGTTACGAGCAAACGAATCCTAACCAAGAATTTTTTTTATAATGGAAATATAAAGCTTTTAAGTTTGCCAGATAAATATTAAACAATGCAACTAGATATCACTGCATATACGAAAAAAAAATTTGAATGATATCCATTCGTTCAGCTAGCTACATGTACTCAGAAATGTTTTATGTTAAAATTACTTAGGTACGTGAATATATAAATTTTCAATATTTCGAGACTACTTTATCATCGTGGAAGTGTAATGTCGCGATTATGTGATGTTTTGTAATCGCCTACTTATTATTCATCAGTGCCAAGTGCGATTGTTCGCTGTAAAAGTAACAACAGTTCATATGGGCCTGAACGGCGATATTTCAACCATACTCAGAAGTTGAAGTGTTTTATATTATATCTACGGCATTCGTGCAGCGTTTTAAAGTCTCGTCTACACATATTTAGTAGCTTTCATCAAGCATTTGTTAGTAAATTGCTTCACAAAACTATTAAGTTAGGTTAATGACAAATTCTTATATAAAATTGCGTGTTAATTTGTTTTGACGGTGTTTGACTATTCCGTAAAAGTAATGTATATTCCGTACCAAACCTCGGTAAATAATGCTCTCCAAGAAAATGATTAAAAATCGTATTGCCATCAGAAAACAACATTGAGCCTACATTTTAAGAATGTTACGAATTGTTCTACTACAGATGCTAATAAAATGTTTTGAGTTTGACGCATGACATTACTGATGAGTTTTAAAGATTCGGTAGGCCTACGAGTTTTGTTAAAGTTAGTAAAAGTATACATATCTTTTATTGTACATTAAAAATGTCAGTAGTGACCTGGGCTGCGATTTATAAATCCGCATTTTGACTAAAAACAGATTTGTCTGAACATTAATATGTTCACGTTGCATCTGATATACTCTACGGAACGTCTCGTTGATAAATCTCCAAACAATAATAAACTGCAAAGAAAATACATTTCCCCGTTTAGGACCGCCTGATTAATTTCTACTTTGACTTTCGGCAATAACCAAAATCGAAATTTCTGAACCTGTAAAAGATTGTTGAGTATACCACAAACTATATTCATGTGCAATTTAGAGACGACAAATACTGGAATTTATGGATTAAATGCGATTGTAACTACATGCTGTATAAGACATCTTCAACTAGTCTCTCGTTAACAGTATTTCTGATTGAAAACAAAGTCGAATTATATGCTAAATTTTACTGAATATTTCTCCTCGTGTGTAGTGAATACAAAGTGTAAGTTGGTTATATCATGTCCAGTCTCAAATTTAATTGAAGTTATCAGATATTTTAGCACATCTTTCGTATTGGCCCAATGTTTGAGACAAATTTTCGCTATAAAATTACATGCTTTAAATAACCTCTACAAAACCGCGACGGCTTGTGTGTACTCAATAGATTCATACTTTATCAGTCAGCTACTGCCTGATAATACTCCATTATCTAACTTTATTGGCTCTGCCTCTTGTAAATGCCTTGAAAAATTCACATACAGACATACAAAATGTGTGCCTGTCACAAGATTTTTACTCCAGATATATTTAATATTAAATGCATAGGCTATTTCAGCAAATAAGGAGTATGCATCAAGCTTCAATAATTGCGACACTATTTTTATTTACTAGGCCTAAGTATTAAAAAAAAAAAAAAAAAAAAAACTGCACAACACTTTTTGATGTTATCTATACACAATATGTGAAATATCATTGTAATTTTCTTCAGAAGCAGTCATTTTCCTTTAGTTTACTTCTAGGGTAAGGCACTCTTAAGCATTTAAGTACCCGATTTCGGGCCCCTATGCAGTTTAGGAATCACTTAAAGTTGGTGAAACAGTCTGCATCCTTAAGTGCCACTTGCTGTGGATTTAAGTAACCTTGAGATTTTAGGGCGTGTTGGTAACACCAGTCATAGGACACACAATGGGGGAAAAAATTACTGACCGTTAACTGCATTCTACAGCACACTGGGATACAAGCTTTCCCGCTAAGGCTCCTATGTGCCTGAAGTTTTTTTGCGCATTCAAGGTCAGGAAGAAAGTTATAGACTGTTCATGGTTAAGTGAGCACTTTTGAGGTCCTAGTTACTTTTTACTTTCAGTCATTTGCCCCCTTTTTAACTGAATATGGCCATGCAAGTAATAAACACAGTGTGTATATTCCACCGCATTGGAAAGTTAACGTCTAAGGCTACAATAAAATATATTTATTGACTATTATTCCGCTACTTCTGCTACTGTTACAACTACTGCTGATTCCGCTACTTATACTATTATTTCTACAGCTACTACAATACGAAAAGTCAATAGGTGTAGAATTGTTACTTTATAGATAAATTAATAAAAAAATTATTTTTTTATATTCCTATTTTCTGACCCTGTCTTTCTTGGCATTCCCGCAAATAATCAATTTCAGGCGTAGGCCTAATCGTCTAGTATTTTAAGATTGCTGTTTTCTTGTTCACTTATACAATTTTCTAACATAATGTAAATACTGTACTCATAGTAACAATTTTCTACACTGTTTATTTTGCCCCTTTCTAGACATACATTAAAATCCGGTAGGCGGGCCTGACTGAGCGTGACTCCACTGCAGCACCAGCAGGCGCTCGCGCGACGGAACCCCACCTGCCTTGATGTCAACGCGGCTGCCGTGCGACGAAGTTCGCAGTCACCTCAGCGACCCTGTTTCCCAAAGTCGCTGGGGCGTACCCGGGCTAAGTGCTGGTCGTCGCCCCGGCCCTGCTCCCTCTCTAGGTGTGTACATATGCTCAGCGGCCGTGGTAATGCAGCGAACATGTCAGCCAGCCCGCGAGCACCTTCACGTACACGACAGGTACGCTGGTGTACCGTTTCGGCACAGGCCGCTCGCTGTTGGCTTGGGGGGGGGGGGGGTAGGGCCCCTGTTACACTCTCACATGTTCTCCTTCAACCATATTTGACAGTGAAATTTGAAGACAAAGTACGGCCATCGAATTTTTCCTTCCAACAAATGTCATCAAATAATCTTGAATGTGTTTGAAAACGTGTCAAGCTCTTTTTACTCGGAGAATATAATTCGAATTATTATTTTTAATTATTTTCATAGTTAAATATTGCTTTGGTTTTTCCATGCAGTCCATTATAAGAAGAAATTTAAGGAAGTTTGTAATTTATTTTCGCTTCTTTTACTACATTAAAAATTTATTTATTACAGATGCTTCCTGTACAATGAAATTTACTGCCTCTATTTTGTAATATCGTATGCAATATTCACTTAAAATAGAATTCAATCTCAGATAGCGTCTGCATAAATTAACTGTCTTCATAACCTACTTAATTTCCATTGTCCGTTAAAGTTACTTCACGTCCATTATTGTCGTGTGCGATTCTGATTGTCCGATACAGTCAAACATCAAAGACATTTTAGAACCGGTCCAATCTTCAAATGTTTGATGGAAACTGAAGCCATCCAACTTTTTCAGACAAACATGGAGGCGTTTATGACGTTTCAATGACTTCATAAATGTCCAACTTTATTTGACCAAACTTATTGGAAGCAGTTTGACGGAAAAATTTGATAGTGTGGCAGGGGCTTAAAGTGACTTACACTACAGGTTGGGAATATCAATGTTAAAAGTTTGGCGAAGGGAAAATTTTCACCACTTGGTATGCGTTAGTGTCGCGTATGTACCGCATTGTCTATATTTTCTACGTTACAAAACAGGATGATTGCAATAACCATAAATAAAAAATAAATTAACTTTAAAATTAAGTAAAACATTTCTTTTTTATTATTCATGTACCTAAAATTTTCAATTGAAAGTTACCTCTTCGGAACACTGTACACCTAGCGGCGAAAATTTTCCTAATGCCAAACACTCCCATAAAGCTCCTGTACCACTGTCAAATTTTTCCGTCAGACTGCTTCCAATAAGTTTAGTCAAATAAAGTTGGGCAGTTATGACGGCATTGAAACATCATAAACGCCACCACATTCGTCTGAAAAACTTGGATGGCTTCAGTTCCCATAAAAACCGTGAAGATTTGACCGGTTCTAAAATTTCGTTGATTTTTGACGGTCTCAGCCAATCAGAATCGTGCACTACAAAGATGGACATCGGGAAACTTTAAAATAACGAACAACTGCTGGAAACGAAGTAGCTTACGAATATAATCATGTGACGGATCACAAATAATTACAAGAGCCCTCAAGCAGATTTAACAACATTTTTACTAACATTAAGGTACAATATTTATGAATAATTAAAATAAAAAAACTAGTTGATCTCATAGTCATAGGTAAACTTTAGCTAACTCCATTACAAATAGCAAAATTCATTACATACCATACAACTCAGTTAAAAACACAACTAGTTTTTGCAGCACCACATAGCTTTGATTTATGCAAAATATTAACAGTCTCCAATACAAGCAGCAAAAAAAAAAAATCAATTACAAAGATCAAATATATAATTACCAAATTATATTTTTTAAATGTATTATTTCTTAGTATCCGATTTAATTTAATTTTAATTCAATTAAAATTGCAATAGAAAGGAGAGCAACCAGCAATGTCCATCATAGACTTCTATCATATAAAACACTTTAAAAAAAAATTCAGTAAAACAAGTTACGGTGGGAGGAAGCTTTGCGAGTCCTTCCAGAGCTCCTACTGTTAAAAAAAAAACCCTTGCACGTCACAACATGACATTTAAATAACGCCCTAACGATAGAGTCGTGGAAACGAATAGAAAGGTAAAAAAGTTAATGAACTTAGGCGGCGCACAAAGACTATCACGATACGTTAAAAACAAGAGGAACAGCATAGCTAAACCGAAACCAAATTTACAAGGGTGGCCAAAACCAAATTTAGACATGGAAAGCAGCTACTGTACACCCAAGCAACTGCACGCACATGGCACACACAATTACAAAACATTAAAAACCCTAGTGAAAAAAAACACTGACGTCTTCCACGACTCACTGTTAAAATTCCCCATCGCTCTCAACCAATGACAGATGAAGTCGTCAGCTTAACATCGTTGTCGTTGAATTCCGTTCAGCTGGACAAACAACTGCAGGCCGTCCAAGCTCGACAATCGGAGTGGAAGGACGCATTAGAATAAAGTAGCATAAGGAAGGCTGGGGCCAGACGTACAAGGCATTAAATTAACTAATGGCTGTTCACGATAAAGAGACGCACTTTTGAAATCAACCTTAGAAAAAAGTCTCTACCCCTACCTGCACATATTTTAACGGGCGCCCTGAGTGATATGCGCCAAGTAAAGTTAGTAACGGTGGATGGGAAGTAGTTCCGTATCTTAAAGTCGAATAAAACGTGTTAGGTAACCATTTCTGATAATTTAAATTATTCCTTCGCTTTCGGTTTATTTTATTTTTTTTAATGCACCGAAGTGTAGAAATGAGCACATTTGTAAACTATTCACTTTTATAATAATTCCACAGTTTCACTTGACCGTCGCATGAATAAAGTGATGAGGCCCATGTACAATGTGAATCTTATATAAGATGGAAGAATACACAACGTACTTACAAATAGAACCTAAGCAGGGCTTCCAAAAGTGCTCATTTTACCGTGAATAGCCTATACTACTGCCAATCATAAATTGATACGCATGCGTGAGGGTGGGGCAAAGGAAGGGAGGGAGAACAAGGCGGACGTAGGAGGGAGATCCGAGCAGAGCAAAGAGTACACCACGAACCGCAGATGTAGAGAGCACTAACAAACGTCACGTGACAGTGCTGACGACACAATCTATTTGTGTAGAAAATTTATAAGCACGAATGCTGTTGTGAGTGGATATTGCGCATAATATTACGAACTCAGAGCCATTACAGGTAAACTTGATTGTGCAGGAAACATCTATGATAAAATAAAATTTGAATTTAGTAAAGAAACTAAAATATTACAACATTCCTTACATTACTTCCTGTAATGGACTACGCGGGAAAACCAATTAAATATCTCACTACGAAAATAAATTTTAAATAATAATAAAAATTAGATTCTTCCAGTAAAAAAATTTGACAGTGTGACATTTTCTAAAGCCCGTCACACTGTTAAATTTGTCCGTCAAATTGCTTCCAATAAGTTTGGTAAAATAAAGTTGGACAGTTATGACGTCATCGAAACGTCATAAACGCCGCCATATTCGTCCGAGAAACTTGGATCGCTTCAGTTCCCATCATATATTTGAAAATTGGACTGGTTCTAAAATTTATTTGATGTTTGACGGTCTTAGCCATTCAGAATTGTGCACGAAAAAATGGAAGTCAAGAAAATTAAAATAACGAACAACTGCTGCAGACGAAGTAATTTATGAAGATAATTTATGTAGAAGCTGTCTGAGCATGAATTCTATTGTAAGTGAATATTGCGCATAATATTACGAACTGAGAGGCATTTATTGTATTGTGCAGGAACCAAATCTCACAAATAAAATTGCATTTTTCTAAAGAAACGAAAATAAATTACATTACTTACGTTTCTTCCTGTAATGGACCGCAAGGAAAAACAAAAGCAATATCTCACTACGAAAATAATTTTTAAATAATAATTCAAATTATATTCTCCCAGTAAAAGAAACTTGACAGTGTAACACATTATATAACACTTTCAAGATTAGGACAAAATTTGTTGTAAGGAAAAATTTGATGGCCGTATTTTGTCTTCGAATTTTGTCGAATATAGTCGAAGACGAAAATTTGACAGCGTGATAGGGGTTTAAGAAATCCTGTTTTGTTCACAACCTGGCAATAAACCTTAGCTGGGGTGACTAGTAGGTTGAAAGCTGCGTTTTGCCTGCTCCTAAGTTCCCTACAAGCCATTAACTGTGGACAGGAAGCACAGGCAACGTAATATCCTTTCACAGGCACCTATTTATTGTTTCAAGAAAGGCAGGCAAATCCCAAACTTTGTGCGACAGTGCCCAAGTTCATTTAAAACTTCTCTTCCCCCTCACTCCGGGGCCGCGGTAGTCTAGTGGTCAGACTACTCGCCTCTCACCTAGACGAACCGAGCTCGATACCCGGCGGGGCCGCTCCCGGGCCCTCGCATGTGGGAATCGTGCCGGACGATGCCGCTGGCCGGCGAGTGGTCTCAACATAGTACCTTCTGCTCCAGCTAAGGAGCAAAAGTATTATCCTTCAGTCACAGCGAAGAATCAAAGTTGTATCAGTACGTATAGCCCATTCCCCATTGGAAGCAACTTTCTCGGAGCCCTGCTAAATATCTACTTGCAGGCCCGCTTCGTATCCTTCCGCCAAATGTAAACAAACATTGCCATGTGACTGCCATTTAGCATCTGTCAAAATCAATGTTTACATGCAATTGTGTGTACATGTGTTCGTATACTTTCGCTACACCTAAAAATAAACATTGAAATGTGACTTCTACTTTTACACCTGTCAAATGTGTTGTTTACTGTTTACAGCTTTTCAAAGAATTCTGCCATATGCTAATAAACATTCCATATGAATATTCACAGTTTAGACCTCCGACATTATTTAGGTCAGCTTTATGACGTTTTAAAAATGCCTGAATTAACAGTTCTTACAGTTACGTTACGTCAAAATATTTGTTTTCCACGACATAGCACATTACACGTAATGCACGTTAATATTTTGCCGCGACTGTGATAAACACTGTTACAACTGTGGGATAATTAACTGTAGTATTTAACTTTTTGTTATTGATACGTGTTAGGTTATTTCTTTAAAAGGACGGCCTCAGTTCGAATAACGAAGGAATAGCCAGTCCAACGAAAAAGCTACATTAAAATCAAGCACGCAACTCGCGTCGCTCTTTTTTTTTATATTAAAAAAAAAACTTAAAATATAGCTTGGAACATGCACTTAAATAAGCCTACCGTAACTTTTATTCCACTCATATTTATATGTATTACTACTTACTGTGTAGTAGGTTTATTGAAATTTATCGGGCTGGGCTTCGTTATTTTGTTGGGTAAATCATGTTACACGACTGTGTTTCAAACACCCAGGGCAAAGGTACAATGTTGTGATAAATAAACAGACGTGGATGTAAATAAATAACTTTGTCATAAGAACAGTTCACATTTACAACGTATAAATAGTTCACATCAAATATTTGAAATCACGCACACACACAGATCCAGCGTAACGATCACCAACAGCCACGCCATACTATTTCACACGCAGCAGTTGACGAAACACACCGTATTAGTATATTTATTGCTGCCGCGGAAAAAAGAATTATCACAACATCGTAACTTGCTTAGGTAGGTTTAAAAAACACAACGTCTACACATGTGATGTGGTAATTTGAAGTATTTTTCGGAGTAAGTTTAATTTACTCTTCGTTTGGTTACAAAGCAACACGCCATGTCATGGCTCGCCACGTCTGCCAACACTTTGTTTCTGCCCCGCTATCATATATAAATATATTAAAATAAGTATTCAAACATTAAAATCTCTTTTCAGTTGTAAATTACAAATTCAAATATCATTATTTTGCTGTAATAAGTATGAAATATGGTACAATTGAAAACATGTACAATTTTACCGCGTACTAGCGAAGTGACACTTTCCGAGTGTGAAAGCGACAGAGACAGAGAGAGAGCGACAAAGCTCGCTCAACAGACAGTTGCTTCAAAATTGCTCTCGCTCGATAAAACAACACCGCACCATTACGGCCTACTCACGATATTTTCCGCTGTTATTTTAAACTGTAAAAATGAGACATGTTGCCATCGGGGCTACCTGAATATTTAAATATTTCAATAGGCACCGTTTAATTTACATATAGCATGAAAAAAAAAAACTTGGTTAAAATAATATTTTAACTGTGAACTATATCTTACCGGCCGTTGCCAACCCGTCGCTGCTCTCGCTGTTGTTTGTTCATATTTAAAAAGAAATAAATATTACAACTTATAGAAGATACTAAGGTAAAGTTTCATTTATTCAATAATACAGTACTCTAAAGTTAACCACAGTGTTATATATTTGTGGAATACAGTTTATTGAAAAAAAACAGGTTGACATGGTTTGCCTAGTGCGTGTTTTTAAAGGTTGATTTTCATAAGTCGCTTCCAATCGGTAATGGACTACAGTTCCCACGTCGCGAGAAGCACACACGAGTACAGCGCCCACCAAAAAAATTTAACAATTGCGGAAAATTAAGTTTGTAAATTAATTGAGGACGTGAAAGGGTTAAGGCCAAGCTTCGCCATGCATGGGCGTATAGGGAATCAAAGGCTTAATTCACACAAAGATCTCTCAGTCGTTTTTTGTGATAGTATTTTCAACTAAAGATTTTTTTTGTTTAAGATTGAATGCATCTACATTTGTAAACCATTCAAATTTCAATTTTTTGATTTTAAATGCACTTTCTAATTATTTATAAAATGTCACAATTTTATAAATAATGAAAACGTACATTTGAAATCAAACAATTAAAGTTTGGAAGGTTTACAAATCTGGATGAGTTCAATCTCTAACAATAAATCTTTAGTTGAAAATACTTCCACAAAACGACTGAGAGATCTGTGTCTGAATTTAGCCTTTGATTCCCTATACGCCCACCCATGGCGAAGCCTGGCCTTCAAGTATATCTACGGTTCTAGAGACCCACAGAAAAAACACCCTCACATTTAGAACTCATTTTCCCAACTGAAAAAAATAAATGTTTTACTAAAGGAATTATTTTTCAATGCGTTGTTGATGGAACAATTCTCAAACATTCTTCTAAAATAACCCAGTATTCGTACTTACAGTCTGGACTACATTCTATTAGCAGAGACGTGCAAAATTCGCGTTATTATCTGGGATCATGCTGGGCTTCAAACACGTGTACCTTTGCAATACGTTCGTCACTGGACCATACTTTATACGATACACCTCGGATAACTATGCTCCAATAAATGAACACTTCATAATTGTGTGCCCCAATCACAGTTCAATGAGAAAGGGCGCGGCTTATCATCTGTGCAGTAGCCAATTGAGAAACGAGGCCGGCTCTAGTGCGTACAGTACTGTAAAGTTCAGCCAGATGCCAAGTAATAACGCGAATTTTGCATGTCCCTACCTATTAGTTAAGTTTCGGCCTGCACTTTTCCTTACCGTCGTAGTCCTGCAGCCGTACTGGCGTCACCTGAAACAGAGAGAGGGAGACTGCGTATTATGATTATGTCCAATTTAACACACTATTTGGTATACAGGATTTACATGCATACATTACTGCAACTCTTGAAAGTAATTCGACAAACTGTAAATTAATGAATTGTTAAACTCAGAATTGCTACAATAACAACACTGTAAAAAATGGTGTAATTTTACACGAATGTACGTGGCAGCACAATCTCCACACATGTCCGTGTATTTTTACACGTACATGTGTACGTGTACTTTTACTGGGCCCATGTATATTTACAAATACAATGCCAGTGTAATTTTACTATACTTGTTATTCTTTTTACTAATCATTATGTTCAATTATACGTACTCTGTATGTGTCATTTTACTTTTTTTTTGTTACCAATATCAATCCACATAATGTAAATTTACACAGACTTTGTTAGTGTAATTTTATCATACCTGTCAGTTTCTTTTACTAATCATCACATTAAATCACATGTACTCTGTACATGTTATTTTACTATACTTGCTACTAATTTTTTTTACCAAACATTGTAAATTAACACAATCATTATTATGGTAATTTTACTACACCAGTCTGTTACTGTTTAATGTTCATCATACCTAATTAAATGTACATTGTAGGTGTAATATTACCATACCAGTTTGTAATTTTAACGTATTATGATGTTAAATGACATGCACTCCGTGCATGCAATTCGACTATGTAAATTATAGATTTCCTGCCACATGCTGTAAATTTACACAAACACCACAAGTGTTATTTCACCACTGTGTATGTGTATTCTCTTAATAATAAAAAAATTAAAACGCAAATTCACTGCAATTGTAATTGCCAAATTTCCGTACATTAACAGCTGTAAAAAGTTATCTCCAAAAATCAAATATAGAATAGGTAGTTATACACAAAAACCAGCATATACCATCAGTGGGAGTTAAGATTTCCTTTTGAAGACAAAAGGAGTTCTAAGTAGTTCTACTCCCGACTGCTAGATCGCATGTGTTTAGCAAATACTTGTAGTTATATTTAAATTCACAGGAACATTAGTGTAAAATTACAAATAGTGTACTCCTTTTAGGAAATTACACATAAAAACGTAAAGTTGCCGTAAATTTGTATGTGTAAATATTCGCTCATATACTTTCGAATTTGAAATATTTTACATCCTGGTTAATGTCAATATACCAGTATACTTTTTTTTTTCTTCCTGTAAGATGGTACTACATTTTGAGTGAAATAGGGAAACATGTACTTTTACACTGATGTACGAGATTATACAACATTGGCATGGTTGTAAAAATATACAGACTTGGGGTTTTAATACCACGAATTAGTGTATTTTTACACATACTTTCGCATTTGTAATTTCACGCCCTTTTTAATGTCAATATGCCAGTTCGTTAGTGTTTTTTTTTTACAGTGAGATTGTACTGCCTATTGAGTGAAATAGAAAAATATGTACTGTTAAACTGATGTACGTGTTTTAATACAACTTTGGCGATTGGCGTGGTTGCAAAAACACACAGGCACAGGGGTTTAGTGGCTTGCATTAGTGTATTTTTACACAGACTTTTACATGGGTAATTCTACACCCTTTCAAATGTCAATATACCAGTATATTTGTGTTTTTTTACAGTAAGATTGTACTACCTTTTGAATGAAATAGAACAATATGTACTTTTACACCGATGTACATGTTTCAATACAACATTGGCGTAGTTGCAAAAATACACAGATTTGGGTTTTTATACTTCACGTTTGTGGATTTTTATACTTACTTTCAAATTTGTAAATTTACACCCCTCTTATTGTTAATATACCAATACATTTGTGTTTTTTTTAATAATATCAATGTTTTATGTTATGAATAAAGTTGTACATTGCTGTAAATTTACACGTAATGTACTTGTTTTTACAAATTACACATAGAAAACATAAAATTACCAAAAGGTTGTACGTGTATTTTCACACTTTTTTTTTTACAGTGCACGTTCTGGTGTCTGAAATATCTGTGACACACAAGCTTCTGAAATTTTGAAATATATTTACATTACGGAGTAAGAGAATGGGAATTTGTTTTTTTAATTCTCGTGGAGGAGCAGGGGAAGTCGTTTTATCAAAGAATTACTAGAAAGAGTGGAATATTGTAGTAAGTAGGCCCTTGCTCCGACCAACTTTTCATCAACGGATAAAAACTTCATCACTCATTCAAATTAGCCTGAGTGGGACAGTCCACTGTCTGAACTAGACGAAGTGCTGCACAGTCTACACTCTAAATTCGAATCAGCGGAAAAGCTCTGATTCGCAATGAAATTAAACTACTCGAATCAGTGAACATGGCTCCACTTAGAATCAGTCGAAAACCACTGACTGTTTAAGCGAAAAATTTTCACTGATTGAATTAGTGACGTGAAACATTTTCCCTGATTGAATAAATGACGGGTTACTCCAGTGGCGAATTAAATACTGTATTTATTAACTTTGGCCAAAATAATAACATTAAATTAACATATTTACTATAGTTTACTAATTATATTGCGCAATTTTAATGTAATTAAAAAAAAGTAAAATAACTTTCGGGGGTGGCCGGGATTGAACTCACACTATCTCCACTCCGCTTTCAGACCATTACTTTACCGTTTGCGGTACTTTTTCTTTTAAGTTGACGTGATTGACTTTATACATGCCGTTTGACAGCGTGGTTGACGTTTTCGACAAGTGGCAGTGTGTGATAGACGTATGCCTCACGCAGGAGGACACAGCCGGTCGTACACCCATGCCTTGTCCAGGACTCGAGCCCGGAACCCCCGCGCTGTAAACAGGCACGCGACCAACTGTGCCACGGAGGCCAACACTACCACCCAAGTTGAAAAAATGAGGGAAATATCTATCTACCAAAAAGTAATTGGGCACGTCTACTACAATGTTTACTCGGTGGTTGTCACCCCGGTATAATCTCTTAGGGCCTCCTCTTGCGGCTATAACAGCAGCCATCCTGTCTGGCATGCTCTCTACGAGTTTTTGCAGGACATCCACGGGGATTCGTCGCCGTTCCTCTTGCAACCATTCCATGAGTTGCGCAATGGATTTTGGCCGCGCCAGACCAGCCCTCACCCGGCGATTCAATTCGTCCCAAAGATGTTCTATAGGGTTGAGGTTGGGTCTCTGGGTGGGCCAGCCCAATCGGCGAACATTGTTATCGGCGTACTACGCATAGTAGCCCTTGAAACACGGCACCTGGCAATGTCATCCTGGAAGTAACACGGTCCATTCCGTAAAAACGCCACAATGTTGGGAGCATTTCATTATCCAGAATGTTACAATAGGTCTCTGTGTTTATGCTACCACGGACAAACACCAGCGGTCCTACGCCGAAGGCCGTGAAACACAAGTCAACTGACGTACTGAATTACCTATCTTCACGGGCGCTCAATTACTTTTTGTTATATAGATTGAAATTGTATGCCATTACTTTTCGTTTTTGGTTTAATGAGTACCGTTAGGATTGTTCAAACGAATAATATACATGAGTGCACTCTCTTCACCACATTACACTAGAGTCTAAACCTTCAAACAGAGAGCTGTGATGATTACGCGAAAACGAAATTAAAGACGTAAAAACGGAATGGAAGGCCGAATGTTCATATTACCTCGTAAAATGGATTTTTTGAAAGATGAAACACATTTTAGAAAGTAATTTGTATTGGTTTATTTGCTTTGCTATTTCACTTAATTCGCGTTATTTAACGGCCATTTATACACGTTGTTTAACTGATCCATCAGTCAAAAAACAAACCACCGAAAAACAGTGAAAAAGATGACTGATGAATCTGCGGGAAATGACAATGGATCAATAAGTGAAGGAAATCTGGCATTTTTTTTACTGATTTGTCAGTTAAAATAACTGAAGTGACTGTTGAATCAGTCGGGTGCTGTTGACTGATTGAAACAGTGAAATTCTCACTGATTCAGATTTAGAGTGTACCACTTTCTGGAGTGCGAGGTCGACTTCAAATACTGCCAGCCAGATGTCAATTGTCGCTGCCACGAAAGCTGCTAGAAAAATTAGAAGTATGTTGGTTAATTGCATTACATCTGGTTCACGGTTGGTTAAACACTTTTTTTCATAATCCTTTGAAAAAATACCCTACGTTTTCACAATGAGCAATAAAATAAACCAAGCAGAGCGTTCAAAATTGCTCAGTTTAGACCATAGGTAGTATTTATGTACACACACATGCATACACATCAAGTCTGTTCACGATAAAGTGAGCACTTTTGAAATAAACCTAAGAAAAAAGTCACTGCTCCTGCCTAAATATATTTTAACGGGCGCAGTGAGTGACATTCGCCCAGTAAAGTTGGTAACAAATGATAGAAAGAAGTGCCATATCTTAACTTCGAAATAACAGGTGTTAGATAACCATTTTGTGATAACTTTCTGTTTTTGTTAATGAATCGAAGTGTAAAAATGAGCAGATTTGTAAACTATTCACTTCCCTAGTTATTTCACAATTTAAATTGACCGACGCATGAATAAAGTGACGAGGCCCATGGCAATGTTCATTTTACATAAGGCGGAAGAATACACAACATGCATACAAGTAACTCCTAAGCAGGGCTTTCAAAAGTGCTCAGTTAATCGTCAACAGCCTATAGCCTGATTCAATATCTGTCCTCCGTGAACATTGTGTGGGTGGTAACTTCGCCTGCCATTACGAAACTAATGGGCGGCACGTTATTAATCTACAAAAAAAAGGGGGTTCCCCGGTGTTTATCGATTTATATTTGTTGGGTCGACTGAATTTGTTGTTTCATCTGGTGTAGTTTCTGGCTTTTTGCAAATAAGTACTTTTAACCCTCAGTTTTCGAGGCAGTCTCTCTCCCTTAATAGGCAACAGTGGGGTGTAGTGAGTTTTTTTTTTTTTACAGAGCAAGCAATTTCTACTAACAAACGCAACTTCCAACTTTGCTTACCCACCACATCTATTTACAGTTTTATAATACCTAACATTAGTTATAAAAACGGAAACGAAATGAATGGAATAATAATCAAATTGGATATTATTTAGAAGCATACTACAAATTATAAGATAACTCCCGTTTTCCCGAACACCTTCATCCACTAAGGAAAAATGTAGGACTGGAGGACGCAAACAGAACGACTGTTTACCCTGCTGAAGGAACGAGGTCGGTGATGGAATACACGCCACTGATAGGTTATCACGTTAGGTCATAGGTATTCTATCTCGAATTTAGGGCAATACTGTCTTTCCAAAGAAATTGTTCTCGACTAAAAAAAAAAAAAAAAAAAAACATAGTTTTTTTTAAAGGCTAACAACAAGTATTACGGCAATTTAAGTGCAGGTTTAACAATGCGTAATGTTGCAGTGAAATCGTGAACTATAGGAACGAGAATTATCGTGCCAAACGATTGCGGAATCGCAAGAAGTGTATGATGTGCAATCAAAATGTGCGTACTCGATCGGGAAAAAATGTAAAGCCAAATAAAGTTATGAGAACGTAAAATTTTAATGTCGCTATTCTAGTTATTTGTCATCGTCGAAATCAGAATAAATGGCTTACAAAAGTTCTTGTAGTAAAGGTAAAGAAGATCGATTGTGTTGAAAGTAACTGGACTGCAATTCTCGTTCGTATTCTTAGGTGACCACGACCAGACGCACCGATTCTTTCGGGACAGTCCAGATTTTCGAGGTCGTGCCCCGAATTTTTTAGAGGGTCATTCGGCACGGTCGTTTGTCCCGAATGTTGGGACCTGACAGTGTTGACTCGTGGTGTGGCCAGTTTTGGGTGGATTTGGGACAGACCAGGGAGGTAAAATAGTTATTGTAACTCAATTTTTTTATAAAAATAAAATAACAAAAAATATCATTGTTTGTATTTAGTATCTTTAATCAATAAATCATACACCTTATGATAAATAATTTGTAAAAAAAAAAAACAATATTACCATTCACGAAACACCCCCTGTAAACAGTCCATCCCCCTCCCCCACACACACACACCCTCCACTACTCACCCCTTCCCTCTAACTACCATTTATGAGTCAAAGCGAGCGTCCCGAATTCGGGTCAGAAAAATATGGTCACCTTATCGTATTCTCATCTCCCGGAAGGGTAAATGACACACAACCCCGAGCACCCGGTAATTACGAACATGTCTGAAGGAAAATTTTATCAGCGTTTGTTTATCGGAGGCTGCTTTCTCCAGACGATTTATCTGCGAATATGATCTGAGACACGCAAAGCTTTGGGAAAACCGCAGTGGAACGAGAGAGTACTCGACTGAAGTCTCGTGGGAAGTGAAGGAGAGGATAAATAACACGCACGACCGGTTTACGACGCACACTACGACAGCTCGCCGACAGGTTGACGACTTGGGCTCATTTGCAAACAAATGACGAGCGTATTTCATCTACCGCTATTTCGGCTCGGCGCAGGCCCCTGCGCGTTCGTTCCGTCCCGCCGACCTCCCACTATGCGGAAACACAGGCTGGAGCCCCCAGGTTCTGGAGACTCCAGGCGTGCTACCCATAAGCACTGCGAACTGCGTCGCAGAATATAGTCCATTCACGGTTACTCTCAATTTTTTTTTAAGCCCTACTGAAGTTCCACTTCCAGGATATTCCTCCGCCTCATGCAAACAAAGCTTAGAAAATCACACCAAAGGTCCAGCGCACTGCATTCGTGCGTGTTCAATGTAATACTATTTTGCAGAGGAGCGATTTCTTACTAGGAAGTACCGACACACCAATTTTCTCTGTTTTTAGTCATATTAGTCTAAAAAAAATGTAGAAGTTAAATTTAACCAAAATAAAGTACTTTTACGCTAACACAAGTATAAGACAAAATTATGAAACAACGAAACGAGTCATACAATGCATTTTTTTCTAAGTTTGGCGGAAAAAGTGTGAAGAAACGGCGAATGAACTACACATCAAGGCGAAAAGGTTTCAATTTATGGCGGGGTCAATTAATAGGTTTGGACGGATCTCAACAGAGAGGTCTTGAGACCCCATGAGGGTGAAGCGAGGTGGTAATGGAGCAGCGCCAGAATACATGGGTGGGGAGAAACGGGAGATTCCCGAGAAAACCCGCCGACCAGCAGACCCGTCCGGAACTTCTCCCAATGAAGAAATTTGGATGACCTCGCCGTGAATAGAACCCGGTTCACCTTGGTGAGAGGCGAGTGGTCTAACCGCCACACCACCGCTGCCCTTAGGAGTCAACTGGTTTTTCGCGTGTGGGAAACGGGGCGGACGTTGTCATTGACCAGCAAATTTCTCGAAGGAATTCAATTTATCCCGGCCTTGCATTCCGCCGCGGCTCCATCTCCACCCGGGGGGGGGGGGGCGTGGTGAGGCAGCGGCTAGAGAGTCGAACCGGACTCTATTCCCGGGGAGGTCACTCCCGGATTTTCGCACGATGCCGAACGATGCCGCTGCTCTGTACTCACCTTGCTTCACCCTCATCGGCTCTCAAGACATCGATGTTACGAGTCGCCCAAACCTCTACACACTCCATCTTCACTTCACTTCGCCCTCGCCGGCGCTCAATATGTCTCAACAACACCAACAATTCTTTAGTGTCGCAGTGGCGTCTGGTAGCTGGTCTTCGTGGCTATAGGCGATTCACGGTAAAGTGAGCACTTTTTAAGGCCCTGCTGAAGTTTTCTTCTCATCATATTTCTATTTGCCTGTCACTTTTTAATACAAACATTGCCATCAGACTAACAAAAAGGCGTATACATTTCTACACTCCCAAAAGTTAACATCTCGAGCTGCAATAAAATATATTTATTAGTGTTTAATGCTTGTTGAAAGGGCCTTAAAAAGTGCTCACTTTACCGTGAACGGCCTATACCTTTCACATTGGTTTCTAACGTGGACCCCGACATGTGAACGTGAGGTACAGCTTCTGCAGGAGACGATGTTCTCATCAAACAGTATTTTGCAAGGAGCTTATAGGATGTCCACGGTTCATTGATTAATGTGGAATCCACGTTTAAAAAATGTCACTGCTCCTACTTGCATTTATTATAACGGGCACAGTAACTGACTCCCAGCGAAGTTGGTAGTAACGGAAGGAAAGTTGTTCGATGTTTTAACGTTAAATAAAAAATGCTAGGTAAACATTTTTGAATACCCAAACTATCTCTTTGGCTGGTTTTTAAATGCGAGTTTCTGTAAGAATTGGTAAATTTGTGAAACCTAAAACTTTTCTATTAATTTCACAGTCTGGCTTGACCGACGCATGAATAAAGTAAGCAGGCCCATGACAATGTTAATTTTACACGTGGCGGAAGAATACACGATGTGCATACAAGTAAGTCTTAAGCAGGGCTTTCAAAAGTGCTCAGTTTACCGTGAACCGTCTATTCAAGAAAAAGGGTCGAAACTACAGCATATTTGATTATAACGAGAAATCTTTATGGTGTTCACGTGTTTACCGAAGTAGGTTCCATGGAACTGCTAAAATCAAGGCCGCGGAGTAACCCACACTATTTTCACTTCGCTATGTTGCCAAATAGTGCGCGTGAGGTCACCTGCCTTTATGCTTTATTTTTAATTCAGGACTGGCAAAATTATTTTTTGGGCGATGTCATTCATTGCGTCGCAGTTGATTTCACAGCACAAGTGCATTCGAAACATTATAGACGACAATCGTGAAGGTGGGAAATTACTTTATAAACAATTTCTTGCAAATATCCATGAATGTACTGTACATGCAGCGCGAATTAACAGATGTGAACAGTCACATAGACAAAAGAAGCCTGTGGCACCATAATCACAATTATAATATGTGAACCAAACGTATGCTGCTACAATATTGAAGAAATGTTTTAAACATTTACGCGATGTACAGGTAGAAATTAATTTTCTTGGATGTTTAACTTTTTTTTTTTTTTTTAATTCGCGTCTTGTAAGATGGTAGATACTCGACTTACGAGTTTCTTCGATAAGGATTCGTTTTTCCTATTCGAGTAACAGGAGATTTCGTCGCCTCGCTCCAATACTCTCAGATTTCACTGTTCATTTATATTAGTAATGTTAGCTACTGCTCCGATACTAATGATGAGCATTGACTATCAGTGCCACTCGATTCCAAGCGTTACCGGATGGCACCATGCGTCAAGCTATTTTGTTTACTGAGGACACTAAATTTAATTCTGGAACTTACAGAGGTTGTGCAGTGCCAGTGAAATTAGATATTGACAGGTGATTCAAACTGAATTTTCTCATTTACGAAATTCTGAGAGTAGCATTATTCAATATAATGTAACCATAATGAAAAAAAAAACTATAACATTCTCAGAACATTATGTTGTATGTCGCTGCCCAGCGTATCCTTCGCATGGGAAGGCGCCGAGAGCTGGAGGTGAAGTTTGTAACGTTAGACGAAGAGAGCGGCTCATAATAAAGGACGCCGCCGCACACGCCGATAAACTTATTGCAGCTCGCGCCTCGCTGACCGTGAGAAGCTCACATTTCTCGATTTATCGCGCAGGAATGTCGTCATCATTACCTTTCCCAGAACATATTGGATTGCCGAGAACGTTCTAGACGGCACCTACCTCAAGCATAAATACCACGTGCGTACCTCTGAGGGGAAGTGATTAAGAGCGGCGAGTGACGACTGCAGCGATCTGCGAGAGTGCGTCGGCGATCACGTGTGCAGTGAAGAGAGGGACTGATCTGCGGGACTGTGTACTGGATGTGCGAGTGAAAAGACATTCGGGACGATGGAAATAGACGGTTTTAACTAAACGTGTGGAAATCATTGGAGCAGCTTAAGGGACATTAGCAAGAGTAACGATCGTGATAAATATTTTAATTGAAATGGCGATAGTAATTAAATATTTCGCTCAGTAAGTATAATAAGAGTTAATAGAACGCTCAGACTGGTAGATAACGTATGTTTGACTGCTTGTAGAATTGAGAATAAATATAATTATTGAACTTTAGTTAGTTTATTTTTATTAATACCTCCATCCCTCACGAACTCGGATACCCAATCAGGCGCCTGCATGTAACAATAATTGATGTTGTTATTAAAACTTTTTTTTTGTGATTTATATCCGTAAGTCGTATTTCAAAACAACAAAGAAAACAAATTTGAGACTCATACATATTCCTAGTTTTAACTATTATTATTTGAAAGGAATATCACTGACGAACATTTTGAAACTATCAGATTACTGGCAATCAAACATATTTATGTTTACTGCGAGACTGGTGCGTTACTGTTGATGAACACTGGTATACCGCCAGTGATCTCCGATGCTTGTCAGCAATTACGGGATGTGACCCGTGTGTTGTGCTTGACTGGCTGCATATACGGTCAATTACTTGGCGATCTGCACTAGCCAATAAGGAAACAGCAACCAAATCGAGTTCATGCATCTGTCACTAACACTCGTATGCCATTGAAACTAAACAGACGAGAACAAGTCTGATGCATGTCACGACGTGGCCGGAAAACCTGGTGTGTCACGAACACTGCAATAACACATTCGTGAACTGCTTGACTCTACGTACGATATCTAACCCTTCGAGGGCGGCAAAACTTAAATGGTACTGATGACAAGGTTGAAGTTAGCTGTCAATAGCCTCCACTACAGCAGTTTCTCTTGTGTTCGTTTCTGCTTTTCCATTTACCATCGTACTAATGACCCTGGCTACATCGCGAACGCTTAGTCTACTCTGCTGCAAAGTTTATCATTGGCTGGTCGTCGGCCAATGAATTCGCGCTTTGACTGTGCGCCAATTAATGTGTTGCGACAGATGTAACATGTTTCACAGTATATATTGTTCATCTGCGAAATGATTAAAAATAACAATTTTACTAACATGGACTGAAATGTTGACTAGTTATAATTTTTTAACTTAGATTCCGATAAAATCCAGCGATACAGTGAAATTATAAAAGTGCGAGTTTTGTTCTCCAAGAGCAAAGAAATGTTCATATAGACGCAGGCCCTTGTATATAGGGCCTACGTCCGTACTCCTCAAAGGGTTAAGTAAGTGGAAATGTTTCTTGTTTGGCCAGCGCCAAGAAACGTAAAGGAAAACTTATGTTCACTCCCCCCCCCCTTTTTTTTTTAAATAATTCCCAACTCTCTAATGACGAGCATGGTTCCTACGCATTTTTTTCTCGTAGCTTTTTTTATTAATGCATGCAATAAGTTTTGAAATTCTCTTCTGCCGAGAGGGTTTATGCGGTGCCTATGCCTGTTTTTCCAACTCCCTGCTTAGATAAAGGCCATAGGTACACCCAGAGAGGCAGCTATGACCCCAATCGCGGCCATGGCTGCCCAATCCGTTTCTGTCGCGATGCATGCATATAGGCTTAAGTGGCTGAGCTCTCAGACTCACTTAAGTCCCGTACCTAGGTCGTACCTCCAATATAACACATTAGGTTTGGCATGCTAGAGAAACCATCTTTTGTGGTAGTAGTAAAACTAAAAAAAGCAAATATAATATATTTTCCAAGCATTTTCAAGGGGGACAGAAAAAAAAGGGGGGGGGGGGTATTACATCGTGGGCCACAGTGTGTACAACGTAGGTCAACTCTTAGTAGAGTTGTTTTCACGTCGTTTGTTTAAACTACGTATACAACCACAGAAATAAGAGTGATGTAGTCCCATTCCGAGCCAGTGTACACATTTGTGTACATTACGCGCGTGTAGGTAATTGTTGGCATGCACTACACACAGGGAAGCTCAATAACCAATGATCTTACCTGTGGCTGAATGGTTCGCAAACCGTCTTACATGTCTGGGTCATAATTGGTTCACATAACTGTAGCCAAACATGTAACCTACAGCTCATGGGCTGTGATGACGAAATAAGTGTTGTGTTAACTTAAGTACAGCACGCATCATAAGAATTTTTGTTTGAAACACCTCACACCATAAATTGAAGCAGGTCTGAAATGGATGCTGGTAGATCCCATGGAATTACGCCAGGCTAACGTCCGTTTCGTAAATCAAACCAACAGTTCTTAAGTTCGGGTATACCTCCAGAGCATTTCTTCTGAAAAGGCCCGAAGAAACAGAAGAAGTTAACCTTCCGTAATTAACGAACATTACGGTCTTTCTGTGAATGTCCGTTGAATGTAAGTGGACTTTTTCTCGTTACTAAACGAAGTTGTATAACGAAGTAAAGTATAGCCTGTGATTTTGGATTATTTTATCATATATATATATATATATATATATATATATATATATATTATATATATATATATATATATCGGCTGTTCGGATATTGAACGCCCAAACTGCGGGACGTGATTCCTTATTCTTTGAAGAACTGAAAAATTCGCGAGTTCAATTACCTGCAGGCTAGACTCTACAGTATTATGTATAAATATGCTGATAATGATTGCACCGTTGTCTGCTGTCACGATGGAAGGCGACAATTTGGACAACGTTCTCCAGGAGGTGTCAAAAACACTGTGTGGACCAATGGCTAAAGAAGTTATATAAACACACACGTTTTGAATTTATATATATATATAGGGCACCATTTACCAAAACAGAATATTAAAGGATTGATATGAGACTGTGAAAATTGGGTTATTAAAATTTATTTTCGCTGAATGCCTTGTACTTTCTGCCAGCGGTAGAGATGGCGGCGATTTGCCCACAGCACGTCCCATACGGTTGAATGAAACACGCCCATTTGGCGCGCTATGGAGCGTGTACTAGAGGAGGGCATGTCGTTGATGTGTTGATGTATCACTTCCTCAAGCCGAACATTGCCCACAGACCGAGGACGGCCAGCATGTGTGTCTGCAACATGGGAAGCATTAGGCACCTTTTGGCTGCGGACTTTGTAGGTGTTGTAAAAGGCATCCGGCAAAAATACGTTTTTAAAACACACTTTTCATTGGCTCGTATCTCATTTAATATGTCGTTTGGTATACGGTGTCCTATGTATTTTCGACTATATTTTTCATAAAGAATCGCCTCCCGTAGTTTGGGCGTTATATTACATTATATATGTATAATGTATATATACATGTAAAATAAAAACAAATAAAAATTATAAATTGTTTGTATTTTAGCACGAGAAACTAAACTGGAAATGTAATATTATCCCCCGGGGTTGGCTGGAGCGACAGGTCTATGTGGTAGCAGCAGGCTACCTTTGTCCGTCACCTATCAAAGAATAGGTTAAGGCTTGACTACAATTGCTTTGACGTTACAATAACGTTTCACAATAAGTCGTGAATCCGTGGAGAGTGTGGCTACAATCGACTTTCAACGTTGTCATGATGTAAAAGTCAAACGAAACACATTAAAAGTTGGGCAACATTCAAGTCTTTGCGTTTAACGCCAGCCAATCAGAATTCAAGACGTCACAAACAAGCGAAGCAAACAGTGCAGACTTTGGCAATAGATTGTAGCACCATCGCCGTTCGTATTTATTCTGTTTATGTTATACGAATTCAAGACACAAATAACGCAAAATGCATTAAAATATAACTGAACGTAGCTATGAAAGTCTGCGGAATTAATTTTTTTTTACAAAAGGACTTCTACTTCCTACGTGCAAGCTTGCATATTTCTTTCGGCTATTGGCCGCGCGTCTATGTGGGAGGACTTTCTATTCGAATGGGCCAGTCGTAATAAAATTACCTCGACAATGAACGCCCATGATTGGCTGGCAGACACCAAAGACGCGTGCGAGTTAAAATCAACCAACCACATGACTGGTTCTGAACTAACGTGTTTTGGAGTTCAGGTGGCCCCAGTTGTACGGGTACCTGTTTTCCGCGAAAAGATTTCAGTACAAGTTATAGTATTTCAAAACACTATAGGGTCGTTCACCTATTCTGATTGACCTCCCAACACGTGTGAATTGTCTGCACACGAATCACGTAGGAACCTTGCCGATGATTCAGAATTCTAAGTGGTCCGCTCGTATATGAAAACGCCTTCTCAAGCAGACAGCAACCAATAACTAGAGCCCTGAGTATTTCGCGAATTTTTTCTGTGACGAGGTAGACTTCAAACAATTGTTCTGTGACTGGACAGTAGTTGTCTGTACACGCCCCGTTTAACTATGAACCAGTAATAAGCAAGCAGCAGTAATGTGGGTTAGCTTTTAACAGTCTTGTACGAAGGCCTCACTAGATCGCAGCAACCATTAAGCAGACGATAGTGTATCGAGTGTATAGATGACTGTGAAGCCAAGCCTGCTGCCACATCAATCCGAGAAATACTCGGGGCTCTACCAATAACGATAGACAAACTGCCGTTGGGTGCTTATAGTATTGAAGTCTACCGTGTACTCATTTTTTTTTTTTCGCGAAAAATCACTAGCTCTACTTATATGTTTACCGGATGGTCAGTAGCGAAGAAACTTAATTCTGATTGGCTCACTTATGAAGCAGTCAAGTCTTCACACAAATCCGAGCGGCTAACAGCCAAATGAAGCTTGCAAGGGTGTACGCAGGTATAGAGACACCCGAATTTCGCGAAAAGATTTCCGCACATGCCAGATTTCAATACCCTACGAGCGTACCAGCAGTTTCCTTTCGCTTATTGGCTGCGTGTGTCTGTGATATATTTTCTTAGTAGACTGGCCAATCAGAATATAGTTACTCCGATACTGTACGTCTATGATTCGTGGGCAGACTCTTAAGACGCGTACCATCTAGATCATCCAATCACAAACGTGGATCTGAGCTAAGGTGTTATGAAATAAAACTGGTCGTGAAATCTCTCCGCGAAATTCGGGTGTCCATTGCCAAACAGTTACTTGCTTGTAACGTGTTCCATCGTTCCAGTTCCAAGCTAGTACACGTTTCAGGAACGTGATATATTTGTTAACAGGTTATTGTAAAGCATTTCTGACCCGACGTTCCAGGAAATAACGATTACGTTATTCAGTGATCCAAGGCTTGGCAGCAAACCAAGACATTCCAAAAATGAACTTTTACTTATGCGCACACTCACTCACAGTTGTTAGCCGAAACGTTCCAAAACATAATGGTGGGGCGAGTTGAACAGTGAAACTGGGTTTACAATAAAAATAATTAACCGTTAGATTATGCGTTAAGAAGTGTGCAAAAGAAAATAAAGCGTGTTATCATACACACACACACACACACACACACACACACACACACACACACACACACACACACACACACACACACACACAATATATATATATATATATATATATATATATATATATATATATATATATATATATATATATATATATATATATATATATATATATATATATATATATATATATATATATATATATATAGGTTTCCAATGGTACTTCGCGGATGGTGCGTGTTGTAGGGATTTCCAAAGAAATAGTTATATTTTATATCATAAATTAAACTTGTGTAGCTGCGAACAATCAGGACAGAGCAGTCTGTGTTGTTGGCGAGAAACTGTTATTTACAGTAATGTGCATAAATAATATTAAAAGGCGCATGTGTGCATATGTTTACGATTATATTTATTCACAAAAATAAGCTTCACTGATTGAAAATGTCGGCTTTGAAGTATGATTTGTTTAAATGTGGTAATGATATACGAGGTTGTGTTAGGAACAAAAGTAAACAAAGCCAGACGTTCCAAAAAAATTAACTTTTACGCATGCGCAGTATTCAGGCGTAGAGGCACTCCAAGACGTTCCAAAAATTACGGCATAAACAATGGAACGTGTTACTTGTGTAACGTGTTACCAAAATGTAACAGTTTTTTTCTAACAGTTACATTGATTAACGCCCATCTCTAGTGTCCATACCACGGCCGTAGAAGACAGGTCTGGACACTCGCCTATCTAACGATGTTTGTGAATTAACCCCCTTATTGACTGATTTAGTTCATGCAATAGCCGCAGAGCGCAGCAAGCAAACTAGTGTTGTTAGCGTTGCTGGTATAGGGATAACGCCATAGAGATATGAACGTCATTTTCCCATTTTAAGAAAAAAATTGCAATTCCTCTCCCTATGCTAGCCATGTCAAACGTACTTCGGTAGCAGCTTTCTGTGGCTGGGTTCATGAACTAAGTGGGTCAATAAGGGCGTCAACTTTCCAAGCTAGTGTCCAGACATGTCTTCTACGGCCGTGGTCAATACGCATAGGATATTGAAAACTTATCTCCACGTAAATCATTTCGCGAGAAATAGGTGGTCCTAGCTATGGGCAGGAGAGTGCGTCAGGCCTGACGAAAGGGGTGGTGTGCGTGCGGCGAAAGTGGAGTAAGGGCGGTGATAGGGGTGTCCAATCGGCGCGGCATGTCCGACGTGGTCGCTGGACGTGCAGGGCTGTACCGTTGCCGCCCGGTTGGCCGGCCGCCCAGGGAACGGTATATAGCGGCCCACCGCCGACCGACCGCCCTGCTCAAGGTCACAGCCCGCGCCGCTACGTCGCCACCACTCACGTCCTTCAATTCCACGCCGACGGTTCGAAGAAAAGCTGCGTGCTTTCCCGCCGAACCTTAACACACAGTGGGGTGTGGTGTACTGTTGCAAGGTAAGCCGGTGCTTGCTCACTGCTGTACATTCTCGGCGCACGCAGCAGGAGCCGGTAACCACCTGAATGCATCCCGACCACTCATAAGCGAGCAGACAGGGAGCCATTACTAGAGACGTGCGAAATTCGCGTTATTATTCGGCGTCAGGCTAAACTTCACAGTGTTGTCCTTACTGGAGCCGGTGTCGTTTCACCAATGGTTGCTGCGTAGGTGTGAAGCCACGCCTTCTCTGACAGAACTGCACGTGATTGGGGCACACAATTGTGAAGTGTTCATTTATTGGCACAGAGTTGCCTAGGGCGTGTCAGCTAAGGTATATGTCCACTGACAGACGTACTGCAAAGATGCGTGTGTTTAAAGTTTAACGTGTCCCCAAATAATAATGCGAATTTCGCAGGTCTCTACCCATTACACGCATCCTGCGGCGTCAGCTGCCCGAGCTACGTTTTAGAGGTGGAAGTGTAAACTAGCAAGCAGCAGGGTACAGCAACAGTTCACCACAAGCTACTGCCTCCACATTCCCTACTCGGAATGAATTTGATACAGTATATATAGTATACTAGCAGAGCTACCCGGCGCTGCCCGTATACAATAGGACAGTAGAGATACACGACTATTTTTCAGTGGTAGGGGTTTTTGACCAAATTGCGGGAGGGGGGCGGAGCTATTTTGGCCTGCATAGTATTGTTACAATTCCTCAACGTCAGTGTGGTAAACCCGGTTCGTTAATGGGTGGCGGTCTTAATTAAATAAGAGTTAATTATAATTTACTAATATATTTAGGCTACAATAACTACAAAGAAAATACTCTCGTCTCAATATCTCATAACAAATTGACATCTCTTGCTATTTACATTTAAATAATTCAATCATTACAATTTACAATAACCTCAAATATATTAACGCAATTAAATGACTAAAATCATTTCCAATAAACAGCATATCAAAACCTACTGAATTATTTTGTAATTAGCATCCACTAGTGGGGTTTCACACTTTCTCATCCGTTTAGACCAACTATCGCAATCTCCCGTCGACGTCTGTCCTATTCACCGATGTACTACCTCGCTGCACCAGACGTCTTTCGATTACCGTGCTCGGTCAGATGGCTTCCACGACACCCTGCTGACCTCTAGCTACGGCGGTATTTATAGTGTCGTCGTTGAACGCCCAGGAATTTCTGCAAATGCCGCGTTGCACCAAGTTCCTAGTTCCGAGAATACTCTTGCACGTCCTAGCTGTGCGCTTCCCCGGAAAGGGGCGAGGAAGCACCGTGACGTCAGCTAGGTCAGCTGTCGATCATTCCCGGCCGCCCGGCGGCGACGTGACGAGTGAGTGTGCCTGGGGAGGAGGAGAGTCGAGGTTGGTCCCCCCTTCTCCCCCTTCACAAACGAATCCGGCCCCGGGCAGTGGTCGGCGCGTAATAGTTTTTAAATCGAGTACTGAAGTGCATCCCTGCCAAATTTGGTCCATAGCGATCGAACGGCGTATAAAAGATACACACGACATGGTTTTAGAGGTATGGGGGGGGGGGGGGGGTTCAGGCCTAATTAGGGGGACGAGTCGACGTCAATTTTGACCTACGCATTAATTTTTTTTTCCGGACATATATCCCTTTAAAACCACGAGCTGCCTATATTTTCCACTTCAGCAATATCAGTTGTGTTGGTCAGTGTATTTTCACAAACCACCGTCCTATTGGTCCTGGCTGCACCGGGCATGCTTTCTGTCCCTTGCAACGTTTATGATTGGCTGGCCTTCGGACAATGGAGTCGCGCGTTAACTGTGTTCTAATTAATATGTCGCAACGGAGTTAACATGTTTTACAATCCATCGTGCTCATTTGATAAATAATTAAAAATAAAAGTTTTAATTTACGAAATGAAATGTTGTGTTGACTAACTGCAGTTTTTTTTTTAAATTTTATTCCGCTATAGCCCAGTGAATTGGTGAAACAAAGAAAGTGTGAGTTTTGTCTACAAGAGCAAAGAAATTTTCACATAAAGATAGCCCCGTGTATATATATATATATATATATATATATATATATATATATATATATATATATATATATATATATATATAAATTACACGTGCATACTCCTCAAAGAGTTAAATTGACTTTTACTTATATTATATTAATAAATTATATTTAATTTATAAATAATATGAACAACCATAGGGAGAAAATAAATGTGTTGGTAATTTCTAGTAATAAATAGTTCTTATGCAAAATATTATTACACTGAGTGCGCATGAGTACGGTGCGCTGTCCCTTTGGTGTAGTTTTCTAGACTAGGCAACGCTTTGTTTGCATGGGGCGGGGGAATATCCTGGAAGTAGAACTCCAGCAGGGCTTTAGAAAAGTTGGAAGTGACCGTGAACGGTCTATACACATGCTACAAGATTTTTGAATAACACTACACATGGCCAAAGCCAAATATTAAGTACACATCTAGCATTTAAGACAGTCTCCGTCAAAGTAAACGATTTGTGTGCAATAATATCAAATGGTTAAAAAATCAGTTAAATTATGTTTTGCATCGGGATGTGTGTTTCCTTGTGGTCCATGCACGACTGCTAAAAGATGTTCGCGGTGAACTGAGCACTTTTGAAAGCTCTGCTGAAGATCTATACTTCGCATCGTGTATTCTTCCGCCTTTCGTGAAATTAACATCGCCATGGGCCTTTTCACTATGCATGCGTCTGTCAAGTGAAACTGTAAAATTATTTAAAAGATTATATTTTACAACTTTGCTCATTTTTACACTGAGAAGCATAAAAAAAAAATCAGAAATCAAACGTCCACCTAACGCTTTTAATTAAACGTTAAAACACGGAACTACTTCCCCTCAGTCGATACCAACTTTACAGTGCACATGTCGATCAGGCAGGATTTACAACAGCCCGTCGCGTCCGTCCGTCATCCGCCCGTCCGTCATACGTTCGTCCGTCTCCCAGCCGAGCGATTTACAACCAAATTTCGTACGTCCATCGTACGTTCATTGCTACAAACTAATAAAAACAAAAATTTTTACAAATAGGAAAACAATCTCAATAATAAGTCAACATTTTTTGCGGTACAGTGTTTCTAAGTACCTAAAACAACCACATGCGTACGTGACATAAATAAATCACTGTAACAAAAAATTTAAAATACCATATAAAGCAAAATTTTGTTAGTTTTACTATTGCACAATAGGATCTCGTGTTTCCAAACGTAATTATCTATTAATCTTCAGGGAAAATGTAACTTAATTTCATTTTACAGTTACATAAACAAACGTATCAAAACAAAACACAGTACACAGCCTTGCAATGAACTCGGGATGAACGAGTAACAAAACGCGCAAATCCGTTCGTCCGTCAAAAGTTAAAGCTTGCCAATGTTTTCACGGACGGACGGATAGAATTAATGGCCACCTCTGATTGGCTGCTGGTCGCCTGATTGACGGACGGATGGCGGTCGGACGACGCGACGGGTCGTTGTAAATCCTGCTTCAGTGTTCCCGTTAATATGCATGCAGATAGGGGCAGTGATATGTTTAAAAGGATGTTTTCGAAAGCGCTCATTTAACCGTGAAGTGAACAGCCTATGACTCCGGAACTCTTGCCTCACGAACTGCTACGTCAACGGCAAGGCTGGATCACGACGGAGGTTCAGCTGGAGCCGTTGCCGGCCCGGCCTCTCTCGCCATAGCTATCAAGGGCCGTGTTCCGTTAACTTCACGATGCGAAATATGCGCAGCGAAGTAGTTCCGATCCCTTCTCACAGGCGCATCGGTGCACCTCCTACGTCACTCTACTTCCGGCCAATCTCGCGCATAAACTGCACGAGGCCGGAGCACAGACGCTTCATGCACTGACGTCACAGTGGCGGGAAAATGCCAGAAACGTGCGCATTTGGAGGTTAGCATCGGCGGCGACCAAGGGTGTGAAGTTGATTGTAAATGGGATTCCTTTCCCGCTTAAAGTGAACGGAGTGACTGAAGAAAACCTAATGGTTGGTATATTATGCCTATTATTTGTGGCATTGTGACTATTGTATCGTCACTGACATTGTATTTGGTTGGCAACACCGTGCGGGGTGATATTCAGTATATTTGGAAACTCTTCGTAATTTTAATGAGTATGTTTATATAAGCTTTTATTATTGTAAAATATCTTAATCATCGAGGTCACGTATTTTATTATTTTTATATGCGTTTATCGTTTAGTAATATGTAATATTTTAATTGCATTGCGTGTTGAGTATTAACTTGGTCATCGATAATCTTTGTATTCTTTAAGGGCGTTGTTCAAGTAGCCGCCGTTTAGAGCGCGCGCGAGTGGCGCGGTTTTGATGCGGTAGGTCGTGGAGGCGGATGTGTGAGTTACACTCACGGCGATCAGCTATTTGCTTGGTGTGTCGAGCGAGTGTCGGTATAATGCTGCGGCGTGTGAATGATAGCCTGCTGTCGGGAGTTTATGAGCGGTGCCTATGGGACTAATGCCTTTGCTAAGTATAAGTTCATTATTCCCGCACCGTGTACCGAATGGTATACTCCAAGAATCGTGCATTTGTTTAGCATGTGAGTAGTAGAGGTGGGCCAGTTTCACGTCAACTTCCCCTTATCGAAATCGGCATGCGTAGTGTCATAAGGTTTACCCTGGAGAGAGAGAGTGTCGGAGGCGAGCTTGGTATAGGGAATTTTGCTAGGAATTTGGCTGCAGCACCCATATCGACAATCATTTAAAAAGTGAGGCTATGTTCGGTCATTTTTGGGGTTAGGATTATCATAATTTTTAAGAAAGTAATGGGTTTGAATTAAATACAACGCATCGCCTTCGTTACAACAAGGCATTTTTGTCTTATGCCCTTCCTGAGAAGGCCACCTTGAGTTAACCCCTTTTTATAAATGTACTCATAATTTCGAAACCATTTATGCTGAAAGGATTAAATTCATAACATAGCACTGTATCCTATATCTATTATGGCGGTAAGGCCACTTAGACCCTCAGACTTTTCAATCGTAGTCCCATAAGAATAATCTGGGGGATTTTCACTTCACTTAGCTCTGCAATCTACTCCTCAGTTAGCTACGCACTTTGCTCAGCATACAGCTCCGCATTTATCTCTGCAGACAGTTCGAACAATCTGCTCCTCAGTTAGATATGTACTTAGCTCCGCAGACAGCTCCATAATCTGCTCCTCAGTTATCTCCGCACTTTGCTTTGCTGACAGCTATGCAGACAGCTCCGCATTTTGCTCAGCAGACAGCTCCATACTCTGCTCCGAAGTTAGTTCTGCACTTAGCTCTGCAGACAGCTCCACAATCTGATCCTCAGTTAGCTGCACACTTAGCTCAACAGACAACTCCGCACTTAGCTCTGCAGACAGATCCACAATCTGCTGCTCAGTTACCTCCGCACTTTGCTCACAGACAGCTCCGCATTTAGCTCTGCAGAGAGCTCCATAATCTGCTCCTCAGTTAGCTCCACACTTTGTTCTGCAGACAGCTCCGCAATGGTTCCACATGCAGAAGTAGGGGTTCTAATTTACTTCTAGAATGACATGTGGATGGCGGACGGTCATAGTCCCATAAGATTAACCTGGGAAGGAGGGGGGCATTCTAATTCACCTTGCTCCACGATCGCTCTGCATTCGCTCCACAATGGCTCCATATGCAGAAGTAGGGGTTCTACTTCACATCTAGAATGACATAGGGATAGGGGATGGATGTAGTCCCATAAGATTAACCTAACACCACAAATTGCTGCACATACTTATCCACCTGCTCCACAATTAGCACCACATTAGCACAGCAAACAGAACCACATTCTAAGCCAGCACCACAAACAGAACCACATGCTCTACCCCTTCACCTACAGGGGGCTTCACTTCACTTTAGTCCCATAAGATTAACCTCAGGGGATTTTCACTTCGCCTTGCTCCACATCCACATCCACCTCCACGTCCAACATCACCTTCTCAATCTTATCCACCCCTTCACCTACAGGGCATTTCACTTCAATTTACTTAACTGTAGTCCTATAAGATTAACCTAGTTCAGCGATCTGCTCCGCACTGCTCTACAATCTGCTCTGCAATCGGCTCTTCGTGCTCCAGCCCCTTCCCCCTAAATGAGCTGTGTTGTGATTACTTCTGGAATTGATTGGGTTCCTGCTGCGAGATTCTAGGCTCTCTTCTCCTCTGGTTATTTATTCTGAGTACCTAGTACACTATCACCCCTCTCCCCTGTCTACAACCCCTTCACTCATCACTATCCTCTCCTCAGATATTCTCCTCTCCCTATACCTCCCCCATACACTCCTTCCCAGCGAGGTGGAATGTGTTCAGTTCCACACTTTCTTGTTGGACAGCACTGCTATCGTCATCATAGGCCATCAGACTAGCTGGAGTGTTAATCGCGAGGTGTGCTGATGTCTCTTGATGCCGTCATCGACCACTAGGTAGCGCACATATTCGATGACTCGATTTCATTAAGTTCACATAGAATGCATCGTTTACCGTTCAACAAGTCATTTAAGTCCTAAACCCTTTCTATCAAGATCAATTTTCAGTTAGGACCTTTTATAAATATGGACATCATTTCCGAACTTTTGATGCTATATATATCAATTACAAAAATTGGACACTATCCGTTATCCATCACGGTGGCATTTAAGTTGTAAAACCTTTCTGGCAAGGTCAATTATGTATTAAAGCTCTTTTATAATCATAGTTAGTCGAAAACTCACCATGTAGATTTTCATCAAAGACATATTTACCAATGTAATGTAATTTCATTTCCGATTTTAACCAAAATTTTTTGTGACTTCGCTAGGTGCTAGGATTACTTAATGTAATGATAATCTCGGAATTTGGCGTTCGATCCTCGGGTAGGGCACATAATATTATTTCATTTACCATTTAAACCAAACTTTATTTGTGAGTCGGGTAGGTGTTAGACTTACTTAATGTAATTATAATTTAGGATTATCGCATTCGAGTCTCGGTCAGAACATCATTTTATATACGTATTTAGCATAGATTTTGTATTTATTTGTATTCCTGCTTATAGTAATTAATGTAATGTAATTTTTCGGATTACAGTGATCTATTCCCAGGGGCCTCACCCAATAGTTAAAAAAAAAAAATTCTGGGAATGCAATCTTAAGCATTCACTTACGATCACTGTCTATCATATTACCTGATCTGTGTCTACTGCTCAACTAACATGTTATATGTTTGATGTCAACTGTCGAAGGTCGAGAATTGGGGGGGGGGGGGGATGCAGTTATATGATGTAATCTTGTAATTATCATAGTCAGGAAAACCCATAACTGCATAAACATGAAAAGAATATTTACTAGGTATGCACATACACATATAAATAATTAACAATTAAACATTCACCAAAGTAATATATCCTCTCAGCAAAACAGCCAAACTTCAAATGTCATATAACTTTTCATTTGTTTCACAATTTGCTATTAGTATTATTTTTTATTATTTTTAGGTGTGGTAGGTATTACACTTTCACTATGCTACCCTTCACTGTACACAGTTATCAAGATTGCACAATATATGTAGAGATACATATGTCCGTTCCCGAGGAACGACAGCTCAAAACTAAAACCTTACCATAAACATATTGTCCATAAGATATTTTCCAGCGAACACATTTCTTGCTTTATTCCTATAAGCTCAACATACCCTAACAGGAAAAAAAATCAATTGTGTATGGGATTTCAATATCAACCAACAACCACAGACATAATATTTCAATGAATTACTCTGATAAACCATTTCATCATGTAATAGCAAAACACACACATCAAACCCAACAGCAAACAAAACTGCAAAGGTCAAACACACATAAAGCCCTTTTGTAAGCATATTAAATCATTATTTCCCATACACCAAATCTACAATCATCAAATTCATAACTTAGACATTGTATCCATTATCAAACAATGGTAAAGTCATTTAGACCTTAAGCCCTTTCTAACAAGGTCAATTATGCCTAAGGCCCTTTTATAAGTATACTAACTCATGATTTCCCATATGCCAAAGCTACAGACACCAATTCATATCACACACACAAAAAACATAAAATATTCCAATTGCCAAACCTGCTCCACCCAAGAATTAATCCTAATGAACCAAATTAACCCAGATCAACCCAAAATTCACCCAACATGAACAAATTCTACTCCAAACACGCACAACTTATTTACACATATCATAGCAGACAACCACAAAACCCCATACCTAACCTTTACAAGCTAAACTAAACACTTAACAACTATATCAACATATACAACTCAAATGAACAAAACATACAAAATCATCACTATCATATTATGAAACCACTTCAAACTATACTACTTTCAACATAACACCCAACTTGCAGAACCCCTAACATCAATTATCACATGCAAAACTAAATACTCCTCAACTAAATAAACAAAATATATCATTCAACAAAAATGAACAAATATACATCATGTCTTCCAATACACATTATCACACATATATATTCTAAAGTATAATGATATACAGAAATAAAAGCATTACCAAGATTCTGTTTATCTATTTTACTACATAACTTCAATTAAAACCAAATTAAGATCCAAATAAAATAATCATTGCACTCAAATTGCGATATCCCATACTACATATAGCAATCAAAACATTCTTATTACATAATAACTTCATAATCAAAGAATGTTTATAAAACTCTCCTCTTTTTAACAGTTTATTCGATCTTCCTAGAATGCTTTAATATTATCTGCAAAACAAGTATTTACACAATTAAACCTTCTTTCATCTCACAAGAAGCTTAAGTTTTGGTTACACATGTAACTATATTTATCTACTTCGGAAAGCATGAAAATAAACCATACATACTGATTTAGTCAATATTTCAACCTAAATCTAGGCATGTATAGTTATACTAACACATTCTTTGTTTCAAATCCCAGCGGGGTAAATATACGTTTATGAATTACTATGGGCGATATTCCTTTAAACCCATTCATCTTAAACATAAAATATTAAATAATTCTTTAAAATTAACATTCTTTTCATCTATCATTAACATAAAGACATACTAATTTAATATAGTGTATTAACACATGTGCTAACTACCTATTACATAAAAAACAACAACTTTACATAATGCAAGTCAATGCATTACCAAACATATCCTATCATAACAAAAAATAATTTTAATATTTATAATTATCCTAGGAAGACCTTGTCAGAAAGGTTTTAGGGCTTAAATGCTTTTCTAAACTGCGATGGACAATGGATATGGTGTCTATGTTATGAAATTGATACCTATAGCATCAACAGTTCGTAAATTATGTCTATATTTATATAACATCCTAACTGAAAATTTATCTTGGTAGAAAGGGGCTAGGACTTAAATGACTTGTTGAAAGGTAAACTATGTGTTCTATGTGAACTCATTGTAATCGATTCATCTAAATTGTGCTCTACCTAGCGGTAAATGGCGCCATCATTAGACATCAGTGCTCCTCACGGTTAACTCTACAACTAGGCTGATGACCTATGATGACGACAGCAGTGCTGTCTAACAAGCAAGTGTGGAACTGAACACAGTCTACCTCGCAGCAAAGCAGTGTATGGGGGAGGTGTAGGGAGGGTGTTAGCCGTATCTGAGGAGAGGAGGATGATGAGTGGAGGGGTTGTAGGTAGGGGAGAGGGGTGATAATGTACCAGGTATTCAGAACAAATAACCGGAAGAGAAGAGAGCCTAGCATCTCACAGCAGGAACCCAATTAATTCCAGAAGTAATCACAACACAGGAAGGGGTTGGAGCACGCAGAGTCGATTGCGTAGCAGATTGCAGAGCATTGCGGAACTAGGATAATCTTATAGGACTACAATTAAGCAAAGTGAAGTGAAATGCCCTGTAGGTGAAGGGGTGGATAAGATTGAGAAGGTGATGTTGGACATGGAGGTGGATGTGGATGTGGAGCAAGGTGAAGTGAAAATCTCCTGAGGTCAATCTTGTGGGACTTAAGTGAAGTGAAGCCCCCTGTAGGTGAAGGGGTAGAGCATGTGGTTCTGTTTGTAGTGTTGGCTTAGGATGTGTTGTTGTGGTGCAAAGTACGGAGCTAACTAAGGAGCAGATTGTGGAGCTAAGTGAAGTGAAAATCCCCCCAGATTAATCTTATGCGATTACGATTGAAAGGTCTTAGGGCCTAAATAGCCTTACCACCATGATGGATATCGGATATGGTGTATATGTTATGAATTTGTTTCTTATAGCAACAATGGTTTGGAAATTATGAGTACATTCATAAAAAGGGCTTACTTCAAAAATGACCTTGACAGAAAGGGCATTAGTCAAAAAATGTCTTGTTATACCGTAGGCGATGCGTTGTAATTAATTAAAACCCATTACTTTTCTTAAAAATTATAACCCCAACCCCAAAAATGACCGAACCTAGCCTCACTGTTTAGACGATTGTCGATAAGAGCGATGCAGCCAAATTCATAGCAAAATTCCCTATACCAAGCTCACCTCCGACACTCTCTCTCTCCAGGGTAAACCTTATGACACTACGCATGTCGATGTCGATAAGGGCGAAGGTGAAGTGAAACCGGCCCACCTCTACTACTCATTGCATGCGCGGAACACAGTATAGTATAGGCTGTTCACAGTAAAATGAGTGCTTTTGAAAGCCTTGCCTAATGATTAAGATCTACTTGTATGTACGTAGTGTATTCTTCCACCTAATGTAAAATTAACATTGCCATGGACCTCGTCACTTTATTTATGCGTCAGTCAAGTGAAACTGAGAAATCATTAAAAAATTATATATTTTACAAATCTACCTATTTTTACACTTCGGTGCTTAAAAAAAACAGAAAGCGGAAGTAATGTCTAAGTTATCACAAATGGTTACCCAACACTTTTTATTTGACTTTAAGATAAGGAACTACTTTCCATCCATCGTTACCAACTTTACTGGGCGCATGCCACTCAGTGCGCCCGTTAAAATATTTGCTGGTAGGAGCAGTGAGATTTTTCTGAGGTTGATTTCAAAAGTGCTCACTTTATCGTGGACAGCCAAGGTGGTCCCGTTTTCCTTCGGCAACGCAGCAGGCTGGGTGGCCTGAATTGACTACGTCGCAATGGATATCAACCGGCCTGCATGTAGGCTTGGTTTTTTGCATACTCCCTTTCGCCATGCAGCAAAGTTGAGGGGAATGATACACGAAAGCTGTGCATTTACACGATTTTCAATACAAGCAGTTTTCCAAAGGGTTTGTCGAAATTTTTGGCTCGACAAGGCGCAAATAATAATTTTCAACGCCTTTTCACGTTGTCAGATATTCACTGCAGTCATTATTCTCGGAGCACTGATGGAAGAAAATAAAGAATATTTGTTTTGTTATATTCAACCAGCGCTCCGAGAATAACGAACACAGTGAATTTGTAACAATGCAAGAAGGTGATCAAGATTGTTGTTTACATCTTGTCGAGCCAAAAATCGTGAAAAATTAGCTGTGAAACAAGTTATGGTATATATACAGTTTGTGTGCACCATTCCCCTTAAGTTGCTGTGTCATCGAGTTTATAGCCCGATTACATCGCGGGCGTTTACGTCACAATATTTGCCCGGTATTGATATAGTCATTCACTCGCGTCACAAACCAAATGGCGTCTACTCTTTAAGGTGTTTGAGTGCCGTACATTTTAATACTATTTTATTAAGAGGTTTGTACCGTTGGCGCAAGTGTATATTGCGTATAAATTTTTTATAGTGCCAATGATTAACTTTTGCAATATTAAGGCCGTTGCCTTCTATGCCAGTGCGAATTTATGAGTGTACAGTTGTCAGCCAATATAAATTGCAATAAATGAACAGTAAAAAAACCTACTTGATTGAGTATCCGTTGGTAGTGTCGCAATACCCTGTCATTACTTTATGTCAACATAACATAGGAATTAATTTGTGGGATTTTGCATTAGTGAAAGTGTCTTAAACAATACATATTTATTAATTAAATATTCGTAGGGTGTTACACCAATAAACGGGTCTGAAGACAAGAGCTCGTGTACCCTAAGTTATAGTAGAGGTTATGCAGGGCTGTTACCAGAGTGAGGTAGCGTTGATTGATCTGAACCCTAGACGGTACGAGGGTGTCTCAGCATGTTAATCTTCTGTGCCTTGTTTCCATATAGGCCTACGACAATTGTAAATTCGTTACCCTGTCAAATCGTACGGCAGGATCACGGGTTTACTATCGTCGTATATGTAAATGTCTTGCCATGCGTAAACAAAACGCTAAAAAAAAAACGCGCCGGAAATGGAGCGTGGAAGTTGTTTCCTTCCCCAGCCCAGCATTAAACACACGGAGTAACGGAACTGGCGGCTATGCAGCTGGTCGCATCGGCGCAAGGAACGTAACACGGCCAAGGCCATTCCACTGTGGTTTGATTATGACTCTCAAGTAGAAGACGACAGTCTAGCCCGAGGCTTATTTGAGGTAGGGTGGCCACGGCTGAGACAGGCAGGTCAAGGACACGGCGGGTACAGTGACCAGAGGCTAGAGGGACTGGGGCAAATGATGAAGCAGTAGAGTGGAGGCCGGTGTGCTGATAACTGTGATTAGGTAACGGTGACGGCTCTTGAGGAACGCGGCTGGCCGGGCGAAGAAGTGCCTAGCGGCTGGCAGAGGGGTGCACCGGGGCGTGCGGCAAGGGGAGATCTGACCTACAAACACTCCTCTCCCACTGGCCGAGGAGGTTACGGCTGCCGCCTTGGTTGTTCCTGCCTCCGCACGTCGCCATTACCAGCTTCCAGGAATGTGTTCGAGTTTGAGGGAGAGAGAGAAAGGGGGGGGGGGGGGAGGACTTGCCCCACTCCTCCGACCGCTTCGAGAGCGTTAAGACCCTTACACAATTGAAAACTTTAACATTTGACTTTACGATTTGACTTTACGTTTGCTTTCCGACATATTGTTTTTTATGGAGCTATGTCCCGAAACAAGTATGCAAATTATCACGTGTATTGTTTCGTGCCATATGACACCTACATATTTTGCATATGTTTAAGCACTTATTTATTTTAATTGGAATACTTCTGCAATTTTTACATATTTGGTTTTATGTTTTTTAAATGTGCAATATGAGTCAGGATCCATCATTCTTTTCAATCCTTGCATGTTAATTTATGCTACTCTGTGGTAAGCAAGAACATTATTCTGACCATTTTGGCTGCTTGAATTAAGTATGTGACTTTATGATTTTTCAGAGTTTTTCAAACCTCAGAATTTATTATTTATATTTTTAACACTGTTTATTTTCATTTATTTACAGTTTTGATTGTCTTTTGTGTTAAGCTATTTTTGTGACTTTATGAACCGGAAGTAGTTGAGCTCCTTTGATAGGACTTGACAACGAAGTTGCCGGAAGTCAGGGCTTCTGGGTACGGATCTGAAGATCCAAAAACGAGGTTTTTAAGAGCCGGGATTTCATGGGTGAAATCCCCGGCATAGTCATAATTTAGGACAGTGTTTTGGTACCCTGAAGTTAGTATATTTGAGGGCTAGCTTGGCAAGTGAAGAAGAGGCCAAAATCTAGCTATGTTGGTTGAATTTTATTAGTGGACGCTGTCGACGAGGAGAGCTTACACCGACGCCGCGGCGCCATGCTGGTAACGCCAGCCTAACTACAGATTAAGGTGACGCCACCTAATTTGTGGACAAATAGACTTATGTTTGGTAGTGACTTTTGCCAATTTATCATTGTTCCCGAAATGTTGGTGACAGATAATACGATTTTTGGAAGATTTAGTTGCGGTACGGTTGTCATTTATTAATTCAGCCCAGTAGTCCTACGCTACCCGACTTGAGCTAGTTATTGGAGCAAAATTTTTTGAAATTTACAGTGATTTCATTTTGAATTGGGAGTGAAGAACTAGTTTTCTATTTTTGACTCGAACTTAACTTTGTTGGAGAACATTAATGCTTTGCTAATTTTTGAAGAGATTGCGAACTCCGTCTGATATGTGGGAAAGTGATTAGAAAGTAATGGAGTTCACTACGTAAAACGTGGCTAAGAGGCACTAAGCCTACAGACACTTTTAATTCGAAAACAGTTAAATTAATCTACAGTTCATCTAATTATTTTGAAAACAGCTTAAAGACATTGTATTTCATTTTCAATTTAAGCAAATTCTTTGTTCGAATGGTGGTAATATTTTAATAAGTTTAATCTAATTGCAGAACAGCATTTCTACTTAATTGACTGGGCTTTCACACACAGTTAAACAGTTTTATTTTGATTTTAATTTTTATTTCTTTGCTTCGAATTAAAGATAATTAGTAACATTTTTATTCTTTTATTGTTAATGCTGAACCACACCACACACCAGCCAAATTTTCTTTTACATAGGTAATAATAAAAATGAAGCGTTTCTTAATAAGATCGAGAGTTGTATGTATTGTGAATGCCAGTGCATGTAAATGCCCTTGCAGAGTTCCCGAGACGCCCAGTATGCCGTTGGAGAGTAAGTTCTAAAGGTGGTAAAAAGGACAATCACTAGGTCAAACACGTATTCTCCTACACACCAATGTCTCTCTTCTACACACTGGCAATTAATATTTCTCCATTTTATTACTTCTCTAAATATTCACACCCAAGTCAACCGATACATGACAGTGGTGCAACAACGTGAGGGCTATCGAGGGATTTAATAAGCTGACGTGGACCCTAGCGCTGGCAACCCATACTTTCTGAGGAGCACAAACATGGACATGGAAAATAAGGTCAACGAACAGGAGGGGAATGTGTCTGAACTGTTGGATGTGACGCCGGTAGATCTAGTTAGCAACAGGTTTGATCACGAGGAAGTGGGAGATAACATTGTTGTACATAATGTGAGTGTAGGCGACGGCAGTGCCACTTTTACAAGCGAGTGTAGTCTGCGAGAATAGGGAGACTGACCTGCTGGATGGCCGGACATGATGCGTGGTTGACAGACATTTGGAATAATATTAACACAGCAATGGAAATTTCGATAGTATAACTAATAAGCAAGTATTAGGTGACTAAAACTAGTATAAGAACAGTGATGAGGACTCCAGTTAAAATTGAAATTGGCATTACATATTACGACCACTGATAGAATAAGTAAAATAGAAAAGACAGACAGATTAATATTTCTTAACAGCAGTTCTGTTTATTTTACAATATTGAAAATAAATTTAAAAAATCAAATTTTATTCTTAACAAGACCTCCATCCAACCCTCGCAAACTCGGATACGTGCCAGGCGACTTCAAATAATATAAAAACTGCTATATATTTTTGTAAAAATTAAACTTGTCACTTCTATACTTCCAAAATTACATACGTTAGGCGTAGAGATGATATTGTCTTACAACTTACTTCAGCCTACAAGTTGGAAAAAAAATACTACGAAAAGGAAAACTGATCATTAAAAAACTGGCAAAAGGGAAGCGGCAAAAAAAAGGAGGGGGGGATTTTCTACCCCTCTACCGGTAATTTGGATGCCTTTGATAAACAAATATAGTGAAAGTAAGACTCACAGAAACACACGTGAACTCACACACGCATGACACAATTGAAACTGAAATAAACTAGCACACACACACACACAGATATATATATATATATATATATATATATATATATATATATATATATATATATATATATATATATATATATATATATATATATATACACACACACACACACACACGCACACACTATTGTTTGTGAAAATTCCACCGCCGAGAAAAAATAGCTCGAATGAATTCAAACTCGGAGGATGTATAGAACAGCGTACCAGTAATAAGTGATTACGATTGCAGAGAGATGACGATATCGTCCCCTCTTGTGTAAGCTGAAAGGTCAGTGCTACGGCAAGCTCAGTCACTGAAGAGCCGACAAACGAAGTGAAAGCAAGTACCGTACATCGTCGTCTACAGTATTGGCTCGACACTGGAACTTTCTGCGACGACGGTTCGATGCCGTATGCTGTGCGCTGGACTGGTGGCACGCATGCTATTGCGTCGGCTTCCATTGTCCAGAAACCACAAACGCCTAAGACTGCAATAGGCACGTGAACGCCGTCTCTGGCGTGCCGAGTGGCAACATGTAGTGGTTTCGGACGAATCCCGCTTCAACCTGTCCTACAGTGATTGCCGCAGACGTGTTAGAGCTACCGTGGTGACCACAATCTGACAACCTGCATTGTAGAGCTGCATAGCGGACAAACACCAAGTGTGATGGTTTGAGGCGCCATTGGATAAAGCATGCGATTTCGACTCATACGTATTGAAGGCAATCTGAGCAACGACCGCTACATCAGGGAGGTTTTATTGCCCGAGGTACTGCCCCTCCTTCAGGTGACTCCACATGCCATATTTCAGCAGGACAATGCCCGGCCACATGTGGAGAGGAATGTGCAAGCCTTCTTCAATGAACGATGGGTACCACAGCTTCCCTGGCCTGCGCTGTCGCCTGACATGTCGCCCAGCGAATATGTCTGGGATATGGTTGGTGGGCGACTTATTCGTCACGGACCTCCATCAACCACTTCTGATGCTTTGTGAACGTGCATACAAACCGCGTGGAGGGAGATTCCCCAGGAATACCCAGGTTCTCTTTGATTCCATGCCACGACTTTTAGGAGCTCTGATTTGCAGTATGTGGGGGCTTCACACCATACTGAATTCTCAAGGACAGAGATCATGTACAGTTATGTAATCCTAATCAATTGTGTATTGTTTTGGTGCAATTTGTCAAAGAAACAGAGGACTACAGCTAGATATTTTAAATTCTGAATGTTACCTAGGTAATGTTTGCTAGCCTTTCACCAAATGGTTCCTAAATAAATATTTTGGGTGGTATAATGTTACCCCAGCAATGAGATGTCGTATGTCTCTGGCAAACCTGGCATCCATAGTACAAGGTTTCATCACTAGGTGTGTGTGTGTGTGTGTGATGGACAGTTATCACGCAGAGAGCGATGTTAATTCAGTTGATACGACCGCTGAGCAAAATGTGTATGGCCAGGCTTGGAGAGCGCTCTTAAAGCATACTTTCCAAACTTTTAAGATTATCGAATTTAAAAATGGCGGCCTCTTTCACAGACCCTTGGGGATATTACGAATAATATTATTGAATGAGTTTAGTTAGTTTAAACTGTGACTTCATTAAACCGAGCCTCAGGTATATTAGTTTATTAAGTGTAAACATGAAGAAATTATAAGTAAAGAATTCTCTGCAATGGTTTTCCTGTTTCATGTCCACTCCATCATTAAACAGTTTTTTTTTTTTTCGGTGGGAAATGAACTGGCAGAAAGAAAAGTAATACGGGCGCAAAAAAAAACTGTCAGAATAATAGCAGGCAAAAAACGGTCTGGTTCCGCAGAACCTTTTTCAAAAACTTAAAATTTTTACCATTAGCATATGTATTTCTACACACACTCTTCCCGCTTACATTATAGTTCAAATTATAGTTTATTTCGCAAAAGTGCGTTTCCTCCGCACACAAATTAAAATAAAAAACTTATAAACATGCCGTCTGTATATATAAAAGAGTATCAGAAAATACAGAATTATTCCGCAGCCTGGCACAGCAGAAGAGTTGTATCTGTCCCTATTATGTTGCGCAGGTAACATAACATGTGAATACAACATATATACTAAGTACAATAAATTAATTTGAGTACATAGTCGTTTATTTTCACGACTTCAACATCCGCGCAACATTCGATTATCGGCTGCTGGTGCGTCGACCAAGCTACGACACGGTACAGGAACAGTTCAAAAACGTAGGTGGTTCTTTACAGCCTTCTGTTTCGGTTACAACACAGGAAGCGAGGCCGGGTAAGGCAGGAATGCGGCCAACGGCTGTTATTGAAACAATGTTCACAAACAACGGGAACTGTAACGCAACGATTGAGAATGCAGGAATCTGTAGAAGCAAGTAGAATATTTGGATCTGGCTGATACATACAGTGGGGTTGCGACAATTTCATCAGCATCTAACGGCAGTAACCCCGCCCAGGTTACAAGGGAGAGCCAATAGAAATTAAGGATATTGGTGAATGTGGGCTTGAACGAGAAGTGTGGTGGACACGGGGGCAAGGGCCGGTGTGTCGGTCGGCGTAGGACCTCCATGAACGATGGTCTCCGAGCGGCGATTTGGGGGTATAGGCTATTCACCGTAAAATGAGCACTTTTGAAAGCCCTGCTTAAAATCTACCTTTTACGTACGTTGTGTAATATTAACATTGCCATGGGCCTCGTGACTTTATTCATGCGTCGGGCAAGTGAAACTGTGTAATTATTATAAAAGTGAACATGTAACAAATCTTCTAATTCTGACACTTCGATACATTAAGAGTAACAGGTAGCAAAAGAAATAATTTAAGTTATCACAAATGATTACCTAACACTATTTATTCGACTTAAGATACGGAACTACTTCCCATCCATTTTACCAACTTTACTGGGCGCACGTCATTTAGGGCGCCCGTTATATTATATGCAGGTAGGAGCAGTTATTTTTTCTAAGGTCTATTTCAGAAATGCTCACTTTATAGTGAACAGCCTTTAAGTGCCTTACGCTAGGGCGAGAGAGCGAGCCCGGAGCCCCTTATACACTTGTATTCCCATAACAGATTGTCCTTCATACCCACTTCGGTTCCTAACACCACCAACCACATCACGCTGTAATCATTGTAATTTGAATCAGTATAGTTCCTCCTCAATTAATTAGTTTGGTTTAATTAACTGTCCCCCGACTTCCCTTCATGAACTGCATGAACTATACTACCCTTGAAGAAGTATAACAGTTTGCCTACACTAATGCGCATGCGCCAACCACCACTGTTATACATTTTGCAGGTGAACAATGGACTGTAGCAAACTACTGCTAAGTGAAAATCACGATGTTGCAGTTAAAACAGCCCTAGTCTGGTAGGAGCTCTAGATAAATGCCAGGCGACCAGGCAGGGTGACTGTCTAAAAATTTACAGGGTATCATCAGGATTTCCCGAGTGAGAGGCAACAATGTTACTAACTATACCACGAAGACGATCAAGTGTCGAGGGAATAATGAGTAAAAGTTTCGGTTGCATAAGTTTTATATCATTAAACAATTACAGTATTAAAGTTCTATATCACGTTACAGCAATATTAGAATTTCCAAAGTACATATACCAGTTTCTTTGCGGTTCCAACACTGAAAACCAAAATTTATTCTTGTCAGAAAGTGTTTTGTTGTTATTAAACCTGCCAAACTTAACTGTGGAAAAAACATTTTTATAGCACCCACAAAATACATTTTTTGTAGTCAATAGTTTAGTGGAGACAGTTAAGAGGATTTGTGATACCCAGGGGAAAAAATTGGCAAATAATACCATATGTAAACAATGCAAAAAGTGCGATGAAGTATTAAACATTCAATGTTTTTACTACCCTAAAGGTACAAAGGACAGGCTTAGACCAACATGTAAAACGTATATGAGAGAATATTCTCAAAACCATTATGCATTAAATAAAGTGGTATGCGAATGTGGAAAATATGCTTGTAGTCTATACCTAAAAAATATATATATAAATACTAAAAGACACAATAAAACATTAGATATTATAAATGAAATTCAAAATGGTAATTATCAAACAAAACATGTAAAGTTTGTAATGAGAATAAATATATAAAATTATTTTCTCCTAATAAAAATTCTATGGACAAACACCAAACAATATGTAAAAATGTTGTAGTGAGAAATATAATCATAACAAGAAGATAAATAGTTCAAAAATTGTTATCATTAGTTTAAACACATTTACATATACATTTTTATTACTATTGTATTTCTACATCATCTTTGGATTTTTTGAAGTCTTCAATAATTTGTATTTTCATAAATTAATAAATTATAATTTTTTTTATTTTAAACAGGCATTTAAAAATGACATCGTGCAATCTTGCAGTTTGAGTTGGGTGCGAAGACTGAGAGAATTAATAATTATAGGTGGAGATTAAATATTGGCACAGGCTACGGAAAGCTGATCTAATTTCATTTATCATACTATATATTAAAAATCAGTAAAGAAAGGGAACTTTAAAAATTTACCCTTTTCAAATTACTCTATAAAATATGGAAAAGCTAAAGAAAAACCAATTAAAAGAAATTTTCCCATTTTCTACTAATGTTTTCATACAACCTAGAGATAAAAGTAAGCAAGTAACAGAATGGAAAACAAAGAATAATTTTACAAATTTTCCTTTAACTGATGCCAATATCAATGAATTATATAAACAAGATAAAAACGAATTAAAATTAATATTCTCCTATTTTACTAGTGTGTTTGTTAGCAAAAGAAATAGAAGAACGAATGAAAATTTCAGAGTTAATGCAGCTTTCAAAAATAGGATATCAACATATAACATTGACAATTCCTTTAATTTAGTACAGACTAATGAATTTTAACTTCAGCAAAAAATAAGGTTTTTGAGACAATACGCGATCATCTTAGAAACTTTAAAGGGGTAAAAACCAGTATTAAATTATACATAAATTGTCATATACGAGAAAATAATTAAGCTGAATTATTTATATTTCAATCACCAAATTATACAATATTGAATTATGGAGATATTAAAAGAATTTATAAATGCGTAATACAAGAAATAATTACAACTATTTCTGAATTCCAAAAAAGAGGTTCGGGGTGGACTTTAGATAGAATAATGGGGATAGAATTAGCAATATATAAGTATAACCCATTTAAAGGATCATCTCATATTGAATTACCTGAATTTATAAAGATTAAGAAAGCATGCATAAATGTTAAAACAATTATCAAAAACGCTTACTTTGGGCTGAAAAATCTGCATTATTTCCAGCAGACAGCCATTCAGATAGAGTAACCAAATATAAAAATGTGGGGCTTAATATCGATAAAGTAATAGATAAATTTTAATATCCAACTAAAATTGAAAATGTACCAATAATTAGAAAATCAAATTGTCATCCATAAATGTATAATCTATTGAAGATGAAGGTAAGAAATCCATGGTATATCCACTAAACTTTACAGAAAATTAAAAGAATACACATATTTACGTTATTTCAAAGATGATACAAACTCGCATTATTGTTGGATTAAAGATTTATCAAGGTTAGTTTCAGCACAAAAATTAATAAGCATGGCAAAGTTTATATATGTGATATGTGCCTTCAAATCTTTTATTTCCAAGAAAAATTAAACAAACATTCTGAAGTTTGCTCGAACAATGAACCTGTAAAGATAATCATGCCTTCAAAAAGCGAACAAATAAAATTTAAAAATATAAAACACACCACGAAAGTCCCATTCACGATATATGGAGATTTTGAATAAATTCTAAATAAAATATCAACAACTAAACTAAAACTGAAAGAAATTTATCAATTTAAACTAATCAAGAAATATCCAGCTTTAACAGAATATGATATTGATAACGGTTTTTTTTATAAAGAAACACTTAAAGAAAGATATAAATTTACTAATGATCAAATAAATAGCATTGATTTAAAGTTAAATGATGATATTATTTTGTATTTGTCCATAGTATTTTTATTACGAGAAAATAATTTTATATATTTATTCTTATTACAAATTGTACATGTTTTGTTTGATAATTACCATTTTGAATTTCATTTCTAATATCTAATGTTGTATTGTGTCTTTTAGTATATATATAAATTAATAAATATAAATATAATATATAATATATATTAGATATAGATTACAAGCATATGTTCCACATTCGCATACCACTTTATTTAATGCATAATGGTTTTTAGAATATTCTCTCATATACGTTTTACATGTTGGTCTAAGCCTGTCCTTTGTACCTTTATGGTAGTAAAAACATTGAATGTTTAATACTTCATCGCACTTTTTGCATTGCTTACATATGGTATTATTTTCCATTTCGAGCATTGATTTCGTTTTATTACGTAGAAATAAATTTATTATGAAAAAGATAAATTTTTAGACTATCGAAATGTATAAATTCTATTGATTTTACTCTATTTTACTTGATTCTAGCTTAAATTTGCTTGATTTTGAGAATAAAAAATCTGAACGCCTATTTTCGAACAAATGGTAAATTTGCTTGATTTTGGGGTAAAATTGCTTGATTTTCGATGAAAATTGCTTGTTATTTTATTTAGCACAAATCCTGCACAGCCATTTTTGAAAAACTGATAAGATTGCTTAATTTTGGGGTAAATTTGCTTGTTTTTTTAGAATTCGTAAATTCTTAAATTTCAAATAATGAATTTGGGGCAAAAAAACCCCTTGATTTTGGCCTCAAATTGCTTGATTTTTCAATGAAAATGAGGGGTGGTCCAGGACCCCGCATTTCATATTTACTCATATTCTTCCTTATAAGTCTTAAGGGCGGGATGGTCCTCCCGCGCATAAAAGGTCAAGAAGCTAGGAAGCGATACGGGCGGCACTAACATGCTCTTCTAGCGCCTCGTTGCTGCTACGCATAGTACGTATAGTATTCTGCAATCGGAATAATTGTTGTCTCCTGATTTGAAATAGCCGAGTCCATTTTCAACAGCAGCCGTTGCAGGTCATCTTCATGTTCAGCATCTAGAACTGCATCGTCAGGACAACATATAGTATTTACATTATGTTTCCCAGTCTGTATCCTCTTTCACCCTCCGCATGTATTATTCCATTCTTATTACTTTAGAATTCATTTGACTATATGTATGGGGTACGATCATATTCCGACATCTTTTATTTTAATTTAGCATTCTGAGTAGTTTATATTCTATCTTGGAAAAAGAAACTGTAAAGTCCATTTGTTTATTTATTTATTTTGCTGATTACCTTTTCTAAACGGATACTGTCTAACGTTCAGCTGAAATAAACAAAGTAAAGATATGCCGCGTTGTCATATTGCAAAGGACGTTCCACATTTTATTGCATCATTACAAGATCTTAAACTCCCGAATCTCTGCTGATGATGTAATGCTTCGTACAGCTCGTTAGCTATGTGTTTGGTAGCTGTTCTGAGAGTGTAGCTTAGGAGACTCATTGCTATGTGGTTGTCGGGTTCAGCTCGTTTACCTTCTAACACATTGACATCGGCTATTCATTGTAAAGTGGGCACTTTTAAAGTGTCTGCTAAAATTTTCCTTTTAGCTTCTTTCTATCTTCTCGCCACTTTTCAATACAAACATTGTCGTGTTACTAATAAATACAGTGTATACTTTTCACCACTCTCAAAAGTTAACGTCTGAGGCTGCAATAAATTATATTTATTAGTGGTTAATGCCTGTTTGTTGGGCCTTAAAAGATGGTCACTTTACCGTGAATAGCCTATAGTTACCCATTCCTTTCGTATCTTCGCGCATTTCTAAAGGTTCTAGATTATATTAATTATTGTCTGTTATTTATAATAATGTGCATTCCGTACTCGAATTAATACTTTCCACAAAAAATATTTTATTTGTGTCATTTTCGTGACATATTCTACGAAGTCTCATTTGATATCCTATCATTATTTACGAATTCACGGAGATACACATAGTTCCCGGTAAGAGTGGGATGGAGCTGCGCGTCCAAGGTCAAGAAGCGAGGGAGCGATACGGGCGACACTAACACGCACGCCTAGTGCCTCATCGCTCCTACGCGCAAGGCGTGCAGTGTTTCCGCCGTGACGTTGTACTGTGCAAGTTATGTCTGTAAAATAGGGGTTTTATTACACGCGATGAAAGCCCACAGATTAAACTACGCCCATACATTTGTACTCTTGCCGCTTAAGGAAACTGCATAGGCAAGTTTTAATAATGCGATATTTGGCCATTTCCAAGATTTCTTTTCTCTCCAAGAATACACTTAATATGACAAAAGTAAAAAAAAAAAAAAAAAAAAAAAAGGAGCATAAATAATTGTTTTATATATTTAAAAAAAATCGTATTTGTAGAACATTTCTTTGGCGAGATACGCGAATTCTCGCAAATAACTGTTTCACTAAAAACGCAGGGGTCCATCACATCCTTAAAGGTGAGCTACACACCAGTCGGTGATTTACACTGATACCTCACGATAAAAAGATATAATCCATTCACGATCTCTTCGGCCTTTTGGAATCAAACCTTTGAAAAATCTCCCCATGTATGACTGAGTGCACACGGATGTGGTGCGTTGTCCCTCTGGTGTAATTCTCCAGGCTTATTTAAGGTTAGTTTGCACGAGGTGGAGGGATATTCATGAAGTAGAACTCCAGCAGGGCTTCGGAAAAGGACGAAGTAACCGTGAATGGATTATAGACATGTCGTCGGTGGCAAATATCTGGTTGCCGCAGATGTGTGTAGCGGGCGCTTCTAGAAGTGACGTTGCTAGCGGCCTGTCTGCCCTCGACCCAGCCTCGGCAGCTGGTCACCGCCCTTCCAGCCGCATGTCACCTGCTGGCCGTCGAATGGCAGATGTCACCAGCCGCGTGTCGTCGAGCAATCACTGCTCTCACGTCGATGAGCGTGCCGCGGATTTCACACACGCGCCACAGGACGCATGGGAAAGTGCTAAAGGGGGCGTAAACAGAAATTTTGTTCTGGGGGGGGGGGGGGGCTGTGAGTATTAGTATTGTCACTAGTAATACATCGTTCACAAGTAACAGTGGAAGCATAGCAAATGAAAGGAGGATAGAAACGATGTGTGTCATGTGGGTAATTGCAAATATATTAATTCAATGATTGATATTTTGATAACAGGATTTAAGAAGAAAATTTGTGTAATATCGCCGAAGGGGGGGGGGGGAGCTGCAGCCCCCTCAGCCCCTCAGCTCTCCCCTTGGATACGCCACTGGCTGGTAAAGTTTTTTTTTTTTTAGAACTCTCCGTAAAACTACGGACTTGTTGCTTTTTTCAATAACGGGCCTAAAAAAAAGAGATTACAAAAATAATCTTTAGTTTTCTTTACGCAAGTTTTTCACTGTTTATAATAAAGACATAAAAAAAAGTCAAAGAATTCTATTCTGAAGAGTGTTCTGAACAAGAATCAAAAGTTCTACACTCTGACTACCATCACTCGCCTACGACTTCCTCGTGGCAGCGTTGGGTATGGATTTGTTATTAATAAAAATGCGACATACATAACTTTTTTCACTTGTTAGTAGTGTTTGTGTTTTTTAAGTGATGTTAACTGTTACAGGTGCCTGATGCTACTTTTTCATGATTGAAGGGAATTCCTAGCTGCCGCTGAAAACGATAATCTCCTGGTTACAGAGGCGAAGATAACTTCGCGTGGACTCGGTACTGTTCATTTTCAAAACCCGAAACTGCAAGAAATGCGGAGACGTTCCATGGTTTGTATTTACGAAGCTCAACTACGTTTTACGTCGTTATCTGAAGACTGTTCACGATAAAGTGAGCACTTTTGAAATCATCCATAGCAAAAAGTTACTGGCCCTGTCTGCATATGTTTTAAGGGATGCACTGAATAACATGTGGCCAGTTAAGTTGGTAATGATTGATGGGCAGTAGTTCCATATCTTAACGTCGAATAAAATGCATTAGGTAACCATTTCTCATAACTTAAATTATTTCGTTCCCTTTAAATTTTTTAATGCATCGAGGTGTAAAAATGAGCAGATTTGTAAAATATTTACTTTTATAATAATATCAGAGTTTCAATTGACCAACGCATAAATAAAGTAATGAGGCCCATGAAAATGTCAATCTTACACAAGGCGAGAGAATACACAACGAGCATGCAAGTAGATCTTAAGCAGGGCTTTCAAAAGTGCTCATTTCACCGTGAATAACCTATATGGCTAGGGACACCCGCAATTCGCGAAAAGATTTCCGCACATGTTAGATTTCAATGCCCTTTACGAGCGTACGAGCAGTTTCCTTTTACTTATTGGCGGCGTGTGTCTGTGAGAAGACAGTTTCTTAGCTGACTGGTCAATCAGAATTAAGTTATTCCAATACTGAACGTCTCTGATTCTTGGGCAGACACATCTAGATCACCCAATCACAAAAGTGGATCTGAGCTGAAGTGTTATGAAATACAACTGGTCGTGAAATCTTTTCGCAAAATCCGGCTATCCATACCTATCGCGTTTCCCTATATTGGCTTCACATTTCCGTAAAAGTTTCCGAAACATTTTATAACGGTGATTATATTGGCGTTTCTCGGATTATTTCAGTACCAGGGCCATTTTTAAAATAGTAATTTTGGGTGTATTAGTAAAACAGTGTAATTAAATTAAGCGCGGCGAAACATTGTCGCACCAGTCATTTTCAAGCTTTGTGCAGGGATATTGAGAGATTCGGGCTAAGATATTTTAATTTCGTACGGGTTTTTATACGACCATGAAATGTCAAAATCGCATGTTTTTGTTGACAAACCTCTTAATTCCATCAAATGACTGTATAGTTGCCATCTATCAGGCCTACGGACGCGAATAAACTGCAGTAAGTAAATTCTTCGTGCACACTATTACACCACATCCATCGGGACATGTTACAACAGCTCATGGACCACGCACGATCAGAGTACAGTGGAATGTTAGGTGAATATTAAACAGTTTTTAATTGCTTTCCAGTTATGGATGAGCTTAGAATGATCGAAGAGAGAAATGAGTATTTGTCTTATGAGTAAACCATAAACGCATACTTAGTTTCATAGGCTATTCACAGTTAAGTGAGCACTATTGAAAGCCCTCTCATTTGGAATGATAGTCAGCAAATGTAGTTTATGTTTTTATTTTGGCCTTAGACGTTAACATCAGAGTGCGGTGGAATATACACACTGTGTTTATTACTTACATGTCAATATTTATTTGAAAAGGCGGTTAAATGATAAAAAAATGATGGAAAGGTAAAAAGTGACTTGGGCCTCAAAAGTGCTCACTTTACAGTGAACAGCCTATAATTAAGCGCAGCATAAAGTTTACAATGACGTTCACTAAACTGGCGAAATCAATTAGTGAGAATTGAGTGGTCAGTGAAGGTATTCGGGCGGCTCTTAACAGCGAGGTTTTGAGAGCTGATGAGGGTGATTGAGGTGAGTATGGAGCAGCGCCGGAATAAAAGGGCGGGGAAACGGGATATCCCCAAGGAAACCCGCAGGCCAGCGGCATCGTACGGCACGATTCCCACATGCAAACACCACTGAGTGACCCGGATGGACATAGAACACGCTTCGCCTCGGAGGGAGGCAAGCAGGCTAACCGCTCAGACACCATGGCCTCCTTTAATGAGAACAGCTTACGTCTAAAAAGTAGCCACGAATACAATTATTATAGAAAAAACTGATAGAAACTCTGGCATGTTTTCGATCTGCAGCGGATAGCGACAGGAACGACGTCCGTTCGACTTAACGTTTGACTTAAAAGGGAAGGACGGAATTAAATTTGGTTCTCTCTGGTCTGAATTTAGATCGCGTAAAATTTTTAAGGCCGAAGACGACTAAAATTAAATACATGCACCGTATTAAATCGTAATCCAAAATCAAGGCTACAATATCCTTTATTTATACGAACTCGCGAAAATAATTAAATTTAAATAATTAAGGAACATCATAATTATATATTGTTACAATTTCTCTCTCTAGAAATTAAGTGGGCTATACCAAGTTCGTTAAGGGATGGAGGTCTTAATCAAATAACGAGTTAATTATAATTTCCTTATTTAATTTACAATAACTACAGTAAAATTCTCTGAACTCAAATTCTCACAATAAATTGAAAGAACTTACTGTTCACAATTGACACCAATTAATAAAATTTATAATTACGACAAAGAAATCAATGAAATTAAATAATTAAAGATCAGTCCAATAAACCGTGTATCATCCCATTCAATTATTTTATAATTTATGCGACCATATTTGACAGTTCGGATATTTACAATAAAATCAGTATTACACTTCCATTCAGTCCCACCTCAATTCAGTCCATGTCCCGCCAGTCGCAATGCTCTGGAGCCCTCCAGGTGCCCTCACGCACAGTAGGCTTCACTCGTCGGTTTCACACCCTCTCGTCCATTCAAGCCACGAACACCTCACTCGCCGTCGTTCCGCAATCTGCAGTCGTCGTCCACACTTCACTTCGCTCGCGCACGCTCGGCTAGACGGCCTCCATCAAAGACTGCCGGCCGCTCGGTTGCGGCAGTATACATAGGTCTTAGACTGCCACCTAGAATCTTCCCCAAATCGCGTGATGCGTCGCGGAGGGCTGGGGCATCAGCCAGTCTCACCAGAACATTCTTGCATCGTCGCTAAACGTATCGGAAACTCTAGCAGACGAGAGAATATTTGCTGCGAATGTAGGGAGAACTACTACAAAACTACTTTCAAGGTAGACTGGATTCAGTGCAGCATGTGTGTAAAGTGGCCTCATGAAACATGTACTATATACGGCTCATTATTTAATGAATGCGGAAGGGAAGAGAAGAGGAAATTTCACTCTTAACAAAAAAAAAAAATTAGTGTGTGGCATCTATTCTCATCGATGCGGGATCTCTCCTATAGGCAAAATTATTCTGGAAAAAATAAACAAGCCCTAGAAAGTGTGCATTTATTAGGAGACTTAAAAAAAAAAAAAAAAAAAAAAAGTACTGTGTATGTCAAATTATGGTTCAATATATTTTTCTAGAGAATATTTTCAAAATGTGTGGCATCTCTCCTGGAATTACCCTATATCTGCAGAGACCTGGAAATTTCAGGGATTCATTCAGCAACAGGCTAGACTCCACAATCCTTTGTGCATTCGAACATCAGTTGGTTGTTCATTGGCTGTTGCTCCAGTTTAACCCCACTCCCAGGTAGCACGGGATTCGGGCGTTATTTTACTTGCAGGTTCGTCATTGGCTGAAAGTCGTTCGAGGCGTGTCTAGCAAATTATGGTCCAATGGAAGCACAAGCGCATCTGTACACGTGAATGTAGTTTAACTTGCCCTCAGATGAATCCACGAAATTCCCGGGTCTCTATCTACATGAAGGGACACCCGAATTTCGTGAAAAGATCTACGCACATGCTAGGTTTCAATACCCTACGGGCATACCAGCAGTATTCCTTTCTTAATTGGCATCGTGTGTTTGTGAGAATACATTTTCTTACTTGACTGGCCAATCAGAAGTAGGTTGCTCTCGCTGATGTACGTCTGCGATTCGTGGACAGACACGTAACACCTAGATCATCCAATCGCGGATGCGTATCTGAGCTGAGTGTTATGAACTACAACTGGTTGTGAAATCTTTTCGCGAAATGCGGGCGCCCCTACCTATATGTAGTGCCTACGAGTTGAACGGATTAAGTATAAAGTAATGCAATTTTTGATGACATGACGACTGGCAAGGTCGGCCACGCATTCTTCGCACAAAAAATACGGGCTTGGATCGACACCGAGTTAAAAGGATGAGAAAATATCTTCTTCTGTAAAGTGCATCTCGAAGGCTAAGCGCGACTGGAATACGCAGCAGAACGAGTTCAGAGCTAAATGTGGAAGCCGGCCGTGGAAATGCAATTATGTTCGTTCGCTCTTCCCCTCTCTTTCTCACCCCCCTCTCTCTCATAGGGGAAGGGGGGAAGGCTCTGGAGACGTCATGACTGCCGTGGTGCGATTTTCGTAACGGACTGTGAGCTAACTGTATAACCTGTAACGGGCCGCCGCGTTCTGCGTCAAATATCGTGCTTCCCCTTTCGTCATGGAAATGAGCCTTTCATATTTTACACACCAGAGCTTCGGCTTATTTCGTCTCCGAATTCCGTTTTGCCCCGTTACGATATTTTAAACTTCTGGTTCATCACAAACGCTTCCTTTAACCAGTCTCGCGTGACACAAAACACATTCTAGAACTATGAAATTAACGTGAAATACTTTGCTGCCAAGATTGAATGGGAGCTGGAATCCTGGTTACTCCGCAACCATCACTTCCCACAAACACAGCTTCAATTTTACATTAATTTAGCATAAAATATAATAAAAGTATCTTTATTGTTCAAATTGGATTTGAAAGAACATAGTCCAATTTTAGCCAGTGAAAAATATTATTATCGAAATACATTTATTTCACAGTAATTAAAAAAAAAAAAACACGTTAAAAATGTCTTAGAATCCACTAATTTTCTATGAAGTTCATTGACATTTGTTCTTCTAAACCAAATTCCCGAGGCAATTTTATTTCTAAAAACGAGTGAACCTTCGTCTATGGTTTTTCATGATCTCATAAGAAATTATCAATAAAAAACTCCGGAGAAAAAATATCGTTAGTAGTGTTTTTTAAATGATTTTTTTTACCATATAATATAAAGTTGAAGACTTGAAAGGACGAAATTTTGAAAAACCATAGATATTACTTACCATTTTAATATGGTTTTGTCTTCATGTAGATAGGACTAATAGTTTTCGAAGGACAATTGAACTACTGGAATAATCGTGAATTTAGATTAGTATGTGCTGCTGTTGGTGTGTGGTGGCGTAGTGTGCAACTACTAGCAGTGGCCACCTGCCCAGAATGGAAACTTATCAGTTATGCAGACTAAGTGGCACTCAGAAACTGTCTGATGCTCGAAAACCAGCGAATAATGAATTACTACATAAACAATACTGCGTAAAGCAGCATTTTCACAGCATTATCTCCAAATTGCTATGTATTTCGCAACAGCATTCGCAGAAAATACGTCAGTTCGTGGCATAAAGACTGCTTTCGAAACCAATTACTACGACAAATATATATTACTACAAATTTATATTTTGGTACCAGGTGGTGCTGTCGGCGAAAGTACGAGTTTACTGAAATGCCTCAACTCGAATACGAATATGTAACTAGGTTATACACGGGAACAATTGTTTTGTTGTCGTTTATTAAAGCATCTGCTTTATGTTAAGTGCCGGGGAGGGGGGAGAGAAGAAGAAAATCGGCATATAGGCTAATTTAAAATGACCTAACATTACACTAAAAAATGGTACAGCCCCGAATTATTCGGGATTCGAACATAGGATGTTTTGTACTGTTAGGTGACGCCCCAGCCAACTATGCTACCCATAGACGTTTACTACAATGGAATAATATTGTCAAATATGTCGAACTGAAGCCCAGAAGTTTAATTGCATATATATATATACACACACACACACACACACACATATATATATACATCTCCTTTGAACCTTTTTTTACCCATTGTTATGTCAGGTAATAAGAATAATTAACGTAAAAACCATGCCAAATTCTTATAAAAATATTCAATTAAGACAAATCTTTAAGTTCTGTTTAATAGCCTCATAACGAAAATATATAGACTACGAAACCAATAAAATACCTTTTTCTGCGAATTCAATTAAAGTTCCTAAAGTTTTTGCCAGTTGTATCAACTATGAGGGAGTAAGATACCTTTTAGTTACGAGGTTTAATGCATTTAATTATGAAATTAATATAACTTAAATAATTAAATACAGTTTATTTTAGACACAGTTCGTGGAATCATTCATGTAGTAACATTTACAAAACTCACCGTTTTACTTCTACCATGATAAATATTAAGTGAGGTAAATTTATATCGTTAAGTCTTACATCATATGATATTGCGGGAATATGGTTTAATTTAAAGAAATTAAGTTCTGCAAGTGATGTTCTCAAGCAGTGGTCACAGCTGGTCCTAGCTCAGCCATCATGATATTTCTAACGACCACTGGCAAAATTAAGGAGTTTACTGACTGAAAAACATTTACAACATTGATGTGTCGAATACTAGGGCAAAAATAGTACCCACACTTGGAACAACAGTTTGTCCTCTTGCGAGGACAAACTCTTTACGAATTTCCGGCAGCCCACTCAAAAATTACAGGCAATGAATTGCCCCTTCAGCTCAAGGAGCTCTGCCACAGCAATAACTATTTATTCAAACAAAATATCAAATCCCTTTTACCGACAAACCCATTTTACTCTGTTGAGGAATATTTTGAATACCTTCAAAAGAAATAATTTATTGCTATTATGCATCCTACATATATTCTCTAATATATATTATGTAATTATTCCTGTAACTGTATTGTGTACATTTACTGTAACTGTTTAATGTACATATTTCTAAAAATGAGCCAGACCTATGTAACTTATAATGAAATTGTATTATGTAAATTTCCTGTGAAAGCCTTATGTAGATATTTCAATAATTGTAATTTTTAAGTACTTCTCATGTTATTGTAAATGAGTTAGGTATAATTCCTGGGGGTATGTGTAAATATTTGTTATTTATGTATTTATTAACGTAAACATGTATTAAATAATATCTTATTGACATGCTCCATATCCCTATTGTCTTACAGGCATATAAAGGGATTGCTGGAGTGAATTGAAATAAATTAAATAAACACACGAACGTGTAAAATCGGGCTTCCCGCGTCATTCTTCCTTAGCAAAATGCCCAGCGTTCGGCGTGTACGGCGGTCTAACATGAACTCCGCTCGAAATGAAATTAATTCTGCTTTAATAAAGATCGCTACACTATCTACTATGTTCTCGAATATACTGCACAGAAAGTAGTTGTGGATTATCCATAGAGTGAAGATGAGGTAGACCGATCTCGCTGGCTGCGCACTACCAATCTCCGTGTCACAACACAGAACTCCTTTTCTGCCAACACATCTCGCGAAAATGGCTTGATTTGGATTTTAGGTTAGAAAACTGATTTGTAAACAAATGCTTTTAGATAAATATATAATTCTCCCAACCAATTTGTAGTGCAGTTTTATTCAATTCATATCGGCAGAAGTATTTTATTCATACAATAGTGCTTGTCAATTAAAAATTAAGATATAAACAAACACGTTCATCACTGTTGACCATGTTACTTTGACAGTTGTGTTCCTTTGGGGTAGGTCAATGTTGGGCACATGTGCAGAAGACGAATAAGAGGTCCATTCCGTCTTTAGTCTATGGACATCACGGCTAGGAGGCCGTCACTCTGCAAAGAAAATTGTTCACAATGAGAAATCATAAATTATACAGACGTATAGCTTCTCAAGGTTCGGGCAATGAAACGGATGTAGACCTATAATGCAATGCAAGTGTCTTTATAATAAAATGGATAATTGAAGAAAGAGGGAATTAAATTGCGAAACACATCTAGAATTTTCTTGAACTAATGAAGTGGCCTGGATGGCCCCTATTAAATGGCTTTATGTTGGGAGCACCGTGTTTATGGAAATAAACGGCCAACGAACGAAACATATTTCCACAAATAAAATACAGCCTCCCTTTAACTCTTTTTAAAATACCTGCCGTCATTTTTAGAATGTGAAAATTATTTGTTTTATGCTGGCGACCAAGTTACCTCACAAGATGGTGCAGAAAAACTGCAATATGCAGTAAATATTCTAAATAGGCTTAAAAACACTTATGAATTAAAATTTTCTGTTGATAAAATATGAAAATTGCTTCTAAATGCAAATTGCCTGTAAGAACAAAAATGAAGTAATCTATGCAAATAAATAAAATAGAAGTATCTGTCTGCGATTTTCGAATTTTCCACTTTTCATAATTTTTTCATATAGGATAATCGATTACTAACCGATATCTAATGTTATATTTTTTTCATGTCTGTCTGTACGACAGGATTTAACTCAAAAACCACTGAACGTATTGACATGAAATTTACACACTCTATTGACAACCCCCGGACTATCTTAGTCTTTGTTTCATCGTGATATCTCAAACGGTTCCGAAGATATGATGGTGATCAGGGATGTACATAGGTACTGGATTAAGCTTTTCTTAAAAAGACAAAAAGGCATTGTTGAAACAAGAGTCCCGTCATTTCTCCTTTCTTCTTTGTCAATGGGCTGTCCACCTTTCTTTCCCAAGAGCCGTAGTGGCCCAGTGACTAGAGCGATTCCAAGTGGGGACCTAGTAGCTCAGTGGATAGAGCGATTCCCAGTGGGCCCGCAGTGGCTCAGTGGATATAAATATATCAAGTGAGGCCACAGAAGCCCAGTGGCTAGACAGATTTGGATGAAATTTGGTACAGGGGTAGATTATATTCTGGAGAAGCACATATGGAATTTTTATCACGAAAAAAACGAACAGTTTCTCAGGGAATATATAAAATATGACACCAACCATTAATATACAGCACTTTATCATTATACACTATCGACCAGAAAGTAATTAGGCACCTGTTCGCAATGTTTGCTCGGTGGTTGTCACCCCGTTATAATCTCGTAGGGCCACCTCTTCTGTCTATAACACCAGCCACCCTGTCTGGCATGCTCTCTACGAGTGTTTGCAGGACTTAAACGGGAATTAGTCGCCATCCCACTTGAAACCATTCCATGAGTTGAGCAATGGATTTTGGCCGCGCCTGACGAGCCCTCACCCGACGATCCAATTCGTCCCAAAGATGTTCTATAGGGTTGAGGTCGGGGCTATGGGCGGGCCAGTACAATCGGCGAACATCGTTGTCTGCGGACCACTGCATAGTAGCCCTCGAAACATGGCACATGTCATCCTGGAAGTAACACGGGTCCATTCCGTAAAACGCCACAATGTTGGGAGCATTACATATCCAGAATGTTACAACAGGCCTCTGTGTTCATGCTACCACGGACAAACACCAGCGATCCTACGCCGAAGGCCGTGAAACGTCCCACACAATCACTCCACCATCACCGAATTTCCTAGTTGGTACTATACACTCCGGCAAAGCCGTTCCCAGGGTGGACGCCACACCCAAACTCTTCCATCGGACCGGAATAATGTGAACCTTCACTCATCACTCCACAGAACGATTTCCACTGTTCCAGTGTCCAGTTGCGACGGTCCAAACACCACATGAGTCGCTGAGCTTTATTACTTGTCGTGATATGGGGCTTATGTGCAGCTGCTCTTCCGAAATATCCAAGTCGGTGGGCCTCTGTACGCAATGTTTCAATGGAAACCGATACTCCTGTTGCTGCATGAAATCCCTGTCGGGTGGTAGCCATGGGCTGTGCCCTATTTTTGACAATTTCACGTTTCAGGGTTTTGCTATTTCTATCGGTCAAGATTGGAGGTCGCCCAGAACGTGCAGCAGTGGCACAATGCCCATCGACCTTCCACTTATGCAGGACGAATGCGACCGTTGATTTGGGCCTGTTTACCTTCCGTGCAATCGCCCGGCTAGACAGCCCACTGAGATGGCAGCCCACAATCACACCCTTATCGAAGTCCGATAGCTCTGTGCCTCATGCCATCTCCTTGTCAACTAGTTCCACACCGACCTGCAGCGTATGGCGGTCACACAAGTCAACTGAGGTACTGAATTACCTATCTTCACTTGTGCCCAATTACTTTTTGGCCTATAGTGTAATTAAGGTTTGAATTATTCACGCGGGTGAAGCGGCGAGTAACAGATAATAAATAAAATTGACGCGTCTGTCTGTTATTTCAAAATTGATAGCAACATCTACGCATACTATGCTACTTAAAAGATGTTAAAGCATAAATAACTGTTTTTAAAATTGTTGTCCGTCTGTATGATAATTTGTTCAGAATAGGCTCCGAAATGGCTGAATCTAGTTTTATAAAACTTTCAGCGGCCATAGAGTTTATTTCTATTTAAAATCTGCTGTTTATTTAATCTTGGCGTCTCAAATGATTACGAAGTAGATTAATATGTTCATATAATTTCCTTTATGTTTTTTTTTTTTTGCAAAAGAAGTATTTTCAAAAAGTATTGTTGAAACAACAGTTTTTTTTTTTTTTTTTTAATAATCATTGATATAGTACGCATAATAGAAAAAGACACAATAGTTTTTGGAAAAACTTAGTAAAACAACATATCATCAAACAACCAACACTAACGCGACCATAAAAGTATTTCCGATGATAAAGTAACAATCTTTCAAACCAAATATATAAGTGTTTCAATAATTCCATAAAATCTGGGCGAAGCGATGGAGGGCTGTAGTTTAATAACTCCATAAAACCTGAACGATGCGATATTACTATTTTAAACATAAAACTTGAGCGAAGGAATGATGAGTTGTATTTTAATAACTCCATGAAACCTAAGCGAAGCGAAATTTCTATTTTAAAAATATGTAAACAAATCCTTGAGTCCACGCGAACGAAGTCGCAGGCACTGCAATAATTTACATAGAAACATAAAAATACACTTGTAAATTCTATTAGATTAATATTTAAAACGTTAAAGTTTATTTTTTTTATTTTATAAATTATTTTGTATGAATTTAGACTGACACTATTCATGCCTTATTTCAATTTACAATTTTTATTTTAAAATATGTAAACAAATTCTAAAGTCCACGCGAACGAAGTCGCGGGAACAGCTAGTTGTTAAATATAGTTGAAGGTAAAAATTTGACAGTATGACAGGGGCTTAAAGGATATTCAAAAAACCCATTCAGTCAGTGATGTCGCGCAGCTGCCAACTTACTTGAACAGTAAACATGACTGAAATTTACGCTGTGAAAACACAAAATAAAATATGGTGCTTCTGAAAATTACAAATGGAACGAAATAATTAAAATACAGACAATATTTACAACTTAACATATAATAATAATTACAGTAAAATTATATGCACAATACCAAACCAAACATTTAATTGTGTAAACATTGGCCCATGCCAATATGACTACCAATTAGGTGTAAAATCACACGTCACAGCATTGGATTATTAAAAATATAAATAAGTATGTATAAATTTAGAAAATATTTTATGAAAAATAGAAGACTGACAAAATTAATTTAAAAAAAAAAAGTTACTGGTACTGATATGATAACAGTATCCATACTTTTCTTGTGATACTGGTATCGAAATGAGTATCGATACCATTCTTTTGATTCCTCTTTCGATCCCAGTGTCGATACTTTCATGGCATCGCAACATCCCTGTTCCCATCCCTTTCGGCTATTTCTAGAATAAACTAAGAATACAAGAATTTTTATCCCCTTCTTCGTTTTGGTAGTCGCTACAGTTTTTTTTCTAATTTTATTAAATCAGCCCATCCAAAAAAATTAGTACATTAGGTGTACTAGCCTTACATTGTTAATAAGTTCGCTCCAGAGGGTGCTCTTTTGAGCTTACATTGTTAATAAGTTCGCTCCAGAGGGTGCTCTTTTGAGCTTATATTGTTAATAAGTTCGCTCCAGAGGGTGCTCTTTTGAGCTTACATTGAAATTCTTAAAACTAATCATCAGGACTTAAACTAATTAATCGTAATTTATTCTAACTATAGTTAACAGGGAAAACACAATGGGCAAAAAACCTGTTGTAAATAAATAAAAGGGATGATCAGCAATTACAATACAATTATTTACATATTTATAATAGGGAGACTTAATATCTAAAATCTGTTTACATATTTACATATGGGTCAACTTAAATTAAGAGAGTTACAGACAATGTACATGCAGGGAAAAGAATAGACTATATACATACAGACATGATATATACAATGAGAAATGAAAAAGACATTTACACAGAATTATTTATAAGAGGTACATATTTGCAAGGATGAAAGGGTGAGGAAAATCTGGATATTTACAAAGGTACGAAATGAAATGAAAAAATTTGAGGTCAGGAATCATGTTAGTAAAAATTACAAGGAATATATATATATATATATATATACACACACACACACACAAATTATATACAAAAATTATAGTACAGAAATACAGGAGAACTAAAAGGGAAAGTTGAAAAGGAAAGACCGGAAACTGAATTTATGAAAGAATGGATCACTGAATTTGGAAGGAAACGAAATGACCACAACCCGCACTCGAGGTGTACCAATGTGGTACCATTTCCGCACTTGACACGCTCAAGGATCAGTTGGTGGCACATCTCGTTGTTAGGGTGGGTCAGGAGGGAGGAGAAAGTCGAGGAAGTCCAGTAGTCTGAAGTGTGGATGCTGGATGCCAGGATCGTAGGATGCGATGCTGGAGATGGTTGGGTTTGGGTGGTTTCTCACCTTGCAGTAGAATTTCTCGGCGTGGCGTCGGATCATGTGGGTTGGCGGCTCTACATTGCCCAGGCGATACAGAAGTTTGACGGGTGTGTGTCGTGGCCAGCTAAGGATGATGCATATACCCTTATTGTATGCAGATGATAGAGGCCTGTATGTAGATGGATGAACGTATGCCCAGATGGTGGATGTATAGAGTAGAAATGGAAATATGAGGGCTCACCAGAGGCGAATTCGTGTGTGGTGTGGAATTGCACATGATGTGGTGAGAAGAGGGCGAAGGATTCTGAGAGTTATTTTTGATTTCCTAATGGATGTGTGAATGTGGTGGTGCCAGGTTAGAGTGCTGTCAAGATGGACACCAAGGTAGCATGCAGAGGTGGTCCAGAAGAGACGGTGGCCGAGAAGAATGGGTGGTGGAGATGGCTTATGTCTTCGTTTGGTGAAGAACATGGCAGCTGTTTTGTTGGGGTTGGGCAGGACACCCCAACATTGAAAATAAAGAGATTGAGTGCGAAGTGCATTTTGAGTTCTGGCTGATAGGATCTGGGCATCTTCTCGGGAAAATATGGCAGTGTCGTCCGCGTATTGGAGCACTGTGATGTCTGGAATGGTGGGAATGTCGGCAATATATATGGAGATTAGTGTGGGGCTAAGTAATGCACCTTGAGGCACTCCTGTTTGGATGGAAAAGTGACGAGCCTGAGTATCAGATACTCGGACACAAAATGTGTGGTTGGACAGGAAACTGTGAATAATGGTGATGAGGCGTTCAGAAATGTTTAAATGACGTAATTTCTGAAGTAGTGCTGCATGATGAACTGAATCGAAAGCTTTGGCTAAATCTAGCAAAATTAAGACAGAATGTTTATGGTTACTGAAACCAGCGGTGAACTGGTCAACAGCTAAGGTGATGGCGTGAAGTGCAGAGAGTTTTTTACGAAATCCAAATAGGGTTAATAAATGGAATGTGTGATTTTGGAAAGAACTGATAGGAGTGCAATTGGACGATATGAAGAGATTTGTTCAGGTTTGGCACCATGTTTTGGAATCGGAACAACGATGGCATGTTTACAGCTGGAAATGTAGTGAGACGTGATGAGAATGGCATTGATGAGATTTGCAAGGTGAATAATAGCTTTTTGAGGGAGAGATCGAACAAGCCTTGCTGCAACATTGTCGGAACCCTGTGATACCGAGTGTCTGATTTTGGATATGGCCATGTTAACTTCTCATGGAGAAGTGAGAAATTTACCGTCAGGATGTGGACTGGATGTAGGTTCGAACATGAGTGATGAGAGTTCGTGACCAATTTGACCGGGATGTGGAATAGAAGAGTGAAAAGTGGTGGCAAACTGAGTGGCTAGAGCAGTGGCTTTATCGGCTGGGGACTTAAAGTGTGGTATCAGTATGTAAGAGGAGAGGGATGAGTCGTGCCAAGCCATGCCGTATTGTCGGTGAGTGAAAGTGATTGGATTTCCCTTTGATGTTGACCTGCTAGCCAATTTTCCACTTGGCTGTGTGGCGAGGAGAATTGTAATATTCAAGATCAGATGGCTGATTCATTCGTTGCCAACGACTGCAGGCGCGGTCACGACCAACGAGTGTGTGGAGTGAATGAGTAAAAGGGGTGCCAGGTCGGCATGGACGGTAGCGTGGAATGGACGAGTCTGCTGAAGCAATGATGTGATTTGTGAATGATTGCATGGCTATATCCAGTTCCTCTGGAGTTCTGTTTTTTTTTTGGAGAGGTAAATTTTACTGTTGAGTGTGGTTTTGAACTGTTTACAATTTACTTTGTATAAGTTGAATGGGGTGAATGCAGACAGAAGGTGGTGCTGCAGATAGCTAAGATGTGCTGTTACTGGAAGGTGGTCTGAATCCAGGCGAGCGAGTGTTTTGATATGTGACAGTTGAATTATGGATGAAGCTAAGTAGAAGTCAATGATAGATGGCTGAAAAGTGGAATGGGATGACATGTAAGTGGGTGAAGAGGAAGCTGCAATTTTCAGGTTGGCATTCCTTGCAAATGAGCAATGCTCTGCCCCGAAAGGTGGAGGTGTGACAGCTCCAGTTGGTTATGTCGGTTATTGAAATCCCATGCTATTATTATATTGGAGTTCAGTTTGGCAAGTTGTGATATTTCGAATTTAGGAAAGGGGCCACATGGAGAAATGTAGGTAATAACGAAATTGAAGGCTGTGGTTCGGGTCGCTTGGGCTCCAAGTCCTGTGAGTGGTGCGATGGATTTTGGATAGTGTGATATGCCATCGCGGATAAGAATCATGACATCTCCACAGGGCTTATTGAGTCTGTCTGAACGATAACATTTGTAGCCTGTAATGGTGAATGTATGATGTGCTTTGAGCCATGTTTTAAGTGTGCCAAAGATAATAGGTTGGTATGTATTAATGATATTTGTGATTTACGGATGTTTATGGTTGATCGACCTTGCATTCCAAATTATAATGAGGCACCTTATGAGGATGATATTGTAGGCATGTCTGGGGTGGTTTGTGTGAAGAATTCACAAACAATGAATACGGTGGAGAAGGGGAGGAGAATTAACTCGCACTTGTCCATGAGGGTTTTTGCAGTGGTGAATTGGGAAAGATTGATTTGAGATTTTTAAGAGTGGAGTAGAAATCAAGACACCGTAGCCAGGAGATGATGTCTTTCAGAGACTCCATGATTGGTCGGCTGTCTCGGTAAATGAGAAGGATGTGGTAGAAGCTCGAGAACCAGTGATTATAGGGGTGAAATATTTGCATGGGATGCGTAGTGATGAATAATTGATTGGTTTAAGTTATGATTGTCGGGGTTGAGTGGCAGAGGATTTTAATTTGTTTTCTCGGATTTATAAATATTGCAGCTGTTTGTGACAGGCAGAGTAGTTAGCTGGGTCTTCTCCAGTTTTGCAAAAACAGCAGGTGGATTTCTCACCTTGCGGCCATAGACACTTGTCTGAGGAATATCCTTCACCACACCTAATGCAGTGGACAGCTTCATTGCAATTATGTAATGTTTTGCCATAGTTTTGGCAACGGAAATATTGGACTACTTTGCCCCCTCTGCGATAGAGTTCGGGTTTAACCCTTATGCCACCTAAATTGGTGATTTGGAGTGCCTGATGTAGTTGGCTAGTGACCTCCTGGACCACTAGAAAGAGAGGGAAGGTTTCAGGAAATTTTCCTTTGCTCGCCTCATGGAGGAATTTACTGTGTCGGATGCCGAGTTCAGCTAGGTTTAGGAGATGTCTGATATGGGTGTGCTTATGTGGATTGCGGAAGACTATGTGGGTGTTCCTGTCTTCGAGACATATCTATGTATTTAATGGGATGTTCTGTGAGTGGAGAAGTGAAAGTATTTTGGTGTGGTCATCCTTGCATTCCATTTGGTGGGTGGAGGTATGCTGGTAGTGTGTAGCCTTGAGGTCCATCTGTAATTGGGATTTGAGTTGTGACATTTGTTTGATTGCGTTTTGTGAAAGGTCTGTTTTGTATACAATGAGGGGTGATCTTCTGAACTTTGACTGTGTGGTGTCATGGGTGACTGAGTGTTAGAAAGGTGGGATGTGGTTAATGAGTTTGTTGGTTGTGTGATTGTTGTTGTGATATGTGTTGTGGACGATGAGGTAAGAGAAGGTTTTTGAAGAGTGTTTTTGCTGGAAGATGTGGTGAGCTTGGTGTTGGGAAATGTTGTGGTGTGAGGGGAAGTATCTTAATCTGTACTAGAAGCTGGGTGGTGTGAGGCAGATTGATTATTTTGGCGAGAACAGGAGTGCTGTTGTGATGATTACCTTTGTTGTTTTGGGGCAGAATTGCATGGTGAATTGATGTTGAGTTTTGAGTTGCTGTTTGTGAATGTCGTCCACTCATCTTGATCTACAGTCCAGTCGAATTCAATGTTGTCAGCTGTGGCTGCTCGTTTTCCGAGTCGTCCCTCGAGGACCTCCATCTTGTCTGCAGGTGTTGATACAGGTGGTTGAAGTGGTAGGATGGGGATGATAGTATGCTGGCTGACCGGAATGTTTGATTGATTTGAGGAAGTCGAAGAGGAAGTTGATGGAATAGAAACGGTAGACGTGGCATTGGGTTGTGATTCAGGAATCTGGAAAAAGTCGAGTTTGGTTGGATTACCGTGTAAAAAATTGGTGATCACATTCTCCACCGGCGCATTGTATTCAGGAGACAGGAGGATTTTTTTCGCAAAAGACTTGCATTCAAGGTGACATTTGAAGGTGGTGGGGCAGATTGCAGAGCTTGAAAAAATGACGGTATTTAGCTGATTGAGAAAGAGAAGCAGCATTTGAGATAGTAGTGATTAGTGTGTGTATACTTGTGTCTGGTGTGAGACCGGGTGACGACAATCCATAATGGGAAATTATTGTGTTTTCTTTTTCATGGGAGTTGGGGTCAGTGTTGATGGCTGAGTCATCCACTATGTTAGTAGTAGGTTGCTGATTATGCTGGAATGGAGGGAGAGACTGCAATGAGCATGGAGCCGAAATTGACTCAGAACAGGTGTATGTGGTGATTGTTGTGGTTGTGAGTGCCAGAAGACTTGAATATGTTGAAACAATGGAGATTAAATTGAGATACGTCTTCTGTGGTGCTGAATGGATGGGTGTCATGTCTGAGTCGGCTGATGATGAGTGACAATCGGATTCATCTGTGGCATTTTCTTCTTATTATTTATTTTCGGTTTTGGTGATCTTGAAAGAGGTGTGGGCCAGGACCGACCGCTGCCATGTGTAGGAGGTGTTCGCGGAGGCTGCCTGAATGATTAAGTTAATTGTTTCGTAACATCTGTTGTGAAATGCGATTCTTTAATGTCAACCATCATGAGTGTGAAAAAGTGATTTGGAGGCAGTCTGCTTTATTATTAGTAAAATGGGTGTGGAGAATCGTGATCACTACTATGACCAACTGCGATGTATTTTTGGCTGATTTGATCACTAATATCCAGAAAGTAGATGATCACTTCTGATCGCTTGACAGATCGCTTGATGACTGCATGTACCAAATTTGAAGTTGGTACGATGATCGAAAGCTATGAATTATGAGTAATCAGATGTTGACTTTTGATATGTGAAAGGTGGCCATGAGATGAGTTGACATGCGTCGCAGATCTGAAATTGCAATCGTTTTGGAGTTCTGGGGCCCGTTTCACAAAACTACAAGTTTACAAGTTATTAGTTACGAGTTAAAAGTACTGCTATATACAAGTACTTGCAAATTCCGTTTCACGAACAGCTATAATATCTACAAGGGCTTGTAATTTGTGTTTCCTGAAAAGTTCTGGTACACTAGTAATTACTAGTTCTTTTCTACAAGTGTGCTCGTTTATTTTACAAATAAACAAAGTGCCGAAATCAAACGAAAATAAATTGACTGCACTGAATAAGTCAAGAAAAGCTAAATGTGTTTAGTTTGGTACTTTTTCAGATAAGTTAACGATGCCGGAAAAATTATAGAAATGGGAGAATATTCTAGACAGTGCGATGGCATTTGGCCTTAAATTTCGGGAAAGAACTGTAACCTAAAAATGAATATATTTGAGTCAAATTTGAATAAATAATTACATTGGTAAGAATTGAAACAATACTATTTTGCTACAACATAAATGATATTTGATGTTAAAAGCACCAAAAAAATAATAATTATAGTAGTTTTAGCTGATATGATTGAGACACACCTTTATGTAGAATTTTTTATTTTGTCTTGCATGATACTTTTGTATGTCGATAATGGGATGGATTTGCTATTTACATAAACTGGAACTATAAAACATAATAGAATTGTATCCGGGGTTTATAAGCTGTTAGCGAAGCCATTATATGCACACACAAAACAAAACTACGTATTCACCCTTAACCTAAATGTTCATAGATGTCTCTGATACCAAAGTTCATTATGCTTGTTTAATCTCCTTCTGAATTGCTAATAAATATTTGTGTTTATGATTCACAAAAACAAAGTATGAGAAATTCGATTTATGTATATTGAATAAGACACCAAACAAGCCATTATTAATAACTTGTAGAAATGTCTACCCATCTCTCCATTCTTGTAAAAGAATTATATTTTCTACAAGTGTTTAGAGCAGGCTTGTAGATTCGTGAAACCGAAATACTTGTAACTATTCAAAAACTCACTTGTAACTTGTAAAAATTGACTTGTAGGTACTAGGAAACGCTTGTAGGTTTGTGAAACAAAATTTATTTTACTTCTCATGAGTTACAAGTCTTTTCACTTGTAACTTCTAGACTTGTAGTTTTGTGAAACAGACTCCTGGAGTAATCAAGTTGGTGATGTTGTCAGGTTGGTAGCTGGTGAAGTTCAGATGTTGGTAGCCCTGTTTTGATGTCTGAGAGTCGACTTGTACGACATCTGTACTGATATGGTCGAACTGGGTGGTCAGGTATTGGTGACGATGGCTCATATGAGAGTGAGGCAGGGTAGGTAGGTCATGAGTTGGAGAAATGGAAGGAGACGTAACTATTTTGGCCAGGGCATGTCTGGCCAATTTCTCCGGCGCTTGGTTTTGATGGGGGGGGGGGGGATGGCTTTCAGTGCGCCCCCAGCCGTACATTGGGTCTGATGGTGACACCCGAACACAACTGAAGCTTTACCCACTAATCTATGACCAGAATTAACTACACTGAAAACTCTTTTGGAGCTTACTGGAATAATAACCTAACGTACCTCCACTCAAAAACCAACAGCACACTTCTTCAAACATGTGCTATTTGAACTAAATTACATAAACCATTACTTTAACTTAAAAAAACGTGAGCATACAACATCTCTACAGCAAACCATGAAAATCCGTAGACTGTTTAAATGTGTACCGATCTAAAGGACAGCTTCCCAAAGGCAATGCCTAAAGAAACAAGAAAGCTATCCTATTAGAGTCATCAAGGCTCCTTGAGGGTTGGAGAGGACATTCTCCCAGCACCAGAGCTTGGCGCGAAGTAGGGAGGCTGTCCCGCAAAATATATCTATAAATTTGAAAAATAAAACACGAATCACGCTTTTTAGTTGTATAATACAATAGCTATACTAGGAATCGTACATTAAAAAATTCAAAGGAGTTGTTCCAGAAATAGATAAGAATAGAAGCTAGGCGGCTGAAATTATAGTTTAGTGAATTAACCAAGCATAGGACGGTACCGAAAATACATTACTTTATGTTGCCGCGAAATATCGATGTTCAGATAGTAGGACATTTTTAAATTTTAATTAATACTACGTGCTTCCTGCAGCATTTATATTTTGCGTAATTATAAGTTTAAATGTAATTGTAAGAATGGTTTTGTAATGAAGAGGTGTAATCGAGGAAAACGCATAAATATACCAATGACGGCTGAAGAAGGCTGTCAGAAAATTTTGTTTTGTAATGCCGGAATCACATAGCCCCGACGAGCATAGCACGACACGACAAAAACCGCAACCACGACCATTTTCAATGTGACTGCTCGAATTTACAGCCCGACAGTTTACTGACGCGATAAAACGAGTAGAATTACTCGGATCCATTTAGAAGGCGCTGATGAACTACGCTAGTTGCAAAGGCGGTGGTCAGACTGGTAATTTGGAATACATGATGGTGACAAAGTTTTATAGCGAATACATACAATTTCATTTTACAAGGTTGTACAATCTGTGCGTCGTGCCGCACGACACGACAAAGAATAGCAATTAATTTCTAATCCGTAACTGCTGATCGTACGACAGAATTGTCGGGCTTACGCCAGATCTATCGTGTATTTCATTGGTTGTTTAGTTTCAAGTGTTGTGTCGTGCTTGCGGTGTCGTACTGGTCGGGGCTATGTGATTCAGGCAAATTCTGCACGTGATATTATAGGCTTAATTTTGTTGCATGTCCGCGCCAGTCACCGTTGGTTCCTTCCAACCCCCCCCCCCCCCCCAACCACCCTTCACCAACCCTTCATCGCCTTTTTTCTCTCTTCGAAACACCCTCGTCAGGCATTCAGTAGCCAAGGCAAGTATCACGGCCAGTAAGTAGCTAGGTGTGAAGAAGAGAGGGAAATAGTGCGCGGTGCACATACGAGTTTGACCTCAAGATCACACGCAATATCTCACCATAATGACAGGAAATAATTTCTTCTATTTTGGCGAAAGACAGTGAATGGGATCTAAATTTTTGAGCTTCACTCATTCTAGTTTATAGTTGAAATTTCTTATTATTTCTGAATATAGTATTGTCGAATAATTTATCGTAATAATATATTTGCTATTATGTTAAATCGTGCAATATAAAAGTGAATGGTCACACAATGGCGATAAAACTGTTTTAACGTTTTGTACCACGTTATTATATCCTAAATCATATACTTTATAAATATTTTTAGTTATAGGCTATTCATGGTAAACTAAGCACTTTTTAAGGCCCTTACAAAAGGCGTTAGTCCCTAATAAATGTATTTTATTGCAGTCTCATACGTTAAGTTTTGAGAGTGATGAAATGTATACACTGCGTTTATTAGTCATATTGCAATGTTTACGTTAAAAAGTGGCGGAAAGGTAGAAATTAATTGAAAGGAAAAATTTAGCAGGGCCTTAAAAAGTGCTCACTTTACCGTAAACAGCCTGTAGTTAATTAAAGTCGTACATTTGATCACGAACGCGGCTACACTCAGGTAATAAATATTAACAGTGTAAATAATAGGGTGTGTTTTCCTTTATTGATTCATTGTTTTGGTGAAGCTGGCTTATGACACTGCTATACTGTTACATTGTTATACATAAAAAACAATTATTATTATTTGTTCTAAATTATATTTGACTCTGAATACGATTTGAACTGATTTAAATGGCAATGAATACAGATTGAACTACGTCCTATTGATGTATATCTGAAAATAAGTCAAAGTCAATAATAAACAATCAAAGCAATCAGATGAATTAGTATTTCCAAACAGTCTTGAAACAGTAGAAATTTCCGCTGGACGAGGTGACGTTTCAGACTATTTTATCTCTACGATTAGCGTGACAAATGAGGTATATGACCGAAATGTTCGCATTAATTACTTTTATTTGATGTTGACAAAAATTTAGTGGTTTCCCACAAAGCGACGTAAATAAAATTTATGTCGTTTTGAAGACAGAACACGACGGCATAGATGAGCTCATCATTACGTCCACGCTATTTCAGTTACCACACGGCCATTTATAAGATCATTAATAATACTGATAATAATATCACGTTGTCCATTGAAGTATTAACGATAGAGCTGCTCAGCTGCCCCCTCCCCTTGTGTGGAGCGTAGGTGTGGGACAGATTCTTACAATACAGGCTTAATATGTTGAAAAAAAGTTATTAAGTGAAATACTTAGAACTGTTAAGAAACGTACACGGCAAAATATTAATTGTAATGTATCGTTTCCTTATAAAATAATCTGGCTTACAGCAAAAGTGGCAGGAAATCTATATTTTTATCTAAGCCAGTAAGTACTTTTCGATGCGTATCCTGATACAAAACTGATAGAATTATTCCGTCAAGGGCAACATTTCTGCTGCCAGAAGTACTTACCTGGAAGTTCCAAATTAAATTTATGTTTAGGCCTAACGTAAAAAAAAAAAAATGTGTTGCTAGTAGACTAAGTCTAAAGAATTGGATAACTAGCATATGTTAAAAATTTATTTAATTTAAAAATATGATCGCAAAAGAAAGTTTTCACGAACAAAATGTTTTACGTGTTATGCATGGTTTACAAAAGTTACGACAGATTATATAGCGTTTACTGATACGAACGTTCATTCGTATCATTTCCTCACTCGATAATTCATACCCTTTACTTAATCGCTTTCTAACTTTCCTATCTAGTCATCTCGTTATGCCTTTCTACTATGGCTGTAAAGCTGTATTAAGCATTTCATGTATACACATCAGCTAGCATCTATTGTATTTCAAAAAAGTTACAAACGATGACCCTTGGATAAAATTTCGTACATAAGTTCAATCTATAAGAAAAGTTGTGTTGGAATCATTAATCATATCGTTTCTGCTACGAAAGCCCGTTGCTAGGATAGTTTCTGTGTCCATAGCATATTCACACCTGTATTGTGTTACACCATTAACAAAGAAATGGTAATTTTACATACAAACAAACTATAATATCTCTCGGGGGAAAAAGTGAAAACCACTAGTTTCCAAAGAAGAGACCGTTTCAGCATTTGTGTGTGTGTGTGTGTGTATATATATATATATATATATATATATATATATATATATATATATATATATATATATATACACACACACATATACATACACACACCGTCATTATAACTGTTGAGTGCGAGATGCCAAAAAAAGAACAAGATATTTGTGCGAATACATCTATAGTCGCACCTCTACATTTTAACATTCTCTATTGTTTACTATTGTTTTAAAATTGTAAACTAATGCGTATTTTAACTTAGAGATTTCTTAGTCTTCATTCGCCGGAAATATGAAAAATAATTCATGTTACAAGACTACATAAGCTGGGGCACTTTTAATGCCCCCCCCCCCCCCCCCGGTTGATGTGTCTAGTTTATGCGGGCGCAGAATATTCAGAGGTCAGCCATACACACTAAACTAAACTTGAACTTACACCAATACAACAGGTCATAATATGAAAATTCAGAACATTTTTCATTCTAATTTGCAGTCGCAAACTTCTGCGCCATAGAGGAGGGTTTATGCTGTGGATTCAGTAAGATCGAGCGGCGGAAAATATCGCAGTGGTATATATATATATAATCACTATAACAGTCAGAAGTGACAAGTATGGGAGGGGGATAGGTATTTCAAGGAGGACAACTGGTGTGGCTGTACAACCCCCAGAGGAGAAAAGGGTGCTGCCCGAGGCTACAGAAAAGTTGGGAAGGCCCCCACAGGATTCTGAATAAGATAAATGATGTGGTAGGCCTATCTCGGATTTGTCGTCACGACTCTCGGGCGAGGCAGAAGACTGTCCACATCGACCGTCTGGCACTCTACGAAGGTCCGGATGTTGAAGTGTCTGTTCGGGACGAACATACTTGAGAAGCGGTCAGTGTTGCATGTCACTGCCCGGTGTTTCCTTCGCGCGGGAAGGCACCGAGAGCTGAAGGCCAAGTTTGCAATGTTAGACGAAGCGAGCGGCCTATCATAAAGGACGCCGCCGGACACGCCGATAAACTTATCGCAGCTCGCGCCTCGCTAACCCTGAGAAGCTCAAATTTCTCTATTTATAGGCTGTTCACGGTAAAATGAGCGCTTTTGAAAGCCCTGATTCAGATGTACTTGTGTATTGTTCCGTTTTGTGTAAAATTAACATTGCCATACACTCTATCGCTTTATTCATGCGTCGGTCAAGTGAAAATGTGAAATTATTAGAAAAGTAAATATTTTACAAACCTGCTAATTTTTGCACTTCTATGCATAAAAAACAGAAAGAGAAAGAAATAATTTAAACCATCTGAAATGGTTACCAACACTTTTAATTCGACGTTGAGATATGGAACTACTTTCCATCCTTCGTTACCAACTTTACAAGGCGCATTTCACTCAGTGTACCCGTTAAAGTTTATGGGGGCAGGAGCAGTGGCTTTTTTCTAAGGTTGATTCCAAAAGTGCTCACTTTATCGTGAACAGCCTTTATCACGCAGGAATGTCTTTATCACCGTTACTTTTCCCAGAACAACTTGAATAGCAGAGAACGTTCTAGACGGCACCTTCCTCAAGTATAAATACCACGTGCGGGCCTGTGACATAGCTAATTCAGTCTAGCTTAAACAATTTAATCTAGCTTAGGCTTTTACTAATATTACAATATATTAAAATTAATGGAATTTCAAATAATAATAGTAAAATGAAATATTAAAAAAATTAATATATAAAATGAAAATAAAAATAAATACAAAAAATACAATATACAAAACAATTAAAAGAAATTATTAAATAATTAAAATATATTGTGTTTTATATGTTACAAACACCATTATTTACTTGCAATAACGCACCGACCTGATAGTCTGTTTCAGGTCGGGAAGAAGACGATCCTCGTTGAAGAGAAGACGAAAGAGGGAGGGGGGGGGGGGCTCTGCTTTGACGAGGGCCTGGCAGACTCTGGTCCCAAGGGCCCCACCCTATTGTTTTTGTTACTAACACGGGATTTTTTCCTACGTCACAACGCTCTGAAACGATAAAACCTACCCCGAGGGTTGCTCCCGCGCGATTAGGGACTCACCGACACACTACACGCGAGATTAAATAGCTCACTTGTATACAACATAACAACACGTTAGACAGACAACACGACACTCACATTCACTTCAGCCGGGAGGCTGGAAGGGAGCTTCACTCCCCCGCCGACAACATAATCATGTAAAATTACATAATAATGGCCACCAAAACAAAAACAGCCTAAATGTGGGCCCGGTGCCCCACACCTACACTGACACGGCCCCCGTCCGCGGACCCTATGATTAGTCCAAGTGTCGGGTGGCAATTGTTTTTACAAACACCCAGTGAGTTATGGGAGCTGCAGCTCCCGGTCTCAAGTCGCACGTGTCATTCCGATGGGATATGAGGGTCGGCGGCGGCTGAGGTGGGGTTGATTAAGAGACGAGAGTTTGGCGTCTCGTGCGACCCTTAAGATGAGTGTGTAGTGAAAAATTTCTTGTGAAATCGTTGTTTGCGCGTATTCGCGTATCTCGGTAAATACATGTTCTGTAAACACGACCTTATGCTAGAAAAGGTAAAAAAATACTATTATCTATGAGACTATGTTTTTTACTTTTAACATATGGAGTACATTCACGGAGAAAAAAATTCGTGAAAATGTTCAAATATCCCATTTCTGAAGCTTGCCTACGCAGCTTCCTTAAGCGGCAAGAGAAAAGTACAAACATACGGACGTAGTTTACCTGTGGGCTTTCATTGAATGTAATAATATCCCACTGTTACAAATCTTATTTGCACAGTACAGGACCACGACGGAAACACTGCACGTCTTGCGCGTAGGAGCGATAAGGCGCTAGGTGTGCGTGTTTGTGTCGCCCGTATCGCTCCCTCGCTTCAGACCTTGGACGCGCAGGTTCACACTCCTCTTAAGCGACAGTTGGGCAATTCCGGAGCGGTGAGGGACGACTGACTGCAGCGATCTGCGAGAGTGCGTCGGCGATCTCGTGTGCAGTGAAGAGAGGGACTGATCTGCGGGACTGTGGACTGGATGCGTGAGTGAAAAGACATTCGGGACGATGGAAATGGACGGTTTTAACTAAACGTGAGGAAATCATTGGAGCAGTTTAATGGATATTAGCAAGAGTAAATACTTCGATGAAGACTTTAATTGAAATGGAGTTATTAACTAAATATTGCGCTCAAAAAGGATAATAAGAGTTCACAGGATGCCCAGACTGGTATATGACAGATATTTGACTGTTTCTAGAATTGAGCATAAATATAGTTATTGAATTTCGTTCTCTTATTTTTATTAAGACCTCCAGCCCTCACGAACTCGTATACGCGCCTCAGGCATTCTTGTAACACTGTGCTACCACCATCAAAATGAGAATTTATGTAACCAAGCACATGTCTGTGTATGTATGCAACAAATCAGTTTTAATGCTGAAGTAGTAGGATAATAGAACCTTAACTTTATATATCTTCGGTAAGGATTAATAATTTCCCTTATTCGAAGTTATAAGGCCTGACTTACACATTGAAGTCTTAAGGTGCAAGTTAGTAGTAAAACGATGGTATAGGCTTTTCGTAAACTGAGGAATTTTGAAAGCCCTGCTTAAGATCTACTTGTATGCACGTTGGCTATTCTTCCGCCATATGTAAAATTAACATTGCCATGAGCCTCATCAATTTATTCACGCGTCGGCCAAGTGAAACTGCGAAAATATTAGAACAGTTAATATTTTACAAATCTGCTATTTTTACACTTCGAAAACGAAGGAAATCATTTAAGTTGCCACAAATGGTTACCTAACACCTTTTATTCGACGTTAAGATACGGAACTATTTTCCATCCATCGTTACCAACTTTACATGGACGCATCTCACTCAGTGCGCCCGTTAAAATATACGCAGGTAGGGGCAGTGGCTTTTTTCTAAGGTTTTTCAAATGTGCTCACTTCATCGTTAACAGCCTTTAACACTTTTCGTTCAACTTTAAGGTTGAAGTAAAACAACTGCCTATGGAGCACTGCACCCGACTATACAAAGTCAAGAACTCATAAATAATGTATTAGTACAGACACCATAAAAATGACCGAAATGTGTGATTTATGCTGTACATGAAAGAAGAATGTATACATTTTACGACAATATAAAATATTATTTTTAATGTAAAAAATTATCGATTAAAATAGTCTGTATTTTTTTAAACCAAATTTAAGCATATTTCCATTTTGGATGCTTCAGAAAGCGGAATTGGCAAGAAAATATTTGTCATGGAATATCGTCATAACGTTTACTATGATTGTGTGTAAGAAAATTGTAATAATAATGTAGGAAATAATTTTTATAGTTGATTTTATGTGCGTCCATTTGTCACAAACATTTATAGCTGAATCTGACGTAAGTAAAGTTAATCATAAAATTGATATGATATATTGTTACTAAGATTTTATTACACATAATCACAGTAAATATGATGACAATCTTCCTAGAAGAAGAATTTCTTGTAAATTCTGCTTTCCGATGCATCCATAACGGAAATGCGCTTAAAGTTCGGTAAAAATGCGGACTCGATCGATTAATATTTTACATTTAAAAAGTATATTTTAGTAAAATATTTTATAATGTTGCAAAATATATACATTCTTCTTTTGTATACAGCATAGATCACACTTTTCTGACATCTTTATGTTGTCTGTACTATATTAATACGAGTTCTTCACATTGCAAAGTCAGGTGTAGTGCTCCGTAGGCAATTGCTTTATTTCAACGTTAAGACGTGGAACTATTTCCCCAGCTGTCGTTACCAACCTTACTAGCCGCATGCCAGTTCAGTGTGCCCGTTCAAATGTATACTGGTACGCCCCTAGTGACGTTTTACAAAGGTTGATTTTTAAAGTGCTCCAATAATCGCGAATTGCCTAAAGGCTGTTCACGATAAAGTGAGCACTTTTGAAATCAACCTTAGAAAAAAGTCACTGCCCATGCCTGCATATACTTCAACGGGCGCACTGAGTGACATGCGCCCGGTAAAGTTGGTAACGATAGATGGAAAGTAGTTCCATATATAAACGTCGAATAAAAAGTGTTAGGTACCTAACCATTTGTGATAATTGAAATTATTTATCTAGCTTTCGGTTTTATTTAATGCATCATTGTGTAAAAATTATCAGAAATATAAAATGTCTACTTTTTAAGTAATCTCATAGTTTCACTTGCCTGACGCATGAATAAGGTGATGAAGCCCATGGCAATGTTAATTTTACATAGGGCGGAATAATACACAACTCGCATACAGGTAGATACTAGGCAGGGCTTTCAAAAGTGTTCATTTTACCGTGAACAGTCTATATGAGTGTGTGATGTAAAGGGGGGAGGGAGGAGGTTGTTGTTCAGATAACACGGCGGACACCCTCTCGATGCGCCACTGGTCCACTCACACACACGCCTCGTCACGTGTTTGTTAGCCCAATGGAAGAGGGGTGGGGGAAGGGAGCTGCAGTCTCCACGACCGCTACTCGGCGGGAGGCTGCAACCTGAACGCTCGCGCCATGAACTCGCCTGGGCATTGCTCCCGAAGCACGCCGTGTTGCGCGTCAGCCGGTTTGAACGCAGTCCTTCACGGCACGCCGCGCCGCTTACAACCGCCTCGCGCACGCTCTGTCCACCGCTTCCGAAAACTCCTGCTCAGTCTTCCTTCCTTTTCGTCCCTTCTGTCGGTCCTTCCGACTAAGGCTCCTATGTACTTGAACGTTTTCTGTGAAATCGTTGTTTGAGCGTAAGCGCGTATCTCGGTAAATAAAAGTTCTGGAAATATGATTTTTCGTCAGAAAAAAAAAATTCTATGGCCTTATTTTTTTGCTTTTGTCATATTCAGTGTATTCCAGGAGAAAAAAAAACCGTGAAAATGGTCAAATTGCGCACTTTTGAAGCTTGCCCATGCAGTTTCCTTAAGTGGCAAGAGAAAAGTACAAATATACGGGCGTAGTTTAATCTGTAGGTTTCATCGCGTGTAATAAAACCCCACTGTTACAGATCTAATTTTCACAGTACAGCGTCACGGCGGAAACACTGCACGTCTTGCGCGTAGGAGCGATGAGGCACTAGGCGCGCGTGTTACTGTCGCCCGTATCGCTCCCTCGCTTCTTGACTTTGGACGCGCAGGTACATAGTCCCCTTAAGGATAATGGTGCACGGAAATCGTATATTTATATAATTTTTTGTCACAATTTGTTCTACAGGTAATTTTTCGAAATTTTTGGTTCGACAAGATGTAATTACATCACCTTATTACATGGTTAAAAATTCATTGCGTTCGTTATACTCGGAGCTCTGATTGAAGATAAGAAAAAAAAATCCTTTCATTTCTTCCATCAGTGCTCCGAGAATAATGAAGGCAGTGAAAATCTGACATAAAAAGGCGTTGAAAATTATTATTTACGTCTTGTCGAGCCAAAAATTTCAATATACTATTTGGAAAACTAGTTGTATCGAAAATCGGGTAAATATATTGGTTTCATACACAATTTTACTTAAAGCCAATGGAGCACGAAAGCAGCATATTTACCCGATTTTCGTTATAACTTATTTTTCATAAAGTTTATCGAAATTTTGGCACAAGAAGTACATATTAATTTTTAACAACTTCTTGCAATGTTAAATATTCACTGCTTTTATTATTCTGTGAACCCTGATGGTAGATGAGAAAAAATATATATTCTTTCTATTATCCACCAGTGCTCCGATAATACTAATGGTAGTTAATATTTATCAATGTAAGAAGGTGTTCAAAATCATTCTTTATGTCTTGTCGTGCCAAACATTTTGAAAAATTCTCTGAAAAACAACTTCTGACCAAACTTAAGGTAAATACGCGGCTTTCGGGCATCATTGGCCTAAAAAAAAAAAAAAAAAAAAAAAAAAAAAAGCTTCAAGGTCAAGAAGCGAGGGAGCGATACGGGCGACACTAACACGCACGCCTAGTGCCTCATCGCTCCTACGCGCAAGACGTGCAGTGTTTCCGCCGTGACGCTGTACTGTGAAAATTAGATCTGTATCTGTGGGGTTTTATTACACGCGATGAAACCTACAGATTAAACTACGTCCGTATATTTGTACTTTTATCTGCAGGAAACTGCATAGGCAAGCTTTAGAAATGCGATATTTGACCACTTTCACAAATTCTTTTCTCCAAGAATACTCTTAATATGACAAAAGTAAAACAGAATAGGGGCACACATAATTGTGTTCTATCTTTTCTGGTAAAAGTTGTATTTTCAGAACATTTATTTACCGAGATACGCGTACTCGTGCAAAGAACTATTGCACAAAAAACGCGGGGGTCCATCACACTCTTAAGAAAGCATTGCAATGGCGAGAATAAATAGGCTTCTTGCGTGTAATTTCTTTACTTATTTATATGCAAATTCAGCAACTTTACTTTAAATAATATCATAGACGTCATGTATGTGTAATGCATGATTTTTTCGTTAGGTTTACACTTAATAGTTCTCAACTGGTGTTTCAAACCTAGTTGGCCGACATATTTTAATGTCTGCCATATTTATTTTTGGTTCACAGTAGTACGGAATTGCTGTTATAGTCTGTTCGCGATTTCTTGACACTTTTTGAATCAAGCCTTTGAAAAATCATCCCATGTAAGACGTGTTTAGTTATTTTCAAAATATACTATGCATCACAAACGTTTTATACCTACTTCTGTTAACATGAAAAATATCTTATTATTCGTTCAATTGAAGTTTCTACCGGTATTTTATATGTTAATAATTATTATTCATTTAAACTAAATACAAAGAAAAACAGTGAGAAAACATGTGAGTTTGTAGTGCCTATAGGCTGTTCACGGTAAAGTGAGCAATTTTTAAGGCCCTGCTAAATTTTTCATTTCAATTAATTTCTACCTTTCTGCCACTTTTTAATGTAAACATTGCATTACGACTAATAAACGTAGTGTATACATTTCTTCACTCTGAAATGTTGACGCCTGAGACTGCAATAAAGTATATTTATAAGGGGTTAATGCCTTTTGGAAGGGCCTTAAAAAGTGCTCACTTTATCGTGAACAGCCTATAGTGAGAAGTACTTATAATGTAAAATATAATTACAGCTGAGTACGCACGAATTCGGTGCGTTGTCCCTTGGTGTAATTTTCTAGACGTAGTTAAGCATACTTTGCACGAGGCGGAGGAATATATTGGAATTAGAACGTTAGCGAGGTTTCAGAAAAGTGTGAAGTAACCGTTAACGGACTATACTCTTGGGCCAGAACAGAAAATATTCAATGCTAGGGAAAGATGATCTGCGGACTGCAGATTGCAAGTCTTTGAATACGGCGAAAAGTGTTGCGAATAATCTCGCCTGTTATTAAACCTAATGTTAATAGCGCACTGAAAGTTTATAGGCTTTTCACGGTAAAATGAGCATTTTTAAAAGCCCTGCTTAAGATCTAGTTGTATACACGTTGTGTGTTCTTCCGCCGTATGTAAAATTAACATTGCCATGGGCCTCCTCACTTTATCCATGTGTCGGTCAAGCAAAACTGTGAAATTATCAGATAAATAAATATTGTACAAATATGCTCATTTTTACACTTCGATGCATTGAAAAATACAGAAAGCGAGATAAATAATTTAAGTTATCACAAATCGAACCTAACTCTTTTTGTTCGACTTAAATATACGGAACTACTTTCACTTCCTTCGTTACCAACTTTACTGGACACATGTCACTCATTGCGCCTGTTAAAATGTATGCCGGTAGGGGCAGTAACTTTCTTCTACGGTTGTTTTCAAAAGTGCTCACTTTATCCGGAACAGCTTTTACCTTATATTCCATTAGGGTGCTGAGATGATATATGATCACCGGCAATTCAGGTGACGAAAATGACGAACAGCAGGGCACACACACCCGTCGAGAAGGTTCGGGTCGACCCCGGTGGACCACCAGTAAAGGCTGTTCACGATAAGGTGAGCACTTTTAAAATCAACCGTAAAAAAAGTCACTGCCCCTGCGTGCATATATTTTAATGGACACACTGAGTTAGTTGGTAACGAAGGATGGAAAGTAGTTCCATATCTTAACGTCGAATAAAAAGTGTAAGGTAAACATTTGTAATAACTTAAATTATTTCTTCCACTTTCTGTTTTTTTTTTTTTTTTTTTTTTTTTTCAATGCAGCGAAGCGTGAAAATTAGCAGATTTGTAAAATATTCACTTCTCTAATAATTTCACAGGTTCTTTCGACCGACGCATCAACAAAGTGATGAGGTACACGCAATGTTAATTTTATATAAGTTGGAAGAATACACAAAGTACATACAGGTAGATCTTAAGCTGGGCTATCAAAATGCCCAGTTTACCGTGAACAGCCTGTAGGCACTCCAAACAGTAAGCACTCCACGGGCATCGCTGTGCACCAACCTGGGACATGTCACGGCAGCTGGGGATACGCCTGTGTCCACCAGTACCATATCCAGACTGCTAGCAGCGCGAGGTCTGTCGTCGTGGCATCCCTTGCGACGTCCGCCATTACGACCTGAGCATCGCCGAGCATGTGATCTTCTGCCGGGAACGGGCAGCAATGCAGCTGGCGAATTGGCGACGAGTGGTGCTCACCGACGAATCACGGGTTTGTCTGGATACAGGCGACCGCTGAGTTCGAATCTGGAGACGTCCTGTCCAGCGCCATCGTCATCCACGGTTTCTCTGCAGGGCGGCACACCGCCCCAACGAGAGGTGTGTTATGGATGGGCCTTAACAGTACATCCAACTCCGAAACCGGCCCCACGCCTTCGAAGTAAAACCAGGACGCCAGGGATTGCGTCAAAACAGTGCGACGAGGATAGCCCCCTCCACCAACCAGGGAAAGAGGCCAGCTATGTCAAAAAGTTAAAACGACGCACTGATATAGGCCGACGCGAGGCGCGGCGCCTTATCTTTCCACGACCGGCCCGACTACAGGGAAGATCGTGGTCATGAGTGTATCCGCCTTCCGACTCCATCCGTACAGCGAGATACAGCCTCCGGCATCAAGATTCAGGTGGGGGCTGTCCAAAGATATAAAGAATTATGACGTGCGGTGTACTTAACTTAAATTATAATAATAACGTAATATTCATTTAAAGTATCTCCCCGTTACAGCCTCTCTTTCAATATTGTATTGTCTGTGTCTCACATATCATGAATAAAACCCCTCATTTACATTTCACCTCTACCATCTATAGTTACGACCCCTAAACCCCCTAGTTTATAAATAAAATGTATTGTCCATATTTTTTATTTATAGCAGGTGCCATAGTGAGGGGTGTCATTTACTACGATTCCCGCGCCACACTGGCGGTGGTTGAATGAAACCCTGCCTACATTGCGGATCGGTGACGGCGTGGCGATAAGGCCCGGAAATTCTGTGACAATGCGCGCTCCCCCTTCCTGATGCAACTCGACAACCCCTTTTTCCAGCAATAAAATGCCAGGCCTCACACAGCACGGGTATCTCTGAGGCCTACCTTCGTGATGTCAACATGCTTCCGTGCCCCAGTAGCAACGTTGGAAATTGTTTCGACAAGGTTGGCAATATTTTATAGATTGTTATTTATAAGGGATGAATCCATTAGGACGCTTTGCACGTAAACCAAGTAAACACGAAGAGAAGAGCGCGAAAGTAAAATTTAATAAAGATAATTATGTCTCCTCAATGCGGACCCGCGTTTAGCACACACCCTGGCCGACGAATTTTTTTGTAAGGGATTAGCTGAGGGGGAAGAGAAAATGGGGCAGTAAAAAAATACGTGATGCTCCTCGGAGTGTTTTAGTTATTCTGACATATTCTCGTTCTTCGCGTCAGTCACTCTTCCATTCGACCGGAACTAAGAATCGCTCCTCACGTCTTCCGTAAAGACCTTGTTGCTTCGGGCGTGTAGTCCATTCGCAGTTTCTTCACACTTTATCACGTATTACGAATTTCAAAACAATAAAGTAACAGGGTATCTGCTCTAACCTGCTCTACGCCTGCAGTTTGTACGCAGGACGACAATGCTTAAAAGCGAAAGAACGATTGATTCGTGCCATTACTACCCCAGAGTTTCTGTGCCACAAACGATAGTTCCAAGAAGGCATGTGCTCAATACGATCTAGCCCTTCCCAACAGTAGGACCGAATGCATCCGGTACGATACATGCCATAGTGATCACACAGGAACAGCCAGACACAAAAACGACTTACTGAATTCCAACCCAATGGGGGTTTTACGTCGAGTACCATTTGAATGTAAGTGCTGCTCTCTACAAATCTTAACTGCAAGACATCATCTTAGGGCGAATGGTTCTCGGGCGACAAATAATATCGATCAGTCGTCAGATCACGTGCGGGCACCTGCGCTTACACAGCTGAAAAAGAAAAGTATGCTCTAAACAGACGCACTATCGCATAAATATACAGAATATTCAGAAACACAGGGCACAAAATTTGGACCAATAGTAACACAAAAGCCCTATACACATATTGGGAAACGGATTTTTATATCAAATAATTGTGTTCTAAGTTGCGATGTAGAACGCCTGGAGAACAAGTCGTTGTAGGACATGTACACGCGTGTAGGACATCTTGCATAGTCCGTAGGCGCACAAAAATTAATTGATACATACATAGTTTCGCGCTCCTAAGTTTTATGCAACTTATACTACACGCATGATTGTAAAGGCTGTTCACGATAAAGTGAGCACTTTAGTAATGAAACTTAGAAAAAAGTCACTGCTCTTTCATGTGTATATTTTAATTGGTGCAATGTGTGACATTCGCCGAGTAAAGTAGGTAACGATAGATGGAAAGTAGTTCCATATCTGAGCGTCGATTAAAAAGTGTTACCTAGCCATTTGTGATAACTTAAAATTATTTCTTTCGCTTTCTGTTTTTTTAATGCATCGATATGTAAAATTGAGTATATGTGTAAAGTATTTACTTGATTAATAATTTTACATTTTCAGTTTGACCGACGCATAAATAAAGTGATGAGGCCCATGGCAATGTTAATTTTAAATAAGGCGGAAGAATACACATCGCGTACACAAGTAGATCTTAAGCAGTGCTTTAAAAAGTGCTCATTGTACCGTGAACAACCTATACCATCTTGTTTTTCAGGCGTTGTATGCCGCAACATTGAACTCAATTATTTGATATAAAAATCCGTTTACCGATATAAGTGGAGTGGGTTGGAAAAAATTAGGCAGCTCTTAACATCGAGGTCTTGAGAGCCGATGAGGGTGAAGTGAGAAGAATGAAGCAACGCTGGAATGCAAGAGCGGGGAAACAGGAGAACCCCGAGAAAGCCCACCGACCAGTGGCATCGTCCAGCAAGATTCCCACGTGGGAAAATCCCGGTGTGACCCCGCCGGGAATCGAACCCGGTTGGTCTAGGTGGGAGGCGAGTAGCCTAGCTCCAGATGTACGTGCACAGGGCTTTTGTGTTTCTATTGGCCCAAAGAAATTATGTCTGGCGTTTGGGCAGTGAGTTTACGAACGTCCTGTAGACGTATTAATATTCACCAGGCGTTTATTAACTTCTAACAGTAGTAATGTTGTTATTGTAAGAATAAAACAATGGTGTAATAGTTCACATGTGAAGATCGTGCGGTTGACCATCTCCGATATCCCTCCCTCCCCTTCCACCATTTATAGGGTTCCCGAAGTCTTATTGTCTCTAAAAGACTTTTAAAATACTACGTTTTGTTTACACTATAAGTTATCGAAGGATGTCGACAGCTAATGCGCTGACGTAGGACAGATACATATGCAAACGATATTTCGATGAAATTGTACTTAATTTAAGAACTTCTCCTAATGTAGCTCATGGTCATTTTTGGTAGTTCTCCTTGCCCTGTTGACTACAAGATCCCGTATTGAGGGAACAGGTTATCGCTAACCATCGCCTGTCGCGCAGGCGGAAAATCTAATGGAACGATAATTAGCAAACTTCCAGATGGTTAAGAAATGAACGGAGCGATCTATAATGCGTAAATTATAATTAGATTGAGAGCCTTTTTTTAACTTATGTCTCGGGCTTACGTGCCATGTTGAATGATTGCTTTTTAATTTATTTCAGTCGTTTAGGTACGCCTTTTTTGAAACGTCGGCTACCCCTATGGAGATATCCTGTAGAACAAACATAAATTCCGAACTTTTGTCAAGTATTTATGACGTAATTAATACAGCATCATTTTGAAAACTACCATTAGATATTTGCCTATAAATAGTCTTTTGACGGTTTATTCACACTTTTTGAATCAAACCGTTGTAAAACCACTCTATGCTTAACGTATTTGGTTGTGTCCTAAGTATTATACATATTATATTATTATGTTATATATTATGTATATAATATATTCTAATTATACATTTTAACAATTTGTAATTTGTCATTAATGTAAATAAAACAGAGAAAAAATAGGTGTATTGGTAATATCTGGTAAGTCACTTTAGCACAACTTTCTGTACTTGCTTAAGCTTTGTATGGATGACGAGGGCGAATATCCTGGAAATAGAACTTTAGCAGGGCTTCAGAAAAGTTGGAAGTAACCGCGAACAACCTATATCCTCAATTAACACACAGCGCGTGCATTAAATCTCGTAACTATATTTTAAACACACACACACACACACACACACACACACACACACACACACACACACACATATATATATATATATATATATATATATATATATATATATATATATATATATATATATATATATATAAGAAAATTATGGCACATAAATGGAAAATTTAACATGGTGCATAGACCCGAGCCTCACATAGGGCAGTTTCAATTGCGCAGATAGACCATAAAAGAGGATAAGGATGATAGTAGAAAATTCAACAGCAGAAGGAAGAAAATTTTTTTAAATCCTGGGTAAGTATAATATTCCAGAGCACCCTAATAATTACACCTCACTAATTGAGTATTTAAAAAATAACACGGCTAGGACTTAAAAACATTCTAAGAACAACAATATCTCCATGTTGGTGAGAGGCAACCTAACTTTTTTTTTTCTTTTCGAATTCACCTTTTAATTTTGCTTTACCTTTAATCCTTTATGTGTCTTCAAATTGTGGGTTTCTCATGCCAAGATGGTGATATTTATAATTGTTATTGTTGTTTTGTCATTTATTATTTTGTCAGCACCGTTTAGTACCGGAAGTCTATGAAGGGATGCAGACGGCAAAATCCTTCAGACAAGATTCACATAGCAGTAGATGTAAAACTTATCCCGCTGGGCAGAAGGCAACTAAAGGCTGTTCACGGTAAAGTGAGCACTTTTGAAATCATCCTATGAAAAATGTCACTGCCCCTGTTCTAATGGCATGCGCCCAGTAAAGTTGGCAACGGTGTCAAGGGAAATATGTTCCTTGTCAAAACATTAAATTTAAAAAGTGTTAGGTATACATTAGTGGATTTTGGAAGTATTTCTTTTGCTTTCTGTGTTTCTTATGCGTGTAAGCGCAAGAACAAGTAAACTTGTAAAATCTTTACTTTTATAGTAATTCCACAGTTCCACTGGACCAACCCATTAATAAAGTAATGAAGCCCATGTTAATGTTAATTTAACGTATGGTGGAAGAATGCATAATGGGTATGCAGTAGAGTTTAAGCAGGGCTTTCAAAAGTGAGACTAGTACAGCTCGCCCCTTGTTATAACTGGTCATTCATTACCTTAATTAATTAAATGATTGTACTCATCTGGTAGGCGAAATTACTGTGTTTTATTACGCGAGAAAGCATTATAAAGATCCAAACCTCATATTTTGGAAATTTTTTACAACCGAAAATGAGATTTTGAATAACCATAGATAAGTACGTTTCATGAACAGAACTAGGCAGCTTGAAATATGACGGTATAGAAATCTGCACTAATACATGCGCCTATATTAAAAGTCTCTGAATCAATAGATCTGAACGATAAACATTTCTTTATTCACTGTACGATAACACTTAGGCCTATAGACTGGTCACGGTAAAGTGAGCACTTTTGAAATCAACCTTAGAGAAAAGTTACTACTCCTTTCAAAATATATTTTAACGGGCGCACTGAGTGGCATGCGCCCAGTAAAGTTGGTAATGACGGACGGGAAATAGTTCCATGTGTTAACGTCGAATTAAAGGTGTTAGGTATATATCTGCAATAACTTAAATTATTTCTTTAGTTTTCTGCTTTTTTTTAACGCACATAAGTGTAAGAATTAGCATACATGTGAAATACATACTTTTCTAATAATTTCATTTTTTTACTTAACCGACGCATGAATAAAGTGATAAGGCACGTCGCAGTGTTAATTTTACATAAAGCGGAAGAATACACAACGCGCGTGCATGTAGAACTTCAGCAGGGCTTTCAAAAGCGCTCAGTTTACCGTGAATAGCCTATAATCTAAATTATACAAATAGCAGGGCTTTGCTACTTGCCCCTGTGGGTTGCCGCATAACAAGAAAAACAGGAGATTTGAAGCGAAACGAGGAAATGAGTTTCCAAATGAAACAGCACTTGCTATACAAGGAAATTCGACGTTGTCACTAAATCACATATGTTTCGACACCAACGTCGTAATATCTTGTAAACTGAGAACGTTAAAATCATTCATGCATCCAATCTGATCTGATGAATATTTCCCACTTTAGATTCAACGGGTGCAAAGTTGCAGGGGTGTACACGCAATTTTGTCGTAGGGAGGGTCCGAAGAAAAGAAGTTGTAAGTTAATCCATCAGTCGCACAGGAAAAATAATTAAAACAAATGACTTTACAAGGCAGTAGGTATATGCACTGTAGTCTATTCGCGGTTTCATCACAGTTGTTGAATCGAACGTCGGAAACAAATCAATCCATGTATGACGTGTTGGTTATTTCCTAAATATGTCACCTATCATTAGCTTTTTTTACGTTTCTTCGCATCTTATTTTTGTTAACTTAGACTTTTACTCATATATATATATATATATATATATATATATATATATATATATATATATATATATATATATATATATATATATATATATATATATAAGATTTCATTTCCAATTAATGTGGTTAAAACAGGGAGTATATAGGTGCGTTGGTAATGCCTAGTAAGAAACAGTTCTTTTGCAAAATATTATTACACTGAATGCGCACATATGTGATGTTTTGTCCATTTGATGTAACTGTCTACAATCCGTTATCCTAACCTCTGTTTCTAAGAGACGGAAGAATATCATGGAAGTAGAACTTTGTCAGGGCTTCAGAAAAGTGTCAAGTAAACGTGAATGGATTATATGCTTAAAACGGGGTTGAGTGTAACATTTACAAGGTGCAAGGTGAATAGTGGTTGGCACCAGTGTAAAACAATCATAGGCTGTCCACTGTAAACTGATCATTTCTGAAAGATGTGCTTAACATCTACTTGTATGTACATCGTGTATTCTTACACTATATCGTTTATAATTAACATTGCTATGGGCCTGATCACTTTATTCGTGCGTTGGTAAAGTGGAACTGTAAAATCATTAAGAAGTAAATATTTTACCAAATTTGCTAATTATTACACGTAGATGTATTTAAAGAAACGAGGAAAAAAAAAAAAATCATTTCAGTATTCACAAATGTTAATCAAACAATTTCAATTCGACATTAAGCTATGCAATTACTTTCCCTCCAGCACTGCTAACTTCACTGGGCATACACCACTCGGCGTGCCCATTGAAATATATGCAGGTAAGGACAGTGGTATTTTTCAAAGGTTGATTTCTAAAGTGCTCAATTAACTGCGGAAAACTTTGGGCTATTTAATTAACTTCCCCATAGATCTACCTATAGGCCGTTAACGGTAAAGTGAGCACTTTTGAAAAGCATCTCATTTGGAATAATAGTCAATAAATATATTTTATTTTAGTCTTAGATTTTAACTTCCGAGATCGATGGAATATGCACACTGTGTTTATTTCTTTCATGGCAATATTTATTTTAAAAAGGTGGAAAATGATAAAAAATATGGCTTAATGGAAAAAGTAACTAAGACCTCAAAAGTGCTGACTTGATCGCGAACAGCCTGTATAGTGTAGCGGCACGAGTGTGCCAGTGGAAGGACAGACAAGACTGACCTGCAGCAGCGAGAGGAGGACAGCGGCGCAGAGGCGGGACAGCGGGCGGTCGAAGCGCATGGTGGCGGGAGATGCCGCGTTGCTACACCGGCGACCAGCAGGCGTCCATCACACGCAACGTACGAGGCAACAGCGGGAGCAGGATGGCGACTGGAACCCGCGTTCACCTGTGCCCGCCCGCCTGCCCGCTCGCGATCCTCACTGGGTCGCCGCCTCGGGCTGCTGCGTCTTCCCCCTCCCCTCCTCGCCCCACCCTCATAATTATCCCCCCCCCCCTCGCAACAACGTCTACTTCCTCTTCGCTCTTCCGCATCTACCGCAACTTTCCGGAATGATCGTCCAGTGCTGGAAATTTAGCTTTTTATACCCGCCAAATCTAGCTTCTTCAAAGGTCCCTTTAGCGGTGTTAATGTTTGCACCCAGTTTAAATAGTTTAAGTAGAGCTTTCGTACGTAAGCTTTATTTTTGTCAACATAGATAAGTATTAAAATTAAAATTAAATTTAAATTAGAATTAAATAATTAAGGTTAGAATTAAAGTCATAGTATGATGTGCAATACCTATATTATAAAAAAAAAAATGTATAACATATTTAGAATATACTAAGTTGTAAAAATTACCAATTGTAAACCAGCCTTGGGCTGAATTTGGTCTCAAATAAATAAATTAATAAATTAATTAATATATATAAATTGTAGCTGTTTTTTTTTTCAGTGTGAGTAAAACAGCTCCTGGATTCAATTCAAACATTATAACTGTGACGAGTATGTTTCCCCCTCTTCTGAGGATGTAGAAATTAACCCCAATTATCCAGAGCAAATCACACACACACACAAGATGTCCCATTTATGTTGACCACCCACAATAATCGTGTTTCACACAAAGGTTGTATAACTAGAGGGTGGAAATAATTCTTGCTGGGGAGTCAGCCTTATAGCATTATTTAATACTGAAATACGAGTAGCCTACTAACATTAGTACACTGTTATAAATTTCCGCATATTTACGGAATGTTTTACGGAAATGTACAGTGTATATACGGAAAGGCAACCCGTAATGACGAAAAACGGAGTAAAGTCCGTAAATGCAAAATACGGAAAGTCTCTGTATTCCTTTTGGCTTCGAGTTACGGGGACGAACAATGTCGATTCCACACGAAGCTTTCTTCGCCACTGTAACAAGAAAATTATCGTTTCTGCGGCAGTTAAGGTTATCCACACGACTATGGCGTATTCTTTCAAACATTAAAAAATTGCATCATGCGTCTGTAACATTTGGCAACACTAAAAATGAACTAAATTTAATGGAAACTGAATTTTTGCTTTCGTGTTTTCATATATATATATATATATATATATATATATATATATATATATATATATATATATATATATATATACATACACACACACATATATATCAGTTATACCACATTCCAGCGAGATTTGTAGGTGAACCTCTGTGCAGAATGCATCAGTGCGCGCTTGCAAGGATTCCCTGTAGCGAACCTGTCCTTTAAATTAAATGCCTATGCTGATGGCATCACATGTGTCGTTCGTTCAGAGCGGGAAATTACAGAGACGGCAGAATGCCTGGACCTTTTTCGCAGTGTCTCTAATCTGCGAGCGAATGCTAACAAAACTACCGTACTGGAGCTCAGCGCGACCAGCTAGCCATTTGACGACGTTTTTCCCTTTCGGAGGGCCGAAACTATGAAAATATTGGGCACATACTTCCACGCAGACGCCACTCTTATATTGCATTATAATCGGAACATGGCAATAAATAAACTCCGTGCTCGTCAAATAGAAATGAATGATCGTCGTACAAATATTATACAGAGGGTTACTTTAATAAATGTATTCTTACTTGCGAAGCTGTGGTATGTGTCACATATATTCCCACTACCACGTCAACAAAGTGCACAAATGCTACAGATTGTCGGCAGTATGTTGTGGAAATCTTATATATTTAAATTGTCTAGGCCGCAACTTTATCTTTCCTTGCAAGATGGAGACCTGAGTCTTATTAATCACGTTTTGAAGTGTGAGACCTTATATCAGTCTTCAGCAATTGCAACAATTTTGCACCCAGAGGACATTTACGCAGCATTACAGAAAACGATGTGGTCTGAAGTTACACGCACGCCACTTCAATACCGTCAGGCAAAGGAAGCACTCGCAACTCTAGTAGAACACTTACCGGATGGGACAGTCGCATCAGCGAGATATTTGTACATTCGGGCTTCCAACATGTCGGCAGTCATACCATCTGTTGTGAATCGCACCCCAACCATCCGCTGGAGGCGCCCATGGAAAATACTTGCCGATCCTAACCTTTCCTCGGATCTTCGAGCTGCAGCATTCGGCTTCTACAATAATATCGCGGCAACTCAGCAGCGTAAATACAGCATTCACTTGACAGCTGACCCCACATGCCCGCTGTGTGGCAACACCGACACGGTCCTTCATAGGGTAATTTCCTGTGTTTATGCAGCTCCCATCTGGCAGTGGTGTCGCGTACGAGTACGAAAAATAATTCGCGATGAACGTGGATTTTTTCAGCGACACGCACATGCTTCATTGCGATTTCTTCACCTTCCCCTCAGTACGACAAAGAGCTGCGGCCTGGTTCAACGATCTTCATGCGATCGGTTTTTTGGTGGATCGTTCGACACCGGTGACAGTTCAAGACTTTGTCCAGCTTCTTCGTCAAGATAGATGGAACATGGCGCGGCGTGGCACATTACGTCAGTGGTACGGCAATTTTTTATTTTCATTCTGACGTTTACGCCTACAGGAAGTGCGTGTATATTACCGAGGTTGGGTGTACGCCGTGCGCTGCCCACCCCTCGATCCTTACCAGTATACACCTTAATGTTCCAGTAGTAATCGTCGATAGGTGGTAGTGTTATAGGTCAGTGTCCCGTGTCGGGGTGTAAGCCGTGCGCTGCCCCTCACGTTAAATAATTTGTTGTGTGTTCATCGACTTTGTCAGTAAAACCAGTTCACAAAATGTTCATATCGTTTTGTGCCCCCATGTAAGAATTGTGTATATATTTTACTGAGTATTTTGTTATTGTCTCTATTGCGTGTTTGAATGTGTACTGTATAATAGGTTAAGGGTAAACATCTCTGTATATTGTTTGTGACAATAAATTTATCAAAAAAAAAGTTAGAGTCGTGAACAGGTAATTTTTTGACTCGGGTTCAAACCTCACTTAAGTACAAAATATTTTAACTTTTTTAATATCATTTTTTATACATAGTAGAGCACCCACACAACGAAAACTAAAGAGATTATCACTATCTCTTTTTATTTTAAAGGGAAAGTACGAAAACGAACTTGGAAATTAACGGAGAGGTTCTGTGAAATTTACGGAAAGTTCTTTTATGAAAATCAATGTTTCCGAAATTTTATGGAGAGTTTACTGACACTTTTGGATTAATTTTTACCGGCACTTTTCCCCAAAATGAAGAAAATCTGTTTTAAGAGTGTATTTTAAATAGCACGATGTATTTATTGGTTAAAAAATCAATGAAGCTCGTCAATATCTGTTCAGAAAATAAATCACAATGCAGCAGTCTAATAAACAGATAGTTAAAAACCGCCAAAGACATTGGGACTCACAAGGGTTCTTGAGACCCATTACGTGGTGCCTTACGGCACGATTGCGCTGCATATTACAGTACAGTATGGCGTTGACGCTCTGCACTTGATGTAGAGGTGATGTAAACAGTGCAGGTGCCAAGAGTTTCGTACCCCCATTCCAAAGAGGTCACGCTTAGAGGAAACAAAGGAACACATATGACTTTATGACTACTCAATCAGTCATCCGTGTCGTGTGCAGTCGAATACAGTGCATTGCAAGGTGAGAGTTGTAACAGAAATGTACTCCAACAGCGACAAGGTAGAAATGCTGCTCATCTATGGAGAACTTAAGTTAGCAGATGAATGTGCTTGTGTTATTTTACAGTACGGTGTAGTACGTTCAAGCGAGTTGTACTGAAACACGCGCACGCAGTTCTGTTGTTACCATTATCAATAGCTTGGTTTGCTCACTCGTCGTTCATTCTGTTGAAGGTCGGCGTAGTGCTAGTCAGGCGGAGAAACTCTACAGAGAGCGAGATACCCTGACAAGACCCCGACGTATAGACGGATGTCTTCCCGTCTCGTTGAGAAGCTTTGTGAAATAAGTAATTTGGACCCACAGCAACGCAATCGTCGTAGAACTTGCACATATGAAACTGCTGAGGTTGCTGTTCTCGCTGCTGTAGTAGTTAATACACACGTCAGCACACGCCAACTTAAAGCTGAAATTGGTATTCTGAAAATGAGTGTGTATCGCATTCTTGATCGTCATAGGTTCCATCCCTATCATGTTCACTTACACCAAAAATCGCACGGGAATGATTTCCAGAATCGTGTAGAGTTCTGTGAATGGGCACAGCATCAAATTATCGCCAACCCGAACTTTTTTGTATGTTCTTTTTACGGATGAATCGCCGTTCTCCAACTCAGGCCAAGTGAATACGAGGTACATGGATTATTGGGCCGTCGAGAAACCACGAAGGCTTCGACAGGTGGACCATCTGCGTCGATGGAGAGTTAACGTCTGGTTTGGGATGGTTGGCAATAATGTTATAGGCCCTTATTTCATGAATAGCAACAGAAACGCCAGGGAGTATGTCCCCTTCATACAAACAATTCTTCCTAATCTTCAGGAGGAGATACCTCTATGGAACACTATGGTAATAGGGTATCAGCACGATGGACGCCCAGCATAATGCCGTTTAAGCACGTCGTGTTCCTGACCGAAAATATCCAGGTATGTAGATTGGTCGTGGAGGACCAGTTCAGCGGCCTGTTGGGTCTCCTGACTTTAAACCCCTGGACTATATTCTTTGGGGTTACCTCAAAGGCGCTGTCTATTGGGATATTCCAACAACTCCATAGAACATGCAGGAACGTATTGCGCGTGCTTGTAATGTTCTTCAGCAGGCAACACTGGAGGAATCAGTGTTGTCATTCATCCAGCGACTGAACTTGTGTATCGCTGCCAAATATCACCCCTTTGAACATATAATGTCAATATTCTACCCCTCGCAGTGTCCATAAGGATAGAACTACAAACGTGCAGTAGATATCCCACTTTCTGTGTCGTATTTAATATCCGTGTTATGAAAATGTACATTGTGCTACATGTTTAAATAGGTCTTGACGATCTTCATCGAAATTTCGATCAATAGATACACAGTACCATTTAAAAATGGATGTTTAGTACCCGCATCTCACTAATGCTATATGGCTGACTCCCCAGCAGTATTATTTCTCCCTTCCAGTTATACAACTTTTGTATGAAACACTTTTTCATTTGAAGCCCCGGTACGGAGTTATTGTGGGTGGTCAAGATAAATGGGACATTCTGAATATACAGGATTCTCGGAAATCCCCCTTACAAACTCCTAAGACTTGTAAAGGGGACTGAGTAGACGATCTTTTGAACAGGAACACCGTTTCCGTGTTACAACCATTTCAAATCAGGCCTTTTACACATTACCGTCCAGAATACCTGCCCACACATTGATAGCAAATCTGTGCTGGAATCTCTGGACAAGCGTGGTATTAGGGTTTTCGTCTGCCCAGACATCGCTGTTCCTAGTGAATGTACATTCATCTGTGAACACAACGAGACGTGGGAACGGGCTCGTCGGTGCAGCGGTGCAGGAACCACGTGTAGAAGTCAACACGCGGTGCACAATCGGCTGGACCCAAAGACTGTATTTACCCTTTGCAGGTGGTAAAGATGTAGTTGCTGCTCATGCAGAACTTCCAAGACTATGCTGGGAGCAGCACCTATTACACGCGCAATTGTTCGCGTACTCGCTGACGGGCTCTATTCAACGTGATGCTGTACAGCATTTTCCAATTCGGGAATGCAGCGTCTCTTTGGAGCACCACAGTCGTTCCTGTCGGCGGTGAAGGTACCTAGTTCTCGGAGCCGTTGCGTAACTGTGGAAAAAAGGGTATGCGATGGTGTCGCACGGTGTGTATAACGCTCTTGATACAGCCGACGAGCTGCTCTTTCATTACCTTCAGCTGTGCCATACACAAGGATGTGTTTTCTGCAAACGTGTATTCAACAATGTTAATCGGAGACACAAAGGCGCGTGAATGGGGCTCGAGGCAGGGTAGACGTCGAATGCCATCAGGCGATTGTCTGAAGTAATGTACTGCCTACCCGGTTGCATACCAACACAGGCACATCCGAGACATTGCTCTTTCCCTCAGCTGAAGTGGACGAGTGATACACCTGATTTGAAATGGTTGTAGCACGGAAACGGTACATTTCCGGACATGGGCACCTGTTCAAAAGATATTCTACTCATTCCCCTCTACAAGTGCTAGGAGTTTGTAAGAGGAATTTCCTAGCATCTTGTATAAATTTGTATTTTTTGGTTTTATAAACGTGTGGCGTTTGAATAGAAACGTTATTATTGTATTTACGGTGATTATTTGGTTTTAAATATTTTGTTGAACGCTAGTTTTTAAAAAGAAAAAAGCTTATTTTTGTGCGTATTCAAGTGGAGTTTCTGTAAAACTGTTGCCAAACCGGATCTTCCAGGTCGGCGTGAGTAAGGTGGCTGCTGCAACGGGACTTCCTACTATGTTATCAGCCAGAGCTCGAGATTCAAGGTATGTATGAGCTATTCACGGTAAAATAAGCACTTTTTAAAACCTACTTAGGACCTAATTGTACGCATGCTGTGTATTCTTCCGCCTTATGTAAGATTAACATTTTCATGGGCCTCATTACTTTATTCATGCGTCGGCCAAGTGCACCTGTAAAATTATCAAAAGAGAAAATGTTTTACAAATCTGCTTATTTTTACACTTCGATACACGATAAAAAAAAAGAAAGTGAAAGAAATAATTTAAATTATCACATACGGTTACCTGCTGACACTTTTTATTCGACGTTAAGATATTGAATTACTTTCCATTCATCGCTACCAACTCTAATGGGCGTATGCCACTCAGTTCACTCGTTAAAAGATATGCATGCAGGGGCAGTGACTTCTTTTTATAAGGTTGATTTCAAAAGTGCTCACTTTGCAGTGAACAGCGTATAGGTAGGGCGTAACGTCTCGTCGACAGCCACGTCATTGGAATTGGAGGCGGGGCAAGTTGCTCAGAGAAGCTGCGGCAAGTCAGGATCTGGCTGTGCCACGTAGTGTGGAGTTATCCCAGCATTCGCCTGGAGTGATTCCGTGAAACCACGTGAGGCTGAAACCAGGATGGCCGGACCCGGATTCGAACCCGGGTCCCAGCGAATGCGAGTCCGAAAGTTAACCACTGGGCCACCCCGCACGGCGCCGTAGACATAACTTTGAAAAAAAAAAAAGGACGAGGGTGGGGGAGGTTAACAATTAACTTCTTTATAGTCATTTTCAGGTATAAATTATCGTACTTGATACTATGACCAGGGTTTTTTAATTGAGTTGAGAGACTTGGGCGGCTCTTAGGCAGTGTACCAATTCTCCGAGAGAGCACTCTCTCACTCACTCTTGACGTCACACAGAGAATCCTCTCTGCTATCCCAAATACGAGGAGAGAGCACGAGAGAGAGAGAGAGAGAGAGAGAGAGAGAGAGAGAGAGAGAGAGAGAGAGAGAGAGAGAGAGTGAACGACGATGTACACTCGGTGCTCACTCTCGCACCCTCTCTGGCAACCATGTAGTTTTCAAGTCTAACCTCAAATATCCAGACATATATTTTGTTGTTTCTAAAGGAGTATTAGAAATATTTTATAGACTTCAGTTAATCATTGCGGTGGTGAAATGTACAATAACGACAATATTCCGTTTGATATGGAGTATAACAAATTATGATGTTATTTTGTTCACGTTTAATTTAGGTTTATTGCGTGAATATTATTAAATACTGTGATTTTCAGATAAAAATTATGTTTTTAATCATGCAAACATGTAACAAATAATAATAAATTACTATTTCGTAAAACACTGTACATTTCTTCGAGGAAATTGACAGGCCAGCAACATTTTATTTTTGACTATTTATTACTTTTCCTGTGAAATAAATATTGCCGAAGGCTTATAGAAGACACAAGTCTCAATTCGCTAGAGTGTGCAAGAGTGAGAGAGGAGAGTGAGAGTGAGCACACTTTCTAGTCGAGACGCGGCTCTTAAGGCCACGATTCTTCATTTCTACAGCTTTTGCGAGAATTAATTTTTTGTACCCAAACGGGAGCCGATATTGTAAAATCCTTTTCCAATTTTGCTACAAATAGTTTTTAATACGTAGTCTAATTTTTTCAACACAAAAAACTGTATAATTTTAACTAATTATTAAATAAACAAAATTCTCGTTAATTAATTAATTGAATGACAATGTACTTTTTTTGTTGGAAAAAATTATACTATACAATAAAAACAATTTTTAACAAAATCGTAAGAGGATTTTACAATATCGGCTCCCATTTGGGTACAAAAAATTAATTATCGCAAAAGCTATAGAAATTAAGGATCGTGGCCTTAACAATGAGGTCTTGAGAGCCGATGATAATGGAAGGAGGTGGTAATGGAGCAGCGCCGGAATGCAAGGGCGGAGTAGGCGGGAGATTCCCGAGAAAATCCATCGACCAGTGGCGTCGTCCGGCTCAACTCCCACGTTCAGAAATCCGGAAGCGACTCCGCCGAGAATCGAACACGGCTCGCCTAGGTGGGAGGCAAGTAGTCTGACCACCACAACACCGTGACCTCTCTATTCACGGGTACCTTCAGTCTTTCGAATCAAAGCTTTTAAAAAATAACCTCATGATATGACGTGTTTGATTATTTCCTAAATATGTCATGTATCACCAGCATTTTATACTTCTGTTCAAATAATAGTGTCTTATTTCCGGGTGAATTTAACTTCTACTTATACTTTATATATAAATCATAATATTTCATTTCTAGTTAATGTGAATAAGAACAGGGAGAAAATAGGTATGTTGGTAATGCCTGGTAATAAATAGTAGTAGAGTACACGCACCGATTTCAAAACACTAAACGAGAACGATATCCTGGACAATCTTGCAACGATAACCCCAATCACAAAATCTTACTAACGACAGAATGTGGCAGCCTCTCCGCCCTCCTGTATGTATATTTATTCCGAGCTCACTAAGCAAGGCTACAGGAGGCCGGAGAGTCTGCCACATTCTCTCGTTAGTACGATTTTTTGATTGGGGTTATTGTTGCAAGATTGTATAGGGCATTATTTCTGGTTTAGTGTTTTGAAATTGGCACGTGTACTCTTCTGCTAGTCCTCATGCAAATCATATTCCGAGTGCGCACAAATGCGGCATGTTTTCTTTTTGGCGAAATTCTCTAGACCTAGTCAAGTTTTGTTTGCACGAGGCGGAGGAAAATACAGTAAGTATAACTTTAGCAAGGCTTCACATAAGTTGGAAGTAACAATGGATGGGTTATAAAAATATTTGTGCAAACCTAAAGCTTTCTTATTTTTTTTTTTTCGGAGAGGTGTAACTGCCCTTGAAAGTGCAGTTGAAGCAGAAGTTTGTTGCTATCAATGTTGCCGGAATACAAGCGATATATCTGAGTTTTTGAATATCGTTTTATTGAACGATAAAGTGCATACTACAAAAAATTGATTACCGATATCAACCTCTTTCTAAATGAAGGTTGGAATCACATTTGTGTATCGAAAAACTCAACTTTGCGTCATTTACGGGGTTTTCCCTACACGGCGAACCAAAAGAAAGGCCAGCTTGTGTGTTTACCTTACACGTCATTATTTTAGAGAAATTAGTGGATAATGTTCAAATATTGAATCGCCACGTTCGCCGTGTTAGAGCACACGGCGTTAATTTCTCGAAAATGGTGGCGCGTAGGATAAAAACACACAGCGACATTTTTTTATTTGCCATGTACGGTAGATAACTGAACTGCAAGGAACAACACATAAGTGATGTAGAGTTACATTTTTTTTTTTTCAATCCAAAAATGGGATTCCAACTTTTCCTCCGTTAACGGAAGGGAGCTGGTATCTGTACTCAACTTTCACGGTTTGAGCTTTGTCATCCAGTATAAAGCATTATCCAGGAACTCGGAGATTAATCTTTCATTCCGTCTGTGTTACTAGCTATAAAGACTTTCATTACTTACACTTTCAAGAATGCTTACATCCTTCCAGAAATGTCTTAGGATATAGAATGTATATATTTTTCTGTCTATTTTTTTTTTAATGATGACTCACCTTCCGAAGTTTGTCGGTGGAATTCGATACTACCCTGTGTAATGGATGTTAAAGTAAACGTTCCAGATTTCAATTTTTTTTTTTTGTGCGTCATGGCCACGGCAGACGAGAGTCGAAATCAGCATCAAGCAAGTAGGTCTATGAAGGCTGTTCACGATGAACTGAGTACTTTTGAAAGCCCTCCTCAAGATCTACTTGTATGCGCATTGTGTATTCTTCCATCACATGCAAAATAAACATTGCCACGAGTCTGATCATTTTATTCATGCGTCGGCCAAGTGAAAATGTAGAATTATTAAAATAGTAAATATTGAAAAATTGTTGTTAAATTTTACACGTATTATGCACTAAAAGACCTGAAAGGAAAATAAATAGTTTCAGTATTTCCAGATGTCTAACCTAACACTTTTAATTCAGTGTTAAGACGTGGATCTACTTTCCCCGCCGTCTTTACCAACTTTACTGGACGCATTCCGGTCAGAGCGCCCGTTAAGGTTGAAGTAAAGCAACTGCCTATGGAGCACTGCACCCGACTATACAGCATGACGGACTCATAAAAAAGTAGTACAGACACCATAAAAATTGTCAGAAAGGGCGATGTATGCTATATATGAAAGAAGAATGTATATATTTTGCAACATTACAAAATATTCCACTAAAATATACTTCTTAAATATTAAAAAATAATCGATTAAAAGAGTTAGTATTTTTAACTAAATTTAAGCGTATTTCCATTCTGGAAGCTTAGGAAAGCAAAATTTGCAAGAAAATCTTCGGCATGAAATATCGTCATAATGTTTACCATTATTGCGTGTAAGAAAATTGTAGTAATAACGAAAGAAATAATTTTTGTAATTTTTTAATGTGCGTCTATTTGTCCCAAACATTTATGTTTGAAACTGATGTAAATAAAGTACATTATAAAATTGATATGATAAATTATTACTGTGATTTTACTACACATGATCGCAGTAAATATTATGATTATCTTTCTTCCTAATAGATTACTTTTTTATATTTAAAAAGTATATTTTAGTGCAATATTTTATAATGTTGCAAAACATATAAATTATTCTTTTATATACAGCATAAATCGCACTTTTCTAACGATTTTTGTGGTGTCTGTACTACTTTTTAATGAGTTCATCGCGTTGTATAGTCAGGTCCAGTGCTCCATAGGCAGTTGCTTTACTCCAACCTCAAAAAAATGCAGTTAGGGGCAGTGACATTTTTTCAAGTGTTGATTACAAAAGTACTCGTTTTATCGTGAACAGGCATTGAGACTGGAAAGGGGACTGAGCAATGTGGTTCACTCTAAAATCGAAACATTTAAAACGGCTCTACGTCAGCGAATTCGACTGCAGGTCTGTTGAAACTGTTCCACTTGAGTCAGCAAAATTCTACCGGTTATTTTAGTTGCTGCTACTCACTGATCAAACAGTTATTTCTACTGATTCCTAGTGAATTTCACCGGCCTGGCAGTGGAACTTCAGCGCATTCCACTAATTCGCCAGCTCGTTAACCAAAAGTTCGGTAAAATAATTATTCTACTGACTGGAATCGCTGACTCAATTTTAGAGTGTTGACAAAATTAATCGACAGTGACGAAGTAAATGCGATGTAATACACGCTGGTATAGACTGTTCACGGTAAAGTGTGCACTTTTTAAGACCCTGCTAAATTTTCCCTTTCAATTAATTTCTACCATTCCACCACTTTTTGTTGTAAACATTGCAATATGACTACTAAACACTGTGTATACATTATATCACTCTCAAAAGTTAACGTCTGAGAATGCAATAAAATATATTTATTAGAGGTTAATGCATTTTGTGAAGGCCTTAAAAAGTGTTCGCTTTACCGTGAACAGCCTACATAGGCCTACACTATTCACGGTAAAGTGAGCACTTTTGAAAGACCTCCCATTCGGAATAATAGTCAATAAATATATTTTATTTTAACCTTATACGTCGGTTTCCGAGTGCTGTGGAATATTCACATTGTGTTTATTACTCACATTGCAATATTTATTTTAAAAGGTAGTTAACGGATAAAAAATGACTGAAAATAAAATAAAAAGTAACTAGAGCCTCAAAAGTGCTCACTTTACCGTGGATAGCCTAAATCTTACTTTTATATAGGTACTGAAAAAATTAATATATTTTATTTTTATATTTAAGCTAAGGTATCCTATGTTTTGTGTGATGACGGGACGCGTAACAAGGTTGCGATTTCTTCATAAAAACTGGATCGTGAACACTAGCCAGACTATTTGAGCCTTATTACGGTTATTGTTTGAGAATGTTCGAGTATTTTTCGATGTACAAGATTTATTATTACATAACAGTAGTGAAACCGGAATCCGCTTTCTTGCAACATCTACAATTTATTGTTCTGTCTGAACTGGTTTTACAGGATGCGAAGAGTCTGCCGTTATTTTTTATAGTAACATAAATTACAAAGAGCGGGGACCTCTACGTCGTGTACGATAATTCTTGTTAAGCAGAGCAAGGCAAGAGCTGAACGTTGTATTTCCTTCCGAAACGATTCCGTCTGGAATATTTGTGAAAGGGCACAGTTTTTTTGGTGATTTTTTCGCTACTGTGCATTAGATGCATAATAAACTTTGAAGGAACTTTTCTAGTTTAATATTATATATATTTTAGAAATCCAGATCTTTTGTAGACTGACAGAGATATTGTTAAAGCACGAATAACGACGCGTAGCTGCAGTCATTTCCGCTTAACACAAAAAAAAAAATTGTACGATTGGCATGGTTGAAAAGATTTTGGCTGCTCTTAACTTCCAGGTCTTGAGAGACGATGAGGATGAGGCGGGGTAAGTATGGAGCAGCGCCGGAGTGAGGGGGAAGGGTAAATGGGAGATCGAGAAAACCCGCCGACCAGCGGCATCGTCCGGCACGATTCCCACATGCGAAGATCCGGAGTGGCCCGGCCGGGGATTGAGCCCGGATCGCCTTGGTGGGAGGCGAGCTGGCTAACCGCTCAGCCACCGTGGCCCCTTTCCGCAAATGAAAGGACGTACCATAGGCAGACGCGTCACGACGAGAACACTGCAAGCCGAGCCAGGTGCGGGCGTGTGGAACGCGAGCCCGTCATGATTTGCTTCGGCGCATACAAGAAATGAAGGCAATGCTATTGTAATTATAAGACAGGCGAGTGCGTTTCTGGCCAGGAAGAGGCTCGCGGAATGGGAAAGGGAGGGGGTAGTGCCCCAGGCCAGGCCGCGCGGTGCTGTTATCCGCGGCTGGTCGCCGGCCGGCGGACAGTTACGTCACCGGCCACCTTCACGCCGCCCACCGGCACAAGTGCAGGTGCCGTTAACAAGCCGTGCTGCGGAACACTCACTCTACCTATCCACCGTCCCACCGAGTAAACACGCGTATGCATGTACATGCATCGTGCTGTACGCTGTTCACGCTGAAGTGAGCACTTTTCGAGTTTGGAATAATAGTCAACAAATATACTTTATTGCAGCCTTAGACGTGAGTGCCGTGGTATATACACACTGTGCTTATTACTCGCACGTCAATATTTATTTACAAAAGGTGATTAAATGATAAATACAATGACTGAAAGGAAGAACGTAACCAGGGTCTCAAAAGTGCCCACTTAACCGCAAACAGCTTATACATAAAAAATTGAGAGATTACAGAAATGTATAGCAACTAAACCACGTAACGTACATGTGTGTGTGTGTGTGTGTTAGGCCGCGAGTTCATAGTCCTGCCGCTAGGCGTCGCTGACAGTGACGCCCGTGTGTTGTTCATCTGGTGTTCCTTTATGCCGTGCAATGGCTGCTACACTCTGTTCGCGGTTTCTTCACACTTTTTAAATCGAACCTTTGAAAAATCACACCGTATGGTTGTTTCTTAAAGATGCCGCGTATCACGAACGTCTTATACTTATGTTAACTTAAAAATGCCTTATTTTTGGTTAAATTGTATTTTTCCTTTCATTTTATGTATGAATTAGCCACATATGGCGAGCTCAAGGGGGGCAGAGGCAGCCCCTTTCACCCGTCAGTGCGCCAGGTGGCAGAGCCACCCTAAGCCGATAGTAAACGATACCAGATTCCGTAAAAGTTCGTGCAAGGTCCGCCATAGCAGCCGGTATACCAACTAGTGTGGCACCCTTCATGGCATTTCCCGCCTTGTACGGCCAGATTTCGTATCAGGTTTGGTAATTGGACACGTCCTATTTTTCGTGGCAGGTTCCATACTAGGTTTCGTACCTGGCCAATCACATCGCAGTTTCACAGCGTAGGGCGCTTCCCGTGGCTACTACTTGGAACGACGAGTTTATGAAGAACCCGAAAAGGACGCCTCCATCTTGGCTATACATCCGGGGTAAAACTCTTTCAAATCGATTTAAAATACGACAATGACGAATAATATTGGTGATGACAACTCTTAATTACTTTTTAAAACCGTTCTAAGTACTTGAAACATTACCTACTGTGTGAAAAAAATTTATTAAAAGTTTACAAATATCAACATTATATAAACTCGTTAGCTGGTGTACGAACTAGAAGTAAAGTGGTAAAATCACGGTGCCAGCGCGTAATATGTGACTTTTGGGCGTGTGTTCGAAATTACGCCGGACCCGATTTTTTTATCATTAATTTTTACATGCGGATAATATCCCGGTATATAAAGAAAAAAAAACATTTTTTTTTTTTTGCAATCGGTCAGTAATTTTCGTCAAAATTCGAAAATAATACACTCGTACTCTAGTGACTTCCCGTCATTGCCAAGAAAATGAATTAAACTGTACTAGTAAGCAATCAATTTTTGTAAAAGGCGAGCAGTAATATAGCAATATTAATATTTTATAGGCCTACGCAAGTTACTAACTGGTAGCAGTTCTACGAATGGGGTTCATATTTATTACAAACCACACACTGCGCACCCACCGAGGTTGTCAAATGCTAGTACGCGAACTGTTGTCTTGTAATATGAATCTTCCATGGTGACTCGTATAGCGGCTGGTATACCGGCTCGTGCACCAGGACATGTAGAAACTTGCATGAGAACCAAGTGCGGCTGCAGGTATGGTGTAATATCGCCTTTAGGGCGGACTCCAGACGTTTGTGCGACAAGTGTGGGGAGACGACGAGTTAGAAGAGCGTCGAGTGGCGGCGAGAGTGAAGTCTGTGGACTGCGGGCATCGATACAGTGGAGACTGAGACTGGCGGACGGGACCATTGAACTGAATGCGTCGGTGTAAGACACTGGGAATGATGGCAATAGGAAGACTGAATATGTGTAAATAATGAGAGTGAATTAAGTTAGTAAATAATATAGACGCGTATAAGAACTTAGACAGACAGTAAATACTACACTCACAGAGAGTAACACGAGTAACAGTTAGAAGCTTTGTAAATAAATTAAAAATATAATTTAGTAAATGAAGAGATTTGGACGGCTCTTTAACAGCGAGGTCTTGAGAACCGCTGAGGGTGATTGAAGTGAATATGGAGTCGGTTCAGAGAGGGGGGGGGGAGGCCGGAGATCCCCGAGAGGGCCCGCCGGCCAGCGGCATCGTCCGGCACGATTCCTACTTGCGAAAGTTCGGTGGCCCGGCCGGGTATTGAGCCCGGATCGCCTTGGTGGGAGGCGAGCGTGCTAATCGCTCAGTCACCGTGGTCCCTATCAAGTTTAGTTATTATATTTTTATTAATACCTCCGTCCCCCACGACCTCGGTTACTCCCATCTGGCGTCTTTTAACAATACGTAAAAATAATTGTGAGAGATCATTTGAAGCACTTTTTCGATTAAAAATAAATGTTAAATGCTATACGTAAGCTAACACTGTTCAAAAATATCGAACAGTTTATAAACGAGAACTACACAACTGAACCTCTGCGCGCTGTTTGGAGACATTGTCAGACTTGAGGGAAATCCTTCCTCCATCATATTGGATTATTGGTTTTTATAGCTTCTTTACGTTAAAATTTTTTTTTGGAAGTACCTGAATACTCAACTAGCTATTGTGCTTACTCAGCAATACATGGATAACTCATAATTAAGTCACAATATTAATTCTGCTAAAATTGCGCAAAATCGTCACTTTGAACAGCTCCTATAAAGGTGAGCCATGCTTCCCATATCTTTGTTTTGGTTCGTTCATGCACTGTGATGAGCTGCCTGCAACCGCGCGCGGGTATTAGCGACTGTCGTCAGCTGTCCGACTGCAGGGAGTCTACGTCACGTGCTTGGCCCAGGCAACGCACCGAATTCAAACAGCGCGAGCATCGTTCAACGCCTGTGACTCGGCAGGAGGGCGTATCCGGACATACGTCCCTTGTATCAAAATGTTTGTCTTGGTGCGACCTTTCGCGCCCCTTTAAATTATGCCCAACATATCCATCAAAGTAAGCTGGCTTAACGGGCCTGCCTATCGTTTGCAGTCGCGAACTTCAAATGTGGAATCAATGATAAACGAAATTCCTTCTCATTGTGCAAATTTTAAAGATAATTATTTCAAACAAAAAGTATTCTACGTGAGATTTCTTAAGGAATGATGCTGCGTTAAAATATTTTGCCAATTTTTTGTTTAATATGTTTTTATAAAGTGCAAATATTGAAATTTACATGTAACAAAAAAAGATAGATAATTATTATTTTTTTCATTCAAAAACAGTTTTATGTAGCAATATTCTCTGAAAAATTCGCGTCAACGTGTTTTTTTTTTTGTTTCAAATAGCTACCTTTGAAATTGACGCAATGAGGAGTTTCGTTTAACATTGATTCCCCATTTGAAGTTCGCACTGCCGGCTTGGTACGCAATGTAAGCAAAGTTACAGGCAATGAAGAAATTTAGCTTAATTTTGCTAACTGTAGGTAAATCGTGAATAATAAACTTGGAAATAAAATCACTGTTAAAAGAAATCCAACATCTCTTGGGGACAGAAATGTTAGACCAGGGGAGTGTGGTAGTCCAGATATTTAATGAAAGCCCTGTACTAATAAATGCATGCGCTAATACCATGGAATTTCAAACACTTCATTTGTAAAAAAAAAAAATCTGTAGAGCGTTACTACTCAAGTTTTACTATTAAATTTTTTTTTTTTTCGGCCATCAATCTTTCGAGCAACAAAAGAAATAAGGCATGTGGCGTAAAAGAAATGTACAGGACGTTAGCTAGAGTGACGCGATGTATATATGAACGTATTAGTATAATCCATTCATAGCTACTTCCAACTTTTCTGAAGCCTTGCTAAAGTTCTACTTCCAGTATATTACTCTGCCTCGTGCAAACAAAATTTAATCGACTACAAAATTACACCAAAGAGACAGCGCATCGCCACTCATTGTAAAAGTAATTTGCATTAAAACTATTTCTTACTAGGTATTGCCACCACTTTTTGACGTGAATACGTCTTTAAATTTGCAACCATAATGGGAGACAATCCAGAAAATCCGATGATAACAAAATCGGGGGATACAATTTGGCAGTGCAGCTCCTTAGCGAGGGGAGCGGGGAGGGGAGAAGGAGCGCTGCAATTTCGAGTTCGTTTCGCCGCGTCTCATAACTTAACGCGTAGTATAACTTTTGACTAGGATAAGCTACGACGCTCGTTTACATTTCAATCGAAAGCTCTCGCCCCAAGATCAATCGATTGCGCGTATAAAAACATTTGTGTTGCGTGTTTAATGGTGACATTGTATGAGTTTAATGTAAAAAAATTTAGAAAACTTAACACAATGTCGGCCTATACTCGTCAAAAAGCCAAGTCGAAGTACAGAAATCGTATACGGTTGTAAAGAGAATCTCAAAATCAACCCAGGGATACCCATAAAACCCCATATGATCGAGTGAAGCGGTGCCGGGAACGTAAAAAATACATCAAGGGGTCCGAGTGCGTCAGTGTAGACGTACTCACGCAAAACAAACGGCCTTGTCCCCAACACAGACACACGCCATTTTTTCTTCCTGTTTTATTTATATTAATTATGAATGTAAAATGTTTAAATTTATAGCTAAAATATTAGTAAAAATTATATTTATAGGCTGTTCACTCTAAAGTGAGCAGTTTCGAAATCAACCTTAGGAAAAAGTCACTATCCCTACCTGCAAATATTTTAACTGACGAACTGAGTGACTTGCGCCCAGTGAAGTTGGTAACGATGTATGGGAAGTAGTTCCGTGCCTTAACGGCGAATAAAAGGTGTCGGCTAGCCTTGTGCGATAACTTAAATTATCTCTATCACTTTCTGTTTGTTTTAATGCAACGAAGTGTAAAAATTTGCCGATTTGAGAAACATTTTCTTTTGTAATAATTTTACAGTTGCACTTGACCGACGCATGAACAAAGTGACGAGGCCCATGTCAATGTTAATCTTGCACAAAGCGGAAGAATACACAATGTGCATACAAGTAGAACTTGAGCAGGGCTTTGAAAAATGGTCATTTTACAGTGAACAGCCTATAGTAAAGAATACCGGGTGGTATTTTTATGTTAACGGAAGCATAAAAGGCTTGTGATACATGACATATTTAGGAAACGACCAAGCACTTCATACATGAGGTGATTTTTCTAAGGTTTGTTTCGAAAAGGGCGAAGAAACCGTTAATACGTAGACTAGAGGCAAGGATATCTTCGTAAGTTACTTTCTGGGGAGTTACATGTGCCTGTCACAGGTTTGTTTGTGTGTCACTTATCAACGCGCCCGCATTAGACATGCAGGCTAAAATTCTCCAGCTCTTCCACGCGAAAATAGCACGCACTGCCTACATGGTATTCGAACCCAGAACATTCTCGTCAAAATGACGACTGCTAGAGCAGCGTGTTTGTGGCGGAGACTGCGGCAAATACATTCTAGCATGATAGTCATGACCAACAAACGCACCAGGCAGTATGAGGATCGATGATGGAGGCTGCTGTTCTTGATAACGTCAGCATTTCTGAAATCAACCATTGGAAAAATTCACCGCCGATAGTTGAACCATGCTACATGTAGAGATGGGCGTGATTTAACGCAACGGTTATAAAAAAAAACTGTTACAATTTGGAAACATGTTGCACGAGTAACAAGTTGCATTGTTTATCCCATAGACTAAAGATGAGGTAGACCGATCTCGCTGGCTGCGCACAACCAATCTCCGTGTCCCAACATTGAATGGCCTTTCTGCCAACATCTCTAGAGAAAACGGCATGGTTTGGATTTTAGGTTAGAAAACTGATTTGTAAACAAATGCTTTGAGATGTATGTATACTTCCTGTAGCCAATTTGTAATGCAGTTTGATAAATTTAAAACTGGTAAAAGTATTTTATTCACATGACAGTGATTGCCATTTAAAAATGAAGATATAAAAAACACGTTCATCACTGTTGGCCATGTGACATTGACAGTTGTGTTCCTTTGGGGTAAGTGATCTATCTCATCTTTAGTCTATGAGTCTAAGCCACTGGTGTACGTTGGAGTTGGAGTTGCCAGTTTGGTTACATCAGCATGCTAGTCATCTTCCTGTACAGAAAGCACTGATTCCGAAAGCTGAAGTATTCTTCCAGTATACGGAGCCTATCAGAGGAAAAAATGTCGTTTAAACAACGTGAACACAAATATAGTCTATTCACGGTTTCTTCACGCTTTTTGAATCAAACCTTTAAAAAATTACCCCATGTCTGACACATTCCCTAAACATTTCATTTATCACAAGCGTTTTATATATCTGTTAACATAAAAATATGTTATTTTTCGTTAAAATTGTAGTTTAAGTATATTTTATTTATAATTTATAATATTTCATTTATAATAAATATAAAAAAACAGCGAGAAAATACGTGTGTTGGTAGCGGCTAGTAAGAAATAGTTCTCATGCAAAATAGTATTACAACTGAGTGCGCACGGATTCGGTGCGTTGTCCTTGTACTTCTATAGACTTAGTTAAGCTTGGTTTGCACGAGGCGGAGGGATATCCTGAAAGTAGAACTTTAGCAGGGCTTCAGGAAATTGAAAGTAACCGTGAATGTATTATAGACTGTAGTTTGAAAGGGTTCCTAATGAAACATTCTACTCCGTGGCACACGAAGGCTGGTAGCAACACCGCCACAGTCATCATCACGAAGAGCGACCGCAGAACAGCTAGAAACCGTTACCATGGCACTGAAATAATTTCCCTAGAATGGCATGTAACACTTTTTAAGTCCTTCAAAGTATTAGTTTCAGGTTTCATGCTTGCTGTGTCCCAAGTTTGAGGATTCCAATCTCTGCCAGTTCATGAGAAAAAAAAAAGAAGAAAAATTCTTATGTAAACTACAATTTTATTGAACGTAAATATCGGTGAAGGTATGTGTTTGTATTCAAGAATTCCTAAGAATTTTTTTTTTTTTTTTTTTTTTTTTTTAGAAAACATTCCTTGGTATCTTTAAAGAAAATCCTATATAAACTTTCTCGAAACTGTTCTACGTCACTTCCAACACAATTTATTGACAGTGAGTACTCCATTGTTATTTATTATAAATTGCTGCTTCTAATATTGAATGGAATTATTGTCATAACGTGTATTAAAGGCTGTTCACGGTAAAATAAGCACTTTTGAAAGCCCTGCTGAAGATCTACTTGTATGCACGTTGTGTATTCCTCCGCCTTATGTAAAATTAACATTGTCATGGGCCTCATCACTTTATTCGTGCGTCGGTCAAATGAAACTTTGAAATTATTAGCAAAGTAAATATTTCACTAATCACAAAGCGAAAGAAATAATTTAAGTTATCACAGATGGTTACCTAACGCTTTTAATTCGACATTAAGTTATGAATCTCTTTTCCACCCATCGTTAGCAACTTTACTGGGCGTATGCCACTCAGTGCGCCCATTATGATATATGCCAGCAAGGGCAGTAACTTTTCTGTAAGGTTGATTTCAAAAGTGTTCACTTTACCGTGAACAGCCTTTATGGGGGAGAAGTCTTCAAGAACTGATATCACGAGAGCTGATGAGGATGGGGCGAGATAGAGACGGGTCGGCGAAGGAATGCAATGGATGGAGGAAATGGTAGTGTCCCGAGAAAACCCACTGACAATGGCAACGTCTGCCACGTTTCCCTCAAGCGAAAATTCGGACGTGACGCGCCACAAATCGAACCTGGTTCGTAGCGGTTGGGAGGCGGCGTCATTTCGCTACGAAATGCGATAATGCAAGAGTAGGATATTTTTCCAAGTTCGGGGACACGAGCTTCAAGAGTAGAACTAGATTCGGCCACTCATGCTCTGTCACTCCCATCAGGTATCTGCCGTACTAGTTTACTGTGAACACTGACCCTGACGTTTTGGTGACCGTAGCCTTGACCTTTAGAGGTAATCTTGGTATCGAAAACTATCCAAATTTCACAGTCATTTCCAAAATTAAAAATTCCAAAAATCGCAGCAAAATTATTTGATTGGTTCTTGTCATAGGCCTGCATGTTCGACAGCTATACTTAACGCCAGTACTTTTAATTGCAAAATGTTGGTGATATTTTACAAAATAATTTTTTTTATTGATTACAGAAGTTGAAAAATTGACATTTTCTCTAGTCTTCATCAAAATTTTCCAATTATTAAACACTGATATTGTCGCCAATTAATTTGTGGAATGTGTTATTTGAAAGTATTTACTTGATCTAGTAAACCGTTTTAAGTATTAAATTTTTTTTTGAAAACTATACTCATAAGAGAGTAGAGATTTTTTTTTTTAATTGTTAAATTGAAGTTATGATTTCTTTCGCATTCTTAGCCCTTCTAAGCCCACGTCAATTTATCGTTTAAGATGTCACAAATAAAACCTTTTTTCCATAGGTATCACTAAAAATGATCTGTAGACACTGTTCGGCTCGAGTATTAATATGAACCATTCGTAACTCGTGCCCTGGAACAGTAATAAGGATTAACGGTTTACGAATCAGCTATCCACAGGGAAGATAATTAGTCGAAACCTGCAGAATTCGCGTTACTATTCGTCATCAAAATAAGACTTCACAGTCCTGTGGATACTCCAGGTGTCGTTCTTTATTCATTGGCTTCTCTCTCGTTGTGAAGTCCCTTCGCATCCGAGAGTTCCACAAATGATCCGCCCACGCCAATTCGAAGTGTACGTTCATTGGCGCAGGATTACCTGGTACGCGTCCAATTGAATATTTTTCAGTGGAAAAATAGTGCATATAGGCTGTCCACGAAAAAAAAAAAAAAAAAACCACTTTTGGAAGCCCTGCTTAAGATCTACTTGTATGCACGTTATGTATTCTTCCGACTTTAGTAAAATTAACATTTCCATGGGCCTCATCACTTTATTCATGCTCTGGTCAGGTGAAACTGTGGAATTATTAGAAAAGTAAATATTTTGCAAATCTGGTAATTTTTACACTCCGGAGTGAAAAAAAAGAAAGCGAAAACAAAATTAAGCTATCGCCAATAGACAACCTAACACTTTTTATTTAACGTTAAGATATGGAACTACTTTCCACCCATTGATACCAACTTTAGTTGGCACATGTCGCTCAGTGCGCCCGTTGAAATATATGCAGGCAGGGGCAGTGGATTTTTTCTAAGGTTGATTTCAAAAGTGTTCACTTTATCGTGAACATCTTTTACGTACATTTGTTTAATGTAGCATGTCCTGGAATAATAATGGGAAGATTACAGGTCTCTAATCATTGGGCACTGAAATTGTAGCGTACAGTACCGGCAAAATGTAATTGCCCTGTGTGTTATGTATACACTGTACTTGGTTATTTGAACACGTTTGAACTCAGTTACAAAACTGTAACGGCCCCTAAAGGCTGTTCAGGGTAAAGTGAGCACTTTTGAAACCCTATTTACTTTTTTTGAAACAGCCATTTTTTTATCCTTCCGCCACTTCTAAAAATAAATATCGCAATGTAAGTAATAAACACAGTGTGTATATATAGTTCACTGTAGACGAAAATTAATGTCTAAGGCAACAATAAAATATATTTATTGACCATTATTACAAATGAGAAGGCTTAAAAAAGTGCTCACTTTACCGTGAATAGCTCAGACCTGCAAATTTGTAAACTATATTCGCTTTTATAATAATTTCATCGTTTCACTTGACCGACGCATTAATAAAGTGATCAGGCACATAGCAAAGTTAAGTTTACTTATGGGGGAAGAATACACGCTTTGCATACAAATAGATCTTCAGCGGGGCTTTCAAAAGTGCTCAGTTTATAATTCGCTGTCTGTACGCAGTTGTGTATTCTGAGACTTAATGGGTATAAGTAAAGACCTGAAGAATTCGCGGATTCATTTCGGTACAAGCTACAATTCAAAACACGTGTGTTTGTATAATTTCAGCCATTGGACCACACCAAGTTTGACACCTCCTGGAGAACGCTGGCCCAATCGTCGCCTTCCACCGTGACAGCAGACAACCAATGCGTAGTTGACATCGCCATACTTGTATATTAGACTGTAGAGTCTATTCTGCAGGTCACTAAACTCGCGAATTTTTCAGGTCTTTAGGTATTAGGTTTATTCTACTCAGGTTGGGAAACTTAATGCTTTTAGTTCGGCAAATAAATTTTTTTTTGCCACTAGGTAAGCGCTAGTGTCGCATGTGTAGCGTTTTTTTTCTATTTTCTAATTTAAAAACCAAAATAACTGGAATAATCCTAAATCAAATATAAAATAACTACTAAATTAAGTGAAGTATTTTTGTTTATTATTTACATAGCTTAACAATTTAATTGAAACTGACCTGTCTGGACCACTGCGCACCTAGCGGCAAAGATTTTCCCTATGCCAAACTCTGTCATAAGGTCCGGTGCACACGCGCCGACATAGACCGCGGCGGCGCCACTGCTGCACCGCAACCATTCCACAGAAACCCATTCACACGTACGGACAAATGCCGCACATACTGAACGAACTCGGCAAAGGAGATGGGTGTATATAGACAAAAACGCATAGTGTTTGCGTACCTAGTGTACAAATGTGTATTGGAGAGACACAGACGACGCTGGGTGCATCATCTCACTGTTGCACGACTTTTGAAAGGCAGATTTGCAACAAGTTCTCCAGACGTACAGGAAAATGCAGACAAACCTTTAAGTTACTTCCGCACGAGTGTCGTCATTTCATGAGCTGTTAGGAAGAATCAGGCCGCGGTCACAAGGCATGCAGAACTACTTCACCTAAACAAGTTCAGCTATTGGAGAGGTTACATTACCTTCGAACGAGTCCCGATCGCAGTTGTTTCTCGTTCAAAGTGAACAGTTTTCACAAGTCCTTTCGAACGACTTCTCTTCTCTGCTGCGCTCATATTGGCTGCTTCCAAGTAAACAAGCAGTGCAATAAATATTGCTGTGAATTTGGCAGGAATTCGTGCACATGTTGACTTAACTTAAGTTTAAGGTTGAATGTACTAATACCCACCCGTTATACCATTACAGTAAAAGTGTAGGTTTCGTAACGATTAAAAAGATCAATAGTGATAAATGTTGGAGGCTATTATAACTAAATATCATTCCTTTTAAGTTCCATGTTTGTTGAGGTTAGAATTTCCACTGATTTCATTCTGCTTTGGGTGTGTAACCGCGAAAACACGTTCTGTTTTTAAACTTGTTCAGACATGGCTACCGAACGTATTTAGCTGAATGTGTTTTAACAGCACTCGTGCACCCACGGCCTTAGTGACGAGATCAAATGACATTGTCCGCGCGTGTGCACCGGGCCGTAGAAAACTCGTTCTGTTCCTAACCTGAGTTGGATTAACCTCGGAATGGGTCAGAACAGATGCATCTCGTGCCTCGAGGAGCAGCGTGGAACTAGGTCGAGTGCTGGTATCCTCCGTCTGAATCGAGAGCCGTCGCTGTAATCAAGTCGGTGTAAACCTGGATCGCTCCAGCGAGGCCGGTAATCTCAACGTGCGGCCGCTCTGCCTGCAGCTCGTGACCCACTGACCTTGAGCGAGCGAGTGAAGGAAAGACGCCGCGTGTCGAACGCGGTAAAGCGCCACTCCCCCCCCCCCCCCCTGGCGCGGTCGCGATATACCGTCAACCCATCTATAGGCTATTCGTGGTGTAAAGTGAGCACTTTTCAGGCCCTAGTTACTTATTTTCTTTCAGCCTTCTTTTAATCCTTTAACAACCTTTTTAAATAAATACTGATATGTAAGTAATAACTATAGGCTGTTCACGGTAAAATGAGCACTTTTGAGAGCCCATTAATAAACCGAGTTGTGGTGTTTGAGGTGGTACTATGTTTGGTGTGTGTATTTGGTTATTAAATGTTAATATATAAGGTTTTATTTTGTATGGGATGTGGGAAATTGTATTTGGGAACAGTTTTTGTTACTAATTAGTGTTTATAAGGTTTGTAGTTTAAACAATAATTGATTTTATAAGTATTTGCCGGTGGGCGGGGCTTCATATTAAAGGAATTTTCTGATTGGCTGTATCTCAGCCGAGGGCGGGGCTTCTGTCTTCAGAGGAGAGAAGGCAGCACTGCGATTTAAATAACAAGTGTTTTGTGATTAAATATTGTTAAAAACTTGAGGGACATAATTAGGATTAAAGTATATGCCTATAACGAGGGGCAAGATATTATTTATTCGTCTCCACACTATATACTAATTATAAACTCTTGTCCCAGCGCATGTCGCGATAGCCGAGTGGTCTAAGGCGTAATGGCGTCTAATGGCAATGGCCATAGGCAAAATAGTGAAGAACATTCAAGTCTGGCAACCCAAGGTCTGGCAGTTCGATCCTGCACTATTCCAGATGATATTTTAAGTTCTAAAGCAGCGCCCGCTGTCAATTTTAGAACAAGTATGGCGGCCGAGCGCACGCGAGAGATCGACTAATCGGACGAGAGCGACACCAGCGAATACCAGCAATTTCCTCCGAATATCTAGGAATTTCTTAGAGATATTCTTCTGCACGTGAAAGAATATTGTGACGGCTATCCCTGCACATCGAACGTAAAACCGACGGTGCCATATGAAGTTGACAACAGCTTTGCCGTTTGGGGCAGCTTACCTTCGCCGCGATGGGAGTGTGTTTGACGAGTTCCACGCCTCACATACGCTGGGCGGGCCTGCTGGTCTGCAAGTATGGGCGCCGCGGGGTCACTGCCGCCGACGAAATCTACGTCACGTTGACCACGTGATGCCAGCCGGCCAGTCACGCACCACCAGGGTAACCTTCCAGAACTTCAGATATCGATATTTTGTAATGTTATAGATGATTTCAAACAAAATATAAATACAGGTGTCTCGCCCAGATTCGGGGAGACAGCACGGGGTTTTCACTTGGGCAGGAACTGCTGTTCCGTCCGTCAACATTTTAAAGAGGGAAGGGGAGGGGGGCGCTTGCTATCATTTTAGTTAAGTATAGTTTAAAGCAAAAAAATTGTATGTAACTTGTAAAAATGTAGATTTTGAGGGAAGTTCTAAACATAATTATTTTTGATACAAACTTTTTATACCAAATGTAATCGGTGAGAAAGGTATATTTTTATATAAAGTTTTCCAATGTGACCTTGGGGGAAAAATATTATAAATGATTTGAAGTTGATAAATAAACGCAAGGCAACGAATATTTTCAAACCTTTTCACTGGAACCAACCCAAATCCCTTTTTTGACTTCATTGGGGGGCTCTCAGCTGTTTTCCAACTTAGAATACTGTTGGCCAACTGTGTTGGCAAACACCGTCACAATATCCATGGCATATTTTGGGAGTGTAAACAGTACATTTATAGCATATTCCCGAGATATCCCTGGGAATGAATAGAGGTATGAGTAATATTCTAGGGATGTACTAATATTCGTTGGAGAATATCCCTGGAATATCTTGGGGGAAGGATATGGTCAGACATAACTTATCCTTGGAACATTCCAGTAATATGCTCAGAATATCTAGGAATTTCAAAGGGATATTCCAATATTCCTGCAAGAATATATTTGGGATATTCTCAGGACATCATTGCACTGTGTGGGAACACACTACTGTTTCACATGTTAATTTTAATAAATATTACCTACTATATCCATATACCCACTTAACACGAACAAAATGTATGAACAACCACTCAGCAAGTACACATGAGAGCTTTTATTGCAGAGAAGTGTGCATATAAGATTAGACTGGCATTGTTATATGTGTGGAATACCAAGCCTATTGTTCCATCATCTAGCCTTATTGTTGCATTAACATGTTATTAGTTATAAAGGGAAGGAACACTGTACCCACGCCACACACTATCAGGTCCACTTCACAGTATTGCTACTTTTAGTCATACACTGCTCACTCTTAATTTATGCAAATATTATGAGGTAAATATACAACTGTGTGATACACAGTTGTATATTTTAATTGGCACCCATTCGTATGCATTACAGCGTACACATAGAATGCAGCAACATAATTTCATTCACGTAACATTTCACATAATTTCCTTGCCTTTGATAATCCTTCAAACTATTGTTTTACCAGCATTTTTATGTCGCTTCTTCCTACAGAAATTGTATACAAACACACTTGATGTAATACTTTATAAGGTATTTGCCTAATTTCACGCAACGGAACTGAATTATATTGTTCGAGTAAGTTACTTAAATTATGGGGAAAATTAATTACAAAATTTCAGCTAGAAATATTCACATTTTATTTCAATACAAGGGCTGATAAGCACCACTAGAAGTTAGCTGCTTAACGTAAAAACGCAAATTCTTTGTAATATGATCCTTGATTCGTTAAATTATATATACTAGATGGCAGTAAATTATTGTTGTTTTAAAACGTCGCATTAAGAATGTGTGTGTAAGAGTTGAAATAAATTTAGCAGCTTTATCACACTATCACATTTTTCGAAATAGTACTACAAAAATAATTGAAACTAATGCAATGTATATCCGCACATTTTTTTTAAATTTGAACTACTTATACCAGTGAAGAATTTTGCTGATCGAGACGAGCTAAGATGTCATGGGATGAACATCGCGCTAGTGGCTGCTCGCTCGCTATGAATTGCCCGCGACTTGAGGACCAGCGAAAGCGAGATGCATCTGCGAGTGCGATGGGACCATTGCAACTTGGGTGTGGCAACTACCCGCAACTCGTCGCGTCCCCAGGTTGTGGATAGGAGATCCCCAGGCTCTGGGTTGGCTGGAAATAATCAAATACCAGCCCGCGAACCAACTGGCCGGTGCGAGAGCGCCGTCGTCATGGACGTCGGGAACCTGGGCAACTCAGTACGAGATCTCGAAGCGCATCTGCTGGAGGTGGCCCAACGATCAAGGCGGGGAGGGGGGATTTCGAGGTACTAAAAAATGCTAAGTGTAGCGATCCTCACTACTGGATTCTGCGGGCTACCGACTGCGGGTGCGTAATGAATGGACTGGAATGCATCGGACCCTGGAAGCACCTCGATGTCAGCCTCCACTTCTGGGCCAGCGGATTCGCCACCACCTCTGGTAGGCCCCGGATGTCTCGCGTTTCCCAGTTTGACGGGCGATTTTTTTTCAAGGAAGGGGAGGGGGTGGCTCCCCGAAAGAACTCTCCCCATCTTCACCGATGTAGTGAAGATCCTGGCATCGGCGCGGAAGGGCGAAGCTGGAGTCGGTGTCATGACTGAACTGTCCGGTTTTCCGACGCACTCGACGAGAAGCAGGGGTGGGGGGGGGAGGCTCTGCACCTACAGTTGCTGTCGGTACTGCAGTGCTGGTTTGCCTACACTGCAGTATTGACAGTAGCTCAACTTCAAGGGTACCTGTGTCTCCATGATGACTGGCATCCTCGCGGGGGGGGGGGGGGGGGTTCTGTCCCCAGCAATACACACCAGCTGCGATCTCATTTCACTCCAACTCGCATAAAACCAACATAAGTCTTTCTTCCCGAACTGACAAATACCCTACATTATCCAGCCCTAATCCAGTTAAAAGAAATTATTTTATAATCCACGACTGTTGCATAGATTTTCCACGGCCCTCTCCGCTTTGCCTGGTTTGCTATGCTCTTCCATCTAGACCCTTCTTCTTTAGGGGTTTGCACATGGCTACAATTGTGGCCATGACACTATAACCCTGCTTAGCCGCGATGCATGAGCCCATTATAAAAATTAAACCCGACCTAAGGCGTAAAGGGCTTGCCCTGAGATGCATTCCATTCTCCAATCGACTTAACTACTGAAATGCATGCCGGAGGGCACACAGAGCTGTGAAGGTGCTCGCGCTGGCGTAGCGGGATTTGGGGGCTCACCAGAAACAAAAAAAAAAAAATTGCTGATCGAGTATAGGGCGCCACGCGTAATTTAAAAAAACCGGTGTAAATCGGTAATCATAGTTTAAGTAAGCGATCAAGCTTGGCACCCAATAGTGGGTGTATTTAGCTGTGGTACTAGGCTTAGCGGGAAACCAAAGGGGCAGTGTCTCGTGAAGCCTCCAGCTGCGAGCTTTGCCAGATCTGGCTCGTCCGAAATTTTGCTTCTCCTCCGATTTCGTTCATTCCTGACCCTCCTACCCCGCTTGACCCACGCGATGATTCGGCCATCAATACAGACCCATCTCTGCACACAATTGAAAACACTATAATTTCACCACATGGTCTTCCTTCTTCTGCTCTCTTCGGAATTACAGCCCTCTTTTCCTTATCAAACACACCAACACCTAACTATCTTAATGCAACTTCTTCCCAAGAATACCAAGACTTCCTGCAAGTATGGGAAATCGCTCCACCAGCCACCAACATCCCTATCAACTCAGCGATGCTAAGACAATTGTTACTTGCCCAGAAATCAAATGTTCCCATAGAGGCTGTCATCGCCAATCATATACATGGAGACCCTCTCAAATTCAATTTCATACAATCTTCTCACTCTCAACAATCGTCCATTACAACTTCAACTACGACCTCAACAACCACTGTTACAAACTCTGTCTCAAACACAACCACTTCAGCAAAAACTGATGTCAACACCTATTCCAACATTCCACATCTTCCACTGCAGACACCTACTGACAAAATGGAAGTCACTGAAGGGCGTCTGGGCAAATAATCTGCAACAAATGACCCTATTGCTCAGAACTGGAGTGATAACAAAGACGAATGGACCACCAACACACACCACAAACCTAAATCAACTACCCAGAATTCACAGATACCGATGGCGCAGCAACAGGCCACCAAATTACAATCCCTTCTGGTAACCAATAGCACCACTTGGCAATTCATCAGAAGATTCCGTTCCACATCCAGAACCATTCCTTCCATTGTTCATGCTGGCTTGACTATCGATTCCCCTTACGATAAAGTCCAACTTCTTGCTACACACTTCTCATCCACATTTTGCTCAAATCTTCCTCCTCCTGGATACCCTGGCAGTGAACTTGTTAGTCTCACGTTCACCCCAGTCCCTAATACACCCATCGAAGGTCGCCTATTTGCCACTCCACGAGAAGTTGATTCCGCAGTTCAAAAGGTCCGCCATTCAGTTACCTCAGGAGCCGATACCATCGCAGTACACCTTTTACGATCGCTGACTCGCGAGGGAACAATTTACTTTACTCTCATCATCAATGCCATCGCTCTTACCTGTCATTACCCCACACACTGGAAAACACACATAATCGTTCCTGTTCTTAAACATTACTCAGCCCTGTCCTATCGTCCCATCGCACTGCTCTCAGTACTTTCCAAAGTTGCTGAGAGAATCATTCTGTCTCGCCTCACTCGCAGCCTTGAAGAACTAAACATACTCCCACACACCCAGTTTGCATCTCGCATGCGCCATTCAGCTCTCCATGCAGCGGGCATTGCCATCGACAGAATTACACAAGGCTTCTGTACACACAAACATTCCATCTTCATACTGCTTGATCTGGCAAAAGGTGCCCTTCTCACCAAACTTCGACAATTTCACTTATCAGAACTCATCATTTCTGTAAGTCATAGCTTTCTCACAAATCGCTCTTTTTCTGTACACATCGACAACACTCTATCATCACCTCTACATATTCATGCAGGAATTCCTCAAGGGGCCCTACTAAGCCCCACTCTCCTGTCCATTTTCGTTGCCAACCTTCCACAAATTCCTTCCACGCAAATCTTACAGTACGCAGATGACACTGCCCTTGTCCTCACAGATGAAGAAGCCCAAATTCTTGCAGCCAGATCACAAAACGCAGTTCGCATAATCACCTCATACTTCTTGCGCTGGAGAGCAACACCTAACCCCAAGAAATCAATGGCTGTATTTATCACCAAACTGCTCTGTCGATACCTTGGTCTTCATCTTGACTCCACGTTCATATGCTACACTCACATCACTCTATCCATCGCCAAAGCTAAATCCGCATTGTATGCTCTCCGACCTTTTCTATCACACGCTTCTCCCATCTCACAATCTGTCCGCATCCAACTCTGGCAAACTCTCTTTCTTCCAATTCTTTTCTACGGCATTCCTGTTTGGGCATACATTCTTCCTTCTTCACTCCGTCCCATCATTGCATCTTTCAGCGAAGGTCTTCGTCTCATCCTTGGATAACCCAGATACTCTTCAGCCAATCCACTTTACAAACTGGCCAACATCGACCTCCCCATTGCATCATCAGCAGACTCGCCTACAGTTTCTACAAATGAGCCTACAGTTTCTACAAGTATTCATACCACACCAATAGCCTTGCGATATTAATTTATCACGTCATTAGAATATTGTAAACAAAAATAGAGCCGTTGTTATAGGATTTTTTTACATTTATTTATCGTATGTAAAGACACTGGCATCCTTAAAAATTTTTAAATACTACTTATTAACATTTAAAACTTGCGATCTTTATAACCACAAAACGTACACGTTAATATTCACACCTGAAATACAATATGGCTTCTGTCGTAAGTACGCAAGTATGCCCCACAAGTATACAAATTCAAATACTTACCAAGTATATTTCCTGTGTATACTAAGTTATACTGGGAATTTGAACAGCGCTAGTATGCACATGGCGATCTCACTTCCGGCGACAAGTACGCACAAGTATGTAATTTTTTAAAATTCAGAAACAGCCTCAGTAAAAGCAGCCGACGCAACATGGCGGCGATGTATACCGAGCAGGTCGAAAATATATTTTCATATTCTTTGATCTCATCATCAATTGATGAGTCTGAATCAGACGAACACGAAAAGAAAAATTGTCCATCGCTGTTTACAACATGTTTAAGCTTATCATTGCTTCATCGTATATAGCAGACGCCATTATTCCTGCTGAAAGCTGCTGACGAGTGTTCCACCTGGTTCCAGTACCGAGTGCTACTGAAGTGCGAATTTTTATTAATGGCATTCCTTTTCGCATGCTACTGGTCAGTGATTTCAGTGCCAAATGGAATGTAGCCTATGTAATTATTATTTAATCGATTACAGGAAATTATTAATTTTATAAAACTTGACATTTCAGATTTATTTCAAAATTATAACTTTAAACGGAAATGTTTTATATGAATTGAGATAAATTTAACAGCTGTACCAATCATTTTTTAATAAACAATATCACAATAAATTTTAAACTAAGGCAAAGAATACCAGAAACTTTTTTTAAAATTTTGAACTACGTATAACATTTAAGATATTCATTAATTGGTACGTCACACACGATGAATTGCTCCGTATTAATTTTTAAATACCGATAGATCAATCAGTGTTTTTATGTTTACTATGCTTTTGCTTGCTGTCCCTTTTTGTGTTCTTCTTGATTACTTGTAATTTTATTGGTGAATAAAGATTTTTTCAATATGTTGTTTATTTTCCCCATTTTCTGTACTATTGTTTTTAATTCATACGAGGGGCTCTAATTATTTAATTGTTTATTGTTTGCAATTACTTTAACTTTAAATTTATCCTGAACTGTGGGTTTTTTTGAAATTTTTCCCACTGTATTTTATTTTCTGTTTAAAATGTTAAATCATGTTCTCTTATTCTTTTATCTTGGACTTTGGAAGAGTGCGAAAGCACTGGGATCCACTAATTTCAGATTACCTAATGCTGATTTATGCCGCACGTGGGCAAAATTAGTAAATTATGATAAATAAAGTCTTTTAATAAATATTATTAAATACCGATTAAAATTGGTACTTCAGGGAAACTATTCATTCAGTTCAAAGTCTTTGCTCAATACCTCTCTTAAGCCCCTGTCACACTGTCAAATTTTTTCTGCCAAACTGCTTCCGATAAGTTTGGCCAGATAAAGTTGGACATGGACAGTTATGACGTCACTGAAACGTCATAAACGCTGCCATATTTGTTTGAAAAAGTAGGATGTCTTCAGTTTCCATCAAACATTTTAAAATTGTACCGGTTATAAAATTTATTTGATGTTTGGCGGTCTCATCCAATCTGAATCGTGCACGACAAAAAATGGACTCAAAATAACGAACAATTGTTGGAAACGAAGTAAGTTATGAAGACAATTAATTTATGTAGAAGCTGTCCGGGCATGAATGTAATTTTATGTGAATGTTGCAAATAATATTACGAACTCAGAGGCATTAAATTTCATTGTGCAGGAAATATATCTTATAAATAAGGCTTTAACTCAGTAAAGAAATGAAAATAAATTACAATATTACTTAAGTTTCTTCCCGTGATGGACCGCATTGAAAAACAAAAGCAATCTCACTATGAAAATAATTTTTAAATAAATTCAAATTATATTCTCCCAATAAAAAAATTTGACTGTGTGACACATTTTCAAACACATTCAAGATTATTTTATAAAATTACTTGGAAGGAAAAATTTGATGGTCGTATTTTTTCTTCAAATTTCATTGTCAAATATATATGGAGGCCGAAATTTGACAGTGTGGCAGGGGCTTTAGGGATGAGCATAATCTAATGATCCAAGTAATCGAATGATCAGTAATCGAGTGATTGAAATATTCGAATGATGACGCGGTTACAGAATGCTCTGGCCCGTACAAAACTAACCAACTTAAGATACATTTCAGTTTTGTTTTTAGCAGTTGCTCATTCATTACATGAAACTACCATATATACGCAGAAGTTAAAAATAACCATTTCTAATTTATATAAGTTAACTTTAAAAGGACCATACATGCTAGCATAATATTTTTGGCTACACTGGATTTCGAAGGAAAAATATTGACAAGTTCAAATGAAAATTACATTCTGTTCTTCAACAGTAATCTCAAGAATTGTCATTGTTGTTGTTTCAACATTTATTATTCTACTAGATGATACCAGCGAACGTTGTTCCGCCTCTTTTCAGCACCCGTTGTTGGATTTCTTTGTTTATAATTGAAATGATATCCATTCTCTCCTTCCCAGAATATAAGTGGATATTTTAAAGCGTCGTAATATATAGGAACGATACTTAAAAAAAAATTAGTCCGTGTAGGCAGTGCTTCATTATAAATGGAATTAATAATAAAACATTGTTTGAAAAACGTGATTTGTAAATTATTGTATTATAGATTCCGTTTTTAATGCCAGTGATCTTTGGATTTTTTCAAAATGGTTTGCTCGACGATGGCTGTTGGTCTAAAGGTGAGTTTACGATTGAAGACTGAAGAATTAAGAATTATACTCAATGACTCGATAAGCACACGGAAAATTACAATAAGAAGATTTGCAGTTTATGGTTGAATTAGCAACTGAAGTCGTGCCAATCAATGTCGTAGGAGATGTAAGCAACCGAAATAACATGGAAAAATGGACAATTTACATATATTTAATTATCCGTGATTACTGCTTGTGTAATCGTTTTGAAAAAACTTTTGAAATCTTATAGAAGGGGAGGCCGATGCCTACGTTAGGTATTTACATCAATAAATCTGAAAACGGTTAATTAAAGCGAATTCAATAACCTCTTCCACGAAAGAAAACATGACCATGAACTATTCTTTAAATTAAGAGGATACTGTCTCTCGATTAAAATAATTACTTTCGAGCGATTTCACAATACGATACAACCTAAATACATGTTGTAACTACAGTTTCCCGCCAACAACAACTGTCGCTGTGCTCTGATTGGCTACTTCGTCTTCGACTTGAACTTAAGATATGAAATATAACGATCTATTAAAAGTAACGCCAAGAACGCACACGACTCGTCAAGACGCGCACGCGACAGTCGTAGACTAATACCCTTGAACACATAGAATCATATCTTAAGCACACGGCGAACTTATTCTGTCAAGTCAATCGAAAAACCCACCTTAAAGCAGATGGTGGCAGAGAGAGAGAGAGAGAGAGAGAGAGAGAGAGAGAGAGAGAGAGAGAGGGGGGACGATAGGGCTCGCTCTGGCAAGAGCGGCAGGCACTGTTCAGATACGTCGTCGGAGCAGAGAGTTTCGGATGAATCTACCCTGCTACACGACATTTTTTTATTTTTTTTTTTAACACAACTCATTTCAATTGCGCTCACGTAACAAATAGTAAATTCAATTAGTATATTTATGTATTTTTTAGATAACTTTTAAAACAACGAATCCCGCCATTTAGCGTTTCCGTCTATGTGCGTGAAGCATCTCGGCTGGATCGGCTAGTTGTGGTATATCGCCTGGGGCCCGACCTGTCCGGGCCGAGAGATTGCTTTTCTCGTTCGCATCACGCTAGACTTAAAACGTAAGTTGTGTTGGGTGTACAGTTTGCATTTAATCGTAACTCGAGTGATCGTAGAATGTTACCGATTAAGGGGACAACGATACTATGCGATAACATAGCTTTGCACGGGTTTAATATTTTTAATCGTGTGGTGGCTTGTGATTAAGTATTAACTTTACTTCGGGCGATGTCTGTTTAACATAAGCTTAATTGTGGTTAAATCAGTTTGGCTTGTGTTATGAGTAAGTTAATTGCATGTTTGAAAAAAAAAATGAAATATGTTTGTCATGCTAAACAGGATGGAGGTGTAAACAGACTTTGCGCGTCGTTAATTTGTATTGGATTTAAACAGTGCGGATAGGTTTTAGTGGAAATGCGGTAAGTTATTGGTAGTTTGTATATGCTTCGATCATTAGTTTTTTTTTTTTTTTGGTTCGTAGTTGTGTTGTAATTCAATAGGTAAATGTGATTGATCGTGTTTAAGTGTGATTTCGTGTGGGGAGGTTATTAAATTAGAGGGTTTTTAAGACACCTGGATATATGGGCAGTGGTGTTTGCATGTTTCATGTAGTTGTTTCAGGTGTAATTTTTGTTGGGAGGTGATTACAATATGGGGGTTTTAAAACACCTGGAGTGATGGGGCTGTGGTGATTGCGTGTTTCATGTAGTTGTTTCAAGTGTAATTTTTGTTGGGAGGTGATTACATTATGGGGTTTTTAAAACACCTGGAGTGATGGGGTTGTGGTGATTGCGTGTTTCATGTAGTTGTTTCAAGTGTAATTTTTATTGGGAGGTGATTACATTATGGGGGTTTTAAAACACCTGGAGTGATGGGGCTGTGGTAATTGCGTGTTTCAGTGTAATCTCGTGAGTATTTTTTTAATTGTGTTATGGGTTTGGTTCGTGTGCATCGTAATTCAATATGCATTTTTGGACGTGATTGATATTTTGGTACAATTCAACATGAGTAGTTGTTTCTGTGTGGTTCCTCGTTTTTTTATTCGTGAACGGGATATATTTACCAATAATTTAATGTGCCCCACTCGTCTCTTGCTTGGGCGAAAACATGTCGTACGTAAATACTATTCCCTTTGCACTCAAGTGATATTCCTTGTGAAATGTCTCGTGCTTAAAAATGTAATTTTTATCAATATAAGTCGTTACATATTTAACATATTGCGAAGGATAAATTCAGTCATATACTTAAAATACAATAATGTCAAATTACGCTGTTACACAGAGCTCGGTATGACACCAAAAAAGTGCCCGTTCCTCCCAACATAACCTCAAACTCCTTCCCTCGTCCATTAGTCGCAAGTGCTCTACCACATCAGTATTCCAGAAAAAAATTAAAAATTAAACTTAGTACACTTTGCACCAAAATAACATATATGCCACTCTTGCATCAAGATCAACACACACATGCTGCCCACACACCCTTCCTCAACTTTGTCGGCCGTCTGACGCCCGAGGGTTAACATCGAGTACGCTCAGCCAATATTACACTTAACCCTTTCAACACCAATTACCAATAAATAAAATTAACCCTTTTACTGATTACCCTGTCACTAATTAACTAATTAACCCTTTTGTAACTTGACCCTTTCAATCAATTTAACCCTTTGGGCGCCAATTTAACCCTTTGGACACAGTATCCAGAAACCCCTTGCGCCTACTACTGCCGTGCGTAGCCAATCAGAGCGAGGATACCACCGAGTTTATGTGAAGCTATAAAGATTGACTCGTTCGTGAAGAGTTTGGTGCAATATGTACGATAGTTTGTTTTAATCTGTGTTGTTATTGTGCGAGTGGTGTAGGTTAAGATGAACTGTACAGAGTTTAAAATTACTTCGTTTTCGTCCATATTTTCGAAATCAACGAACTATCAACAATAATTTTCAATTTACCGAGCACTCACAATTTACCGAGCATTATTTCCTTTTATTTTCAGTACTATTTTGTGTGAACTTCCGCCGTTTCTGTGCGTGTGCTATTTTGATTGTAGCTTTCAGATTTGTGTTGTGCATGTGCTATGTGCTGTTGCTTATGCTGTACATGTGCTTAATCAATTACAGCCCAGCCTTAACTCTAAACCACGTTAGGGGACACGCATAAGTAATCCAGCTGTTTTTCTGATACCCAGTTTTGGTGTTCAGCCAATAAATTAAGGCGATGCATTTGCGAATTATGGAAGTTTCCAGCAGTTTAATGATTCCCTTCATTTTGTGCGGCTACTACATTCAGTTTGTCGGTAACCTTTTGCAGCATACTTGTAATATGCTTACCCATTGCCACCAAATTGGTGGTATTTCCGTTTCTACACTTTTCATTTTCTTCTCGAAATGTTACATGTAGTCTTGAAATAACTTGCGCTGCTTTTCAATAGGTATAGCGTTGGCTGCTGCGGATAGTAGTCTACTTTATTGGTTTCTTGGACATAATGTTTCATGTTTGCATCTTCATAGTATACGGTGTTATGGTTTGGCAAAAATAAATGTTTTAAAGTAACATTATTTTACGCGTTAGTTTAACGTCAAGCTACGCATGATTTAAGTTAGTAGGGGTGAGCTATTTTATGAGTTAACTAGTGGTGAAAACCCAGCAATTTAAGATAAAAAAAAAAGAACGCTTTATTTGAGAGGTAAATGATATTTATGTAAATTAAATATACTTGACCATCACAGAATACCATTTATTAATAGTCCGAGAATCTATTATATGCATTATAGTTACGTTAAATTGTATTATAAATGAGCCACTCTCGTAACACAGAGCCCCATGGTGCCGTTCGCGAATGTTCTCATCACTGATTTCCGTAATATGCACTAGAAGACAAATGTCCTGTTTGACGATCTTCATGATGACTAAGACCAAAACATATCAAATGGCCGTAGCTTTGGGACAGTTTATTGATAATATCCCGGAAAAGTAAGAAAAATGCTTAACAAATCATTATCATGTTTGCCACTCGTATGGAATATCTGGAAAGCAGGGAAATGTCAGGGAATTTGAACTCTGCCACGGAAGTGTCACGGAATTTTCAACATTGTAGCTAAATGTCAGGGAACTCTGTAATACGCAAGCTATATTTGCCAGTTCCACCATATTTAAGTGTTTTATTTTGCAATATATCTAGGGAGTAATTTTCGTAAGATCAGAGAAGTGCTTTAGTGAAAAAATGCTCTCTAATACAAAGGATCCCATTCTTACGGAAAAGTATACTTTAAGCAAAAGTTCAGGGAAAAAAAATATTTCTTTTCTGGAAATCAGGGAGATGGCAGATAATTTTCAAGTGATAAAAAGGTGGCAAACCTGCATTATTGATGCGCTGATAAATAATCTGCTGTTTGAGCTGCGTATTCTCGAACACCAGTTCCGCGGATTTGGTTCAAGTTAAGGAAAATGATAGCGAGTGGCGGACACGATATTGCTGTTCGCTGAACGCGGATCTCAAAACCTGTCGTTTGGCAGGCAGTATACTCACCCAGAAAGCCTACGAAGTATCTATGTAACTCACCAGATATCGGACATGGGGGAAAAAAAAAAACTGGTTGTGGTGTATACGGAATAATGAAGGATAAGGTGAAAACGGACATGGTCACTATAAACAAAATGAAGACACAGAATAACATAATATGTTTAGTTATTTTCTGGAGAATTTTATTTACGTATTATTTTTTTATTTTTTATTATTTGTGATCTACAAAAGCTTAACCATGTTTTCTACATGCTTACTCTAACTGATTTATATCCTTTTCTTTATGATATTTAATTCAATTCAGATAATGGGCTACAATAACCGTATCCAGAAAGATGTTTATCATGTATATTAAAATTATTTAATGCGCAATAATTTATAACTTCATAAAAATGTTGTAATTTTCAAAATGAATATAACTTTTATTACGTATAACTATTTTAATTATATTTCATTAAATATGGAAATCCTTTTAAAATGTCAGCAACAAATCTGTACAATTAATATTTAACGCGTTAAATATATTATTTTTATTACTATAAACATAATTACCAATAATGATAATACTTATATATAATTTAGACTAATAGATATTTTAGAATGTTTACATAATAATAATTTTTATATAAACAGCAGTATTTGCTTCATACTCGGCAATAACTCACATTACATTTAGTTTTTGTATACAATTCTTCTCTCTATCTTAATATTTATCTGCAGTTTTGTTTGATACAACTTACATATAATTAATTGTTATACGATGACTTTTAATCAAAGAAGTTTTATTTCCTCTATTTCAGTTTACATTATTATTTTCTCTTATGAAACCGAACAAGTATCATGAAAGGTAAATTATACCTTTAAAAAATGCACAGACTTACCTATATAAACACCTCACATAAAAATCGGAACATTAATTAGGAAAAAAAAATTGAATATACATATAAGAAAGCATAGCAATTAGACGTTAGACGTTACCAACGGTATCTATACAGAACGTGAAATTCAAAATGTTTCCAAGGAAAAAAAAACGGTTTCCTATAACACAGACAATTAAATACTCAAGAGCAACAAAATCAACGTAATGGTGTCTCAGACTAGGGAGGTCTTCATTCCTCTCACTGCATCTTAGTACTGTGTATGGCCTCCATGTGCATTGTACAGGTCCCTAACACGCAGTCGCGTGCTTGTAATCAATGTGTTAATGTTGTGATAAATTGGTGGACGTGGGGGTGAATACTATGAGGAGAGAAATACTAATTATTGCCAATTTGTAGAAGAGGATAGATATGAGTGTGTAGGAGAATTATGTGTGTGACACAGAATGCGTGTTTGACCTAATGGTTGAACTTTTAACCACCTTTAGAACTTACTCTCCAACTTGGTTCTGGTCGTCTCAGGAACTCTGCAAGGGCATTTACATGCACTGGCATTCACATTACACAAAACTTCTAAACTTATTAAGAAGCACTTCATTTGTTTTATTACTTCTATAAAAGAACATTTGGCTGGGGCGGTTCAGCATTACCAATAAAATAAATCAAAAATGTCATTACTTATCTTTAATTCAAAGTAGAGAAACATAAAATTAAAAATCATAATAAAACTGTTTAACTGCATGTGAAAATCCAATAAATTAATTAAAAATTCTGTTCTGCAATTAGTTTAAACTTATTAAGATATTACCACCATTCGAAAACAAGAATTACTTAAATTGAAAATAAAATAAGATTAAAAGTCTTTAAGATGCTTTCGAAATAATTAAAGAAACTGTAGATTAATTAAACTCTTTTCGAATTAAAAGCGTCTGTAGTCTTAGTGCCTATTAATCAAGTTTTACGTGGTGAGCTACATTAATTCATAGCATTACACATTCTAATCACTTTCCCACATATCTGACTTAAGATCGTAACCTCTTCAAAAATTAGCAAAGTCTCAATGTTCTCCAACAAAGTCGAGTTCGAATCAAAAATTGAAAAAATAGTTCTTCACTCCCAATTTAAAATGAAATCACTGTAAAGTTAAAAAAGTTTGCTCCGGTAACTAGCTCAAGTCGGGTAGTGTAGGTCAACTGGGCTGAAGTAATAAGTAACATCTGTGCTGCAACTAAATCTTCCAAAAATCATATCTGTCACCAAAATTTAGGGAGCAATGATACATTTGCAAAAGACGCTACCAAACACAAGCCTATATGACCAAAAATTAGGTGGCGTCACCTTAATCTGTAGTTAGGCTGACGTTAACAGCATGGCGTCGTGGCGTCGGTGTAAACTCTCCTCGTCGACAGCGTCCACTAATAAAATTCAACCAACATAGCTAGGTTTTGGCCTCTTCTTCACTTGCCAAGCTAGCCCTCAAATATACTAACTTCAGGGTACCAAAACACTGTCCTAAATTATGATGATGCCGGGGATTTCACCCATGAAATCCTGGCTCTTAAAAACCACGTCTCTGGATCTTCAGATCCGTACCCAGAAGCCCTGACTTCCGGCAACTACGTTATCAAGTCCTACCAATGGAGCTCAGCTACTTCCGGTACATAAGTCACAAAAATAGCTTAACATATTAGACAATTAAAACTGTAAATAAAAGAAGAAAAAAAACAGTGTTAAAAATATAAATAATACATTCTGAAATTTGAAAAATTCTGAAAAATCATTAAGTCACATACTTAATTTAAGCGGCCAAAATGCTCAGAATAATATTCTTGCTTGCAATAGAGTAACATAAATTAACATATAAGGATTGAAAAGAATGGTGGGTCCTGACTCATATTGCACATTTAAAAATCATAAAATCAAATATGCAAAATTACAGAAGTATTCAAATTAAAATTTAAAAAGTGCTTAAACATAGGCAAAATATGTAGGTGACATATGGTACAAAATATTACACGTGTTAATCTGCATACTAGTTGCGGGACATGTAAATGAGCGTATATGGATCTGTTACAGAAAGTCCCTTCTGTTAATTATCGTATTCATTTTCAGTTGAAAACTGCCAGAAGATTGTGTGTAATTAGCATACATAAAAAGAAACATGATACCTTGAGCACTCATTTACGAGACTCTCTCAAACGTAAACAAAAACAACTCTGCAGAAAAAAATACATAAAATCACTTACAGTCTGCTCAAAAATTCAAAAATAAAATTCTTCTTTTCCTGAAAGAAAAAGTATACATAAATCTCTGCTTTCCACACAACAATCAACATTAAGACACTTCGAAATAAAACTCATTTTTAAAAATATTCATTAGGACTATATGAAAAGAAAAGAAAAAGTTGTAAGTTTTTTATTGAGAAAAAATATAATAGAATAAACTTTGAAACATAACTCCCTGGAATTCTTTGTTTTTTTTTTTTATTGTTTCCTCTTTGTTCCCGTTCTGTGGCTTGCCGCTATGTAATCGTAGAAGATATCAAGCAATAGGTTGCAGCTGCTGGTCACGTGATACGCCAGAGTCAATCACCTGTTGTGTTTCACTCCTCGTCGCCGTGTACCTCCATTTTCCTTCAGTTGAAAATGGCAGACTCCGCTGTTCGGTCGAGCGCGTTGTAGAGTCTATTAAACTCGTTCCGAATAAGCGTTTAACGTCGTCGAAAGGTACTTTCATTATGTAAGTATCGTCGCACACGTATTGGAGCTACAAAATACGTGGGGTTTGCTACGCTCGCCGCTGCACTGGTACGTGAAAACTGTTGTTTTCCAACCTCTCTGCTAATGGTAACGGCCATATTTCCACGCACTGAAGACGTTTTTATAGCGTTCGTCAACCACTGACAGCCTCCTGGACTAAAACTGGTTACGCGAAAGTGTTCAAAGTTTGTGCAGTGCGACCTGTGACGTTTTAAATTACTGTTTCATAAACTATCTAAACTTTTTAAGCAGTTTTAAAATAAAATGATGTTAGCAACTATTCAAGAGTGTTCGGAACAATACGAGTGGTTACACAAAATCGTGACTTCACCATGTAACACATACATAGTTTCACTGTACGTCTTTCTCACTCAAAAAAAGCAGCAAACAAAAATTAACAATTTAACAAATTAAAAATATGCACATATTAATATTTACAAATATACACAAAAATTAAATATTGGTGGTAATCAAAACGTAACCAGAATATTCATCGTTATTCACTCTCAACAATCAAATTAATTAAACAAACCAACGCAATATGAATGCGATTAGGGAACATACACATTCAAATTCAAACTTTATACTTGATTAGTTGTTCCAGCCTCCTGGCTTAATCAAAAATCTTCGTTCTTCTCTCGCAGGCTAAACAACGGCCTAGAGGAGGGGGCTTGAGAATTCTTGGTAATTCTGGATTTCCCTATCGTCCAGTTGAAATAAGAAGACACAACGATGACGTATCTTGAAAAAATCTCAGCTTATTAATGGAACAACGTCTCACTGTATAACATAGGTACAATATTATCAGCCAGGGAAATAAAATATTCATACATATTTACTTATAACAACACATATACACACATCAAGAAAAATCGTAGTGAAAAGTTGAGACACGTATGTTAATAACTACGCGTACAGTGTCTTTCCACCTCGACCCATTTCTTTACGCAAAAACGCCTTCACCCAACCGCCATGGAAAAATTATTGATCGTGCGACGTGTGTTGAAAACAAATTACAGGAAATATGGACAAAATTGCTACAGAACTTATTTTGATACTTCGGAACACATATTTTTGATGAAGGATGTCCACGTTGTTCGAGTTTCGGCTCGTACAGCATAATCACCGCACAAATAAATGTTTTGTCTGACATGCACCTATTCGCGTCGATGTCCCGTATAAACTGTCGGAGCGCTGGGAGCTGGCGGGAGTTGACGCAGGCACCACCAGATGTCAGCAGTGTTCCTTCTTCGTAGTGTGGCGGAAACCACGTGCCTGACCCGCGCTAGTTTGAATGGCTGATTTCAAATATGCGGAATTGACGTCTCAGATTAATGCTCTGGACTGTTCTTTACTATTAGCGATTTCAGGGCACCCCGCTAGGGGAGAAATTGTGAAGATGTTTCTTTCGACACTGGCTCGCTATTGTCGGATGACTGTACCTACCCCCATAGTGAGGCAATGCTCGAAATTTGTGTATAAGCTTTACCTAAACCTGGTATCGGGGTCAGACGCTTGGTTTTCGAGGGAAGTCTCCCCAGATAACAGGTCAGGTATTTCAATTACTATACTAATGTAAAGCCTTAAGAATATTCAGGAACGTCACTTTGACACTATTTTAAATTTTCGAGTCAGGATCAATTGTGATTAATATGAGCAGGACATAATAAAAGTCGCTTCCATCTTTTCTAATAAAATCTACTAGTAAATATGCGAGGAGGAACCTTTTTCTTCTCAAAAATTATTTAGATTCTCCCAAAAAAATTATACTTTGTATGTCGCCAGTTCTGCACCATTTTTGGGCTAATCGAATAGCTGCATTCTTAGTCTTGTTTCGCCCACCATTTTGGAAATGGGTGGTTTGGGAAAATTAATCGGCCTCTGCCAAGGGCTCGTATAACCAGATATTAATTTTGAAATAGTGGTAGCGTTACATTTGAAATACTGAATTGTGTAGTAAAAGAAATAAACCTTAGAACTACCTGTTAATGGCCATGGAGAAACTTAGGTGGCCATGTTCTGGGAGATTACATGTTGGCGTTTGTTGTACTCATTCAAAGAGAAAATTTAAGTGGGAAAGTCATGGATGGAATAACGTATTTTACTTTGTAATAATTTTATGGGAATTTAGAGTTTGAAATACTTTCGGCTGAACACTTTGGTTATAATATTGGGCAACCTTTGTAAATGTTTTAAATTGATTATGGTGAGAAAAGCTGAAACTATATTGATATATTTAAAGAGTCCGTGTGGGAAAGAATACGTTTAAAGAGTCCATGTGGAACAAGAAAGCTAATGAGAAAACATACATTTAAAGAGTCTGGGTGGGACAGAATATTTTTTATACATATATTTGAACACATTATTGTAAAATATTCAATTGCTTAAAGATTTTCAAATGAAATGTTGTTCTGACCATATTGAGGTCTGTATAATGTTTGTCCAAAGAAAAGCGAGGGGAAAAAAATTGAAATATTAAAACTCACTATGGCAGTTGCCATCTTTCAATTGGTAGTGCATATTACTGCAGTTTTGGCATTATACATTCTGCTTTAGTGACAATGCTTTTTTTTTACAACTCCATGCTATTTCCTATATTCATATTGTTCTTAAGTATACCTAGGTTTTAAGTGTGGTTGAAAAATAAGTTAGGTGAGGTGTCCTAGGGTTTGGGGCCTCAAAGCGAAGTGAAAAGAAATAGTGAAAAATAAAATAAAAATCAATTAGGTGTGCGTAAGTGCTTCGCATCTCTTGAAGAAAAATGGCCCCAAATAATAAAATATAGCTTCTCTTTGCGAAATAGATGAAAATCTGTCCCTTCAGAAATTTCTTGACGAAATAAAAATATATCATTAAATATATGGACATTTCCATACGAGGAAAGTTAAGCAGGTGAGTGGGAAAACTCTAATGTAAACACTGTGTGATTGCTGACATTGTGCTAGGATGTGCATGTAAAATTCCTCTGCTAGGATGTGCATGTAATATTCCAATTCCTTCTCGTTCCTCTTGAACGTTACTCGTAAATTCTCCCTCACTTAAAATAAAAATTCAGACTAAAATTCAGTATGCGTGAAAAGTGGACAGCTGTACTTTAAAGTTCTAACTCGTGCTCAATCAGGCCATATAAGACGGTATGTTAGGAACATCTCAGGAAAATTGTCGCATAATAATGCTGTACTGTGCGACATGACGTAACGATGTGTAGGGGCATACATCCATCCCACACTAAATAAATAACATCTCTGGAAAATACCTCAGAGGAAACCAAAACTGTCAATAATAATATTACGTCGCAATAACATGTAAAATTACAGAAGTATTCAAATTAAAATAAAAAAGTGCTTATACATAGGCAAATTATGTAGATGACATAGGGTACAAAACAATACACGTGTTAATTTGCATACTAGTTGCGGGACATGTAAATGAGAGTATATGGATCTTTTACAATTTCATCTTCCGGAAGAAGGTCCCATTCCATATGGGCAGCTCTTACGAGATCTGGAAGAGTTTCTGGAGGTTGTGAACGGTTACAAACTGCCGTTTTCAAGATACGCCAGGCATGTTCAATGCTTTAGTGCGCTCTCTGTTGAACACAAAGGAACTACATAATTCCTACCACCCAAACTGCCTTATCGTACAAAATCCCAAACTTTTTGTGATGTGTATACATAGGTATTTTCAGTAAAGTGATGGCGAGCTTAGCGTTAAATGAGAAAACATTATTCAGAAGAGGTCTCCAATAACATTTCGAGCTATGTACTGTCGAAGCCATCATACGCTATTCATGGTAAAATTAGCACTTTTGAAAGCCCTGCTTAAGATCTACTTGACTGCACGTTATGTATCCTTCCGCCTTATGTAAAATTAACATTGTCACAGGATTCATAACTTTATTCATGCGTCGGTCAGCTGAAACTGTGAAACTATTAGAAAAGTAAATATTTTGCCAACCTGGTAATTTTTACACTCCGGTGCATTAAAAAAACAGAAAGCGAAAAAAAAAAAAATTTTAAGTTATCACAAATGGACACCTGACACTTTTTATTCGACGTTAAGATTTGACACTACTTTCCATCATTCGTTGCCAACTTTATTGGGCACATGTCACTCAGTGCGCCCGTTGAAATATATGCAGGCAGGAGCAGTGACTTTTTTACAAGGTTGATTTCAAAAATGCTCACTTGATCGTGAACAGCCTATACAAGTGGATAGCAGTAACCCGCAGACCCCGCGAACGTGGCACAATCAGTCTGCGCTCTGTGTGTGACGTAGGCGTGTGAAGCAGAGCGAAGGCGCTCTGTCCGCTTCATGGGACCGAGAAACAGCGTCCCGACTGCGACGTTAGTCCACGTTTCACGACAAACAAATACGCCAGTTCATCTGCTCACTACAGCAGAGACGCACTGTGTGCCATTTACAGTCACTTCACACTTTTATGTCGCCCTGCTAATGTTCTACTTCCAGGATATTTCCCCGCCTCATGCAAAAAAAAAAAAAAGCTTAACCAACTCTTAGAATATTACTCCAAAGGGACGGTGTACTGTATTTGTGCGCACTCAGTGTGACAACATTTTGCCGAAGAACTATTTCTTACTAAGCATTACAAACACGCCATTTTTCTTTATGTTTTACCAACATTAATTATACATGAAGTATTATAATTTATACATAAAATATAAATAACACTTAAATTTAACCAACACACCTGTGTTTATTTACGTCTAGGCGCGTGCGGAGCAGTGTACTGTTTCAGCACGCGTTGTCCTCCGGCAATGCGAACATGCTGACTCGCCCGGAAGAGGTGAGGAGGTGAGCGGGAGTAAGGAATGTAACCGTCAACAATGTAATTAGGTCGCAGCTCCGTGCGTCCTTGAGTGCTCTTTGTGCCCGCCTTCCTGCGGCGCGCTGTCACAGTGAAAATGCAAGCATTTAGAATCTGATACTAGGTGCACATTATATTAACTCCATTATATAGCACATTTAACACCGCAATTGTCTTACTCAAGTTATCTCTGCTCTAGAGCACTGTGTTTTAACATATAAGCCTCAAAAATTTAAATATATTTCATAATATTGCCTGTCCTGGCACTAAATTTCGTTATTTTGCAGCTCGCAACTTCTTTTGTGTACATTGAAATTGACGCATGCAAACAGTTTAATTTAATTGAGTACTTATACCTTTAAATACTCTGATTTAACTAATAATTATACTTCATATTAAAATCACATATAAAATTATGTCATTTACTATTCTTTATCCACTTTAACACATATTTATCTAATTTTAGCAGCACTTATTAATTTACTCTACGTATTTGTGACCATATTTCACTTTACTAAACTTGCAGATTTATTATATAAAATACCTACAATAAATTACTTATTTGCTTCCCCGGGCTATTTTCTTGTTTTTGTCTCTAATTTTTACATTTTTTGAATATTTCTCTTACTTCAATAAGCGTTACTTTTATTCCATTATATGTAATTTCCTATTCTAATTTTGCTTTCTGCGCTTTACCACTATCAAGTTATTATCCAAGGAGGTCATATATTGCAGTAATCTCGTGATTATATTTCTGTACTCCCCAGTATAAAGTCCTTCTCATCTCGTATGCCCTTGAACTGCGTGGACTCCGTCTATAGGTCAGCCCAGCAGATCCACTGTGATAACTGCGATTCTGTGGGTTTACCCATAGTAATAATCTGTGGCAAGTCTCGAACAGCTGCTTGCACATTCACTCCCCAGTCGGCTGCTTGAGTGCACGAAAGGAAAATAATTATAAACGAAATGGCTGTGTGTGTGTTTGTGTTGTATAATTATTTTCGTACATGATCATACTCATCATCACAAATACTTGCAGCCTGCCAGTCATAGGTCACACACTGTGTCGACTCGAGACACGAATCACTATCATATAGTGTGATAATTCCATAAAAGCACTTCGTTATCGAACATGAATCGAAGCAGTTCATTACATTCACATACAGATGGAATCACCGGTAGAAGACTAACACCGCCGGAGTAGTCAACATTAAGGAACCCGTCCAACATTGCGGTATCAATGTAACCACATCATCAGCGTTAAGCTTTCAGTGGCAGGGCAAGCTCTCTCACTCCTCCACCTAACAGTAGGAACCAGTATGGATATGTGATAGCTTGTGTATGGGTTGACTAATGCAGTTGTCATTCAGACTTCGAAGAGTGAACATCGGCTGTGGATCATCGATGGAAAATATACAGGGAAGTTATTCATATCGCTACTGTAAAAAAGGTATTTTCTAACAAAAACATACACAGACAGCATGAAACTGGCTGCTATCAGAATTCAGGTCGTATTGTGTTCGCATGTAAAAAGTGTAAATCTCAATTTGGTCGTCGAAGAGACTTGAAAAGCACCATGCAACGTGTAAGGGGTGCCCTGAACTACCTGTCAAGCCGTATATGAAGATATTACCATATCAATGTAAGGGTTCATCTGAGAGCAGTTCTTTGGTCCTGCCACGGCATCCATGCAACTATTGTAACAAGATGTTTACATATGCATACAATTCAAGATACATGCACAAAGTTCATGTAAGAAGAGCATAATGTGTATGAGATATCGATGTGATAAGTGTCGAAGAATGTATGTGCGTATTGATGCTTTAAAAAGACATTTGAATCTGTGTAAGTCACAATCAAGCTGATACTAATAGTACTCGTGTTAGGCTGGACAGCTCAGTTGCTGTTCAGACCGCGAAGAGTGAGCATCGGCTGTGGATAACGTGCTCTTATTCGATGATGGAACAGGAAGGTTATTCGTGCAGCTACTATAAGACCTTTTCTAACAAGAACATCTACAGACAGCATGAAGTTGGTTGTTATCAGAACGCAGGTCGTTCTATGTTCACATGTGAAAAGTGTAAATCTCAATTTACTCGTCTTAGCACCTTGAAAATAAATTTTTCAACATGCAAGGGTCTTCCTGCACTGCCTGTCAAGTGATATCTGAAGATATTACCAGCTCAAGGTAAGGGTTCATCTACACATGCTGAGAGTGGTGCCTTGCCCCTGCTAAGAGACCAATGCAACGATTGTGACAACACTTTTACATATGCATACGATGCAAGGAGAAATGAAAAAAGTTCATGTGCGAGGAGAACCATTCGTATGACATACCGATGTGATAAGTGTCGAAGCATACATGCTCGCGTTAACGATTTAAATTTACATTTAAAATTTGGTGACAGAAAAAATACGGGGACTACTGATGATGAACAAACTCAAGGTTATTCTGCATCTCCGAAGTCAAATGTTAATGGCTTTTTCTGAAGCAATCTACATTCAAGGGACCTTTAAAAGATTTTGTTGCATCGAATATGTCAAATACACCACACAATGTTTGATCGTTCCTGTTAAGTATGAAACAAAATATGATAAACCAACTTAATAAAGAGATGGAAAATATGGTTGTGTAATCTATAACATATGGGTGGGTTGTAGTTATACGAAACCAGAGCCCCGCGAAAATAAAACTAGAGCCTTCAAGACATCGAATGTGTCTGTGCATGATGTTGAAGGAATAGAAACCACCATTGAAAAAAGTATACTAAAGCAGAGGAAGCAGAAATGTTTATCAAGGGTTGGTCCCTACCATCAGTAAAACACCTAGAGTTAAGAACGAGTGGGTACTATCCGCTTAACGAATAGGCACATACTGATTTCCCTCCCCCCACTATAGCGTAATTTCGTCTTTGATCATTAGAATGTAGGAATAAATTACTGCAACACCGCTGCATTTGAAACTTTGTAAGTTACAAAAACTTGCTCTCAAGCTGATACTAATAGTACCCTCATCAGGTTGTCACTGCAATGTGGTTTAAAACAGGTCGGAATAGGCTGGCCAGCTCAGTTGCTGTTCAGACCTCGAAGAGAAAACATCGGCTGTGAATAACGTGCTCTTATTCAGTAATGGAATAGGAAAGTTGTTTGTGTCGCTACTGTAAGAAGACCTTTTCTACAATAACCAACTGCAGACAACATGAAACCCGTTGTCATCAGAATCCAGAGCGTAATGTGTTCGCATGTGAACAGTGTAAATCACAGTTTGCCCGATATGGCAACTTCAGACAATATCTTGCAACCTGCCAGGCGAAGATTACCAAATAAACGCATGGGTTATGTATAAATCTTTAGGCTGGTTCTTCACTTTGCCAAGACATCCATGCAACTATCGTGACAAAACATTTATAAATGCATACAATGCTAGGGAACACGAAAACTGTACTTGTGTGAGGAACGCGATTCGTAGGTCATATCAATGTGATAAGTGTCGAAGAAGGTATGTACGTGATGATGATTTAAATAGTAAAGGAGAGACCACTGATAAACAACCTCAAGATTATTCACCATCGTCTATGCTGAAGCTGAAGTCGGGGCAGGGCCCCATCTTCAGCCGCCATGTTATTATGATTTTTTCTACGATTTTAAACTATTTAAAAATACTGTGATTATTTTTTGTTTCAAGTGCTAGGTTTTATTCGAGGGGGCAAAGATCAAGGTCAAGGTCTCATGATGTCATCTAAGGTCAGGTATAGGTCAAGGTCACAGGATGTCATCCAAGGTCAAGGTTATGCATCTCTAGTCAAGGTCGCATGTCATCCAAGGGCAGGTCAAGGAAAGGGTCGCATGATATCATCCAAAATCAAGGTCGTGGTTGCTTGTCATGGTTCCTGCAATTTATGTTTATGGTATGCATAATGGAAAAGCTTGAACCTCACTGACGAAATATGAAAATGTGTACATCATGTGAAACTGGCAGAATTGTCTTTGTTGATGTTATTTGAATTTCGAAGAGCAAACATTATCTCGAGTGAAGATGGAAAACACTTCAGAAAGCCATATATGTTGTTTCTGCAAGAAGTCATTTTCTAATAGCTTCAATACAGTCGGTCATGTCGGACATGTTCTGCTGCTAGTGTTGCGAGTGTTAGCTGTATTCTGAATTTGATGGTTTCGTTCCACTTGGTTCATAAGGAAGTCGTTTGCTATTTTAGCATACTAGACAGAGCTGCTGCCTGGTCTTGATTAGCATCATATAACTCGGCGTACAATGCTCGATGCTTGTGCAATATGTGTTGGCTGGTAAGTGCTTATAGCTGGTTTCATTTACTTTTTTTTTTTTTATCTGTTTGCAACTGTATGTAGCAGTGACCACCTTGTCGCTTCCCTTGCTTCTCGACTCATAGTATTTTTATTTTTTAGTCTAATGTGACGTATGTTGTTCGATGCTCGTACATTATGTGAGGGTTGATAGCGGAATTCGTGCACCTCTGTACTGTAGCTCGGTCGGAGGGAGTACGTGCGGACTAGGACCACACTGCTGTAAACATGTTTTCACCACCACTTGTGACCTTGGCAGTGTATGTTATCACCTCCAATGTACTTAGAGACAGTTTTCATGAGCTTCTTTACCTCCTCCCCTACAACAGGGTCCAGGACTGAAATGATGTAAACATGTTTTTACCACCACTCATGACCTTGGCAGAGTGTGTTATCATCTCCAATTTACTTAGAGGTAGTCATCATGACCTTCATTGCCCCCACCACTGGGTCCAGGACCGCAGTGCTATAAACATGTTTTTACCACTATGTACAATGCGATGTACAGTGCTCGTCGCTTGTGCAATACGTTTTAGTTAGTATGTGCTTATAACTATTTTATATCTCATCATCAATATGTAGCAGTGCTGTCGTCTCTTGCATGGCCACTGGTTTAAATGTATGCCTTTACAAGTCATGTAATGAGTGTCTTCAAATTATCACCGCTGGTAAATAGTGTACTGTATGCTTGGGTGAGTTTTCTGCGTGCTGTACGTCGCAATTCGGTCATGTATGTCGATGCGAGTGCTCCTAGCGATCCTCATCTGTAATGCAAAACATTGTTTACATTCCCCTCTGACAGGGGGTAATGAAGATGTTTGAAAACCTCCGCGAACCTAGCAGACGATGGTCGTGAACTGTAGCGATAGACTGGAGACTTGACATAATACAAAAAATATATATTATTCTCTTTCAGACTTAGACAAGATATAGTAATTTTTCTTGTGATGGAGGTGTACCTAATATTAGTGTGGGTTATGTTAGATGAATAAAATATTCATAATTTATACACTTTAACATTATTCTATACAGGCATGACATAGGACTGTATACTAATATGTGATACATGCTCAACTTATTCTTCATTCGAGCAAAAACATTAATGGTGGCTGTTTTTTTGTAGAGCACATCCTGCTGTGAACATTCCAGGTACTCCACTCTTATTTACATATACCGCACGGCAGTTAACACATGGGTAGGTCTTGTAGACGGTAGCAAATGGACATTGACTCTATTCATAACATCTGATGCCGGTGTGCTTAGCGAATGTCTTGCAGTAATACTTGCACTCACTTCCTAATGAACGACGAACATTTATTTTACACTTCTTATGTCTATAGAGGTCATCGCTGCGGGTAAACACAGCACCGCAGTTATCACAGCGGAACACCTTGTATGCTGGACTGAACAAGCAATGACTACTTCAATGTCGACATCCATGACAACTTTTACTAAATATATTTTCCACAGTAGTAACATTGATAATGTAATGCCTGTAGCGACTCTTCGGGACCTCTTGCTGTTGACGATGCTGATGGTGTTACAGATAGTGAGTCTTCAACCATTGATTCTATCTTCATATTGTAGCAGAGTATATGCAATCGCAGTGGTAACATTGATACTGCACTGCTTGTAGCAACCCTTCAGGGTCTCTTGCTGTTGCTAATGCTGACGGTGTTACACATGGTGATTCTTCAAACAATGATGCCATCTTCGTATTGTAGCAGAGTACACTATCATACTAGATAAATGTAGTCATAATGGTCTGCTTTCCACTACCACACCATACTGTTTACTGTCTACCATTTGTCGCAATCCCTGGTGTCCTGATTCCCCACTGAATGTGTTGCTAGGTCCACATGAGCTGTAAGTAGGGGTTTGCTCAAACCACTACACCACACCCTCTAGCTTCAAGTGAGCTGGTCCCCATCTCTGGGACTTACATTTGGTGAAGTGGTACAGTACTAGGTTATGTCGATCTCATGGTGTTCGTCTGTTTCCTGACAGCGGAAAAATGGTGGTGTTGAAGTCCTCTTCAATAATGAGAGGAGCGAGGGTAGGAGGTAATGACGAAGCAAGGGAATTGGGGTAGGGAGCTGTCTTGCCTCCTGTCTTGAATGTAATGGCATTAGAATTAGTAAGGGAGACCTGCTGGTTGTATTTACAATGGCAGCCTGCGCTTACATTAAATGGCTCAGCCATGCCCATGGCAGTGAACTTGGCTAAGTGCGAGGGGTGTACAAGCATCCTCTAGGTTGATGCGGCAATACACTCGAAATGTGAACACGAACGCACGCAACCTGTTTTATGCCCTAACTACATATGTGTGAATTGTGATTAGGAAAATATTAAATAAGTTATCAACCCGTCAAGTAAGGGTGACGATGTGAAAATGAAACAAAATATGCATTAATTTTTGTTTAACTTTAGCATTATGAAAATTAATAATCTCCACTGTAAAATTGCGGTCAAAACATTACATATTTAATGCTGTGAGAAAATTTTTTTGTTTGGCAATATTAATTAAATTCACCTGAAAAGAAACATAATTATACATAACATGCAATCATATTTGTGAAAGATGTACACTGGTAGACTTGTAGTTGTGCCACAATTAACACTTCATATATATACATATGCTTATCGTAATTCATTAATTTTTAAATACCATTATCGATCTCGTTTGTAAGGGTATGGGAAGGATGTGCATAATGAAATGTAGTATTTTCTATAACTTAAGTTATTTACTGTGTAAAAATTTTCAACTATTCATCTCATTAACCCCTCTACGTTTCATTACTTAGGATGGGTGTTACTGGAATGTTTACCCTACTTATTTATAGTCTATTCTTACAACTACAATGTATATATAATTCTCTTAATATATTTTAGTGTTGGCAACCCGATACATTATATTTAAAAATATCTCATCCCTAGCCAGTGAAAATCTGACTGAACACAAGAAAACATAGGCGATTGTTTTTAAAACTCTTAATTAATTGGTAAATGTGGTTTCTCAACCCACTTTGATAACTTTACATTTACTAATAATTTTAAACATTATTCAACATCTAGTGCATATCTCATACATAATGCAAGTTTATATATTGTTCAAGGATAGTGAATGATGTCAAGATTAAATCTATGTGTTATTCGAAATCAACTTTAGCACATTTAATCTCATAGGTGTGGACAACTGGTGCACCTTAATTAAATTCTTCAACTTTTGTTTAATAAAATAATTATAACAATAATTGATATATAGAAAAACATATAAAGTTTACATAGAACAGGATTAAATGCTCTGCAATGAACAATCGATGTGGTGAAGGCCTTAATAACTTTTGTGAAATTTGTTTTCTCTTGTTTACTATACACATAGGAGAAAATGTTTGTATACATCTTTGTGTCCAGCTTATTGTGCATATGTGAAGAGTTTTTGAGTGCCATGTGTGTGTGTGTGTGTGTATTCGTCCCAGACAGGCTGCATGTAAGTATGGTGTAGAGAAAAATGGTGCAGCAATACCTTGTGATGACAAGTTAATTACATGTAGTGCACCATGCACGCATTATGTGCGGTTCATAGCCCTGGCATAAAGTTGACCCCTCTCTGCTGTGCCCTCCAGATGCAATGGGTCAGCATTGTTGGCCATGGAGCTGTTACGCGCCTGACCTGAAACACTTTTGGTATGGTTTAGCAGTCAAGACATAACAATTAAATTTAAAACATGTGCCCTTTTGTCTCAATATATCCTAGTATAAATCTGACCTAATTTAGTATGGGTCTGGGAAATAACTTTATAAAAATTTTATATGTAATAATTACACTTGTTTGGCAATAAAATATTTGTACACACTTTCCATTGTACTAACTTATATTACCAATAAACTTCAGCTTAATTGTTTTGTTGGTTTAAGAGTACTCTCTTTTGCAATTAACAGTAACAACAAGTTTATTGTGCACATCACATGTGTTAGCAAAACAAGAAAGCACGCTTCGACAGCACAGTGTTGTGACAGTTTTGCGCAATTGCAGTTCGCTGTGAGCATCCCTGCCTGATGCGACATTGTGGACAAGTGTCACAGGAAGCGGGGGGGGGGGGGGGGGGGGGGGTGTGTGTGCTGTGGAATGTGGCGCTCCGACACCAAAATGAGGCTGCAGCATTCCGCTGCATCCTTGATGCCTGATATTGCACGTCAGCGCACACAATCGTGCATTTTTATGGACAGTATTCCCTGCAGTTTAAGACCGTATTACTGCCATACTTATTTACTTTCCCTGTTTTCATAGTAAATTTACATGAATGTAGAATTACATTATTACAACTTTTGAGCAGTATACACTTACTTATTTAATTTAATAAATTTAAAATATATTATGACTGGTCTCTTATACTACAACTTATATGTTTACATCTTGCATAAAATCCTATATTTTACATTCGGAACTCTTATTAATGTACACAGATAACTGCCTGTATTTAAGTAATCGTATCAATATGCTGCCCCATAATTTTTTTGACTTGTTGACAAAATAACTGCAATTTGTCCGTATTTAATTTTTTTTTTTTGCAATAGAATTCATAATAAGCAACCATATTCAATAATTTTAAGATATTTACGGTACACAACTTGAACATTCTTTATATGATAATTTTATAAAATTAGACATTCTACTTCCTAATATATATATATATATATAAACCTTTTTGTAACTGTCTATGTGGGCACTTGTACTCTTTCTTACAGTTCTAAAGTTCATGCATTTCATAACAACATTTTCTTATACATATTACTAACTTCTGTTTGCGCTCTGCAAATTAGCTTATTTAAGTCCTCAGTCTACGATTAATCTTCAATGCACAACAATTTTATACTATTCTAAGCACGTTACTGAATCCTTTTTATGTGTAATATTTTGTAGGCACTTACTAACTCCTTAGTCAACTAATAATGCATGTTAGCATAACATTATTTCTACATTAAATATTCTATATTTTAAGGTTTTTGTTTTTCTCCTCAGCCGAGTGGAAATTACTGTCATGTTGGATGTGATCGAGGCCCACATTTATCACTACGGGGCCTAATTGCACCACCCTTGGGGCACCTTGTGTAGGACTGTGTAGGATACATTTATGTGTCTTGCAGGGGAAATCCTCTGCTTCCATTCCGCCCTTATACTGCCCGGAAATATCCATGCTGACAGTGGTGTGAAGTGCAGGCTTGCAATGTTGGTTCAATTTCCCCGACATATGTGCAAATGTTTCTGCACTCAGGTGCGAAACAACCATTCTCGGAATATGCCCAATATGTACATAATGTGAGTAAGGAAATGAGTGGCGACTATGGACGATGGATGGAGGGCAGTATGGCAGCTAACAAATTGCCTGCATTGCAAGGACTCTGCTACGTTTCAGAATGCCTGCATAACTGTGGCTTCACCTGGCCGCCCGTGAGCCTAACATATGGCTTACGCAAAAGTTATGGCTCTTTAATATGATACTCTGAGTTCTGATGTTCTTATTATGTATGGACACAATACTATGTGCTGCACCTTAATACATAATATTTGGTGTAAATACATTTACTAACTTGCCCTGTGCATGCAGTGGCTTCAAAATTGTACTTTTAACACACCTTATTGCCTTTGAAAAGATACTTTGTCTCTCAAGCATATAAAGAATTTTTTTATTTGTATGCCTAATTTATCTTGTTAAATAAATTCGCGTTTGGGGGAGGGGTTGTCTACTATAGGCGGGGGAGGTGGATTTATGCCTCTTGGTTGCACACTATATAATGCTGACTCACTTCTGATATTTACTTTTTTGAGAATTTTAATTCATTACTAAATCTCACTTTGTGCAGAAGGTGGAAACATGAGACGCCTGCACCAGTGTTCTGGACTGAACTCCAGACAATGTGAATATTTCTGTTTGTAGTACATGCGACTCCACTTGTGCAATATGAGCCTATTATGACTGGGGAGGATGCTGAATATTAAAGCCGGGATTCTCCTTAACTGTCTTTATATAAAACTCTGTAACTCACAAGAGTAAAAAACTTTAAAATTATTATGTTATATTAAACAGGAAAGTAATTATGTTTACTGCTATTCAATTATGTAAAAGCCACTTGTGCTAAGTATCAATCTAAAGTCTCTGCGACATAAACGTTTGGTACCAGTTAACCTTATTCTTTGTTGCCGAAGGCTGTGTCTCCTCGACATAACAGCAGCAGTGGTCCCTGGTACAACCCTCTCATAGCCCTTCTTGAGAGGTCGGCCACTGACTGATGTCTTGACGGTGTCTCATGCATCTGGGTGGCATCTGGCCCCGCGACGAACCCACACTGGCCTATATCGGCACATTGTTTGAAGTATCGCCATACTGTTTACTGTCTACCATTTGTCGTAATCCCTGGTGTCCTGATTCCCTGCTGAATGTGTTGCTAGGTTCATGCGAGCAGCAAGTAAGGGCTCGCTTAGACCTTTTATTTTAAACTTGCTTCCCGATGAACGACAAACATTTCCTTTGCACGTTTTGATATGTCTATACAGGTTATCACTGCATGTAAACACAGCATCGCAGTTATCATAGTGGAATACCCTGTATGCTGGGATGAACAAGCAATGACTACTTTCATGTCGATGTGGATGACAACTTTTACTAAATGTATTTCCACAGTAGTAACATTGATAGTGTAATGCTTGTAGCAACTCTTCAGGGCCTCTTACTGTTGACGATGGCGAAGGTGTTACAGATGGTAAGTCTTCAACCATTGATTCCATCTTCATTTGGTAGCAGGTCACACGATCGCAGTGGTAATATGAATACCATATTGCTTGTGGTGACTGTTCAGGGTCCCTTGCTGTTGACAATGTTGGCTGTTTTATAGATGGTAAATCTTCAACCATTGATTCCGTCTTCATGTTGTAGCAGAGTACACTATCATAGTTGAATAATGTAATTTTAACGATCCACTTCCCATAACACTCGCCGATAAACTGATGTCTCATTTTCATGATATATGCTTATATACTGTTTACACTGTATGCTAGTTTGTGCCGCTCCTCTTGGGCTGTCTTAGGAGATGACTGCTGGACTGAAATATGTTACCTTATTGAGTCGTTCGCTGTCTAGCCTTCGAAGTTGGCAATTCGACGTCTCAACTTCTTTATACTCAGTCATCTTTCCATGTTGCAGGTGCCTTGTTTTTTCTTTTGCCACTGTCTGCTCTCTCCAATTGTGTTTTACACCTGCTCTTGGCATGTCTGTAAAGGTAGCACTACTTTGACAGCCAAGAATCTCTTCGTCCTGTTGCAGGTAGGTGTTTGTAGATAGATTTCATGCGATAATGTATTCTATAGGTATGCTATCACAATGGATGATGTCGTGCATTATAGCATTTACTGAAGTATTTACACACTGGTAATATTGATAATGTTATGCTTGTCTAGGCTCCTTGCTGTTGTCGATTCTGGTGGTGTTAGTCTTCAATCGATGATTCCATCTGCATGTGAATGTAACTGTCAGCTTCCCACCATGCTCGACAACAAAGTGCTTTTATCATTACATGATGATGGTTCATGTCTCAGGTTGTCAATGTGTGTGTTTGACATGCTTGTTATGAATGACTGGCAGACTGCAAGAATTTGTGATGATGTGTGTGGTCATGTATGAAAATAATATTTTGTTTTGGATCATTGCATGATGTGTTCGATACTTAATAATAAAACACAGAAATACAACCATTTCGTTTATAACAATTTTCCTTTTGTGCACTCTAGGCGGCGATTGGAGAAACTCGGATGGTGAGTGCAAGCAGCTCTCGGTAGGGACCTGAGTTCGAGATCTGCTGCACTATACAAATTATCACTATTGGTAAACACAGCATCGCAGTTATCACATAAGGATATTTGGCTGGGGTGAATATGCAATGCTGGCTGCATGATTTTTGGACAGAAACTGCCTGTATGCACATGCATTGATGGTTCGCATGCAGGCATGGTCCTAAAGACAGTGCATGACAGTAATTTCAAAGTCTTAGTATATGATGTATGTACATGCATTAAAGATTCGGTACACGAGCTCACACAGGGTCATGAAGACAGAGTATGACAGCCTGTAATTGCAAAGGTTCGGTTTCATAAGTTCAGGTCGGAGACAGAGTATGACTGTAATTATGGATACAGCATGCTAGTTTGTGTAGTCTGTCTCGGGCTGCCTCGATTGCTGGCTGTGAATTTGACCTCTAAATTTATTTAAACTCATACATGACAAGCATACACTTATTTTGTTCGCACCATATGGTTAGGTCATATAGTTGACGGCTCTTCATGACATTTGGCAGTGGGGCCTTGCTTCCCGACAGGCGATTGTCTATTCACTATGGGCGAACATTAAATTACTACTTTCATGATGGTGCGCATTACCACAGATTATTTTTACCTGTGAAACGATTGAAGTCTATGGAATTGAACTTGCGATACATTATTTTAAAGTATGATGCACTGTCCTCATTACCATCGGGGCACATGTATTAATTTCTATAACATTTCAATAGCATATGTAAAAAGTAAGTATGTTTTTTCAAGGGGGTGGTGATGTACTTGCAGGTGTCGAGTTGCTCTCTTGGTTGCTAATGTATACCATGAATGGAAAGGTGGAATGGTTATTGTAGTCTCTGCTTTTAGAGAGTTCATATAGACGAGATAGGGTGTACTTGACCCTGCGGTCCTTCCCGGCATCGGGGTGTGATGCCTTTGTTATGAATGTGCCAACTATATCTTAAATGGTTCGGAAATTTTGGTCTACTATGCTTATAAGTAGACATAGAGTCTACTTGAACATTCTACACCTTTGTCATCATGGATGATGCCTATATTATGAATTCAACAACTATATCTCAAATGGTTCGGAAATTACAGCTAACTAAGCATATAAGTAGACATAGGGTCTACTTGACCCCGCGACCCTTCTTGTCACCTGGGGATGCCTGTGTTATGAATTTGGTACATGTATCTCAAACATTTCGGAAGTTACAGCTAACTATGCTTATAAGTATACACAGGGTTTACTTGGACCTTCTACACGTCTCATCATCATGGGTGATGCCTATGTTATGAATGTGGTAGTTGTGTCTCAAATGGTTCATAAATTACTGTCAAATATGCTTATAAGTAAACATTTGGTATACTTGTCCCTGTGGCCCTTCTCGATATCAGAGTTGATGCCTACATTATGAATTTGTTAACTATTTCTTAAATGGTTCGGAAATTATGCTTATAAGTAGACATAGTATATTTGAACCTTCTACTCCACTTGTGGGTGATGCCTATTTTATGAATTATTGACAACTATATCTTAAATGGTTCGGAAATTGTAGCAAACTATGCTTATAAGTATACATAGGTCATACTTTACCCTTTGGTCCTTTTGTTTGTTCTGGGTGTTGCTTATGTAATGATTTTTGTGGTTGTATCTCAAACTGTTCGAAAATTACAGCTAACTATATCGGGAAAGCGATGTTCCATTGGGATATGAACTCTAACTTTATTCAGGTAAGCTCAGACAAATCGGAAATTTCACCCAACTATGCTTATAGGTAGTCATAGGCCATACTTAAACCTTCGAACTTTTTCCTTGCCTGAGGTGATATCAATGTAAAGAATTCGACAACTATATCTTAAACGGTTCAGAAATTACATCCAACTATGCTAATAAGTAGACACAGGTTATACTTGACCATTCGGTCCTTTTCCTTGTTTTAGGTGATGCCTATGCTATGATTTTGGTAGTTACATCTTAAACTGCTCGGAAATTACAGCTAACTGTGTCGGGAGAGACATTGTAGTGGGCTATTAACTCGGACATTCTTCAAGCAAGATGGATGTTGCAAGTATGACAGAGCATGACTGGCAGGGTGACCCAGATTGACAGAGCAGGTAGTTCTGCATTGACCATAATTTTGTTAGGCAGTGCAGCCATTTTTGCTAGACAGTGTATTGGCAGCCATTTTGCTAGGCAGTTCATTGGACACAATTTCGCTAGACAGTTCATTGGCTGCCATTATTTGCTAGACAGTGCATTTAGGTCAGTGCTGGGTGGTTTTGGGCTAGGGACACGACTGTAACACTGCCCCCTTCCCAAGTATGTTCGAACCCTCCACCATTTTGCTGGGCAGTACATTGGCAGCCATTTTGCTAGATAGTATCACCATTTTGCTGAGCAGTACCAAGGCCGACATTTTGGTAGTCAGTGGGGTACTCTACAACACATGGCCAGCCACCATTTTGCTAGACAGTACCATCCATAAGCCTCTGGAACATACACCAAGATGGCCATGGCAGCAAGCTGAGGGAACCCATGCACTTGAATGACAGAGCTGTGGGACCAGACTTGTGGTGTGTGCAGTTTTATGGAATGCTAGAGCAGGAAGTAGACATTCGGTAGGATGGTAGCTTCCAGATGTTTTGACTGGCTAGCAAAATTGTAATTATTGGCATACTGACTGTCAAGATGGCCGCCACCAGCTTACTGGACACAAAAATGGCCGCCACTGGCGAATTTGGCACTTTTCTGTGCGAATTTGTGCGGAATGAAGTCATTCAATACGATTACAGCAGCTCCCCTCCTCCCCATCCCCAAGTCCCAGAACCAGGGTCACCATTTTGCTGGTCAGTGGTCCTGCTGGCCACTGCCAGTCAGTGCTGGTCGCTGCTATCTTGCTAGTCAATGCTGGTCACCACCATCTTACTTGTCAGCGCTGGACACTTAGCAGCCATTCATCGGCCGCCATTTTGCTAGACAGTTCTGGCACAGGCATTCATCATCAGGGATCGGGCTGTGGGAACAGACTTGAGAAGGGGGGGGGGGCAGCGTTACAAAATGATAGAGTAGGATGTAGACACATTTGGTAGGATGGAAGCTTCCAGACATGTTGACTGGCCTGGCCACCGGCTTACTGGCTGCTATATTGCCAGGCAGTGCATTGGCAGCCATTTTGCTAGGAAGTGCATTAGCTGCCATTTTATAGGCAGTGCTACACTTTTGCTAGGCAGTGCATTGGCCACCATTTTGCTAAGCAGGACCACTTGCAATATGGTGGACCAAATTGACAGATCAGGAAGTATTCTACATTGGCCACCATTTTGCTATGCAGTGCCACCATTTTTTCTAGACAGTACGACTTCCAAGATGGTGGACCAGATTGACAGGGTGGCAAGTTCTGCTTTTGTAGGTATTTTGCTAGGTAGTGCATTGATAGCCATTTTGATAGACCATATAACTTCCAATATGGCGAATCAGGTTGACAGGGCAGGAAGTTCTGCTTTGGCTACCATTTTTGCTAGGCAGTGCATTAGCCGTCAGTGAAATGCAAGAGTATGAAGTCTAGGTGTGGGAAAAACATGATTATTTCGCCAAATTCTTGCCGGTTTTGTAGCTGTTTCAGGCGATTTTGATCGTTTTGTGTGCGAAAAATGTGGGTTTTTGCAGAAAATCGGCGAGATTCAAGATGGTAGCCGTGTCCCTGGCTCCACAGTCACGAGCCAGAGTTGGCTATTTACAACTACTAACGCCCTTTTAGTGTAGTTCATTACATAACAAATGCATTGATATTCATATGTTGAATATGTCTCGCATCGGTACGAACAGCGATACATTTATCGCATTGTTCTTCCGATGAAATTAAAACTTTTGAATTATAGTAAATTGAATTTTTTCCCTATGAATAAACTTGTCCACTGTTTCATCAAAACAATGTGAGTTCCAATCGCCACTCTCTCATAAGAAGAACCGCAAAACAATCACGTCTCACGAAACACGTTAAACTATAGTTCTCCACCCCACCAATAAAATAAACAAAACCTGAAGTAGTATTTACATTCCGACGTTTAAATTTTTTGGTTTTAAGAAATAGCTCTAGTGTTACGTTAATTGAATACGTAAGCACACAACAAACACTTTTACGGGGTGGCAGACATGTGTCAATTCATTTCACTGAGGCGACTATTCTAAGAAAGCACCTACGACGATCTACATTTAATGAACTAAGCAAATACAAAAATACTGAACTGCATATATAATATTCAGATACCACCAACAACGAATTCTCGCATATACATAAATTTTGACAGAAGATAACTCAATTGCAATGGCATTTCACCGGACTAGTTAACTTAATTCGGTCACAAAAGAAAATTGCAAAAAAATAAAAAACCGATGCAGTTACATGGACAGAAAAGGAAAGTTATTTGAAATATGTGCCGTCTTTGCATTTCTAGTGTAGCAAAACATTTCATCCAAAACTTCATCATCGGAATCGCTGTCAAATACAATTCGTCTCCTACCACGTGCCGCCATATTGCTCAAGCACACAATTTGACATCCTGATAGATAGCTATCAGCAGGACGAAGTACATGATAACTTTATCAGCTGATAGCCTGCTGAATAGGCAGTGTTAGAGAGTCGTAATACGCATTTTTGGTCTGCCTAGCTGATAAGTTATATTCAAAACTTTATCAGACGGTGGTAATACAGGCCCTTAGAGTAGGTAAAACATAACTGGGAAGTTACTCTGCCTCTTCTAAAAAAGCTAATGGAATTTGGCGATATATCTGTGAGGTAAAATAGCAGCAATATGTGCAGTTTATTTAAATATAAACCATAACTGGGTTTTTACTTTTAGTAAAAGTAGTGATTGTAAATAACTCTTTATGGAAATAATGCTGCGATGTTCGGCCTACTGCTGTCCTGATACTCTACGAGACTCAAGAAAACAATTTGTGATATCTTCACACTTTTCGAATCAAACCTTTGAAAAATCACCCCATGTATGAAATGTTTGGTTGTTTCGTAAATATGTCCTAGTGACCATTTTTTTTGTCCGAAAGTACCTTTCAATCCTTGTATTATGTTAGGTTATACGGCCAATATTTAAATATAGTAATGTCCAGTGTACTGCAACAGACAACAGTATGTGGAAGAAAATTCACAAAAACAGAATTAGTACAGGTAAAACAAAAACAGTACATTTGGCTACCCTGTGTTTCATACAGTGCTCACTGAACTCCACACACCCCAATTGCTTCGAATTAACACCTAAACCCACATTACTATATTAACTAAAAGCCTAGCAGTGAATTAACCCTCGAAGATTACAAATTTCTGCCAAGCATGTCATACAAAATAGGAAACCTGTCACATAAAGTACCCTTATAGTCTACCAGTAGCATACTAAAAGTTGAAATTATACTGTGTTCATTTTCAACTGTAGCATTCTCACAGGGCTACCTAAATTAAATTAATAATAGCAGATGATAAATGTTATTTCCAGTTTGAACAACCCGTGTGGTTATGAATCACTACTTTTAATTTTTTTTCTTTTTAATATCCTTAATTAAATACCCTCTAATCCTCTGAAACATCTCAATCTGAGCAAAAAATCTTTGGCAGCAAGCAGAAATATAATATATGTACTGCATGAACATCTAACGTATCAGAGAGTTCATGTGTGGCCTTATCGCTTGAAAATGAACATTGCGTCAAACGACGTACAGAGTCTTGTATGTACATTTCATTACGTCATCAGACGTTCCGAGTTTTGTTCTGCATTTGTCAACACAACTATACACAATACTTTAAATGTAAAATGAATAACGTCAACAAACGACACAGTTTTATTGGCAATGCGTCAAGAGACGTTCAGAATATACCATGTTGTTGAAATACGCAAGAAAACAGTATCAATTAACCAAACAAATGCACATCAAACATCACCATTCACAGAGTTTTGTGGTTACGATTAGTTATGTAAATGTCATATCGCAAATATCAATATGCGACAACAGTCCGGTCCCATTCTGCAGTTACGCCCGTAATCAGTGCTAGGCCGAAACATCCATCACTGACAAGCAACAACTCTCATCACATCACGGCCTTCAGCCACACCAACGCCCGGCGCCAAGCCGCCCATCAAAGATCCGGTGGCAGCGTTCGAAGTCGACTAGGAGAGTTCGTCTGTGGCACCTCTGCCGCAAGTCAGAGCGGCATTACAGCCGTCACTTCACACGCCGCTCAGCCCCCTCATGTCTGGGCATAAAACCATACCAGCAAAGTACCAACAAAAAACAAAGTAAATTTTTTACATAACCCGTAAGTTAATTCCCGGAGTAAGCCTGAAAGGAAGACACACTCCTTAACTATTTACAATATATTTCTGTTTATTTTTGTCTCTTGTTTCTTTATGTTCAATATTTTCAAGCATATGAACAAAAGTACATCTAACCATCCATGTTATGAAATGTGAGAGCAGCTTGTGTGTGCGAGCCAGTAACTAGGTCTATAGAGGATGCTTTATTGTGTAACGACGAGTTGCGACTCTCCTGCCTTGAGTGCTATGATAACCCTTTCCCTCCGTTTTCCCTCCAACCTCTATGTAAGTCCCACCTTCCGTGCATGCGCGCTTTTACTTAAATTTCATTGGCTGTGACGTATCTCTGGAGTGGACGACCCTAGCATCAGCGGCGGGCTCAACCACTTCGTTTCTACTCTCGTATCTGTAAGTACCCTTCGGGTGCGAGTCTGCTTGAGGTGCGTATGGAAGTCTGTCAAATTCGTCAGCATGTTAACTGACCGTGGAGATAAGCAGCTCCGGTGGTTCAAGGTGCGTTGACTGGCAAAGTTGACATAAGAAGTGATTCAAATTTAGTACTGGTAGGCGTTTCCTAGTTTGCATTCAAAATTCTGTTTGGTAGTTGTGAGTCTTCGTCTAAATTCAGTTTGGAGTAACTTGCAGCTGTGGAGCCCTACTTGTGTCGAAAGTTGGTTTTGGTTGTAGCCATGATAATGATTCGTGAATGTGACAGCCTGGAAATGTGATGGCAATTTGAAATGGCTCGCATATTTCCGCGTTATTTGCATAGTGTGATTGCCTTTTATCCATCGTGTGTAAGCCACACATTTTAGTCTTGTTGAGGAGCCTTTTTGTAAACATTAGTATTAACTTCCAGTTTTTTTAAATATTCTTTTAGCTGTGTGTAGAGTTTCAAATTTTTGCAGTGTCGGGCTTTGATTAGGTCCTTCGGGATGTACTGATCCATGTAGGTGTTTAAATACTCCTTTTATAATAATCAGTAAACTTCATTGGTTCATTTCTCCTGTTTTCATCCCAAGTTCATGTTATAATCTTTGTGCGTATTTAAATTAATGCAGCTGATTTTTGCAATGAATTAGTGTACTGGAGAAACTATAATCGTTTTATTTTAGTTTCATTTTATCGGAGCTTCGTCTTTGGAGGTCCTGCGGGGCGCACAGAGTTCCTTTTGTGTTCAGTTTTTAAAGTGTAAATGTACCCGAATACAAAAGATCTTGTGCATTTAAGAGTTGCATAAATAAATAAAAAGTAAAGCTGAAATATGTTTATTAACTTGGTTATTGATCTTACGGCGATAGTTCGCCGCAAGTTAAATTTTGCAGCTATTCTACTGATAAACTTGTTAATCTATGTATTTTGTAGGTTTCGTTGGAAACCGAGAATGGCCGGTGAAGGGACATCATTAATCTACCTGCTAAATAAAGAAGGGCTCGTTGCCCTCCTCCAGAACAACGAAGTCGACTTTCCCTCCGACGCCACAATGCAGCAGTTAAGTGTTTTGGCGGTTACGTTTTGGAAATCGCGTCAACAGGTGGTCGGCGGCTTCGCCGAGGAGGCGGTTGGGGGGGTCATGAAAATCCACACTTCTGTTCCGTAAAAATATATATTCAGGCCTAGAGACCATTCCTCGTTTGACCCTTGATGAGCTGCGAGCGGAAATTTTTTATCGCCACTGCTAAAGTCATCGATTTGTGTGTCGGTGGGTTTCCCTAGTACCCGGGTGACCAGCTTGGGGATGGTCGTGGTGGTGCCGGCATATATCGGCGTGTAGGTGTGGTGGAACCCAGATTTTCCAAGGCGTATTGGGCTCTCCGCTAATTATCCACACGTCATCCTGTAGTTTGAATCGTTGGGGCTGTTCCTGTAGTAGGCTTCGGATGCCGGGGTCCTCCTGCTGGCTTAGGGTTATTTGCAGTTGAAGAAGACGGATTTGTTCATCCGGATTTCTTTCGCCCTGTGGATGATGGGGGGGGGGTTTACTCAGTAAGGAACATGTCCCACCAGCCAAGCTTGGCCTTTGAATTCTGGGACTCGTGTAGCCATTGGAGGGCTTTGGAATCGGTCCATAGAATGAAGTGTTGATCTTCGAGATAATATCTGTATTTCTTCACGGCCCAGATAACGGCCAGACACACTTGTTCATTAATGTGATAGCGCTGCTCTGTTTCGTTTAAGCGGGTAGATGCATGCGCTATCACATGGGGATGCCCTCGTATGTCTTGCTGGTACAGTACTGCGCCCAGGCCATTTTGACACGCGTCCATTTGTAGTATAAGGGTTTGTCCCATTGTGGTCGATGTAGCTGGTGGATATTCTTGAAGCCATTCTTCAAGTTGGAAAATGCTTGTCGTTGTTCCGGACCCCATTGTCAACGTGAGTCCTTCTCGAGGAGTGGATGTAGTGGTGCCATATATGTTGCAATATTTGGAACGAAGTCTCGTAGCCAATTATACAGACCAAGGTACCGCCGTAGTTGTCGCTTATTTGAAGGTTCTTCTGTTTCTTCGACCGCTAGTATCGAACTGTGTTGGGGAAAGTTTCCAATCAGGTGATTATAAGACGTGTCCCAGATAATCTATTGAAGACTTACCAAAGAAGCTTTTCGACAACTTGCAAGTCATTCTGTGTAATTCGAGCCTTTCCAATACTCGTTGCAGATGGCCTAGGTGTTCCTCTCAGCTGTTGGAATATATTATTACATCGACAAGATAAGCAAAGCAGAACTCGCCGATGTAACCGGTTAATACTTCAGCAGACATTAATTGTTGAAATGTCGCTGGGACTTTTTCAAGGCAAAAGGCATGACTCAAAATTGGAGGGTTTCGCCCTCTGGTGTTGTAAAGGCCGTATATTTGCGACTGACCAGGTGGACTGCAATCTGCCAATAGCCAGACTCCATGTCGAGTGTGCTGAATATTTTGGCCTTGCCAATGTCTCCTAGTGTATGAGACAAGTGTATAGCTGGAGGAGCGATCGGATGGGTAACTTCATTCAACAATTTGTAGTTTATGCAAAATCGCAATATCCCATCTTAATTTGTAGTTTATGCAAAATCGCAATATCCCATCTTTTTTTGGCACAAGGACCATGTGTGAGTTATACGGGGAATTTGATGACTCTACTATTACCTGGTCCTTCATATTGTTGACCTACTCCATGATGAGGTCACGGTGATGGGCTGACACACTGTATGGACGGTTGTAGACTGGTACATCAGTGGTAGGCCATATTTCATGCTGTTTGGAATGTATCTGGCGTAGCAGTCGTCGTCCGAATCCCCGGGTGTATAGACTTTAATTGGGAAAATTCTGGTTCGTCGAGTTCATGAGCATTGGCGGCATGTCATCTGTGTTTTGATCCCAATTTACAGTAATTCGGTGGGTTTCTCCCAGATAGGCTCTTCATTGTTCGTGATCTAAAATGCATTGATTATGGATGAACCACGGGCACCCTAGTATCAACGACTCGGACATGATTGGTAACACAATGAATTCTGTCTGTGTTGCAATACTTTGAATTTTTATGTTCAGAGTAATGCGGCCTGTTACATCCAGGGTGGATTCAGGTTGCGCCATTCATATTATTTTAGTTTGTGGTCTTAGTTCGGCGAGCTGGTCTGATGTTAAATTCTTTCTGATAAAATTTACGGTGGCGGCTAAAGTAGGGCGAGTACCCTATTATTATTTACCTCCACCTCTATGTGGGGGGAGGGGGAGGCTACGGGAATTGGTACTTCCTCACTTAATCCTTGGAGGTTGGGCCCTTGTACACCAGGGGTGATGACCCGCTTTGTACCCCAGTGTCTGCGTTTCCCAGCTTGGTTCCGGGGGTTGTATTTCCAGCTGGTCGAGTTGGGTTATTTCACGATGTTTTGTCGACTCTGGTTGGTGGAATGGCAGATCCTTCTGGTTTCCAAGAGCAGTCCTTGTTCCAGTGGTTTTCTGGACAGAACCGAAATTTGGGTACAAATGCAGTGGGAGGGGTTGCGATTGGTACACCTTTAGGAGATGCAACAGGGTGTGCTCATACCTATGGGGCTTTGGTGGATACAGATTTTTCGAGACTTGGTGGTGCGAAGTTTTGCTCAGCTTCTCTGGCTCGATTAACTAATTCATTCAAGGTCCAGTACATTCCGGAGATTTGGTAGTAGCATTCGAACGATCTCATCGACGCCAGGAAACACATGTCGAAACATTTGTTCTTTTCTTCATATGAAGATTTCTGCTTCTTCCTCGAGTACCTGGGTCTTGCTATAAAACTGTGTCGTTAAAGTAGCCAACACCTCCTCGCCCGTGGATTCAGCCACTATCCAGTTACTGAACCGTTTCCAGTTGGTTAAAAATTCTCCGTATCTTCCCCACCATGTGAGAGCGAGGCCTTTCAGATGCAGTTGGGCCCGGTCAACCCATTGTTTCAGTGGCAGGTTCGTTTCATTGAACTCTTTCTCGCATTTCTGCGTAACTGTGACTGGATCTTAGTGTGGACAACCTGAAAAGTCAGTTATTTGTATATCATCATTCCTACCAATAGCTGGATGGCCAGGTGCCGTTCCAGGTTGGATATATATCTGGGAAGGCTTAGATCTGCAGGAATGAGAGATGTGTTTCCTTCTGCACCTCTCGCATTGGTAGGCTATCCCGGGCATGGATACTTGATCGTCGGGCCACCCTACGCAAAGGTGGTAATAAGGTTCACTGCACATTGTGCACCTTATGCGGTTTATGCCTCGCCCGGGGCATGTTATTTCGACTTGTCGCTCGGGTCTCTTCAGGCCATACTATGCAGGCATAATGAAAGAGTTTATTGCAGCAGGTGCATTCTATCTTTAGTGTGCCATGGCCTGGGCAGTCTGCATGGCTACACTGTATGCTGGATACGTCGGGTTCATTGTCAGAGTTCTCGCTAGTGGCTGTGTTGACTTCGGCGTCTGATGTGGTAGTGGTTAAGGGCACCACAGGGTGTTTTGAGGACTCCCCGAAGTCGGCTTGACTGATCGTTTCGACCCTTAGCTCTCAGGATATGGTTGCTTTAGTTCGTGCCGTTTACTGCGTACAGCATTTCGTCTGACGCTCCACGTTGGGTGCCAGAAAACCTCTTGACACGTGACCGGCTAGGTTAATATCATGACAGTCGAGGATTCTGTCTGTTACACCAAAAGTGGGGTGATTGTTAGCTAGGCGACGAGAGGCGAGGAGTGTTAGCTAGTACACACTCACTCCTACTTCTTGGGTGCCGTGTTGGTGGTGTACGTGGTCCAGTCGTAACGAGCCTGGCCCACACCATGGCTGTGGTTCCACAGGTGAGATTCGTTTGTTGAGAAGTGGAGGTTATCCCATCTGAACCTAACCTCCGTACCGGTCAACAATCCTCTTACCACAGGATGGCACGATGGGTGAATGCGTATGCATGGAGAAACGAATAATACCACAACCGGAGCAGTTGATACTGACACGTGCCCGAGTTGGGCGGTGCAGTTCCATTCTGTCTACCTTTCCGGTGTAGGCTGAGAAAGTGCACTCAACTGTCTGGCAGCAAGAAACGCTATGTGTCACTCCCTACACCCGCGACCATTCCTTTGGCTGAAAGGCATTAAGTCTCCACTCACAGGTTACTGGGTACACCTTGACTCGAACAAACTAAACACAAGTTATAGCATAAATCTGGTTTTGGCTTGCTGACCAGGCTCTGTAAAGTCTCCACTGATCCCCCACGCTATGCGGGCTGATCAGACACAGGTAGCCGTTTGGGTGACCAATGCTGCCCCTGGATGTGCGTCCACAAAGAAATGGACGGCAGATCTCAAGCCATGGTATATCCCGGCACTGGAAGCAGTGCTGTGGGATAAGGCAATAAACTGAGACTGTTGCCCCTCTCTGGGTGAAGGTGTTACTAGTGGTCGTGGCTCCTCTGTTCCTCCCCACCGGCACTGGAAGCAATGCTGTGGTAGTTTGGGAAGCAACAGATGGGCGTCTAATGGGTGTATGAAAATATGACGGACCCCTGAAGGATGCCCATGGCTGAAGTTAATTCGGTAGTTATAAATTCCCCGGTCCTCATCAAAGGTGTATGTAGTAACCTGTATCTAGCGGGTAAACAGACAGATACTCTAATAAAGAAAAGTTGAGGAGTAGGAAACAACAGTATGTTTGTTGAAGTCTAAATATGCATGAGATGCTTGCTACCTTTTACCAGGCAATTGAGTGCTGAAGGTTGGTACGCTGGCCAGGTGTAGGCGACCTGGTTTTAATGGAGAATGGGAAAGAAAGAGCTTAACGAGAAAATATATAATACTACTAAACTGTCTAAAGAAGATGTCTTGAGGAGACAAAGTGAATTTAACGTGTTGGTAAGCATGTTTGCTGGTTGTCGGGTTGACTGGTCATCTGCGGTGCAGAAGCCACAGGGGGCATACTCAATGCTTCGAAGATCTCAGGTGGTGGTCCCAGCATTAGCAGCAGTGCTGTGGGATAAGGCAAAAGATGGAACAAGAATGACTGCTCGTGCCCGGCAGCGTCCAGACTTATATAGTGGAAGCATGACATCATCCTGCCTTGGTTGGGGTGGGAATACTCTGGTCAGCGATTCTGCTTCGTGCCTCGTCAGAGGCGCTCGGCCTTGCCGAAGGACTGGGCAGCTTGTAGGCACAGAGCGATGGATTGTTGGAGGGGAGCGAGGGGGGGGGGCATGCCAACCGGGTTGCATATCCTCCAGGTGAGAAGGAATCGCTCATAGTTCCTGCTGCATGTAGGGTAGGCAGCGTGTTGCTCACGTCTGTAGTAGTGGAAGAGGTACTCTAGGCGATGAGTCATAATCAAATTAGATTAGTTGTATAAGCAGTATGTGTAAAACTGTTGTACATAGTTAGACACAAAACAAACTTAATGCTTAATGCAAATAAAAACATTTCTCTTACCTGGAATATCTTTGTAATATTAAAACAGTGCACAATTTTTCTACACTCTTTTAACCAATGACACCACTCTTGACCATATGTGAAGGCAACTAAATTACTATTGTTGATTTGTTTCCATTATAACAATTTTACACTACGATTTTCACAGCTATAGGCTGTTCATGGTAAAGTGAGTACTTTTGAAACCCTAAGTTACTTTTTCTTTTAAATGATATTTTATCATTTAACATACTTTTTAAAGAAATATTGCCATGTATGTAATTAACACTGTGTGTATATTCCACCACACTAGGAAGTTAACAACTAAGGTTAAATTAAAATATATTTATTAATCCAAATGAGAGGGCTTTCAAAAGTGCTCACTTTACGGTGAATAGCATATAGTTATTTATAAGAAACATTCATGCCAAAATGATGCAATTGATAAAATATGTAATATGGTTAAAAATTGATATATATGTGTTGGCTTGCCATCTGTGTCTAAGTTTATCAGTACCTGCCCGATACATGTTGCCTTTTAAGAAAAACTTATACTTTAACATAGTAGCAACAGATACAAATAGTAACGGTATGTTAAAAAAAAACTTGGATGAAATAAAAAAAATTTTCCCACACAAAATTCAAAAGGAAAGAAAGTTTTACTCAACTGGTGATATTGAAATTGTGCATTAACAAATGAAGTTCAACATTTTAGAAATGTATCCTCCAGTTACATCTTTATATGTACTGTACTGACTATCAACATAATACTCTCTGGTCAAGTCCTGAAGTATCTAAAATACCAATCCATTGACAATAGGAAACCTTGTGCATAAAAAGCTAACAATTTTTACATGGATGTTATAACATTAAAATTGTTTAAAATAAGATTCATATTTCAAATAATTTAAAAAAAATACAGAATTTGAGTACATGCACTGAAACAGTATTAACATATTTACAAAATAATCATAAAAACAACAAACATGCAAAATTACAGGGGTACATTACATGACTGAACATGTCTCCAATTGAATCTGACATGAACAAACACCTGTATTTTTTACATTGCGCAACTGCCATTTTACAAACAAAATATTGGGTGAAACAAATAATGAAATTAGGCATGCTACTGTACAAGTTGTTCAGATTTCATTTAGTAAAATTTTTTTTATAAACTTATGTAACTGGCTTTAATCACTAACTATTTTTTTTTATTATCAATTATAGAAAGATTCTTACGTATCACCATAACACTATTGCCTAATAATTTTTTGTGTGCATTTTAAGAATGATATATACACACATTGAGAAAAGTTGACAAAAAATTGACAAATAATTGAAAATTCTAACAGGAATTTTTGTGAAACAGCTGACAGTGATTGTTCAGTATTTTTTATAAGCAAGTGTGTAAATGTGTGTCAGAGGACTTTGTGATTGGGCGCATGAATACTTGGTCCTGGAAGTAGTGCACACCACCCCCTGAAGATCAGTGCAACTCAAGATGGTATCGGGGTGAGTTGTTCGTAGTGACGATCTCTCTATTGTTGGTTGTCCGGCAAAGTTTTTGTATGAATTGCATAACATTTTTGGTCCTCTGAGCCGGATTGCGTCACGTGTGATACCGATCAGTGATTATGTGTCTAATTCGTCACTCAATTGCGTGTGCTACGTGATTGCAATCTCCCACACTCATCAACCAAACAGTGTCGATTAAATTTTCTATTGGGTAAATACTTCTTAAGTGCTGTAAATTTACAGGTGGATTTTGTTACACTGTGCAACTGCCTTGTTACAAACAAAATACTGTATTGAGTGAAACAATGGAACCCCCATTTCAAACTTTCCAAAGGACTGGGAAAATATTGTATTTCGGTGTGTATATGCCACACATAAAAAAATTGACTACAAAAAGTAGGGTGCAGCTTATATACAAGATTGGCATAAAATTTTTTTCCCCAAAACATGTTTAGAAATTTGTCAACATACAGTACATTTTAATGTTGTTTTAATTATTAAAGGAAGAGAAGGGAAAGGAAAGAAAAAAAACACTTGTGCAGTTATTCATTCACTTGCGTTTACAAACAAAATAACCTTCATCCCACACGTGTAAAATGTAAACATGTTGGATCTCACCCATAGATGTCGTACATGAGAAAATAATTTCTCTGCTGTACAAGAGAAAGATTTCTTGCGTAGTTTGCACGCCCGCCGCGGCTCTACAAGTGCACATTGATAAGATGCCATTTGGTGTAACATGTTGCTGTGGTTTTGCTTTCTCAAGTCACGTTACCATCTGTGAATAGTAATTGCGCGATGTATATTCGTAAGCATTGCAACATAACACAAATTTTCTGTCGCAAATGTTTTGTTGGGGAGAAATTGTCTGTATGGAATTGTGACTTAACATTTACTGGAATACAAAAATCCAGTGCGGCTTATACTTGAAATATTAATTACAGTAGAACCTCTCTATTACGACCCCTCACAGTTCCTGAGAATAGAGTTGTAAAAGAAGGGAGTGAGGGGGGGGGGGGGGGTTGGGTGTGAGGAGGTCGTAATAAAACATTTGGAAAATTTTGGGCCGATTTTGACCCACCTCTGACCCCTATGCCCCCAAACTTGCCATTTTTTGCATCAAGTTCATGTTACATCATCTCTAGCGCATAAAAAGCCACTTTCTAAATTAAATATAAATATGTATATTTTAATAGCTGGAAGTCTCCTAATTAATTTGATACCCAAGAAAGGCATATTGGACCACTCCTTGTTGGGGTGGCAGCGAATACATTGCTGCTGCTGAAGCTCGGCCCTACACCCTCACGCTGGGCAGCTGTCAATCGGTCACTACAAGATGGCGGGCGGCGGCCACCTGCCCGCCGCCACTATGTCATTACAGCATCGGTTCACTTCATAAAAGCGGCCCTGTGTTGGGAAAACATGCTGATAGATGCGATTCACGTCAATGTGTTGAATTTATACGAAAAGTAAGCAGCGTGTTGGCCTCTGCACTGGCACGATGAGGCCCGGCAATGTTTACGGGAATATAAATATTTAGTGCGGTCTACTAGAAATATTAATTATCCTGAATTTTCCAACAAAAACTTTTGAGTTGCCTATACACGCATACGGCCTCACTCGCCATAATATGGTACCAGTAACATAAGACCACATTTTAGTTGCACACACTTATCTTTGTTCACTTTACACATAAAATTTACTTAAAGGAAAAAAAAGGAAAACAATTGCCCACCATAAAAAATTAGCATATTACATAGGCGTATTACATTACTCAAAAATAATCATTAAAAAAAGGGCATTGAATTAAATTTGATGTTTTCATACATACACTGATTACGAAACTAGTCTGTGTAATGTGCCGCTGTTTTTACAGCAAAAGAGGCGGGATAATGGAAGCGAAAAAAGACAGGGAGGGTAAGGCAGAGGCGGCGGCATGTGACTAGGACAAAGAATCCTTAATGATCTGGCCTGCAGCTCCCCCCCTTCCTCCCCTCCCACCCAGCGCTTCCCCTTCTGGCATTAAGTATTTTATTGCTTCACTCTGCTTGGGACAACAAATGTCAAAGTCTATGAAGGCAGCTTGAGAAATAGGTGACCACTAACATCAGTAAGGGCTAGTTTTCCATAGACTGAAAACTGTGGATAATAGAAACTAGTACCACGGTTGGAGAAAAGGTCTACAAAAACAAATCTGCGCATAACTGAAACCGAGGTTCAAGATACCGCGGTTAGCGAGGGATTACTGTATCTATTTTCAGATGTGCTTCAAATTTTCGACTTTTTTATAGGCATGCAGACTATACACGTCAAAATATGGTATGTTGCAAAATACAGGAAAGTGTATAAAAAGACTGAAACTTATGCTGTAAAAATTCTGAGACAAAAAAATGGGGTGTGGCTGTGTTGGGGACACGGCCGTTTAAATACGTCTACGTTGATGCACTCGTATGCCTTAATTTTTTTTTTACGTTCCCGGCACCGCTTCACTCGATCATATGGTATTTTATGGGTATCACTGGATTGATTTTGAGATGCTCTTTCCAACCGTATACAACTTCTGTATTTCGACTTGGTTTTTTGACGAGTATAGGCCGATATTGTGTTAAGATTTCATAATTTTTTTTAGATTAAATTCATATAATTTCACCATAACCATGCCACACAAATGTTTTTATACACACAATTTGTAAACGATTTGAAGCTCCAATGCCAAACTGTATACCCCGATCTTGTTATCAGATTTTCTGGATTGCCTCCCACTATGGTTGCAAATTTAAAGATGCACTCATATCAAAATGTGTGTGTAAAATGCAGGAACGTGTAAAATCACAACAGAGTGTAATACAGGGGTTCCATGCTACTGTCAGTGTTATAACAAAAAAATCTATGCATTTCAGAAGCTGAACAGTATTTTGTACAAATATACAGTAAAATACTAATGAAACTCTTGATAAAGTATTGAACTTAATACTGTGAAGAATATTAAGTACATTTATCAGGTTGATGTGTTGTGACAAAATTTATCCCGAACTTAACAGTAAAAACCTGGAAAGTACCAAAATCAACATTTTGACAATCCCAATTTAGTATTCATATCATACAAAGTCTGCACACAGTTTTTAATGCACAAATTAGTTTTAAGAACATTTTGTGTGCAATTTTCAATTTACATAAATAAGTAAAACATAATTAAAACTTCCTAGCCTGCTGGACTAGGCATCACAAAACCATCATAAATTTTTATCCAACTGTAGTATAAAATTTCATCAGTGTCTTTATTGTACCATTTTTACATCTATAACAAAATGCTGCATTTAGGTACACAAAGTAAATCAATTTTTATTAAAAAAGTTTAAAATTTTAAAGCTAATAACTGACTAAAATACAGTGGAACCACACTTTCACAACAGCTGATGATTGCAAGATAAACTGCTATAGTGGATTATTGTTAGAATCAAATGAATTGTTCATAACTTACTACATCGTCATCCTATTTTTCCTAATGTAATTCAGAAGCTGACAAGTGCCAGCAAATTTCAATATGGCATATCTGACAATAACACTTAGCACATGTGACCACCATTCTCTTACAGATACGTCAATTTATAATAATCAATGTTCACTAATAACGGAGAGAAATTTTTTTTATTTGCAGTATCTTAACTCTAAAAGTTTTGAATGAAGAGTGAAAATAAACACTTCACATGCACCTGTCTGAACCATCTGAATAACAACTGTACTGCATAGTTGTAAGCATTTTTTTATATAACAGCCACCTTTATTTGATTTCATTAGAAATTGTCACAGGCTAAAACTTATACAAATTCCACATTTTACAGTTACCCAAATTGCCTTCACAATCACAAATAATTCTAAACATTAGGTATGATACCGATTGCTTTCCATTTATCGGTACTGAAGACTGTAACTTAGAACAATGAAACAACTTTTAAGCATAATTTAAAATCTCTCGCTATTTCTGGGGTTGCATCTGCCTCCCTCTTCCTTAAGCACATTGCTGTATTATGTTCACAACCTTCCCTCTTCTAGACACCCTTCGATCAGCACTTTTCTAAACCCCTTCTTATCGGCTCGCAAGACCTTGTTGTTAAGAGCAACCCAAATTTCTTCATTCACTTAATCACACTCTCACTCAACCCCTCCTTTGCTGTTAATCAGCAAAGAGAGGGAGGAAAGAGAGACAGTGTTTAGGAGAGCAAGAAAAAAGTGATTTACCATTTAGGAGAGCAACAAAGGAACATGAAATTTGCCTATCCCTTCCTTTCACAGTTATATAAGACAGAGGAAAAAATAGTGACATATTATTTACAAGATGCCTTGCAGACCAAAGATAATATGTGTTTCTGTTCATGGAGAGAATTACACTATGAGGAATGATACTATCACTGTAGCTAGGGATAGTAATTTATGAAAATTCGCAGAAATTTCATATGGAAACGTGAAAAGCTATGAATTTTTAACTAAATAACGAAAAATGCTTCTGAAAAATGTAGCCTAGTTGTTTACACGAAGTGAAGCATGAAAGCATTACTATATTTTTATGTTTATTATAATTCACATTAACAAACATTACATTGGAACGAACTACTGTTTTGGTCCCAGCAAGCGTCTATGCAATACTATGGGTTTTTGTTTCACTTTAATGAATTTTTACGTTACGATTTTCTCATGCAAGGCCCCAATGGCTGAGCTCCGCACATGTTATGTTTACATTTTACATTTATTATGGTGTGGTTCCATTGTATTTACAATGCAAGAATATCATAAACTGGAAATGGTAGAAATGTACAAGTGCTTATAAATGCTTGGAAAATACATAGCAAAAAGTTTAAATGTTGAATGTAAAGCAAGTCTTCAAAAATGCATAAATTCAGGTATTTAAAACTGGATCAGATAAACTGTTATAAATAATAATAATAATAATAATTAAATTCTGCACTAGTTGCATAACAGTCATAAACTATTGATTTCAACAAGACCTCTTTAAAACAAGGTCCATGAACTATAAAATATACACACAATACACCATATTCATGAAATACTATGTAACAATCTCTGCGACAGCCAACACCAACACAGTTGAGTAAATAAACACAGCCACAAACAAGTGGTATATGTACATATATCACAAGTGTACAAAATTTGTCTCGATAACAAAATTAGATGGTATATACAAAACAAGAAAAAAAGTATATATTTACAAAGCTACACCCCTGGGTAACACAAATATAACAGTGTGTGTGTTTATAGCTGCCTGCTGCAGATAAATTTGGCATTGGTAAATTTGAATAGCTGTTTAGTTCCAACTTCATTCAACTTAAAGGCTCCTTCTTCAAAAGCTGATCAATCTGAAAACAATAATGAACGTATTTTATAAAAGAAATACACTAAACCAAATACTGTATCATCTTAAAATTATTTCATGCTCCATTAAATCTGTGATTGTGATTGCTAATTAGAAGCAACTTGCAACTATTTTAAATCACCATGGTTGACACACTGAAGAGAGAAAAAAAAAAAAAAAAAAAAAAAAAACAGTTTAAAGAGAAAGAAGGTGTATACATAGCTAGGTAGATTAACAATGCAAAAGAAATGTTTATAACCTAGTTGGTTCAGTCTTGAAAAGTCTCCGAGGGATTTATCCTTAGTTACGAGTCTCCAGTTTGGTAGAAGAAACACAAAAACAATAGGTACACAAATGTTAACAAAGTCATGATATAAACTGATTGTACACATGGTATGATTATGTATTCATTTAATGTAGTGTAGGAGCACTGCTGCTGATGAAGATGATATGAAAATACAGGGAGATGAACAATAGGGAGGTTAGCTTAGAGCTTAGGGTTCAGTAACTTGGAGCAGGTAGCAGAAAAAAAGACGTGTGATTGGGGGGGGGGGGGGGGGGGGGGGGGGGGGGGGGGGGGGGGAGAAATAGGTGTGGTGTGTGTGTGTGCATGTTTTTGTGTGTGGTGTGTGTACACATGCATGTGTATTGCTGCATCTGTATGAATATGAACAGCAACGCATGTATCACATTTTGTTTTTTCATTAAAGTTAAAACTTTCGAAGTTATAATAATTTGAATGTAATTTCCATACTAGCAAAATTTTCAACTATTCCATCAAAACAATATGCAATCCCAAAACGTGTTACCATTGTAAGACCCTCAATCAAAATAATGCAGTCTCATCTCATGAAAGAAAGATGTTTAACTCAAGGACCCCCCCCCCCCCCCGGTTCCCTTTCTTCACTCAGAATAAATTAAACAAAAACATTGACAAACTTAACCCGGCAATTACAAAAATAAAACATATTGGAATACCAACTTTGCTTTAATATCCTATATCTTCCCTCCCTCTTACCACACCTTACCACCCTCTCCTTCCCCTCTCTCAGAGTCAGTGCCTAGGTAGCGGACTAGCCTTACACTCACTCTCGTTCTTGACTTCGCCTGCGACATGTCAGCTCCTCTATTCGCCTGTTATTTACAGGCAGTTTATACATTTGGCCAGCTCTTGTCTGCCTTGCAATGTTTCACAATAAGGAAAACTGCGAGTCATTATTATCGTGGTCATGATGAATGTGGAGTTGCGGCAGAAGCATTAATTTAGTGTAAGGTATAATTCTCGGGGATGGCGGTACATTTTCAAAATTCTGGTTTTAGCTCGTCTGTTAGAAAATTACATTTTGCTATGGTGTCACTCGCTGATTCTCTTGCGGTTTTTTTGTGTGTATAAAAGGTTGTGACATTGGGACAGTTAATTTAAAGGTTTTTAGGTGACTGAAACGATCAACTGCATTGTGGAACGAGAATCATTTAGCCTATTTTGATTTTGCTAAAAGGTGTGCAGCTTAGAAGGGTTAGGTTAGCTGCTAATTGTTACCGAACAAAGGTTTTAAGAATTTTGCTAGTAGGATCCTTCACTTTAATGTGTATTTTTTATTGGTGTCACGGCTATGGGTTTGAATCGGCGGCTGGAAGCCGAATTATGTTGGTACTGGTTCATGTCTTTTAACCTATTTTGGTACTAATGTGTTGTAAGTATTAGTATGCTATTTAAATACAATTGTATGGTTTGGTGCTGTAATATTCCATGGTGAGTTTTGTTTATGCGTGAATGTTAGTAGTGAAAGTGAGGTCATTCTGCACAAGTCTAATTACACCATTGAAGGGCACAATCCCAGAGTGCCTAAATATAAACAGCTTGGTCTAATGAGTTTCAATTGTGTATCACTTGTTGAGGTTTGGACCTGGTTTGTAATAAAAACTTGTGGCAGTGTTTTAGTTATTTTAGCAGAAGTGGAAAGAGTAGTAATGCTTCGCCAAGGGCGAGCCTGTTTAATGGCCCATTTGGTCAGCCTGTGAGCACCAGATTTTCTCTACACTAGATTTAGGCCATTCCAGAAATTGTTGGATCTCCTGTGAAGGAACAATTTAATTTGTGTTTTCTTTAGGCGTTCCTACGACACAAGCAGTGTATATCAGTCAAGCTGAGTCATGAATATTGGTTATCAAATTATATTAAATTGTGATGAACAAAAAATATTTTTTCAATATTTATAAATCAGTATAAATGAAGAGATTTTAAGAAAACCTATACGAAATCTGCATTTTATTATCAAGCAATGTTGTCATTAAGTCCAATGGTTTATTAGTAAGAAATTTAATTGTACCACAATTTTAACTGGGCTTTTTTCTTGTAGATGATCTATCATTGGTCATTGCATTGTTTTGTGATTATACTGAATTAATTAATTGTAATGACTGCCTTGTAGGATGGTTCTCGTGTAATAAACTCAACTGTGCCTTGAGATTATGTGACATTAATTTTGTGCTTCGGCACAACAGGAAACACAAGGAAAGAGGAAAATGCAAGTGCGCATTAAACATTTGTTTAAAAACGTCTTTTTCTTCAAAGACACCACAGCTGTGATGGAAGGATACATTGTGGCAATGCTGCTTTTCTAGAACTGTCAAAATTTACCCCACTTACATTAAATGGACAATGTCAGCCACATGATTCTGGCAAGAAAAATAGAAAAGATAGCTGTTAAAAGGGTGGAGTGGGAGGGTTGCTTACAGGCTGGTCCTCAGCTTGTCACCTTGTTGCTGGGTGAGCGGACAAGCAGTCCCCATTTAAAGTTTGTGTTGCCACATAGTAGTTTTTTTAAACACGTTTTTAAAACAGTGATTAGATGAGAAAAGTAATGACAAGTTTACAATTACGTATATTTCTGCTGAATGTGTTATGTGCCATTGAGACAAATGATTTTCATGTTTAAATGCTGTGCATCCTATGGTTACAATGTATCTGTGTCTTGATGAGACTGTACCGGTCAACCTTGACACAGGTCCTATCATCTGATGTCACCCAGCGGGCCGCAAAGAGAAAACGCTTCACTGGGAAGCTAAATGGCTCAAGTCGCGAATGTAACACTCACCAAATTTGATCACAGCTGAATGTCACAAACGTCAACAAGTGTCAAAGCATGTTAGCAAAGTTATTGTTTTCATTCCGGTGCTACTTTAGCGATTTAGTAACATAAAATTATTGATTCATGGAACACAAAAGGTAATTGTTAGGTTCGAATATTGGCTATTTATAACCTAACAGCACCGTAAATCAAATAGCATGTTCAATAGCTCGATGTCTGCTGTAAAAAAACTTGACTCAAGTGACAAGTTGATCTTTGTTGACTAGACTCTACTTGATTTGTCAAAACTTGACCGATCACTACATATTTTATAAAGTACCATTTTATCCTCTACTTTTAAATACCTATTTCATTGTAATGATAATATTAATTTTATTTACTGAAAGACTAATTTTACTGTAATTTCATGAAGTCCATGTCGTAAATGTTTAAAAATAAAACTTTCAGTATAAAGTATATCCGATACTGATACAATGGAAGTATGAGTAATGAACTGAAAAACTTCTACAAGCACCTATAATATTTTGGAAAGCCGATGGAAATTTTTGTATTAAGTCACACTATGTACTATTTGATGCTTTAAGTAAACATACAAAAAATAAGTAAATAAATTTCACATAAATTCTTCAAAATCTGTGAATAAACGCAGCACTCAAAAAATATTTTAGTACTAATCTTCGGTCAGGGCAAATTAAGCTATTTATGTTTTAAACTTATCAAATAAAAAAATATTAAATCTACAAGGTTGTGTGCCACATTTCTCAGCATAATTCAACTTTGTTTACATTCAGAAAATTAAAAATGATTAATATGTATAGTTTTTTAAATTCAGTACACCCTTATAGTAAAATTGAAGCACTGGAATTTGTCAGGTAGTTGTCATATTTCATACTTTTTTTAAAAGATTTTAAATACTGAAATGACAAGGTTGAACTGCAGTTCTATCCCTGCAAAGCTGGTAAATCGGCGACCCGCTACACAGAGTACTGATGATTATCAGTGCTTGTCACAGCAGGCGGCAGTAGGCTGAGAGCATCAGCTCACTCTCTCCAGCATGCATGGCTTTCCTCTTCCAGTAGATTATTTCACAGCAGGGTAGTTTTCCCACTGTCCCTTCCATTTCCCATGAGTAACAAGAGGCTTTCAGTTAGTTCTTGGAATAAGAATAGCAACTGCTGCCTCAAAACAGCAGCAGTTGTGCATGTCTTTCTCTAAAGTCGCCACCCTATTATCCTCTGGTGTTACTCCAACCGACCAGTCTCTTGCTTTCTTCTCTACATCCCTCCCAGTTTTTCTTATCAGCCATCCTCCACCCCACCTAGACCCTTCCTGACCGACATGTTTCTGCTCCCTCTGGCTTCCACACTGTTCCTTCTCACTTCGATCCGGCTGCCTCACTCGCCCTGACAAGATTGCCAATCCCAACAGGATGCAGCTGTCAACATACTCACCTACCTCCTAGCCTGCAATGCTCCCTTTCTCTATGTATCGACTATGGCATGGACCGCCAGCCCCGTCGGAAAGACCAAGTTTGCCATACATTGCCAATCAATTTTGTTGTGACAACCACTGGCTCATGGGTGAACAGTTTCTTCTGTTTCTACAAGTGTATTCTAAATATACAATATTTTGTGGATGTTTTTGACAGTATTAATTCGCTTTTGAATTCAATTATAGCATTTAATTGCAAAAATTCACAAAAACGATTTTCCACCACCTTTAGACGCATTGATTACTGAAACAATTAATGGCATATTCTCGAGGAGAGGTGGCTCTTAGTTAGCTTCGATAGAAACTCTATGATTCCAAACCCCATTCATTTTTGCTTCTAGATGAAACAAAGTTGTTTATACTTAATAGCCAGTCAGCGTCAAGCATCAATTTACTTACACACGTACACGCACACACATACACACACACATATAAATATATAATGTGTGTGTATCCCCATCCCCTCCCCCTATTTATTTGTCCGAAGGATTCTGCTCATTATGGATTAGTGTATGTTAACAACTCACCGTGTGTGTGTATACATGTGTGCACACACACTCACATGCATGCACATGCACGCACACACACACACACACACAGAGTGTATTAAAAGGCACAAGGAAACAGCAGTGCATCAATGCACAAGGGAAAAGTAAATAAAAATAAAGACTTCGCAAACACTAAAAATATCATGATAGTTTCAACAGGGTGTACTCCAAACCAAATAATACACAATAACATTGGTTTTTCACAGCAATAAAGAACCTCGGTGACATATCATTTTAAGTTTTTACCAATTTGATAAAGATGTTAAACAGAACAAACAAAGTTGTAAATTAGAAAGTAAATATAATTTGCGTAAATAGGTAATTCACATTATTATTTTAGTTTAGCCATACATACATTAATTTGTGGTTGAAGTGCCATTACACCAAATAGAATGAACCTTCAAAAAAAAAAACACCTCACACACACCACCACCACACACACACATCTAATCTACTCATGTCTACATGCTCACTTGCAATTAAATATGTACACTATGCACATATCACTGAAGGTTAACAAAGCATTAGAAACGGTACAAAAAAGATTCCATAATTATTAAAACAAACACCATTGAATATTAGTCTTTCTCCTCTTTTTACCTAAAAGACACGAGACCAAAGTCTTTAAAAGAGATATCACTAAAGCAAGTGTCAATGACAATAGAAAAAAATAGTACCTTCAGGGCATGAATCTGAAATGTAATACCTAGGAATCTGTGGTTGCATACCCTGAACAGCAAAATCACTACTATTTAGATACCAAAACAGGAAAATTACAATAACATGGCATGGCTCACACGTGTAAGAACGAGGAGCAAATACAAAGTAAACTAACAAAATAAAATAGGTAATCGATAAGTATACTTACCCAACATAGCAAGGACCAAGTGGCTTGAGATCCATTCAACCCATGCCTATTTATCGACAGTACATTTCCCGTGACAGATGGTCAAGGGCCAAAGTGAAACTATAACCTACAAATATAATGACTAAGTCACATTGCAAAATAAAATTTACATTATGCCAAATGGAATTTCAACTGGAGGCCTAAACACTGATTCATGATGCATTCCTGCATCCAGGATGCGCACTCTACTGGATGACTTCGCACCATCTTTGAACGCAATGTTCATACTGGGGCAGATTAATTAAACCACAACAGAACTGAAGAGGTGAGACACACACCTACAGAGTACCATGGTGCAATGTCAGAAGAGACTAGACACGTGATCCTAGCTTGTACTGTTCACTCAGACTCGCCAAGAAGCCACCAGGCCAACACCCCCGACGAAGATTGTACTGCCTGATTGAGCCACCATTCCCTTCAGCGAAGGTCACCTTAGTGTCAGAGTACACCACTGGAGGGCAGCACATACTTTACCAACACCTGAAGTCGGGATATGGGATTATAGCGCAGTCTCAGCATCCTAGAATTCTCAACCCTTGCTGCCAAGGCTATCATTCTCTGCATCCCTTACCAACTAGAGATAAGTATAAAGGGTCTGGCATAAGCAGAAAAATTCGGTCTCTGCTCCTACACCGCTCATAAGGACTGGAGATAGCCATTGGAGTGCGCAACTGCTGGTACGTTTGCAGATCCCACCGCTTGCAAGGGCCGGGATCTCTACCAGCAGAAGACATCGCCGAACAGAAGCCAACCATCACTGCAGCCACCGCAGATTCCAGTGCTTCTGGGAGACTGAACCCCCTCCAGAGGCTCCTGAAGATGTCATTCCTCTCCTACCACACCCTCTTGGTGTTGAACCTAGAACTCCTGGTAGCAGGTCATGTTGACGTCACTTCAGGACCTAACTTCACCCACTGGACGGTGTGGCAACGTCAACAAATTAACTTTTTGGTATCTGTCCTCCATTAGTGTTCCTTCAGAACATCTCCTGTTAGACTTTTTGAATTTGTTAGCTTAACAGACAGTAACTTTCTTGCCAAAAGTAATCACCTACGTATTCAGTTAGCTTTCTCTCCAAAACAAATTCATCTGGCCGTTCACGTTAGGTTTAACTTCCGTAAACAATTTGAACTGGCTTAGGAGATAGTGATAGTGCGGAGCACCCACGTTCAATTACAATTTCCATAAAACACGTGTTTTTCAATACATTCTCTGCTCTGTATTATAATTTTCTTAACAGTACCAGGGGTGGATCCAAATATGGAGGGGGGGGGGGGGGGGGGATCATAGGTGCCATGGCACCTCACAAGACTGCTACAAAAGAAAAAAATTCCAAGCAAATACAGAAAAATAGTACCTACTTTCAATTCATACTTTACCCAGTGCTTTAGAAAAGGTAATATACAGTTACTCTGTTTTGTGTTGCAACAATATATTTAACTCTGATGGTCATGTTCGCTCTGCACAGAAGGTCAACCCCTCCCCATAGCGTTCTTTCCATTTCCAGCATCACACAGTTGCGCTTGTGCACCTGTTCACCCTCCTCCTTCGACCTTAATCCCTACCCCCTTCCCTTCCCGCACTTTCTAATTCCGGCATCACGTAGTTATACCAAATACAGCAGATAACTCTACTGTATTTGGTTACACTTAGCATATGTACAACACCCTTCATCTCCTGACCTTCATCGATATTGTTTACAACAATCCTTCAAGAGTATCAGTAACAGCTATTAGTCATTTTGAATGTTTCAGTAGCAGCAGGTGCTTGTGTCCACTGTCCGATCTTTCAGACAGATTTTCAGAAGCATTTCTATAGTCTTTAACCTTAAGACTTCTGATGCCAAGTAGTATTTTAAAACAAAATACTTCAAAAAAACGTATTGAGCAAGAAACGAAGTCACTTGCAAAAAATACAATTTCTTTTTGCAAAAAGATTCTGCATCAAAAATATCTAAGATTTCTCTTCTTGGAGAATATAAACTATGGGAAGCCAATTGAAGAAGATACCAAAAGACCAAGTAAATATCAGTGACAGTGCTTGACGTGTGGATGACTGTGACGCCGACATATTCGCGACAATTTGTGTGCTACTGTAAATTGTATGTACTATTCCGGCCAGTGTTGCTACAGCCGAACGCTCTTTCTACACTCCGGCGAGTCAAATTTTGGGTTAGATCAAAAATGAGTGTGGAGCGGTTGAATGGTCATTGCCTGTTACATGTACATAGAGACTTGAGAAAAATTATTGATAGATTTGTTAAAGAGAAAGTTCGGCGCTTTGAACTTTTTAATGAAACTGAATTATTTTGCCACATGTATCATAAATCAATTTAAATATTGTAACACGTAGAATAGTAATTTTTACAATATGTTTTATTTTTATAATTAATGCCCCCCCCCCCCCCTCCCCGAACATCAAGCCTGGATCCACCCCTGGAAAGTAGCGAGTTAATCTTACATAAGCACAACCCCCTGAGGAAAAGCCAGCAGACCATTCAGCACAAAGCTAAAGCCACACAACTTAAAAGGCTACTCAAGCTCTGCCAAACTGGTAGCGTTCGACGGAGTCCAAAGCACTAGGAACTCCTCCCCCAGGTGAATCGACCAGACTGGGTATTCCATACTCCACCACTGCTTCTGCAGGGGCCAGAAAGGAGCTGAAATACCTTTAGGCTGATCAATCACCTGTAGATACCACATCTGGGTATTCCAGTCAGAAAGTGACTTGAGTTGCCCAGCGTTCTGTCCACTGCTCGTAAGGGCCGGGCGAAAGGAACACCAGGTGTAGTCTCACGTCACATGACTAGTAAGGCACCAGTTTATCTTCTGTAGGCTGTTTAGTTCCTTTCCTCATGCCGTACTCTCGAAAAGAAAGTGTACGTGACCTCAGAAGGTAATACAGCTTGCTTAACCCTTTCTTCTACTGCCTTCAGCAGTCCTTCAGCTACGCAGGGCAGAGTTCATACCACCTGCAAAACTGATAGTCCTCACTCCTCAGCACTCCTGAAACCTTTATTCCCGCCATTGATTAAGCTACCTGATAAACCACACCCTACAGATGAAGATATCCTGTGTGGAGAAAATATACCTGTGGGCTCTACCTGCCCTTGGTTAGGGGCCAACCTGCAGCCCAGTTACCAGAGAGCTTAGATAACTGGAACACCTGCACCACTTCACGTCTTCCAGAGCCACAGCTGATCAGTCGTCCGCCAAGCATCTGAGCCAGGTGCCGAGAAGGAATATCCCTCTTCCCATTAGAACACAGGTAAAGGGTCAGTCAATGCAAAGGGTCGTGACAGTGGCTGTAGATTTCGCGCTGGCAAGACAGGCCACCAGACCAGTTTTGTATACCAGCCAGGCACTCACATAACATTAAGGCCCCTGCCTGACAGTTGTTTCTGGCAATACTGGCATTGCAGTATAAAAGTGCTCAAGTGACCACGACTAAAGCTTCTTTTCTTAAAACATACTTTGCCATGTTTGGTATAATGTTTAACTTCCCAGGCGTTGGTCCAGGCCTGATGCTAAGCCCAACAATTACAACCCCATCCCAGCTGGTTATGCTTCAACACAATTTAAAAAAAGGATGCCTTCAGTTTTAAAGATTTAACATACCAGAGCAACCATCTCAACTTGCCCTAAGATGAGGACAATGCAACACTAACTTAATAAGACAAAGAAAGAGTACATGCCTCAGTTAGCTGCAGATAGCTAGTGAAAAAGGCATTGTTCACTACAGCTACAACCTGCCGTATATTTATGCTTTTCCCTAAAAAAAATTATCATTGATTTTTAAAATCACCTAAATTTTTGACAAAAGAATAGAAAAGTAGCAAAAAATTTACTGAAATCACCTCAAAAAAATTTATGAAATAATTGAAACATTTTTTCCCAAAAACAGCTGGTATGTATATAGGTGGTTCCTGATAAAGTGAGTACTCTTGAAATCAACCTATGAAAGCTGGTATAGCCAGCGAAACATTGTGTGAATGCACATCCGCATCGAAAATATGTGTCTGATTTTTATGTGTGTGTGTGCGCGCGCACGCGCCTGTCTAAGAGTACCACCCTGTAAGTACCTGTGCATTCTGTTTACTTATTACAATGTAATCAGTAGGCTAGCAGCCTATTCCCACCACCTCTCTGTGTACTGAGATAAATATGATGTTAAAGTTATAAAAAAACTTCTCAGCATTGAGTTTAGATAGGTGTCTGAGAATTCCCATCCTAGAGAAGAATCTATCAGAAGCAGTTATAAAAAAATTATTCAGGATTGAGAATGATGAGATTTTGGGTAGGTGTTACATAATCGTCACCCCAAAAAATGTTTGTTGGTTATTATGTTGAAACCAGGAAATGGGATAACTGGAGGTGTGACAAGACGAACATACCTGAGTCTTGTACATCTCCTTGACATCCTCAAGGTCGAGTCGCAGCTCCTGGGCCTCCTCCACCTTCTCACCGTACATCTGGAGAAGAGCATCGTACTTGTGTTGCACGTCCTCGTAGGAGGTCCTCAGCTCGACCAGCTCTTGCAACTTAACCTCCTGGTCCTGCAGTCTGGCGATCAGCTGTGACAGCTCCGTGGTGAGGGCAGCTCGCTCCCCGTCCCTCCGGCAGAGCTCCCACTGCAGCTGCTGCACCTCCCCTGACACACACCATGCAGTCGCTCCTCACTACATCCTGCCTTCAGGCATATACAGATTTGGGCAGACTAAATAGAAGTATTTCAATACTCCAGGGAAACGTTCATGATACTGGAATAAGTTTAGTTTTATTATCAGTGCATAGGGTAAGGTATACCATTTATATTTTACATGCACACACACTGCCACATTTTGCACGTACACACTGGCACTTTATGCCTGGTTTTTCACAACACCAGCCTGTCATGATATTCAAGTTATAACTTGTGAAATATAAATGACGTATCTTCCCCACTACACATTGATACTAGTATTGAACACATTCCACCATCACTCACATTTTCCTGCCTTGATGTAATCCTACTACTCATTCTGCCCAACTCTACGAAGGCCACACTACTACATCGGCCAACCAATCTGTGGGGGAACAGGTTCATACCCTTTCATAACAGCTGTGTTCAGCTCACATATGAGTTAACCAGATCCAAAATCTCAACCTGATTCACAGCTGCGCACAGTCAAACTCTTCCACAATTAACGAGACCTTCATACTCGGCACTAAGCATGTGGTATGGCCAGGGTACTCTCCAATCCCCTGGTGTGTCTCCTGGAACCACAGGAGCATTACAACAGCTCAACATCCACCATTCTAAGGGAAAGGGATCCCATCTGATCTCTCGCAATGTAGAGTCAACCACCACCACTACAAATCTTACACCAAGGATCGGTTACTAAAGAGAACCTCCACTGAGGCCAAACATATTGCCCATGGCAGCACTTACTTTCGATGGCATTTGCAGGGTTTGACTGAAACAAACTGTTCAACCACAATTGGTAAGCAACTATTGGAGCAATAGATGCAGCCCTTCCCTACCACTTTAGAGCTGCCTTTAAGCAGAACACACAACTGTAATTTACCATGGATTACAACCCAAATGCCTAGAGGTCAAAAGGTGCCTTATTAACTTCTGTTACAGAGGTTGTTGCCAATTTGGCAACTGTTTTTCGAAAATCCACGAACACCACTTATGTATTACGCCAAGGGCACTGAAGGAATCATTTCTACACTAAATTCTTAGCAGTGGAGTGTTTCACCACCTATGCATCACATTTGGGCTAGTGCATTAAACAGTTACATTTAGTATTGAACTTCATAAGAAAATTATTATATCAAACATTTTAAAATAAGGTACTTTTTTAAAATTTTGTAGTGTAGACACAAGTCTTTGCAACACGTAGCACTGCAAGATTCAGCCACTGACCTGGTGCAGTGCAACAAAACTTTCTGAGTGTCAGAGGAGTCTCCAAACCAACTGCTTCTTGCTTCCACAAATATGATCTGCATACAGCATTTAATAAAAACAATTCATACGGATTGAGTCATAGCAGAAGGAAAAAGATACATGTTATGTGGTATTTCTTCTATTAGGCATGTTAAGAAAACAATAAAAAACCCAGCATCAGTATTCATGTCTTTAGCACACCTGAGTACTATAAGGAGGTGCTTGCTGCACAGAAGAACACTACTTAACTCTGGAGTGGTTGGTATTAGGAATTACTTGGTGGAAAGTAGTTGATAATTTTGCAGGTGTCTCAGTGAGAGGACTGCCAGAGCCAAGTAAGAAAATTATGGCTAGAACACAGAGCTAAGGATAATTAGGACAAGATCCTGAGTTCATATTTCAAACATCTTTTACCGTATTTCCACAATTACAAGCCACACATTTAATGCCAAAATTTTGGCTTAGAAATAAAGATACGGCCTGCATTGAAGGAAAATTTACTTTCAGTGTTAATAAATGTAATAAATTAATAAATCAAAGTACTACGAAACTAAAAATTATAAGGAACTCATTTTTTTTGCAGACTATGAATTTCTGACAAATAAGTGCTAAATAAACCGTAGTATATTGTTTAATGCACATTCCTTGGAGGCAAAATTTTGTGGTAAGTTGCAATAAAACAAAATAACACCAAAATAAAATTTAAAATACGAAATACAGACGAATGTGTGATAACTGAACTCTTTTCCTAAATTATACACCCAAAATTACTTTGGCACTGTAAATATACATCAAGTATTTTTTTTTTGCATAACAAGATGTAAACACACATTCCAAAGATTACACAAGCAGTATGGTGCATGATTTCTTATATACTTATTAATAAATGACTACTAATCACTGCAACTACACTAGCAGTTGTAAACAGAGTTGCATCACTGCCACCACCTACAAGATTGTTGTATCTATGGGGCCGTGCAGACATCCCAATAATGGAATTTATTTTCGCCCGATGAGCCATCGGAACCATGCAAGAGGTCCGGGGCTAGTACAGCAGTGTACCGCGGGATGCAGCCACAAGTAAGATGCCTAGATCCCACAACTCTCCACTATGCCGCTCGCACCGAGGATCTAGGTGCTGGGCTTGCACTTGTCAACCCCCTCTCCAGACGCTCTATGCCAGTGAAGGAACGGATGGCAGAGGAGTATATAAGGCAATGCGCCCCGGCTTCCGGACCGTAAGTTCTGCTTCAGTTCTTGATCTGTCCTCCATCTCCTCTCTTGGGCTCCTATCGCATATGCAATCGGTGCCGAGGCCAGCACCAACCCAGAACACTTCACTGCTACCTCACGAGATCGAAGATCCTCTCAACTGTCTACCAAGGAAGCACCAGTAGCGTCATCAGCTCCGCACACTTACACATGTTTGGTCTCTTATGGACAACTGAGTGTAGACCTAGCCCAGAGGAATAAGCTACGATCTCAAGCACCTGTACTGCCTACTCCCTATAGCTTTGTACATTTCCCCTGTTTTACGCTAGGGTGTTTACCTTCCACCAAGCCCTAGTGGATAGGAGGTAGTACTTCCACCATCTTTGTTTATTTTCCTTAACGGCAAAATAAACTGATGCACTCTCGCTCCCTCACCCTCTCCTTTGGCCTTTTCCTTTTTATTCTCCCCCCTCACGCTCTCTGGCGAGTCAACCTCTTATTCATCCCCTTCCTACCTATGGGTGGGGGGAGGAGACAAGAATGAGGGAGGAGCTCTAAAATAAAATTGAAAGAGCTGATTTCCCTCCGGTCGGATGTAAGGAACCCTTCGGTGCTGAATTAAAGTTTAATTGGGGGTTTTGCCTGATGGGTCGGGTTTGGCCCATGTAGGGGTCCTTGCTGGGGTACCGACTAACAGAAGGGTGATGTGAAGTCAGAGGGGAATCAAACTCCCGGGTGAGCTTGACTGTGAATGTCTCCCTCCCAGGGAGCACAGCCTTGCGTGCCGTGCAGGCTGCCTAAATCTGAGATGCGATCTGTCCAAAATAAATGAAATGATGATGTCTGAAAGATAAGGAGGTCGGTGTATGTGAAATTTAATGAGTTGATTCTCCTTTGGATGCATCCTGCTTAGTATCCTGTTTGCGATATAAGTGCCCAAGGGGAGATGGTCTCGTAGGCTTGTGCAATGGGATGTATGTGTGGGCAGGGAAGCTATCCGTTGTTTCAGTACAGTTGGAGGTAGAATCCTGATTTAAACTACCTTCCCGGTGGCGGGAAGTTACAGGTGGATGAGCGACGGCCGAGGTTGGGGTAGGTGGTTTTGCTACAGGTGTGGGCTTTGGTGGGTAGTAATAGCTATCGAATTTGTAACTAGACCACAGTCAGCAGATACCCAGCCCGCAGTAGAATTCGGACTCGTGAACACACATTATTAGGCGCGAGATGGGGCGTGGTCCTTTGTGCTGTGACCTCCAGCACTGGTGACGGGGTGAATCATCTGGGACTGTGTTGTCTAACTGGGGTTTGTTGGAACTAGACAATTCTATTTTGAGGCCCCGTCAGACCTGGTGACGTAGTCGGCTGGGTTGTCCACCCCCCTTCTTCGTCATGAGGATACTGAGTCTGGAATGCTAACAAACTCTCTTACAATAAAATATACTAGGCTCTCTCACTATATCACAAAACTCACACCTCCCCTAGCCTTCAAATGACAGTCCTCGGGTGAATCACTTCTCAGTCACTCAGAGGCCCTACCAATGAGAACGACGGGCTAGAGTTGGAGTGCGTCTGCAGGCAAGCGTGGGTGTTCCGGACTCGCCCAGGTATCAGAGTATGTCTTTGCAGACTAGTGGTCTTTGCAGACACAGTGATACTAAGGCGTTTGGCCTACTTGCACTTGTTCTACAAAGAGAACTTTAAATTTATGTTGAGTCAAATTATTTAAAGTAATGACGCATGCTGCTTATACCATTTACCATAAACGATTATGACTCATCTCACTGCAACCCAAGTGTACTCTTTTACACTAGTGAGATTTAAACCCTGCGCCATTTCCTACACGGAAGTACCGGTCTGCCACAATCCTGGAGGGCGGCCGGACACGCGAATATGAGAGTTAGCGAAAGACAGCGGCGCATCACCCTCCCTCCCCCGCACTGAGAGCCTACAAGCCATCAGCCACCTCAGGCCATGCACGAGCGCCACCGAGGATACGCGAAGGCCAAGAGATGACCAGAGGGTGCTACCCCCAATCCGGCCTCGCACCTGAGGGACATCACACGCCCTCCCCCCACGGATGCCACGACACGCACTGCCTCACTATATAAGGCAGTGCACGGCGGTCTTCGCCACTTGTTCCTGCAGTCTTCTCCGAACACCTGGGTGCTAGAGTCTAGACTGCTATGAGCCTTTCAACACCCTTTCCAGAGACTGTCGCCAACAACTTAACAGTCTTCAGCAGCCACCAGAGGCTGTAACTACTGATGTAGCCGTTAGAGATCTGCAGCCCCGCTACCGGACATTCCAGCAACGCCAATCGCTACTAGAAGCTTTCCGTACATAATACATTCCACACATAATTCTTTCTTTGTCTCCCACAGACACCCCCCATATAGAGTTAGGTTTGTATTTAAGTAATCTTCGACAGTTTTTCACATAACTTCCACACTTAGCTCAGGACCAGGTCACCTATAGCTGGATTCCGTAGGATTACTTCCAACCACCGGTCTGCCTGGCAGGAGAGCACGCGTCACCATGTTTAACATGCCTTTAATAAACACTGCTTTGTTTCTCTTACCCTCGAGTCTCATTCATAGAGTAATCTGTCACCAATTACTAGGAGAACCTTGAATTGAGCACCGTCGACCAGCGCTGGGAAAGTATTCTTATTTCCGCAATTAAATACAACTGGAGACTCCCTCTCAGGTGGCTTCAAGTTGAAAATACACCCATTAGATGGCCAGCTATTCCTACCACGTATACAGGTACTGGACAAATAGAATAGATGAGCTACGACCACTAGCAAGACTTCTCAATCAGGGAAGAGACAGTACATCTGAGTTGTATCCCTACCGGAGCACCTAGGTGTTGGCAGGGGTATTTGCTTAGGTGCTACGGCCTGGCCTTGGTTGGTAAACTCACACCCAGTGATAGTCTTGGCAACCCACATGGCTCCAACGCTTCTGATCAGCCCGCAACAGTGGGGGATTTTCTGAAGCACCGGAGCTCGCGTTGGCAAGACTGTCGCCAGGGAAAACTAAGTTAGGGATACCCGCATCCGTCGTGCTTATTTAGAGTTCTCCGTAACTACACCACTCTATGCCATTCAAGGTGAGGCGCGGCACCAGGAGAGAGGAGCAAAGAGTTGCATGCTTTGCTGCCAGACAGCTGGCTGGTCTAACCCCGATTACAGCTAGCAGATGAGCCGAACGAGATTGTGCCGCCATACTTTGTTCATAGACACCACCTACGACTACTGCCGTCAACCCAGCTATTTTCCCGCCAGCACCGCTATGTACACCCCCGATTACTATATCCAGCCGTAATTAATCCTAAATCAAACCTGCACGCACAACCGACCTAAGTGCAACCAAAGCCGTGATCCAGCCTTAACTATCGGTCAAACTTCAGAAATTTTACATGAAAAGAACAAGTCAAAAGTAAAATCGACAAATTCAACAATATTGAATATTTTTATGTAGCATTTTTTTAGGCTTTGAGATAACACTGGGGAACACAATTATTTTATAAAATAGCTAAGTTATTATTTAATCCACTTGATGCCAGGTGAACCTGGTTATTAGTTCCCCAATGTTTAGTCTAGAATTAAAAATTCTATCGCTTTTAACAGTGAGGTACTTAGACTAATGTGTGAGTTAGGAAGTCGCGACGGCCTGCTACCGTGGAGTCAAGGAAGACAGGGGTAGTGGGTGCAGGGTGCGGACATCGTAGTTACCTCTGGAGCACTTGCTGCTGGAACTGCTGGAGCTGGAGTGAACTTTCGCAAACTGCAAACTGGGAGAGGTGGTCTTCTCAGACCCAGGAGAGCCCACTGACCATTGCGGTTGGCGAGCCGACAAACTCTAGCAAGAGTGTTTCGGAGGTTCCTTATATAGCCAAAATTTCATCTTGGTGGCTCTCCCAGGGGTGCAGAGTTTGTAAGTCTCTCGACACAGGGGTTGGTTATCTTCGGTAGCGGTGATGTTGCACATTTATTATCGCCTTGGGTGGAGGCTGATGACAAGTTTACCTCCTCTACCCGAGGCTTGGCGGCTGTGATGCCACTGGGTGCAGGGGAGCTGCGATCCTATGGCGATTTTGTTAACTTTCTTATTGGAGTCGGTTGGTCCATGGCTTGTCGGGTAAAACAATTTTTAGGTTGAGGGGATTGTGACCACATGTAAGAGTCTGGGCGGGTAGTACAATCTCATAATTAATTGCGTTAATTATGTCCATGTCTGTAGTTGTCCAGCACGTGGAATCAACCTTGTAGCCACTTGGAATTATATATGCCGCTTCGGACTTTCCCCATGCTTCCCAGTGCTCGCTAATGGTCGGAGTCGATCCGTAGAGTACACAGTCGCGCTGCACAGCAGTGTGGCATGCATCAAAACTTTGATCTTGCCTAACTTCTCAAGTACCACTTCGACCTACCACCTTTCACCCTCATTAGATCTGACGGAGACAGCAGAAGACCGGGTTTGCTCTTTCCGAAACCACACTGACAACAGGACAAAACATCCTTGGAAAGCCATCCATTCTCTGCCCCGTGCAGTCACCAGTAGAGCTCCAACACTAATATACAGTTTGAAACTCGAGACTTCCACACCTCTGATGGGGGAATCGAGATAGAGATGCTGTGTTGGCGGTAGCAATTCGCACCTATACTTGAACTCCAACATTTCGACTGCCTAACTCCTGAAGGCCCAATCCTAGTCTAGAACCAGATGCCTTACATCCGCAGGGGTGGAGTTCAGATGAAGGCAAAGAAGGCGAGGGCTATCTCTAAAGACCCACAAGAGCTTAGCATCCTTCCCAGCGGGTTCAAGCTACTGAGTCCACGTGAACAAGCTGCTTTACTGTGACAACTCACCATACCAGTACCACCCGTTACTTCTACAGCATTGTTCGAGCCATCCACCCGTATAGTGGAAGGATATCATCCAGTGGTACAGAAGATCCTGTTCGGCGAGGGGTCCATCTACACTCCGGCAGTATCTAGCGGCACCACTACAGTAGAAAACCCCAACACCTCAAACACACACTCCATGCTCCAGTCAAGCGCAACTAGGGCAGAGGGACCTATACTAGCGAAACCCCATATGGGCCAGATGCACTGTCCCACTCGCTGGAATTCAGTAACGCACCCAAAGCCTGCACCATGAAGAGTGGTATTACCCGAAACGGACTTCGTACCAAGCCGGAGGCCTACAAGACCAGTATTATATTCCGGTCAGGCACCAGTGCCAAGAGACAACCAGACTCCAAAAGATGTGAATCGGCTAGCGTCGAACAAGTCAAAAACATGCACTTGAAGTAAGCTACAGTAGTTTGACAACATACCACCTCCAAGTGCTAGTTAGCTTGGTGCAAAGTGAACACTCACAACTAGAATGTGTGCAGTAATCTATGGTTGTATGCTTGTTTATATTGACAGTTATGCGTGAAATGAAAGTGTGATATCTAAATAAAAGGACTGTTTTCATAAAATATCTAGTCTCATAAATTATGTAAGATGTTGCAGCCGATGTAAAAGACAGCAAATCTCTAACATTGACTAACTTTTATTTTAAAGGATTTTATAGCACAAATTGCCAAAAAAATAAAATGTGGGATAACATCCACCCCCCCCCCCCCCAAAAAAAAATTTGGTTTTCTGAAATAAGTGTGCAGCCTGTAATAGGGGACAGCTTATCATCATAGAAATACGGTATAATCATGTACCATACCAGTAAAGGAATGTGTGGAGTAGTAGCCACTTTATCTTGTTCCTGGTGGGCTGGGCAATTATTATCTTTGCATTAATTCATCACCACACACTGCACATATGTACAGTGCTGACAAGTGCTACTACCACGCCTTATCTACCTCACTTTGAAGGTTGGTCTTCGTGAGGTAGGAGACAGCACTGTAGTTTCTAGGTCCTTGTAGGGCAGGGAGGAAGCATACCTAGATGTAATTCCCTTACCATTTGTAAAATCCTCTCCCATACTACTACTGGGCTGCTTTAAAAAAAAAAAGGCAGGATGTGGCCTGTGCAAGTACACTGGAGTTTCACCATCTCTCCTCTCTTTCATTCCTTCACCCTGTCCTTTACTACTCTACTACTGTGTATACAGGAACTGGAGAGTGGGTTCTCTGTCCCTCATACTTCTTGGTGAGAAAACAGCAAGGCCATCTTTGGGTTGTAGTTTGACTTTGCTCTCAACTGATGCACCAGCACTATCATGTGCATAATATTGGTGAAAACTTGGTGGTTGTATAATAGATGGTGTGAGCCTATTTATACTTTCAGGCCAAAATTAAAATTGCTTGCAATAACCTACACTTAATGCCTGTATCAAAATTAATACTGTGCTTGTCAAAAACCATAGTACTGAAATTCACACTTAGATCAATCTCCTCCAAAACAGATAACTGTAAACTTAATGCGTTACCAAACTTGAGCTCGAACCACAGTATGCATACATTCCTTTATGGGAAAGAGTGGTACCTAATGTTTGGTGCATTCACCAAGAAGATTGATAATCTTCAGTCTTACATGTGGGATGCATGTGGCCCCCCTCCAACTGGTAACCAATTAACCGTCATCCTCAGAATTTAAATTGTACTTATTACATCAGTGCTGTAGAATGCTTCCCCATAACAACCAAAGCTCGGTGATAAATTTTTGCAAATAAATTATTAAGGTTACGTACACATTATAAATATGTAAAACATTTCATTTTTGGACCTAAAAAAAAAAAAACTGAAGTGGTATCAGTTAGAAATTAGGGAAAACAAAAACTTAAGTTTCAAGCATAATATGCAAAAGCATAGATACTTACCATCTCTCAACTTAAGTTGCGACTGCAATCCCTCCAACAGAGAAGTGGTGTTTCCAGCTCTTAAGCTGTCATAAACATTACACAGACGACCCGATGTTGATCCAGATTCAAATATTTCATCAGAATTCTAAACAAAAACATTACAAAGTTACAAACTGAGTCACCAATGACTATTATAAAGAAAAGGCTTGCGGAGATTATTACCTGTGCCCACGCAATACTTGATATAGACTCTGTAAGTGATGCTCTGCCAAAACTCAACGTGGGAGAAGAGCGCTGAGAGAATGGAGGTGAATTCTGCAGGCCCGGATGGTCCCTACTTGGTCCAGAATCTCTCTCTCTCAACTGGTCCTGCAAAAATAGAATTATTACACTATTTGTCTTCATACAACTGAAATTTCCGAGGGGAATTAAACACTTATGTTTTAGACTCGTATTATATATCAATTCACTCATCAATATAAAAAGTGATTTTGGTTAATGTTAACATCAACACTATTAAAATTAACTAGGCCAAATTAAATTTTTTTTACGGGTCATAATTACATGTTCACAAAAAAAATTACATATTTACAAACAAAACACAGATCTCCAGTAACTTTAATTTTTAATGGCAAAGAACATTTATGTCCCACCTTGCTGTGTGTAATCATATTTCCGATGGAGTCTGGAAATCAATGTGTCAAAGCACAGATCTGATCCTCGTACTTCCCAACCTTACAGTTTGGAGTTTGGAATGCAACATGCCAAAGCACAGATATAATATTTGTACTCTGGTGTACCCCCTAAAACAAATCCTATTTACATCCGATGCCTTTAACTGTCAAACTGCCATTTTAACCAATGCACCTGTTGCTCAAAACTGTTGAACTATTGTTAAAAGATGGATGGCTTAAGTTAGGTATTCAAGCCTTCCAGGAACATGTTATTGGGTAACATTATGATGGGGTCTTTGACAAGTCCACAGTGGTATGCACTGCTTACCACTGGTATTACGGGACACACACCAGGCCATTACCAATGATTAGCAGAACAATCATGTGAAGGACCTTTCCACAGATCCATTTTAAATGCAATACATGTGCTGTGTTTTGTGTCAAATGTCAGTGCATCAGAGTATAGAGCAGGTCACTATTTGGACTGTAGTATACAGGCAAGTCATAAATTCATGGACCTCATTGACGCGTGACATATTTCCGCATTTATGATGCGTACTCTACATATGACCACTCCATTTTAAGCAGTGTTCAAACTGGGGCAAGTCAATTACTCCCAACAGTACTGAAGAGGTGGGACACATGCCTACAGGGTATGTTGGAGCTATGTCACCACGAAGATGCCACGCCAACACACTCCAACGAAGATTGTACTGCCAGACTGAGCCGCCACTCCTCCAGTGAAGGTCACGCTAGTTCCATAGTGCGTCACTGGAGCGCAGCACCCAGTCTACCAGCCCCTTCCAACCGAGATACGGGACAATAGCGTAGCCTCAGCACTTTGGAATTTTCAACCTCTGCAGCCAAGGCTATCACTCCCTGCACCCCTAGCCACGAGCCCCTATACGAGATTAGTATAAAAGGTCTAGCACGACCAGAAATCTTCAGTCTCTGCTCCTGCACTGCTCTTGTATAGGGCTGGAGGTAGCCATCAGGGTGCGCATCTTGGCTGGTACGTCCGCAGATTCCACCAACTCCTCTGGGGCCGGAATCTCTACTAGCTGAAGACATCACACAGACCAGAAACCAACACAGCTGCAGCCATGCAGATCCCCTGCTTCTGGGAAACTGGACCCTCTAGAGGCTCCTGAAGACATCGCTCCCTCCTTACCACCCTATGGTGTTGACCCCAGAACTCCAGTAACGGTCACAGCAATGTCCATTCAGGACCTCCCCCGCCTCACCGGATGGTGCTGGCATTGACCGACACTACCTCTTTGGTAGTTGTCCACCCCGTTCTTGTTCCAACTGAACAACACGGATAGTTAGGCTAAAAATGTTAAATTACTTTATCAGAATCACCTTTATTGCCTTCATCCTCCTTAGCTTTTTCTCCAGGTCGCCTTCACCTGGCTGTTTACGTTAGTCATAACTTCTGTCACAAGTTGCATTAGCTTAGGAGGTAGTACAAAGCCACTGTGTTTTACTACTCACATAGTAAAACACGTGAGTTTGAACCTATTCTCTGTATACTAATTTTCTTGAAGTACTGTGTTGTTCCTACTTAAGCACACCCGCTAAAGTGAAGCCGGCAAACTAATCAGCTCAAAGCTAAATACACACCCAGTAAGTGGTCACCCGATCTCTGCAAACTTGTAGAATTTGTTAGAGCCTATATCACTAGGAATTCCTCCACCAGGTGAATCGAGCAGACTGGGCGAGTCCATACTCCACCACAGCTCCTTAAGGAGCCAGAAAGGAACTGGAATCATGTCAGGCTGATTGACCACCTGTGGATGTCACACCTGGGTATTCCAGTCAGGATGTCTCTTGAGTAATCCACATTCTGTCAACCGCTCTCTTTAGGGCCAGATGAAGGGAACACAGGGTGCCGTGTTCATTACAAGACTGGAATTACTCAGCAGTATACAGTGGGGAAGAAAGTTACTGGCTTGCCTTTCACAATGCTGTCAGTCCATCTATCCTTATGTCATACTCCCGGAAGGGAGGTGTGCAGAGAAGGTTGAAATTAGCCAAAGGTAATTCAACTTGCAAAACTCTATCTCCTACTGCCTTCAGCAGTAGTACTACAGAGCGGGGCCGAGTTCAAACCACCTGCATAACTGAGAGGCCTCACCCCTCAGTCCTTTCACAGCCTTTATTCCCACTGGTGATTAAGCTTCCTAGTAAGCCTCACCCAGTGGTCAAGGTCATACTCCGAGGAGAAGAACCACCTCTGGGGCTTGTCTGCCCTTGGTTAGGGGCCAACCTGCAGGCAACCCAGCTCCCAGCGAATTTGGATGACCGAAACACCTGCAGCACTTCACACCCACAGCCGCCCACCAAGCGTCCAGAGCCAACATCGCAGAGAAACTCCCAACTCCCAGGTGAACCAGGGACAAAAGGTCAGTGAGAGCGAAGATCTGTGTAAGTGGTTGTAGATTTTGTGTGGACAAGACAGGCCACCAAACCCGTCTTGTACACAGTTGGGCACCCCAGAAACATTAAGGCCCCCCCCCCCCCCCCCTCCATCTACCCCAAATGTTTGTCATGATCCTGGAATAACCACGACTAAGACCTCTTTCTCTCTTTCATCAAGACGTACTTCTTGGTACTTAACCTACCAAATCGCTGGTTTAAGCTTGATCGAAATTGCCTCAACAAATAGAACCCCATCCTCGGTCATGCGTCACCATATTTATAATAGTGATTTTATAATTGCCTCTCCAGGAACCTTAAAAAACTTATTAAATAAACTACTGAAAAAATATAAATATCCCAGAAAAAATGAGAGAAACTTTCTGCTTCTAGCTGCTAGGTTAATTGACTGCTGATCACTGCTCAACAGACTGCAGTGTGCCGCCACAAAACTTCATGATTGCACATCCCCAAGGAATGTGTTTGTCCGACTTTGTGCATGTATGTCTATTCCAAAGTACTGCCCTGTGAGTATTTGTTATTTCTGTCTCCTTTTCAAAATGCAAGTAGCAGCCTAGTGGCCTACTCAAGCCAAATAAAAAAAATGTGTTAACTAATTCTCAGCAATAAAATAAAAGGGAAATGGTGTAACTACTCTTACGTAAACAGGCCATTAGTATGAGAAATAAAAAATACCATGTGAAAATCTGCAAAGCAACACCACAAGCCTGGCCTGCATGTTTCATATTACATCAGAAAGGGGTTCTTTGTTCTATGGTCCCTCATTTCTCTCCCCTCTAATTATAGTTTTATGAAGTGTCCAACTGTAATAGCTAAGCTTCAGGGATATAAGTAATCATAGAACAAAAGTAGTAAACATACAATAAGAAGTGCAACTTTTGTTTAAAATGCAATGTGAGTGAATGATTAAGTGAAATATTTCAAACATAAACCATTGCTTTACTATGTTATCACAGAAAACCAAATCTTTTGTGCGCGCACGCACGCGCACACACACACGCACACGCACGCACGCACGCACACGCACACACACACACACACAAAAAAATTAGACAAGAGTAGCTGTAGTCAAAATTTATAAATAAAATGTATAATAAATCCCACAAGGAATTTTGTCAGATAAATACCTAAATAGAAAAACAAAAAACTAAATTATAGAACAAAAAAAAAAAAAAAAAAAAAAAAATGACGGCACAGAGAAGCACAGAGACTAAAACCAACAATTTTTTCGTACAAGACAGGATGACACAACAATGAAGTAGGCAACAGCCGTAAGGCTAGACACAATGGTGACTCTACAGAACACAGTTGATATAAATCAAACTGAATAAGTGAAAAAAACAAGGACGTCTTAAATAAAACAGTGCACACAAGATTGAAAGACACAACGATGACGACATAGACAAACACAATAGGTTTTCTTTGACGAGCTTGTCGCGACGAGAAGTCAGCCTGAAGACGGCAGCAGATGTCAGCTGGTGAAACGTCATGACTAGAGGCGAGTGGAGGTAAGCTGCGGAAGGTTGAGAGAGCACATGCAGGAGGAGCAAGAGTGATAGTAAGTTCCAACACTCTGCGTGACCGAGTGATGTGCTGATGGCTAGGCTTGAGGGGAAGACGGCTGGCTCCCATATATTGCGCACATCTCTAATGCAGAGGAATGTGTGGAGTGCGGCAATAGACACATCTCCAAATGAACTGAGTAACATATAAGAGCTTAAGTTTATCCCTTGAGGGGCGCACAGTTGTGACAAAGGCTCAGAGGGAATCACGACGTCCACCGTAGTGTATCAAGGGCCCCCCCCCCCCCCCAAATATACGGAACCACCGGATTAGAGTAGATACCATATGGAATTGCTCTCTGCAAATTCAAAAGACTCTGGCCCTACCCTCATGTACAGTGCCGTGGTACATATTGGTTGAGGGAATAGATAATAAATATACAATCTGATGCATACAAATTTAAAGGTTAAAAGAAAAATGGGATGTATTAACATTTCCTAGAAAAACTGCAGCTAAACCTGGAAATCTAAGAACTCGTGAGAAGAAACTCCTGAACTATTGCTTAAACAAGGAAATGGTGTGGGTCAGACAGTATCAAACAGGCTGGGTGCATGCACAGCTCTCTTTGTCAAGCCACCCGCCTACCCCTCATAATTCACCTCAATTAGGTTGGAACACAGCTTGTTCTGAGGGAACAGCGAAGAGAGCCACGCTATCTACAATTAATTGCATTTGAAAATCTACATTTTATCACCTTTATGTAGCGTGCATGGATAGAACCCATGAAAGACCGAGTAATGGATCTGTAATAATAAGTTAACATTTAAAAAATAAATCAACTGATTTCCTTGCAAGAAGCCAGTGAAAATGCATCTCTCACTTGCTAAAAGCTACTCGGCATGCCACGTTGATGCTTTTTTGGGCGACAAGGAAAGAACCTATGTCCGCCTAGAAAATAATTTATTCCAGACAATTTCAAAATATTAAAATTAATTAATTAAATTAAAACACGCTATTTTTGTTCTAGAAACTATTAAATTCAGCAAATTTTTTTGACTTTTCGGCAAACAAAGCCAATCAAAATAAATCCAATTTGATTATACAAGCATGTAGATCGTAAGCGTCAATTCACAGGAACTATTTAACTATATTCAAAAAATAGTACTTCAGCGTGTATAGGCTGCATATTTTTCACAAAAAAATTACTATAAAATGTGGGGTGTGGCTTATATATGAGATATTGGGGGGAGTAAGTAAGTTTACCCTCACAAGCATGTATATAAATTTGTCAACATACAGTACATTTTAACGTTAACATAGTTTGGGAGGGAGGGAGGGAGGGAGGGAGGGAGGGAGGTAGGGAGGGAGGGAGGGAGGGAGGGAGGGAGGGAGGGAGGGAGGGAGGAAGGAAGAGAAGGAAGAGAAGGAAGAGGAGGGAGGGAGGGAGGGAGGGAGGGAGGGAGGAAAGGGAAGGGAAGGAAAGGGAAGGGAGTCCCCCTTCCCCCCATGCAATTACCATATTTTAGCATGTATATACCATATGCATGTATAGGCCGCACCAAGTTTTTGATGAAAAATTTGCGGTAATTAATATTTCAAGTATAGGCCGCACTAATTTTTGTATTCCTGTAAATATTGTTAAGTCACAATTCCGTACAAACACAATGAATTCCGACTTAATTCCTCCCCAAGAAAAACATTTGAGACAGAAAATTTGATTTGAGTTGCAATGTTTACGAATATACACCACACAATTACTATTCCACAGATGGTAACGTGACTTGAGACAGCAAAACCATAGCAACATGTTTCACAAAATGGTGTCTTATCAATGTGAACTTGTAGAGCCACGACGGGCGTGCAAACTACGTAAGATATCTTTCTCTTGTACAATAGAGAAATTATTTTCTCATGTACAACATCTATGGGTGAGCTCTATCATGTTTACATTTTACATGTGCAGGATTACAGGTTATTTTGTTTATTGAACGTGAATGAAGAAATAACTGCACAAGTTTTTTTATTTTTTCCCTTCCCTTCCTTCTTAACTTGAAGAACTAAATCATTAAAATGTACTGCACAGTAAAAAAAATTTCCAAAACAAATTTTTATGCCAATATTTTGTATATAAGCCATACCCCACTTTTTGTAGTAATTTTCTTTGTAAAAATGTGCATCATATACATGCTGAAATACATACTTGTTTACAGGAGTACAAAAATTCAGTGCAGCCTATACTGGATATATTAATTAACTCTAATTTTTCATCAAAAACTTCTGGTGCGCCCTATACACGCCAAAATATGGTATAATGTATACAATAATTTTGCTGCCAAAACACCGCAAAATGGACAAAGTACAATTTTAATGCAATTTCTGCATATGCGGGCGGATGTGGTTCAGAATAGGTCCAAAAACTGAACTACTACTCTTACAAAGTAGTGACCCTTTTCGTGGGAACCGTAAAAGGTTATAATTTTGAGATTTGATTGCAGTGGGCACATTATGACAGGTGACATGAATGAACATATATTACCTGCAGGAGAGATGTTCTGCGTTTCTCTGCCTCCATAGCAGCTCTCTCAACTGACAATTGCTGCTCCAATGAAGTAACTTCTCTTCGCAGATCAGTCAACTGTTCTGTCATTGATTGCCGTAACATATCAGCAACTGAAATTTCCCTGTAATCAATTACAATTCACACAAAATGTAAAATATCATCCACAAAAAGGAAAAAAAATTGTTACCTTGTAAAAAAAAATGTTATTTTTCAAGTAGTTTATAGGATTAATGACTAAAGCAGAATGAAATCAATTTACTATATGAATATGAATGTTTTACGAAGCATCTTGGCACGATGAATTTATGTTACAATGAAATTCAGTTGAGTCCAGGCTACCAAAATTCTACAAAAGGACAGGAATTCAAGTACTCACAGTGTAGAACTTGTAAACAGGCGTGCATGCGTGCACACACACACCCACACACACACACAGAATGATTAAACATTTTCCATGTGGTTGCGCTTTTCCACACATTGTCCTACAACTCGCCGCATGATGAAACTGGCCTAACCAGCAAAATCTAGTGATCGCTCAGCTGCGTGGAAAATGTGTCTTCAATTGTGAGTGTGTGAGCCCGTCGACAAGTGCTAAAATGTGAGTACTTGAATTCTTGTCCTTTCATATATTTTTCAAATACTGTTAAGATTGACGCGTGCCCCTTATTCCAAATATGTACAATGATTATGACTCATCTCACTGCAACCTAGTATACTACTTCTACACACGTGATATTCAAATCCCGCGCCAACCCATACACGGAAGTCGTGGTCTGCCACAATCCTGGAGGGCAGCTGGACACGTGGATACGAGGGGTTGTGCAAGGCAGTGATGGGTCATCCCCCCCCCCCCCTCCCTGCTGAGAGCCTACAAGCCATCAACTGCCTCGAAGCAGGCCCGAACGCCACCGAGAATACGCGAAGGCCGAGAGATGACCAGAGGGTACTACCTCCTCTCTAGCCTCGCAGCAGAAGGACGTCACACGCCCTTCCCCGCGGCCGCAGTGACACACACTACCCTAACTATATAAGTCAGTGCGATGCGGACATCACCAGTTGCTCTTCTTCGGTCTTCGACTCGCTCCACCACTTCTAGTGCTGGGGCCTTCCGACCACTGCTTGATCTTCAGCAGCCCTCCCAGAGGCTGCCACCAACTGCTCAACACTATTCAGCAGCAACCAGAGGTTGTCTACATTGATGTCACCATCAGAGCTCTACAGCACCTGCGACCAGATGCTCCAGCGACACCAATCGCCAACAGCTACCAGAAGCTTTCTGTAGCTACCAGACATACCACACTTAACTTCTTTGTCTACTACAGACACCCCGATTAACGTTAGATTTGTAATAAGCAATTTTCGACAGTTTAACTTCACTTCCACCATTAGCCTAGGACCAGGTCACATACACTTGGGTAACATAGGTTTACTTCCAGCCACCGGTCTTCTTGGTAGGATAGCACGTGTCACCGTGTTTACTAAGCTCTTAATAAACACGGCTTTGATTCTTTTAACTTTGAGTCTCATTCATACAGTACTTTGTAACCAACTGCTGGGAGGACCTCGAGTCGAGTACCGCCGACCGGTAACGGGAAATTATTACTATGAACTAGCTACAACTGGAGACTCCCTCTTAGGTGGCTCCAGTTGCAATACACACATATTAGACGGCCATCTATTTTATCCTGCCAAGTATAAAGGTACTGGAGGAGTAGAATAGACGAGCCCCGACCACTAGAAACACTTTCCACCCAGGGAGAGACAGTACGCCTGAGTTATATTCCTACCGGAGCACCCGGGTGCTGGTGGGGGTATCTGCTTAGGTGCTATGGCCTGGCCTTGGTTGGGATCACACACCCGTAGCCCACATGGCTTCAATGCTTCTGGTTTGCCCGCTAAGGTGGGAGGCGTTCTGAAGCACTGGGCTCGTGCTACCAAACCACTACTGGGTAACACTATTCTGGGGCTACTTGTGTCCGTAGTACTCGATCCATAGTTCTCAGCAGCTAACACGGTCTATGCCATTTAAGGTGAGACACGGTGCAAGGAGGGAGGAGCAAAGAGTTGCTCAGTTACCCTTCAGCTAGCAGAAGAGCCGAAAAAGAATGTGCTGCTTTGCTCAGATCACTTATATCAGAATTATACCCTGAAAGGACAACCGGCCTAAGTGAAACCAAAGATATATAGAGAATTTGTAATCGACTAAGTGTAGACTTTTTAAAGCTTACTAAGTAGAAAATCTTTGAAACAGAAAATTTCTTAAAAGGGTTTTACTGTAATGTTGGATACATTGTAGGTAGCGAGAGGGATGAGAATAAAATGGTAGTTACATACACAATAAATTTGAAATCTTTGACAAAACTGGTAAAGCAATCAGTTATAAAATAAGCAAGTCCTCTAAGACAGCGACAATTTTTAAAACTACAAATTTGTACAACCTAGCTACCTTGACACAAGTCGGTTGAGGGACAGGAGTGTGTCGGCGTCTCAATATGTGTATGTTTCTAGTTCTGTGCTAAACCAGGCACTTAGACAGGAGCTGCTGGAGTAGACTGGGTGCTGTCCTCCAGTGGCGAGCTGTGGAACTAGCGTGACCTTCGCTGGAGGGTGCCGGTGTCTCAGCCAAAAGTACAATTCTACATCGTGTGTTGGGCGCTGGCGTAATGGCTTCTTGAAGTATCTTAGTAAACAGTAAAATCTGGGACCAAGTGTCTGAGTATCCCTTGACGTGAGGCAATGTACTCTGTAGGCACGTGTCCCAAAGTACTGTTAGGAGTAATGACTTGCCTCTGTATGAGTGCTGGTGCTCGAAGATGAGGCGAAAGAGCGTAGAGTGCACATTGCAAATGAACAGAAATGCATCATGCATCAGTTGAATATAATTCTACCTGCCCTGGCGCTGAAGACGTGTTAAAAGCGGCTTGCTCTGTAGCCTCCTATGGGTTGCAGGGCAAGTTCACTTTATGCATGACAAGTTCGATTCTGGGGAGGGCATAAGGCCTTCTGAGCTTTATGTCTCCAGGATTCACTACTTAACCTAAGCTACATGAGTTACATTGAAATTATATATACACTTACCTACAAAAATACGTATGGGTCACCTACATTTAAGACAAATCACATGGCACTCAAAAATACACATAATCTCTCTCTCAAATTATTTTCAACAGTAATTCTTTTCTTTGTATTTTAAACAATTTTGATAGGCAGTACTTGCGGCTGTTCCTAATTCTTCCTTCCTTCACTACGCAGCTTATACTTTCTTCCCTTTGGGGAGAGTTCAGGGATACGCCATGAGTTCCGGGTTTGCTGTTCAGCGGGTAGGCGTATTTTGACGTGAGTACTCAAGTCACACTGTTCCACACTTAATTTGCATAAGGAGGTACACTGTCCACTCTCACGGGTTCGCACTTACGGCCTCCCTTCTCACTGGATTAGGATGTGTCTGTCATGGTTGCTTTTGACTCTTACATTATTGTTTAGGTTTGTTTTGGTTTGTGTCAATTAGTGTATGTACTTGCATTCAAATTAAAACTTGGCACCAACTGTTGCGAGTGCCATGGCTGGTGGCCATCTTGACTTGTGGTGCCATCTATGAATGAAAACAGTTAGTTACCGCTCCTCCATGTTGCTGGATATCATGCAACTGGAATGTGTTACAAAACACATTGTGTGGAAAAATTTTTTGGTCCCCCGGGCCAGATATGCATTATTCGAGCCACTTAACAAAGTTTAATCTATAATTACGGCAAACAGTGGACGCGTTTTCAGTATTAATTTGTGTGCAGAATCGGGCGAGGTGTGGTACTGAAACTACATTGTTTTGCACCATGGCGGTTATCTATACAAATAATACTGTATTTAATCTCAAGACTTTTGCTATACAATAAGTGTCTTATTTATCATTCTCATGATTCGTGGTGAAAGAGTGATTTTTGAGGTTAGCCGTGAGGTATACCAACCATAACTGCAATTATTATGTTTTCACCACGCTGGCAAATTTTTTTGGACGACGAGAAATAGTTAAAATGTCTCAACACCAATTGAAGACAAGTTTGCGCCTTGTGAAGTGTCGTATAAACAGACTTCTGACCTTGGCCAATGAAGTAAACAACAATCCGAGTCGGGCAGGACTTTTCAAGGCAACATGCTGCGATTTGCGGCAACTGAAAACAGACTTCAAGGAAAGCCATCTGCAACTTACTGTTCAAGCATCGGAAACTGCGTCAGTTGCAGAGTCTGAAGCCAGCGATATGGAGCTTGCAGGACGAGGCCTACTATAGAATACAGGATGTTTTCAACAAACTTGTGATCAAAGAAGTAGGAAGAGAACAGCAATGTCATCTCGACCGAGCCTCATCCAATATCAAGTTACCAAAACTGAAGTTGCCTATCTTTAAGGGGTTGCTTACAGACTGGCCTACCTTTGATGATTTTTTCACCTTGCTGGTGCACAATAACAAGGCTTTCGCTGGGGTGGAAAAGCATCAGTATCTCCTTACGTCAGTTTCGGGTGAGCCATACAACCTTATTAAAGCTCTCCCACTGTCTGAGGATAATTATAACCTAGCATGGCAAACATTAACTGAAAGGTACCATAATGTCAGAGCAATAGCCATGATGCATTGGGAAAATATAATGCAACTCCCTCGCTTAGCTGCTGTCTATCCTGACATATTGCAGAATATGATAGATATTCTTAAGGAGAACTTGGGTACCATGAGAATTCTGAAACTGCCAGTGACTGAAAGGAGCTTTGTGTTGTTAAACCTGATGTTACAAGAAGCTTGATTCAGATACAAGAGCCCAGTTTGAAGTAGCTCATAAGACCATACAGATGCCCACATTTGATCAGCTTCTTGAACTTTTGGAATCACATTGTAAGGCATGATGGCTAACTAATCAGCATCAGGGTACACTTGTGCACGATCAACAACTACGAAGTTTGTAACTTCAGGCACAAACATCAAAGTTTCATTCTTGGCAACTGCAGAACATGATATCTGTATAAGCTGTGAGGGCGCACACTGAATTCACAAGTGTCCTACGTTCAATGGTCAGTCAGTTGATGAGAGGATAGAGTTGGTGCGATGAAAGATGTTGTGTTTCAACTTTTTGCAAAGCCACAGGGTGAAAGATTGCAAGTCAAAGAGAAACTGTATGTACTGTAGTAGGAGACACCACTCCCTTCTTCACACTGCTCTCTCTTCAAATCAAGTGGAGCAAACTCCAGATATTTCTAACCAACAAGAAGCAGTCACTTTCATTCCCAATGAGGAAACTGCAGCAGTAGTCTCACTTACCTCTTCCACTGATGTGTCGGCAACTGTCATCTTAGGTACAGCAGTCGATAGCGTTAAAGATGTAAGTGGCAAGATGCAGAAGGTTCGAGTGTTGCTTGAATCAGGATCCCAGAGCTCATTCATCTCTGAAGAGTGGTTAAAACGCCAAAGGAATCATGTTCCTATTGTGGGGTTGGCTCAGTCTGTTGTTCTTGCAAACAATGGTTCTGTTACTTGTGTTCTGACCCCTGCGGCAAGTGAAGGACCTCAATTAATCACCAATGCACTAGTCTTGAAGTATATAGCCTCCAAATTACCCAGCATCCCACTTCCTCACCAATTGAGGGATGTGTATTGTCATTTGGAATTAGCTGACCCATCGTTTGATACTCCAGGGACAATCAATCTTCTTTTGGGTGCTGAAATATACCCGTCTACCAACCACCACGTGGGTTCCCCCATTGCTCTTCACAGTATATTTGGTTGGGTTCTAATGGGTAAAGTCAGTCAGACTAGAGCTGCTGCCTCCAGTAGTGTTGTTTCTTTGTTTGTACTGTCTGAGGCTTCCCTAACAGACACCATCTGCAAGTTTTGGGAGAGCGAAGAAGTACCTTCTGTTCAACATTGTAGACCAGAAGATATTGAATGTGAGAGTCACTTTGCTGAAACCCATTCGCGAGACTCAGAGGGTAGATATGTCCTGAGACTACCTTTCAAGGAAAAGGAACCAGAGTTAGGAGATTCCTGCAGCTTTACTGTCAAACTGTTGCATCAACTGGAACGCAGATAGCATAGTCAGCCAGAAACCAAAAGGGAGTATTCAAATTTTTTGCGCGAGTATGAACAACTTGCATACACGCATCCAATTAAGAATGGAGTAGGGCACTCTCCTCGTTATTATATCCCACATCACTATGTGTTGAAAGAATCCAGCTAAACAACCAAGTTAAGAGTGGTGTGTGATGATTCAGCGGCCTCCACTTCTGGAAAGTCTCTTAATGATGTTCTTCTGACTGGACCTAAACTTCAGAATGACACTGTGGACATTATTACACATTTCCATCTTCATCCTGGTGTAATAACCACAGATGTTTGTAAAATGTATCGACAGGTGCACGTACATCCAGAGGTTGCATCTTATCAAATAATTCTGTAGCGTGAGTCCCCTTATCAGCCAATACGTGAATTCCAACTTGACACTGTCACTTACGGTGTCAGCAGCTCCTTTCATGGCTACGAGAGCCTTACAACAGCTTGCAGTTGAGGAAGGTGGCTAGTATCCCACGGCTGCTAAGGTAATGATGGAAGACGTATTTGTCGATGATGTCGTGACAGAGGCAGCATCAGTTGCAGAAGCGCTCAAGTTGCAGCAAGAACTAATAAATCTCCTAAAGCAAGGTGGTTTTGAATTAAGAAAATAGTCCAGTAACAGCCAAGCTGTCTTAGATGCAGTACCAGACAACCACACAGAGAGTCCACTTAGCTATCAAGGAAATAGTAAAGTGATCCAGGTACTTGGTCTCCAGTGGGACTCAAGATTGGATGTGTTTTCATACAATATTCCATCAGCCAACACAAGAGTCACCAAACGAGCTATTCTTTCAGACATTGCTAGGTTGTATGACCCACTAGGATGACTTACTCCAGTTGTAATTCGAGCTAAGATTTTCCTCCAAACACACTGGTTGTTGGGTGTGTCATGGGATGAAGCTCCACCTCGAGATGTGCTGGAGGACTGGCAGGCTTTCATCTGCCAACTGGATGTTCTCAGCAAACTGTCCATACCTCGTATTGTGTCAGCACCGCAGTCAGAATATCAGCTTCATGGCTTTAGCGATGCGCCCAATGAAGGTTACGCAGCTGTTGTATACCTACGTACTGCTCATCAAGGTGTGGTGAAGACACACCTGCTTCTAGCCAAATCCCGTGTTGCGCCACTAAAAACAGTCACACTTCCTCGACTTGAATTGCAGGCTGCACATTTACTCATTAAGTTACTTGAGTCAGTAATGTTCACCCTATCAGAAAGTAGCCACATTAGCTGTATTACTGCATGGTCCTCGCATGGATCAGGATTGCTCCTTTTCATCTGAAAACTTTTGTGGCAAACAGAGTCTCTCGTATTCAAGAGAGTACGATAACGGTCCAGTGGAGACATGTGCCTTCTGCTGACAATGCTGCAGACTGTGCTTCCAGAGGACTCTCGCCCCAAGATTTACTGACACACATACTTAGGTGAACTGGGCCTAGCTGGTTAATATCTGAGACTCAATCGTGGCCATGTGGAGAAGTAGCAAGCAGTATTTACGAAGGTAAAGACGAGGTAAAGCAGCCTAAGGTAGTTTCATTGGTTGGACATTGTGAGCCAAACCTCCTCGCAAGCCCCTGTAGGTTTTCTTCCTGGTAACAGCTTCAGTGAGTGCTTGCATATGTATTAAGATTCATTTCAAACCTGAAGATCTCACTAGGGTGTCGACACACTGGTCCCCTTACTGTCGTAGAACTTGATGCTGCTAAGAAGATGTGCCTGAAGCAGGTTCAGCTCTGAGATTGAATGTTTGATTTCGAGGGTGAATGCCCCCCTGGTAATGGTATTAGAAAGTTGAATCCATTCTTGGATTGTGATGGCAATCTGCGTGTGGGTGGACGTTTACAAAATTCACACCTAACTTACAAAGCGAAACATTAAATCTTGCTACCCAAGAAGAATTTCGTGACATAATCGATTATCTCCTCATGCACCTCCACGCTGGTTTCAATGCCACACATGCAGTCATTTGTTGCGAGTACTGGATTGTGGAAGGGAAGGGATCTGCCAAGACCAGGACCACAGTTGTAAAAAGTGTGACAGGTTCAGGGCCACCAATACACAGTCATTGATGGGAAATCTTCCCACCAAGTAGGGTTCAATAAGCGAGGCCATTTCTAAACGTTGGTGTTGACTATGGGGGCCCGTTCCAAATCAAACAGTCGCGTGTTCGGAACAGTCATGTGTCAAAGGTTTGTTTGTGCCTATTTGTTTGCTTAGCGACAAAGGAAGCTGTTTCTTCTTTGAGCACCACAGCTTTTCTTGATGCAGTGATCAGATTTACTGCTAGGCGAGGGCTGTGTAATAATGTTTTTTCAGACTGTGGAACAAACTTTACAGGTGCACGCTGTTATTTCAATGATCTACAGAAGTTCTATAGTGAGAGTGCCAACTTGTAGAATGTTGCGGATACCCTTGCCACTCGTGGCATTCAGTGGAACCTAAATCTCCCATCTGCACCACATTTTGGTGGGTTGTGGGAGGCAGCCATCAAATCTACTAAGTATCATCTGAAAAGAGTTTTAGGCCAGCAGGTTCTTACATTTGAGGAGCTGTCTACTCTCTTTGCCCAGATTGAAGCTGACCTCAACTCACGTCCACCATGTGCTATTTCGTCAGATCCAGATGACTTTGAGGCCCTGACACCAGCACACTACCTTGTAGGTACCACCCTGACAGCACCTCCAGTTCCAGACCTTACAGAGATTCAGTCAAACAGATTGGACCGGTGGCAGCTGGTAGTTTGCCACTCAGCACTTCTGGCAGAGATGGCACAAGGAGAACATGCATATACTACAACCACGTGGAAAGTGGACCAAGAGTGAAGGTGAGGTGCAGATTGGCGATCTTGTCCTTGTCATGGAAGACCACTTGCCACCCCTGCAGTGGCAGTTTGGACGTGTTGCAGTTCTACATGCAGGCAAGGATGGAGTTTGCAGGGTAACCACCATTAAGCAGCAACACCAAACAGTGAAGCGCCCCGTTATCAAGTTGTGTAGTCTACCTATTCACTGAGAACCACATATATCATTGTGACATTGTACAGATTTTATAGTTTGCTTAAAAATGTTATTTTTGGTGAGCAGTATGTTTAGGTTTGTTTTGGTTTGTGTCAATTAGTGTATGTACTTGGATTCAAATTCAAACTTGGCGCCAACTGTTGCGAGTGCCATGGCCGGTGGCCATCTTGACTTGTAGTGCCATCTATGAATGAAAACAGTTAGTTACCACTATTCCGTGTTGCTGGACATCATGCAGCTGGAATGTGTTACAAAATACACTGTGTGGAAACAATTACGTTAACACTAGAATAACTATTTACATAACACTGTTTTCACAGAGCTTATACAGCTTTCTGGTTAATTTCTTTTGCGGTCTCTAATTGTTCACTGTACTATACTATCAATATTTACGATTGACATGACACTAACTGGTGTTGTTTAAATGTCATTGTCACTAATAAAGCTTTTTACTGCTTTCTTTACCCCTCTTCTTCACTGTCTATGGGTTCGGGTTCTTGGGGGTGGCACTCACTTTGTGGTTACGTAATTCTGCGTGCCATGAGTACGGCCACACAAAACTCCGGGTGGATCGCCATGTAGTTTCATGGTACCTGCCGACTTGACCTTAGAAGGCAGTGCTGCAGGAGTTCGGCATCACTCCCTGTGGGTGTGGACTCATCTGTCCTGGGTTCAGATCCCACCGGTTGCTACATGTAGCCCTCCGACACAGTGGCACAGATGGGTTCATCCTTCTGGGTGCGGGGAGTCGGGGAGACTGGTGGTGCGGACTCATCCATCCTGGGTTTGGATCCCGCCAGCTGCTCCTTGTTGCAATCTGGTACAGCAACACAGCTGGGCTAGTTATTTTGGGTTGATTCTCAGGGAGGCAACAAGGAAGGTTGGTCCTCGCCTTCCTTGGCCAGCCTCTCCATCGTCGGGTGTGGTCTCAGGTGCACATCCAAGTGTTCCCAGTTCTTTGGAGACTGCCATGATATCTCAGAGCCGCTTTTCCTGGAGTTGCTTCATCCCTGGGTGCTTCTTCGCTACGTGTACCCGGAAGGGGTGGAGGGGAGTGATCTGTGCAAACCATACAGTGTGACAGGGAGGTATGTTTTCATAGAATTGGTGCTTCCTTGTGCTCTTTGGGTCTGACTTTTGGTCTTCAGTTTCTACTGTTGACTTGGGTGCAGGTGCATTTTCAGTTGCAGCTGTTGAAAGCGGACTGGTTCTTTCTGTGTGAAATGAGCCACTATGAAGTAACTATGTACTGTACATTCAGTATATAAATATCACAACAAGAAATTCTGGCATCAGCCCGTATTTCATCATGCTTGGAAAGAATAATGTTGAGTACTAGTGACATTCCTCAACTACTTTGCCAGGCTCTCAAGACTACGATGTTAAGAGCCACCAAAATCACTCCACTTAACTCGTTTGCACTTGCCACTTACCTTGGGATTGGAATCAACTTTATGTATGCAACAAAACTGCACTATCTCAACTGATAATGGCAAGATAAGTTATCGCTTTACCGTTATAATTAAAATTTACTGTACATCATTTCCTGCAGTGTTATCGCATACTCACATCATGGACATATTGTATTTTCAAATGCAGTTACATGCATGGAAACTGACAAGTAGACTGTTTATAAAAAAAAAAATGCAGCATGAGTGAAAGCATTTTCCACATTACAATTAGCCATTGTTGGATAATTAAAAGAAACACCAAGTCTGAAGGCTATTGTCTGCAGATGAATAGACTGCTAACTACCAAGAGTAAAATCCATCTCTCTCTATAGAAGCCCCTCTTCCCTCCCGCTCAACTGCGTGTCTCTTTTTATCGCCACTTCCCCATTTCTAGCTGCTCACGTGATCAATACTATTCATCATCGCTCTTCATTTCCTTGAATGTTACTCTGTCTGGCAAAACACAAATAGTAAACAAAGCTGCTCAAGGGTAAATAAGGAATACATTTTACTCATTCTCTATCCCTTTCTTTTGTGTCAACAAGGAAAGGAAAATACGTTTTGATTACTCTACCTGATCTGTTTGTAGACAAAAATGAAAACTTTTACAGGATAGGGCAGTTGAATGAAAAGGTGAGTGGATACCTCTGAAGGAGACTTTATATGTGGAAAAGGACATTCCTGTAGATACTTTTAAACAGAAAATATTAACACACGTCTTTCGGAGAAAATGGCGGGAATGTTTTAAGTGAGTTTTACTGCAGTAAAGAAACTCAGGAAATCACGGATAGCAAGAAAAAGATCCCCGGTATATTTTCATCCTTACTTGTCTCTTGAATTATTCAGCTGAGTCAATTCAACTTGAAGATGTTCTATTTTAGTTTTGTACTGAGCTGCTTCTTTGGCAGTAGATGACAACCGTGATTCCAGGCCTGAAACTTGACTGCTCATGGAGGCACATTGCTCACGCCATGAACGTTCTTGTTCCGACACTGAATTCAATCTAGTTTGTAGTTCATCTGAAACAAAGAAAAAAGACAAATATATACAATTATGTAGTACTATGTTGTTATACTTTTTAATAGAGCTGTGCTGACTCACAAAATTACGCACATGTGACGCCTATGTGTGAAAAAACTTTTTGCTTATTTGAGTTGAATTTAGGTCATTGTTGTGCTTAAACAATGGTACTGGTGATGTGCAGCACAACTAAAAGCAATTTTAAACTTATTTAAGTTTAGAGAGTCCAAAAAGTAAATACAGAAATGGAACAAACCATGTTCGTTCAAGTGAAGACAAAAATAGAATGCAAGAAACCACAGTCCCTGTCCACAAAAATACTTATTTGTGAACACAGAAAACAGTATGAATGGGCAAGGTTGTTTACAAGCTTTGTTGGTGATTGACAGTCAAGTGATAGGCTTGAAACCAAAATAATATATTGTTTTTATATATTCTTTGGTTCTGCAATAGACACAATTGTTACTTGCAAAATATGTGCTATTAAAACTAATTATTTCAAAAACATACAAAATTTGGATTAATTGATATTTTGTGCTTGGGTGCTCTCCTACAGATATGTAAAGTAATTTATTATATTAATAACCAGTATGAAAGAAAGCATTTTATAACTAAAACACATACTCAAAAAATCTGCAAATAAACCTTGACGCGTGCCCGGTTATAGACTGCTTGGCACAATCATTGTGGTTTTAGTGCGCTAGACCAAGTGCGCATTTTGTACGGACGTGCTGTGAAAAAGATATGTAGCACATCTAGTAGGAGCAGTCGGGATTGCTCGTAACATTAGTGAGGTGGCGCGGTCCCTTTCCACCTGACTTTCCTTCGTAGGAGGGGCTAAGGTAAACCGCTGCTTGGCAGCTAGATGTGCAATCTTTCATTCCCTACGCCGTCGGCCATGCCTTATCTTATAAGGCATAGATTTTGGTTTGCCGCTGAACAATGCACGTTGTGCACTATGGACGAGAAACTATTTCCTACAATAGTGTTGTCCAGTAGCCGCTTGGTAGCACGAGCTCGGTGTCTCCGGCGATCCCCCACTGTAGAAGGCAGATCAGAGACATTGAGCCATGGGGGCCACCAATGCTTCTACTGGATGTGATCTCCAGCCAAGGCCAGGCCGCAATACCCAAGCCAATACCCCCAGCACCTGGGTGCTCTGGTAGGGGATAATAACCTAGGCTTGCTGTCTCTCCCTGGTTGAAAGTATTCCTAGTGGTTGTGGCTCTTCTGTTCCTTCCCTCCAGTACCTGGTGCTTGGGGTAGTAAGAAGCAACAGGCAGAGACTGGAGGACTCCAATAGGGGTTCCTCAGTCAAAGAGAGTTCAGATTTAAAATATGCCCAGTTTCTGTCGGCAGTGCACAGTGTGAATTATTCCTAGCAGGTGAAGTAGATAGTACTCTAGAAATAAAAGCGTGTGGATAGAGAACAAAGCTGTATTTATTGAGGACTCAATAAACACAGTGACCCGTACCATCTCCTACCCAGCAGACAAGAGTACTGAAGGTAACCTACGTTAGCCAAGTGTAGGCGACCTGGTTGTAGACTAGAGGGAAAGGTTGAACTAGAAAACTGGTTAAAATTACTACTGAACTAAAACTATCGAATTTAGGGTGTTTGGAAGAAACAAAAAGAAGTTGAAGTTCCTTTGCTGTAGTAGCATGGCGTATTCATGTTCAATGGTTGTCGAAGACTATTGTCATTGCAGGGAGCAGCCGCGAGGGCTACTGAAGACTTGAGGTTCGCTGGAAGCCCCAGCACTAAGGAGTGTTCGGGGTTTTCTCTAGAGAAGATATACAAATGACTGCCGGAACCCCACCGTGCATGGCCTTACATAGTCAGAAGTGTAGGTTGACGCGGCGGGGGCGTGGAAGGCGTGTGACGTCCTTCTGTCATGAGGCTGGCATGGGAGGGGTGCGAACCCTCTCGTCAGCGCTCTGCTTTGTGGATCTTCAGTGATGCTTGGCCACGCCTCGAAGTGGCTGACAGCTTGCAGGCACTCAGCACGGGGGAGGGGGCATGCTCTCTGGTTGCGCAACCTTGAAACCACGTGTTCGGCTGGCTGGTAGATTTAAGCAGCACGCAACATTCGTGTATTGGATTGCGGTAACAACTCGACACGTGGGTTAAAGTAAGGGTATACTTGATGTGAAGAGCGATGAGTCGTAATCGTATCTAATAGTGGTATAAGCTGCATACGTCAACCTAAGTCAAAACTAAAATATTTTAAAGGGACCACAATAAAAACTAATGCATGCTGACAAGCAATGCAGGCAAACTTGACATGTGATGCTTACTGGCAAGAAGATAAATGACTTTGCTTAATCTATATGCCTCACTTAAAGCGCATTGAATGGTGTTGGAATTGTATGATTTCTACCACAGTGACTACAGGATAATCCTTGGTTGTGGGGATTGTTACAGACATGACGGAGTTGTACGTTACATCATGTGGTTTCATCATCAGCAATCAGTAAGCAAGCATAGCCCAACCTCTCCTCAAAAAGATGCCAAGAATCAATAAGCCAGGGTCAAGCCATCGCTGCAACCCCAAAAAAGTTCAAGGGCATGCCGAGAGATAGTACCACCTGCCAACAATTTGAGCAAATCAACTGCCCTTAGCTCCGCATACAGAGAAATGTGCATCGCACTCCCACCACCAGGCCCGGTGAGCTCTTGGCAGAGAGGAATATATTGCTGTGCACTGGCAGAAAACACCAGTTGTCACCTTGCTCTTCTGAGAGCCACCTCAGCCTTGGCAGCTTGCTCTACCACCTCGTGTGCTAGAGCTCATTGACATATCACCGCCTAACACCCTAGACAGTCTTCTGCATCGCTGCCGTCAGCCAGATCTTCCAGAAGTCCTCCCTCGCTAACCTTCTAAAAGACATCTGCCACCCTAGTCGCTTGGCAACGGCTACCCCATACTCCCTTCAGGAAGTGGGCCCTCAAAGTCCCTTCAGGACACGTGACACAGCGTAGACAGGGAAAATTGAATTAGCTACCTTAGACAAAACTGCTACCCTTTAGATTAGAAAACAAGGTCCCCTTTACCTGAATAGCGTAGTCTATTACTTCCGGTCAGCTCGAGGTAGTCAGGAGATAATACGGGTCAACGTGTTTTATTCATCTTGGAAAAAACATGTTACAATCAGAAGGCTCCAGAGATAACACACCCCATTGCAGCCGCCTTCAGATGAGGAGAGAAGGTACCCATTGGATTGGCCTGCCCGTGGTTCTCCATTCGCCACTACAGCAGCCCGCAGAGAGCTGCTGCCAGCAGCAGCCGTTCCAGCCACAGCGGTCCGTGGGGTCAGCAGAGTACAGCTAGCAGCCGCACCCCAACTAGTAAGCTCACAGCTTTGCCCAGCCGGCCAAGCACCGAACGAAGTAAGACACTGGCCCCAAAGCCAGCAGCCTGGCTGATAATCAAACTCGTCATAGACTTTGTGCCTAGCTGACAGCAGACACGGCCCACACTGTACACAGGTCGTGCTCCGGTGCCAAAGTAAAGGAGCCGCTAATCATCCTAAATAAGTGCCACCGGCTTGCACTAACGAAGTCACTGATTCTGACGAGTCACGTTGGCCTGAGCCAGATAGCATTACGTGTCATCTTGATCTCTATCAAGACGTCAACACCTGGTTTGCTGTGTGGGTGGGCACACTAAGTAACAGAAAATAATACCATATTCTGTAATTGATAAAATAAAAATAGTCAACTGTAATAAAGAAAAAAGGCATAGTTTAAAAAAAATTTTTTAAACAGAACATTTGCATTATGCTTGTGTTATTTTTCTCATGGTTGGTCACCCTCATCTTACCCCATCGCAGTCACCTTTTGCTGATGCACATGGCTGTGAAAACAGTCCCACTCCTTCCCTTTTCTTTGAGACAATGACCCTCTTCAATGCCAAGCAGGTGGATCATCATCTCAAAGCAGGACGGAGTTTGGTACAAAAAATACAAACTTAGTTGGAAAAAACTGTGGAATTTGAGCATCTCTTTCACTGATGCTTTCATTTCCTAGATGTCCTGACCTGATGGTGGCAGACAGCGCTGAAGAATAACTCAGAACTACTCTGCAACATTTTGTGTTTGTCAAATCGGCAGAAAATTATCTGAAGTTCATACATTCGCAAATTTGGCAGAAGCAGAATATAATCACCACATATCTACTTTTTATGATAACTACACCCAGTATTTATTTATTGTGCATGTCAACAGCTAGAACGCCTCATCAGGCATACATAATGTCATGAAATACAGTGGATTCTCAATTATTTGTTTTTCAATGAACCAACAATAAAAAACGAAGCATGCCGAGAAAACAATGGATGCAGACTGGGATTTTAGAGTTGAGAAATATTATACATAACCTCAAAATGCATGCTTGGTAAAACAACAGCCTAAAGATGTCATTAAAAACCATTTATTCAAATCAATTTATGATTAAATATTCACATTAAATTATAAAATTCAATTCTAGAAATTTAGCAAAATAAATTTTTTTTGTTTACATTGACAGATGTTCTGCGCAGCATTTAAGCTCACTTGACTTTACCCCATTTGAACCACGTTCACCCTTTTGAGCAAGTCTTTTAAACAGTGCTGCAAGAGGCAGGTCACGAGCTTACAGGGTACTCCTTACAATGAGAGATGATACAACAGACAATGCCAACCAGCTTGTACTGTTTATCCTACTCCAAGCAGACGTCAAGTCAACCCCCCCCCCCCCCACCCAAAGCGAGATTGTACAGATGAACAAGCCGCTGAACCTGCCACCAAGGACAAGGGAGTGTGCCACTGGTACTACAGGTGACTCGTACCTACTGCCAAGCAGAGTGAGAATGAAAGTAAGCTACGCTTAACAGGTGGAGGTGACCTGCTCCTAGACTAACCAAGTATACAATGAACTCGACTGCTATAAAAAGAACTCTGATGCAGTTACACTAACCTGGGATGTCTAGAAGAGACCTAACAACGGGGGCCACTATCAGAAGGGCAGTGGTGGTTGTTGCCACTTACCAGTTGATCCAGAGGGGTTAACAGCAAAAATGTGGAGTGTAGTCGAGCAGGCTCTGGTGTTGAAGACTTCTGGAAACAGGTGGTGCTCGAAGTCTTCAGGAGCTTCTGGACGAAGTAGTAGATGTCTCTGGTCATTCGTGGTGGCAGCCACTGGTGGTCATTGAAGAACTGGAAGCTCTTGGAGAGGACCGTGAGGGCCTATGGTCAGTAGAGACCTCCAGCACATAAGTGTTGAGGTGAGCTACTGGAGAATACAACTGGCGTCTTCGGCTGTGCACTTCCTTATATTGTGCGCTCGGCTGGCCCATGCCTGGCTGGAGTGGGGAACGTGACGTCTCTCTGTGACGTCTGCCTTGGATCGAGCGGGGTGAGAGAACAACCCTTGTGCTCTGCTATGTGGCCTCGGGCGCTCGACCTTCCTCAGGCAGCCTTGTGGCTGTGGTGACACTGTCTGCCGGATGCGTTGGGGAGGCTGGCGTGTTCCGTGGCTGCTTGGATACCATGCTACCTTCCTCAGCATATGTAGATACTACGAGTAGTGCGAGGATGTTGGGTTTGGTACATCAAGAAAATACCACGTGTCTGTAACTGCCCCTCCCGCGGGAAACAATCCTGTAGCCATTTATGGTTTTAGTTTCTGGTAGACGTAACACGTTAGGATGAGTCGTAGTCGTGTTTGGTATATTCATATAAGCGGCATGCATCAGTACCGAGTCGTAAACCAACCCAACTAGTGTTAACCTCTAGCAGAAAGTCCACTCACAGCAAATAGTTGTTAACCAGAGCACATCTGACTTAGCACATACCAAAGTTACATTGACTAAGTCTAAGCATCACGCGTCACTTGGTACCGAGGTTTAACTCCTCAAATGCAGCTGGCACCAGTGTAGAATTCCACCAACCCTTTCGGTACGTGGGAATTGTCTTCCCCTGTATCATGTATCAGGTGGCTTTAAAATTTCTTCAATATATATGTAATAAAATAATGAAATTAAAATAGGAAGCTCAATTCTATATGAAATCAGGTGAAGACGTCCTGGGCAAAGCTAAAAGTTTTAAATTGAAATAACGCATAGAAAGGCAGGGTGCATTCATAAGGAAGAAAAGTTGCTTTAGATGAACTTGTGACATGGTAGCAATTGGAAAATTTGGAGGAATATCAGAGGATGGGTGGTAGGATGAAGTCTTTGGTAGCTTCTAGAAGGCATAGTTGAATGACGGCGGCAGACACTTCGGGGTTACAGATGATGGTTGATTGCTCATAACGTCTTCATATTGCGTACTTAAAGCGTGGTCTAGTCATTAGCTCTTATCCTTAAGATAGTCTTCAGTCTATTGCTGACTGGAAGAGAGGCTTAGCTGCCACTTACCATTTGGCCTAGTGATCATCCCACCCTTGAGACGTTTCTTCAGTCTTCGCAGACTGGAAGAGAGGACGGGCGACCACTTACCCCTACTACTCCCTCGACCTTATGCAGACTGGAGGGATAGTGACTGCGCTGAGCCTGGGATGACTCCTATTTATACCACCATTTTCAACTTGTAGGCTTCCACAGAGCAGAGAGGTGAGGGGTGGCTAACCTCTCTCCGCAGGCATTGTTTATTCATGTCCTCGGTAACAGCGCCACCCTTTACTTATCTCTCCTGTGTGGGAAGCGTTGACATATCATATCGCCTCGGCACAAGGCGCTGGAGGCTGCGATGCTCCAGTGGACTGGGTCCTGCACTCTTGTAGAAAATCTAGGAACTTGCTTATCTTCAGGAAGGGTTTCGACGGCTCGATAAAAGAGTAAAATCCTGCGCTGGGGTTAGGGCGACCGCGTGATGGCTTTGGAGTAGACAGTACAATTTTCCCAGCCATGTGTCTGTAATCACTCATGACGTTTACACATGACATCTTTCTACTGTACAATGAACAGGGGGCGTCCAACAAAGCTTAATTTACCACCACCGAGACCATGCAGCAGAATCAACAAATCAACAAGTACCACTACACGATGCTAGAGGTCACTATTGATATCACCGCCGAGGCTTGAACCAGGATCCAGTACTTGCTAAGGAGTCTCACACCGAGAATCTATGCTACACTGCTGCACCTGTCGCACCCTTCTCCACGTCAACCCCAGCTGCATTGTCAAAGGGATGCCGCTGCTGCAGCAGAGTATATATACCAGGCCACTCCAGCGCTTGTTATCAGTTCCTGTTCCTTCACCGTACATGCTCAACTACACGATAGAGACCAGACACTAGGTATTGTAGTCTATTGAGGCCAGCTTGTCCGCTGAGCGGATATCTCTCCCCCATGCCAGCAGGTGTCAGAGTTAGTATTCTCTGATTTGGGGGAGACAGATCCCTTCTGAGATACTCAGCCATGTGCAAGGACTGTCAACCGGCGAGACCTGGATCTCTGTGCTCACCACGTTCCGATGCGAGTGCTCAGACAGGAATTCCGCCTTCGATCGGCATTCACTACACATGGCTCTACACCAGGGCAGGATAACACATCAGCCTCTTCATGGACGTGAGAGTGTGTTTCAGTTCAGATGCCCTACTCCTGTCGGAGTGGTATCCAAGAGAAGGTAAGAAAAGTGCTTACAGCCTCTAAGCATTTGCAGGAACTTACTCACCTCCTCCTGACTTCACTCACGACACCCCCACAGAGGTATCTAGCCCAGGAATTGCACCACCTACAGATTCCAATCACATCGGAGTTCCTAAGGACCTCTTCCAAGACTCTATTTGTCTCAGCGAGGAAACACATCCCCTGCTTGCAGCGTATATCAGTGGACAGCACCGGTCCTTGGGACTAGCCAACGCCTATTTTGGGAGATTTGAGCCAGCAGAACCCAACCCACTTACTGACACAACCTCTGAGCCACTGCTCATTAACAAACCTAGCTCACTCTTGTGCCAGCCAGAGTTGACACTGGTTAAACAACTTCCTCAGATTATGCATCGCACAGGTATACCACAAGATCACGCTCACAGAGCCAGACTTCGTGTCCTGCCATAAAGCTACTAGGCCAGATCTTTACATTGGATGTGCACCAGTACCACATAAAGAATAGATCAAACAAGGAACCCCCACCACCGGGTGTGCATGACCTAGCACCCACCAAAAACTCCTTATTGTATGGTGAGACGACCTTGGCCGTCACCAAGGCGTCATGTATCAATTGGTAAAAATGTCATGTTTTAGTCAATAATGAACTTTGACTATCTCTAATGTCACACATATAATTTCTCATTTATTTTCAAGTAAAGCATTAATCACATAAGTTTAAAAAATACTGAAGGGAGGAGAGGCGAATAAGTGAGGAGAGCAGGAATGATACTCACTGACTGTGTCGGTGAGGATTCGCTCCTGCTTTTCCCAAGAGGCAAGCTGTGAGCTTGACGTGGTCTGCAAGGATTCCAACTGCCGGATGAGGGGCCTCGTAGCTACAGAGACAGACTGCGCCAGCTCCTCATTTCGGGCCTCCGAGCGCTCTAGCCGCTGCAGTACCTCGGTGAACTGCTGACGCAGCATACTTTCTTGACTGAAAGCAAAAAATCACATCAGCCTAATCTATGCCTGTAACAGAATTTACTGGTTTTGTGTATGCAAAGTAAGTACTAAATAGTCAGCAACTTTCAACCAGAGATATTGCAAGAGAAATTGTACTATACTGATGTGTGACGGGCTGGATATCAGGCAAATATCTAGGAGCTCTGGGAGTTTCTGTTCAAAGATATAGCCAGTCTCTCCTCTAAAAAGGGGGTTCAGTTCTGACGTGATAAAGGGGCTTTGCCAGTATACAGAACAGCCGTGTAGGTATTCGGCAGGGCATGAAATCTTGGCTAATCAGTGCAAGTCTACGTTTGGCAAGCATAGCAGATGGAAGGCTACTTGGGCGATGTTTCAACACGGCAGGAGCTTTCTGTGGTGCAGCCGTATGTGACATTGATGGAGTGGTGTGAATTTCCTGTGGTCAGTAGACTGAAGGTGGTAGGGGCACAGTCGGTGTTAAGTGAGCTATCGCCGGTGTAGGTGGCAGTTCAGGCCTCTTCAAGTACTCTATAATGCATTCAGGGTAAGCTGCCGGTCAAGAGAGTACATGTGGAGAGAATAGATGGCTGGGCACTGGAAATTCTCTTGGCTCCGAAAGGCTATCCTCGAAGCAGAACAACCACAAACAAAGAAACAACTAAGAAGATTTCTCAAGTTGTGCAACTGGTTACGCGACTTCGTACCCCAACATCGCCCAGTTGATGGGCCGCCTAAACCAGCTGCTGGAGAAAGAAGCCCGCTGGAAGTGGGGAACCGACCAACAAACTACGTTCCAGGAACTCAAAGGAAGTTTCCAGCGATACCAGTACTCTACAGCCCACAAGAAGGAAGGCCCTTGATTTTGCAAACAGATGCATGTCAAACTTGACTCTGTGCGGTGCTATACCAAGAAGACAACAAGAGACATCAAGTAATCCCCTACACTAGCATACGGCTTAATGCTGCTGAACGATACCATATTAACGAGCAAGAGTGTTCTCTCTGACATCTGGGGCATGCGCAAATACCGTTATAGTCTATTTCATGAATGTGGGGTAAATTTTGACAGCTATAGAAAAGTAGCACAGCCACAATGTATCCTTCCACAACTGTTTTGTCAATGAAGGAAAACCGCTTCTGTAAACAAATGTTTGAGTACAATGCACACTTGCATTTTCCTCTTTCCTCGTGTTTCCTGTCGTGAAAGGCACTGAAAGACTAATGTTAGCTAACTTCCGTCCAGTAATTAATGTAGGATATTAAAGTTAGGTTGGCATTCCAACCTGTTTTATTTTTGTGATTACCTAGATAAATTTGATGAGGTTCTGTTTATTTTATTTCTAGGGAAAATGGAAACAGTGAGGTGGTGGGGGGCTTTAGTTTAATGTCTTTCATGAGACTGCATTATTTTGATGTTCTTACCAATGTGTGGCATTTTGAGTTGCATATTGTTTTAAAGGAACAGTGGAAAATTTTGCTCTTATGGAAATAACATTTAAATTATTTAACTTACCCACTTATATGAAATAGACAATACCACCTCGATGAACACTCCTTCATACTCCAGACAGACAGCAAAGCCCTCAAATGGCTACATGATTCCAAGAACACCATAGCGAAACTCGGTTACTGGACCATGTTTCTCACTGAATTCGTATTCAAAGTCCAGCACTGTCCCGAAAGGATGAATGACCTGCCCGACACCCTCTCCCGTCAGCCTGGCGAACAAGAAGGAACGAAGGAGTTACCATCAACAGCAAGGCCCGGAGGTAAAATGCCTGCTCACTGAGCTACCCCACTGGTACGAATTGCGTGACACGGTTTGGTCCCGCAACGGGAACCCGGGTGTGGAATGGAAGCTGTGGGTACCCACAGCCTTACAACCATGGATATGCAAGCAGAACCACAATCACCGAAGTGGGACACCCAGGTATTATAAGAGAAACACTCAAGAGACATAGACCAGCGCTATATTTTGGATGGAATGAGCAGAGACGTTAGGCAGTACGTCAACAACCGCAAGGAAAGTTGTCACCACAAGGCCTACCCATACCTAAACCTACTGGCATACCAAGTCACTCACAAACACAGTGGATTCACTTAGCTGCGGATTTGATGGGACCATATCCCCAAAGCACCAGAGGGAACCGCTACCTACAGATAATCACGGACCAGTTCTCTAGATGGGTGGAAGCCTTTCCTCTATCCAGCCAAGAAACTTGGGGTGTCATTCAGAAATTCCAGAAAGTGATATTTTTCCGCTGGGGATACCAACAAGTGATCCTGACCGATAATGGGACCCAATTTATCAGTATGGCTTGGAAAAAGGCCTGTAATAAATGTGGGGTAGAGACCTGGACAACCCTGCCATATCACCTGCAAGCTAACCCCACTGAGTGAAGGAACCAGGAGTTGAAGATGAGTCTCTGACTTAGTGTGGAGAACAACTACAAATGTTGTGATACCCATCTGCCAGATATACTGTTCCCCTTGAAGTGGCAAAATAATGAGCAATCAACACCCCACCTAGAGAGTTGTTGTTCAGCCGACTTCTACCCAGACCTGGGGATTGGCAATGGGAGACAGAACCTGTCTCAATGCCCCAACCCAAGATCAAAAATGAGCAGAAGCACAATATCGCATCCAACAAGCCAGAGAAGCCCAAGAAAGATTAGAACACAAGTACCCCAAATCCAAAATGGGGATAAAGCAGTTTGATATAGGAGAGAAAGTGCTCCTCAAGAACCCCCCCACTGAGCCCGAGCCAAAACCCAATTCAGTGCCAGCCTGGCACAAAAATGGAAAGGCCCTTACAATGTTGTCAGGAGTCAGGAAAATGTCTACTGGATGAAATGCATCCATGGTAGAGTAAGAAAAGCAATCCAAGGTCAGATGAGGACCCCCCCGGTGCTACATACAACCGCCATGGACGTTATCAAGAATTAAAATTCTAGTTAAAGCTATGCCTCATCTCTTTTACATACAGCAGCTGCAAAATGGCTAAACTACAGGTTTGTCCTATCTATAAAAATCCGAATAATGCAGTGCTTTGTATTGGTAATAGATGTTTGAAGCAGAGTTTAACATCAGCAGAAATTTAATTAGTCGACAGACATTGCCAAACATCATAAAAGTAACATTTATAAAACAAAATATTTCTATTTGAAAAATACTGGTCAGTAAGAAGATGTACATGTAATGAAACATTTTCACGAAGAATAAATTTTTTATTACAGATACTTTGTATTTTAGCAGTGACTATAAAATCACTGATCTTGAGACAAAAGAAAAAGTGTTTGTAGTTAAAGTAGCAAAACAGAGTCAGTAAATGCAAATCTCTACAATAATGATTTATAGGGAATTTTACAACATATAAATTATATAACAAATAAGTAAACCTTTTATGCTCCTCAGCTGCTTGGCTCATTGCAACACGAAGACGTTTAACTTCCATATCCAGTTCATCTCGCTCACTCTGCGCCGTGAACCGGGCCTCTTCCAGGGCAGACAACATTTCCTGTCGCACAGACAATTCTGCACTCAGTCGTGCCTCTTGCAGTTCTTTCTCCTTCAAAGAAATAGTTTTCTTGCTCTCGTCCAACTCCCTTGAACACACAAACATTCACAGTTTTGCAAATAAATAAGGTAATAAATACACAATCAAATAAATAAATATATTTTAAAAAGGAGACAGAAAACACAAGTACTCCCGAGATGGTACTCATGTGTGGGAGGGGGAGGGGGAGGAGAGAGAGAGAGAGAGAAGACATGTGCTGCACATTGATGCATGACGTCTTTGCAACACTGGTATCTTACCGACTTCAGCTAATCTGTAAGCACAGCCATGCATCTGATTACAAAGGAATTTTTATTGTTGGCTGCCATGAGACGTCAAGATATTGTACTGTTCACCACATACATACAATATATACTTTTCTATTTTATTGCAGCGCTCTTAGCCATCAGACCTTTTCATGCTTCAGCCTCCCAATATGCGGGAGAGAGGGATCACGCCCTCTCAACGCAGGTAACCCAAGTTCATGCCTGCATTGACCAGAACCAAAGCCCCAACATGATATTCAAACACATAAGCAGTCACCCTACCTCAAGGTTCTGGGACCCTCACCCCCAGAGACCTAGTGTGAAGAAGAGCCAGGGCCTATCTAACCCCTAGTGCCTCTCCAGGGCACAACTGGAGCAGGTTGCTGCTCACCGCCCGGTCCTTATTTAAGAAAATCTCTCCGGACCTCCCCCAGCATACAGGATTAACCACTGCCAGCACGAGTCCAACCTCAATATATTGGTCATCAGAAAAAACCTCTGGTGGGGCCAACCGATCGTCCTGTGCTCCGACTTATTTTCCATGGCACTTGTGGGTTATTCATGACCGACCGCTCCCCAGAAGTGAGGTAGGCAAGCAGAGGCAGTCCTGTCCACACAAGGTAGTTGAAAACACTTTAAAGCCTCACCAGGCATAAGTCTTACACCCATTACAGGCTGGTTGCTCGCACTCCTGCCTTGGTGGGCCACTCACAGTGTGGGAAGATTTACCATGGTACAGAACGACTACTTCATCCGATGTTGTGATTCACCGGGAAGCAACCAAGGCAATCTCTCCTGTGATGCAATCACTGGGAAAAGCAGCCCTTGCTCTGATTATGGAGGACAGATATCATCATCTATAACTATAATACATACCTCCGTGTTTTCATCTCTACATCCAGACCATACTTTACCAGTCCTTGGATTTCTACTCATATTGAAATTTCAGGCTTTGGACACCAACGGCCTGCGTGCCAAGTGATCCAACACCTCGCCAAATGGTCGGGCCTAGATACCAACTATCGGCCTAAGCCATCATGGCAGATACCCCTTGCCAGCCACGAGGAGACTGGCTCCGACAGCAAGAATGGATGTTGCAGCCTGCAAATTTTATTATTCACAGGCCCACCGATCCTATGCAACAAAGGCACCAAGTTCCACTGCACGCTGCTAGATGGCTACACCAGTATGCTTCGCCGCCTCCGTCATTCTCCAAGCCGGCCGGTGACATTACAGCTCCATAAAACTATGCTATTACCACCCCCCTCTCTCCAACCTGCAGCCCCTCGCCCACAAGCTCGCCAGTCAATGACACCAGCAGAGGAAGCCTCCAGCAGAGTATAAATAGAGGGCAACGAAGCTCTCTCAGGAACAGTCTACATTACTTCACTGCATTAGCAGCCGAAGGAACTGATGAGTCTGCAACCCACCAGTTTTCAGTCTCCCACTGCACTCGTTGCCAGAACTGACCAGTCTGCTAAGCTACACTACTAAGCTCTACTTTCCAACCTTCCCCGCACTTTTAAAGGGAAACCTACTCCTTGATCTCCACCACACTCATAGTGCCAGAACCGTCCTTCTAGACCTGCTTAAGTCTTCCTTGATGATCACAAACCTCCACGTCGTCTACAATCTTAGCAACTGCGGTCCCTTCTGGGAAACAATTGCATAGTGAGTTAGTACAAGTTTTGGTTGTTTTCACAGCGTTCGTCTACCCCACCATTGTTAGTTCAGGTACAGGTCACCTCTACCTGTCAAGCGTAGGTTAAAGCTTCCTTAAGTTCTTGCTATAAATGTAGGAGGTAGTGCAACACCACATGTTCCTTTCTCGTAAGAAGGAATAAATACAGTGTTTTATCTGACTCAAAGGTAACCCCTTTCCCGTAGACTTTGCACCTTACCCAGTTGACCTCTCCCAGTTGAGAGAAACCCACGTGATCCGAGAAAGTTACTCACTCGAGCCAAGACACTGATTGCAAACTCACACACACGTAGCTACGGCCAGCCTTTCTGCATACTCCGGTAGGCAGAATGGTAGAGCCCACATACAGGTACTCTGCTTTTCGAGTGCACATTGTCGGCTTGGCGATTGCCCTCTCTACCGTGTTTAGTAACCGGAGGAGTCATTCCCTGAGTTAGGAAGACGTGAACTCAGAACCTACACCAACGTGCAGGGACTGTTAATAACTAGGCCTGAATCCCATTACACTGTGAGACAGGTGTCCGCTCCCTCGGCAGACACTCCACGTGGCTCTACACATATTAGAGTACACATTCACTGTATTTCTTCTCACAGATGTGAGGGGTGTTCTAAACTCCTAATGTCTTTTTCCCACCGTAGCGGTATTTGTGAGAAAGAAAAGCAGGTGCTGACTGCCTCCGGGCATTTACAAGAGCTAAGCCCTACCCTTGTCGCCTTCATCAACCAGCTCATGCCTAAGGAACAGGCCCAGGCCCTGCACCATCTTCTAGTGCCTGTCACTCCAGAGATCCCGAAAAACTTGTTTGAGGTGCCGACACATCTGGACCAGGAGATCCACCCTTGGGTCGCCCTATACCTCAGCTAGCCGGATCAGCCACCAACAGTTCTAACAGCCTATTTCTGACTCAAGACAGTTGCTTTCTACCCCCACCATCACGAACACCCGTCAGAAGTCGGAATCTTAATTTACTTGCAGTAGATGCACGCCCCAAAGAAAACCCCAAGGCCAAGAACAAACACAGAGAGTATCCATCGCCCAAGTATGTAGCCAAGAGCATCCAGCCTGAAGCGCAAAATTACCTTGTCCGAACAAACCTTTGGGTCCTGCCACAAAGCTACCAGGCTAGTTCTCTACACTGGACGTGCGCCAGTGCCACATAGAGACTATATAATCCAGAAAACCCCCCAGAAGGGGAGCGGATGACCTAGCAGACCGCAGAACCAAACCTATCTCTGATGTAGTGAAAGTCCAGTTTGCCGAGACATAACGCGTCAACGTGCTCAAACACATATGCACACACACAAGTGGATGCACAGTCATGACATTTAGCTGGCTGGGCCAGCTTCTTCAGGCAACAAATGTTGGTACACTGCAGGCTGTGGAGCAGCGGTTGGCAAACAGATATTCTTGTTGCCAGGAGGTAAACTATGGAGAGGTGGGAAATCTGAAATGTTGTGGAGGTATTATCTTATGTTTATGCCAGTTATCTGTTTAGGTTGGTAATATATTTGTGGGCCAGTTTCCAGTGTCCCAGTTCTACAGTTGTCTCTCCCCCTACCTTCGTCCGGTTCTAATTGGTGGGTTAAGAGAGGCGGATGTAAGTGCTGATTCCCTGCGGGGTGTGACTGATTTGCCCTTAGGTGGTGTTAAGGATTTTGACAGGAAATTCACCTGATGGGTAAAGGATTTACCCACGTTGGGGAACCTAGTGTGGCATCGACTGGTAAAGGCTGTTCACAATAAAGTGAGCACATTTGACATCAATTGACTCGTGCGCTTATACCTCTAATCTAATACGATTACGACTCATCGCCAAGACTACCTTTTCCACCACTACAGACAAGAGTGCAACGTTGCCTACCCTACAGGCAGCAGGAAGTTATAAGCGTATTCTCTTCACCTGGAGGATACGCAACCTGGCAGGTATGCCCCCCTCCCCTTTCCGGCGCTGAGAGTTTATAAACTGTCCAGACCTCAAGCAAGGCCGACCACCACCGACGAGGCACGAAGCAGAAACACTGACCAGAGTATTCCCACATCAACCAGGGCAGAAGGACGTCACGCCTCCCCGGCACCCCGCGCCGGCAGCCTACAAGCTTCCACTATGCAAGTCAGGATGCTGCCAATCTCGACAGTCATTCTCGTTCTTCTCTCGCAACTTTCCACAACACTGCTCAGTGCTTGGACCTCTAGAGAACTTCAAAGCGTTAAGTACACCCCCTGCTGCTACTTCACCATCGACGAACGTCAACCAGCAAACATGTTCACGAACACGTTAAATTCACTTTGTCTCCTCAAGACCCCTTTCTTAGACCAGTTTAGAAGTATTGTATCTTTTCTCATTTAGATATTTCTTTCCCGCTTTTTCCATTAGAACCAGGTCGCCTACACCTGGCCAGTGTAGTAACCTTCAGCACTCAATTGCCTGGTAGGAGGTAGCACGTGTCGCATGTTTATTGAACCATCAATAAACATTTTTTTGTTTTCTATTTTACCACTTTTATTTCTGAGAGTATTTATCTGTTTGCCTGCTACACACAGGTTGTTACGTACACCACTGACAAGAACCGGGTAATTGATATAAACAATTTAACTTCACCAACGGGCGCCCCTTTGGGGTCCGTCATATTTTCTACACACCCATTAGACGGCCACCTGTTGCTTTCCAACTGCCACACCACTGTACCAATGCCGGCGGAGAGGAACAGACAAGCCACAACCACTAGTAACACCTTCACCCAGGGAGAAGCTACAGTTTTGAGTTATTACTTTACCCCACAGATTTGTTAGTGCTAGGATATATGTAGCTTGAGACCTACCGTCCATCTCTGTGTGAACGCACATCCAGTGGCAGCCTTGGTGACCCAAACAACTCCCCATCTCTGGTCAGGCCGCATGCGTGGGGGATCAGTGGAGACTTAACAGAGCCTGGTCAGCAAGCCAAAACCGGACTGACACTGTATACTGTGTTTAGTTTGTTCACATCAAGGTGTACTTAGCATACTGTAAGCAGACACTCGATGCCTTACGACCATAGGCACGGTCGTAAATGTGGGGAACGATACGCAGCATTCCTTGCCGCCAGACAGTTGAGTGCACTTCCTCAACCCACTCCGGAGCGACAGGCGGAACGGGACAGCGCCGCCCAACTCAGGCACGAGTCAGTATTTGCTGCTCCGGTAACCATCTTATTTGTATCTCCGTGTATCCGAATTCATCCCTCATGTCATCCCGTGGTGAAAGGACTGTTAACCGGCATTGCTACAGGTTTTGGCTGGGATAACGTCCACTTCTGGACAAACTAATCTCACTTGTGGAATAGCCAGTTCGATGTAGGTCAAGTTCGCTACGTCTGGGTAAAACCCACTACGACACGGCACCCAAAAAGCAATAATAAGTACATGCTAGCCAAAGCCCCTTGATATTCTCTCGCCATCTATTAACCTAAACCAGCCCGCTTTTCGTCTAGAGGACAAAATTCTCAACCACCATGCCTAGTAGCCTATCTGGGCACGCATAGAGATTTTCTGGTGCCCAACGTGGGGTGTCAGACGAACAGCTGTGTACAGTAAACGGCACAAACTATACCAACCATACCCGAGAACTAAGGGTCAAAACAATCAGTCAAACAGACTTCGGGGAGTCCTCAAAATGCCCCGTGGCGCCCTTAACTATTACCATGATAGACGCCAAAGTCAACGCCGCCACTGGTGAGAACTCCGACAATGAAGCCAATGTATCCAATGTACAGTGTAGCCATGCAGACTGCCCAGGCCATGGCACACTAAAAATAGAATGCACTAACTGCAATAAACTCTTTCATTATGCTTGCATAGGCTGGCCTGAAGAGATCAGAGTAACAGACAGTTTAGAGTACCGCTGTACCACTTACCGGCAAAAGCCAACAAGCTTCTGTAACAAAGTTACATGCCCCAGTCGACGCATAAACCGCATAAGGTGCATGACGTGCAATGAACCCTATCACCACCTATGCATAGGGTGGCCCGATGAACACTTCTCTATGCCTGGGATGGCCTACCAGTGTGAGAGATGCCGAAGGAAACACGTCTCTCCCTCCCGCAGATCCAACCTGGAACAGCACCTGGCCACCCAGCTATCAGTAGAGATGATGATATTCAAATAACCGACTTTTCAGGTTGCCCACACGAAGACCAGGTTGCATTCATGCACGATGCGAGAAAGAATTCAAAGAAACAGACCTGCCACCAAAACAATGGGTTCACCGGGCTCAATTGAATTTGAAGGGCCTCACCCTCACATGGTGGGAAAGATATGCACAATTTTTAACGGACTGGAAGCAGTTCAGTAACCGGATAGCGGCGGAATTCACCAGCGAGGAGGTGTTGGCTAGGCTATCAACACAGATTTATAGCCAAACCTAGGTACTCGACGAAGAAGCAGAAATCTTCATACGAAGAAGTCGACGAGGCTACCGCCGTTCGTTCCATCGGTAGGATGTTACTACCACATCTCCTAAATGTACTCTTGACAGCAAGACCCATGACCTTGGAGGAATTAGTTGATCGAGCCTGCGAAGCTGAGCAAAACTTTGCAGCCCAGGTAAGTCACGAAAAATTAGTATCCACCCAGGCCTCTGAAGTACGAGCACCACCTATTGTGCCTCCTAAAGGTGTACCATCCACAACCCCTCATATGGCATTCATACCCAAATGCTGGTTCTGTCTGGAGAACCACTGGAAAAGGATTGCCCTTGGAAACCAGAAGGAGCTGTGGTTCCACCAAACCAAGTTTACAAAACGTTGTCAAGTATTCCACCACGACCAGTTGGAAAACTAACTTCCAGAACCAAGCCAGGAAACGCCGACTCCGGGGTATGAAACCGGCCACCTCCCCCGGTTTTCAAGGGCCTATCCTCCAGGGATTAAGTGAGGAATCACAATTCCCGTAGCCACACACATAGGTAGAGGTGAATAACGACAGGGTACTAGCCTTACTTGACTCTGCAGCTACCAGACATTTTATTAGAAGAAATTTGTTAATGCCAAACCAGCTCGCCGAACTAAGACCGCAAAACAAAATACTACGAATGGCACAATCCGATGCCACCCTGGCCGAATAACCTTGAATATGAAAATTCAAAGTATTATTAACCCAATAGAATTTATTGTATCACTAATCATGTCCGAATCAGTAATACTAGGGTGCCCATGGTTCGTCCACCATCAATGCATTCTAGATCACGGATAATGTAGAGCCTATCTGAGAGAAACCAACCGTATTACTGTAAACTGGGATCAAAACCCAGACGACATCCCGCCAATCCCCATCGATCCAATGAGCATTAATCACGAACTCGAAGAATCAGAGTTCTACCAATTAAAAGCCGTACCAGACGAGCACACCCACGCTTTCAGACAAGGAGGGCTGCTATTACAGACACGTTCCATACAACATGAAATATGGCCTACAACTGACGTACAGGGCTACAACATGAAATATGGCCTACAACTGACGTACAGGGCTACAACATGAAATATGGCCTACAACTGACGTACAGGACTACAACCGTCCATACCGAGTGTCAGCCCGCCGCCGTGACCTTATCATGGAACAGGTCAACGACATGAAGGACCCGGGGATCGTAATCTTGGAACCCCATATAACTCAAACTCTAATTGCTCCCCCAGCTATAGACTTGTCTCATACACTTTGAGATATTAGCAAAGCCAAAATATTCAGTAATCTTGACATGGAGTATGGATACTGGCAGATTGCAGTCCATCTGGGCAGTCAAAAATATACGGCCTTTACGACATCCGAGGGCGAAACCCTACAATTGTGAGTCATGCCTTTTGGCTTGAAAAATGCCCTCGCAACATTCCAACGATTAATGTTTGCGGAAGTACTAATAGGTTACGTCGGCGAGTTCTGTTTTGCCTATCTCGATGATGTGATAATATATTCTAATAGCTGGGAGGAACATTTAGGCCATCTGCAACGAGTATTGGAAAGGTTCAAATTACATGGAATGACTTGTAAGCTATCAAAAAGCTTCTTCTGCAAGTCGTCAATAGATTATCTGGGACACATCATATCGCCAGAGGGAAACTTCCTGCAACACAGTTCAATACGAGTAATTGAAGAAGCGGAAAAACCTACAAATAAGCGACAGCGTCAATGGTACCCGGATCTGTGTAATTGGCTATGAGACTTCGTTCCAAACATTGTGGAATATATGGCAACGCTACATTCACTTCTCGAGAAAGACACCCGTTGGCGATGGGGTCCGGAACAACAAGAAGCGTTTTTTCGACTTGAACAGCTTCAAGAAAAAAGTCATTGACCCTACCTGCATGTATTTTAACAGGTGCACTGAGTGACATGAGCCCAGTCAAGTTGGTAACGATGGATGGGAAGTAGAGTAGTTCCGTATCTTAACGTACAACAAAAAGTGGTCGGTAACCATTTCTGGTAACTTACATTATTTCTTTCTCTTTCTGTTTTTTTTTTTTTTTAATGCATCGAAGTGTCATAACGAGCAGATTTGTTAAAAATAATTTTTCAGAAAATTTCACAGTTTCAGTTGACCGACGCATGAATAAAGTAATGAGGCCCATGGCAATGTTAATTTTACATCAGGCGGAAGAATACACAGTGTGCATGCAAGTAGATCTTAAGCAGGGCTTTCAAAAGTGCTCATTTTACCGTAAATATCCTATAAAAGGGCTGAGAGATGGTGGAGGGGAATTAAACCATGGGTGAACTTGATCGAGTACGTCTCCCGCCCAGGCAGCCTGATCTTGATCACCGTGAAGGCCGTCAAGATACGTGATGCCAGCAGTCACTGATAAAGAGAATTAAAAAAAAAAAAAAGTAATTAATTAAAGAAAAAGATTATTACGATAATGAGATGGAGGTGAAATAATTACTGCCCTGGAGAACAACCTAGTCAGCTTTTCATTTACTTCCAGGGTGCTTGTACGAAGCTGGCCTGGTTGTCTTATGTATTGGGACAAAATCAGTTGCCGTTGTAACTACCTTGTTACATACCAGCTTTGAGAGGATGATGATATTCAGGACTTTCCGTGCTGTGGTACGAATCCGGCACATGGTAGGGGGAGTTTTCTGAACAGGTCCCAGCTATGGTGTCTGTTTCACTACTGGCTCAGGCACTGGGGGAATTAGATAACCTTTGTGATCTAAATCCGGCCACGGCCAACAAATTCCTAACAGCAGACCCAGGTAAGAATTGCAATTTTCGTTGATTGACGGGACTTCCCTGATCGGTTCGACGGGTGTCGCCATGGGTCGAGGAGAAAGTAGTGTAGGATCACGGGGGGGGATTGTATCGTCTGACTGAGCTAGCTCTCATGCCCAACGGGCCAGACGTCTGATCTGGCTATTGTATCCACCTCTTTTCTTATGCATCTGATTACTGAATGGAAATTTGGTAAACTCAATAAATTCCTTTAATAAGCTCTTCAACATGACGTGTGCCGCTTATATGAAGTATTTCATTACGATTACGACTCATCTTACTCCAAACCTAGTATACCAACTTCTACACCAGAGCGAGTCAAACCCCGCCCCAACCCGTACATGGAAGTCGCTGCATGCCACAATCCTGGAGGGCAGCCGGACACGAGGATACGAGACGTTGTGCAAGACAGCAGCGTGTCACCTCCTCCCCCTCCGCACTGAGAGCCGACAAGCCATCAGCCGCCTTGGGGCATGCCAGAGCGCCACCAAAGATACACGAAGTACGAGAGATGACTAGAGGGTGCTATCCCCACTCCGGCCTCACAGCAGAGGGACGTCACACGCCCTCCCCCGCGGCCGCAGTGACATGCGCTTCGATGACTATATAAGTCAGTGCGCGGCGGACCTCGCGAGTTGTTCCTGCGAGTCTTCGAGCTCGCTTCACCACTTCCAGTGCTGGGGCCCTCCGACTCACTAGAAACACTTTCCACCTAGAGAGAGACAGTACGCCTGAGTTGTACCCCTACCGGAGCACCTGGGTGCTGGCGGGGATATTTGCTTAGATGCTACGGCCTAGCCTTGGTTAGGGAACTCACACCCAATAGTAACAGTGGTAGCCACATGGCTTCAACGCTTCTTCTGGTTCGCCCGTTAAGGTGGGGGGCCTTCTGAGGCACTGAGCTCGTGCTATCAGCCACTACTGGGCAACACTATTCTAGGGTCACTCATGTCCACGGTGTTCCCACAGTTCTCAGCAGCCAAACCCACTCTATGCCATTTAAGGCGAGACACGGTGCAAGAAAGAAGGAGCAAAGAGTTGCTTGCCTCACTGCCAAGCAACCTGGTGGTTTAGCTTCCCCTACAGCAGGCCAACAGGTAGAACAAGACTACACCAGCATCAACCATCTGCAGTGAACAACCACTCGTCATCAAGATGTCAATAATTAAACCCTGAAAGCACAACTGGCCCCAGTGTAACCAAAGACACATGACCGTGATCCAGCCTTAGCTAATCGGACACATGTCAAACACTCTAATGATTATGATGGCGTGCTTATGACCTAGTAGTCAACGTTCAAGCCCTCCTGGGTGTGGTCTTGTGCAGACACACTGAGGTAATGAGCGAGATAAAGAACTAGCTAGACGAGGAGCATTTTTGCAGGTATGCTCAGGTGTACTGGACATCCCTTGGGAATCCCTGGTCTTATTCAGAATGAAATCTTAATCAGGTATCCGAAGGGGTTCGATTCACTTGTGCTTAATCCACCTAGGTCGCTTGTTAATAATTGAGCCACCAAATGTAAATAAATAAATTGCAATTAAATTACCAAAAATACATGAAAAGGAAATTAGTTATTATCTCATCAAAGGTTAAGTTCAACACAGCGTATTTATTGCTGCTTAGTGAAAACAAAGGTGATACGCAGCTCTGTATAATAAAAGCTCAAATAATTAGATAAATTATTTTACATTACATTACATCAGGTGAAGGCAACCCTGAATATTCAATAAATCCAAGAAAACTCCAAAATGTCTAATCGCAATTGACAGCGAATAATAAAGGGATTGGTTTTGTTCAGAAGGGACCACGTTTATGCTGCTACTGTGGAGTGCAAGGATTGACTAGGTTGAGGGGGTGCAGGGGTAGGGGCGTAATGATACCTTTGGAGCTTCACCAGAGTTTTATCCGCAGGCTGCGGGGTTGACGGAGCTTCTGGAAGAGCCATCTTCGGCTGCTGGAGCTGGAGGATGGAACCCTTATCAAGATTGGTTGGCCTACTTCAGGTTGGAGAGTTATCTGCAGACCCAGGAGAGCCCTCTAACCTTATACAGGTCGGTGGGCCGACGCAGACTGGAGAGTGTGTTTTAGTTTCTCCTTACATACCCAAAATTGCAGCTTGGGGACTATCACAGGGGTGCGGGGATTTCTAGCCTTCCATCACAGGGGTTGGTTATTACTGGGACGTGGGCTGCGCCTCACATTTCTTATTGCCCTGGCTGGAGACTACTGACATATTTACCACCTCCCCACGAGGGTCTGCGGCGATGACGTCACTGGCCGCAGGGGTGCTGCTCTCCTGCGGTGTCTCTGTTAACTATTTTATCCTACTCCGGCATGTCCGTGGCTCGGTGGGTAAAACCAGCTTTGGCTTTGGGGGTGGCAACCGTGTGTCTTTTTGTGGATGGGCAGTACAATCTCACTATTGTCCACGTTTCTGTAGTTGTCCAATCTGTGTGGAATCAACCTTGTAGCCATGGGATTGTCTGCCAGCATGTAACTTGCCCCGAATTGCTCTCAGCATTTGATAATGAGGTGAAGACGTACAGCAGAGTGTATAGGCGCACTGCGCAATAGGGCGGCATGCATCAACATGGAAAATGTGTTAGACCGATTTTTGTGTATGTGTGTATATCCTAAAGTACAGTCCTGTGAGTATTTGTGTGGGGTCCTTCCACGATAACTCAATAACTCCTCCCTCAAACCTAGAAGGTGCCACGAGGCAGACTGAGTAGTATCATGGGTACGGGCGAATGCTGCTGTACGATTGGTAGGCTTAGCTGATGACAGATGCCTGGGTAACATTAAGTTGGCATTTGACTAATGTAGCTTGAGTAGGCCTGATGGCACCATGCAGCAGTTGGGCAGCATTGGTGGCAAGGGTGATACTAGCCTTGGTACACTGAAGTATCCTGGACAGTATGATGACACTGCTGAGCTACTGCTACTGGTCTGGGATGGTGTCTGCCAGGTGGAGGTGACTGTGGTATTTCCAAACCATTGTTGAGTTTCTTTCTCATGCAAGTGAATATAGACCCTTTGACAGTCAAGTCCCTGATACACAGATTTCTGAGCCTGAGCAGCAACTATCTTCTCAGCCTTTGTCCTCCTTGCTCTATGATGAGACATGTGGCAAGGCTAGTGCTCAGGTTTAGGCAAGTTCTAGTAGGTAGACAAGGTAGCCTAAACTACATGTAAGAGAAGGGCGGGCCTTCCAGAAAGCTGGAGCCACTCTCTGGCTTCGGTGCCCGAGGTTTGGTTCACTCCCTAATAGAGGGTGTCTTCCCACCTGGTTGTGGTAAACCCCACTCCTTAACTCAATGATGTCCAAAGAGCTGAGTTATTTATGGTAGTCAGACACATAGCTGAATCAGTTAACATTTCCACCTGGGAAGGGAGGGAGTACACCTGAACATGTACCTTTAGGGGTGATAGGGTGCTTTGCTACGCTACTCCCTGGAGAGCCCAGAGAAGCGACGTTAATGCTGGTAATTAAGTCTCCTTAGAGTAGTAGGTTTTATAGTGAGGGTTAGCTGTTAGCTCCAGCAGTGCCCAGGAAAGTGTAATTATTGCTGGTAACCAGACCCCCAGACTGAGATGGAGAGGGGTTCCCTATGTGGCTAGAGTAAGCATGAAAGGCTCTGGGAGTCAGGTTTTGCTGGAGCCTGAGTGAATGGTGGATTACTGGGAAGGAACAAGGTCCACAGAATGGTAAAAGATAAAAGTATGATATATGCAAATTTAACCAGAATAAACCACTTATAATCCCAGCATGTGACCAGGATGCCTGAAGGACAGGGGTAACCTGACTGTTCGGTATCTGTATATAGTATATATTGTGTATTAGAAGACTTTGTGGATGTGTGTGTGTGTATGTACAATGGAAACACTAGACTATGTGACTTAGCTTTAATTGCTTACGCCTACAGCAATCATTGTAACAGTGGTGCCTCCAAGTGGAAGAAAACAGCAGTAGTAAACAAGATAGTGGGCCAGTAAGTTGTGCTATGGTGCACTGGTTCGTTTTTATTTTAAGTTGTTTTGTTTGAAGTATTCATTCCACAAGCATATCTGCGCTTACATTTTGGCCCTCCGGGGCCAGATAGTTCCGGCAGTCGTTAGTTTACTTGTTGTTGGCATTGATAAGTGCGTGGTATATTCATGTCACGAATGAATTAACGACTGTAGGACGGAATCAGCATTTCAAGATTAAGTTTGATGAAAACAATAGTGTTGTGTCCTAGTGGGTGTTTTCGGATGCCAGGATATAATATTCACACCACATCCAAGTGCTTTCTGTCGTTCGCGGAATATAAAATAGCGACATTGTAGCGCCACTTTCTTTTTCTAGGAATTAAGGTTAGGGTTGTTTTGTTTCACCCGAACACTTGTGTTTGTTATCATGGCGGACATGGCTGCTGTTTTGGTGTGACTAAGCTTAGCTGAATGCCGTGTGAAATGTGCTCATGCTCTATCTCAGACAATAACAACTGACCAGACGAAAATAAATATATTTCTGGCTAATGTACGCAATCTTCCAGAGGTTAGGCAAACATTTGAAAAGGATTACGTTACGTTAGAAGCCTTGTCGGAAAAGCCAGAAAAATTCCATTCGGAGAAACATTCAGCCAGAATGATTAATTTTGAAGAGCAATACTACACAGTTATGGCAACAGCAGATTCGCTTAGCAGTGTCAAGGCTGTAGAAGAGGTGCACTCAGAGTCTTACTGCAGTTCAAAAATGGTGCTGCCGAAAATTGATTTGCCTTAGTTTGATGGGAATCTAAGATGTTGGGTGAGTTACTGTAATTTATTTACAACGTTGGTGATGAATCACCCAGGATTATCAGCTGTGGAAAAGTTTGTTTACTTGAAGACTTCACTAAATGGAGAACCCTTGAGTCTTATTCAGGTCCTTCCCATTTCGGAAGAAAATTTCCGTATTGCTTGCACCTGATTGTAGCCTTACATGACGATTCTTTGTTGGAAGACCCATCTACATGTGTGAACTCACCTGCTTCACTGCACCAGTTGTTAACAATTATCACAGAAAACATAGCTGCATTGGAGGCCCTTGAGGTGCCAGTGAAAACATGGGACCTCATCTTGCTTGCCATATTTTGCAAAAGATTGGATGTACCGTTGCGAACACAATGGGAGAGGACTCTTTCAGACAGTGAACTTTCCACTCTAGAGAAGTTCATAAAATTTCTGGAATAGCACTGTCGGTGTCAGGAGATGGTGACTTGTTGCCAGATACAGTCTATTGTGGTGCCACCTAGGTCAAAGGTAGGGGTAGTGCCAGAACCCCTTAAACCACAACAGCTGCGCTCTAGCAACTTTCTTATTGATTCCCGTAAGTGTGCCCTCTGCAAAGACTTGCATGCCACATACAAGTGCCCTAGATTCTTATCAATGAGTCGTAAGGAACGCTTTGGTTCCAAGAAGGACAACAAGTTGTGCCTGAATTGTTTACTAACAGGGCATCAGTTCAAGGATTGTCCATCCTCCTCATCTTGTCGTCATTGTCAGTCTAGGCATCACTCATTATTGCACTTCACAGTAGGAACGACTGAGAAGGAGGTTGATTTTGGGGCAGTGGGTAAGGACCCGTCAGTTGCCAGTAATAGCAAGCTAGCAGCTATGGTTATGTTGTCAACTGCCATGATAGATATTCAAGACTCATCTGGAAACTTTCAAACTATAAGGGCCCTTTTTGATTCTGGCAGCCAAGCCCATTTTATTACAGACAACTTGTTTGTCTAGGTTAGGACTTGCCCACAAAAGGATGTCAGAGGAGCTACATGGCCTGTCTTTAACACCATTAAGTGCCGCTAAAGGAATGGCAGCCTGTGTTATTAAGCATAGAGGACAGGACGCACCCAGCTTTGAAATTGAGGCTTTTGCTTTACTAGGCATTACTGGATGTATTCCCAGCACAGCAATTAAAGATGAGTCTTGGTCTCACATAAAGAACTTGCAACTCCCAGATAAAAATTATAATGTGGCATGGCCAGTTGACATGCTCATTGGAGTGGAACTGTTCCCATATGTTCTCACCAGTCGCAAACTAGAGAGCAATCCAGGTACTCCTGTGGCATTCGACACACAGTTTGGGCGGATACTGATGGGACATGTGCAACAGAACTCTCCAGCTCAAGTCCAAAGTGTCACTTCACTATATGTGTCCTCTGTAAAGCTCCCCACATTGGAGAATGTTGTACAGAAATTTTGGGAACTAGAAGAGTTACCGGTTGCCAAGGATTTCCGCTCACCAGATGATGAGGCATGTAAGAGGATCTTCACTGCAAACTTACACTTGTGACAGTACTAGACGGTACAGTGTGGCTTTGCCTTTCAAGTCACCTGACCCCGACCTAGGAGATTCAAGATTGTCTGCTCTTCGTAGGTTCCATTCGCTGGAACGTAGGCTAAGAAAGGAACCAGAACTTAAAGCAGAGTATGTGGCATTCATGAAAGACTACATTGATGCTGGTCACATGAGCAAAGTCAAAGTGGGTGATATCGAGTCAGAAAAGACCTACTTCATACCTCACCAGTGTGTTTTGAAGCCTGACATTACCACTACAAGACTTCGGGTGGTATTTGATGCTTCGTCCAAGACAGCTGCATGCACATTCCTAAACGATGCCCTATTTACTGGTTCAAAACTATATAGGGACATTTTGACTGTTCTGCTTTGTTTTCGAACGCATGCAATTAATGTCACTGCTGACATAAAACAAATGTATCAGCAAATTGAGGTCCATCCCGAGCATAGAAAGTACCAGTGTGAATTGTGGAGGGAAGTAGAAGACAGGCCTGTTGAAGTGTACCAGTTTAACACGGTAACATATGGAGTGTCCTCATCTCCCTACCTGGCAATTCGCACTTTACATCAATTAGCAGAGGATGAGCAAGGCAATTTCCCTGTGGCTGCCAATGCCTTGCTCAATGATACATATGTGGACGATGTAGTGTGTGGGGCAGATGATTTGACCTCAGCTATGCATCTCAGGAAGGAACTGCAACAGCTGCTCCTTAAGGGCGGTTTTCAGCAGCGCAAAATTGCTAGTAACTGTTCGGTGGTGTTGGAAAAACTGCCCCCAGAAGATCTACAACAGCCACTTTATTCAGTAAATTTTCATGAAGATTCTTATGTTAAGGTGCTGGGCTTACGGTGGAATCTGGCATCAGACACTTTCACATACAACCTGCATCTCAGACCTCCAGTGTTCACCAAACGAGGCATACTAGCTGAAATGGCACATGTTTTTAACCCACTAGGGTGGTTGGTACCTCTCACCTTCCTTGCAAAATACCTGATACAGCAACTCTGGATGGCTGAGGTGGAATGGGATGACCTGGCTCCACCGGATATTGTGGCCAAATGGAAGGCCATTGTAGAAGAGCTGCAGTGCTGTGCCAACATCTCAATTGAGCGTTGTATAGTTTCAGATAATCTACAGTCAGTGTACCCACTGCATGGATTTTCTGATAGCTCAGAAAAGGGTTATGCGGCAGTAGTATACCTACGAAAGGTTTTCAACTCCGGTGACATTTGACATTGTGACCTCACTTCTCATGGCACAACGCAAGGTGGCCCCGTTAAAGAAGATTTAACTTCCTTGGCTGGAGCTTAGTGTAGCTTTGCTCTTAGCACACTGTCTGTGTTTGCTCTTTGAAGCATACTAAACCATGCTGCAGGTGGTGAGTGTAAATGCTTGGTCTGATTCATCTGTGACCTTGGCATGGATCAAGGGATGGTCACATGAATGGAAAACTTTTGTAGCTAACAGGGTTTCCAAAATTCAGGACTTGACAGCTGCATTGTGGTAGCATCATGTATTGTCGGCACAGAATCCTGCAGGTTGTGCCTCTCATGGACTCTCTCCTGCTCAGTTGCTCGAACATACATTGTGGTGGCATGGGCTATCGTGGTTGCAGGAACCTGAGGAGTCACGACAGCAGTCTGCAGCAGTGATAGCAGGGCCTAGTGAGAAGCGGAAAGTAGTTGTTCTTCAGGCAAGTGTGGAAGAATCCCCTTTCGAAGAGCTGCTTTCTCGGTTATCCAGTTTAACGAAGGTGTGTCGGATCATTGCCTGGTATGTGAGGTTTGTGAACAATGCACAGAAGAGACACTCCACCATTTCCGGACCAATACAGTCGAAAGAATTGTGGAGTGCCATGACAATATTAATCAGGAGCGCTCAGAATGCAAGTTTCGCTGCAGAATTTAATCATCTGGTCAACAGTGTACTGTGCTCACCTGCAGTTCAACGATTATGCCCCATCACTGATAAGGAGGGCATCCTCAGGGTAGGCGGACGACTACAACAGTCGGAACTTGCATTTGAGGTGAAGCATCTGGTGCTCCTGCCCAAGCACTGTCGTCTGGCAGAGTTGTTGATGGACCGACTCCACTTGGAGCTCCTGCACTCTGGCCCGAGCACTTCAATCTGTGCTCTTCAGGGAGTTCTGGACATTAGGTGCCAGGAACCTGATTCAGCAGCAAATCCACAAGTGTCTGAAGTGCTTCAGAGTACAACCAAAATTCGCCTGCCCCCCCCCCCCTTTCCATGACAAGTCTTCCTGCTCCCCGTGTTTCCTAAGCGAAACCCTTCTTGCATTCTGGTGTGTATTATGGTGGTCCAATCACTATCACCATGGCAAGAGTAAAGAAGCCTCGTATCCTCCAATCATACATCTGCTTATTTGTTTATTTGGCAACCAAGGCGTTACATGTGGAACTCGTGTCAGATTTGTCAACAGATGCATTTTTAGCTGCATTCCGTTGATTTGTCGCCCGTAGGGGATGCTGTACTCATCTATACAGTGATTGTGGCACTAATTTGGTGGGGGCCAATCACAAACTGTCAGCTCTGTCAGACTTCCTGGAAAATACTGGCAATAAGAAGTATTTTGCCGATCATTTGGCAGAACAACTTATCACCTGGCACTTTAACCCCCTTTCTGCACCACACTTTGGTGGACTGTGGGAGGCAGGGATAAAGTCAGTCAAGCCCCTTCTGTTTACGGTGATAGGGGAGCAGCTGCTCACGTATGAGGAATTATATACCATTTTGACTTAAATTGAGTCTATTTTGAACTCTTGATCTCTTTGTGCCCAGTCCAACAATCCAAACTATCTGGCACCCTTGACACCCAGTCACTTCTTAATGCTTGGTCCTCCACAAGTGCTACCTGATGAGGAGTTAACTGATATTCCAATGAACAGATTGTCACGGTGGAATCTGGCGCAACAGATCACGCAGTCCTCCTGGAAACGGTGGCACATGGAGTACCTCCATCAACACCAGCCAAGGAAAAAATGGATGAGACCGGAAGCCAATTTGGAAGAAGGCATTCTAGCATTGGTTAAGGATTCAAACATCCCTCCCGACAGTGGCGTCTAGGAAGAGTGTTGAAAGTATATCCCAGTGCAGATGGTGTGTTGCAGGTTGCAGAAGTTCGCACTCAGCAAGGGATTGTCAAATGTCCTGTAGTGAAATTATGCCCCTTGCCATCTCAATGAACTTGAAATGTGGGCATTTCAAGGTGGGTGGGATGTTTGGTATCTGTATATAGTATATAGTGTGTATTAGAAGACTTTGTGGATGTGTGTGTGTGTATGTACAATGGAAACACTAGACTATGTGACTTAGCTTTAATTGCTTACGCCTACAGCAATCATTGTAACAGTGGTGCCTCCAAGTGGAAGAAAACAGCAGTAGTAAACAAGATGGCGGGCCGGTAAGTTGTGCTATGGTGCACTGGTTCGTTTTTATTTTAAGTTGTTTTGTTTGAAGTATTCAGTCCACAAGCGTATCGGCGCTTACACTATCAGGTATATCTAGGACTCATGGGTGAATGGTGGTGTAAGGGCGACCCCCGACAGTAAAACTCTACATGCCCGGCACGGTTGTGCCAGCATGGCGATAATCTCGAGAGAGACAGGCTAGTGCATGGAGCATTGCAGACAGTCTTGTAGGTGAGTCTTGAAGACATTCGGCAGATGGACAGCATGGTGAGCAAGTACATCTGCTAAACAGGCGTAAACAAACTGCCTATGTGAGTCCTATTTATACTGATCTAGCTGGGGGTGAGTGAGAAAGGGAGAGCAATGGTGGAGACAGAGTTTGTTTCCCTGCTGCATGAGCGGGACGTGTGTTTGGTACCCCGGGCTAGAACGCTGATACAAGGGGTAGAACACAACCAGGTCGCCAAGGTACATGCGCATGCAGTGTGGGTTGCCTGCATCCAGGCGGCAACAGACCTACACGCTCATTCAAAGGTAGTAGAGCTGACATTGCAGGAGTCTGGTGGCAGCATGGCTTAGCACGGGTACACAGAAATGCATCTGAGGCAAAGGCTCAAAAGATATCACAAACATCGCTCATGGCACATCAAAGTTTGGTACAGCACACTATGACAATGCAGTTTCAAATTCTCCACCTATATTTTGATGTGTTAGAGGAAAAATATGGAAAATCACCCTCCTGCAATACTTTTTTTCAAATCCACTCTGAAATAGATACTGTTTACATTTTACGTATCCCTGCTTGCAGTATTTTAGTACCAATTTTTGAGATATAAAATGTATGTATTCAGAATTCATTATAAAAATGTCTTCTTTGAGAAGGCATAATGTAACATTTGAATAATCAAATAACTGTTATATCAATGGAGTAACTTTATTGGTTTACGATTTGGAATGAATAAGAACTAATTAGTGGGAAGTGAAACAGTAGAAGTACAGAAATGATAGTAGTACAAGTAGTGATATAATTGTCTCTAAAATATAAATAATCAATGTTGTATGCACTAATAAAGCCACATTTTTTAAACTTAATCTCAAACATAATAAATAGCAAAAAATATATCAATCAGAGCTCTCTCCCTTAAGGAAACATTTTCAGAGGTACCCCCACCTGTGCACCACCTCAAGAGACTCTGCGAGCTGGGCAACCTTGGTACGGCTGTCATCAGACTGAGCTCGCGCCTGCCCCAGCTCCTTCTCCTGCCGCTTGCTGGCCGCAGTTAACTTGTCCACTGCCTCTATGTGCTTCCTCTCCATGTCCTCCTTGGCCGTCAGCGACAGCTTCAGCCGCTCCACCTCTTGCGACAGGCTCCTCAGTTGTGCCCTGCCCACAACACATCCCAAAACTTCACCACCTACTTTCTACACACCACCCACCCTACAGGGAATATGAGATAGTGCATGTATGACAGTTGCATACAAACAAACTTCATGCTCCCAAAAAAGAACAGCTGTTTGTCACTAGAACCAACCACCAGCAAAGATGTTGTGACAAAGGGATTATTACAACACTGAAGATCGAAAACAAACAATTACAATAGTTTTACGGGACCAACTAAATATAAATAGTTAGGCATGTTTGATATTATTGTATATACATGGTTTCCTGGAAAATTTCTGATCAAAATGAGTGATGGTAATACTTCCCTTATCAGTTAATGTACTCTGCAATTCAAGATAATTTATGGATGGCTTCACAATTATATTTATTGTGCACACTTTAAATTGCATGTGTTTCTGTAATTAATCATTTAATGAGTACTTGTAAATTATAGTCATTCACCGTTACACCAACCCGTGGAAGCACAAAAATATTTGACTATCTGACACTTGCATTTGTCATAGCTCTGGTAGTTACCTTCAAGTTTATCTAAACAGGAACCAAAATTAGAGCAATGCATTATAAGTGCCACTGAATCTCTATCAATTTCATACACCCAAATATGTGACTTCTAGAGTCTTGTGCAAAATAACATTGGTGGAAGCACTCACTTCTGGTTCTTGACAGTGTTCTCCAGTTCAGTTTCCTTAGCTTTCAACTCTTTGATCCTGTTGCAGTAGTTCAGCTCTCGTTTCGACAATTTCTCACCCTCCATGGTCAGCTGCTTGATGAGGTCATCCTTCTCGGCACAAAGGGACTGGAGCTCCTCTGCCGAGAGACGGGATGCAGCCTCCTGGCGGGCGTGATCTAACTGCTTGCGAAGAACCTCCTTCTCGCGGATTGCCTGCTGGAACTGCCGCTCCAGGGCAGACAGTCGTTGAGTGTACTCCTCGCGCATCTGGTGCAGGTCTTGGCTCTCGCTGGCTGATGACTGCGCCATCTCCACATGCCTGAAATACCGCTTTACAGAGTTTCCTCAACCAAAGACTAAAAACATTATACAGTAAAGAATTAAAAAGATTTTGGACACATGCTAAAACGTAACTCTGTGATGACCAAAAATTTTAACACTGTTAACACTGTCCTATGTTAACACTGTTAACCACTGGACGTTAGCTCACAACTGAACCACCATGTGAAAGCTTCACTACCTCAGTGAGTTATCACAGATGATAACCAAACAAATTTGTTTAATCAATAATAATCCTAGGAAGTGGTATGCAGATTTTGAACTCACTCCTCTTCCATCACAACTTAAGCATGGATAAGCTTAGTTAAATTGGCATTGCAACCCTGCTGCTAGGTAGTCAAGTTCGATAATAGGGATGCTTGGACAGGACAGTCCACATACTGACAAACTGCTCTCGTTATATGACATATTAGCCATTATGAACAAATACAATGCAGTTTGCAATAGCCCCCTCAAGCAGCCTTATCATCTAGTAAAATCAAGGAATGGTAGGACTTCGGAGCTGGGGACAGAGACAAACTTATCTGACAGGAGAACTATGGGGTGGACTGTGGTTTTGCAGGTATCATAATTCTCCTTTTAAAATACCTACATGCACACCCAAACCGGTTCCCTAGAGTATTAATAGCCCTTTAAAAAAGGGACTTAGCATTCTCCAACAGACAACAGCAAATGTCGCCTAGCCTATGAGCCCAACGTCATGGAGAAACCCAGAGTTTTATATATATTTTTCAGTGATTCCTTCTCTAGCCATTATCTGTGACAAGAAACAGAAGGGCACTTGGGTACTTGTAGCAATTCCTCCAATACTGCAAGGAACAACATCAACATGCCCAAAGTACATGGAAGCTCATCTGCCAGATGGCACAAGCTAGATCTTTCCAGGTGACAGACTAGGGTAACAAGCTGCATTAACCGGGATTGCGTGCACACTCCCCCCCAAACCCCCTTACTCATGCTCTCCCTCTCTCACACACATTCTCTGTTTCTCTCTTTCTCTCTCTGTCTCTCTGTGCTTCCATGAAGTCCACGTTTAATTATCTCTAGTTTGAAAATTACAAGTTTTTTAATTAAATATAAATTAATTTTAATGGGCAGACACCTTAAAAAAAATGATACCCTGACAGGGCATATTGGACCACCCCTCGTAAAGAAAAAAAAAATGCTAACCACAGCACAACATGTAACGTTTAGTAAGCTCAAAGTTTTTTTTGGAAGTCAATTAAACAGATCTGAACCGTATATAACCATGACGTAGCTGTTATGGGTCATACAGTTACACAGTGTAGGAAGACAGATGACCACATTTCAGATCAGCCAAGCCTTACAACAGGATTTTAAACTGGGAGGTGATGGCGTTCTGGTAGGGACAAACTTATAACCTTCAGTTTCAAAATGAAAATAATTCTGTGGTACAGAAGAATTATAAAAATATTCCAGGTGAAACCAAACAGAATCACTTTTTACAAAATGACAACTGAGAGTGGTACAGTTTATTTATAATTTTTAAAATGCTATTCAGTTTTATTTTATTTCTTGCAACTTCATAGGAGGGGTTTCATACTTTTTAATGGGTGACAAACTGAATCGCTTTTAGCGTGTCGTCCACAATCATTCACAAAAATCAAGTCAAAACCATTACAAATAAAATAAAACTGTTTGGGTCATCTCCAATTGTTCACAAAATCAAACCAAAAACATACCCACATTGGAGTCCACAAAAACTAAGAATAATAACTTGTCAAAAACAGTAATCAAAACCAAGAGAAATCCATAAGCAGCACACAAATTCAAGTCACAATACTGACGCATGACGTCTTCCGAACAATGGTATGGAACTGACTCCAAGCTTATCAGGATGCAAACTTCGCGCCTGAATTCAAAACAGTTTTATTGTTGACACAAAATGAGACGTTATAAACTTTTACTGGCTACACCAGTATGCTCCGCAACCTCATCTCCAAGCCGGCCGGTGACATCACAGCCATCAAGAAGCTGTGCTATCGCCATACCCCCTCTCCAATGAACTACCCCAGTCAATGACCGAAGAGTAGAAACCCGGCAGAGTATAAATAGTGGGTCAAAGCCTGTTAACGCCAGTTGTTCATTGGCTCATCTACGAGCCTCAACAGAAGACTAGTCTGAATTCAGTCATCCACCGCACTCACCAGATACACTGACCAGCCTGCACATCTAAAGCTAACCTAGCTCACTTCGCTCCTTGCTGATAATTACCCTTCCTTCACCACACTTTTAGTGCCAAAGGGAACACCTCTCCTTGGTCTACACCTTGCTAGACACCGGAGCTATCCTGCTCTCAACATGCTTATTCTCCTAAGATTACATGCCACACGTTGTCTACACACTAGACACTGCAGCCCCTTATGGGCAACAATTACGTAGGGCGTTTAGACCAATTTAAGTTATTTTAATAGCGCTTGTCTACCCCACCACTGTTAGCTTAGAACCAGTCGCCTCTACCTGGACAGCGCAGCTTTAAAACTTCTTTAAGCTCTTGCCAATGTTTAGGAGGTAGTGCGATACTACTTGTTTATCTCCCGTAACATGGAATAAACCGTGTTAAATTGACTCAAGGGTACCACCTTCCTCTACACATTGCACCTATCCAAGTTTACCTCATGCCACTGAGAGTAATGTAGGTGACTCAGGAAAATTGCTCATTCGAGCCAGTACACTTCCAGCTTACCCACACTCACTAGTCAGGCCAACCTTTCTGCATACCCCAGTTGGCAGAACGGTAGAGCCTGCTGACAGATTCTCTGTCTCTCAATTTCAGCTTGTTGACTCAGTGCTCGCCCTCTCCACCACATTTAGGTACCGGAGGGGTTGTTTCCTGAGTTGGGAAGTCTTGGGTTTCTGGGCTCACACCCACATGTTGAGACTGTCGACGGTGACGCCAAAATCTCCGTGCTCACTGCATTTAGGTGCCAAGCACTGTGAGGAGGTGACTGTCCACTCAGCAGTTGAACCATATGGCTTTACACTAGAGTTATTCTGATACCTTATTTCCGATACAGATACGCCTATACCAATGGTAATACCAGTGCCCTCTGCACTGAATTTTAGAAAAAGTATTACTATAAATAATACATTAGAAAACATTTATCTTAAACTCGTTAAAATAAAGAACATAACATCTCAAAATACTAAATATAATTTATTGTAATCAAACACAAAATGAAAGCTGACCCAAAACTTCCAAACCCTCTGAAAATGATAAAAATATGACACCAAATGCAAGTCAAATTTTGAATGTCCCACGCGCACTCATACAGTGAGAGTGCACAGAGCAATTATTGATCGGGCAGTGTGTTCATGGCAGCTGGGAAAGGTGTGGTGGCGGTAGAATTACCCCTACACACACACACACACACACGTTGCCAATGCCTTGCGCCCATGGCAAATGTCTATCTTTTAAAGTAATTAATTATATTTTACTGCAAAGAAAACTTGTAATTTTGAGACAGAAATGAATAAATAAGTCACTTACAATTGATTTCTTCACTGTCTTTAATAATTAATCATTCAAAACCATGTCCAATGATTTTCCCTGTTACAAGTTACACTGCACTAAGCTCTGTGCTTGCTTACCCATTATTAGAATGCAAAAAGTGTCGAATAAGCCCTTACATTTTATTAGTTTATTCAAAGATCCATGTCTATTGGAATAAATTAATATAAGTTCTCTGATTTCTACGCAAGAAGTTACTGAACATGAACTTTACACTTATAATACACAATACAAGTCGCTCGATGTTTAAACAGTTTTTGGTGACAAGTGGTAAAGTATAAGCTTTTCGGCATATCATTTTACTAGCGAAGATGCTGCCTTTTGAGTTAAATAAGTATTATGTTTTAAAGTCATGTTAATTTTTCACCAGATACAATGAAACACAAACCTCAGGGAAAAAAAAAGAATCACAAAAGAAAACATCTTTCCGAATAATAATTCTTCGTTAAAATGTTTTGCGTAACATTTTTAGACAAAACCATTTGCTTTGAAATACAAGTGATGATAGGTGCAACTATTTTGAGCGACGCATAATCTTGATAAAATTATGTTCGCGAGGCACACATTTTCTCTAGGCCGGCTAGCGAAGGCAAGGCAAGCGAAGTGGGTGTGGCCGAGAGATAGAGGACGTGCTTTATCTTTTGCTAGACAACTTCCGCTCGGTGGCGTGTATAGCATATGAGGGGAGGAAGGAAGGTTCCCAGCTAAGAGAGACAGAAAGAGGATGCTAGGTCGCCATGCTCATTGCTATAGGTAACCACTTCCCATCTCAGAGGGGTGTAGGGGAAGTAGCAAGCCAACTCGCACATCGCATTATGCCGCAGTGTCAGACCGACGTGTTGGGAAGGCGGACAGCATGCCGCAGAGCAGTGATAACGGTGCACGTGACATATTTCACATCCAGTTACAAGACGTTTGCTTAAACAACCAGCTTAAAAACGATAGTTGAGGGAAATCTTAGGTGACAAGACCCTAAATATACTTTGATCAGCGCAACATACGATAAACAATAACAGATTATGTTAACATTATTTTAATAGCAATTTCGCCGGGATTCCATACCCGATACAGATACGTTGAAAAAAGGTGAAGTATTGGAACAACTCTACTTTACACGTAGTAGGGATACACGTAACCTGCGAACTCTCACGGACGTGAGCGTGGGTGTGTTCTGATCCAAATCCCTTTCTCCCGCCAGAATGGTCTCCGCAAGAAGGTTAAACAGGTATTGACCACCTCTGGGCCCTTGCAGGGGTCTACCCCCTCCCTCATCAATGCGCTTAGCCAGCTTACACCTAAGGATCAAGCACAGGAACCACGTCACCTACTGATTCCCATCATTCCAAAAATTCCAAAGGACCTCTTCAAGGCACAGACATGCCTGAGCAAGAAGATTCACCCCTGGATCACAGAATGTCTCAGTCAACCGTATTAGCCCGCAGTTTTTCCCATTGCTTATCTCAGCTTTGAGCCAGCAACAGCACCCGTACCAGCATGTCCAAAACCCAGGAACTAGAACACTAATCTACCCATGGTTAATGTACGACCCACAGAGACAAGACAGGTCAAGCCACAGTCTGAGGTTATGCGTCGTCCAGGTATCCCCCTGAAAGCAAACCAGTCAATATGCAAGATCACACTGCCCGAACTTGACTTTGTACCCTGCCGCAAAGCTACCACAACTACTTTCTACACTGGACGTGCGCCAGTACTTCGTAGAGATTAAGTAGAAACCCGTAAAGTCCTACCAGAAGGGGTGCGGTGCGCCTGGCCTAGCGCCCGCAAAACCAACCTCTCTCTGACGTAGGAATGTCCAGTCAGCAGAGGTGCCACGCGTCAATACGCAAAGATACAAAGTAATATACCCACTAGTAAATGACAATGGCAAGATAAACATGATACACAATACTGTCAGGTTCCAAAACACTGACTAAGGAGGAGAGGGTGGGTAGTCACAGGTATAGATACCACCCCTCTATGGAAAGTGGTGGTATCTATTTTTAGATATGCAGTGCTTACAATACAGATATCGCCACGAGCAAAACAATACACAGGAATACAAATAAGTGCAATAAAGTAATTTTTTAAGCAATTCTCTATAATTTGAATTTTTTTTAAACCTGAATTTTTTTACGGTTCCTCAAAAATGGGCGATTGTAATAAATGTGGTTGCAACAGTGAGGTTCGGCTGTGCATAGATGTGTGCATAACAGACACAGCACAAAGCTGAACTTATTAAATGTGCGACTTTTACCATGCCAACATCTCTTGGGGGAAAAGAAAGTTAAACTTTGTTAATAGTAACAGATCACTTAAAAAAATATCTACATAACTGAATAAAAAGCCAAAACAGATTCTACCTTTTCAACTCGGTGTTCGACTCCTGAAGTTCCAAATTTATCCTGCTCAATTCAATAAGTCTTGACTCTCGTACCTCTATTATTTCTGTCATTTCTGCAATTCTCTGGAAACAGTGAATTTAGCCAGTTGAGGCAATGATAACGTGAAGTCAAGTATATCACATATACAGCATCACAGAAACAATTATAACTGTTACCTCTTTAACAGTGATCTGAATTTACACAAAATACATCAAGCCAGTAACCAAGTTTTCAATTATACATTTTCACTTTCAAGCTTTATTAGTGTAAATTATTTCATGGAGAATTCAAAGTGTTGCAGCTATCATCAATAGGTTTCAGGATTCGTACTAAATAATTATGTTATCTTTATTATAAAGACAAACCACGTTAACAAATAATACATTTAAGTAACCTGTTCTTGTTATAACTATCATCTATGTGATAATCTTGTTCGGTAGCCTTCTGCAGGCTCTAAAATTAGCTTCAGTAAATTTGCTAAAATAAAACTGTTTATTTTAATGGAAAAAGTATCAGTAAACTTTATTATTTAGTTACTTTATTTCTTTTATGTTTGTGTTTTAACAATTTCTTGAACTAATGACAATAGTAAGGTACCAAGTGTAACTTAAATTACAGTGGAAATGACATGAGCAACAAGGAGTACAGTACTTAGAGTACACTGGTTGTGCAGACAGGGTGGCTAACAGTATTCTTATAGCAAATTCCATGACTTTTCAAGGCAGCCTGTTACATTTCCCGACTCCAATTTACGTGGCATATATTTAAAATATTTTTATGTTTTACCTAAAATAAATTCCAAATATTATTATGGGTAACAATAACCATACTGTGAGTACTTGAATTCATGTCCTTTCATATATATGGTAGCCTTGTGGCCTACTTGCAACTATAGCCTTTATTAAAGAATACTTTGCAATGAAAAACCAATACTTATAGAGAAAAAAGTAGCTACAAAGCTCGCAAATGGAAAAAGGTGAAAGAGCATTCTCAGAACCCAGAAAAAAGTCATGATACAATACAATGTATCAATTCAATGAGAACCACTAAATGTGTTTGAATTATTACTTTAGTAAGGTAAACATTTTACTTGAAAAATATAATACTTACGTCTAAAAACATTTCCCAAAATGCCAATACTTGAAAGAAAGAAAGAAAGAAAGAAAAATTGTGTAATAATAGATGCAATTAAACATATGACAAGTAAATTGTCCCCAGGCTGTTAAATCTTCCTATGAAGGCAGAATAAACTACGGTCACTGTAAGAACAATTTATAAAACGGTATATAGCATAAGTGCTAGAATATAATATTTATTTTCTTACTAAATACACTTCAAACTATTTCATCTAAATTCCCTGATCTCTCACAAATTTCCCTCGCTTTTCGAGAAATGTAAAATTCCCTAACTTTTCCAGGTTTTCTCAGTTCTCTCTGAAGCTAGCCACCCTGAGCGAATTCAAAGAGAGGGGTGTAAATAGAGAACAATGTACTAGCAGAGTGGAGAAAAGAAATTATAGTGCCCATGTTAAAAAAAATGGGACAGACGGCTGTGCCGCAATTATGAGGGAATAATGCTGATATCTCAATGTGTAAAAATTTCTTGACAAGATATTTAAAAAATATGAAAATAAAAAGTGTAGTAGGAAGATGGAGAGAAGCACAACAAGGCTTACAGCAGGATATGCCATTACTAGTACTAATGCATCAGGTATTTTTTTGCTATTAACAATAGTTATCACCAATATCACGAAAAGTAAGGTGCAATATTATAGTTTTTTGCCTAACTACAGCTAACACTTATTGCTTATTATCATAATGTGATGTGACGATTCATTCATCACATGGTTCTGTTTGCAACATTGAGTAACTTTCTGCCAAGGTTGGTATACTGAGTTTTAATTAAAGGTATTTCATTGTAATTAATAAAACTGGTTGTATTTCTTGTACCTGTTGAATCTTTTTCAGCTTTTGTACTTAGATTTAAATATTACGTTCATGCATGACATCCTACTGGCAGAGGAGGCACGTCACGGAACAAGTGTTTTGGTGGGTGTGAGGGCAGACACCCGGGATGAGTTTGAACTCCCGTTTCAGCACGGAACAGGAGCCCGACGAGTGTAGAGAACTTGTCGTGTGGCTTTCTGGCTGGACACAAAGTCAGGGACCGCAAGCACAATTTTATGTCTGGGTGGAACCACTCTCACTTGTATACCTGGGTGACTAGGGGCCTGGGGAAGCTGCTGGACCTTCTGCGGCTCTGGAGGTGAGGTACTCAGGTTAGCACCGGGACCTGGTGCACAGATGGGCAGGTTTACATTGGCGCTGCTGGTCTGCCTGGTGGTTTCAGTGAGTTGGGGTCCTCGGATCCAGGGATTGGCGATGCTGAATGGGACTTCCTCACCCCTGAGGAAGGCCTGGATGATGGGGTGGATCTCTCCGTTGGTCTTGGTGAGTGGTTCAAACAAAGCTGCTAAGGAGGCTGGCAGGATCAGTATCTCTAGATGACGGGCTACTTGAGCTCTCTCCTGGGGACTTACGTTGTCAAGTGTAGTTGGGTTGGGGCTAAGCTCTTGTTGGTACTTATGAATACCACTCAGACGAGAGTAGGGCATGAGAATAAGATTCTCTAAAACCAGTCCCGCAGAGGTGGAGCAGGCAACGTTCGACTCTATCGAGGTGTACCTCCACACACCATAATTGACAGACCAAAGCTACCCTCTATCCCACACCCAGCACCAGAAGCACGGTGGATACTGAGCATTAGGTTTCACAATGGCTACCACTCACAATAAGTGGATGAGTTCCCCACAGGGTCAGGTCCTCAGATCCAGGAAAATACTCCCTCCAGCACCAGCACAGTGGAAGGAGCGAACATGCACTGATTGTCCAGCCCCAAAAGAATGAGTTTCTAGTGGTTGTGCCTCTACTGTTCTATACACCGGGATGCAGAGAAAGGGTGGCTGTCTCATGTATATGTGTGTGTGTGTGTGTGTTTTTCCACTGTACGAGTTTCCTGAAGGGAAATTCACAGTCCTATGCTATGTTCGACAAACTGGTTAGAAAATATTTCCCGTCTCCTGCTGTCCCTCGACAGATCTGATGTTTACTGGGTAAGGTTCTAACACTACAGGAATAATATTCTAATTGGGGAAAATGTGTTTATTTCTGTGAGGAAATATTCATGGTGGTTTGTACTACATTCTATCCACAATTTTAACAGAAGATGGCTATACTTAAACAAGTGAAGGTGACCTGTTTCCAATCTAATGGGGTAGGCAGGCAAATCAGCTATGAAAATAACTCTACTTTAACTAATGCTATGTGTGTGTCCTGAAGGGACAGAAAGTAAGTGTTTGACAACTCAAATATTGGGAGCTTCTAGAGGTTGTCTGCGAGGTGCAGAAACATCTTTGATGGCGTAGAAGGGAGTCAAGACCACTGGTTCAGCACCAGAAGTGCAATGAAGACCAGGCGAGAGCTGATGGTTCCTTTGGCACAGAGTGCGATGACGGAAGTGGACAGACTGGCATTCCAAGGGCCATGCACCGGTATTTAAACTGTCAACTGTCTCGGCTCGCCCTTGTCTGAGTGGAGGGGGGGTGATAGCGTGACATCCTCTGGGCATGTGACGTCACCAGCCAGCCGAAGTTCCAACTGCTGCATGGCTCAGCGATTCATACCAGTAGTGCCATCTCTCGGTGCACTGTAGTAGTAGGTAGTAGGTGACCTTGAAGCATCCTCTCGGTGGCTCGGCCGGTTAACAGTACAATCTCCTGACATCTGGCACATAGTACTGTCGATCAAACTCCGTTGCGGTGTGGCAAAGTGGTTTGCACTGCTGAATAGAAGTCAATTTAAATAAGTTGAAAAGACGTCACGCATCACTATAATGGTTAATAGTTTATATTTTGCAGCAGCTAGGAAGCACTGGTGCCTGTGGTAATGGAGGTAGCCACTGTGATGTTTGTTTGAGAATCTCGGGCAATAGCGTCATGTTAGAAAGTCTTGCTTGAGCCGATGTGTTGGACAGTCCTGCGGTAGCCTTGTGCAGAGAGTCTGGCATTTGCAGTTATAGTATGGAGTCTTGGGCTAGTCGTAGTCTCGGATAATCATGTAAGTTGTCATGAAGAGCTGTTCATGCCCTGGGGCAGGGGCAGTTTTACTTACTCAGTTGTCAAAGGTGATCACCTACAAGCTGTTGGTGTGGTCCGTGGTGGGCGAGCCTCAGGCTTAGACATGTGCAATAGGATCACAGACAAAAACAGTTGTGAAATGCTATGACAGCCCAAAGCACAGTATGTGGAATTGCTGCTGTGATTATAAACTTTTCAATGCACGTAGATACGGAGTATGAGGCAGTGATCACAGTGGTATGAACTGTACCTTTTTTTGTGGTTGATGTTTTACAGTGACGAGGTTGGTTGCAGAACTGTAAGTGCCGTATTGGCAATGATTTCTACCACATTATGACTTAACCAAATTAAAGAAATAAGCTAGAGACTGACGCCCTTATTTGTGGCTTTTTATTCGTTTGGACTCTGGTGGTCAGATGAGTGCCATTCGAAACTGGACACCAACGGATATTGTTTGCAAGCATGCGAGACCTGTGGGGGACGTCATCTACAAGATTCCCAGGGTGGTCGTCAGTGGAGAAGCTGAGGATTACCAGGTTTGGTAAGCACCGATCAGCTGTAAATGTGGGCCATCAACGTGGTAGCAGTGATGGACAGGGGCCTGCTGAGGAGTCTAATTGGAGTCGGCGAATTGGAGTTAGGTGAGCTAATTTTCAACTAGTGCCACAGCTGGCACTTCTCATAACATTACACCACATTACAAGATAAACACACTTTAAATATACAAAATTTTATTATTATTTTTGAATTGTAACCAGAAAAGTAAAAACTCATAATTTTTAGCATTTTACATAAAAGTTAGATTTTATTATGTAATTGTAATAATGAATTTTACTTTTTACTTCCTGTCTCCGCAGCTGAACAATATTCTAATGTTTTTAAAAATTGATCTACAGAAATATAATCTGAAAATTTCAACAGACCTGTGAAATTTACCTCACATTATTTCATAAACAAATTGAAGATAGGGCAACAAATAAAACAATTTACTACAAACTTATTTTAAACATGCTCTGTACAGAAATCTTAGCTCTACAATAGCATTAAAAATAGACTAAAATGAGCATATCACACATTAAGATTATATTCTGAACTAAAAAGTTTCAACACAAAAGGGAGTGACTCAAAAATGAGCTTTACATTTTAAATAGTGCAACTCACTCACTCTCAATAGCTTCTTCACTTCAGCAGAATGCTCTTCCTCCGAGCCTCCACTTGAAGTTTCAGACAACTCCCTCTGGTGACCTGAAGTTAAGAAATATATAATTACCATAAACATATAATAAAATGTAATAAAAAACTTATTTGTTTAGCCAGTGACCAAATGTTATATGAATAATGTTTATTGGACAGCTAATGCACGGTTGCACCATCGTGGTTTGAAACTCGATCCGAGATAGGATCTAAGATCGAAACAGAAAAATGTTGCACCATTCGAGTTCCAGAGCTGGACTGGAGATCGAGATAAAGTTCATTTTGAACCACTGAAATTGACTATTCGAAATCTCAATCCGAGATCAGCAGCCATCGTCGACAAATGTAGCTTGAAAATACGCCAACAGCTAGAACTACGTTCAATTGTTTTCTTGGGAAATTAAAATAACATTATACTCACTTGAATATTATTGAGTAAAAGTCGTACAACAATAATTCACTTAAAACTGATAAAACATTGCACATCTAGTTCTATTCATAGTGAAAAATACACCTACTTCCATGACATCATATATTACAAACCAATCGCCAAATTTTTCTCATACATAATTTTGATCTCTCACTTTTGAACCAAGATCGACGAATTGGACCTCCGGAATCATGAAATTTCTGTTGGTGCAACACTTTTACATTGGAACCAAGATCAAACTGGCTCCTGCTTCGGAACTACAATCATTCGATCTTGGATCTGGGAAGACGTTGGTGCAATCGGGCATAAGTTACTTTTCCAGGTTTAGAAACATGTGCTATACATCCTAAGAACTATACTGCCAAACATTAAAATTGCAACACCAAAAAGGATGTAAGCTATCACAACTGGGTTTATTGGACAGAATATCCATCATACACACTTGATATGATAACTCCTGCGGCTCAGTATGATGTACATGGTGAAATCAATAATGTGTGGCATCACCATAGGTGGCAATAACCACTGCTGTATGATACAGCATTGACAATAAGAGACTCTGAACGCCTGCCTGGGACATCTCCACCCATGTAGCTTCAATGTCTGTTCAAAGTTAACCCCTTGTGGCAGCAGGTGTCATGTGGCACGCCAGTCATCCTCTGACAGTGGATGTATTTTTATGAGTGAGAGACAAGGTGAATGCACAGACCAAGAAAGCAGTGTGACATGGTCGTTATCCATGAACCATCAGATGTATGGCACATGCAGTCAGACATTGTCCTGTTGGTGCAGGACTCCAGGTTGACCCTGAAACCAGTCCATTACATGTGGCAAGAGCCAGATACATTCTCGCTTCCTCATTTCCAGCCTTCTCTACCCCTCCATCACCCAGTCTTTTAGTGGGTTCATCAGATGTAACAACAGACAGACCTTTAAACCATCAATTGAAACCAGAGTTTTGTAATTTTCTGGGGGAAGTCACAGACCCGCCTGTGGCATCATTTTATTTGGAACAAATCTGTTTATCAATGAGTTTGACATGTGACGCCTTGTGGCTAGTGAGAGGAAAGTCACCACGTAAAAATGTTTTTGGGGGATGCTAGGTCAGACACACCCTGGAGACACACCCTTACTTGGCACCGGAGCACATCCGGTATATAGCACGGGCCTGGTAGCTTTGCGGCAGGGCACGAAGTCTGGTACAGTGAGTACCACTTTGCACTTTGGTGGGTTTGTGTATCCCCCAAAAGCGTGGGTTGGCAATCCCATAGAATTTGTCTTGTCAACTCAAATAGGTGGCGAATACAGGTGTGTTTACTCACTGAGGCAGATGGGTGATGTGAAGAGATCTATGGGAATCTCCCACATGGTTGTTCTCTGCAGGTGTCTTATCGCTTAAGCCCACTCCTAGGTGGGAAGTGCGCAAGTGCAGTGAGGACGGGGTTAAGTTCCTGCTGATGCCCAGAGGCAGCGTTTAACTGTTTAACCCTCTCTCAGACACCACTCCAATGAGAGTAGGGCTTGAGGGCAGAATCACTACGATCAAGTCCGCAGAAGGGAGCAGGTGAAGTGTTGTCCTATACAGGTGTACAATCACGTACTGTGTCTACCAACCGAGTGCGGTATCCCTATCCCAGAACTCGGCGCAAGAAGCGTGGTGAACACTGAGAGTCAGGTCTAACTGGCGGACAGTCCCAGAACAGGGGGTGAGTGTCTCGGGAGGACCAGTCTTCCCAACTCGGGGAATACCCATTCCGGTGCAAGGAGCGCAATGGAGAGGGTATGCACCAAGCCGACAAGCTGACTTCAGGACACCGAGTACTAAGTTTTGGGGCTCTACCGTTACGTACACCACGATGCACAGAAAGGTTGGCCATCCAGAATGTGTGTGGATACTCTACTGGTGTATGGCGGTTGTGAGTAAATCCCCTGGTCACCTGCTATCCCTCAGACGGGCCTGATGTCTACTGGGAGAGGTATTACACTACGGGAAAGATACCCTTGAGTTGGCTAAGTATCTGTTTATCTCAGTGAAGGAAATAAACAGGGTGGTGTCGCACTACCTCATAACTTCAGCAGAAGCTTACAAAAGCTGACCTACAATGAGAAAGTTGAAGGCAACCTGTTCCTAGGCTAACAACGGACAGGTAGACGAGCATTATGATACTAACTTAAACTGGACTACTCTAGTATGTTGTCCTGAAGGGGCCGGCAAGTGTCTCATGTTTAATGACGTAGATGGTGGTAGGAGTCTTCTGCAACTGAATGTGGTGGAGACAAGGTAGTAGGAGATGATCCTCGGCACAAGGCGTGTGGTGAGAACCAGGGAGCTGATGGTTCCTTCGGCATGAGCGTACGGTGAAAGATCAGGTCAGACTGGTATTACAAGGGCAGCGGACTACTATTTATACTCTGGCCGGCGCACCCTGGCTGGAGTTGAAGAGAGGGTAGACGTGGCATAGACCCTCTTGGCGTGTGACGTCAGTGATTGGTGCTGGATCCAGGTTCATGTCTCGGCGATTGTACTAGTAAGGCCATCTGGTGGCACATTGACTTGGATGATCTTGATGCGTAACTTCGGTGACTCGGCAATTGTATAATAACATCTGGCATGGAGCATCCATCCTTTGCCTTGGGTTAAGCAGTAAAATTCCTGATGTATCATGATGCATGGCAACAATCAAACTTCGTAGAATCGAGCGGCAAAGGCATACGCACTGATGAGTTGAAATAGATTGTTCATTGTTGAAGAGATGTAATGCGTCAAGTTAATATTAGTTTACATACCCTCAAATTTTTACACAAAAGACCACCAGACGTAGAATTTGCGCTCAGAAAAAATACACCCCACGTTCTACGTTAGCTTTTTTTTTTTAAGTGACTGGGAACAAAGGTCGCAGATACCTTACTGTCGTGTTATTTTATTCAGAAGCCCTCTGTTTATTAATATATGTAAATTAATGCCTCATTGAAATATTGCCTGGTTTTACTGCAAGAAGCAATCAAAACTTCAATTTGAGCTGACAAAAAGTATGCAGCATCCGTTACAGGTTTTTGCATATCCTTTGACAAGTGATGTTGCAGGTACTCTTCTGTTGTATCATTTTGTTCAGAAGACTACTGAACTAATTTAATACCCCAAACAAACACAAAGTTCCTTTAATGCCAGAGACAACTGAACATGGACTTACAATGCTTGGTATATCCTTGCGCTGCTCAAGGGGAATCCTCTCGCACATTTTTTTTTCCACGAGATGTCTACCTACTAAAATAAATTTATACCAAATTTTACAAAATGTGTTATTTTCATGCTAGAGACAACTGAACATGGACTTCATGCAAAAAAAAAGGCAAATTTTGATGTATAGGGTTTGGACATGGATCAAAATCAGCCCAAAATTTCCTCAAATATTTATAGCAAACTTATTTCCATAACAAAATTATGAAAACCATGAGGGGGGTTTTAGAAAGTTCTACTTTATTAGTGTCATTTGGTATGACTTTTATATAACTTAGGACAAATTTTGATGTACAGGGTTTGGGCGTGGATCAAAATCAGCCCAAAATTTCCTAAAATATTTATAGCAAACTTATTTCCATAACAAAATTATGGAAACCATGAGGGGGGTTTTAGAAAGTTCTACTTTATTAGTGTCATTTGGTATGACTTTTGTATAACTTAGTGTGTTTTAAGAGAGAAGAATATGTCATGCTCTCTCTAATATTTCTGTTACCACTGAAGTGCATTTAAATTTCAATAATTCTGGTATAACATTCCACTTTAACTCGTTTTATTTTTATAGAGCATACAAAAGTAACAGACTAAAACAGAACACAATGCTAAAAAAAACAACTTGCTGATTATACTTTAACTTACCTTTGATCTTCGGACCTGCAAACCTCAGCAGTGAGCCTGAGGTGGGAGAGTCTGCATGCTCAACCAACCCAACACCTTTTCCTTTACCAACATGCAGCAGGTGCTTGGCCGGACTGTGTCGCGAGTGTGTGCTGCTGCTGTCTCCATTTGGACTATTCCAACATCAAACATAAGCAGATTACCTACAGAACAAGCAGGAATAGTAATACCACTTGACAAAACAGATGTCTCCCTCACCTCGAGATTATTTCAATATCGGACGATGTTGTTGTTTCTAGTTCATCGCCTGATGTATGTTCACTAGTCTGCTCCGATTCCACCTTCAGCATATCTGACCGGCTGAGAAAGAAAAACACAAAAATAAGCAATGCAACAGTTTCTATAAATATGATGATACTGGGCACCATTCTCATACAGATTAGCAAATACTTTTCACGAACTTCAGGAACACATAAATGCTAAAACATTTTAATGAACCATAAATGTTTTTATTGAATAATGTTAAAGTAATATAATAAATGCCAATGTTAATTTCTATTGTCATTTATTAACATCTCAAGTATATCCTTTGTCAATAAACACAGTATTGTATAGCAGATGGGTGAATGTGTAGTATGCATGGCTAATTACTGTACATACAGTATCTGTAATATTAAAGAAACTCCCTACACACTGATTTGCTCCACATCACTCAATTATTAACTGACATACTGACCAACATAGCGGTATATGAAATGTGAGTTCTACACTAAATACAATCCACAGGTCCTATGCAAAAGTAAGTAGAAAGATTAAAATCTACATCATGATGACATTATTACTTCCATTACAAAATTGTAATACTTACAGATGTTGTTTTAAATAATAAGAAATATATGTATAAATATCAAGACTTTTCCCCACAATAAGAGAAAATAAACTGCTGTTCTTACAGTAATTTGTATTACTGGTAGATGAGTATTGCAAGGTGACAATACTCATTTACCTTAAAATGTATTGACTTTAACCTATTATAAAGTATTAGTTTTGCGTTAACAAATGATCAAGAAACACATTACACAAATTTAATGATCATTCAATAAACCTGATATGTGGACATAAATGGGTGTAGCATTATGTCATTAAGGGCTGTTCACGATTAAGTGAGCACTTTTAAAATCAACCTTAGCAAAAAGTCACTGGTCCTGCTTGCATATATTTTAACGTACACACTGAGTGACATTCGCCCAGAATAATTGGTAACGATGGAGGGAAGTAGTTCCATATCTTAACGTAGAATAAAAAGTGTTAGATAACCATTTGTGATACCTTAAATTATTTATTTCCCATTCTGCTTTTTTAATGCATATAAGTGTAAAAAATGAGCAGATTTTTAAAATACTTACTTTCCTAATAATTTTACAATTTCACTTGACTGAGGAATGAATAAAGTAATGAGGCCAATGGCAATGCTAATTTTACATAAGAAGTAAGACTACACAATGAGCATACAATCAGATCTTAAGAAGGTCTTTCAAAAGTGCTCATTTTACTGTCTATACTTTCTTTTGATATATTGGAAGACCCTTTGGGTAGGGTTAAGGGGGTGATGTGAAACATTATGCCAGAAAATCACATCACAGATTAGATGGTAGTCATGATTTTGCTCAGCAGTACCTCAGAATAAATAATGACAGGATGAAGACATGGTATGACAGGAGAGTGTTAGGTGATGTATTTTAAGAACAACTGATGTCCCTGTACAACCCACATAGGGGGAAAGAACACTGCCAGAAGCTACAGAAATGTTGAGAAGGCCCTTGCAGCAGGATTCTGAATAAGATCAATGATGTGGTCTTTCAGATTTGTTCTAAAGCTCTGGGACGAAGCCTGACGTCCAAATCAATAGACTGGCTATCTAGGAAGGTACAGAAGTTGCACATACTGTTCGGGACAAACATAATTGAGGAGGGGGCAGTGTTACATGTTGCCAATCTGCATTGCTTCCCCTTGCCCCGTCCCGCAAGAGCATATGAAGGACAATATGTCAAGGGTATTTATGGTAACCCACATATTGTGTGGATATTTACAAAGGGGTACCATTGTGCATGCCCGATAAGGCTGTGAGGACTCGTGCTACCATCCTTGAGCAGGCTGAATTTCTGGGGTTATCATTGTAAGGATGTTCTGGTTATTGCCATAGTCTCTCTCAGAGAGACTCGGTGCGGGAACCTTCTGGATCGGACAAGCTTATTTATTTAAGCCACAATGGGATGATAAGTTAACAGTCTAGAGTTTGGAGCACTGTACAACCATAAGCACCAGGTATGCGAAGACAGCAACGCAAAGTGCGACGACAGTGAACAGCAAGAGTGAAGTCTGCAGATTGCAAGCATCGGTATCGGTACAGCAGATTGTGAGATTGATGGGTGGGACTATTGAACTGGATGCATGACTGACAGACATTTGGAATTATGTCAATAGACAGTGGGATTGTAATTGTGTAAATAATAAGTGTGAATTAAATGACTGTAACCAACATCAAGACAGTGATAAGGACTTTAATTAGAATTGAGATTGACATTAAATATTGTTTTTCTGTACTGATTTCTATTGGTTTGTTGCATTCATATAACCACAACATACCACTACCAACTATAGAATACTTACTACTCGTTTCTTTAAGGATCCCCTAGCTAAGCAGCCATAACAAACATGGGTTTTGTGATGGTGAAACACTTGGTCTTTCTTAGGGACCACTTAAACTTAAGGGGGCCACGGTGGCTGAGCGATTAGCACGCTCGCCTCCTGCCAAGGTGAACCAGGCTCAATCCCTGGCTGGGTCACCGGATTTTCGTATGTGGGAATTGTGCCGGATGATGCCGTTGGTCTACTGATTTTCTCGGGGATCTCCCATTTCCCCCGCCCCTTCATTCCAGCGCCACTCCATATTCACTTCAATCACCCTCATCGGCTCTCAAGACCTTGCTATTAAGAGCAGCCCAAATCTCTTCACTCCCTCACTTAAACTTAAGTGTCCCCTCTTGCTGGGGACTAGTTTATTCCTTGTTGTTGCAACCAGACATTGGCCTCTCAGCTTGTCTTCACTTCAGCTGAGCTGTCATAAAGATCATCATTAATTTTTGTTGGTTACCTGCACTTCGAACACGACGTATACACACGTTTTCTGTAAACACACAAGTTTAGTCATTCCTTCTCTGATGATGCCATCCACTTAGATGCCCCTACACTGCCACATCAGAGAAAGAATGGGTCAACTCTAACCATTTGAGGCAGCACAGTGCCTGGCTTCCAATCTACGAACTGAGAGACTCAGATGCCATCCCACTGTATGAAAAGCATCTTCAACTTAATGAAGAAAATGGGGGGTAGGGAAGGGGCCAGAAGTGTTTTCATCTAGAGTTAAGGGGGAACAGGGAAGTGCTGAGAGAGAATGTGTGAAAACTGAAAAACGGCAATCCAAATTTTTCTCTCTACCTACAAAATTTTGCAGCTTTGCCTCTCACTGGAAGCTGTGTTATATAAATATCAAATTGGGGGGTCTATTTTCAACTTGCTTCAATGATTACATAAAGAACAAGTTCTAGGAATGATTCCGCATGTATTGTTTGTTCACATTCATGGTTTGTTTTATTTGGTCCCTCAAAAAACAATCCATACAGGTTCTCCAATATGGCCATTATTTTTAAAATAAATGCCTGGACCTCTTAAAACGTATCCGTTTACGTTGTCTACCGCAGTACAATACTACATATTTGCCAAATTTGGTAGTAATCTGTGAATTGTTTTCTTGAGATATTACATAAAAACTTTATACTTCATGTATTGCTATCTTACAAAATTGTGTACAAAAGAGACTTTGTGTACACAAATTTGATGGCTTTAATAAATACTGCCAGCATAAGTTGAATTTTATTGAGTGGTTTCAAAGATGTAGCATACTAACCTAAAATGTCTGTCTCACCACCATTTTTACAATCAGTGTATTATCCATATAAATTGCATATTTTACATGGCCTACCTTTGAAATACTTATTTTCTGAATTTGGAGAAAATAAGTCGTTTTTGAGACCTAATGTAAAAGCTTTATTTTTTTTATATGCGATTGTTCAAAATGGGGCACCAACAACAATATCCTTCTTTGAATTCAATGCTTACATGATGCACGATCAACATACATACAACATACACAAAATCTGGTTTAAATCAGTTCAATGATTCCAGAGATATGACATAGCACCTAAAATTTTTATGACTGGCATTTTGAAAATAAAGACCTGGAGTGGTCTAAAACTATTAAAGTTAGATGTCAGTGCTAAGTACTGGATAGGTATCAGGTTTGGTAAAATTTGGTTCATGCAATCAAAAGTTTTTATACACACCTACACAGGATAAGAAGAGTAGGAAAGAGAGAGGAAGAAAAAGCGAGGAAGAGGGAGAAAAATATAGTACAAGAGACAGAAATAAAGAGAAATAGAGGAGAAGAGAGAAAGACAAAGGAGGGGAGAGTCACACAAACACAGGAAAATGATCTCATTTGCCTATATTCCCTTCGGAAAGCAGGCTAGAAAATAATAGTGAGAATATGAAGCGATTGTTAAACCACAAAGATACTTACAATACTTACATCACAGTAACATGAAAGAGCACATTTAAAAACTGTTGGAAAAATTTGTGGGTGGAAGAAATTCTTTATCACAGTCCTCTAATAATTCACCAACTTTTTTAAATTTAATACCCAAATATTATACATTTCCCTTGTTAGATATTGTCCTGCATTTCCAAAATATATTCTCTCTTTTCAAACTAAAAGAAATTAATTGCATTAAGGATTTATTTCAGACTTACCACAGATATATTTTAATTAACATACCTTTCTGAAGAAATGGGTGACTGATCTCCGGCTGGGAACAAGTGATGGTCTTGCCTGATGTCTTTTAAATCTTCATCTCCAATTGCATCTGCCAGCATTGTTTTCACATACAGTGAACTTGTCTGCTTCACGTCTTCACCCACAAGAGATGTGACTTCCTCATCTGAACTGCTACCAAGGATTGTGCCTTCACCACTACTGTCTGTTGCCGTTCTCATCCTGGGGGTGTACGCTACACTGCCACTCACACTTTCACTTGCTTCATTTTTCTTGAAACGTGGCTGAGAAACTTTTGCTGTTTTCAAGCCGTAACTCACAGACATGTCCTGACCAAGCGGTAGTTGCAACCCAGTCCTACTACCAGTGTGTGTTTTCACAGGCTCTTCCACTATCACACTGCTCTGCACCTCAGTGGACAGCACAACATTTTCGTGATACGAGGAGTCTAGAGTATTTAAATTGTGCTGTGAGCATCTAGGAGTGGAACTAGCATCTGTTTTTGAGCTCAACGAACTGGAGTACATGGAGCTCTCCGTGCTCAACGAATCCATAGGTGCCGAAAATGGTTTGTGGAGAGGAGATTTGGAAATATCTCCAGAAAATAGCAACGGTGAAGGCTCCAAAATGGTGGTGGTTACTGTAGCGGTGCTCTCGGACGCTGAAGTGTAACTGTCGTCTGCTACGCTCGCATCTTCCTCATCTTCTTCTTCCTCTGGGATAACTTCCACACTGTCTGGAGAAATTTTATCAATTTCACTGCTGCTGACTTCTTTCACAGCATCACATCTGGTTAACATAAAACTGAGCTTATTATAACAATAATAATGACACATATTGCGCATCTAAGAAAGGAAATTTACTCAAAATTTTCCATTTGGTTTATTTTCATCATAACACTTATATAGTCCTCAATAGTAACTAAGTGACCTTAGCCTTTATAGGTTAAGTGGTGGAAGATAAATTTTTGTGTTAAAAAAAATACTACTCAGTCACTGTCTAACTCTCTTCCTCGACCACGTACTGTTTATGACCGTGTTCCGTTTCTCAACACATGTAGCATGCGATAAAGTGTATAGTGCCATACTTTTTAAAGTACACTAGAAAGTAGATTATCCAAACATCGGTTATACGGACAAGTTATCTGGACTTGTTTTAAAAATAAAGAGAATAGAAAAAACACGAAAGTCTCTTGTCACAGTGTTTCGCTTACCCGCGGAGGAGAGAGAAGCACATGTGTCGGCTTTTTTGACGTGCCCTTTCAAGTGTTCACAGTAACACGTCCGGGAGGGGGTGGTGACTTGTTAACTGATTTAATTTTTTTATTTTATGTACAGTTTCTGTTTTGGATAAGCTAACTATGTTCTGACACAACTTTCTCTCACGGGAATTAAGCAGAAGTAATTCCGAGAGTTGGGGAGGCTGAATACCCTCCTGGGATATGGTCATTCAAGGTACCTCTTGTGAAGGAAAAATTATGATACGACGGTTTTCCTGGCTGGGTCACGGATCCTCCCACATTGGAAGGTGGCAATTTGGGCCCTATGGGCTGGGTGACATTGACACGAGGAGGGGATCCAAACCCTAGAGTGAGTTTAATCAAATAGGTCTCCCATCCCGGGAGTTTGGTTATGCTCACTATAAAGGCTGTCCAAAATATTTATCACACCAGCTGTCATGGGATGGAGTGGGGGGCGGATTTAGGCAGAGTCGGAGGACTCCTGCAAATGGCGTCCTCTATAGGGAGCCGGTCTAGTGGGGATACGTGAGGGCACAAAATCAGTCGAGGGGACTGCTATGTGGCATCAGCTACGGGGGGATATAGATTGTGATCACTTTACTGCAGCGGTGTGTACCTTGTACGTGGGGACAACAGGTCCCGGATTCCGTGGGGGCAGAAGGGGTTGTAATAACTTGGCAATAGGTGGATCTGACTTATAATTATCCCAATAATAAATCGTATGGTGGGGCCAGTCTAATCCCAAAATGTTGTTCCCACCTTGCAGTATTGCCTCACTTCCAAAAGGTGCGGTTCCGTCTAAATAAATTCCTCGCTCAAATAATGGTTCAGGAGTGACAGCAGGAATGGTATTATAATGGGCAACTTCACTAGTCCAAGTATTATTTGCTAATAGGATGCCTAATTCTCTTTGCCTTGCTCAGTGAGCTAATCTCCTGAGATTACTTCTAAATCCTTTGGTCTTGTAAGGCATCTCTCTAATGAACTTAAAAGCACCAGGATATATTCCAGTTCCACCGGGCAGATTCCTCCTCTGCTCCAGCCTTATGCAGACTGCGACATTAGGCAAGGATATGAAACCAGCCTCTGGACCTGGCGTTAAATCCTGCTGAAGGGCGGAGGGTCTCAGGGTGTTCCTGGAATAGTCTGGCCTTATTCAGGATATAGCTATCCAGAAAACTCCACCCAGTTCCTCCCTTTCAGGACTAATAACTGGAGGTGCGTTCACACTAGGGACCTGCGAGTACTTGAAATTCGAGTTTCAAGAAGAGTTTTTTTGTAATACTGGAACTCGGGCTCAACAAATACTGAAACTCGTAATCTGAACATGTGACATTAAATACTCTCATAATTACTGTATTTACCCCTGAAAGGCGAGGTTTTTTGACAGAAAAGGAATAGAAAAAATGAGGGGTTCTCTACAATTCCGGAATCGACAAATTCAAAACCTAGGCGATACTGACACAGGCTTTTCATGTTTAAATACAGTGTGACCAATGGTTATACCCATTTTTGTAGTGCTGAGACTGTACCCTGTCAACTTTGACAAGGGTCCCTTATCTGATGTCACCCTGCCATAAAGAGGAAGCCCCCAGCTGTAAAGAGGAAGCACTTTGCTGGGAAGCAAAATGGTTCAAGTCACAAATAGGTATATAACGCCCATAAAAGTTTTACAGTTTAAGAAAAATGCTGCTACCATACAGCCAGGTTACACACACTTATTTCATTGTGAATAGCTTTTCTTTAAAAGTAAATTAATATATCATATTATTCATATAATAGCATTTTTTCTTGAAGGGTTTGTCATAAATTCATGCAAAAATACTTCAACCAAAATAATTTTTTTAGCTCTTCACAGAGGTAGTCTTGAATTCAGGTTTAAATATTTTCCCACAAAAAATTTTTTTTTTGGAAGGTGTCTTAGATTCAAGGTCATCTTCCTTTCGGGTAAATACTGTAATTAATTTTTAATATTTTGTGTTTATTTTGGTAAAAAACACCTTTCTCAGTTTCCATTTTCTATTTGCTTAGTAAAATAATAATGTTTAGGAGACCACCCAATAGCAAGCAATAAAGTACTGTAAAAAAAGTTTTCCTAAAAAGATTCTTTAGTCTCCACTAGAAATATAATTTGCAATCACAATCTGATATTTTACTCACTATATCAAAGTCAACACCATTCTTCTTCATTTTAAATATATAATTCCAAAAATATAATGTTGTACACAGTTGAGCCGGTAACCTAAAATTCGGAGAACTAGTAATCAGTCTTAATTGTACGCAATGTTCAGATAAGCACGTCAGCGACCACGTCTTAATACTGATTTTTAAAGAACGTATTTGAGCGGATTTGTGCTTCCACATTATATTCTTTAATTTATTGACTGCCGCTATTTGTACTTTGTGGACACGATCGTGCATTGCCATGTTTACCTAAATAGTTTGTAGTTTATTCAATGTGGATAGGTCGATATATAAATAGTCTACATCAAACAATAATAGTTCGTAGTCATGGTTGCAGCTCGAAAATAATGAAACGTGTTTGTCAGCCTTCACATAATCTTACCTATTTTAAGCATACTTAAATTAATGAGATGGGCAACTTAATATTATTTCAACCACATCCTATACTCCAAAAATGTCTTGTTAACCCACCAACTGCAACTATAACCTAGTTTGTTCACAACCGACATTGATTTGTCGATTACGACGACTAACCGATTACAGCATCACATCGCAGGCAATGATCAAATACTAATAATGTACGGCAATGGCACATTAAAAAGTGTACTGTAAAATAGTGTGTGCTTGAAGAAATGTACTAAGATGTTGACAGAGACATTTGGCTCAAAGTTGCGAGTTTTTCTAAAAACTCGATTCAAACTCAACTTGCCTGGAAAAACTATAACTCACAGGTGTCTAGTTTACGGTCCTTTTAAAACTAGTAAACGCCCCCAATCCCAGGCAGCAGCTGGTGTCTCCCAGATTCGTCCTTATTCAGGCTGGGATCAAGATCGTAGCTGGAACAATGGCCTGGTAATTTTGAGGGTTCGACTCCCTGGTAGGTCAGATGGTCTCAATCTTAGGACCCCTTGGCCTTGTGCAAGCCGACGGAAATCAAAGGATATTAGGCTCACCCACACTAGTCAGCGAGCGAAATAGTTAAAGCCCTACAACTGCTGAATAATTAATTAATTAAAAAAATTAATTGCTCTGAGAACAAGGTAAAGGAAGGTATGCACAAGTTTAAATAATTCACGCATTTAATAAATACACTTGGAAAACACAGAGATGCATAGCTCAGAATATTACAATAATTAATAATCATATTAATTATTTGACAGGCGAAGGCTACTTGCATAAAAATGTGTGTAGCAAAGCATGTTAAGTAGTAGATGGGAGAGCTAAATGCCTAGCAGTCCAGAAAGGAACGTCGTCATGACCAGCTACCATGGATACGAGGGGAAATGCTTTCCGGGTAGGGATTCAGGTGTGGACATAGATACCTCTGGCTGATAGTGTGAAGATGTCTGCTTACAGTGACTGATGTAATGTTCTGTGAAGTCGTTGGAGACTGTACTTTGACACTTGGAGTCTAGCAGCGTATGCTCACTTAGAAAGCTCAAGTTGTTGCGGACTGTGAGAGTCTGAGCAATGCGGCTTACTTACTCCCGGAGACTACTCTATTACTGCCGGTGCAAGTGGCCTAGTGGTCAGAGTCCTAGAGTGTTCAGAAGACAGGATCTGCACCACTTACCCCTGACTCAGTCCTATTTAGCCTTACTTAGCATTGCTGGTGCCCTCTGCCTTATTCAGGCTGGAGGGCCGGCGAACACTGCCTTTTGTGAATCTCGCACCTCCTTATATACCAAAATCTCAGCTTGTGGGCTGTCAGAGGGATGCAGGCAGTGCTAACCTCTCTTCACGGGGGTTGGTTTATTCTGACTTCAGCATGGCAACGCCCTTTTATTATCTCCCTGTTGGAGGCTATTATGTTTTATCACCTCTGCACGAGGCTCTGGAGGCTGCAGAGTCCTTGATGCAATCTTGCATCATCCCTTGGAACTCGCATCTTTGGCAGACTGATGTAGATGGTTCCGTCAGAAAATAAAATCTCAAGAGGGAAATATTGGCAGCCACATGGCGGCTTCGATACAGTACAATTTCTTCCTTCATGTCCCGTGTCTGTAATCACTCACTAGGCTGGGAGTGATCCTGTAGGCACAACATTAATTCACCTGTTGTAATATAACTTCCCACGAGCGTAACAACTCTTGAGATGGGGTGAACTCTTAAAGTAGAGTGCGCATCTCAGATGTGTAGGAATGCGCCATGCATCAGCTCTATGCATGTGTAATAAATTTTACATTGTCTGAAAATGATTTTTGACAAATTCTTTTAATCTTTATTTTCCACATATTTTTGTTATCTGGATTTTCGATTACCCAAATTAACTTTGGTCCCTATTAGTTCGGATAATCAACTTTCTACTCTATTACTGTATTGGCTACATAAAAAAAAATACACAACAGCTGATTATAGCTGTGTGTTAATTTCATCTCATTTATTTGTATTTGTAGAAGATACTAATAATATATTCTCTACAACAAACACAAGTGGCCAGCACAACAGCTACATTACTAATGCTTGAGAAAGCTTTACGATTGAACTACCTACATCATTGAAATTTTGTCAGCATACATCTGCAGTAATTTATAACTCCCTATATACATTTTGCAAAACTAAATCCACACAAATTATTTTCACACCATCTATCAGTACAACAGAAGCAGCGGTGAGTGGTAATATCAGATACAGATAGATATAAATACTGAGTTTACTGGCAAGACTATGAACTACAAATTCCTGCAAAGTATTTTTACATGAAGAGCCCAACCATCTGAAACACATGCACCAATTTTCACATTTTGGGTTAAGAAAACATTGTTAATTGGTGTGTTTAGAGCACAAGTAGACCAAGTCTATCTTTTCTAATCACTCAAAATGTAAATAATTCAGGCCAAAATTTAAATATGGTCAGTACTTGTGCTAAATACAACTATATGTGGAGACAAAATTATACACCATTCTGCAGAATATGATATACATAATCAATTTAAAAGCTTGCGTTTCTTGTTAAATTTAATTTATGGACTTTATACATATATAGTTGTGCACTAAACACTCCAATTAAAAACAAAATAAACCATACTCATCAGATGCGCTGATTTTTACTTCAACATGCAATAAGTTTTGAGGATATGGAGGTTCATCTGGAGAGACGTAGGGAGAAGATGTAGTCCTCGAGGTTCTACCACTGGCATCATCACCCAATACTTCAACAGAGCTCAGTGTGTCAGTGATCACTTCAACAGAATCAGGGGAACTGGCAATCATGGATAGCCTCAGCCCAGCTATGGATGATGAAGCAGATATAGCTGGGCTCGTGACTGGCATGTCAGAGTCTGGCGACGTTGTGAAGCCACTACCACACTCACTACTGGCAGAACCTAACACTTCCACACTTTCCGATGATTTCTTGTCACTCTCTGATGAAATAATGGATAACCTATTGTACTTATAATTATTTGATGAAGGAACTTCTCTTCTCCTAGACACTTCAACCAAAATATTTCTGTCACTGTTTTTCACTGGAACTTCTTCCGCGCTTTGACACATACCAAAATCTTTGTAGTCCATGTGTACAACTCCTTCAACGTCTACAGTCTTGTCTTCCTCTGTCTCACAACTTGATAATCGTGAGCGCACATCGCTTTCACCATCTTCACTTTCAACAACCAACTTGCTTCTACTGAAACCTTCTTCCACACCAAGCTCACTAGGATCATCACAGAGACTAACATCTTCATGATCTACAGTCTTCACTACATCACCACATTCCAGAGCACACTTTCTCTCTGAAACTTTTATTTTTTTTGAAGATGACACATAATTGGTCAATGATGAGGTTCTAGAAAGGGAAGCTTTTCTCGGCTGTGAAGTAATTTCATTCCTTTCGTCATTGTCGTCACCAGTCGCAAAATCTTCATCACCTATAAAAAACACAGTGTTTCATTTTATATATCTGGTACAATTGTTTTTAAAGTAAACAATATGGCTATCTATAATGCTGTTCAAAAGAATATGCATACATGCATAAAAAAAATATATATATATATATATATATATATATATATATATATATATATATATATATATAATAATAATTACTACATGCTAAAAGCAGAGCCAATTATGCTACTGTAAATTTCTGCACAATCATCATTTATGGCTGGTACTTGGTACACATTTCGTTAAGCTGCAAATCCATTATTTGTGTGGAGTTTCCTCAACTTGCTTCAAACCTTCCACACTGATTCTGTAATCTGTAATGATCTACCTCTTCCCCACTGTTATTACCACTAGTTCAACAAAATGCTATGTACACTGAATGGAATCAGCATTACAATACTATGAATAAAACATACAATGCCATTTTCATACAAAATCTAAAATCCTCACAGCTAGCAAATAACTACAAATGGCAAACACCATGGACCTAGCAAAGTCGTAGAATTTCAAACCGGTGACTTGATTAGATTCCATTCACAATCAGGATAAAATATTAATCAATTAGCATAAAACTATCAGGTCATGTATCATGAATCATATTTTAAACAGCAAACACTCTCTCCATCACCTTTCTCATGACATAAATCCAGGACCACTGACTGGAAAAAAAAAAAAAAAACGTAAACGCATGCTTTAATTATAATTATGTACAATTTTCACTAGCTGAGAAGTTATATTGTAACAAAATACATAGAAAAGAACAAAAATCAGAACGATACATGATCATACAAGATTGAGGAGTAAGTAGGTCATGATGTGTGCAGGATAAATTATATTTCCCTCCTGAAGCCCTGGGATAGACAACAATGAATTATGTATTAGCTCGTAGGGGAGTTTCTATACGTAATGTGTGTGAGAGGTTTTTGAATATTTGATTACCAAAATGACAAATGTTTGATTTGTGTGTGTGTAATATATTGACAAGGAATGAGTAGTACATTCTTCAGAGTCGTCTCTTTGACACTGCAAACTTTCTTCTTTCTTACCCTTGTTGGCTTCGCCCTCCAGGAACTCTGTTGAGTTTAGATTAATATTTTCACACATACACAATACACTTTCAACACTACTGAAAGGGAAAACTCGTTGCGGCAGACATATTTTATTAAAATCAAGATTACAGGCATCTTTTTAAAATATACCAATTTTTATGAAAATAATCAATTAAGTGTGCTGATAAACCTTTGTATTTGAGGTTAGGTTATGCGGGAACTATTTCAGCTTAATTGCAAATAGGAGTTTAGATAGCTTTGAGATACCACCATCCTTATAATATTTATTACAAAAAAAATAGTATAAAAGCAATTATAGCAGCATAGCTCTCCAGAGTTTTACATAATAAAATTAATTCTTAGTGTCAAAGAGCAGTTCTCCTGACGTAATGTAAAGTATGTACAAATTTTCTAGACACTCAATGAAATTATTAAGGGTACGTTAACTGTTCTCACTCCTCGAAAACTTGAAAAAGGAAAACTCCTTACTTGTGTTAATTCTCAGTTGAAACTAAAATATTTTGAAATATCTCGGGATTCTCAAATTATATGCTCCAACAACCAACTCAGTCTTAACAGCATGGACCTCTAGTTACCACCCTACTTAGATGTATTTATGATCAAATTTTTCTTTCAAATTCATTAAAATTGGAGTTTGCACCTCTGTGTACCAACACATGACACCGATTAACTTTGATGGGTGCCTCAAACTCTAATATAAGACTGACATCACCTGTATGCCGTACGGGTCTCAAAACTCCGACATGATGCCGGCGTTTCGTTGATCGGTGTCCTATGGTCAACTGGAACCACTAAAATATTCTATCCCTATTTTGAGGCTCAGCACTCTTCTTGCTTGGTTGGCTTCAAACTCTAAACTTCAACCTCTGGGACTGAAACTAAAACCTAACATTACGCTGGTGCTGGAGATTTTTAAATCAAAATCACAGCGTAATTCAGGCCTACCGCTTGTTCAAAAAGTCCCTCCCAGAAGTCACTGACTTCCGGCAACTATCTATCCAATTATCCTAACATGGAGACTACTTCCGGTAGAAATAAAACAACAAAAATATTAAATACAATTAAAATAATAAAGAGAAAGAAATAATTAAAATTAAAAATGAAGAAATAAATACTGAAAAATAAAAATAACATATAAATTTAATATTTAAGGTATTTAGGTTAAAATATACCATATCTCAGAATACTATTGAAAATAGTATAGACTTAATAAAATAAAATGGATGTGTGGTTTACAATATTATTATTACATCATTTTAACTTGACTGAAAATTAAGTGTGAGGGGTTGAAAAATTAATATTCACTGAAAAATGTAAAATAATATGATAATGTCCAAAACACATATGACAAATAAATATGCATAAAATTAAACATAATGACCTTGCTTTAGTGAACCACTATAACCTAATTGTGGTTAGTGAAAGATTTAAGACTTGTGGGCCAGTAGATGGTTATTTTGTAAGAAATAATTATTGCGATACCGAGTGGTTATTTTCATGTGATTTAAAGATAAATGTACAATAAATTGCCAGTGTATTAATGTATGATACTAGTGTTTGAAAGGGTAGCAGTGCCAGGAAGAAGCAAAGGTGTGGTAAAGAAGAACAAGGAACATGTAGGTAAAGGGGTAGAGTGTTTCTATATGAATCAATATTGTCTATCACAATGCATAGGATTGTTCATGATCATGTGAGGATGTTTGAGTAGTTAGGAGGTGAAAGGAAAAAATAAAGAGGGATGAAGCAAGTACAGCAGTACAAGGAAGGTTTTAAAAAGAAAAAAGTAAAGTTACAACAACAACTAACAACCTGTGTATTTTAATCTGTACTTATCAGTGCTGAATGGCTTGCAACTTCTTGTAAACTTAGTTACAATTACTTTTTAATTTTTGTACAGCTTTGATTTAATACAAAAGTGGTAATTTCAGGAAATTTATATGTTATAATCAAAATGTAACTCCAGTTGTTTTATTTAAACTATATTAGCAGTAGTATGATTTACTAGCCTAATGAATTTTGGAGGAAGTATCATTAAGGAAACCATTCTAATACATTCCTTTATCTCATGGTTAAATATTGAACAACAAAATGTAAATGTAAAGTTATACATGATACAGAATGTCAATGAAAGAAAAGTAAATAGTTTTAAATTACTAAACAAGAACAAAAATTTGTACCGTTAAATGCTTTATGTGAAAATGATGAGAAGGGGGGGAGCAGGACTTGGGGGGGATTGATAGTGCCTCATGGGGAAAGGGGTTAGTTTTGGTTGCCAAACCCGTCTCCCAACCACTTCCGGGGCGAGGGTTTTTTTCTTACTATTAATGTATTACTAATCAAGAACAAGATTTTGCCCCATTCAACACTTTACACGAAAACTATGAAGAGAGGGGAACAGAACTAGGGGGGGTTGATAGTGCCCCATGGGGAAAGGAATAAGTTATAGTTGCCGACTTCCAGGGGAGGAGTTTTTTCTTACTATTAATCAAGAACGAAAGTTTGCCACATTAAACACTAAAAGGGGGGGGGGATAAGCCTAGAGGGTACGATAGTGCCCCATGGGGTAAGGGGTCAGTTATGGTTGCCACCCCCTCCTCCTCACTTCCAGGGGAGAGGGGTTTTTGTATCACACAATTAAGGCTTGTGTTTACCAAGACACTGTTTTTGAGGAACTGCTGTGGACAAACCAAAAGGAGGGGGGAAGCAAACCCCTCTACACCTGTCTCCCCTCCTTCCTCTTTGCAAACCCACCCTAAAATGTCCTCCTCCTCCCCTGGGAGTAGATAGCCAGCCAAGAGAGGTACGTTTTGCATTTTCCAAAAATTCTGTATGGACCCATTTTCATATATTTCACTCGCGGTTTCGCAGGAGGCTGTTTTTGTTTACTCCACCCTCACAAGGTTAGGCTCTTCGAACCTACCACCCCCTCCTCCCATCGTTTTTTGCCTTAGCAGAGTGCTTTATAGATAATTTTTTATTGCTTTTTGTTGGAATTTATTTTCCTTACTTTTTAAGCTTTCTATCCCTCCTGAAACAGGTTAGGCCCTTCGCAGGAGGTTAGAGCCTTTGAACCTACCACCCCCCCCCCTCAAAATTTCCCCCCTTTTTTGCCTCCGGAAAGTGCCATATTGCTTATTTTTTACCGTACTTTGTTGGAATTCGGTACTTTCCTTTCTTTTTAAGCCATATACACCCCCTCCCCCTAAAACAGGTTAGGCCCTATCGGTAACTACCCCTGCAATAAGTGCATACCATAATTATGGCACAAAGTCATCTTGATCAATTTTTGCATATCATAATTATGGTACAGTATATGGTATTTCATAAGATGTCAAAGATTGTACCATAATTAGATCTGCACCTCCGCAGCCTCCAATAAGCTATTGTATGTTCATGTCAGACCAATAGATCACCCACAACTATTAAATTTACTATAATTATACCATAATTTGAACATTTTTCCCCATTGCAACCGCAAGATGGGATGTGTGAGTGAACGCCGACAGGTGCGAGCGAGCACATGCCGGAGTTTCCAGGCAACACTGTACCATAAATACAATTTTGTAGGATAATCTGCTTCACCAACTGTGGCTTAGCCTGCGGATTCTGCGGGCCCGTCCCGTGGTATAATATTATTGAGTGTAAACAGTTGACCCCAGTAAATAAGCTAAGAGAAGAGTTGTTTTTCATAAAATGTAATGTTTTTTTTATTGTTTTTGTAACTAGCGGGATATAGTTCTTGTACTTTAAGCAGAGTACTAAACAGGAAGAGTTATTTAGGAGCAATGCATATTAATAAGTTCATTTTTTCCCCCATTTGTTACAAAGTTTAAATTTCAATTGAAAAAAAAAATTTTGAAAGTTTGGACGTTTTTAAAATTATGATTGATGTTGATGAAAGAGTGTTAATGTATATAGCAATACTGAATGATACAGAATGTGACTACATTTGAAAGAAGAAAGAAAGAAAAACTACAATGTTGAAAAATAGTAGAAAATGTAAGTTGATTTAACAATTGTAATGAATGAATATCATTTTACTGTAATTTTGCAAATTCAATGTCGACAAGCCTAAGTAATGAAGAAGAAAAATGAGAAGACAAGATATTTTGTCTAGAAATGCAAAAGATTGAGGTGTTGTAGTGTATTGGGTTTGTATAATATAGGTATGCAAGGGTAAGATGTTGCTGCAGTTTTTATGGTGTCCTTGTATCATTAGCACAAAGACTGGGTTTTTCTTGTTGGGACAGGTCTAAGACCCCTTTCAGTCAGCACTGCCTAATGAATAAGGCAGTGGATTTTTATATTTTTGGGCAGACCTGGGTCCCCTTGTAAGTGTTATGTGCTGATCCCAGCGAGGAACCAAAGTACTGAGCGGTTTACCTGCAAGGACTCATCATTGGCTTACATTGTGTACGCCCTCAACCTTAACTGAGAAATAACATTTGAATGTAATTGTAATGGAGTGTGTCATTTTCTTGCAGCATTTCAGTAGATATCTTGAGTGCTCTTCTTTAACATATGAAGTGAATATTTTTCGTTATGTGATTGAGTTTGGTTATCAAATTGTAATTTAAATTGTTTGTAAATAAAAGAGTCACAGAAGTTTGCTGAGTAGCCCCATACAAGGCAGATTTCAATTTGGGGAAGGATACTTTGAAATCTCTCCTAAACTGAGGCGTGTAATGTAATGATGTAGTTTATAATAATAAAATGGGACATTTGGTTAATTTTCTTTGTTTTACAAGGAATTGTAATTGCTCATCAGTATTTGAAGTTTTGACCATGTTAGAATGTTTATTTGTCATGCATTTGCTTTTTCTGAAATCGTAGCTTAGGTTGCATCAGCATTCTAAGATAAAAGCTTTTAACACTTTCGTAGATGTTTTTTCCTTCGAGAATGTTTTAGAATTTTGATTAATTTTCTATACGACGTAGTTCGGCATGGCGTGGGGAAGTGGTTTAGATGGGGGTTGCACAGGTTTCCGAAGGTATTCCGTACCACGCCATGCCCTTATTTGGTCAGGTTTTTGGCACCCTGGTGCAAGGAGTAGGAGTAGAGCGTGTGGTGATTTGAGCTCCGAGCGCTTGTCTCCTGCTAACATTCGACTACAAGCCCTCGAAGAAGACCCATTGAGCATGGCAAATATCGCCCACACCGGCAAGCAACCACGACCTCTACTTCTGTATTTTCTTTTAACTTCAATAATTTTCAGACAACCTATTTCTGCCTGATTATTTCCGTCGGTGTGGGGGTTGCTAAGTTGCCAGGAGGGAACCGACGTCCCTCCTGCATCTTAATGTTCTCTCGCGATGCGATTTTTGAGTGACGTAAATAATAAATTAACTACTGCGGCGCTGGTCTTTGCTTGTCTGTCTCATTATGCTGACTGTTCGTGACTCTGCATTACTGGAAGATTGTGAACTGTTTATTTTGAATTTGAAATAAAAATACATAAGAACTAATCTGAGACTTGAATTCTTTACTTTATTTCTAATATGGGGTCTTTATTTAAGTTTCATGTCTCTACGGAGTGAGTAAAACCGAGCTGTAATTTCCTGTCGCAATTCTGACGTGTACGACATTACACTATGTGTATATTAAACACAACTAATTAATGATACACAATTTATTAAATCAATATTTGGTTGTATTTGGATTTTGATAACTACAGTGATTGCGTAGCGATTTCTTTATTGTCTGCAATTTTTAATTAATTAATTTCTTTTCATACAGATTTGTTTACAATATCCTACTGTCTTTCCAATTTTGCCAAGCAATTTCCTTAGGCCTATAAAATTAACACCAACATGTTTGTTTTCCAGCTTAAAAACTTCAGAAATTATTTTTTTATATTGGCTAACAATACCACACAGCAGTTATATACTGGTGACAAAAAATACCTATATATTTCTTTTTTGTGTTTAACCACAGAGACTCATTTCAATTTGAGCCTTTGAACCATGCCTAATGCTCCTGGTGACCAAGCCAGAAGTAGCTTTATCTTGAGCATACTATCTTCACAAAGATAATATTATTCATCGAATACGAAACGTGGAGTGGAAAAATGCCATCTTGAGATATAAAAAGATTTTGACCAAGACTATCTTAAACTCTGACTTGATATTTGACTACAAATACCACCATAAAACACACAGCTATTTATTCAAACCACTAACCAGCAAAGTACATTTATGGACAACTAAAAGGAATAAAAGAAATGTTATAGGGAAGCCATTACTCATTCATTTGTCAAATTATTTTCCATTACCTACCAGAATTTTCCCTTGGTGATTTAGTCAACTACTGCACTAAACTAATTTTGTGCCAAAAAAAAATTTCTATGGCTTGAACATTTACATATTTCAATCATAAATTCCATAATTCCCCAGGCACTATATCGCTATCAGTAAGCACATAAATTAAGACATTTTTTTTCATAACCAAACCAAGCAAATAAGAAGACAATTAAAACCTAAATTATTTACCTGATGTGACCCCAGGATTGTCAAAAAAAGAGCCCGTGAAAGAACCCCACAAGCTAGCGCTCGTGGACAGTTTTTCCCTTACAGACTGCTCGTGCCGAGAGGTCATGTCCACTTCTGGGCATGATGATGTCAGTTTTGGTTTCCGCTCCAACTTCCCACTCGTCTTCATCCCCCATGACGTGAAGAAACTCTCCGTCTCGTCACCCACACCAGTTGTCAGCATGCCACTTTTAGCATCGGCGTAGCTATTATAGCTTCCTTCCTCCTCTTTGATATCCAATGCTTTGTCTATTGTTTTCTGAGCTTCCTTCAGGGCAGATTTTGCAAGATTTGCAAAACCAGTGGCATCAAACCAACTCATGCTGCCTTATGCATCTGCAACAGCATTTTTCATGATTTCATTTACGAATTAGACTGAAATCTAAATTTTCACTTCATTACTCGGGCAGAATACACATTATGGAGCGAGTGTATTTTTTCAACTAACATTAAACACAAAAAAATTTAAAACATTTACCTGGACAAAAAACAAAGCAATGCACTAATAAGAACTATGTAATACAATTTAATTATAAAGTATTTATTTCCCAATGCAATTTACATTTAATAAAAGTTATTTGCACAAGACTAGGTGTTATAAATCTTTCCTTATATAAAATAACCTAAATTAATTTTCATTGAGTGTGAAAATACTTTTTTGTTTTGCAAATACAACAAACATGTTGAAAAATATTTGTTATGAGCAATATATGTAAACAAGGTCAAATATTCAATTTTAAATAGCCTATTTACCTGGAGCTGTGTAAAAGTGTGAAGTTTGTATCAAAGTTCAATGCACAGCACTACAATAGTTTTGCAGGAATTCACCCACAATATTTTGAGCTATGACAAGCTGAAAATGTTGTTTTTGGCAATGTTGGAACGTTTTTAAAATAGTGTCTACAATAAGCATGAATCTGTTGAAAATCATATTTTGCACTATCCTGAGGTATTTCATTTTGTGTCCGAACAGATTGTGAACACATGAAAGAGTTTGTTTTTAAAAATGTGTATTTCAAACAACGCGACACAGTTCAAGCACAAGGTAGAAAGGGACCTTCAACTGCTACTCAATAATAAAAATCACAAATCTTAGAGACTAAAATGTAACATCTATGATTTTCAGAAGTTAGTATAAACCTCACAGATAAAAACAAGTTGCCTTCTACAAACGAGAAAATACATTTACAGGATGATTACAACTAAAGGCTGTTCATGATAAAGTGAGCAGTTTAGAAATGAACATTAGAAAAAAGTCACTGCTCCTACATCCATATATTCTAATGGGTGCACTGAACGACATTCCCCCAGTAAAGTTGGTAGCGATGAATGGAAAGTAGTTCCATATCTTAACGTCGAATAAAGAGTGCTAGGTAAGTATTTGTGTTAACTGAAAATAATTTCCTTCGCTTTCTGTTTTTTTTTTTAATGCATGGAAGTGTAAAAATGAGCAAATTTGTAAAGTATTTACTTTCACAATAATTTTACAGTTTCATTTGACTGATGCATGAATAAAGTGACGAGGTCCATGGAAATGTTAATTTTATATAAGTAGTTCTTAAGCAGGGCTTTCGAAAGTGCTCATTTTACCATGAACAGCCTATACCATGCTTGCAGGACACCAAATTTGTATATAAACGCAAGCATAAGACTGTCCATTTGTTTGCAGTGTACCAAAAAATCAAAGGTGATTATGAAGTTACCAATGTAATTAGTTTCCTGTAAACATACATGCAAGTACATTAGAACCCTGTTATAATATTTCTCAAAGGCCTCGAGAAATGTCAGCCTTATATTAGGGAAAACTTTATAAAAGGGTAATTTTGTATTGAAAAACGTCTTTGTGGACCAAAAGAGGGCAGCTTATTAAGCAGGAAAATCTTATAAATGGACATTATAAAAGGGTTCCAATGTAATTTTGATGGGGTAATCTAAGAATTAATACTACGATCATGTATGTTAAAAAAAAACAACTAAGCAGCATAAAAGTTCTACCATATTTTATAGTAATTAGTTGAGTAGTTCCTGCAATATGATGTAAGCCTATGAACATATTATTTGGTGGCAATACTCTACAAAATGAAGAAAGATTTTAGGTGGATTTTAGTGCCCAAAACAGATATTTCAGCAATGTATGTTTATAATGGCCTAACATAGCACTACTTGCATTCCAAATTCCAGAGAAATCAGCTAAATTATTTAAGTTAAACAAATATCAATCTAGATATAAAAATAATTAAATTCAATGGAATGATTCTCATGATATTAGAGAACAATGAATACAAGCAGTTACTGATATAACTAATGTAATAGTAAACTTTCCTCTACGTAGATGTAAATAATTTCCATTTATGTTCTTATAAACTTAGATGGTAGGTAGGCCTTGATATCTCGTTGACAGCACTATCATTAGAGACAGAACCAGAAACACATGCAAAAGTAGTCAGACAATTAAAAATACACAAATGCCTTACCCAGGACTCGAACCAGAGCCGGATTTCACATTAGGATGACTAGGCCCGGGCCTACAGCAGCACTTTTTAGGGGGCAGCATGATATGATAGGCAAAATAGCAAAATAATAAGTTTGTGTTTTCTGTATAGCCATGTGCTAAAATAAAAGTCAATTATAGAATAAATCAAATTAATCTAACTGGTAAGTGTTTGGGAGTCAATTGTTTTATGACATTAATAAAAGTCCTTGCTGCCTCCATACCTGCTAGTGCCAGCTTTCAGTTTATATTTATCAGGGGGGCAGAAATTGGTATAGATGGAGCATAAGACTTTCTAGTAGATCTCCGTTGAGTTCAGAATTTTTAAGTTTCACTTTGCTATCAGGTGACGAGTGATAGTAGTTTTTTTTCAGTTCTAACAAAAGTTTTATTTATTGTGACACAAATAAAGTTGCAGAGTTTGTGTTTTGTGATTAAAATGTTTTACTGATGCTGTAAACTGTTCGCGGCATGTGTAGTAGCTGCATGAGGACATATATAAAATTTGAAACAAACACATTGATCTATGCGGGAGCCAGGGCATCAATGTTGAAATTGAGTACTTCTCTAGCCCGCCCATAGAGACAAACAATACCACCATCATCGCTGAGCAACATAGCCCAACCACCCTGCCTCCCACCACAATCTCCACAGTTGCAAAAAATCAGCATTGTCTTCGGGCAGTGCTGGAAGACCCATGACCTCCTTATGTAATGACCTCTGACCATTCCTCCCCAGTGGTAGGAGTGATCCCATAGATGTGTAAAACCTGGCACTACCCTGGGTAGAGTTGGACAGCAAGCAGTAACAGCACATGACAACACATGAACTTTTAGAAACAGAACTGGGCAGAAAACCAACAGCAAGCTGCACCCCCCCCCCCCCCCCCCAACAATAGGGATGGGTCTCCCCTGGCACTGGCCAGAAGATCCTCTTGTTAGTTTCAATGCCATTTTAAAAAAACTTCAGAAAATTCACTTAACAGAGATATGGGATCCTTGTTAGTTCATTTTTCGAAATATATGTAGTATGACTGCTTGTGTGCCCAGTACTAGGTTTAAGTTTCTGAAGACACTTTTTATAAATAAATAAGCCTACGGTTTTATACAAAAAAAATGTATGTATACTTTCGTAACTTCAGTTGGTTTAGTGGATGCATTATTAATAGCCTGAATGACATACATTAGGGCAGAGTTTAACAGGTGAGATCATTAAATTCAAGGGATGCACAGAAAGATAACAGAGCAGCAATAAAATAGAATAATGAACACTGATTTCTGAAAATACTATATTTTACTTGAGCTTGCAAAGGTAGTACAGTACCAGTGAAATGAGCTGTTGACAGACTGTACAAGTTGTGTTCTCTATAAATTTATTTACAGAAATACAAAGGGGACATCATTAATATAAAATATCCTGTGAAAGTCCAAAAATAATCTCAAAACAGAATTAATGTTGTTTTGGAATGTTATCTTCTTGATTCTTATAAGTACAGAATTGGTACTTTTTATATGTAAGTAGTCTTTTGAATCAGTTGAGAAATCAAATTTAATACTGAAAATCCCAAACTTTATTTATTTTCTTTAATTAAAAAAATATCACTGCTGAGCATTCTCAAACTACCAGCTTACTGACAAGCATAAATACTTACTATTTCCTGCAGACTATTCCATTACTGCTGAACACTAATAAACCATTAGAAATTTCAGTACACTTCAGCAGTAACAGGATGTGGTCCAGGATAACACATGAACATTAAGATAATGCCAATATTTATAAAAACTACACATTTTTTATAATCCAAAATAATTTTATGTATTTAAATAAAACCCCCACAAGCTTTAAAATTATTCATGTCCTATGTTTATACATATATCAAATTATTCAACTAGGTATGTCCCTTGAAACTCAACAGAAGTTATTCAAATTTTGCAGAGCAAATCCTCAAGGTAAAATACACGTCAAGTTCGAATTTCAACAAGATCAGATTATACAATCATTACCTTTTACCCTAAAACCTAGTTTTTTAATTACTTTTTCCTTATGAAAAGTTTTGTATTAATGCATAGAGATATGAAGGTAATGGAATATCATTTTTGTTTACTTTAAATATCTCGCTTCAATGTTGAGTTAATTAAGTGGGGCCACAGTGGCTCAGTGGATAGAGCAATTCCAAGTGGACCCTTAGTGGCACAGTGGATAGAACTATATTAAGTGGAGCCACAGTGGCAAAGTGGATAGATAAATATTAAATGGGACTGCTGTCGCTTCAATGTTGAGTCAATATCACATCATTTCATTATTACCTACATACATCTATGCAATATTTTTTTCAGTCTTTGTATGATAACCAAATATTTTAACATTGTAACTGTTCTAGCCCCGTGACAAAACAAAAAGAAATGGTCACGGACTGGTTCACGTAGTATAAAATATTAACACAATCCATATCAAGTTCCAAATCAAATTTTGTGTTTGTTGAATTTACATGAAATGACCTTCCATAGGCTGTATGTAGCATGGTGTTCACAATCACGATAACAGGCTAAATGTTTACAACCCATAAATCTACCTACCTCCCTGATATTTTAAGTATTAAAATTATAATATGACGAATTCCCACCTTTGGACAATAATGTCAATACACACTGTTAACACACCCCAACATGATAATTGGTATCGAAAATAAAAGTACCAGAGATTCCCAGGTCAACCAAGTCACACTGTGTACCAACGCTCACCTTCATACTGCAAAACAAATTAACTCAATCAACAGCTTTACCTTAGTGTGAAACCAATCGTAATAGAATGACCATTTCTCATGACTGGATAAATGTTCAACAAGGATGGCATACCCCAATCTCCAACATAGGTTTCATACCTGCTACATATTACACTGTTAATAATGCAGACATTATTTAATAACACATGCACTCAAATATGCATATATGCATGCACTGGCGTAAACTTGCACCATGTATACAAAAAACATTTAGGTGTTTATGATCACATACATGCATGAGCATACACATAACATGGATAGGCCTATATATACATATATTCTAGTTATACAGAAGTACTCCAAAATTACCTGTAATATTTCATTCTGGATTCAAATTCACCTGTAACAAATACCTTTGTAAAGATTAATATTCTTGAACTGACGAACTAACATCTCTACAAAGTATTGCCATTTGACACGTTACTTAAATACCCTACAACATTATAAAAAACATGCCTACATGACATCACCATCTTTCCAATTAAGCTAAGAATGCTTCTACATCAATTTGCGTGTATACTAGCAGTGAGGTACTATTTTACTATGATATTGTCAGCTGTGCTCTAGATACCAATAAGCATGTTTGGCAGAGCAGCATTTTATAACATTATTTCCAGGCTCAGCATCTTTTATACATTAATGGCACATTTTCTTATGTTTAATATTACATATTCTATTTACGTAGCTCCAGAAAAATGATTAGGCCTAACATGTGTAACATACTGTGTAATATATGTAATAGGCCACAACTTTGGGTGCCAAAATTTTTAAGAGTATAGAACTTAATTTTTTTAAATTTTGTATATTTGGTTTGTACTGTAAATGAGTATCTGTGTAATAGAGAAGCCTTGCACATAAGATGCCCATTAATTTCTCTGTTACGCCACCGTACAAAAAGAATTATGGGATGAAAATCCTACCAATTTGTAATTAAGTGATACAACAATCAACCCTTACTGCAAAATCATGAGTTACCAAAAATCTTAAATTCTCCCAACAAGTAGAATGATTTTCACCTTTCTTTTTTCCAAGTGGTGTAGAGACGTGCTGTGACAAAACATATTACGATACAATACAAATTATATACTTTTAAAGAAAAAAAAATTAAATTATAACTACACAAATCACACAGATTTACCCTGATTCAAAGGAAACATTTATTACTGTGGTAGGAAAAATATCCAGGCAAATTAGCACCAGACACATACAAACAACTACAGTTAACAGAAATAATTACTCCCAATTAGATTTCTTACTGATAATGAAAGTGATTCATGTATTGAACTTTCTCAGAGCAGTAGTAAAATTTTATAGCTCTATATCTCTATACGAGTCAGCTGTAAGGCTTTGCTTTACAGCTGACTCAATCAAAGGACCTCTGCATCAATTAATTTGCAAAGAAATATCTTATCTTCTCTTGGGGGGATCATTAAGATAGATAGTTGAAATTAAAAGAGAAAAACTTATGTGAATAATTTGATCATACCATTGAGTATAGGCTTACACTCAGGTTTCACTGCTATGCAGTCCCAAGAGTTCAATGGCATAATTTTGCAGTCTTGAAATTTTACTCAAAATGTTAAACTGGCCCTTTTAGGCCTCTTCAATAGCTTGCGCACATTTAAGAAACTGGTGATGGCTCTCCTCCATCGCCCCCTGCCTTATGATAGGTGGTCTTATGAAAGATTTAAATAAATTTGATAGGAGAAAATTCTACATGAACTGACCGCTATCATGTCGAGAGAGAGTCCCTGGGCTTGCCAATGTGTAACCATTTCCTGCTTGATAAAATCAAGGAATAAACAGTTTCCTGATAAGGGAATCTTATCTATTAGAAGTTAACATTAGCGACCACCTAGGAAATAAGTTATCAGTATGACGATGAATTAGTTTTAAAAATGTTGTAGGCTAAATTTAAAAAAAAAGTGACAATAGGGAAAGTTTACCACTTCTAAATTTATTTTATTTCACGTGAACCTAGAAATGTAATCAAATATAAAATAATTTTTGCAAAATCAAATTTAAGGGACATTACTGATAATTAGAAATAATAACACACTGTGAATTGTGTGACAAACACCTATTCCAATGTTCAATATTGAAGTAGAAGTAAAAATATAAACTGAACTAAATAGCTACTTTCAGAGATACAAAAGTTACAATAAACAAGGAACTCTAGTATAAGTATGATTCAGGGGCCCATGGCGGTCTTTGTAATTCCAATGAGGGTCTGGACTCTTATGGCTTCTACACTTATGGCCAGAGGCTTCTTAAACTTACATGGGGAAAAAAAAAAGATTATAAAAATACACCCACAATTAGGCTACCGCCCGGTGGCAAGCTATCTCACCTCTCCCTTACACGGATAAAACTCCTCTTCCACTTCCTTCCTGAACTTTCCAACCCCCCCTAACAGATACCCATTCCTCCCGCAACACATTCCACTCCCTCACAAGCATGGACTGTCTACCCTGCTCCGTTCTCCTCCACACCCTCTGAAGCTTCTCACTGTTGTTTCCTCTTCCCCTAAACACCCCCTTACTTAGCTGGCAGTGTAGCCCTCCCCATCCTCCCTCTTCATTCACCACCCTGTACATCCTGACTAGCCATATTCAAGTTTCCTTGTGTTTTTCAATGAGCTCTGCCCCATTTCTTTCATCATCACTGATGGCCTATAGTTCCCTTCTTCATCATACTGCCCCTGTCTTCTTCACCTACCCTTCACCCATCTTGCTGCCCTTCTCTGCACCTCCTCCAGTTCTCGCACCACCACCTCCACGTACCATACTGCAGCAGCATATTCTAACATCGGCCGTACCATTGTGCCATATGCCTTCTCCATCACCTCACAGCTGACTTCCTTCAGCACCCTTCCCAGCATACCCAGAGCCCTTCTTCCCTTTGCAAACCACCCTCTCTGCCTGTTTTTTTCATCTGAGATCTCCCTGCAGTATAATCACTAGATAAATTACATTCTGCTGCTTCTGCTATCTCTTGTCCCTCCCATCTGTACATGTCCCTGCTTATCACCTTCTTCCTTGTAAACCTCACTACCTTAGTTTTTCTTACATTTATCTTCATTTTGTTTTCCCTGGTCCACAACAGTATCTTGTCAATGTCCACTTGCAAGATCTCACCCCCCCCCCCCTTTTTCCCCAATTCTGCGTATACAACAATCATCTGTAAACAATCTTATTTTTCCTGTAATCCCCAAACCTATGTCATTTACCATTATGGTAAACAACAAAGGACCCAGCATGCTTCCCTATAACATCCCTGGCATAACCACCCCTTCCCCGATTTTACCTCCCTCCCCTTTCACCCTCTACCTTCGCCCCCTGAGGAAGTCCCCTATCCATTCCATTGACCTCTTGTCCGGTATCAACTCCACTTTCTTCATCAATGTCCCATGTGACACCTTATCCACCTGCTTCCCCTCATCAACTACCTGCACCAGATCTTCTCATTGCCCAGCTAGCTGAGTCTCACATGAGTATCCCTTCCTGAAACCATGTTGTGACTTCTCCAACCAATTCCTCTTGTTCATAACCCTTACCACATACTGACCACCAGCCTCTCCATTACCTTTCCCGTACTCGATGAGAGACTCACCGGTCTGTAGCTACCAGGCCTCCCCCATCCTCTCCCTGCTTGAGTATAGGTACCACCAACGCATCCTTCCAACCTTGTGGTAACTTACCATCTCCTAAGGACTTGTTAAACAGCACCTCTAAATATTTCACCAACTCTCTCCCAACAAACTTTAGTGTTGCATTTCCTACCCTATCTGGTCCCTCTGCCTTACTGCTCTTCAAATCCCTAATTACCATTTCTATCTCCCACTCCCTCATCTTAAACTTACCTCCCAATCACTATTTGCCCCCCTATTCCAATCCTCCTTCGCCTCCAACACTGACAAGTACTGTTTTTGCAGCATCTCTGATTTTTCTTGATCATTTGTCGAACACCTACTATCCCTTCCTTTTAGTAGAGGGATCCCTTCCTCTCCTCCCCTTACCTTCCTTATGTACCTAAACAATTTCCCCATGCCTTGCCTTTTCCTTCTTCCACCATGTTCCCTAAAAATATATTCTTTGCCTGTTTGATCATCCTTTCGAGCTCCCTACCCATCTGTTTCATCATTTCCTTACATCTTATCATCCCTTCATTTCTCCACTTGGCATGTAATTTTCTACACTTCCTCCTCAGTTTTAGAATCTCCTGTCCATAATATGGCGGATCTCCACCAGGCTGTAATCTTTTCTTTGGCACAAATTTCTCCAACATAACCTCTATTATTATTCTAAACTCATGCCATTATTTGCATCATGCTACCCATTCCTTCTGCACCCTCTATCCATTTCACACCTGACATATTCAATCCCCCTGCTACAACAACCTACTGCCGCCTGTCCTTCAGTCTATCGACCCTCTCCTTGATCATCTCAATTGTCAATAGTCATCTCAATTGTAATTGTCATATCAATAGTAATCTTCCTATTACTACCACCATTTAATTTAATTTCCATCACCTCAACATCCTCACTAACCCATTCTACAACCCCTTTCAGCCCACTCCTTACACACAGCATTATTCCTCCTCCTCTACCATACCTGTCTCTTCTGAAGATGATGAATTTATCCTTCCTACATTCAATGTCCAGTACTTCCTCAGTCAGCCAAGTCTCCACCGCTACCACTATATCCGCCCCATATCCTTCAACCTTTCCCCAGAAGCCCTCCAGCTTGTTGTACACACTCCTACAGTTCACCACCATTATCCTTATGCTAACACTCTGCTTTATCCTTCTACATTGCTTACACACTATCTCAACCCCTATGGCCTCCTCAATGCTATCCTCTCCATTTCTCTCCACTTCTGTTTCCTTGCTTCTCTCTGATTGCTATTTCAACATTGCTGCTCGGCCCTGACCCTCTCCATTCAGCCAGCTACTTCCCTACCTAGCAGATCACCTAGAATCTTATTTCCCTGCTCTATGAGGTGAACCTGGTCCCTCCCTACACTTTCCGAGCCTACCCATTTCCTACTATCTATAAATGTAGCCCCCAAATTCCTACATACCCTCTCATAGACCTCACTTGCAGCCACTGCCTTCCTGTAGGTTTTAATCCTTTTCTAACCAGCACGCGACTGACTACTGCCCTAGCTCTTGGGAACTTCTCCCGCACTCTCCTCAGCAATCTCCTGAGGTCCTGCTGTACCTCCTTTCGAGCCAGGTCATTTTCCCCCCCACATGAATTAAAACAACCTTTGCCACCCTACTACCTCTCATACTATTAACTCTTTCTTCCAAATCCTTGAAGTTAACACAACTAAACGCTGCTTTATACGTACATATTCAATTTCCTGATCTCCCTCAACTCTACTCCCTTTACAATAGAGCAGTCTAGAAAAACTACCTCTGGCTCATTTCCTACAACCTTTTCCTGATCCCTGTCTCCAGCCTCCTGCAACACCCTTGTTTCCCTTCCTTTGACCAGACCTCCTCTTTCCCCTCTGGCCATTAACTGTCCACTTTGTCCTGCTTGCTGGTCTTTGCTAATCCCACCACTACATACATGCCTCAGCATACCGCTTCCTGCCTTCCACCACTGCCTGTCCCCTACATACTGTTTCCCGTTCGTCTATTCTTTTTGGCTTCCTGCCGAGTCCTATCAACTTATCCCTTGCTACTATTTCCTGCTCCTCTAACCATAATTGCTTCCTTGTGTCTCCTACTGCCTTATCCCTTTCTACTACCTCCAGCTCCTCTACCCTCCTCCTGCAGTTCCTTCTGCAGCCCTGCTTGCATTCTGCCTAAATCTTCCTCCCTTCTCAGCTTTTCCTCCTGTGGACTAGCTTGCATTTTGCTTAGCACGACCTTTATGTCTTCGACTCCTCCTCTAACTTCTCCACCCTTATTTCTACTCTACACTTCCCCATCTCATCTCATGACCTTTCCCTCCATCCTCTCAATCCTTTATCTCTCTTTCCTGCTCATCACTTCAACCATCTCCCCTTTCCACCTCTCCTCCTTAGCCGCTTCCATCCTCGTCACTAGCAGACCCTCTGCAAAACTTCCCGATCAGCATATCCCAAATCCAGTTTCCACCTTCTCCACATATTTGGGTTTCCTTTTCTAAAGTTAATTTTGTTTCCTACCACCACCACTAAACCCTTTCCCTCAGCACATTCCTCACACCTCCCCTCATGCTCCTGTAGTGATCCCAGTTCCAACTCCCTGATCCCTATAGGCTGCATACCAGCCGCCACACTGCACCCCGCTATCAAACTTTCTTCATGCCTTCCACATCCCCTGCAGTTGCACCACCCTACCATTTTTTTCTCCCCGAAATACACAGATGCTTTACTTAACTTATTAACACGAAAGAATAATAGCCTGCAGAAGTGAAGTTAAGGATCCATAGGATAATTGGGGCAAAGAAAGAAAAAAAACTGATGAGTAAATGATTTTTAATACCTGCACGTAAATTTTACACTTAAAACTAATATCTTAATTTCGAGCAGCCCTAGTAAACCAAAGTCACCATTAAGGTTTAAAATCAAACATTTTCGTGGGGGTATTCCACAATACATATCCCCAAACCTGACAGCTTTCCCTAATTTTTCCTGCCGGAAAGAAAACCTCAAGTTTGGATCCATTACTGTTTTTGAAGGAGAACCTTGCCCCTCCAGTCCACCCATGAGAGATTCGACATAAATAAAGTTACAAATTCTTTTCACATAACCTTTCTCACTAAAGTATACAATTACCACAATGTAGCATTACAACTATATTCCATGGTAGAGCACTGAAATAAAACTTGCCGCGCAACAACAGCACTAAAGACGTTACGTTTCATTATCAATTATAATAATATAAGTTTTTGGAGGTTTCACTGTGGTACAAACCTGAGGAAGATGTGGCTACTGTAAAGTAAAAATTTCT